>OU696667.1:16052568-18577568 GCA_916049575.1 Ancistrocerus nigricornis | reverse complement strand
GCACCGTGCTACGCCCGCAAGGCGTGCATGGACCGCGGAGTGACGAGGCCTTGGATGGGGCGCGTGAGAGAATGTGCTGACTCGTTATCTCTTATCGCTATTTGTTCTCGACTGGCTACCTATAGCCGTTACTAAATGTCTTAAGATTTACCGTACATTATTATTCTAGAATATTCTTTCTTATTATTCGACTAACGGTTATTCGGATACATTGTTAATTGTTTATGATTATTGTTAACAAATAAATGTCGCTTGACAGAAACGCTATAATAGTTCGTCTTAATTCTAATATATGGATACGTTTATTGTTTATTGACAGTGTATAAGATATAATTATTATTAATATTGTTTATAACAATAGTGATAATAATACTGAACAGTACACGGCGACCTGTCGAATAGGTCGACGTGACACCTCCCCCCTTAAGTAAGTCGCACGGTAGAGTCTGCTTCGTGCGACTTTGCACGATAGGACGCACGGATTCCCTCCAATATGGGATATCGGACGGCACTGCGGGGTTTTGGGGTCACTTGCACTGCACTACCAGCCTCAGAATCATCAGCTGGGGGGTCGGTCGGCGATCGACTGTCTTCCATTGCCGCGTTCACGTGATTATCTTCAGTGGAGGTCCTGTCAGGCTTCCTTCCGCTGAGATGCAGCAACAGGTAAGTAACTGAACTCCAGACTGCTCCTAATAGGTGTAGGCTCCAACCATAAACCGTATGTAGGGCGTATCCTCTGATGATAGCATCAACGCAGAGTCTGATGCCCTTGAAGATAAGTATCAGACCGATCACTCCTGCGCTAGCGCTGCCGAATGTCAGAAACCCGCTCCAAATTTTAGAAACGGCGTTCTCTGCTATTCGGTTTATGTCTGCTTCATTCAGCAGACTCAACATGGACACCGTATCCTGAGGTACACGACGGCCAGTAGCTCCTCTCACTATGGCGTTCAGGACAGACGGCTTTTCCGCCGGGAACATTATGTGATCGCGGAGATTATCCAGATCCTGTTGAGAATAGATGCCGCTTGTTGCCAATGACCCTGCATCGATATACTTCCAAGTCGGCCGCGACATAGGTTGTAGTATCTGCGGTGGCAACGATTCCATCGGCTTCGGGGCGAACTTATACCAGGTTCCTTCGATCTCGAACATGGGTGGAAGTAAACCCGTACACTCGCGGATGGTTCCAGACTTGAGCAGGATTCGAGACTTCGGTGTCAGGAACATGCTACTGTTCTGTTGGTATACTGGAAGTTCCTGGTAACAATCAGTTGTATGTCTGATTTTTACTGCGACCGGGGTACACTTTACGATATGTATGACTTCGCCCGCTACTACTGCCATGTATCCCGGAGCTCGCATAACTGTATAGGCGAACTCGTCCGGGAGCAGTGTAGCTAGCGCTAAAGCGTTCTTAAGAACTTGTTTCTCCAACTGACATTTCTGATGAACGACGTCCCGGTATAGCGCAGTCATCTGGGTTCCGATATGTTTCTCCACGTAGATGAACTTGGTGTTGATATACGCGAACAGGTCCAGATTCTCAACAGGCATTTTTGCTCTTGTGGCAAACGTTCTTCCTTTTTCGGTTTCCAGGATAAACAGTTTCGGGTGCTCGCTGCGCAGTAGTGTGTACCCACAGAGGTGGTACTCGGTTCTTTTTTCCAAGGCGAACGTGATCTCGCTGGTGGTGATTGTATACACCTCAGCTTCATGGACCGTTCGATTTACAGGTGTCAGCTTCGTTGCCAGGCCCTCGTACAGGACGCTATAATGGTTAAAGTCACAAGAGGTGCCTGGATGAGTTGACCAGTAGACGTTGCCGTCTTCATCCGTTATACAGGACCCATCGGTGAATGTGCATGCAGCACCGCTTCGTAGAATAACGTTGTTCTCCCGAATCTTCACTGATGCCCTGTAGTGCTGAAGATTAATCTTCACAGAAGCCTGGACTACAACACCATCCCATGTGCCATAGGGATCCGCATACTGTGTTCCTGAACAGCGACCTTCGGTATTAACGGATCCTGCCAAAGTTACACTACGATACTGCGTAATGTTTGCTTTCAAACCGAACAACTGCGCTGCTGGAGTAATAGATATTACTCCCGTATTGATCGCTGTTTTGCATGCCTCTGCTGGTATATCCATCAGATATACGCGTCTACCATTTTGAACAATGGATACGTGCGAGGACATGCCACAATAGTAAATTGTTCTGTCTAATTCTACGCGGCACTGAGTCACTTGAGTGTTCTCGAATTCGGCTAGTTGCAACAATTGCACATACACTTCAGTCGATCTGGGTTCGGAAACGGGTATATTACAGTCCCCTGTATCTAACAACGACATTGTTGTGACATTCATTGCTGTTCCGCCGCAATCATATCCTAACAGAGCATCTGCGTCGCCTAACATCAATATTGCCGCTACGAAGATTATCTAAACAGAAATGTCCTTTGCTTTGACTTAAAATACGATATACTATGTACTATTCTTTAACTCTGGATTTTCTAAGTTTGTTTATATGTACGGTTTTCGTTTTACCACCTATTTTAATTTTTATATTATTGTTTGGTAGCACTTCCAGAACCTGATGCGGGCCTGTGTACTGGTCTCCCAGCTTGGATGTCGGTTCCTTTAACAAGAATACAGAATCTCCTACTTTCAGAGTTTGAGGGTTCACTTCCCTATCGTAATAGTGTTTTGATTTTTCTTTTGCTCCGATCAGATTCCTTCGTGCTGTTTCCTGTGCCTTATTCAATTTACTGGCTAACTTAACATAGTAATCTAGATAGGTCTGATCCATTTCCTCCTCAATGGGTGGGTCAGACGACGGAGTTCTTGCCGGTTTACCAAAAACTAACTCGTGCGGTGTAAACCGCGTACCTTCATGAACGCTTGTGTTATAAGACAGCATGGCAAGGTCTAACCACTGGTCCCAGTTCTGTTCACTGCTAGTATACTGTTTTAAATATTCAATAAGGACGTGGTGCGACCTTTCCAACGAACCGTTTGACTGCGGATAGAATGCCGTAGTTTTATACTGCTTAATCTTGAATTTACGCGCTATTGTCTTAATCAACGAGCTTAGGAAATTTGACCCCTGGTCTGTGAGGACAGATCGGGGTGCTCCGTATTTACAGATCAAATTCTTAATCATAGCATCGGCTATGTGTACTGACGATATTCCTTCAAGAGGGACGGCAATAGAAAATTTAGTCAGCTGATCCTGCATGGTCAGGATGTATTTATTATTATTTTCGGTAGTTGGTAAGGGCCCTACTACGTCAAGAGCTACCTTGTCGAAAGCAGCTCCTGGCGTATCAGTGATAAGCATCGGTTGCTTATTTTTTACTCTGACCAACTTTTTCAATTGACAAGCTAAACAATTTTGGATAAATTCCCGAACTTGACCTTTCATATTGTCCCAACAATACCGATGTCGTAGACGATTATACGTCTTCGTCACGCCCTTATGGCCAGCTGTGGCAGAGGCATGATTTTCTCGAATCAACTCCTCTCGTTCTTCGGGTCCTGGAATTCTTACAAGGTTTTTACATATAATTACTTTACAATTCTCACGATCGAATACATCGCTGAGTAGTCGCTGTACTCTGGCCCATGGTATTCCATCCAGCTCTGGTGTCCTGGAAATGCTGACAGTTTTAAGATTAAGTTCCCTGGTTACACTTAACAATGAACCGAGACATTCGATCAGAATTCCTTCATCGAGAGGGGTATTCAAGGTCTCTTTTACTGGCAGTGATATCAGTTTTCTGCTTCCAAATTCTGTGACTCTCGCTCTACCTAATGACAGTAACCTATAAGTAGGGAGTTTACCTTGAGCTACTAACTGGTTTGCACCCTCATCTATCGGTTCCCCTTTCTGGGTTATCATTATTACTAAACTGTCGCGTCGCGTACTAAATAGATCGCGTGATTCTATCAGGTTTTCGGTTATGCGGAATTGTCCAGGTGGTTGATCTGGTAAGGCGTACGGTCGCGGAACAGGGTCGGTTTGATCGCCAGAGTCGGTTGTTGATTCTGGGCTGAGTAACGTATTCTGAATGCCGTCTGGCGTTGTTATGATTACTTCTGGATTAAGGTTCAGATTCCAGTCGGAATTTGTTTCGTCATCCGTCTGACTTGGCACGGTTATATTCCTGTTTAAGTCGTCATCACTCGGCTCTTCGCTGAGTGAATTTGCTACGGTCTGAAAACGATGCTGTTCACTGAGTATCGGTGATTCCTGTGAAGTATCCTCGTCAAATATATTTAAAGGACCACCCGATGTCGACGGGAGTTCCTGGTTTGTCTGAGCTGGTTGTATTTCCCGAGTTACCGATTCTGGTTCTCTCGACGTCGCGGTTTGAGGAACAGTACCGAATATAAGCTGCGATTCATCGGATGTGCTACTATCTGAATTTAAAACCATAATATTGGCAGGAAGTTCCGGAGGATTTCGCGACAAAGCGTCGGCGTTTGCATTGGCTGATCCCGATTTGTAAACTACTTTATAATCATATTCGGCCAATTTGAGGCCCCACTTGACCAATCTGGAAGTCGGATCCTTAACGGAGTTTAACCAGACTAACGGTTTGTGATCTGTAACCAGCTGAAATTCCCGTCCGAACAGATACGGCCTGAAATAGTGTACTGCGTATACTATCGATAATAACTCCCGTTCAATTGTGGAATAATTCTTTTCCGCTGTATTCAGGAGTCTAGAACAGAAAGCTATAGGTAGGTCCTTGCCAATAGGCCCTTGACTGAGGACCGCGCCTATTGCATATCCTGATGCATCCGTTGTTACGTTAAAGGGCTGACTAAAATCGGGAAATTGCAAAATAGGTTCTTTACAGAGAGCATCTCTTAATTCGCAAAAAGCCTGATCTTGTGCTGAAGTCCACTGAAATGTTACTTCCTTTTTCAGTAGATCTGTGAGCGGTTTCGCTACTTTTGAAAAAGCCGGGATAAAACGTCGATAATATCCCGCTAAACCTAAAAATTGACGGATCTGTTTTACGGATTTCGGACGAGGAAAATTCCGGACGGCTGTTAATTTTCCTGGCTCAGGTTTGACACCATCTTCTCCGATGACGTGTCCTAAATAAGTAACCTCCTTACGCAGGAACTCACATTTGTCTGGTTGTAACTTTAGATTCGCCTGTCTTAAACGTTCTATCAATTTATTATATTTTACCTCGTGTTCATCTAAAGATCGAGCATACACCACAACGTCGTCCAGGTAGACGAACATTTCTTCGCCTTGTAGGCCCATGAGCACTAGATCCATTAGGCGTTGGAACCTTGCCGGCGCGTTCTTCAGCCCGAATGGCATCCGAGTGAACTCATAGTGCCCGTATGGCGTCGAAAATGCAGTCTTATGACGATCGTCGGGATGCATCTCGATCTGATGAAATCCTGATTTCAGGTCGAAAATCGAAAAGTATTTGGCTGAACCGAGCTGATCGAGAATCTCATTTATATTAGGTAGGGGGTAAGCATCCCCTATTGTTTTCGCGTTAAGTCCCCTGTAATCAATAACCATGCGCCATTTCGGTTGTCCCTTAGAATCCGCTTTTTTGGGCACAATCCAAATCGGGGAATTATACGGGGACACAGACGGTTTTATGATTCCTGTACTGAGCAGTTCCGCGGTCTGGTTATCTATCTCTTTCTTGTGTACTGGCGGAAAACGGTACTGCCTTGTAAACACCGGAATTTCATCAGTAGTCAAAATTCGGTGCTGGGTTACGTTAGTGCAGCTAAGTTGCTCTCCGGGCAATTGAAATCTGTCGGCACTAGAGGCCAACAGTTTATCAACACTTTGAATCTCTTCCGCGTTCAGATGCTCAAGCCGGAGCAATGCTTTGAGTTCTGATACTCGGTTTGTATCATTTATTTTAAAAACCTTAACGGGGCGACTATGATTACTTCTGAGCTTTGATTTCTGTTGTGAAGGTTCTAATTTACCTTCTTCCTGTTCCAGATGCTTCGGTTTTTCGGACTCAGGATTTGAAAGGGCAGAATTTGAACTGACAGGATTCGGATAAACGGAACTTGGATTGACAGGATTCGGACGAACGGAACTTGGACTGACAGGATTCGGATAAACGGAACTTGGACTGACAGGATTCGAACAAACGGAACTTGGACTGACAGGATTCGGATAAACGGAACTTGGACTGACAGGATTCGGACAAACGGAACTTGGATTGACAGGATTCGGACAAGCGGAACTTGGACTGACAGGTTTCGGACAAACGGAACTTGGACAAACGGAACTCGGACTGACGGAACTCGGACAGACAAAACTCTCTAGAGTAATGGTGGGTACCACTATCTCCTGTACCTGCTCGGTAGTATTAATCAACCTAAAATATGCTCGGCCGTTCTGGTTCTTCACCAGGGCTTCTCCGGCGAATAACCCGGGCGGAGCATCTAGTAACGGAATGTAGCCCTCCTCTATTTCTGGGTTAGCTACTTTACAACAGAATACTGTACTGGACCTAGGAGGTATCGCGACTATTTCTCGGGTTATGAATGGTATTTCAGATTCGCCCAATTCCAAACACTCCCTTTCATAGTTTACGTTGGCGCCACGATGTTTCAGAAATTCTGAACCTAAGATACCGTCCTGTTCTATCGGAAATTCAGCGTTTACAATGTGAAATTTTTCTGGTTTGCCTAATATGTTTACTTCTAACGTACCCAAGGTATTCACGAACTTCTTAACAATTCCGCTGATTCTAAGTATATCATTCTTGTCGACGGCCTGATTACTCTTGAGTACACTGATCTTTAATAGGTTTATTTCAGAACCGGTATCTATCATCATGTCTAAGTGCTGAGTTTCGATTGTTAAATTCACCGTTGGCGCCTTCGCAGTAGGTTTATATCGCACTACTGCGATGCTACGGGGCTCGTTGCCCTGGTCACGAGTTTCGGACGCGACTGCGCTGGGGCGGCCCGCTCCGCGTCCGTTACATTCGGGCCGCTCTGCGCGTTTCCCGACTTCCGCGCTTGTTCCTGCCTCATTCGGTTATTGTACTCGCGCGTTTGGCAGTCATATTTCATGTGTCCTATCTTCTTACAGTAATTGCAAATAACGTTCTGACTGCTATTTCCCGCCTGTAAAGGTCGCGAACCTTGGGACGGTGCAGGACCTTGGTTAAAGCCCTGGTTCCTAACTGCCTGAGGAGGAGGAGCACTTGTATTATTAGAGCGTGGTAAGGGCCGCGGAGTACCAGAATTACTTGTAGTTGGCAATTCCTGTTTCCTTGCAGGGTCACGCCAGCATTGCGACTGGATGTGGCCCGTTCTACCGCAAAAAGTGCAATTAAGACTGACGGGTGTTGCCGTGTGGACCGTTGCTGTTGCCATGCGCGGCTGAGTTTTAAACCGTTCCGCATCGCGTTCAGCCAGTTTACTAATGCGTAGTAAAGCACTGGATGCCGACGCTACGTCGTTGCAGCGTTCGAGTCGAAGCGGAAAACGAAATTCTGGTGGTAATCCGTTAATAAAACATTCTAGGGCTTCCGCTTCCAATTTTTCTCGTTCCTGTACTGTTAAACGGCTACCAGTTGCCCTTATCTCACACTCCATGACAGCCTGCCTTAAGTCTTTGACTCTACCTATATAGTCGAGCACATGCTCGTCCGGTTTCTTAAATACGTTATTCAACGCGCCACGATAATAGTTTGCAGAACGGGACGGTAAAAATGAAGATTTCAGAATGTCTACTAATCCTTCCATTGTCGTAATTCCCTCGTCTTCTATTGCGAGATATGCATGACCCTGTAATTTCATTCTGACTAATCTAACTAATGCTTTTTCTGTTTCGACAGTTGAATTCGGGGGTAACATGTCCATCGCTCTCTTTAGCGACCGCGTAAACTGAAGTACAGATATATTATGTCCATCAAATTTAGGTACTGTATCCACAATCTCTTTGAGCTTGATAGACGGGACGGCAATACGCGGAGGAACCATAGGTACATATGGCTCTTCTATCGGATCTACTCGTCTCGCTCTGAATAATTCCCGCCTCATCTCGTCAAGTTCCTTCCTGAGAACCTCTACCTCCGATAACTGTCTAGGATCTTCCGGCGTACCGTGGTACACCGGACCGGGATTGTACGCGAATCCGGACGCTTCGTCTGGTCCTGTCTCATCTATTGCTATTAAGTGTGAAGGATTCAATGAGAGATCTCTCTCTCTACGACTCAATTCTTCATCGCGCGCTTTCAGTAATGCTTTTTCTCTGTTTATTTCTTCTTCGAGCAAGTCTAATTCTTTCTGTTGCTGTACTAGTCTACGAATACGGGATTGGAAATCTACTTCTCTTTTTTCTACTTCCTTTTCATACTCCCGAAGCTCTTCTTCGGTAAGAGGAGCATCTTTGTTAACGCGTTCTTGGGAAGAAGCCATGCTATATTAGGGTGACGACCGCAATTTGACTATCCCACCGCTGCCACCAAATTTAATGTTACGTCCTGGCTGTGTCACGAGGAACCCGTTTACTACAGCACGACGTTGCCTCTTTTTAGTCAATCGCTTTACGAATATTACTTGGGGTGAGGCTTTCTTGCGATCGTTGATAACTGTTTGTATAACTGAACAATTGACGGTACTGATAATTTACTGTTACCGACAGAAGGGATTACCGACGTTCTACTATTACCGGCTGTGGCGTTACCGACAGCCTAGTATTACCGACCGTAGTATATTACCGACAGTTTACTATTACCGACCGTAGGATATTACCGACAGGTTACTATTACCGACCGTAGGATATTACCGACAGGTTACTATTACCGACTGTAGGGTGTTACCGACTGAAATGGTATAATCCACAGAGACAAGTTAATAAATGTAAAATATATAAAATAAGTAAAATACAGTAGATAAAAATACGTATTATGTTAACTTCTGACTTAAAGGAGAATCTTTTTGGAACCACAATGCAAAGATCACTGACAGTATAAAACAAACTGAGAGCAAGAATAGACGGAACTATCTGAGACAAATGCGTTTCTTAATTCTCTTTTACGCTGGACTTGTAGTCAGTAAATACACTGAATTATTGATAGTATAATTAAATATGAATATATCTGTGTTGTATGTATGAATATATATATATATATGTGAATTATAAGTAATATAAATTTGTTACTATGACTACTCGAATTTGACAAGATTATAAAGGAGATTTTATACTGACAAAATTATGAATATAGATTAATCTTATAAGAACCTACCTTCATCCTGCTGTCCTCTGAATCGACGCTTTCTCCTATGATGTAGGCAGATGGTCCTCAAAGTAACGCCGGGAAGGTATGAGGTGAGGTTGAATAATTGGTCACTGAATTGAAGTACACTATATATGAATATATATTTTGAATCACTACAAAACGCGTTAATCTACAACACTATTCTAGTTACACACAAGAACAATTAAATCTAAAAATATAATATTGAACTCTAAAAGAATAACTGAATTCTCTTTGATATTACAGAAACTCGGAAACAACTAAAGAATTTCGGAGCTGTTGCAAGATACAGAACTACACGTACTGACGGCTACTTGAAGAGTGACGCTACTCAGGCGACGCCGCAACGCTCTCGCCAGCCGCCGTCGAGCCGCCGCTGCGCTCTTTGTGTTCTTACGCGCTCTACCTAGTCTTCCTAAGGCACCGTGCTACGCCCGCAAGGCGTGCATGGACCGCGGAGTGACGAGGCCTTGGATGGGGCGCGTGAGAGAATGTGCTGACTCGTTATCTCTTATCGCTATTTGTTCTCGACTGGCTACCTATAGCCGTTACTAAATGTCTTAAGATTTACCGTACATTATTATTCTAGAATATTCTTTCTTATTTTTCGACTAACGGTTATTCGGATACATTGTTAATTGTTTATGATTATTGTTAACAAATAAATGTCGCTTGACAGAAACGCTATAATAGTTCGTCTTAATTCTAATATATGGATACGTTTATTGTTTATTGACAGTGTATAAGATATAATTATTATTAATATTGTTTATAACAATAGTGATAATAATACTGAACAGTACACGGCGACCTGTCGAATAGGTCGACGTGACACTAACATGTTTGAAAGATACGAGAAACGATCAACCGAGCATGCAGATTATAATTTCAATGATATGAGCCTGCTTGAGTTTACAATGTTGTTTGAGCCATATTATGCGAAACAAGAGGATAATAATGACGAATGCGTTGATGAATATGAGACACAAGGATCTACAACCAAAAAATTAATTAAGCTTAACGACAACAGCAAATTACTAGTTAGAAAGATTCCTGCGGTTGTTCGTGTGCCTTCTTTCATGGCAGC
The DNA here is from genome assembly GCA_916049575.1 of Ancistrocerus nigricornis. NCBI lineage: Eukaryota > Metazoa > Arthropoda > Insecta > Hymenoptera > Vespidae > Ancistrocerus > Ancistrocerus nigricornis. Next base: position 18,567,197 of record OU696667.1, on the reverse strand, counting down.
AACTGATCCAGAAAATTATTACTACAGCCTCCTTCTTCAATACATGCCATATCGTAGAGAAAACGAATTGATAGAGGAGTTTGATACAGCAAGAGCAGCATTTATGGCGAAAAAACAACACCTTCGACAAACAAGCGTACATATGGAGCTTTATAGAGAACGTGATGGACAGCTTGAGAATGCGTTCAATCAAATACATGCATTCGAAATACTAGAACAAGAACCACCTCAACTAGATGATTTAGAGGACGAAGAAATACCGGAGAAGCACATGAACGACAACCAGTTCCAGACTGCGCAACAAGCAATGAATGTTGGTCAAAGAGATGTATTCAAGTATATCACACAAAACATCTTAAATCCAATAAATGGAAGTAATGATCGTTTACGACTCTTCATAACTGGAAACGCAGGAACTGGAAAGACATTCCTATTTAATCTGCTAAAAAATCAAGCAAATCGATGCTATGCTAAACTCGTTGTTAAGGTCTGTGCATTAACGGGACTAGCAGCACGCCTAGTTGGGGGTTCAACATTACATACCACCTTCAAACTACCAGTCAGGGGTTGAAAACAGTTATGATATCGGTTTCGGTTCTTGAAACAGTTATGAGAACCGAAAAAATGTTATAACTGTTATGGATATATCGGTTCTAGCTCATTTCGGTTTCGGTTTCAGTTCTTGAGAACCGATATTATATCGGTTCTATAACGGTTCTATAACAGTTATTTATCGGTTCTATATTGGTTACGGTTTCGGTTTTTGAGAACCTATATTGCATCTTTATTATATTATATTATATCTTTATATTATACAGGGTGTATCCGATCAACATGTCGTGAGCTATATCACGTTGTAGCCAGGAATAAATAGAGCCGAAAGAAGTCATAAAAGTTAACATAAGCCAGGTTAGTTAACGAGTTATTAATTATTAAAGATAGGGCGAAAAAGCGGTAGGCGGCGAGCCGCGGCCATGCTAATCTGATGGCGAGCGGCGCGGGGAGCGGCGGGCGAGACTTTCGAGCATCGATTTGTTTACTTTCGCTCTTCCTTCCTCTTTCGTTCTTTCTCTCTCTTCCTTTCCTCCACGGCGCTACCTTACGTTGGCGACTCACGCGGACTCTCTCTCTCCCCCTTCCTTTCTCTCTTTCTTCTAGCGTCTCGTCATCAGAATAGCATGGCCGCGGCTCGCCGCCTACCGCTTTTTCGCCCCATCTTTGATAATTAATAACTCGTTAACTAACCTACCTTATGTTAACTTTTATGACTTCTTTCGGCTCTATTTATTCCTGGCTACAACGTGATATAGCTCACGACATGTTGGTCGGATACACCCTGTATTATACCTTTATTATAACTTTATAGGGTGCCCACTTATTTTTTACCCCGACTGTATATAAATAAAAAAACACGGTTCTTACATTATTTTTAGGGATTTTAATTATTTATAACTTTTGTACAATTTAATCTTATAACTAGTATATCATTAATAACGTCAGGTGTCATTTTCGAGCGATGTGGAGATAAAATCTCCACTGCAAATTTGAGTGCAGAAAATAAACGTTCTACGCTCACTTGCGTTGGCGGAATTGCTAAAACCACCTCTACTACTTTATATAATTCCGGGGTTTTACTTTTTTTACTATTCCAATATAGTAAAATATCTGTGGAAGATTTCAAACGTGATTCCTTTAAAAACTCTTCCATTTCGTTTTCTTGTGACGTCCCTACCTCTAGTGACGTCCCTACCTCTAGTGACGTCCCTACCTCTACAGCCGCCTGGTCATGCCCTTGCGGATATTTTAAACTCAACAAGACACCTGAAGACGCATGGTCAATCACAGCAGAGTGTCTCGACATCGAAGAGGAACGAGAGGAGCATCGCGTAATATACGATGACCTATTGACGCGCACCTCCGAGTTGGAAATAAGACGTAATGACGCTGGACCATCCCAGTACCGTGCCACTACGGAAGGAGGCCAACAGGAGTACGGCATAAGAAGACACACGAGCTTACCTGTGGACATCGGTGAACCTCTGGAACGACCCATTCCGCCTGCACCGGGAGTAATAACCCTCGCAGAGGCCAACGCACTGATCGTCGCCGAACGCAGAGTCCTCTCCATGACAGCAATGGACCGTGACGTCACGGCGAATCGACACGAAGGTCCATCTTCATCTACCGGAACAAAAGTCTCACCGAAGAGAAAGAGAGATGACGAGGAGCATATATACGATGAACCGGTCCAGAGACGACCTACCCCGTATTATGTAGCTGACATCCTGCGTTCAAATCGGCCTCCGATAGCGAGGATCCATGAACCTTTTGGACCACCGCAGCCATCCCGCTGCCAGGTATTGGAAGTACCCGAAAGCAGCCCGGAGCCAGGGTGCTGGCCATTTTGTAGCAGCTCGACGGAGGACGACGCTCCCAAGAAAGCATACAACCTACGCACACGTAAAGACACGTAAAAAGTGTTAGTGCGTTCAATGGCGGTGGTGTTTTAATGGCGTCAGTGATTTCACCTTTTCTATTATTATTTACACATCCGAATAAGACTTTATTAAGTTAGTTATATATATATATCATATATAACCTGTAGTAAACGTATCTTTCCTAATTCTTTATGATAACTAGGATAATTATAAATTGAATACGTGCATAATACGTAAACTAACCTTTTTATATATATTTGCATTAAAATAATATTTAAAACTTAGTAACATATGAGATACAACCAGTAACCTCTAGAAAACGCGTGCACCTATTCAACATGTAACCTTACCACGTGTAAATATTTGCACTCTTTTTGTAACCGTCGAACCGCACCCTTAGAGCGCATAACTAGAAAAATATAAACTAAACCTAGTCACGCTCTCTAAGAGGAAGTCGTAAAAATAAGGAACTCCTATGTAACTCGATCTCAAGCCATAATGTAGACTTACCGAAACCTCCTAAACGAGAAGTCGTAAAGATAAGCAATCTTATAATAGGCGACAACCGAACCTTTCTAAAAAGGAAGTCGTAAAGTTTACACACTCTCTTTTCCAAAGAGGACCCTTTTTGTAAAACCACACTAATAAGAACAGATACATAAACTTCCAAACAGCTGCAGACCGCGCACGCTCTGTAACGCTCGCTTATCTTATTAGAACAGGAAACATTAATCTCTGTATACAACAGCTGCCGATGACTCAGCTTAGGTTTTCCCATGTATTGTAAGCCCTCGCAGGGTATATAAACCGGAGCTCTCGGAGCTCCATAGCTTCAGTCTTACGGAATCAGTGAACGTGTTAACTTCGTTGCGGCCAGTCGATCAGTCTAGGTCAGAGTGAAACTAGTCAACCACATATTTACGTTTTAATACCATTGTAATCTACGAACTTCGCAACTACGAAGAAGGTAACTCATCTTTATTATAATTGTCAAGCTGAATAAATACTTATAACTATTCGGGTGTACTGAAAACCCTTGAAGTCCTTACGTTTGCAAATCGCGTGTTTTTGGACTAAGCTTTCTTAGCAAAGGTGAAGTATACGTCTTCAAATTTACTATTCGTGGAATTAGAAGAAAATATCACGCTTGACAGAGAAATACCCTTCAAGAACAAGGATAGGGCATAACTGGGAACTCTCCTATAATTAAAAGAGTCACTTAGGTGCAGCGGCACCGTACTCCAGGCGCTAGCATCCCCATACTTATCATTTCTTCCTATCCGAACGTACGCAATCGGTCGGACATCTTGACGAAGGACTGGTCGAAGAAACCAAGCGGTATCCTCCCATCGTCCTTAGCTCTCGAGTCGCACCAGGGACGTAACATAAGATAGAAGAATAAATTTTTGGTGGCAGCGGTGGGATAGCTTGCCAACGGAACTCAAGTACCGATCATTAATTACCGAGGTAATACAAGTGGAACGGTTCCGAAGAAGGAGAAGGATTCTTAAATAGCAGGAAGATGCCCATCATGCCAAGAGACACCTCCAGCGCAGAGGGAAACCTGATTACGACGACGGCCGCATCGCATATCCAAACCAGGTGCACCTATACAAGTACCACAAGCACCGACACACCGACTGGCTCACAAGCACACATACAACCTCAAACATACACACAGACGCAACCAAAGCCTACACCTATATTGACGCCAACTTTACCCACAGTGGAAAACATGGATCACATTATTATTCCACAAATTACGCTAAAAGACGCTCTTGAAGCAGTACCATACTTTCAAGGACGAGCAGACACTTTTCGAACGTTTGCGGAAGGATGTAGGAACGCTAGGGACATGATTCCTGCTCGATCTGAAATAAATCTCGTAAAACTTATCAGAAACAGGCTACAGGGTCCGGCGAAGGATTACATCGAAAACCGACTCTTCCAAACGGTAGAGGAATTATTGGAGTTCTTAGAGAATTTATTTTCACCACGATTATCACTCTCAACACTGTACTCACAGCTAAGCAACATCGTACAAAATCATACAGAAAATGTGATCACCTACGGCGCTCGTGTCGCCAAATTATTACAACTGCTGTTCGAAACGCATTCTAAGACTCGCGCAAGACAAGACCCATTGTTTAAGCAAGATACAGAGGCAGAAGCCATCAAGTGTTTTTCTCGAGGACTCAAACGCGGAATTAAGATCAACCCATCAAAGTTTATCAGGCTGCACGACGCCATACATGCCGCAATTGAAGCGGAAGACGAAAACCGACGTTATGAAGAGCTACATCAACGGGCACGGCCAATGGAAAGGAGCAACACCACCTGGTCTCGATTTACATCTGGAGTAAGGCAACCTGACTCTACGCAACCTCCACCGGGACCATCTCAATCACGAGATGACAATCGAATCGGAAGCTTCTCTTGCACTTATTGCCAAAAGCAAGGACACACCGCAGAACGATGTTGGGCAAAGAACGGAAGACCCCCTCCTAAAGATCCCAAGGTATGCGATTATTGCCGTAATCTCGGCCATACGATCGATGAGTGCCGGAAGAAGAGGTATAATGAGTCGCAGTCGGGAAACGGCGCTACCCCTCTGAAAACTGGCGCGTCTCAGGGGGAACCCTCCCGAACCATACGCGTCATGAAATTCGAAACGAGCCTAAGCGAGTGAATCTATGCAAAACGCCTTCCCATAACACTCCTTCGATTTTGCACGTGCATTCAGACGGAAACATGGTTCTATTCATGCTTGATACTGGAGCAGAATTAAATATAGTTAAAAGAAGAATGGTAATCGACGAATCTTATATTTATAAAGAGGAAACTTATCAAATCACGGGAATCACCGGTACAAATTTAAAAACACTGGGGTGTGTATACGCTTGCGTCTTTAATGAAACGATACCATTTCAAGTTGTGGAAAATGATTTTCCCATTGAGCAGGACGGTATTTTGGGCACGCCATATTTTATAACAACGGGAGCACGAATCGATTACAAGGAGCAGAAACTACAATTGAAAAACAAAGAAGTGCCGTTCTTTACGGAAAATTTCGCGAGACTTCCACCCCGTTCCAAGACACAAATATGTGTCCAATTAACTAACGACTCGCCAATGGAAGGCTATATAGATAGAGTAGAAACGCGACCGGAGGTATTCATTGGAGATGCGCTCGTAACTAATCAAAATGGTAAAACTTACCTATACGCGTATAATACCGCCGAGAAAGGAGTCGCCATCCGCTTCCCAAAGATTAAGCTGCAAGAGGCACTTGACGAGGAACCGGAAAAATCCACGGGCCAGCCGCCAACGAGCAATGAAGGAAGTGAAGCTGAAAAAATCAACGATAATTACTACAAAGAAGAATCATGTTCAATGCCAAAGAAGAAGAAGAAACGAGCTAAGAAATCTAAGAATCCTAACCGAAAGAATGTCATCGAGACCAATATAACGGAAGCACCTGCAACAAGTCCGACCGAGGTTAGACGTGAAAACGGAGCTTTAGACATAATGGACTCTGACTGTTCGGATAGAAACGAACAAATACATAAAGAGGAAAAGAGAATCGTTTTATACTCCGGTAACAAACTCGCGACCGAGGCCGCACAACCAGAGGAAATAACGAAGTCTCCCAAAGAGTTGAAGAATCTTAACCGAAAGAATGTCATCGAGACCAATATAACGGAAGCACCTGCAACAAGTCCGACCGAGGTTAGACATGAAAACGGAGCTTTAGACATAATGGACTCTGACTGTTCGGACAGAAAAGAACAAATACATAAGGAGGAAAAGAGAATCGTTTTGTACTCCGGTAACAAACTCGCGACCGAGGCCGCACAACTGGAGGAAATAACGAAGTCTCCCAAAAAGGATACTAAAAGTTACACGACGTCTTACACCGTCTCTCTTAACGACGAAAATAATTACTTGTACCATGCTAGCACTACTATGTCCTACGATGGCAACACACATTCCTATGAGGAATCAACGATAGAATATACTATACCAGTCAAGAGTAAGGCTTTATTTCAACTATCTGAGGAAGGAAAGATAGAGTTATACAGAAAGGCAGAGGAAAATAAAAAGATACTTACCATGTCCAACGAAGATAACACTAAGGAGGATCCAAGCAGACTTACAACACCTGCAAGAGAAAGGGAGTTATTAAGTTTGTTGCGGTTATCGCACTTGAACGACGAAGAAAAGAGGCATATAGAGGATCTTATTTGCCGATACGCTGATTGCTTTCATCTACCTGGAGAACAATTGAGAGCTACAACCAAAGCAAGTCACAAGATTGTTACTACGAACGACCTTCCCATCAACACGAAACAATATCGATTTCCCCCTATACACAAGGAGGAAATACATAAACAAACCTCAGACATGCTCTCGAAAGGAATAATTCAGGAATCCGAATCTCCATATAATTCACCTATTTGGATTGTCCCGAAAAAGGCGGATGCCGAAGGGAATAAAAGATGGAGGCTTGTCATTGATTTCCGAGAATTAAACGAAAAGACTGTTGGAGACGCATACCCGTTGCCAAATATAAATGACATTTTAGACCAACTTGGAGGAGCAAAATACTTCTCGGTATTTGATCTTGCATCAGGGTTCCACCAGATACCGATGGCGGAACAAGACAAATTTAAGACCGCTTTTTCTACCCCCGACGGACATTTTGAATTCAACCGTATGCCATTTGGTTTAAAAAATGCACCATCCACCTTCCAGCGTCTAATGAATAACACTCTATCAGGATTACAAGGCAGTGAGATGTTCGTATACATAGACGACATCGTAATATACGCGAGATCCATCGAAGAGCACCAAATAAAGTTTATCAAATTAGCTCACCGACTAAGATCTGCCAATTTACAACTACAACCCGAAAAGTGCGAATTTCTCAGGAAAGAGGTCGCTTATCTGGGTCACATTATTACGGAGGATGGAGTTTTACCAGATCCTAAGAAGACCGAAGCCGTAAGGAAGTTTCCTACCCCCAAGAACGCGAAGAATATAAGACAATTCTTGGGACTAACGGGTTATTATCGACGATTCATCGAAGATTATGCCAAGATTTCTAAACCTCTAACAGGGCTGTTAAAAGACAAAGCACCTTACCTTTGGGGAACCGAGCAAATACGCGCTTTTGAATTTCTAAAGGAAGCCCTATGCCAAGAACCCATACTACAATACCCAAACTTCAAAAAACCATTTATCATAACAACAGATGCGTCAGGTTACGCAATCGGAGGAGTCCTGAGCCAAGGAAAAATAGGGCAAGACTTACCGATCTCATATGCATCCCGGCTATTAAACGGGGCCGAACTAAATTACTCGACCATCGAAAAGGAGCTATTGGCCATCGTTTATACAGTTAATCACTTCAGACCATATATATACGGTAGACGCTTTACACTTGTAACCGACCATAAGCCACTCGTATGGTTACACCGAGTAAAAGATCCTACATCAAGATTATTACGGTGGAGATTTAAGCTCGAAGAATATGAGTATGATATTGTTTATAAACAAGGTCGGGCAAATGCAAACGCTGACGCTCTATCACGAAATCCACCTGAGGCCAAAATACAATTTTTTACGACCACCTCTGACGAAGAAGACGAGGAGGAAGAAGTACCGGAAACACGCGAACCTACAGGAATCATAGTGGAAGCAGAAATACATGCACCACCTTTTGAAGAAGACAGGTTTGAGGAACCAGTCTTGGAAATGCAACAATCATCACCTTCTCCATTAAGTACACCAGAAATTGAAGACATCGGGTCGGAAGATGACGAGAATGAATCATACTCGTCCGACGAGCCACTCTTTTTACCTTGTAACGCGGCAGCATCGCCCATACCGTTGGAAGAAATCAGAACCCGTGAAAATATCAATACCTTTGAAACCAGCAGGAATAATTTACTCATGGAAAAAGGAGCTATTATATGTTTTATAAACACGCAACACGAGCCCATAGACGAAGGGAGCAAATTCCTCACAACTATAGGCATACCTATTCCCCAGGATGACACAGAATCTGGAGAAGTAATAATAGCCAAGCAAAAGAAAAGAACTCTTTATTTCCTTGTGGTCGACTCATTCAACAAACTGAAAGAAGCCTTATCTATCGCCGCTGAACTAACACATCGACGAAATGAACACGAAATTGCTATCGCCGAAACGCCGAGGGGAGTTTTAACGATTCCCTGGGATATACTCCTACACGAATTAAGAGAAGCATTCGATTCACAAAGATACGCCATAAAAATATGTACCAACGAAATTCAGATACCACCATTGGGCGACATACCTCGCATCCTTTCCGAAAATCACGGATCAATCACGGCGGGCCATAAAGGAACTACTAAGACTTATGCCAGAATAAAGAGTCACTACTACTGGGAAGGAATGAAGAAAGACATCGCCGACTACGTAAGGAAGTGTCCTAGTTGTCAGAAAAGAAAGCTGACACGGCAAAAGACACGGCAACCCATGCATATTACAGACACGCCGCTGGAACCATTCGACAAAATCTCACTTGATATCGTAGGCCCCTTACCACTAACTAAAAAGGAGAATAAGTATCTGCTGACCATACAGGACAATTTAACTAAATTTTCGGTAGCAGTGCCTATGCAAACCGCAACCTCAAAGGAGATCGCAGACGCCTTTATTAAACACTTTATGTGCCAATATGGTGTCCCACGATCGATCTTGACTGATCAAGGAGCCGCTTTTATCGGAACATTTATGAGAACGCTAACTAAAAGACTTGGAATCGAGCAATTACGTACCACTGCCTTTCACCCACAATCAAATGGTTCTTTAGAGAGAAGCCACCACGTACTATTAGAATATCTCAAGCACTACGTAAATCAACGGACCGATTGGGACGAAATAATAGAATTATGTATGTTCTCCTACAACACGAGTATGCACGAAGGGACGGGATACACCCCTTATGAACTAGTATACGGAAAACTAGCTCGACTACCTACTAGTAGCACCAGAACAAAGACTAACACGTATCCAGAATACATAGAAACCTTGTGCAAAAACTTAGACTTTGTGAGAAGTATAGCAAGAGATAACCTAATTAAAGCAAAGGAAAAATCGAAAGAATACTATGATCGACGACAGAATGTAAAAGAGTTCAAAGAAAACGATTGGGTATACCTTCTAAACGAGCATAGAAGCAATAAATTCGACGACCAGTACGACGGACCTTATCAAATAACGCAAGTGCTAGATAACGGAAACATAACTCTCATAATCAAACACCGAGAGAAAGTCGTACACCCGAATCGAATAAAACTTGCTCATGGTCAATTTTAAAGGTAATATATATATCTCTATTTTGCAGATGATGCTCGTAATTCTTCTATTCGGGCACATGCTCAAAGCCTACGCATTGATCGCTTACGATTGCGGATCGGCAAACACAAACATTACAACCCTGTCACTATTAAACGTTGATGATTGCAAACTCCCCACCGCAAAACCGATGGTAAAGAATACTTATGTACAATTATTGCAAATCGCGGAGTATGACAGCACACCGGTCACTCAATGCAAGGTAGAGGTCGACAGAACAATATTCTACTGCGGTATGCATTCACACATATCACTAGTACATAACGGAAGAGCTTCCTACATTATGGAACTTAGTTCAGAAGCATGCGTGAAAATGCACATGAACGGAGCCTTTTCATTTGGTCACAAAGATTTTATAACTGGAATTAAACCTAACAGCACCGTGACGCGAAGTGTCACCTTGGCTGGGACAATAGGAATGGACGGCACCTGCAAAGGCGTGGAATACTCCGACCCTCTGGGTACGTGGAGCAATGTAGTTGTACAAGCCGTCGTAAAAATATCATTACGAAATTATATAGCAGTAACTAAACCAAGCGCAGATAAGATAATACTAGATTCAAGAATGCATTGCAAATTATCCGAAGGAAGATGCCTCGACATAGAGGGAGGAAACACGTTCTGGGCTCCGATACCCACCGATCATTGCAAATTTAGCAGCTATTCCGTGTTATTCGAGGGAAAAGCAAAGAGGATATTCGATAACACGACAAGAAATTGGCAAGAAGTATACGCAATAACTTCAGACGAAATTACGTTCGCACTCGCAAAACGAGGTGTCATCGCCATATGCAACTACGTATTGATGCGTACAGAACACCCGAAGCTATTTATATTAGAGACTCGAAAAGGCGAAGTATTCACAAGAAGAACGGGTATTATGACAAGTAATTTGGATATATTCTCTTATGTTAATAGCAAATTCGTATATTTAGAAAAACACATTCGCAATCAGATGACATCACTATACAGAGAAGTCATTAAGCAAGAATGTCTGATTGAAAAACAAACACTAGAAAACGCGCTTACAATCGCAAAGATATTACCAGAGGATTTTGCATATCAAATCATGAAAAAACCCGGTTATATGGCAATGGTCGCAGGAGAAGTTATACACCTGATAAAGTGTATACCTACCCCTGTAAGACGACGAGAAACAAAAGAATGTTATCAACAATTACCAGTCTCGAAAGGAAACAGCTCTTATTTTATGACACCGAAAACGAATTTGCTAGTAAAAACAGGAACGCAGATTGATTGTAACCCGTACGTGCCAGTCATGTATCGATTAGAAGGAAATTGGTATAAAATAAATCCTAGCGCAGCCTCCGCACTACCGCCTAATGAATTACAACCACAAACAGCGCAAACGTGGACTTACTCGAACCCGACTTCATTAGCCACGTCAGGAATATATTCATTACAAGAATTGGAAAAATTACGCGATCACATTATGTTCCCTGCGGAAAAACCCGCTGTTCTAAACACTATCGCACGAGGAATGTCCGGACAACATGCAGAAAGACAAGGGTTATCGTTTTTAAACTTACTCGATGAAGACGCACTCCACGAGATCACCAGCAGCGCATGGGATCATCTTTGGGGATGGTTCACGGGTTTCGGTACCGTCAGCGCTGGAATTCTGGGCCTATGGATAATATTACGCACTGTCAAACTCATATTAAATACTGCACTTCAAGGATACGCGTTACACCGAATTTATGAATGGAGTGTTCACCTGCTAGGAGCAATAGGAGACTCAGTAGCTAATATCTTATCGCATCTACACGCATCAAGAAGAAAAGATTCCGCACATTCAAAGAACCCGTCATACGAAGAAACTAACATTAAAGAAGATAATAAGGCGGATGAAAAGAAGGAATCTCTAAAGGAAACGAAGAACGAAACAACACGCGAAAAAGTCACCGTACACGTGATGCCACATCATGGGCAAGTACACTCTACCACGGTAAAATAAGCAACGTGGAACGACGACCAGGAAGCGACGCGCACCGTGAGAAGACTAACAAGTACACCTTAGGTCGCGTCCTTCGACAGGTAAACCCCACTCCAACCATTTACCTGCCACGAGGTCGAGTGGACTAAGCAAGGTGTCCCTTACCTAAAGATCATAAAAACCAGGACCCTTGCTCAGGAATTTCAAAGAAAAAAAAAAAAGGATCTAAGAGGTATAAGGCAAAAAGGAAAGTTGGAAGGAAGAAGAAACTTTCCGAAGCGAACAAGAAAAAAATCAAGGAAAGATAAAATCTAAAAAAAAAAAAAAATAAATAAATAAAAGGGTACGAGAGTAGAAGACCCAAAAGATAAGATCTTAAAAGGGTACGAGAGTAGGAAACGAGAGTAGAAGACCCAAAGAGAAGATCTTAAAAGGATACAAGAATTAAGAAGTCAAAAATCTAAAAGGAAACATAAATTCCAAAAGAAATCTAAAGATAGAATCTAAAAAGGGTACAGAGGAAAAAAATCTAAAAGGAAACATAAATTCCAAAAGAAATCTAAAGATAGAATCTAAAAAGGGTACAGAGGAAAAAAATCTAAAAAGGAAACATAAATTCCGAAAGAAGCAAAAGAAATCTAAAGATAGAATCTAAAAAGGGTACAGAGGAGAAAATCTAAAAAGGAAACATAAATTCCAAAAGAAGCAAAAGAAATCTAAAGATAGAATCTAAAAAGGGTACAGAGGAGAAAATCTAAAAAAGAAACATAAATTACAAAAGAAGCAAAAGAAATCTAGAGATAGAATCTAAAAGGATACAAGAGTTGAGAAGTCAAAAATCTAAAAGGAAACATAAATTCCAAAAGAAGCAAAAGAAATCTAAAGATAGAATCTAAAAAGGGTACAGAGGAGAAAATCTAAACATAAATTCCAGAAGAAACAAAAGGAAACCTAGGGATAAAAACTAAAAGGATACAGAAGAGAAAGTTAAGAAGGATGTTGCAACATTACTTATCTTGGATCAAGCGTCGAGCTTGATTGCCGTTCGTCGGATTGACCGAAACTTATACGTTGACTTCGCAGCACGCTCACCGAACTCTTCGCGACAAAATTAACTGCACGTTAAGTCTAAGTGATGCTTTTTGATAACGAGTGTATGTTCACGACGGTTTGTTGTCCACTGAATCTTCGGAGAACGCTTCCTCCGAAGAAAGCTAATTTTTCCCTCTCTACCAAGGAATTTGATGGGGGTGACACGGAATTTTCCTAAAGCGAGGCCGCTCCACCCCAGTGGATATAACGCTTAAGGGAGGCGGCATGTACCGTTGGCGAACACCTTCTCGTGACGATCACGGCGGTCAACGGTTTTTCTGAGATTTTATGATATGGCCTGGTTAGCGTCTTGACGCGAGAGGTTTATGGCACCGTTCGAGTACTCGCATTTAAAACGCTCGACTCTCAGAGAATAAAAAGGAGGGTCTCCATTGTATCGTATTTTTCTAAAGGGTCATCGAAGTCCTTGTCTAGAACGTGAACGTGAAGACTTCGACGACGAACATAAAAATTATTGCTTCTACGAGTTCGACGTAGGAATTTTCTGATTGTCTTTTTAAGACTGATTAGACTTGTACCTTTTTCCCGAAAATTAACGGAATCCAACATCTGCTCGCAGATGCGAGCACTGGACACTGCTTATTTTCAAGTGACTAAAGGTTTTTATGATCGGGAGTAATTTGAGTTTAACGATTTGATTAAAGTGTTCACCGTTACTTCATTTGCCTTTACGAAATAACAAAGGAGGAACAAATTCTTATGATTTAAACATTTAAAGAAATACCAAGATAAATTTTTAAACTCCGAAAGGAAATAAAATAATAATAAACAAAATACAAGTCAATACAAAATGTTAAACATTTAAAGAAATACCAATATAAATTTTTAAACTCCGAAAGGAAATAAAATAATAATAAACAAAATACAAGTCAATACAAAATGTTAAACATTTAAAGAAATACCAATATAAATTTTTAAACTCCGAAAGGAAATAAAATAATAATAAACAAAATACAAGTCAATACAAAATGTTAAACATTTAAAGAAATACCAAGATAAATTTTTAAACTCCGAAAAGAAATAAAATAATAATAAACAAAATACAAGTCAATACAAAATGTTAAACATTTAAAGAAATACCAAGATAAATTTTTAAACTCCGAAAGGAAATAAAATAATAATAAACAAAATACAAGTCAATACAAAATGTTAAACATTTAAAGAAATACCAAGACAAATTTTAAAACTCCGAAAAGAAAGAAAATAATAATAAACAAATACAAGTCAACACAAAATGTTAAACATTTAAGGAAACACTAAGACAAATTTTATACTCCGAAAGGAAATAAAATAATAATAAACAAATACAAGTCAACACAAACGTTAAACATTTAAAGGAAGACCAAGACAAATTTTAAACATTAAAAAGAAATAAAGAAAAGAAAAGGGGAACGAATGATGAAGACAACGAAACAGATTTTGAACATTAGATAAAAAAAAAAGGGGGAACAAACAAGACAAAACTTTTAAACATTAGAAAAAAGAGGAGAAACAAAAAAAAAAAACAGAAACCAAAATATCACCTGAACGTAATTCTTTGTTAATTCTAATATAATTAAAACTAAGATTTGAAACGAAAAAAAAATCGAGAAAGGACCACCGGGAAGCGACGCTTTCCCCCACCACTCTACCAAAGGGACCGTTGAGGTCCGCCGCGCGCACTTAAAAGGAGCGGTCCAGGCAACGGAAGATCACTCTCTCCTGGACGACCGCCTAAGTCATACCTGTACGACGAAGCTAGGTCTCAAGGATCACCTTAGCAGAAGGGAGCGACTTACTTACTTAAGGAGTACTACCAATTCTACGAATTCACGAAGGAATCAGATCACCTGAACTCTCCGAAAACTTCTCGAGGAAGACCAACAGAAGAAACTCGCTCTAGAAGTTCCTTCCAGAACTTCAACTCGAGACTTGTTCGTTTCAGAACTATATCGTTACTTTTTCACGTGTGTTTTTAAATCAACTTATAAAATTACCATGGCTTTCACCGGTGAATGGATAAAAAATAACGCTGACAGAATCGCAGCGATGGTCAACGCTTGCAACGCGCTGCAATGGCAAGATAGCAACACAGATTTCTACCAGTACGTGCCGATGGCACCACAACAATATTATGTGCAACCAACATACGTAACGACGATTCCGGTACCAACCAACCCGACAGAAAGTCATAACGAAGTAGATGCCGAAGGAGGCAGCGATATGTATTCTCACGAAGTACAGCGATTCGCTACGCGAGAAGCGTATTCACCAGATATGGAAACAATCGAAGAAGCACTCTCCAATGAAGAAGCATGGGAGGATGAACAACTTATGTGCGACGAGGAAGTCTACCCTTCCGACACGCCACCATCGACAAACGAGACCACACCTAATACGTTCGAGGAGGACCTCGAACCTTGTCAACAGGGGGGGTGTGACGTCCCTACCTCTAGTGACGTCCCTACCTCTAGTGACGTCCCTACCTCTACAGCCGCCTGGTCATGCCCTTGCGGATATTTTAAACTCAACAAGACACCTGAAGACGCATGGTCAATCACAGCAGAGTGTCTCGACATCGAAGAGGAACGGGAGGAGCATCGCGTAATATACGATGACCTATTGACGCGCACCTCCGAGTTGGAAATAAGACGTAATGACGCTGGACCATCCCAGTACCGTGCCACTACGGAAGGAGGCCAACAGGAGTACGGCATAAGAAGACACACGAGCTTACCTGTGGACATCGGTGAACCTCTGGAACGACCCATTCCGCCTGCACCGGGAGTAATAACCCTCGCAGAGGCCAACGCACTGATCGTCGCCGAACGCAGAGTCCTCTCCATGACAGCAATGGACCGTGACGTCACGGCGAATCGACACGAAGGTCCATCTTCATCTACCGGAACAAAAGTCTCACCGAAGAGAAAGAGAGATGACGAGGAGCATATATACGATGAACCGGTCCAGAGACGACCTACCCCGTATTATGTAGCTGACATCCTGCGTTCAAATCGGCCTCCGATAGCGAGGATCCATGAACCTTTTGGACCACCGCAGCCATCCCGCTGCCAGGTATTGGAAGTACCCGAAAGCAGCCCGGAGCCAGGGTGCTGGCCATTTTGTAGCAGCTCGACGGAGGACGACGCTCCCAAGAAAGCATACAACCTACGCACACGTAAAGACACGTAAAAAGTGTTAGTGCGTTCAATGGCGGTGGTGTTTTAATGGCGTCAGTGATTTCACCTTTTCTATTATTATTTACACATCCGAATAAGACTTTATTAAGTTAGTTATATATATATATCATATATAACCTGTAGTAAACGTATCTTTCCTAATTCTTTATGATAACTAGGATAATTATAAATTGAATACGTGCATAATACGTAAACTAACCTTTTTATATATATTTGCATTAAAATAATATTTAAAACTTAGTAACATATGAGATACAACCAGTAACCTCTAGAAAACGCGTGCACCTATTCAACATGTAACCTTACCACGTGTAAATATTTGCACTCTTTTTGTAACCGTCGAACCGCACCCTTAGAGCGCATTTAATGTTACGTCCTGGCTGTGTCACGAGGAACCCGTTTACTACAGCACGACGTTGCCTCTTTTTAGTCAATCGTTTTACGAATATTACTTGGGGTGAGGCTTTCTTGCGATCGTTAATAACTGTTTGTATAACTGAACAATTGACAGTACTGATAATTTACTGTTACCGACAGAAGGGATTACCGACGTTCTACTATTACCGGCTGTGGCGTTACCGACAGCCTGGTATTACCGACCGTAGGATGTTACCGACAGGCTACGGTTACCGACCGTAGTATATTACCGACAGGCTACTATTACCGACCGTAGGATATTACCGACAGGTTACTATTACCGACCGTAGGATATTACCGACAGGTTACTATTACCGACTGAAATGGTATAATCCACAGAGACAAGTTAATAAATGTAAAATATATAAAATAAGTAAAGTACAGTAGATAAAAATACGTATTATGTTAACTTCTGACTTAAAGGAGAATCTTTTTGGAACCACAATGCAAAGATCACTGACAGTATAAAGCAAACTGAGAGCAAGAATAGACGGAACTATCTGAGACAAATGCGTTTCTTAATTCTCTTTTACGCTGGACTTGTAGTCAGTAAATACACTGAATTATTGATAGTATAATTAAATATGAATATATCTGTGTTGTATGTATGAATATATATATATATGTGAATTATAAGTAATATAAATTTGTTACTATGACTACTCGAATTTGACAAGATTATAACGGAGATTTTATACTGACAGAATTATGAATATATATTAATCTTAAAAGAACCTACCTTCATCCTGCTGTCCTCTGGATCGACGCTTTCTCCTATGATGTAGGCTGGTGGTCGTCTAAGTAACGCCAGGAATGTATGAGGTGAGGTTGAATAATTGGTCACTGAATTTAAGTACACTATATATGAATATATATTTTGAATCACTACAAAACGCGTTAATCTACAACACTATTCTAGTTACACACAAGAACAATTAAATCTAAAAATATAATATTGAACTCTAAAAGAATAACTGAATTCTCTTTGATATTACAGAAACTCGGAAACAACTAAAGAATTTCGGAGCTGTTGCAAGATACAGAACTACACGTACTGACGGCTACTTGAAGAGTGACGCTACTCAGACGACGCCGCAACGCTCTCGCCAGCCGCCGTCGAGCCGCCGCTGCGCTCTTTGTGTTCTTACGCGCTCTACCTAGTCTTCCTAAGGCACCGTGCTACGCCCGCAAGACGTGCATGGACCGCGGAGTGACGAGGCCTTGGATGGGGCGCGTGAGAGAATGTGCTGACTCGTTATCTCTTATCGCTATTTGTTCTCGACTGGCTACCCATAGCCGTTACTAAATGTCTTAAGATTTACCGTACATTATTATTCTAGAATATTCTTTCTTATTATTCGACTAACGGTTATTCGGATACATTGTTAATTGTTTATGATTATTGTTAACAAATAAATGTCGCTTGACAGAACGCTATAATAGTTCGTCTTAATTCTAATATATGGATACGTTTATTGTTTATTGACAGTGTATAAGATATAATTATTATTAATATTGTTTATAACAATAGTGATAATAATACTGAACAGTACACGGCGACCTGTCGAATAGGTCGACGTGACACCTCCCCCCTTAAGTAAGTCGCACGGTAGAGTCTGCTTCGTGCGACTTTGCACGACAGGACGCACGGATTCCCTCCAATATGGGATATCGGACGGCACTGCGGGGTTTTGGGGTCACTTGCACTGCACTACCAGCCTCAGAATCATCAGCTGGGGGGTCGGTCGGCGATCGACTGTCTTCCATTGCCGCGTTCACGTGATTATCTTCAGTGGAGGTCCTGTCAGGCTTCCTTCCGCTGAGATGCAGCAACAGGTAAGTAACTGAACTCCAGACTGCTCCTAATAGGTGTAGGCTCCAACCATAAACCGTATGTAGGGCGTATCCTCTGATGATAGCATCAACGCAGAGTCTGATGCCCTTGCAGATAAGTATCAGACCGATCACTCCTGCGCTAGCGCTGCCGAATGTCAGAAACCCGCTCCAAATTTTAGAAACGGCGTTCTCTGCTATTCGGTTTATGTCTGCTTCATTCAGCAGACTCAACATGGACACCGTATCCTGAGGTACACGACGGCCAGTAGCTCCTCTCACTATGGCGTTCAGGACAGACGGCTTTTCCGCCGGGAACATTATGTGATCGCGGAGATTATCCAGATCCTGTTGAGAATAGATGCCGCTTGTTGCCAATGACCCTGCATCGATATACTTCCAAGTCGGCCGCGACATAGGTTGTAGTATCTGCGGTGGCAACGATTCCATCGGCTTCGGGGCGAACTTATACCAGGTTCCTTCGATCTCGAACATGGGTGGAAGTAAACCCGTACACTCGCGGATGGTTCCAGACTTGAGCAGGATTCGAGACTTCGGTGTCAGGAACATGCTACTGTTCTGTTGGTATACTGGAAGTTCCTGGTAACAATCAGTTGTATGTCTGATTTTTACTGCGACCGGGGTACACTTTACGATATGTATGACTTCGCCCGCTACTACTGCCATGTATCCCGGAGCTCGCATAACTGTATAGGCGAACTCGTCCGGGAGCAGTGTAGCTAGCGCTAAAGCGTTCTTAAGAACTTGTTTCTCCAACTGACATTTCTGATGAACGACGTCCCGGTATAGCGCAGTCATCTGGGTTCCGATATGTTTCTCCACGTAGATGAACTTGGTGTTGATATACGCGAACAGGTCCAGATTCTCAACAGGCATTTTTGCTCTTGTGGCAAACGTTCTTCCTTTTTCGGTTTCCAGGATAAACAGTTTCGGGTGCTCGCTGCGCAGTAGTGTGTACCCACAGAGGTGGTACTCGGTTCTTTTTTCCAAGGCGAACGTGATCTCGCTGGTGGTGATTGTATACACCTCAGCTTCATGGACCGTTCGATTTACAGGTGTCAGCTTCGTTGCCAGGCCCTCGTACAGGACGCTATAATGGTTAAAGTCACAAGAGGTGCCTGGATGAGTTGACCAGTAGACGTTGCCGTCTTCATCCGTTATACAGGACCCATCGGTGAATGTGCATGCAGCACCGCTTCGTAGAATAACGTTGTTCTCCCGAATCTTCACTGATGCCCTGTAGTGCTGAAGATTAATCTTCACAGAAGCCTGGACTACAACACCATCCCATGTGCCATAGGGATCCGCATACTGTGTTCCTGAACAGCGACCTTCGGTATTAACGGATCCTGCCAAAGTTACACTACGATACTGCGTAATGTTTGCTTTCAAACCGAACAACTGCGCTGCTGGAGTAATAGATATTACTCCCGTATTGATCGCTGTTTTGCATGCCTCTGCTGGTATATCCATCAGATATACGCGTCTACCATTTTGAACAATGGATACGTGCGAGGACATGCCACAATAGTAAATTGTTCTGTCTAATTCTACGCGGCACTGAGTCACTTGAGTGTTCTCGAATTCGGCTAGTTGCAACAATTGCACATACACTTCAGTCGATCTGGGTTCGGAAACGGGTATATTACAATCCCCTGTATCTAACAACGACATTGTTGTGACATTCATTGCTGTTCCGCCGCAATCATATCCTAACAGAGCATCTGCGTCGCCTAACATCAATATTGCCGCTACGAAGATTATCTAAACAGAAATGTCCTTTGCTTTGACTTAAAATACGATATACTATGTACTATTCTTTAACTCTGGATTTTCTAAGTTTGTTTATATGTACGGTTTTCGTTTTACCACCTATTTTAATTTTTATATTATTGTTTGGTAGCACTTCCAGAACCTGATGCGGGCCTGTGTACTGGTCTCCCAGCTTGGATGTCGGTTCCTTTAACAAGAATACAGAATCTCCTACTTTCAGAGTTTGAGGGTTCACTTCCCTATCGTAATAGTGTTTTGATTTTTCTTTTGCTCCGATCAGATTCCTTCGTGCTGTTTCCTGTGCCTTATTCAATTTACTGGCTAACTTAACATAGTAATCTAGATAGGTCTGATCCATTTCCTCCTCAATGGGTGGGTCAGACGACGGAGTTCTTGCCGGTTTACCAAAAACTAACTCGTGCGGTGTAAACCGCGTACCTTCATGAACGCTTGTGTTATAAGACAGCATGGCAAGGTCTAACCACTGGTCCCAGTTCTGTTCACTGCTAGTATACTGTTTTAAATATTCAATAAGGACGTGGTGCGACCTTTCCAACGAACCGTTTGACTGCGGATAGAATGCCGTAGTTTTATACTGCTTAATCTTGAATTTACGCGCTATTGTCTTAATCAACGAGCTTAGGAAATTTGACCCCTGGTCTGTGAGGACAGATCGGGGTGCTCCGTATTTACAGATCAAATTCTTAATCATAGCATCGGCTATGTGTACTGACGATATTCCTTCAAGAGGGACGGCAATAGAAAATTTAGTCAGCTGATCCTGCATGGTCAGGATGTATTTATTATTATTTTCGGTAGTTGGTAAGGGCCCTACTACGTCAAGAGCTACCTTGTCGAAAGCAGCTCCTGGCGTATCAGTGATAAGCATCGGTTGCTTATTTTTTACTCTGACCAACTTTTTCAATTGACAAGCTAAACAATTTTGGATAAATTCCCGAACTTGACCTTTCATATTGTCCCAACAATACCGATGTCGTAGACGATTATACGTCTTCGTCACGCCCTTATGGCCAGCTGTGGCAGAGGCATGATTTTCTCGAATCAACTCCTCTCGTTCTTCGGGTCCTGGAATTCTTACAAGGTTTTTACATATAATTACTTTACAATTCTCACGATCGAATACATCGCTGAGTAGTCGCTGTACTCTGGCCCATGGTATTCCATCCAGCTCTGGTGTCCTGGAAATGCTGACAGTTTTAAGATTAAGTTCCCTGGTTACACTTAACAATGAACCGAGACATTCGATCAGAATTCCTTCATCGAGAGGGGTATTCAAGGTCTCTTTTACTGGCAGTGATATCAGTTTTCTGCTTCCAAATTCTGTGACTCTCGCTCTACCTAATGACAGTAACCTATAAGTAGGGAGTTTACCTTGAGCTACTAACTGGTTTGCACCCTCATCTATCGGTTCCCCTTTCTGGGTTATCATTATTACTAAACTGTCGCGTCGCGTACTAAATAGATCGCGTGATTCTATCAGGTTTTCGGTTATGCGGAATTGTCCAGGTGGTTGATCTGGTAAGGCGTACGGTCGCGGAACAGGGTCGGTTTGATCGCCAGAGTCGGTTGTTGATTCTGGGCTGAGTAACGTATTCTGAATGCCGTCTGGCGTTGTTATGATTACTTCTGGATTAAGGTTCAGATTCCAGTCGGAATTTGTTTCGTCATCCGTCTGACTTGGCACGGTTATATTCCTGTTTAAGTCGTCATCACTCGGCTCTTCGCTGAGTGAATTGGCTACGGTCTGAAAACGATGCTGTTCACTGAGTATCGGTGATTCCTGTGAAGTATCCTCGTCAAATATATTTAAAGGACCACCCGATGTCGACGGGAGTTCCTGGTTTGTCTGAGCTGGTTGTATTTCCCGAGTTACCGATTCTGGTTCTCTCGACGTCGCGGTTTGAGGAACAGTACCGAATATAAGCTGCGATTCATCGGATGTGCTACTATCTGAATTTAAAACCATAATATTGGCAGGAAGTTCCGGAGGATTTCGCGACAAAGCGTCGGCGTTTGCATTGGCTGATCCCGATTTGTAAACTACTTTATAATCATATTCGGCCAATTTGAGGCCCCACTTGACCAATCTGGAAGTCGGATCCTTAACGGAGTTTAACCAGACTAACGGTTTGTGATCTGTAACCAGCTGAAATTCCCGTCCGAACAGATACGGCCTGAAATAGTGTACTGCGTATACTATCGATAATAACTCCCGTTCAATTGTGGAATAATTCTTTTCCGCTGTATTCAGGAGTCTAGAACAGAAAGCTATAGGTAGGTCCTTGCCAATAGGCCCTTGACTGAGGACCGCGCCTATTGCATATCCTGATGCATCCGTTGTTACGTTAAAGGGCTGACTAAAATCGGGAAATTGCAAAATAGGTTCTTTACAGAGAGCATCTCTTAATTCGCAAAAAGCCTGATCTTGTGCTGAAGTCCACTGAAATGTTACTTCCTTTTTCAGTAGATCTGTGAGCGGTTTCGCTACTTTTGAAAAAGCCGGGATAAAACGTCGATAATATCCCGCTAAACCTAAAAATTGACGGATCTGTTTTACGGATTTCGGACGAGGAAAATTCCGGACGGCTGTTAATTTTCCTGGCTCAGGTTTGACACCATCTTCTCCGATGACGTGTCCTAAATAAGTAACCTCCTTACGCAGGAACTCACATTTGTCTGGTTGTAACTTTAGATTCGCCTGTCTTAAACGTTCTATCAATTTATTATATTTTACCTCGTGTTCATCTAAAGATCGAGCATACACCACAACGTCGTCCAGGTAGACGAACATTTCTTCGCCTTGTAGGCCCATGAGCACTAGATCCATTAGGCGTTGGAACCTTGCCGGCGCGTTCTTCAGCCCGAATGGCATCCGAGTGAACTCATAGTGCCCGTATGGCGTCGAAAATGCAGTCTTATGACGATCGTCGGGATGCATCTCGATCTGATGAAATCCTGATTTCAGGTCGAAAATCGAAAAGTATTTGGCTGAACCGAGCTGATCGAGAATCTCATTTATATTAGGTAGGGGGTAAGCATCCCCTATTGTTTTCGCGTTAAGTCCCCTGTAATCAATAACCATGCGCCATTTCGGTTGTCCCTTAGAATCCGCTTTTTTGGGCACAATCCAAATCGGGGAATTATACGGGGACACAGACGGTTTTATGATTCCTGTACTGAGCAGTTCCGCGGTCTGGTTATCTATCTCTTTCTTGTGTACTGGCGGAAAACGGTACTGCCTTGTAAACACCGGAATTTCATCAGTAGTCAAAATTCGGTGCTGGGTTACGTTAGTGCAGCTAAGTTGCTCTCCGGGCAATTGAAATCTGTCGGCACTAGAGGCCAACAGTTTATCAACACTTTGAATCTCTTCCGCGTTCAGATGCTCAAGCCGGAGCAATGCTTTGAGTTCTGATACTCGGTTTGTATCATTTATTTTAAAAACCTTAACGGGGCGACTATGATTACTTCTGAGCTTTGATTTCTGTTGTGAAGGTTCTAATTTACCTTCTTCCTGTTCCAGATGCTTCGGTTTTTCGGACTCAGGATTTGAAAGGGCAGAATTTGAACTGACAGGATTCGGATAAACGGAACTTGGATTGACAGGATTCGGACGAACGGAACTTGGACTGACAGGATTCGGATAAACGGAACTTGGACTGACAGGATTCGAACAAACGGAACTTGGACTGACAGGATTCGGATAAACGGAACTTGGACTGACAGGATTCGGACAAACGGAACTTGGATTGACAGGATTCGGACAAGCGGAACTTGGACTGACAGGTTTCGGACAAACGGAACTTGGACAAACGGAACTCGGACTGACGGAACTCGGACAGACAAAACTCTCTAGAGTAATGGTGGGTACCACTATCTCCTGTACCTGCTCGGTAGTATTAATCAACCTAAAATATGCTCGGCCGTTCTGGTTCTTCACCAGGGCTTCTCCGGCGAATAACCCGGGCGGAGCATCTAGTAACGGAATGTAGCCCTCCTCTATTTCTGGGTTAGCTACTTTACAACAGAATACTGTACTGGACCTAGGAGGTATCGCGACTATTTCTCGGGTTATGAATGGTATTTCAGATTCGCCCAACTCCAAACACTCCCTTTCATAGTTTACGTTGGCGCCACGATGTTTCAGAAATTCTGAACCTAAGATACCGTCCTGTTCTATCGGAAATTCAGCGTTTACAATGTGAAATTTTTCTGGTTTGCCTAATATGTTTACTTCTAACGTACCCAAGGTATTCACGAACTTCTTAACAATTCCGCTGATTCTAAGTATATCATTCTTGTCGACGGCCTGATTACTCTTGAGTACACTGATCTTTAATAGGTTTATTTCAGAACCGGTATCTATCATCATGTCTAAGTGCTGAGTTTCGATTGTTAAATTCACCGTTGGCGCCTTCGCAGTAGGTTTATATCGCACTACTGCGATGCTACGGGGCTCGTTGCCCTGGTCACGAGTTTCGGACGCGACTGCGCTGGGGCGGCCCGCTCCGCGTCCGTTACATTCGGGCCGCTCTGCGCGTTTCCCGACTTCCGCGCTTGTTCCTGCCTCATTCGGTTATTGTACTCGCGCGTTTGGCAGTCATATTTCATGTGTCCTATCTTCTTACAGTAATTGCAAATAACGTTCTGACTGCTATTTCCCGCCTGTAAAGGTCGCGAACCTTGGGACGGTGCAGGACCTTGGTTAAAGCCCTGGTTCCTAACTGCCTGAGGAGGAGGAGCACTTGTATTATTAGAGCGTGGTAAGGGCCGCGGAGTACCAGAATTACTTGTAGTTGGCAATTCCTGTTTCCTTGCAGGGTCACGCCAGCATTGCGACTGGATGTGGCCCGTTCTACCGCAAAAAGTGCAATTAAGACTGACGGGTGTTGCCGTGTGGACCGTTGCTGTTGCCATGCGCGGCTGAGTTTTAAACCGTTCCGCATCGCGTTCAGCCAGTTTACTAATGCGTAGTAAAGCACTGGATGCCGACGCTACGTCGTTGCAGCGTTCGAGTCGAAGCGGAAAACGAAATTCTGGTGGTAATCCGTTAATAAAACATTCTAGGGCTTCCGCTTCCAATTTTTCTCGTTCCTGTACTGTTAAACGGCTACCAGTTGCCCTTATCTCACACTCCATGACAGCCTGCCTTAAGTCTTTGACTCTACCTATATAGTCGAGCACATGCTCGTCCGGTTTCTTAAATACGTTATTCAACGCGCCACGATAATAGTTTGCAGAACGGGACGGTAAAAATGAAGATTTCAGAATGTCTACTAATCCTTCCATTGTCGTAATTCCCTCATCTTCTATTGCGAGATATGCATGACCCTGTAATTTCATTCTGACTAATCTAACTAATGCTTTTTCTGTTTCAACAGTTGAATTCGGGGGTAACATGTCCATCGCTCTCTTTAGCGACCGCGTAAACTGAAGTACAGATATATTATGTCCATCAAATTTAGGTACTGTGTCCACAATCTCTTTGAGCTTGATAGACGGGACGGCAATACGCGGAGGAACCATAGGTACGTATGGCTCTTCTATCGGATCTACTCGTCTCGCTCTGAATAATTCCCGCCTCATCTCGTCAAGTTCCTTCCTGAGAACCTCTACCTCCGATAACTGTCTAGGAGCTTCCGGCGTACCGTGGTACGCCGGACCGGGATTGTACGCAAATCCGGACGCTTCGTCTGGTCCTGTCTCATCTATTGCTATTAAGTGTGAAGGATTCAATGAGAGATCTCTCTCTCTACGACTCAATTCTTCATCGCGCGCTTTCAGTAATGCTTTTTCTCTGTTTATTTCTTCTTCGAGCAAGTCTAATTCTTTCTGTTGCTGTACTAGTCTACGAATACGGGATTGGAAATCTACTTCTCTTTTTTCCACTTCCTTTTCATACTCCCGAAGCTCTTCTTCGGTAAGAGGAGCATCTTTGTTAACGCGTTCTTGGGAAGAAGCCATGCTATATTAGGGTGACGACCGCAATTTGACTATCCCACCGCTGCCACCAAATTTAATGTTACGTCCTGGCTGTGTCACGAGGAACCCGTTTACTACAGCACGACGTTGCCTCTTTTTAGTCAATCGTTTTACGAATATTACTTGGGGTGAGGCTTTCTTGCGATCGTTAATAACTGTTTGTATAACTGAACAATTGACAGTACTGATAATTTACTGTTACCGACAGAAATGGTATAATCCACAGAGACAAGTTAATAAATGTAAAATATATAAAATAAGTAAAGTACAGTAGATAAAAATACGTATTATGTTAACTTCTGACTTAAAGGAGAATCTTTTTGGAACCACAATGCAAAGATCACTGACAGTATAAAGCAAACTGAGAGCAAGAATAGACGGAACTATCTGAGACAAATGCGTTTCTTAATTCTCTTTTACGCTGGACTTGTAGTCAGTAAATACACTGAATTATTGATAGTATAATTAAATATGAATATATCTGTGTTGTATGTATGAATATATATATATATGTGAATTATAAGTAATATAAATTTGTTACTATGACTACTCGAATTTGACAAGATTATAACGGAGATTTTATACTGACAGAATTATGAATATATATTAATCTTAAAAGAACCTACCTTCATCCTGCTGTCCTCTGGATCGACGCTTTCTCCTATGATGTAGGCTGGTGGTCGTCTAAGTAACGCCAGGAATGTATGAGGTGAGGTTGAATAATTGGTCACTGAATTTAAGTACACTATATATGAATATAT
The DNA here is from genome assembly GCA_916049575.1 of Ancistrocerus nigricornis. Taxonomy (NCBI): domain Eukaryota; kingdom Metazoa; phylum Arthropoda; class Insecta; order Hymenoptera; family Vespidae; genus Ancistrocerus; species Ancistrocerus nigricornis. The sequence continues at coordinate 18,540,298 of OU696667.1, read as the reverse complement.
ATTTTGAATCACTACAAAACGCGTTAATCTACAACACTATTCTAGTTACACACAAGAACAATTAAATCTAAAAATATAATATTGAACTCTAAAAGAATAACTGAATTCTCTTTGATATTACAGAAACTCGGAAATAACTAAAGAATTTCGGAGCTGTTGCAAGATACAGAACTACACGTACTGACGGCTACTTGAAGAGTGACGCTACTCAGACGACGCCGCAACGCTCTCGCCAGCCGCCGTCGAGCCGCCGCTGCGCTCTTTGTGTTCTTACGCGCTCTACCTAGTCTTCCTAAGGCACCGTGCTACGCCCGCAAGGCGTGCATGGACCGCGGAGTGACGAGGCCTTGGATGGGGCGCGTGAGAGAATGTGCTGACTCGTTATCTCTTATCGCTATTTGTTCTCGACTGGCTACCTATAGCCGTTACTAAATGTCTTAAGATTTACCGTACATTATTATTCTAGAATATTCTTTCTTATTATTCGACTAACGGTTATTCGGATACATTGTTAATTGTTTATGATTATTGTTAACAAATAAATGTCGCTTGACAGAAACGCTATAATAGTTCGTCTTAATTCTAATATATGGATACGTTTATTGTTTATTGACAGTGTATAAGATATAATTATTATTAATATTGTTTATAACAATAGTGATAATAATACTGAACAGTACACGGCGACCTGTCGAATAGGTCGACGTGACAAGTAACATTTCAGTGGACTCCTGCACAAGATCAGGCTTTTTGCGAATTAAGAGATGCTCTCTGTAAAGAACCTATTTTGCAATTCCCCGATTTTAGTCAGCCGTTTAACGTAACAACGGATGCATCAGGATATGCAATAGGCGCGGTCCTCAGTCAAGGGCCTATTGGCAAGGACCTACCTATAGCTTTCTGTTCTAGACTCCTGAATACAGCGGAAAAGAATTATTCCACAATTGAACGGGAGTTATTATCGATAGTATACGCAGTACACTATTTCAGGCCGTATCTGTTCGGACGGGAATTTCAGCTGGTTACAGATCACAAACCGTTAGTCTGGTTAAACTCCGTTAAGGATCCGACTTCCAGATTGGTCAAGTGGGGCCTCAAATTGGCCGAATATGATTATAAAGTAGTTTACAAATCGGGATCAGCCAATGCAAACGCCGACGCTTTGTCGCGAAATCCTCCGGAACTTCCTGCCAATATTATGGTTTTAAATTCAGATAGTAGCACATCCGATGAATCGCAGCTTATATTCGGTACTGTTCCTCAAACCGTGACGTCGAGAGAACCAGAATCGGTAACTCGGGAAATACAACCAGCTCAGACAAACCAGGAACTCCCGTCGACATCGGGTGGTCCTTTATATATATTTGACGAGGATACTTCACAGGAATCACCGATACTCAGTGGACAGCATCGTTTTCAGACCGTAGCAAATTCACTCAGCGAAGAGCCGAGTGATGACGACTTAAACAGGAATATAACCGTGCCAAGTCAGATAGATGACGAAACAAATTCCGACTGGAATCTGAACCTTAATCCAGAAGTAATCATAACAACGCCAGACGGCATTCAGAATACGTTACTCAGCCCAGAATCAACAACCGACTCTGGCGATCAAACCGAACCTGTTCCGCGACCGTACGCCTTACCAGATCAACCACCTGGACAATTCCGCATAACCGAAAACCTGATAGAATCACGCGATCTGTTTAGTACGCGACGCGACAGTTTAGTAATAATGATAACCCAGAAAGGGGAACCGATAGATGAGGGTGCAAACCAGTTAGTAGCTCAAGGTAAACTCCCTACTTATAGGTTACTGTCATTAGGTAGAGCGAGAGTCACAGAATTTGGAAGCAGAAAACTGATATCACTGCCAGTAAAAGAGACCTTGAATACCCCTCTCGATGAAGGAATTCTGATCGAATGTCTCGGTTCATTGTTAAGTGTAACCAGGGAACTTAATCTTAAAACTGTCAGCATTTCCAGGACACCAGAGCTGAATGGAATACCATGGGCCAGAGTACAGCGACTACTCAGCGATGTATTCGATCGTGAGAATTGTAAAGTAATTATATGTAAAAACCTTGTAAGAATTCCAGGACCCGAAGAACGAGAGGAGTTGATCCGAGAAAATCATGCCTCTGCCACAGCTGGCCATAAGGGCGTGACGAAGACGTATAACCGTCTCCGACATCGGTATTGTTGGGACAATATGAAAGGTCAAGTTCGGGAATTTATCCAAAATTGTTTAGCTTGTCAATTGAAAAAGTTGGTCAGAGTAAAAAATAAGCAACCGATGCTTATCACTGATACGCCAGGAGCTGCTTTCGACAAGGTAGCTCTTGACGTAGTAGGGCCCTTACCAACTACCGAAAATAATAATAAATACATCCTGACCATGCAGGATCAGCTGACTAAATTTTCTATTGCCGTCCCTCTTGAAGGAATATCGTCAGTACACATAGCCGATGCTATGATTAAGAATTTGATCTGTAAATACGGAGCACCCCGATCTGTCCTCACAGACCAGGGGTCAAATTTCTTAAGCTCGTTGATTAAGACAATAGCGCGTAAATTCAAGATTAAGCAGTATAAAACTACGGCATTCTATCCGCAGTCAAACGGTTCGTTGGAAAGGTCGCACCACGTCCTTATTGAATATTTAAAACAGTATACTAGCAGTGAACAGAACTGGGACCAGTGGTTAGACCTTGCCATGCTGTCTTATAACACAAGCGTTCATGAAGGTACGCGGTTTACACCGCACGAGTTAGTTTTTGGTAAACCGGCAAGAACTCCGTCGTCTGACCCACCCATTGAGGAGGAAATGGATCAGACCTATCTAGATTACTATGTTAAGTTAGCCAGTAAATTGAATAAGGCACAGGAAACAGCACGAAGGAATCTGATCGGAGCAAAAGAAAAATCAAAACACTATTACGATAGGGAAGTGAACCCTCAAAGTCTGAAAGTAGGAGATTCTGTATTCCTGTTAAAGGAACCGACATCCAAGCTGGGAGACCAGTACACAGGCCCGCATCAGGTTCTGGAAGTGCTACCAAACAATAATATAAAAATTAAAATAGGTGGTAAAACGAAAACCGTACATATAAACAAACTTAGAAAATCCAGAGTTAAAGAATAGTACATAGTATATCGTATTTTAAGTCAAAGCAAAGGACATTTCTGTTTAGATAATCTTCGTAGCGGCAATATTGATGTTAGGCGACGCAGATGCTCTGTTAGGATATGATTGCGGCGGAACAGCAATGAATGTCACAACAATGTCGTTGTTAGATACAGGGGACTGTAATATACCCGTTTCCGAACCCAGATCGACTGAAGTGTATGTGCAATTGTTGCAACTAGCCGAATTCGAGAACACTCAAGTGACTCAGTGCCGCGTAGAATTAGACAGAACAATTTACTATTGTGGCATGTCCTCGCACGTATCCATTGTTCAAAATGGTAGACGCGTATATCTGATGGATATACCAGCAGAGGCATGCAAAACAGCGATCAATACGGGAGTAATATCTATTACTCCAGCAGCGCAGTTGTTCGGTTTGAAAGCAAACATTACGCAGTATCGTAGTGTAACTTTGGCAGGATCCGTTAATACCGAAGGTCGCTGTTCAGGAACACAGTATGCGGATCCCTACGGCACATGGGATGGTGTTGTAGTCCAGGCTTCTGTGAAGATTAATCTTCAGCACTACAGGGCATCAGTGAAGATTCGGGAGAACAACGTTATTCTACGAAGCGGTGCTGCATGCACATTCACCGATGGGTCCTGTATAACGGATGAAGACGGCAACGTCTACTGGTCAACTCATCCAGGCACCTCTTGTGACTTTAACCATTATAGCGTCCTGTACGAGGGCCTGGCAACGAAGCTGACACCTGTAAATCGAACGGTCCATGAAGCTGAGGTGTATACAATCACCACCAGCGAGATCACGTTCGCCTTGGAAAAAAAAACCGAGTACCACCTCTGTGGGTACACACTACTGCGCAGCGAGCACCCGAAACTGTTTATCCTGGAAACCGAAAAAGGAAGAACGTTTGCCACAAGAGCAAAAATGCCTGTTGAGAATCTGGACCTGTTCGCGTATATCAACACCAAGTTCATCTACGTGGAGAAACATATCGGAACCCAGATGACTGCGCTATACCGGGACGTCGTTCATCAGAAATGTCAGTTGGAGAAACAAGTTCTTAAGAACGCTTTAGCGCTAGCTACACTGCTCCCGGACGAGTTCGCCTATACAGTTATGCGAGCTCCGGGATACATGGCAGTAGTAGCGGGCGAAGTCATACATATCGTAAAGTGTACCCCGGTCGCAGTAAAAATCAGACATACAACTGATTGTTACCAGGAACTTCCAGTATACCAACAGAACAGTAGCATGTTCCTGACACCGAAGTCTCGAATCCTGCTCAAGTCTGGAACCATCCGCGAGTGTACGGGTTTACTTCCACCCATGTTCGAGATCGAAGGAACCTGGTATAAGTTCGCCCCGAAGCCGATGGAATCGTTGCCACCGCAGATACTACAACCTATGTCGCGGCCGACTTGGAAGTATATCGATGCAGGGTCATTGGCAACAAGCGGCATCTATTCTCAACAGGATCTGGATAATCTCCGCGATCACATAATGTTCCCGGCGGAAAAGCCGTCTGTCCTGAACGCCATAGTGAGAGGAGCTACTGGCCGTCGTGTACCTCAGGATACGGTGTCCATGTTGAGTCTGCTGAATGAAGCAGACATAAACCGAATAGCAGAGAACGCCGTTTCTAAAATTTGGAGCGGGTTTCTGACATTCGGCAGCGCTAGCGCAGGAGTGATCGGTCTGATACTTATCTGCAAGGGCATCAGACTCTGCGTTGATGCTATCATCAGAGGATACGCCCTACATACGGTTTATGGTTGGAGCCTACACCTATTAGGAGCAGTCTGGAGTTCAGTTACTTACCTGTTGCTGCATCTCAGCGGAAGGAAGCCTGACAGGACCTCCACTGAAGATAATCACGTGAACGCGGCAATGGAAGACAGTCGATCGCCGACCGACCCCCCAGCTGATGATTCTGAGGGTGGTAGTGCAGTGCAAGTGACCCCAAAACCCCGCAGTGCCGTCCGATATCCCATATTGGAGGGAATCCGTGCGTCCTGTCGTGCAAAGTCGCACGAAGCAGACTCTACCGTGCGACTTACTTAAGGGGGGAGGTGTCACGTCGACCTATTCGACAGGTCGCCGTGTACTGTTCAGTATTATTATCACTATTGTTATAAACAATATTAATAATAATTATATCTTATACACTGTCAATAAACAATAAACGTATCCATATATTAGAATTAAGACGAACTATTATAGCGTTCTGTCAAGCGACATTTATTTGTTAACAATAATCATAAACAATTAACAATGTATCCGAATAACCGTTAGTCGAATAATAAGAAAGAATATTCTAGAATAATAATAGTTCGTCTTAATTCTAATATATGGATACGTTTATTGTTTATTGACAGTGTATAAGATATAATTATTATTAATATTGTTTATAACAATAGTGATAATAATACTGAACAGTACACGGCGACCTGTCGAATAGGTCGACGTGACAAGTAACATTTCAGTGGACTCCTGCACAAGATCAGGCTTTTTGCGAATTAAGAGATGCTCTCTGTAAAGAACCTATTTTGCAATTCCCCGATTTTAGTCAGCCGTTTAACGTAACAACGGATGCATCAGGATATGCAATAGGCGCGGTCCTCAGTCAAGGGCCTATTGGCAAGGACCTACCTATAGCTTTCTGTTCTAGACTCCTGAATACAGCGGAAAAGAATTATTCCACAATTGAACGGGAGTTATTATCGATAGTATACGCAGTACACTATTTCAGGCCGTATCTGTTCGGACGGGAATTTCAGCTGGTTACAGATCACAAACCGTTAGTCTGGTTAAACTCCGTTAAGGATCCGACTTCCAGATTGGTCAAGTGGGGCCTCAAATTGGCCGAATATGATTATAAAGTAGTTTACAAATCGGGATCAGCCAATGCAAACGCCGACGCTTTGTCGCGAAATCCTCCGGAACTTCCTGCCAATATTATGGTTTTAAATTCAGATAGTAGCACATCCGATGAATCGCAGCTTATATTCGGTACTGTTCCTCAAACCGTGACGTCGAGAGAACCAGAATCGGTAACTCGGGAAATACAACCAGCTCAGACAAACCAGGAACTCCCGTCGACATCGGGTGGTCCTTTATATATATTTGACGAGGATACTTCACAGGAATCACCGATACTCAGTGGACAGCATCGTTTTCAGACCGTAGCAAATTCACTCAGCGAAGAGCCGAGTGATGACGACTTAAACAGGAATATAACCGTGCCAAGTCAGATAGATGACGAAACAAATTCCGACTGGAATCTGAACCTTAATCCAGAAGTAATCATAACAACGCCAGACGGCATTCAGAATACGTTACTCAGCCCAGAATCAACAACCGACTCTGGCGATCAAACCGAACCTGTTCCGCGACCGTACGCCTTACCAGATCAACCACCTGGACAATTCCGCATAACCGAAAACCTGATAGAATCACGCGATCTGTTTAGTACGCGACGCGACAGTTTAGTAATAATGATAACCCAGAAAGGGGAACCGATAGATGAGGGTGCAAACCAGTTAGTAGCTCAAGGTAAACTCCCTACTTATAGGTTACTGTCATTAGGTAGAGCGAGAGTCACAGAATTTGGAAGCAGAAAACTGATATCACTGCCAGTAAAAGAGACCTTGAATACCCCTCTCGATGAAGGAATTCTGATCGAATGTCTCGGTTCATTGTTAAGTGTAACCAGGGAACTTAATCTTAAAACTGTCAGCATTTCCAGGACACCAGAGCTGAATGGAATACCATGGGCCAGAGTACAGCGACTACTCAGCGATGTATTCGATCGTGAGAATTGTAAAGTAATTATATGTAAAAACCTTGTAAGAATTCCAGGACCCGAAGAACGAGAGGAGTTGATCCGAGAAAATCATGCCTCTGCCACAGCTGGCCATAAGGGCGTGACGAAGACGTATAACCGTCTCCGACATCGGTATTGTTGGGACAATATGAAAGGTCAAGTTCGGGAATTTATCCAAAATTGTTTAGCTTGTCAATTGAAAAAGTTGGTCAGAGTAAAAAATAAGCAACCGATGCTTATCACTGATACGCCAGGAGCTGCTTTCGACAAGGTAGCTCTTGACGTAGTAGGGCCCTTACCAACTACCGAAAATAATAATAAATACATCCTGACCATGCAGGATCAGCTGACTAAATTTTCTATTGCCGTCCCTCTTGAAGGAATATCGTCAGTACACATAGCCGATGCTATGATTAAGAATTTGATCTGTAAATACGGAGCACCCCGATCTGTCCTCACAGACCAGGGGTCAAATTTCTTAAGCTCGTTGATTAAGACAATAGCGCGTAAATTCAAGATTAAGCAGTATAAAACTACGGCATTCTATCCGCAGTCAAACGGTTCGTTGGAAAGGTCGCACCACGTCCTTATTGAATATTTAAAACAGTATACTAGCAGTGAACAGAACTGGGACCAGTGGTTAGACCTTGCCATGCTGTCTTATAACACAAGCGTTCATGAAGGTACGCGGTTTACACCGCACGAGTTAGTTTTTGGTAAACCGGCAAGAACTCCGTCGTCTGACCCACCCATTGAGGAGGAAATGGATCAGACCTATCTAGATTACTATGTTAAGTTAGCCAGTAAATTGAATAAGGCACAGGAAACAGCACGAAGGAATCTGATCGGAGCAAAAGAAAAATCAAAACACTATTACGATAGGGAAGTGAACCCTCAAAGTCTGAAAGTAGGAGATTCTGTATTCCTGTTAAAGGAACCGACATCCAAGCTGGGAGACCAGTACACAGGCCCGCATCAGGTTCTGGAAGTGCTACCAAACAATAATATAAAAATTAAAATAGGTGGTAAAACGAAAACCGTACATATAAACAAACTTAGAAAATCCAGAGTTAAAGAATAGTACATAGTATATCGTATTTTAAGTCAAAGCAAAGGACATTTCTGTTTAGATAATCTTCGTAGCGGCAATATTGATGTTAGGCGACGCAGATGCTCTGTTAGGATATGATTGCGGCGGAACAGCAATGAATGTCACAACAATGTCGTTGTTAGATACAGGGGACTGTAATATACCCGTTTCCGAACCCAGATCGACTGAAGTGTATGTGCAATTGTTGCAACTAGCCGAATTCGAGAACACTCAAGTGACTCAGTGCCGCGTAGAATTAGACAGAACAATTTACTATTGTGGCATGTCCTCGCACGTATCCATTGTTCAAAATGGTAGACGCGTATATCTGATGGATATACCAGCAGAGGCATGCAAAACAGCGATCAATACGGGAGTAATATCTATTACTCCAGCAGCGCAGTTGTTCGGTTTGAAAGCAAACATTACGCAGTATCGTAGTGTAACTTTGGCAGGATCCGTTAATACCGAAGGTCGCTGTTCAGGAACACAGTATGCGGATCCCTACGGCACATGGGATGGTGTTGTAGTCCAGGCTTCTGTGAAGATTAATCTTCAGCACTACAGGGCATCAGTGAAGATTCGGGAGAACAACGTTATTCTACGAAGCGGTGCTGCATGCACATTCACCGATGGGTCCTGTATAACGGATGAAGACGGCAACGTCTACTGGTCAACTCATCCAGGCACCTCTTGTGACTTTAACCATTATAGCGTCCTGTACGAGGGCCTGGCAACGAAGCTGACACCTGTAAATCGAACGGTCCATGAAGCTGAGGTGTATACAATCACCACCAGCGAGATCACGTTCGCCTTGGAAAAAAAAACCGAGTACCACCTCTGTGGGTACACACTACTGCGCAGCGAGCACCCGAAACTGTTTATCCTGGAAACCGAAAAAGGAAGAACGTTTGCCACAAGAGCAAAAATGCCTGTTGAGAATCTGGACCTGTTCGCGTATATCAACACCAAGTTCATCTACGTGGAGAAACATATCGGAACCCAGATGACTGCGCTATACCGGGACGTCGTTCATCAGAAATGTCAGTTGGAGAAACAAGTTCTTAAGAACGCTTTAGCGCTAGCTACACTGCTCCCGGACGAGTTCGCCTATACAGTTATGCGAGCTCCGGGATACATGGCAGTAGTAGCGGGCGAAGTCATACATATCGTAAAGTGTACCCCGGTCGCAGTAAAAATCAGACATACAACTGATTGTTACCAGGAACTTCCAGTATACCAACAGAACAGTAGCATGTTCCTGACACCGAAGTCTCGAATCCTGCTCAAGTCTGGAACCATCCGCGAGTGTACGGGTTTACTTCCACCCATGTTCGAGATCGAAGGAACCTGGTATAAGTTCGCCCCGAAGCCGATGGAATCGTTGCCACCGCAGATACTACAACCTATGTCGCGGCCGACTTGGAAGTATATCGATGCAGGGTCATTGGCAACAAGCGGCATCTATTCTCAACAGGATCTGGATAATCTCCGCGATCACATAATGTTCCCGGCGGAAAAGCCGTCTGTCCTGAACGCCATAGTGAGAGGAGCTACTGGCCGTCGTGTACCTCAGGATACGGTGTCCATGTTGAGTCTGCTGAATGAAGCAGACATAAACCGAATAGCAGAGAACGCCGTTTCTAAAATTTGGAGCGGGTTTCTGACATTCGGCAGCGCTAGCGCAGGAGTGATCGGTCTGATACTTATCTGCAAGGGCATCAGACTCTGCGTTGATGCTATCATCAGAGGATACGCCCTACATACGGTTTATGGTTGGAGCCTACACCTATTAGGAGCAGTCTGGAGTTCAGTTACTTACCTGTTGCTGCATCTCAGCGGAAGGAAGCCTGACAGGACCTCCACTGAAGATAATCACGTGAACGCGGCAATGGAAGACAGTCGATCGCCGACCGACCCCCCAGCTGATGATTCTGAGGGTGGTAGTGCAGTGCAAGTGACCCCAAAACCCCGCAGTGCCGTCCGATATCCCATATTGGAGGGAATCCGTGCGTCCTGTCGTGCAAAGTCGCACGAAGCAGACTCTACCGTGCGACTTACTTAAGGGGGGAGGTGTCACGTCGACCTATTCGACAGGTCGCCGTGTACTGTTCAGTATTATTATCACTATTGTTATAAACAATATTAATAATAATTATATCTTATACACTGTCAATAAACAATAAACGTATCCATATATTAGAATTAAGACGAACTATTATAGCGTTCTGTCAAGCGACATTTATTTGTTAACAATAATCATAAACAATTAACAATGTATCCGAATAACCGTTAGTCGAATAATAAGAAAGAATATTCTAGAATAATAATGTACGGTAAATCTTAAGACATTTAGTAACGGCTATGGGTAGCCAGTCGAGAACAAATAGCGATAAGAGATAACGAGTCAGCACATTCTCTCACGCGCCCCATCCAAGGCCTCGTCACTCCGCGGTCCATGCACGTCTTGCGGGCGTAGCACGGTGCCTTAGGAAGACTAGGTAGAGCGCGTAAGAACACAAAGAGCGCAGCGGCGGCTCGACGGCGGCTGGCGAGAGCGTTGCGGCGTCGTCTGAGTAGCGTCACTCTTCAAGTAGCCGTCAGTACGTGTAGTTCTGTATCTTGCAACAGCTCCGAAATTCTTTAGTTGTTTCCGAGTTTCTGTAATATCAAAGAGAATTCAGTTATTCTTTTAGAGTTCAATATTATATTTTTAGATTTAATTGTTTTCGTGCGTAACTAGAATAGTGTTGTAGATTAACGCGTTTTGTAGTGATTCAAAATATATATTCATATATAGTGTACTTAAATTCAGTGACCAATTATTCAACCTCACCTCATACATTCCTGGCGTTACTTAGACGACCACCAGCCTACATCATAGGAGAAAGCGTCGATCCAGAGGACAGCAGGATGAAGGTAGGTTCTTTTAAGATTAATATATATTCATAATTCTGTCAGTATAAAATCTCCGTTATAATCTTGTCAAATTCGAGTAGTCATAGTAACAAATTTATATTACTTATAATTCACATATATATATATATTCATACATACAACACAGATATATTCATATTTAATTATACTATCAATAATTCAGTGTATTTACTGACTACAAGTCCAGCGTAAAAGAGAATTAAGAAACGCATTTGTCTCAGATAGTTCCGTCTATTCTTGCTCTCAGTTTGCTTTATACTGTCAGTGATCTTTGCATTGTGGTTCCAAAAAGATTCTCCTTTAAGTCAGAAGTTAACATAATACGTATTTTTATCTACTGTACTTTACTTATTTTATATATTTTACATTTATTAACTTGTCTCTGTGGATTATACCATTTCAGTCGGTAATAGTAACCTGTCGGTAATATCCTACGGTCGGTAATAGTAACCTGTCGGTAATATCCTACGGTCGGTAATAGTAACCTGTCGGTAATATCCTACGGTCGGTAATAGTAGCCTGTCGGTAATATACTACGGTCGGTAACCGTAGCCTGTCGGTAACATCCTACGGTCGGTAATACCAGGCTGTCGGTAACAGTAAATTATCAGTACTGTCAATTGTTCAGTTATACAAACAGTTATCAACGATCGCAAGAAAGCCTCACCCCAAGTAATATTCGTAAAGCGATTGACTAAAAAGAGGCAACGTCGTGCTGTAGTAAACGGGTTCCTCGTGACACAGCCAGGACGTAACAATAAAATAAGTAAAATACAGTGGATAAAAATACGTATTATGTTAACTTCTGACTTAAAGGAGAATCTTTTTGGAACCACAATGCAAAGATCACTGACAGTAGAAAGCAAACTGAGAGCAAGAATAGACGGAAATATCTGAGACATATGCGTTTCTTAATTCTCTTTTACGCTGGACTTGTAGTCAGTAAATACACCGAATTATAAATAGTATAATTAAATATGAATATATCTGTGTTGTATGTATGAATATATATATATATACAGGGTGTCTGGTTTGAAGTGTCTGAGCGGCCAACTACATGTGCACAGGTATGACTTGAGTCGAAAAGTCTAATGAACTTTTTCAAAATTCGGCTTAGTTAACGAGTTATTAATTAACAAAAATTGCGGAGGAAGGCGGTACGCTGGCGCTCGTAACTAGGTGATAGACGAAGCAGTAGGAGGAGTGATACACAATAACCAATAACAATCGTCGGAAGGTAACGCTTGATCAACGTATTTACTTATCTCTCTTCTCTCTCACTCTCTCTCTCTCTGTTTCTCTCTCTACGACACTCCCTCCCGCAGGAGGCTCACGATGACTCTTTGTCTCTCTTTTTCTTGCTCGCTCATTCTTTCGACAACACTACCTTACGATGGAGGCTCGCGCTAACGTTCTTCATCCGTTCCTTCCTCTTCTCTCTCTCTTTCTCTGTCTTTTTCACTATTTATCATATGATGGGGTAAGGTAGTGTCGTAGAGAGAAACAGAGAGAGTGAGAGAGAAGGGAGATAGGTAAACACGTTGATCAAGCGTTACCTTCCGACGATTGTTATTGGTTATTGTGGATCACTCCTCCTACTGCTTCGTCTATCACCTAGTTACGAGCTCCAGCGTACCGCCTTCCTCCGCAAATTTTGTTAATTAATAACTCGTTAACTAAGCCGAATTTTGAAAAAGTTCATTAGACTTTTCGACTCAAGTCATACTTGTGCACATGTAGTTGGCCGCTCAGACACTTCAAACCAGACACCCTGTATATATGAATTATAAGTAATATAAATTTGTTACTATGACTACTCGAATTTGACAAGATTATAAAGGAGATTTTATGCTGACAGAATTATGAATATATATTAATCTTAAAAGAACCTACCTTCATCCTGCTGTCCTCTGGATCGACGCTTTCTCCTATGATGTAGGCAGATGGTCCTCAAAGTAACGCTGGGAAGGTATGAGGTGAGGTTGAATAATTGGTCACTGAATTGAAGTACACTATATATGAATATATATTTTGAATCACTACAAAACGCGTTAATCTACAACACTATTCTAGTTACACACAAGAACAATTAAATCTAAAAATATAATATTGAACTCTAAAAGAATAACTGAATTCTCTTTGATATTACAGAAACTCGGAAACAACTAAAGAATTTCGGAGCTGTTGCAAGATACAGAACTACACGTACTGACGGCTACTTGAAGAGTGACGCTACTCAGACGACGCCGCAACGCTCTCGCCAGCCGCCGTCGAGCCGCCGCTGCGCTCTTTGTGTTCTTACGCGCTCTACCTAGTCTTCCTAAGGCACCGTGCTACGCCCGCAAGGCGTGCATGGACCGCGGACTGACGAGGCCTTGGATGGGGCGCGTGAGAGAATGTGCTGACTCGTTATCTCTTATCGCTATTTGTTCTCGACTGGCTACCTATAGCCGTTACTAAATGTCTTAAGATTTACCGTACATTATTATTCTAGAATATTCTTTCTTATTATTCGACTAACGGTTATTCGGATACATTGTTAATTGTTTATGATTATTGTTAACAAATAAATGTCGCTTGACAGAAACGCTATAATAGTTCGTCTTAATTCTAATATATGGATACGTTTATTGTTTATTGACAGTGTATAAGATATAATTATTATTAATATTGTTTATAACAATAGTGATAATAATACTGAACAGTACACGGCGACCTGTCGAATAGGTCGACGTGACAAATGATATGCCCTAGGAATACGGTTTCTTTTCTGAGGAATTCGCACTTCGTTGGTTGCAAACGCAATTTATGTTTTCTTAATTGCTCAAATATCGCTTTTAGTCGTTTGTTGTGTTCTTCTAGGCTTGCCGCGTGGATCACCACGTCGTCCAAGTATACGAAACATTGAATTCCTTGTAGTCCTGATAATACTGAATTCATTAATCTTTGAAAAGTCGCGGGCGCGTTTTTTAATCCGAACGGCATACGGTTATATTCGTAATGTCCGAACGGTGTAGAGAATGCTGTCTTGCATTTATCTTCTTCTCGCATTTTTATCTGGTGGTAACCTGATGCCAGATCTAACGTTGTAAAGTATTTTGCACCGCCTAATTGATCGAATATATCTGCTATATTTGGTAGTGGGAAAGAATCTCCTATCGTTACGTTGTTTAGTTTCCTAAAATCTATTACGACGCGCATTTTTGCTTGTCCGTCGCTGCCTGGTTTTTTGGGTACTACCAGTAATGGTGCGTTCCATGAGCTCTTGCTCTTACTAGTTATTCCTGCTTCGAGCATTTCCTTTACTTGCTTACTTACTTCTTCTTTTTGTTTTTGTGGTAACCTATATGGCGCCACATTTATGGGTGCCGTTCCTGATTCTATATTTATGCAATGCTCGGTCGCGTTAGTACTTTCTAATATATCTCCTTCTAGGTAAAATAAATCGTTATATTTCTCGCAAATGTCCCATATTTTTTGTTTTTCCTCCTGGTTTAGATGCTCTGTTCTAATGCTAGTTCTAAGTTTTTCCATTCTTTCGGCTCCGCTGCTTCTTTGTAGCGTATTTATTTTCGCGCTGACTGTATTATTCGCGTGTTCTTCAAAGAGAATCGCGGGGTCCTTAACTTCTACTGATATGCCGGTGAGCTCGACTTCGTCGTCGGTCGTATTCATTACGCTGACCACGCATTCCCCTTTTTCGGCTTTGGTTAAGCTATTTGCTATGTACACTCCCGATTCTATTTCTCTTTTTTCTACTAATCCTTCCCTTTTTGAGGTTGTTCGTACTGTTATAATTTTTTCTGTTCGCGGTGCTATTACCTTTGTTCCTATTTTTTCTAGCGGTATTTTTACTCCATACAGCGATATGTGATTGGGTGGTTCTATCTTTACACGGTGTGCTTGCATGAAATCGACGCCTATCAATCCGTCAGCCTCTATTGGAACTGGATCCGTCAGTTTCTATTGGAAAATCGTCCCTGACTAAATAGCACCGATGCTTTATCGTCTGTTCTCCTACTTGTACGTTTGAAGTTATCTGACACAGGGGCTTTTGCACTGTTAACCCTATTCCTGTTAATTCTATCTTTGTCGGGCTGGCTTTGGTTTTATTGTGCACTAACCCGATTTTTAGGAGTGTCACTTGTGCTGCTGAATCTACTAGCACAGTGCCGCGTCCGCTTATTAAATCTTTTGAGATAATTTTACAGTGATTTTTGCATTCTGTTGCTGTCATTACGCTATTTAGTTTGTATCGTCCTACTTCGTCATCAGCTACGTTACTAGCGTTACTTGTGTTAGGTTGCGTTTGTTGCGCGTTTCGGTTGGTTGTCGTCGTCGTTTGTGATGTCGACGGTCTTTCGTTTGGTCTGTTAGTCAGTCTATTTTCTGGTCTCGTACGGCAATTTCGCGCCATGTACCCGGGCCGTCCACAGGTGAGGCACACGATTTGGTCCCTGCCGGGGCCCGTGCCTCCTGTACGGTTTGGGGTATTTCGCGGGTTTATTCTAGTTCGCGCGTAACAGTCACTAGTCGCGTGCCCTATTCGGTTGCAGTTTCCACATCGAGGTGGGGAATTCTTTTGGGCTTGGTTTCCGTTTTGGGACGACTGCGTGTATTCATAATTTTGACCTTTTCCGTACTTTATTTCTGCCTCTGTGGCTCCTACTATTGCTTCCTCTAGCGTTTTATACCCTCTTGATTGAACGATAGTCGCTGCACGTCCGTACAACCCGTTTTCAAAAACGACTTGGGCCTGTTGCTTGAGTATGGCAAGTACCGTGTTTTTCGCGGTTATGTTCGGTTGCGATTCCATGGTTAATCTTACTAATAACATCTAAAGTTCTTCTACGCGTCGTCCAAAAGCTTGCGCGGTTTCTCCCGGTCTTTACCGGCTTTTATTTAACTCGACTTGTACGGACGCTAGCGACCGTCGGTCTAGAAATACTGTTTCTAGTGCTGTTTTAAATTCCTCGTAAGTATTTAGTTCTTTGTATCGCATTTCTTGATGCGCCTTTCCTGCTAATTTTACGCGTTTAATTGTTCTGAAAAGTATCGGTTTGTCGATTTCTTTAACTAGTGCGAGCGCGCATTCGCATGTTTCTAGAAATTCTGATACTTTGACCTCAGGGCCTCCTGTAAAAACTTTTACGCACCTTAGTGCTTCTGCGATAGTCATATTACCTTGTGCCATTTCCGGGCTTCTTGCGTCTAACAGAGAAAAATCTAATCGTTCTATCGGGTATTCTCTTCTGGTTTCTATCCGGTCACTAATCGGTGATTGTAATCCCGATGCGCCGTGGTCTGATTCGCTAAGATCGCTATCCGTACAGAGATGTTTTACAGCTGTCGCGGACAGTTTCCTACGTTTACTCTCGCTTTCTGGGGTGGTAAATATTAATTTTACGTCGAAAAACGATTCGAGCGATCGACTAAACTGCCGTTTGTCTGGCAGGAAATATACTTTTGCGGATTTGCCCTGGTCGGACATACGGTCGCTACTTTTACGCTTGTCTTGCGTGCTGAGCTAGGTGTGGATGTTACTCACAGTAGAAGTGTTCGCCACATTCTGCTGGGCTGTCGTCGTTGCTGTCACCTGTTCGCTGGGAGTTGGCTGCCCTATATCTCGTTCTCCGCGCCGTCCGCAGATAAGCTCGGTGAACTGGCTCGTGCCGTAAGCTGAGCTGTCGATAAGGCTCGTCTCCTCCTTGTCGCTCGTCCAGTCGTCTACTTCCTCGTATGAACCTTGGCTGCCGCCTGGTGTTAGATTGCCTGGTCTGCTTCCTCCGTCTCGGTGTAGTTTACACCGTCCTTCACCTTGGCCTTTGCTTCTTCTGGCGATAACTGCCACGTATTTGCAAAACGATCCCACTCGCTGCCTCCAATGTTGTAACCCGCGCTTGTAAGCCAGCTACCGGTTATCTTTGGAAGCGGAAGGAAGGTGGTGTTTGAGGTATAGATCAGGTTCTTCTTGAGTATAAGTATGACTTTTATTAAATAACTGGTTATAGGTGAGGCACAAGTAACCCTCCTAACTCTTTGCTCGCTCTCGATGATCTGTCTGTTCGTTTCCTCATTTCTGTGCGTGCCACTCCTTAGCGTTCGGCGCTAAGAAGGGAGAATCGCTGAATTGCATCTTGGGCTCGGGACTCGCAATGTCCAGGCACTCGGGTGATGCAATGCTTATACACTACTTTTGGATCGCCTTTTCGGAAGGCGGCCTTGAATACGATACTGCTGTGTCGCTTAGGCGACTCGCGGGTACAACAATAGAATAGAGCAAGTTCGAATGGCGGTGGAAGACATATCGGTTATAGACAATAATAATGAAGTAGAAGATGTATCTACCAATATCGTGGAAGAAGATGAATTTGAAATTTTTTTAAAAAACGCAGAAACTATCCGAGCTCAACAAAAAACAAGAAATAGTATGGCCTGCTCCTCACAATCAATAGAATGTTACGTCCCTGGTGCGACTCGAGAGCTAAGGACGATGGGAGGATACCGCTTGGTTTCTTCGACCAGTCCTTCGTCAAGATGTCCGACCGATTGCGTACGTTCGGATAGGAAGAAATGATAAGTATGGGGATGCTAGCGCCTGGAGTACGGTGCCGCTGCACCTAAGTGACTCTTTTAATTATAGGAGAGTTCCCAGTTATGCCCTATCCTTGTTCTTGAAGGGTATTTCTCTGTCAAGCGTGATATTTTCTTCTAATTCCACGAATAGTAAATTTGAAGACGTATACTTCACCTTTGCTAAGAAAGCTTAGTCCAAAAACACGCGATTTGCAAACGTAAGGACTTCAAGGGTTTTCAGTACACCCGAATAGTTATAAGTATTTATTCAGCTTGACAATTATAATAAAGATGAGTTACCTTCTTCGTAGTTGCGAAGTTCGTAGATTACAATGGTATTAAAACGTAAATATGTGGTTGACTAGTTTCACTCTGACCTAGACTGATCGACTGGCCGCAACGAAGTTAACACGTTCACTGATTCCGTAAGACTGAAGCTATGGAGCTCCGAGAGCTCCGGTTTATATACCCTGCGAGGGCTTACAATACATGGGAAAACCTAAGCTGAGTCATCGGCAGCTGTTGTATACAGAGATTAATGTTTCCTGTTCTAATAAGATAAGCGAGCGTTACAGAGCGTGCGCGGTCTGCAGCTGTTTGGAAGTTTATGTATCTGTTCTTATTAGTGTGGTTTTACAAAAAGGGTCCTCTTTGGAAAAGAGAGTGTGTAAACTTTACGACTTCCTTTTTAGAAAGGTTCGGTTGTCGCCTATTATAAGATTGCTTATCTTTACGACTTCTCGTTTAGGAGGTTTCGGTAAGTCTACATTATGGCTTGAGATCGAGTTACATAGGAGTTCCTTATTTTTACGACTTCCTCTTAGAGAGCGTGACTAGGTTTAGTTTATATTTTTCTAGTTATGTGTCACGTCGACCTATTCGACAGGTCGCCGTGTACTGTTCAGTATTATTATCACTATTGTTATAAACAATATTAATAATAATTATATCTTATACACTGTCAATAAACAATAAACGTATCCATATATTAGAATTAAGACGAACTATTATAGCGTTTCTGTCAAGCGACATTTATTTGTTAACAATAATCATAAACAATTAACAATGTATCCGAATAACCGTTAGTCGAATAATAAGAAAGAATATTCTAGAATAATAATGTACGGTAAATCTTAAGACATTTAGTAACGGCTATAGGTAGCCAGTCGAGAACAAATAGCGATAAGAGATAACGAGTCAGCACATTCTCTCACGCGCCCCATCCAAGGCCTCGTCACTCCGCGGTCCATGCACGCCTTGCGGGCGTAGCACGGTGCCTTAGGAAGACTAGGTAGAGCGCGTAAGAACACAAAGAGCGCAGCGGCGGCTCGACGGCGGCTGGCGAGAGCGTTGCGGCGTCGTCTGAGTAGCGTCACTCTTCAAGTAGCCGTCAGTACGTGTAGTTCTGTATCTTGCAACAGCTCCGAAATTCTTTAGTTATTTCCGAGTTTCTGTAATATCAAAGAGAATTCAGTTATTCTTTTAGAGTTCAATATTATATTTTTAGATTTAATTGTTCTTGTGTGTAACTAGAATAGTGTTGTAGATTAACGCGTTTTGTAGTGATTCAAAATATATATTCATATATAGTGTACTTAAATTCAGTGACCAATTATTCAACCTCACCTCATACATTCCTGGCGTTACTTAGACGACCACCAGCCTACATCATAGGAGAAAGCGTCGATCCAGAGGACAGCAGGATGAAGGTAGGTTCTTTTAAGATTAATATATATTCATAATTCTGTCAGTATAAAATCTCCGTTATAATCTTGTCAAATTCGAGTAGTCATAGTAACAAATTTATATTACTTATAATTCACATATATATATATATTCATACATACAACACAGATATATTCATATTTAATTATACTATCAATAATTCAGTGTATTTACTGACTACAAGTCCAGCGTAAAAGAGAATTAAGAAACGCATTTGTCTCAGATAGTTCCGTCTATTCTTGCTCTCAGTTTGCTTTATACTGTCAGTGATCTTTGCATTGTGGTTCCAAAAAGATTCTCCTTTAAGTCAGAAGTTAACATAATACGTATTTTTATCTACTGTACTTTACTTATTTTATATATTTTACATTTATTAACTTGTCTCTGTGGATTATACCATTTCAGTCGGTAATAGTAACCTGTCGGTAATATCCTACGGTCGGTAATAGTAACCTGTCGGTAATATCCTACGGTCGGTAATAGTAGCCTGTCGGTAATATACTACGGTCGGTAACCGTAGCCTGTCGGTAACATCCTACGGTCGGTAATACCAGGCTGTCGGTAACGCCACAGCCGGTAATAGTAGAACGTCGGTAATCCCTTCTGTCGGTAACAGTAAATTATCAGTACTGTCAATTGTTCAGTTATACAAACAGTTATTAACGATCGCAAGAAAGCCTCACCCCAAGTAATATTCGTAAAACGATTGACTAAAAAGAGGCAACGTCGTGCTGTAGTAAACGGGTTCCTCGTGACACAGCCAGGACGTAACATTAAATTTGGTGGCAGCGGTGGGATAGTCAAATTGCGGTCGTCACCCTAATATAGCATGGCTTCTTCCCAAGAACGCGTTAACAAAGATGCTCCTCTTACCGAAGAAGAGCTTCGGGAGTATGAAAAGGAAGTGGAAAAAAGAGAAGTAGATTTCCAATCCCGTATTCGTAGACTAGTACAGCAACAGAAAGAATTAGACTTGCTCGAAGAAGAAATAAACAGAGAAAAAGCATTACTGAAAGCGCGCGATGAAGAATTGAGTCGTAGAGAGAGAGATCTCTCATTGAATCCTTCACACTTAATAGCAATAGATGAGACAGGACCAGACGAAGCGTCCGGATTTGCGTACAATCCCGGTCCGGCGTACCACGGTACGCCGGAAGCTCCTAGACAGTTATCGGAGGTAGAGGTTCTCAGGAAGGAACTTGACGAGATGAGGCGGGAATTATTCAGAGCGAGACGAGTAGATCCGATAGAAGAGCCATACGTACCTATGGTTCCTCCGCGTATTGCCGTCCCGTCTATCAAGCTCAAAGAGATTGTGGACACAGTACCTAAATTTGATGGACATAATATATCTGTACTTCAGTTTACGCGGTCGCTAAAGAGAGCGATGGACATGTTACCCCCGAATTCAACTGTTGAAACAGAAAAAGCATTAGTTAGATTAGTCAGAATGAAATTACAGGGTCATGCATATCTCGCAATAGAAGATGAGGGAATTACGACAATGGAAGGATTAGTAGACATTCTGAAATCTTCATTTTTACCGTCCCGTTCTGCAAACTATTATCGTGGCGCGTTGAATAACGTATTTAAGAAACCGGACGAGCATGTGCTCGACTATATAGGTAGAGTCAAAGACTTAAGGCAGGCTGTCATGGAGTGTGAGATAAGGGCAACTGGTAGCCGTTTAACAGTACAGGAACGAGAAAAATTGGAAGCGGAAGCCCTAGAATGTTTTATTAACGGATTACCACCAGAATTTCGTTTTCCGCTTCGACTCGAACGCTGCAACGACGTAGCGTCGGCATCCAGTGCTTTACTACGCATTAGTAAACTGGCTGAACGCGATGCGGAACGGTTTAAAACTCAGCCGCGCATGGCAACAGCAACGGTCCACACGGCAACACCCGTCAGTCTTAATTGCACTTTTTGCGGTAGAACGGGCCACATCCAGTCGCAATGCTGGCGTGACCCTGCAAGGAAACAGGAATTGCCAACTACAAGTAATTCTGGTACTCCGCGGCCCTTACCACGCTCTAATAATACAAGTGCTCCTCCTCCTCAGGCAGTTAGGAACCAGGGCTTTAACCAAGGTCCTGCACCGTCCCAAGGTTCGCGACCTTTACAGGCGGGAAATAGCAGTCAGAACGTTATTTGCAATTACTGTAAGAAGATAGGACACATGAAATATGACTGCCAAACGCGCGAGTACAATAACCGAATGAGGCAGGAACAAGCGCGGAAGTCGGGAAACGCGCAGAGCGGCCCGAATGTAACGGACGCGGAGCGGGCCGCCCCAGCGCAGTCGCGTCCGAAACTCGTGACCAGGGCAACGAGCCCCGTAGCATCGCAGTAGTGCGATATAAACCTACTGCGAAGGCGCCAACGGTGAATTTAACAATCGAAACTCAGCACTTAGACATGATGATAGATACCGGTTCTGAAATAAACCTATTAAAGATCAGTGTACTCAAGAGTAATCAGGCCGTCGACAAGAATGATATACTTAGAATCAGCGGAATTGTTAAGAAGTTCGTGAATACCTTGGGTACGTTAGAAGTAAACATATTAGGCAAACCAGAAAAATTTCACATTGTAAACGCTGAATTTCCGATAGAACAGGACGGTATCTTAGGTTCAGAATTTCTGAAACATCGTGGCGCCAACGTAAACTATGAAAGGGAGTGTTTGGAGTTGGGCGAATCTGAAATACCATTCATAACCCGAGAAATAGTCGCGATACCTCCTAGGTCCAGTACAGTATTCTGTTGTAAAGTAGCTAACCCAGAAATAGAGGAGGGCTACATTCCGTTACTAGATGCTCCGCCCGGGTTATTCGCCGGAGAAGCCCTGGTGAAGAACCAGAACGGCCGAGCATATTTTAGGTTGATTAATACTACCGAGCAGGTACAGGAGATAGTGGTACCCACCATTACTCTAGAGAGTTTTGTCTGTCCGAGTTCCGTCAGTCCGAGTTCCGTTTGTCCAAGTTCCGTTTGTCCGAAACCTGTCAGTCCAAGTTCCGCTTGTCCGAATCCTGTCAATCCAAGTTCCGTTTGTCCGAATCCTGTCAGTCCAAGTTCCGTTTATCCGAATCCTGTCAGTCCAAGTTCCGTTTGTTCGAATCCTGTCAGTCCAAGTTCCGTTTATCCGAATCCTGTCAGTCCAAGTTCCGTTCGTCCGAATCCTGTCAATCCAAGTTCCGTTTATCCGAATCCTGTCAGTTCAAATTCTGCCCTTTCAAATCCTGAGTCCGAAAAACCGAAGCATCTGGAACAGGAAGAAGGTAAATTAGAACCTTCACAACAGAAATCAAAGCTCAGAAGTAATCATAGTCGCCCCGTTAAGGTTTTTAAAATAAATGATACAAACCGAGTATCAGAACTCAAAGCATTGCTCCGGCTTGAGCATCTGAACGCGGAAGAGATTCAAAGTGTTGATAAACTGTTGGCCTCTAGTGCCGACAGATTTCAATTGCCCGGAGAGCAACTTAGCTGCACTAACGTAACCCAGCACCGAATTTTGACTACTGATGAAATTCCGGTGTTTACAAGGCAGTACCGTTTTCCGCCAGTACACAAGAAAGAGATAGATAACCAGACCGCGGAACTGCTCAGTACAGGAATCATAAAACCGTCTGTGTCCCCGTATAATTCCCCGATTTGGATTGTGCCCAAAAAAGCGGATTCTAAGGGACAACCGAAATGGCGCATGGTTATTGATTACAGGGGACTTAACGCGAAAACAATAGGGGATGCTTACCCCCTACCTAATATAAATGAGATTCTCGATCAGCTCGGTTCAGCCAAATACTTTTCGATTTTCGACCTGAAATCAGGATTTCATCAGATCGAGATGCATCCCGACGATCGTCATAAGACTGCATTTTCGACGCCATACGGGCACTATGAGTTCACTCGGATGCCATTCGGGCTGAAGAACGCGCCGGCAAGGTTCCAACGCCTAATGGATCTAGTGCTCATGGGCCTACAAGGCGAAGAAATGTTCGTCTACCTGGACGACGTTGTGGTGTATGCTCGATCTTTAGATGAACACGAGGTAAAATATAATAAATTGATAGAACGTTTAAGACAGGCGAATCTAAAGTTACAACCAGACAAATGTGAGTTCCTGCGTAAGGAGGTTACTTATTTAGGACACGTCATCGGAGAAGATGGTGTCAAACCTGAGCCAGGAAAATTAACAGCCGTCCGGAATTTTCCTCGTCCGAAATCCGTAAAACAGATCCGTCAATTTTTAGGTTTAGCGGGATATTATCGACGTTTTATCCCGGCTTTTTCAAAAGTAGCGAAACCGCTCACAGATCTACTGAAAAAGGAAGTAACATTTCAGTGGACTTCAGCACAAGATCAGGCTTTTTGCGAATTAAGAGATGCTCTCTGTAAAGAACCTATTTTGCAATTTCCCGATTTTAGTCAGCCCTTTAACGTAACAACGGATGCATCAGGATATGCAATAGGCGCGGTCCTCAGTCAAGGGCCTATTGGCAAGGACCTACCTATAGCTTTCTGTTCTAGACTCCTGAATACAGCGGAAAAGAATTATTCCACAATTGAACGGGAGTTATTATCGATAGTATACGCAGTACACTATTTCAGGCCGTATCTGTTCGGACGGGAATTTCAGCTGGTTACAGATCACAAACCGTTAGTCTGGTTAAACTCCGTTAAGGATCCGACTTCCAGATTGGTCAAGTGGGGCCTCAAATTGGCCGAATATGATTATAAAGTAGTTTACAAATCGGGATCAGCCAATGCAAACGCCGACGCTTTGTCGCGAAATCCTCCGGAACTTCCTGCCAATATTATGGTTTTAAATTCAGATAGTAGCACATCCGATGAATCGCAGCTTATATTCGGTACTGTTCCTCAAACCGCGACGTCGAGAGAACCAGAATCGGTAACTCGGGAAATACAACCAGCTCAGACAAACCAGGAACTCCCGTCGACATCGGGTGGTCCTTTAAATATATTTGACGAGGATACTTCACAGGAATCACCGATACTCAGTGAACAGCATCGTTTTCAGACCGTAGCAAATTCACTCAGCGAAGAGCCGAGTGATGACGACTTAAACAGGAATATAACCGTGCCAAGTCAGACGGATGACGAAACAAATTCCGACTGGAATCTGAACCTTAATCCAGAAGTAATCATAACAACGCCAGACGGCATTCAGAATACGTTACTCAGCCCAGAATCAACAACCGACTCTGGCGATCAAACCGACCCTGTTCCGCGACCGTACGCCTTACCAGATCAACCACCTGGACAATTCCGCATAACCGAAAACCTGATAGAATCACGCGATCTATTTAGTACGCGACGCGACAGTTTAGTAATAATGATAACCCAGAAAGGGGAACCGATAGATGAGGGTGCAAACCAGTTAGTAGCTCAAGGTAAACTCCCTACTTATAGGTTACTGTCATTAGGTAGAGCGAGAGTCACAGAATTTGGAAGCAGAAAACTGATATCACTGCCAGTAAAAGAGACCTTGAATACCCCTCTCGATGAAGGAATTCTGATCGAATGTCTCGGTTCATTGTTAAGTGTAACCAGGGAACTTAATCTTAAAACTGTCAGCATTTCCAGGACACCAGAGCTGGATGGAATACCATGGGCCAGAGTACAGCGACTACTCAGCGATGTATTCGATCGTGAGAATTGTAAAGTAATTATATGTAAAAACCTTGTAAGAATTCCAGGACCCGAAGAACGAGAGGAGTTGATTCGAGAAAATCATGCCTCTGCCACAGCTGGCCATAAGGGCGTGACGAAGACGTATAATCGTCTACGACATCGGTATTGTTGGGACAATATGAAAGGTCAAGTTCGGGAATTTATCCAAAATTGTTTAGCTTGTCAATTGAAAAAGTTGGTCAGAGTAAAAAATAAGCAACCGATGCTTATCACTGATACGCCAGGAGCTGCTTTCGACAAGGTAGCTCTTGACGTAGTAGGGCCCTTACCAACTACCGAAAATAATAATAAATACATCCTGACCATGCAGGATCAGCTGACTAAATTTTCTATTGCCGTCCCTCTTGAAGGAATATCGTCAGTACACATAGCCGATGCTATGATTAAGAATTTGATCTGTAAATACGGAGCACCCCGATCTGTCCTCACAGACCAGGGGTCAAATTTCCTAAGCTCGTTGATTAAGACAATAGCGCGTAAATTCAAGATTAAGCAGTATAAAACTACGGCATTCTATCCGCAGTCAAACGGTTCGTTGGAAAGGTCGCACCACGTCCTTATTGAATATTTAAAACAGTATACTAGCAGTGAACAGAACTGGGACCAGTGGTTAGACCTTGCCATGCTGTCTTATAACACAAGCGTTCATGAAGGTACGCGGTTTACACCGCACGAGTTAGTTTTTGGTAAACCGGCAAGAACTCCGTCGTCTGACCCACCCATTGAGGAGGAAATGGATCAGACCTATCTAGATTACTATGTTAAGTTAGCCAGTAAATTGAATAAGGCACAGGAAACAGCACGAAGGAATCTGATCGGAGCAAAAGAAAAATCAAAACACTATTACGATAGGGAAGTGAACCCTCAAACTCTGAAAGTAGGAGATTCTGTATTCTTGTTAAAGGAACCGACATCCAAGCTGGGAGACCAGTACACAGGCCCGCATCAGGTTCTGGAAGTGCTACCAAACAATAATATAAAAATTAAAATAGGTGGTAAAACGAAAACCGTACATATAAACAAACTTAGAAAATCCAGAGTTAAAGAATAGTACATAGTATATCGTATTTTAAGTCAAAGCAAAGGACATTTCTGTTTAGATAATCTTCGTAGCGGCAATATTGATGTTAGGCGACGCAGATGCTCTGTTAGGATATGATTGCGGCGGAACAGCAATGAATGTCACAACAATGTCGTTGTTAGATACAGGGGATTGTAATATACCCGTTTCCGAACCCAGATCGACTGAAGTGTATGTGCAATTGTTGCAACTAGCCGAATTCGAGAACACTCAAGTGACTCAGTGCCGCGTAGAATTAGACAGAACAATTTACTATTGTGGCATGTCCTCGCACGTATCCATTGTTCAAAATGGTAGACGCGTATATCTGATGGATATACCAGCAGAGGCATGCAAAACAGCGATCAATACGGGAGTAATATCTATTACTCCAGCAGCGCAGTTGTTCGGTTTGAAAGCAAACATTACGCAGTATCGTAGTGTAACTTTGGCAGGATCCGTTAATACCGAAGGTCGCTGTTCAGGAACACAGTATGCGGATCCCTATGGCACATGGGATGGTGTTGTAGTCCAGGCTTCTGTGAAGATTAATCTTCAGCACTACAGGGCATCAGTGAAGATTCGGGAGAACAACGTTATTCTACGAAGCGGTGCTGCATGCACATTCACCGATGGGTCCTGTATAACGGATGAAGACGGCAACGTCTACTGGTCAACTCATCCAGGCACCTCTTGTGACTTTAACCATTATAGCGTCCTGTACGAGGGCCTGGCAACGAAGCTGACACCTGTAAATCGAACGGTCCATGAAGCTGAGGTGTATACAATCACCACCAGCGAGATCACGTTCGCCTTGGAAAAAAGAACCGAGTACCACCTCTGTGGGTACACACTACTGCGCAGCGAGCACCCGAAACTGTTTATCCTGGAAACCGAAAAAGGAAGAACGTTTGCCACAAGAGCAAAAATGCCTGTTGAGAATCTGGACCTGTTCGCGTATATCAATACCAAGTTCATCTACGTGGAGAAACATATCGGAACCCAGATGACTGCGCTATACCGGGACGTCGTTCATCAGAAATGTCAGTTGGAGAAACAAGTTCTTAAGAACGCTTTAGCGCTAGCTACACTGCTCCCGGACGAGTTCGCCTATACAGTTATGCGAGCTCCGGGATACATGGCAGTAGTAGCGGGCGAAGTCATACATATCGTAAAGTGTACCCCGGTCGCAGTAAAAATCAGACATACAACTGATTGTTACCAGGAACTTCCAGTATACCAACAGAACAGTAGCATGTTCCTGACACCGAAGTCTCGAATCCTGCTCAAGTCTGGAACCATCCGCGAGTGTACGGGTTTACTTCCACCCATGTTCGAGATCGAAGGAACCTGGTATAAGTTCGCCCCGAAGCCGATGGAATCGTTGCCACCGCAGATACTACAACCTATGTCGCGGCCGACTTGGAAGTATATCGATGCAGGGTCATTGGCAACAAGCGGCATCTATTCTCAACAGGATCTGGATAATCTCCGCGATCACATAATGTTCCCGGCGGAAAAGCCGTCTGTCCTGAACGCCATAGTGAGAGGAGCTACTGGCCGTCGTGTACCTCAGGATACGGTGTCCATGTTGAGTCTGCTGAATGAAGCAGACATAAACCGAATAGCAGAGAACGCCGTTTCTAAAATTTGGAGCGGGTTTCTGACATTCGGCAGCGCTAGCGCAGGAGTGATCGGTCTGATACTTATCTTCAAGGGCATCAGACTCTGCGTTGATGCTATCATCAGAGGATACGCCCTACATACGGTTTATGGTTGGAGCCTACACCTATTAGGAGCAGTCTGGAGTTCAGTTACTTACCTGTTGCTGCATCTCAGCGGAAGGAAGCCTGACAGGACCTCCACTGAAGATAATCACGTGAACGCGGCAATGGAAGACAGTCGATCGCCGACCGACCCCCCAGCTGATGATTCTGAGGCTGGTAGTGCAGTGCAAGTGACCCCAAAACCCCGCAGTGCCGTCCGATATCCCATATTGGAGGGAATCCGTGCGTCCTATCGTGCAAAGTCGCACGAAGCAGACTCTACCGTGCGACTTACTTAAGGGGGGAGGTGTCACGTCGACCTATTCGACAGGTCGCCGTGTACTGTTCAGTATTATTATCACTATTGTTATAAACAATATTAATAATAATTATATCTTATACACTGTCAATAAACAATAAACGTATCCATATATTAGAATTAAGACGAACTATTATAGCGTTTCTGTCAAGCGACATTTATTTGTTAACAATAATCATAAACAATTAACAATGTATCCGAATAACCGTTAGTCGAATAATAAGAAAGAATATTCTAGAATAATAATGTACGGTAAATCTTAAGACATTTAGTAACGGCTATAGGTAGCCAGTCGAGAACAAATAGCGATAAGAGATAACGAGTCAGCACATTCTCTCACGCGCCCCATCCAAGGCCTCGTCACTCCGCGGTCCATGCACGCCTTGCGGGCGTAGCACGGTGCCTTAGGAAGACTAGGTAGAGCGCGTAAGAACACAAAGAGCGCAGCGGCGGCTCGACGGCGGCTGGCGAGAGCGTTGCGGCGTCGTCTGAGTAGCGTCACTCTTCAAGTAGCCGTCAGTACGTGTAGTTCTGTATCTTGCAACAGCTCCGAAATTCTTTAGTTATTTCCGAGTTTCTGTAATATCAAAGAGAATTCAGTTATTCTTTTAGAGTTCAATATTATATTTTTAGATTTAATTGTTCTTGTGTGTAACTAGAATAGTGTTGTAGATTAACGCGTTTTGTAGTGATTCAAAATATATATTCATATATAGTGTACTTAAATTCAGTGACCAATTATTCAACCTCACCTCATACATTCCTGGCGTTACTTAGACGACCACCAGCCTACATCATAGGAGAAAGCGTCGATCCAGAGGACAGCAGGATGAAGGTAGGTTCTTTTAAGATTAATATATATTCATAATTCTGTCAGTATAAAATCTCCGTTATAATCTTGTCAAATTCGAGTAGTCATAGTAACAAATTTATATTACTTATAATTCACATATATATATATATTCATACATACAACACAGATATATTCATATTTAATTATACTATCAATAATTCAGTGTATTTACTGACTACAAGTCCAGCGTAAAAGAGAATTAAGAAACGCATTTGTCTCAGATAGTTCCGTCTATTCTTGCTCTCAGTTTGCTTTATACTGTCAGTGATCTTTGCATTGTGGTTCCAAAAAGATTCTCCTTTAAGTCAGAAGTTAACATAATACGTATTTTTATCTACTGTACTTTACTTATTTTATATATTTTACATTTATTAACTTGTCTCTGTGGATTATACCATTTCAGTCGGTAATAGTAACCTGTCGGTAATATCCTACGGTCGGTAATAGTAACCTGTCGGTAATATCCTACGGTCGGTAATAGTAGCCTGTCGGTAATATACTACGGTCGGTAACCGTAGCCTGTCGGTAACATCCTACGGTCGGTAATACCAGGCTGTCGGTAACGCCACAGCCGGTAATAGTAGAACGTCGGTAATCCCTTCTGTCGGTAACAGTAAATTATCAGTACTGTCAATTGTTCAGTTATACAAACAGTTATTAACGATCGCAAGAAAGCCTCACCCCAAGTAATATTCGTAAAACGATTGACTAAAAAGAGGCAACGTCGTGCTGTAGTAAACGGGTTCCTCGTGACACAGCCAGGACGTAACATAGTATATTTAATGGTAGGATTTTATGCATTGTGGGTAAATTAGTATGTTAAATTTTCAGGTTAATTAGTTGAATACAGAAGATTAGTTAACAATTACTAAAGAGAGGGGATAGGAGGAAGAAGAAGAAAATTTGTTGCGTTGGGAAAACATCCAACTCGCATTTTGCAAATGTCGGCGTGTTCTCTGACGCTTTTTACTGTGTCCACGAATGGCAATTTTAATAGAGGATTATATAGAAGGAAAGAGAAATATGTACTACAGGTAGGTTTTAACAAAACGAATATCTTTTAATAGGTTTAACAAAAATATAGGATATTTCTACAACGATGATTGTTGGAATGAATGTATATAAAGGAAAACGAAGGTTCTTATCACAGACATTGCTTAATAATTAAATCTGATAAAATTATCAAAATATAAGTACAACCGAGAATAAACTTTAAATTCATATTCGATTTATCGACATGGATAACTAGACGAAATAATACTGAGCTTGGTTTTATAAATTAACTTAACTGTTGATTTTAGTAAATCTTTGGAATCCATAACCAAATTATATAACATTTCTTTTCTTATTACAGGAAGAAAACAAAGAGAAGAAATTAAAATAACGTCTTGTCTAAGGAGATGTAGCAGAATGAGCTGAAGATGACGGACTTGAAGGATTTTCGTTAGCTGAATCCTAGTCTGACGCTTGGAGCGGATGAATAATGTTTCAGGATCAAATTCTTTAGGTAGCTCTAATATTCTTTGAAGGCTTTTTAGCTGTGCTTTAAGTCCTGCTTTATGTTTAGTTCGGCGTCGCCGTTTAATAGGAGTGTGTGAAGGCACTAATTTAAAGAAAGAGAAAAATGGAAATTACAATGATTATTCAAATGAATAAGGAAAGGTAAAATATAAATTCTTAAAGGATTCAACTAGGAATAAGAGAAATATGGAGAAATATAAGATTCTAATTTTAACAGAAATTACGCGTGAATTTACGTTATAAGAATTGAAACTAATCGCGAGAATCTAATACTGAGACGGACAAGTCCAAGACACCATTGCTCGATGTCAAGGAGTATGTCACCATGCGCGAATGCTGGTCAAGCCTGCACCCGGTTATGGCACCTACTTGTGGGGATCCTATGGGCTTACTTACTGACTGCAAGGTCGAACCGCGCCAGTAGCCGAGGGTGATGAATGATTGATCGGCAGACGGATCCGAGAGTGCAATAGGGACGCAGATCCAGTCCGCGCCACCTTTCTCTTACCCGTCTTCTACTCTCAATCAGCTTCTGATAATGGCTAACGTGCCTCTACTTAGGTATAATATCTTCGAGTACTACTCGCGAGAATCGGGCGCCACGTAGCGGTGAGGAGCTGTACTACCGTAAGGACACGTGTACATTAGTAAGTTTGCAAAATGTCTCATAAATATAATTAATTTTAAATGAACGTTAATTTAATTTATATATTTCTTTCAGGAATTTTATGATCAACTGTTATTTATAACGAAAATGGTGAGTATACTTTGTTATTACGTGTTATTTATTTATATGTGTATCTTATTAATTTATATGTTTTATTTTCAGAACTCCTAGATGAAATACTACTCGTCTAATGAAGAATTAACTTAATAACTCGAATTAACCAGATTTAAGTCTTTACATAATAAAGAAATTAGAAATAATTAATTAATCGTTTTATCTTGTTTTAACTAAAATTAATAATAGATAACTGAACAAAACCATAGAATATCTCTTTTTTTTACTAAGTTTAATTGATTAAAAATGTAATGTAACTAACTAGTTTAAACATATTGTTAATACTTAAGATTATGTGTCTATCATTTTCTGCGATATATGTACATACTTGTGTGTAAACTCTCATGCTTGTGAATAATATACAGGATTTATAACGTATTTTAACGTATCTTTTATTTTATTTCCTTAATGTATTTTTTTGTTTTGGACGATCACGAATAGTTATTTTTGTGTATTTTATTATTTTATATATTTTTTGGATTATCTTTGGTTTTCTTAGTTATTAACATATGGTAATTCTTAACCTAGATAATGTAGAACGATCCTTACTTATCGATCTATGAATTGAACAAAAATCAATTTTTTTTGGTTAAATGCTATAATAAGTGTAATAATAATCAAATATAGACGTAAATAATCATAATTTTAGTAAATATTAAGTCAAAATAAACGTTATAATCTAATTTGCAACATCGTAGCAAATTTACAGAAAAATAAAATTATATCGAGATATATCGAACCGCGACTGTACTCCGACGGTCGGTAAAACAGTGTCGAACGTAAACTTTATATTCTTACTTTTAACCTTAATTATTCGGGTTTTTACCGAACTATTATTACATGAGATCGATAATAGCCTTTATTAAAAATATATTGTACTTGTGATTGTACAAAAATCACGAATTAATGCTTTACTTCACGAATATAGGGTATAAGAGGTTACATCGCATCTATGCGGAAACGGTAGGTATATTTTCCTTTATTTTGATCGTAGATTTATTTCTAATGTTAGATTTTTCCTTTACAGGTTTCTGAACGCGTATAACAAGGTAAGTAGCCAATTTCCCTATTTTCGTAAGGTATTTATTAATCGTTATACGTTTTATTGTTTGAATCTTGTTTATTTTAATTTAATGATAGCTTTACTATCTTTTGCTTGACGATACAGTCGTCCAAGCTATAGCACCACTGGTGTATTACGTTAAACTCGCTACTGCCAACAAGAGCTTGAGCAAGGAGAATTTATACTTTAAATTTAATGCTTCTAAGTTAATCAAAATTAAGAAAGAAAAAAAAAACATGACTCTGGAAGACAGGATACCATTATACTGTTAAAATATAGATGTACTCAGGACATCACACATGATTAGCAAGATTTAACCTTCCGAGCTTTGCGATTTGTACAAAAACATCCGCGTCATTACACATGTGCGACGTGCAGCCGCTATCCAGGCACCAACTTTCGCCACGAGTTCCGTACGAAGTATTCATTGCTTTCTCGACTTGTATATCGGGAGATATATACAGACTCACTCCTTCGGCCCTTTTTACGTTTTCAGTTTTGTTCGCGTCGTTCTTTCGCGGTTTAGGTTCCGTGCATTCCGAAGATTTGTGACCCACTTTTCGACAACGATAACATTTATATTTAAAAGTCCCGTCGCCTTTTGGCTCGCTTCCATTGCCCTTTTTCTTATTAAACCGTTTCGTATTTTGATTTTGGGCGATCATCGCGTTACCTTTCGGTACCCGTGCGTCGTTTTTTCGCGCATCGCTTTCTTCCACTATTTTCACACGCAATGCGTCCGGCGTCGGTAGCTCATCGCGAGATTCGATCGCGCAACGAAAATTCTCGAAACACGGTGGCAAACTGTATAGAAGCATTATCGTTAATAGATCGGGATTTATTTCCACGTCCATTTCGCTCAATTTATCGATAGTGTCGAAAAATTTACGAAGATGTCCGCGCACGTCTTCGCCATCTTCCATTCGATGTAAAGTCAACCGCTTCAATAACGTCGCCTTACGCGCCGGTCCCTTCGATTGATATATCGATCGCAGTTTCAACCAAACATCGTTCGATGTGTTACATCCCTTTACCTGCTTGAGTTCTGCTGGACTAATCGACAAAATTATGTCTGACTTGGCTTTCCTATCGTCGTTTTCCCACTTCTTAACTGCCGCTTCCGATGCAACTTTTTCAGCTACGATTTCGGGTTTCGTTAATTCTCCACTCACATAACCCCACGCATCGTTTTTCACAAGGAGCGCTTCCATTTGTATCTTCCAGGTATCGTAGTTGTCCTTGTTTAAAAGTTCAATTCTCACCGAACTAGATGTGTCACGTCGACCTATTCGACAGGTCGCCGTGTACTGTTCAGTATTATTATCACTATTGTTATAACCAATATTAATAATAATTATATCTTATACACTGTCAATAAACAATAAACGTATCC
The DNA here is from genome assembly GCA_916049575.1 of Ancistrocerus nigricornis. Classification (NCBI taxonomy): domain Eukaryota; kingdom Metazoa; phylum Arthropoda; class Insecta; order Hymenoptera; family Vespidae; genus Ancistrocerus; species Ancistrocerus nigricornis. The sequence continues at coordinate 18,506,510 of OU696667.1, read as the reverse complement.
ATATATTAGAATTAAGACGAACTATTATAGCGTTTCTGTCAAGCGACATTTATTTGTTAACAATAATCATAAACAATTAACAATGTATCCGAATAACCGTTAGTCGAAAAATAAGAAAGAATATTCTAGAATAATAATGTACGGTAAATCTTAAGACATTTAGTAACGGCTATAGGTAGCCAGTCGAGAACAAATAGCGATAAGAGATAACGAGTCAGCACATTCTCTCACGCGCCCCATCCAAGGCCTCGTCACTCCGCGGTCCATGCACGCCTTGCGGGCGTAGCACGGTGCCTTAGGAAGACTAGGTAGAGCGCGTAAGAACACAAAGAGCGCAGCGGCGGCTCGACGGCGGCTGGCGAGAGCGTTGCGGCGTCGTCTGAGTAGCGTCACTCTTCTAGTAGCCGTCAGTACGTGTAGTTCTGTATCTTGCAACAGCTCCGAAATTCTTTAGTTGTTTCCGAGTTTCTGTAATATCAAAGAGAATTCAGTTATTCTTTTAGAGTTCAATATTATATTTTTAGATTTAATTGTTCTTGTGTGTAACTAGAATAGTGTTGTAGATTAACGCGTTTTGTAGTGATTCAAAATATATATATTCATATATAGTGTACTTCAATTCAGTGACCAATTATTCAACCTCACCTCATACCTTCCCGGCGTTACTTTGAGGACCATCTGCCTACATCATAGGAGAAAGCGTCGATCCAGAGGACAGCAGGATGAAGGTAGGTTCTTTTAAGATTAATATATATTCATAATTCTGTCAGTATAAAATCTCCGTTATAATCTTGTCAAATTCGAGTAGTCATAGTAACAAATTTATATTACTTATAATTCACATATATATATATATATATATTCATACATACAACACAGATATATTCATATTTAATTATACTATCAATAATTCAGTGTATTTACTGACTACAAGTCCAGCGTAAAAGAGAATTAAGAAACCATTTGTCTCAGATAATTCCGTCTATTCTTGGTCTCAGTTTGCTTTCTACTGTCAGTGATCTTTGCATTGTGGTTCCAAAAAGATTCTCCTTTAAGTCAGAAGTTAACATAATACGTATTTTTATCTACTGTATTTTACTTATTTTATATATTTTACATTTATTAACTTGTCTCTGTGGATTATACCATTTCAGTCGGTAATACCCTACAGTCGGTAATAGTAAACTGTCGGTAATATCCTACGGTCGGTAATAGTAGCCTGTCGGTAATATCCTACGGTCGGTAATAGTAGCCTGTCGGTAATATACTACGGTCGGTAACCGTAGCCTGTCGGTAACATCCTACAGTCGGTAATACCAGGCTGTCGGTAACGCCACAGCCGGTAACAGTAGAACGTCGGTAATCCCTTCTGTCGGTAACAGTAAATTATCAGTACTGTCAATTGTTCAGTTATACAAACAGTTATCAACGATCGCAAGAAAGCCTCACCCCAAGTAATATTCGTAAAACGATTGACTAAAAAGAGGCAACGTCGTGCTGTAGTAAACGGGTTCCTCGTGACACAGCCAGGACGTAACATTTAAATTTGGTGGCAGCAGTGGGATAGTCAAATTGCGGTCGTCACCCTAATATAGCATGGCTTCTTCCCAAGAACGCGTAAACAAAGATGCTCCTCTTACCGAAGAAGAGCTTCGGGAGTATGAAAAGGAAGTGGAAAAAAGAGAAGTAGATTTTCAATCCCGTATTCGTAGACTAGTACAGCAACAGAAAGAATTAGACTTGCTCGAAGAAGAAATAAACAGAGAAAAAGCATTACTGAAAGCTCGCGATGAAGAATTGAGTCGTAGAGAGAGAGATCTCTCATTGAATCCTTCACACTTAATAGCAATAGATGAGACAGGACCAGACGAAGCGTCCGGATTTGCGTATAATCCCGGTCCGGTGTACCAAGGTACGCCGGAAGCTCCTAGACAGTTATCGGAGGTAGAGGTTCTCAGGAAGGAACTTGACGAGATGAGGCGGGAAGTATTCAGAGCGAGACGAGTAGATCCGATAGAAGAGCCATACGTACCTGTGGTTCCTCCGCGTATTGCCATCCCGTCTATCAAGCTCAAAGAGATTGTGGATACAGTACCTAAATTTGATGGACATAATATATCTGTACTTCAGTTTACGCGGTCACTAAAGAGAGCGATGGACATGTTACCCCCGAATTCAACTGTTGAAACAGAAAAAGCATTAGTTAGATTAGTCAGAATGAAATTACAGGGTCATGCATATCTCGCAATAGAAGACGAGGGAATTACGACAATGGAAGGATTAGTAGACATTCTGAAATCTTCATTTTTACCGTCCCGTTCTGCAAACTATTATCGTGGCGCGTTGAATAACGTATTTAAGAAACCGGACGAGCATGTGCTCGACTATATAGGTAGAGTCAAAGACTTAAGGCAGGCTGTCATGGAGTGTGAAATGAGGGCAACTGGTAGCCGTTTAACAGTACAGGAACGAGAAAAATTGGAATCGGAAGCCCTAGAATGTTTTATTAACGGATTACCACCAGAATTTCGTTTTCCGCTTCGACTCGAACGCTGCAACGACGTAGCGTCGGCATCCAGTGCTTTACTACGCATTAGTAAACTGGCTGAACGCGACGCGGAACGGTTTAAAACTCAGCCGCGCATGGCAACAGCAACGGTCCACGCGGCAACACCCGTCAGTCTTAATTGCACTTTTTGCGGTAGAACGGGCCACATCCAGTCGCAATGCTGGCGTGACCCTGCAAGGAAACAGGAATTGCCAACTACAAGTAATTCTGGTACTCCGCGGCCCTTACCACGCTCTAATAATACAAGTGCTCCTCCTCCTCAGGCAGTTAGGAACCAGGGCTTTAACCAAGGTCCTGCACCGTCCCAAGGTTCGCGACCTTTACAGGCGGGAAATAGTAGTCAGAACGATATTTGCAATTACTGTAAGAAGATAGGACACATGAAATATGACTGCCAAACGCGCGAGTACAATAACCGAATGAGGCAGGAACAAGCGCGGAAGTCGGGAAACGCGCAGAGCGGCCCGAATGTAACGGACGCGGAGCGGGCCGCCCCAGCGCAGTCGCGTCCGAAACTCGTGACCAGGGCAACGAGCCCCGTAGCATCGCAGTAGTGCGATATAAACCTACTGCGAAGGCGCCAACGGTGAATTTAACAATCGAAACTCAGCACTTAGACATGATGATAGATACCGGTTCTGAAATAAACCTATTAAAGATCAGTGTACTCAAGAGTAATCAGGCCGTCGACAGGAATGATATACTTAGAATCAGCGGAATTGTTAAGAAGTTCGTGAATACCTTGGGTACGTTAGAAGTAAACATATTAGGCAAACCAGAAAAATTTCACATTGTAAACGCTGAATTTCCGATAGAACAGGACGGTATCTTAGGTTCAGAATTTCTGAGAAACATCGTGGCGCCAACGTAAACTATGAAAGGGAGTGTTTGGAATTGGGCGAATCTGAAATACCATTCATAACCCGAGAAATAGTCGCGATACCTCCTAGGTCCAGTACAGTATTCTGTTGTAAAGTAGCTAACCCAGAAATAGAGGAGGGCTACATTCCGTTACTAGACGCTCCGCCCGGGTTATTCGCCGGAGAAGCCCTGGTGAAGAACCAGAACGGCCGAGCATATTTTAGGTTAATTATGTTACGTCCTGGCTGTGTCACGAGGAACCCGTTTACTACAGCACGACGTTGCCTCTTTTTAGTCAATCGCTTTACGAATATTACTTGGGGTGAGGCTTTCTTGCGATCGTTGATAACTGTTTGTATAACTGAACAATTGACGGTACTGATAATTTACTGTTACCGACAGAAGGGATTACCGACGTTCTACTATTACCGGCTGTGGCGTTACCGACAGCCTAGTATTACCGACCGTAGTATATTACCGACAGTTTACTATTACCGACCGTAGGATATTACCGACAGGTTACTATTACCGACCGTAGGATATTACCGACAGGTTACTATTACCGACTGTAGGGTGTTACCGACTGAAATGGTATAATCCACAGAGACAAGTTAATAAATGTAAAATATATAAAATAAGTAAAATACAGTAGATAAAAATACGTATTATGTTAACTTCTGACTTAAAGGAGAATCCTTTTGGAACCACAATGCAAAGATCACTGACAGTAGAAAGCAAACTGAGACCAAGAATAGACGGAATTATCTGAGACAAATGGTTTCTTAATTCTCTTTTACGCTGGACTTGTAGTCAGTAAATACACTGAATTATTGATAGTATAATTAAATATGAATATATCTGTGTTGTATGTATGAATATATATATATATATGTGAATTATAAGTAATATAAATTTGTTACTATGACTACTCGAATTTGACAAGATTATAAAGGAGATTTTATACTGACAAAATTATGAATATAGATTAATCTTAAAAGAACCTACCTTCATCCTGCTGTCCTCTGGATCGACGCTTTCTCCTATGATGTAGGCAGATGGTCCTCAAAGTAACGCCGGGAAGGTATGAGGTGAGGTTGAATAATTGGTCACTGAATTGAAGTACACTATATATGAATATATATTTTGAATCACTACAAAACGCGTTAATCTACAACACTATTCTAGTTACACACAAGAACAATTAAATCTAAAAATATAATATTGAACTCTAAAAGAATAACTGAATTCTCTTTGATATTACAGAAACTCGGAAACAACTAAAGAATTTCGGAGCTGTTGCAAGATACAGAACTACACGTACTGACGGCTACTTGAAGAGTGACGCTACTCAGGCGACGCCGCAACGCTCTCGCCAGCCGCCGTCGAGCCGCCGCTGCGCTCTTTGTGTTCTTACGCGCTCTACCTAGTCTTCCTAAGGCACCGTGCTACGCCCGCAAGGCGTGCATGGACCGCGGAGTGACGAGGCCTTGGATGGGGCGCGTGAGAGAATGTGCTGACTCGTTATCTCTTATCGCTATTTGTTCTCGACTGGCTACCTATAGCCGTTACTAAATGTCTTAAGATTTACCGTACATTATTATTCTAGAATATTCTTTCTTATTTTTCGACTAACGGTTATTCGGATACATTGTTAATTGTTTATGATTATTGTTAACAAATAAATGTCGCTTGACAGAAACGCTATAATAGTTCGTCTTAATTCTAATATATGGATACGTTTATTGTTTATTGACAGTGTATAAGGTATAATTATTATTAATATTGTTTATAACAATAGTGATAATAATACTGAACAGTACACGGCGACCTGTCGAATAGGTCGACGTGACACCTCCCCCCTTAAGTAAGTCGCACGGTAGAGTCAGCTTCGTGCGACTTTGCGCGACAGGACGCACGGATTCCCTCCAATATGGGATATCGGACGGCACTGCGGGGTTTTGGGGTCACTTGCACTGCACTACCAGCCTCAGAATCATCAGCTGGGGGGTCGGTCGGCAATCGATTGTCTTCCATTGCCGCGTTCACGTGATTATCTTCAGTGGAGGTCCTGTCAGGCTTCCTTCCGCTGAGATGCAGCAACAGGTAAGTAACTGAACTCCAGACTGCTCCTAATAGGTGTAGGCTCCAACCATAAACCGTATGTAGGGCGTATCCTCTGATGATAGCATCAACGCAGAGTCTGATGCCCTTGAAGATAAGTATCAGACCGATCACTCCTGCGCTAGCGCTGCCGAATGTCAGAAACCCGCTCCAAATTTTAGAAACGGCGTTCTCTGCTATTCGGTTTATGTCTGCTTCATTCAGCAGACTCAACATGGACACCGTATCCTGAGGTACACGACGGCCAGTAGCTCCTCTCACTATGGCGTTCAGGACAGACGGCTTTTCCGCCGGGAACATTATGTGATCGCGGAGGTTATCCAGATCCTGTTGAGAATAGATGCCGCTTGTTGCCAATGACCCTGCATCGATATACTTCCAAGTCGGCCGCGACATAGGTTGTAGTATCTGCGGTGGCAACGATTCCATCGGCTTCGGGGCGAACTTATACCAGGTTCCTTCGATCTCGAACATGGGTGGAAGTAAACCCGTGCACTCGCGGATGGTTCCAGACTTGAGCAGGATTCGAGACTTCGGTGTCAGGAACATGCTACTGTTCTGTTGGTATACTGGAAGTTCCTGGTAACAATCAGTTGTATGTCTGATTTTTACTGCGACCGGGGTACACTTTACGATATGTATGACTTCGCCCGCTACTACCGCCATGTATCCCGGAGCTCGCATAACTGTATAGGCGAACTCGTCCGGGAGCAGTGTAGCTAGCGCTAAAGCGTTCTTAAGAACTTGTTTCTCCAACTGACATTTCTGATGAACGACGTCCCGGTATAGCGCAGTCATCTGGGTTCCGATATGTTTCTCCACGTAGATGAACTTGGTGTTGATATACGCGAACAGGTCCAGATTCTCAACAGGCATTTTTGCTCTTGTGGCAAACGTTCTTCCTTTTTCGGTTTCCAGGATAAACAGTTTCGGGTGCTCGCTGCGCAGTAGTGTGTACCCACAGAGGTGGTACTCGGTTTTTTTTTCCAAGGCGAACGTGATCTCGCTGGTGGTGATTGTATACACCTCAGCTTCATGGACCGTTCGATTTACAGGTGTCAGCTTCGTTGCCAGGCCCTCGTACAGGACGCTATAATGGTTAAAGTCACAAGACGTGCCTGGATGAGTTGACCAGTAGACGTTGCCGTCTTCATCCGTTATACAGGACCCATCGGTGAATGTGTGACGTCCCTACCTCTAGTGACGTCCCTACCTCTACAGCCGCCTGGTCATGCCCTTGCGGATATTTTAAACTCAACAAGACACCTGAAGACGCATGGTCAATCACAGCAGAGTGTCTCGACATCGAAGAAGAACGGGAGGAGCATCGCGTAATATACGATGATCTATTGATGCGCACCTCCGAGTTAGAAATAAGACGTAATGACGCTGGACCATCCCAGTACCGTGCCACTACGGAAGGAGGCCAACAGGGGTACGGCATAAGAAGACACACGAGCTTACCTGTGGACATCGGTGAACCTCTGGAACGCCCCATTCCGCCTGCACCGGGAGTAATAACCCTCGCAGAGGCCAAGGCACTGATCGTCGCCGAACGCAGAGTCCTCTCCATGACAGCAATGGACCGTGACGTCACGGCGAATCGACACGAAGGTCCATCTTCATCTACCGGAACAAAAGTCTCACCGAAGAGAAAGAGAGATGACGAGGAGCATATATACGATGAACCGGTCCTGAGACGACCTACCCCGTATTATGTAGCTGACATCCTGCGTTCAAACCGACCTCCGATAGCGAGGATCCACGAACCTTTTGGACCACCGCAGCCATCCCGCTGCCAGGTATTGGAAGTACCCGAAAGCAGCCCGGAGCCAGGGTGCTGGCCATTTTGCAGCAGCTCGACGGAGGACGACGCTCCCAAGAAAGCATACAACCTACGCACACGTAAAGACACGTAAAAAGTGTTAGTGCGTTCAATGGCGGTGTCGTTTTAATGGTGTCAGTGATTTCACCTTTTCTATTATTATTTACACATCCGAATAAGACTTTATTAAGTTAGTTATATATATATATATATATATCATATACAACCTGTAGTAAACGTATCTTTCCTAATTCTTTATAATAACTAGGATAATTATAAATTGAATACGTGCATAATACGTAAACTAACCTTTTTTATATATATATTTGCATTAAAATAATATTTAAAACTTAGTAACATATGAGATACAACCAGTAACCTCTAGAAAACGTGTGCACCTATTCAACATGTAACCTTACCACGTGTAAATATTTGCACTATTTTTGTAACCGTCGAACCGCACCCTTAGAGCGCATAACTAGAAAAATATAAACTAAACCTAGTCACGCTCTCTAAGAGGAAGTCGTAAAAATAAGGAGCTCCTATGTAACTCGATCTAAGCCATAATGTAGACTTACCGAAACCTCCTAAACGAGAAGTCGTAAAGATAAGCTATCTTATAATAGGCGACAACCGAACCTTTCTAAAAAGGAAGTCGTAAAGTTTACACACTCTCTTTTCCAAAGAGGACCCTTTTTGTAAAACCACACTAATAAGAACGGATACATAAACTTCCAAACAGCTGCAGACCGCGCACGCTCTGTAACGCTCGCTTATCTTATTAGAACAGGAAACATTAATCTCTGTATACAACAGCTGCCGATGACTCAGCTTAGGTTTTCCCATGTATTGTAAGCCCTCGCTGGGTATATAAACCGGAGCTCTCGGAGCTCCATAGCTTTAGTCTTACGGAATCAGTGAACGTGTTAACTTCGTTGCGGCCAGTCGATCAGTCGAGGTCAGAGTGAAACTAGTCAACCACATATTTACGTTTTAATACCATTGTAATCTGCGAACTTCGCAACTACGAAGAAGGTAACTCATCTTTATTATAATTGTCAAGCTAAATAAATACTTATAACTATTCGGGTGTACTGAAAACCCCTGAAGGCCTTACGTTTACAAATCGCGTGTTTTTGGACTAAGCTTTCTTAGCAAAGGTGAAGTATACGTCTTCAAATTTACTATTCGTGGAATTAGAAGAAAATATCACGTTTGACAGAGAAATACCCTTCAAGAACAAGGATAGGGCATAACTGGGAACTCTCCTATAATTAAAAGAGTCACTTAGGTGCAGCGGCACCGTACTCCAGGCGCTAGCATCCCCATACTTATCATTTCTTCTTATCCGAACGTACGCAATTGGTCGGACATCTTGACGAAGGACTGGTCGAAGAAACCAAGCGGTATCCTCCCATCGTCCTTAGCTCTCGAGTCGCACCAGGGTCGTAACATAAGATAGAAGAATAAATTTTTGGTGGCAGCGGTGGGATAGCTTGCCAACGGAACTCAAGTACCGATCATTAATTACCGAGGTAATACAAGTGGAACGGTTCCGAAGAAGGAGAAGGATTCTTAAATAGCAGGAAGATGCCCATCATGCCAAGAGACACCTCCAGCGCAGAGGGAAACCTGATTACGACGACGGCCGCATCGCATATCCAAACCAGGTGCACCTATACAAGTACCACAAGCACCGACACACCGACTGGCTCACAAGCACACATGCAACCTCAAACATACACACAGACGCAACCAAAGCCTACACCTATATTGACGCCAACTTTACCCACAGTGGAAAACATGGATCACATTATTATTCCACAAATTACGCTAAAAGACGCTCTTGAACACGACGTCTTACACCGTCTCTCTTAACGACGAAAATAACTACTTGTACCATGCTAGCACTACTATGTCCTACGATGGCAACACACATTCCTACGAGGAATCAACGATAGAATATACTATACCAGTCGAGAGTAAGGCTTTATTTAAACTATCTGAGGAAGGAAAGATAGAGTTATACAGAAAGGCAAAGGAAAATAAAAAGATACTTGCCATGTCCAATGAAGATAACACTAAGGAGGATCCAGGCAGACTTACAACACCTGCAAGAGAAAGGGAGTTATTAAGTTTGTTGCGGTTATCGCACTTAAACGATGAAGAAAAGAGGCATATAGAGGATCTTATTTGCCGATACGCTGATTGCTTTCATCTACCTGGAGAACAATTGAGAGCTACGACCAAAGCAAGTCACAAGATTGTTACTACGAACGACCTTCCCATCAACACGAAACAATATCGATTTCCCCCTATACACAAGGAGGAAATACATAAACAAACCTCAGACATGCTCTCGAAAGGAATAATTCAGGAATCCGAATCTCCATATAATTCGCCTATTTGGATTGTCCCGAAAAAGGCGTATGCCGAAGGGAATAAAAGATGGAGGCTTGTCATTGATTTCCGAGAATTAAACGAAAAGACTGTTGGAGACGCATACCCGTTGCCAAATATAAATGACATTTTAGACCAACTTGGAGGAGCAAAATATTTCTCGGTATTTGATCTTGCATCAGGGTTCCACCAGATTACCGATGGCGGAACAAGACAAATTTAAGACCGCTTTTTCTACCCCCGACGGACATTTTGAATTCAACCGTATGCCATTTGGTTTAAAAAATGCACCATCCACCTTCCAGCGTCTAATGAATAACACTCTATCAGGATTACAAGGCAGTGAGATGTTCGTATACATAGACGACATCGTAATATACGCGAGATCCATCGAAGAACACCAAATAAAGTTTATCAAATTAGCTCACCGACTAAGATCTGCCAATTTACAACTACAACCCGAAAAGTGCGAATTTCTCAGGAAAGAGGTCGCTTATCTGGGTCACATTATTACGGAGGATGGAGTTTTACCAGATCCTAAGAAGACCGAAGCCGTAAAGAAGTTTCCTACCCCCAAGAACGCGAAGAATATAAGACAATTCTTGGGACAACGGGTTATTATCGACGATTCATCGAAGATTATGCCAAGATTTCTAAACCTCTAACAGGGCTGTTAAAAGACAAAGCACCTTTCCTTTGGGGAACCGAGCAAATACGCGCTTTTGAATTTCTAAAGGAAGCCCTATGCCAAGAACCCATACTACAATACCCAAACTTCAAAAAACCATTTATCATAACAACAGATGCGTCAGGTTACGCAATCGGAGGAGTCCTGAGCCAAGGAAAAATAGGGCAAGACTTACCGATCTCATATGCATCCCGGCTATTAAACGGGGCCGAACTAAATTACTCGACCATCGAAAAGGAGCTATTGGCCATCGTTTATACAGTTAATCACTTCAGACCATATATATACGGTAGACGCTTTACACTTGTAACCGACCATAAGCCACTCGTATGGTTACACCGAGTAAAAGATCCTACATCAAGATTATTACGGTGGAGATTTAAGCTCGAAGAATATGAGTATGATATTGTTTATAAACAAGGTCGGGCAAATGCAAACGCTGACGCCCTATCACGAAATCCACCTGAGATCAAAATACAATTTTTCACGACCACCTCTGACGAAGAAGACGAAGAGGAAGAAGTACCGGAAACACGCGAACCTACAGGAATCATAGTGGAAGCAGAAATACATGCACCACCTTTTGAAGAAGACAGGTTTGAGGAACCAGTCTTGGAAATGCAACATTCATCACCTTCTCCATTAAGTACACCAGAAATTGAAGACATCGGGTCGGAAGATGACGAGAATGAATCATACTCGTCCGACGAGCCACTCTTTTTACCTTGTAACGCGGCAGCATCGCCCATACCGTTGGAAGAAATCAGAACCCGTGAAAATATTAATACCTTTGAAACCAGCAGGAATAATTTACTCATGGAAAAAAGAGGTATTATATGTTTTATAAACACGCAACACGAGCCCATAGACGAAGGGAGCAAATTCCTCACAACTATAGGCATACCTATTCCCCAGGATGACACAGAATCTGGAGAAGTAATAATAGCCAAGCAAAAGAAAAGAACTCTTTATTTCCTTGTGGTCGACTCATTCAACAAACTGAAAGAAGCCTTATCTATCGCCGCTGAACTAACACACCGACGAAATGAACACGAAATTGCTATCGCCGAAACGCCGAGGGGAGTTTTAACGATTCCCTGGGATATACTCCTACACGAATTAAGAGAAGCATTCGATTCACAGAGATACGCCATAAAAATATGTACCAACGAAATTCAGATACCACCATTGGGCGACATACCTCGCATCCTTTCCGAAAATCACGGATCAATCACGGCGGGCCATAAAGGAACTACTAAGACTTACGCCAGAATAAAGAGTCACTACTATTGGGAAGGAATGAAGAAAGACATCGCCGACTACGTAAGGAAGTGTCCTAGTTGTCAGAAAAGAAAGCTGACACGGCAAAAGACACGGCAACCCATGCATATTACAGACACGCCGCTGGAACCATTCGACAAAATCTCACTTGATATCGTAGGCCCCTTACCACTAACTAAAAAGGAGAATAAGTATCTGCTGACCATACAGGACAATTTAACTAAATTTTCGGTAGCAGTGCCTATGCAAACCGCAACCTCAAAGGAGATCGCAGACGCCTTTATTAAACACTTTATGTGCCAATATGGTGTCCCACGATCGATCTTGACTGATCAAGGAGTCGCTTTTATCGGAACATTTATGAGAACGCTAACTAAAAGACTTGGAATCGAGCAATTACGTACCACTGCCTTTCACCCACAATCAAATGGTTCTTTAGAGAGAAGCCACCACGTACTATTAGAATACCTCAAGCACTACGTAAATCAACGGACCGATTGGGACGAAATAATAGAATTATGTATGTTCTCCTACAACACGAGTATACACGAAGGGACGGGATACACCCCTTATGAACTAGTATACGGAAAACTAGCTCGACTACCTACTAGTAGCACCAGAACAAAGACTAACTGTTACGTCCTGGCTGTGTCACGAGGAACCCGTTTACTACAGCACGACGTTGCCTCTTTTTAGTCAATCGTTTTACGAATATTACTTGGGGTGAGGCTTTCTTGCGATCGTTAATAACTGTTTGTATAACTGAACAATTGACAGTACTGATAATTTACTGTTACCGACAGAAGGGATTACCGACGTTCTACTATTACCGGCTGTGGCGTTACCGACAGCCTGGTATTACCGACCGTAGGATGTTACCGACAGGCTACGGTTACCGACCGTAGTATATTACCGACAGGCTACTATTACCGACCGTAGGATATTACCGACAGGTTACTATTACCGACCGTAGGATATTACCGACAGGTTACTATTACCGACTGAAATGGTATAATCCACAGAGACAAGTTAATAAATGTAAAATATATAAAATAAGTAAAGTACAGTAGATAAAAATACGTATTATGTTAACTTCTGACTTAAAGGAGAATCTTTTTGGAACCACAATGCAAAGATCACTGACAGTATAAAGCAAACTGAGAGCAAGAATAGACGGAACTATCTGAGACAAATGCGTTTCTTAATTCTCTTTTACGCTGGACTTGTAGTCAGTAAATACACTGAATTATTGATAGTATAATTAAATATGAATATATCTGTGTTGTATGTATGAATATATATATATATGTGAATTATAAGTAATATAAATTTGTTACTATGACTACTCGAATTTGACAAGATTATAACGGAGATTTTATACTGACAGAATTATGAATATATATTAATCTTAAAAGAACCTACCTTCATCCTGCTGTCCTCTGGATCGACGCTTTCTCCTATGATGTAGGCTGGTGGTCGTCTAAGTAACGCCAGGAATGTATGAGGTGAGGTTGAATAATTGGACACTGAATTTAAGTACACTATATATGAATATATATTTTGAATCACTACAAAACGCGTTAATCTACAACACTATTCTAGTTACACACAAGAACAATTAAATCTAAAAATATAATATTGAACTCTAAAAGAATAACTGAATTCTCTTTGATATTACAGAAACTCGGAAATAACTAAAGAATTTCGGAGCTGTTGCAAGATACAGAACTACACGTACTGACGGCTACTTGAAGAGTGACGCTACTCAGACGACGCCGCAACGCTCTCGCCAGCCGCCGTCGAGCCGCCGCTGCGCTCTTTGTGTTCTTACGCGCTCTACCTAGTCTTCCTAAGGCACCGTGCTACGCCCGCAAGGCGTGCATGGACCGCGGAGTGACGAGGCCTTGGATGGGGCGCGTGAGAGAATGTGCTGACTCGTTATCTCTTATCGCTATTTGTTCTCGACTGGCTACCTATAGCCGTTACTAAATGTCTTAAGATTTACCGTACATTATTATTCTAGAATATTCTTTCTTATTATTCGACTAACGGTTATTCGGATACATTGTTAATTGTTTATGATTATTGTTAACAAATAAATGTCGCTTGACAGAAACGCTATAATAGTTCGTCTTAATTCTAATATATGGATACGTTTATTGTTTATTGACAGTGTATAAGATATAATTATTATTAATATTGTTTATAACAATAGTGATAATAATACTGAACAGTACACGGCGACCTGTCGAATAGGTCGACGTGACATAACACGTATCCAGAATACATAGAAACCTTGTGCAAAAACTTAGACTTTGTGAGAAGTATAGCAAGAGATAACCTAATTAAAGCAAAGGAAAAATCGAAAGAATACTATGATCGACGACAGAATGTAAAAGAGTTCAAAGAAAACGATTGGGTATACCTTCTAAAAGAGCATAGAAGCAATAAATTCGACGACCAGTACGACGGACCTTATCAAATAACGCAAGTGCTAGATAACGGAAACATAACTCTCATAATCAAACACCGAGAGAAAGTCGTACACCCGAATCGAATAAAACTTGCTCATGGAACATTTTAAAGGTAATATATATCTCTATTTTGCAGATGCTGCTCGTAATTCTTCTAATCGGGCACATGCTCAAAGCCTACGCATTGATCGCTTACGATTGCGGATCGGCAAACACAAACATTACAACCCTGTCACTACTAAACGTTGATGATTGCAAACTCCCCACCGCAAAACCGATGGTAAAGAATACTTATGTACAATTATTGCAAATCGCGGAGTATGACAGCACACCGGTTACTCAATGCAAGGTAGAGGTCGACAGAACAATATTCTACTGCGGTATGCATTCACACATATCACTAGTACATAACGGAAGAGCTTCCTACATTATGGAACTTAGTTCAGAAGCATGCGTGAAAATGCACATGAACGGAGCCTTTTCATTTGGTCACAAAGATTTTATAACTGGAATTAAACCTAACAACACCGTGACGCGAAGTGTCACCTTGGCTGGGACAATAGGAATGGACGGCACCTGCAAAGGCGTGGAATACTCCGACCCTCTGGGTACGTGAGCAATGTAGTTGTACAAGCCGTCGTAAAAATATCATTACGAAATTATATAGCAGTAACTAAACCAAGCGCAGATAAGATAATACTAGATTCAAGAATGCATTGCAAATTATCCGAAGGAAGATGCCTCGACATAGAGGGAGGAAACACGTTCTGGGCTCCGATACCCACCGATCATTGCAAATTTAGCAGCTATTCCGTGTTATTCGAGGGAAAAGCAAAGAGGATATTCGATAACACGACAAGAAATTGGCAAGAAGTATACGCAATAACTTCAGACGAAATTACGTTCGCACTCGCAAAACGAGGTGTCATCACCATATGCAACTACGTATTGATGCGTACAGAACACCCGAAGCTATTTATATTAGAGACTCGAAAAGGCGAAGTATTCACAAGAAGAACGGGTATTATGACAAGTAATTTGGATATATTCTCTTATGTTAATAGCAAATTCGTATATTTAGAAAAACACATTCGCAATCAGATGACATCACTATACAGAGAAGTCATTAAGCAAGAATGTCTGATTGAAAAACAAACACTAGAAAACGCGCTTACAATCGCAAAGATATTACCAGAGGATTTTGCATATCAAATCATGAAAAAACCCGGTTATATGGCAATGGTCGCAGGAGAAGTTATACATCTGATAAAGTGTATACCTACCCCTGTAAGACGACGAGAAACAAAAGAATGTTATCAACAATTACCAGTCTCGAAAGGAAACAGCTCTTATTTTATGACACCGAAAACGAATTTGCTAGTAAAAACAGGAACGCAGATTGATTGTAACCCGTACGTGCCAGTCATGTATCGATTAGAAGGAAATTGGTATAAAATAAATCCTAGCGCAGCCTCCGCACTACCGCCTAATGAATTACAACCACAAACAGCGCAAACGTGGACTTACTCGAACCCGACTTCATTAGCCACGTCAGGAATATATTCATTACAAGAATTGGAAAAATTACGCGATCACATTATGTTCCCTGCGGAAAAACCCGCTGTTCTAAACACTATCGCACGAGGAATGTCCGGACAACATGCAGAAAGACAAGGGTTATCGTTTTTAAACTTACTCGATGAAGACGCACTCCACGAGATCACCAGCAGCGCATGGGATCATCTTTGGGGATGGTTCACGGGTTTCGGTACCGTCAGCGCTGGAATCCTGGGCCTATGGATAATATTACGCACTGTCAAACTCATATTAAATACTGCACTTCAAGGATACGCGTTACACCGAATTTATGAATGGAGTGTTCACCTGCTAGGAGCAATAGGAGACTCAGTAGCTAATATCTTATCGCATCTACACGCATCAAGAAGAAAAGATTCCGCACATTCAAAGAACCCGTCATACGAAGAAACTAACATTAAAGAAGATAATAAGGCGGATGAAAAGAAGGAATCTCTAAAGGAAACGAAGAACGAAACAACACGCGAAAAAGTCACCGTACACGTGATGCCACATCATGGGCAAGTACACTCTACCACGGTAAAATAAGCAACGTGGAACGACGACCAGGAAGCGACGCGCACCGTGAGAAGACTAACAAGTACACCTTAGGTCGCGTCCTTCGACAGGTAAACCCCACTCCAACCATTTACCTGCCACGAGGTCGAGTGGACTAAGCAAGGTGTCCCTTACCTAAAGATCATAAAAACCAGGACCCTTGCTCAGGAATTTCAAAGAAAAAAAAAAAAAAGGATCTAAGAGGTATAAGGCAAAAAGGAAAGTTGGAAGGAAGAAGAAACTTTCCGAAGCGAACAAGAAAAAAATCAAGGAAAGATAAAATCTAAAAAAAAAAAAAAAAAATAAATAAAAGGGTACGAGAGTAGAAGACCCAAAAGATAAGATCTTAAAAGGATACAAGAATTAAGAAGTCAAAAATCTAAAAGGAAACATAAATTCCAAAAAAAATCTAAAGATAGAATCTAAAAAGGGTACAGAGGAAAAAAATCTAAAAAGGAAACATAAATTCCGAAAGAAGCAAAAGAAATCTAAAGATAGAATCTAAAAAGGGTACAGAGGAGAAAATCTAAAAAGGAAACATAAATTCCAAAAGAAGCAAAAGAAATCTAAAGATAGAATCTAAAAAGGGTACAGAGGAGAAAATCTAAAAAAGAAACATAAATTACAAAAGAAGCAAAAGAAATCTAGAGATAGAATCTAAAAGGATACAAGAGTTGAGAAGTCAAAAATCTAAAAGGAAACATAAATTCCAAAAGAAGCAAAAGAAATCTAAAGATAGAATCTAAAAAGGGTACAGAGGAGAAAATCTAAACATAAATTCCAGAAGAAACAAAAGGAAACCTAGGGATAAAAACTAAAAGGATACAGAAGAGAAAGTTAAGAAGGATGTTGCAACATTACTTATCTTGGATCAAGCGTCGAGCTTGATTGCCGTTCGTCGGATTGACCGAAACTTATACGTTGACTTCGCAGCACGCTCACCGAACTCTTCGCGACAAAATTAACTGCACGTTAAGTCTAAGTGATGCTTTTTGATAACGAGTGTATGTTCACGACGGTTTGTTGTCCACTGAATCTTCGGAGAACGCTTCCTCCGAAGAAAGCTAATTTTTCCCTCTCTACCAAGGAATTTGATGGGGGTGACACGGAATTTTCCTAAAGCGAGGCCGCTCCACCCCAGTGGATATAACGCTTAAGGGAGGCGGCATGTACCGTTGGCGAACACCTTCTCGTGACGATCACGGCGGTCAACGGTTTTTCTGAAATTTTATGATATGGCCTGGTTAGCGTCTTGACGCGAGAGGTTTATGGCACCGTTCGAGTACTCGCATTTAAAACGTTCGACTCTCAGAGAATAAAAAGGAGGGTCTCCATTGTATCGTATTTTTCTAAAGGGTCATCGAAGTCCTTGTCTAGAACGTGAACGTGAAGACTTCGACGACGAACATAAAAATTATTGCTTCTACGAGTTCGACGTAGGAATTTTCTGATTGTCTTTTTAAGACTGATTAGACTTGTACCTTTTTCCCGAAAATTAACGGAATCCAACATCTGCTCGCAGATGCGAGCACTGGACACTGCTTATTTTCAAGTGACTAAAGGTTTTTATGATCGGGAGTAATTTGAGTTTAACGATTTGATTAAAGTGTTCACCGTTACTTCATTTGCCTTTACGAAATAACAAAGGAGGAACAAATTCTTATGATTTAAACATTTAAAGAAATACCAAGATAAATTTTTAAACTCCGAAAGGAAATAAAATAATAATAAACAAAATACAAGTCAATACAAAATGTTAAACATTTAAAGAAATACCAAGATAAATTTTTAAACTCCGAAAGGAAATAAAATAATAATAAACAAAATACAAGTCAATACAAAATGTTAAACATTTAAAGAAATACCAAGATAAATTTTTAAACTCCGAAAAGAAATAAAATAATAATAAACAAAATACAAGTCAATACAAAATGTTAAACATTTAAAGAAATACCAAGATAAATTTTTAAACTCCGAAAGGAAATAAAATAATAATAAACAAAATACAAGTCAATACAAAATGTTAAACATTTAAAGAAATACCAAGACAAATTTTAAAACTCCGAAAAGAAAGAAAATAATAATAAACAAATACAAGTCAACACAAAATGTTAAACATTTAAGGAAACACTAAGACAAATTTTAAACTCCGAAAGGAAATAAAATAATAATAAACAAATACAAGTCAACACAAACGTTAAACATTTAAAGGAAGACCAAGACAAATTTTAAACATTAAAAAGAAATAAAGAAAAGAAAAGGGGAACGAATGATGAAGACAACGAAACAGATTTTGAACATTAGATAAAAAAAAAGGGGGAACAAACAAGACAAAACTTTTAAACATTAGAAAAAAGAGGAGAAACAAAAAAAAAAAACAGAAACCAAAATATCACCTGAACGTAATTCTTTGTTAATTCTAATATAATTAAAACTAAGATTTTAAACGAAAAAAAAAAAAATCGAGAAAGGACCACCGGGAAGCGACGCTTACCCCCACCACTCTACCAAAGGGACCGTTGAGGTCCGCCGCGCGCACTTAAAAGGAGCGGTCCAGGCAACGGAAGATCACTCTCTCCTGGACGACCGCCTAAGTCATACCTGTACGACGAAGCTAAGTCTCAAGGATCACCTTAGCAGAAGGAAGCGACTCACTTACCTAAGGAGTACTACCAATTCTACGAATTCACGAAGGAATCAGATCACCTGAACTCTCCGAAAACTTCTCGAGGAAGACCAACAGAAGAAACTCGCTCCAGAAGTCCCATCCAGAACTTCAACTCGAGACTTGTTCGTTTCAGAACTATATCGTTACTTTTTCTCGTGTGTTTTAAATCAACTTATAAAATTACCATGGCTTTCACCGGTGAATGGATAAAAAATAACGCTGACAGAATCGCAGCGATGGTCAACGCTTGCAACGCGCTGCAATGGCAAGATAGCAACACAAATTTCTACCAGTACGTGCCGATGGCACCACAACAATATTATGTGCAACCAACATACGTAACGACGATTCCGGTACCAACCAACCCGACAGAAAGTCATAACGAAGTAGATGCCGAAGGAGGCAGCGATATGTATTCTCACGAAGTACAGCGATTCGCTACGCGAGAAGCGTATTCACCAGATATGGAAACAATCGAAGAAGCACTCTCCAATGAAGAAGCATGGGAGGATGAACAACTTATGTGCGACGAGGAAGTCTACCCTTCCGACACGCCACCATCGACAAACGAGACTACACCTAGTACGTTCGAGGAGGACCTCGAACCTTGTCAACAGGGGGGGTGTGACGTCCCTACCTCTAGTGACTTCCCTACCTCTACAGCCGCCTGGTCATGCCCTTGCGGATATTTTAAACTCAACAAGACACCTGAAGACGCATGGTCAATCACAGCAGAGTGTCTCGACATCGAAGAAGAACGGGAGGAGCATCGCGTAATATACGATGATCTATTGATGCGCACCTCCGAGTTAGAAATAAGACGTAATGACGCTGGACCATCCCAGTACCGTGCCACTACGGAAGGAGGCCAACAGGGGTACGGCATAAGAAGACACACGAGCTTACCTGTGGACCTCGGTGAACCTCTGGAACGCCCCATTCCGCCTGCACCGGGAGTAATAACCCTCGCAGAGGCCAAGGCACTGATCGTCGCCGAACGCAGAGTCCTCTCCATGACAGCAATGGACCGTGACGTCACGGCGAATCGACACGAAGGTCCATCTTCATCTACCGGAACAAAAGTCTCACCGAAGAGAAAGAGAGATGACGAGGAGCATATATACGATGAACCGGTCCTGAGACGACCTACCCCGTATTATGTAGCTGACATCCTGCGTTCAAACCGACCTCCGATAGCGAGGATCCACGAACCTTTTGGACCACCGCAGCCATCCCGCTGCCAGGTATTGGAAGTACCCGAAAGCAGCCCGGAGCCAGGGTGCTGGCCATTTTGCAGCAGCTCGACGGAGGACGACGCTCCCAAGAAAGCATACAACCTACGCACACGTAAAGACACGTAAAAAGTGTTAGTGCGTTCAATGGCGGTGGCGTTTTAATGGTGTCAGTGATTTCACCTTTTCTATTATTATTTACACATCCGAATAAGACTTTATTAAGTTAGTTATATATATATATATATATATCATATACAACCTGTAGTAAACGTATCTTTCCTAATTCTTTATAATAACTAGGATAATTATAAATTGAATACGTGCATAATACGTAAACTAACCTTTTTTATATATATATTTGCATTAAAATAATATTTAAAACTTAGTAACATATGAGATACAACCAGTAACCTCTAGAAAACGTGTGCACCTATTCAACATGTAACCTTACCACGTGTAAATATTTGCACTATTTTTGTAACCGTCGAACCGCACCCTTAGAGCGCATAACTAGAAAAATATAAACTAAACCTAGTCACGCTCTCTAAGAGGAAGTCGTAAAAATAAGGAACTCCTATGTAACTCGATCTAAGCCATAATGTAGACTTACCGAAACCTCCTAAACGAGAAGTCGTAAAGATAAGCTATCTTATAATAGGCGACAACCGAACCTTTCTAAAAAGGAAGTCGTAAAGTTTACACACTCTCTTTTCCAAAGAGGACCCTTTTTGTAAAACCACACTAATAAGAACGGATACATAAACTTCCAAACAGCTGCAGACCGCGCACGCTCTGTAACGCTCGCTTATCTTATTAGAACAGGAAACATTAATCTCTGTATACAACAGCTGCCGATGACTCAGCTTAGGTTTTCCCATGTATTGTAAGCCCTCGCTGGGTATATAAACCGGAGCTCTCGGAGCTCCATAGCTTTAGTCTTACGGAATCAGTGAACGTGTTAACTTCGTTGCGGCCAGTCGATCAGTCGAGGTCAGAGTGAAACTAGTCAACCACATATTTACGTTTTAATACCATTGTAATCTGCGAACTTCGCAACTACGAAGAAGGTAACTCATCTTTATTATAATTGTCAAGCTGAATAAATACTTATAACTATTCGGGTGTACTGAAAACCCCTGAAGGCCTTACGTTTACAAATCGCGTGTTTTTGGACTAAGCTTTCTTAGCAAAGGTGAAGTATACGTCTTCAAATTTACTATTCGTGGAATTAGAAGAAAATATCACGTTTGACAGAGAAATACCCTTCAAGAACAAGGATAGGGCATAACTGGGAACTCTCCTATAATTAAAAGAGTCACTTAGGTGCAGCGGCACCGTACTCCAGGCGCTAGCATCCCCATACTTATCATTTCTTCTTATCCGAACGTACGCAATTGGTCGGACATCTTGACGAAGGACTGGTCGAAGAAACCAAGCGGTATCCTCCCATCGTCCTTAGCTCTCGAGTCGCACCAGGGTCGTAACAACAGCATGGCAAGGTCTAACCACTGGTCCCAGTTCTGTTCACTGCTAGTATACTGTTTTAAATATTCAATAAGGACGTGGTGCGACCTTTCCAACGAACCGTTTGACTGCGGATAGAATGCCGTAGTTTTATACTGCTTAATCTTGAATTTACGCGCTATTGTCTTAATCAACGAGCTTAAGAAATTTGACCCCTGGTCTGTGAGGACAGATCGGGGTGCTCCGTATTTACAGATCAAATTCTTAATCATAGCATCGGCTATGTGTACTGACGATATTCCTTCAAGAGGGACGGCAATAGAAAATTTAGTCAGCTGATCCTGCATGGTCAGGATGTATTTATTATTATTTTCGGTAGTTGGTAAGGGCCCTACTACGTCAAGAGCTACCTTGTCGAAAGCAGCTCCTGGCGTATCAGTGATAAGCATCGGTTGCTTATTTTTTACTCCGACCAACTTTTTCAATTGACAAGCTAAACAATTTTGGATAAATTCCCGAACTTGACCTTTCATATTGTCCCAACAATACCGATGTCGTAGACGATTATACGTCTTCGTCACGCCCTTATGGCCAGCTGTGGCAGAGGCATGATTTTCTCGAATCAACTCCTCTCGTTCTTCGGGTCCTGGAATTCTTACAAGGTTTTTACATATAATTACTTTACAATTCTCACGATCGAATACATCGCTGAGTAGTCGCTGTACTCTGGCCCATGGTATTCCATCCAGCTCTGGTGTCCTGGAAATGCTGACAGTTTTAAGATTAAGGTCCCTGGTTACACTTAACAATGAACCGAGACATTCGATCAGAATTCCTTCATCGAGAGGGGTATTCAAGGTCTCTTTTACTGGCAGTGATATCAGTTTTCTGCTTCCAAATTCTGTGACTCTCGCTCTACCTAATGACAGTAACCTATAAGTAGGGAGTTTACCTTGGGCTACTAACTGGTTTGCACCCTCATCTATCGGTTCCCCTTTCTGGGTTATCATTATTACTAAACTGTCGCGTCGCGTACTAAACAGATCGCGTGATTCTATCAGGTTTTCGGTTATGCGGAATTGTCCAGGTGGTTGATCTGGTAAGGCATACGGTCGCGGAACAGGTTCGGTTTGATCGCCAGAGTCGGTTGTTGATTCTGGGCTGAGTAACGTTTTCTGAATGCCGTCTGGCGTTGTTATGATTACTTCTGGATTAAGGTTCAGATTCCAGTCGGAATTTGTTTCGTCATCTGTCTGACTTGGCACGGTTATATTCTTGTTTAAGTCGTCATCACTCGGCTCTTCGCTGAGTGAATTTGCTACGGTCTGAAAACGATGCTGTCCACTGAGTATCGGTGATTCCTGTGAAGTATCCTCGTCAAATATATTTAAAGGACCACCCGATGTCGACGGGAGTTCCTGGTTTGTCTGAGCTGGTTGTATTTCCCGAGTTACCGATTCTGGTTCTGTCGACGTCGCGGTTTGAGGAACAGTACCGAATATAAGCTGCGATTCATCGGATGTGCTACTATCTGAATTTAAAACCATAATATTGGCAGGAAGTTCCGGAGGATTTCGCGACAAAGCGTCGGCGTTTGCATTGGCTGATCCCGATTTGTAAACTACTTTATAATCATATTCGGCCAATTTGAGGCCCCACTTGACCAATCTGGAATTCGGATCCTTAACGGAGTTTAACCAGACTAACGGTTTGTGATCTGTAACCAGCTGAAATTCCCGTCCGAACAGATACGGCCTGAAATAGTGTACTGCGTATACTATCGATAATAACTCCCGTTCAATTGTGGAATAATTCTTTTCCGCTGTATTCAGGAGTCTAGAACAGAAAGCTATAGGTAGGTCCTTGCCAATAGGCCCTTGACTGAGGACCGCGCCTATTGCATATCCTGATGCATCCGTTGTTACGTTAAACGGCTGACTAAAATCGGGGAATTGCAAAATAGGTTCTTTACAGAGAGCATCTCTTAATTCGCAAAAAGCCTGATCTTGTGCTGGAGTCCACTGAAATGTTACTTCCTTTTTCAGTAGATCTGTGAGCGGTTTCGCTACTTTTGAAAAAGCCGGGATAAAACGTCGATAATATCCCGCTAAACCTAAAAATTGACGGATCTGTTTTACGGATTTCGGACGAGGGAAATTCCGGACGGCTGTTAATTTTCCTGGCTCAGGTTTGACACCATCTTCTCCGATGACGTGTCCTAAATAAGTAACCTCCTTACGCAGGAACTCACATTTGTCTGGTTGTAACTTTAGATTCGCCTGTCTTAAACGTTCTATCAATTTATTATATTTTACCTCATGTTCATCTAAAGATCGAGCATACACCACAACGTCGTCCAGGTAGACGAACATTTCTTCGCCTTGTAGGCCCATGAGCACTAGATCCATTAGGCGTTGGAACCTTGCCGGCGCGTTCTTCAGCCCGAATGGCATCCGAGTGAACTCATAGTGCCCGTACGGCGTCGAAAATGCAGTCTTATGACGATCGTCGGGATGCATCTCGATCTGATGAAATCCTGATTTCAGGTCGAAAATCGAAAAGTATTTGGCTGAACCAAGCTGATCGAGAATTTCATTTATATTAGGTAGGGGGTAAGCATCCCCTATTGTTTTCGCGTTAAGACCCCTGTAATCAATAACCATGCGCCATTTCGGTTGTCCCTTAGAATCCGCTTTTTTTGGCACAATCCAAATCGGGGAATTATACGGGGACACAGACGGTTTTATGATTCCTGTACTGAACAGTTCCGCGGTCTGGTTATCTATCTCTTTCTTGTGTACTGGCGGAAAACGGTACTGCCTTGTAAACACCGGAATTTCATCAGTAGTCAAAATTCGGGGCTGGGTTACGTTAGTGCAGCTAAGTTGCTCTCCGGGCAATTGAAATCTGTCAGCACTAGAGGCCAACAGTTTATCAACACTTTGAATCTCTTCCGCGTTCAGATGCTCAAGTCGGAGCGATGCTTTGAGTTCTGATACTCGGTTTGTATCATTTATTTTAAAAACCTTAACGGGGCGACTATGATTATTTCTGAGCTTTGATTTCTGTTGTGAAGATTCTAATTTACATTCTTCCTGTTCCGGATGCTTCGGGTTTTCGGACACAGGATTTGGAAGGGCAGAATTTGGACTGACAGGATTCGGATAAACGGAACTTGGGTTGACAGGATTCGGACGAACGGAACTTGGACTGACAGGATTCGGACAAACGGTACTTGGACTGACAGGATTCGGACAAACGGAACTTGGACTGACAGGATTCGGACAAACGGTACTTGGACTGATAGGATTCGGACAAACGGAACTTGGACTGACAGGATTCGGACAAACGGAACTTGGACTGACGGAACTCGGACAGACAAAACTCTCTAGAGTAATGGTGGGTACCACTATCTCCTGTACCTGCTCGGTAGTATTAATCAACCTAAAATATGCTCGGCCGTTCTGGTTCTTCACCAGGGCTTCTCCGGCGAATAACCCGGGCGGAGCGTCTAGTAACGGAATGTAGCCCTCCTCTATTTCTGGGTTAGCTACTTTACAACAGAATACTGTACTGGACCTAGGAGGTATCGCGACTATTTCTCGGGTTATGAATGGTATTTCAGATTCGCCCAATTCCAAACACTCCCTTTCATAGTTTACGTTGGCGCCACGATGTTTCAGAAATTCTGAACCTAAGATACCGTCCTGTTCTATCGGAAATTCAGCGTTTACAATGTGAAATTTTTCTGGTTTGCCTAATATGTTTACTTCTAACGTACCCAAGGTATTCACGAACTTCTTAACAATTCCGCTGATTCTAAGTATATCATTCCTGTCGACGGCCTGATTACTCTTGAGTACACTGATCTTTAATAGGTTTATTTCAGAACCGGTATCTATCATCATGTCTAAGTGCTGAGTTTCGATTGTTAAATTCACCGTTGGCGCCTTCGCAGTAGGTTTATATCGCACTACTGCGATGCTACGGGGCTCGTTGCCCTGGTCACGAGTTTCGGACGCGACTGCGCTGGGGCGGCCCGCTCCGCGTCCGTTACATTCGGGCCGCTCTGCGCGTTTCCCGACTTCCGCGCTTGTTCCTGCCTCATTCGGTTATTGTACTCGCGCGTTTGGCAGTCATATTTCATGTGTCCTATCTTCTTACAGTAATTGCAAATAACGTTCTGACTACTATTTCCCGCCTGTAAAGGTCGCGAACCTTGGGACGGTGCAGGACCTTGGTTAAAGCCCTGGTTCCTAACTGCCTGAGGAGGAGGAGCACTTGTATTATTAGAGCGTGGTAAGGGCCGCGGAGTACCAGAATTACTTGTAGTTGGCAATTCCTGTTTCCTTGCAGGGTCACGCCAGCATTGCGACTGGATGTGGCCCGTTCTACCGCAAAAAGTGCAATTAAGACTGACGGGTGTGGCCGCGTGGACCGTTGCTGTTGCCATGCGCGGCTGAGTTTTAAACCGTTCCGCATCGCGTTCAGCCAGTTTACTAATGCGTAGTAAAGCACTGGATGCCGACGCTACGTCGTTGCAGCGTTCAAGTCGAAGCGGAAAACGAAATTCTGGTGGTAATCCGTTAATAAAACATTCTAGGGCTTCCGCTTCCAATTTTTCTCGTTCCTGTACTGTTAAACGGCTACCAGTTGCCCTCATCTCACACTCCATAACAGCCTGCCTTAAATCTTTGACTCTACCTATATAGTCGAGCACATGCTCGTCCGGTTTCTTAAATACGTTATTCAACGCGCCACGATAATAGTTTGCAGAACGGGACGGTAGAAATGAAGATTTCAGAATGTCTACTAATCCTTCCATTGTCGTAATTCCCTCGTCTTCTATTGCGAGATATGCATGACCCTGTAATTTCATTCTGACTAATCTAACTAATGCTTTTTCTGTTTCGACAGTTGAATTCGGGGGTAACATGTCCATCGCTCTCTTTAGCGACCGCGTAAACTGAAGTACAGATATATTATGTCCATCAAATTTAGGTACTGTATCCACAATCTCTTTGAGCTTGATAGACGGGACGGCAATACGCGGAGGAACCATAGGTACATATGGCTCTTCTATCGGATCTACTCGTCTCGCTCTGAATAATTCCCGCCTCATCTCGTCAAGTTCCTTCCTGAGAACCTCTACCTCCGATAACTGTCTAGGATCTTCCGGCGTACCGTGGTACACCGGACCGGGATTGTACGCGAATCCGGACGCTTCGTCTGGTCCTGTCTCATCTATTGCTATTAAGTGTGAAGGATTCAATGAGAGATCTCTCTCTCTACGACTCAATTCTTCATCGCGCGCTTTCAGTAATGCTTTTTCTCTGTTTATTTCTTCTTCGAGCAAGTCTAATTCTTTCTGTTGCTGTACTAGTCTACGAATACGGGATTGGAAATCTACTTCTCTTTTTTCTACTTCCTTTTCATACTCCCGAAGCTCTTCTTCGGTAAGAGGAGCATCTTTGTTAACGCGTTCTTGGGAAGAAGCCATGCTATATTAGGGTGACGACCGCAATTTGACAATCCCACCGCTGCCACCAAATTTAATGTTACGTCCTGGCTGTGTCACGAGGAACCCGTTTACTACAGCACGACGTTGCCTCTTTTTAGTCAATCGCTTTACGAATATTACTTGGGGTGAGGCTTTCTTGCGATCGTTGATAACTGTTTGTATAACTGAACAATTGACGGTACTGATAATTTACTGTTACCGACAGAAGGGATTACCGACGTTCTACTATTACCGGCTGTGGCGTTACCGACAGCCTAGTATTACCGACCGTAGTATATTACCGACAGTTTACTATTACCGACCGTAGGATATTACCGACAGGTTACTATTACCGACCGTAGGATATTACCGACAGGTTACTATTACCGACTGTAGGGTGTTACCGACTGAAATGGTATAATCCACAGAGACAAGTTAATAAATGTAAAATATATAAAATAAGTAAAATACAGTAGATAAAAATACGTATTATGTTAACTTCTGACTTAAAGGAGAATCTTTTTGGAACCACAATGCAAAGATCACTGACAGTATAAAACAAACTGAGAGCAAGAATAGACGGAACTATCTGAGACAAATGCGTTTCTTAATTCTCTTTTACGCTGGACTTGTAGTCAGTAAATACACTGAATTATTGATAGTATAATTAAATATGAATATATCTGTGTTGTATGTATGAATATATATATATATATGTGAATTATAAGTAATATAAATTTGTTACTATGACTACTCGAATTTGACAAGATTATAAAGGAGATTTTATACTGACAAAATTATGAATATAGATTAATCTTAAAAGAACCTACCTTCATCCTGCTGTCCTCTGGATCGACGCTTTCTCCTATGATGTAGGCAGATGGTCCTCAAAGTAACGCCGGGAAGGTATGAGGTGAGGTTGAATAATTGGTCACTGAATTGAAGTACACTATATATGAATATATATTTTGAATCACTACAAAACGCGTTAATCTACAACACTATTCTAGTTACACACAAGAACAATTAAATCTAAAAATATAATATTGAACTCTAAAAGAATAACTGAATTCTCTTTGATATTACAGAAACTCGGAAACAACTAAAGAATTTCGGAGCTGTTGCAAGATACAGAACTACACGTACTGACGGCTACTTGAAGAGTGACGCTACTCAGGCGACGCCGCAACGCTCTCGCCAGCCGCCGTCGAGCCGCCGCTGCGCTCTTTGTGTTCTTACGCGCTCTACCTAGTCTTCCTAAGGCACCGTGCTACGCCCGCAAGGCGTGCATGGACCGCGGAGTGACGAGGCCTTGGATGGGGCGCGTGAGAGAATGTGCTGACTCGTTATCTCTTATCGCTATTTGTTCTCGACTGGCTACCTATAGCCGTTACTAAATGTCTTAAGATTTACCGTACATTATTATTCTAGAATATTCTTTCTTATTTTTCGACTAACGGTTATTCGGATACATTGTTAATTGTTTATGATTATTGTTAACAAATAAATGTCGCTTGACAGAAACGCTATAATAGTTCGTCTTAATTCTAATATATGGATACGTTTATTGTTTATTGACAGTGTATAAGATATAATTATTATTAATATTGTTTATAACAATAGTGATAATAATACTGAACAGTACACGGCGACCTGTCGAATAGGTCGACGTGACAATTAATACTACCGAGCAGGTACAGGAGATAGTGGTACCCACCATTACTCTAGAGAGTTTTGTCTGTCCGAGTTCCGTCAGTCCAAGTTCCGTTTGTCCGAATCCTGTCAGTCCAAGTTCCGTTTGTCCGAATCCTGTCAGTCCAAGTTCCGTTTGTCCGAATCCTGTCAGTCCAAGTACCGTTTGTCCGAATCCTGTCAGTCCAAGTTCCGTTTGTTCGAATCCTGTCAGTCCAAGTTCCGTTTATCCGAATCCTGTCAGTCCAAGTTCCGTTCGTCCGAATCCTGTCAATCCAAGTTCCATTTATCCGAATCCTGTCAGTCCAAATTCTGCCCTTCCAAATCCTGAGTCCGAAAAACCGAAGCATCTGGAACAGGAAGAAGGTAAATTAGAACCTTCACAACAGAAATCAAAGCTCAGAAATAATCATAGTCTCCCCGTTAAGGTTTTTAAAATAAATGATACAAACCGAGTATCAGAACTCAAAGCATTGCTCCGGCTTGAGCATCTGAACGCGGAAGAGATTCAAAGTGTTGATAAACTGTTGGCCTCTAGTGCCGACAGATTTCAATTGCCCGGAGAGCAACTTAGCTGCACTAACGTAACCCAGCACCGAATTTTGACTACTGATGAAATTCCGGTGTTTACAAGGCAGTACCGTTTTCCGCCAGTACACAAGAAAGAGATAGATAACCAGACCGCGGAACTGTTCAGTACAGGAATCATAAAACCGTCTGTGTCCCCGTATAATTCCCCGATTTGGATTGTGCCCAAAAAAGCGGATTCTAAGGGACAACCGAAATGGCGCATGGTTATTGATTACAGGGGTCTTAACGCGAAAACAATAGGGGATGCCTACCCCCTACCTAATATAAATGAAATTCTCGATCAGCTCGGTTCAGCCAAATACTTTTCGATTTTCGACCTGAAATCAGGATTTCATCAGATCGAGATGCATCCCGACGATCGTCATAAGACTGCATTTTCGACGCCATACGGGCACTATGAGTTCACTCGGATGCCATTCGGGCTGAAGAACGCGCCGGCAAGGTTCCAACGCCTAATGGATCTAGTGCTCATGGGCCTACAAGGCGAAGAAATGTTCGTCTACCTGGACGACGTTGTGGTGTATGCTCGATCTTTAGATGAACACGAGGTAAAATATAATAAATTGATAGAACGTTTAAGACAGGCGTATCTAAAGTTACAACCAGACAAATGTGAGTTCCTGCGTAAGGAGGTTACTTATTTAGGACACGTCATCGGAGAAGATGGTGTCAAACCTGAGCCAGGAAAATTAACAGCCGTCCGGAATTTTCCTCGTCCGAAATCCGTAAAACAGATCCGTCAATTTTTAGGTTTAGCGGGATATTATCGACGTTTTATCCCGGCTTTTTCAAAAGTAGCGAAACCGCTCACAGATCTACTGAAAAAGGAAGTAACATTTCAGTGGACTCCAGCACAAGATCAGGCTTTTTGCGAATTAAGAGATGCTCTTTGTAAAGAACCTATTTTGCAATTCCCCGATTTTAGTCAGCCGTTTAACGTAACAACGGATGCATCAGGATATGCAATAGGCGCGGTCCTCAGTCAAGGGCCTATTGGCAAGGACCTACCTATAGCTTTCTGTTCTAGACTCCTGAATACAGCGGAAAAGAATTATTCCACAATTGAACGGGAGTTATTATCGATAGTATACGCAGTACACTATTTCAGGCCGTATCTGTTCGGACGGGAATTTCAGCTGGTTACAGATCACAAACCGTTAGTCTGGTTAAACTCCGTTAAGGATCCGACTTCCAGATTGGTCAAGTGGGGCCTCAAATTGGCCGAATATGATTATAAAGTAGTTTACAAATCGGGATCAGCCAATGCAAACGCCGACGCTTTGTCGCGAAATCCTCCGGAACTTCCTGCCAATATTATGGTTTTAAATTCAGATAGTAGCACATCCGATGAATCGCAGCTTATATTCGGTACTGTTCCTCAAACCGCGACGTCGAGAGAACCAGAATCGGTAACTCGGGAAATACAACCAGCTCAGACAAACCAGGAACTCCCGTCGACATCGGGTGGTCCTTTAAATATATTTGACGAGGATACTTCACAGGAATCACCGATACTCAGTGAACAGCATCGTTTTCAGACCGTAGCAAATTCACTCAGCGAAGAGCCGAGTGATGACGACTTAAGCAGGAATATAACCGTGCCAAGTCAGACAGATGACGAAACAAATTCCGACTGGAATCTGAACCTTAATCCAGAAGTAATCATAACAACGCCAGACGGCATTCAGAATACGTTACTCAGCCCAGAATCAACAACCGACTCTGGCGATCAAACCGAACCTGTTCCGCGACCGTACGCCTTACCAGATCAACCACCTGGACAATTCCGCATAACCGAAAACCTGATAGAATCACGCGATCTGTTTAGTACGCGACGCGACAGTTTAGTAATAATGATAACCCAGAAAGGGGAACCGATAGATGAGGGTGCAAACCAGTTAGTAGCTCAAGGTAAACTCCCTACTTATAGGTTACTGTCATTAGGTAGAGCGAGAGTCACAGAATTTGGAAGCAGGAAACTGATATCACTGCCAGTAAAAGAGACCTTGAATACCCCTCTCGATGAAGGAATTCTGATCGAATGTCTCGGTTCATTGTTAAGTGTAACCAGGGAACTTAATCTTAAAACTGTCAGCATTTCCAGGACACCAGAGCTGGATGGAATACCATGGGCCAGAGTACAGCGACTACTCAGCGATGTATTCGATCGTGAGAATTGTAAAGTAATTATATGTAAAAACCTTGTAAGAATTCCAGGACCCGAAGAACGAGAGGAGTTGATTCGAGAAAATCATGCCTCTGCCACAGCTGGCCATAAGGGCGTGACGAAGACGTATAATCGTCTCCGACATGGGTATTGTTGGGACAATATGAAAGGTCAAGTTCGGGAATTTATCCAAAATTGTTTAGCTTGTCAATTGAAAAAGTTGGTCAGAGTAAAAAATAAGCAACCGATGCTTATCACTGATACGCCAGGAGCTGCTTTCGACAAGGTAGCTCTTGACGTAGTAGGGCCCTTACCAACTACCGAAAATAATAATAAATACATCCTGACCATGCAGGATCAGCTGACTAAATTTTCTATTGCCGTCCCTCTTGAAGGAATATCGTCAGTACACATAGCCGATGCTATGATTAAGAATTTGATCTGTAAATACGGAGCACCCCGATCTGTCCTCACAGACCAGGGGTCAAATTTCTTAAGCTCGTTGATTAAGACAATAGCGCGTAAATTCAAGATTAAGCAGTATAAAACTACGGCATTCTATCCGCAGTCAAACGGTTCGTTGGAAAGGTCGCACCACGTCCTTATTGAATATTTAAAACAGTATACTAGCAGTGAACAGAACTGGGACCAGTGGTTAGACCTTGCCATGCTGTCTTATAACACAAGCGTTCATGAAGGTACGCGGTTTACACCGCACGAGTTAGTTTTTGGTAAACCGGCAAGAACTCCGTCGTCTGACCCACCCATTGAGGAGGAAATGGATCAGACCTATCTAGATTACTATGTTAAGTTAGCCAGTAAATTGAATAAGGCACAGGAAACAGCACGAAGGAATCTGATCGGAGCAAAAGAAAAATCAAAACACTATTACGATAGGGAAGTGAACCCTCAAAGTCTGAAAGTAGGAGATTCTGTATTCTTGTTAAAGGAACCGACATCCAAGCTGGGAGACCAGTACACAGGCCCGCATCAGGTTCTGGAAGTGCTACCAAACAATAATATAAAAATTAAAATAGGTGGTAAAACGAAAACCGTACATATAAACAAACTTAGAAAATCCAGAGTTAAAGAATAGTACATAGTATATCGTATTTTAAGTCAAAGCAAAGGACATTTCTGTTTAGATAATCTTCGTAGCGGCAATATTGATGTTAGGCGACGCAGATGCTCTGTTAGGATATGATTGCGGCGGAACAGCAATGAATGTCACAACAATGTCGTTGTTAGATACAGGGGACTGTAATATACCCGTTTCCGAACCCAGATCGACTGAAGTGTATGTGCAATTATTGCAACTAGCCGAATTCGAGAACACTCAAGTGACTCAGTGCCGCGTAGAATTAGACAGAACAATTTACTATTGTGGCATGTCCTCGCACGTATCCATTGTTCAAAATGGTAGACGCGTATATCTGATGGATATACCAGCAGAGGCATGCAAAACAGCGATCAATACGGGAGTAATATCTATTACTCCAGCAGCGCAGTTGTTCGGTTTGAAAGCAAACATTACGCAGTATCGTAGTGTAACTTTGGCAGGATCCGTTAATACCGAAGGTCGCTGTTCAGGAACACAGTATGCGGATCCCTACGGCACATGGGATGGTGTTGTAGTCCAGGCTTCTGTGAAGATTAATCTTCAGCACTACAAGGCATCAGTGAAGATTCGGGAGAACAACGTTATTCTACGAAGCGGTGCTGCATGCACATTCACCGATGGGTCCTGTATAACGGATGAAGACGGCAACGTCTACTGGTCAACTCATCCAGGCACCTCTTGTGACTTTAACCATTATAGCGTCCTGTACGAGGGCCTGGCAACGAAGCTGACACCTGTAAATCGAACGGTCCATGAAGCTGAGGTGTATACAATCACCACCAGCGAGATTACGTTCGCCTTGGAAAAAAGAACCGAGTACCACCTCTGTGGGTACACACTACTGCGCAGCGAGCACCCGAAACTGTTTATTCTGGAAACCGAAAAAGGAAGAACGTTTGCCACAAGAGCAAAAATGCCTGTTGAGAATCTGGACCTGTTCGCGTATATCAACACCAAGTTCATCTACGTGGAGAAACATATCGGAACCCAGATGACTGCGCTATACCGGGACGTCGTTCATCAGAAATGTCAGTTGGAGAAACAAGTTCTTAAGAACGCTTTAGCGCTAGCTACACTGCTCCCGGACGAGTTCGCCTATACAGTTATGCGAGCTCCGGGATACATGGCGGTAGTAGCGGGCGAAGTCATACATATCGTAAAGTGTACCCCGGTCGCAGTAAAAATCAGACATACAACTGATTGTTACCAGGAACTTCCAGTATACCAACAGAACAGTAGCATGTTCCTGACACCGAAGTCTCGAATCCTGCTCAAGTCTGGAACCATCCGCGAGTGCACGGGTTTACTTCCACCCATGTTCGAGATCGAAGGAACCTGGTATAAGTTCGCCCCGAAGCCGATGGAATCGTTGCCACCGCAGATACTACAACCTATGTCGCGGCCGACTTGGAAGTATATCGATGCAGGGTCATTGGCAACAAGCGGCATCTATTCTCAACAGGATCTGGATAATCTCCGCGATCACATAATGTTCCCGGCGGAAAAGCCGTCTGTCCTGAACGCCATAGTGAGAGGAGCTACTGGCCGTCGTGTACCTCAGGATACGGTGTCCATGTTGAGTCTGCTGAATGAAGCAGACATAAACCGAATAGCAGAGAACGCCGTTTCTAAAATTTGGAGCGGGTTTCTGACATTCGGCAGCGCTAGCGCAGGAGTGATCGGTCTGATACTTATCTTCAAGGGCATCAGAATCTGCGTTGATGCTATCATCAGAGGATACGCCCTACATACGGTTTATGGTTGGAGCCTACACCTATTAGGAGCAGTCTGGAGTTCAGTTACTTACCTGTTGCTGCATCTCAGCGGAAGGAAGCCTGACAGGACCTCCACTGAAGATAATCACGTGAACGCGGCAATGGAAGACAGTCGATCGCCGACCGACCCCCCAGCTGATGATTCTGAGGCTGGTAGTGCAGTGCAAGTGACCCCAAAACCCCGCAGTGCCGTCCGATATCCCATATTGGAGGGAATCCGTGCGTCCTGTCGTGCAAAGTCGCACGAAGCTGACTCTACCGTGCGACTTACTTAAGGGGGGAGGTGTCACGTCGACCTATTCGACAGGTCGCCGTGTACTGTTCAGTATTATTATCACTATTGTTATAAACAATATTAATAATAATTATATCTTATACACTGTCAATAAACAATAAACGTATCCATATATTAGAATTAAGACGAACTATTATAGCGTTTCTGTCAAGCGACATTTATTTGTTAACAATAATCATAAACAATTAACAATGTATCCGAATAACCGTTAGTCGAATAATAAGAAAGAATATTCTAGAATAATAATGTACGGTAAATCTTAAGACATTTAGTAACGGCTATAGGTAGCCAGTCGAGAACAAATAGCGATAAGAGATAACGAGTCAGCACATTCTCTCACGCGCCCCATCCAAGGCCTCGTCACTCCGCGGTCCATGCACGCCTTGCGGGCGTAGCACGGTGCCTTAGGAAGACTAGGTAGAGCGCGTAAGAACACAAAGAGCGCAGCGGCGGCTCGACGGCGGCTGGCGAGAGCGTTGCGGCGTCGTCTGAGTAGCGTCACTCTTCAAGTAGCCGTCAGTACGTGTAGTTCTGTATCTTGCACAGCTCCGAAATTCTTTAGTTGTTTCCGAGTTTCTGTAATATCAAAGAGAATTCAGTTATTCTTTTAGAGTTCAATATTATATTTTTTAGATTTAATTGTTCTTGTGTGTAACTAGAATAGTGTTGTAGATTAACGCGTTTTGTAGTGATTCAAAATATATATTCATATATAGTGTACTTCAATTCAGTGACCAATTATTCAACCTCACCTCATACCTTCCCGGCGTTACCTTGAGGACCATCTGCCTACATCATAGGAGAAAGCGTCGATCCAGAGGACAGCAGGATGAAGGTAGGTTCTTTTAAGATTAATATATATTCATAATTCTGTCAGTATAAAATCTCCGTAATAATCTTGTCAAATTCGAGTAGTCATAGTAACAAATTTATATTACTTATAATTCACATATATATATATATATATTCATACATACAACACAGATATATTCATATTTAATTATACTATCAATAATTCAGTGTATTTACTGACTACAAGTCCAGCGTAAAAGAGAATTAAGAAACCATTTGTCTCAGATAATTCCGTCTATTCTTGGTCTCAGTTTGCTTTCTACTGTCAGTGATCTTTGCATTGTGGTTCCAAAAGGATTCTCCTTTAAGTCAGAAGTTAACATAATACGTATTTTTATCTACTGTATTTTACTTATTTTATATATTTTACATTTATTAACCTGTCTCTGTGGATAATACAATTTCAGTCGGTAACACCCTACGGTCGGTAATAACAACCCGTCGGTAATATCCTACGGTCGGTAACATCCTACGGTCGGTAATAGTAGCCTGTCGGTAATATACTACGGTCGGTAACCGTAGCCTGTCGGTAACATCCTACGGTCGGTAATACCAGGCTGTCGGTAACGCCACAGCCGGTAATAGCAGAACGTCGGTAATCCCTTCTGTCGGTAACAGTAAATTATCAGTACCGTCAATTGTTCAGTTATACAAACAGTTATCAACGATCGCAAGAAAGCCTCACCCCAAGTAATATTCGCAAAGCGATTGACTAAAAAGAGGCAACGTCGTGCTGTAGTAAACGGGTTCCTCGTGACACAGCCAGGACGTAACACACTAATCTGCCATTTTATAAGTTAAAATTAATTTATTATTTTAGGAATTTCTAGGAAGGAATGAGATTGAGGAGGGTATATTGAAAATCATTCAATGTTAGGAGAAAAATTTAAATAGAGGAATTCGTTGAGAAATTAAGGCTTCTCAAATAATAAAAATTAAGAAAATTAATGAAATAAAGGAAATTATTAATCCTATTGATGATAGTGTATTTCAACATAAATATATATCAGGATAATCTGAGTATCGTCGAGGAAATCCATTTAAACCAAGAAAATGGTGGGGAAAAAAAGTTAAATTTACACCTGTGAATAATGTTAGGAATTGAATTTTAAGTATTTTTTTATGAAGAGAGAATCCAAAGAATAAAGGAAATCAATGAATAAATCCTGCAATAATAGCAAATACTGCACCTATAGATAAAACATAGTGAAAGTGTCCAATTACATAAGTATCATGAAGAATAATATCTAGAGATGAGTTAGATAAGATAATTCCTGTTAAGCCTCCTAAAGTAAATAAAAAAATGAATCCTATACTTCAAATTAGTGAAGGTGAATAATTAATTTTTGATCCATAAATTGTTGCTAATCATCTAAAGACCTTAATTCCTGTAGGAATAGCAATAATTATAGTTGCTGAGGTAAAGTAAGCTCGTGTATCAACATCTAATCTTACAGTAAATATATGATGTGCTCAGACAATAAATCCTAAAAGTCCAATTGCAATTATAGCATAAATTATTCCTAAAGAACCGAAATTTCCTTTTTACTGCACTCGTTGGTAATAATATGGGAAATAATTCCAAATCCTGGAAGAATTAAAATATAAACTTCAGGGTGGCCAAAAAATCAAAATAAATGTTGGTAAAGGATTGGATCTCCTCCTCCTGCAGGGTCAAAAAAAGAAGTGTTGAAATTTCGATCAGTTAAAAGTATAGTGATTGCTCCAGCTAAAACTGGTAATGAAAGAAGTAAAAGAATAGCTGTAATGAGAACTGATCATGCAAATAAAGGGATAAAATTTAAAGTTGGTATATTAAAATGTATATTTAAAATTGTTACAATAAAATTAATAGCACCTATAATTGAAGAGATTCCAGCAATATGTAAAGCAAAAATACCAAAATCTACAGAGGGTGAATTATGACCTGTGATGGATGATAAAGGGGGGTATAAGGTTCAGCCTGTCCCTACGCCCGAACCAATTAAATTTCTTATTAAAAGTTATTATATATTTAACTTTGAAGGTTAATAGATTAAATATCTTAAAATCTTTAGTTAAAACTAAAAAATTAAATAAATTAAAATAAATAAAGTTAATAAAAAGAATCTACAAATTAAGGAAATAAATATTATGTGAAAAATATTTTTCGTAGAATTAAATGAAAATTTAGGTTTTAAAAATATAAAATATAAAGATTTAATTAGGATATTTATATATATAATAATAGAAAGAGAAGAAGATATTAAAATTAATACTGTTAAGATTATTATATTGTTAAAAATTAAAAAATTTGAAGCATTAAGTTTAATGGAAAATGAGCATAAAGGGGGGATTATTCTTAATAAAAATAGAAGAATAATAAAGTATAGTAAAGAAAAAAATTGTTTTTGGTTGAAATTTAAAATTATAAATTTTGATAATTTGTGAATATTTAAATTGAATAGAAATTTTGATAGAAGGAGTATAATAATAGAATAAAAAGAAAAATAAATTAAGAAAGATAAAAAATCTGATATTAAAATTAAAATTATTCATGCTGAATTATTAATAGAAGAAAAAGCTATAATTGATTTAAAATTAGAAGAAAAAATGGCTTTAATAGATCTAAAAATTAATGTTAAAATACAGATAATAATTAGTCATTTAGGAAAATGTTTTATATTTATAAATCTTTTAATTATAATAAAAGGGATAAATTTTTGAAATGTTGAAAAAGCAAAGATTGTTATCCAAACGAAGTTTTTTAAAATTATTGATGGTATTCATGTAAAAGGAAATAGGCCTAATTTTATAAACATTGATAAAAAAAATCAAAGGTAAATTAGTTTTATAGAAATTAAATAGGAATTTAAATTGAGAGTTCAAATTAGAATTAATCTAGAGACAGATTGAAAAATAAAGAAAATAGAAGAAACAGGTGAAGATTTATAGGATGATTGTATTAAATAGAAAATAAAAATTAAAAAATTGATTTCTAATAAAATTCATAAATGGGTTAGATTATTGGTTATTAAAGATAATAGATTAAATAAAAATATAAAAAAAAAAGTTAAAAATGTAAAAACATTGTTATTAGAAGAAAGATTTGGAAAAGATTTGTTCATTAATATTAATAATAAATTAAAATTAATTTTTAAAAAATAATTGTAAAATTATATTTTAGTGTAAAGCATAAAAATTTTTGGGATTTTTGGAAGTAAACAGATTACTAAATATAAAATAAAAAAATTTAAAAAAAAATTTAATTAAGAAAATAAAAAATTATATAGAAAAACCTTTTTGGTTATATGTTTAAGGTATGAACCTAATAGCTTAATTAGCTTATCTAAATACATAAAAGTTAATTATAAAATAAAATAATTAAATGAATTTAATTTTTTAAGTTAATTAAATAAAAAGTGTCTTTATTTTAAAGCGATTCGATAAAAATTGAATAGAAAAATATTTTGATTTTTTAGGAGTTAGGGAGGGGAATGAATAAAGAAAAATTTCATTTTGCAAGAAAAAACGTTTCCTGCCCTAACCCAAACACAAAAGGACAAATGCCATTCAACAAGAAAATGACACACAAAAACAAAACAAATTTCATTCGACAAGAAAAAAACGTTTTCTGCCCTAACCCAAACATAAAAGGACAAATGACACGCAAAAACAAAACAAATTTCATTCGACAAAAAAAAAACGTTTTCTGCCCTAACCCAAATACAAAAGGACAAATGCCATTCAACAAGCAAATGACACACAAAAACAAAACAAATTTCATTCGACAAGAAAAAAGGTTTTTTGCTCAAACCAAACATAAAAGGACAAATGCCATTCAACAAGCAAATAACACACAAAAACAAAACAAATTTCATTCGACAAGAAAAAAGGTTTTTTGCTCAAACCAAACATAAAAGGACAAATGCCATTCAACAAGCAAATGACACGCAAAAACAAAGCAAATTTCATTCGACAAGAAAAAAACGTTTTCTGCCCTAACCCAAATACAAAAGGACAAATGCCATTCAACAAGAAAAAACGTTTGCTGCCCTAATCCAAACACAAAAAGAACAAATGCCATTCAACAAGCAAATGACACACAAAAACAAAACAAATTTCATTCGACAAGAAAAAACGTTTCCTGCCCTAACCCAAACACAAAAGGACAAATGTCATTCAACAAGCAAATGACACACAAAAACAAAAGAAATTTCATTCGACAAGAAAAAAGGTTTTTTGCTCAAACCAAACATAAAAGGACAAATGCCATTCAACAAGCAAATGACACGCAAAAACAAAACAAATTTCATTCGACAAGAAAAAAACGTTTTCTGCCCTAACCCAAATACAAAAGGACAAATGCCATTTGTCACGTCGACCTATTCGACAGGTCGCCGTGTACTGTTCAGTATTATTATCACTATTGTTATAAACAATATTAATAATAATTATATCTTATACACTGTCAATAAACAATAAACGTATCCATATATTAGAATTAAGACGAACTATTATAGCGTTTCTGTCAAGCGACATTTATTTGTTAACAATAATCATAAACAATTAACAATGTATCCGAATAACCGTTAGTCGAATAATAAGAAAGAATATTCTAGAATAATAATGTACGGTAAATCTTAAGACATTTAGTAACGGCTATAGGTAGCCAGTCGAGAGCAAATAGCGATAAGAGATAACGAGTCAGCACATTCTCTCACGCGCCCCATCCAAGGCCTCGTCACTCCGCGGTCAATGCACGCCTTGCGGGCGTAGCACGGTGCCTTAGGAAGACTAGGTAGAGCGCGTAAGAACACAAAGAGCGCAGCGGCGGCTCGACGGCGGCTGGCGAGAGCGTTGCGGCGTCGTCTGAGTAGCGTCACTCTTCGAGTAGCCGTCAGTACGTGTAGTTCTGTATCTTGCAACAGCTCCGAAATTCTTTAGTTATTTCCGAGTTTCTGTAATATCAAAGAGAATTCAGTTATTCTTTTAGAGTTCAATATTATATTTTTAGATTTAATTGTTCTTGTGTGTAACTAGAATAGTGTTGTAGATTAACGCGTTTTGTAGTGATTCAAAATATATATATTCATATATAGTGTACTTAAATTCAGTGACCAATTATTCAACCTCACCTCATACCTTCCCGGCGTTACTTTGAGGACCATCTGCCTACATCATAGGAGAAAGCGTCGATCCAGAGGACAGCAGGATGAAGGTAGGTTCTTTTAAGATTAATATATATTCATAATTCTGTCAGTATAAAATCTCCGTAATAATCTTGTCAAATTCGAGTAGTCATAGTAACAAATTTATATTACTTATAATTCACATATATATATATATATATTCATACATACAACACAGATATATTCATATTTAATTATACTATCAATAATTCAGTGTATTTACTGACTACAAGTCCAGCGTAAAAGAGAATTAAGAAACCATTTGTCTCAGATAATTCCGTCTATTCTTGGTCTCAGTTTGCTTTCTACTGTCAGTGATCTTTGCATTGTGGTTCCAAAAGGATTCTCCTTTAAGTCAGAAGTTAACATAATACGTATTTTTATCTACTGTATTTTACTTATTTTATATATTTTACATTTATTAACCTGTCTCTGTGGATAATACAATTTCAGTCGGTAACACCCTACGGTCGGTAATAGCAACCCGTCGGTAATATCCTACGGTCGGTAATAGTAGCCTGTCGGTAACATCCTACGGTCGGTAATAGTAGCCTGTCGGTAATATACTACGGTCGGTAACCGTAGCCTGTCGGTAACATCCTACGGTCGGTAATACCAGGCTGTCGGTAACGCCACAGCCGGTAATAGTAGAACGTCGGTAATCCCTTCTGTCGGTAACAGTAAATTATCAGTACCGTCAATTGTTCAGTTATACAAACAGTTATCAACGATCGCAAGAAAGCCTCACCCCAAGTAATATTCGTAAAGCGATTGACTAAAAAGAGGCAACGTCGTGCTGTAGTAAACGGGTTCCTCGTGACACAGCCAGGACGTAACATTAAATTTGGTGGCAGCGGTGGGATAGTCAAATTGCGGTCGTAACCCTAATATAGCATGGCTTCTTCCCAAGAACGCGTTAACAAAGATGCTCCTCTTACCGAAGAAGAGCTTCGGGAGTATGAAAAGGAAGTGGAAAAAAGAGAAGTAGATTTTCAATCCCGTATTCGTAGACTAGTACAGCAACAGAAAGAATTAGACTTGCTCGAAGAAGAAATAAACAGAGAAAAAGCATTACTGAAAGCTCGCGATGAAGAATTGAGTCGTAGAGAGAGAGATCTCTCATTGAATCCTTCACACTTAATAGCAATAGATGAGACAGGACCAGACGAAGCGTCCGGATTTGCGTACAATCCCGGTCCGGCGTACCACGGTACGCCGGAAGCTCCTAGACAGTTATCGGAGGTAGAGGTTCTCAGGAAGGAACTTGACGAGATGAGGCGGGAATTATTCAGAGCGAGACGAGTAGATCCGATAGAAGAGCCATACGTACCTATGGTTCCTCCGCGTATTGCCGTCCCGTCTATCAAGCTCAAAGAGATTGTGGATACAGTACCTAAATTTGATGGACATAATATATCTGTACTTCAGTTTACGCGGTCGCTAAAGAGAGCGATGGACATGTTACCCCCGAATTCAACTGTTGAAACAGAAAAAGCATTAGTTAGATTAGTCAGAATGAAATTACAGGGTCATGCATATCTCGCAATAGAAGATGAGGGAATTACGACAATGGAAGGATTAGTAGACATTCTGAAATCTTCATTTTTACCGTCCCGTTCTGCAAACTATTATCGTGGCGCGTTGAATAACGTATTTAAGAAACCGGACGAGCATGTGCTCGACTATATAGGTAGAGTCAAAGACTTAAGGCAGGCTGTCATGGAGTGTGAGATGAGGGCAACTGGTAGCCGTTTAACAGTACAGGAACGAGAAAAATTGGAAGCGGAAGCCCTAGAATGTTTTATTAACGGATTACCACCAGAATTTCGTTTTCCGCTTCGACTCGAACGCTGCAACGACGTAGCGTCGGCATCCAGTGCTTTACTACGCATTAGTAAACTGGCTGAACGCGATGCGGAACGGTTTAAAACTCAGCCGCGCATGGCAACAGCAACGGTCCACGCGGCAACACCCGTCAGTCTTAATTGCACTTTTTGCGGTAGAACGGGCCACATCCAGTCGCAATGCTGGCGTGACCCTGCAAGGAAACAGGAATTGCCAACTACAAGTAATTCTGGTACTCCGCGGCCCTTACCACGCTCTAATAATACAAGTGCTCCTCCTCCTCAGGCAGTTAGGAACCAGGGCTTTAACCAAGGTCCTGCACCGTCCCAAGGTTCGCGACCTTTACAGGCGGGAAATAGTAGTCAGAGCGTTATTTGCAATTACTGTAAGAAGATAGGACACATGAAATATGACTGCCAAACGCGCGAGTACAATAACCGAATGAGGCAGGAACAAGCGCGGA
Organism: Ancistrocerus nigricornis; assembly: GCA_916049575.1. Lineage (NCBI taxonomy): Eukaryota > Metazoa > Arthropoda > Insecta > Hymenoptera > Vespidae > Ancistrocerus > Ancistrocerus nigricornis. The sequence goes on along the minus strand of OU696667.1, from coordinate 18,463,320 downwards.
AGTCGGGAAACGCGCAGAGCGGCCCGAATGTAACGGACGCGGATCGGGCCGCCCCAGCGCAGTCGCGTCCGAAACTCGTGACCAGGGCAACGAGCCCCGTAGCATCGCAGTAGTGCGATATAAACCTACTGCGAAGGCGCCAACGGTGAATTTAACAATCGAAACTCAGCACTTAGACATGATGATAGATACCGGTTCTGAAATAAACCTATTAAAGATCAGTGTACTCAAGAGTAATCAGGCCGTCGACAGGAATGATATACTTAGAATCAGCGGAATTGTTAAGAAGTTCGTGAGTACCTTGGGTACGTTAGAAGTAAACATATTAGGCAAACCAGAAAAATTCCACATTGTAAACGCTGAATTTCCGATAGAACAGGACGGTATCTTAGGTTCAGAATTTCTGAAACATCGTGGCGCCAACGTAAACTATGAAAGGGAGTGTTTGGAATTGGGCGAATCTGAAATACCATTCATAACCCGAGAAATAGTCGCGATACCTCCTAGGTCCAGTACAGTATTCTGTTGTAAAGTAGCTAACCCAGAAATAGAGGAGGGCTACATTCCGTTACTAGATGCTCCGCCCGGGTTATTCGCCGGAGAAGCCCTGGTGAAGAACCAGAACGGCCGAGCATATTTTAGGTTGATTAATACTACCGAGCAGGTACAGGAGATAGTGGTACCCACCATTACTCTAGAGAGTTTTGTCTGTCCGAGTTCCGTCAGTCCAAGTTCCGTTTGTCCGAATCCTGTCAGTCCAAGTTCCGTTTGTCCGAATCCTGTTAGTCCAAGTTCCGTTTGTCCGAATCCTGTTAGTCCAAGTACCGTTTGTCCGAATCCTGTCAGTCCAAGTTCCGTTTGTCCGAATCCTGTCAGTCCAAGTTCCGTTTGTCCGAATCCTGTCAGTCCAAGTTCCGTTTATCCGAATCCTGTCAGTCCAAGTTCCGTTTATCCGAATCCTGTCAGTCCAAATTCTGCTCTTCCAAATCCTGAGTCCGAAAAACCGAAGCATCTGGAACAGGAAGAAGGTAAATTAGAACCTTCACAACAGAAATCAAAGCTCAGAAATAATCATAGTCGCCCCGTTAAGGTTTTTAAAATAAATGATACAAACCGAGTATCAGAACTCAAAGCATTGCTCCGGCTCGAGCATCTGAACGCGGAAGAGATTCAAAGTGTTGATAAACTGTTGGCCTCTAGTGCTGACAGATTTCAATTGCCCGGAGAGCAACTTAGCTGCACTAACGTAACCCAGCACCGAATTTTGACTACTGATGAAATTCCGGTGTTTACAAGGCAGTACCGTTTTCCGCCAGTACACAAGAAAGAGATAGATAACCAGACCGCGGAACTGCTCAGTACAGGAATCATAAAACCGTCTGTGTCCCCGTATAATTCCCCGATTTGGATTGTGCCCAAAAAAGCGGATTCTAAGGGACAACCGAAATGGCGCATGGTTATTGATTACAGGGGTCTTAACGCGAAAACAATAGGGGATGCTTACCCCCTACCTAATATAAATGAGATTCTCGATCAGCTCGGTTCAGCCAAATACTTTTCGATTTTCGACCTGAAATCAGGATTTCATCAGATCGAGATGCATCCCGACGATCGTCATAAGACTGCATTTTCGACGCCATACGGGCACTATGAGTTCACTCGGATGCCATTCGGGCTGAAGAACGCGCCGGCAAGGTTCCAACGCCTAATGGATCTAGTGCTCATGGGCCTACAAGGCGAAGAAATGTTCGTCTACCTGGACGACGTTGTGGTGTATGCTCGATCTTTAGATGAACACGAGGTAAAATATAATAAATTGATAGAACGTTTAAGACAGGCGAATCTAAAGTTACAACCAGACAAATGTGAGTTCCTGCGTAAGGAGGTTACTTATTTAGGACACGTCATCGGAGAAGATGGTGTCAAACCTGAGCCAGGAAAATTAACAGCCGTCCGGAATTTTCCTCGTCCGAAATCCGTAAAACAGATCCGTCAATTTTTAGGTTTAGCGGGATATTATCGACGTTTTATCCCAGCTTTTTCAAAAGTAGCGAAACCGCTCACAGATCTACTGAAAAAGGAAGTAACATTTCAATGGACTCCAGCACAAGATCAGGCTTTTTGCGAATTAAGAGATGCTCTCTGTAAAGAACCTATTTTGCAATTCCCCGATTTTAGTCAGCCGTTTAACGTAACAACGGATGCATCAGGATATGCAATAGGCGCGGTCCTCAGTCAAGGGCCTATTGGCAAGGACCTTCCTATAGCTTTCTGTTCTAGACTCCTGAATACAGCGGAAAAGAATTATTCCACAATTGAACGGGAGTTATTATCGATAGTATACGCAGTACACTATTTCAGGCCGTATCTGTTCGGACGGGAATTTCAGCTGGTTACAGATCACAAACCGTTAGTCTGGTTAAACTCCGTTAAGGATCCGACTTCCAGATTGGTCAAGTGGGGCCTCAAATTGGCCGAATATGATTATAAAGTAATTTACAAATCGGGATCAGCCAATGCAAACGCCGACGCTTTGTCGCGAAATCCTCCGGAACTTCCTGCCAATATTATGGTTTAAAATTCAGATAGTAGCACATCCGATGAATCGCAGCTTATATTCGGTACTGTTCCTCAAACCGCGACGTCGAGAGAACCAGAATCGGTAACTCGGGAAATACAACCAGCTCAGACAAACCAGGAACTCCCGTCGACATCGGGTGGTCCTTTAAATATATTTGACGAGGATACTTCACAGGAATCACCGATACTCAGTGAACAGCATCGTTTTCAGACCGTAGCAAATTCACTCAGCGAAGAGCCGAGTGATGACGACTTAAACAGGAATATAACCGTGCCAAGTCAGACGGATGACGAAACAAATTCCGACTGGAATCTGAACCTTAATCCAGAAGTAATCATAACAACGCCAGACGGCATTCAGAATACGTTACTCAGCCCAGAATCAACAACCGACTCTGGCGATCAAACCGACCCTGTTCCGCGACCGTACGCCTTACCAGATCAACCACCTGGACAATTCCGCATAACCGAAAACCTGATAGAATCACGCGATTTGTTTAGTACGCGACGCGACAGTTTAGTAATAATGATAACCCAGAAAGGGGAACCGATAGATAAGGGTGCAAACCAGTTAGTAGCCCAAGGTAAACTCCCTACTTATAGGTTACTGTCATTAGGTAGAGCGAGAGTCACAGAATTTGGAAGCAGAAAACTGATATCACTGCCAGTAAAAGAGACCTTGAATACCCCTCTCGATGAAGGAATTCTGATCGAATGTCTCGGTTCATTGTTAAGTGTAACCAGGGAACTTAATCTTAAAACTGTCAGCATTTCCAGGACACCAGAGCTGGATGGAATACCATGGGCCAGAGTACAGCGACTACTCAGCGATGTATTCGATCGTGAGAATTGTAAAGTAATTATATGTAAAAACCTTGTAAGAATTCCAGGACCCGAAGAACGAGAGGAGTTGATCCGAGAAAATCATGCCTCTGCCACAGCTGGCCATAAAGGCGTGACGAAGACGTATAATCGTCTCCGACATCGGTATTGTTGGGACAATATGAAAGGTCAAGTTCGGGAATTTATCCAAAATTGTTTAGCTTGTCAATTGAAAAAGTTGGTCAGAGTAAAAAATAAGCAACCGATGCTTATCACTGATACGCCAGGAGCTGCTTTCGACAAGGTAGCTCTTGACGTAGTAGGGCCCTTACCAACTACCGAAAATAATAATAAATACATCCTGACCATGCAGGATCAGCTGACTAAATTTTCTATTGCCGTCCCTCTTGAAGGAATATCGTCAGTACACATAGCCGATGCTATGATTAAGAATTTGATCTGTAAATACGGGGCACCCCGATCTGTTCTCACAGACCAGGGGTCAAATTTCTTAAGCTCGTTGATTAAGACAATAGCGCGTAAATTCAAGATTAAGCAGTATAAAACTACGGCATTCTATCCGCAGTCAAACGGTTCGTTGGAAAGGTCGCACCACGTCCTTATTGAATATTTAAAACAGTATACTAGCAGTGAACAGAACTGGGACCAGTGGTTAGACCTTGCCATGCTGTCTTATAACACAAGCGTTCATGAAGGTACGCGGTTTACACCGCACGAGTTAGTTTTTGGTAAACCGGCAAGAACTCCGTCGTCTGACCCACCCATTGAGGAGGAAATGGATCAGACCTATCTAGATTACTATGTTAAGTTAGCCAGTAAATTGAATAAGGCACAGGAAACAGCACGAAGGAATCTGATCGGAGCAAAAGAAAAATCAAAACACTATTACGATAGGGAAGTGAACCCTCAAAGTCTGAAAGTAGGAGATTCTGTATTCTTGTTAAAGGAACCGACATCCAAGCTGGGAGACCAGTACACAGGCCCGCATCAGGTTCTGGAAGTGCTACCAAACAATAATATAAAAATTAAAATAGGTGGTAAAACGAAAACCGTACATATAAACAAACTTAGAAAATCCAGAGTTAAAGAATAGTACATAGTATATCGTATTTTAAGTCAAAGCAAAGGACATTTCTGTTTAGATAATCTTCGTAGCGGCAATATTGATGTTAGGCGACGCAGATGCTCTGTTAGGATATGATTGCGGCGGAACAGCAATGAATGTCACAACAATGTCGTTGTTAGATACAGGGGACTGTAATATACCCGTTTCCGAACCCAGATCGACTGAAGTGTATGTGCAATTATTGCAACTAGCCGAATTCGAGAACACTCAAGTGACTCAGTGCCGCGTAGAATTAGACAGAACAATTTACTATTGTGGCATGTCCTCGCACGTATCCATTGTTCAAAATGGTAGACGCGTATATCTGATGGATATACCAGCAGAGGCATGCAAAACAGCGATCAATACGGGAGTAATATCTATTACTCCAGCAGCGCAGTTGTTCGGTTTGAAAGCAAACATTACGCAGTATCGTAGTGTAACTTTGGCAGGATCCGTTAATACCGAAGGTCGCTGTTCAGGAACACAGTATGCGGATCCCTACGGCACATGGGATGGTGTTGTAGTCCAGGCTTCTGTGAAGATTAATCTTCAGCACTACAGGGCATCAGTGAAGATTCGGGAGAACAACGTTATTCTACGAAGCGGTGCTGCATGTACATTCACCGATGGGTCCTGTATAACGGATGAAGACGGCAACGTCTACTGGTCAACTCATCCAGGCACGTCTTGTGACTTTAACCATTATAGCGTCCTGTACGAGGGCCTGGCAACGAAGCTGACACCTGTAAATCGAACGGTCCATGAAGCTGAGGTGTATACAATCACCACCAGCGAGATTACGTTCGCCTTGGAAAAAAGAACCGAGTACCACCTCTGTGGGTACACACTACTGCGCAGCGAGCACCCGAAACTGTTTATCCTGGAAACCGAAAAAGGAAGAACGTTTGCCACAAGAGCAAAAATGCCTGTTGAGAATCTGGACCTGTTCGCGTATATCAACACAAAGTTCATCTACGTGGAGAAACATATCGGAACCCAGATGACTGCGCTATACCGGGACGTCGTCCATCAGAAATGTCAGTTGGAGAAACAAGTTCTTAAGAACGCTTTAGCGCTAGCTACACTGCTCCCGGACGAGTTCGCCTATACAGTTATGCGAGCTCCGGGATACATGGCAGTAGTAGCGGGCGAAGTCATACATATCGTAAAGTGTACCCCGGTCGCAGTAAAAATCAGACATACAACTGATTGTTACCAGGAACTTCCAGTATACCAACAGAACAGTAGCATGTTCCTGACACCGAAGTCTCGAATCCTGCTCAAGTCTGGAACCATCCGCGAGTGCACGGGTTTACTTCCACCCATGTTCGAGATCGAAGGAACCTGGTATAAGTTCTCCCCGAAGCCGATGGAATCGTTGCCACCGCAGATACTACAACCTATGTCGCGGCCGACTTGGAAGTATATCGATGCAGGGTCATTGGCAACAAGCGGCATCTATTCTCAACAGGATCTGGATAATCTCCGCGATCACATAATGTTCCCGGCGGAAAAGCCGTCTGTCCTGAACGCCATAGTGAGAGGAGCTACTGGCCGTCGTGTACCTCAGGATACGGTGTCCATGTTGAGTCTGCTGAATGAAGCAGACATAAACCGAATAGCAGAGAACGCCGTTTCTAAAATTTGGAGCGGGTTTCTGACATTCGGCAGCGCTAGCGCAGGAGTGATCGGTCAGATACTTATCTTCAAGGGCATCAGACTCTGCGTTGATGCTATCATCAGAGGATACGCCCTACATACGGTTTATGGTTGGAGCCTACACCTATTAGGAGCAGTCTGGAGTTCAGTTACTTACCTGTTGCTGCATCTCAGCGGAAGGAAGCCTGGCAGGACCTCCACTGAAGATAATCACGTGAACTCTGCAATGGAAGACAGTCGATCGCCGACCGACCCCCCAGCTGATGATTCTGAGGCTGGTAGTGCAGTGCAAGTGACCCCAAAAACCCGCAGTGCCGTCCGATATCCCATATTGGAGGGAATCCGTGCGTCCTGTCGTGCAAAGTCGCACGAAGCTGACTCTACCGTGCGACTTACTTAAGGGGGGAGGTGTCACGTCGACCTATTCGACAGGTCGCCGTGTACTGTTCAGTATTATTATCACTATTGTTATAAACAATATTAATAATAATTATATCTTATACACTGTCAATAAACAATAAACGTATCCATATATTAGAATTAAGACGAACTATTATAGCGTTTCTGTCAAGCGACATTTATTTGTTAACAATAATCATAAACAATTAACAATGTATCCGAATAACCGTTAGTCGAATAATAAGAAAGAATATTCTAGAATAATAATGTACGGTAAATCTTAAGACATTTAGTAACGGCTATAGGTAGCCAGTCGAGAGCAAATAGCGATAAGAGATAACGAGTCAGCACATTCTCTCACGCGCCCCATCCAAGGCCTCGTCACTCCGCGGTCAATGCACGCCTTGCGGGCGTAGCACGGTGCCTTAGGAAGACTAGGTAGAGCGCGTAAGAACACAAAGAGCGCAGCGGCGGCTCGACGGCGGCTGGCGAGAGCGTTGCGGCGTCGTCTGAGTAGCGTCACTCTTCGAGTAGCCGTCAGTACGTGTAGTTCTGTATCTTGCAACAGCTCCGAAATTCTTTAGTTATTTCCGAGTTTCTGTAATATCAAAGAGAATTCAGTTATTCTTTTAGAGTTCAATATTATATTTTTAGATTTAATTGTTCTTGTGTGTAACTAGAATAGTGTTGTAGATTAACGCGTTTTGTAGTGATTCAAAATATATATATTCATATATAGTGTACTTAAATTCAGTGACCAATTATTCAACCTCACCTCATACCTTCCCGGCGTTACTTTGAGGACCATCTGCCTACATCATAGGAGAAAGCGTCGATCCAGAGGACAGCAGGATGAAGGTAGGTTCTTTTAAGATTAATATATATTCATAATTCTGTCAGTATAAAATCTCCGTAATAATCTTGTCAAATTCGAGTAGTCATAGTAACAAATTTATATTACTTATAATTCACATATATATATATATATATTCATACATACAACACAGATATATTCATATTTAATTATACTATCAATAATTCAGTGTATTTACTGACTACAAGTCCAGCGTAAAAGAGAATTAAGAAACCATTTGTCTCAGATAATTCCGTCTATTCTTGGTCTCAGTTTGCTTTCTACTGTCAGTGATCTTTGCATTGTGGTTCCAAAAGGATTCTCCTTTAAGTCAGAAGTTAACATAATACGTATTTTTATCTACTGTATTTTACTTATTTTATATATTTTACATTTATTAACCTGTCTCTGTGGATAATACAATTTCAGTCGGTAACACCCTACGGTCGGTAATAGCAACCCGTCGGTAATATCCTACGGTCGGTAATAGTAGCCTGTCGGTAACATCCTACGGTCGGTAATAGTAGCCTGTCGGTAATATACTACGGTCGGTAACCGTAGCCTGTCGGTAACATCCTACGGTCGGTAATACCAGGCTGTCGGTAACGCCACAGCCGGTAATAGTAGAACGTCGGTAATCCCTTCTGTCGGTAACAGTAAATTATCAGTACCGTCAATTGTTCAGTTATACAAACAGTTATCAACGATCGCAAGAAAGCCTCACCCCAAGTAATATTCGTAAAGCGATTGACTAAAAAGAGGCAACGTCGTGCTGTAGTAAACGGGTTCCTCGTGACACAGCCAGGACGTAACACATTCAACAAGCAAATGACACACAAAAACAAAACAAATTTCATTCGACAAGAAAAAACATTTCCTGCCCTAACCCAAACACAAAAGGACAAATGTCATTCAACAAGCAAATGACACACAAAAACAAAAGAAATTTCATTCGACAAGAAAAAAGGTTTTTTGCTCAAACCAAACATAAAAGGACAAATGCCATTCAACAAGCAAATGACACACAAAAAAAAAACATATTTCATTCTGCAAGAAAAAACGTTTCCTGCCCTAACCCAAACACAAAAGGACAAATGTCATTCAACAAGCAAATGACACACAAAAACAAAACAAATTTCATTCGACAAGAAAAAAGGTTTGCTGCTCTAATCCAAACACAAAAAGAACAAATGCCATTCAACAAGCAAATGACACACAAAAACAAAACAAATTTCATTCGACAAGAAAAAACGTTTCCTGCCCTAACCCAAACACAAAAGGACAAATGTCATTCAACAAGCAAATGACACACAAAAACAAAAGAAATTTCATTCGACAAGAAAAAAGGTTTTTTGCTCAAACCAAACATAAAAGGACAAATGCCATTCAACAAGCAAATGACACACAAAAACAAAACAAATTTCATTCGACAAGAAAAAAACGTTTTCTGCCCTAACCCAAATACAAAAGGACAAATGCCATTCAACAAGCAAATGACACACAAAAAAAAAACATATTTCATTCTGCAAGAAAAAACGTTTCCTGCCCTAACCCAAACACAAAAGGACAAATGTCATTCAACAAGCAAATGACACACAAAAACAAAACAAATTTCATTCGACAAGAAAAAAGGTTTTCTGCCCTAACCCAAACATAAAAGGACAAATGACACGCAAAAACAAAACAAATTTCATTCGACAAAAAAAAAACGTTTGCTGCCCTAATCCAAACACAAAAAGAACAAATGCCATTCAACAAGCAAATGACACACAAAAACAAAACAAATTTCATTCGACAAGAAAAAAACGTTTTCTGCCCTAACCCAAACACAAAAGAACAAATGTCATTCAACAAGCAAATGACACACAAAAACAAAAGAAATTTCATTCGACAAGAAAAAAGGTTTTTTGCTCAAACCAAACATAAAAGGGCAAATGCCATTCAACAAGCAAATGACACACAAAAACAAAAGAAATTTCATTCGACAAGAAAAAAGGTTTTTTGCTCAAACCAAACATAAAAGGACAAATGCTATTCAACAAGCAAATGACACGCAAAAACAAAACAAATTTCATTCGACAAGAAAAAAACGTTTTCTGCCCTAACCCAAATACAAAAGGACAAATGCCATTCAACAAGCAAATGACACACAAAAACAAAACAAATTTCATTCGACAAGAAAAAACATTTCCTGCCCTAACCCAAACACAAAAGGACAAATGTCATTCAACAAGCAAATGACACACAAAAACAAAAGAAATTTCATTCGACAAGAAAAAAGGTTTTTTGCTCAAACCAAACATAAAAGGACAAATGCCATTCAACAAGCAAATGACACACAAAAACAAAACTCGTTACTTCTCTCTCGTTATTTTAATATACGGAGTATTATTAATAATTTAAACTTAAAAATCATTATTTTATAATTGTTCTAATAAGATAAATCTTTTATCAATAATACTTCTAAAAATCTTTACGATGGTATTTTATAATTAACTGAACCTAAAATGAGTTAGTTAAAGCAATTAATTTAAATACTTGAAAAATTTGTTTTTGGAATAGAATCATTGATAGCAGTAATGGGAATTAGGTCTAAAAATTATTAATACGATTTTATTTTATTAGTATGATATAGGGATCTAACTATAATATAAAATTTTTAAATAAAATATATATTTACGGACTTAATATAATATATTATCATATATTTATTTAATAATATATAAGATTTTAATTAAAAAAAAAAAAAAAAAAAAATTATGTTATAAATGATTTATTTATTAATATATATTGTAACGTTTCGCCTTTCTTACCTTTTAAAACGGACGTTACCTTTCCGAATAGTTCGGTCTTTTTAGGACTGGCAGTGGAAAGTGGAAAATGGTAAATTAAATTATACAAAAGTTCGATTAAATTTCGTTTATTGAAAACCTTCTTTTCGTTTTCGCTCGGCCGTCGTTCTCGAACAGCTGATCGTGCCGTGTTTATCTTTTTTGTCGTCGCTGAAGTCGTCGTCGCTCTCGCTTGACACACTCACGCATGCACACTTAGACGCTCGTTCGTACACACTTATACTTGCTCGACGATACTCAGGCTCTCACTCGGACACACGGTTAATTGCTCTCACACACATTCACTCTTACACATACTCTTAATATAATACTTATAACTAAAGGTACGATGAGGTAATCGAAATAACAAGATACACCTTACTTTAGGCGACGTTGTCTGTGGTATAGCTTCGCACACTTTAGCACTGTATCCGTGCATGTAACGTCCCCTCTCCGCACCGCGTGCCGTCGATCCTCGCTTCTGCGATGGTTTTTCACCGGCTTCTCGACACTCGCGAAAACACTTTTTCACACCGTGATTTTAAGCGCGTTTCACGTACTTTAAATTTCTGAGAAAGTTTGAAATCTTTACGAATGCACGAATCGAACTGTAACTTTTACGAACTGCGATCTGTAAGAGAGCTTATCTTGCGTGGGCTCTCTATTTAAATGTTTAATCCCCCCCTATTCTACTCCCGCGTGATCGGATTTCTATTGTCTCATAGGATCCCCTCTCTTAATTATTACATGCGGTTATTGTCCTCGCCGCTGGCCCTGAACTCGTTGGCCATCAAATTCCTATCTCGTCACATTCCGATCTCATTCGCGGCAAGATTACGATATCTTCAGCCCCTCGATTTGACACTTTCTAATGCATATATGAGCTATTTTAAGAAGAAAATTAAGAGTGATAAAAATCTCTAAATGTCGTAGTTTAGGAAATTTAAAAAAAATTGCAAGGTTACTACTTCGATCACGGGACACCGATTTCAAGCATTTTTTAATATGTCGTTAGCATTATGATTACGCAGAACTTTTCTTAACGAAAAAATCATCGCTGTTATTAATGCAAATATTTTGGCTACTTTCTATATTGGTATGCGATGCGTCTCCAAAACATTGTACGTACGGACGCAACCCATTTTTTTTTTTTTTTTAAAATCATCATTGGCCCAGCTCCAGAAGGGGGCAACAGCCTCAGATTTCCCCCAGCCTATCCCTCGTGGTGCACCTTGCGGTATTCCTCGCCGAGGGAGGCCTCTTGTGGGGGTCTTTACCCGGAAAACCCCCACTCTTTATCCTTGGTGCGCGGGGGGTGAAAACGGAGGACGAATGGTCCCCGATGAAAAACACCGCTCCATCACACCCTCCCCCCAGGTCACCGCCCACCTGTGACGTCCCTACCTCTAGTGACGTCCCTACCTCTACAGCCGCCTGGTCATGCCCTTGCGGATATTTTAAACTCAACAAGACACCTGAAGACGCATGGTCAATCACAGCAGAGTGTCTCGACATCGAAGAGGAACGGGAGGAGCATCGCGTAATATACGATGACCTATTGACGCGCACCTCCGAGTTGGAAATAAGACGTAATGACGCTGGACCATCCCAGTACCGTGCCACTACGGAAGGAGGCCAACAGGAGTACGGCATAAGAAGACACACGAGCTTACCTGTGGACATCGGTGAACCTCTGGAACGACCCATTCCGCCTGCACCGGGAGTAATAACCCTCGCAGAGGCCAAGGCACTGATCGTCGCCGAACGCAGAGTCCTCTCCATGACAGCAATGGACCGTGACGTCACGGCGAATCGACACGAAGGTCCATCTTCATCTACCGGAACAAAAGTCTCACCGAAGAGAAAGAGAGATGACGAGGAGCATATATACGATGAACCGGTCCAGAGACGACCTACCCCGTATTATGTAGCTGACATCCTGCGTTCAAATCGGCCTCCGATAGCGAGGATCCATGAACCTTTTGGACCACCGCAGCCATCCCGCTGCCAGGTATTGGAAGTACCCGAAAGCAGCCCGGAGCCAGGGTGCTGGCCATTTTGTAGCAGCTCGACGGAGGACGACGCTCCCAAGAAAGCATACAACCTACGCACACGTAAAGACACGTAAAAAGTGTTAGTGCGTTCAATAGCGGTGGTGTTTTAATGGCGTCAGTGATTTCACCTTTTCTATTATTATTTACACATCCGAATAAGACTTTATTAAGTTAGTTATATATATATATATATATCATATATAACCTGTAGTAAACGTATCTTTCCTAATTCTTTATGATAACTAGGATAATTATAAATTGAATACGTGCATAATACGTAAACTAACCTTTTTATATATATTTGCATTAAAATAATATTTAAAACTTAGTAACATATGAGATACAACCAGTAACCTCTAGAAAACGCGTGCACCTATTCAACATGTAACCTTACCACGTGTAAATATTTGCACTCTTTTTGTAACCGTCGAACCGCACCCTTAGAGCGCATAACTAGAAAAATATAAACTAAACCTAGTCACGCTCTCTAAGAGGAAGTCGTAAAAATAAGGAACTCCTATGTAACTCGATCTAAGCCATAATGTAGACTTACCGAAACCTCCTAAACGAGAAGTCGTAAAGATAAGCAATCTTATAATAGGCGACAACCGAACCTTTCTAAAAAGGAAGTCGTAAAGTTTACACACCCTCTTTTCCAAAGAGGACCCTTTTTGTAAAACCACACTGATAAGAACGGATACATAAACTTCCAAACAGCTGCAGACCGCGCACGCTCTGTAACGCTCGCTTATCTTATTAGAACAGGAAACATTAATCTCTGTATACAACAGCTGCCGATGACTCAGCTTAGGTTTTCCCATGTATTGTAAGCCCTCGCAGGGTATATAAACCGGAGCTCTCGGAGCTCCATAGCTTCAGTCTTACGGAATCAGTGAACGTGTTAACTTCGTTGCGGCCAGTCGATCAGTCTAGGTCAGAGTGAAACTAGTCAACCACATATTTACGTTTTAATACCATTGTAATCTACGAACTTCGCAACTACGAAGAAGGTAACTCATCTTTATTATAATTGTCAAGCTGAATAAATACTTATAACTATTCGGGTGTACTGAAAACCCTTGAAGTCCTTACGTTTGCAAATCGCGTGTTTTTGGACTAAGCTTTCTTAGCAAAGGTGAAGTATACGTCTTCAAATTTACTATTCGTGGAATTAGAAGAAAATATCACGCTTGACAGAGAAATACCCTTCAAGAACAAGGATAGGGCATAACTGGGAACTCTCCTATAATTAAAAGAGTCACTTAGGTGCAGCGGCACCGTACTCCAGGCGCTAGCATCCCCATACTTATCATTTCTTCCTATCCGAACGTACGCAATCGGTCGGACATCTTGACGAAGGACTGGTCGAAGAAACCAAGCGGTATCCTCCCATCGTCCTTAGCTCTCGAGTCGCACCAGGGACGTAACATAAGATAGAAGAATAAATTTTTGGTGGCAGCGGTGGGATAGCTTGCCAACGGGACTCAAGTACCGATCATTAATTACCGAGGTAATACAAGTGGAACGGTTCCGAAGAAGGAGAAGGATTCTTAAATAGCAGGAAGATGCCCATCATGCCAAGAGACACCTCCAGCGCAGAGGGAAACCTGATTACGACGACGGCCGCATCGCATATCCAAACCAGGTGCACCTATACAAGTACCACAAGCACCGACACACCGACTGGCTCACAAGCACACATGCAACCTCAAACATACACACAGACGCAACCAAAGCCTACACCTATTTTGACGCCAACTTTACCCACAGTGGAAAACATGGATCACATTATTATTCCACAAATTACGCTAAAAGACGCTCTTGAAGCTGTACCATACTTTCAAGGACGAGCAGACACTTTCCGAACGTTTGCGGAAGGATGTAGGAACGCTAGGGACATGATTCCTGCTCGATCTGAAATAAATCTCGTAAAACTTATCAGAAACAGGCTACAGGGTCCGGCGAAGGATTACATCGAAAACCGACTCTTCCAAACGGTAGAGGAATTATTGGAGTTCTTAGAGAATTTATTTTCACCACGATTATCACTCTCAACACTGTACTCACAGCTAAGCAACATCGTACAAAATCATACAGAAAATGTGATCACCTACGGCGCTCGTGTCGCCAAATTATTACAACTGCTGTTCGAAACGCATTCTAAGACTCACGCAAGACAAGACCCATTGTTTAAGCAAGATACAGAGGCAGAAGCCATCAAGTGTTTTTCTCGAGGACTCAAACGCGGAATTAAGATCAACCCATCAAAGTTTATCAGGCTGCACGACGCCATACATGCCGCAATTGAAGCGGAAGACGAAAACCGACGTTATGAAGAGCTACATCAACGGGCACGGCCAATGGAAAGGAGCAACACCACCTGGTCTCGATTTACATCTGGAGTAAGGCAACCTGACTCTACGCAACCTGCACCGGGACCATCTCAATCACGAGATGACAATCGAATCGGAAGCTTCTCTTGCACTTATTGCCAAAAGCAAGGACACACCGCAGAACGATGTTGGGCAAAGAACGGAAGACCCCCTCCTAAAGATCCCAAGGTATGCGATTATTGCCGTAATCTCGGCCATACGATCGATGAGTGCCGGAAGAAGAGGTATAATGAGTCGCAGTCGGGAAACGGCGCTACCCCTCTGAAAACTGGCGCGTCTCAGGGGGAACCCTCCCGAACCATACGCGTCATGAAATTCGAAACGAGCCGAAGCGAGTAAATCTATGCAAAACGCCTTCCCATAACACTCCTTCGATTTTGCACGTGCATTCAGACGGAAACATGGTTCTATTCATGCTTGATACCGGAGCAGAATTAAATGTAGTTAAAAGAAGAATGGTAATCGACGAATCTTATATTTATAAAGAGGAAACTTATCAAATCACGGGAATCACCGGTACAAATTTAAAAACACTGGGGTGTGTATACGCTTGCGTCTTTAATGAAACGATACCATTTCAAGTTGTGGAAAATGATTTTCCCATTGAGCAGGACGGTATTTTGGGCACGCCATATTTTATAACAACGGGAGCACGAATCGATTACAAGGAGCAGAAACTACAATTGAAAAACAAAGAAGTGCCGTTCTTTACGGAAAATTTCGCGAGACTTCCACCCCGTTCCAAGACACAAATATGTGTCCAATTAACTAACGACTCGCCAATGGAAGGCTATATAGATAGAGTAGAAACGCGACCGGAGGTATTCATTGGAGATGCGCTCGTAACTAATCAAAATGGTAAAACTTACCTATACGCGTATAATACCGCCGAGAAAGGAGTCGCCATCCGCTTCCCAAAGATTAAGCTGCAAGAGGCACTTGACGAGGAACCGGAAAAATCCACGGGCCAGCCGCCAACGAGCAATGAAGGAAGTGAAGCTGAAAAAATCAACGATAATTACTACAAAGAAGAATCATGTTCAATGCCAAAGAAGAAGAAGAAACGAGCTAAGAAATCTAAGAATCCTAACCGAAAGAATGTCATCGAGACCAATATAACGGAAGCACCTGCAACAAGTCAGACCGAGGTTAGACGTGAAAACGGAGCTTTAGACATAATGGACTCTGACTGTTCGGATAGAAACGAACAAATACATAAAGAGGAAAAGAGAATCGTTTTATACTCCGGTAACAAACTCGCGACCGAGGCCGCACAACTGGAGGAAATAACGAAGTCTCCCAAAGAGTTGAAGAATCTTAACCGAAAGAATGTCATCGAGACCAATATAACGGAAGCACCTGCAACAAGTCCGACCGAGGTTAGACGTGAAAACGGAGCTTTAGACATAATGGACTCTGACTGTTCGGACAGAAAAGAACAAATACATAAGGAGGAAAAGAGAATCGTTTTGTACTCCGGTAACAAACTCGCGACCGAGGCCGCACAACTGGAGGAAATAACGAAGTCTCCCAAAAAGGATACTAAAAGTTACACGACGTCTTACACCGTCTCTCTTAACGACGAAAATAACTACTTGTACCATGCTAGCACTACTATGTCCTACGATGGCAACACACATTCCTACGAGGAATCAACGATAGAATATACTATACCAGTCGAGAGTAAGGCTTTATTTAAACTATCTGAGGAAGGAAAGATAGAGTTATACAGAAAGGCAGAGGAAAATAAAAAGATACTTGCCATGTCCAATGAAGATAACACTAAGGAGGATCCAGGCAGACTTACAACACCTGCAAGAGAAAGGGAGTTATTAAGTTTGTTGCGGTTATCGCACTTGAACGACGAAGAAAAGAGGCATATAGAGGATCTTATTTGCCGATACGCTGATTGCTTTCATCTACCTGGAGAACAATTGAGAGCTACAACCAAAGCAAGTCACAAGATTGTTACTACGAACGACCTTCCCATCAACACGAAACAATATCGATTTCCCCCTATACACAAGGAGGAAATACATAAACAAACCTCAGACATGCTCTCGAAAGGAATAATTCAGGAATCCGAATCTCCATATAATTCACCTATTTGGATTGTCCCGAAAAAGGCGGATGCCGAAGGAAATAAAAGATGGAGGCTTGTCATTGATTTCCGAGAATTAAACGAAAAGACTGTTGGAGACGCATACCCGTTGCCAAATATAAATGACATCTTAGACCAACTTGGAGGAGCAAAATACTTCTCGGTATTTGATCTTGCATCAGGGTTCCACCAGATACCGATGGCGGAACAAGACAAATTTAAGACCGCTTTTTCTACCCCCGACGGACATTTTGAATTCAACCGTATGCCATTCGGTTTAAAAAATGCACCATCCACCTTCCAGCGTCTAATGAATAACACTCTATCAGGATTACAAGGCAGTGAGATGTTCGTATACATAGACGACATCGTAATATACGCGAGATCCATCGAAGAGCACCAAATAAAGTTTATCAAATTAGCTCACCGACTAAGATCTGCCAACTTACAACTACAACCCGAAAAGTGCGATTTTCTCAGGAAAGAGGTCGCTTATCTGGGTCACATTATTACGGAAGATGGAGTTTTACCAGATCCTAAGAAGACCGAAGCCGTAAGGAAGTTTCCTACCCCCAAGAACGCGAAGAATATAAGACAATTCTTGGGACTAACGGGTTATTATCGACGATTCATCGAAGATTATGCCAAGATTTCTAAACCTCTAACAGGTCTGTTAAAAGATAAAGAACCTTTCCTCTGGGGAACCGAGCAAATACGCACTTTTGAATTTCTAAAGGAAGCCTTATGCCAAGAACCCATACTACAATACCCAAACTTCGAAAAACCATTTATCATAACAACAGATGCGTCAGGTTACGCAATCGGAGGAGTCCTGAGCCAAGGAAAAATAGGGCAAGACTTACCGATCTCATATGCATCCCGGCTATTAAACGGGGCCGAACTAAATTACTCGACCATCGAAAAGGAGCTATTGGCCATCGTTTATACAGTTAATCACTTCAGACCATATATATACGGTAGACGCTTTACACTTGTAACCGACCATAAGCCACTCGTATGGTTACACCGAGTAAAAGATCCTACGTCAAGATTATTACGGTGGAGATTTAAACTCGAAGAATATGAGTATGATATTGTTTATAAACAAGGTCGGGCAAATGCAAACGCTGACGCCCTATCACGAAATCCACCTGAGGTCAAAATACAATTTTTCACGACCACCTCTGACGAAGAAGACGAAGAGGAAGAAGTACCGGAAACACGCGAACCTACAGGAATCATAGTGGAAGCAGAAATACATGCACCACATTTTGAAGAAGACAGGTTTGAGGAACCAGTCTTGGAAATGCAACATTCATCACCTTCTCCATTAAGTACACCAGAAATTGAAGACATCGGGTCGGAAGATGACGAGAATGAATCATACTCGTCCGACGAGCCACTCTTTTTACCTTGTAACGCGGCAGCATCGCCCATACCGTTGGAAGAAATCAGAACCCGTGAAAATATCAATACCTTTGAAACCAGCAGGAATAATTTACTCATGGAAAAAGGAGCTATTATATGTTTTATAAACACGCAAAACGAGCCCATAGACGAAGGGAGCAAATTCCTCACAACTATAGGCATACCTATTCCCCAGGATGACACAGAATCTGGAGAAGTAATAATAGCCAAGCAAAAGAAAAGAACTCTTTATTTCCTTTTGGTCGACTCATTCAACAAACTGAAAGAAGCCTTATCTATCGCCGCTGAACTAACACACCGACGAAATGAACACGAAATTGCTATCGCCGAAACGCCGAGGGGAGTTTTAACGATTCCCTGGGATATACTCCTACACGAATTAAGAGAAGCATTCGATTCACAAAGATACGCCATAAAAATATGTACCAACGAAATTCAGATACCACCATTGGGCGACATACCTCGCATCCTTTCCGAAAATCACGGATCAATCACGGCGGGCCATAAAGGAACTACTAAGACTTACGCCAGAATAAAGAGTCACTACTACTGGGAAGGAATGAAGAAAGACATCGCCGACTACGTAAGGAAGTGTCCTAGTTGTCAGAAAAGAAAGCTGACACGGCAAAAGACACGGCAACCCATGCATATTACAGACACGCCGCTGGAACCATTCGACAAAATCTCACTTGATATCGTAGGCCCCTTACCACTAACTAAAAAGGAGAATAAGTATCTGCTGACCATACAGGACAATTTAACTAAATTTTCGGTAGCAGTGCCTATGCAAACCGCAACCTCAAAGGAGATCGCAGACGCCTTTATTAAACACTTTATGTGCCAATATGGTGTCCCACGATCGATCCTGACTGATCAAGGAGCCGCTTTTATCGGAACATTTATGAGAACGCTAACTAAAAGACTTGGAATCGAGCAATTACGTACCACTGCCTTTCACCCACAATCAAATGGTTCTTTAGAGAGAAGCCACCACGTACTATTAGAATATCTCAAGCACTACGTAAATCAACGGACCGATTGGGACGAAATAATAGAATTATGTATGTTCTCCTACAACACGAGTATGCACGAAGGGACGGGATACACCCCTTATGAACTAGTATACGGAAAACTAGCTCGACTACCTACTAGTAGCACCAGAACAAAGACTAACACGTATCCAGAATACATAGAAACCTTGTGCAAAAACTTAGACTTTGTGAGAAGTATAGCAAGAGATAACCTAATTAAAGCAAAGGAAAAATCGAAAGAATACTATGATCGACGACAGAATGTAAAAGAGTTCAAAGAAAACGATTGGGTATACCTTCTAAACGAGCATAGAAGCAATAAATTCGACGACCAGTACGACGGACCTTATCAAATAACGCAAGTGCTAGATAACGGAAACATAACTCTCATAATCAAACACCGAGAGAAAGTCGTACACCCGAATCGAATAAAACTTGCTCATGGAACATTTTAAAGGTAATATATATCTCTATTTTGCAGATGCTGCTCGTAATTCTTCTAATCGGGCACATGCTCAAAGCCTACGCATTGATCGCTTACGATTGCGGATCGGCAAACACAAACATTACAACCCTGTCACTACTAAACGTTGATGATTGCAAACTCCCCACCGCAAAACCGATGGTAAAGAATACTTATGTACAATTATTGCAAATCGCGGAGTATGACAGCACACCGGTTACTCAATGCAAGGTAGAGGTCGACAGAACAATATTCTACTGCGGTATGCATTCACACATATCACTAGTACATAACGGAAGAGCTTCCTACATTATGGAACTTAGTTCAGAAGCATGCGTGAAAATGCACATGAACGGAGCCTTTTCATTTGGTCACAAAGATTTTATAACTGGAATTAAACCTAACAGCACCGTGACGCGAAGTGTCACCTTGGCTGGGACAATAGGAATGGACGGCACCTGCAAAGGCGTGGAATACTCCGACCCTCTGGGTACGTGGAGCAATGTAGTTGTACAAGCCGTCGTAAAAATATCATTACGAAATTATATAGCAGTAACTAAACCAAGCGCAGATAAGATAATACTAGATTCAAGAATGCATTGCAAATTATCCGAAGGAAGATGCCTCGACATAGAGGGAGGAAACACGTTCTGGGCTCCGATACCCACCGATCATTGCAAATTTAGCAGCTATTCCGTGTTATTCGAGGGAAAAGCAAAGAGGATATTCGATAACACGACAAGAAATTGGCAAGAAGTATACGCAATAACTTCAGACGAAATTACGTTCGCACTCGCAAAACGAGGTGTCATCACCATATGCAACTACGTATTGATGCGTACAGAACACCCGAAGCTATTTATATTAGAGACTCGAAAAGGCGAAGTATTCACAAGAAGAACGGGTATTATGACAAGTAATTTGGATATATTCTCTTATGTTAATAGCAAATTCGTATATTTAGAAAAACACATTCGCAATCAGATGACATCACTATACAGAGAAGTCATTAAGCAAGAATGTCTGATTGAAAAACAAACACTAGAAAACGCGCTTACAATCGCAAAGATATTACCAGAGGATTTTGCATATCAAATCATGAAAAAACCCGGTTATATGGCAATGGTCGCAGGAGAAGTTATACATCTGATAAAGTGTATACCTACCCCTGTAAGACGACGAGAAACAAAAGAATGTTATCAACAATTACCAGTCTCGAAAGGAAACAGCTCTTATTTTATGACACCGAAAACGAATTTGCTAGTAAAAACAGGAACGCAGATTGATTGTAACCCGTACGTGCCAGTCATGTATCGATTAGAAGGAAATTGGTATAAAATAAATCCTAGCGCAGCCTCCGCACTACCGCCTAATGAATTACAACCACAAACAGCGCAAACGTGGACTTACTCGAACCCGACTTCATTAGCCACGTCAGGAATATATTCATTACAAGAATTGGAAAAATTACGCGATCACATTATGTTCCCTGCGGAAAAACCCGCTGTTCTAAACACTATCGCACGAGGAATGTCCGGACAACATGCAGAAAGACAAGGGTTATCGTTTTTAAACTTACTCGATGAAGACGTACTCCACGAGATCACCAGCAGCGCATGGGATCATCTTTGGGGATGGTTCACGGGTTTCGGTACCGTCAGCGCTGGAATTCTGGGCCTATGGATAATATTACGCACTGTCAAACTCATATTAAATACTGCACTTCAAGGATACGCGTTACACCGAATTTATGAATGGAGTGTTCACCTGCTAGGAGCAATAGGAGACTCAGTAGCTAATATCTTATCGCATCTACACGCATCAAGAAGAAAAGATTCCGCACATTCAAAGAACCCGTCATACGAAGAAACTAACATTAAAGAAGATAATAAGGCGGATGAAAAGAAGGAATCTCTAAAGGAAACGAAGAACGAAACAACACGCGAAAAAGTCACCGTACACGTGATGCCACATCATGGGCAAGTACACTCTACCACGGTAAAATAAGCAACGTGGAACGACGACCAGGAAGCGACGCGC
The DNA here is from genome assembly GCA_916049575.1 of Ancistrocerus nigricornis. NCBI lineage: Eukaryota > Metazoa > Arthropoda > Insecta > Hymenoptera > Vespidae > Ancistrocerus > Ancistrocerus nigricornis. The sequence goes on along the minus strand of OU696667.1, from coordinate 18,441,537 downwards.
ACCGTGAGAAGACTAACAAGTACACCTTAGGTCGCGTCCTTCGACAGGTAAACCCCACTCCAACCAATTACCTGCCACGAGGTCGAGTGGACTAAGCAAGGTGTCCCTTACCTAAAGATCATAAAAACCAGGACCCTTGCTCAGGAATTTCAAAGAAAAAAAAAAAAAAAAAAAGGATCTAAGAGGTATAAGGCAAAAAGGAAAGTCGGAAGGAAGAAGAAACTTTCCGAAGCGAACAAGAAAAAATCAAGGAAAGATAAAATCTTAAAAAAAAAATAAATAAAAGGGTACGAGAGTAGAAGACCCAAAAGAATAGAATCTAAAAGGATACAAGAGTTGAGAAGTCAAAAATCTAAAAGGAAACATAAATTCCAAAAGAAGCAAAAGAAATCTAAAGATAGAATCTAAAAAGGGTACAGAGGAGAAAATCTAAACATAAATTCCAGAAGAAACAAAAGGAAACCTAGGGATAAAAACTAAAAAGATACAGAAGAGAAAGTTAAGAAGGATGTTGCAACATTACTTATCTTGGATCAAGCGTCGAGCTTGATTGCTGTTCGTCGGATTGACCGAAACTTATACGTTGACTTCGCAGCACGCTCACCGAACTCTTCGCGACAAAATTAACTGCACGTTAAGTCTAAGTGATGCTTTTTGATAACGAGTGTATGTTCACGACGGTTTGTTGTCCACTGAATCTTCGGAGAACGCTTCCTCCGAAGAAAGCTAATTTTTCCCTCTCTACCAAGGAATTTGATGGGGGTGACAAGGAATTTTCATAAAGCGAGGCCGCTCCACCCCAGTGGATTTAACGCTTAAGGGAGGCGGCATGTACCGTTGGCGAACACCTTCTCGTGACGATCACGGCGGTCAACGGTTTTTCTGAGATTTTATGATATGGCCTGGTTAGCGTCTTGACGCGAGAGGTTTATGGCACCGTTCGAGTACTCGCATTTAAAACGCTCGACTCTCAGAGAATAAAAAGGAGGGTCTCCATTGTATCGTATTTTTCTAAAGGGTCATCGAAGTCCTTGTCTAGAACGTGAACGTGAAGACTTCGACGACGAACATAAAAATTATTGCTTCTACGAGTTCGACGTAGGAATTTTCTGATTGTCTTTTTAAGACTGATTAGACTTGTACCTTTTTCCCGAAAATTAACGGAATCCAACATCTGCTCGGCGAGCACTGGACACTGCTTATTTTCAAGTGACTAAAGGTTTTTATGATCGGGAGTAATTTGAGTTTAACGATTTGATTAAAGTGTTCACCGTTACTTCATTTGCCTTTACGAAATAACAAAGGAGGAACAAATTCTTATGATTTAAACATTTAAAGAAATACCAAGATAAATTTTTAAACTCCGAAAGGAAATAAAAGAATAATAAACAAAATACAAGTCAATACAAAATGTTAAACATTTAAAAAAATACAAAGACAAATTTTAAAACTCCGAAAAGAAATAAAATAATAATAAACAAATACAAGTCAACACAAAATGTTAAACATTTAAGGAAATACTAAGACAAATTTTAAACTCCGAAAGGAAATAAAATAATAATAAACAAATACAAGTCAACACAAAATGTTAAACATTTAAGGAAATACAAAGACAAATTTTAAAACTCCGAAAAGAAATAAAATAATAATAAACAAATACAAGTCAACACAAGATGTTAAACATTTAAGGAAATACTAAGACAAATTTTAAACTCCGAAAGGAAATAAAATAATAATAAACAAATACAAGTCAACACAAAATGTTAAACATTTAAGGAAATACAAAGACAAATTTTAAAACTCCGAAAAGAAATAAAATAATAATAAACAAATACAAGTCAACACAAAATGTTAAACATTTAAGGAAATACTAAGACAAATTTTAAACTCCGAAAGGAAATAAAATAATAATAAACAAAATACAAGTCAATACAAAATGTTAAACATTTAAGGAAATACTAAGACAAATTTTAAACTCCGAAAGGAAATAAAATAATAATAAACAAATACAAGTCAACACAAACGTTAAACATTTAAAGGAAGACCAAGACAAATTTTAAACATTAAAAAGAAATAAAGAAAAGAAAAGGGGAACGAATGATGAAGACAACGAAACAGATTTTGAACATTAGATAAAAAAAAAAAGGGGGGGAACAAACAAGACAAAACTTTTAAACACTAGAAAAAAGAGGAGAAACAAAAAAAAAAAAAAAAAAAAAAAAACAGAAACCAAAATATCACCTGAACGTAATTCTTTGTTAATTCTAATATAATTAAAACTAAGATTTTAAACGAAAAAAAAATCGAGAAAGGACCACCGGGAAGCGACGCTTACCCCCACCACTCTACCAAAGGGACCGTTGAGGTCCGCCGCGCGCACTTAAAAGGAGCGGTCCAGGCAACGGAAGATCACTCTCTCCTGGACGACCGCCTAAGTCATACCTGTGCGACGAAGCTAAGTCTCAAGGATCACCTTAGCAGAAGGAAGCGACTTACTTACTTAAGGAGTACTACCAATTCTACGAATTCACGAAGGAATCAGATCACCTGAACTCTCCGAAAACTTCTCAAGGAAGACCAACAGAAGAAACTCGCTCTAGAAGTTCCTTCCAGAACTTCAACTCGAGACTTGTTCGTTTCAGAACTATATCGTTACTTTTTCACGTGTGTTTTTAAATCAACTTATAAAATTACCATGGCTTTCACCGGTGAATGGATAAAAAAATAACGCTGACAGAATCGCAGCGATGGTCAACGCTTGCAACGCGCTGCAATGGCAAGATAGCAACACAGATTTCTACCAGTACGTGCCGATGGCACCACAACAATATTATGTGCAACCAACATACGTAACGACGATTCCGGTACCAACCAACCCGACAGAAAGTCATAACGAAGTAGATGCCGAAGGAGGCAGCGATATGTATTCTCACGAAGTACAGCGATTCGCTACGCGAGAAGCGTATTCACCAGATATGGAAACAATCGAAGAAGCACTCTCCAATGAAGAAGCATGGGAGGATGAACAACTTATGTGCGACGAGGAAGTCTACCCTTCCGACACGCCACCATCGACAAACGAGACCACACCTAATACGTTCGAGGAGGACCTCGAACCTTGTCAACAGGGGGGGTGTGACGTCCCTACCTCTAGTGACGTCCCTACCTCTACAGCCGCCTGGTCATGCCCTTGCGGATATTTTAAACTCAACAAGACACCTGAAGACGCATGGTCAATCACAGCAGAGTGTCTCGACATCGAAGAGGAACGGGAGGAGCATCGCGTAATATACGATGACCTATTGACGCGCACCTCCGAGTTGGAAATAAGACGTAATGACGCTGGACCATCCCAGTACCGTGCCACTACGGAAGGAGGCCAACAGGAGTACGGCATAAGAAGACACACGAGCTTACCTGTGGACATCGGTGAACCTCTGGAACGACCCATTCCGCCTGCACCGGGAGTAATAACCCTCGCAGAGGCCAAGGCACTGATCGTCGCCGAACGCAGAGTCCTCTCCATGACAGCAATGGACCGTGACGTCACGGCGAATCGACACGAAGGTCCATCTTCATCTACCGGAACAAAAGTCTCACCGAAGAGAAAGAGAGATGACGAGGAGCATATATACGATGAACCGGTCCAGAGACGACCTACCCCGTATTATGTAGCTGACATCCTGCGTTCAAATCGGCCTCCGATAGCGAGGATCCATGAACCTTTTGGACCACCGCAGCCATCCCGCTGCCAGGTATTGGAAGTACCCGAAAGCAGCCCGGAGCCAGGGTGCTGGCCATTTTGTAGCAGCTCGACGGAGGACGACGCTCCCAAGAAAGCATACAACCTACGCACACGTAAAGACACGTAAAAAGTGTTAGTGCGTTCAATAGCGGTGGTGTTTTAATGGCGTCAGTGATTTCACCTTTTCTATTATTATTTACACATCCGAATAAGACTTTATTAAGTTAGTTATATATATATATATATATCATATATAACCTGTAGTAAACGTATCTTTCCTAATTCTTTATGATAACTAGGATAATTATAAATTGAATACGTGCATAATACGTAAACTAACCTTTTTATATATATTTGCATTAAAATAATATTTAAAACTTAGTAACATATGAGATACAACCAGTAACCTCTAGAAAACGCGTGCACCTATTCAACATGTAACCTTACCACGTGTAAATATTTGCACTCTTTTTGTAACCGTCGAACCGCACCCTTAGAGCGCATAACTAGAAAAATATAAACTAAACCTAGTCACGCTCTCTAAGAGGAAGTCGTAAAAATAAGGAACTCCTATGTAACTCGATCTAAGCCATAATGTAGACTTACCGAAACCTCCTAAACGAGAAGTCGTAAAGATAAGCAATCTTATAATAGGCGACAACCGAACCTTTCTAAAAAGGAAGTCGTAAAGTTTACACACCCTCTTTTCCAAAGAGGACCCTTTTTGTAAAACCACACTGATAAGAACGGATACATAAACTTCCAAACAGCTGCAGACCGCGCACGCTCTGTAACGCTCGCTTATCTTATTAGAACAGGAAACATTAATCTCTGTATACAACAGCTGCCGATGACTCAGCTTAGGTTTTCCCATGTATTGTAAGCCCTCGCAGGGTATATAAACCGGAGCTCTCGGAGCTCCATAGCTTCAGTCTTACGGAATCAGTGAACGTGTTAACTTCGTTGCGGCCAGTCGATCAGTCTAGGTCAGAGTGAAACTAGTCAACCACATATTTACGTTTTAATACCATTGTAATCTACGAACTTCGCAACTACGAAGAAGGTAACTCATCTTTATTATAATTGTCAAGCTGAATAAATACTTATAACTATTCGGGTGTACTGAAAACCCTTGAAGTCCTTACGTTTGCAAATCGCGTGTTTTTGGACTAAGCTTTCTTAGCAAAGGTGAAGTATACGTCTTCAAATTTACTATTCGTGGAATTAGAAGAAAATATCACGCTTGACAGAGAAATACCCTTCAAGAACAAGGATAGGGCATAACTGGGAACTCTCCTATAATTAAAAGAGTCACTTAGGTGCAGCGGCACCGTACTCCAGGCGCTAGCATCCCCATACTTATCATTTCTTCCTATCCGAACGTACGCAATCGGTCGGACATCTTGACGAAGGACTGGTCGAAGAAACCAAGCGGTATCCTCCCATCGTCCTTAGCTCTCGAGTCGCACCAGGGACGTAACACACCCACCGGCGCGTGACTCGACCAACGCGCCTATAGCGCCCACCCTACGTCCCCTTATTGCCCTAAGTCCCCACGCTACACTAGAAGAGGCGGCTCGGCGCCGCCTGCCCTTTCGAGGTCCTTCTCCCTTTCAGCTCTACTGTTGATAACGCGTGTGATGTAGGCTTCTACCATCTGCCACTCATCACGGCCCCTTAGCATTAGTCTCACCAGGTTGTCGGGTGTGACTGCGGTCCCGAGTACCACTCCCAATTCCCTTAACTTCGTTATGACCGTAGGGCACCGAAAGAGCGCGTGTTCCGCGTCGTCCTCTTCCTCCCCGCACATTTGGCAAACCGCTGAGTCCCTTTTTTTAAATTTCAGGAGGTACTTCCCGAACCCGTTATGCCCCGTGAGGGCCTGCGTGAGCACGTAGTTAACGTCGCCGTGCTTCCTCCCCACCCATGGAAGCAGGTCAGGGATCAGCCTTCTGGTCCATGCCCCTTTAGTCGCCGTCAGCCATCTTTGGTGCCACTGTTGCAGGGACCGCGCCCTTTCCTCAATCTTAATGTTACCCGTCCCCGGCGCTCTTTCTTGGCCTGATGGGCGTCCCAGCTGTTTTACCCTTCCCCATACCGCTTTCCTTTCTGCTGCGAGGATGTCCAGAGGGGGCATCCCCGCGACAACGCATGCCGCCTCGTAGGAAATGGTGCGGTACCCGCAACAGGTCCTGACAGCCCCCCTTCTGTACACCGGTACCATTAATCTTTGTAGTGCCGATTTGTAGACCGACGCCAGCAGTCTCCTTCGTTTGGGCTTGGGGCCGCCCACGTTGGGCATAAGCCGTGCTATAGCTGTTTCGGCCATGGCTGCCCTCGCGCTTGCCTTTTCCGCGTGTTGGCGGAACGACCACCACGCGTCTATTATTACTCCTAGGTATTTGAGCGATTTTTTCGGGACGATGTCGATACCGCCTATTTTGATCTTTGGTATTTCCGCCCCACGCCTTTTCCTGTTAAACACTATGCACTCGGTTTTTTCCGCTGCTATTCGCAGCCCCCGGAGCCTCATCCATTTCTCTATATCGCGAAGGACCTTGTTTGCGGCCTTTTCCGCCCTAGCTACCGTGGAGGCTTCCACGCGGATGGCGAGGTCGTCCGCGAACGCGACTAGTTCTACCCCCTCTGGAACGCTAATCTTAAGGATTGGGTCAAACGATGCATTCCACAGGGTTGGCCCGAGCACCGAACCCTGTGGGACCCCGGCGGCTACTTCTTTTTCCTCTCGCTCGCCGTCCGCGCCCTCGAGGATGAGAACCCTGCCTTTAAAGTAGTCAGATAATATTTTCATGAGGTTGTCACGTCGACCTATTCGACAGGTCGCCGTGTACTGTTCAGTATTATTATCACTATTGTTATAAACAATATTAATAATAATTATATCTTATACACTGTCAATAAACAATAAACGTATCCATATATTAGAATTAAGACGAACTATTATAGCGTTCTGTCAAGCGACATTTATTTGTTAACAATAATCATAAACAATTAACAATGTATCCGAATAACCGTTAGTCGAATAATAAGAAAGAATATTCTAGAATAATAATGTACGGTAAATCTTAAGACATTTAGTAACGGCTATAGGTAGCCAGTCGAGAACAAATAGCGATAAGAGATAACGAGTCAGCACATTCTCTCACGCGCCCCATCCAAGGCCTCGTCACTCCGCGGTCCATGCACGCCTTGCGGGCGTAGCACGGTGCCTTAGGAAGACTAGGTAGAGCGCGTAAGAACACAAAGAGCGCAGCGGCGGCTCGACGGCGGCTGGCGAGAGCGTTGCGGCGTCGTCTGAGTAGCGTCACTCTTCAAGTAGCCGTCAGTACGTGTAGTTCTGTATCTTGCAACAGCTCCGAAATTCTTTAGTTATTTCCGAGTTTCTGTAATATCAAAGAGAATTCAGTTATTCTTTTAGAGTTCAATATTATATTTTTAGATTTAATTGTTCTTGTGTGTAACTAGAATAGTGTTGTAGATTAACGCGTTTTGTAGTGATTCAAAATATATATTCATATATAGTGTACCTCAATTCAGTGACCAATTATTCAACCTCACCTCATACCTTCCCGGTGTTACTTTGAGGACCATCTGCCTACATCATAGGAGAAAGCGTCGATCCAGAGGACAGCAGGATGAAGGTAGGTTCTTTTAAGATTAATATATATTCATAATTCTGTCAGTATAAAATCTCCTTTATAATCTTGTCAAATTCGAGTAGTCATAGTAACAAATTTATATTACTTATAATTCACATATATATTTATATATTCATACATACAACACAGATATATTCATATTTAATTATACTATCAATAATTCAGTGTATTTACTGACTACAAGTCCAGCGTAAAAGAGAATTAAGAAACGCATTTGTCTCAGATAGTTCCGTCTATTCTTGGTCTCAGTTTGCTTTCTACTGTCAGTGATCTTTGCATTGTGGTTCCAAAAGGATTCTCCTTTAAGTCAGAAGTTAACCTAATACGTATTTTTATCTACTGTATTTTACTTATTTTATATATTTTACATTTATTAACCTGTCTCTGTGGATAATACAATTTCAGTCGGTAACACCCTACGGTCGGTAATAGCAACCCGTCGGTAATATCCTACGGTCGGTAATAGTAGCCTGTCGGTAACATCCTACGGTCGGTAATAGTAGCCTGTCGGTAATATACTACGGTCGGTAACCGTAGCCTGTCGGTAACATCCTACGGTCGGTAATACCAGGCTGTCGGTAACGCCACAGCCGGTAATAGTAGAACGTCGGTAATCCCTTCTGTCGGTAACAGTAAATTATCAGTACAGTCAATTGTTCAGTTATACAAACAGTTATCAACGATCGCAAGAAAGCCTCACCCCAAGTAATATTCGTAAAGCGATTGACTAAAAAGAGGCAACGTCGTGCTGTAGTAAACGGGTTCCTCGTGACACAGCCAGGACGTAACAAGGTACGGTGGTACATTCCAATCACGTTCGAGGCTTTCTAGGATGACCCTCCAACTGGCCGAGTTGAAGGCGTTTTTTACATCTACTGTAACCAGTATTACAACCCCTGCCCGTGACGCCTTACCCGCTTTATGTCTGGCGACTGCCTCGGCCAGAACCCCTATGGCGTCCAGGACGGATTTCCCCCTCCTGAATCCAAACTGCCGCTCGGAGAAACCACCGGCCGCCTCGATCGCCTCCTCGAGCCTAGGCAAGAGCAGGCGCTCGAGGAGTTTTCCGGTGGTGTCCAGCATGCAGAGGGGCCTGTACGAGGCAGCCCCCCCCCTCCCCTTTGTCCTTCGCTAGCAGGACGAGCCGCTGTTTTTTCCAGTTTGGCGGTATCCCACCCCCCCCCCCCACCAGGCAGGAGTTTAATGCCGCCAGCAACCAGTCTGGCTCGATTTGAATTATCAGACGGAGCACCTCGTTTGGCACTCTGTCAGGTCCGGGTGCCTTGCCCGTTGCCAGTCGCCTGGCCCCTCTCTCTAGTTCCTGCCTGGTGAACAGGGGGACCTCGCCAACCGGGTCCCACGCCCTGTGAGGTATCTCATCCCCCCGTGGGAATAGCTCCTCGGCGATGCGGCGGACCTCGTCCAGCGCACCGGGAGCCGTAGCCACGGCACGGTCCCTGATGTTTTTGGTGACCAGCTTATAGGGGAGTCCCCACACATCGTGGTCTACTCTCTCTATAAGCTGGTTCCACGCGTCCCCCTTGGCCTTCCGTATGGCGCGTTTAAGTTGATTTTTAAGCGTTCGATAGATTGATTCGTGGGGTTCTCCGGTGCCCCTGCGTGCCCGCCCCCTCGTAGCTCTCCTACGTACTGCTTGGCATGAGCGGCGAAGGGTCGCTATCTCCTCCGACCACCAGTAGACCGGTCTGTTCCCTCGCGCCTTCCCCTTCTTTGGCATTGAAGCCTCGCATGCTGCGATTATGCCGCGCATCGCTTGGTCGGCCCCGGGCTCGTCCGCGTTCGCCACCTCTTGCCTAATACAGCGCACGAAAGTTTCTTTGTCCCACTTCCCGAGTGCCCATCCTCTGGTGGGAGGCGGTGGTCTGTGTCCGTTCCTTGTTTCGATCAAGATCGCCTGGTGGTCGCTGAGCGTTATATCTGGGAGAACTACCCAGCGTCCCAGCGATCCCACCAGGCTTTCCGATGCAAACGTGACGTCTATAATAGAGCCCGTCCCCCTCCTTCTAAACGTGTAAGCCCTCCCGTTATTTAATGTAACCCAGTCATTGGCTGCGGCCAGGTCAGCTAGGATGTTCCCCCGCCTGTCCTGGTGGTCGCTTCCCCACGATTGCGATTTGGCGTTAAAGTCGCCTCCCACCAGGGTGGCCCTCGGCTTCTTCCCACGGCCTGAGTTAAACTCGTTATACCCTCCTCAAACTCCGCGATCGTGATGTTCGGGGAGAAGTAACATGATACTACGACTACATCCCTGATCTTGGCCGCGACGAAGCCTTTACCCTTCGCTATCACCTGCGGGCGGCCGAGGTTACGATCGAGCACCCAAATCGCGGCGAGTCTCGTGGAGTCCTGCAACCAGTATTTCCCCGGTGCTGTGCGGCGGGGTTCGCTAATTAGTCCCACCCCCGCTTTGTGGTCCCGCGCGATTTGTACTAACATATCTTGTGCCGCGGCGCACCTATTCAAGTTGCACTGTATATAGTTAAGGTTGGCCATTACGGTGCGATTATCTCGATTTCCGCGATTCCCCCCCTCGCTTTATTTCCCTGGCAGTCTCTTATGCGATGTCCCGCTTGGCCGCAGCGGAAGCAGTTGTCTCTCCTGTCGATGGGGTCTTTGCATTGGGCCGCCCAGTGTCCAACCGCGTGGCACCTAGTGCACCTTGTCGCCGATGCTTTGGTGCGCACGCGTGCAGTCACCCATCCCATTTCTATTTTCCCCGCTTGAAGGAGCTTCGCCGCCGCCTCATCCGGCAACGTGACCGTCGCTATCTGGGTTCCGCGGAAGCCCGGCCTCATCCATACTTCAGGTGGTACTCTCATCGGGCCAACTGACGTCATTACCACCTCCATAATTTCCACTGTTGTCACGCATGCATCTAGATCCAGGATCTCGAGAACCGTCTTTGGTGTTAAGATTTCGGGGCGCAGCTCGTTTCCCAGCGCCGCTCCAATGGCATTTACAAGGCCCGTTTGCGGCGGGTAAATCTGTGTCTTTTCTCGCCATACATTAGCAGTTTTGCCCGAAAGACACGTCCGTCGGGCATATCTGCCGGGTAAATCCGTGTGTGTATGGCTAGCTATACACTTAGTCTACTGCTTATTCTAGTTAGAGGTCGGGTATCGGAAAGAAATTTAAACACCTATCCCGGGAAGACGCTGTAACGTTACGTGTCTTTCTCTTACCGATATGTTGTATTCTTTACCTAGCTCCTCTCTCTCTCTCTTACTCACACGTTGGTCTAGGCTGCCGTGCGCCGCGCTGCCTCACTCGTGTGGTAGAAAAACTCCGGAGAACACCTCTTCTCCGAACTCGAAAGAACGCTTGCTTTCCTCGTGCTTCTGCCTGCCTCCGAACTAATCACTCCCGACTTGACTTTATAACTTTGAAAAAACGTGAGAAAATTCTCGCCTTCTATTCTTTTTGCTACCTGTCTTTTATATGCTTATTGCCCACCCCCGTGCTCTGATTTCGGTCCCTTTAATTGGGTCCCCGCTCCTCTTCTATCGGCGCGCGTTGCTGGCCGCGCTTGGCCTCAGCGTTGGCCTTGAACTTGCCCATCTTTCGAACTGTTACGTCACTCGTTTTTATGTGAATTCCTATCTTCCGCGATTATCCCCTTTCCTCAGCTCGCCTATCGTTTCGCGATCTAATTTCACTCGTGTGCGTCCCTTTGTCCTTTTTCTATCTATTTTTAGATCTCGACCGTTTTTTGCTTTCGCTCCGCGGAGCTATGTGCGAAATTTTGCTTCTCTCGAGTTCTAGAGGTTTCTATTTCTACTTTACGTTTATTCTACTTTTATTAATTTAGCCGTGATTTTGCTTGTAACGTTACATCGTCCCCCCAAAATAACTTAAGTTTTACTTACAGTGTAAAAGTTCTGTTTATTTTTATCTCACTACGCCGTCGTTGATTGTCTCCCTACATTGGTGAAGGTAGAATCTAAATAGTTTGCCTAGGTTGTAGAGGAATCCCTCTATTTTGTATCCCACCTCGGCGGGTATCGGGATGCATTCGCTGGTCTCCTCATCCCTTGGCCTCATGTTGAGGAGTAGCGGTTTTCCTGCGATTTCCTGTTCGATGAACTTGATCTCATGATTCACCCATGCGGTTTCGTTGCTCGGTCGTACTGCTCTTAGGGATATCAAAATGGCCATTGCCCGTACGTTTGTCCATTCTCTTGGAATGAAGAAGATATCCGGTGACCTGGCAAGCGTCCGGTAGGAATATGCAGCTATTCGCTGTGTTTTCGCATCTGACCTGCCCTCGTTCGTATCTTTCGTGATACCTTATAATACACGGTATCCCCACCCGCCGGATAGCCTCCGGTATCGGCGTCCGGCTTCCTTTCTTCTGCATGTGTTCGTGCAGGTCTTTCTGCATTTGCCGGTATCTGGCCTCATCCGTGGCTAGCCGGATCACGATTTCCCTGGGAGATATCACCCTCACGGCTCTTCCAATCTGTATGTGCTGGAGCTCTCGCCTCTCGTGGATCATGGGGATTGACTCCGGTTCGACTCCCACGTTGAAGGGCACCCACAGCCCTTTGGCGGTGCCGTACCTCTCCCTAGCTTCCAGATACTTGACCGTATTCATTTTTATTTTCTTTGTTTGCTCGATCCTTTCGCTCTCGTAGCTGATATCGCACTGGTTCTTTGTCGGCGTTAATTCCCCCTTCTTTATGTCTCATTATGACTTTGTGCTCTCCATTAGAAGTCATACCTTCTCGCGTTTTGTTGTCTTTTGGCTGTTTTTCGCTCGCTGTCTCCTTGTCTTTCTCGCTGCGCGTGTCGTCTGTCTCTCTTCCACTCATCTCGCCCTCGTCTTCCGATTTCTCTCGTTGTTCCTTCCTATGATAGACCTTCATGTTGTTTGTGTGGAATCGTCCCCGCTCTTTCCCTGTCCTCGGATCTCTTATGATGAACGTTGCCGCTCCGATTTGACTTTCTAACACGTACGGCCCTTCGTACAGCGCTAGAAATTTCGCGATCTTTTTGTTTATCGGGTCGGAGACGTTACACGCCTTTACAAGGACCCAGTCTCCCACCTTGAAATCTGCGAGTTTATGTGTTTGATTAAATTTGTCCGCTCTTTTCTTTCCTTTCGTTCGAATCCGTTCTTTGGCCATTATTAATTTTTCTTCCCAGACCGTGTTTTTATTTTTCTCATGCGCCGGAATCCATGTTGTCCACGCTCTTTGCGGCTTTTCTCCCTTATGTAACTCAATCGGAGTCAGTTCGGTAGTCTCATGATGCACTTCATTTATGCAGTTCTGTACTATCGGTATCCAGTCTATCCATTGCGCATGCTTATCACCTAAGAATGTACGAAAGAATCGTCCTAACTCGCGGTTTACTCGCTCCACGATGTTACCTTGTGGATGTCTTATCGACGAGAATACCGGTTGTATGTCCTCCTTTTTTAATTTCTCCAGCCATTTTTTGGATGTGAACTGTGTTCCGTGATCGAACTGAATGCGTTTCGGCCGTCCATGGTTTGGAACATAATGTCCAAAAATGCTTCTAATCGTCGCTGCTGCGTCCGCTTTCCTTAGTGGATATAATGCGACATATTTACTAAACGCGTCTATCGTTACAAGTATGTGCTTGTAACCTCCCTTGGTGGTTGGTAGTGGATCGTAAAAATCTATCGAGAGCAGCTCGTGTGGTCCTTCCATCACGATATTCTGCATTGCTGCATAGCTCTCCTGATTTGCTACCTTACTTCTCTGGCAGGTATCGCATGTTTTAATTATTTTCGAGATTTTCTTTTGTAGCTTTGGTATGTAAAGGTCCTCAGAGATGATTTTGTAACATTTATATGTCCCTACATGTCCGTACACCTTGTGACAATCTTCTATGAGGGTTTCCTCCAATTCCTTCGGAATCATGAGCTTCCATACGTTCTTTCCGCACTGCTTATATAGTAGATTTTGAAAGAGGCTGTATCTTTCGTTTTGCTCGTTCGGGAGTTTTTCTACGGCAGTTCTTATATCTTTTAGATACTCGTCTTCTTTCTGTTTATTCGCCATGTCCCTAGGTATTCGGTCAATGTCGTTGACGGTTTCTCGGCCAGGATGCTCGCTATTATTATTTCTCCATCTCTCGTATCCCCTTCTCCCCGTGGGATCCGACTCAGTGCGTCCGCTACTTTATTTTCCCTTCCTGGGCAGTGCTCGATTTCCATGTCATATTCCTGGATACCGATTGCCCATCGCATTAGTCGCGCGCTCGTAAATCTGCACGTCTTGAGGAACGTTAACCCTTTATGGTCCGTTCTTATAATTACTTTCGTGCCTAGGAGGTATGATCGAAATTTTTGTAATGCCCATACGATTGCTAGGAGTTCCTTTTCCGTGGTGAAATACTTTCTTTCCGCTCCCTTCAGTGTCCGACTGGCGAAGGCTACGACTCCCATTCGTCCTTCATCGTCTTTTTGCGCGAGTTCGGCTCCCAGCGCGAATTCACTTGCATCGGTGTGCAAATAGAACGGTTTTTTCGGATCGGGATGTCTTAAGACCACGGTTTCCAGAAAAAGTGTTTTCACTTTCTCAAACGCCCTTTTTCTTTCCTCCGTCCACTCCCATCTTTGACCTTTCTTGAGCATCTCTAGAAGCGGCGTGGCTTCCTGCGCGTGTTTATTCGTGAACTTCGTATAGAAGTTTATAAGTCCTAAGAATCCACGGAGTTGCTTGATATTTTTCGGCAGTGGATAGTTCCTTATCGCCTCCGTTTTCTCGATTTGTGGGCGTATTCCTTCCGTGGTCAGCACGTGTCCCAGAAAGTCGACTTCTTTTCGGAAGAACTTCGACTTTTTTAGGTTTAGTGTCACATTCATTTCTCGTAATCTTTCGAATAACTTGCGGAGGTTTTCCATATTTTCTTGTGTGTTTTCTGACACGCATAGAAGGTCGTCCACGAAATTTAGTACCCTATCTCCCAGACCTTTCAGGGCGTGTGCCAATCCCCTTATTAGGCTTGCGCTGCTTGTTTTCAACCCAAATGGTGTTACTCGGAACTCGTAGCACTGTCCGTTGTGTAGGAATGCTGTGTATTTCCTTGATTCCGGTGTCAAAGGGACTTGCCAGAAGCTGCTGACCATGTCGAGGCTGGACATGACCTTCGCCTTCCCACATTGTTGGAACAGCGTTTCAAATATTAATTTTACGTCGAAAAACGATTCGAGCGATCGACTAAACTGCCGTTTGTCTGGCAGGAAATATACTTTTGCGGATTTGCCCTGGTCGGACATACGGTCGCTACTTTTACGCTTGTCTTGCGTGCTGAGCTAGGTGTGGATGTTACTCACAGTAGAAGTGTTCGCCACATTCTGCTGGGCTGTCGTCGTTGCTGTCACCTGTTCGCTGGGAGTTGGCTGCCCTATATCTCGTTCTCCGCGCCGTCCGCAGATAAGCTCGGTGAACTGGCTCGTGCCGTAAGCTGAGCTGTCGATAAGGCTCGTCTCCTCCTTGTCGCTCGTCCAGTCGTCTACTTCCTCGTATGAACCTTGGCTGCCGCCTGGTGTTAGATTGCCTGGTCTGCTTCCTCCGTCTCGGTGTAGTTTACACCGTCCTTCACCTTGGCCTTTGCTTCTTCTGGCGATAACTGCCAAGTATTTGCAAAACGATCCCACTCGCTGCCACCAATGTGGTAATCCGCGCTCGTAAGCCGGCTACCGGTTATCTTTGGAAGCGGAAGGAAGGTGGTGTTTGAGGTATAGATCAGGTTCTTCTTGAGTATAAATATGACTTTTATTAAATAACTGGTTATAGGTGAGGCACAAGTAACCCTCCTAACTCTTTGCTCGCTCTCGATGATCTGTCTGTTCGTTTCCTCATTTCTGTGCGTGCCACTGTTACGTCCTGGCTGTGTCACGAGGAACCCGTTTACTACAGCACGACGTTGCCTCTTTTTAGTCAATCGTTTTACGAATATTACTTGGGGTGAGGCTTTCTTGCGATCGTTGATAACTGTTTGTATAACTGAACAATTGACAGTACTGATAATTTACTGTTACCGACAGAAGGGATTACCGACGTTCTACTATTACCGGCTGTGGCGTTACCGACAGCCTGGTATTACCGACCGTAGGATGTTACCGACAGGCTACGGTTACCGACCGTAGTATATTACCGACAGGCTACTATTACCGACCGTAGGATATTACCGACAGGTTACTATTACCGACCGTAGGATATTACCGACAGGTTACTATTACCGACCGTAGGATATTACCGACAGGTTACTATTACCGACTGTAGGGTATTACCGACTGAAATGGTATAATCCACAGAGACAAGTTAATAAATGTAAAATATATAAAATAAGTAAAATACAGTAGATAAAAATACGTATTATGTTAACTTCTGACTTAAAGGAGAATCTTTTTGGAACCACAATGCAAAGATCACTGACAGTATAAAGCAAACTGAGAGCAAGAATAGACGGAACTATCTGAGACAAATGCGTTTCTTAATTCTCTTTTACGCTGGACTTGTAGTCAGTAAATACACTGAATTATTGATAGTATAATTAAATATGAATATATCTGTGTTGTATGTATGAATATATATATATATGTGAATTATAAGTAATATAAATTTGTTACTATGACTACTCGAATTTGACAAGATTATAACGGAGATTTTATACTGACAGAATTATGAATATATATTAATCTTAAAAGAACCTACCTTCATCCTGCTGTCCTCTGGATCGACGCTTTCTCCTATGATGTAGGCAGATGGTCCTCAAAGTAACGCCAGGAAGGTATGAGGTGAGGTTGAATAATTGGTCACTGAATTGAAGTACACTATATATGAATATATATTTTGAATCACTACAAAACGCGTTAATCTACAACACTATTCTAGTTACACACAAGAACAATTAAATCTAAAAATATAATATTGAACTCTAAAAGAATAACTGAATTCTCTTTGATATTACAGAAACTCGGAAATAACTAAAGAATTTCGGAGCTGTTGCAAGATACAGAACTACACGTACTGACGGCTACTCGAAGAGTGACGCTACTCAGACGACGCCGCAACGCTCTCGCCAGCCTCCGTCGAGCCGCCGCTGCGCTCTTTGTGTTCTTACGCGCTCTACCTAGTCTTCCTAAGGCACCGTGCTACGCCCGCAAGGCGTGCATGGACCGCGGAGTGACGAGACCTTGGATGGGGCGCGTGAGAGAATGTGCTGACTCGTTATCTCTTATCGCTATTTGTTCTCGACTGGCTACCTATAGCCGTTACTAAATGTCTTAAGATTTACCGTACATTATTATTCTAGAATATTCTTTCTTATTATTCGACTAACGGTTATTCGGATACATTGTTAATTGTTTATGATTATTGTTAACAAATAAATGTCGCTTGACAGAAACGCTATAATAGTTCGTCTTAATTCTAATATATGGATACGTTTATTGTTTATTGACAGTGTATAAGATATAATTATTATTAATATTGTTTATAACAATAGTGATAATAATACTGAACAGTACACGGCGACCTGTCGAATAGGTCGACGTGACAAAAGCTCCGTTTTCATGTCTAACCTCGGTCGGACTTGTTGCAGGTGCTTCCGTTATATTGGTCTCGATGACATTCTTTCGGTTAAGATTCTTCAACTCTTTGGGAGACTTCGTTATTTCCTCTGGTTGTGCGGCCTCGGTCGCGAGTTTGTTACCGGAGTACAAAACGATTCTCTTTTCCTCTTTATGTATTTGTTCGTTTCTATCCGAACAGTCAGAGTCCATTATGTCTAAAGCTCCGTTTTCATGTCTAACCTCGGTCGGACTTGTTGCAGGTGCTTCCGTTATATTGGTCTCGATGACATTCTTTCGGTTAGGATTCTTATATTTCTTAGCTCGTTTCTTCTTCTTCTTTGGCATTGAACATGATTCTTCTTTGTAGTAATTATCGTTGATTTTTTCAGCTTCACTTCCTTCATTGCTCGTTGGCGGCTGGCCCGTGGATTTTTCCGGTTCCTCGTCAAGTGCCTCTTGCAGCTTAATCTTTGGGAAGCGGATGGCGACTCCTTTCTCGGCGGTATTATACGCGTATAGGTAAGTTTTACTATTTTGATTAGTTACGAGCGCATCTCCAATGAATACCTCCGGTCGCGTTTCTACTCTATCTATATAGCCTTCCATTGGCGAGTCGTTAGTTAATTGGACACATATTTGTGTCTTGGAACGGGGTGGAAGTCTCGCGAAATTTTCCGTAAAGAACGGCACTTCTTTGTTTTTCAATTGTAGTTTCTGCTCCTTGTAATCGATTCGTGCTCCCGTTGTTATAAAATATGGCGTGCCCAAAATACCGTCCTGCTCAATGGGAAAATCATTTTCCACAACTTGAAATGGTATCGTTTCATTAAAGATGCAAGCGTATACACACCCCAGTGTTTTTAAATTTGTACCGGTGATTCCCGTGATTTGATAAGTTTCCTCTTTATAAATATAAGATTCGTCGATTACCATTCTTCTTTTAACTACATTTAATTCTGCTCCGGTATCAAGCATGAATAGAACCATGTTTCCGTCTGAGTGCACGTGCAAAATCGAAATCGTTTCGAATTTCATGACGCGTATGGTTCGGGAGGGTTCCCCCTGAGACGCGCCAGTTTTCAGAGGGGTAGCGCCGTTTCCCGACTGCGACTCATTATACCTCTTCTTCCGGCACTCATCGATCGTATGGCCGAGATTACGGCAATAATCGCATACCTTGGGATCTTTAGGAGGGGGTCTTCCGTTCTTTGCCCAACATCGTTCTGCGGTGTGTCCTTGCTTTTGGCAATAAGTGCAAGAGAAGCTTCCGATTCGATTGTCATCTCGTGATTGAGATGGTCCCGGTGCAGGTTGCGTAGAGTCAGGTTGCCTTACTCCAGATGTAAATCGAGACCAGGTGGTGTTGCTCCTTTCCATTGGCCGTGCCCGTTGATGTAGCTCTTCATAACGTCGGTTTTCGTCTTCCGCTTCAATTGCGGCATGTATGGCGTCGTGCAGCCTGATAAACTTTGATGGGTTGATCTTAATTCCGCGTTTGAGTCCTCGAGAAAAAAACTTGATGGCTTCTGCCTCTGTATCTTGCTTAAACAATGGGTCTTGTCTTGCGTGAGTCTTAGAATGCGTTTCGAACAGCAGTTGTAATAATTTGGCGACGCGAGCGCCGTAGGTGATCACATTTTCTGTATGATTTTGTACGATGTTGCTTAGCTGTGAGTACAGTGTTGAGAGTGATAATCGTGGTGAAAACAAATTCTCTAAGAACTCCAATAATTCCTCTACCGTTTGGAAGAGTCGGTTTTCCATGTAATCCTTCGCCGGACCCTGTAGCCTGTTTCTGATAAGTTTTACGAGATTTATTTCAGATCGAGCAGGAATCATGTCCCTAGCGTTCCTACATCCTTCCGCAAAAGTTCGGAAAGTGTCTGCTCGTCCTTGAAAGTATGGTACTGCTTCAAGAGCGTCTTTTAGCGTAATTTGTGGAATAATAATGTGATCCATGTTTTCCACTGTGGGTAAAGTTGGCGTCAATATAGGTGTAGGCTTTGGTTGCGTCTGTGTGTATGTTTGAGGTTGTATGTGTGCTTGTGAGCCAGTCGGTGTGTCGGTGCTTGTGGTACTTGTATAGGTGCACCTTGTTTGGATATGCGATGCGGCCGTCGTCGTAATCAGGTTTCCCTCTGCGCTGGAGGTGTCTCTTGGCATGATGGGCATCTTCCTGCTATTTAAGAATCCTTCTCCTTCTTCGGAACCGTTCCACTTGTATTACCTCGGTAATTAATGATCGGTACTTGAGTTCCGTTGGCAAGCTATCCCACCGCTGCCACCAAAAATTTATTCTTCTATCTTATGTTACGTCCCTGGTGCGACTCGAGAGCTAAGGACGATGGGAGGATACCGCTTGGTTTCTTCGACCAGTCCTTCGTCAAGATGTCCGACCAATTGCGTACGTTCGGATAGGAAGAAATGATAAGTATGGGGATGCTAGCGCCTGGAGTACGGTGCCGCTGCACCTAAGTGACTCTTTTAATTACAGGAAAGTTCCCAGTTATGCCCTATCCTTGTTCTTGAAGAGTATTTCTCTGTCAAGCGTGATATTTTCTTCTAATTCCACGAATAGTAAATTTGAAGACGTATACTTCTCCTTTGCTAAGAAAGCTTAGTCCAAAAACGCGCGACTTTGTAAACGTACGGACTTCAGGGGTTTTCAGTACACCCGAATAGTTATAAGTATTTATTCAGCTTGACAATTATAATAAAGATGAGTTACCTTCTTCGTAGTTGCGAAGTTCGCAGATTACAATGGTATTAAGACGTAAATATGTGGTTGACTAGTTTCACTCTGACCTCGACTGATCGACTGGCCGTAACGAAGTTAACACGTTCACTGATTCCGTAAGACTGAAGCTATGGAGCTCCGAGAGCTCCGGTTTATATACCCAGCGAGGGCTTACAATACATGGGAAAACCTAAGCTGAGTCATCGGCAGCTGTTGTATACAGAGATTAATGTTTACTGTTCTAATAAGATAAGCGAGCGTTACAGAGCGTGCGCGGTCTGCAGCTGTTTGGAAGTTTATGTATCCGTTCTTATTAGTGTGGTTTTACAAAAAGGGTCCTCTTTGGAAAAGAGAGTGTGTAAACTTTACGACTTCCTTTTTAGAAAGGTTCGGTTGTCGCCTATTATAAGATTGCTTATCTTTACGACTTCTCGTTTAGGAGGTTTCGGTAAGTCTACATTATGGCTTAGATCGAGTTACATAGGAGTTCCTTATTTTTACGACTTCCTCTTAGAGAGCGTGACTAGGTTTAGTTTAGTTTATATTTTTCTAGTTATGCGCTCTAAGGGTGCGGTTCGACGGTTACAAAAATAGTGCAAATATTTACACGTGGTAAGGTTACATGTTGAATAGGTGCACACGTTTTCTAGAGGTTACTGGTTGTATCTCATATGTTACTAAGTTTTAAATATTATTTTAATGCAAATATATATATAAAAAAGGTTAGTTTACGTATTATGCACGTATTCAATTTATAATTATCCTAGTTATTATAAAGAATTAGGAAAGATACGTTTACTACAGGTTGTATATGATATATATATATATATATAACTAACTTAATAAAGTCTTATTCGGATGTGTAAATAATAATAGAAAAGGTGAAATCACTGACACCATTAAAACGCCACCGCCATTGAACGCACTAACACTTTTTACGTGTCTTTACGTGTGCGTAGGTTGTATGCTTTCTTGGGAGCGTTGTCCTCCGTCGAGCTGCTGCAAAATGGCCAGCACCCTGGCTCCGGGCTGCTTTCGGGTACTTCCAATACCTGGCAGCGGGATGGCTGCGGTGGTCCTGTTACGTCCTGGCTGTGTCACGAGGAACCCGTTTACTACAGCACGACGTTGCCTCTTTTTAGTCAATCGCTTTACGAATATTACTTGGGGTGAGGCTTTCTTGCGATCGTTGATAACTGTTTGTATAACTGAACAATTGACGGTACTGATAATTTACTGTTACCGACAGAAGGGATTACCGACGTTCTACTATTACCGGCTGTGGGGTTACCGACAGCCTGGTATTACCGACCGTAGGATGTTACCGACAGGCTACGGTTACCGACCGTAGTATATTACCGACAGGCTACTATTACCGACCGTAGGATGTTACCGACAGGCTACTATTACCGACCGTAGGATATTACCGACGGGTTGCTATTACCGACCGTAGGGTGTTACCGACTGAAATTGTATTATCCACAGAGACAGGTTAATAAATGTAAAATATATAAAATAAGTAAAATACAGTAGATAAAAATACGTATTATGTTAACTTCTGACTTAAAGGAGAATCCTTTTGGAACCACAATGCAAAGATCACTGACAGTAGAAAGCAAACTGAGACCAAGAATAGACGGAATTATCTGAGACAAATGGTTTCTTAATTCTCTTTTACGCTGGACTTGTAGTCAGTAAATACACTGAATTATTGATAGTATAATTAAATATGAATATATCTGTGTTGTATGTATGAATATATATATATATATGTGAATTATAAGTAATATAAATTTGTTACTATGACTACTCGAATTTGACAAGATTATAACGGAGATTTTATACTGACAGAATTATGAATATATATTAATCTTAAAAGAACCTACCTTCATCCTGCTGTCCTCTGGATCGACGCTTCTCCTATGATGTAGGCAGATGGTCCTCAAAGTAACGCCGGGAAGGTATGAGGTGAGGTTGAATAATTGGTCACTGAATTGAAGTACACTATATATGAATATATATTTTGAATCACTACAAAACGCGTTAATCTACAACACTATTCTAGTTACACACAAGAACAATTAAATCTAAAAATATAATATTGAACTCTAAAAGAATAACTGAATTCTCTTTGATATTACAGAAACTCGGAAATAACTAAAGAATTTCGGAGCTGTTGCAAGATACAGAACTACACGTACTGACGGCTACTTGAAGAGTGACGCTACTCAGACGACGCCGCAACGCTCTCGCCAGCCGCCGTCGAGCCGCCGCTGCGCTCTTTGTGTTCTTACGCGCTCTACCTAGTCTTCCTAAGGCACCGTGCTACGCCCGCAAGGCGTGCATGGACCGCGGAGTGACGAGGCCTTGGATGTGGCGCGTGAGAGAATGTGCTGACTCGTTATCTCTTATCGCTATTTGTTCTCGACTGGCTACCTATAGCCGTTACTAAATGTCTTAAGATTTACCGTACATTATTATTCTAGAATATTCTTTCTTATTATTCGACTAACGGTTATTCGGATACATTGTTAATTGTTTATGATTATTGTTAACAAATAAATGTCGCTTGACAGAAACGCTATAATAGTTCGTCTTAATTCTAATATATGGATACGTTTATTGTTTATTGACAGTGTATAAGATATAATTATTATTAATATTGTTTATAACAATAGTGATAATAATACTGAACAGTACACGGCGACCTGTCGAATAGGTCGACGTGACACCTCCCCCCTTAAGTAAGTCGCACGGTAGAGTCAGCTTCGTGCGACTTTGCACGACAGGACGCACGGATTCCCTCCAATATGGGATATCGGACGGCACTGCGGGGTTTTGGGGTCACTTGCACTGCACTACCAGCCTCAGAATCATCAGCTGGGGGGTCGGTCGGCAATCGACTGTCTTCCATTGCCGCGTTCACGTGATTATCTTCAGTGGAGGTCCTGTCAGGCTTCCTTCCGCTGAGATGCAGCAACAGGTAAGTAACTGAACTCCAGACTGCTCCTAATAGGTGTAGGCTCCAACCATAAACCGTATGTAGGGCGTATCCTCTGATGATAGCATCAACGCAGAGTCTGATGCCCTTGAAGATAAGTATCAGACCGATCACTCCTGCGCTAGCGCTGCCGAATGTCAGAAACCCGCTCCAAATTTTAGAAACGGCGTTCTCTGCTATTCGGTTTATGTCTGCTTCATTCAGCAGACTCAACATGGACACCGTATCCTGAGGTACACGACGGCCAGTAGCTCCTCTCACTATGGCGTTCAGGACAGACGGCTTTTCCGCCGGGAACATTATGTGATCGCGGAGATTATCCAGATCCTGTTGAGAATAGATGCCGCTTGTTGCCAATGACCCTGCATCGATATACTTCCAAGTCGGCCGCGACATAGGTTGTAGTATCTGCGGTGGCAACGATTCCATCGGCTTCGGGGCGAACTTATACCAGGTTCCTTCGATCTCGAACATGGGTGGAAGTAAACCCGTGCACTCGCGGATGGTTCCAGACTTGAGCAGGATTCGAGACTTCGGTGTCAGGAACATGCTACTGTTCTGTTGGTATACTGGAAGTTCCTGGTAACAATCAGTTGTATGTCTGATTTTTACTGCGACCGGGGTACACTTTACGATATGTATGACTTCGCCCGCTACTACTGCCATGTATCCCGGAGCTCGCATAACTGTATAGGCGAACTCGTCCGGGAGCAGTGTAGCTACCGCTAAAGCGTTCTTAAGAACTTGTTTCTCCAACTGACATTTCTGATGGACGACGTCCCGGTATAGCGCAGTCATCTGGGTTCCGATATGTTTCTCCACGTAGATGAACTTGGTGTTGATATACGCGAACAGGTCCAGATTCTCAACAGGCATTTTTGCTCTTGTGGCAAACGTTCTTCCTTTTTCGGTTTCCAGGATAAACAGTTTCGGGTGCTCGCTGCGCAGTAGTGTGTACCCACAGAGGTGGTACTCGGTTCTTTTTTCCAAGGCGAACGTGATCTCGCTGGTGGTGATTGTATACACCTCAGCTTCATGGACCGTTCGATTTACAGGTGTCAGCTTCGTTGCCAGGCCCTCGTACAGGACGCTATAATGGTTAAAGTCACAAGAGGTGCCTGGATGAGTTGACCAGTAGACGTTGCCGTCTTCATCCGTTATACAGGACCCATCGGTGAATGTGCATGCAGCACCGCTTCGTAGAATAACGTTGTTCTCCCGAATCTTCACTGATGCCCTGTAGTGCTGAAGATTAATCTTCACAGAAGCCTGGACTACAACACCATCCCATGTGCCGTAGGGATCCGCATACTGTGTTCCTGAACAGCGACCTTCGGTATTAACGGATCCTGCCAAAGTTACACTACGATACTGCGTAATGTTTGCTTTCAAACCGAACAACTGCGCTGCTGGAGTAATAGATATTACTCCCGTATTGATCGCTGTTTTGCATGCCTCTGCTGGTATATCCATCAGATATACGCGTCTACCATTTTGAACAATGGATACGTGCGAGGACATACCACAATAGTAAATTGTTCTGTCTAATTCTACGCGGCACTGAGTCACTTGAGTGTTCTCGAATTCGGCTAGTTGCAATAATTGCACATACACTTCAGTCGATCTGGGTTCGGAAACGGGTATATTACAGTCCCCTGTATCTAACAACGACATTGTTGTGACATTCATTGCTGTTCCGCCACAATCATATCCTAACAGAGCATCTGCGTCGCCTAACATCAATATTGCCGCTACGAAGATTATCTAAACAGAAATGTCCTTTGCTTTGACTTAAAATACGATATACTATGTACTATTCTTTAACTCTGGATTTTCTAAGTTTGTTTATATGTACGGTTTTCGTTTTACCACCTATTTTAATTTTTATATTATTGTTTGGTAGCACTTCCAGAACCTGATGCGGGCCTGTGTACTGGTCTCCCAGCTTGGATGTCGGTTCCTTTAACAAGAATACAGAATCTCCTACTTTCAGACTTTGAGGGTTCACTTCCCTATCGTAATAGTGTTTTGATTTTTCTTTTGCTCCGATCAGATTCCTTCGTGCTGTTTCCTGTGCCTTATTCAATTTACTGGCTAACTTAACATAGTAATCTAGATAGGTCTGATCCATTTCCTCCTCAATGGGTGGGTCAGACGACGGAGTTCTTGCCGGTTTACCAAAAACTAACTCGTGCGGTGTAAACCGCGTACCTTCATGAACGCTTGTGTTATAAGACAGCATGGCAAGGTCTAACCACTGGTCCCAGTTCTGTTCACTGCTAGTATACTGTTTTAAATATTCAATAAGGACGTGGTGCGACCTTTCCAACGAACCGTTTGACTGCGGATAGAATGCCGTAGTTTTATACTGCTTAATCTTGAATTTACGCGCTATTGTCTTAATCAACGAGCTTAAGAAATTTGACCCCTGGTCTGTGAGGACAGATCGGGGTGCTCCGTATTTACAGATCAAATTCTTAATCATAGCATCGGCTATGTGTACTGACGATATTCCTTCAAGAGGGACGGCAATAGAAAATTTAGTCAGCTGATCCTGCATGGTCAGGATGTATTTATTATTATTTTCGGTAGTTGGTAAGGGCCCTACTACGTCAAGAGCTACCTTGTCGAAAGCAGCTCCTGGCGTATCAGTGATAAGCATCGGTTGCTTATTTTTTACTCTGACCAACTTTTTCAATTGACAAGCTAAACAATTTTGGATAAATTCCCGAACTTGACCTTTCATATTGTCCCAACAATACCGATGTCGGAGACGGTTATACGTCTTCGTCACGCCCTTATGGCCAGCTGTGGCAGAGGCATGATTTTCTCGGATCAACTCCTCTCGTTCTTCGGGTCCTGGAATTCTTACAAGGTTTTTACATATAATTACTTTACAATTCTCACGATCGAATACATCGCTGAGTAGTCGCTGTACTCTGGCCCATGGTATTCCATCCAGCTCTGGTGTCCTGGAAATGCTGACAGTTTTAAGATTAAGTTCCCTGGTTACACTTAACAATGAACCGAGACATTCGATCAGAATTCCTTCATCGAGAGGGGTATTCAAGGTCTCTTTTACTGGCAGTGATATCAGTTTTCTGCTTCCAAATTCTGTGACTCTCGCTCTACCTAATGACAGTAACCTATAAGTAGGGAGTTTACCTTGAGCTACTAACTGGTTTGCACCCTCATCTATCAGTTCCCCTTTCTGGGTTATCATTATTACTAAACTGTCGCGTCGCGTACTAAACAAATCGCGTGATTCTATCAGGTTTTCGGTTATGCGGAATTGTCCAGGTGGTTGATCTGGTAAGGCGTACGGTCGCGGAACAGGTTCGGTTTGATCGCCAGAGTCGGTTGTTGATTCTGGGCTGAGTAACGTATTCTGAATGCCGTCTGGCGTTGTTATGATTACTTCTGTATTAAGGTTCAGATTCCAGTCGGAATTTGTTTCGTCATCTGTCTGACTTGGCACGGTTATATTCCTGTTTAAGTCGTCATCACTCGGCTCTTCGCTGAGTGAATTTGCTACGGTCTGAAAACGATGCTGTTCACTGAGTATCGGTGATTCCTGTGAAGTATCCTCGTCAAATATATTTAAAGGACCACCCGATGTCGACGGGAGTTCCTGGTTTGTCTGAGCTGGTTGTATTTCCCGAGTTACCGATTCTGGTTCTCTCGACGTCGCGGTTTGAGGAACAGTACCGAATATAAGCTGCGATTCATCGGATGTGCTACTATCTGAATTTAAAACCATAATATTGGCAGGAAGTTCCGGAGGATTTCGCGACAAAGCGTCGGCGTTTGCATTGGCTGATCCCGATTTGTAAACTACTTTATAATCATATTCGGCCAATTTGAGGCCCCACTTGACCAATCTGGAAGTCGGATCCTTAACGGAGTTTAACCAGACTAACGGTTTGTGATCTGTAACCAGCTGAAATTCCCGTCCGAACAGATACGGCCTGAAATAGTGTACTGCGTATACTATCGATAATAACTCCCGTTCAATTGTGGAATAATTCTTTTCCGCTGTATTCAGGAGTCTAGAACAGAAAGCTATAGGTAGGTCCTTGCCAATAGGCCCTTGACTGAGGACCGCGCCTATTGCATATCCTGATGCATCCGTTGTTACGTTAAACGGCTGACTAAAATCGGGGAATTGCAAAATAGGTTCTTTACAGAGAGCATCTCTTAATTCGCAAAAAGCCTGATCTTGTGCTGGAGTCCACTGAAATGTTACTTCCTTTTTCAGTAGATCTGTGAGCGGTTTCGCTACTTTTGAAAAAGCCGGGATAAAACGTCGATAATATCCCGCTAAACCTAAAAATTGACGGATCTGTTTTACGGATTTCGGACGAGGAAAATTCCGGACGGCTGTTAATTTTCCTGGCTCAGGTTTGACACCATCTTCTCCGATGACGTGTCCTAAATAAGTAACCTCCTTACGCAGGAACTCACATTTGTCTGGCTGTAACTTTAGATTCGCCTGTCTTAAACGTTCTATCAATTTATTATATTTTACCTCGTGTTCATCTAAAGATCGAGCATACACCACAACGTCGTCCAGGTAGACGAACATTTCTTCGCCTTGTAGGCCTATAAGCACTAGATCCATTAGGCGTTGGAACCTTGCCGGCGCGTTCTTCAGCCCGAATGGCATCCGAGTGAACTCATAGTGCCCATATGGCGTCGAAAATGCAGTCTTATGACGATCGTCGGGATGCATCTCGATCTGATGAAATCCTGATTTCAGGTCGAAAATCGAAAAGTATTTGGCTGAACCAAGCTGATCGAGAATTTCATTTATATTAGGTAGGGGGTAGGCATCCCCTATTGTTTTCGCGTTAAGACCCCTGTAATCGATAACCATGCGCCATTTCGGTTGTCCTTTAGAATCTGCTTTTTTTGGCACAATCCAAATCGGGGAATTATACGGGGACACAGACGGTTTTATGATTCCTGTACTGAACAGTTCCGCGGTCTGGTTATCTATCTCTTTCTTGTGTACTGGCGGAAAACGGTACTGCCTTGTAAACACCGGAATTTCATCAGTAGTCAAAATTCGGTGCTGGGTTACGTTAGTGCAGCTAAGTTGCTCTCCGGGCAATTGAAATCTGTCAGCACTAGAGGCCAACAGTTTATCAACACTTTGAATCTCTTCCGCGTTCAGATGCTCAAGCCGGAGCAATGCTTTGAGTTCTGATACTCGGTTTGTATCATTTATTTTAAAAACCTTAACGGGGCGACTATGATTATTTCTGAGCTTTGATTTCTGTTGTGAAGATTCTAATTTACCTTCTTCCTGTTCCAGATGCTTCGGTTTTTCGAACTCAGGATTTGGAAGGGCAGAATTTGGACTGACAGGATTCGGATAAACGAAACTTGGATTGACAGGATTCGGACGAACGGAACATGGACTGACAGGATTCGGATAAACGGAACTTGGACTGACAGGATTCGGACAAACGGAACTTGGACTGACAGGATTCGGATAAACGGAACTTGGACTGACAGGATTCGGACAAACGGAACTTGGACTGACAGGATTCGGACAAACGGTACTTGGACTGACAGGATTCGGACAAACGGAACTTGGACTGACGGAACTCGGACAGACAAAACTCTCTAGAGTAATGGTGGGTACCACTATCTCCTGTACCTGCTCGGTAGTATTAATCAACCTAAAATATGCTCGGCCGTTCTGGTTCTTCACCAGGGCTTCTCCGGCGAATAACCCGGGCGGAGCATCTAGTAACGGAATGTAGCCCTCCTCTATTTCTGGGTTAGCTACTTTACAACAGAATACTGTACTGGACCTAGGAGGTATCGCGACTATTTCTCGGGTTATGAATGGTATTTCAGATTCGCCCAATTCCAAACACTCCCTTTCATAGTTTACGTTGGCGCCACGATGTTTCAGAAATTCTGAACCTAAGATACCGTCCTGTTCTATCGGAAATTCAGCGTTTACAATGTGAAATTTTTCTGGTTTGCCTAATATGTTTACTTCTAACGTACCCAAGGTATTCACGAACTTCTTAACAATTCCGCTGATTCTAAGTATATCATTCCTGTCGACGGCCTGATTACTCTTGAGTACACTGATCTTTAATAGGTTTATTTCAGAACCGGTATCTATCATCATGTCTAAGTGCTGAGTTTCGATTGTTAAATTCACCGTTGGCGCCTTCGCAGTAGGTTTATATCGCACTACTGCGATGCTACGGGGCTCGTTGCCCTGGTCACGAGTTTCGGACGCGACTGCGCTGGGGCGGCCCGCTCCGCGTCCGTTACATTCGGGCCGCTCTGCGCGTTTCCCGACTTCCGCGCTTGTTCCTGCCTCATTCGGTTATTGTACTCGCGCGTTTGGCAGTCATATTTCATGTGTCCTATCTTCTTACAGTAATTGCAAATAACGTTCTGACTACTATTTCCCGCCTGTAAAGGTCGCGAGCCTTGGGACGGTGCAGGACCTTGGTTAAAGCCCTGGTTCCTAACTGCCTGAGGAGGAGGAGCACTTGTATTATTAGAGCGTGGTAAGGGCCGCGGAGTACCAGAATTACTTGTAGTGGGCAATTCCTGTTTCCTTGCAGGGTCACGCCAGCATTGCGACTGGATGTGGCCCGTTCTACCGCAAAAAGTGCAATTAAGACTGACGGGTGTTGCCGCGTGGACCGTTGCTGTTGCCATGCGCGGCTGAGTTTTAAACCGTTCCGCATCGCGTTCAGCCAGTTTACTAATGCGTAGTAAAGCACTGGATGCCGACGCTACGTCGTTGCAGCGTTCGAGTCGAAGCGGAAAACGAAATTCCGGTGGTAATCCGTTAATAAAACATTCTAGGGCTTCCGCTTCCAATTTTTCTCGTTCCTGTACTGTTAAACGGCTACCAGTTGCCCTCATCTCACACTCCATGACAGCCTGCCTTAAGTCTTTGACTCTACCTATATAGTCGAGCACATGCTCGTCCGGTTTCTTAAATACGTTATTCAACGCGCCACGATAATAGTTTGCAGAACGGGACGGTAAAAATGAAGATTTCAGAATGTCTACTAATCCTTCCATTGTCGTAATTCCCTCGTCTTCTATTGCGAGATATGCATGACCATGTAATTTCATTCTGACTAATCTAACTAATGCTTTTTCTGTTTCAACAGTTGAATTCGGGGGTAACATGTCCATCGCTCTCTTTAGCGACCGCGTAAACTGAAGTACAGATATATTATGTCCATCAAATTTAGGTACTGTATCCACAATCTCTTTGAGCTTGATAGACGGGACGGCAATACGCGGAGGAACCATAGGTACGTATGGCTCTTCTATCGGATCTACTCGTCTCGCTCTGAATAATTCCCGCCTCTGTTACGACCCTGGTGCGACTCGAGAGCTAAGGACGATGGGAGGATACCGCTTGGTTTCTTCGACCAGTCCTTCGTCAAGATGTCCGACCAATTGCGTACGTTCGGATAGGAAGAAATGATAAGTATGGGGATGCTAGCGCCTGGAGTACGGTGCCGCTGCACCTAAGTGACTCTTTTAATTATAGGAGAGTTCCCAGTTATGCCCTATCCTTGTTCTTGAAGGGTATTTCTCTGTCAAGCGTGATATTTTCTTCTAATTCCACGAATAGTAAATTTGAAGACGTATACTTCACCTTTGCTAAGAAAGCTTAGTCCAAAAACACGCGATTTGTAAACGTAAGGACTTCAGGGGTTTTCAGTACACCCGAATAGTTATAAGTATTTATTCAGCTTGACAATTATAATAAAGATGAGTTACCTTCTTCGTAGTTGCGAAGTTCGCAGATTACAATGGTATTAAAACGTAAATATGTGGTTGACTAGTTTCACTCTGACCTCGACTGATCGACTGGCCGCAACGAAGTTAACACGTTCACTGATTCCGTAAGACTGAAGCTATGGAGCTCCGAGAGCTCCGGTTTATATACCCAGCGAGGGCTTACAATACATGGGAAAACCTAAGCTGAGTCATCGGCAGCTGTTGTATACAGAGATTAATGTTTCCTGTTCTAATAAGATAAGCGAGCGTTACAGAGCGTGCGCGGTCTGCAGCTGTTTGGAAGTTTATGTATCCGTTCATACCAGTGTGGCTTTACAAAAAGGGTCCTCCTTGGAAAAGAGAGTGCGTAAACTTTACGACTTCCTTTTTAGAAAGGTTCGGTTGTCGCCTATTATAAGATTGCTTATCTTTACGACTTCTCGTTTAGGAGGTTTCGGTAAGTCTACATTATGGCTTAGATCGAGTTACATAGGAGTTCCTTATTTTTACGACTTCCTCTTAGAGAGCGTGACTAGGTTTAGTTTATATTTTTCTAGTTATGCGCTCTAAGGGTGCGGTTCGACGGTTACAAAAATAGTGCAAATATTTACACGTGGTAAGGTTACATGTTGAATAGGTGCACACGTTTTCTAGAGGTTACTGGTTGTATCTCATATGTTACTAAGTTTTAAATATTATTTTAATGCAAATATATATATAAAAAAGGTTAGTTTACGTATTATGCACGTATTCAATTTATAATTATCCTAGTTATTATAAAGAATTAGGAAAGATACGTTTACTACAGGTTGTATATGATATATATATAACTAACTTAATAAAGTCTTATTCGGATGTGTAAATAATAATAGAAAAGGTGAAATCACTGACACCATTAAAACGCCACCGCCATTGAACGCACTAACACTTTTTACGTGTCTTTACGTGTGCGTAGGTTGTATGCTTTCTTGGGAGCGTTGTCCTCCGTCGAGCTGCTGCAAAATGGCCAGCACCCTGGCTCCGGGCTGCTTTCGGGTACTTCCAATACCTGGCAGCGGGATGGCTGCGGTGGTCCAAAAGGTTCATGGATCCTCGCTATCGGAGGCCGATTTGAACGCAGGATGTCAGCTACATAATACGGGGTAGGTCGTCTCTGGACCGGTTCGTCGTATATATGCTCCTCGTCATCTCTCTTTCTCTTCGGTGAGACTTTTGTTCCGGTAGATGAAGATGGACCTTCGTGTCGATTCGCCGTGACGTCACGGTCCATTGCTGTCATGGAGAGGACTCTGCGTTCGGCGACGATCAGTGCCTTGGCCTCTGCGAGGGTTATTACTCCCGGTGCAGGCGGAATGGGGCGTTCCAGAGGTTCACCGATGTCCACAGGTAAGCTCGTGTGTCTTCTTATGCCGTACCCCTGTTGGCCTCCTTCCGTAGTGGCACGGTACTGGGATGGTCCAGCGTCATTACGTCTTATTTCTAACTCAGAGGTGCGCATCAATAGATCATCGTATATTACGCGATGCTCCTCCCGTTCTTCTTCGATGTCGAGACACTCTGCTGTGATTGACCATGCGTCTTCAGGTGTCTTGTTGAGTTTAAAATATCCGCAAGGGCATGACCAGGCGGCTGTAGAGGTAGGGACGTCACTAGAGGTAGGGACGTCACACCCCCCCTGTTGACAAGGTTCGAGGTCCCCCTCGAACGTACTAGGTGTAGTCTCGTTTGTCGATGGTGGCGTGTCGGAAGGGTAGACTTCCTCGTCGCACATAAGTTGTTCATCCTCCCATGCTTCTTCATTGGAGAGTGCTTCTTCGATTGTTTCCATATCTGGTGAATACGCTTCTCGCGTAGCGAATCGCTGTACTTCGTGAGAATACATATCGCTGCCTCCTTCGGCATCTACTTCGTTATGACTTTCTGTCGGGTTGGTTGGTACCGGAATCGTCGTTACGTATGTTGGTTGCACATAATATTGTTGTGGTGCCATCGGCACGTACTGGTATAAATTTGTGTTGCTATCTTGCCATTGCAGCGCGTTGCAAGCGTTGACCATCGCTGCGATTCTGTCAGCGTTATTTTTTATCCATTCACCGGTGAAAGCCATGGTAATTTTATAAGTTGATTTAAAACACACGAGAAAAAGTAACGATATAGTTCTGAAACGAACAAGTCTCAAGTTGAAGTTCTGGATGGAACTTCTGGAGCGAGTTTCTTCTGTTGGTCTTCCTCGAGAAGTTTTCGGAGAGTTCAGGTAATCTGATTCCTTCGTGAATTCGTAGAATTGGTAGTACTCCTTAGGTAAGTGAGTCGCTTCCTTCTGCTAAGGTGATCCTTGAGACTTAGCTTCGTCGTACAGGTGTTACGTCCCTGGTGCGACTCGAGAGCTAAGGACGATGGGAGGATACCGCTTGGTTTCTTCGACCAGTCCTTCGTCAAGATGTCCGACCGATTGCGTACGTTCGGATAGGAAGAAATGATAAGTATGGGGATGCTAGCGCCTGGAGTACGGTGCCGCTGCACCTAAGTGACTCTTTTAATTATAGGAGAGTTCCCAGTTATGCCCTATCCTTGTTCTTGAAGGGTATTTCTCTGTCAAGCGTGATATTTTCTTCTAATTCCACGAATAGTAAATTTGAAGACGTATACTTCACCTTTGCTAAGAAAGCTTCTTCGTAGTTGCGAAGTTCGCAGATTACAATGGTATTAAAACGTAAATATGTGGTTGACTAGTTTCACTCTGACCTCGACTGATCGACTGGCCGCAACGAAGTTAACACGTTCACTGATTCCGTAAGACTGAAGCTATGGAGCTCCGAGAGCTCCGGTTTATATACCCAGCGAGGGCTTACAATACATGGGAAAACCTAAGCTGAGTCATCGGCAGCTGTTGTATACAGAGATTAATGTTTCCTGTTCTAATAAGATAAGCGAGCGTTACAGAGCGTGCGCGGTCTGCAGCTGTTTGGAAGTTTATGTATCTGTTCTTATTAGTGTGGTTTTACAAAAAGGGTCCTCTTTGGAAAAGAGAGTGTGTAAACTTTACGACTTCCTTTTTAGAAAGGTTCGGTTGTCGCCTATTATAAGATTGCTTATCTTTACGACTTCTCGTTTAGGAGGTTTCGGTAAGTCTACATTATGGCTTAGATCGAGTTACATAGGAGTTCCTTATTTTTACGACTTCCTCTTAGAGAGCGTGACTAGGTTTAGTTTATATTTTTCTAGTTATGCGCTCTAAGGGTGCGGTTCGACGGTTACAAAAATAGTGCAAATATTTACACGTGGTAAGGTTACATGTTGAATAGGTGCACACGTTTTCTAGAGGTTACTGGTTGTATATCATATGTTACTAAGTTTTAAATATTATTTTAATGCAAATATATATATAAAAAAGGTTAGTTTACGTATTATGCACGTATTCAATTTATAATTATCCTAGTTATTATAAAGAATTAGGAAAGATACGTTTACTACAGGTTGTATATGATATATATATATATATATATATATAACTAACTTAATAAAGTCTTATTCGGATGTGTAAATAATAATAGAAAAGGTGAAATCACTGACACCATTAAAACGCCACCGCCATTGAACGCACTAACACTTTTTACGTGTCTTTACGTGTGCGTAGGTTGTATGCTTTCTTGGGAGCGTCGTCCTCCGTCGAGCTGCTGCAAAATGGCCAGCACCCTGGCTCCGGGCTGCTTTCGGGTACTTCCAATACCTGGCAGCGGGATGGCTGCGGTGGTCCAAAAGGTTCGTGGATCCTCGCTATCGGAGGTCGGTTTGAACGCAGGATGTCAGCTACATAATACGGGGTAGGTCGTCTCAGGACCGGTTCATCGTATATATGCTCCTCGTCATCTCTCTTTCTCTTCGGTGAGACTTTTGTTCCGGTAGATGAAGATGGACCTTCGTGTCGATTCGCCGTGACGTCACGGTCCATTGCTGTCATGGAGAGGACTCTGCGTTCGGCGACGATCAGTGCCTTGGCCTCTGCGAGGGTTATTACTCCCGGTGCAGGCGGAATGGGGCGTTCCAGAGGTTCACCGATGTCCACAGGTAAGCTCGTGTGTCTTCTTATGCCGTACCCCTGTTGGCCTCCTTCCGTAGTGGCACGGTACTGGGATGGTCCAGCGTCATTACGTCTTATTTCTAACTCGGAGGTGCGCATTAATAGATCATCGTATATTACGCGATGCTCCTCCCGTTCCTCTTCGATGTCGAGACACTCTGCTGTGATTGACCATGCGTCTTCAGGTGTCTTGTTGAGTTTAAAATATCCGCAAGGGCATGACCAGGCGGCTGTAGAGGTAGGGACGTCACTAGAGGTAGGGACGTCACACAGGTATGACTTAGGCGGTCGTCCAGGAGAGAGTGATCTTCCGTTGCCTGGACCGCTCCTTTTAAGTGCGCGCGGCGGACCTCAACGGTCCCTTTGGTAGAGTGGTGGGGGTAAGCGTCGCTTCCCGGTGGTCCTTTCTCGATTTTTTTTTTTTCGTTTAAAATCTTAGTTTTAATTATATTAGAATTAACAAAGAATTACGTTCAGGTGATATTTTGGTTTCTGTTTTTTTTTTTGTTTCTCCTCTTTTTTCTAATGTTTAAAAGTTTTGTCTTGTTTGTTCCCCCTTTTTTTTTTTATCTAATGTTCAAAATGTGTTTCGTTGTCTTCATCATTCGTTCCCCTTTTCTTTTCTTTATTTCTTTTTAATGTTTAAAATTTGTCTTGGTCTTCCTTTAAATGTTTAACGTTTGTGTTGACTTGTATTTGTTTATTATTATTTTATTTCCTTTCGGAGTATAAAATTTGTCTTAGTGTTTCCTTAAATGTTTAACATTTTGTGTTGACTTGTATTTGTTTATTATTATTTTCTTTCTTTTCGGAGTTTTAAAATTTGTCTTGGTATTTCTTTAAATGTTTAACATTTTGTATTGACTTGTATTTTGTTTATTATTATTTTATTTCCTTTCGGAGTTTAAAAATTTATCTTGGTATTTCTTTAAATGTTTAACATTTTGTATTGACTTGTATTTTGTTTATTATTATTTTATTTCCTTTCGGAGTTTAAAAATTTATATTGGTATTTCTTTAAATGTTTAACATTTTGTATTGACTTGTATTTTGTTTATTATTATTTTATTTCCTTTCGGAGTTTAAAATTTGTCTTAGTGTTTCCTTAAATGTTTAACATTTTGTGTTGACTTGTATTTGTTTATTATTATTTTCTTTCTTTTCGGAGTTTTAAAATTTGTCTTGGTATTTCTTTAAATGTTTAACATTTTGTATTGACTTGTATTTTGTTTATTATTATTTTATTTCCTTTCGGAGTTTAAAAATTTATCTTGGTATTTCTTTAAATGTTTAACATTTTGTATTGACTTGTATTTGTTTATTATTATTTTCTTTCTTTTCGGAGTTTTAAAATTTGTCTTGGTATTTCTTTAAATGTTTAACATTTTGTATTGACTTGTATTTTGTTTATTATTATTTTATTTCCTTTCGGAGTTTAAAAATTTATCTTGGTATTTCTTTAAATGTTTAACATTTTGTATTGACTTGTATTTTGTTTATTATTATTTTATTTCTTTTCGGAGTTTAAAAATTTATCTTGGTATTTCTTTAAATGTTTAACATTTTGTATTGACTTGTATTTTGTTTATTATTATTTTATTTCCTTTCGGAGTTTAAAAATTTATCTTGGTATTTCTTTAAATGTTTAACATTTTGTATTGACTTGTATTTTGTTTATTATTATTTTATTTCCTTTCGGAGTTTAAAAATTTATCTTGGTATTTCTTTAAATGTTTAAATCATAAGAATTTGTTCCTCCTTTGTTATTTCGTAAAGGCAAATGAAGTAACGGTGAACACTTTAATCAAATCGTTAAACTCAAATTACTCCCGATCATAAAAACCTTTAGTCACTTGAAAATAAGCAGTGTCCAGTGCTCGCATCTGCGAGCAGATGTTGGATTCCGTTAATTTTCGGGAAAAAGGTACAAGTCTAATCAGTCTTAAAAAGACAATCAGAAAATTCCTACGTCGAACTCGTAGAAGCAATAATTTTTATGTTCGTCGTCGAAGTCTTCACGTTCACGTTCTAGACAAGGACTTCGATGACCCTTTAGAAAAATACGATACAATGGAGACCCTCCTTTTTATTCTCTGAGAGTCGAGCGTTTTAAATGCGAGTACTCGAACGGTGCCATAAACCTCTCGCGTCAAGACGCTAACCAGGCCATATCATAAAATCTCAGAAAAACCGTTGACCGCCGTGATCGTCACGAGAAGGTGTTCGCCAACGGTACATGCCGCCTCCCTTAAGCGTTATATCCACTGGGGTGGAGCGGCCTCGCTTTAGGAAAATTCCGTGTCACCCCCATCAAATTCCTTGGTAGAGAGGGAAAAATTAGCTTTCTTCGGAGGAAGCGTTCTCCGAAGATTCAGTGGACAACAAACCGTCGTGAACATACACTCGTTATCAAAAAGCATCACTTAGACTTAACGTGCAGTTAATTTTGTCGCGAAGAGTTCGGTGAGCGTGCTGCGAAGTCAACGTATAAGTTTCGGTCAATCCGACGAACGGCAATCAAGCTCGACGCTTGATCCAAGATAAGTAATGTTGCAACATCCTTCTTAACTTTCTCTTCTGTATCCTTTTAGTTTTTATCCCTAGGTTTCCTTTTGTTTCTTCTGGAATTTATGTTCAGATTTTCTCCTCTGTACCCTTTTTAGATTCTATCTTTAGATTTCTTTTGCTTCTTTTGGAATTTATGTTTCCTTTTAGATTTTTGACTTCTCAACTCTTGTATCCTTTTAGATTCTATCTCTAGATTTCTTTTGCTTCTTTTGTAATTTATGTTTCTTTTTTAGATTTTCTCCTCTGTACCCTTTTTAGATTCTATCTTTAGATTTCTTTTGCTTCTTTTGGAATTTATGTTTCCTTTTTAGATTTTCTCCTCTGTACCCTTTTTAGATTCTATCTTTAGATTTCTTTTGCTTCTTTCGGAATTTATGTTTCCTTTTTAGATTTTTTTCCTCTGTACCCTTTTTAGATTCTATCTTTAGATTTCTTTTGGAATTTATGTTTCCTTTTAGATTTTTTTCCTCTGTACCCTTTTTAGATTCTATCTTTAGATTTCTTTTGGAATTTATGTTTCCTTTTAGATTTTTGACTTCTTAATTCTTGTATCCTTTTAAGATCTTCTCTTTGGGTCTTCTACTCTCGTTTCCTACTCTCGTACCCTTTTAAGATCTTATCTTTTGGGTCTTCTACTCTCGTACCCTTTTATTTATTTTTTTTTTTTTTTTTTAGATTTTATCTTTCCTTGATTTTTTTCTTGTTCGCTTCGGAAAGTTTCTTCTTCCTTCCAACTTTCCTTTTTGCCTTATACCTCTTAGATCCTTTTTTTTTTTTTCTTTGAAATTCCTGAGCAAGGGTCCTGGTTTTTATGATCTTTAGGTAAGGGACACCTTGCTTAGTCCACTCGACCTCGTGGCAGGTAAATGGTTGGAGTGGGGTTTACCTGTCGAAGGACGCGACCTAAGGTGTACTTGTTAGTCTTCTCACGGTGCGCGTCGCTTCCTGGTCGTCGTTCCACGTTGCTTATTTTACCGTGGTAGAGTGTACTTGCCCATGATGTGGCATCACGTGTACGGTGACTTTTTCGCGTGTTGTTTCGTTCTTCGTTTCCTTTAGAGATTCCTTCTTTTCATCCGCCTTATTATCTTCTTTAATGTTAGTTTCTTCGTATGACGGGTTCTTTGAATGTGCGGAATCTTCTCTTCTTGATGCGTGTAGATGCGATAAGATATTAGCTACTGAGTCTCCTATTGCTCCTAGCAGGTGAACACTCCATTCATAAATTCGGTGTAACGCGTATCCTTGAAGTGCAGTATTTAATATGAGTTTGACAGTGCGTAATATTATCCATATGCCCAGGATTCCAGCGCTGACGGTACCGAAACCCGTGAACCATCCCCAAAGATGATCCCATGCGCTGTTGGTGATCTCGTGGAGTGCGTCTTCATCGAGTAAGTTTAAAAACGATAACCCTTGTCTTTCTGCATGTTGTCCGGACATTCCTCGTGCGATAGTGTTTAGAACAGCGGGTTTTTCCGCAGGGAACATAATGTGATCGCGTAATTTTTCCAATTCTTGTAATGAATATATTCCTGACGTGGCTAATGAAGTCGGGTTCGAGTAAGTCCACGTTTGCGCTGTTTGTGGTTGTAATTCATTAGGCGGTAGTGCGGAGGCTGCGCTAGGATTTATTTTATACCAATTTCCTTCTAATCGATACATGACTGGCACGTACGGGTTACAATCAATCTGCGTTCCTGTTTTTACTAGCAAATTCGTTTTCGGTGTCATAAAATAAGAGCTGTTTCCTTTCGAGACTGGTAATTGTTGATAACATTCTTTTGTTTCTCGTCGTCTTACAGGGGTAGGTATACACTTTATCAGATGTATAACTTCTCCTGCGACCATTGCCATATAACCGGGTTTTTTCATGATTTGATATGCAAAATCCTCTGGTAATATCTTTGCGATTGTAAGCGCGTTTTCTAGTGTTTGTTTTTCAATCAGACATTCTTGCTTAATGACTTCTCTGTATAGTGATGTCATCTGATTGCGAATGTGTTTTTCTAAATATACGAATTTGCTATTAACATAAGAGAATATATCCAAATTACTTGTCATAATACCCGTTCTTCTTGTGAATACTTCGCCTTTTCGAGTCTCTAATATAAATAGCTTCGGGTGTTCTGTACGCATCAATACGTAGTTGCATATGGTGATGACACCTCGTTTTGCGAGTGCGAACGTAATTTCGTCTGAAGTTATTGCGTATACTTCTTGCCAATTTCTTGTCGTGTTATCGAATATCCTCTTTGCTTTTCCCTCGAATAACACGGAATAGCTGCTAAATTTGCAATGATCGGTGGGTATCGGAGCCCAGAACGTGTTTCCTCCCTCTATGTCGAGGCATCTTCCTTCGGATAATTTGCAATGCATTCTTGAATCTAGTATTATCTTATCTGCGCTTGGTTTAGTTACTGCTATATAATTTCGTAATGATATTTTTACGACGGCTTGTACAACTACATTGCTCCACGTACCCAGAGGGTCGGAGTATTCCACGCCTTTGCAGGTGCCGTCCATTCCTATTGTCCCAGCCAAGGTGACACTTCGCGTCACGGTGCTGTTAGGTTTAATTCCAGTTATAAAATCTTTGTGACCAAATGAAAAGGCTCCGTTCATGTGCATTTTCACGCATGTGTGACGTCCCTACCTCTAGTGACGTCCCTACCTCTACAGCCGCCTGGTCATGCCCTTGCGGATATTTTAAACTCAACAAGACACCTGAAGACGCATGGTCAATCACAGCAGAGTGTCTCGACATCGAAGAGGAACGGGAGGAGCATCGCGTAATATACGATGACCTATTGACGCGCACCTCCGAGTTGGAAATAAGACGTAATGACGCTGGACCATCCCAGTACCGTGCCACGACGGAAGGAGGCCAACAGGAGTACGGCATAAGAAGACACACGAGCTTACCTGTGGAC
Source organism: Ancistrocerus nigricornis (assembly GCA_916049575.1). Taxonomy (NCBI): domain Eukaryota; kingdom Metazoa; phylum Arthropoda; class Insecta; order Hymenoptera; family Vespidae; genus Ancistrocerus; species Ancistrocerus nigricornis. The sequence continues at coordinate 18,401,439 of OU696667.1, read as the reverse complement.
ATCGGTGAACCTCTGGAACGACCCATTCCGCCTGCACCGGGAGTAATAACCCTCGCAGAGGCCAAGGCACTGATCGTCGCCGAACGCAGAGTCCTCTCCATGACAGCAATGGACCGTGACGTCACGGCGAATCGACACGAAGGTCCATCTTCATCTACCGGAACAAAAGTCTCACCGAAGAGAAAGAGAGATGACGAGGAGCATATATACGATGAACCGGTCCAGAGACGACCTACCCCGTATTATGTAGCTGACATCCTGCGTTCAAATCGGCCTCCGATAGCGAGGATCCATGAACCTTTTGGACCACCGCAGCCATCCCGCTGCCAGGTATTGGAAGTACCCGAAAGCAGCCCGGAGCCAGGGTGCTGGCCATTTTGTAGCAGCTCGACGGAGGACGACGCTCCCAAGAAAGCATACAACCTACGCACACGTAAAGACACGTAAAAAGTGTCAGTGCGTTCAATGGCGCTGGTGTTTTAATGGCGTCAGTGATTTCACCTTTTCTATTATTATTTACACATCCGAATAAGACTTTATTAAGTTAGTTATATATATATATATATATCATATATAACCTGTAGTAAACGTATCTTTCCTAATTCTTTATGATAACTAGGATAATTATAAATTGAATACGTGCATAATACGTAAACTAACCTTTTTATATATATTTGCATTAAAATAATATTTAAAACTTAGTAACATATGAGATACAACCAGTAACCTCTAGAAAACGCGTGCACCTATTCAACATGTAACCTTACCACGTGTAAATATTTGCACTCTTTTTGTAACCGTCGAACCGCACCCTTAGAGCGCATAACTAGAAAAATATAAACTAAACCTAGTCACGCTCTCTAAGAAGAAGTCGTAAAAATAAGGAACTCCTATGTAACTCGATCTAAGCCATAATGTAGACTTACCGAAACCTCCTAAACGAGAAGTCGTAAAGATAAGCAATCTTATAATAGGCGACAACCGAACCTTTCTAAAAAGGAAGTCGTAAAGTTTACACACCCTCTTTTCCAAAGAGGACCCTTTTTGTAAAACCACACTGATAAGAACGGATACATAAACTTCCAAACAGCTGCAGACCGCGCACGCTCTGTAACGCTCGCTTATCTTATTAGAACAGGAAACATTAATCTCTGTATACAACAGCTGCCGATGACTCAGCTTAGGTTTTCCCATGTATTGTAAGCCCTCGCAGGGTATATAAACCGGAGCTCTCGGAGCTCCATAGCTTCAGTCTTACGGAATCAGTGAACGTGTTAACTTCGTTGCGGCCAGTCGATCAGTCGAGGTCAGAGTGAAACTAGTCAACCACATATTTACGTTTTAATACCATTGTAATCTGCGAACTTCGCAACTACGAAGAAGGTAACTCATCTTTATTATAATTGTCAAGCTGAATAAATACTTATAACTATTCGGGTGTACTGAAAACCCCTGAAGTCCTTACGTTTACAAATCGCGTGTTTTTGGACTAAGCTTTCTTAGCAAAGGTGAAGTATACGTCTTCAAATTTACTATTCGTGGAATTAGAAGAAAATATCACGCTTGACAGAGAAATACCCTTCAAGAACAAGGATAGGGCATAACTGGGAACTCTCCTATAATTAAAAGAGTCACTTAGGTGCAGCGGCACCGTACTCCAGGCGCTAGCATCCCCATACTTATCATTTCTTCCTATCCGAACGTACGCAATTGGTCGGACATCTTGACGAAGGACTGGTCGAAGAAACCAAGCGGTATCCTCCCATCGTCCTTAGCTCTCGAGTCGCACCAGGGTCGTAACATAAGATAGAAGAATAAATTTTTGGTGGCAGCGGTGGGATAGCTTGCCAACGGAACTCAAGTACCGATCATTAATTACCGAGGTAATACAAGTGGAACGGTTCCGAAGAAGGAGAAGGATTCTTAAATAGCAGGAAGATGCCCATCATGCCAAGAGACACCTCCAGCGCAGAGGGAAACCTGATTACGACGACGGCCGCATCGCATATCCAAACCAGGTGCACCTATACAAGTACCACAAGCACCGACACACCGACTGGCTCACAAGCACACATACAACCTCAAACATACACACAGATGCAACCAAAGCCTACACCTATATTGACGCCAACTTTACCCACAGTGGAAAACATGGATCACATTATTATTCCACAAATTACGCTAAAAGACGCTCTTGAAGCAGTACCATACTTTCAAGGACGAGCAGACACTTTCCGAACGTTTGCGGAAGGATGTAGGAACGCTAGGGACATGATTCCTGCTCGATCTGAAATAAATCTCGTAAAACTTATCAGAAACAGGCTACAGGGTCCGGCGAAGGATTACATCGAAAACCGACTCTTCCAAACGGTAGAGGAATTATTGGAGTTCTTAGAGAATTTATTTTCACCACGATTATCACTCTCAACACTGTACTCACAGCTAAGCAACATCGTACAAAATCATACAGAAAATGTGATCACCTACGGCGCTCGTGTCGCCAAATTATTACAACTGCTGTTCGAAACGCATTCTAAGACTCACGCAAGACAAGACCCATTGTTTAAGCAAGATACAGAGGCAGAAGCCATCAAGTGTTTTTCTCGAGGACTCAAACGCGGAATTAAGATCAACCCATCAAAGTTTATCAGGCTGCACGACGCCATACATGCCGCAATTGAAGCGGAAGACGAAAACCGACGTTATGAAGAGCTACATCAACGGGCACGGCCAATGGAAAGGAGCAACACCACCTGGTCTCGATTTACATCTGGAGTAAGGCAACCTGACTCTACGCAACCTGCACCGGGACCATCTCAATCACGAGATGACAATCGAATCGGAAGCTTCTCTTGCACTTATTGCCAAAAGCAAGGACACACCGCAGAACGATGTTGGGCAAAGAACGGAAGACCCCCTCCTAAAGATCCCAAGGTATGCGATTATTGCCGTAATCTCGGCCATACGATCGATGAGTGCCGGAAGAAGAGGTATAATGAGTCGCAGTCGGGAAACGGCGCTACCCCTCTGAAAACTGGCGCGTCTCAGGGGGAACCCTCCCGAACCATACGCGTCATGAAATTCGAAACGAGCCTAAGCGAGTAAATCTATGCAAAACGCCTTCCCATAACACTCCTTCGATTTTGCACGTGCATTCAGACGGAAACATGGTTCTATTCATGCTTGATACCGGAGCAGAATTAAATGTAGTTAAAAGAAGAATGGTAATCGACGAATCTTATATTTATAAAGAGGAAACTTATCAAATCACGGGAATCACCGGTACAAATTTAAAAACACTGGGGTGTGTATACGCTTGCGTCTTTAATGAAACGATACCATTTCAAGTTGTGGAAAATGATTTTCCCATTGAGCAGGACGGTATTTTGGGCACGCCATATTTTATAACAACGGGAGCACGAATCGATTACAAGGAGCAGAAACTACAATTGAAAAACAAAGAAGTGCCGTTCTTTACGGAAAATTTCGCGAGACTTCCACCCCGTTCCAAGACACAAATATGTGTCCAATTAACTAACGACTCGCCAATGGAAGGCTATATAGATAGAGTAGAAACGCGACCGGAGGTATTCATTGGAGATGCGCTCGTAACTAATCAAAATGGTAAAACTTACCTATACGCGTATAATACCGCCGAGAAAGGAGTCGCCATCCGCTTCCCTAAGATTAAGCTGCAAGAGGCACTTGACGAGGAACCGGAAAAATCCACGGGCCAGCCGCCAACGAGCAATGAAGGAAGTGAAGCTGAAAAAATCAACGATAATTACTACAAAGAAGAATCATGTTCAATGCCAAAGAAGAAGAAGAAACGAGCTAAGAAATATAAGAATCCTAACCGAAAGAATGTCATCGAGACCAATATAACGGAAGCACCTGCAACAAGTCCGACCGAGGTTAGACGTGAAAACGGAGCTTTAGACATAATGGACTCTGACTGTTCGGATAGAAACGAACAAATACATAAGGAGGAAAAGAGAATCGTTTTGTACTCCGGTAACAAACTCGCGACCGAGGCCGCACAACTGGAGGAAATAACGAAGTCTCCCAAAAAGGATACTAAAAGTTACACGACGTCTTACACCGTCTCTCTTAACGACGAAAATAATTACTTGTACCATGCTAGCACTACTATGTCCTACGATGGCAACACACATTCCTACGAGGAATCAACGATAGAATATACTATACCAGTCGAGAGTAAGGCTTTATTTCAACTATCTGAGGAAGGAAAGATAGAGTTATACAGAAAAGCAGAGGAAAATAAAAAGATACTTACCATGTCCAACGAAGATAACACTAAGGAGGATCCAAGCAGACTTACAACACCTGCAAGAGAAAGGGAGTTATTAAGTTTGTTGCGGTTATCGCACTTGAACGACGAAGAAAAGAGGCATATAGAGGATCTTATTTGCCGATACGCTGATTGCTTTCATCTACCTGGAGAACAATTGAGAGCTACAACCAAAGCAAGTCACAAGATTGTTACTACGAACGACCTTCCCATCAACACGAAACAATATCGATTTCCCCCTATACACAAGGAGGAAATACATAAACAAACCTCAGACATGCTCTCGAAAGGAATAATTCAGGAATCCGAATCTCCATATAATTCACCTATTTGGATTGTCCCGAAAAAGGCGGATGCCGAAGGAAATAAAAGATGGAGGCTTGTCATTGATTTCCGAGAATTAAACGAAAAGACTGTTGGAGACGCATACCCGTTGCCAAATATAAATGACATCTTAGACCAACTTGGAGGAGCAAAATACTTCTCGGTATTTGATCTTGCATCAGGGTTCCACCAGATACCGATGGCGGAACAAGACAAATTTAAGACCGCTTTTTCTACCCCCGACGGACATTTTGAATTCAACCGTATGCCATTCGGTTTAAAAAATGCACCATCCACCTTCCAGCGTCTAATGAATAACACTCTATCAGGATTACAAGGCAGTGAGATGTTCGTATACATAGACGACATCGTAATATACGCGAGATCCATCGAAGAGCACCAAATAAAGTTTATCAAATTAGCTCACCGACTAAGATCTGCCAACTTACAACTACAACCCGAAAAGTGCGAATTTCTCAGGAAAGAGGTCGCTTATCTGGGTCACATTATTACGGAGGATGGAGTTTTACCAGATCCTAAGAAGACCGAAGCCGTAAAGAAGTTTCCTACCCCCAAGAACGCGATGAATATAAGACAATTCTTGGGACTAACGGGTTATTATCGACGATTCATCGAAGATTATGCCAAGATTTCTAAACCTCTAACAGGTCTGTTAAAAGACAAAGCACCTTTCCTCTGGGGAACCGAGCAAATACGCGCTTTTGAATTTCTAAAGGAAGCCCTATGCCAAGAACCCATACTACAATACCCAAACTTCAAAAAACCATTTATCATAACAACAGATGCGTCAGGTTACGCAATCGGAGGAGTCCTGAGCCAAGGAAAAATAGGGCAAGACTTACCGATCTCATATGCATCCCGGCTATTAAACGGGGCCGAACTAAATTACTCGACCATCGAAAAGGAGCTATTGGCCATCGTTTATACAGTTAATCACTTCAGACCATATATATACGGTAGACGCTTTACACTTGTAACCGACCATAAGCCACTCGTATGGTTACACCGAGTAAAAGATCCTACATCAAGATTATTACGGTGGAGATTTAAGCTCGAAGAATATGAGTATGATATTGTTTATAAACAAGGTCGGGCAAATGCAAACGCTGACGCCCTATCACGAAATCCACCTGAGATCAAAATACAATTTTTCACGACCACCTCTGACGAAGAAGACGAAGAGGAAGAAGTACCGGAAACACGCGAACCTACAGGAATCATAGTGGAAGCAGAAATACATGCACCACCTTTTGAAGAAGACAGGTTTGAGGAACCAGTCTTGGAAATGCAACAATCATCACCTTCTCCATTAAGTACACCAGAAATTGAAGACATCGGGTCGGAAGATGACGAGAATGAATCATACTCGTCCGACGAGCCACTCTTTTTACCTTGTAACGCGGCAGCATCGCCCATACCGTTGGAAGAAATCAGAACCCGTGAAAATATCAATACCTTTGAAACCAGCAGGAATAATTTACTCATGGAAAAAGGAGCTATTATATGTTTTATAAACACGCAACACGAGCCCATAGACGAAGGGAGCAAATTCCTCACAACTATAGGCATACCTATTCCCCAGGATGACACAGAATCTGGAGAAGTAATAATAGCCAAGCAAAAGAAAAGAACTCTTTATTTCCTTGTGGTCGACTCATTCAACAAACTGAAAGAAGCCTTATCTATCGCCGCTGAACTAACACACCGACGAAATGAACACGAAATTGCTATCGCCGAAACGCCGAGGGGAGTTTTAACGATTCCCTGGGATATACTCCTACACGAATTAAGAGAAGCATTCGATTCACAAAGATACGCCATAAAAATATGTACCAACGAAATTCAGATACCACCATTGGGCGACATACCTCGCATCCTTTCCGAAAATCACGGATCAATCACGGCGGGCCATAAAGGAACTACTAAGACTTATGCCAGAATAAAGAGTCACTACTACTGGGAAGGAATGAAGAAAGACATCGCCGACTACGTAAGGAAGTGTCCTAGTTGTCAGAAAAGAAAGCTGACACGGCAAAAGACACGGCAACCCATGCATATTACAGACACGCCGCTGGAACCATTCGACAAAATCTCACTTGATATCGTAGGCCCCTTACCACTAACTAAAAAGGAGAATAAGTATCTGCTGACCATACAGGACAATTTAACTAAATTTTCGGTAGCAGTGCCTATGCAAACCGCAACCTCAAAGGAGATCGCAGACGCCTTTATTAAACACTTTATGTGCCAATATGGTGTCCCACGATCGATCTTGACTGATCAAGGAGCCGCTTTTATCGGAACATTTATGAGAACGCTAACTAAAAGACTTGGAATCGAGCAATTACGTACCACTGCCTTTCACCCACAATCAAATGGTTCTTTAGAGAGAAGCCACCACGTACTATTAGAATACCTCAAGCACTACGTAAATCAACGGACCGATTGGGACGAAATAATAGAATTATGTATGTTCTCCTACAACACGAGTATGCACGAAGGGACGGGATACACCCCTTATGAACTAGTATACGGAAAACTAGCTCGACTACCTACTAGTAGCACCAGAACAAAGACTAACACGTATCCAGAATACATAGAAACCTTGTGCAAAAACTTAGACTTTGTGAGAAGTATAGCAAGAGATAACCTAATTAAAGCAAAGGAAAAATCGAAAGAATACTATGATCGACGACAGAATGTAAAAGAGTTCAAAGAAAACGATTGGGTATACCTTCTAAACGAGCATAGAAGCAATAAATTCGACGACCAGTACGACGGACCTTATCAAATAACGCAAGTGCTAGATAACGGAAACATAACTCTCATAATCAAACACCGAGAGAAAGTCGTACACCCGAATCGAATAAAACTTGCTCATGGTCAATTTTAAAGGTAATATATATATCTCTATTTTGCAGATGATGCTCGTAATTCTTCTATTCGGGCACATGCTCAAAGCCTACGCATTGATCGCTTACGATTGCGGATCGGCAAACACAAACATTACAACCCTGTCACTACTAAACGTTGATGATTGCAAACTCCCCACCGCAAAACCGATGGTAAAGAATACTTATGTACAATTATTGCAAATCGCGGAGTATGACAGCACACCGGTCACTCAATGCAAGGTAGAGGTCGACAGAACAATATTCTACTGCGGTATGCATTCACACATATCACTAGTACATAACGGAAGAGCTTCCTACATTATGGAACTTAGTTCAGAAGCATGCGTGAAAATGCACATGAACGGAGCCTTTTCATTTGGTCACAAAGATTTTATAACTGGAATTAAACCTAACAGCACCGTGACGCGAAGTGTCACCTTGGCTGGGACAATAGGAATGGACGGCACCTGCAAAGGCGTGGAATACTCCGACCCTCTGGGTACGTGGAGCAATGTAGTTGTACAAGCCGTCGTAAAAATATCATTACGAAATTATATAGCAGTAACTAAACCAAGCGCAGATAAGATAATACTAGATTCAAGAATGCATTGCAAATTATCCGAAGGAAGATGCCTCGACATAGAGGGAGGAAACACGTTCTGGGCTCCGATACCCACCGATCATTGCAAATTTAGCAGCTATTCCGTGTTATTCGAGGGAAAAGCAAAGAGGATATTCGATAACACGACAAGAAATTGGCAAGAAGTATACGCAATAACTTCAGACGAAATTACGTTCGCACTCGCAAAACGAGGTGTCGTCACCATATGCAACTACGTATTGATGCGTACAGAACACCCGAAGCTATTTATATTAGAGACTCGAAAAGGCGAAGTATTCACAAGAAGAACGGGTATTATGACAAGTAATTTGGATATATTCTCTTATGTTAATAGCAAATTCGTATATTTAGAAAAACACATTCGCAATCAGATGACATCACTATACAGAGAAGTCATTAAGCAAGAATGTCTGATTGAAAAACAAACACTAGAAAACGCGCTTACAATCGCAAAGATATTACCAGAGGATTTTGCATATCAAATCATGAAAAAACCCGGTTATATGGCAATGGTCGCAGGAGAAGTTATACATCTGATAAAGTGTATACCTACCCCTGTAAGACGACGAGAAACAAAAGAATGTTATCAACAATTACCAGTCTCGAAAGGAAACAGCTCTTATTTTATGACACCGAAAACGAATTTGCTAGTAAAAACAGGAACGCAGATTGATTGTAACCCGTACGTGCCAGTCATGTATCGATTAGAAGGAAATTGGTATAAAATAAATCCTAGCGCAGCCTCCGCACTACCGCCTAATGAATTACAACCACAAACAGCGCAAACGTGGACTTACTCGAACCCGACTTCATTAGCCACGTCAGGAATATATTCATTACAAGAATTGGAAAAATTACGCGATCACATTATGTTCCCTGCGGAAAAACCCGCTGTTCTAAACACTATCGCACGAGGAATGTCCGGACAACATGCAGAAAGACAAGGGTTATCGTTTTTAAACTTACTCGATGAAGACGCACTCCACGAGATCACCAGCAGCGCATGGGATCATCTTTGGGGATGGTTCACGGGTTTCGGTACCGTCAGCGCTGGAATCCTGGGCCTATGGATAATATTACGCACTGTCAAACTCATATTAAATACTGCACTTCAAGGATACGCGTTACACCGAATTTATGAATGGAGTGTTCACCTGCTAGGAGCAATAGGAGACTCAGTAGCTAATATCTTATCGCATCTACACGCATCAAGAAGAAAAGATTCCGCACATTCAAAGAACCCGTCATACGAAGAAACTAACATTAAAGAAGATAATAAGGCGGATGAAAAGAAGGAATCTCTAAAGGAAACGAAGAACGAAACAACACGCGAAAAAGTCACCGTACACGTGATGCCACATCATGGGCAAGTACACTCTACCACGGTAAAATAAGCAACGTGGAACGACGACCAGGAAGCGACGCGCACCGTGAGAAGACTAACAAGTACACCTTAGGTCGCGTCCTTCGACAGGTAAACCCCACTCCAACCAATTACCTGCCACGAGGTCGAGTGGACTAAGCAAGGTGTCCCTTACCTAAAGATCATAAAAACCAGGACCCTTGCTCAGGAATTTCAAAGAAAAAAAAAAAAAAAAAAAGGATCTAAGAGGTATAAGGCAAAAAGGAAAGTTGGAAGGAAGAAGAAACTTTCCGAAGCGAACAAGAAAAAATCAAGGAAAGATAAAATCTAAAAAAAAAAAAAATAAAAAAAAGGGTACAGAGGAAAAAAAAAAAAAATCTAAAAAAGAAACATAAATTACAAAAGAAGCAAAAGAAATCTAGAGATAGAATCTAAAAGGATACAAAAGTTGAGAAGTCAAAAATCTAAAAAGGAAACATAAATTCCAAAAGAAGCAAAAGAAATCTAAAGATAGAATCTAAAAAGGGTACAGAGGAGAAAATCTAAAAAAGAAACATAAATTACAAAAGAAGCAAAAGAAATCTAGAGATAGAATCTAAAAGGATACAAGAGTTGAGAAGTCAAAAATCTAAAAGGAAACATAAATTCCAAAAGAAGCAAAAGAAATCTAAAGATAGAATCTAAAAAGGGTACAGAGGAGAAAATCTAAACATAAATTCCAGAAGAAACAAAAGGAAACCTAGGGATAAAAACTAAAAGGATACAGAAGAGAAAGTTAAGAAGGATGTTGCAACATTACTTATCTTGGATCAAGCGTCGAGCTTGATTGCCGTTCGTCGGATTGACCGAAACTTATACGTTGACTTCGCAGCACGCTCACCGAACTCTTCGCGACAAAATTAACTGCACGTTAAGTCTAAGTGATGCTTTTTGATAACGAGTGTATGTTCACGACGGTTTGTTGTCCACTGAATCTTCGGAGAACGCTTCCTCCGAAGAAAGCTAATTTTTCCCTCTCTACCAAGGAATTTGATGGGGGTGACACGGAATTTTCCTAAAGCGAGGCCGCTCCACCCCAGTGGATATAACGCTTAAGGGAGGCGGCATGTACCGTTGGCGAACACCTTCTCGTGACGATCACGGCGGTCAACGGTTTTTCTGAAATTTTATGATATGGCCTGGTTAGCGTCTTGACGCGAGAGGTTTATGGCACCGTTCGAGTACTCGCATTTAAAACGTTCGACTCTCAGAGAATAAAAAGGAGGGTCTCCATTGTATCGTATTTTTCTAAAGGGTCATCGAAGTCCTTGTCTAGAACGTGAACGTGAAGACTTCGACGACGAACATAAAAATTATTGCTTCTACGAGTTCGACGTAGGAATTTTCTGATTGTCTTTTTAAGACTGATTAGACTTGTACCTTTTTCCCGAAAATTAACGGAATCCAACATCTGCTCGCAGATGCGAGCACTGGACACTGCTTATTTTCAAGTGACTAAAGGTTTTTATGATCGGGAGTAATTTGAGTTTAACGATTTGATTAAAGTGTTCACCGTTACTTCATTTGCCTTTACGAAATAACAAAGGAGGAACAAATTCTTATGATTTAAACATTTAAAGAAATACCAAGATAAATTTTTAAACTCCGAAAGGAAATAAAATAATAATAAACAAAATACAAGTCAATACAAAATGTTAAACATTTAAAGAAATACCAAGATAAATTTTTAAACTCCGAAAGGAAATAAAATAATAATAAACAAAATACAAGTCAATACAAAATGTTAAACATTTAAAGAAATACCAAGATAAATTTTTAAACTCCGAAAAGAAATAAAATAATAATAAACAAAATACAAGTCAATACAAAATGTTAAACATTTAAAGAAATACCAAGATAAATTTTTAAACTCCGAAAGGAAATAAAATAATAATAAACAAATACAAGTCAACACAAAATGTTAAACATTTAAGGAAATACTAAGACAAATTATAAACTCCGAAAGGAAATAAAATAATAATAAACAAAATACAAGTCAATACAAAATGTTAAACATTTAAGGAAATACTAAGACAAATTTTAAACTCCGAAAGGAAATAAAATAATAATAAACAAATACAAGTCAACACAAACGTTAAACATTTAAAGGAAGACCAAGACAAATTTTAAACATTAAAAAGAAATAAAGAAAAGAAAAGGGGAACGAATGATGAAGACAACGAAACAGATTTTGAACATTAGATAAAAAAAAAAGGGGGGAACAAACAAGACAAAACTTTTAAACATTAGAAAAAAGAGGAGAAACAAAAAAAAAAAAAAAAAAACAGAAACCAAAATATCACCTGAACGTAATTCTTTGTTAATTCTAATATAATTAAAACTAAGATTTTAAACGAAAAAAAAATCGAGAAAGGACCACCGGGAAGCGACGCTTACCCCCACCACTCTACCAAAGGGACCGTTGAGGTCCGCCGCGCGCACTTAAAAGGAGCGGTCCAGGCAACGGAAGATCACTCTCTCCTGGACGACCGCCTAAGTCATACCTGTGCGACGAAGCTAAGTCTCAAGGATCACCTTAGCAGAAGGAAGCGACTTACTTACTTAAGGAGTACTACCAATTCTACGAATTCACGAAGGAATCAGATCACCTGAACTCTCCGAAAACTTCTCAAGGAAGACCAACAGAAGAAACTCGCTCTAGAAGTTCCTTCCAGAACTTCAACTCGAGACTTGTTCGTTTCAGAACTATATCGTTACTTTTTCACGTGTGTTTTTAAATCAACTTATAAAATTACCATGGCTTTCACCGGTGAATGGATAAAAAATAACGCTGACAGAATCGCAGCGATGGTCAACGCTTGCAACGCGCTGCAATGGCAAGATAGCAACACAGATTTCTACCAGTACGTGCCGATGGCACCACAACAATATTATGTGCAACCAACATACGTAACGACGATTCCGGTACCAACCAACCCGACAGAAAGTCATAACGAAGTAGATGCCGAAGGAGGCAGCGATATGTATTCTCACGAAGTACAGCGATTCGCTACGCGAGAAGCGTATTCACCAGATATGGAAACAATCGAAGAAGCACTCTCCAATGAAGAAGCATGGGAGGATGAACAACTTATGTGCGACGAGGAAGTCTACCCTTCCGACACGCCACCATCGACAAACGAGACCACACCTAATACGTTCGAGGAGGACCTCGAACCTTGTCAACAGGGGGGGTGTGACGTCCCTACCTCTAGTGACGTCCCTACCTCTACAGCCGCCTGGTCATGCCCTTGCGGATATTTTAAACTCAACAAGACACCTGAAGACGCATGGTCAATCACAGCAGAGTGTCTCGACATCGAAGAGGAACGGGAGGAGCATCGCGTAATATACGATGACCTATTGACGCGCACCTCCGAGTTGGAAATAAGACGTAATGACGCTGGACCATCCCAGTACCGTGCCACTACGGAAGGAGGCCAACAGGAGTACGGCATAAGAAGACACACGAGCTTACCTGTGGACATCGGTGAACCTCTGGAACGACCCATTCCGCCTGCACCGGGAGTAATAACCCTCGCAGAGGCCAAGGCACTGATCGTCGCCGAACGCAGAGTCCTCTCCATGACAGCAATGGACCGTGACGTCACGGCGAATCGACACGAAGGTCCATCTTCATCTACCGGAACAAAAGTCTCACCGAAGAGAAAGAGAGATGACGAGGAGCATATATACGATGAACCGGTCCAGAGACGACCTACCCCGTATTATGTAGCTGACATCCTGCGTTCAAATCGGCCTCCGATAGCGAGGATCCATGAACCTTTTGGACCACCGCAGCCATCCCGCTGCCAGGTATTGGAAGTACCCGAAAGCAGCCCGGAGCCAGGGTGCTGGCCATTTTGTAGCAGCTCGACGGAGGACGACGCTCCCAAGAAAGCATACAACCTACGCACACGTAAAGACACGTAAAAAGTGTCAGTGCGTTCAATGGCGGTGGTGTTTCAATGGCGTCAGTGATTTCACCTTTTCTATTATTATTTACACATCCGAATAAGACTTTATTAAGTTAGTTATATATATATATATATATATCATATATAACCTGTAGTAAACGTATCTTTCCTAATTCTTTATGATAACTAGGATAATTATAAATTGAATACGTGCATAATACGTAAACTAACCTTTTTATATATATTTGCATTAAAATAATATTTAAAACTTAGTAACATATGAGATACAACCAGTAACCTCTAGAAAACGCGTGCACCTATTCAACATGTAACCTTACCACGTGTAAATATTTGCACTCTTTTTGTAACCGTCGAACCGCACCCTTAGAGCGCATAACTAGAAAAATATAAACTAAACCTAGTCACGCTCTCTAAGAGGAAGTCGTAAAAATAAGGAACTCCTATGTAACTCGATCTAAGCCATAATGTAGACTTACCGAAACCTCCTAAACGAGAAGTCGTAAAGATAAGCAATCTTATAATAGGCGACAACCGAACCTTTCTAAAAAGGAAGTCGTAAAGTTTACACACCCTCTTTTCCAAAGAGGACCCTTTTTGTAAAACCACACTGATAAGAACGGATACATAAACTTCCAAACAGCTGCAGACCGCGCACGCTCTGTAACGCTCGCTTATCTTATTAGAACAGGAAACATTAATCTCTGTATACAACAGCTGCCGATGACTCAGCTTAGGTTTTCCCATGTATTGTAAGCCCTCGCAGGGTATATAAACCGGAGCTCTCGGAGCTCCATAGCTTCAGTCTTACGGAATCAGTGATCGTGTTAACTTCGTTGCGGCCAGTCGATCAGTCGAGGTCAGAGTGAAACTAGTCAACCACATATTTACGTTTTAATACCATTGTAATCTGCGAACTTCGCAACTACGAAGAAGGTAACTCATCTTTATTATAATTGTCAAGCTGAATAAATACTTATAACTATTCGGGTGTACTGAAAACCCCTGAAGTCCTTACGTTTACAAATCGCGTGTTTTTGGACTAAGCTTTCTTAGCAAAGGTGAAGTATACGTCTTCAAATTTACTATTCGTGGAATTAGAAGAAAATATCACGCTTGACAGAGAAATACCCTTCAAGAACAAGGATAGGGCATAACTGGGAACTCTCCTATAATTAAAAGAGTCACTTAGGTGCAGCGGCACCGTACTCCAGGCGCTAGCATCCCCATACTTATCATTTCTTCCTATCCGAACGTACGCAATTGGTCGGACATCTTGACGAAGGACTGGTCGAAGAAACCAAGCGGTATCCTCCCATCGTCCTTAGCTCTCGAGTCGCACCAGGGTCGTAACACATGCTTCTGAACTAAGTTCCATAATGTAGGAAGCTCTTCCGTTATGTACTAGTGATATGTGTGAATGCATACCGCAGTAGAATATTGTTCTGTCGACCTCTACCTTGCATTGAGTGACCGGTGTGCTGTCATACTCCGCGATTTGCAATAATTGTACATAAGTATTCTTTACCATCGGTTTTGCGGTGGGGAGTTTGCAATCATCAACGTTTAGTAGTGACAGGGTTGTAATGTTTGTGTTTGCCGATCCGCAATCGTAAGCGATCAATGCGTAGGCTTTGAGCATGTGCCCGATTAGAAGAATTACGAGCAGCATCTGCAAAATAGAGATATATATTACCTTTAAAATGTTCCATGAGCAAGTTTTATTCGATTCGGGTGTACGACTTTCTCTCGGTGTTTGATTATGAGAGTTATGTTTCCGTTATCTAGCACTTGCGTTATTTGATAAGGTCCGTCGTACTGGTCGTCGAATTTATTGCTTCTATGCTCGTTTAGAAGGTATACCCAATCGTTTTCTTTGAACTCTTTTACATTCTGTCGTCGATCATAGTATTCTTTCGATTTTTCCTTTGCTTTAATTAGGTTATCTCTTGCTATACTTCTCACAAAGTCTAAGTTTTTGCACAAGGTTTCTATGTATTCTGGATACGTGTTAGTCTTTGTTCTGGTGCTACTAGTAGGTAGTCGAGCTAGTTTTCCGTATACTAGTTCATAAGGGGTGTATCCCGTCCCTTCGTGCATACTCGTGTTGTAGGAGAACATACATAATTCTATTATTTCGTCCCAATCGGTCCGTTGATTTACGTAGTGCTTGAGGTATTCTAATAGTACGTGGTGGCTTCTCTCTAAAAAACCATTTGATTGTGGGTGAAAGGCCGTGGTACGTAATTGCTCGATTCCAAGTCTTTTAGTTAGCGTTCTCATAAATGTTCCGATAAAAGCGGCTCCTTGATCAGTCAGGATCGATCGTGGGACACCATATTGGCACATAAAGTGTTTAATAAAGGCGTCTGCGATCTCCTTTGAGGTTGCGGTTTGCATAGGCACTGCTACCGAAAATTTAGTTAAATTGTCCTGTATGGTCAGCAGATACTTATTCTCCTTTTTAGTTAGTGGTAAGGGGCCTACGATATCAAGTGAGATTTTGTCGAATGGTTCCAGCGGCGTGTCTGTAATATGCATGGGTTGCCGTGTCTTTTGCCGTGTCAGCTTTCTTTTCTGACAACTAGGACACTTCCTTACGTAGTCGGCGATGTCTTTCTTCATTCCTTCCCAATAGTAGTGACTCTTTATTCTGGCGTAAGTCTTAGTAGTTCCTTTATGGCCCGCCGTGATTGATCCGTGATTTTCGGAAAGGATGCGAGGTATGTCGCCCAATGGTGGTATCTGAATTTCGTTGGTACATATTTTTATGGCGTATCTTTGTGAATCGAATGCTTCTCTTAATTCGTGTAGGAGTATATCCCAGGGAATCGTTAAAACTCCCCTCGGCGTTTCGGCGATAGCAATTTCGTGTTCATTTCGTCGGTGTGTTAGTTCAGCGGCGATAGATAAGGCTTCTTTCAGTTTGTTGAATGAGTCGACCACAAGGAAATAAAGAGTTCTTTTCTTTTGCTTGGCTATTATTACTTCTCCAGATTCTGTGTCATCCTGGGGAATAGGTATGCCTATAGTTGTGAGGAATTTGCTCCCTTCGTCTATGGGCTCGTGTTGCGTGTTTATAAAACATATAATAGCTCCTTTTTCCATGAGTAAATTATTCTTGCTGGTTTCAAAGGTATTAATATTTTCACGGGTTCTGATTTCTTCCAACGGTATGGGCGATGCTGCCGCGTTACAAGGTAAAAAGAGTGGCTCGTCGGACGAGTATGATTCATTCTCGTCATCTTCCGACCCGATGTCTTCAATTTCTGGTGTACTTAATGGAGAAGGTGATGAATGTTGCATTTCCAAGACTGGTTCCTCAAACCTGTCTTCTTCAAAAGGTGGTGCATGTATTTCTGCTTCCACTATGATTCCTGTAGGTTCGCGTGTTTCCGGTACTTCTTCCTCCTCGTCTTCTTCGTCAGAGGTGGTCGTAAAAAATTGTATTTTGGCCTCAGGTGGATTTCGTGATAGAGCGTCAGCGTTTGCATTTGCCCGACCTTGTTTATAAACAATATCATACTCATATTCTTCGAGCTTAAATCTCCACCGTAATAATCTTGATGTAGGATCTTTTACTCGGTGTAACCATACGAGTGGCTTATGGTCGGTTACAAGTGTAAAGCGTCTACCGTATATATATGGTCTGAAGTGATTAACTGTATAAACGATGGCCAATAGCTCCTTTTCGATGGTCGAGTAATTTAGTTCGGCCCCGTTTAATAGCCGGGATGCATATGAGATCGGTAAGTCTTGCCCTATTTTTCCTTGGCTCAGGACTCCTCCGATTGCGTAACCTGACGCATCTGTTGTTATGATAAATGGTTTTTTGAAGTTTGGGTATTGTAGTATGGGTTCTTGGCATAGGGCTTCCTTTAGAAATTCAAAAGCGCGTATTTGCTCGGTTCCCCAAAGGTAAGGTGCTTTGTCTTTTAACAGCCCTGTTAGAGGTTTAGAAATCTTGGCATAATCTTCGATGAATCGTCGATAATAACCCGTTAGTCCCAAGAATTGTCTTATATTCTTCGCGTTCTTGGGGGTAGGAAACTTCCTTACGGCTTCGGTCTTCTTAGGATCTGGTAAAACTCCATCTTCCGTGATAATGTGACCCAGATAAGCGACCTCTTTCCTGAGAAATTCGCACTTTTCGGGTTGTAGTTGTAAGTTGGCAGATCTTAGTCGGTGAGCTAATTTGATAAACTTTATTTGGTGCTCTTCGATGGATCTCGCGTATATTACGATGTCGTCTATGTATACGAACATCTCACTGCCTTGTAATCCTGATAGAGTGTTATTCATTAGACGCTGGAAGGTGGATGGTGCATTTTTTAAACCAAATGGCATACGGTTGAATTCAAAATGTCCGTCGGGGGTAGAAAAAGCGGTCTTAAATTTGTCTTGTTCCGCCATCGGTATCTGGTGGAACCCTGATGCAAGATCAAATACCGAGAAGTATTTTGCTCCTCCAAGTTGGTCTAAAATGTCATTTATATTTGGCAACGGGTATGCGTCTCCAACAGTCTTTTCGTTTAATTCTCGGAAATCAATGACAAGCCTCCATCTTTTATTCCCTTCGGCATCCGCCTTTTTCGGGACAATCCAAATAGGTGAATTATATGGAGATTCGGATTCCTGAATTATTCCTTTCGAGAGCATGTCTGAGGTTTGTTTATGTATTTCCTCCTTGTGTATAGGGGGAAATCGATATTGTTTCGTGTTGATGGGAAGGTCGTTCGTAGTAACAATCTTGTGACTTGCTTTAGTCGTAGCTCTCAATTGTTCTCCAGGTAGATGAAAGCAATCAGCGTATCGGCAAATAAGATCCTCTATATGCCTCTTTTCTTCGTCGTTCAAGTGCGATAACCGCAACAAACTTAATAACTCCCTTTCTCTTGCAGGTGTTGTAAGTCTGCTTGGATCCTCCTTAGTGTTATCTTCGTTGGACATGGTAAGTATCTTTTTATTTTCCTCTGCCTTTCTGTATAACTCTATCTTTCCTTCCTCAGATAGTTGAAATAAAGCCTTACTCTCGACTGGTATAGTATATTCTATCGTTGATTCCTCGTAGGAATGTGTGTTGCCATCGTAGGACATAGTAGTGCTAGCATGGTACAAGTAATTATTTTCGTCGTTAAGAGAGACGGTGTAAGACGTCGTGTAACTTTTAGTATCCTTTTTGGGAGACTTCGTTATTTCCTCCAGTTGTGCGGCCTCGGTCGCGAGTTTGTTACCGGAGTACAAAACGATTCTCTTTTCCTCCTTATGTATTTGTTCGTTTCTATCCGAACAGTCAGAGTCCATTATGTCTAAAGCTCCGTTTTCACGTCTAACCTCGGTCGGACTTGTTGCAGGTGCTTCCGTTATATTGGTCTCGATGACATTCTTTCGGTTAGGATTCTTAGATTTCTTAGCTCGTTTCTTCTTCTTCTTTGGCATTGAACATGATTCTTCTTTGTAGTAATTATCGTTGATTTTTTCAGCTTCACTTCCTTCATTGCTCGTTGGCGGCTGGCCCGTGGATTTTTCCGGTTCCTCGTCAAGTGCCTCTTGCAGCTTAATCTTTGGGAAGCGGATGGCGACTCCTTTCTCGGCGGTATTATACGCGTATAGGTAAGTTTTACCATTTTGATTAGTTACGAGCGCATCTCCAATGAATACCTCCGGTCGCGTTTCTACTCTATCTATATAGCCTTCCATTGGCGAGTCGTTAGTTAATTGGACACATATTTGTGTCTTGGAACGGGGTGGAAGTCTCGCAAAATTTTCCGTAAAGAACGGCACTTCTTTGTTTTTCAATTGTAGTTTCTGCTCCTTGTAATCGATTCGTGCTCCCGTTGTTATAAAATATGGCGTGCCCAAAATACCGTCCTGCTCAATGGGAAAATCATTTTCCACAACTTGAAATGGTATCGTTTCATTAAAGACGCAAGCGTATACACACCCCAGTGTTTTTAAATTTGTACCGGTGATTCCCGTGATTTGATAAGTTTCCTCTTTATAAATATAAGATTCGTCGATTACCATTCTTCTTTTAACTACATTTAATTCTGCTCCGGTATCAAGCATGAATAGAACCATGTTTCCGTCTGAATGCACGTGCAAAATCGAAGGAGTGTTATGGGAAGGCGTTTTGCATAGATTTACTCGCTTAGGCTCGTTTCGAATTTCATGACGCGTATGGTTCGGGAGGGTTCCCCCTGAGACGCGCCAGTTTTCAGAGGGGTAGTGCCGTTTCCCGACTGCGACTCATTATACCTCTTCTTCCGGCACTCATCGATCGTATGGCCGAGATTACGACAATAATCGCATACCTTGGGATCTTTAGGAGGGGGTCTTCCGTTCTTTGCCCAACATCGTTCTGCGGTGTGTCCTTGCTTTTGGCAATAAGTGCAAGAGAAGCTTCCGATTCGATTGTCATCTCGTGATTGAGATGGTCCCGGTGCAGGTTGCGTAGAGTCAGGTTGCCTTACTCCAGATGTAAATCGAGACCAGGTGGTGTTGCTCCTTTCCATTGGCCGTGCCCGTTGATGTAGCTCTTCATAACGTCGGTTTTCGTCTTCCGCTTCAATTGCGGCATGTATGGCGTCGTGCAGCCTGATAAACTTTGATGGGTTGATCTTAATTCCGCGTTTGAGTCCTCGAGAAAAACACTTGATGGCTTCTGCCTCTGTATCTTGCTTAAACAATGGGTCTTGTCTTGCGTGAGTCTTAGAATGCGTTTCGAACAGCAGTTGTAATAATTTGGCGACACGAGCGCCGTAGGTGATCACATTTTCTGTATGATTTTGTACGATGTTGCTTAGCTGTGAGTACAGTGTTGAGAGTGATAATCGTGGTGAAAATAAATTCTCTAAGAACTCCAATAATTCCTCTACCGTTTGGAAGAGTCGGTTTTCGATGTAATCCTTCGCCGGACCCTGTAGCCTGTTTCTGATAAGTTTTACGAGATTTATTTCAGATCGAGCAGGAATCATGTCCCTAGCGTTCCTACATCCTTCCGCAAACGTTCGGAAAGTGTCTGCTCGTCCTTGAAAGTATGGTACTGCTTCAAGAGCGTCTTTTAGCGTAATTTGTGGAATAATAATGTGATCCATGTTTTCCACTGTGGGTAAAGTTGGCGTCAATATAGGTGTAGGCTTTGGTTGCATCTGTGTGTATGTTTGAGGTTGTATGTGTGCTTGTGAGCCAGTCGGTGTGTCGGTGCTTGTGGTACTTGTATAGGTGCACCTGGTTTGGATATGCGATGCGGCCGTCGTCGTAATCAGGTTTCCCTCTGCGCTGGAGGTGTCTCTTGGCATGATGGGCATCTTCCTGCTATTTAAGAATCCTTCTCCTTCTTCGGAACCGTTCCACTTGTATTACCTCGGTAATTAATGATCGGTACTTGAGTTCCGTTGGCAAGCTATCCCACCGCTGCCACCAAAAATTTATTCTTCTATCTTATGTTACGACCCTGGTGCGACTCGAGAGCTAAGGACGATGGGAGGATACCGCTTGGTTTCTTCGACCAGTCCTTCGTGAAGATGTCCGACCAATTGCGTACGTTCGGATATGAAGAAATGATAAGTATGGGGATGATAGCGCCTGGAGTACGGTGCCGCTGCACCTAAGTGACTCTTTTAATTATAGGAGAGTTCCCAGTTATGCCCTATCCTTGTTCTTGAAGGGTATTTCTCTGTCAAGCGTGATATTTTCTTCTAATTCCACGAATAGTAAATTTGAAGACGTATACTTCACCTTTGCTAAGAAAGCTCAGTCCAAAAACACGCGATTTGTAAACGTAAGGACTTCAGGGGTTTTCAGTACACCCGAATAGTTATAAGTATTTATTCAGCTTGACAATTATAATAAAGATGAGTTACCTTCTTCGTAGTTTCGAAGTTCGCAGATTACAATGGTATTAAAACGTAAATATGTGGTTGACTAGTTTCACTTTGACCTCGACTGATCGACTGGCCGCAACGAAGTTAACACGTTCACTGATACCGTAAGACTGAAGCTATGGAGCTCCGAGAGCTCCGGTTTATATACCCAGCGAGGGCTTACAATACATGGGAAAACCTAAGCTGAGTCATCGGCAGCTGTTGTGTACAGAGATTAATGTTTCCTGTTCTAATAAGATAAGCGAGCGTTACAGAGCGTGCGCGGTCTGCAGCTGTTTGGAAGTTTATGTATCCGTTCTTATTAGTGTGGTTTTACAAAAAGGGTCCTCTTTGGAAAAGTGGGTGTGTAAACTTTACGACTTCCTTTTTAAAAAGGTTCGGTTGTCGCCTATTATAAGATTGCTTATCTTTACGACTTCTCGTTTAGGAGGTTTCGGTAAGTCTACATTATGGCTTGAGATCGAGTTACATAGGAGTTCCTTATTTTTACGACTTCCTCTTAGAGAGCGTGACTAGGTTTAGTTTATATTTTTCTAGTTATGCGCTCTAAGGGTGCGGTTCGACGGTTACAAAAAGAGTGCAAATATTTACACGTGGTAAGGTTACATGTTGAATAGGTGCACGCGTTTTCTAGAGGTTACTGGTTGTATCTCATATGTTACTAAGTTTTAAATATTATTTTAATGCAAATATATATAAAAAGGTTAGTTTACGTATTATGCACGTATTCAATTTATAATTATCCTAGTTATCATAAAGAATTAGGAAAGATACGTTTACTACAGGTTATATATGATATATATATATAACTAACTTAATAAAGTCTTATTCGGATGTGTAAATAATAATAGAAAAGGTGAAATCACTGACACCATTAAAACGCCACCGCCATTGAACGCACTAACACTTTTTACGTGTCTTTACGTGTGCGTAGGTTGTATGCTTTCTTGGGAGCGTCGTCCTCCGTCGAGCTGCTGCAAAATGGCCAGCACCCTGGCTCCGGGCTGCTTTCGGGTGCTTCCAATACCTGGCAGCGGGATGGCTGCGGTGGTCCAAAAGGTTCATGGATCCTCGCTATCGGAGGCCGATTTGGACGCAGGATGTCAGCTACATAATACGGGGTAGGTCGTCTCTGGACCGGTTCATCGTATATATGCTCTTCGTCATCTCTCTTTCTCTTCGGTGAGACTTTTGTTCCGGTAGATGAAGATGGACCTTCGTGTCGATTCGCCGTGACGTCACGGTCCATTGCTGTCATGGAGAGGACTCTGCGTTCGGCGACGATCAGTGCCTTGGCCTCTGCGAGGGTTATTACTCCCGGTGCAGGCGGAATGGGGCGTTCCAGAGGTTCACCGATGTCCACAGGTAAGCTCGTGTGTCTTCTTATGCCGTACCCCTGTTGGCCTCCTTCCGTAGTGGCACGGTACTGGGATGGTCCAGCGTCATTACGTCTTATTTCTAACTCGGAGGTGCGCATCAATAGGTCATCGTATATTACGCGATGCTCCTCCCGTTCCTCTTCGATGTCGAGACACTCTGCTGTGATTGACCATGCGTCTTCAGGTGTCTTGTTGAGTTTAAAATATCCGCAAGGGCATGACCAGGCGGCTGTAGAGGTAGGGACGTCACTAGAGGTAGGGACGTCACAAACCATCCCCAAAGATGATCCCATGCGCTGCTGGTGATCTCGTGGAGTGCGTCTTCATCGAGTAAGTTTAAAAACGATAACCCTTGTCTTTCTGCATGTTGTCCGGACATTCCTCGTGCGATAGTGTTTAGAACAGCGGGTTTTTCCGCAGGGAACATAATGTGATCGCGTAATTTTTCCAATTCTTGTAATGAATATATTCCTGACGTGGCTAATGAAGTCGGGTTCGAGTAAGTCCACGTTTGCGCTGTTTGTGGTTGTAACTCGTTAGGCGGTACTGCGGAGGCTGCGCTAGGATTTATTTTATACCAATTTCTTTCTAATCGATACATGACTGGCACGTACGGGTTACAATCAATCTGCGTTCCTGTTTTTACTAGCAAATTCGTTTTCGGTGTCATAAAATAAGAGCTGTTTCCTTTCGAGACTGGTAATTGTTGATAACATTCTTATGTTTCTCGGCGTCTTACAGGGGTAGGTATACACTTTATCAGATGTATAACTTCTCCTGCGACCATTGCCATATAACCGGGTTTTTTCATGATTTGATATGCAAAATCCTCTGGTAATATCTTTGCGATTGTAAGCGCGTTTTCTAGTGTTTGTTTTTCAATCAGACATTCTTGCTTAATGACTTCTCTGTATAGTGATGTCATCTGATTGCGAATGTGTTTTTCTAAATATACGAATTTGCTATTAACATAAGAGAATATATCCAAATTACTTGTCATAATACCCGTTCTTCTTGTGAATACTTCGCCTTTTCGAGTCTCTAATATAAATAGCTTCGGGTGTTCTGTACGCATCAATACGTAGTTGCATATGGTGATGACACCTCGTTTTGCGAGTGCGAACGTAATTTCGTCTGAAGTTATTGCGTATACTTCTTGCCAATTTCTTGTCGTGTTATCGAATATCCTCTTTGCTTTTCCCTCGAATAACACGGAATAGCTGCTAAATTTGCAATGATCGGTGGGTATCGGAGCCCAGAACGTGTTTCCTCCCTCTATGTCGAGGCATCTTCCTTCGGATAATTTGCAATGCATTCTTGAATCTAGTATTATCTTATCTGCGCTTGGTTACTGCTATATAATTTCGTAATGATATTTTTACGACGGCTTGTACAACTACATTGCTCCACGTACCCAGAGGGTCGGAGTATTCCACGCCTTTGCAGGTGCCGTCCATTCCTATTGTCCCAGCCAAGGTGACACTTCGCGTCACGGTGCTGTTAGGTTTAATTCCAGTTATAAAATCTTTGTGACCAAATGAAAAGGCTCCGTTCATGTGCATTTTTACGCATGCTTCTGAACTAAGTTCCATAATGTAGGAAGCTCTTCCGTTATGTACTAGTGATATGTGTGAATGCATACCGCAGTAGAATATTGTTCTGTCGACCTCTACCCTGCATTGAGTGACCGGTGTGCCGTCATACTCCGCAATAATTGTACATAAGTATTCTTTACCATCGGTTTTGCGGTGGGGAGTTTGCAATCATCAACGTTTAGTAGTGACAGGGTTGTAATGTTTGTGTTTGCCGATCCGCAATCGTAAGCGATCAATGCGTAGGCTTTGAGCATGTGCCCGATTAGAAGAATTACGAGCATCATCTGCAAAATAGAGATATATATATTACCTTTAAAATGTTCCATGAGCAAGTTTTATTCGATTCGGGTGTACGACTTTCTCTCGGTGTTTGATTATGAGAGTTATGTTTCCGTTATCTAGCACTTGCGTTATTTGATAAGGTCCGTCGTACTGGTCGTCGAATTTATTGCTTCTATGCTCGTTTAGAAGGTATACCCAATCGTTTTCTTTGAACTCTTTTACATTCTGTCGTCGATCATAGTATTCTTTCGATTTTTCCTTTGCTTTAATTAGGTTATCTCTTGCTATACTTCTCACAAAGTCTAAGTTTTTGCACAAGGTTTCTATGTATTCTGGATACGTGTTAGTCTTTGTTCTGGTGCTACTAGTAGGTAGTCGAGCTAGTTTTCCGTATACTAGTTCATAAGGGGTGTATCCCGTCCCTTCGTGCATACTCGTGTTGTAGGAGAACATACATAATTCTATTATTTCGTCCCAATCGGTCCGTTGATTTACGTAGTGCTTGAGGTATTCTAATAGTACGTGGTGGCTTCTCTCTAAAGAACCATTTGATTGTGGGTGAAAGGCAGTGGTACGTAATTGCTCGATTCCAAGTCTTTTAGTTAGCGTTCTCATAAATGTTCCGATAAAAGCGGCTCCTTGATCAGTCAGGATCGATCGTGGGACACCATATTGGCACATAAAGTGTTTAATAAAGGCGTCTGCGATCTCCTTTGAGGTTGCGGTTTGCATAGGCACTGCTACCGAAAATTTAGTTAAATTGTCCTGTTGTCACGGCGACCTATTCGACAGGTCGCCGTGTACTGTTCAGTATTATTATCACTATTGTTATAAACAATATTAATAATAATTATATCTTACACACTGTCAATAAACAATAAACGTATCCATATATTAGAATTAAGACGAACTATTATAGCGTTTCTGTCAAGCGACATTTATTTGTTAACAATAATCATAAACAATTAACAATGTATCCGAATAACCGTTAGTCGAATAATAAGAAAGAATATTCTAGAATAATAATGTACGGTAAATCTTAAGACATTTAGTAACGGCTATAGGTAGCCAGTCGAGAACAAATAGCGATAAGAGATAACGAGTCAGCACATTCTCTCACGCGCCCCATCCAAGGCCTCGTCACTCCGCGGTCCATGCACGCCTTGCGGGCGTAGCACGGTGCCTTAGGAAGACTAGGTAGAGCGCGTAAGAACACAAAGAGCGCAGCGGCGGCTCGACGGCGGCTGGCGAGAGCGTTGCGGCGTCGTCTGAGTAGCGTCACTCTTCAAGTAGCCGTCAGTACGTGTAGTTCTGTATCTTGCAACAGCTCCGAAATTCTTTAGTTGTTTCCGAGTTTCTGTAATATCAAAGAGAATTCAGTTATTCTTTTAGAGTTCAATATTATATTTTTAGATTTAATTGTTCTTGTGTTTAACTAGAATAGTGTTGTAGATTAACGCGTTTTGTAGTGATTCAAAATATATATTCATATATAGTGTACTTCAATTCAGTGACCAATTATTCAACCTCACCTCATACCTTCCCGGCGTTACTTTGAGGACCATCTGCCTACATCATAGGAGAAAGCGTCGATCCAGAGGACAGCAGGATGAAGGTAGGTTCTTTTAAGATTAATATATATTCATAATTCTGTCAGTATAAAATCTCCGTTATAATCTTGTCAAATTCGAGTAGTCATAGTAACAAATTTATATTACTTATGATTCACATATATATATATATTCATACATACAACACAGATATATTCATATTTAATTATACTATCAATAATTCAGTGTATTTACTGACTACAAGTCCAGCGTAAAAGAGAATTAAGAAACCATTTGTCTCAGATAATTCCGTCTATTCTTGGTCTCAGTTTGCTTTCTACTGTCAGTGATCTTTGCATTGTGGTTCCAAAAAGATTCTCCTTTAAGTCAGAAGTTAACATAATACGTATTTTTATCTACTGTATTTTACTTATTTTATATATTTTACATTTATTAACTTGTCTCTGTGGATTATACCATTTCAGTCGGTAATACCCTACAGTCGGTAATAGTAACCTGTCGGTAATATCCTACGGTCGGTAATAGTAGCCTGTCGGTAATATCCTACGGTCGGTAATAGTAGCCTGTCGGTAATATACTACGGTCGGTAACCGTAGCCTGTCGGTAACATCCTACGGTCGGTAATACCAGGCTGTCGGTAACGCCACAGCCGGTAACAGTAGAACGTCGGTAATCCCTTCTGTCGGTAACAGTAAATTATCAGTACTGTCAATTGTTCAGTTATACAAACAGTTATCAACGATCGCAAGAAAGCCTCACCCCAAGTAATATTCGTAAAACGATTGACTAAAAAGAGGCAACGTCATGCTGTAGTAAACGGGTTCCTCGTGACACAGCCAGGACGTAACATTAAATTTGGTGGCAGCGGTGGGATAGTCAAATTGCGGTCGTCACCCTAATATAGCATGGCTTTTTCCCAAGAACGCGTTAACAAAGATGCTCCTCTTACCGAAGAAGAGCTTCGGGAGTATGAAAAGGAAGTGGAAAAAAGAGAAGTAGATTTCCAATCCCGTATTCGTAGACTAGTACAGCAACAGAAAGAATTAGACTTGCTCGAAGAAGAAATAAACAGAGAAAAAGCATTACTGAAAGCGCGCGATGAAGAATTGAGTCGTAGAGAGAGAGATCTCTCATTGAATCCTTCACACTTAATAGCAATAGATGAGACAGGACCAGACGAAGCGTCCGGATTTGCGTATAATCCCGGTCCGGTGTACCACGGTACGCCGGAAGCTCCTAGACAGTTATCGGAGGTAGAGGTTCTCAGGAAGGAACTTGACGAGATGAGGCGGGAAGTATTCAGAGCGAGACGAGTAGATCCGATAGAAGAGCCATACGTACCTGTGGTTCCTCCGCGTATTGCCATCCCGTCTATCAAGCTCAAAGAGATTGTGGATACAGTACCTAAATTTGATGGACATAATATATCTGTACTTCAGTTTACGCTGTCGCTAAAGAGAGCGATGGACATGTTACCCCCGAATTCAACTGTTGAAACAGAAAAAGCATTAGTTAGATTAGTCAGAATGAAATTACAGGGTCATGCATATCTCGCAATAGAAGACGAGGGAATTACGACAATGGAAGGATTAGTAGACATTCTGAAATCTTCATTTTTACCGTCCCGTTCTGCAAACTATTATCGTGGCGCGTTGAATAACGTATTTAAGAAACCGGACGAGCATGTGCTCGACTATATAGGTAGAGTCAAAGACTTAAGGCAGGCTGTCATGGAGTGTGAAATGAGGGCAACTGGTAGCCGTTTAACAGTACAGGAACGAGAAAAATTGGAAGCGGAAGCCCTAGAATGTTTTATTAACGGATTACCACCAGAATTTCGTTTTCCGCTTCGACTTGAACGCTGCAACGACGTAGCGTCGGCATCCAGTGCTTTACTACGCATTAGTAAACTGGCTGAACGCGATGCGGAACGGTTTAAAACTCAGCCGCGCATGGCAACAGCAACGGTCCACGCGGCCACACCCGTCAGTCTTAATTGCACTTTTTGCGGTAGAACGGGCCACATCCAGTCGCAATGCTGGCGTGACCCTGCAAGGAAACAGGAATTGCCAACTACAAGTAATTCTGGTACTCCGCGGCCCTTACCACGCTCTAATAATACAAGTGCTCCTCCTCCTCAGGCAGTTAGGAACCAGGGCTTTAACCAAGGTCCTGCACCGTCCCAAGGTTCGCGACCTTTACAGGCGGGAAATAGTAGTCAGAACGTTATTTGCAATTACTGTAAGAAGATAGGACACATGAAATATGACTGCCAAACGCGCGAGTACAATAACCGAATGAGGCAGGAACAAGCGCGGAAGTCGGGAAACGCGCAGAGCGGCCCGAATGTAACGGACGCGGAGCGGGCCGCCCCAGCGCAGTCGCGTCCGAAACTCGTGACCAGGGCAACGAGCCCCGTAGCATCGCAGTAGTGCGATATAAACCTACTGCGAAGGCGCCAACGGTGAATTTAACAATCGAAACTCAGCACTTAGACATGATGATAGATACCGGTTCTGAAATAAACCTATTAAAGATCAGTGTACTCAAGAGTAATCAGGCCGTCGACAGGAATGATATACTTAGAATCAGCGGAATTGTTAAGAAGTTCGTGAATACCTTGGGTACGTTAGAAGTAAACATATTAGGCAAACCAGAAAAATTTCACATTGTAAACGCTGAATTTCCGATAGAACAGGACGGTATCTTAGGTTCAGAATTTCTGAAACATCGTGGCGCCAACGTAAACTATGAAAGGGAGTGTTTGGAATTGGGCGAATCTGAAATACCATTCATAACCCGAGAAATAGTCGCGATACCTCCTAGGTCCAGTACAGTATTCTGTTGTAAAGTAGCTAACCCAGAAATAGAGGAGGGCTACATTCCGTTACTAGATGCTCCGCCCGGGTTATTCGCCGGAGAAGCCCTGGTGAAGAACCAGAACGGCCGAGCATATTTTAGGTTGATTAATACTACCGAGCAGGTACAGGAGATAGTGGTACCCACCATTACTCTAGAGAGTTTTGTCTGTCCGAGTTCCGTCAGTCCGAGTTCCGTCAGTCCGAGTTCCGTTTGTCCGAATCCTGTCAGTCCAAGTTCCGCTTGTCCGAATCCTGTCAGTCCAAGTTCTGTTTGTCCGAATCCTGTCAGTTCAAGTCCCGTTTATCCGAATCCTGTCAGTCCAAGTTCCGCTTGTCCGAATCCTGTTAGTCCAAGTTCTGTTTGTCCGAATCCTGTCAGTACAAGTCCCGTTTATCCGAATCCTGTCAATCCAAGTTCCGTTTATCCGAATCCTGTCAGTCCAAATTCTGCCCTTCCAAATCCTGAGTCCGAAAAACCGAAGCATCTAGAACAGGAAGAAGATAAATTAGAATCTTCACAACAGAAATCAAAGCTCAGAAGTAATCATAGTCGCCCCGTTAAGGTTTTTAAAATAAATGATACAAACCGAGTATCAGAACTCAAAGCATTGCTCCGGCTTGAGCATCTGAACGCGGAAGAGATTCAAAGTGTTGATAAACTGTTGGCCTCTAGTGCCGACAGATTTCAATTGCCCGGAGAGCAACTTAGCTGCACTAACGTAACCCAGCACCGAATTTTGACTACTGATGAAATTCCGGTGTTTACAAGGCAGTACCGTTTTACGCCAGTATGTTACGACCCTGGTGCGACTCGAGAGCTAAGGACGATGGGAGGATACCGCGTGGTTTCTTCGACCAGTCCTTCGTGAAGATGTCCGACCAATTGCGTACGTTCGGATATGAAGAAATGATAAGTATGGGGATGCTAGCGCCTGGAGTACGGTGCCGCTGCACCTAAGTGACTCTTTTAATTATAGGAGAGTTCCCAGTTATGCCCTATCCTTGTTCTTGAAGGGTATTTCTCTGTCAAGCGTGATATTTTCTTCTAATTCCACGAATAGTAAATTTGAAGACGTATACTTCACCTTTGCTAAGAAAGCTCAGTCCAAAAACACGCGATTTGTAAACGTAAGGACTTCAGGGGTTTTCAGTACACCCGAATAGTTATAAGTATTTATTCAGCTTGACAATTATAATAAAGATGAGTTACCTTCTTCGTAGTTTCGAAGTTCGCAGATTACAATGGTATTAAAACGTAAATATGTGGTTGACTAGTTTCACTTTGACCTCGACTGATCGACTGGCCGCAACGAAGTTAACACGTTCACTGATACCGTAAGACTGAAGCTATGGAGCTCCGAGAGCTCCGGTTTATATACCCAGCGAGGGCTTACAATACATGGGAAAACCTAAGCTGAGTCATCGGCAGCTGTTGTGTACAGAGATTAATGTTTCCTGTTCTAATAAGATAAGCGAGCGTTACAGAGCGTGCGCGGTCTGCAGCTGTTTGGAAGTTTATGTATCCGTTCTTATTAGTGTGGTTTTACAAAAAGGGTCCTCTTTGGAAAAGTGGGTGT
The DNA here is from genome assembly GCA_916049575.1 of Ancistrocerus nigricornis. Lineage (NCBI taxonomy): Eukaryota > Metazoa > Arthropoda > Insecta > Hymenoptera > Vespidae > Ancistrocerus > Ancistrocerus nigricornis. The sequence continues at coordinate 18,370,778 of OU696667.1, read as the reverse complement.
GTAAACTTTACGACTTCCTTTTTAAAAAGGTTCGGTTGTCGCCTATTATAAGATTGCTTATCTTTACGACTTCTCGTTTAGGAGGTTTCGGTAAGTCTACATTATGGCTTGAGATCGAGTTACATAGGAGTTCCTTATTTTTACGACTTCCTCTTAGAGAGCGTGACTAGGTTTAGTTTATATTTTTCTAGTTATGCGCTCTAAGGGTGCGGTTCGACGGTTACAAAAAGAGTGCAAATATTTACACGTGGTAAGGTTACATGTTGAATAGGTGCACGCGTTTTCTAGAGGTTACTGGTTGTATCTCATATGTTACTAAGTTTTAAATATTATTTTAATGCAAATATATATAAAAAGGTTAGTTTACGTATTATGCACGTATTCAATTTATAATTATCCTAGTTATCATAAAGAATTAGGAAAGATACGTTTACTACAGGTTATATATGATATATATATATAACTAACTTAATAAAGTCTTATTCGGATGTGTAAATAATAATAGAAAAGGTGAAATCACTGACGCCATTAAAACACCACCGCCATTGAACGCACTAACACTTTTTACGTGTCTTTACGTGTGCGTAGGTTGTATGCTTTCTTGGGAGCGTCGTCCTCCGTCGAGCTGCTGCAAAATGGCCAGCACCCTGGCTCCGGGCTGCTTTCGGGTGCTTCCAATACCTGGCAGCGGGATGGCTGCGGTGGTCCAAAAGGTTCATGGATCCTCGCTATCGGAGGCCGATTTGGACGCAGGATGTCAGCTACATAATACGGGGTAGGTCGTCTCTGGACCGGTTCATCGTATATATGCTCTTCGTCATCTCTCTTTCTCTTCGGTGAGACTTTTGTTCCGGTAGATGAAGATGGACCTTCGTGTCGATTCGCCGTGACGTCACGGTCCATTGCTGTCATGGAGAGGACTCTGCGTTCGGCGACGATCAGTGCCTTGGCCTCTGCGAGGGTTATTACTCCCGGTGCAGGCGGAATGGGGCGTTCCAGAGGTTCACCGATGTCCACAGGTAAGCTCGTGTGTCTTCTTATGCCGTACCCCTGTTGGCCTCCTTCCGTAGTGGCACGGTACTGGGATGGTCCAGCGTCATTACGTCTTATTTCCAACTCGGAGGTGCGCGTCAATAGGTCATCGTATATTACGCGATGCTCCTCCCGTTCCTCTTCGATGTCGAGACACTCTGCTGTGATTGACCATGCGTCTTCAGGTGTCTTGTTGAGTTTAAAATATCCGCAAGGGCATGACCAGGCGGCTGTAGAGGTAGGGACGTCACTAGAGGTAGGGACGTCACACCCCCCCTGTTGACAAGGTTCGAGGTCCTCCTCGAACGTATTAGGTGTAGTCTCGTTTGTCGATGGTGGCGTGTCGGAAGGGTAGACTTCCTCGTCGCACATAAGTTGTTCATCCTCCCATGCTTCTTCATTGGAGAGTGCTTCTTCGATTGTTTCCATATCTGGTGAATACGCTTCTCGCGTAGCGAATCGCTGTACTTCGTGAGAATACATATCGCTGCCTCCTTCGGCATCTACTTCGTTATGACTTTCTGTCGGGTTGGTTGGTACCGGAATCGTCGTTACGTATGTTGGTTGCACATAATATTGTTGTGGTGCCATCGGCACGTACTGGTAGAAATTTGTGTTGCTATCTTGCCATTGCAGCGCGTTGCAAGCGTTGACCATCGCTGCGATTCTGTCAGCGTTATTTTTTATCCATTCACCGGTGAAAGCCATGGTAATTTTATAAGTTGATTTAAAACACACGAGAAAAAGTAACGATATAGTTCTGAAACGAACAAGTCTCGAGTTGAAGTTCTGGATGGAACTTCTGGAGCGAGTTTCTTCTGTTGGTCTTCCTCGAGAAGTTTTCGGAGAGTTCAGGTGATCTGATTCCTTCGTGAATTCGTAGAAGTGGTAGTACTCCTTAGGTAAGTGAGTCGCTTCCTTCTGCTAAGGTGATCCTTGAGACTTAGCTTCGTCGTACAGGTATGACTTAGGCGGTTGTCCAGGAGAGAGTGATCTTCCGTTGCCTGGACCGCTCCTTTTAAGTGCGCGCGGCGGACCTCAACGGTCCCTTTGGTAGAGTGGTGGGGGTAAGCGTCGCTTCCCGGTGGTCCTTTCTCGATTTTTTTTTTCGTTTAAAATCTTAGTTTTAATTATATTAGAATTAACAAAGAATTACGTTCAGGTGATATTTTGGTTTCTGTTTTTTTTTTTTTTTTTTTTTTGTTTCTCCTCTTTTTTCTAATGTTTAAAAGTTTTGTCTTGTTTGTTCCCCCCCTTTTTTTTTTTATCTAATGTTCAAAATCTGTTTCGTTGTCTTCATCATTCGTTCCCCTTTTCTTTTCTTTATTTCTTTTTAATGTTTAAAATTTGTCTTGGTCTTCCTTTAAATGTTTAACGTTTGTGTTGACTTGTATTTGTTTATTATTATTTTATTTCCTTTCGGAGTTTAAAATTTGTCTTAGTATTTCCTTAAATGTTTAACATTTTGTATTGACTTGTATTTTGTTTATTATTATTTTATTTCCTTTCGGAGTTTATAATTTGTCTTAGTATTTCCTTAAATGTTTAACATTTTGTGTTGACTTGTATTTGTTTATTATTATTTTATTTCCTTTCGGAGTTTAAAATTTGTCTTAGTATTTCCTTAAATGTTTAACATTTTGTGTTGACTTGTATTTGTTTATTATTATTTTATTTCTTTTCGGAGTTTTAAAATTTGTCTTTGTATTTCCTTAAATGTTTAACATTTTGTGTTGACTTGTATTTGTTTATTATTATTTTATTTCCTTTCGGAGTTTAAAATTTGTCTTAGTATTTCCTTAAATGTTTAACATTTTGTGTTGACTTGTATTTGTTTATTATTATTTTATTTCTTTTCGGAGTTTTAAAATTTGTCTTTGTATTTTTTTAAATGTTTAACATTTTGTATTGACTTGTATTTTGTTTATTATTCTTTTATTTCCTTTCGGAGTTTAAAAATTTATCTTGGTATTTCTTTAAATGTTTAAATCATAAGAATTTGTTCCTCCTTTGTTATTTCGTAAAGGCAAATGAAGTAACGGTGAACACTTTAATCAAATCGTTAAACTCAAATTACTCCCGATCATAAAAACCTTTAGTCACTTGAAAATAAGCAGTGTCCAGTGCTCGCATCTGCGAGCAGATGTTGGATTCCGTTAATTTTCGGGAAAAAGGTACAAGTCTAATCAGTCTTAAAAAGACAATCAGAAAATTCCTACGTCGAACTCGTAGAAGCAATAATTTTTATGTTCGTCGTCGAAGTCTTCACGTTCACGTTCTAGACAAGGACTTCGATGACCCTTTAGAAAAATACGATACAATGGAGACCCTCCTTTTTATTCTCTGAGAGTCGAACGTTTTAAATGCGAGTACTCGAACGGTGCCATAAACCTCTCGCGTCAAGACGCTAACCAGGCCATATCATAAAATTTCAGAAAAACCGTTGACCGCCGTGATCGTCACGAGAAGGTGTTCGCCAACGGTACATGCCGCCTCCCTTAAGCGTTATATCCACTGGGGTGGAGCGGCCTCGCTTTAGGAAAATTCCGTGTCACCCCCATCAAATTCCTTGGTAGAGAGGGAAAAATTAGCTTTCTTCGGAGGAAGCGTTCTCCGAAGATTCAGTGGACAACAAACCGTCGTGAACATACACTCGTTATCAAAAAGCATCACTTAGACTTAACGTGCAGTTAATTTTGTCGCGAAGAGTTCGGTGAGCGTGCTGCGAAGTCAACGTATAAGTTTCGGTCAATCCGACGAACGGCAATCAAGCTCGACGCTTGATCCAAGATAAGTAATGTTGCAACATCCTTCTTAACTTTCTCTTCTGTATCCTTTTAGTTTTTATCCCTAGGTTTCCTTTTGTTTCTTCTGGAATTTATGTTTAGATTTTCTCCTCTGTACCCTTTTTAGATTCTATCTTTAGATTTCTTTTGCTTCTTTTGGAATTTATGTTTCCTTTTAGATTTTTGACTTCTCAACTCTTGTATCCTTTTAGATTCTATCTCTAGATTTCTTTTGCTTCTTTTGTAATTTATGTTTCCTTTTTAGATTTTCTCCTCTGTACCCTTTTTAGATTCTATCTTTAGATTTCTTTTGCCTCTTTTGGAATTTATGTTTCCTTTTAGATTTTTGACTTCTCAACTCTTGTATCCTTTTAGATTCTATCTCTAGATTTCTTTTGCTTCTTTTGTAATTTATGTTTCTTTTTTAGATTTTCTCCTCTGTACCCTTTTTAGATTCTATCTTTAGATTTCTTTTGCTTCTTTTGGAATTTATGTTTCCTTTTTTAGATTTTCTCCTCTGTACCCTTTTTAGATTCTATCTTTAGATTTCTTTTGCTTCTTTCGGAATTTATGTTTCCTTTTTAGATTTTTTTTTTTTTTCCTCTGTACCCTTTTTTTTTATTTTTTTTTTTTTTTTTAGATTTTATCTTTCCTTGATTTTTTCTTGTTCGCTTCGGAAAGTTTCTTCTTCCTTCCAACTTTCCTTTTTGCCTTATACCTCTTAGATCCTTTTTTTTTTTTTTTTTTTCTTTGAAATTCCTGAGCAAGGGTCCTGGTTTTTATGATCTTTAGGTAAGGGACACCTTGCTTAGTCCACTCGACCTCGTGGCAGGTAAATGGTTGGAGTGGGGTTTACCTGTCGAAGGACGCGACCTAAGGTGTACTTGTTAGTCTTCTCACGGTGCGCGTCGCTTCCTGGTCGTCGTTCCACGTTGCTTATTTTACCGTGGTAGAGTGTACTTGCCCATGATGTGGCATCACGTGTACGGTGACTTTTTCGCGTGTTGTTTCGTTCTTCGTTTCCTTTAGAGATTCCTTCTTTTCATCCGCCTTATTATCTTCTTTAATGTTAGTTTCTTCGTATGACGGGTTCTTTGAATGTGCGGAATCTTTTCTTCTTGATGCGTGTAGATGCGATAAGATATTAGCTACTGAGTCTCCTATTGCTCCTAGCAGGTGAACACTCCATTCATAAATTCGGTGTAACGCGTATCCTTGAAGTGCAGTATTTAATATGAGTTTGACAGTGCGTAATATTATCCATAGGCCCAGGATTCCAGCGCTGACGGTACCGAAACCCGTGAACCATCCCCAAAGATGATCCCATGCGCTGCTGGTGATCTCGTGGAGTGCGTCTTCATCGAGTAAGTTTAAAAACGATAACCCTTGTCTTTCTGCATGTTGTCCGGACATTCCTCGTGCGATAGTGTTTAGAACAGCGGGTTTTTCCGCAGGGAACATAATGTGATCGCGTAATTTTTCCAATTCTTGTAATGAATATATTCCTGACGTGGCTAATGAAGTCGGGTTCGAGTAAGTCCACGTTTGCGCTGTTTGTGGTTGTAACTCGTTAGGCGGTACTGCGGAGGCTGCGCTAGGATTTATTTTATACCAATTTCTTTCTAATCGATACATGACTGGCACGTACGGGTTACAATCAATCTGCGTTCCTGTTTTTACTAGCAAATTCGTTTTCGGTGTCATAAAATAAGAGCTGTTTCCTTTCGAGACTGGTAATTGTTGATAACATTCTTATGTTTCTCGGCGTCTTACAGGGGTAGGTATACACTTTATCAGATGTATAACTTCTCCTGCGACCATTGCCATATAACCGGGTTTTTTCATGATTTGATATGCAAAATCCTCTGGTAATATCTTTGCGATTGTAAGCGCGTTTTCTAGTGTTTGTTTTTCAATCAGACATTCTTGCTTAATGACTTCTCTGTATAGTGATGTCATCTGATTGCGAATGTGTTTTTCTAAATATACGAATTTGCTATTAACATAAGAGAATATATCCAAATTACTTGTCATAATACCCGTTCTTCTTGTGAATATTTCGCCTTTTCGAGTCTCTAATATAAATAGCTTCGGGTGTTCTGTACGCATCAATACGTAGTTGCATATGGTGACGACACCTCGTTTTGCGAGTGCGAACGTAATTTCGTCTGAAGTTATTGCGTATACTTCTTGCCAATTTCTTGTCGTGTTATCGAATATCCTCTTTGCTTTTCCCTCGAATAACACGGAATAGCTGCTAAATTTGCAATGATCGGTGGGTATCGGAGCCCAGAACGTGTTTCCTCCCTCTATGTCGAGGCATCTTCCTTCGGATAATTTGCAATGCATTCTTGAATCTAGTATTATCTTATCTGCGCTTGGTTTAGTTACTGCTATATAATTTCGTAATGATATTTTTACGACGGCTTGTACAACTACATTGCTCCACGTACCCAGAGGGTCGGAGTATTCCACGCCTTTGCAGGTGCCGTCCATTCCTATTGTCCCAGCCAAGGTGACACTTCGCGTCACGGTGTTGTTAGGTTTAATTCCAGTTATAAAATCTTTGTGACCAAATGAAAAGGCTCCGTTCATGTGCATTTTCACGCATGCTTCTGAACTAAGTTCCATAATGTAGGAAGCTCTTCCGTTATGTACTAGTGATATGTGTGAATGCATACCGCAGTAGAATATTGTTCTGTCGACCTCTACCTTGCATTGAGTAACCGGTGTGCTGTCATACTCCGCGATTTGCAATAATTGTACATAAGTATTCTTTACCATCGGTTTTGCGGTGGGGAGTTTGCAATCATCAACGTTTAGTAGTGACAGGGTTGTAATGTTTGTGTTTGCCGATCCGCAATCGTAAGCGATCAATGCGTAGGCTTTGAGCATGTGCCCGATTAGAAGAATTACGAGCAGCATCTGCAAAATAGAGATATATATTACCTTTAAAATTGACCATGAGCAAGTTTTATTCGATTCGGGTGTACGACTTTCTCTCGGTGTTTGATTATGAGAGTTATGTTTCCGTTATCTAGCACTTGCGTTATTTGATAAGGTCCGTCGTACTGGTCGTCGAATTTATTGCTTCTATGCTCGTTTAGAAGGTATACCCAATCGTTTTCTTTGAACTCTTTTACATTCTGTCGTCGATCATAGTATTCTTTCGATTTTTCCTTTGCTTTAATTAGGTTATCTCTTGCTATACTTCTCACAAAGTCTAAGTTTTTGCACAAGGTTTCTATGTATTCTGGATACGTGTTAGTCTTTGTTCTGGTGCTACTAGTAGGTAGTCGAGCTAGTTTTCCGTATACTAGTTCATAAGGGGTGTATCCCGTCCCTTCGTGCATACTCGTGTTGTAGGAGAACATACATAATTCTATTATTTCGTCCCAATCGGTCCGTTGATTTACGTAGTGCTTGAGATATTCTAATAGTACGTGGTGGCTTCTCTCTAAAGAATCATTTGATTGTGGGTGAAAGGCAGTGGTACGTAATTGCTCGATTCCAAGTCTTTTAGTTAGCGTTCTCATAAATGTTCCGATAAAAGCGGCTCCTTGATCAGTCAGGATCGATCGTGGGACACCATATTGGCACATAAAGTGTTTAATAAAGGCGTCTGCGATCTCCTTTGAGGTTGCGGTTTGCATAGGCACTGCTACCGAAAATTTAGTTAAATTGTCCTGTATGGTCAGCAGATACTTATTCTCCTTTTTAGTTAGTGGTAAGGGGCCTACGATATCAAGTGAGATTTTGTCGAATGGTTCCAGCGGCGTGTCTGTAATATGCATGGGTTGCCGTGTCTTTTGCCGTGTCAGCTTTCTTTTCTGACAACTAGGACACTTCCTTACGTAGTCGGCGATGTCTTTCTTCATTCCTTCCCAGTAGTAGTGACTCTTTATTCTGGCGTAAGTCTTAGTAGTTCCTTTATGGCCCGCCGTGATTGATCCGTGATTTTCGGAAAGGATGCGAGGTATGTCGCCCAATGGTGGTATCTGAATTTCGTTGGTACATATTTTTATGGCGTATCTCTGTGAATCGAATGCTTCTCTTATTTCGTGTAGGAGTATATCCCAGGGAATCGTTAAAACTCCCCTCGGCGTTTCGGCGATAGCAATTTCGTGTTCATTTCGTCGGTGTGTTAGTTCAGCGGCGATAGATAAGGCTTCTTTCAGTTTGTTGAATGAGTCGACCACAAGGAAATAAAGAGTTCTTTTCTTTTGCTTGGCTATTATTACTTCTCCAGATTCTGTGTCATCCTGGGGAATAGGTATGCCTATAGTTGTGAGGAATTTGCTCCCTTCGTCTATGGGCTCGTGTTGCGTGTTTATAAAACATATAATAGCTCCTTTTTCCATGAGTAAATTATTCCTGCTGGTTTCAAAGGTATTAATATTTTCACGGGTTCTGATTTCTTCCAACGGTATGGGCGATGCTGCCGCGTTACAAGGTAAAAAGAGTGGCTCGTCGGACGAGTATGATTCATTCTCGTCATCTTCCGACCCGATGTCTTCAATTTCTGGTGTACTTAATGGAGAAGGTGATGAATGTTGCATTTCCAAGACTGGTTCCTCAAACCTGTCTTCTTCAAAAGGTGGTGCATGTATTTCTGCTTCCACTATGATTCCTGTAGGTTCGCGTGTTTCCGGTACTTCTTCCTCTTCGTCTTCTTCGTCAGAGGTGGTCGTGAAAAATTGTATTTTGATCTCAGGTGGATTTCGTGATAGGGCGTCAGCGTTTGCATTTGCCCGACCTTGTTTATAAACAATATCATACTCATATTCTTCGAGCTTAAATCTCCACCGTAATAATCTTGATGTAGGATCTTTTACTCGGTGTAACCATACGAGTGGCTTATGGTCGGTTACAAGTGTAAAGCGTCTACCGTATATATATGGTCTGAAGTGATTAACTGTATAAACGATGGCCAATAGCTCCTTTTCGATGGTCGAGTAATTTAGTTCGGCCCCGTTTAATAGCCGGGATGCATATGAGATCGGTAAGTCTTGCCCTATTTTTCCTTGGCTCAGGACTCCTCCGATTGCGTAACCTGACGCATCTGTTGTTATGATAAATGGTTTTTTGAAGTTTGGGTATTGTAGTATGGGTTCTTGGCATAGGGCTTCCTTTAGAAATTCAAAAGCGCGTATTTGCTCGGTTCCCCAGAGGAAAGGTGCTTTGTCTTTTAACAGACCTGTTAGAGGTTTAGAAATCTTGGCATAATCTTCGATGAATCGTCGATAATAACCCGTTAGTCCCAAGAATTGTCTTATATTCTTCGCGTTCTTGGGGGTAGGAAACTTCCTTACGGCTTCGGTCTTCTTAGGATCTGGTAAAACTCCATCCTCCGTAATAATGTGACCCAGATAAGCGACCTCTTTCCTGAGAAATTCGCACTTTTCGGGTTGTAGTTGTAAGTTGGCAGATCTTAGTCGGTGAGCTAATTTGATAAACTTTATTTGGTGCTCTTCGATGGATCTCGCGTATATTACGATGTCGTCTATGTATACGAACATCTCACTGCCTTGTAATCCTGATAGAGTGTTATTCATTAGACGCTGGAAGGTGGATGGTGCATTTTTTAAACCGAATGGCATACGGTTGAATTCAAAATGTCCGTCGGGGGTAGAAAAAGCGGTCTTAAATTTGTCTTGTTCCGCCATCGGTATCTGGTGGAACCCTGATGCAAGATCAAATACCGAGAAGTATTTTGCTCCTCCAAGTTGGTCTAAGATGTCATTTATATTTGGCAACGGGTATGCGTCTCCAACAGTCTTTTCGTTTAATTCTCGGAAATCAATGACAAGCCTCCATCTTTTATTTCCTTCGGCATCCGCCTTTTTCGGGACAATCCAAATAGGTGAATTATATGGAGATTCGGATTCCTGAATTATTCCTTTCGAGAGCATGTCTGAGGTTTGTTTATGTATTTCCTCCTTGTGTATAGGGGGAAATCGATATTGTTTCGTGTTGATGGGAAGGTCGTTCGTAGTAACAATCTTGTGACTTGCTTTGGTTGTAGCTCTCAATTGTTCTCCAGGTAGATGAAAGCAATCAGCGTATCGGCAAATAAGATCCTCTATATGCCTCTTTTCTTCGTCGTTCAAGTGCGATAACCGCAACAAACTTAATAACTCCCTTTCTCTTGCAGGTGTTGTAAGTCTGCCTGGATCCTCCTTAGTGTTATCTTCATTGGACATGGTAAGTATCTTTTTATTTTCCTCTGCCTTTCTGTATAACTCTATCTTTCCTTCCTGAGATAGTTTAAATAAAGCCTTACTCTCGACTGGTATAGTATATTCTATCGTTGATTCCTCGTAGGAATGTGTGTTGCCATCGTAGGACATAGTAGTGCTAGCATGGTACAAGTAATTATTTTCGTCGTTAAGAGAGACGGTGTAAGACGTCGTGTAACTTTTAGTATCCTTTTTGGGAGACTTCGTGATTTCCTCCAGTTGTGCGGCCTCGGTCGAGAGTTTTTTACCGGAGTACAAAACGATTCTCTTTTCCTCCTTATGTATTTGTTCTTTTCTGTCCGAACAGTCAGAGTCCATTATGTCTAAAGCTCCGTTTTCATGTCTAACCTCGGTCGGACTTGTTGCAGGTGCTTCCGTTATATTGGTTTCGATGACATTCTTTCGGTTAAGATTCTTCAACTCTTTGGGAGACTTCGTTATTTCCTCCAGTTGTGCGGCCTCGGTCGCGAGTTTGTTACCGGAGTATAAAACGATTCTCTTTTCCTCTTTATGTATTTGTTCGTTTCTATCCGAACAGTCAGAGTCCATTATGTCTAAAGCTCCGTTTTCACGTCTAACCTCGGTCGGACTTGTTGCAGGTGCTTCCGTTATATTGGTCTCGATGACATTCTTTCGGTTAGCATTCTTAGATTTCTTAGCTCGTTTCTTCTTCTTCTTTGGCATTGAACATGATTCTTCTTTGTAGTAATTATCGTTGATTTTTTCAGCTTCACTTCCTTCATGGCTCGTTGGCGGCTGGCCCGTGGATCTTTCCGGTTCCTCGTCAAGTGCCTCTTGCAGCTTAATCTTTGGGAAGCGGATGGCGACTCCTTTCTCGGCGGTATTATACGCGTATAGGTAAGTTTTACCATTTTGATTAGTTACGAGCGCATCTCCAATGAATACCTCCGGTCGCGTTTCTACTCTATCTATATAGCCTTCCATTGGCGAGTCGTTAGTTAATTGGACACATATTTGTGTCTTGGAACGGGGTGGAAGTCTCGCGAAATTTTCCGTAAAGAACGGCACTTCTTTGTTTTTCAATTGTAGTTTCTGCTCCTTGTAATCGATTCGTGCTCCCGTTGTTATAAAATATGGCGTGCCCAAAATACCGTCCTGCTCAATGGGAAAATCATTTTCCACAACTTGAAATGGTATCGTTTCATTAAAGACGCAAGCGTATACACACCCCAGTGTTTTTAAATTTGTACCGGTGATTCCCGTGATTTGATAAGTTTCCTCTTTATAAATATAAGATTCGTCGATTACCATTCTTCTTTTAACTACATTTAATTCTGCTCCGGTATCAAGCATGAATAGAACCATATTTCCGTCTGAATGCACGTGCAAAATCGAAGGAGTGTTATGGGAAGGCGTTTTGCATAGATTTACTCGCTTAGGCTCGTTTTGAATTTCATGACGCGTATGGTTCGGGAGGGTTCCCCCTGAGACGCGCCAGTTTTCAGAGGGGTAGCGCCGTTTCCCGACTGCGACTCATTATACCTCTTCTTCCGGCACTCATCGATCGTATGGCCGAGATTACGGCAATAATCGCATACCTTGGGATCTTTAGGAGGGGGTCTTCCGTTCTTTGCCCAACATCGTTCTGCGGTGTGTCCTTGCTTTTGGCAATAAGTGCAAGAGAAGCTTCCGATTCGATTGTCATCTCGTGATTGAGATGGTCCCGGTGCAGGTTGCGTAGAGTCAGGTTGCCTTACTCCAGATGTAAATCGAGACCAGGTGGTGTTGCTCCTTTCCATTGGCCGTGCCCGTTGATGTAGCTCTTCATAACGTCGGTTTTCGTCTTCCGCTTCAATTGCGGCATGTATGGCGTCGTGCAGCCTGATAAACTTTGATGGGTTGATCTTAATTCCGCGTTTGAGTCCTCGAGAAAAACACTTGATGGCTTCTGCCTCTGTATCTTGCTTAAACAATGGGTCTTGTCTTGCGTGAGTCTTAGAATGCGTTTCGAACAGCAGTTGTAATAATTTGGCGACACGAGCGCCGTAGGTGATCACATTTTCTGTATGATTTTGTACGATGTTGCTTAGCTGTGAGTACAGTGTTGAGAGTGATAATCGTGGTGAAAATAAATTCTCTAAGAACTCCAATAATTCCTCTACCGTTTGGAAGAGTCGGTTTTCGATGTAATCCTTCGCCGGACCCTGTAGCCTGTTTCTGATAAGTTTTACGAGATTTATTTCAGATCGAGCAGGAATCATGTCCCTAGCGTTCCTACATCCTTCCGCAAACGTTCGGAAAGTGTCTGCTCGTCCTTGAAAGTATGGTACTGCTTCAAGAGCGTCTTTTAGCGTAATTTGTGGAATAATAATGTGATCCATGTTTTCCACTGTGGGTAAAGTTGGCGTCAATATAGGTGTAGGCTTTGGTTGCATCTGTGTGTATGTTTGAGGTTGTATGTGTGCTTGTGAGCCAGTCGGTGTGTCGGTGCTTGTGGTACTTGTATAGGTGCACCTGGTTTGGATATGCGATGCGGCCGTCGTCGTAATCAGGTTTCCCTCTGCGCTGGAGGTGTCTCTTGGCATGATGGGCATCTTCCTGCTATTTAAGAATCCTTCTCCTTCTTCGGAACCGTTCCACTTGTATTACCTCGGTAATTAATGATCGGTACTTGAGTTCCGTTGGCAAGCTATCCCACCGCTGCCACCAAAAATTTATCCTTCTATCTTATGTTACGACCCTGGTGCGACTCGAGAGTTAAGGACGATGGGAGGATACCGCTTGGTTTCTTCGACCAGTCCTTCGTCAAGATGTCCGACCAATTGCGTACGTTCGGATAGGAAGAAATGATAAGTATGGGGATGCTAGCGCCTGGAGTACGGTGCCGCTGCACCTAAGTGACTCTTTTAATTATAGGAGAGATCCCAGTTATGCCCTATCCTTGTTCTTGAAGGGTATTTCTCTGTCAAGCGTGATATTTTCTTCTAATTCCACGAATAGTAAATTTGAAGACGTATACTTCACCTTTGCTAAGAAAGCTTAGTCCAAAAACACGCGATTTGTAAACGTAAGGACTTCAGGGGTTTTCAGTACACCCGAATAGTTATAAGTATTTATTCAGCTTGACAATTATAATAAAGATGAGTTACCTTCTTCGTAGTTGCGAAGTTCGCAGATTACAATGGTATTAAAACGTAAATATGGTTGACTAGTTTCACTCTGACCTCGACTGATCGACTGGCCGCAACGAAGTTAACACGTTCACTGATTCCGTAAGACTGAAGCTATGGAGCTCCGAGAGCTCCGGTTTATATACCCTGCGAGGGCTTACAATACATGGGAAAACCTAAGCTGAGTCATCGGCAGCTGTTGTATACAGAGATTAGTGTTTCCTGTTCTAATAAGATAAGCGAGCGTTACAGAGCGTGCGCGGTCTGCAGCTGTTTGGAAGTTTATGTATCCGTTCTTATCAGTGTGGTTTTACAAAAAGGGTCCTCTTTGGAAAAGAGGGTGTGTAAACTTTACGACTTCCTTTTTAGAAAGGTTCGGTTGTCGCCTATTATAAGATTGCTTATCTTTACGACTTCTCGTTTAGGAGGTTTCGGTAAGTCTACATTATGGCTTAGATCGAGTTACATAGGAGTTCCTTATTTTTACGACTTCCTCTTAGAGAGCGTGACTAGGTTTAGTTTATATTTTTCTAGTTATGCGCTCTAAGGGTGCGGTTCGACGGTTACAAAAAGAGTGCAAATATTTACACGTGGTAAGGTTACATGTTGAATAGGTGCACGCGTTTTCTAGAGGTTACTGGTTGTATCTCATATGTTACTAAGTTTTAAATATTATTTTAATGCAAATATATATAAAAAGGTTAGTTTACGTATTATGCACGTATTCAATTTATAATTATCCTAGTTATCATAAAGAATTAGGAAAGATACGTTTACTACAGGTTATATATGATATATATATATATATATAACTAACTTAATAAAGTCTTATTCGGATGTGTAAATAATAATAGAAAAGGTGAAATCACTGACGCCATTAAAACACCACCGCTATTGAACGCACTAACACTTTTTACGTGTCTTTACGTGTGCGTAGGTTGTATGCTTTCTTGGGAGCGTCGTCCTCCGTCGAGCTGCTACAAAATGGCCAGCACCCTGGCTCCGGGCTGCTTTCGGGTACTTCCAATACCTGGCAGCGGGATGGCTGCGGTGGTCCAAAAGGTTCATGGATCCTCGCTATCGGAGGCCGATTTGAACGCAGGATGTCAGCTACATAATACGGGGTAGGTCGTCTCTGGACCGGTTCATCGTATATATGCTCCTCGTCATCTCTCTTTCTCTTCGGTGAGACTTTTGTTCCGGTAGATGAAGATGGACCTTCGTGTCGATTCGCCGTGACGTCACGGTCCATTGCTGTCATGGAGAGGACTCTGCGTTCGGCGACGATCAGTGCCTTGGCCTCTGCGAGGGTTATTACTCCCGGTGCAGGCGGAATGGGTCGTTCCAGAGGTTCACCGATGTCCACAGGTAAGCTCGTGTGTCTTCTTATGCCGTACTCCTGTTGGCCTCCTTCCGTAGTGGCACGGTACTGGGATGGTCCAGCGTCATTACGTCTTATTTCCAACTCGGAGGTGCGCGTCAATAGGTCATCGTATATTACGCGATGCTCCTCCCGTTCCTCTTCGATGTCGAGACACTCTGCTGTGATTGACCATGCGTCTTCAGGTGTCTTGTTGAGTTTAAAATATCCGCAAGGGCATGACCAGGCGGCTGTAGAGGTAGGGACGTCACTAGAGGTAGGGACGTCACAAGAGTAAAAAATAAGCAACCGATGCTTATCACTGATACGCCAGGAGCTGCTTTCGACAAGGTAGCTCTTGACGTAGTAGGGCCCTTACCAACTACCGAAAATAATAATAAATACATCCTGACCATGCAGGATCAGCTGACTAAATTTTCTATTGCCGTCCCTCTTGAAGGAATATCGTCAGTACACATAGCCGATGCTATGATTAAGAATTTGATCTGTAAATACGGAGCACCCCGATCTGTCCTCACAGACCAGGGGTCAAATTTCTTAAGCTCGTTGATTAAGACAATAGCGCGTAAATTCAAGATTAAGCAGTATAAAACTACGGCATTCTATCCGCAGTCAAACGGTTCGTTGGAAAGGTCGCACCACGTCCTTATTGAATATTTAAAACAGTATACTAGCAGTGAACAGAACTGGGACCAGTGGTTAGACCTTGCCATGCTGTCTTATAACACAAGCGTTCATGAAGGTACGCGGTTTACACCGCACGAGTTAGTTTTTGGTAAACCGGCAAGAACTCCGTCGTCTGACCCACCCATTGAGAAGGAAATGGATCAGACCTATCTAGATTACTATGTTAAGTTAGCCAGTAAATTGAATAAGGCACAGGAAACAGCACGAAGGAATCTGATCGGAGCAAAAGAAAAATCAAAACATTATTACGATAGGGAAGTGAACCCTCAAAGTCTGAAAGTAGGAGATTCTGTATTCCTGTTAAAGGAACCGACATCCAAGCTGGGAGACCAGTACACAGGCCCGCATCAGGTTCTGGAAGTGCTGCCAAACAATAATATAAAAATTAAAATAGGTGGTAAAACGAAAACCGTACATATAAACAAACTTAGAAAATCCAGAGTTAAAGAATAGTACATAGTATATCGTATTTTAAGTCAAAGCAAAGGACATTTCTGTTTAGATAATCTTCGTAGCGGCAATATTGATGTTAGGCGACGCAGATGCTCTGTTAGGATATGATTGCGGCGGAACAGCAATGAATGTCACAACAATGTCGTTGTTAGATACAGGGGACTGTAATATACCCGTTTCCGAACCCAGATCGACTGAAGTGTATGTGCAATTGTTGCAACTAGCCGAATTCGAGAACACTCAAGTGACTCAGTGCCGCGTAGAATTAGACAGAACAATTTACTATTGTGGCATGTCCTCGCACGTATCCATTGTTCAAAATGGTAGACGCGTATATCTGATGGATATACCAGCAGAGGCATGCAAAACAGCGATCAATACGGGAGTAATATCTATTACTCCAGCAGCGCAGTTGTTCGGTTTAAAAGCAAACATTACGCAGTATCGTAGTGTAACTTTGGCAGGATCCGTTAATACCGAAGGTCGCTGTTCAGGAACACAGTATGCGGATCCCTACGGCACATGGGATGGTGTTGTAGTCCAGGCTTCTGTGAAGATTAATCTTCAGCACTACAGGGCATCAGTGAAGATTCGGGAGAACAACGTTATTCTACGAAGCGGTGCTGCATGCACATTCACCGATGGGTCCTGTATAACGGATGAAGACGGCAACGTCTACTGGTCAACTCATCCAGGCACCTCTTGTGACTTTAACCATTATAGCGTCCTGTACGAGGGCCTGGCAACGAAGCTGACACCTGTAAATCGAACGGTCCATGAAGCTAAGGTGTATACAATCACCACCAGCGAGATCACGTTCGCCTTGGAAAAAAGAACCGAGTACCACCTCTGTGGGTACACACTACTGCGCAGCGAGCACCCGAAACTGTTTATCCTGGAAACCGAAAAAGGAAGAACGTTTGCCACAAGAGCAAAAATGCCTGTTGAGAATCTGGACCTGTTCGCGTATATCAACACCAAGTTCATCTACGTGGAGAAACATATCGGAACCCAGATGACTGCGCTATACCGGGACGTCGTTCATCAGAAATGTCAGTTGGAGAAACAAGTTCTTAAGAACGCTTTAGCGCTAGCTACACTGCTCCCGGACGAGTTCGCCTATAGAGTTATGCGAGCTCCGGGATACATGGCGGTAGTAGCGGGCGAAGTCATACATATCGTAAAGTGTACCCCGGTCGCAGTAAAAATCAGACATACAACTGATTGTTACCAGGAACTTCCAGTATACCAACAGAACAGTAGCATGTTCCTGACACCGAAGTCTCGAATCCTCCTCAAGTCTGGAACCATCCGCGAGTGTACGGGTTTACTTCCACCCATGTTCGAGATCGAAGGAACCTGGTATAAGTTCGCCCCGAAGCCGATGGAATCGTTGCCACCGCAGATACTACAACCTATGTCGCGGCCGACTTGGAAGTATATCGATGCAGGGTCATTGGCAACAAGCGGCATCTATTCTCAACAGGATCTGGATAATCTCCGCGATCACATAATGTTCCCGGCGGAAAAGCCGTCTGTCCTGAACGCCATAGTGAGAGGAGCTACTGGCCGTCGTGTACCTCAGGATACGGTGTCCATGTTGAGTCTGCTGAATGAAGCAGACATAAACCGAATAGCAGAGAACGCCGTTTCTAAAATTTGGAGCGGGTTTCTGACATTCGGCAGCGCTAGCGCAGGAGTGATCGGTCTGATACTTATCTTCAAGGGCATCAGACTCTGCGTTGATGCTATCATCAGAGGATACGCCCTACATACGGTTTATGGTTGGAGCCTACACCTATTAGGAGCAGTCTGGAGTTCAGTTACTTACCTGTTGCTGCATCTCAGCGGAAGGAAGCCTGACAGGACCTCCACTGAAGATAATCACGTGAACTCTGCAATGGAAGACAGTCGATCGCCGACCGACCCCCCAGCTGATGATTCTGAGGCTGGTAGTGCAGTGCAAGTGACCCCAAAACCCCGCAGTGCCGTCCGATATCCCATATTGGAGGGAATCCGTGCGTCCTGTCGCGCAAAGTCGCACGAAGCTGACTCTACCGTGCGACTTACTTAAGGGGGGAGGTGTCACGTCGACCTATTCGACAGGTCGCCGTGTACTGTTCAGTATTATTATCACTATTGTTATAAACAATATTAATAATAATTATACCTTATACACTGTCAATAAACAATAAACGTATCCATATATTAGAATTAAGACGAACTATTATAGCGTTTCTGTCAAGCGACATTTATTTGTTAACAATAATCATAAACAATTAACAATGTATCCGAATAACCGTTAGTCGAATAATAAGAAAGAATATTCTAGAATAATAATGTACGGTAAATCTTAAGACATTTAGTAACGGCTATAGGTAGCCAGTCGAGAACAAATAGCGATAAGAGATAACGAGTCAGCACATTCTCTCACGCGCCCCATCCAAGGCCTCGTCACTCCGCGGTCCATGCACGCCTTGCGGGCGTAGCACGGTGCCTTAGGAAGACTAGGTAGAGCGCGTAAGAACACAAAGAGCGCAGCGGCGGCTCGACGGCGGCTGGCGAGAGCGTTGCGGCGTCGTCTGAGTAGCGTCACTCTTCAAGTAGCCGTCAGTACGTGTAGTTCTGTATCTTGCACAGCTCCGAAATTCTTTAGTTGTTTCCGAGTTTCTGTAATATCAAAGAGAATTCAGTTATTCTTTTAGAGTTCAATATTATATTTTTTAGATTTAATTGTTCTTGTGTGTAACTAGAATAGTGTTGTAGATTAACGCGTTTTGTAGTGATTCAAAATATATATTCATATATAGTGTACTTCAATTCAGTGACCAATTATTCAACCTCACCTCATACCTTCCCGGCGTTACCTTGAGGACCATCTGCCTACATCATAGGAGAAAGCGTCGATCCAGAGGACAGCAGGATGAAGGTAGGTTCTTTTAAGATTAATATATATTCATAATTCTGTCAGTATAAAATCTCTGTAATAATCTTGTCAAATTCGAGTAGTCATAGTAACAAATTTATATTACTTATAATTCACATATATATATATATATATTCATACATACAACACAGATATATTCATATTTAATTATACTATCAATAATTCAGTGTATTTACTGACTACAAGTCCAGCGTAAAAGAGAATTAAGAAACCATTTGTCTCAGATAATTCCGTCTATTCTTGGTCTCAGTTTGCTTTCTACTGTCAGTGATCTTTGCATTGTGGTTCCAAAAGGATTCTCCTTTAAGTCAGAAGTTAACATAATACGTATTTTAATCTACTGTATTTTACTTATTTTATATATTTTACATTTATTAACCTGTCTCTGTGGATAATACAATTTCAGTCGGTAACACCCTACGGTCGGTAATAGCAACCCGTCGGTAATATCCTACGGTCGGTAATAGTAGCCTGTCGGTAACATCCTACGGTCGGTAATAGTAGCCTGTCGGTAACATCCTACGGTCGGTAATAGTAGCCTGTCGGTAATATACTACGGTCGGTAACCGTAGCCTGTCGGTAACATCCTACGGTCGGTAATACCAGGCTGTCGGTAACGCCACAGCCGGTAATAGCAGAACGTCGGTAATCCCTTCTGTCGGTAACAGTAAATTATCAGTACCGTCAATTGTTCAGTTATACAAACAGTTATCAACGATCGCAAGAAAGCCTCACCCCAAGTAATATTCGCAAAGCGATTGACTAAAAAGAGGCAACGTCGTGCTGTAGTAAACGGGTTCCTCGTGACACAGCCAGGACGTAACATTAAATTTGGTGGCAGCGGTGGGATAGTCAAATTGCGGTCGTCACCCTAATATAGCATGGCTTCTTCCCAAGAACGCGTTAACAAAGATGCTCCTCTTACCGAAGAAGAGCTTCGGGAGTATGAAAAGGAAGTGGAAAAAAGAGAAGTAGATTTCCAATCCCGTATTCGTAGACTAGTACAGCAACAGAAAGAATTAGACTTGCTCGAAGAAGAAATAAACAGAGAAAAAGCATTACTGAAAGCGCGCGATGAAGAATTGAGTCGTAGAGAGAGAGATCTCTCATTGAATCCTTCACACTTAATAGCAATAGATGAGACAGGACCAGACGAAGCGTCCGGATTCGCGTACAATCCCGGTCCGGTGTACCACGGTACGCCGGAAGCTCCTAGACAGTTATCGGAGGTAGAGGTTCTCAGGAAGGAACTTGACGAGATGAGGCGGGAATTATTCAGAGCGAGACGAGTAGATCCGATAGAAGAGCCATACGTACCTATGGTTCCTCCGCGTATTGCCGTCCCGTCTATCAAGCTCAAAGAGATTGTGGATACAGTACCTAAATTTGATGGACATAATATATCTGTACTTCAGTTTACGCGGTCGCTAAAGAGAGCGATGGACATGTTACCCCCGAATTCAACTGTTGAAACAGAAAAAGCATTAGTTAGATTAGTCAGAATGAAATTACAGGGTCATGCATATCTCGCAATAGAAGATGAGGGAATTACGACAATGGAAGGATTAGTAGACATTCTGAAATCTTCATTTTTACCGTCCCGTTCTGCAAACTATTATCGTGGCGCGTTGAATAACGTATTTAAGAAACCGGACGAGCATGTGCTCGACTATATAGGTAGAGTCAAAGACTTAAGGCAGGCTGTCATGGAGTGTGAGATGAGGGCAACTGGTAGCCGTTTAACAGTACAGGAACGAGAAAAATTGGAAGCGGAAGCCCTAGAATGTTTTATTAACGGATTACCACCAGAATTTCGTTTTCCGCTTCGACTCGAACGCTGCAACGACGTAGCGTCGGCATCCAGTGCTTTACTACGCATTAGTAAACTGGCTGAACGCGATGCGGAACGGTTTAAAACTCAGCCGCGCATGGCAACAGCAACGGTCCACACGGCAACACCCGTCAGTCTTAATTGCACTTATTGCGGTAGAACGGGCCACATCCAGTCGCAATGCTGGCGTGACCCTGCAAGGAAACAGGAATTGCCAACTACAAGTAATTCTGGTACTCCGCGGCCCTTACCACGCTCTAATAATACAAGTGCTCCTCCTCCTCAGGCAGTTAGGAACCAGGGCTTTAACCAAGGTCCTGCACCGTCCCAAGGTTCGCGACCTTTACAGGCGGGAAATAGCAGTCAGAACGTTATTTGCAATTACTGTAAGAAGATAGGACACATGAAATATGACTGCCAAACGCGCGAGTACAATAACCGAATGAGGCAGGAACAAGCGCGGAAATCGGGAAACGCGCAGAGCGGCCCGAATGTAACGGACGCGGAGCGGGCCGCCCCAGCGCAGTCGCGTCCGAAACTCGTGACCAGGGCAACGAGCCCCGTAGCATCGCAGTAGTGCGATATAAACCTACTGCGAAGGCGCCAACGGTGAATTTAATAATCGAAACTCAGCACTTAGACATGATGATAGATACCGGTTCTGAAATAAACCTATTAAAGATCAGTGTACTCAAGAGTAATCAGGCCGTCGACAAGAATGATATACTTAGAATCAGCGGAATTGTTAAGAAGTTCGTGAATACCTTGGGTACGTTAGAAGTAAACATATTAGGCAAACCAGAAAAATTTCACATTGTAAACGCTGAATTTCCGATAGAACAGGACGGTATCTTAGGTTCAGAATTTCTGAAACATCGTGGCGCCAACATAAACTATGAAAGGGAGTGTTTGGAATTGGGCGAATCTGAAATACCATTCATAACCCGAGAAATAGTCGCGATACCTCCTAGGTCCAGTACAGTATTCTGTTGTAAAGTAGCTAACCCAGAAATAGAGGAGGGCTACATTCCGTTAATAGATGCTCCGCCCGGGTTATTCGCCGGAGAAGCCCTGGTGAAGAACCAGAACGGCCGAGCATATTTTAGGTTGATTAATACTACCGAGCAGGTACAGGAGATAGTGGTACCCACCATTACTCTAGAGAGTTTTGTCTGTCCGAGTTCCGTCAGTCCGAGTTCCGTTTGTCCAAGTTCCGTTTGTCCGAAACCTGTCAGTCCAAGTTCCGCTTGTCCGAATCCTGTCAATCCAAGTACCGTTTGTCCGAATCCTGTCAGTCCAAGTTCCGTTTGTCCGAATCCTGTCAGTCCAAGTTCCGTTTATCCGAATCCTGTCAGTCCAAGTTCCGTTTGTTCGAATCCTGTCAGTCCAAGTTCCGTTTATCCGAATCCTGTCAGTCCAAGTTCCGTTCGTCCGGATCCTGTAAATCCAAGTTCCGTTTATCAGAATCCTGTCAGTTCAAATTCTGCCCTTCCAAATCCTGAGTCCGAAAAACCGAAGCATCTGGAACAGGAAGAAGGTAAATTAGAACCTTCACAACAGAAATCAAAGCTCAGAAGTAATCATAGTCGCCCCGTTAAGGTTTTTAAAATAAATGATACAAACCGAGTATCAGAACTCAAAGCATTGCTCCGGCTTGAGCATCTGAACGCGGAAGAGATTCAAAGTGTTGATAAACTGTTGGCCTCTAGTGCCGACAGATTTCAATTGCCCGGAGAGCAACTTAGCTGCACTAACGTAACCCAGCACCGAATTTTGACTACTGATGAAATTCCGGTGTTTACAAGGCAGTACCGTTTTCCGCCAGTACACAAGAAAGAGATAGATAACCAGACCGCGGAACTGTTCAGTACAGGAATCATAAAACCGTCTGTGTCCCCGTATAATTCCCCGATATGGATTGTGCCAAAAAAAGCAGATTCTAAGGGACAACCGAAATGGCGCATGGTTATTGATTACAGGGGTCTTAACGCGAAAACAATAGGGGATGCTTACCCCCTACCTAATATAAATGAGATTCTCGATCAGCTCGGTTCAGCCAAATACTTTTCGATTTTCGACCTGAAATCAGGATTTCATCAGATCGAGATGCATCCCGACGATCGTCATAAGACTGCATTCTCGACGCCATACGGGCACTATGAGTTCACTAGGATGCCATTCGGGCTGAAGAACGCGCCGGCAAGGTTCCAACGCCTAATGGATCTAGTGCTCATGGGCCTACAAGGCGAAGAAATGTTCGTCTACCTGGACGACGTTGTGGTGTATGCTCGATCTTTAGATGAACACGAGGTAAAATATAATAAATTGATAGAACGTTTAAGACAGGCGAATCTAAAGTTACAACCAGACAAATGTGAGTTCCTGCGTAAGGAGGTTACTTATTTAGGACACGTCATCGGAGAAGATGGTGTCAAACCTGAGCCAGGAAAATTAACAGCCGTCCGGGATTTTCCTCGTCCGAAATCCGTAAAACAGATCCGTCAATTTTTAGGTTTAGCGGGATATTATCGACGTTTTATCCCGGCTTTTTCAAAAGTAGCGAAACCGCTCACAGATCTACTGAAAAAGGAAGTAACATTTCAGTGGACTCCAGCACAAGATCAGGCTTTTTGCGAATTAAGAGATGCTCTCTGTAAAGAACCTATTTTGCAATTTCCCGATTTTAGTCAGCCCTTTAACGTAACAACGGATGCATCAGGATATGCAATAGGCGCGGTCCTCAGTCAAGGGCCTATTGGCAAGGACCTACCTATAGCTTTCTGTTCTAGACTCTTGAATACAGCGGAAAAGAATTATTCCACAATTGAACGAGAGTTATTATCGATAGTATACGCAGTACACTATTTCAGGCCGTATCTGTTCGGACGGGAATTTCAGCTGGTTACAGATCACAAACCGTTAGTCTGGTTAAACTCCGTTAAGGATCCGACTTCCAGATTGGTCAAGTGGGGCCTCAAATTGGCCGAATATGATTATAAAGTAGTTTACAAATGGGGATCAGCCAATGCAAACGCCGACGCTTTGTCGCGAAATCCTCCGGAACTTCCTGCCAATATTATGGTTTTAAATTCAGATAGTAGCACATCCGATGAATCGCAGCTTATATTCGGTACTGTTCCTCAAACCGCGACGTCGAGAGAACCAGAATCGGTAACTCGGGAAATACAACCAGCTCAGACAAACCAGGAACTCCCGTCGACATCGGGTGGTCCTTTAAATATATTTGACGAGGATACTTCACAGGAATCACCGATACTCAGTGAACAGCATCGTTTTCAGACCGTAGCAAATTCACTCAGCGAAGAGCCGAGTGATGACGACTTAAACAGGAATATAACCGTGCCAAGTCAGACAGATGACGAAACAAATTCCGACTGGAATCTGAACCTTAATCCAGAAGTAATCATAACAACGCCAGACGGCATTCAGAATACGTTACTCAGCCCAGAATCAACAACCGACTCTGGCGATCAAACCGAACCTGTTCCGCGACCGTATGCCTTACCAGATCAACCACCTGGACAATTCCGCATAACCGAAAACCTGATAGAATCACGCGATTTGTTTAATACGCGACGCGACAGTTTAGTAATAATGATAACCCAGAAAGGGGAACCGATAGATGAGGGTGCAAACCAGTTAGTAGCTCAAGGTAAACTCCCTACTTATAGGTTACTGTCATTAGGTAGAGCGAGAGTCACAGAATTTGGAAGCAGAAAACTGATATCACTGCCAGTAAAAGAGACCTTGAATACCCCTCTCGATGAAGGAATTCTGATCGAATGTCTCGGTTCATTGTTAAGTGTAACCAGGGAACTTAATCTTAAAACTGTCAGCATTTCCAGGACACCAGAGCTGGATGGAATACCATGGGCCAGAGTACAGCGACTACTCAGCGATGTATTCGATCGTGAGAATTGTAAAGTAATTATATGTAAAAACCTTGTAAGAATTCCAGGACCCGAAGAACGAGAGGAGTTGATCCGAGAAAATCATGCCTCTGCCACAGCTGGCCATAAGGGCGTGACGAAGACGTATAACCGTCTCCGACATCGGTATTGTTGGGACAATATGAAAGGTCAAGTTCGGGAATTTATCCAAAATTGTTTAGCTTGTCAATTGAAAAAGTTGGTCAGAGTAAAAAATAAGCAACCGATGCTTATCACTGATACGCCAGGAGCTGCTTTCGACAAGGTAGCTCTTGACGTAGTAGGGCCCTTACCAACTACCGAAAATAATAATAAATACATCCTGACCATGCAGGATCAGCTGACTAAATTTTCTATTGCCGTCCCTCTTGAAGGAATATCGTCAGTACACATAGCCGATGCTATGATTAAGAATTTGATCTGTAAATACGGAGCACCCCGATCTGTCCTCACAGACCAGGGGTCAAATTTCTTAAGCTCGTTGATTAAGACAATAGCGCGTAAATTCAAGATTAAGCAGTATAAAACTACGGCATTCTATCCGCAGTCAAACGGTTCGTTGGAAAGGTCGCACCACGTCCTTATTGAATATTTAAAACAGTATACTAGCAGTGAACAGAACTGGGACCAGTGGTTAGACCTTGCCATGCTGTCTTATAACACAAGCGTTCATGAAGGTACGCGGTTTACACCGCACGAGTTAGTTTTTGGTAAACCGGCAAGAACTCCGTCGTCTGACCCACCCATTGAGAAGGAAATGGATCAGACCTATCTAGATTACTATGTTAAGTTAGCCAGTAAATTGAATAAGGCACAGGAAACAGCACGAAGGAATCTGATCGGAGCAAAAGAAAAATCAAAACACTATTACGATAGGGAAGTGAACCCTCAAAGTCTGAAAGTAGGAGATTCTGTATTCCTGTTAAAGGAACCGACATCCAAGCTGGGAGACCAGTACACAGGCCCGCATCAGGTTCTGGAAGTGCTACCAAACAATAATATAAAAATTAAAATAGGTGGTAAAACGAAAACCGTACATATAAACAAACTTAGAAAATCCAGAGTTAAAGAATAGTACATAGTATATCGTATTTTAAGTCAAAGCAAAGGACATTTCTGTTTAGATAATCTTCGTAGCGGCAATATTGATGTTAGGCGACGCAGATGCTCTGTTAGGATATGATTGCGGCGGAACAGCAATGAATGTCACAACAATGTCGTTGTTAGATACAGGGGACTGTAATATACCCGTTTCCGAACCCAGATCGACTGAAGTGTATGTGCAATTGTTGCAACTAGCCGAATTCGAGAACACTCAAGTGACTCAGTGCCGCGTAGAATTAGACAGAACAATTTACTATTGTGGCATGTCCTCGCACGTATCCATTGTTCAAAATGGTAGACGCGTATATCTGATGGATATACCAGCAGAGGCATGCAAAACAGCGATCAATACGGGAGTAATATCTATTACTCCAGCAGCGCAGTTGTTCGGTTTGAAAGCAAACATTACGCAGTATCGTAGTGTAACTTTGGCAGGATCCGTTAATACCGAAGGTCGCTGTTCAGGAACACAGTATGCGGATCCCTACGGCACATGGGATGGTGTTGTAGTCCAGGCTTCTGTGAAGATTAATCTTCAGCACTACAGGGCATCAGTGAAGATTCGGGAGAACAACGTTATTCTACGAAGCGGTGCTGCATGCACATTCACCGATGGGTCCTGTATAACGGATGAAGACGGCAACGTCTACTGGTCAACTCATCCAGGCACCTCTTGTGACTTTAACCATTATAGCGTCCTGTACGAGGGCCTGGCAACGAAGCTGACACCTGTAAATCGAACGGTCCATGAAGCTGAGGTGTATACAATCACCACCAGCGAGATCACGTTCGCCTTGGAAAAAAGAACCGAGTACCACCTCTGTGGGTACACACTACTGCGTAGCGAGCACCCGAAACTGTTTATCCTGGAAACCGAAAAAGGAAGAACGTTTGCCACAAGAGCAAAAATGCCTGTTGAGAATCTGGACCTGTTCGCGTATATCAACACCAAGTTCATCTACGTGGAGAAACATATCGGAACCCAGATGACTGCGCTATACCGGGACGTCGTTCATCAGAAATGTCAGTTGGAGAAACAAGTTCTTAAGAACGCTTTAGCGCTAGCTACACTGCTCCCGGACGAGTTCGCCTATACAGTTATGCGAGCTCCGGGATACATGGCAGTAGTAGCGGGCGAAGTCATACATATCGTAAAGTGTACCCCGGTCGCAGTAAAAATCAGACATACAACTGATTGTTACCAGGAACTTCCAGTATACCAACAGAACAAGTAGCATGTTCCTGACACCGAAGTCTCGAATCCTGCTCAAGTCTGGAACCATCCGCGAGTGCACGGGTTTACTTCCACCCATGTTCGAGATCGAAGGAACCTGGTATAAGTTCGCCCCGAAGCCGATGGAATCGTTGCCACCGCAGATACTACAACCTATGTCGCGGCCGACTTGGAAGTATATCGATGCAGGGTCATTGGCAACAAGCGGCATCTATTCTCAACAGGATCTGGATAATCTCCGCGATCACATAATGTTCCCGGCGGAAAAGCCGTCTGTCCTGAACGTCATAGTGAGAAGAGCTACTGGCCGTCGTGTACCTCAGGATACGGTGTCCATGTTGAGTCTGCTGAATGAAGCAGACATAAACCGAATAGCAGAGAACGCCGTTTCTAAAATTTGGAGCGGGTTTCTGACATTCGGCAGCGCTAGCGCAGGAGTGATCGGTCTGATACTTATCTTCAAGGGCATCAGACTCTGCGTTGATGCTATCATCAGAGGATACGCCCTACATACGGTTTATGGTTGGAGCCTACACCTATTAGGAGCAGTCTGGAGTTCAGTTACTTACCTGTTGCTGCATCTCAGCGGAAGGAAGCCTGACAGGACCTCCACTGAAGATAATCACGTGAACGCGGCAATGGAAGACAGTCGATTGCCGACCGACCCCACATCTGATGATTCTGAGGCTGGTAGTGCAGTGCAAGTGACCCCAAAACCCCGCAGTGCCGTCCGATATCCCATATTGGAGGGAATCCGTGCGTCCTGTCGAGCAAAGTCGCACGAAGCTGACTCTACCGTGCGACTTACTTAAGGGGGGAGGTGTCACGTCGACCTATTCGACAGTTCGCCGTGTACTGTTCAGTATTATTATCACTATTGTTATAAACAATATTAATAATAATTATATCTTATACACTGTCAATAAACAATAAACGTATCCATATATTAGAATTAAGACGAACTATTATAGCGTTTCTGTCAAGCGACATTTATTTGTTAACAATAATCATAAACAATTAACAATGTATCCGAATAACGGTTAGTCGAATAATAAGAAAGAATATTCTAGAATAATAATGTACGGTAAATCTTAAGACATTTAGTAACGGCTATGGGTAGCCAGTCGAGAACAAATAGCGATAAGAGATAACGAGTCAGCACATTCTCTCACGCGCCCCATCCAAGGCCTCGTCACTCCGCGGTCCATGCACGTCTTGCGGGCGTAGCACGGTGCCTTAGGAAGACTAGGTAGAGCGCGTAAGAACACAAAGAGCGCAGCGGCGGCTCGACGGCGGCTGGCGAGAGCGTTGCGGCGTCGTCTGAGTAGCGTCACTCTTCAAGTAGCCGTCAGTACGTGTAGTTCTGTATCTTGCAACAGCTCCGAAATTCTTTAGTTGTTTCCGAGTTTCTGTAATATCAAAGAGAATTCAGTTATTCTTTTAGAGTTCAATATTATATTTTTAGATTTAATTGTTCTTGTGTGTAACTAGAATAGTGTTGTAGATTAACGCGTTTTGTAGTGATTCAAAATATATATTCATATATAGTGTACTTCAATTCAGTGACCAATTATTCAACCTCACCTCATACCTTCCCGGCGTTACTTTGAGGACCATCTGCCTACATCATAGGAGAAAGCGTCGATCCAGAGGACAGCAGGATGAAGGTAGGTTCTTTTAAGATTAATATATATTCATAATTCTGTCAGTATAAAATCTCCTTTATAATCTTGTCAAATTCGAGTAGTCATAGTAACAAAATTATATTACTTATAATTCATATATATATATATATATATATATATATATATATATATATATATATATTCATACATACAACACAGATATATTCATATTTAATTATACCATTAATAATTCAGTGTATTTACTGACTACAAGTCCAGCGTAAAAGAGAATTAAGAAACGCATTTGTCTCAGATATTTCCGTCTATTCTTGCTCTCAGGTTGCTTTCTACTGTCAGTGATCTTTGTATTGTGGTTCCAAAAAGATTCTCCTTTAAGTCAGAAGTTAACATAATACGTATTTTTATCTACTGTATTTTACTTATTTTATATATTTTACATTTATTAACTTGTCTCTGTGGATTACACCATTTCAGTCGGTAATATCCTACAGTCGGTAATAGTAACCTGTCGGTAATATCCTACGGTCGGTAATAGTAACCTGTCGGTAATATACTACGGTCGGTAACCGTAGCCTGTCGGTAACATCCTACGGTCGGTAATACTAGGCTGTCGGTAACCCCACAGCCGGTAATAGTAGAACGTCGGTAATCCCTTCTGTCGGTAACAGTAATTTATCAGTACCGTCAATTGTTCAGTTATACAAACAGTTATCAACGATCGCAAGAAAGCCTCACCCCAAGTAATATTCGTAAAGCGATTGACTAAAAAGAGGCAACGTCGTGCTGTAGTAAACGGGTTCCTCGTGACACAGCCAGGACGTAACAATACTATAAAATCTTTATTGAAATCCGGAAAATGTAAATTTGGTGCAGTGGTAATTATCCTTTGCTTAGCTACAGTTGTTCCTGGTAATGAATCGCCAGGGAGATAAAAAATATCTGTATTTTTCCCGATGATGGACATGAGACTATCTAATTCTTCGTTATTTAAATGTTCAAATTGTAAGGAACCCATTATTTGGTTTAATCTTTCGTTAATAACATCTTGATTGATCCTTATATGATAAATATTTGAATGTTTTGTAAATGATGTGATGCGTACTTGGCTCTTAAAAGACTCGATTTCTGTTAACGTTACGGTAGGAATCGGAATATTTTTCTGTTTATTTGAGGTATTTAATATAGGTAGGAATATTTTACCATTATTATTTAATACTAATGCTTCGCTAGTAATTATATCTTTATCAATTTTAAGTTTAGGAAGATATCCTTCTTTTATATTCGAATTTTCTATATTAATAGATGCAATCGTGAATGAACGTGCAGGTACAGAGATATGCGAATTGCGTAGAATTTTATCCTCTAGAAGAGTATGAGAAGAAAGAGAAGAAGAAGGTTCAGCGTCATCCTTATGACTGCCTACTATATAAGGTTCGGTATCCCTATCGCGAAAGATTCCCGTATGGGGTTCCATGACCATACCTGTTACGTCCTGGCTGTGTCACGAGGAACCCGTTTACTACAGCACGACGTTGCCTCTTTTTAGTCAATCGCTTTACGAATATTACTTGGGGTGAGGCTTTCTTGCGATCGTTGATAACTGTTTGTATAACTGAACAATTGACGGTACTGATAATTTACTGTTACCGACAGAAGGGATTACCGACGTTCTACTATTACCGGCTGTGGCGTTACCGACAGCCTGGTATTACCGACCGTAGGATGTTACCGACAGGCTACGGTTACCGACCGTAGTATATTACCGACAGGCTACTATTACCGACCGTAGGATGTTACCGACAGGCTACTATTACCGGCCGTAGGATATTACCGACTGAAATTGTATTATCCACAGAGACAGGTTAATAAATGTAAAATATATAAAATAAGTAAAATACAGTAGATAAAAATACGTATTATGTTAACTTCTGACTTAAAGGAGAATCCTTTTAGAACCACAATGCAAAGATCACTGACAGTAGAAAGCAAACTGAGACCAAGAATAGACGGAATTATCTGAGACAAATGGTTTCTTAATTCTCTTTACGCTGGACTTGTAGCCAGTAAATACACTGAATTATTAATAGTATAATTAAATATGAATATATCTGTGTTGTATGTATGAATATATATATATATATGAATTATAAGTAATATAAATTTGTTACTATGACTACTCGAATTTGACAAGATTACAAAGGAGATTCTATACTGACAGAATTATGAATATATATTAATCTTAAAAGAACCTACCTTCATCCTGCTGTCCTCTGGATCGACGCTTTCTCCTATGATGTAGGCAGATGGTCCTCAAGGTAACGCCGGGAAGGTATGAGGTGAGGTTGAATAATTGGTCACTGAATTTAAGTACACTATATATGAATATATATTTTGAATCACTACAAAACGCGTTAATCTACAACACTATTCTAGTTACACACAAGAACAATTAAATCTAAAAAATATAATATTGAACTCTAAAAGAATTACTGAATTCTCTTTGATATTACAGAAACTCGGAAACAACTAAAGAATTTCGGAGCTGTTGCAAGATACAGAACTACACGTACTGACGGCTACTTGAAGAGTGACGCTACTCAGACGACGCTGCAACGCTCTCGCCAGCCGCCGTCGAGCCGCCGCTGCGCTCTTTGTGTTCTTACGCGCTCTACCTAGTCTTCCTAAGGCACCGTGCTACGCCCGCAAGACGTGCATGGACCGCGGAGTGACGAGGCCTTGGATGGGGCGCGTGAGAGAATGTGCTGACTCGTTATCTCTTATCGCTATTTGTTCTCGACTGGCTACCCATAGCCGTTACTAAATGTCTTAAGATTTACCGTACATTATTATTCTAGAATATTCTTTCTTATTATTCGACTAACGGTTATTCGGATACATTGTTAATTGTTTATGATTATTGTTAACAAATAAATGTCGCTTGACAGAAACGCTATAATAGTTCGTCTTAATTCTAATATATGGATACGTTTATTGTTTATTGACAGTGTATAAGATATAATTATTATTAATATTGTTTATAACAATAGTGATAATAATACTGAACAGTACACGGCGACCTGTCGAATAGGTCGACGTGACACCTCCCCCCTTAAGTAAGTCGCACGGTAGAGTCAGCTTCGTGCGACTTTGCACGACAGGACGCACGGATTCCCTCCAATATGGGATATCGGACGGCACTGCGGGGTTTTGGGGTCACTTGCACTGCACTACCAGCCTCAGAATCATCAGCTGGGTGGTCGGTCGGCGATCGACTGTTTTCCATTACAGAGTTCACGTGGTTATCTTCAGTGGAGGTCCTGTCAGGCTTCCTTCCGCTGAGATGCAGCAACAGGTAAGTAACTGAACTCCAGACTGCTCCTAATAGGTGTAGGCTCCAACCATAAACCGTATGTAGGGCGTATCCTCTGATGATAGCATCAACGCAAAGTCTGATGCCCTTGAAGATAAGTATCAGACCGATCACTCCTGCGCTAGCGCTGCCGAATGTCAGAAACCCGCTCCAAATTTTAGAAACGGCGTTCTCTGCTATTCGGTTTATGTCTGCTTCATTCAGCAGACTCAACATGGACACCGTATCCTGAGGTACACGACGGCCAGTAGCTCCTCTCACTATGGCGTTCAGGACAGACGGCTTTTCCGCCGGGAACATTATGTGATCGCGGAGATTATCCAGATCCTGTTGAGAATAGATGCCGCTTGTTGCCAATGACCCTGCATCGATATACTTCCAAGTCGGCCGCGACATAGGTTGTAGTATCTGCGGTGGCAACGATTCCATCGGCTTCGGGGCGAACTTATACCAGGTTCCTTCGATCTCGAACATGGGTGGAAGTAAACCCGTGCACTCGCGGATGGTTCCAGACTTGAGCAGGATTCGAGACTTCGGTGTCAGGAACATGCTACTGTTCTGTTGGTATACTGGAAGTTCCTGGTAACAATCAGTTGTATGTCTGATTTTTACTGCGACCGGGGTACACTTTACGATATGTATGACTTCGCCTGCTACTACTGCCATGTATCCCGGAGCTCGCATAACTGTATAGGCGAACTCGTCCGGGAGCAGTGTAGCTAGCGCTAAAGCGTTCTTAAGAACTTGTTTCTCCAACTGACATTTCTGATGAACGACGTCCCGGTATAGCGCAGTCATCTGGGTTCCGATATGTTTCTCCACGTAGATGAACTTGGTGTTGATATACGCGAACAGGTCCAGATTCTCAACAGGCATTTTTGCTCTTGTGGCAAACGTTCTTCCTTTTTCGGTTTCCAGGATAAACAGTTTCGGGTGCTCGCTGCGCAGTAGTGTGTACCCACAGAGGTGGTACTCGGTTCTTTTTTCCAAGGCGAACGTGATCTCGCTGGTGGTGATTGTATACACCTCAGCTTCATGGACCGTTCGATTTACAGGTGTCAGCTTCGTTGCCAGGCCCTCGTACAGGACGCTATAATGGTTAAAGTCACAAGAGGTGCCTGGATGAGTTGACCAGTAGACGTTGCCGTCTTCATCCGTTATACAGGACCCATCGGTGAATGTGCATGCAGCACCGCTTCGTAGAATAACGTTGTTCTCCCGAATCTTCACTGATGCCCTGTAGTGCTGAAGATTAATCTTCACAGAAGCCTGGACTACAACACCATCCCATGTGCCGTAGGGATCCGCATACTGTGTTCCTGAACAGCGACCTTCGGTATTAACGGATCCTGCCAAAGTTACACTACGATACTGCGTAATGTTTGCTTTCAAACCGAACAACTGCGCTGCTGGAGTAATAGATATTACTCCCGTATTGATCGCTGTTTTGCATGCCTCTGCTGGTATATCCATCAGATATACGCGTCTACCATTTTGAACAATGGATACGTGCGAGGACATGCCACAATAGTAAATTGTTCTGTCTAATTCTACGCGGCACTGTGTCACTTGAGTGTTCTCGAATTCGGCTAGTTGCAATAATTGCACATACACTTCAGTCGATCTGGGTTCGGAAACGGGTATATTACAGTCCCCTGTATCTAACAACGACATTGTTGTGACATTCATTGCTGTTCCGCCGCAATCATATCCTAACAGAGCATCTGCGTCGCCTAACATCAATATTGCCGCTACGAAGATTATCTAAACAGAAATGTCCTTTGCTTTGACTTAAAATACGATATACTATGTACTATTCTTTAACTCTGGATTTTCTAAGTTTGTTTATATGTACGGTTTTCGTTTTACCACCTATTTTAATTTTTATATTATTGTTTGGTAGCACTTCCAGAACCTGATGCGGGCCTGTGTACTGGTCTCCCAGCTTGGATGTCGGTTCCTTTAACAGGAATACAGAATCTCCTACTTTCAGACTTTGAGGGTTCACTTCCCTATCGTAATAGTGTTTTGATTTTTCTTTTGCTCCGATCAGATTCCTTCGTGCTGTTTCCTGTGCCTTATTCAATTTACTGGCTAACTTAACATAGTAGTCTAGATAGGTCTGATCCATTTCCTCCTCAATGGGTGGGTCAGACGACGGAGTTCTTGCCGGTTTACCAAAAACTAACTCGTGCGGTGTAAACCGCGTACCTTCATGAACGCTTGTGTTATAAGACAGCATGGCAAGGTCTAACCACTGGTCCCAGTTCTGTTCACTGCTAGTATACTGTTTTAAATATTCAATAAGGACGTGGTGCGACCTTTCCAACGAACCGTTTGACTGCGGATAGAATGCCGTAGTTTTATACTGCTTAATCTTGAATTTACGCGCTATTGTCTTAATCAACGAGCTTAAGAAATTTGACCCCTGGTCTGTGAGGACAGATCGGGGTGCCCCGTATTTACAGATCAAATTCTTAATCATAGCATCGGCTATGTGTACTGACGATATTCCTTCAAGAGGGACGGCAATAGAAAATTTAGTCAGCTGATCCTGCATGGTCAGGATGTATTTATTATTATTTTCGGTAGTTGGTAAGGGCCCTACTACGTCAAGAGCTACCTACGCCTCCTGGCGTATCAGTGATAAGCATCGGTTGCTTATTTTTTACTCTGACCAACTTTTTCAATTGACAAGCTAAACAATTTTGGATAAATTCCCGAACTTGACCTTTCATATTGTCCCAACAATACCGATGTCGGAGACGATTATACGTCTTTGTCACGCCCTTATGGCCAGCTGTGGCAGAGGCATGATTTTCTCGGATCAACTCCTCTCGTTCTTCGGGTCCTGGAATTCTTACAAGGTTTTTACATATAATTACTTTACAATTCTCACGATCGAATACATCGCTGAGTAGTCGCTGTACTCTGGCCCATGGTATTCCATCCAGCTCTGGTGTCCTGGAAATGCTGACAGTTTTAAGATTAAGTTCCCTGGTTACACTTAACAATGAACCGAGACATTCGATCAGAATTCCTTCATCGAGAGGGGTATTCAAGGTCTCTTTTACTGGCAGTGATATCAGTTTTCTGCTTCCAAATTCTGTGACTCTCGCTCTACCTAATGACAGTAACCTATAAGTAGGGAGTTTACCTTGAGCTACTAACTGGTTTGCACCCTCATCTATCGGTTCCCCTTTCTGGGTTATCATTATTACTAAACTGTCGCGTCGCGTATTAAACAAATCGCGTGATTCTATCAGGTTTTCGGTTATGCGGAATTGTCCAGGTGGTTGATCTGGTAAGGCATACGGTCGCGGAACAGGTTCGGTTTGATCGCCAGAGTCGGTTGTTGATTCTGGGCTGAGTAACGTATTCTGAATGCCGTCTGGCGTTGTTATGATTACTTCTGGATTAAGGTTCAGATTCCAGTCGGAATTTGTTTCGTCATCTGTCTGACTTGGCACGGTTATATTCCTGTTTAAGTCGTCATCACTCGGCTCTTCGCTGAGTGAATTTGCTACGGTCTGAAAACGATGCTGTTCACTGAGTATCGGTGATTCCTGTGAAGTATCCTCGTCAAATATATTTAAAGGACCACCCGATGTCGACGGGAGTTCCTGGTTTGTCTGAGCTGGTTGTATTTCCCGAGTTACCGATTCTGGTTCTCTCGACGTCGCGGTTTGAGGAACAGTACCGAATATAAGCTGCGATTCATCGGATGTGCTACTATCTGAATTTAAAACCATAATATTGGCAGGAAGTTCCGGAGGATTTCGCGACAAAGCGTCGGCGTTTGCATTGGCTGATCCCCATTTGTAAACTACTTTATAATCATATTCGGCCAATTTGAGGCCCCACTTGACCAATCTGGAAGTCGGATCCTTAACGGAGTTTAACCAGACTAACGGTTTGTGATCTGTAACCAGCTGAAATTCCCGTCCGAACAGATACGGCCTGAAATAGTGTACTGCGTATACTATCGATAATAACTCTCGTTCAATTGTGGAATAATTCTTTTCCGCTGTATTCAAGAGTCTAGAACAGAAAGCTATAGGTAGGTCCTTGCCAATAGGCCCTTGACTGAGGACCGCGCCTATTGCATATCCTGATGCATCCGTTGTTACGTTAAAGGGCTGACTAAAATCGGGAAATTGCAAAATAGGTTCTTTACAGAGAGCATCTCTTAATTCGCAAAAAGCCTGATCTTGTGCTGGAGTCCACTGAAATGTTACTTCCTTTTTCAGTAGATCTGTGAGCGGTTTCGCTACTTTTGAAAAAGCCGGGATAAAACGTCGATAATATCCCGCTAAACCTAAAAATTGACGGATCTGTTTTACGGATTTCGGACGAGGAAAATTCCGGACGGCTGTTAATTTTCCTGGCTCAGGTTTGACACCATCTTCTCCGATGACGTGTCCTAAATAAGTAACCTCCTTACGCAGGAACTCACATTTGTCTGGTTGTAACTTTAGATTCGCCTGTCTTAAACGTTCTATTAATTTATTATATTTTACCTCGTGTTCATCTAAAGATCGAGCATACACCACAACGTCGTCCAGGTAGACGAACATTTCTTCGCCTTGTAGGCCCATGAGCACTAGATCCATTAGGCGTTGGAACCTTGCCGGCGCGTTCTTCAGCCCGAATGGCATCCGAGTGAACTCATAGTGCCCGTATGGCGTCGAAAATGCAGTGTTATGACGATCGTCGGGATGCATCTCGATCTGATGAAATCCTGATTTCAGGTCGAAAATCGAAAAGTATTTGGCTGAACCAAGCTGATCGAGAATTTCATTTATATTAGGTAGGGGGTAGGCATCCCCTATTGTTTTCGCGTTAAGACCCCTGTAATCAATAACCATGCGCCATTTCGGTTGTCCTTTAGAATCTGCTTTTTTTGGCACAATCCAAATCGGGGAATTATACGGGGACACAGACGGTTTTATGATTCCTGTACTGAACAGTTCCGCGGTCTGGTTATCTATCTCTTTCTTGTGTACTGGCGGAAAACGGTATTGCCTTGTAAACACCGGAATTTCATCAGTAGTCAAAATTCGGTGCTGGGTTACGTTAGTGCAGCTAAGTTGCTCTCCGGGCAATTGAAATCTGTCGGCACTAGAGGCCAACAGTTTATCAACACTTTGAATCTCTTCCGCGTTCAGATGCTCAAGCCGGAGCAATGCTTTGAGTTCTGATACTCGGTTTGTATCATTTATTTTAAAAACCTTAACGGGGCGACTATGATTATTTCTGAGCTTTGATTTCTGTTGTGAAGATTCTAATTTACCTTCTTCCTGTTCCAGATGCTTCGGTTTTTCGGACTCGGAATTTGGAAGGGCAGAATTTGGACTGACAGGATTCGGATAAACGGAACTTGGATTGACAGGATTCGGACGAACGGAACTTGGACTGACAGGATTCGGATAAACGGAACATGGATTGACAGGATTCGGACGAACGGAACTTGGACTGACAGGATTCGGATAAACGGAACTTGGACTGACAGGATTCGGACAACCGGAACTTGGACTGACAGGATTCGGACAAACGGTACTTGGACTGACAGGATTCGGACAAACGGAACTTGGACTGACAGGATTCGGACAAACGGAACTTGGACTGACGGAACTCGGACAGACAAAACTCTCTAGAGTAATGGTGGGTACCACTATCTCCTGTACCTGCTCGGTAGTATTAATCAACCTAAAATATGCTCGGCCGTTCTGGTTCTTCACCAGGGCTTCTCCGGCGAATAACCCGCGCGGAGCATCTAGTAACGGAATGTAGCCCTCCTCTATTTCTGGGTTAGCTACTTTACAACAGAATACTGTACTGGACCTAGGAGGTATCGCGACTATTTCTCGGGTTATGAATGGTATTTCAGATTCGCCCAATTCCAAACACTCCCTTTCATAGTTTACGTTGGCGCCACGATGTTTCAGAAATTCTGAACCTAAGATACCGTCTTGTTCTATCGGAAATTCAGCGTTTACAATGTGAAATTTTTCTGGTTTGCCTAATATGTTTACTTCTAACGTACCCAAGGTATTCACGAACTTCTTAACAATTCCGCTGATTCTAAGTATATCATTCCTGTCGACGGCCTGATTACTCTTGAGTACACTGATCTTTAATAGGTTTATTTCAGAACCGGTATCTATCATCATGTCTAAGTGCTGAGTTTCGATTGTTAAATTCACCGTTGGCGCCTTCGCAGTAGGTTTATATCGCACTACTGCGATGCTACGGGGCTCGTTGCCCTGGTCACGAGTTTCGGACGCGACTGCGCTGGGGCGGCCCGCTCCGCGTCCGTTACATTCGGGCCGCTCTGCGCGTTTCCCGACTTCCGCGCTTGTTCCTGCCTCATTCGGTTATTGTACTCGCGCGTTTGGCAGTCATATTTCATGTGTCCTATCTTCTTACAGTAATTGCAAATAACGTTCTGACTGCTATTTCCCGCCTGTAAAGGTCGCGAACCTTGGGACGGTGCAGGACCTTGGTTAAAGCCCTGGTTCCTAACTGCCTGAGGAGGAGGAGCACTTGTATTATTAGAGCGTGGTAAGGGCCGCGGAGTACCAGAATTACTTGTAGTTGGCAATTCCTGTTTCCTTGCAGGGTCACGCCAGCATTGCGACTGGATGTGACCCGTTCTACCGCAAAAAGTGCAATTAAGACTGACGGGTGTTGCCGCGTGGACCGTTGCTGTTGCCATGCGCGGCTGAGTTTTAAACCGTTCCGCATCGCGTTCAGCCAGTTTACTAATGCGTAGTAAAGCACTGGATGCTGACGCTACGTCGTTGCAGCGTTCAAGTCGAAGCGGAAAACGAAATTCTGGTGGTAATCCGTTAATAAAACATTCTAGGGCTTCCGCTTCCAATTTTTCTCGTTCCTGTACTGTTAAACGGCTACCAGTTGCCCTCATCTCACACTCCATGACAGCCTGCCTTAAGTCTTTGACTCTACCTATATAGTCGAGCACATGCTCGTCCGGTTTCTTAAATACGTTATTCAACGCGCCACGATAATAGTTTGCAGAACGGGACGGTAAAAATGAAGATTTCAGAATGTCTACTAATCCTTCCATTGTCGTAATTCCCTCGTCTTCTATTGCGAGATGTGCATGACCCTGTAATTTCATTCTGACTAATCTAACTAATGCTTTTTCTGTTTCAACAGTTGAATTCGGGGGTAACATGTCCATCGCTCTCTTTAGCGACCGCGTAAACTGAAGTACAGATATATTATGTCCATCAAATTTAGGTACTGTATCCACAATCTCTTTGAGCTTGATAGACGGGACGGCAATACGCGGAGGAACCATAGGTACGTATGGCTTTTCTATCGGATCTACTCGTCTCGCTCTGAATAATTCCCGCCTCATCTCGTCAAGTTCCTTCCTGAGAACCTCTACCTCCGATAACTGTCTAGGAGCTTTCGGCGTACCGTGGTGTGACGTCCCTACCTCTAGTGACGTCCCTACCTCTACAGCCGCCTGGTCATGCCCTTGCGGATATTTTAAACTCAACAAGACACCTGAAGACGCATGGTCAATCACAGCAGAGTGTCTCGACATCGAAGAGGAACGGGAGGAGCATCGCGTAATATACGATGACCTATTGATGCGCACCTCCGAGTTAGAAATAAGACGTAATGACGCTGGACCATCCCAGTACCGTGCCACTACGGAAGGAGGCCAACAGGGGTACGGCATAAGAAGACACACGAGCTTACCTGTGGACATCGGTGAACCTCTGGAACGCCCCATTCCGCCTGCACCGGGAGTAATAACCCTCGCAGAGGCCAAGGCACTGATCGTCGCCGAACGCAGAGTCCTCTCCATGACAGCAATGGACCGTGACGTCACGGCGAATCGACACGAAGGTCCATCTTCATCTACCGGAACAAAAGTCTCACCGAAGAGAAAGAGAGATGACGAAGAGCATATATACGATGAACCGGTCCAGAGACGACCTACCCCGTATTATGTAGCTGACATCCTGCGTCCAAATCGGCCTCCGATAGCGAGGATCCATGAACCTTTTGGACCACCGCAGCCATCCCGCTGCCAGGTATTGGAAGTACCCGAAAGCAGCCCGGAGCCAGGGTGCTGGCCATTTTGCAGCAGCTCGACGGAGGACGACGCTCCCAAGAAAGCATACAACCTACGCACACGTAAAGACACGTAAAAAGTGTTAGTGCGTTCAATGGCGGTGGCGTTTTAATGGTGTCAGTGATTTCACCTTTTCTATTATTATTTACACATCCGAATAAGACTTTATTAAGTTAGTTATATATATATATATTTATATACATTATTGAATGTAATAAATAAAAAAGGTGATAAAAAAATGTACAAAATATTTATATTTGTTTTGATTTTTTGTTTCGACCCGGACCGAAGGCTGTGCAACGTGCATAGACCACGTGTCACATATACACATGAAGTATGCATATGTAAGTGTTCTAGGCTGCCTTCCTTTGCGTCATCGATTTTTAAATTTCGAATCCATCGATTGGATTCCCCGCCACTAGAATTTTTAGATTTTACGCTTTTGGGGGAAAAGGGCTTTATTTTAATTGCTTAATATCTTTTTAATAATATATGAACGTTATTGTTCTCAGTATCGCGACAGATTCCACGCATTATAATCGATAACAAAATTGAATTCATTACATTATGGAAAATTGCTTTCCATGAAAATATATTTTCCGGGCACTTTAAACTACCTACTTAACGCGTTAAAGATATATATACAGGGTGTCCCACGGTTCGATGTCAGACGAAGAATGGCATGTGCGACTGATTTTTCTGAGTCGAAAGGAGTCATAAAAAGTAACACATGCCAGGTTAGTTTTCGAGCTATTAATTAATAGCGATCTGCCAATCGTGAAGTGGGGAAGCGGTAGGTGTACTCTCGCCGCCATACCAAAACTCTAGCCAAGCTATAATTGGACCGGCGGGCGATAGAGAAAGAGAGAGAGCGAGAGTGAGAGAAAGAATGAAGGGCCCGGTGGTCCGTCAACGTAAGATAGCGCCGTAGAAGAAAGCTAGGGCGAGAGACAGAGTGAGCGAGAGAGAGAGAGAGGGTCGGCGCTAGCCGCCAGCTTAAGATAGCCTCGTAGCACTGACTCTCTCTCTCTCTCTCTCTTGCTCGCTCGCTCGCTCACTCTGTCTCTCGCCCTAGCTTTCTTCTACGGCGTTATCTTACGTTGACGGACCACCAGGCCTCTCATTCTTTCTCTCACTCTCGCTCTCGCTTTTTCTCTATCGCCCGCCGGTCCAATCATAGCTTGGCTAGAGTTTTGGTATGGCGGCGAGAGTACACCTACCGCTTCCGCGCTTCACGATTGGCAGATCGTTATTAATTAATAGCTCGAAAACTAACCTGGCATATGTTACTTTTTATGACTCCTTTCGACTCAGAAAAATCAGTCGCACATGCCATTCTTCGTCTGACATCGAACCGTGGGACACCCTGTATAAACGTAGAATCATTTCTAGTTTAGCTTCATTATTTGTACTTATGTCTTTTTTGCAGACCGAGCAGGATAATCTCCCAGAAGGCCTGACCAACCGTAAGTAATAAAAAAATGCGACATATTATTCTTTATGAACGAAGTCTTTTTATTTTTTTTTAACTTACTTCTTCATTTAGAAATTAGCTATGATCAACGGATAGAGCATCTACAAACGCAAGTGAAGTCAACGCGACCGCCAGTTGGCGGAAGCGTTGGCGCAGTTGCGTCACCATGCGGCGCATGTTCCGCCGCCTCCACCACCTCCGCCGCAGCAGCCACCGCCGTCGCCGCAACGGGTGCCGAGGAGGCGTCGGCAGATAGCTGGTAAGGTTTTCTTACCTCAAGTTCAAGTTGTTTCTCAAAGTCCTATTTCTCATTGTGTTTGCAATATTTATTTCTGGTCTGTGCACGAAGTTTCTACATACCTTATTTTATAATATCATTAAAAAAGTTAATGGTTTTCCATATGAATAAAGAAAGATTAATATACTTAATGACATATAGGAAAAGTTTTGTATTGTTGTAAAGTATTGTCGCAATCTTATATTTCATTAGGTAGATTACATTTTTTTTTACTGACATTTAAGCCCGATTTCTGAGATGATGTTTCCATGATTTTTGGACAATCATAGAAACTATAATCATACAATTGCCTTGTGTTTGAAGTCATTTTCCTAATAGTATTAAAATTTGTTAGAAATTTCCCAATTATCGGTACTTTCTTTCGAATTTAATGAAAACCTCCCAAATATATGTACAGAGAGATGCATTAATGGCGCATGGTGGGGATATCCCCTCCAGGTACCTCTCCTTATGGACGAAAAACATGCGACGTGCTTTCCATCCATAAGGAGAGGTACCTGGAGGGGGTATCCCCACCATGCGGCATTAATGCATCTCTCTGTAGGCGATATAATGTAGTAGCCGAGTATCATGGTACCCTGGTATACATGCATGTCCAGTCAGCATCTGATCCACCATGTTTCTTTACATTAAGATTTTTTTTTTACAGTTCACATAGGATTTCTTTACGGTTACAAAGTTCAATTTGCTTTGTGTTCTAATAGAAAAGTTAAAGATTTTTTTAGATATTACTATTAAATAAGGTATGAGGAATGTTTTTGCACAGGTTATATATATATTGGATATTTATTAATTAAATATGTATTATATTCTGTAAACATTTTTTAAGTGAAAGGAAGGTCGTAAGCATATAAAAAACGATTGTATACAATTTGGCAGAATACGCAGATTATATCATTGTAAAATATTGTGGTGTAAACTTGACGAAATGTGTTTATGACGAAATAATGTTTATATATGTATGTATTTTATATTGCAGAGTACCGCGGTCGGGCCCGGGTGCAGCGAGCGG
Organism: Ancistrocerus nigricornis; assembly: GCA_916049575.1. Lineage (NCBI taxonomy): Eukaryota > Metazoa > Arthropoda > Insecta > Hymenoptera > Vespidae > Ancistrocerus > Ancistrocerus nigricornis. The sequence continues at coordinate 18,328,087 of OU696667.1, read as the reverse complement.
CAGGACGCTCCCGCATGGTATGCGGCCCGCGGTCGACGTCGCCCTTATCGGGGCTGTCACGTCTCGGGTGAGGGTCAATAACACGATTGTTATTCTACTCCTACCCTGACGGTTTCTTTATTTGCCCCTTTTTGGTCACGAGACCTACGCCTCGTCTACCGTGGGAGGGCCACGAGATCAGCGCTCAGAGAAGACTCGGAAGATAGGTGTATGTAATTAATGATTTGTAGAAGGAGGAGGACCTGAGTCAAACTCTAGATAGTAGTACAGCGCAATATGTCACGTATGATTGGTGTCTGAATTGAGTAAAGGCGACTAATATGCTCGCGACGGCAGCACAGATGCCGTATGACTTTGGCAGAATAGATGCCCAAGTCGGCCGCACAAAGGCCCCTAGCATATAATGCCTTTACGTGGCTGAAGTGAAGCCAAGCTACTTACACACAGACTGTGCTGTATGTCGGCCACAGGAAAGCCGGAGTAGCTATTCTGGGGCAGCAGTGATGCCCCGAGACGACCGTCAATCACAGGTGATAAATAATAATAATAATAATAGTGATAACGACTCGATAATGGTAATTGCTCAGGTCGTAGTGGTGAGAGGACTTGGATTCCGCAGGATTAAGGGAGGATTTACAATTTTGGAGTGATGTAAAAATGAGTACCCGGTTGCCAAAGAAAGTAATGGTTTGATTTTTACTCACGTTTATTAGGTAGCACAAGTGGTAGTAGTGGCAGTAGTAGTAGTAGTAGTAATAATAATAATGGTAATAGTTCGTCGGTAGACGATGCTTAATGCAACTTAACACTTAGTACGATTCTAGCGCGTTATAAGTACTGTGTACGACGTTGAACTGCTCACTTGTGGAGATATGCGGGATACTGATGGGTAGACTATTCGACGGGTTACTGAAGATGAGTGGCGAGGATCGCTCTTTTAAAGTCGTGAAGAGTCGTAATTTTCCCTGGTGGGGGCCTGGTGGCGTAGTTTTGTGAGGTTCTGATTGGCTGCTGGTGTCGTAGGTCCAGTGCATCGTTTGCAAAATCTTGGTCTTTTCGTGGAAAGGGTGGTGTTGTGGGGGTTGCTGATGCGGCTGGGAATCTTGGTTCTAGCGGACTGTCTGTTCGTGCTTTATCTACTGGTTTTGAATTGTGTGGGCCAGATTTCAGGGTTCATCTTGCGTCTTCTTGAGTCCGATTTCTTCTTGAGTCTAATTTCTTCTTGTGCGTGGGACCGAGTTCCTCTGATTTTCTGTTCTGCGTGTTGGGTTGCATCCGCTTCCTTTGATTTGATGTCTATTGCGTCTTCGTGGTTGATTTGGCAATTTTATGGTTGAACTTTTAATAACTAATTTGAGGATCTTCGAGGGTTAGTAAAGAGACTAATTAAATAGAATTGGATTTTAGGTACTTTGCTATTGATCAATGAAAATGTTACTCCTTTATCTTTCCCTTGAAGATTCTCTATGTTTACTAATGTACTTATAGTTGTTACGTATGTGACGCGAGATCGAGCGGGTGTCGGGTTCCCGTCGCGATATCAGGCGGCTCGAGCGCTTGGGCCCGTGACGTCGTTGCGGAGAGGGGTCGCGTGTCAGCTCGCGTAGCGCAGCGCTTTCTTATCTCCCGCGTGAGATGTACGGCGGACACGCTTCATATTCGTAAGCGTGGCGTTGCATGAAAATTCTTAAGTTTGAATTTAAGCTATGTATTGTCAATAATAATTATTAGTGGAATTTTCATGGGACGTCACAGGGGCTTACAAACAAAAATAATTCACTACCATTTTTCTAATTAAAATAATAATAAATAATAAATAATAATAAAAAATAATATATAACATAAATTTGAGTAATTATGTATTTATTCTATTCTTCCTCACCAAAATAACATCTATTTGCAAGAATAATAAATTAATAATGTGTCTATATTATTACTTATAGTAATTGAATTTCTCAGATATGATGTCATTCTTTTTCTTCTCAAAAGTATTGTTGTAAGAACATATGCATATAAAAAATAACAGTAAATAAGTCGTAACTTATGTTTGATTTTACACTAAAAAGTATGAAAAAAAAAATAAATAAAAACCGACTTCGAAAATAGTACAAATGAAAAGCAATAAACGGGATTAATGTAATTTAGAAAAAGAGCGCTAAAAAGAATGAAATAATTTTTTTTTTATTATCTACCATATTGATACGGTATAGCTGAGGCGAGGATTAAATAAAATAAATAATAAGTAAAACAACACAGCAGTTATAATTTCAAAACGTGGTCGAAGGAATGCGCGAATATTCGAAAGATCTAAAAATAACTATTCAAAGGTAGACGCACCGCGAGATCGGCACGCGAGCACGAAAACATAGAAAAAACGGTAAAGAACGACAAGGTAGGAAAATACGCGAAATAGATCGGAATTCGGCGAGATAGGAATTTGATGGCCAACGAGTTTAGGGCCAGCCGCGAGGACAATAACCGCATGTAATAATTAAGAGAGGGGATCCTAATAGACAATAGAAATTCGATCGCGCGCAAGTAAGAACGGTGGGGACAAGCATTTAAATAGCAAGCCCACGCAACGAAGAGTAGTGCATTCCGAGTTTTCTCTTAAAGATCGCAGTTCGTAGAAGTTACAGTTTTGTGCATAATCAGAAATTTTAAAGTACGTGAAACGCTCTTAAAATCACGGGTTGAAAAAGTGCTTTCGCGAGTGTCGAGAAGCGGCGACGCAAGGATCGTGACAAACGGAGGGTGAGAGGGGAAGACACGAACACAGATACAGTGCTACGGCGTGCGAAGCTACACCATACAACGTCACCCAAAGTAATGTGTATCTTTTCATTTCTATTACCTCATAATACCATTAGTCATAAGCAGTAGATTAAGAGTGTGTGTAAGAGCGAATGTCCGTGTGAGCAAGCATCTGGGTGTGTGTGTGCTGTGACGGCGTCACAAGAACCCTAGTATATATATATCTATATCTCGACACAGTAAGCCAACCGATCGTAGATACCTTCCCAACTGGCCTAAAAGAGTATCCGTCTAAGAAGGCATAAATGCCCGTATAAGGTTATGTGAGCGATGCCTGAAATATGGCAACCCGACAGACACGTCGTCGGACATCTTCGATCCATCGATCATCGACACGTATAAGAAGCGCTCCCGCGTGTCTAGCGATCGCTAATTGGAGCGTCCAGGAAATCCTAGCGTGCTCTGGAAGGACCTCCCGCGACGCTCACGAATACTTCAATCGACACTTCGCTAATCAGCATCTTCGCCGCCCCACCCGTCAACCAGGGCCGGCTTTCGTCTAATCATAAAGGAGGAAATTACCTGGATCTATGATTCTCGGATTTCTGCGAGGTCGAGATTAAAAAGAGAAGAGTGAAGTGTACGAAGTGGAGGAGACATCGGGTGTGAGTGTCGTGGTGCCGAGATGAGGGTAACTGAGTGCGGGAAATATCTGTACGTTCCATAAACGAAGTGCCACCTGCGATTAGTACCCTAATGGCGTTAAGTAGATGCGTCCCTGCGAGAGGGAACACGTGATTTTTCGGGGGAAGAATCACGGTGGCGCGTGCCGCCGGTGATCTCGCTCTCTTGCGACGGGACCTTCGGAGTGAACGGTTGTGTTGTACATAGTTCGTCTAAATAGTCTATTGTCCGTTAAAAATGTAACGAAAGTATTAATGAGAGCTCCGTGCTCTCTCTTGCGGTCGGACCGTCGTACAGAACGGTCGTGTGTGAATAGTTTAATTAAAACCGTTTGCCCGTTAAAAATGTGAAAAGTAATAATCATGAGAGCTTCGTGCTCTCTCTTGCGGCGGGACCTTCGACGTGAACGGTCGTAGTGTACATACTTAGTTTAAATCGTCTTTTGTTCGGTCCAAAATGTGACGAGTAATAATGAGAGCTTCGTGCTCTCTCTTGCGGTCGGACCGTCGTACAGAACGGTCGTGTGTGAATAGTTTAATTAAAACCGTTTGCCCGTTAAAAATGTGAAAAGTAATAATCATGAGAGCTTCGTGCTCTCTCTTGCGGCAGGACCTTCGGCGTGAACGGTCGTAGTGTAAATAGTTTAGTTCAAACCGTCTTTTGTTCGTCCAAAATGTGAATAGTAATAATGAGAGCTTCGTGCTCTCTCTTGCGGTGGGACCTTCGTACAGACCGGTTGTGTTGTAAATAGTTATCTTAAGACAGTCTTTTGTCCGTTCCAAAATGTGAATAGTAATAATGAGAGCTTCGTGCTCTCTCTTGCGACGGGACCTTCGGCGAGTGCAGTCGTGTTGTAAATAGTTTAAACCGTCTTTTGTTCGTTTCAAAATGTGAATAGTAATAATGAGAGCTTCGTGCTCTCTCTCGCGGTCGTGAACAGTCGGGTTGTATAAAGTGCGTGGAAAGTCTCTGTTCGTTAAATATGTGAAGAATCTTAGTGGCAAGAGCTGCGTGCTCTTGCGTACGGACCGCGAAAGAGACGGTCGTATCGTACCTGGTAAAGTGTAACGATCTTTTGTCTGTATGATGTACATATTCTTTGTAGTAAATTGTATTATCTGCGTGTGTGAGATCGAGCGATCAGTATGGAGTTATGAGTGTGGATCTCTGTCGGTCTTAGAGTGATAAGACGACTTTTAGCCCGCGTTTTGTAGGTTCGTTCCTCATCCGGCTCGAAGTGAATACACGAGACAAGAGGAACGGCCATTTTGGTGATTCCGTCGTACGCGTAGGCATTGCAGTGTTGCGTGGAGCCGGTAAGCGTAGCGACGGTAAGAATTGCGTTTGAATATATTGGATGAGTGTGTATGGAACGAGGAGAGGTATTATTTGGAGTCTTTGCGATTTTGGAGACGATTCACTGTGACTTCCATGCCGGCGTGGCCACATGGTACCACAGTGAAATGCGTCGTTTGAGTATCGTTGGTAATTGCGTTGTGGAAACCCTCCTCGTGTCCTTTTTAGTATGAGATTCATGACTCGCGCGAGTAGCGATCTCCCGTATAGGAGATCATCTCTGCATTTGATCGTTTCGAGGTTGTGTGAAGGTCGTCGCTTGAGTAGATTTTAAAGTTGTACATAATGTCTGACGTTACTATAGTGTGAGGGTAACATTTTGTTCGTCGCGTTTCCGCATATAAGATTTGGTTGTGTGAAAGTATGTGTATCTGAGTCGTAATTTCGTTATGAGAGGATTTCTGTTACTAAAGTATCGCTGAGTGTGAGAATAAGCCGAGCGGAGTAGTCTTCGTTATATGTATAATCGCCACAGGCGACGGGAGTGTTTTGTGACCGCTTCGGACTTATTATATTTTGAGTACGTTTCTATTGGAATAAATTCTCTTCGTTACACGGTATCATACGTCGTTCGAGTGGCCTATCTATTGTGAATTGAAAGAACCTTCGCCTCTCCGTTACTCCGTTAGGAGACTGACTAGCCGGAGGTCTTGTGCCGGTTCATCCGATCAGACCTTATTCCTACCACACTCTTACATCTTCCTGGTCCTACGAGTGGTGGCCGTAAGCCACCTGGCGCCCAAATAAACTCTCTTCCATTTCCGACCATCCGAAAATAGTGACCAGAAGGATTGTCTGACCGGGTGCCGAAGAGGTGCGTGCCTTGGGGGACACTATCGTCCTGAGGAGGATAGTTTGTCCAAGTTCCCCCTCGTGCAACGTCACAGTGCAAGTGAGCGTCTTAGTAGAACCGAGCGAGCATATATGTGTGCGAACGTGGGTAGGCGTGTGACTGCGTGTGTGAGTGAGGCGAGATCGGCGAAGACATAGACACGTAGAAAAAACGTAAACACGGCGTGATCAGCTGCTCGGGATCTACGAGCGAGCGACGAAGAATACAAGACTTTAAATAAACGCAATTTTACCGAATTTTCGCGTGCATTATTTATTAAATTTCCCACTTTCCTCTGCCAGTCTCAAACGGACCGAACCGTTCGGTGAAGTAACGTAAGCGTTCAAAAGGTAAGGAAGGCGAAACGTTACAATATAGATGGTAATAACATAAAGATATGGCTATAATTGAGTTATGCAGGCAATTTTAGTTAAACATTATATAGATTCTTCATCTTTATCAAACTCAAAATATCGCAATTTTTTCGGCTCGTCTACATACGTGGTCCACGAGCTCCTGCGCCCCACCCGCTCGCCACTTGCCTCGCGCCGCTAGATTAGCATGGCCGCGGCTCGCCGCCTACCGCTTCCGCACGTCGTGATTTGCCTTTTATTTTTAAATAATAACTCGACAACTAACCTAGCTTATGTCACCTTTTATGACTTATTTCGGCTCTATTTATTCCGGGCTACAACGTGATATAGCTCACGACTATACGGTCGAACACACCCTGTATATGGTATATAATAAAAAAAAAATTATTTCATTCTTTTTAGCGCCTTTTTTCTAAATTACATTAATCCCGTTTATTGCTTTTCATTTGTACTATTTTCAAAGTCGATTTTTATTTATTTTTTTTTAAATTTTCAGTTTTTACAGATTCTATAAATTTTACGTCTCTGGCAATTATTACACGTCTGCTACTTTCGTCCCAGAGCCTGTAACCGTTAGGAGCATAGCCCACCATTACACATTTCTTACTTCTTTCATCCAGCTTTTCCAGTGGCTGTAATATTTTAGCATAGACAGTACAGCCGAACAGTCTTAGATTACTCAGCACCGGTTTCATTCCACTCTATTTTTCTACTGGAGTTGTGTTCACAGCCTTACATGGGGATCTGTTATGCAGATACGCTGCAGTGTATACTGCTTCTCCCCACATTGTTTTGCTTAGACCCGAATCAAATATCATTGATCTTGCCTTTTCCATTATTGTCCTGTTGATTCGTTCGGCCTTTCCATTCAGTTGAGGAGTGTAGGGTATAGTTGTATCCATTTCAATACCCTTTCTTTCACTCCATGTTTTAATTTCGTTATTTACAAACTCTCTTCCATTATCACAGCGAATCTTTTTTACTTTGAACTCCTTCTCTCTCTCCATCTTTTCCACATGATGTTTTAAAATCTCGGATACCTCGCTTTTACTATTTATTAACTATAATGTCAAGAAGTTGGAAAAATCATCTAAGAAGGTTAGGATATATTTCTTATCATTCCATGTAGTAGGATCTAGCGGCCCACATGTATCTATCGCTTCTATGTCCTTTTCATCAATATGTATACCGCTAGACAACTTCACGAGTTGTTTCAAACTGTTTTTATTCAGATGCGCCATTCTTCTGTGCCACAGCTGAGCTTCATTTACTTTTCCACTTGCTAAATGGGTCATTTTTAGATCCTCTTGTTTTAGTTTTACAGTGTACAGTCCATTTTCTTTTTTATTTCCCTCTAGCACTATTTGCTCCTTTTTTCTTATTATTACTTTATTTTTCTGAAAAATTACTTCTCCATCTTTTTCTATTATTGCACTTACCGACAGCAGGTTAGAGTGCAATTCTGGAACAAACATAACATCTGTGAGGTTACATTGTTCAAACTTCATCGCACCTGTTTCTTCAGACCTCATGGATTCATTTCTTTTTGCTACTCCTATGGTCGACTCCAACCTTTTCATTTCTTCTATTCCTTCTTCATCATTCGTTAAGTGAGCAGTCGAACCTGAGACCACTATCCACTCCATGTAGTCGTTCTGTAACCTATCTTGTGTTGCCAAAAAGCTAACCTTTTTATTTTCTTCTCTTTGGTCTTTACTTGTTTTATCTCTAAAGAAACAATCTTTTTCTACGTGATTATCTTTTTTACATATATAACAGTACATTTTACCTTGCTTATTTGACGAATCTACTCTGTTTTGTCTCACCTGACTTTGCGGTTTTCCCCCTAACCTTGTTCTGCAATATCTCGCAGAATGTCCTACCTTTTCACATTTGAAGCACCTGACGGTTGCCTTAAATGCCAGAGGTGTTTCTTTTTCATCAGTGTTTCTCCGCTCTTCCATGAGCAGTCTTGCAGTCAGATTTCTGACAGTCTTCTCTGTCTTCGCTGTAGATTCCCAGGCAGACATGAAGTTTTTATATCTTTCAGGTAGACTGACTAGTATTTTAGATAACACCATTTCATCTGTGACTTCGCCTTAAGCTCTTTTAGTTTATAGACTAGATTTTCTAGGCCACCTAAGAAGCTCTCCATATCAGAATTCTTTTCATACTTAAAGCTAAAAAACTCAGTCATTAGTTTACATCTTTGTTCCTCATTGTCTCTTTCATATATTGATTTTAGTTTTTCCCACATTTCATATGATGTGGTACACGACAATAGATGCATCAGTGGTTTCTTGTCCACCGTTTTGACTATTATTTTCTGGGCATTTGCGTCCTTTTTATGCCAATCACCAATTTTGTCTTTTTCTTCAGTTGACTCGTTTATTAATTTTATTAGGTCGTGAGCTTTGAGTAGAATTGTTACCTGGAACTTCCACGTTTGATAGTCTTCTACGCCTCGGAGCTTATTCACATGCCCAATGTTTTCCAATTGTCCAGTCGCCATCCTTGCGTGGATTTTTATAATTTTTAATCTTTTACTTTGTTTTATTGGTTTTACACCTTTTCTCTGGTATATTTTTCTTCTTGTGCTTCGATTTGACAGTACTACGCACATTCTGGACCCATAACCTGTTGGTTTTAAAACACGTGGTTCAACCATGTGCGTAGTAATTTTAGTTTTACCTTTTTAATATTAGTGTTTTATAAGAAAAGGGACTTCTGTGTGGGCTTTAATGTTTTATTATGTTTCACTTTTAACCACTTTTAAAGTTTTACTTTTACAAATATATTTTACAATAGTGCTCTGCGATGTTACCGAGTCTGTCGCTTCTCTCACCCTATATAACTAACTAAAATGACTATCTTCCTTTTTCCAACGGCCTACCAACTGTTGCTGAATTACCAGCATCATTGCTGCCAACACTTCTATTTGTTATACATTGCATAACTGTTGTCCATCATCGCTAGTCGCTGTTGAAGCTTTATCCCCACACTTTCCTAGGGTACGATACATAAAAAGAAGAATTTATAGGTTAAATGAATTGTATAATAAATTGTCAGCGTTGAATATTGCCTTAGAAAACACAAATTATAATGAATTGAAACAAATAAGCGATTTGGCAATACTAGAAGGAAAAATATTTCCAGAAACCGAAGAAATGATTTGTCATAATGAAGAGAAAATTATGGATGACAATAAACAATCATTTGTTATTTTAACAAAGCAGTCGTTAGATGTTCCACGTTATCCGTGTTTATCTTGTCAAAGACTCTGTTTCAAACGAAATACTTCAAATATTAATAATATTAAAAGTAAAAAAAGTGGGCCGTCGCTGTAGTTAATGTAAAAAACAATCGCGCTTTCTTTTGGAACATAAAGATCCCAAAACAAATTAAACATGTAAAGTGGGCCGTCGCTGTAGTTAATGTAAAAAACAATCGCGCTTTCTTCTGTAACATAAAGATATTAAATCAATGATGCGTCGCATTTTTATTAATAACTTTTTATCAAACATCTAAAATTTCAAATTCCTCATTGCTTCTTTAGACCATTTTAAACATTGTTGACTTCATGAATTACACATTCTGCTTCAAACAATTTTACTAAAAGAGCAATCGCTGAAAAAATCCTTATACAAAGTACGCGACGGTCCGCTTATTTAAAAATCAAATATACAGGGTGTCCCGTTTCAACACTCAAAGCGGAAAACGGCAGATAGACTGGACCAATCTAAACAGAAATATCGAAAAATATTTAGGTAAATTCGGTCTAGTTAACGAGTTATTAATTAACAACGATCGGCCATTCACGGAGAGCCAGAAGCTATCGACGGCTTGGGACGTCCCCTTCAATCTCGGTAGTATGTAACGGAGGAAGCAATGGGAGGAGTAATCAACAACAAATAGTAACGCGCAGCGGCACGTAATGCCGTCTATCACTGTTTACTGTGAGTACCTCTCTTTCTTTTTCTTACCCAATAGCATCATATCATTTATTTCACGCGTGCGAGGGAGAAGTAGTGTAAGAAAGAGAGAAAGAGAGTCAGCGCGAGCCTCCTGCGTACGGAGGTGTCGCACGGCGATAAAGAAAGAGAGAGGACGAGAGGAAAGGATATTGGGAAAGGGAAAAGGACGATAAGGAAAGAGGATTGGACTCAAATTTTACACACTAATCCAGGCCCGATTCTAGGCAGATCCAAGTCTATTTCACAAGTCAGACTCATGCCTGGTATTCGAATTAGATTTGCCTCTATAACTTGATTCTGACTCCCTTATCTTCCCTATTATTTTACTAACTTGTATCTGTAAAACATCGTAGTAGGTGTTTGTCAAGAAAGAAGTACACATTAATTTAAGAGACCTAACGCATTAATATATATTTGAAAGAGTAGATGATATTACAAAGTCACAAAAGAATAGATAATATATTTGTGCGTGTGTGTGCGCGCGACGCGCGTGCATATATGTGTATGTACACAATAGTACACATGTACATATTTTATTCATCCTATATTTGATAGTATTGACACAAAATTTTCTCCGTAAGAGTTTTTCTTGAAGGAAGCTCGTAATTTGGGTTTAATTTTGCAGTGTAACATTTAAATCCTTCATTTTCTACTATTTGGAGAAGTTGAATATCCAAACATATCATTTCTGCTAAGAAGTTGTCAATAGATTTCGAGTTTTGGTGAATAGTTCTTTTCGAAATAAATTTGATTTGGTGTTGTTTTTTGGTACTCGAGTAAATCGAACACCTCGCTCGATAATCGATGCTCTCAGAGTAATGTTCCGTTCTTATAAACTGCTAGATTCTGTTTTATTTTGCACGCTGTGTTTTGTCGCGTCGCGTCGCGTCTTTGTCTCTGGCGTCAGAACGCGTTGGATCTTGTGTACATAAGAACGTAATTTGTCTAGTAAAATTCTTGTTACTTGATTAAACAATAATAATTTATATAATGTCGTCAAATAGCAGAAAATCTACAGTGTGGGAGTTTTATAACAAAAATAAGCTTGAAAAAACAGTGCAATGTAAACAGTGTAAAAAAAAATTTAAAGATTTCGGTAACACGACGAATTTAATAAAACATTTAAAAAAAGTACACCCTTTAATCTATACTACCTCAATAGAGCGAAGTATGCCTTCGACTTCCGCAATATGTGAAGAAGAAACAAGATCTAGCCAAATTGAAAACTACACTGCAGAATTTGCTGATGAGATTGTTGCTTCAAGCACTACTAACAGTGCTTGTAACCGTCCGGTTACATATACATAACTTTCTCTATATCGAGAGAGATATAGAAAGAGACACATGTATTAACGATAGATTCGATCGATAAGTAGATCAACACAACAAAGCAATCGTCACCGCGTGAGATGTCGCACGCGTCGGACAAATCTACCATGCAAATGTACCGACGTAAATTACTTCATGGTCCGTAATTGGCAGTACTCAGATATATAAGGAGCGCCAAAACCACGGTCTTGTTACTGTGGGATCACTTCGCGAATTATATAGATCAGGATAGAGAGGTCCGCTTCTCGGTCCTCTACGATCCCTCAGTCACCACGTAGCGTTTTCTTTTTTTTTCTTTTGAGCAGCATACGATTGCCTAACGATTGTATGTGAAGTAACATTTCAAGTATTGTTTTCTATTATTTGATTATTGGTATTCGGAAATGAATAAAGTTTCGGCGAAAAACGATACGTGAGCTTCGAGCAAACCGTCTCTGGCACTATAGAACTTGCGTAGGCGCGTCAAACCGACGAGTCGTGAAACAAGCCGCTTCACGGCACCGACCGACATACTAAATTCTTAACTCCGTCGTTCCAATAACATCACATTAATAGTAACACTTTAATTAAAGAAACTGTAAAATTTGTAACATTTTAAATCGAATAATAGAGTGGTATCGTGCAATACCGAACTCGTGAGACCGTCCAAGGACATCGAACGACCGAGGTGTTTTGCACGATCGGATAGGCGCGAAACTTCATTGGCGAAGGTCAGGGATTTAGGCCACGGCTCATACCCGCCCCTACTTCCTCGGCTTATTCAAAGATAAAGTTATATGTTTATCGTGGAGAAAGAACGTGGTTGGAAACACGAGTGTTTAGGTCTTCGGCTCTCGGTACCCGATGCACCCGAGCTTACCCGTGCAACAAACACATTCCCATGCGAGGAAGAACATACGCTCTTTTCGGCTCTTGGTACCTGACTTGAGTGTATTCGTGCTTTTTCGCGTGGGTTAGAGAAACTTGCTCGCGGTCGAAATTGAACGACGGAGTTAAAATAAGAAGTTTCTGAATAAAACGAATATAAGATCTTTCGATTTATGAACGTGGAAAATTCCACGCAAATTCAGTATTGTCACTATACATCGTCATAAGAAACGACTCGTCGTGTTTACATTGGGTAGGTCACGTTCAATAGCGGCACGCGTCGAACGCACGTAGCTCAACATAGACGAAATTAAATATAATCTCACGTAACGAGCGTTTTCATTCTTGTATCAGTTAATTACAATCTCATTATCGAAATAAGAGACCAATAACGCAATTTCTCTCCATCAAGCAGTCATAGGTGGCTTTAGTTTCGTTGATTTCAATTTCACTGCGTATATAGATTTTTATATAGACATACATATCTTTCGAAATCGGATTCAAAGAAGAGAGATCGAATTGTGTTCTCGAATCCTCGCGCGATCTTTGTGACTGTATGTTTTTTTTTATATATATATATATATATATATATATATCTAAGATCGCGCGAGGATTCGAGAACACAATTCGATCTCTCTTCTTTGAATCCGATTTCGAAAGATATGTATGTCTATATAAAAATCTATATAAATATATATATATATAGATATATATATATATATATATATATATAGAGAGAGAAGAATAGCTTCTCGACCGTAAAGGTTCCCAACAACGTGTATACCGTAGTAGGAATAAATCCTATATATTTTTTTGTATATTTGAAATCTCGTCTTTTCTTCTGAAATTAGCCATTCTCAATCGAGACCGTCCGGTGCTCAGATTCACACCTGACCCCAGACTTTTTCAAGTCTCAACTCTCATTCACACTTTCTCTTGTGCATCCATCTTACGCATCATCGTCGTACGTCGGCTGGGGAGACGGAGTCATCCAAATTAAAGAAGGAGGAAGCACTCGACTCGGATCGGTTGCATGCTAGTAACGTACAATCTCAATCTGATGTTGGTCTTCCACCTCGCAAAAGACAACTCCAGATGAAATTTATTTCCAAAAGAACTATTCAGTAAAATTCGAAATCTATCGACAACGCCTTAGTAGAAATGATATGTTTGGATATTCAACCTCTCCAAATAGTAGAAAATGAAGGATTTAAACGTTATACTACAAAATTAAACCCAAATTACGAGCTTCCGTCAAGAAAAACTCTTTCGGAGAAAATTCTGCCCGAACGGTACGCACTAGCTCGTGCAACGATTTTAGAAAAATTAAAAGAAGTGCAGTATATGGCAGCCACTACAGGTATGTGGTCTGCAGATAGCAATAAGAGTTTTTTGACAATAACAGGCCATTTCATATGTGACGAACACAAAACCGTGAGAGCGAACGTTATCGTATGGCTCCAAGAATGCTGATGCACACGCTCAGCATTCGGAGAATAGGGGTGGGCTCTTAGGTGAGAGCCTCCGAGCCTAAGCTTAGCGCGACACTCTCCTCCCGGTCTCGACTCCGAACGCACGTTACAAGTGGTGTCAGAAGTGTTTCTCGAACCAAATAACACGCGAATATTCGTAAAACCCGACAATAAATACACAAATACATACAAGTACACACAAAACACATTAACACAAAAAGGAAATAAGAAGGAAGGAAGGAAGGAAGGAAAGAAAACACACATACACACACTCTTGATCTCATGATCCTCGCGTTAGTACTCCTCCGGTAAGTACTCCATATTTCCCCTTTCATATCATTAATGAGTTTGTTTGCGCACACACAAAATATCACACAACACATATCTTCTATTTAAAATAAAAAAAAAAAGAGAGAAACACAAACAGAAAACCGCGTAAAATTCCATCTAAACTCCATAAAAACGTAAAAATGGCGACCTCTTTTACTTTCCGCGACGCGTATAAAGCAATACCCCTTTTCGATGGGAAAAATATACCGGTACAATCATTTATCAAATCATGTAAACGCGCGAATGCTTCATTATCCGATGAAGAACAAAAAAACTTCCTGAACATGATCCCGTTTAAACTAAGTGGCGCAGCGTTACTAATAATAGAAGCAGCCTCACCTAATACATTAACTAAACTTTTAAACGAATTAAAAAGAGCATTTTGTAAAGTCACGGACCTGCACGATTTGGAAATAGAACTAAATAATATGGTATAAAATTATAACGAGTCAGTAATTGAGTACGCGGCGCGCATTAAAGAAACACTCGATAGAATTAAGGACAGATTAAAAGACGTTTATAACACACCCGAACACAAAGCGTACCTCGATTTAAGAGTAATAGAAGAGGCGGAAAAAGCAAAAAGAGCATTTATTAGAGGTCTTTCCCCGGAAATAAATAATCACTGCATGGTAACAGACACGCAAACATTCGACGACATAATTGATAGAGCACATAAAATCGAGCATGAAATTTACAAACAAAAATTAGTCCGAAAAAATTACATTAATCCAGAAAAACACCCTACCACGAGAGTACACTTTGCGAGATCCCAAAATTATTGCGATTATCACAAACAACCAGGACACGCTACAGAAGACTGTAGACAATTAAAACAACGAAACACATACAGAGAAAATCCACGCGACACATGTTCACACGACCGCTATAGATACAATTCACGCGACAGATACAATACACGCGACAGATACGATACACGCCACGATTCACGCGACAGACTTTCACAATATAGATACAATACAATACACGCGACAGATACGATACACGCAACGATTCACGCGACAGATACAGGAGCGATTCACGCGAAAGATTTTTATCCGACAGATATAGAAATAATTCACGCGATAGATACCAAAACGACTCACGTAATAGATATAGAAACGACTCAAACGATAGATTTTCACGGAGAAATTACCGAGACGACTCACGTAACAGGTACAGAGACAATTCATACGATAGATTCTCACAAGGAAATTTTAGAGACAACTCACGCGATAGATATCCTAGAAATAACATAGACACTGAAAGAAACAGATCGCAGGACCGATACAAAAGCGACAGGCACGGGACATACGACACCGGAAACACTTCACGCGATAGACGCACGAATAACGACGAGACCGAGACTAAAAGACGTAACGTTTCGACTTCACGGAATAGCAGCCCTACAGACATTGACAGAAATACAGAAGATTTAAAAAACTTGAAAATCGCTTCTCGAGAGAGCGCGACGAGAAGCAACTAAAAAAGGCGCAAGAAACAGTTAGAAACACTATAGTTAAACACATAAACATTTCACATACCAAACATCAAAATTATAAACCACCTTCAATAATAATAAATTCACCCAGATTTAAATAGCGAAAGAGCGACATTTTTTATAGACACCGGTGCAGAAATAAATTTAATAAAAATCGATAAAATTTCTTACGACACACAAATTCACGGTAACATTATTTATGCAATCCATGCTTGGAAAGTTCACTTTTTGAGCGCTGGATAGTGTGCGCAAAGTGACCAATATCCGATGGGTATACTGTAATGTGCTATTATCTCACAGGGTAGAACTTTCCCGCACAGTTTGGTACTTTCCCGCACGCTACGTCATCACTTTCCCGCACAGTTCAATCAAGGCAATATTATTTCACGATATATACTTTAATTTACGACACGTACAAATACAAAAAATTTTGGCGCTGGCGAGACTCGAACTCGGGCCGCCAGCGCATTAGTCTTACATCTAGACCACTGGGCTACCGACGCTTCTTGGGAACCACTACAAACTGACCAGTTCTTAAGAAACTATCTTAAACTAAGGCCTATAACTATGTTTAAGCCTTAGTTTATGGCCTATATAAGTATGTTTCTCAAAAAATTGAACATTCCAAACATGGATTGCATAAAATCTTGTATGCAACACGTGGGAAAAGTGGCCAATCTGGTATAGGTCAAATTTCCAAAACTCGCCTCTGCTTGTGCTGTGTTCCAGGGGAACTCGTGTGATTAAATTCCCACTCGTTCCCCTGTTCCACAGCACGCACTATCGGCTCGTTTCGGAAATTTAACCTATACCATAATTTGCCACTTTTCCCACTTGTAGCATAAATAGCTATTACGAACTTTCGGGTATTACAGACGGAAAAACAAAAACGTTAGGCATGGTCATTATAAATTTTCGAGGGGTGCCGACAGAATTTCATGCAATAAAAAATTCCTTCCCTATTAAGGAAGATGGATTATTAGGCGACGCATTCTTTAAACAAACACAATCGGATATTTTATATTCAAAAGCTTGTATAATTTTCAAAAACGAAATAATTCTATTTTCGACACGAGAAATAATTTCGGTTCCGGCCAGATCAAAAATTCAGGCACTTACTCGGTTAAAACCTACGAATCTCCATGAAGGATATATAGGAAAAATTAAAACAGACACGGGTCTTTACTTCGGAAACGCGCTTGTAAAAAACACACATAACACAACATATTTACACATCATTAACACAAACCAACAAGCAGTAGAAATCGAAATTCCAACTTTAGAACTCCAACCTATCGAAAAAATAATAACATTACAATCAGAAAACCAGGATTCGCAACATATTCCACAGGAATATGAAGCAGAAATCCACGCGATAAATGTTAAGCAACACGAAGATCGATTTCAAAAACTGAAACCGTTCCTTCACCTAGAAAACTTAAACGAAAACGAAAAAAATCATGTCCTTCAGTTGGTATCTAAATATCCACATTTATTTTACATTCCGGGAGATAAATTAGGTCACACGGAAATAATAAAACACAAAATCATAACCACGGACGAAAGCCCGATAAACATAAAACAATATCGCTACCCACAATTACATAAAACGGAAATTCAAAATCAAGTTCAAAATTTATTAAAAAAAGAGATAATTCAACCATCAATATCCCCATATAATTTACCCGTCTGGATAGTTCCAAAAAAAAGTGACTCGCAGAATAATAAAAAATGGCGTATGGTAATAGATTTTAGGAAATTAAACGAAAAAACTATCATGGATGCATATCCACTACCAAATATTGTTGATATTTTAGACCAATTAGGAAACGCACATTATTTCTCAATCTTCGATTTGGCTTCCGGATTTCACCAAATCGAAATGCACCCAAAAGACAAGCAAAAAACAGCATTTTCGACACAAAACGGTCACTATGAATTTAATCGAATGCCATTCGGACTTAAAAATGCACCGGCAACTTTTCAAAGACTTATGGATATTGTTTTAACGGGACTTCAGGGCAGCGATTTATTTGTATATTTGGACGATATTGTAATCTATTCAAACACCCTTTCGGAACACGCAATCAAATTTCACCGACTAGCGAAACGTTTAACGGAAGCAGGACTAACCTTACAAACAGATAAATGCCAATTTTTAAGAAAGGAAGTAACTTATTTAGGACACACTATCACTGAGCACGGTGTAAAACCGAATTCGGACATAATCGACGCTGTAAAAGATTATCCGGTACCATCAAGTAGGAAAAATATTCGTCAATTTCTGGGACTAACGGGGTACTACAGACGTTTCATAAAAAATTACGCAAAAATTGCAATACCGTTAACCAAATTACTTAAGAAAACTGTTGAATTCAAATGGACGGAAGAAGCACAAAAAGCATTTGACTATTTGAAGACAAAAATTCTCGAACGACCTATTTTACGCTATCCAAATTTCGAAAAACACTTTACACTCACAACCGATGCATCCGACTACGCAATGGGCGCAGTATTGAGCCAAGAACACGAAAAATTTAACCATCCAATTGCATTTTATTCGAAAACATTTTCCAAAGCCGAACAATCATACGACGCAATGCGTAAGGAATTATTGGCAATAATAAATTCAATAGAACATTTTCGACCATATCTATACGGGCGTTGCTTCACACTTATAAAAGATAATAGAGCATTAACATATTTAAAAAATAAAACAAATCTTCCGCAACAATTACAACGTTGGCAAATAACACTAAATGATTATGATTTCGAAATTATTCACCAACCAGGAAAATTAAATTGTGTCGCCGACGCACTATCTAGAAATCCAGCGAATATTATGCCAATCAGGCCCAGAAACAGTTCAACAGAGAGTGCAGAATCACCGGAATATAAAAAAATTAAAGAATTTCACCAGCCAAACACGCGTCAACATCCGACCTCAGATAGTTCAACAGAAAGCGCGGAATCACCGAAATATAAAAAAATTAAAGAATTTCACCAGCCAAACACGCGTCAACATCCAACCTCAGATAGTTCAACAGAAAGCGCAAAATCACCAGAGTATAAATAAACTAAAGAATTTCATCAACCAAAAACACGTCAACGTTCAATTTCAAATAGTTCAACCGAAACTGCGGAATCACCGGAGCTCAAGAAAAGTAAAGATTTTCATCAACCTAACACACGAAGATATTCAAGTATAAGCGAATCATCTGATAACCCAGCAGACAAAAAGAAACCACACACTTACACGACAGACACACTTAACATACGAGACGGAACCGGGCACGGACACAAGGAGAGCACACACACCAAGGTCGATACGGAAATCGACAACGACAACTACGATTCACCATTTTCTGACGACGAAAATGAGGAACAATTAGAAAGACAAACACGGCAACGCACAAAGGACACGCATCGGGGAAAAAGCAAAACAAAACCCCACACGGAAAAATATTCAAGTCAAGAAGCATTAGGAAAAGAACAAATACAACCAAATAACTCGCTACGAGCCACAGCCACAAAGGAACCGAGCTTCGAAGTACCCGAGACACACAACGAAAACGCTACACACACACTTCCAAACGACAAAACAAATCTTACGGAGATACACGCCCAGCAGCTCACAGACACGCTCACAGACGGCAACATAACGCTCCAGGATCCACACGTCAAGGAAGTAAACAGCAACGTTGTACAACCGGAACACGGCTCGCAGTCACCCAAAATCGAAACAACGGCTCAATCAAAAATTAATTTGGAGAACGAGAATTTAACGCAACAAAGCGTACAACCAAATTTTAGATCACCATCCCAAAGTCGCACAGATCAAACACCAATCACACCAACTTTCACATCACCGCTTTCAAAATTCAAAGACAAAATATCAGATGGACTGACAGACAACGACAATAACGGCAAAAATTCTATATGGAAGCAGAAACCAGGTACATCAAAGGAAATGATTACTGATAAAATCGAATCAGCCTTTCGATCACCACCATTTAAAATAGGAAGTGCATCCGACACCATCTCTGCATTGGAAACATCTCCAGCTAAATCAATGGAAACGAATATTGGCAGTGATATAGGAAACAAATCAGATAATACATATTACCAACCATCACAGTATCACAGAAAAAGAATAACACAACCCCACACACACATAGAAACAAGAAACGCGACAATTACGGACGACATAACGCTACAAAATAACATTACAGTTACACAGAAACACTTTTTGACAAAAAAAGATAATATAGCTTATTTTCTCTCAGCTGATTGTGCAACAGACACAATGGTAACAAAAGTACTTATTGCAAAAGGAAAAATAGACCAGGAATCACTCCTAGAAGCTAACCCACAAATTGGAGAACTATTAATTACACGTTGTGGTATGACATGCTATTTTGGAATGGTTTGCAAAAAGAAACATACAGATTCAAATAATTTAGACACTATAAAGAAATTCTTAGAGACATTAACAAAAATATTAAAGAAACTCGAACTTACGTCCTGCACAATTTCAAAAGACCCTCAAATCCTCGACACACTAACATGGTCCCACATTAAAACACTCATACGACTATACACTCTAAACTCAAACATATCAATCACTCTTTGTGAGGGAATTTTAACTGTTCCTCCTTTAAAAAACAGACAGCAGATAATTAAAGAATTACACGAGTCAACAATTGGCGGACACATAGGAATAAAAAAGACGTATGATAGGATACGCTCACAGTATTATTGGAAAGGAATGAAAATCGATATTAGAGCCTTTATTAAATACTGTTTCGACTGCCAGAAAAATAAATTAGTACGTGTAAGAAATAAAGCTCCAATGATAATCACAGATACACCAACAGAACCTTTTGATAAAGTTGCAATAGACATATGCGGTCCTTTTCGAAAAACAAAAAACGGAAACGAGTATATACTAACAATCATGGATCTTTTTAGTAAATTTAGCCTTGCTATCCCTCTGAAACAACAAACAACAGTGGAAGTAGCTAGAGCCCTGGCCACAAACCTAATTTGCATATTTGGCACACCTCGCGCAATTTTATCAGATCAAGGTCGAAATTTTATGTCTGAAATATTTAAGGAATTTACAAACCTTTTCGGAATAAAACATTATAAAACATCAGCATATCATCCACAATCAGACGGTGCTCTTGAAAGAAGTCACCATACATTAGTAGAATATTTGAAACATTATATAAACGAACAACACGATTAGGATGAATGGCTTCCATTTGCCACATTTTCACATAACACAGGAATACATGAAACTACCGGGATCAGCCCATATAAACTCACATTCGGCACAGAAGCACGTACACCATCCGAATTCCCTCCATTAGAAAAAGTGATAACATATGACGACTATCTCACTAATTTAGTCAGACAATTAAAAAACACACGACAGACAGTAATTGAGAAACAATTACGGTTCAAGGAAAGAACGAAACAGTATTATGACAGGAAAGCAAAACAAATAAACTTTTCACCAGGCCAACTCATATTTCTTATTCGCGAACCAAAAACGGATAAATTGCAAAGTAACTACCTAGGACTATTTAAGATAGTACGAGTGTTAGACAAAAACAATCTAGAAATAAAAATAGCAGAAAACAAAACAAAGATAGTTCACATAGACAAAGTAAAATTGGCACATGTTACAGATGCTGCGCGTATGCGCTAGACACCGGCGATGGTGTACAAATTACACCATTAACACGGAATCCAGGGTTATACTCTGAGGCATTAGAAACACTGAGATCATCCCATATAACATGGACACTTCTCATACACGTAAACACAGACGGACTTTCTACTAGACGGCTACAAATTTTGGAAAACTTAACCGCAGTAAAACAGTACTGCCATCTCCTTGGCACAGGCTGTTTAATCACAGGACAGCTGACGACAATAGATGCAAGATTAAGGACCATCCAAAACACAGAAGCAATTTTGCAAGAACTCATACCATACCCTCACGACACAGACATAAATAATAGGAAAAAACGCGCACCATTAGACTTCATAGGGAAAATCCAAAAAGCACTTTTTGGAATATTAGACACAGAGGACGGTGAAAGAATCTATAGTCAAATTAAAGCAACAGCAAAAAACAGCCGAACTCGCGGAAATAGTTGAAAATCAAACACATATAATTAAATCAGGCTTCGATATCACCCGTAAACAAGTTAAATCACTAACAGAAACAGTAGAAAAAGAAATGGCAAGCATAGACGTCGCACTCCGTACTAAAACATCGGTTTTACGACAAGACCAGAAGGCTATCCACTACGTAACAGAAATCGACGAAAGTCTAATGGAATTAGAATTTGACACTAACACACTCATAAACACAATTCTTTTCGCGAAAACAGGACAAATTCATCCACAAATACTTAATCCGAAACAAATTTTGCACAGTGCTCAAATAATACAAACAAGAACACCTAATATGGAATTACCAATACCACTCAATACAAAACACATACCAAATTTAATTCAACTAGCGAACTTAGTAATCTTTCACAAACACGATAAGTTAATCTATGTCCTGAAAATCCCATTATTAGATCATGCAGTATACAAACTATATAGACACTTACCAGTCCCAGTACACCAGAACGACGGAATAAATGGCACACGATTTGCATTCATACAACCCTTTGTTAAACACACAGCAATTTCGGAAAATTTTGAAACGTATTTTAACATACCACATTTGGAATCATGTAGAATCGATAATTCACGGTATATTTGCATTCAGCATAATCCGGCACAACGCATTAATGAAAATGCGGAATGTGAAGTACAACTGGTAGTAAACCCCCAATTCAAAAACTTAGGAATTTGCGACATTCGTCTTAAAACACTCAAACAAACCTATTGGTCTAAAATCGAAAACAGTAATATCTGGTTATATGCAGCCCCAGAAAAAGAAAATTTATACGTCACTTGTAGCGATCACAAAACTTTTGTTAACACTATACAAAACACAGGAATAATACAAATTTCACCAACATGCCATGCGAGAACACAGACAACGACACTAACACCAACGGTAGAAATTACATCCTCGTTCACAATAAACCTCTCACACACATTAACCCTGAACATAACACAAATCATGCTAAACGAGATTAAAATTCCAAATCATTTGAATATTTCGGAAATTCTAGCAGAAACTGAAACACTTACACAAAGCTCCAACCAAAATAACCTTAATAATGACATAACTAGAAATGAGATATCCTTAAAAAGAGTAATTTCAAAAGCTAAAGAAATATCAGGAATGCACCATCTAAATCATAGACTATCTTTATTAGAAACAATATTTAAATACATTGGCTATTCAATGACACCAGTACTGTTCACCTTAGGGCTACTTTGGAAATTTTCGATACCCACAAAAATATTTAGCTCCAAACTACTCTCTTGCATACTAAATTGTTGTCGCAGAAAACAAAAAACACATGACCACAATGACGCTAACGAAAACATAGAAATGACCCCCGTTACACCAACACCCAGACCACGTACCAATGCTGAACTCAAAGACATAGTTTTGATACCATAATTCCATATATAAATACATACATTTTAATAAAAAGCCGCAAAAACGAATTCAAACATTGATAAACAACTCATAAAACACAAAAATAACTTCCATTTTAGCTAAATCTAACTAACACGATTAAAACATATAAAAATGAAGTGCCTTTTGTGCGGAGAAGAAGTCCACAAAGACGTACTCGATGGACATATAATTGACTGTTACATACAATTAAAGAAACTGACATTAATAGCCCAAAACGACTTTTTTTGTCCCATTTGTAAAACTGTAAAAATAAAAAGCGAAATAGTACAACATATACCGCATTGCGCGAAAAGGAAATTAAAAGAAATAGTACGGAACACACGCACACCAACACAGACAATAGATACACAGACGGAAATCACCCTAGAGGATTTAGAATGTATGGAGGAATTCATGGACACAGAAATAGAAATCACTAGCTCAAGGACGACAGGCACACAAACTGAGACACAAATTAAGACAGAACCGACAGAAAAACACACCGTAGGGACGCAAACAGTAACACAAATCAAAAGGCCATGTTTCACAGACATTTCTAGGAAAAAATTAAAATATTAAGAAAAAAAAAAAAAAAAAAAAAAAACATTAACATTAACACAAACATTAACACCAATAACAAATCTCCACCTACAGATAAACACTTAACAAAAGGAAAAGAAAAAAAACGAAATGACAACACCAAATAAGCAAACCTACAGATTGGCAGACTGGGGAATACCGCTCCTCCAAACACCCGGGAAACCTCCCTGCAAACATTGGTACGGACCAGGGGGAATTTTAGAAGCCAGAAGCACGACACAAAAATAGATGAAACTGAACGACCAACGCACGAAAGCAGACAAGGAAATAGACAAGATACTCGAAAACCTAGAAAAATTACACATCCACACAGACTATGAAAATAGGAAACAATTCGAACTAGACAGATTGAAAGACCAAGACACAATAGTTGCAAAAAGCGCCATAACATATGAAGCACTACTCACGATCACACAAATCTATAGGCATGGACAAACACCAGTACAAATGAGACAAGCAACCATACGCGGCATAGTAAACAGAGACCAGACACTATTATCAAAAGCACAAAGAATCAAAGCCGGAAATCACATAAAACACTAACACGACCACGCACATTTCTCTTGCCTCTTTTCTTTCTCATAACACAAAACCACACATAAACACATACACGTATATGTTCTAACTATAAAAAATATATATATAATCATTTATATTCTTTCCTTTATATCTTTTAATAAATATTTTTATACTTCACACAGAAATGACGTTTTAATCGAACTATAAACCCGGTTACTAATAAAAGAACAGACTATTTCAGACAGAACTACAGGAACACTAGGAAATAACACATAAGGTAAAAACGAAAGACCCCGGAAAACAAATTATGGTAAGATGACCATACATAAAAAAAAAAAAAACCAGTGGGGTTGTTTTTTCTCGCTCGCTACGCTCGCTCGCGAGTGGGATTGTTTTTGCTCGCTTGCTACGCTCGCTCGCGAGTGGGATGCCTGTGGTTAGTAGTGGGTATTGTTTGGTGTTGCTTAGTTGCGGAATCGCTTTTTCTTCATATTTGATACCGATAGGTATCACATTAAGAACTTCCCGATTACATAAGTGGTCATTTGTTCATTCGCATCGCCTGCTCGCAAATTCTTATCTTCCCGTGAAAATTGCGTTGTGACTCACTCGCTATTTGAAATATAATGACCAATGGTTATCACATTTAAAAGAAAATTAAAATGTAATACTTCAATCGAAAAGTATTATATATTTATCTCAGAATGTGTAACACTAAGTTAGATAACCATTTTCGGGAAACATCAATAATTTTCTACAAGACAACATGTTTGATATATGATTTCGCATTTTATGGACATTATAATGAAATGCATTACTCGGATTTTTATTAAAACATAATAATGTTGCAAAATATATTGCAAACGCACCACAATCAATGCCATTAGTCTGTCTCTGTACTTTGTGGAATATGTAGGTCTTACGGAATCTGTAAAGAGCATTTAAAAAATCTTGTTGATCACCTTCCAAACAATTCTTATATAAACTATCGTAAATGTGAATATTACCCTGACCATCGGATTTAGTGCATATCCAATGTCCTATTACGTCCGAACCTAGTCCACCAGAATATATAATCTGAATATTTTGTCTATGTCTAGGAATTGGTTCTAAATTTTTCAAAAAAGCTCTTATATATCCCGTGTTCTGTGCAAAATTATGACGACCATGTTCATTCAATGCTCTGTTCATAATTTCCTGAAATAAATTAATATGTGTATCTTGCAAATAACAGTCAGGTCTTCTTACATTTCTACATTCTTCTGTAGACAAACTAAAATTATAATTTCTTATCTCATGATCTTTGTTATCATTAAACATATTATAACCAATTTCTCTCCCATTTTCATTCAATGATTCAGCCTTGGTTCATGCTTGGTTATCAATTAAAAAAAGTGGTCCAAATTATCTGCACCTTATCGAAATCACATTTTATACTTATATTTTATTATTTATTTATTTTTTTTTCTTTTGTTTTTTTTATTTTTTTTTTTATTTAATTTTTTTATTATTTTTTTTTTATTTAATTTTTTTTATTTTTTTTTATTTATTTATTTATTTTATTTATTTATTAATACGGGTAAATCTTGTATTTATTATAATTATATCATATATTAATAACGTTTAGCGAAGCGCTCCCAAAATTCTATCCTTTCGTAAAGATTACCCTTTTGAATTGTTTTTTTTAAAAAACTAAAAAACTACTCGGCCAAATGAGACCAAAATCTAGTCAGCACCAAATTACCTCAATACCAATCGATGAAGTCATACATCACCAAGATCACGTCATTAGTGTGGGCGTTTTCGTGAACGAAAAATTTGACCACATACATACACACACACACACATACAGACTATAAGCCGAAAATGGTCAGAAAATGTTAAGATGACCTTGAAATGTCAACATCTATCAAAAAATCGATTTTCGATTTTCGGGGTCATTACAATAACTTCCCGGTAATCGGGAAGTTAAAAAAAGAAAAAAAAAAATTTCCTTCCTTACATAAAACACCCATACCTACTAACATTCACCCTCATTCATTACACATACTTATATATGCATTTCGACTCAACAGCCAAAACATACAACACATACCAACACACATCATGCAGCAGCGAGCTGCCGCTCGCCATACATCATCAAACATCGCGCATCCGATGCAGGAGCATCGGATTTTTTCTAAGGGGGGGAGTGTGACGAACACAAAACCGTGAGAGCGAACGTTATCGTATGGCTCCAAGAATGCTGATGCACACGCTCAGCATTCGGAGAATAGGGGTGGGCTCTTAGGTGAGAGCCTCCGAGCCCAAGCTTAGCGCGACACTCTCCTCCCGGTTTCGACTCCGAACGCACGTTACACATATATAAAGGAAAATTAGAAACTCTGACTTTATCAACCACTGAAATGAAAAATACACACACTGCAGGAAACATCGCTAATACGATTAGAGATGTTTTAGAAGATCAATGGAAAGTTTTCGATAAGGTGACAACTATAGTTACTGATAATGCGGCAAATGTGAAAAAAGCAGTGATTGATTATTTAGGAAAACGTTATCACCCTTGCGTAGCTCACACCTTAAATTTAACGATTTCTGATTGTCTGAAAGACAATGAAAAAATGTCAGAATTGGCCGATAAGTGTCGCGCAATTGTTTCATATTTCAAACGAAGCAATGTAGCGGCATATAAGCTTCGAGAAATACAACAACAAATGCAACTGGAAACTTTGAAATTGAAACAAGATGTACAGACAAGGTGGAATTCTATGTACATGATGTTTGACCGCTTAGAAAAGGTAAAGGTACCTTTATCCGCAGCGTTATCTTCGTTATCGTCTCCTCCAGACAATTTAAATTCGGAGGAATGGAATGAGGTACACGAATGTGTGTCAATTTTAAAGCCAGTAGAACAGTTGACAGCTATCATTTCTGGCGAGCAATATCCAACGTTATCCTGTATAATACCATTAGTTCGAGGCTTGCAAATGTCGTTAAGAAATAACCTTCCTATTACCGACACAGCCAAAAAATTAAAAAAAACACTCACTGGCGCCATCGAAAGTCGCTTAGGATGCTTGGAAAGCAGTGAAATTGCTGCTAAAGCTACTTTCATCGATCCAAGATTCAAAAGGGCAGCATTTGGAACTGATAAAGACACGGATTTTGCACAAAATTGTGTTATAGAAGAAATTACAAATAATGAGTATTTTACAAATCAGGATTGTCTATCTAATTTGAATTCATCGCATCTTTCTCAGCAGCAACATAATGTTGGACAAGACCAAAACCTGTGGGATCTTATAGACAAAAAAGTGCACGAGCATATTAACACTGAAACCCCCACATCTTCCACGATTATTTCAGTAAAGCAATATGTTGAGCTTCCTTACTATGAGAGAAAATTCGATCCACTTGCATTCTGGGAGGCAAGGAAACAAGTATACAGTGGTTTGTATAATATGTCGCTTAAATATATGTGTATACCAGCGACTTCGGTGCCCTCCGAGCGCGTATTTTCTAAGGCTGGTCTTATATGTAATTTACGACGAAATAGACTGGGATCAAAGAAGATTGATCAAATTTTATTTTTGAATAGTTATATTCGTACGCAAAATAAAATACTTAATTTTTAACTATAAAATTTGTTTAAAAATATAGAAATTAGTAATTCTGTTTTGTTTCTTTTAAAGCTCGTGCACACATACACGCACAAATATATTATCTATTCTTTTGTAACTTTGTAATATCATCTACTTTTTCAAATATATGTTAATGCGTTAGATCTCTTAAATTATATGTACTTCTTTCTTGACAAACACCTACTACGATGTTTTACAGATACAAGTCAGTAAAATAATAGGGAAGATAAGGGAGTAAGAATCAAGTTCTAGAGGCAAATCTAATTCGAATACCAGGCATGAGTCTGAGTTGTGAAATAGACTTTGATCTGCCTAGAATCGGGCCTGGACTAGAGTGTGAAATTCGAGTGTAAGATTCGAGTCGGTACTGTGACGTTTGACACGTCGCAAGAAGAGAAGCTTCGGTCGGCACGCCGCTCTCAGGGCAAACTGTATCGTTAAAGATCATATATTAATTTTACTCGTACGCGTTTCATGAATTCCACCGAGAAACGGCCTACGAGGGAGGTGCTAAGGAGGAAAAGAACCGCTACCGAACATCGTAGTAATACGCTCGTCGAGTAAGCACCCACCGAGACCATCGTAGAGTATATTCCATCGTAGCTACCGTCGTGGGAATGAAAACACCATCATCTGATCACCATAGCGACACCTATAAGCGACGCATAGATCGACGACACGAAAATCGATAATATAGAGCGTCGGCGTCACGTATCGACGCGGAAAATTCGGCGTTCGCTAAATTCCCATAAATTAGGTAGAGGCGCACGTGGCGGGAAAAGTCACGTGACAATTACGAAAAGCGGTCCGGTGGTTGCCGATGAGCGAGGACGACTTCACTTAGCGCAGGGCTCTCGTACGATACAGTAGTGTTTATTGCTCCCGTAAAAAGTAGTTCTTTTCTTCCCACTCGAGTCACGGGAATAAGTCAGGTCCAGTGAACGCTCCCGAAGACGAGAGAGAGAAGGATAGCTAGGAAGGGAGAATTCGAGGGTGTCCATCTACCCCGTACGAGCGAGAAACGGAGGCGCACGAGGTCACCTAGGAAAGCGTGAGCGGTAAGCCGATCACTAAACGTACATCTCCGGGAGGAATCGGTCACCGGGGTCATAGTCTCTCTTTTGCGTATTAGATTGTAAAATTTGGTGGTTAGTATTAAGTTATTCGGAAAGAATTTCGTAACGCCGGCATTAGCCACGTTACCGCTCTTACGAAGCTCTTAGTGGTTAGTATTAAGTGCGATAAGTTAAGTTTTTGGGAACTTTCTGGGGGAATGAGACTAAAGACCTCGGCCGAAGATTCCACTCCCGGTCGTGACACGCCTCGAGAGTATTGCGTAGCGGCAAAGAGTCCTGAGAGTGGCAAGGTCGAATGAGTATTTTGTAGCGAACCTTACAAAGCACATGCTCCCGTCTTTTTTATAACTGCGCTAAGCCAACCGTACTGTTTTATGTGTGTAAATTCGAGTTTGTATGAATGTTCGTATTTATGATCCGTGAAGAATATTTGAGAGTGAATACGTTTCGAGTCCGTTACCGTTTAATAAGAGTAGCAATAATTATTCCACCGTGCTACGAGAGTCGTAGATTGAAGAATTATTTCTCGAAACCGCGTACGGATAGAAAAAACTTGTAATGAGTAGGGACTCCGTTCGTTATTATGTATGATCATCTTCGAGAACATTAACTAATCACTGAAACACCTGCTCCCGAAAAAGGGACGTATCAATTTACGTATAGCTCTCGTTACTCTATCTTTTCTCTGGTTTTGAATAAACGTTATTTTTCTTGTTTTCTACAAATTCGGATTTCATCTTCTTTTGGGAACACTTTCGCTTACCCCGCCCCTCTCCGTTACCACCTCGGTGGGCTGAGCTACCGTTTCGTATTCCGCTTCACGCACCTCTTCGGAATTTATTAGTTAACATCTTACAATAATTACAAGGCTCGAGTGGTAGCCGTAAGCTACCTGGCGCCCAACATAAAATTAACTTCGAACCGATCATCAGTTTAGCCTTTATAGAAAAATATTCCGAAGAGGAGAGCGTGGCGAGGAGGGCCGTTTGGCGACGAGACGAAGCAAGCGGTTACAGTACTCACTACGAAATACTCAGTACTCGGCCAGTACTCGTTACTAGGGACCCGAGTCCATTGATATTTGTACTCGAGTCACTCGAATAGCTTCGAACAAACTCGGATCTGTCCATAATCGAGTCTACTCGAGTATGAAATTTGAGTTCGAGACTCGAATTCAAACTCGAGTGCGAAACTCGAGTCCAGACTCGATTCTTTTCTAACTGAGTACGAGTCGACTCGATTCCCAAAATAAGTGACTCGTCGCATCACTAGATATTATTAATTAGATAGCGTTTATTATACACATTATTAATTTAATAGCGTGTATTAAAAGCTTAAAGGTAAGTGTTGAGAATTGCAAGAATGAGTGAGGCTTGAGAGGATCTACGGTAGGATAAAAAATGATTAGAATAATGCACTCTTTAATATAACGTTGGTTTATTGAAAATATGGTATGAATGTGGAATGAAGTGATGAAAAATGAAGGTGAAGATGATTATGGAATGAATGAATGGTGAAGTGAGGTTATGGTAGAGCCTATTGTAATGCTGTAAAGCAGATAAATGTAATTTACATGTAATGAGTGGATACAATGAGCATTCGTTGCAATTGTATTAATTGTACGACCTTTATAAGAGCGCCGGGTGATCACTAGCACGTGGTGTGGCTAGAACGCTCGTGGAGATGAGATGACTTATGTTGATGCACGTTATTGAGTAGACACAATATAACTATACAAGAATGAGCAGATCAGTACTATAACGTAGGCAAAGCACAAGCGAGCACGAGATTTGAAATCAAGCAAGCAAAGCAAAGGTGAGAAGCCGAGCATGCAAGATCATGCAACCACGTGTTGAATGCCGGAACGATAATGGCCGATTTTAACGGAAAGCTATTGTCCTGGAAAAGGGTGGCGCTGGTGAAGATAAAGAAGTGCGTGCGCCGCCGGCGCGAGCCGACGAGCCCGTGAGGTGCTGCTGCGCGAGCCAGTGGCGATGAGTAGTACTATTGATGAGAGGTGCTTTCTTGAACAGTAAGTGTTATTTTATTAAATCATTTTTTATCCTTTGTTCCGAAAAATATATATATACATTAGGGTAAGTCTGTGTTCTATACAGGGTGTCCCGTTTCAACACTCAAAGCGGAAAACGGCAGATAGCCTGGACCAATCTAAACAGAAATATCGAAAAATATTTAGGTAAATTCGGTCTAGTTAACGAGTTATTAATTAACAAAGATCGGCCATTCACGGAGAGCCAGAAGCTATCGACGGCTTGGGACGTCCCCTTCAATCTCGGTAGTATGTAACGGAGGAAGCAATGGGAGGAGTAATCAACAACAAATAGTAACGCGCAGCGACACGTAATGCCGTCTATCACTGTTTATTGTGAGTACCTCTCTTTCTTTTTCTTACCCAAGAGCATCATATCATTTATTTCACGCGTGCGAGGGAGAAGTAGTGTAAGAAAGAGAGAAAGAGAGTCAGCGCGAGCCTCCTGCGTACAGAGGTGTCGCACGGCGAGAAAGAAAGAGAGAGAAAGAGCTACTCACTGTAAACAGTGACGGGCGGATCGACGCGCGCTACAGCTCTTTCTCTCTTTTTCTTTCTCGCCGTGCGACACCTCTGTACGCAGGAGGCTCGCGCTGACTCTCTTTCTCTCTTTCTTACACTACTTCTCCCTCGCACGCGTGAAATAAATGATATGATGCTCTTGGGTAAGAAAAAGAAAGAGAGGTACTCACAGTAAACAGTGATAGACGGCATTACGTGCCGCTGCGCGTTACTATTTGTTGTTGATTACTCCTCCCATTGCTTCCTCCGTTACATACTACCGAGATTGAAGGGGACGTCCCAAGCCGTCGATAGCTTCTGGCTCTTCGTGAATGGCCGATCGTTGTTAATTAATAACTCGTTAACTAGACCGAATTTACCTAAATATTTTTCGATATTTCTGTTTAGATTGGTCCAGTCTATCTGCCGTTTTCCGCTTTGAGTGTTGAAACGGGACACCCTGTATACACGTCTTGTACATTAGTATATTCTTATAATATTTCATGCAGATTACAAAATCGCAGTAATGCCGAAAACAAAAAGTTTCTGTAGCTTATCACGAAGGCAACAAAACCGCCGTTTGAACCAGCTAGAGCCTCAAACATCTGAAAATGTATCAGTTCCTCAAATAATTGGCTTTTTGATTTTTCTTTCTGTAAACAACAAAATAATCAACATAATTATGAAATGAAAACTTTAAATAATAGCTATTTATGCAACAAGTGGGAAAAGTGGCAAATTATGGTATAGGTTAAATTTCCGAAACGAGCCGATAGCGCGTGCTGTGGAACAGGGGAACGAGTGGGAATTTAATCACACGAGTTCCCCTGGAACACAGCACAAGCAGAGGCTTGTCATAATGATCGTCATAAATAGTTTCGCCTTCATGAAAAATAGCAGAAACCATTTTGTACAAATCATCCCGTATTCTATGAATTTCCGTGTGAACACCTTTCAAGTTGCATTTAAATACTGGTTGTATTTTTCTTCCTTCTCCACCAGTTGTACATATGAGCTTAATAATGCAAACTTCGGCTATTCCAATAATTTGTGATGTTTGAATTAACTCATTATTTTTGCATTTTTCACATTTTGAATTAATAACCTTGCCAAAACTGAAATGGTCATCAATTACTTTCTGAAGGGTAACAGCACGCTTGACATTCATCTGTACTGACAGCGAAAGAATGTTGCTATTCTCTACAGTCACGAATTGATATTTGCAATCTTTATTGGAACACACCGTTGTATGTTGTATTTTATGTTCCGCGACACTTTTTAAAGTTTCAACATGTTTTATTAACTCATTTATGAATTCTGCAGCATCTCGTTGCTTCCCATTTTGATTCTCACCGTACACATATTTTTGGAATGCTATTATGTCAATCGTCTCTTTTTTATTAGTATATTGAGAGAAGGATGTTTTCAGAATATGATCATTCGGTAAATCTTGTATCTGTCGTTTAAAAGTATGAACATTGAATAAGCACTGAAGAACCGATATAGCATGAGATGAAATATTATCAACGTTTTCTATTACCCTACAAGTGTAATTATTTGTAGTTTTTGGTTTGTTGCGTTGACACTTCAGTACTTCTGGTAAGACTGCCCATTTTTTATCCAGCACTTTGGGAGCAACTGTTCTTGGATTTTCGTCATCCAAAGGCAAATCAGGCCGATAAGATCTTCTTAGTCTATTGTACTCGCATATTGCCTCTAAATTAGCGGTAATTGTTCTCGGATCTAAATTGATAAAATGTAACCCTTGCAATGACGTTACTCTCGAAAGAGCAACGTACACTTGTCCATCCGAAAACATTCTATTACCGGCATCAATTACAACAGTTTGTAAACTCAATCCTTGGGATTTGTGCACCGTTATCGCGTAACTCAAAATTAAAGGGAACTGGTTACGAATAATGAAAACTCGTCTCATTACTTCAAACTTTACGCTAACCCGTTCAAGAACATGTTCAGCGCCTGAAGATAATAATATTGTAACACTTTCAACGTCATTTTTCTTTGTAACGTTTGTAGAAACAGAACACACTGTGCCAATAGTACCATTAACTAATCCCAAAGTCACATCAATGTTTCTTGTCAGCATAATTTTTGCACCCACTTTGACGACAATCTGCTGAGGTAAACCACCAGACTTCGAGCAGTCTTCGTCATCTGTTTTCATTTTTTTTTCAATAATTTTTTCATTCACTTTGCGTTTAGAGCAACAATCTACCACATCGCGAGCATACAATACAATATCGTCTGAAGGAATACGTTGTAACATTGCGTTATTCAAAACATTACACATGTTACGAGTTGGGAATAAGCAAACAGTTTCAGTTGGTAAAGTACTAATAAAATGACACAATTCATGCAATCTCCCTTCTATTGTATCACTTGCGAAATTTATTTTCCGACTAGACAAGATTTTCATATCATCAATCGTAACCAAGCCTAAACGAATTCTCGAAAGAAGGTCACGATAGGATGTATCACCTTTTTGCCTCATATTAATCTTTAATTCATCGAAGGTGAACAATTCTTTCCAAATGTTGAATCTACTCATGGCACCTATACAATCTTTAATATCTTGATCTGTTAATGATTTGAAAACAAAAGGTGCTTTCACTGGAGGTAATTGTAACAAATCACCAATTAGAAGAATTGATTTCATTCCAAACCAACCATTTTCTTGATCGCTTGTATCGAAAATTTCTGCTAACCTCAAATGTATGAACAATAGAGTAATATTGGAAATCATTGAAACTTCATCAACAATAATAAGAGGACAATCACGTAACTCTTCTCGTAAAGTTCGTAAAACAGTGTCAGATAATCTACGATATGTAGGTGTACCAACTAATTGAACTGGTAATTGTAGTAACCTGTGAATTGTTAACCCTTGTATCGAGAAAGCTGCAATTCCAGTTGGAGCTGTAACAGCTGCACGTTTTTGCAATTTTTGCTTTATCCAATTTCTAAGAACATATATTAGAAAACTTTTACCTGTACCGCCTTCACCACTGAGATACATTCGTAATATTTTTCCTTTAGATAAAGTTTGCGTAATTTCATCGAAAACCCGTTTCTGATCATCATTTAATTGTGAGATGAGTTTTGGCAAATCAACATCTGTAACGTCATCAATATTTTTAAAATCTTTCATTGCTTCATTTGCTTCAGCTGGGATACATTCTAATGAAGCACCTTCATTTTGATCCTGCTTTTCATTCATTTCCGTTTGTTCCAAAATTAATTTTTGTACTTGATCGAATGCTTTCCGAATTTCTTCCCCTTTTTGGTGATATTTCATTGCATTGGGAAGAATATCTTTTAAGCTGTGAAACGCTTCAGCATATGTTGGGCAATCGTTCTTTAAATCTTCTGATGTTCTCCAAGGTTTGAACAATAAAAGCAAAGCATAAAAATATTTCTCGGGTTGTCTGTCAGCCTTGTACTTATAGTGATTTATGAGACACTCTCTATTTCGTTTTCTAATGAATTTATTGTTTGAAATTTGATAACTTTCAATATTTTTATTTGTAGGCCTGGTATTGACAATATTATACCACCTTGCAAAATCGTACAAACAACACTGTTCCAATTCTTTTGGACGTTTAGGATAATACTCATCAACCAAATCTGCACAGAAAATCGCAGTTGATGTTTCTTCTAACTGCTCAATGTCGCTTTTGTTTTTAAGTTTTCTACTTCTTACTTCATTTACATTTATCCATCGCACAGTTGTGTTCGAATCAGTTCCATGTAATGGAATCCCTAACAACGTATCTGCTGCTTCCAAAGCTCCGCATTCTCTGTTACTTAACTTCCGAATCGAAAATGCCCACAGACGACTAATCAAGGATTTATTAGATTCAATATCATTGAAAGTGCTTACAGCATGACTTTTCTCAGCTTTTGTTTGGTATTTTGTAACATACCGGGTAAGGGTTCTAGATGATTCACCTATAAACTGAATATCCATATTGCCTTCCCATATAGTCATTAAAGTGGGATTATAGTCATTAATTGACTGTTCTGTTCCCTTTCTGGGAAGATCGTATAATCTACTATTACTTTTCAAATTCCGTCGTCCAGCAACTGCTTTTACGGTATCTCTCAAAATAAATGTTTCGGTCACTGGTCGTGGAAAACCAAATTTACATTTAGTGATAAATTTAGTTTTAGTTTTCTTATTCCGTAAGCAGTATCCATTATGATGATGAGTTTGGTGTTTAGTCACACGCTCGTAAAGACAAGGTGAAACTTTCTTATCAGGAATAGAACATGTTGCATATTTGAGAATAAACCCTGCAACTTCCTCATTTGTTGATTGTCCTAGAACAGGAGCATCTTCAATCCAAATGATTAAATGAAAATGTTGCGTTCCACGCCCTTGATATTCACGTCTCCAAAAATAATGTTTTACACGGCCTAAAGGAACATCGTCTGAACAAATGAAATCTAACATCGCGTGAAATTTATTATCAATAAATCTCGAAACGGAAACAGGATCTGAAGCAATAACTTCTCCCGCTGGCATTTTATCCATTTTTGGCGTATTAACTTTACAAATATATTCTATCATATCAGTCTAAAGCCATTCAGCTGGACTTATAGTTAAAAACCACGTCGCGGTCCCATAATAATCAGTCATACAATTCACATTATTCTGTGGAATTTTCCAGAATTGTTCAGTATTACGTAGCCTAGAAAATACAGTATTCATCTCACTTTCCAATAAATCCTTTGACAATAATTCCAAATAATTTCCCGCTGTATAATGATGTCGAGGATTTGTAACATTCATTTTATGATAAATACCAGCTTTCAATTGTCTAATATTGCTATCATTAAATAAGAAAAACAAATATTGTATATTAAGTCTAAATGAAGCATGTTTTGACATTAAACGCGACTTAATAAATTCAAAATCTCTCAAATGAACTTTGCGATCAACACGCTGACCATTCTCTCCATAAGGATAAAGATCGGGAAAACAGAGCATATCCAATGTCTTTTCACGATTGTCGATAGGCACATCGTGTACTTTTTTCATTTGATAAAGTTCTGTAGACCTTTTATTTTCCCTCTTTTCATTAATAAGGTGAATAGTGTATTGTTTATAAAAATCATCTAATTCTGTCGTTGGAGTTAACAATGCTGGCTTCAAAACTTTCATTTCTTCGTCGTCCCCGTCAATTTCCTTTAAATTAATTGGTATATCATTCTCTTTCATCGAATTTTTCAACTCTTGTGGTTCCGTGTCATCAATAAAATCAGGTGTATCTGTGTTTTTATCATCAATTTCAAATTCTGTTTGCTCTAAGTTGTCGAGTAAATTTTGGGGTACAGGTGGCAAAACGATATCTTTATATAATGGATTATCTTTTTTTAGTCTGAGTAAACACTTATATACTTTTGTGACATCGACTAAATCTTGCCATATAATTTTAGTATTTTTATTGGGTAATCCTCGAACAAGAATGTAAAATTCATGGTTTTTATTGATTGGCTCAGTATTGAGGCAAATTCTTTGTAATGTTTCTTCTAACGGTAGAGGAAGATGAAACATGTTTCCTTTAGTTACTTGAATTCTGTGCTTGATAGGTAATTTGTTGTTCATAACTGTTCCTTTTCTCTGAACAACCTGAAACGCTTTTGCTCTTTGTATTAAAATTTTTTCATAATCATTAAGACCTACAATTTCAGGGGGCGTATCTTTAACATTTAAACTATTACGAATACAAATTGAAGGCATTTTATCATCTTTGAACATTTTGAAACAATATTTACAAATACAAGAATTCAGTAATATATTATTGTCAATATGTTCTTTAAAGGACAACCATGTTTTATTAGTAAAAAGATGTCGTAAGTCACCATGTTTTTGGGTGTCTTTATCGAAATGAAGTTTTTCGCAAGAAATACATGCATGAATATCTCTATCCATCGATCGTTTCGTAAAAGCTATTAAACTTTTGTAAAAGGTTTTTTTAATATTCTCTTCGTCGAGATCAATCATATTATTGTCATTTGTGTATTCTTTCAAATTTTGTTTGAATTCATTAGAAAATTTAACTAAAACGTCAACTTGACCTTCTTCTAATGCTTTATCCATAATATTTAGGTTTTTTACAGAACGAATAACTGAATAAATTAAAAGTTTTATGTGTCGAACTTGAGGAAAATGTGGTGCTAAAATAAGAGCACCAATAAACACTGATCTGCATGTAGTACAGTCTGCGTAACAACTTTTAGGATGACCAAGCTTTAAAGGATTGTCAATCGCTCCACATTGTTTAATATTATGAATTAATAGGTGAAGATTTTTCAATGACAACGATGTCAGAGATGTTAAGAAATTTCTGTAGTTATTAAAAACTGTTGCATTATCTAATGAACAAGTTTCATCACAAGTCCATGGTTTCTTACTTTTAATTGGTTTAAGATTTATCACATCATTTGTTGCATTTTCCTCGCAAACTGCAGTTTTAATGATTTCTTTGTTCGCGTCATTGAAATTATGTTCATGGTTTAAATTGGTTTTTGCTCCTTTCCACTAATGGATAGATTTTGTTTTCCGGCCCCAAATGGAATGTCCAAACTATTATTGATTCGTTTATACGTTAATTTACAAAAAAATGCCTCGGTTGAACTATTATGCATAGAATAACCACATAAAGCTTCAATTTTCGATCTAACATTTGGAGCGGACATTTCCAGTTTCTCCAAACTAGCTTCAGCTTTTAGTTTTATTACTGAAATATCTTTAAGTAGATCACAAATGTACCTCTTTCTACTACGAAAACACCGTTGAATAATATTTGTTGCTTCAAATCTATTTTCTATTTCTGACTCAAAATTCAAATTGACAGCTAACTGTTGTACAAATTTTTCAGTATATTTTATCATCTCAAAATCTGTAACAATTTTTTCAACACTTTTTTGTAAATTTTCAATGGTTAAATTAGAGTCATGGACTTTGTTTTTAAATTGAAAAGATTCTTCTTTTGATGGAATCATTTCTTCTTTGTTATTTTTATTTCCATCAATTAAAA
Organism: Ancistrocerus nigricornis; assembly: GCA_916049575.1. Taxonomy (NCBI): domain Eukaryota; kingdom Metazoa; phylum Arthropoda; class Insecta; order Hymenoptera; family Vespidae; genus Ancistrocerus; species Ancistrocerus nigricornis. Next base: position 18,289,557 of record OU696667.1, on the reverse strand, counting down.
ACCACAATTTTGATTCATTCGTTTCAGTATATGATTTTTTATTTTTGCTTAGTTTTTCCGAATTTATGCATTGTAATGAATAATGCTTTTGTTCTTTCATAGGAATTAATTTGTAACATGTCTGTCGTTTCTCTAGAATTTTGTCTCGGTTCGTAATATAATATTTTCGGTGCTTTCTTTTAATAACCAATGAACTTTCAACGTCACTTTTATTTTTTGCCACAAAACTTTGTTCAACATTAGTGTTATTTTCTTGTATTTTCTGTGTTCTACTCGATTCATTCGAACCTTTACTTGTATACAACTGCTTATTCGAATTTGTACATTGAAAACTATTGGCAAAAGTTTTAATTTGTGGAACCGACATTGACGAGGTCTCAAGTTTAATTGGTCTAGATGAAAAACACATATCTGAATATTTTTTAATTTTAGGAATGCCGCCGTCACAAAAATTATCATTCTCAGGAAGATGTCTTTTCAAAGACTCATTTCCAACTCCATTCTTATCACTGTTGCCTGTTTCACTTGAAATCGATTCAAGAAGTGCAACTGTTAGATTGTTGGAAATAAATTGATTTTTCGGTGATGGATCCAAACAACTTATTAATGGAAATTCAGAAAGCACATGACTTTGCAACATATGTTTCAAATGAGTTCTCATCAGTTCATGTTGAAATGTACATTCTTCAGGTTTTTTTCCGTAAACAAGTGATGTTGCAAATGCGACTGCAAAAACTCCACAATCAGAACAATTCGGCTGCTGCTGTACTTGTGGAAACTCGACTTTCGTGTTATTTATTTATTTATTTATCAACGGGAGTATTCCCTTTAGAAATACAAAATAATAATACATTTATGAGCTGTCAAATGGTGAGACAGAGCAGAAGAGTGAACTAATGACAGTATTAGAATTGAAACATACGGTATAAACAAGTCTTAAACCTAGTGGGAGACTGAAAGAAATCGATATCATCGCAAAAAGAGTTTACATTTAAAATAATGCGATTAATACAATTATTTGTACCATAAACGGTGCGGTGAGACTGAGGTCGAAGCAGAGCATGCACTCTAGAATTTAGCCTAGGTACAATAATAAAGAAAAGGCTGAGGAGCTCGGGACAGTTTAAACTGCCAGACAGAATCTTATTTGCTAAGGATAGCTCCAGAATACCCCGTCTACACTCAAGAGACCTGAGCTCGCATAGAGCACTGATGTTAGAGTACTCGTGGTTATCAAAGGTCATGGGTCTCCCAATAAAGCGAGCAGCTAACCGTAAAAACCTATGCTGGATGCGCTCGATGACGTCAATCTGATAGTGATGATATGGTGACCAGACAGAGGAGCAATATTCGAGGTGGGGCCTAACTAGCGTATTATATAGTAAGATTAGAGTGGCTAAATTCTGGAAGTGACATGATGACCGAGCTATAAAGCCTAAGATTTTATATGCTTTGCTTGTTACCGAAGTGATATGACCATAAAAAGAGAGATTTGAAGAGAAAGTGACTCCAAGATCGACGATATTACCAACGGAGGTGATAGATGTGCCACAAAGTGTGTAGTCATACAACGAATTTACCTTACGGTGAGAGAAACTGATAATATAACACTTAGACAGGTTAATGCGCAGGCGATTTCGTACGCACCACAGTTCGAGATTTCGTAGGTCATTTTGTATGAGTGAGTGGCTGGCCTGACTGTCGATGGCATGAAAAAATTTTAGATCGTCAGCAAACAGGAGGAAACGGCAGTACAGGAAGCAGCTAACAATGTCGTTTATAAAGATAATAAATAATAGTGGCCCCAGGTGCGAACCTTGGGGAACACCGGACAGCACAGGAATAGACAAAGAAAGAGCCTCATTAAACCTTACGGTTTGTGACCTATCTGATAGGAAGCTCTTGAGCCAGAGGAGTAAGTTGCCGTGTATGCCATACGCCTCCAGTTTGCTTATTAACAGAGAGTGACATACGGAGTCAAAAGCCTTACTAAAGTCGGTATAAATGGAGTCGACTTGGAGGCCCTTTTCAATCTCAGAGGACAGGTAGTGATGGTAAAGAAGAAGGTTTGTATTTGTAGAGCGTCCGGACATGAAACCGTGTTGTTGATTTACTATGACATTCTTGCAGAGAGATGAGAGTCGCGATGCAACAATGTCGTCAAATAATTTTGGCATGACGCTTTGGATACAGATAGGCCGGTAGTTCTCGATATCCGATGGATCACCCTTCTTATGAATAGGAACAACAATGCTTGATTTCCAAAGATGAGGAAACGTACCAGAAGATAAACTCTTGTTAAAGAGGATCCACAGGATTCGAGAGATAACGAAGTTACAAGACTTGATGTAAATTGGCGGAATACCATCACTACCTGGACCAGAATTAATATTAAGGTTGTTTATCTTTTCAAAAATCTCACTAATGTCAATCTTAATGCTAGGTAAACTAAGATCCACGTTGTGTGTAATGTCGTTATAAGAAAGATCAGGATCCGCGGTATAAAAGGTTTGGAAATATTGCGCAAAGCCATTAGCGATGGAAATATCGTCATTATACTGAGTTTCATTTCGGTGCATAGTAGGAGAGTAGGCGGATGTGTCACGGAGAGCGCGAACAAATTTCCAAAAGGCTTTGGAATTCGATGGAATACTGCACTCGACATTATTTACATAGCGCGCCCAGCAGACGCGAGAAAGAGATTTGCAGTCCGAGCGTAACTTGCAGAACGACAAGTAGTCGGAAATACGGCTGAAACGTTTGTAATTGCGATGGTAAATTTTCTTTTGTCGAATCTTGGCGATGAGCTGGGACGACATCCACGAGGGATATGAGGACTTAATTACAACGGAGGACGGAACAAAGAGTTCGATGGACTCGTGTATACAAGAATGAAGAAATAAGACGGACTGATCGACGGACATGCTGGAGAGAGCAGAATCCCAGTCAATAGAGGATAGATAATCATTTATGGCTGAGAAGTTAGCTAGACGAAAATTTTTGCGCTGACAGAACTGTGAGGAGGAGGCGCGGGAAGAGGAGTAAGGAAGAGAGAAGAGGAGGGGAGGATGGTAAGGATCAGGGGGTAGAAGAACATCGATGGCAGAGGAGACAGGAAGAGATAAGAAGGAGGAGAATAAAAGATCGAGAGTTCTGCCATAGGAGTTGGTAATACGGTTAGACTGATGGAGATTTAGTAAACTAAAACAGCTATGCGCAGCATTAGCTTGCCTATGCATAGAGAAAGGTGCATGGTATGTATATATTAGATTTCCTTCGTTGTCATCACTCCAGATGGAATTGGAGAGATTGTAATCACCAACAAGAATGAGGTCAGTGCCCGGAGGATAGGAAAATAGAATATTTTCAGCAGACTTACCGTGAAACGTATACACGGATGCGTCACTTGCAGGAGGTATGTAAACAGAACCGATAATAACCGATTTAAAGGCACAACGTATCTCCACAAACACATGTTCGACGTAAACACTAGGGACATTTAAATCGGGGACAGGTATACGGCGACAAAACAACGAGTTATGAACTGCCACTAACACCCCACCACCGGAGAACGAACCACACAACAAAGGATCACGATCGCATCTAAAAACGTTGTAATCCTGCAAGCCAAGCTCAGAGTCACAAATACCGTCACACAGCCAGGTTTCCGTAAAAATAATAATGTGGTACTTTACTGATAGCGATGCAATAGCTTGGCGCAATATATTTAACTTAGACCTGATGCCCCTTATGTTTTGATAGTAAACTAAAGGGAAACTAGTTAGTTTTTTCGAAGAGAACTACCACTAACAATCGTAGGAACACCATTTATATAGCGAATAGTCTTGGAGGTATCGCCGGCTGAGTGAAGGCGGTTGAGCTCCGATCTGAGGTCGTTTAAATACGACCGTTGCTTCGACGTGCGATCTTCGCTCAGCTTGGCAGGCCCGTTGTATTTATGTTTATTTTTCAAAACACGAAGGACATCCTGCCGTGATGAGAGGGTGAGAGGTGCCGTGGTTATCAAAATTCAAAAACAATCTACCTAAAAACTCTTTGTGTTCTTGTTCCAATGTTTTTTTATTCAACGAATCATAGATGTACAAGCAGTCGGAAAAAGTATCGTAATATGAACAAATCCAATGTTTGGTTGTACTCGAATGTAATATTTGTATATGATTGGTATTCTGAGGTACCGGTTTTATTTTATCAAGTGCTTGTGCGAATAAAGTATCGTAAGGCAAGAAAGAAGTTGATTGATGCAATATGGAATTGAAAATGATTATGTGATGATCTGTTAACCATCCATTTTCATCATTAATTATGACTTCGTCAAGATCAGTAAGAAATTGAAGTGGAAGCCTGTTCATTCCTTGCCATGTTCGCGATTCTTTATTCGTTTGTTTAGCTAATTCCACTACTTCCACATTTTGTGAACAATTTGAAGATATTTCTTGCAATGTGGATTTAGAAAGAACATCATCATAACATCTGCTGTATTTAGGACGTTTCCTTTGGTTTTCTTTCATTACAGGTAAACAATTCGTGTCGTGTAAAACAGCAAAATCTTTAAATTCTGTCAAATCGTTACTAGAATTCAGAACTCTATTAGGAAGATCGTTCTTTCTATGCACATATGATTGACTACTTTCCACGGTAGAAGCAGTTGAACTGTTTTTTAAATCTATTTGGCAAATTTTTCGCTTACATTTTTTTTTCAGCGCATCTTGTCGTCTTGAAAATGCGATAGGAAGAGAAGGAATTGGCAGCATTATACCTTTATTATTAGGCAACTGTGGAAAATGCGTAATTACCTTTGAATTAACCATATCCCACAAATGTTGACGCATTGCTTGTTTGTGATAACGAACTTTTTCAGGTGGAACACGAAATACCCGCGAAACTGTAAATGCAATAGCATATACACCGCAATCTTTGCCATTTTGTTGTTGATCAACAATTGGAAATTTTATGTTCTTGTCAGACAAATGTGGAAACAATTTGTGAACGTATGTGCGTATCACTGCCATAACAATTTCCCTATTCATCCAACCTGTCGCTGAATCGTATATGGACACACTATTTGTGTCATAGTACAAACATACCCAATGACCCACGTCATTGGCAGTGGGCATTTTCGTGCCTTCATAAATTTTATCTGGGATGAAAATAATTTGCAAATAATCCTCGTTAACAAGAACAGATTTTATTTTGTCTGGTTCATTAAAACGACAAGGATTTTGAGGTTTATAATGGGTCGTCGTTGCAAGAATGTTACAAAAGAAACAAATATGAAGCAATTCTAAATAATCATTTTTAAAAACAGCTTCATCATCTTTGGTGAGTTCATAGAAAAAATCCATTTTCAATTTTGTTGACAAATTTTGGTGTCTTTTGCTTGCCAATTATGGTGTCTTCTAATGGACAAGTATGGTGTCTTTTGCTTGACAATACTTAATAAAATATATAAAGAAATAAAGATAAAGATATGAAGAATAGATAATAAAAAGAAAACAAGAAAAGAAGAAGTATATAAAGAATGAAAAACTAAAGAAAGAAAGAAAGAAAGAAAGAAGGAAAGAAAGAATTTATAGAAGAATAACGAAAATTTTTGAAAAAAGTCAACTATAACCTCGAAACTGTAGTCCGAGAAATCGAACCATTCGCTTCGAAGATCTAAGTAGGAATAAACAGGGCTTGCTTATTTTACATCGTAAAACAGTCATGCGACGCGATAGTGCTTGTCTTTTTTTTATTTCGTTTCACTTGCCGTATGTATGTAGGTACAACGACGGCTTTAGCAACATTGGCGCCCTGGGGCAAAATTATCATGGCGCCCCGGATCGGTCGCACTTACAAGGGAAGCCACTTTTTTTTAAGTTTCTAACGATTTAAGAACATATATTTTTAGTGGGATTACGATTTATGAAAGTCTAATTAAATTGTACTTTTCGGATTTTTTGTCGGTAAATAGTCGAATCAAGTCAACTCGAGTTCAAGTCAAATCGAAAGACCGATAAGAACATAATAATTAGATGTTGTTAAAAGATCCTTCCATTCATGATGGATACCTAAATTTGTTATTGAAATTGGTACAAAGGGTTCTTCTGTTTCGTACCTTAATAATTTATCCTAAAAATCATAAAAACATCATTTTAATTACCTTATAACTTTACAATATCATATAAATATTAAAAATATATTGTGTACCAAGTCGTTCATACAGTAAACTAAAGTTAGTTTCCAAGCCCTTTACATGTCTTCCTAACCTTTTCGTCAAATCAAAAGTAAAGGGTTCTTTCGAGAAATTCGTGGCTACTTAGATATCTAAAAGAGCTATCATTTGTCAACTGAACGAGTAGCCGAGATGATAGCGTCTTAGCTTTTTATTTCCGAGATCGGAGGGTATTGTTGATTGACAGCTTAACCTCAAACCACAAATCTGGTTAGACCATACTCGAAATATCGATAAAGCAGAAATCAATATTATTATCGGCGGAATTATATATCGAATGTAGCGTCGTAAATTAATTCCTAAAATTAAACCTTCTTAATTCCTTTTTTACCGTTTACGCTTCATATACAAATCTAACTGGTCTTTACCAATGTGTGGGATATATCGATAAAATGGAACGACGCTTTAGCACAAATAGAAAAAAAATTGTAATTTAATTCATTAAAAAATGTATGTCCGAATTAAGACATCATCTTTCAATCTTCTGTCATCTCTCTCTTTATTAAAACATTCGTATTTATATTCGTTAATTTTTAGTTTTATACTTTTGTTTATGCGTGTTTCTAGTTTTTGAATTAAATATATAAAAAATATATATTGTTAAATACTATTTGAAAATAAATGTTTAATCATTTTTTTTTCCTTTATTAAATGAAGTTATGTATATATAGTAGGATTTAAATGTTGTTCTGGTCTGACTCTGGGTTGCGTCGAGGTTACATTGAACTTTTACCGGTCCATGAGAATAGAGTTTATATGACATCATTTCCGATCCGATGTACTTTCTCATACGGTTTAGGAATACCTGTACATTGACCGGGAAGTCGGGACATTTTCGTACTTCAAACTGTGACGTTGCACGAGGAGGAACTTGGCCAAACTATCCTCCCAGGAAGATAGTGTCCCCCAAGGCACGCACCTCTTCGGCACCCGGTCAGACAATCCTTCTGGTCACTATTTTCGGATGGTCGGAAAGGGAATAGGTTTTATTTGGGCGCCAGGTGGCTTACGGCCACCACTCGTAGGACCAGGAAGATGTAAGAGTGTTTTAGGAAAATAGGTCTGATCGGATGAACCGGCAAAAGACCGCCGGCTAGACAGTCTCCTAAGGGAGTGACGGAGAGGCGGGGGTTCTTAGGTGAACAATACGAACATACAAACCAGAGAGAGAGAGCACCAAATATTTCAGTTAACGAACAGAGAGAGTTTATTATAAAATTTTAGAAGGTGTGTTGCAAAGAGGACGATGTTACTTCCGAGCGGTTACAATTATGTAACTCCCGTCGCGTACCGCGATTATACAAGGATCGTGATGTTACTCCGCTCGGTTCCAGTTAATTCAGATAATGTTTCTCGTCGCCGATAAATCTCCATACAAGCACTCGAAAAGGGAAAAATTGTTCGTTAATAATGGTTACAGTTAATACAGAAAATATAATACGTGTTGTACCCGCGAGTCGCCTAAGCGACACAGCAGTATCGTATTCAAGGCCGCCTTCCGAAAAGGCGACCAAAAAGTAATGTGTAAGCATTGCATCACCCAAGCGCCTGGACATTGCGAGTCCCGAGCCGAAGATGCAATTCAGCGATTCTCCCTTCTTAGCACCGAACGCTAAGGAGTGGCACGCGTAGAAGCGAGGAAACGAACAGACAGATCATCGAGAGCGATCAAAGAGTTAGGAGGGTTACTTGTGCCTCACCAATAACCAGTTATTTAATAAAAGTCATACTTATACTCAAGAAGAACCTGCTCTATACCTCAAACACCACCTTCCTTCCGCTTCCAAAGATAACCGGTAACCGGCTGACAAGCGCGGATTACCACATTGGTGGCAGCGAGTGGGATCGTTTTGCAAAAAAATTATTTGCAAATACGTGGCAGTTATCGCCAGAAGAAGCAAAGGCCAAGGTGAAGGACGGTGTAAACTACACCGAGACGGAGGAAGCAGACCAGGCAATCTAACACCAGGCGGCAGCCAAGGTTCATACGAGGAAGTAGACGACTGGACGAGCGACAAGGAGGAGACGAGCCTTATCGACAGCTCAGCTTACGGCACGATCCAGTTCACCGAGCTTATCTGCGGACGGCGCGGAGAACGAGATATAGGGCAGTCAACTCCCAGCGAACAGGTGACAGCAACGGCGGCAGCCCAGCAGAATGTGGCGAACACTTCTACTGTGAGTAACACCCACACCTAGCTCAGCACGCAAGACAAACGTAAAAGTAGCGACCGTATGTCCGACCAGGGCAAATCCGCAAAAGTATATTTCCTGCCAGACAAACAGCAGTTTAGTCGATCACTCGAATCGTTTTTCGACAAAAAATTAATATTTACCACCCCAGAAAGCGAAGGTAAACGTAGGAAATTGTCCGCGACAGCCGTAAAACATCTCTGTACGGATAGCGATCTTAGCGAATCAGACCACGGCGCATCGGGATTACAATCACCGATTAGTGACCGAATAGAAACCAGACGAGAATACCCAATAGAAACGCTAGACTTTTCGCTTTTAGAGATAGAAGACGACGAAATGACAGAACAATTAAGCCTCAAGGAAGCACGCAAGTGCATAAACCCTTTTGACGGGAGTTCAACCACCAAACTTTTAGAATTCCTAACGGCGTGCGACTATACATTTGCGCAACTTAAAGAAACCGATAGACCAGCATTATTCGCGTACATAAGAAATCTCAAACTCGTAGGAAAAGCGGCAGAAGAAATGCGATATAAAGAACTTAATACGTACGAAGAATTAAAAACGGAATTAGAAGCAATATTTTTAGAAAAACGCTCAGTATCGGCAGTACAAGCTGAGCTACATAGAAGCTATCAAAAACCAGGGGAAAGCGCGCAGGCGTTCGGGCAACGCGTAGAAAAGCTATACATGCAACTCGTAACATTAACGATAAAACCGCATCACGACGCGAATTCCAAGCGAAACCTAACCGAGGTTCTAAGAGACCAGGCTAAACACGTTTTCGAGAATGGCCTGCAGGGGCGAGTAGGGACGCTTGTTCAGGCTAAGGGATACAAAACCCTGCAAGAAGCGATCGTAGGAGCGATAGACATAGAAACGACGTATCAAATATCCCAACCGTACCAACCCTCCGGGCAAAATTCAACCCCCCGATGTGGAAATTGCAACCGAGTAGGGCACGCGACTAGTGACTGCTATGCGCAAACTAGAATAAACCCGCGAAATACCCCAAACCGTACAGGAGGCACGGGCCCCGGCAGGGACCAAATCGTGTGCTTCACCTGTGGACGGCCCGGGCACATGGCGCGAAATTGCCGTACTAGACCAGAAAATAGACTGACTAACAGACCAAACGAAAGACCGTCGACACCACAAACGCCGACGACGACCAACCAAAATGAACGACAGACGCAACCCAGCACAAGTAACGCGACTGACGCTAAAGTAAAGCAATATAACGTAAATAGCCTTGCGGCGAAAACAGAACACAAAAATCACTGCAAAATCACGTCCGAAGATATAATAGGTGGACACGCCACCATGTTAGTAGATTCAGGAGCCCAAGTAACGCTCGTAAAAATCGGGCTAATAGACGAGGAAAAAGATGCACGCTCGACAAATATAGAATTAACGGGAATAGGATTAACTGTGCAGAAACCCCTGTGCCAAGTAACATTAAATATACAAATAGGGAAGCAGACAGTACAACATCCATGCTATCTAGTCCGAAACGACTTTCCGATAGAAGCCGACGGACTGTTAGGGATCGATTTCATAGAACAACATAACGTAACGATAACGCCACGCAAACATTTGGCATTATACGGAGAAATAATACCGTTAAAAAATATAGGAACAAACGTGATAGCACCGCGAACGGAAAAAATTATAACAGTACGAACAACCTCAGAAGGAGAAGGATTAGTAGAAAGAAGAGATTTAGGAGCGGGAATATACATAACAAAGTGTGTAACCAAAGCCGAAAACGGTGAATGCGTAGTTAACGTAACGAATACGACCGAAGACGAAGCCGAGCTAACAAATACATCAGTAGAAGTCAAAGACCGCGAGAATCTCTTTAAAGAAAACGCGAGTAACAAAGTCAGCGCGAAAATAAATACGCTACAAAGCAGTAGAGAAACCGAAAGAATGGAAAAACTTAGGACTAGCATTAGGACCGAGAAATTAAACAAAGAGGAAAAACAAAAGATTTGCGAAATTGACGAGGAATATAATGATTTATTTTACTCGGAAGGAAATGTGGTAGAAAGTACCGACATAACCGAGCATTGCATAAATGTAGGACCGGGAACGGCACCTATCAATGTGGCGTCATATAGATTAAAACAAAAACAAAAAGAAGAAATAAATAGGCAGGCAAAGGAAATAACTGAGGCCGGAATAATAGGTAAAGGATTTAGCTCATGGAACGCCCCCAGATTAACAGTACCCAATAAATTGGAACAGCTACGAAAACATAAATTAGGGCTACAGCTAGAAATAGGCGAAATTTTAAGAAAAAAAGCAACCTACTTAGACCATACCGTCACCTCTGAAGGGATAAAACTGGATCCCATGAAAGTACAGATAGCAAACGAATTTTCAAAGTCGGTAAACGTAAAGAACGTAGAAACATTTCTTGATTCAGTAAATTATTACCAAATTATAAAACACTTTCCAAAAGTAGACGCCCAAAATGAGATAAATAAAGATTTGCAAACAGCATACTCTAGTAGAAGACAAAATAAAGCAAAAATTAAAGATAGTACCGCGGAAAAAGAATTATTAGCCATAGTATGGGAATTAAGATATTTCAGATCATTTTTGTACGGAACGAAATTCACGATAGTAACAGATCATAAACCGCTGACGTGGCTATTTAATGTAAAAGATCCCGGATCACGCTTCATGCGATGGCGTATTAAGCTAGAAGAATACAATTACCAGATCACTTACAAAGAATGTAAGAATAACAGCAATGCTGACGCGCTAAGCCGCGTATACGTTACAAACGCGATATTCGACACCGATGATACGGAACATAAAGAATTTTCCGCCGATGAGAAGAAACGAATTTTATACGAATATCACGACTCCCCCCTAGGAGGCCATCAAGGAGTCGATAGAACATATAATAGAATTAAATTAAAGTACAATTGGATAGGACTTCGAAATGACATAGAGAATTATATAGCAAAATGTGCGAAATGTCAACAAAACAAATTAGGCACGCGTAAAAAAAATGCCGATGGTAATTACAGACACACCCAGTCAACCTTTCGAAACATACAATTTAGATATAGTAGGACTATTAAGGGTTGTGAAAGAAAGCAATCGATACACTAACTCATCTTACAGAATACTTGCGGCAGCAAGAGCAGCGAGCTCTTATCTAACGGGCAACATAGAGAACTCCGTAGAAATTCGGAACTTCGAGAACCAACCGGGAATATATTTTGAAAACGTGGGAAACTTACACCTCTACAAAGACACGTGGAAATTAGTGTTAAAAATCTATATGATACCTTATTATCTTCGCGAAGAAAAATTAGCATCATATTGCAATAAGTTGACGCAAATTTGTTTGGCGCACCAGGCATGGCACGCAACAATTTGCCGACCATTTATAAATACAATCACGCCGAAATTACGATCGATTACAGGGAAATTAAATTCCATACGAGCGACATTAGGAGTAGAACAGAGACCAAAACGCGGTCTTATCAACGGCTTAGGAACAGCAGGAAAATATTTATTCGGATTAATGGATGCTAACGACGAGGAACGTATAAATGTACACCTCGAAAAATTAGAGAAAAGCGAAACAAGAGTTTGGCATGCATTATCGCAGCAAATACAAATAATTAATTCCAGTATAAAAATATTTAACGATAGCTTTGGTAACGTTGAGCAACGAGAAAAACTTCTAGCAAAAGCGATGGCACAAGTAGAACAAATGTTAAATACACGTCAACACACACAAGAAGTTAGGGAACAGATGGACGAACAATTTACATTAATCACATTAATGATAGATAACTTACTAGAAGACGTACAAGATTTGACGCATTACGTAACAGACATACGCAAAGGACTAATAAACACCAACGTATTATCATTCGCGCAAATAATTCAATACTTGCAGGAAGCATTACCACACCTGCCAGTAGGTTTAAATTTTCCAATCCCCCTAGACATACAATCGGGATATCTTTTAGATCGGGTAACAGAAGTCAAAGCATATAGTCGGCAACGTTCGATAATTACTGTAATCATAATACCCCTCATAGGGACACAAATATTTCAGATTAAAAGAGTACACCCGATACCAGCGCGTATGAACAACAGTACATACGCTATAATCGAGACAAGCGAGCGTTATGCGATAGTCGACGAAATCCGACGCGAATATGTATCGCTAAGCGAAACAGATATACAAGCATGTAAGACAACCAAAACCCAGTTTCTGTGCTCATCAAGACATCCAATTTACAAAATTTATCCACACGGACCGTGCGAAGTACGCATGTACAATAAAATCAATAAACAACCAGAAAAGTGCAAAACAAGGCTCCTCAAATTAGAAAGGACCTTATTACTAGAATTAGAAGCACCAGAAACATGGATTTTCGTTGCCCCAAAAGAAGAACCGTTAGCAATAACCTGCAACGGGAAAGGCACCATACATAAAATCTTAAAAGATTCAGGTATATTAGATATAAAAGGTAAATGCATAATTTCGACATCAGAAGTAACAATAGAAACAGTACAAGAATTCAAAGAAAAGAGACAACTAGATTATTTACCAGCATATAATTTAACACTTAACCTTACTCAAGAGGTAGCCGAAAAAATTACACGAAACCAAGTAGCAGAAATAGACCTCCAACCGATAATTAGAAATCCAGAAGAACTAAAATTAGCGAGCACGCGGCTAACAGCGTTACAAAAAGAAGTAGATACGAATCTTTATAATAATGATTACCACACATTCGCGTATCCCCCAGTCGTATCAATAGGAATTACAATCCTAGCAGTAGTAGCGATTTACACCATGTACTATAAGCGAAAACAGCGTAAAAACCGCGAGTTATCAATAGAAGTAGAAACTAACGAGAATAGACAACCGCCAAAAAGAAAACAAATAAAAAAAAAAAAAAAGAAAGAATTGACATAGCATGTAGAAGCGAACAAAAGCGAAAAATATCTATATAAGCATAAACGATTATATTAAAACATGTCATCGGGAAAAATAAACATTGTCAAAAAAAAAAAAAAAAAAAAAAAAAAAAAAAAAAAAAAAAAAAATAAAATAAAATAAAATAAAATAAAGAAGTAAAGAAATATATTTTCCTATAATATATAAATGAAGAATATATGTATAAACAAAATAAATACCAATAAAAAAATAAAGCATAAGATAAGAATATATATATATAGGTAAACGATTATATTACACATATGTTATCGGGAATAATTAAAAAGAAATTGTACTTTATAAATGCACAAGTATACCCATAGGTAATCAAACGTAAGAATGGTGGCACATTCTTCTTCCCGCGGGGGAGGGGTGTTGTACCCGCGAGTCGCCTAAGCGACACAGCAGTATCGTATTCAAGGCCGCCTTCCGAAAAGGCGACCAAAAAGTAATGTGTAAGCATTGCATCACCCAAGCGCCTGGACATTGCGAGTCCCGAGCCGAAGATGCAATTCAGCGATTCTCCCTTCTTAGCACCGAACGCTAAGGAGTGGCACGCGTAGAAGCGAGGAAACGAACAGACAGATCATCGAGAGCGATCAAAGAGTTAGGAGGGTTACTTGTGCCTCACCAATAACCAGTTATTTAATAAAAGTCATACTTATACTCAAGAAGAACCTGCTCTATACCTCAAACACCACCTTCCTTCCGCTTCCAAAGATAACCGGTAACCGGCTGACAAGCGCGGATTACCACATACGGAATACAAACGTTCTCAAATAATACGCGCTTTTCATAAACAGAGAATAATACGCCTCGCCCTTGGCGGAGGTCGCGCGCCGATACAAAGACAAGGACTACGTCGTACGACCGTAAGAAACGAGCGTTGGAAATGTACGTACTTGAATATTGCTAAAACGGAATATTCTTTAAATTTACGTTGTACGATAAACATAGAGATACAAAAGATAATCATACGAGAACATAATATAATACAATGTGCTCAAGTGGTTGATCGGACCACGATCGTCGTATTGAGAGGCGATCCACGCCGGCAAGGTCGAAAGCTCTATACGCAGTAAATGGGAACAAACCGAGGAGGGATCGATTTTACAAAATCGATTAGTTAATTTTTATTCCAGAGAGTCCTTCTACCTTGCGTGTACCGTGACCAACGCGTCGGCGGTACTAATAAGGAGAAGATAATCCAAAAACTACAACTTTACCAACCAACCTCCTCGGTCCCATTACCGGTCAAAAGAAAATGGGAGACGGCAAAACCACCCAACTCCGTCGTCGCTTACCGTGCTTGCAGCCTTTCAGTTACCTCACCCCGACGAGAGCCTCGGAACGCTTCCTTCTCGGTTCCTCGTGTTTACACTCGCGAGCGTTTAAGAAAAGAAGCTACGTTAATTCAGACACTACTGTGTTTCGAGAATTCAAATTCTAGTATAACAATACTTAATCGAAAACGTGACCGTTCGGGTCAGCGATCAAACCACGAGAGAGCGAGCACGCGTGCCGCACGCACGATCGAGGCTCGTGCCGGTCGATCCCGTGACGCGTCGCAGGTACGCATCAATTGCGGGTATTATTCACCGCCGAAATTTCGCTCACAACAATTTTTACGCTCACTCAGACATACTACTCTCACTTGATTCTCACCGATACCGTCGAACACTCTATGCTCCTTCTCCTCCTCCACAGATATTTCCCGTTCGTATGCGTGCTGGTTAACAAGTTATTTCCGACTTTTGTTGTTCCTCGGATTTTTAACGCCTTTCTAGTCGCCTCACTAGCGACGGACCTGGCGAACGGGTGGGGAGGTTGCGACGCTGATTACTTCTTCCTTCCGTACTACACGGAAGCGTCGCAGGAGGTCCTTCCGGATTCGGCTCACTTATCTTTGGCGGCCAATTGCCGAGGTGAGCGTTGAGCGGCGTAGATGCCGATTGGCGGTGTCCCACTACGTCATCGCTACGGTGTTCATTCGGTATTCCGGGTTGCCTCTACCCAGGCGTTGCTCGTAAAATAGGAAATACTTAATTAATATCATATGTATTTGCTTTCTGGCCGCCCAGAGGGGCATTCACGTGTCTTCTCTTCCTTTAATTTGAAATTTTTGGGTGGATCTTGTGACCACGTCACAAAACTTTTCGCGTAACATATATATTTACTATTTATATATAGATATATATATATATTTTATATACATATATACTTTTATATTTATTCCCTAAATTAACCCATTTCAAGACAAATCAGTTTCGCTCACTAAGTGATATTATACTGTCGATTGTTCTACTGTCGATTGTTTCTGTCCGTGCTTTCATTTGCAATGAGTACAGCAAACGGAGAAGACGTAAGTATTATTACTGCCGTATTATTATTCAATATATCCGTGCAATTATTTAATTTCATTATTTGTGTTAATATTTTATTACAGATGGACGAAACAAGCAGTGATTTCGAAAACAGTGAGTAATTTCGTGAGTGAAGCGCTTTGTACTGATTTACGCAAACACTCTCCTTGCTACAATTATGTATCGATTCTGATGAACGATGGATCATTCGACAGGTGAAGAACCACTTGTGCGGATGATCTTTTCCAAATTTCGGAAATGCGAATTTTTGATACAATCAAGGGCGCTCGATTATAAAAAAGTTTAAGATCTATTTATTTGTAGTAAAGGAGAGTTATAAAAAATCTGAAACGATCCCACTCACAAGCGAAGTCTCATCTTTCAAATGAGTCATCGTTCATCAAAATCGATCGAGAATTGCGACCAGCAGAATTTTTGCCGTGAATAGAGGTAACGCGTGAAGCGTGTAAAGCGCGAAAAAAACCGTACAGGGCTTTGTACTGATTTACGGCAAACACACTCCTTGCTACAATTATGTATCGATTCTGATGAACGATGGATCATTCGACAGGTGAAGAACCACTTGTGCGGATGATCTTTTCCAAATTTCGGAAATGTGAATTTTTGATACAATCAAGGGCGCTCGATTATAAAAAAGTTTAAGATCTATTTATTTGTAGTAAAAGAGGGTTATAAAAAATCTGAAACGATACCACTCAAAAGCGAAGTCTCATCTTTCAAATGAGTCATCGTTCATCAAAATCGATAGAGAATTGCGACCAGCAGAATATTTGCCGCGAATAGAGGTAACGCGTGAAGCGTGTGTAGCGCGAAAAAAACCGTACAGCGCTTTGTACTGATTTACGGTAAACACACTCCTTGCTACAATTATGTATCGATTCTGATGAGCGATGGATCATTCGACAGGTGAAGAACCACTTGTGCGGATGATCTTTTCCAAATTTCGGAAATGTGAATTTTTGATACAAAAAAGGGCGCTCGATTATAAAAAAGTTTAAGATCTATTTATTTGTAGTAAAGGAGAGTTATAAAAAATCTGAAACGATCACACTCACAAGCGAAGTCTCATCTTTCAAATGAGTCATCGTTCATCAAAATCGATCGAGAATTGCGACCGGCAGAATATTTGCCGCGAATAGAGGTAACGCGTGAAGCGTGTATAGCGCGAAAAAAACCGTACAGCGCTTTGTACTGATTTACGGCAAACACACTCCTTGCTACAATTATGTATCGATTCTGATGAACGATGGATCATTCGACAGGTGAAGAACCACTTGCGCGGATGATCTTTTACAAATTTCGGAAATGTGAATTTCTGATACAAAAAAGGGCGCTCGATTATAACAAAGTTTAAGATCTATTTATTTGTAGTAAAGAAGAGTTATAAAAAATCTGAAACGATCACACTCACAAGCGAAGTCTCATCTTTCAAATGAGTCATCGTTCATCAAAATCGATCGAGAATTGCGACCAGCAGAATTTTTGCCGTGAATAGAGGTAACGCGTGAAGCGTGTATAGCGCGAAAAAAACCGTACAGCGCTTTGTACTGATTTACGGCAAACACACTCCTTGCTACAATTATGTATCGATTCTGATGAACGATGGATCATTCGACAGGTGAAGAACCACTTGTGCGGATGATCTTTTCCAAATTTCGGAAATGTGAATTTTTGATACAAAAAAAGGCGCTGGATTATAACAAAGTTTAAGATCTATTTATTTGTAGTAAAGAAGAGTTATAAAAAATCTGAAACGATCACACTCACAAGCGAAGTCTCATCTTTCAAATGAGTCATCGTTCATCAAAATCGATCGAGAATTGCGACCAGCAGAATTTTTGCCGTGAATAGAGGTAACGCGTGAAGCGTGTATAGCGCGAAAAGAACCGTACAGCGCTTTGTACTGATTTACGGCAAACACACTCCTTGTGTTACGTCCCGGGGGACAATAACAATAATTATATTAATAAATGAATAAAATGGTAAAGAAAGGAAAGACAAAGATATTTTACCTCTTTTGGGGTTGTAGCGTCTACGCGACGCAACCCTGGGATGAGGAAAAGAGTGTCGTGAGAGAGAAAAAGAGAGAAGTTAAATAGGGAGAATATTTTGTACAGGCCACGGTTTTTGAAATAGTAATTTCACTTAAATGAGACCCTTTTCCCAGATCGCCTTGACCTTCCCATCTACAGATAAACCTCAAATTACACCCTTTCTTTCTGTTAGTTAATTTATCCTCACAAGAACGACAGATTGACAGCGCGCGCGTGAAGGAATAAAATATCGCAGAAAGAGAGAGACAAATCTAAATTCCAGAGAGAACGCAAACTTACTGCGCGCTCGATGGGATGAACGCAGATGAATGCGCGCATCAAAAACTCAATGAAACTGATTACAATTATTATTGGGGGAGGTCAAGGGAATGTATATACTTAATTAGGTATAGGAAAAAGAGAACGCAGATGAATGCGCGCTCTTTAAACCAGTACCCCAAAAACGAGAGAACGCAGATGAATGCGCGCTCCTTATTATTATTCAAAGAAAAGGTTAGAGGAGAAAAAGGAAAACAAAAAGTTTATGATGAACAACAACAATTTACACATGAATTTAATTAGTAAATAGTGAAAAACCAACTTACAATTTCTTAAGTGATTCGTTTAAGGAAGATCTGGTCAAGTCTTCGACTAATTAGGCTCTTAATGTGATTTTAGAGAAAAACGAAATGAACTTAGTTTGAACGAAATTAAAATGTTTAAGAGAACTTCTTGAATACGAATGGTGGCGAGCCGCGCTCGGCCATCGCTTTTAAAAACTAGCCATCCACTAAAACCCCTCCTAATTTCCGAATTTAGGCCCTTCATTGGCTATAGGTCTTTGAACTTCGGGGGTGCATAGTGGGGACTAGGTTTTCCTTATGATCTAGGCAGGAGTGGGAGTTGGTGCATTCGCAGCCCAGCGTAGGCGTAAGCGTGCTCCCAAGTCCCCTCCCTTGTCTCTTTGGTCGCGTCTTACTTATTAATTTTCTTAGCAATTAACTTGCTTAATTAATTAATTAACATTTACATGCGTTCATGCAACATTACATTTTCTCACTCATACTACACTAAATCACACATACACTCTCATGCTTTTATTCTTATTGTTTAATTATTATTTAAAGTGTTGAATAATAATAGTTGCCTACTACTCACTCTCAGTTTTCTATTACATGCATACTACATTTTACTTCTTCATGCATCTATACCTTCACCTTAGATTTAATCTTATTATTAACGTTATTTATTTATCCGTGTTGTTTATTCCTTCCTTATTTAATGATATATTTTATTATGTGGAATTACAGACTAACGGCAGTTAGGCTGTCCGTCGCAAAAAATCGGACTAACGCCGGTGGTATATTTACAGCAAAATCGTAAATTTGAAGGGAGGGGGAAACCTTAAAATGCTAATATCTCATCGACGCGAAGTGCTACATAATTTTGGTTTGTTTCATCATAATCCTGGAACTTTTTCCCTTTCGTTGATATATAAGTTATTAGAATCGCGGCTTCCAATAAGTTAATAATCTAATTTATGTGTTTTGAAATTTTATGAAATATCAATTTTATCAGTCTTTTTTTTTCCGACCTTTTTCGTTAACATTGCGAGTATATCTATATATATAGAATTTTGTCCAGTTTCCTAATTTCGCCGTTAGTGAAGCCAGTGGAGTTAGCGTCGATATCAGGTGGGAATCTAGCTAGCGCTGGAATGTTTGACATGTCGATATTCTTAACCTATCACATTTTATTTATTTATTGTACCCGTCAGTACTATCGCAATCTTCCTTGTCTATAGAAACGTAGAGGATATGTGTGGTTAGAAGGGATAATTAAGGAAGGCAGTAGACTTCTTTCTCATTAATTGAGAACGTGGTTAATTCTATCGAAGATTTTAGATAACAAGAATTTGCTAATTTTTCGTTATAACGTCTGTCACACGCAGGAGATACAGGGTAGTGGTTATCAAGCAGGTTAGAAAAACCCGTACTTACTAATTTTAATCCCATTCGACATATTAATAAAGATATGAACTAACTATTCTTTATGTAATCATTTTTCAGATAATTTTAATTTTTTACTTCATTAGAAGATTCGAATTAGTAATAAGTAAAATTCGCTGCGTGTAAATGTATAGATGAGTTCATATGGATACGTTCCGGGAGTTTCTCAGAGCGAACTATCATATCTTCGTAGACGTTTTTATGAATAATATTGCAACAAGTCTGAATGTATACCACATCTGTTATGTACTTTTTCGGTAAATTTTTCCATCATTGTACACCTATTACATCGATTATACACATTGTAATATAATATAACATGTCCTCTAGTTAACCTGGTCCCCTCGAAAAAGGTCGTAGTATACGACTGGGACGCCGGCAATCTTCCTCGAAATGTATAATTTTAATTTGGAATCGCATGGATTTCTTTGCTCTAAAAGCATCCAATTTCGGATCCCTAAGAGTTTTCTAGTGAGTACGCACTCAAGAACACTATTAAGTATGAAAGTAGCTAAAAAATCGCCAAAGATCGTCAAATGGAGCTTAGGTATGTACTTTTCTTGGAGAGACAATAGAAAATAATAACATCATAGTCTACGTATGTCGAAAAATAAAAAACAATAGGAATGTTACGTGGGCCGTCGCTGTAATTTATAATTGCTCTTATTTTTAAATTGAAACAAGGATTTTTTATTATAACAAAATTATGTAAAATCATACACAAATAACATTAAAAATGTAAAGTGGGCCGTCGCTGTAGTTAATATAAACAATAAATCGTGCTTTTTCTAGCTACATAAAGATATCAAATCAATGATGCGTCGCATCTTTATTAATAACTTTTTATCAAATATCTATAATTTCAATTTCCATATTGGTTCTGTAGACCATGTTAAACATTGTTAACTTCATAAATTACACATTCTCCTTCAAACAATTTTACTAAAATAACAATCTCTGTAAAAAACCTTGTACAAAGTACGCGACGGCCCGCTTTTTGTCGAAAAATGAAAAAATACAACCTGGCAATATGCGAAGCCTACCTTTTTGTATTTTTTAATTGAATGAATGGAAGCATGGGGTGGAGCAACTCTAGCGCAGGAAAATGAGTTATGTACTTGATTCAGGTTATTAGACGGTTGTTATACGGTTATTTATGAACTAGGAAACAATAAAAATTGAATAAATTCATTAAAATGTTTAATAAATTAAATATTATCATAAATTCACCGATTGATTTAAATTTTAGATTAAAGATTAGTAAAATAAATTTTTGTATCCCTACTGTATCTACATAAACAATTTTCAAAAATTATCTAAAAATTGTATATGGATAACCTTCGAAAAATTAGAATTATTTATTATCTATACAAACATGTTAAATATTGTTCCTGGATTGATAGACGTACCAAAATGTTATATTATATTTAACGTTTACGAAGAAAGCGGGCCGTCGCGTACTTTGTACAAGGTTTTTTACAGAGATTGTTATTTTAGTAAAATTGTTTGAAGGAGAATGTGTAATTTATGAAGTCAACAATGTTTAACATGGTCTACAGAACCAATATGGAAATTGAAATTATAGATATTTGATAAAAAGTTATTAATAAAGATGCGACGCATCATTGATTTGATATCTTTATGTAGCTAGAAAAAGCACGATTTATTGTTTATATTAACTACAGCGACGGCCCACTTTACATTTTTAATGTTATTTGTGTATGATTTTATATTACTTCAATAATCAACATGATAATATTCATTTGTTTAAACATTATTTAACCATCTATAAGGAAGAAAAGTACCAACATTATTATTTACGAAATGCATTCTCTTAATTTTCTATAACGGACTGTACCGCGTGCCTTGTATGGCACCTTTGTTCGAGGGTTGCGTACGTGACTTAGGCGATGTGCGTTCGAGAGTTTGTATATATTAGAAAAACTAGACTTCGGTGGTGTCCGATTTTACGGGTAGGCGCATGGTTTATTTCTTCTTCTTCCGTGGGACGTCGATGCATTATTCGACGCCACACGGAAAATTCCAACGCCTATGTCTCGTACTCTTTACGAGATTTATGACAGTCAATGACCTGAGGTTTTTACCCGCCTGCCGTGCAGACTTTTACTTTATTAAATTGAGATTCTAAATATTCCTCAGGTAATTGGCGGACATAACACCTCCCCCCTTAGCTTGAACGTACAAGGTGAGCCTTTACGTTCAACGTAATCAGAGTAATTTAAACTAAGGACAAAACTACTACTATTACGGAAACTAATTAAACAAAAGATTCGAAAAAAGAAGTACATTCAAGAATATATATATTTATATGAGTATAATGATTTTTACTTATTTGATTACGACTATAACGGATTCTAGACTCCCCACGGCTTCGTGATCTAATCGGGACCCATTTACGGTCTAGGAGGGCAGGATAATGCTTATGATAATGTTGGCGGCACTCATGGCAGTCCGCCGCAATCTTCTTTCGCCACAGCAAAATCCGAAAACAACATCGGCAGGCCGCTTTATCTATCGACCAGTCCTCTGCTTGGCACATTCCGTGCCAGGTGTCGTACCGCCGGTAGATCCCAAGGTGTTTATATTCGTTCCCCCACCGGGGGTAGCAGTCCGGGCACAGGAGCCCCTCGTTCCAACTCGTACTCCATATGTACTCGACCTCGTCCATGAATCCTAGGCAAAACGATTCTTCCAAAATTGCCATTTTCTGAAAAATATCGTGCTCTGTATGAGTTGAGGCTTGTTAAAATTTTGTGGTATATAGGGTTGTTGGAGGTTTTCATTGGAAAGCTTTCATATACGGCGCTTGTGGAAGGCTTTCCCGCGGAGTTTCACCGGGGTTGGCCTCCTCTTGTAATATCGGCGCATGTATTGTTTCGAATATGGTGAAGGTGTTCCAGAATTTCTGCCAGGTATCCCTGACCATTTGATGGATGATAGCCTTGCCTAGGAAATCGGCGAGGCCCATTCTTTGGGTTAGACCCCTTTGTTCGACGTTCCCTCGAGCCACCGTGTTTGATACTGCCGGTCCTTCCACCGGGAACCTTCTTGGAGATTTCTCGTTTTTAGCGTGCCCATTGTTTACAACGGACACGTGTGATTGCATTCTACAATAGGCTGTGCATTAATTGTTATTTCGCATTTGGTTGCCTTGATGTTGCCGTATCTCGAATGCTGAAGTAAATGGATGTAGACTTTGTTGACGACAGGTTTATATTCCGGGAGGTTACATTCTCCGACATCTAATAACGAGATGGTTGTTATATTGGAGTGGGGCGATCCGTAGTCATATACTATTAACCCTTGTCAATATGTATACCCAAAAATAGAATAAAGATGATTCCGGCCTTGATGCTGCAGTCTTAGATTGAAGTGCGCACGCGGTTTACAAAAATGATTTAAAATAAATTTACTATTTTAATTTGTTAATTTATACTATAAATTAGAATGTCGTAATTTGTTAGTATGTTTTATAAATTAGAATGTTTTAGTTTGTTAGGATGCACTATACGGGTCCCGTATAGCGGTCACCGAATTTTCCTTTTACAGGTTCTTTGAGGAGGAAAACTCGATCACCTGTTTGAAAGTTACGCGATACGATTTTTGTAATACTCTTTAGATTTATTTTGGATGCTATTAAATTTTCCCAAGCTATTTGTTTTGACTTATGTTTGTTTTGGGTCACGCCCTTGTGACCCCTAGTGCGGACGAATGAGCCTCTTCGATGATACTTTTACGATGTCCCTTTCGGGTACCTGTACTAGATCGTGGCAAATTATTATTTTACAAGGAAGTCCGGTTAACGATGTGCGTAATTTAGAGATGATCATTTTCCAGCTGAAATCGTCGATTTTTTCGCTTTTTGCGATGCTTATGGTTTCTAAATTTTCCTTTTTAATTTCTTCGCGGAGTTCCTTCAAAGCGTCATCTAAATTGCTCATGGTCAGTTTATCCCCTTCAGTTTCTTTACACGTTAATGCTATATGATATTTATCAGCGTCTTTGTATACTCGCAGGAATCTAGATTCTTGACTGCGGAAATTCGGTAACGTTTTATATTTCGCAATCTGTTGTGAACCTTCATCGCACGGGTGCCCATCTCGCGTTAGGAAATATAAGTAATTATCTTTGCGCATATCTAACCAATTCCTATTATTTATTAAATTATCTTTACATGTTCGCGTTTCTATCCGCGGAATGTCAGTAATATTTTCGTTTTCCTCGACTATAGTATCGTTATCGCCCTCATCGCTATCGCTGCTACTGTCGCTATTGCTATCAGCTTCGGTTTCTGACCCGCTATCACTATTTAAATCGTCATCCATTTCGTCCTGGTCTTTACCTCTATCGAAAACTAATCTATCGACCAAATGCAATAACTCTAACGGAAATCTCGGTGTTTCTCGCGTCTCGCGTGTTTCGCGGCTTTTATCGGTTGGTGGTGCTTCGACCCTTGGTGTAATTACCGGTTCAGGGTTTTTTTCGCGGTGTATTTCTGCTTTAATTTCTGAATTTTCTGAGCTAATTATGCTTTCATCACCTAATTGTTCTTCTTTTTGTGATTCTAACGGCGCGGCGCGTTTTATTTCAGGAGTTTTTCCTATTGCCGATGTAGGACCATCGATTTCAAATGGTTTAACTATTTCTTTAGTTCTGGTACCTGTTACAGCGGGTAATTGATTTTGTGTCTCGTTAGTATTTAAAGGCGTAAAAAATTCTTCTTGTTGTCGGTCGGTTAGTGAATACGGCGTGTAACGATCTTCCTTTTGCGCGCGGCTCCGCGTCATAATCGGTTCTCTTCTCTCAGTTATCGGTAGTTCTGGAGTTCTCGCACGAGGGTTTTCTGATTCTTGAATGACCTTCCGTGGTCGTCCCCGTTTCCGCACTGTTACGTGTTCATCATTTATTTCCGGTTCGGGTTCCTCGGGGTTCGATGACCTTTGCGGGTTAATAGGTTCGGCAGGTACGAAATCTTCCCGACGCGTGCGACTTCTAGTCCGGATGGGTTCTTCCCTCGTTCCTCGTTCAGGTAAGGGTGGATCAATCTCGTCTCGCGGTCTATCAGTAGTTTGATAAGGTGAGGGGCGTTTTTCTTTCTGCGTCTTACTGCGAGTTGTTACGGGGTACGCGTGTCCTTCGGATACAGGGTTTCTTGAAAGCGCGTCGGCATTTACGTTAGTTTTTCCTGCTTTATGTATAATTTCGTATTCATACTCGGCTAATTTCAGTCTCCATCTAATAAGTCGCGAAG
Organism: Ancistrocerus nigricornis; assembly: GCA_916049575.1. Lineage (NCBI taxonomy): Eukaryota > Metazoa > Arthropoda > Insecta > Hymenoptera > Vespidae > Ancistrocerus > Ancistrocerus nigricornis. The sequence continues at coordinate 18,264,447 of OU696667.1, read as the reverse complement.
TCGGATCCTTTACACTATGCATCCAGATTAATGGTCGATGGTCAGTCACGAGAGTAAATTTTCGTCCATACAAATAAGGTCGGAAATATTGTACAGCGTATACTATAGCTAAAGATTCCTTTTCTATCGTAGAATAGTTCCTTTCGGCTTCATTTAAGGTTCGAGAGGCATAGGCAATTGGTAAATCCTTTCCTATTTGTCCCTGACTTAAAATGGCACCTATGGCGAAACCAGATGCGTCGGTAGTAACTACGAAAGGTTTCGTAAAATCTGGATATTGTAAAATTGGTTCGCTACAAAGGAGGTTTTTCAACGTTTCGAAAGAGTTTGTCTGTTTTTCGGTCCACTCGAAAGGAATGTCCCTTTTAAAAAGATCCGTCAGTGGTTTAGCTATTTTGGAAAAATCCTGAATAAATCTACGGTAGTATCCGGCCAACCCTAAGAATTGCTTTATGTTTTTAAGGTTTTTAGGTGTCGGGAAATTCCTGACTGCTTTTAACTTTTCGGGATTTGGTCTTACCCCTTTTTCCCCAATTATATGACCCAGGTACGTTACTTCCTTTTTTAAAAATTCACATTTGTCGGGTTGTAATTTGAGATTAGCTGTGCGTAACCGTTCCATTAATTTGTTAAATTTAATTTCATGTTCTTCTAAAGAGCTAGCATATAAAACAATGTCATCTAAATAAACAAAAATCTCGTTACCCTGCATACCGGATAAGACTCTATCCATTAATCTTTGAAAGGTCGCCGGTGCGTTTTTTAAACCAAAAGGCATTCTATTAAATTCAAAGTGACCATGAGGGGTCGAAAAAGCAGTTTTATGACTATCGTTTTCATGCATCTTAATTTGATGAAATCCCGAGGCTAAATCGAATACTGAAAAATATTTGGCTCCCCCTAGTTGATCAAGAATTTCGGTTATGTTGGGCAACGGATACGCATCACCGATCGTTTTCTCGTTTAATGCGCGAAAATCAAGAACCATTCTCCAGCGCTTATTTCCTTGTGAATCGGCCTTTTTGGGTACTATCCACACGGGAGTATTATACGGTGATTCCGATTCCCTAACTATGTCTGCTTCCAATAATTCCCCGACTTGTTTATTTATCTCGTCTTTATGGATTGATGGAAAACGATATTGTTGCGTATTTATGGGTTTATCATCTGTAGTATTTATTCGGTGCTGTAAAACTTCAGTGTAGCCTAACTTTTCCTCAGGTAAATGAAATCTATCCACGTTATCGAATATTAATCCTTCTACGCTCAGTTCTTCTTCCGGATTTAAATGATCTAATCGTAGTAATTCTTTTATTCTAGTTGCGCGTTCCTCAACCCGTTTAATCTCATCATAATTATTTCTAATCGCGAAGCATCTGGAATCCTTACCTTTCGCATTAATGGTTTCCCTATTCTTTGATTCCGCAATTTTGTCGATTTCTATTAATTTTATGGACGGTATTAGGACTCTAACATCTTCTTCAGTGGTGTTCGTGACTCTCAGATGAGCTCTATCATCCCTACCAACCTTTACCAATGCGTTTCCGGCATAAATCCCTTTGTCTATTGCCAGACGCGGTAAATATCCCTGATTAATTTCTGGATTTAATACTTTAATAAACATTTGCGAGTGAGACCGGGCGGGTAGTACAATCTCGTCTTCCGTTTCAAAATTGATAACCTCATTGTCAAATTCTAACCGATGCTTATCATAATTTATAATCGCGCGTTGTTGAACAAGAAAATCGGATCCCAGGATTCCGTCTTGAGGTATAGGAAAATTATCGGATACTAAGTGGCAAGGTGTTATACATCCTAAAATGTTCATTTCGATAACACCTGGTGTGTCGTTATGCCACTAAGGTTTAATATTTCCCTTTCATTGACTTCTTCATTAGTGGCTACCGCTCGTCGTTTAATCAGGTTAGGTCCGGACCCACTATCGATCATAAACACGGAGGGAGTTTTAAGCTTCCTACTAGAAATCTTAACCGACGGCACATACCCTTCTTGCGTAAGATTAATCCTAACATCTCGTGTTTCGACAGCTCCTAAGTCCGCGAATCTTCCCGATTTCCTCGAATTCGCACGATCCTGTTCATTTTCCTTTTTAATTTTAGTTTTATTTCGATTCGGATTCGTGATTTCGAATGTTTCGTTAGATTTCCCGGAACTATTACCGCTGCCTTTATTTTCAATGTTAATTTTATTACTGCAGACCCCGCTGCACGGGATCCCATCTTTTAATAATTTCTTACCTTTCATTTTCTTTCCCTCATTTTTGTCGAGGTAATATTTATTTTCTCCACCGAGTCTTTGCTCGTGGCTAATCTTATAATTTTCCCCCTCATGGGAGGTTTCAAATAATTCTGTGTAATGAACCTTTTCATATTCATTTTCATTTTCATTTTCATTTTCATTTTCAATTTCATTTTCATTTTTAATTTCATTTTCATTCTCATTTTCATTTTCATTTTCATTTTCATTTTCAATTTCATTTTCAGTCGAACATCGGCCGCCGGGGCATACGAAGTTATGCGACGATGGGGCCTTAGGTTTTCCGGTCGACCAGAAGAAGATGGTGAAGCTTTCCTGGCACGAATATCTGAGGGTCAGTGGTTGGTTAGGTTACGCGATCAAGATATCCTTGCATGTCTTCCTTTCTTTCTGTCCGGGATCGCGCTGTATTGGTTCCGGACCCGTAGACAGGAATTTCAAACTTGGGAGCAATTTGTACGAGCTTTTAGGAATCGCTTCCAAGAGGCGGACTTCCAGTACGCCTTGAGAGAGGAGTTAACCCGCCGGACTCAGGGGGAGCATGAGTCAGTGGTAGATTATCTGACATGCGTAAGGGCGATGTCTGAGCGAGTACTTCCACCGTTACACGCGTCCGAGCTAGTGAGGTTAGCGCATAGGAATATGCTACCACGGCTCCAGGTTACTATTCACCTTTCTTCAATCGCAAACTTAGACCATCTCGAGGAAGTAGCTTCTCGTGTCGAGCGTAGTTACCAGCTTACAAAAACATTCCGACCGCCTCCGTTGCCTGAACGATCCCTGTTACCTGATTTGGCGTACCATGCACCAAAGCCGCAGCGAAGGACCGCCCATCTCTCTACCATGGATGAGCACTTTGAGCACTGGCAATGCCCAGAAGTGCCGATCGAGTCTCATAACCCGCCTGCTGTAACCAGACCTTCTCCAGCACCTTTACTAGCGGTGACCGACAAAGAACCTTCCTCTCAGATAGGGGGCAATCCGGCCCCCGTGCCTAGGCCTCGTGATGTCAACTCGAAATGTTTCAACTGTTCACAATCAGGTCATATGGCTCGCGACTGCCCGCGTCCATTACGCCGGCGATGCTATGGGTGTGGGAAAAACGGATATACGGTGAGAACGTGTCCGACCTGCACGGGAAAAGGCGAAGGGAGTCGTTAAAACGCGCGGCAGCGCCTCCCCAGATCCGAAACGCGCCTAAACCAGCTTTAGGACCGTCCGTGAAAATGACTGCTCGCCCTCTGGGCCACGAAAATGACGGTCTATTACTTTTTATCACCATCACCGTGCACGGTCACCCCGTCAATCAAGGAGCTCAGCGTACAACAACGAGAGCAGTTAGATCGTTTTTTGAGGACGGAATTAACTGAATCTGCCGATAACCCGGGACTAACCACCCTGATTGAACACCGTATTGATGTCGGGAATAGCCCGCCGATTAAGCAGAGGTATAGGATCGTGTCTCCTAAGATCCACGAGGCGATCACGGCCGAAGTCGACAAGATGTTGAAAGAAGGGATCATCGAACCATCCGCGAGCGAATGGTCTACACCCATAGTAATGATCCGCAAACCAACCGGAGCGTATAGGTTCTGCTTGGATTTCCGCAAATTAAACAGCGTATCGAAAAAGGATGCTTATCCCCTTCCTTACATGAGCGCGATCTTGGATAAGTTACGTCGAGCTAAATATATCTCTACGATCGATCTCAAGCAAGCCTATTTCCAAATTCCTTTGGCCGAAGATAGCAAGGAGTTGACGGCGTTCACGGTACCTGGCCGTGGCTTATTCCACTTTCGTCGTATGCCGTATGGGTTGACAGGCGCTCCAGCTACCTTCCAACGGCTGTTAGACCGTTTGATCGGTCCCGAAATGGAGCCTTACGCGTTCGCTTATCTGGACGATATTATCGTAGTAACGGAAACCTTCGAGGAACACTTGACTTGGTTACGACGAGTGATCCGGAAAATTACCTCTGCCGGATTAATCATTAACCCGGACAAATGTGAATTTTGTCGCTCGTCGGTACGTTATCTGGGATTCATAGTCAACCATAATGGCCTGCAAGTCGACTCGGACAAAGTACAACCGATTTTAGATTATCCACCTCCACAGAACTTGAAACAGTTACGCCGTTTCCTGGGAATGTCCTCGTGGTATAGGCGGTTTATTCCAGACTTTGCTTCCTTGATTGCTCCGTTGACGCTGTTGTTAAAGAAAGGTCGGAAGTGGCAGTGGGGTGTTGATCAAGAACGGTCATTCGACGCCGTTCGATCCCATTTAATGCAAGCCCCGACGCTGGCTTGTCCCGATTTTTCCTCGCCGTTCACCCTCCAAACCGACGCCAGTTCTGTAGGGCTCGGCGCCGTGCTCACCCAAAGTCGAGACGGAATAGAACATGTAGTAGCCTATGCGAGTCGCACGCTTACCGATCCGGAGAGAAAGTATAGTGTCACCGAGAAGGAATGTCTGGCGGTTATCTGGGCCGTGGAAAAGTTTCGTTCATACCTGGAAGGATATCGGTTCACCGTGATCACCGACCACAGTAGCTTGCGATGGCTGAATAATTTGAAAGACCCAACGGGAAGACTCGCTAGATGGTCCCTGCGCCTTTTAGAATACGACTTCGAGATCATTCATCGAAAAGGGAGTCTGCACCAAGTCCCCGACGCGTTGTCAAGATTGATGGAGACGTCCGCATCCGTAGCGCCGCTAGCGGTATCGGGGGAGAGAACAAAAGGAAATCCCACAAAGTTATCTGAACCGGGCCCGGCTCAACACGATCAGTGGTATATTTCGAAATTTCGAGCAGTATCTGAACGACCTGATTCATTCCCGGAATGGAAGATCCAAGATGGCAATCTCTACCTTCATCGGAAAGATCCTCGTCTAGTAGACATTTTGCCTGCGGTGGAAGAGTGGAAACTCGTAGTACCTGAGCACCTGCGCGAGCGGATCTTCGCGGAAAATCACGACGCGCCCCAAGCGGGACACCTTGGAGTGGAAAAGACGTACAAACGCATTGCGTCACGCTACTTTTGGCCTGGTCTTTTCCGAGAAGTATTACGTTATGTGCGAGGGTGTGTTGTCTGTCAAAAGACAAAGGTTTCGCAACAGCCTCCATCCGGTTTAATGCAACCACGAAAACTACGCGAACCTTGGGATACCGTGGCTGCCGACGTGATAGGCCCACTACCAAGAAGTAAAGGGGGAAATTGTTATCTGCTGGTGTTTCAAGACCTACTCTCCAAGTGGATTGAGTGTCGCGCGCTCCGCACCGCCACCGGCGCCTCCGTCAGCAAAGCCTTGCGGGAATTAATTATTAATAGATGGGGAGCTCCGCGTGTCCTGTTAACTGACAATGGCACCGAGTTTGTAAATCGTACGTTAAAAGACGTGGCCACAGAATGCGGGATTCGCTTGAACACCACACCAGTCTATCATCCCCAGGCCAACCCCGTCGAGCGAGTCAATCGGGTTTTGAAAACTATGATATCTGCGTTCCTGAGAGAAAAACATTCGGAATGGGACCGATACGTAGGAGAGTTCCAGTTCGCATATAACACCGCTCATCATTCTTCCCTTGGGTGCAGCCCTGCCATGTTAAACTTCGGTAGGGAACCGCTTCCCCAGCGAGCCCTTTTCAAAGGCATGCCCGAATCTGCCCCGGGAGATACAGAAGAGTCGCCTAGCTGGTTGGAGAGAATGCAACGCATGTCACGATTACAGACCAGGGTTAAAGAACAGCTTCAAAAAGCGCAACAACGGCAAACCCATTCGTACAACCTCCGTCGTAGAAACGTTCAATTTAGCGTAGGTGACCTGGTGTTAACTCGAAGCCATCCGCTCTCATCCGCGGCTAAGAAATTTGCCTCGAAGCTGGCACCTAAGTTCGAGGGTCCCTATAGGATAACCAAAGTACTGTCGTCCACCGTGTACGAGGTGGAAGGGCCTCCCGGTAGGGGAAATGCTAAGCTACACGTTAATGATCTCAAGAAGTACTATACCAGTGAAGACCCACCCCGATAAAACCCGTTTCGAGACTGTATCTGTCAGATCTGTGGTTGTAAAACTATTTTTTTGTTTTCTTTTCTTCTCTATCTAGTAGCACGGGTTAAAGGAAGTTATCTGAGGCGCGACTTTAGGTGACGTGCTCATCTCTCTATCAACGGAATAGTATCTGCGAAGCGTGTTATCTGTCGTCAAACTGGAGCCCAACAGGGACGCCTTCGGGCACCTAATTGATGAGATCTTTCATCTGCCTGGATTCTTAGCATCCTTCTCCCAGGCAAAACGGTCTAGTTGGGCCGAAGCGTGCCGGTCAGGCATGGATCCGATTAAAGTAGATATGTCCACGCAGACGGACGAAACCTACCTCCTGATGGACGTCCGTGAGCCTGATGAGTCGCAAGAGTACGTAAGCTGCACCGAGGAGGGTCCCGAAAATAAGGAAGATCTCTTGGACTCGAATGCCGACGCTGTCTCCGACATGTCAGTGTCCGAGTTGGAAGACCCATTATCTGATATCAGTAGTGCCGAAATATCTACGAACTCCGACCCGGAGGAAGACCCGTTCACCCGCGACCATACGGTCATGTACCCCGTATATGCGGACGAGGAAGCCGTGGTATGGGTCGACCACAAAAACCCACCTGAGTCTTGGGGTTCGTGTAAACCTGACGAACCGTCCGGTGAGGGGATTATCTGCGAGGAGGTACCAAAACCGACGATTTTTAACCAGCTAACTCTCAAAGCCAGTGATTTAGAGATGTTTCACCCACGCTACCGCCATGTGGCCTCCATGACTATATGGGATCCTATCCCCACCTTTGATGACACAAGAGGTTGGATGACCCGGCGCGGCCCCCCACCTCCCGTTGAGCCGAAACCCTCCGCATTTCCACGTGCAACGTCCGTCTCCACGCTGGCCTCGGAATACGACTACCCAGCGCCAAAATCCTCGCGCTTATTGGAATCCATCCCCGAGGCTCCCATATGGTGCTTCAACTGCCAAAGGCACGGCCACCATTACCACCGATGTCCTGAGCCGCGCGGCCGATTTTGCTACGGGTGCGGTGCGCCGGACGTCACAATGCGCGAATGCGCGCAATGTTCGGAGGTGTGGTTATCTCGACACCCATATTATCGCCAGACACCGTAAAGAAGTTACCTGTCTATCTCTGGGGGAGAAGGAGGAATAAGAGCCACGTCACACGACTGAGCCAGAACTGTTATCTGCAGTCTACGTCATGTAATATAGTCCACTAGGTAAAACCCTTCGGAAGAGGGAGAAGAGGTTATCTGAGGGAAAAGTATTGAGTATGGTTAATCGGCTCCTACATCGTTATTTCCAAGGGAGGGCCTATAAAGCCCCTCGCGAGTCTCCAAGAAACCATCGCACACGTAGAGACCGTATCTGTTTGAATGACGGTCGGTTATCTGTAAGAATGGTCTGTATCGTATGGTGTATGTCTGAACCCGTTTAGTACTGTAACGTATACGTCGTATTAGTATGGTCAGCGTTTTAGTACTGTATTTTTTTTTTCTCTCTGCGCCCGCCGAGAGAGGCAATTCACGTTGGAAGGTCGATAGAACAATTTGACCATTAGTAGTATCTACCACCACGACGAAGTCGTCTCTTACGAGAAGACTTCTTTTCAAGGGGGGGGTGGTTGTGACGTGGTCACAAGATCCACCCAAAAATTTCAAATTAAAGGAAGAGAAGACACGTGAATGCCCCTCAGGGCGGCCAGAAAGCAAATACATATGATATTAATTAAGTATTTCCTATTTTACGAGCAACGCCTGGGTAGAGGCAACCCGGAATACCGAATGAACACCGTAGCGATGACGTAGTGGGACACCGCCAATCGGCATCTACGCCGCTCAACGCTCACCTCGGCAATTGGCCGCCAAAGATAAGTGAGCCGAATCCGGAAGGACCTCCTGCGACGCTTCCGTGTAGTACGGAAGGAAGAAGTAATCAGCGTCGCAACCTCCCCACCCGTTCGCCAGGTCCGTCGCTAGTGATGCGACTAGAAAGGCGTTAAAAATCCGAGGAACAACAAAAGTCGGAAAGAACTTGTTAACCAGCACGCATACGAACGGGAAATATCTGTGGAGGAGGAGAAGGAGCATAGAGTGTTCGACGGTATCGGTGAGAATCAAGTGAGAGTAGTATGTCTGAGTGAGCGTAAAAATTGTTGTGAGCGAAATTTCGGCGGTGAATAATACCCGCAATTGATGCGTACCTGCGACGCGTCACGGGATCGACCGGCACGAGCCTCGATCGTGCGTGCGGCACGCGTGCTCGCTCTCTCGTGGTTTGATCGCTGACCCGAACGGTCACGTTTTCGATTAAGTATTGTTATACTAGAATTTGAATTCTCGAAACACAGTAGTATCTGAATTAACGTAGCTTCTTTTCTGAAACGCTCGCGAGTGTAAACACGAGGAACCGAGAAGGAAGCGTTCCGAGGCTCTCGTCGGGGTGAGGTAGCCCCGTGGTGGAAGGACGTCGTCGACGAGCCGAGCTATACGTGAAAGGCTGCAAGCACGGTAAGCGACGACGGAGTTGGGTGGTTTTGCCGTCTCCCATTTTCTTTTGACCGGTAATGGGACCGAGGAGGTTGGTTGGTAAAGTTGTAGTTTTTGGATTATCTTCTCCTTATTAGTACCGCCGACGCGTTGGTCACGGTACACGCAAGGTAGAAGGACTCTCTGGAATAAAAATTAACTAATCGATTTTGTAAAATCGATCCCTCCTCGGTTTGTTCCCATTTACTGCGTATAGAGCTTTTGACCTTGCCGGCGTGGATCGCCTCTCAATACGACGATCGTGGTCCGATCAACCACTTGAGCACATTGTATTATATTATGTTCTCGTATGATTATCTTTTGTATCTCTATGTTTATCGTACAACGTAAATTTAAAGAATATTCCGTTTTAGCAATATTCAAGTACGTACATTTCCAACGCTCGTTTCTTACGGTCGTACGACGTAGTCCTTGTCTTTGTATCGGCGCGCGACCTCCGCCAAGGGCGAGGCGTATTATTCTCTGTTTATGAAAAGCGCGTATTATTTGAGAACGTTTGTATTCTGTCTTATATTTTCTGTATTAACTGTAACCATTATTAACGAACAATTTTCCCTTTTCGAGTGTTTGTATGGAGATTTATCGGCGACGAGAAACATTATCTGAATTAACTGGAACCGAGCGGAGTAACATCACGATCCTTGTATAATCGCGGTACGCGACGGGAGTTACATAATTGTAACCGCTCGGAAGTAACATCGTCCTCTTTGCAACACACCTTCTAGAATTTTATAATAAACTCTCTCTGTTCGTTAACTGAAATATTTGGTGCTCTCTTTCTCTGGTTTGTATGTTCGTATTGTTCACCTAAGAACCCCCGCCTCTCCGTCACTCCCTTAGGAGACTGTCTAGCCGGCGGTCTTTTGCCGGTTCATCCGATCAGACCTATTTTCCTAAAACACTCTTACATCTTCCTGGTCCTACGAGTGGTGGCCGTAAGCCACCTGGCGCCCAAATAAAACCTATTCCCTTTCCGACCATCCGAAAATAGTGACCAGAAGGATTGTCTGACCGGGTGCCGAAGAGGTGCGTGCCTTGGGGGACACTATCTTCCTGGGAGGATAGTTTGGCCAAGTTCCTCCTCGTGCAACGTCACAGTGAACTTGAAGACAAAACGGACGTACGTAAAGTCGAATAGACGTTTCTTTCTTTGCTCATTGTATTTTAATGAATAGTGTGTTTATCCTTAATTAATAGCTACTATTTCATTTTATATGACTATTAGATCAAATTTAACAAATTTTAAAAAGTTGTTTTGCGAAGAGCAGTTTGGTGGTGAGCTTGAAGACAAAAAGGACGTACGTAAAGTCGAATAGACGTTTCTTTCTTTGCTCATTGTATTTTAATGAATGTGTGTTTATCCTTAATTAATAGCTTCTATTTTATTTTATATGACTATTAGATCAGATTTAAAAAATGGTTAGAACCTACAAAAGAAAAGGTAGAAGAGGAGAATGGTCAAAAGACGCCATGAAAGAAGCTATTAATAAAGTCTTAAGTACAGAAATTGAATGCAAGAAAGCTGCTAAAGAGTATGGTATTCCACAGACAACACTCGAACGATACGTAAAAAAAATAAAACAAGAAGGTGAAGTAACAATAGGTTTACCTTTAGGACCATTAAAAACTATATTTTCGCAATCAGAAGAAATGGAACTTGTGACATATCTTAAAGATATGGAAAGCCGTCTGTTTGGCTTAACTACTACCGATTTAAGACAAATAGCCTATCAACTAGCTGTGAAAAATGGAAAATCACATAATTTTAATACCAGCCGGCAGATGGCAGGCATAGATTGGCAAAAGAGTTTTTTAAAGCGTCACCCTGACTTATCTATTCGAAAACCAGAAGCCACGTCAGTAGCTCGGGCAATGGGTTTTAATAAGGTCTCTGTTAACAAATTTTATCAATTGTTAGGAGAAGTATACGACAAATATAAATTAACTCCTGACAAAATATATAACTGCGATGAAACCGGAATATCAAACGTTTCCAAATCAAAGTGTAAGATATTAGCACAGAAAGGAAGAAGACAGGTGGGGTCATTGTCTTCTGCAGAACGTGGTCAGACAGTAACAGCTGAAATTTGCTTTAATGCATGTGGTTCTTACATGCCTCCGCTTATGATATTTCCCAGACAAAGAATGAAACCTGAATTATTAGATCATGCTCCACCAGGAACTACTGCCGAATGCAATTCTCGAGGATGGATGACCAGTGAAATATTTTTGATATGGCTTAAACGGTTCATTCGATTCTCAGGAGCGTCACCAACAAATCACATCTTACTTCTTCTAGATGGACATGTAACGCACACGAAATCTTTAGAAGTCATAGAACTATCTCGGAAAAACGGTGTGATAATGCTTTGCTTTCCTCCGCACTGTACCCACAGGCTTCAACCGTTGGATGTGTCCTTTATGAAACCCTTAAGCGTGTATTATGACCAAGCTGCATCTAATTGGCTAAGATCGCATCCAGGACGAATAATTACGATGTTTCAGATTAGCGAAATATTTGGTGAAGCATACGTTAAAGCAGCAACTATGTCAACAGCGATTAATGCATTTCGAAAATGTGGAATTTGGCCATTTAACCCGGACCGTTTTCAAGATTCTGATTTTCTTGCTGCAGAAACGACGAATATACCGATTGTTGCGGAATCTAATACCATTGCAAGTCAGGAAAATGACCTGCCTGCTTTTAATCCTGATCCATGTTGCTCTTACAGTTCGATGGATAGCAATAGTAAAAGTACCTCACCAACAATTAGAACTGTATGTCGCGATCTGACGTCTGCTTTTCAAAATGCTTCTCCTAAAGATATTATACCGATACCTGCTGTTCAGCGGAATGAGATTCGAAAAAATTACCGTCGCGGAAAAACCGCAATTCTCACGAGTAGTCCATATAAAACGGAACTTGAGAATCGAAAACAATTAGAAAACAAACAAAAATGTGTGAATCCAAACGATCCTCGATTAAAAAAAAATAGAAAACCTAAGGGTAAGGCAAATAAAAAATCAACAACTAAGGACTGCAAATGTTTATATTGCGATGGATCATACTTGCAATCGAAGGAAGGCTGGATTGCATGCCAACTTTGCGGACGTTGGTCCCATAATTCATGCGCAGGGGTTAACGAAAAAAATCTGTCTGAGACACATATATGTAGAGATTGTGAATAAACTATATGGAAAAGTATTTAGTCAATTCATTTTGCCCCATTTCCAGTACCCCATTTTGCCCCATTTCGAGTACCCCGTCTTACCCCGTAGTAGGGGCAAGACGGTTTTTTGCGGCACTTTTTTAAAAGTTTAATAACTTCGAAATTTGATTCTACATTGTCACAAAGACTATACCAAATATTAGATTATTCATTGTAGCTCTACTATAATTCTTAAAAAACTCATTTAAACGATGTAATTACCATTTTATTTCCATTTTTCCTTAGCTTCCCCATCATGCCCCCCCTTCCCCTATTAGTTTCCTTAAATTCGCGCTTATGATTACATTTTACCTTTTCATTTGGGTTTATCCATTGTTCATGCCAAGTATCGTAATTTTCGCGTGGTTTTTCGAAGGACGCTCTGCCTATTCCGCGCTCATAGCGTCCGGCTGAGCGTGGCAAGTATCGTTTCCCTGATTGTCATAACCTTCTTCTTCTACCCCATTCTCTCGAAAATCATTGCAATTACAAATTCTGACGGGCCGCGTCGGTTGCCCCTTAGTAGCGTTCGTTCGATTGTTAAATTTTGAGATATCTTGCAGTCCCGATCCTAAGTTTCGCGGTTGGTTATTATCCCGACGGTTCGTATTTGGATTGTAATTATTTCCGGAGGGCTGCACATAATTCGGTCGCGGATTTTGATAAAAATTTCGTTGTTCATAGTTATTTTGTCGCGGATATTGATTTTGATTTTGATTATTACTATTATTCCGTTGTTGATATGGATTATTAAAATTTTGATTTCCGAAATTTCTCTGATTCTGTTGGCCGTTGTTCCTATTATTCCACGGATATTTCCCTGTATAAGACCAGCAGTCCCGTGCTATATGATTCATTTTATTGCAGATCTGACATTGTACCGTACTTTGTTGAATGCTACGAACGGGAAATTGATCATTTCGATTTTCGCGAGAGTTTGCCGTCGCTCCTAACGCCACGCTCCTAATACTATTTATTGCCTCTAATTCCTTTTCTATATCAATCACTTGATTTATAGTTGCGTGTAATGCTTCGCCGCGACGAATCCTATTCGCGATTTCCGGTTTTAGACCTCGATTGAAGCTATTTACTAAATTTTCCTCATTGAGTTTTTTAAAGCTTTCTGATACATTATCACTTCTACGTTTTTCGGCATCGATTATTCGTTTCCCGATTTCTCGCACCCTATTTGCGTATGTTATTACACTTTCTTCGGGTTTTTGGCATATATAAGCTAATTTTCCTTGTGCTTCATAAACCGTTTCACGCGGACCGTATATATTCCTAAGATAATTGACCAATTCGTTCATCGTTCTAAATTGCATTCCTAATATTGCGCGATGGGCATCCCCGCGTAACTTGTTTCTAGCAGATTTTACTAAATTTTCTTCGCTCCTAGGCGTGATCATGTTTAACGCTTCTTCGCACCCTTCCGCGAAGTATACAAAAGCCATATTTTGCCCGTCATAGACCGGGATAGCATCTAACGCGTCTCTAAATGAGAATAAACCGTAAAGATGACTTACATCATTTCCGGAGAGTGCTGTTCCCAGGTGTGTGGGCGTACCTGGCCTTGCGATTCGACTTCTTAATTCTTCGATCTCTCGTTGTTGGTCTTCCACTTTCTTGCAGGTTTCTGCCAAGGAATTTATTGTTTCTTGTTGTGCGTGTAGCAAACAGTGATGTTGCTGCAATTGTTGTTGTTGTGTTTGTTGTTCGAGGACATTTTGTTGGGACCCAGACGCCCTAATTGATGCTTCTTCCGTCGACATTTTTACCACACAAATGATTACCGACACTCTTTATTCGTATCCCACCGCTGTCACCAAAAAATATGTTACGTCCCGGGGGACAATAACAATAATTATATTAATAAATGAATAAAATGGTAAAGAAAGGAAAGACAAAGATATTTTACCTCTTTTGGGGTTGTAGCGTCTACGCGACGCAACCCTGGGATGAGGAAAAGAGTGTCGTGAGAGAGAAAAAGAGAGAAGTTAAATAGGGAGAATATTTTGTACAGGCCACGGTTTTTGAAATAGTAATTTCACTTAAATGAGACCCTTTTCCCAGATCGCCTTGACCTTCCCATCTACAGATAAACCTCAAATTACACCCTTTCTTTCTGTTAGTTAATTTATCCTCACAAGAACGACAGATTGACAGCGCGCTCGTGAAGGAATAAAATATCGCAGAAAGAGAGAGACAAATCTAAATTCCAGAGAGAACGCAAACTTACTGCGCGCTCGATGGGATGAACGCAGATGAATGCGCGCATCAAAAACTCAATGAAACTGATTACAATTATTATTGGGGGAGGTCAAGGGAATGTATATACTTAATTAGGTATAGGAAAAAGAGAACGCAGATGAATGCGCGCTCTTTAAACCAGTACCCCAAAAACGAGAGAACGCAAATGAATGCGCGCTCCTTATTATTATTCAAAGAAAAGGTTAGAGGAGAAAAAGGAAAACAAAAAGTTTATGATGAACAACAACAATTTACACATGAATTTAATTAGTAAATAGTGAAAAACCAACTTACAATTTCTTAAGTGATTCGTTTAAGGAAGATCTGGTCAAGTCTTCGACTAGTTAGGCTCTTAATGTGATTTTAGAGAAAAACGAAATGAACTTAGTTTGAACGAAATTAAAATGTTTAAGAGAACTTCTTGAATACGAATGGTGGCGAGCCGCGCTCGGCCATCGCTTTTAAAAACTAGCCATCCACTAAAACCCCTCCTAATTTCCGAATTTAGGCCCTTCATTGGCTATAGGTCTTTGAACTTCGGGGGTGCATAGTGGGGACTAGGTTTTCCTTATGATCTAGGCAGGAGTGGGAGTTGGTGCATTCGCAGCCCAGCGTAGGCGTAAGCGTGCTCCCAAGTCCCCTCCCTTGTCTCTTTGGTCGCGTCTTACTTATTAATTTTCTTAGCAATTAACTTGCTTAATTAATTAATTAACATTTACATGCGTTCATGCAACATTACATTTTCTCACTCATACTACACTAAATCACACATACACTCTCATGCTTTTATTCTTATTGTTTAATTATTATTTTGAGTGTTGAATAATAATAGTTGCCTACTACTCACTCTCAGTTTTCTATTACATGCATACTACATTTTACTTCTTCATGCATCTATACCTTCACCTTAGATTTAATCTTATTATTAACGTTATTTATTTATCCGTGTTGTTTATTCCTTCCTTATTTAATGATATATTTTATTATGTGGAATTTTATATTACTTCAATAATCAACATGATAATATTCATTTGTTTAAACATTATTTAACCATCTATAAGGAAGAAAAGTACCAACATTATTATTTACGAAATGCATTCTCTTAATTTTCTATAACGGACTGTACCGCGTGCCTTGTATGGCGCCTTTGTTCGAGGGTTGCGTACGTGACTTAGGCGATGTGCGTTCGAGAGTTTGTATATATTAGAAAAACTAGACTTCGGTGGTGTCCGATTTTACGGGTAGGCGCATGGTTTATTTCTTCTTCTTCCGTGGGACGTCGATGCATTATTCGACGCCACACGGAAAATTCCAACGCCTATGTCTCGTACTCTTTACGAGATTTATGACAGTCAATGACCTGAGGTTTTTACCCGTCTGCCGTGCAGACTTTTACTTTATTAAATTGAGATTCTAAATATTCCTCAGGTAATTGGCGGACATAACACTTGCTACAATTATGTATCGATTCTGATGAACGATGGATCATTCGACAGGTGAAGAACCACTTGTGCGGATGATCTTTTCCAAATTTCGGAAATGTGAATTTTTGATACAAAAAAAGGCCCTCGATTATAAAAAAGTTTAAGATCTATTTATTCGGAGTAAAGAAGAGTTATAAAAAATCTGAAACGATCACACTCACAAGCGAAGTCTCATCTTTCAAATGAGTCATCGTTCATCAAAATCGATCGAGAATTGCGACCAGCAGAATTTTTGCCGTGAATAGAGGTAACGCGTGAAGCGTGTATAGCGCGAAAAAAATCCGTACAGCGCTTTGTACTGATTTACGGCAAACACTCTCCTTGCTACAATTATGTATCGATTCTGATGAACGATGGATCATTCGACAGGGGAAGAACCACTTGTGCGGATGATCTTTTCCAAATTTCGGAAATGTGAATTTTTGATACAAAAAAGGGCGCTCGATTATAACAAAGTTTAAGATCTATTTATTTGTAGTAAAGAAGAGTTATAAAAAATCTGAAACGATCACACTCACAAGCGAAGTCTCATCTTTCAAATGAGTCATCGTTCATCAAAATCGATCGAGAATTGCGACCAGCAGAATTTTTGCCGTGAATAGAGGTAACGCGTGAAGCGTGTATAGCGCGAAAAAAAACCGTACAGCGCTTTGTACTGATTTACGGCAAACACACTCCTTGCTACAATTATGTATCGATTCTGATGAACGATGGTTCATTCGACAGGTGAAGAACCACTTGTGCGGATGATCTTTTCCAAATTTCGGAAATGTGAATTTTTGATACAAAAAAGGGCGCTCGATTATAACAAAGTTTAAGATCTATTTATTTGTAGTAAAGAAGAGTGTGACGTTTGTCACAAGAAGAGTAAAGAAATGCTTCCGTCAGTGCACACTCTCAGGGCGAATTCGTGTATAAAGAATATGTATTGATTGCTCCCGAATTTTTGTATGCAATGGGCTCTCCTACCACCATCGAGGGAAACCCATCGAGGAGGAACGATCACCAACATCATCGATCGGAGAAAGAGATGCTAAGAAAGACATTCAGCTCCCGAACTGTCATCGCTCTCGTGCTCTACGTGCCTCCGCCGTGGGATAATCATCATCTTCACACCATGGCGAAGAAGAATACGTTGCGTGGCTACCGATTAGCACTACTCAGCATCGATCATCTACACCTATCGATAATGTAGGGCATCGGCGCAACGTATCGACGCGAAATTAAGAAATGTCACGCGTTACTTAATTTAGGATAGATTAGGTAGAGGCGCACGTGCTGATCTGTCACGTGACGCAGAGCAAGGAGCCGTTCGGCAGGAAGAATCAGGAGCGGGACTTAGCATTAGACCTTCGTAGAGTAAAGTCCGTTTTTGTATTTCGTATAGTCGCTTCGCTCCCGTGTCTTAACCAGGCAGTACCGTTTCGTATACTTTTGGTTAGATTTGAATTTAGTAATTTCGTGATCCCGTAAATTGTCTCGTGGGCCTTGGGGGTTCGACATCTCGTAGTGGAGAAGGAGATACGGACGTTTGGCTACCGTGGGACAACATAGAAGGACGAGGAAGCCGGAGGAGACCCGCCATTTCGAGGAGGAGTTTGGTGGAGCGCGAGGTCGTCCGTTGAGTTCCGTCCATGCGGGAGAGGTACAGCCGGTAAGACGGGATTCCGTTTAGCCCTCATATATCGGGAAAGTAGGTGAAACCGGCCAGAATGATGATGTTGCGTTTGGGGAATTATTTTGTGGAATTATTGCGTGAATAGTAGATCCCGTACAGAAATTAGGAGCGCCGGAAATCGTCCACGCTACCGTACTTGAACGGTTGATCTCTTTTGGAAATTTCGTTGATAATCGTGAGACTGCATTGGTGCGGAAGTCTCCGATTATATTTCGTTTCGAAGTTCTGGCCAGGTTTTCCCTTTTCGGTCGTGTCTCGTTAGAGCACTTTTCGTCGGTTGCAAGTGCAACGTTTCGTCCTGAGAATGGCGTTAGTATTGCGAGCGAAATTAATGTATTGTATGCTAAGTATTGTATCGTCTTGTGTGTTTTATGTCATTTCGGAGATTCGTATATTCGGTTAGAATGAAAAGTATTCGGTAACGTAATTCGTTTATGATCAATATTGTAAAGCTTCCGTTTAGCAAACCTAACTCAGTTATTGTATCGTAAAAGTTCTCTATTCTTTATTGAAGTATTGTTCAGGTATAGGAGATTATAATTTATCGCGTCCGGGTAAAATCGAAATGTAATGAGTAGGGACTTCGAACGTAATTTTTGTAACTCTTTTCTTCAACTAGTTTCTGCTATTTTATACAAGTACAGTCACTTATCTTTTCTGTGCTAACGAAATAAATTACTCTCTTTTGTTACCGATAATTTGTGGTATTAAGTTTGTGGTAATTCTCTTACCCCGCCCCTCTCCGTTACCACCTCGGTGGGCTGAGCTACCGTTTTCGTGTTCCGCTTCACGCACCTCTTCGGAATTTAGTAACTAACATCTTATATTAATTTCAAGGCTCGAGTGGTAGCCGTAAGCTACCTGGCGCCCAACTAAATTCAATTATTCAACCGAACAACTGTTTAGCCTTTCGTTATTAAAAAGTATTCCGAAGAGGAGAGCGTGGCGAAGGTGTGGACGTCTTCTCACGTCTCGTGTGAGAGAGAGAAGCGCGTTACAAGAGTTATAAAAAATCTGAAACGATCACACTCACAAGCGAAGTCTCATCTTTCAAATGAGTCATCGTTCATCAAAATCGATCGAGAATTGCGACCAGCAGAATTTTTGCCGTGAATAGAGGTAACGCGTGAAGCGTGTATAGCGCGAAAAAAACCGTACAGCGCTTTGTACTGATTTACGGCAAACACTCTCCTTGCTACAATTATGTATCGATTCTGATGAACGATGGATCATTCGACAGGTGAAGAACCACTTGTGCGGATGATCTTTTCCAAATTTCGGAAATGTGAATTTTTGATACAAAAAAGGGCGCTCGATTATAACAAAGTTTAAGATCTATTTATTTGTAGTAAAGAAGAGTTATAAAAAATCTGAAACGATCACACTCACAAGCGAAGTCTCATCTTTCAAATGAGTCATCGTTCATCAAAATCGATCGAGAATTGCGACCAGCAGAATTTTTGCCGTGAATAGAGGTAACGCGTGAAGCGTGTATAGCGCGAAAAAAAACCGTACAGCGCTTTGTACTGATTTACGGCAAACACACTCCTTGCTACAATTATGTATCGATTCTGATGAACGATGGTTCATTCGACAGGTGAAGAACCACTTGTGCGGATGATCTTTTCCAAATTTCGGAAATGTGAATTTTTGATACAAAAAAGGGCGCTCGATTATAACAAAGTTTAAGATCTATTTATTTGTAGTAAAGAAGAGTTATAAAAAATCTGAAACGATCACACTCACAAGAGAAGTCTCATCTTTCAAATGAGTCATCGTTCATCAAAATCGATCGAGAATTGCGACCAGCAGAATTTTTGCCGTGAATAGAGGTAACGCGTGAAGCGTGTATAGCGCGAAAAAAAACCGTACAGCGCTTTGTACTTAATTACGGCAAACACACTCCTTGTGTGACGGCGTCACAAGAACCCTAGTATATATATATCTATATCTCGACCCCGTAAGCCAACCGATCGTAGATACCTTCCCAACTGGCCTAAAAGAGTATCCGTCTAAGAAGGCAGAAATGCCCGTATAAGGTTATGTGAGCGATGCCTGAAATATGGCAACCCGACAGACACGTCGTCGGACATCTTCGATCCATCGATCATCGGCACGTATAAGAAGCGCTCCCGCGTGTCTAGCGATCGCTAATTGGAGCGTCCAGGAAATCCTAGCGTGCTCTGGAAGGACCTCCCGCGACGCTCACGAATACTTCAATCGACACTTCGCTAATCAGCATCTTCGCCGTCCCACCCGTCAACCAGGGCCGGCTTTCGTCTAATCATAAAGGAGGAAATTACCTGGATCTATGATTCTCGGATTTCTGCGAGGTCGAGATTAAAAAGAGAAGAGTGAAGTGTACGAAGTGGAGGAGACATCGGGTGTGAGTGTCGTGGTGCCGATATGAGGGTAACTGAGTGCGGGAAATATCTGTACGTTCCATAAACGAAGTGTTACCTGCGATTAGTACCCTAATGGCGTTAAGTAGATGCGTCCCTGCGAGATGGAACACGTGATTTTTCGGGGGAAGAATCACGGTGGCGCGTGCCGCCGGTGATCTCGCTCTCTTGCGACGGGACCTTCGGAGAGAACGGTCGTGTGTTGTATATAGTTTTATTTAAGGCAGTCTTTGTCCGTTTGAAATGTAACGAAAAGTAGTAACGAGAGCTTCGTGCTCTCTTGTGCGGTCGTGAACAGTCGTGTTGTATAAAGTGCGTGGAAGGTCTCTGTTCGTTAAATATGTGAAGAATCTTAGTGGCAAGAGCTGCGTGCTCTTGCGTACGGACCGCGAAAGAGACGGTCGTATCGTACCTGGTAAATTGTAACGATCTTTTGTCTGTATGAGATGCATATTCTTTGTAGTAAATGGTATTAGCTGCGTGTGTGATATCGAGCGATCCGTATGGAGTCATGAGTGTGGATCTCTGTCGGTCTTAGAATGATAAGACGACTTTTAGCCCGCGTTTCGGTAAGTTCGTTCCTCATCTTGCTCGCACGTGATTACATGAGATACGAGGAACGGCCATTTTGGTGTTCCCGTCGTACGCGTAGGCGTTGCATTGTTGCGTGAAGCCGGTAAGCGTAGCGACGGTGAGAATTGCGTTTGAATATATTGTATGAGTGTGTACGGAACGAGGAGAGGTATTAGTCGGAGTAATTTCGATTTTGGAGACGATTCACTGTAACTTCCATGCCGGCGTGGCCACATGGTATCACAGTGAAATGCGTCGTTTGGATATCGTTTGGTTATTGAATTGTGGAAAACTCTCCTCGTGTCCTCCTTAGTATGAGATGCCTGACTCGCGTGAGTAGCGATCTTCGGTATAGGGGATCATCGCGGTACTTGATCGCTTCGAGGTTGTGTGAAGGTCGTCGCTTGAGCAGATTTTAAAGTTGTACATAATGTCTGAAGTTACTATAGGGTGAGAGTAACATTTTGTTAGTCGCGTTTCCGCGTGTAAGATTTGGTCGTGGGAAAGTGTGTGTATCTGAGTCGTAATTTCATTATGAGAGGATTTCTGTGAGTATTGTATGTCTGAGTGTGAGGATAAGCCGAGCGGAGTAGTCTTCGTTAT
Organism: Ancistrocerus nigricornis; assembly: GCA_916049575.1. Taxonomy (NCBI): domain Eukaryota; kingdom Metazoa; phylum Arthropoda; class Insecta; order Hymenoptera; family Vespidae; genus Ancistrocerus; species Ancistrocerus nigricornis. The sequence continues at coordinate 18,243,374 of OU696667.1, read as the reverse complement.
ATGTATAATCGCCACAGGCGACGGGAGTGTTTTGTGACCGCTCGGACTTATTATAGTTTGAGTACGTTTCTATTGGAATAAATTCTCTTCTTTACACGGTATCATACGTCGTTCGAGTGGCCTATCTATTGTGAATTGAAAGAACCTTCGCCTCTCCGTTACTCCGTTAGGAGACTGACTAGCCGGAGGTCTTGTGCCGGTTCATCCGATCAGACCTTATTCCTACCACACTCTTACATCTTCCTGGTCCTACGAGTGGTGGCCGTAAGCCACCTGGCGCCCAAATAAACTCTCTTCCATTTCCGACCATCCGAAAATAGTGACCAGAAGGATTGTCTGACCGGGTGCCGAAGAGGTGCGTGCCTTGGGGGACACTATCGTCCTGAGGAGGATAGTTTGTCCAAGTTCCCCCTCGTGCAACGTCACAAAATTGGCGCCCAACGTGGGGCTCGACGGAGAAAGGAAAACGAGATTATTTTTTTTTCCTTTTCCTGCTATTATCTGATAAAGAGAGAGAGAGAAGCCACTCGAAGAGTCATTTGAAAAGCAAGTAAAAACGAACGTAATAGAAATTTGCTTCAGAAAGAGTAATTGAGAAAGTAATCTAATTTATTTGAGATTGTGAAGGGACCGATGTAAAGAAGGGGAGTTGTCTGAGTCATTTTCTGAGGAACTTTCGCGAAACTAGGAAAGTTCATTATCGTATATGGTATTCAAAGAAACGTAACGGTCGGTCGAACGAACGTCTTTGTTAGAACGACGAGTAGTAGTTGCGCGCAAGGCGAAGGACGCCGCGCGTACACATAGGTTCGAACGACTAAGATAGAGATAGTTTAAATTTCGTTGTTGTACGGGTAGTCGGTATTCTGAATTGTCTTTCGTAGCGAAAAAGCGTGTGAATGGTTAGATGTCTTAAAGTATATATAATTCAGCCTATTTATTAATTAGCTTTTCGTTAAGTATTTCTGGTCCATTTATTTATTGAATATAAGAATTTTTTTTTCTCTCGTAAGGAGTTACCGTAATTCCCCTATACAGAATTTCGGGGAATTCGCTATTTTTTTGTGTGTGTCTGTAATTTAATTAATTTATTTTTCTGTTTCTTTAATGTTAGCGTTGGTTAAAAACATTTATTCATACTCCCTAAAGAGTGTAAGGGAATTTGTGTATGGAAGAGTAAATGAGTGGCGTAAGCACGGAGAGTTCCGGTATAGAAGGCATGATCGGTGCTACTTGATCGCATTCTGAAATTCTTGAGCAAACCATTCTTTCTATCTGGCAGTGCGAATTATCTGGTGGACCTCGGCTAGTTGGGGGACCTTCGGCTTGCCGAAGTGTTGAAAAACGAGATCCTCCTTCTGTCGGTGTGTCGAAAGGTACTAGCACTCCGATGCGGAGTAAAAACAGTAATCGAGCGGCGCGTTTAAATCATCGCATGCTCGGAGGAGTGAGAATTATTGAAGTTACCTGAATTACCTGTCGGCTTAGAGAACAGTAGCTGACAACGAACCGTATTAATTCAATCTTGCGGAATAGTTCACGGGAGATGGATTAGTGACGATTATAGACAGAACGCCGATAACCCCTCGCGGGGTAAGTCCGTTGGGAAAAGGAATTCTTGTTTTTTTTTTCTTTCCGCTCTTCCATTAGCGCTTTTGAAAAAGGACACTAGAATTAGAACGGGGAAGTCACAGAGTACGATGTAGAGACCATAAACGAATTAGTACTATCGAAGATAAGGAAAGTCCCCAGTAGAACTGTTGACATATTATTCCTGAAGAACGAGGTGTTAGGTCCTTCAGTGGAAAGCCCGTTCTCAATATCGTGTAAATGATCTCAGAAGATCCTATAAGAACTAAGGAGAGAAGTAGGTGGATCCGTTGTTGGAGGAGTAGCGTAGGTTCAATGTCATCAGAGAACTTTGTATCTGTCCACGTGACAAAGCGTAGGGAGATTACCTGCGTCGCGGGAGAGAACAGTACCTCGTTGCTTCGGAATGTTAGAAAGCGAACACCTCACTGGTCTGCGATACAGTTCTCTGCGATATCTGTGAGTACCCGAGACTGGGTAGAAAGAGCGTTCGGCGGAAAATCTCCGAAAGAAAAATGCCTGTATGAATGTGTGAGTATGTCTATAAGTAAATGTAATGCGTTATAAATAATAATGTTCTCCATTCTTGTGAAAGAGCCATCTGGAAGGGTAACCTGCGACGGCAGATCGTTCATTGGCTTCTATTCATTCCTATAAAATTTATTTTTTCTTCGCCTCAACGTCTTCTCTTGCGCGAAGACTTCTTTTGGGAGGGGGTAGTTGTGACGGCGTCACAAGAACCCTAGTATATATATATCTATATCTCGACCCCGTAAGCCAACCGATCGTAGATACCTTCCCAACTGGCCTAAAAGAGTATCCGTCTAAGAAGGCAGAAATGCCCGTATAAGGTTATGTGAGCGATGCCTGAAATATGGCAACCCGACAGACACGTCGTCGGACATCTTCGATCCATCGATCATCGGCACGTATAAGAAGCGCTCCCGCGTGTCTAGCGATCGCTAATTGGAGCGTCCAGGAAATCCTAGCGTGCTCTGGAAGGACCTCCCGCGACGCTCACGAATACTTCAATCGACACTTCGCTAATCAGCATCTTCGCCGCCCCACCCGTCAACCAGGGCCGGCTTTCGTCTAATCATAAAGGAGGAAATTACCTGGATCTATGATTCTCGGATTTCTGCGAGGTCGAGATTAAAAAGAGAAGAGTGAAGTGTACGAAGTGGAGGAGACATCGGGTGTGAGTGTCGTGGTGCCGATATGAGGGTAACTGAGTGCGGGAAATATCTGTACGTTCCATAAACGAAGTGTTACCTGCGATTAGTACCCTAATGGCGTTAAGTAGATGCGTCCCTGCGAGATGGAACACGTGATTTTTCGGGGGAAGAATCACGGTGGCGCGTGCCGCCGGTGATCTCGCTCTCTTGCGACGGGACCTTCGGAGAGAACGGTCGTGTGTTGTATATAGTTTTATTTAAGGCAGTCTTTGTCCGTTTGAAATGTAACGAAAAGTAGTAACGAGAGCTTCGTGCTCTCTTGTGCGGTCGTGAACAGTCGTGTTGTATAAAGTGCGTGGAAGGTCACTGTTCGTTAAATATGTGAAGAATCTTAGTGGCAAGAGCTGCGTGCTCTTGCGTACGGACCGCGAAAGAGACGGTCGTATCGTACCTGGTAAATTGTAACGATCTTTTGTCTGTATGAGATGCATATTCTTTGTAGTAAATGGTATTAGCTGCGTGTGTGATATCGAGCGATCCGTATGGAGTCATGAGTGTGGATCTCTGTCGGTCTTAGAATGATAAGACGACTTTTAGCCCGCGTTTCGGTAAGTTCGTTCCTCATCTTGCTCGCACGTGATTACATGAGATACGAGGAACGGCCATTTTGGTGTTCCCGTCGTACGCGTAGGCGTTGCATTGTTGCGTGAAGCCGGTAAGCGTAGCGACGGTGAGAATTGCGTTTGAATATATTGTATGAGTGTGTACGGAACGAGGAGAGGTATTAGTCGGAGTAATTTCGATTTTGGAGACGATTCACTGTAACTTCCATGCCGGCGTGGCCACATGGTATCACAGTGAAATGCGTCGTTTGGATATCGTTTGGTTATTGAATTGTGGAAAACTCTCCTCGTGTCCTCCTTAGTATGAGATGCCTGACTCGCGTGAGTAGCGATCTTCGGTATAGGGGATCATCGCGGTACTTGATCGCTTCGAGGTTGTGTGAAGGTCGTCGCTTGAGCAGATTTTAAAGTTGTACATAATGTCTGAAGTTACTATAGGGTGAGAGTAACATTTTGTTAGTCGCGTTTCCGCGTGTAAGATTTGGTCGTGGGAAAGTGTGTGTATCTGAGTCGTAATTTCATTATGAGAGGATTTCTGTGAGTATTGTATGTCTGAGTGTGAGGATAAGTCGAGCGGAGTAGTCTTCGTTATATGTATAATCGCCACAGGCGACGGGAGTGTTTTGTGACCGCTCGGACTTATTATAGTTTGAGTACGTTTCTATTGGAATAAATTCTCTTCTTTACACGGTATCATACGTCGTTCGAGTGGCCTATCTATTGTGAATTGAAAGAACCTTCGCCTCTCCGTTACTCCGTTAGGAGACTGACTAGCCGGAGGTCTTGTGCCGGTTCATCCGATCAGACCTTATTCCTACCACACTCTTACATCTTCCTGGTCCTACGAGTGGTGGCCGTAAGCCACCTGGCGCCCAAATAAACTCTCTTCCATTTCCGACCATCCGAAAATAGTGACCAGAAGGATTGTCTGACCGGGTGCCGAAGAGGTGCGTGCCTTGGGGGACACTATCGTCCTGAGGAGGATAGTTTGTCCAAGTTCCCCCTCGTGCAACGTCACACTTGCTACAATTATGTATCGATTCTGATGAACGATGGTTCATTCGACAGGTGAAGAACCACTTGTGCGGATGATCTTTTCCAAATTTCGGAAATGTGAATTTTTGATACAAAAAAGGGCGCTCGATTATAACAAAGTTTAAGATCTATTTATTTGTAGTAAAGAAGAGTTATAAAAAATCTGAAACGATCACACTCACAAGCGAAGTCTCATCTTTCAAATGAGTCATCGTTCATCAAAATCGATCGAGAATTGCGACCAGCAGAATTTTTGCCGTGAATAGAGGTAACGCGTGAAGCGTGTATAGCGCGAAAAAAACCGTACAGCGCTTTGTACTGATTTACGGCAAACACTCTCCTTGCTACAATTATGTATCGATTCTGATGAACGATGGATCATTCGACAGGTGAAGAACCACTTGTTCGGATGATCTTTTCCAAATTTCGGAAATGTGAATTTTTGATACAAAAAAGGGCGCTCGATTATAACAAAGTTTAAGATCTATTTATTTGTAGTAAAGAAGAGTTATAAAAAATCTGAAACGATCACACTCACAAGCGAAGTCTCATCTTTCAAATGAGTCATCGTTCATCAAAATCGATCGAGAATTGCGACCAGCAGAATTTTTGCCGTGAATAGAGGTAACGCGTGAAGCGTGTATAGCGCGAAAAAAACCGTACAGCGCTTTGTACTTATTTACGGCAAACACACTCCTTGCTACAATTATGTATCGATTCTGATGAACGATGGTTCATTCGACAGGTGAATAACCACTTGTGCGGATGATCTTTTCCAAATTTCGGAAATGTGAATTTTTGATACAAAAAAGGGCGCTCGATTATAACAAAGTTTAAGATCTATTTATTTGTAGTAAAGAAGAGTTATAAAAAATCTGAAACGATCACACTCACAAGCGAAGTCTCATCTTTCAAATGAGTCATCGTTCATAAAAATCGATCGAGAATTGCGACCAGCAGAATTTTTGCCGTGAATAGAGGTAACGCGTGAAGCGTGTATAGCGCGAAAAAAACCGTACAGCGCTTTGTACTGATTTACGGCAAACACTCTCCTTGCTACAATTATGTATCGATTCTGATGAACGATGGATCATTCGACAGGTGAAGAACCACTTGTTCGGATGATCTTTTCCAAATTTCGGAAATGTGAATTTTTGATACAAAAAAGGGCGCTCGATTATAACAAAGTTTAAGATCTATTTATTTGTAGTAAAGAAGAGTTATAAAAAATCTGAAACGATCACACTCACAAGCGAAGTCTCATCTTTCAAATGAGTCATCGTTCATAAAAATCGATCGAGAATTGCGACCAGCAGAATTTTTGCCGTGAATAGAGGTAACGCGTGAAGCGTGTATAGCGCGAAAAAAAACCGTACAGCGCTTTGTACTTAATTACGGCAAACACACTCCTTGCTACAATTATGTATCGATTCTGACGAACGATGGTTCATTCGACAGGTGAAGAACCACTTGTGCGGATGATCTTTTCCAAATTTCGGAAATGTGAATTTTTGATACAAAAAAGGGCGCTCGATTATAACAAAGTTTAAGATCTATTTATTTGTAGTAAAGAAGAGTTATAAAAAATCTGAAACGATCACACTCACAAGCGAAGTCTCATCTTTCAAATGAGTCATCGTTCATCAAAATCGATCGAGAATTGCGACCAGCAGAATTTTTGCCGTGAATAGAGGTAACGCGTGAAGCGTGTATAGCGCGAAAAAAACCGTACAGCGCTTTGTACTGATTTACGGCAAACATTCTCCTTGCTACAATTATGTATCGTTTCTGATAAACGATGGATCATTCGACAGGTGAAGAACCACTTGTGCGGATGATCTTTTCCAAATTTCGGAAATGTGAATTTTTGATACAAAAAAGGGCGCTCGATTATAACAAAGTTTAAGATCTATTTATTTGTAGTAAAGAAGAGTTATAAAAAATCTGAAACGATCACACTCACAAGCGAAGTCTCATCTTTCATCAAAATCGATCGAGAATTGCGACCAGCAGAATTTTTGCCGTGAATAGAGGTAACGCGTGAGGCGTGTATAGCGCGAAAAAAACCGTACAGCGCTTTGTACTGATTTACGGCAAACATTCTCCTTGCTACAATTATGTATCGTTTCTGATAAACGATGGATCATTCGACAGGTGAAGAACCACTTGTGCGGATGATATTTTCCAAATTTCGGAAATGTGAATTTTTGATACAAAAAAGGGCGCTCGATTATAACAAAGTTTAAGATCTATTTATTTGTAGTAAAGAAGAGTTATAAAAAATCTGAAACGATCACACTCACAAGCGAAGTCTCATCTTTCAAATGAGTCATCGTTCATCAAAATCGATCGAGAATTGCGACCAGCAGAATTTTTGCCGTGAATAGAGGTAATGCGTGAAGCGTGTATAGCGCGAAAAAAACCGTACAGCGCTTTGTACTGATTTACGGCAAACACTCTCCTTGCTTCAATTATGTATCGTTTCTGATAAACGATGGATCATTCGACAGGTGAAGAACCACTTGTGCGGATGATCTTTTCCAAATTTCGGAAATGTGAATTTTTGATACAAAAAAGGGCGCTCGATTATAGCAAAGTTTAAGATCTATTTATTTGTAGTAAAGAAGAATTATAAAAAATCTGAAACGATCACACTCACAAGCGAAGTCTCATCTTTCAAATGAGTCATCGTTCATCAAAATCGATCGAGAATTGCGACCAGCAGAATTTTTGCCGTGAATAGAGGTAACGCGTGAAGCGTGTATAGCGCGAAAAAAACCGTACAGCGCTTTGTACTGATTTACGGCAAACACTCTCCTTGCTACAATTATGTATCGATTCTGATGAACGATGGATCATTCGACAGGTGAAGAACCACTTGTTCGGATGATCTTTTCCAAATTTCGGAAATGTGAATTTTTGATACAAAAAAGGGCGCTCGATTATAACAAAGTTTAAGATCTATTTATTTGTAGTAAAGAAGAGTTATAAAAAATCTGAAACGATCACACTCACAAGCGAAGTCTCATCTTTCAAATGAGTCATCGTTCATCAAAATCGATCGAGAATTGCGACCAGCAGAATTTTTGCCGTGAATAGAGGTAACGCGTGAAGCGTGTATAGCGCGAAAAAAACCGTACAGCGCTTTGTACTGATTTACGGCAAACACTCTCCTTGCTACAATTATGTATCGATTCTGATGAACGATGGATCATTCGACAGGTGAAGAACCACTTGTTCGGATGATCTTTTCCAAATTTCGGAAATGTGAATTTTTGATACAAAAAAGGGCGCTCGATTATAACAAAGTTTAAGATCTATTTATTTGTAGTAAAGAAGAGTTATAAAAAATCTGAAACGATCACACTCACAAGCGAAGTCTCATCTTTCAAATGAGTCATCGTTCATCAAAATCGATCGAGAATTGCGACCAGCAGAATTTTTGCCGTGAATAGAGGTAACGCGTGAAGCGTGTATAGCGCGAAAAAAAACCGTACAGCGCTTTGTACTTATTTACGGCAAACACACTCCTTGCTACAATTATGTATCGATTCTGATGAACGATGGTTCATTCGACAGGTGAAGAACCACTTGTGCGGATGATCTTTTGCAAATTTCGGAAATGTGAATTTTTGATACAAAAAAGGGCGCTCGATTATAACAAAGTTTAAGATCTATTTATTTGTAGTAAAGAAGAGTTATAAAAAATCTGAAACGATCACACTCACAAGCGAAGTCTCATCTTTCAAATGAGTCATCGTTCATCAAAATCGATCGAGAATTGCGACCAGCAGAATTTTTGCCGTGAATAGAGGTAACGCGTGAAGCGTGTATAGCGCGAAAAAAAACCGTACAGCGCTTTGTACTTATTTACGGCAAACACACTCCTTGCTACAATTATGTATCGATTCTGATGAACGATGGTTCATTCGACAGGTGAAGAACCACTTGTTCGGATGATCTTTTGCAAATTTCGGAAATGTGAATTTTTGATACAAAAAAGGGCGCTCGATTATAACAAAGTTTAAGATCTATTTATTTGTAGTAAAGAAGAGTTATAAAAAATCTGAAACGATCACACTCACAAGCGAAGTCTCATCTTTCAAATGAGTCATCGTTCATCAAAATCGATCGAGAATTGCGACCAGCAGAATTTTTGCCGTGAATAGAGGTAACGCGTGAAGCGTGTATAGCGCGAAAAAAACTGTACAGCGCTTTGTACTGATTTACGGCAAACACTCTCCTTGCTACAATTATGTATCGATTCTGATGAACGATGGATCATTCGACAGGTGAAGAACCACTTGTTCGGATGATCTTTTCCAAATTTCGGAAATGTGAATTTTTGATACAAAAAAGGGCGCTCGATTATAACAAAGTTTAAGATCTATTTATTTGTAGTAAAGAAGAGTTATAAAAAATCTGAAACGATCACACTCACAAGCGAAGTCTCATCTTTCAAATGAGTCATCGTTCATCAAAATCGATCGAGAATTGCGACCAGCAGAATTTTTGCCGTGAATAGAGGTAACGCGTGAAGCGTGTATAGCGCGAAAAAAAACCGTACAGCGCTTTGTACTTATTTACGGCAAACACACTCCTTGCTACAATTATGTATCGATTCTGATGAACGATGGTTCATTCGACAGGTGAAGAACCACTTGTGCGGATGATCTTTTCCAAATTTCGGAAATGTGAATTTTTGATACAAAAAAGGGCGCTCGATTATAAAAAAGTTTAAGATCTATTTATGTGTCGTAAAGAAGAGTTATAAAAAATCTGAAACGATCACACTCACAAGCGAAGTCTCATCTTTCAAATGAGTCATCGTTCATCAAAATCGATCGAGAATTGCGACCAGCAGAATTTTTGCCGTGAATAGAGGTAACGCGTGAAGCGTGTATAGCGCGAAAAAACCGTACAGCGCTTTGTACTGATTTACGGCAAACACTCTCCTTGCTACAATTATATATCGATTCTGATGAACGATGGATCATTCGACAGGTGAAGAACCACTTGTGCGGATGATCTTTTGCAAATTTCGGAAATGTGAATTTTTGATACAAAAAAGGGCGCTCGATTATAAAAAAGTTTAAGATCTATTTATGTGTCGTAAAGAAGAGTTATAAAAAATCTGAAACGATCACACTCACAAGCGAAGTCTCATCTTTCAAATGAGTCATCGTTCATCAAAATCGATCGAGAATTGCGACCAGCAGAAGTTTTGCCGTGAATAGAGGTAACGCGTGAAGCGTGTATAGCGCGAAAAAAACCGTACAGCGCTTTGTACTGATTTATGGCAAACACACTCCTTGCTACAATTATGTATCGATTCTGATGAACGATGGATCATTCGACAGGTGAAGAACCACTTGTGCGGATGATCTTTTCCAAATTTCGGAAATGTGAATTTTTGATACAAAAAAGGGCGCTCGATTAGTAAAAAGTTTAAGATCTATTTATGTGTCGTAAAGAAGAGTTATAAAAAATCTGAAACGATCACACTCACAAGCGAAGTCTCATCTTTCAAATGAGTCATCGTTCATCAAAATCGATCGAGAATTGCGACCAGCAGAATTTTTGCCGTGAATAGAGGTAACGCGTGAAGCGTGTATAGCGCGAAAAAACCGTACAGCGCTTTGTACTGATTTACGGCAAACACTCTCCTTGCTACAATTATATATCGATTCTGATGAACGATGGATCATTCGACAGGTGAAGAACCACTTGTGCGGATGATCTTTTCCAAATTTCGGAAATGTGAATTTTTGATACAAAAAAGGGCGCTCGATTATAAAAAAGTTTAAGATCTATTTATGTGTCGTAAAGAAGAGTTATAAAAAATCTGAAACGATCACACTCACAAGCGAAGTCTCATCTTTCAAATGAGTCATCGTTCATCAAAATCGATCGAGAATTGCGACCAGCAAAATTTTTGCCGTGAATAGAGGTAACGCGTGAAGCGTGTATAGCGCGAAAAAAACCGTACAGCGCTTTGTACTGATTTACGGCAAACACTCTCCTTGCTACAATTATGTATCGATTCTGATGAACGATGCATCATTCGACAGGTGAAAAACCACTTGTGCGGATGATCTTTTCCAAATTTCGGAAATGTGAATTTTTGATACAAAAAAGGGCGCTCGATTATAAAAAAGTTTAAGATCTATTTATGTGTCGTAAAGAAGAGTTATAAAAAATCTGAAACGATCACACTCACAAGCGAAGTCTCATCTTTCAAATGAGTCATCGTTCATCAAAATCGATCGAGAATTGCGACCAGCAAAATTTTTGCCGTGAATAGAGGTAACGCGTGAAGCGTGTATAGCGCGAAAAAAACCGTACAGCGCTTTGTACTGATTTACGGCAAACACTCTCCTTGCTACAATTATGTATCGATTCTGATGAACGATGGATCATTCGACAGGTGAACAACCACTTGTGCGGATGATCTTTTCCAAATTTCGGAAATGTGAATTTTTGATAAAAAAAAGGGCGCTCGATTATAAAAAAGTTTAATATCTATTTATTTGTAGTAAAGAAGAGTTATAAAAAATCTGAAACGATCACACTCACAAGCGAAGTCTCATCTTTCAAATGAGTCATCGTTCATCAAAATCGATCGAGAATTGCGACCAGCAGAATTTCTGCCGTGAATAGAGGTAACGCGTGAAGCGTGTATAGCGCGAAAAAACCGTACAGCGCTTTGTACTGATTTACGGCAAACACTCTCCTTGCTACAATTATGTATCGATTCTGATGAACGATGCATCATTCGACAGGTGAAGAACCACTTGTGCGGATGATCTTTTCCAAATTTCGGAAATGTGAATTTTTGATACAAAAAAGGGCGCTCGATTATAAAAAAGTTTAAGATCTATTTATTTGTAGTAAAGAAGAGTTATAAAAAATCTGAAACGATCACACTCACAAGCGAAGTCTCATCTTTCAAATGAGTCATCGTTCATCAAAATCGATCGAGAATTGCGACCAGCAGAAGTTTTGCCGTGAATAGAGGTAACGCGTGAAGCGTGTATAGCGCGAAAAAACCGTACAGCGCTTTGTACTGATTTACGGCAAACACTCTCCTTGCTACAATTATGTATCGATTCTGATGAACGATGCATCATTCGACAGGTGAAGAACCACTTGTGCGGATGATCTTTTCCAAATTTCGGAAATGTGAATTTTTGATACAAAAAAGGGCGCTCGATTATAAAAAAGTTTAAGATCTATTTATGTGTCGTAAAGAAGAGTTATAAAAAATCTGAAACGATCACACTCACTGTCACGTCTCGGGTGAGGGTCAATAACACGATTGTTATTCTACTCCTACCCTGACGGTTTCTTTATTTGCCCCTTTTTGGTCACGAGACCTACGCCTCGTCTACCGTGGGAGGGCCACGAGATCAGCGCTCAGAGAAGACTCGGAAGATAGGTGTATGAAAAATAGGTAGTGTTTGGGTGGTGGATAGGAGAAGTAGAAGGAGGAGGACCTGAGTCAAACTCTAGATAGTAGTACAGCGCAATATGTCACGTATGATTGGTGTCTGAATTGAGTAAAGGCGACTAATATGCTCGCGACGGCAGCACAGATGCCGTGTGACTTTGGCAGAATAGATGCCCAAGTCGGCCGCACAAAGGCCCCTAGCATATAACGCCTTTACGTGGCTGAAGTGAAGCCAAGCTACTTACACACAGACGGTGCTGTATGTCGGCCACAGGAAAGCCGGAGTAGCTATTCTGGGGCAGCAGTGATGCCCCGAGACGACCGTCAATCACAGGTGACAAATAATAATAATAATAATAATAGTGATAACGACTCGATAATGGTAAATGCTCAGGTCGTAGTGGTGAGAGGACTTGGATTCCGCAGGATTAAGGGAGTATTTACAATTTTGGAGTGATGTAAAAATGAGTACCCGGTTGCCAAAGAAAGTAATGGTTTGATTTTTACTCACGTTTATTAGGTAGCACAAGTGGCAGTAGTGGCAGTAGTAGTAGTAGTAGTAATAATAATAATGGTAATAGTTCGTTGGTAGACGATGCTTAATGCAACTTAACACTTAGTACGATTCTAGCGCGTTATAAGTACTGTGTACGACGTTGAACTGCTCACTTGTGGAGATATGCGGGATACTGATGGGTAGACTATTCGACGGGTTACTCCGGGATACTGCGGGATACTCCGGGATACTGAAGATGAGTGGCGAGGATCGCTCTTTTAAAGTCGTGAAGAGTCGTAATTTTCCCTGGTGGGGGCCTGGTGGCGTAGTTTTGTGAGGTTCTGATTGGCTGCTGGTGTCGTAGGTCCAGTGCATCGTTTGCAAAATCTTGGTCTTTTCGTAGAAAGGGTGGTGTTGTGGGGGTTGCTGATGCGGCTGGGAATCTTGGTTCTAGCGGACTGTCTGTTCGTGCCTTATCTACTGGTTTTGAATTGTGTGGGCCAGATTTCAGGGTTCATCTTGCGTCTTCTTGAGTCCGATTTCTTCTTGAGTCTAATTTCTTCTTGTGCGTGGGACCGAGTTCCTCTGATTTTCTGTTCTACGTGTTGGGTTGCATCCGCTTCCTTTGATTTTGGTGTCTATTGCGTTCTCGTGGTGTATTCTTCACGTTGATTTGGCGTTTTTATGGTAGATTTATAATGGTCGAACTCTTAATAACTAATTTGAGGATCTTCAAGGGTTAGTAAAGAGATTAATTAAATAGAATTGGATTTTAGGTACTTTGCTATTGATCAATGAAAATGTTACTCCTTTATCTTTCCCTTGAAGATTCTCTATGTTTACTAATGTACTTATAGTTGTTACGTATGTGACGCGAGATCGAGCGGGTGTCAGGTTCCCGTCGCGATATCGGGCGGCTCGAGCGCTTGGGCCCGTGACGTCGTTGCGGAGAGGAGTCGCGTGTCGACTCGCGTAGCGCAGCGCTTTCTTATCTCTAACGTGTGATGTACGGTGGTCATGTGGCGTTGCATGAAAATTCCTGAGTTCGAATTTTAAGCTATGCATTATTAATAGTATTTATTAACTGAATTTTCATGGGACGTCACACTCACAAGCGAAGTCTCATCTTTCAAATGAGTCATCGTTCATCAAAATCGATCGAGAATTGCGACCAGCAGAATTTTTGCCGTGAATAGAGGTAACACGTGAAGCGTGTATAGCGCGAAAAAAACCGTACAGCGCTTTGTACTGATTTACGGCAAACACTCTCCTTGCTACAATAACGTATCGATTCTGATGAACGATGGATCATTCGACAGGTGAACAACCACTTGTGCGGATGATCTTTTCCAAATTTCGGAAATGTGAATTTTTGATAAAAAAAAGGGCGCTCGATTATAAAAAAGTTTAATATCTATTTATTTGTAGTAAAGAAGAGTTATAAAAAATCTGAAACGATCACACTCACAAGCGAAGTCTCATCTTTCAAATGAGTCATCGTTCATCAAAATCGATCGAGAATTGCGACCAGCAGAATTTTTGCCGTGAATAGAGGTAACGCGTGAAGCGTGTATAGCGCGAAAAAACCGTACAGCGCTTTGTACTGATTTACGGCAAACACTCTCCTTGCTACAATTATGTATCGATTCTGATGAACGATGCATCATTCGACAGGTGAAGAACCACTTGTGCGGATGATCTTTTCCAAATTTCGGAAATGTGAATTTTTGATACAAAAAAGGGCGCTCGATTATAAAAAAGTTTAAGATCTATTTATGTGTCGTAAAGAAGAGTTATAAAAAATCTGAAACGATCACACTCACAAGCGAAGTCTCATCTTTCAAATGAGTCATCGTTCATCAAAATCGATCGAGAATTGCGACCAGCAGAAGTTTTGCCGTGAATAGAGGTAACGCGTGAAGCGTGTATAGCGCGAAAAAAACCGTACAGCACTTTGTACTGATTTACGGCAAACACTCTCCTTGCTACAATTATGTATCGATTCTGATGAACGATGGATCATTCGACAGGTGAACAACCACTTGTGCGGATGATCTTTTCCAAATTTCGGAAATGTGAATTTTTGATAAAAAAAAGGGCGCTCGATTATAAAAAAGTTTAATATCTATTTATTTGTAGTAAAGAAGAGTTATAAAAAATCTGAAACGATCACACTCACAAGCGAAGTCTCATCTTTCAAATGAGTCATCGTTCATCAAAATCGATCGAGAATTGCGACCAGCAGAAGTTTTTCCGTGAATAGAGGTAACGCGTGAAGCGTGTATAGCGCGAAAAAAACTGTACAGCGCTTTGTACTGATTTATGGCAAACACTCTCCTTGCTACAATTATGTATCGATTCTGATGAACGATGGATCATTCGACAGGTGAAGAACCACTTGTGCGGATGATCTTTTCCAAATTTCGGAAATGTGAATTTTTGATACAAAAAAGGGCGCTCGATTATAAAAAAGTTTAATATCTATTTATTTGTAGTAAAGAAGAGTTATAAAAAATCTGAAACGATCACACTCACAAGCGAAGTCTCATCTTTCAAATGAGTCATCGTTCATCAAAATCGATCGAGAATTGCGACCAGCAGAAGTTTTGCCGTGAATAGAGGTAACGCGTGAAGCGTGTATAGCGCGAAAAAAACCGTACAGCGCTTTGTACTGATTTATGGCAAACACTCTCCTTGCTACAATTATGTATCGATTCTGATGAACGATGGATCATTCGACAGGTGAAGAACCACTTGTGCGGATGATCTTTTGCAAATTTCGGAAATGTGAATTTTTGATACAAAAAAGGGCGCTCGATTATAAAAAAGTTTAAGATCTATTTATGTGTCGTAAAGAAGAGTTATAAAAAATCTGAAACGATCACACTCACAAGCGAAGTCTCATCTTTCAAATGAGTCATCGTTCATCAAAATCGATCGAGAATTGCGACCAGCAGAATTTTTGCCGTGAATAGAGGTAACGCGTGAAGCGTGTATAGCGCGAAAAAACCGTACAGCGCTTTGTACTGATTTACGGCAAACACTCTCCTTGCTACAATTATGTATCGATTCTGATGAACGATGCATCATTCGACAGGTGAAGAACCACTTGTGCGGATGATCTTTTCCAAATTTCGGAAATGTGAATTTTTGATACAAAAAAGGGCGCTCGATTATAAAAAAGTTTAAGATCTATTTATGTGTCGTAAAGAAGAGTTATAAAAAATCTGAAACGATCACACTCACAAGCGAAGTCTCATCTTTCAAATGAGTCATCGTTCATCAAAATCGATCGAGAATTGCGACCAGCAGAAGTTTTGCCGTGAATAGAGGTAACGCGTGAAGCGTGTATAGCGCGAAAAAAACCGTACAGCGCTTTGTACTGATTTACGGCAAACACTCTCCTTGCTACAATTATGTATCGATTCTGATGAACGATGGATCATTCGACAGGTGAAGAACCACTTGTGCGGATGATCTTTTCCAAATTTCGGAAATGTGAATTTTTGATACAAAAAAGGGCGCTCGATTATAAAAAAGTTTAAGATCTATTTATGTGTCGTAAAGAAGAGTTATAAAAAATCTGAAACGATCACACTCACAAGCGAAGTCTCATCTTTCAAATGAGTCATCGTTCATCAAAATCGATCGAGAATTGCGACCAGCAGAAGTTTTGCCGTGAATAGAGGTAACGCGTGAAGCGTGTATAGCGCGAAAAAACCGTACAGCGCTTTGTACTGATTTACGGCAAACACTCTCCTTGCTACAATTACGTATCGATTCTGATGAACGATGCATCATTCGACAGGTGAAGAACCACTTGTGCGGATGATCTTTTCCAAATTTCGGAAATGTGAATTTTTGATACAAAAAAGGGCGCTCGATTATAAAAAAGTTTAAGATCTATTTATGTGTCGTAAAGAAGAGTTATAAAAAATCTGAAACGATCACACTCACAAGCGAAGTCTCATCTTTCAAATGAGTCATCGTTCATCAAAATCGATCGAGAATTGCGACCAGCAGAAGTTTTGCCGTGAATAGAGGTAACGCGTGAAGCGTGTATAGCGCGAAAAAAACCGTACAGCGCTTTGTACTGATTTACGGCAAACACTCTCCTTGCTACAATTATGTATCGATTCTGATGAACGATGGATCATTCGACAGGTGAAGAACCACTTGTGCGGATGATCTTTTCCAAATTTCGGAAATGTGAATTTTTGATACAAAAAAGGGCACTCGATTATAAAAAAGTTTAAGATCTATTTATGTGTCGTAAAGAAGAGTTATAAAAAATCTGAAACGATCACACTCACAAGCGAAGTCTCATCTTT
This sequence comes from Ancistrocerus nigricornis, assembly GCA_916049575.1. Lineage (NCBI taxonomy): Eukaryota > Metazoa > Arthropoda > Insecta > Hymenoptera > Vespidae > Ancistrocerus > Ancistrocerus nigricornis. The sequence goes on along the minus strand of OU696667.1, from coordinate 18,226,674 downwards.
CAAATGAGTCATCGTTCATCAAAATCGATCGAGAATTGCGACCAGCATAATTTTTGCCGTGAATAGAGGTAACGCGTGAAGCGTGTATAGCGCGAAAAAACCGTACAGCGCTTTGTACTGATTTACGGCAGACACTCTCCTTGCTACAATTATGTATCGATTCTGATGAACGATGCATCATTCGACAGGTGAAGAACCACTTGTGCGGATGATCTTTTCCAAATTTCGGAAATGTGAATTTTTGATACAAAAAAGGGCGCTCGATTATAAAAAAGTTTAAGATCTATTTATGCGTCGTTGTTACGTCCCAGGGAACAATAACAATAATTATATTAATAAATGAATAAAATGGTAAAGAAAGGAAAGACAAAGATATTTTACCTCTTTTGGGGTTGTAGCGTCTACGCGACGCAACCCTGGGATGAGGAAAAGAGTGTCGTGAGAGAGAAAAAGAGAGAAGTTAAATAGGGAGAATATTTTGTACAGGCCACGGTTTTTGAAATAGTAATTTCACTTAAATGAGACCCTTTTCCCAGATCGCCTTGACCTTCCCATCTACAGATAAACCTCAAATTACACCCTTTCTTTCTGTTAGTTAATTTATCCTCACAAGAACGACAGATTGACAGCGCGTTCGTGAAGGAATAAAATATCGCAGAAAGAGAGAGACAAATCTAAATTCCAGAGAGAACGCAAACTTACTGCGCGCTCGATGGGATGAACGCAGATGAATGCGCGCATCAAAAACTCAATGAAACTGATTACAATTATTATTGGGGGAGGTCAAGGGAATGTATATACTTAATTAGGTATAGGAAAAAGAGAACGCAGATGAATGCGCGGTCTTTAAACCAGTACCCCAAAAACGAGAGAACGCAAATGAATGCGCGCTCCTTATTATTATTCAAAGAAAAGGTTAGAGGAGAAAAAGGAAAACAAAAAGTTTATGATGAACAACAATTTACACATGAATTTAATTAGTAAATAGTGAAAAACCAACTTACAATTTCTTAAGTGATTCGTTTAAGGAAGATCTGGTCAAGTCTTCGACTAGTTAGGCTCTTAATGTGATTTTAGAGAAAAACGAAATGAACTTAGTTTGAACGAAATTAAAATGTTTAAGAGAACTTCTTGAATACGAATGGTGGCGAGCCGCGCTCGGCCATCGCTTTTAAAAACTAGCCATCCACTAAAACCCCTCCTAATTTCCGAATTTAGGCCCTTCATTGGCTATAGGTCTTTGAACTTCGGGGGTGCATAGTGGGGACTAGGTTTTCCTTATGATCTAGGCAGGAGTGGGAGTTGGTGCATTCGCAGCCCAGCGTAGGCGTAAGCGTGCTCCCAAGTCCCCTCCCTTGTCTCTTTGGTCGCGTCTTACTTATTAATTTTCTTAGCAATTAACTTGCTTAATTAATTAATTAACATTTACATGCGTTCATGCAACATTACATTTTCTCACTCATACTACACTAAATCACACATACACTCTCATGCTTTTATTCTTATTGTTTAATTATTATTTTGAGTGTTGAATAATAATAGTTGCCTACTACTCACTCTCAGTTTTCTATTACATGCATACTACATTTTACTTCTTCATGCATCTATACCTTGTTATGTCCGCCAATTACCTGAGGAATATTTTGAATTTTAATTTAATAAAGTAAAAGTCTGCGTGGCAGACGGGTTAAAACTCTCAGGTCATTGACGGTCATAAAACTCGTAAAGAGTGCGAGGCGCAGGCGATGGAATTTTCCGTGCGGCGTCGAATAATGCATCGACGTCCCACGGAAGAAGAAACAAACCATGCGCCTATCCGTAAAAACCGGACACCACCGGAGCTTAGTTTTTTCAATATATACAAACTCTCGAACGCACATCGCCTAAGTCACGTACGCAACTCTCGAACAAAGGCGCCATACAAGGCATGCGGTACAGTCCGCTGCAGAAAATTAGGAGAATGCATTCCTTTAAATAATAATGTTGGTATTTTTCCTTCTTTATAAATGGTTAAATAATGTTAAAACAAATGAATATTATCATGATTGACTATTAAAATAATATGAGACTCCATATAATGAAATATACCATTAAATAAGGAAGGAATGAACAACGCGTATAAATAAATAATAAGACTAAATCTAAGGTGAAGGTATAGATGCATGAAAAGGTAGAATGTAGTATGCATGTTGCAGAAAACTGAGAGTGAGCAGTAGGCTACTATTACTATTCAATATTTTAAATAATAATTAAATAATAAGAATAAAAGCATGAGAATGTATGTGTGATTTAGTGTAGTATGAGTGAGAAATGTAATGTTGCATGAACGCATGTAAATGTTGATTAGTTAATTAAGCAAATTAATTATTAAGAAAATTAATAAGTAAGAAGCGACCAAAGGAGAGAAGGGAGGGGATTTGGGAGCGCGCTTACGCCTACGCTTAGCTGCGAATGCACCAACTCCCACTCCTGCCTAGGTCATAGGGAAAACCTAGTCTCCACTATGCACCCCCGAAGTTCAAAGGTCCATAGCCAATGAAGGGCCTAATTTTGGAAATTAGGAGGGATTTTAGTGGAGGGCTAGTTTTTAAAAGCGATGGCCGAGCGCGGCTCGCCCCCATTCGTATTCAAGAAGTTTTCTTAAAAGCATTTTCTTTGAACTTAAAAATAAATTGACTTTGTTTTACTCTTAAACGTATTAAGAAGCTAACTAGCCAGAGACTTGAAGAGATTTTTCTTGGTTCATCAAAAACCATCTAAGAAATTGTAAGTTGTTTCTTTATCTTTCTAATTAAATTTTCGTGTGAAATTTGTTGTTCATTATTATAAATGCTTCTTCCTTTCTTCCAACCATTTCCTCAAAACAATTTAGGGAGCGCGCAGTCATTTGCGTTCTCCCTTTTGGAATAAAAGAGCGCGCACTCGCCTGCGTTCTCTTTTTTCCTTTGAATAATAATAAAGAGCGCGCATTCATCTGCGTTCTCTCGGTTTTCCGGGGTATTGGTTAAAGAGCGCGCAGTCATTTTGCGTTCCCTTTTTCCTATATCTAATTAAGTAGATTCATTACCCTTGACCTCCTTCAATAATAATTATAATTAGCTTCATTGAGTTTTGATGCGCGCATTTTTCTGCGTTCATCCCATTGAGCGCGCAGTAACTTTGCGTTCTCTTTGGATATTAGTTTTGTCTCTCTCTCTTTCTGCGATATTTTATTCCGTCACGAGCGCGCTGTAAATCTGTCGTTCTCGTGAGGATAAATTCCTAGCAGAAAGAAAGGGTATAATTTGAGTTTTCCTGCAGATGGGAAGGTCAAGGCGATCGGGAAAGAAAATCTCATTCAAGAGGAGTAATTATTTTAAAAAACCGTGGCCTGTAACCAAAAACTCCCCCGTTTCTCCCCCCACTTCATTGCTAGAGGAGTATTTGGCCACGGAGCATCCGTATAAGGATTTTGTCAAAGAGTTCGAAGCAGCATTACAAAAATTTGCAAAGAAGTAAAGGTAAACCCCTCTCCATTTCTTTTCCTTTGTTTTTATCTCCCTCTCGCGACACTCTGTCCTCATCCCAGGGTTGCGTCGCGTAGACGCTACAACCCCAAAAGAGGTAAAATATCTTTGTCTTTCCTTTCTTTACCATTTTATTCATTTATTAATATAATTATTGTTGTTGTTCCCCGGGACGTAACATATTTTTGGTGACAGCGGTGGGATACGCATAAAGAGTGTCGGTAATCAATCGGGTGGTAAAAATGTCGACGGAAGAAGCATCAATTAGGGCGTCTGTGTCCCAACAAAGTACCCTTGAACAACAAACACAACAACAACAATTGCAGCAACATCACCGTTTGCTACACTCACAACAAGAAACAATAAATAGCCTGGCAGAAATCTGCAAGAAAGTGGAAGACCAACAACAAGAGATCGAAGAACTAAGAAGTCGAATCGCAAGGCCAGGTACGCCCCCACACCTGGGAACAGCACTCTCCGGAAATGATGTAAGTCATCTTTACGGTTTATCCTCATTTAGAGACGCGTTAGATGCTATCCCGGTCTATGACGGGCAAAATATGGCTTTTGTATACTTCGCGGAAGGGTGCGAAGAAGCGTTAAATATGATCACGCCTAGGAGCGAAGAAAATTTAGTAAAATCTGCTAGAAACAAGTTACGCGGGGATGCCCATCGCGCAATATTAGGAATGCAATTTAGAACGATGAACGAATTGGTCAATTATCTTAGGAATATATACGGTCCGCGTGAAACGGTTTATGAAGCACAAGGAAAATTAGCTTATATATGCCAAAAACCCGAAGAAAGTGTAATAACGTACGCAAATAGGGTGCGAGAAATCGGGAAACGAATAATTGATGCCGAAAAACGTAGAAGTAATAACGTGTCGGAAAGCTTCAAAAAACTCAACGAGGAAAATTTAGTAAATAGCTTTAATCGAGGTCTAAAACCGGAAATCGCGACTAGGATCCGTCGTGGCGAAGCATTACACGCGACTATAAATCAAGCGATTGATATAGAAAAGGAATTGGAGGCAATAAATAATATTAGGAGCGTGGCATTAGGAGCGACGGCAAACTCTCGCGAAAATCGAAAGGATCAATTTCCCGTTCGTAGCATTCAACAAAGTACGGTACAATGTCAGATTTGCAATAAAATGAATCATATAGCACGGGACTGCTGGTCTTATACAGGGAAATATCCGTGGAATAATAGAAACAACGGCCAACAGAATCAGAGAAATTTCGGAAATCAAAATTTTAATAATCCATATCAACAACGGAATAATAGTAACAATCAAAATCAAAATCAATATCCGCGACCAAATAACTACGAGCAACGAAATTTTTATCAAAATCCGCGACCGAATTACGTGCAGCCCTCTGGAAATAATTACAATCCGGATACGAACCGTCGGGATAATAACCAACCGCGAAACTTAGGATCGGGCCCGCAGGATATCTCAAAATCTAACAATCGAACGAACGCTACTAAGGGGCAACCGACGCGGCCCGTCAGAATTTGTAATTGCAATGATTTTCGAGAGAATGAGGTCGAAGGAGAAGGTTATGACGATCAGGGAAACGATATTTGCCACGCTCAGCCGGACGCTATGAGCGCGGAATAGGCAGAGCGTCCTTCGAAAAACCACGCGAAAATTACGATACTTGGCATGAACAATGGATAAGCCCAAATGAAAAGGTAAAATGTAATCATAAGCGTGAATTTAAGGAAACTAATAATGGGGATAGATATGGAATTATACGAAACGGCTGGCATTATGAGTGCTATGGCCGCAAAAATGAAAATATAAAAACGTATGGAAAGACATACGAAAATAAAAATGAAATTGAAAATAAAAATGAAAATGAAAATGAAATTAAAAATGAAAATGAAATTGAAAATGAAAATGAAAATGAAAATGAAATTAAAAATGAAAATGTGTGACGTCCCATGAAAATTCCACTAATAATTATTATTGACAATACATAGCTTAAATTCAAACTTAAGAATTTTCATGCAACGCCACGCTTACGAATATGAAACGTGTCCGCCGTACATCTCACACGAGAGATAAGAAAGCGCTGCGCTACGCGAGCTGACACGCGACCCCTCCCCGCAACGACGTCACGGGCCCAAGCGCTCGAGCCGCCTGATATCGCGACGGGAACCCGACACCCGCTCGATCTCGCGTCACATACGTAACAACTATAAGTACATTAGTAAACATAGAGAATCTTCAAGGGAAAGATAAAGGAGTAACATTTTCATTGATCAATAGCAAAGTACCTAAAATCCAATTCTATTTAATTAGTCTCTTTACTAACCCTCGAAGATCCTCAAATTAGTTATTAAGAGTTCGACCATTATAAATCTACCATAAAAACGCCAAATCAACGTGAAGAATACACCACGAAAACGCAATATCAAAGGAAACGGATGCAACCCAACACGCAGAACAGAAAACCAGATTCAAGAAGAAACCAGACTCAAGAAGAAATTGGACTCAAAAAGACGCAAGACGAACTTCGAAATCCGGTCTATACAACTCGAAACCAACGGATAAAACACGAACGGACAGTCCGCTAAAACCAGGATTCCCAGCCGCATCAGCATCCACCACAACACCCCCCTTTCCACAAAAAACCAAGATTTAGCAAACGATGCACCGGACCCTACGACACCAACAACCAATGAAAATCTCACAAGGTGTCGCCATCAGGCCCCACTCTTCACCAAAGCTACCCCTTCTCAGCAGCATCAGAAGACATAAAAATCAGTAACGAGCGAAGAATCATCAGTCTACAAGCACACACAGTCTACCTTTTGTCACAGTCTACCCATTAGTCTACAAGTCTACAAGTCTACAAGTCTACAAGTCTACAAGCACACACAGTCTACCTTTTGTCACAGTCTACCCATTAGTCTACAAGTCTACAAGTCTACAAGTCTACAAGCAAGGTCTACAAGCAAAGTCTACGTTAAACAAGTCTACAAGCAAAGTCTATATCCTACTTTCTACTTCTTGTCAATCCGAATAGTCAATCGCGAAAGTGTAGTGTATACCTTAGAATACCAGCGACCCTCTACCGAACGTCCAACTGCCTAAGACAAAGCGCCAACATCTACTGTAAGTTATAACTATAACCATTGTCAATCATTGTAGACTCCGGGATCGGATACCTCTATCACGGTCTCGTCAAACTCCTATCCAACCTTCAGCTCTCCTACTTACAATACTACCTCACTCTTTTTCTCACTCTGCATATTGCCATCTGGCACAGCGCATACTAGCGAGGTGCAGCGTTGGGAACACTCACCGCGCATACTAGCGAGGAGCAGCGGTGGGAACACTCACCGCGCATACGAGCTAGGAGCAGTATTGGGAACACTCACCGCGCATACGAGCTAGGAGCAGCGGCGGGATACACCCTGCGCCAGTTCCTAGCAAGGAAGTCTTTCTGAACGTTTCATTATTTAACCAGCCAACGAAAGGCAGATTTTAAACCTCCTAAATTCCCATTCCCCCGACCCGGAGACAATCACCTTAGAGCAAGGACGATACTCAGGCATTTATATACATGTACCGCTATTCATACTATCAGTGACCGCTATTGCTTTTATCATTATCCTATAGAATAAACGTAATTATTATTATTATTTCTATCGCTTTCTTTTACTCTTCAATAACTCATTGCGATTCCTCTCCTCCGATCTCTTGGCCGCCCACGGTAGACGAGGCGTAGGTCTCGTGACCAAAACAGGCCAAATCTTTAAACCGTCCGGGTAGGTGTAGAGTAACGAACGTGTTATTGGCCCTCACCCGAGACGTGACATAATTTTTTATGGTGGCAGCGGTGGGATATAAGAGATCATTAGAAGGATAGGAACCAGCGTGAAGTTTTACTAAAACCATTAAGAAACTAAGAAACTGATAGAATTTACTAAAATCCGCGGATAGGAATAACCGAGGGATTAGGAAAATTAATCATTAGCAACTTCTAAATCCACTAACTCTTACTACATTCACGTAAATCGAAAATCTTCTAACTCGTACTAAATTCACTTAAATCAAAATGACGGACAAACGACAAACGCGTCAAATGGCTACCGCGACTACGGAATCAGAAATCGCACTTATTCAAGAACAACTACTCGCTAAAGAGGCTCGTTTAAAGGAACAATCCGTAAGAATGCAGGAACAGGCAATACTAATTGAAGAACAAACTAGGCAATTACGACTCGAAAAAGAAGCCATCGAAAAATCGAAACGCAACGAATCAGGATTACTAGACCAGATCTTAGCAGAAGTACGCGCGGAATTAAATCCATTACGAAGCTTAGGCGGTAAAATCACAGAATTACAAGACAAAATGGAGGAAATTCAAAGAAGGACACGCGATCCACCGCCGAGAAACATAGACGCTGAGACTCTTTCAGAGCTTAATCCACCTTCAATAGCACCGCGTGAACCTATTCGCCCAATGCTAAGGTTAAAAGATGCAATCGAATCAGTACCGCGCTACGATGGTTATAAAATACCCGTATATCAATTTGCCACAGCCTGCGAAAGAGCACGCGACATGGTAGCCGAAGAAGCCGAACCGGCTTTAGTAAATTTAATAATAAACAAATTATATGGACACGCGTACCAAGCAGTAGAAGATGCCAACGTCACCTCCGTAAATCAACTCATCGATAGGCTAAAATCAATTTTCGCGCCGAAGAAATCTTTAAATCAATATAGGGGAGAATTAGGAAATCTTGTAAAGAGGCACAACGAACACATCCTGGACTACATCGGTCGAGTCAAGGAGATTAGAGCAGCCATAATGGACGGCGAAAAGGCCCTACGTGGAGACGCCCTGTCGAGCGTTGCTAAACGCGAAATCGACTTAGATGCTCTAGAAGGTTTTATGGACGGTTTACCACCGGATTTAAAAATGCGCATGAAAGTCGAAGGTTACTACGATCTAGACGACGCATTCCTAAAGGCCATCCATGTAACTAAAGTCATGGAAACCGAGGCTCAAAAACATAAACGCAGGGATTACACTGATTCATATCGCAACAGAAATGAAGACAAATGATATACTCCACCGACTCGCGATCAACTCCCTACTACTTCGTATAACAACGCATCGCCTCAATTCACCGGAAACCTAAATAAAACACCGCCTCGAACCGAGTACGTTCCCAACAATCAAGCGCGAAACACGTCACAAGCTGTTGGAGGAGATCCACCAGCTTCTAAAATCTGCCGCTACTGCAAAAACCTGGGTCACGAAATTTCGGAATGCCGAAAATTAGCGTATAGACGCTCAATGGAAGCAAAGGCAAAGACCGAAAACAACAATCCGGGAAACTCTCGAGGCCGCCCGGAACCGAGCGACGTCCGCCGGGTCGCCCAAGAGCAAGGGCGTCAGATCATGACGATGGAGGAAAAACCATCAACAAGCACCGCGACGTTGCCACAATAAGGCTTGACCAAAAAGGCACCGTCCCCTCTGTTCTCATCAAATCGCCGAATTTACCACGTTCCACTTCTCTCATGATTGACTCTGGCTCCGAAATCAACGTACTTAAAGAAAAGGTTCTCGAATCAAATATCAAAATCGATCGTTCAATCATACTAAATCTACGCGGGATATCTTCTAATCACGTGACTTCCTTAGGGCTCGTCACAGTCTCTCTCCTAGGACATCCCGTGTCTTTTCATATCGTCGACGACTCATTTCCTATTAAACAAAACGGAATCTTAGGATCCGAATTCCTCGCTAAACAAGCGGTCACAGTCGACTATGAAAACAAATGCATACGTTGGAACAACGTTTTCGTACCATTTCAAGAGTACAAGACGGTACTCGTAAACAAACGATCGGTAACTCCCTTCTACTTCCACATCTCCAATCCGGAAATTCAATTCGGATACTTACCTCTCTTTAAGCCAGGTGATGGAGTCTATGTAGGCGAAGCTCTCGTTACAAATCATAAGGGTAAAGCCTACCTACCTGTTTTCAATACCTCCGAGGACGATATTGAAATACAAGTGCCAACGCTGACCCTGCAAGAATATGATATGCAACGAGACGACGCCGACATCACACAACAAGGTCACGATGTAATGACCATACCATATGTTCAAAATCCAGAAGACACACGCGACAAACGCTTCACCGAAATAAAAAATTTACTACGTCTCGAACACTTAAATCCAGAAGAACGTGCAAACATCGAAAAACTAATCCAAGAAAACGCTGATCGATTCCACATACCAGGAGATTATCTCGGAGCAGCCTCAGGAATGAACCACACGATTCATCTCACCGACGAAATCCCCATAAATACTAAACAATACCGATTCCCACCAATTCACAAAGACGAAATCAATAAACAAGTAAGCGAACTCTTGGAAAACGAAGTAATAGAACATTCTAAATCACCGTACAACTCACCAGTTTGGATTGTACCGAAGAAGCCGGATTCTCACGGAAACAAACGATGGCGAATGGTTATAGATTACCGCGCTTTAAACGAAAAAACGATAGGAGATGCGTATCCACTTCCAAATATAGTAGAAATTCTAGATCAATTAGGAGGAGCCAAATATTTTTCATGTTTCGATCTCGCAACGGGATTTCATCAAATCGAAATGGCCGAAAAGGATAGGGAAAAGACAGCTTTTTCTACGCCTCATGGTCACTACCACTTCAAAAGAATGCCTTTCGGATTAAAGAACGCACCGGCTACATTTCAAAGACTCATGGACAACGTATTATCAGGTCTTCAGGGGAACGAACTCTTCGTCTATCTTGATGACGTAGTCATATACGCTCGCTCGCTCCAGGAGCACGAGGCCAAGTTCAACCGGCTGGCGAAGAGATTACGCGAAGCGAACCTGAAACTCCAACCTGATAAGTGCGAATTCTTAAGACGAGAAGTCAGTTACCTTGGGCACATCATAAGCGAAGAAGGCGTGAAGCCCGATCCGAAGAAAATAGAATCAGTTTCAAACTTTCCAAAACCGCGCAATGCTAAAAACATTAAACAATTTCTAGGACTCGCAGGATACTATCGTCGATTCATTCCAAATTTTTCTAAAACAGCGAAACCACTAACCGAACTTTTGAAGAAGGATAAACCTTTCAAATGGGAAATCACACAAGAAAACGCATTTAACATTCTTCGAAAAGCTCTTTGCACTGAACCAATTCTACAATATCCTGATTTTACTAAACCTTTCTTACTTACCACTGACGCATCAGGATACGCTATAGGCGGAGTATTAAGTCAAGGTCAAACCGGAAAAGACCTTCCCATCGCATACACTTCACGTTTACTAAATAAAGCAGAACAAAATTATTCCACTATTGAAAAAGAATGTTTAGCTATCGTCTACTGCATCAATCATTTTCGACCATATTTATACGGCAGGAAATTCACAATAATAACGGATCATAAACCTTTAATTTGGTTACACTCAATAAAAGACCCGTCATCCAGACTCTGTAAATGGAGATTAAAAATCGCTGAATATGAATACGATATCTTATACAAAGAAGGCAGAATAAATTTAAACGCAGACGCATTATCAAGAAATCCACCAGAAGCTACAACATTTCCAATTTACCAAACGCATTCTTATGTGACTATCGAAGACGTAACAGATGAAAATGAAGAACCAACATCTCTCTTAATGATTGAAGCAAATAAACAACTAGCGATTGAATGGAAAAGGGAATCAGAAGAAGTTAGAATGCTGCCTGTCACAAGGAGCATGGCGAGACAGAACCCTCCCAAACCCACCCACATAGAACAGTCATCAAAAAGAAGAAAACAACAAGAAGAGGAAGAGGAAGAAGAAGAAGATGAAGAAGAGGAAGACGAAGAAGAAGATGATGACAATCTAAGTTTTCATACCAATTCTTCACCGGAACCGTCAAGTGACGAGGACGAACCCCTTATTCCACCTGCTTCAATCCCATACGATTTCAACACCCCTCAAAAGGGACCACAATTCATCGAAACTCGTGATAGTCTGCTAACACAAAAATGCGATCATTTGATATTTCTATATTCTGACGGAACACCTTTCGATCAAGGAGCACTGGATTACCAAAAGGAAGAAATACTACCCAAATACCAAAACCTTACTTTCGAACGTGCAAAAGTCACATCTATAAAAAGCAAAAAACTAATCGCCATTCCAATAAAACTAAATTCTCGAACTCCAATAACCACGGAAAATCTACTAAACGGGATCAGATCTCTCTACGACGTAGTCATGGAATTACAACTAACAACCATCGCAATAGCAAAAACTAATCACTTCGACGAAATACCATGGAAGTATTTTGAAAAGAAAGTTAAAAATATTCTCAGCGATTCTCAAATAACTATCCGCGTATGCAAAAGCCTCATACAAACACCACCAACAGAAAAACGGAACGAACTAATTCACGAAAATCATTCATCAGCCGCAGGAGGACACAAAGGAGTAAATAAAACTTACAAACGCCTCAGACAAAATTACTATTGGAACACCATGAAAAAGGATATACAGGAATTCATACAAAAATGCCGCGATTGCCAAATTAAAAAACTAACTCGAATCAAAACTAAACAACCAATGGTTTTAACAGACACACCCGGTAGTTCTTTTGACAAAATAGCATTAGACATAGTAGGTCCTCTACCACTAACCAGAAAAGGAAGGAAATATATACTAACCATGCAAGATCTATTAACCAAATTTTGTATTGCAGTACCATTAATCGAAGCAACCTCCAAAACCATAGCAGATAAAATTTTGAAAAACTTGATCTGTCGATATGGAGCCCCTCAGGCAATATTGACCGACCAAGGAGCCAATTTCGTTGGCACCATAATACGGTATTTAACAAAGAAATTCAAAATCAAACATTTTAAAACAACCGCGTATCATCCGCAATCAAACGGATCCATAGAACGGTCACATCATGTTTTGACCGAATATCTTAAAACTCACGTCGATCGGAATTCAGATTGGGACGATTGGCTCGATTTAGCAATTTTTAATTATAATACCAATGTACATGAAGGTACTCGTCATACGCCATTCGAACTAGTTTTTGGAAAAATCGCACGTCAACCATCCTCTGATCCACCGATCGAGGAAAACATAGACCTCACCTATCAAGATTACTTAACAAACCTTTTTCATAAAATTAAGGATTCACAGGAACTAGCTCGTCAAAATCTTATAGAAGCGAAACAGAGATCAAAACATTATTACGACCGCAATTTAAATCCACAAAATTTCCAAGTTGGAGACTTCGTATTTTGTTTAAAATTACCCCAAACAGGGAAGATGTCAGATCAATACACTGGTCCTCACGAAGTAGTCGAAATCATGCCCGATAATAATGTTCGGATCTTAATGTCAGGAAAGCGCCGCGTAATGCATAAAAATAGACTCAAACTTTCTAGAATAAGAGACAGCGCACACTAAATTTCTATTTACCAATTTTAATAGAATACTACAATATTTATGCCTTCGCTTATATGCACATTCCAAATGGCACTTTTAGCCATCATCATTGTAATCCCCTTACCCACATACGGAACTCTTGGCCTTATCGGATCCCATTGCAACGACTATCATCTCAACGTCACCACGGTATCACTCTCAGGTATAGCGGAATGCGACCTGACCATCTCAACAACTAACATAGAGACCATCCACATACAATATCCACAGCTGTCGGAATACGACACCACCAAGATGATACGGCGCAAGGCCAAATTCTTACTACTCCGTAATGCACTCACGTGTGACTGTAATACACAAGGGTAAACACACTTACCTGATGGATTACAAATTTTGGAAACCAATATCAACCAATACGACGTCCTTTGCAAAAGGCATCGCACATCAATTAGAAGAAGAAAATAGCCAACAACATACCTCCATCGTGTATACAGTAGTGAGCAAAGACATTACAAAACACAAGAGGAATCATTAATTGATTACACTCTCATCCGCACTGAATATTCTATTTATTCATAATCAACTTGGACGTATTTCATTCTTGGACGTATTCACCATCCGTAAATTCGGAGAAGCGCCAGATTACATGGCAATGACAGCTGGAGAGATGATACACTTACAACCAGTAAGGAGTATCCCAATCGAACTAACACTGAGGAGAAGTAATATATGACATGCTCCCAGTGCAGAGGAAAAAACGAACCTCTTTCTTCCAAAATCAAGAGTGATTATTCATTTCAAGAAAAAGCAGAAACAACAGCCTATTACCAGTGATGTACCTCATCGAAGATCCATGGATCTGATTTTCAACAAATCCAATTTCATTCCCTTCTATCGAATCAACAGGCCTTGAGTACCACTATCAGTCCCCAGAAGAAAGAAAAAATCGCCCCCACACGTAAACAATCACTTTTGTAAATTCGAATCCTATTTATTCTATGAAGGCATATTTATCTTCTATTTCAGTTATATTTTATTCTAATTCTCGAATTATCATATTCTACATATCTATTTTATACTTCAATTATATTTTATTCTAATTTTCAAAATATCGTATATTACATATCTATCTTCTATTTCAATTATACTCTATTCTAATTTTCAAATTACCATATTTTACATATCTATTTTATATTTCAATTTATATTTTATATTAATTTTCAAATTATTATATTTTAATCTCGTTCTCATAAGCATTGTAAACCCTACTATAGACACTTACCTTATTCTCTTATACTTATACTCAAACATATATAAATCAATTATAAATTAAGTATTTCAATTCTAAGTCCATTCACGCGTATATACATTTACTTTTCTTTCTCATTAGAGCATCGCACTACTAATTTATGAGAAAGAACAACCACATAGTGCTTGTTCTTTTTCCAAGGGGGGAGGTGTGACGTCCCATGAAAATTCCACTAATAATTATTATTGACAATACATAGCTTAAATTCAAACTTAAGAATTTTCATGCAACGCCACGCTTACGAATATGAAATGTGTCCGCCGTACATCTCACACGAGAGATAAGAAAGCGCTGCGCTACGCGAGCTGACACGCGACCCCTCTCCGCAACGACGTCACGGGCCCAAGCGCTCGAGCCGCCTGATATCGCGACGGGAACCCGACACCCGCTCGATCTCGCGTCACATACGTAACAACTATAAGTACATTAGTAAACATAGAGAATCTTCAAGGGAAAGATAAAGGAGTAACATTTTCATTGATCAATAGCAAAGTACCTAAAATCCAATTCTATTTAATTAGTCTCTTTACTAACCCTCGAAGATCCTCAAATTAGTTATTAAGAGTTCGACCATTATAAATCTACCATAAAAACGCCAAATCAACGTGAAGAATACACCACGAAAACGCAATATCAAAGGAAACGGATGCAACCCAACACGCAGAACAGAAAACCAGATTCAAGAAGAAACCAGACTCAAGAAGAAATTGGACTCAAAAAGACGCAAGACGAACTTCGAAATCCGGTTTATACAACTCGAAACCAACGGATAAAACACGAACGGACAGTCCGCTAAAACCAGGATTCCCAGCCGCATCAGCATCCACCACAACACCCCCCTTTCCACAAAAAACCAAGATTTAGCAAACGATGCACCGGACCCTACGACACCAACAACCAATGAAAATCTCACAAAGTGTCGCCATCAGGCCCCACTCTTCACCAAAGCTACCCCTTCTCAGCAGCATCAGAAGACATAAAAATCAGTAACGAGCGAAGAATCATCAGTCTACAAGCACACACAGTCTACCTTTTGTCACAGTCTACCCATTAGTCTACAAGTCTACAAGTCTACAAGTCTACAAGTCTACAAGCACACACAGTCTACCTTTTGTCACAGTCTACCCATTAGTCTACAAGTCTACAAGTCTACAAGTCTACAAGTCTACAAGCAAGGTCTACAAGCAAAGTCTACGTTAAACAAGTCTACAAGCAAAGTCTATATCCTACTTTCTACTTCTTGTCAATCCGAATAGTCAATCGCGAAAGTGTAGTGTATACCTTAGAATACCAGCGACCCTCTACCGAACGTCCAACTGCCTAAGACAAAGCGCCAACATCTACTGTAAGTTATAACTATAACCATTGTCAATCATTGTAGACTCCGGGATCGGATACCTCTATCACGGTCTCGTCAAACTCCTATCCAACCTTCAGCTCTCCTACTTACAATACTACCTCACTCTTTTTCTCACTCTGCATATTGCCATCTGGCACAGCGCATACTAGCGAGGTGCAGCGTTGGGAACACTCACCGCGCATACTAGCGAGGAGCAGCGGTGGGAACACTCACCGCGCATACGAGCTAGGAGCAGTATTGGGAACACTCACCGCGCATACGAGCTAGGAGCAGCGGCGGGATACACCCTGCGCCAGTTCCTAGCAAGGAAGTCTTTCTGAACGTTTCATTATTTAACCAGCCAACGAAAGGCAGATTTTAAACCTCCTAAATTCCCATTCCCCCGACCCGGAGACAATCACCTTAGAGCAAGGACGATACTCAGGCATTTATATACATGTACCGCTATTCATACTATCAGTGACCGCTATTGCTTTTATCATTATCCTATAGAATAAACGTAATTATTATTATTATTTCTATCGCTTTCTTTTACTCTTCAATAACTCATTGCGATTCCTCTCCTCCGATCTCTTGGCCGCCCACGGTAGACGAGGCGTAGGTCTCGTGACCAAAACAGGCCAAATCTTTAGACCCTCCGGGTAGGTGTAGAGTAACGAACGTGTTATTGGCCCTCACCCGAGACGTGACAAATGAAATTGAAAATGAAAATGAAAATGAAAATGAAAATGAATATGAAAAGGTTCATTACACAGAATTATTTGAAACCTCCCATGAGGGGGAAAATTATAAGATTAGCCACGAGCAAAGACTCGGTGGAGAAAATAAATATTGCCTCGACAAAAATGAGGGAAAGAAAATGAAAGGTAAGAAATTATTAAAAGATGGGATCCCGTGCAGCGGGGTCTGCAGTAATAAAATTAACATTGAAAATAAAGGCAGCGGTAATAGTTCCGGGAAATCTAACGAAACATTCGAAATCACGAATCCGAATCGAAATAAAACTAAAATTAAAAGGGAAAATGAACAGGATCGTGCGAATTCGAAGAAATCGGGAAGATTCGCGGACTTAGGAGCTGTCGAAACACGAGATGTTAGGATTAATCTTACGCAAGAAGGGTATGTGCCGTCGGTTAAGATTTCTAGTAGGAAGCTTAAAACTCCCTCCGTGTTTATGATCGATAGTGGGTCCGGACCCAACCTGATTAAACGACGAGCGGTAGCCACTAATGAAGAAGTCAATGAAAGGGAAATATTAAACCTTAGTGGCATAACGACACACCAGGTATCCACCTTAGGAGTTATCGAAATGGATATTTTAGGATGTATAACACCTTGCCATTTAGTATCCGATAATTTTCCTATACCTCAGGACGGAATCCTGGGATCCGATTTTCTTGTTCAACGACGCGCAATTATAAATTATGATAAGCATCGATTAGAATTTAACAATGAGGTTATCAATTTTGAAACAGAAGACGAGATTGTATTACCCGCCCGGTCACACTCGCAAATGTTTATCAAAGTATTAAATCCGGAAATCAATCAGGGATATCTTCCGCGTTTAGCGATAGACAAGGGGATTTATGCCGGAAACGCATTAGTAAAGGTTGGTAGGGATGATAGAGCTCACCTGAGAATCACGAATACTACTGAAGAGGATGTTAGAGTCTTAATACCGTCCATAAAACTAATAGAAATCGACAAAATTGCAGAACCAAAAACCAGGGAAACCATTAATGCAAAGGGTAAAGATTCTAGATGCTTCGCGATTAGAAATAATTTCGACGAGATTAAACGGGTTGAGGAACGCGCAAATAGAATAAAAGAATTATTGCGATTGGATCATTTAAATCCGGAAGAAGAACTGAGCGTAGAAGGATTAATATTCGATAACGTGGATAGATTTCATTTACCTGAAGAAAAATTAGGATATACTGAAGTTTTACAGCACCGAATAAATACTACAGACGATAAACCTATAAATACGCGACAATATCGTTTTCCATCAATCCATAGAGACGAGATAAACAAACAAGTCGGGGAATTATTGGAAGCAGACATAGTTAGGGAATCGGAATCACCGTATAACACTCCCGTGTGGATAGTACCCAAAAAGGCAGATTCACGAGGGAATAAGCGCTGGAGAATGGTTCTTGATTTTCGCTCATTAAACGAAAAAACGATCGGTGATGCGTATCCGTTGCCCAACATAACCGAAATTCTTGATCAACTAGGGGGAGCCAAATATTTTTCAGTATTTGATTTAGCCTCGGGATTTCACCAAATTAAGATGCATGAAAACGATAGTCATAAAACTGCTTTTTCGACCCCTCATGGTCATTTTGAATTTAATAGAATGCCTTTCGGTTTGAAAAATGCACCGGCGACATTTCAAAGATTAATGGATAGAGTCTTAACCGGTATGCAGGGTAACGAAATTTTTGTTTATTTAGATGACATTGTTGTGTACGCTAGCTCTCTAGAAGAACATGAAATTAAATTTAACAAATTAATGGAACGGTTACGCACAGCTAATCTCAAGTTACAACCCGATAAATGTGAATTTTTAAAGAAAGAAGTAACGTACCTGGGTCATATAATTGGGGAAAAAGGGGTAAGACCAAATCCCGAAAAGTTAATAGCAGTCAGGAATTTCCCGACACCTAAAAACCCTAAAAACATAAAGCAATTCTTAGGGTTGGCCGGATACTACCGTAGATTCATTCAGGATTTTTCCAAAATAGCTAAACCACTGACAGATCTTTTAAAAAAGGACATTCCTTTCGAGTGGACTGAAAAACAGATAAACTCTTTCGAAACGTTGAAAAACCTCCTTTGTAGCGAACCAATTTTACAATATCCAGATTTTACGAAACCTTTCGTAGTTACTACCGACGCATCTGGTTTCGCCATAGGTGCCATTTTAAGTCAGGGACAGATAGGAAAGGATTTACCAATTGCCTATGCCTCTCGAACCTTAAATGAAGCTGAAAGAAACTATTCTACGATAGAAAAGGAATCTTTAGCTATAGTATATGCTGTACAACATTTCCGACCTTATCTGTTGTGACGTTGCACGAGGGGGAACTTGGACAAACTATCCTCCTCAGGACGATAGTGTCCCCCAAGGCACGCACCTCTTCGGCACCCGGTCAGACAATCCTTCTGGTCACTATTTTCGGATGGTCGGAAATGGAAGAGAGTTTATTTGGGCGCCAGGTGGCTTACGGCCACCACTCGTAGGACCAGGAAGATGTAAGGGTGTGGTAGGAATAAGGTCTGATCGGATGAACCGGCACAAGACCTCCGGCTAGTCAGTCTCCTAACGGAGTAACGGAGAGGCGAAGGTTCTTTCAATTCACAATAGATAGGCCACTCGAACGACGTATGATACCGTGTAAAGAAGAGAATTTATTCCATTAGAAACGTACTCAAAATATAATAAGTCCGACGCGGTCACAAAACACTCCCGTCGCCTGTGGCGATTATACATATAACGAAGACTACTCCGCTCGGCTTATTCTCACACTCAGCGATACTTTAGTAACAGAAATCCTCTCATCACGAAATTACGACTCAGATACACATACTTTCACACAACCAAATCTTACACGCGGAAACGCGACTAACAAAATGTTACCCTCACACTATAGTAACGTCAGACATTATGTACAACTTTAAAATCTACTCAAGCGACGACCTTCACACAACCTCGAAACGATCAAATGCAGAGATGATCTCCTATACGGGAGATCGCTACTCGCGCGAGTCATGAATCTCATACTAAAAAGGACACGAGGAGGGTTTCCACAACGCAATTACCAACGATACTCAAACGACGCATTTCACTGTGGTACCATGTGGCCACGCCGGCATGGAAGTTACAGTGAATCGTCTCCAAAATCGCAAAGACTCCAAATAATACCTCTCCTCGTTCCATACACACTCATCCAATATATTCAAACGCAATTCTTACCGTCGCTACGCTTACCGGCTCCACGCAACACTGCAATGCCTACGCGTACGACGGAATCACCAAAATGGCCGTTCCTCTTGTCTCGTGTATTCACTTCGAGCCGGATGAGGAACGAACCTACGCAACGCGGGCTAAAAGTCGTCTTATCACTCTAAGACCGACAGAGATCCACACTCATAACTCCATACTGATCGCTCGATCTCACACACGCAGATAATACAATTTACTACAAAGAATATGTACATCATACAGACAAAAGATCGTTACAATTTACCAGGTACGATACGACCGTCTCTTTCGCGGTCCGTACGCAAGAGCACGCAGCTCTTGCCACTAAGATTCTTCACATATTTAACGAACAGAGACTTTCCACGCACTTTATACAACACGACGGTTCACGACCGCACAAGAGAGCACGAAGCTCTCTTTACTACTTTTCGTTACATTTCAAACGGACAAAGACTGCCTTAAACAAACTATACACAACACAACCGTTCTGTACGAAGGTCCGCCCGCGAGAGAGAGCACGAAGCTCTCATTATTACTATTCACATTTTGGAACGGACAAAAGACTGTCTTAAGATAACTATTTACAACACAACCGGTCTGTACGAAGGTCCCACCGCAAGAGAGAGCACGAAGCTCTCATTAATACTTTCGTTACATTTTTAACGGACAATAGACTATTAAGACGGACTATGTACAACACAACCGTTCACTCCGAAGGTCCCGTCGCAAGAGAGAGCACGGGGCTCTCATTAATACTTTCGTTACATTTTTAACGGACAATAGACTATTTAGACGAACTATGTACCACACAACCGTTCACTCCGAAGGTCCCGCCGCAAGAGAGAGCACGAAGCTCTCATTAATACTTTCGTTACATTTTTAACGGACAATAGACTATTTAGACGAACTATGTACCACACAACCGTTCACTCCGAAGGTCCCGCCGCAAGAGAGAGCACGAAGCTCTCATTAATACTTTCGTTACATTTTTAACGGACAATAGACTATTTAGACGGACTATGTACAACACAACCGTTCACTCCGAAGGTCCCGTCGCAAGAGAGAGCACGGGGCTCTCATTAATACTTTCGTTACATTTTCACGGGCAAAAGACGGTTTAAATAAAAAACTATTCACACAACACACGACCGTTCTCTCCGAAGGTCCCGCCGCAAGAGAGAGCACGAAGCTCTCATTATTACTATTCACATTTTGGACGAACAAAAGACGGTTTAAACTAAACTATTTACACTACGACCGTTCACGTCGAAGGCCCTGCCGCAAGAGAGAGCACGGGACTCTCATTATTACTCGTCACATTTTGGACCGAACAAAAGACGATTTAAACTAACTATGTACACTACGACCGTTCACGTCGAAGGTTCCGCCGCAAGAGAGAGCACGGAGCTCTCATTAATACTTTCGTTACATTTTTAACGGACAATAGACTATTTAGACGAACTATGTACCACACAACCGTTCACTCCGAAGGTCCCGCCGCAAGAGAGAGCACGAAGCTCTCATTATTACTATTCACATTTTGGACGAACAAAAGACGGTTTAAACTAAACTATTTACACTACGACCGTTCACGCCGAAGGTCCCGTCGCAAGAGAGAGCACGGAGCTCTCATTAATACTTTCGTTACATTTTTAACGGACAATAGACTATGTAGACGAACTATGTACCACACAACCGTTCACTCCGAAGGTCCCGTCGCAAGAGAGAGCACGAAGCTCTCATTAATACTCGTCACATTTTGGACCGAACAAAAGACTGTCTTAAGATAACTATTTACAACACAACCGGTCTGTACGAAGGTCCCACCGCAAGAGAGCGACAGCACCGGCGGCACGCGCCACCGTGATTCTTCCCCCGAAAAATCACGTGTTCCATCTCGCAGGGACGCATCTACTTAACGTCCTTAGGGTACTAATCGCAGGTAACACTTCGTTTATGGAACGTACAGATATTTCCCGCACTCAGTTACCCTCATCTCGGCACCACGACACTCACACCCGATGTCTCCTCCACTTCGTACACTTCACTCTTCTCTTTTTAATCTCGACAACGCAGAAATCCGAGAATCATAGATCCAGGTAATTTCCTCCTTTATGATTAGACGAAAGCCGGCCCTGGTTGACGGGTGGGGAGGCGAAGATGCTGATTAGCGAAGTGTCGATTGAAGTATTCGTGAGCGTCGCGGGAGGTCCTTCCAGAGCACGCTAGGATTTTCTGGACGCTCCAATTAGCGATCGCTAGACACGCGGGAGCGCTTCTTATACGTGCCGATGATCGATGGATCGAAGATGTCCGACGACGTGTCTGTCGGGTTGCCATATTTCAGGCATCGCTCACATAACCTTATACGGGCATTTATGCCTTCTTAGACGGATACTCTTTTAGGCCAGTTGGGAAGGTATCTACGATCGGTTGGCTTACGGGGTCGAGATATAGATATATATATACTAGGGTTCTTGTGACGCCGTCACAACTACCCCCTCCCAAAAGAAGTCTTCGCGCAAGAGAAGACGTTGAGGCGAAGAAAAAATAAATTTTATAGGAATGAATAGAAGCCAATGAATGATCTGCCGTCGCAGGTTACCCTTCCAGATGGCTCTTTCACAAGAATGGAGAACATTATTATTTATAACGCATTACATTTACTTATAGACATACTCACACATTCATACAGGCATTTTTCTTTCGGAGATTTTCCGCCGAACGCTCTTTCTACCCAGTCTCGGGTACTCACAGATATCGCAGAGAATTGTATCGCAGACAAGTGAGGTGTTCGCTTTCTAACATTCCGAAGCAACGAGGTACTGTTCTCTCCCGCGACGCAGGTAATCTCCCTACGCTTTGTCACGTGGACAGATACAAAGTTCTCTGATGACATTGAACCTACGCTACTCCTCCAACAACGGATCCACCTACTTCTTTCCTTAGTTCTTATAGGATCTTCTGAGATCATTTACACGATATGGAGAACTGGCTTTCCACTGAAGGACCTAACACCTCATTCTTCAGGAATAATATGTCAACAGTTCTACTGGGGACTTTCCCTATCTTCGATAGTACTAATTCGTTCATGGTCTCTACATCGTACTCTGTGACTTCCCCGTTCTAATTCTAGTGTCCTTTTTCAAAAGCGCTAATGGAAGAGCGGAAAGAAAAAAAAAAAAAAAAACAAGAATTCCTTTTCCCAACGGACTTACCCCGCGAGGGGTTATCGGCGTTCTGTCTATAATCGTCACTAATCCATCTCCCGTGAACTATTCCGCAAGATTGAATTAATACGGTTCGTTGTCAGCTACTGTTCTCTAAGCCGACAGGTAATTCAGGTAACTTCAATAATTCTCACTCCTCCGAGCATGCGATGATTTAAACGCGCCGCTCGATTACTGTTTTTACTCCGCATCGGAGTGCTAGTACCTTTCGACACACCGACAGAAGGAGGATCTCGTTTTTCAACACTTCGGCAAGCCGAAGGTCCCCCAACTAGCCGAGGACCACCAGATAATTCGCACTGCCAGATAGAAAGAATGGTTTGCTCAAGAATTTCAGAATGCGATCAAGTAGCACCGATCATGCCTTCTATACCGGAACTCTCCGTGCTTACGCCACTCATTTACTCTTCCATACACAAATTCCCTTACACTCTTTAGTGCGTATGGATAAATGTTTTTAACCAACGCTAACATTAAAGAAACAGAAAAATAAATTAATTAAATTACAGAAACACACAAAAAAAAATAGCGAATTCACCGAAATTCTGTATAGGGGAATTACGGTAACTCCTTACGAGAGAAAAAAAAATTCTTATATTCAATAAATAAATGGACCAGAAATACTTAACGAAAAGCTAATTAATAAATAGGCTGAATTATATATACTTTAAGACATCTAACCATTCACACGCTTTTTCGCTACGAAAGACAATTCAGAATACCGACTACCCGTACAACAACGAAATTTAAACTATCTCTATCTTAGTCGTTCGAACCTATGTTTACGCGCGGCGTCCTTCGCCTTGCGCGCAACTACTACTCGTCGTTCTAACAAAGACGTTCGTTCGACCGACCGTTACGTTTCTTTGAATACCATATACGATAATGAACTTTCCTAGTTTCGCGAAAGTTCCTCAGAAAATGACTCAGACAACTCCCCTTCTTTACATCGGTCTCTTCACAATCTCAAATAAATTAGATTACTTTCTCAATTACTCTTTCTGAAGCAAATTTCTATTACGTTCGTTCTTACTGGCTTTTCAAATGACTCTTCGAGTGGCTTCTCTCTCTCTCTTTATCAGATAATAGCAGGAAAAGGAAAAAAAATAATCTCGTTTTCCTTTCTCCGTCGGGCCCCACGTTGGGCGCCAATTTTGTGACGTTGCACGAGGGGGAACTTGGACAAACTATCCTCCTCAGGACGATAGTGTCCCCCAAGGCACGCACCTCTTCGGCACCCGGTCAGACAATCCTTCTGGTCACTATTTTCGGATGGTCGGAAATGGAAGAGAGTTTATTTGGGCGCCAGGTGGCTTACGGCCACCACTCGTAGGACCAGGAAGATGTAAGGGTGTGGTAGGAATAAGGTCTGATCGGATGAACCGGCACAAGACCTCCGGCTAGTCAGTCTCCTAACGGAGTAACGGAGAGGCGAAGGTTCTTTCAATTCACAATAGATAGGCCACTCGAACGACGTATGATACCGTGTAAAGAAGAGAATTTATTCCATTAGAAACGTACTCAAAATATAATAAGTCCGACGCGGTCACAAAACACTCCCGTCGCCTGTGGCGATTATACATATAACGAAGACTACTCCGCTCGGCTTATTCTCACACTCAGCGATACTTTAGTAACAGAAATCCTCTCATCACGAAATTACGACTCAGATACACATACTTTCACACAACCAAATCTTACACGCGGAAACGCGACTAACAAAATGTTACCCTCACACTATAGTAACGTCAGACATTATGTACAACTTTAAAATCTACTCAAGCGACGACCTTCACACAACCTCGAAACGATCAAATGCAGAGATGATCTCCTATACGGGAGATCGCTACTCGCGCGAGTCATGAATCTCATACTAAAAAGGACACGAGGAGGGTTTCCACAACGCAATTACCAACGATACTCAAACGACGCATTTCACTGTGGTACCATGTGGCCACGCCGGCATGGAAGTTACAGTGAATCGTCTCCAAAATCGCAAAGACTCCAAATAATACCTCTCCTCGTTCCATACACACTCATCCAATATATTCAAACGCAATTCTTACCGTCGCTACGCTTACCGGCTCCACGCAACACTGCAATGCCTACGCGTACGACGGAATCACCAAAATGGCCGTTCCTCTTGTCTCGTGTATTCACTTCGAGCCGGATGAGGAACGAACCTACGCAACGCGGGCTAAAAGTCGTCTTATCACTCTAAGACCGACAGAGATCCACACTCATAACTCCATACTGATCGCTCGATCTCACACACGCAGATAATACAATTTACTACAAAGAATATGTACATCATACAGACAAAAGATCGTTACAATTTACCAGGTACGATACGACCGTCTCTTTCGCGGTCCGTACGCAAGAGCACGCAGCTCTTGCCACTAAGATTCTTCACATATTTAACGAACAGAGACTTTCCACGCACTTTATACAACACGACGGTTCACGACCGCACAAGAGAGCACGAAGCTCTCTTTACTACTTTTCGTTACATTTCAAACGGACAAAGACTGCCTTAAACAAACTATACACAACACAACCGTTCTGTACGAAGGTCCGCCCGCGAGAGAGAGCACGAAGCTCTCATTATTACTATTCACATTTTGGAACGGACAAAAGACTGTCTTAAGATAACTATTTACAACACAACCGGTCTGTACGAAGGTCCCACCGCAAGAGAGAGCACGAAGCTCTCATTAATACTTTCGTTACATTTTTAACGGACAATAGACTATTTAGACGGACTATGTACAACACAACCGTTCACTCCGAAGGTCCCGTCGCAAGAGAGAGCACGGGGCTCTCATTAATACTTTCGTTACATTTTTAACGGACAATAGACTATTTAGACGAACTATGTACCACACAACCGTTCACCTCCGAAGGTCCCGCCGCAAGAGAGAGCACGAAGCTCTCATTAATACTTTCGTTACATTTTTAACGGACAATAGACTATTTAGACGAACTATGTACCACACAACCGTTCACTCCGAAGGTCCCGCCGCAAGAGAGAGCACGAAGCTCTCATTAATACTTTCGTTACATTTTTAACGGACAATAGACTATTTAGACGGACTATGTACAACACAACCGTTCACTCCGAAGGTCCCGTCGCAAGAGAGAGCACGGGGCTCTCATTAATACTTTCGTTACATTTTCACGGGCAAAAGACGGTTTAAATAAAAAACTATTCACACAACACACGACCGTTCTCTCCGAAGGTCCCGCCGCAAGAGAGAGCACGAAGCTCTCATTATTACTATTCACATTTTGGACGAACAAAAGACGGTTTAAACTAAACTATTTACACTACGACCGTTCACGTCGAAGGCCCCGCCGCAAGAGAGAGCACGGGGCTCTCATTATTACTCGTCACATTTTGGACCGAACAAAAGACGATTTAAACTAACTATGTACACTACGACCGTTCACGTCGAAGGTTCCGCCGCAAGAGAGAGCACGGAGCTCTCATTAATACTTTCGTTACATTTTTAACGGACAATAGACTATTTAGACGAACTATGTACCACACAACCGTTCACTCCGAAGGCCCCGCCGCAAGAGAGAGCACGGGGCTCTCATTATTACTCGTCACATTTTGGACCGAACAAAAGACGATTTAAACTAACTATGTACACTACGACCGTTCACGTCGAAGGTTCCGCCGCAAGAGAGAGCACGGAGCTCTCATTAATACTTTCGTTACATTTTTAACGGACAATAGACTATTTAGACGAACTATGTACCACACAACCGTTCACTCCGAAGGTCCCGCCGCAAGAGAGAGCACGAAGCTCTCATTATTACTATTCACATTTTGGACGAACAAAAGACGGTTTAAACTAAACTATTTACACTACGACCGTTCACGCCGAAGGTCCCGTCGCAAGAGAGAGCACGGAGCTCTCATTAATACTTTCGTTACATTTTTAACGGACAATAGACTATGTAGACGAACTATGTACCACACAACCGTTCACTCCGAAGGTCCCGTCGCAAGAGAGAGCACGAAGCTCTCATTAATACTCGTCACATTTTGGACCGAACAAAAGACTGTCTTAAGATAACTATTTACAACACAACCGGTCTGTACGAAGGTCCCACCGCAAGAGAGCGAGAGCACCGGCGGCACGCGCCACCGTGATTCTTCCCCCGAAAAATCACGTGTTCCATCTCGCAGGGACGCATCTACTTAACGTCCTTAGGGTACTAATCGCAGGTAACACTTCGTTTATGGAACGTACAGATATTTCCCGCACTCAGTTACCCTCATCTCGGCACCACGACACTCACACCCGATGTCTCCTCCACTTCGTACACTTCACTCTTCTCTTTTTAATCTCGACAACGCAGAAATCCGAGAATCATAGATCCAGGTAATTTCCTCCTTTATGATTAGACGAAAGCCGGCCCTGGTTGACGGGTGGGGAGGCGAAGATGCTGATTAGCGAAGTGTCGATTGAAGTATTCGTGAGCGTCGCGGGAGGTCCTTCCAGAGCACGCTAGGATTTTCTGGACGCTCCAATTAGCGATCGCTAGACACGCGGGAGCGCTTCTTATACGTGCCGATGATCGATGGATCGAAGATGTCCGACGACGTGTCTGTCGGGTTGCCATATTTCAGGCATCGCTCACATAACCTTATACGGGCATTTATGCCTTCTTAGACGGATACTCTTTTAGGCCAGTTGGGAAGGTATCTACGATCGGTTGGCTTACGGGGTCGAGATATAGATATATATATACTAGGGTTCTTGTGACGCCGTCACACTGTATGGACGAAAATTTACCCTCGTGACTGACCATCGACCATTAATTTGGATGCATAGCGTAAAGGATCCAACCTCGCGACTTATTAGATGGAGACTAAAATTAGCCGAATATGAATATGAAATCATACATAAAGCGGGAAAAACTAACGTAAATGCCGACGCGCTTTCGAGAAATCCTGTATCCGAAGGACATGCGTATCCCGTAACAACTCGAAGTAAGACACAGAAGGAGAAACGCCCCTCACCTTATCAAACGACTGATAGACCTCGAGACGAGACCGATCCACCCTTACCTGAACGAGAAACGAGGGAAGAACTCATCCGGACTAGAAGTCGCACGCGTCGGGAAGACTTTATACCTGCCGAGCCTATTGACCTACAAAGGTCATCGAACACCAAGGAACCCGAACCGGAAATAAATGATGAATACGTAACAGTGCGGAAACGAGGACGACCGAAGAAAATCGTTCCTAATCCTGAGAAGCCTCGTGATACATCTCCTAAATTAAGGGTAACCGAACGAGAAGAACCCATTTTAACGAGAAGCCGCGCGCAGAAAGAAAATCGGGTCATGCCTTCCTCACTATTTGACCAATCGGAAGAAGAGGTTTCCACGCCTACAGCCAGTAACGAGCCAACCGAAGAGTTATCAGAGACGCTGTGACGGCGTCACAAGAACCCTAGTATATATATATCTATATCTCGACCCCGTAAGCCAACCGATCGTAGATACCTTCCCAACTGGCCTAAAAGAGTATCCGTCTAAGAAGGCATAAATGCCCGTATAAGGTTATGTGAGCGATGCCTGAAATATGGCAACCCGACAGACACGTCGTCGGACATCTTCGATCCATCGATCATCGACACGTATAAGAAGCGCTCCCGCGTGTCTAGCGATCGCTAATTGGAGCGTCCAGGAAATCCTAGCGTGCTCTGGAAGGACCTCCCGCGACGCTCACGAATACTTCAATCGACACTTCGCTAATCAGCATCTTCGCCTCCCCACCCGTCAACCAGGGCCGGCTTTCGTCTAATCATAAAGGAGGAAATTACCTGGATCTATGATTCTCGGATTTCTGCGTTGTCGAGATTAAAAAGAGAAGAGTGAAGTGTACGAAGTGGAGGAGACATCGGGTGTGAGTGTCGTGGTGCCGAGATGCGGGTAACTGAGTGCGGGAAATATCTGTACGTTCCATAAACGAAGTGTTACCTGCGATTAGTACCCTAAGGGCGTTAAGTAGATGCGTCCCTGCGAGATGGAACACGTGATTTTTCGGGGGAAGAATCACGGTGGCGCGTGCCGCCGGTGATCTCGCTCTCTCGCGGGCGGACCTTCGTACAGAACGGTTGTGTGGTGTATAGTTGTTTAAGGCAGTCTTTGTCCGTTTGAAATGTAACGAAAAGTAGTAAAGAGGGCTTCGTGCTCTCTTGTGCGGTCGTGAACCGTCGTGTTGTATAAAGTGCGTGGAAAGTCTCTGTTCGTTAAATATGTGAAGAATCTTAGTGGCAAGAGCTGCGTGCTCTTGCGTACGGACCGCGAAAGAGACGGTCGTATCGTACCTGGTAAATTGTAACGATCTTTTGTCTGTATGAGGTGCATATTCTTTGTAGTAAATTGTATTATCTGCGTGTGTGAGATCGAGCGATCAGTATGGAGTCATGAGTGTGGATCTCTGTCGGTCTTAGAGTGATAAGACGACTTTTAGCCCGCGTTTCGGTAAGTTCGTTCCTCATCTTGCTCGCACGTGATTACACGAGACACGAGGAACGGCCATTTTGGTGTTCCCGTCGTACGCGTAGGCATTGCATTGTTGCGTGAAGCCGGTAAGCGTAGCGACGGTGAGAATTGCGTTTGAATATATTGTATGAGTGTGTACGGAACGAGGAGAGGTATTATTCGGAGTAATTTCGATTTTGGAGACGATTCACTGTAACTTCCATGCCGGCGTGGCCACATGGTATCACAGTGAAATGCGTCGTTTGGATATCGTTTGGTTATTGAATTGTGGAAAACTCTCCTCGTGTCCTCCTTAGTATGAGATGCCTGACTCGCGTGAGTAGCGATCTTCGGTATAGGAGATCATCGCGGTACTTGATCGCTTCGAGGTTGTGTGAAGGTCGTCGCTTGAGCAGATTTTAAAGTTGTACATAATGTCTGAAGTTACTATAGGGTGAGAGTAACATTTTGTTAGTCGCGTTTCCGCGTGTAAGATTTGGTCGTGGGAAAGTGTGTGTATCTGAGTCGTAATTTCATTATGAGAGGATTTCTGTGAGTATTGTATGTCTGAGTGTGAGGATAAGCCGAGCGGAGTAGTCTTCGTTATATGTATAATCGCCAAAGGCGACGGGAGTGTTTTGTGACCGCTCGGACTTATTATAGTTTGAGTACGTTTCTATTGGAATAAATTCTCTTCTTTACACGGTATCATACGTCGTTCGAGTGGCCTATCTATTGTGAATTGAAAGAACCTTCGCCTCTCCGTTACTCCGTTAGGAGACTGACTAGCCGGAGGTCTTGTGCCGGTTCATCCGATCAGACCTTATTCCTACCACACTCTTACATCTTCCTGGTCCTACGAGTGGTGGCCGTAAGCCACCTGGCGCCCAAATAAACTCTCTTCCATTTCCGACCATCCGAAAATAGTGACCAGAAGGATTGTCTGACCGGGTGCCGAAGAGGTGCGTGCCTTGGGGGACACTATCGTCCTGAGGAGGATAGTTTGTCCAAGTTCCCCCTCGTGCAACGTCACAAAATTGGCGCCCAACGTGGGGCCCGACGGAGAAAGGAAAACGAGATTATTTTTTTTTTTCTCCTTTTCCTGCTATTATCTGATAAAGAGAGAGAGAGAAGCCACTCGAAGAGTCAATTGAAAAGCAAGTAAGAACGAACGTAATAGAAATTTGCTTCATAAACAGTCATTGAGAAAGTAATCTAATTTATTTGAGATTGTGAAGATATCGATGTAAAGAAGGGGAGTTGTCTGAGTCATTTTCTGAGGAACTTTCGCGAAACTAGGAAAGTTCATTATCGTATATGGTATTCAAAGAAACGTAACGGTCGGTCGAACGAACGTCTTTGTTAGAACGACGAGTAGTAGTTGCGCGCAAGGCGAAGGACGCCGCGCGTAAACATAGGTTCGAACGACTAAGATAGAGATAGTTTAAATTTCGTTGTTGTACGGGTAGTCGGTATTCTGAATTGTCTTTCGTAGCGAAAAAGCGTGTGTATGGTTAGATGTCTTAAAGTATATATAATTCAGCCTATTTATTAATTAGCTTTTCGTTAAGTATTTCTGGTCCATTTATTTATTGAATATAAGAATTTTTTTTTTCTCTCGTAAGGAGTTACCGTAATTCCCCTATACAGAATTTCGGTGAATTCGCTATTTTTTTGTGTGTTTCTGTAATTTAATTAATTTATTTTTCTGTTTCTTTAATGTTAGCGTTGGTTAAAAACATTTATTCATACGCACTAACGAGTGTAAGGGAATTTGTGTATGGAAGAGTAAATGAGTGGCGTAAGCACGGAGAGTTCCGGTATAGAAGGCATGATCGGTGCTACTTGATCGCATTCTGAAATTCTTGAGCAAACCATTCTTTCTATCTGGCAGTGCGAATTATCTGGTGGACCTCGGCTAGTTGGGGGACCTTCGGCTTGCCGAAGTGTTGAAAAACGAGATCCTCCTTCTGTCTGTGTGTCGAAAGGTACTAGCACTCCGATGCGGAGTAAAAACAGTAATCGAGCGGCGCGTTTAAATCATCGCATGCTCGGAGGAGTGAGAATTATTGAAGTTACCTGAATTACCTGTCGGCTTAGAGAACAGTAGCTGACAACGAACCGTATTAATTCAATCTTGCGGGATAGTTCACGGGAGATGGATTAGTGACGATTATAGACAGAACGCCGATAACCCCTCGCGGGGTAAGTCCGGTGGGAAAAGGAATTCTTGCTTTTTTTTCTTTCCGCTCTTCCATTAGCGCTTTTGAAAAAGGACACTAGAATTAGAACGGGGAAGTCACAGAGTACGATGTAGAGACCATGAACGAATTAGTACTATCGAAGATAGGGAAAGTCCCCAGTAGAACTGTTGACATATTATTCCTGAAGAACGAGGTGTTAGGTCCTTCAGTGGAAAGCCAGTTCTCCATATCGTGTAAATGATCTCAGAAGATCCTATAAGAACTAAGGAAAGAAGTAGGTGGATCCGTTGTTGGAGGAGTAGCGTAGGTTCAATGTCATCAGAGAACTTTGTATCTGCCCACGTGACAAAACGTAGGGAGATTACCTGCGTCGCGGGAGAGAACAGTACCTCGTTGCTTCGGAATGTTAGAAAGCGAACACCTCACTTGTCTGCGATACAATTCTCTGCGATATATGTGAGTACCCGAGACTGGGCAGAAAGAGCGTTCGGCGGAAAATCTCCGAAAGAAAAGTGCCTGTATGAATGTGTGAGTGTGTCTATAAGTAAATGTAATGCGTTATAAATAATAATGTTCTCCATTCTTGTGAAAGAGCCATCTGGAAGGGTAACCTGCGACGGCAGATCATTCATTGGCTTCTATTCATTCCTATAAAATTTATTTTTTCTTCGCCTCAACGTCTTCTCTTGCGCGAAGACTTCTTTTGGGAGGGGGTAGTTGTGACGGCGTCACAAGAACCCTAGTATATATATATCTATATCTCGACCCCGTAAGCCAACCGATCGTAGATACCTTCCCAACTGGCCTAAAAGAGTATCCGTCTAAGAAGGCATAAATGCCCGTATAAGGTTATGTGAGCGATGCCTGAAATATGGCAACCCGACAGACACGTCGTCGGACATCTTCGATCCATCGATCATCGACACGTATAAGAAGCGCTCCCGCGTGTCTAGCGATCGCTAATTGGAGCGTCCAGGAAATCCTAGCGTGCTCTGGAAGGACCTCCCGCGACGCTCACGAATACTTCAATCGACACTTCGCTAATCAGCATCTTCGCCTCCCCACCCGTCAACCAGGGCCGGCTTTCGTCTAATCATAAAGGAGGAAATTACCTGGATCTATGATTCTCGGATTTCTGCGTTGTCGAGATTAAAAAGAGAAGAGTGAAGTGTACGAAGTGGAGGAGACATCGGGTGTGAGTGTCGTGGTGCCGAGATGCGGGTAACTGAGTGCGGGAAATATCTGTACGTTCCATAAACGAAGTGTTACCTGCGATTAGTACCCTAAGGGCGTTAAGTAGATGCGTCCCTGCGAGATGGAACACGTGATTTTTCGGGGGAAGAATCACGGTGGCGCGTGCCGCCGGTGATCTCGCTCTCTCGCGGGCGGACCTTCGTACAGAACGGTTGTGTGGTGTATAGTTGTTTAAGGCAGTCTTTGTCCGTTTGAAATGTAACGAAAAGTAGTAAAGAGGGCTTCGTGCTCTCTTGTGCGGTCGTGAACCGTCGTGTTGTATAAAGTGCGTGGAAAGTCTCTGTTCGTTAAATATGTGAAGAATCTTAGTGGCAAGAGCTGCGTGCTCTTGCGTACGGACCGCGAAAGAGACGGTCGTATCGTACCTGGTAAATTGTAACGATCTTTTGTCTGTATGAGGTGCATATTCTTTGTAGTAAATTGTATTATCTGCGTGTGTGAGATCGAGCGATCAGTATGGAGTCATGAGTGTGGATCTCTGTCGGTCTTAGAGTGATAAGACGACTTTTAGCCCGCGTTTCGGTAAGTTCGTTCCTCATCTTGCTCGCACGTGATTACACGAGACACGAGGGACGGCCATTTTGGTGTTCCCGTCGTACGCGTAGGCATTGCATTGTTGCGTGAAGCCGGTAAGCGTAGCGACGGTGAGAATTGCGTTTGAATATATTGTATGAGTGTGTACGGAACGAGGAGAGGTATTATTCGGAGTAATTTCGATTTTGGAGACGATTCACTGTAACTTCCATGCCGGCGTGGCCACATGGTATCACAGTGAAATGCGTCGTTTGGATATCGTTTGGTTATTGAATTGTGGAAAACTCTCCTCGTGTCCTCCTTAGTATGAGATGCCTGACTCGCGTGAGTAGCGATCTTCGGTATAGGAGATCATCGCGGTACTTGATCGCTTCGAGGTTGTGTGAAGGTCGTCGCTTGAGCAGATTTTAAAGTTGTACATAATGTCTGAAGTTACTATAGGGTGAGAGTAACATTTTGTTAGTCGCGTTTCCGCGTGTAAGATTTGGTCGTGGGAAAGTGTGTGTATCTGAGTCGTAATTTCATTATGAGAGGATTTCTGTGAGTATTGTATGTCTGAGTGTGAGGATAAGCCGAGCGGAGTAGTCTTCGTTATATGTATAATCGCCAAAGGCGACGGGAGTGTTTTGTGACCGCTCGGACTTATTATAGTTTGAGTACGTTTCTATTGGAATAAATTCTCTTCTTTACACGGTATCATACGTCGTTCGAGTGGCCTATCTATTGTGAATTGAAAGAACCTTCGCCTCTCCGTTACTCCGTTAGGAGACTGACTAGCCGGAGGTCTTGTGCCGGTTCATCCGATCAGACCTTATTCCTACCACACTCTTACATCTTCCTGGTCCTACGAGTGGTGGCCGTAAGCCACCTGGCGCCCAAATAAACTCTCTTCCATTTCCGACCATCCGAAAATAGTGACCAGAAGGATTGTCTGACCGGGTGCCGAAGAGGTGCGTGCCTTGGGGGACACTATCGTCCTGAGGAGGATAGTTTGTCCAAGTTCCCCCTCGTGCAACGTCACAACGCGTAATCCTGTTACAACTTCTGAGGAAGTCGAAGAGATTAGGATTCCCATACAAAACAAAACCACAGAAAAAGAACAATTTAATGATAAGGTTACCACGACTCCGAAAAACTTAGAAAAACCAGTAGAAACGCCTCAAGTTGCGATTCCTGAATCAATTAGCACACCGAATGTCAATATACCCTTAATAAATGAACCTTGCGGACCACAGGAAATGAATAGACTTCCTTTAGAACTTTTACATTTAGCTGACCGATTAATTTTTAATAGAAACAACGAACAGGAAGAGACAGGTAGTGACGCGAATAGAAACGATAATGTTATTGACAGCGATAGTAATACCGATACCGAGAGCGATAATGATAGTGAAGAGGAGGACGATAGCAGTAGCGATAGTGAGGGGGATGACATTAGCATAGTAGGGAATGAAAATGAAAACTTGCATGACACTTCTCGAATAAACACACGAGCTTTCAAAGAAAATTTAATAAACAATAGGGATCGGTTAGACATGAGGAAAGATAATTATTTGTATTTTTTAACTCGAGATGGGCACCCGTGCGATGAAGGTTCACAACAGGTTGCGAAATATAAAACATTACCGAATTTTCGTAGTCAAGAATCTAGATTCCTGCGAGTATACAAGAGCACCGATAAATATCACATAGCATTAACGTGTAAGGAAACTAAAGAGGATAAACTGACCATGAGTAATCTAGATGACGCTTTGAAGGAACTTCGCGAAGAAATTAGAAAGAAAAATTTAGAAACCATAAGCATCGCCAAAAGTGAAAAAATTGATGACTTGGGTTGGAATATAATAATCACTAACTTACGGGCAGCCTTAACTGGACTCCATTGTAAAGTCGTCGTCTGCCACGGGTTGGTGCAGGTACCCGAAAGGGACAGACGCCAAGATATTATAGAGGAGGCCCATTCATCCGTGGTAGGAGGTCACAAGGGCGTGAACAAGACATATAAACGCATCCGCCATTCTTATATTTGGAAGAATATGAAAAGCGATATTCAAACCCATATACAACGATGTCTACCGTGTCAATTGAAGAAACTGGTAAGAGTAAAGACACGCCAACCCATGGTGATTACTGACACTCCGTATGCCGCGTTTGAAAAGGTCTCAATGGATATAGTAGGGCCATTACCAAAAACTTCTAAAGAGCATGAGTATATCCTAACCATTCAAGATCACCTCACCAAATTTTCCTTAGCCGTCCCGCTAAAAACCATCGCCGCCATAAATGTCGCTGAAGCTTTTACTAAAAAATTCATTTGCACGTTCGGAGCGCCGAAAGCCGTATTAACAGATCAAGGATCTAATTTTACTAGCAAATTAATGCGCCGCTTTGCACAACACTTCCGTATTGTGACGTTGCACGAGGAGGAACTTGGACAAACTATCCTCCTCAGGACGATAGTGTCCCCCAAGGCACGCACCTCTTCGGCACCCGGTCAGACAATCCTTCTGGTCACTATTTTCGGATGGTCGGAAATGGAAGAGAGTTTATTTGGGCGCCAGGTGGCTTACGGCCACCACTCGTAGGACCAGGAAGATGTAAGAGTGTGGTAGGAATAAGGTCTGATCGGATGAACCGGCACAAGACCTCCGGCTAGTCAGTCTCCTAACGGAGTAACGGAGAGGCGAAGGTTCTTTCAATTCACAATATATAGGCCACTCGAACGACGTATGATACCGTGTAAAGAAGAGAATTTATTCCAATAGAAACGTACTCAAACTATAATAAGTCCGAGCGGTCACAAAACACTCCCGTCGCCTTTGGCGATTATACATATAACGAAGACTACTCCGCTCGGCTTATCCTCACACTCAGACATACAATACTCACAGAAATCCTCTCATAATGAAATTACGACTCAGATACACACACTTTCCCACGACCAAATCTTACACGCGGAAACGCGACTAACAAAATGTTACTCTCACACTATAGTAACTTCAGACATTATGTACAACTTTAAAATCTGCTCAAGCGACGACCTTCACACAACCTCGAAGCGATCAAGTACCGCGATGATCTCCTATACCGAAGATCGCTACTCACGCGAGTCAGGCATCTCATACTAAAAAGGACACGAGGAGGGTTTCCACAACGCAATTACCAACGATACTCAAACGACGCATTTCACTGTGGTACCATGTGGCCACGCCGGCATGGAAGTTACAGTGAATCGTCTCCAAAATCGCAAAGACTCCAAATAATACCTCTCCTCGTTCCATACACACTCATCCAATATATTCAAACGCAATTCTTACCGTCGCTACGCTTACCGGCTCCACGCAACACTGCAATGCCTACGCGTACGACGGAATCACCAAAATGGCCGTCCCTCGTGTCTCGTGTAATCACGTGCGAGCAAGATGAGGAACGAACTTACCGAAACGCGGGCTAAAAGTCGTCTTATCATTCTAAGACCGACAGAGATCCACACTCATAACTCCATACTGATCGCTCGATCGCACACACGCAGATAATACAATTTACTACAAAGAATATGTACATCATACAGACAAAAGATCGTTACAATTTACCAGGTACGATACGACCGTCTCTCCCGCGGTCCGTACGCAAGAGCACGCAGCTCTTGCCACTAAGATTCTTCACATATTTAACGAACAGAAGACTCTCCACGCACTATATATAATCAGAAGAAGGTTCACGACCGCACAAGAGAGCACGAAGCTCTCGTTACTACTTTTCGTTACATTTCAAACGGACAAAGACTGCCTTAAATAAAACTATATACAACACACGACCGTTCTCTCCGAAGGTCCCGCCGCAAGAGAGAGCACGAAGCTCTCATTATTACTATTCACATTTTGGAACGGACAAAAGACTGTCTTAAGATAACTATTTACAACACAACCGGTCTGTACGAAGGTCCCACCGCAAGAGAGAGAGATCACCGGCGGCACGCGCCACCGTGATTCTTCCCCCGAAAAATCACGTGTTCCATCTCGCAGGGACGCATCTACTTAACGCCATTAGGGTACTAATCGCAGGTAACACTTCGTTTATGGAACGTACAGATATTTCCCGCACTCAGTTACCCGCATCTCGGCACCACGACACTCACACCCGATGTCTCCTCCACTTCGTACACTTCACTCTTCTCTTTTTAATCTCGACCTCGCAGAAATCCGAGAATCATAGATCCAGGTAATTTCCTCCTTTATGATTAGACGAAAGCCGGCCCTGGTTGACGGGTGGGGCGGCGAAGATGCTGATTAGCGAAGTGTCGATTGAAGTATTCGTGAGCGTCGCGGGAGGTCCTTCCAGAGCACGCTAGGATTTCCTGGACGCTCCAATTAGCGATCGCTAGACACGCGGGAGCGCTTCTTATACGTGCCGATGATCGATGGATCGAAGATGTCCGACGACGTGTCTGTCGGGTTGCCATATTTCAGGCATCGCTCACATAACCTTATACGGGCATTTATGCCTTCTTAGACGGATACTCTTTTAGGCCAGTTGGGAAGGTATCTACGATCGGTTGGCTTACTGTGTCGAGATATAGATATATATATACTAGGGTTCTTGTGACGCCGTCACAGTATAAAACAATATAAAACAACCGCTTTTCGCCCGCAATCAAACGGAGCTTTAGAACGATCACATACAGTTTTAGTAGAATTTTTTAAACTTTTCGTAAACAAATATTCTGAATGGGATGACTTATTAGAACTTGCCGCTTTCTCTTACAATACTAGTGTACACGAAGCCACAGGGTATACGCCTCATGAGTTAGTATTTGGAAAATTAGCTAGATTACCGTCGGGAAACCCAACGGAGGACTTAAACGACGAACAAACGTACGACGATCATCTAACACAATTAATTACCGATCTTTATAATTCGCAAGCTATAGCTAGAGAAAGACTAATAATCTCTAAACAAAAGTCCAAAGAATATTATGATCGTGAAACGAACCCTCAAACCTTCCAGGTGGGAGAACGGGTTTTCCTCCTCAAGGAACCCACCAAAGGGAAGTTTGACGATAAATATACCGGTCCACATGAAATCCTAGAGGTACTACCTAACGGTAATCTAAAACTCCAGACTGGTGGTAAAACTCGAATAGTACATTCAAATAAAGTCCGCCATTCACAATTATAAAAAGTATGTGTTCTAAAGGTCCGTTGAAAAATAAAACGCTTGCTTACCATTTCGCTTAACAGTAAAGGTTATAAACTAAACGAACAATGTACAATGAAATAAGATAATAATCTGATTACAGAAGGCGACCATCATGAATTTGTTTCTTTTGCTGATCGTATGGATTCGAATAACAGAGGCAATTATTGGTTTTGATTGCGGATCACCACGATCTAATATCACTACACTCTCATTGTTAGAAGTGGGGGAATGCGATCTCCCCAAATATACACCGCGAGTAGACGCTGTTAATATACAACTATTACAACATTCGCGTTATCAGACAACCTCAATCAAACAATGTAGAATTAGTATACAACGTATTATTTATTATTGCGGAATGCATTCACACATATCGATAGTTAACAACGGACACGCGGAATATGTAACGGAAACGACGAAAGAACAATGTAAAGAAATTCATCGAACCGGAACCTTATCTTTAAGCTTTAATCATATACTACGCGGGCTCACGACAAATCAAACGCATACAAGGCCGATCACTTTGGCTGGATCTTTAACTTCTGACGGAAAATGCACTGGATCGCAGTATTCAGACCCATACGGAGCATGGGATAATGTTGTGGTACAAGGAGTAATAACAATAACTTTAGCTTCGCGGGACGCCCGCGCCACTATAAACTTGGAAATCGACCGGCTACATCTACCTTCAGGAACTTATTGTCAGTACTCCAGCGGAACATGTATCGACCCTCGCGAAGGATATACTTTTTGGGATACGGTAAACGATGACCACTGCCGATTCGGACAATACGACGTTCTATATGAAGGGTACGCTAAGAAGATGGTTGATGATAGCCTGGAAAGAGGACAAGTAATATACACCCTTGAGAACCAGGATATTACCTTTGCGTTAACACAAAAGGGAGAAGAATCGGTTTGCGGCTATACCCTTGTCAAAACGGAACACCCAAAATTAACCATCGTAGAAATCAAAAGGGGGGAACCTTTCGTAACCCGTCGCCGAATAGTTGCAGAAAACCTAGATATCTTCACATATGTAAATTCCAAATTTGTATACGTAGAAAAACACGTTCGCACGCAAATAAATTCCCTGTATCGCGATGTATTGCAACAACGATGTAATTTAGAGCAACAGGTCTTAAAGAATGCTCTCAGCATAGCTATACAGTCACCAGACGTTTTCGCGTACCATTTAATGAAGGGACCAGGGTACATGGCCGCCATAGCGGGAGAGGTGGTACACATTATTAAATGCATACCCGTCACCGTCAAGATACGTCATACTCAAGAATGCTATTCACAGTTGCCGGTCCTTAAAGGCAACGATACTTATTTTCTGGCACCAAGGACGCACATCCTTCTAAAAACGGGATCACAAACGTTCTGTAATCGAATAATACCAAATATGTTTTCTATTGGAAACGAATGGTACAAATTAAGCCCGATTCCGGA
Organism: Ancistrocerus nigricornis; assembly: GCA_916049575.1. NCBI lineage: Eukaryota > Metazoa > Arthropoda > Insecta > Hymenoptera > Vespidae > Ancistrocerus > Ancistrocerus nigricornis. Next base: position 18,186,658 of record OU696667.1, on the reverse strand, counting down.
AAGAACGATAGCACCAGGAATAATGCAACCGATGTCACGACCTACTTGGAAATATACCAACCCGGAGTCATTGTCAAGCAGCGGAATATATAGCGACAAAGATTTGGAAAGATTGCAAGAACACGTGATGTTTCCCGCAGAAAAACCGGCGGTATTGAATACCATGGCCCGTGGAGCACCGGGACAACCCATCGTCATGCAAGGACTCACCCTCAGTCATCTGATAGATGAGGTTACATTAGCAAAACTCACAAACGATACCTGGAATCGGATATGGAAATCGTTCACTACCTTCGGGACCGCCAGCGCGGGACTAATCGGGATATATTTCGTTTTTCGCGCCATAAAATTAATAATAGATACATTAATACACGGATATGCGATACACAGCCTTTATGGATGGTCCATCTTCCTCATCGGAGCAGTTTTGAACTCGGTGACTAGTCTGTTACTATATCTTGCGCCGCGAAAGAATGTAAACAAACAAGCGGATGAAATACCGCTTAATGAGCAGAAAATGCGGAACGTACAACTAGCGATGAAAACAATTTTAAAAACGACAAGCCGAGCGACGAGGCGCATCCTAATCCATCTTCCCCACCACAAGAACATCTCCCAACAATACAATTATATCCGACATGTTGCCGTTTTGAACAATCAACTAACTTCAAACCTACATAATTCCGTTATAGCAACATGCAGCTGCCAGTTGGAACGACCTCGGAGCCAGTTGTCGAGGAGTACGAGCCGCATCACGAGGGCAGTTTGGACAGTTGCCTCTGCCTGGTATTACCAGCGAGGGAGGCACCAGTGTATGGATTGCCGGAAGGACGCAGGTTCATCTGCCGGGACTGCAACGACGGGACCGGCGACTGTGCGGTGTTCGTGCCACACCAAACATGGCACGCTATAGGAAACGTGCGACATTTCTTGTGGCCCGCAATGCGCGGGTGCATGCGTTGCGAAAGGGTAGTGCTCCGTGTGTGCGGAAGGGCCGCGGCCTGTGAAGGGTGTCGGTTAACATACGACTGGAAGAAATACGAAATATTGTATGTGACCGGCACTCAACCAGTGAGACTTTAAAAAAAAGGGGACATGATTAGACAATAAGAAAACTTTTAAAGAATATCTAGATTATAAAAGTATATACTCTGTGTGTGTGAATTAAATGAATATAAACGTATATATATACAGGGTGTCCCACGCAAGCTACAACCGCGAATATACACGTGTCCACATGGATAATTGGAAGCGAAAAGTGAAATAAAAAGTAATAAAAATTGTCCTCGTTAACGAGTTATTAAATAAAATAGATCAGCGAATCAGGAAGCACGGAAGCGGTAGGCGGTGAGCTGCGGCCATGCTAGTCTGAAGATAAGAAGCGATAAATTTCGACGGGCGGAGCGTTATGACACGTATACAGGCGTGAAAAGGTAGTGGTCAGGAGGAGATTTCCAGGAAAAAGTGTCGACTTTCGCTCTTCCTCTCTCACTCTTTCTCTCTCTACCTTTCTTTCACGACGCTACCTTACGCACAACAAAAATCTAATCTAATCTCTCTCTCTCGCTCCCTCCTACCCTAACACGGCGCTACCTCACGCTGCCTGCACGCGCTGACTCTCTCTCTCTCTCTCTCGCCCTTTCTTTCGTTGACTTTCTCTCTCTCTCTCTTTCTCTCAATCTTTCGTCCACGACGCTTCCTTACGCTATCGCTTCTTGTCTTCAGACTAGCATGGCCGCAGCTCACCGCCTACCGCTTCCGTGCTTCCTGATTCGCTGATCTATTTTATTTAATAACTCGTTAACGAGGACAATTTTTATTACTTTTTATTTCACTTTTCGCTTCCAATTATCCATGTGGACACGTGTATATTCGCGGTTGTAGCTTGCGTGGGACACCCTGTATATATATATAATTTTACCACCCGTAGTTAGAAGTTTTAAGTTTGCTTGACTGCATGTTTATATGTGTTAAAACAGACGTTAGTTAAACCTTATTTACAGAAATGGAATTACTGAATAGAGCAGTGTGTGTGGGAGTGGCCGAAGATGCTGGCCAATTCTGGCTAACCAGCTGGAATGAGCACCGGCTATGCGACCAATGTTACCAGAGGGAAGGGCATTTATATACCAGGCGGGGACCGTACCGCCCCTATATCGTTTGGCATGGAATGTGCCTTCTCCAAGATTGGGACCCTACCAAACTGGAGCGTGACGTCTGCCGTCGGGTCCTCCTATGGTGGGAAGGAATAGCAGCGGATTGCCATGAATGCAGGCAACATCATCATCGGTTCATCCCTGCCTTACTAGAAGGAAAATGGGTCCCAATTAGACCACGAATCCGCGGGGAAACCAGAATTCCCTACATCCGAGGCCATGCCCCAAAATAAAAAAAAAGAAAAAAAAAAACAACAAAATTAACTATTATAAGAAAAACAAAAATATATATATAATTTCTCTAATTGCATTGTTAAATCAATTCTACTGATTAGTGTAGTAATAATAGTAGTTATTCCTTTTGTAGTTTAAATTATTCTAGCTACGTCGAACGTAAAGGCTCACCTTGTACGTTCGAGCCAAGGGGGGAGGTGTTATGTCCGCCAATTACCTGAGGAATATTTTGAATTTTAATTTAATAAAGTAAAAGTCTGCGTGGCAGACGGGTTAAAACTCTCAGGTCATTGACGGTCATAAAACTCGTAAAGAGTGCGAGGCGCAGGCGATGGAATTTTCCGTGCGGCGTCGAATAATGCATCGACGTCCCACGGAAGAAGAAACAAACCATGCGCCTATCCGTAAAAACCGAACACCACCGGAGCTTAGTTTTTTCAATATATACAAACTCTCGAACGCACATCGCCTAAGTCACGTACGCAACTCTCGAACAAAGGCGCCATACAAGGCATGCGGTACAGTCCGCTGCAGAAAATTAGGAGAATGCATTCCTTTAAATAATAATGTTGGTATTTTTCCTTCTTTATAAATGGTTAAATAATGTTAAAACAAATGAATATTATCATGATTGACTATTAAAATAATATGAGACTCCATATAATAAAATATACCATTAAATAAGGAAGGAATGAACAACGCGTATAAATAAATAATAAGACTAAATCTAAGGTGAAGGTATAGATGCATGAAAAGGTAGAATGTAGTATGCATGTTGCAGAAAACTGAGAGTGAGCAGTAGGCTACTATTACTATTCAATATTTTAAATAATAATTAAATAATAAGAATAAAAGCATGAGAATGTATGTGTGATTTAGTGTAGTATGAGTGAGAAATGTAATGTTGCATGAACGCATGTAAATGTTGATTAGTTAATTAAGCAAATTAATTATTAAGAAAATTAATAAGTAAGAAGCGACCAAAGGAGAGAAGGGAGGGGATTTGGGAGCGCGCTTACGCCTACGCTTAGCTGCGAATGCACCAACTCCCACTCCTGCCTAGGTCATAGGGAAAACCTAGTCTCCACTATGCACCCCCGAAGTTCAAAGGTCCATAGCCAATGAAGGGCCTAATTTTGGAAATTAGGAGGGGTTTTAGTGGAGGGCTAGTTTTTAAAAGCGATGGCCGAGCGCGGCTCGCCCCCATTCGTATTCAAGAAGTTTTCTTAAAAGCATTTTCTTTGAACTTAAAAATAAATTGACTTTGTTTTACTCTTAAACGTATTAAGAAGCTAACTAGCCAGAGACTTGAAGAGATTTTTCTTGGTTCATCAAAAACCATCTAAGAAATTGTAAGTTGTTTCTTTATCTTTCTAATTAAATTTTCGTGTGAAATTTGTTGTTCATTATTATAAATGCTTCTTCCTTTCTTCCAACCATTTCCTCAAAACAATTTAGGGAGCGCGCAGTCATTTGCGTTCTCCCTTTTGGAATAAAAGAGCGCGCACTCGCCTGCGTTCTCTTTTTTCCTTTGAATAATAATAAAGAGCGCGCATTCATCTGCGTTCTCTCGGTTTTCCGGGGTATTGGTTAAAGAGCGCGCAGTCATTTTGCGTTCCCTTTTTCCTATATCTAATTAAGTAGATTCATTTCCCTTGACCTCCTTCAATAATAATTATAATTAGCTTCATTGAGTTTTGATGCGCGCATTTTTCTGCGTTCATCCCATTGAGCGCGCAGTAACTTTGCGTTCTCTTTGGATATTAGTTTTGTCTCTCTCTCTTTCTGCGATATTTTATTCCGTCACGAGCGCGCTGTAAATCTGTCGTTCTCGTGAGGATAAATTCCCAGCAGAAAGAAAGGGTATAATTTGAGTTTTCCTGCAGATGGGAAGGTCAAGGCGATCGGGAAAGAAAATCTCATTCAAGAGGAGTAATTATTTTAAAAAACCGTGGCCTGTAACCAAAAACTCCCCCGTTTCTCCCTCCACTTCATTGCTAGAGGAGTATTTGGCCACGGAGCATCCGTATAAGGATTTTGTCAAAGAGTTCGAAGCAGCATTACAAAAATTTGCAAAGAAGTAAAGGTAAACCCCTCTCCATTTCTTTTCCTTTGTTTTTATCTCCCTCTCGCGACACTCTGTCCTCATCCCAGGGTTGCGTCGCGTAGACGCTACAACCCCAAAAGAGGTAAAATATCTTTGTCTTTCCTTTCTTTACCATTTTATTCATTTATTAATATAATTATTGTTATTGTTCCCCGGGACGTAACAACCTTCACCTTAGATTTAATCTTATTATTAACGTTATTTATTTATCCGTGTTGTTTATTCCTTCCTTATTTAATGATATATTTTATTATGTGGAATTTTATATTACTTCAATAATCAACATGATAATATTCATTTGTTTAAACATTATTTAACCATCTATAAGGAAGAAAAGTACCAACATTATTATTTACGAAATGCATTCTCTTAATTTTCTATAACGGACTGTACCGCGTGCCTTGTATGGCGCCTTTGTTCGAGGGTTGCGTACGTGACTTAGGCGATGTGCGTTCGAGAGCTTGTATATATTAGAAAAACTAGACTTCGGTGGTGTCCGATTTTACGGGTAGGCGCATGGTTTATTTCTTCTTCTTCCGTGGGACGTCGATGCATTATTCGACGCCACACGGAAAATTCCAACGCCTATGTCTCGTACTCTTTACGAGATTTATGACAGTCAATGACCTGAGGTTTTTACCCGCCTGCCGTGCAGACTTTTACTTTATTAAATTGAGATTCTAAATATTCCTCAGGTAATTGGCGGACATAACATCGTAAAGAAGAGTTATAAAAAATCTGAAACGATCACACTCACAAGCGAAGTCTCATCTTTCAAATGAGTCATCGTTCATCAAAATCGATCGAGAATTGCGACCAGCAGAATTTTTGCCGTGAATAGAGGTAACGCGTGAAGCGTGTATAGCGCGAAAAAAACCGTACAGCGCTTTGTACTGATTTACGGCAAACACTCTCCTTGCTACAATTATGTATCGATTCTGATGAACGATGGATCATTCGACAGGTGAAGAACCACTTGTGCGGATGATCTTTTGCAAATTTCGGAAATGTGAATTTTTGATACAAAAAAGGGCGCTCGATTATAAAAAAGTTTAAGATCTATTTATTTGTAGTAAAGAAGAGTTATAAAAAATCTGAAACGATCACACTCACAAGCGAAGTCTCATCTTTCAGATGAGTCATCGTTCATCAAAATCGATCGAGAATTGCGACCAGCAGAATTTTTGCCGTGAATAGAGGTAACACGTGAAGCGTGTATAGCGCGAAAAAAACCGTACAGCGCTTTGTACTGATTTACGGCAAACACTCTCCTTGCTACAATTATGTATCGATTCTGATGAACGATGGATCATTCGACAGGTGAAGAACCACTTGTGCGGATGATCTTTTCCAAATTTCGGAAATGTGAATTTTTGATACAAAAAAGGGCGCTCGATTATAGAAAAGTTTAAGATCTATTTATGTGTCGTAAAGAAGCGTTTTAAAAAATCTGAAACGATCACACTCACAAGCGAAGTCTCATCTTTCAAATGAGTCATCGTTCATCAAAATCGATCGAGAATTGCGACCAGCAGAATTTTTGCCGTGAATAGAGGTAACGCGTGAAGCGTTTATAGCGCGAAAAAAACCGTACAGCGCTTTGTACTGATTTACGGCAAACACTCTCCTTGCTACAATTATGTATCGATTCTGATGAACGATGGATCATTCGACAGGTGAAGAACCACTTGTGCGGATGATCTTTTCCAAATTTCGGAAATGTGAATTTTTGATACAAAAAAGGGCGCTCGATTATAGAAAAGTTTAAGATCTATTTATGTGTCGTAAAGAAGAGTTATAAAAAATCTGAAACGATCACACTCACAAGCGAAGTCTCATCTTTCAAATGAGTCATCGTTCATCAAAATCGATCGAGAATTGCGACCAGCAGAATTTTTGCCGTGAATAGAGGTAACGCGTGAAGCTTGTATAGCGCGAAAAAAACCGTACAGCGCTTTGTACTGATTTACGGCAAACACTCTCCTTGCTACAATTATGTATCGATTCTGATGAACGATGCATCATTCGACAGGAGAAGAACCACTTGTGCGGATGATCTTTTCCAAATTTCGGAAATGTGAATTTTTGATACAAAAAAGGGCGCTCGATTATAAAAAAGTTTAAGATCTATTTATGTGTCGTAAAGAAGAGTTATAAAAAATCTGAAACGATCACACTCACAAGCGAAGTCTCATCTTTCAAATGAGTCATCGTTCATCAAAATCGATCGAGAATTGCGACCAGCAGAATTTTTGCCGTGAATAGAGGTAACGCGTGAAGCGTGTATAGCGCGAAAAAACCGTACAGCGCTTTGTACTGATTTACGGCAAACACTCTCCTTGCTACAATTATGTATCGATTCTGATGAACGATGGATCATTCGACAGGTGAAGAACCACTTGTGCGGATGATCTTTTCCAAATTTCGGAAATGTGAATTTTTGATACAAAAAAGGGCGCTCGATTATAAAAAAGTTTAAGATCTATTTATGTGTCGTAAAGAAGAGTTATAAAAAATCTGAAACGATCACACTCACAAGCGAAGTCTCATCTTTCAAATGAGTCATCGTTCATCAAAATCGATCGAGAATTGCGACCAGCAGAATTTTTGCCGTGAATAGAGATAACGCGTGAAGCGTGTATAGCGCGAAAAAAACCGTTCAGCGCTTTGTACTGATTTACGGCAAACACTCTCCTTGCTACAATTATGTATCGATTCTGATGAACGATGGATCATTCGACAGGTGAAGAACCACTTGTGCGGATGATCTTTTCCAAATTTCGGAAATGTGAATTTTTGATACAAAAAAGGGCGCTCGATTATAAAAAAGTTTAAGATCTATTTATGTGTAGTAAAGAAGAGTTATAAAAAATCTGAAACGATCACACTCACAAGCGAAGTCTCATCTTTCAAATGAGTCATCGTTCATCAAAATCGATCGAGAATTGCGACCAGCAGAATTTTTGCCGTGAATAGAGGTAACGCGTGAAGCGTGTATAGCGCGAAAAAAACCGTACAGCGCTTTGTACTGATTTACGGCAAACACTCTCCTTGCTACAATTATGTATCGATTCTGATGAACGATGGATCATTCGACAGGTGAAGAACCACTTGTGCGGATGATCTTTTCCAAATTTCGGAAATGTGAATTTTTGATACAAAAAAGGGCGCTCGATTATAAAAAAGTTTAAGATCTATTTATTTGTAGTAAAGAAGAGTTATAAAAAATCTGAAACGATCACACTCACAAGCGAAGTCTCATCTTTCAAATGAGTCATCGTTCATCAAAATCGATCGAGAATTGCGACCAGCAGAATTTTTGCCGTGAATAGAGGTAACGCGTGAAGCGTGTATAGCGCGAAAAAAACCGTACAGCGCTTTGTACTGATTTATGGCAAACACTCTCCTTGCTACAATTATGTATCGATTCTGATGAACGATGGATCATTCGACAGGTGAAGAACCACTTGTGCGGATGATCTTTTCCAAATTTCGGAAATGTGAATTTTTGATACAAAAAAGGGCGCTCGATTATAAAAAAGTTTAAGATCTATTTATGTGTAGTAAAGAAGAGTTATAAAAAATCTGAAACGATCACACTCACAAGCGAAGTCTCATCTTTCAAATGAGTCATCGTTCATCAAAATCGATCGAGAATTGCGACCAGCAGAATTTTTGCCGTGAATAGAGGTAACGCGTGAAGCGTGTATAGCGCGAAAAAACCGTACAGCGCTTTGTACTGATTTACGGCAAACACTCTCCTTGCTACAATTATGTATCGATTCTGATGAACGATGCATCATTCGACAGGAGAAGAACCACTTGTGCGGATGATCTTTGCCAAATTTCGGAAATGTGAATTTTTGATACAAAAAAGGGCGCTCGATTATAAAAAAGTTTAAGATCTATTTATGTGTCGTAAAGAAGAGTTATAAAAAATCTGAAACGATCACACTCACAAGCGAAGTCTCATCTTTCAAATGAGTCATCGTTCATCAAAATCGATCGAGAATTGCGACCAGCAGAATTTTTGCCGTGAATAGAGGTAACGCGTGAAGCGTGTATAGCGCGAAAAAAACCGTACAGCGCTTTGTACTGATTTACGGCAAACACTCTCCTTGCTACAATTATGTATCGATTCTGATGAACGATGGATCATTCGACAGGTGAAGAACCACTTGTGCGGATGATCTTTTCCAAATTTCGGAAATGTGAATTTTTGATACAAAAAAGGGCGCTCGATTATAAAAAAGTTTAAGATCTATTTATTTGTAGTAAAGAAGAGTTATAAAAAATCTGAAACGATCACACTCACAAGCGAAGTCTCATCTTTCAAATGAGTCATCGTTCATCAAAATCGATCGAGAATTGCGACCAGCAGAATTTTTGCCGTGAATAGAGATAACGCGTGAAGCGTGTATAGCGCGAAAAAAACCGTACAGCGCTTTGTACTGATTTACGGCAAACACTCTCCTTGCTACAATTATGTATCGATTCTGATGAACGATGGATCATTCGACAGGTGAAGAACCACTTGTGCGGATGATCTTTTGCAAATTTCGGAAATGTGAATTTTTGATACAAAAAAGGGCGCTCGATTATAAAAAAGTTTAAGATCTATTTATTTGTAGTAAAGAAGAGTTATAAAAAATCTGAAACGATCACACTCACAAGCGAAGTCTCATCTTTCAAATGAGTCATCGTTCATCAAAATCGATCGAGAATTGCGACCAGCAGAATTTTTGCCGTGAATAGAGGTAACGCGTGAAGCTTGTATAGCGCGAAAAAAACCGTACAGCGCTTTGTACTGATTTACGGCAAACACTCTCCTTGCTACAATTATGTATCGATTCTGATGAACGATGGATCATTCGACAGGTGACGAACCACTTGTGCGGATGATCTTTTGCAAATTTCGGAAATGTGAATTTTTGATACAAAAAAGGGCGCTCGATTATAAAAAAGTTTAAGATCTATTTATTTGTAGTAAAGAAGAGTTATAAAAAATCTGAAAGGATCACACTCACAAGCGAAGTCTCATCTTTCAAATGAGTCATCGTTCATCAAAATCGATCGAGAATTGCGACCAGCAGAATTTTTGCCGTGAATAGAGGTAACGCGTGAAGCGTGTATAGCGCGAAAAAAACCGTACAGCGCTTTGTACTGATTTACGGCAAACACTCTCCTTGCTACAATTATGTATCGATTCTGATGAACGATGGATCATTCGACAGGTGAAGAACCACTTGTGCGGATGATCTTTTCCAAATTTCGGTAATGTGAATTTTTGATACAAAAAAGGGCGCTCGATTATAAAAAAGTTTAAGATCTATTTATTTGTAGTAAAGAAGAGTTATAAAAAATCTGAAACGATCACACTCACAAGCGAAGTCTCATCTTTCAAATGAGTCATCGTTCATAGAAATCGATACATAATTGTAGTTATAACAGATCATAGCATGAGCCGCTTAACCGTGCAAGTATTGTCTTGCTTGTTGGCTTCTAGCTGAAATACGAAATTTGCTTCCTTACGAATTAGGAGTTCCGTACATATACACAAAGAGAGTTACTATTTTCTTTTGTTTTCTTACAAACACCACCTCATCCGTGTCTATGTAGCAACGGAGAGGGGCACAAGCTTCGCCTCTGCCGCCACGTACATCGCGAGGCGCCACTGTTCGCTAATTTTACTCGTCGAAAAAGGCCAAAAACGGGGTTTACGGCATCTGTTCTCCTGATTAGAATCATTAATCGATTTTGATGTTCAAGGGCTTATTCGAAAGGAAAAAGATTTGTTGTGCGTGTGATCTTTTTCAAATTTTGAAAAAAGATTTTTTATATCGTTTAAAAAAAAAATGGGAAAAAAATCTTTTTTGAAAATTTTAAATAGATCACACACACAATAAATCTTTTTCCTTTCGAATAAGCCCTTGATCGCCAAAATCGGTCAATAATTGTGACCAGGAGAGCAGATGGCGTAATCGCGGTAGGTGGTGAACCAGTGATGCTATAATCGAGGACCGAGGACCGAGCCGCCGAACCCCCACTATGACCTACCGGCGTCTCCCACTTTACGTCCACGGCGCTCACGCACACAGCACCCTACTCTTGTCCATGTGCACTGCTTTCTCAACCGTTTTCGCCACCGACCTACGTTACCGACCCGACTCTCGAGCAACCTATGCGCATGCGCCTCCTCTGGGACACGTCGTCCCATCGCGAGGGCGGTTTGAAAACGGAAAAAGATATTTAACAAATAAAACAGCTATTTTCCATGCCATAAACTTCTGAAAAAAAAAAAATATGAATGACCGTAGTCTATCTTACATAGGAAAGTCCTGCGGACAGTTAAAAATGAGGAGAAACTTTTCCGCAGTCACTAATGTATACCATTAACTTTAAAAATTCATAAAAAAATGAAATGTAAACGAAATAAAATAAATCATGAATGAAATTTGTTGAGAATTGTATGGTTTATAATCCTATGGGCTCAGAAAAATTCTTTCGTTTACCAACAATTATTTACGTAAAAAACAAAATTATAACCTCCCATTTCTGCGAAATTACTTGGTGGAAAAATTTTATTTTCGGCGCATTGCATTCTTTGTACTTTTCTCTGAAGAAAAGGTTCTATACAATTTTTCGATAGGACACACGGTTTGCGCGCAATGATGAATTTAATGAGTCTGCATTACTGGACCAAGTCGACAAATGTTCTCCGTGAGACGGTCCGGCAGAAGACAAGGAAAGAATATCGCGTCGTCTCTGTCTCTCTTACGCGAATGACGTAGCGTTCTCCGCTGCGTATTCGTGCCTCGTGCCTACCATCGGTGTGCGCACACATTGTCACTCGCCGGCGACACAAAAAACACGTGCTACTCTTCGGTCGCTGAAATCTCCATTGCCGCTGCTACGATTTGGAGAATATCGATCAAAAATTTCGATATGGATTTTTCTATTGGAATATGTTGGGGGTTGACCCGAAAGCATAAATCTGAGTTTTCGTCATCCTTGAGGTTTAACGTTAGCCGCAATTGGCAAAAACGTGTTTTTACGTTTTTACTTAATATCTCGCAAACGGTCCATCGGACGACAAAAATGTTATAGTCCTTTTTTGTAGGAACTAAAATTTACTATCACTTTTATTTAAAACTTTTTTCTGTATAGCTAATATTTTACAAGATATAGTCTGTTAAATAATTCAAATTGTGATTTTTGAGAAATATTCCGTTAATAGTTGCAGATATAAAAAAAATTGGTGGTAATGAAACTTATAGAGCACTAAATTCTCTACAAATTTTCTCTAAATCTTTTTCCCGTAAAATCAGTTATTGATGAGATATGAAGCATGTTTCTTTACGTTACCCATAACTCGCTTGCGGCGCGGGCGGTCCCCGCGGAGATTTCAGCGACCGAAGAGTAGCACGTGTTTTTTGTGTCGCCGGCGAGTGACAATGTGTGCGCACACCGATGGTAGGCACGAGGCACGAATACGCAGCGGAGAACGCTACGTCATTCGCGTAAGAGAGACAGAGACGACGCGATATATCTTGTAAAATATTAGCTATACAGAAAAAAGTTTTAAATAAAAGTGATAGTAAATTTTAGTTCCTACAAAAAAGGACTATAACATTTTTGTCGTCCGATGGACCGTTTGCGAGATATTAAGTAAAAACGTAAAAACACGTTTTTGCCAATTGCGGCTAACGTTAAACCTCAAGGATGACGAAAACTCAGATTTATGCTTTCGGGTCAACCCCCAACATATTCCAATAGAAAAATCCATATCGAAATTTTTGATCGATATTCTCCAAATCGTAGCAGCGGCAATGGAGATTTCAGCGACCGAAGAGTAGCACGTGTTTTTTGTGTCGCCGGCGAGTGACAATGTGTGCGCACACCGATGGTAGGCACGAGGCACGAATACGCAGCGGAGAACGCTACGTCATTCGCGTAAGAGAGACAGAGACGACGCGATATTCTTTCCTTGTCTTCTGCCGGACCGTCTCACGGAGAACATTTGTCGACTTGGTCCAGTAATGCAGACTCATTAAATTCATCATTGCGCGCAAACCGTGTGTCCTATCGAAAAATTGTATAGAACCTTTTCTTCAGAGAAAAGTACAAAGAATGCAATGCGCCGAAAATAAAATTTTTCCACCAAGTAATTTCGCAGAAATGGGAGGTTATAATTTTGTTTTTTACGTAAATAATTGTTGGTAAACGAAAGAATTTTTCTGAGCCCATAGGATTATAAACCATACAATTCTCAACAAATTTCATTCATGATTTATTTTATTTCGTTTACATTTCATTTTTTTATGAATTTTTAAAGTTAATGGTATACATTAGTGACTGCGGAAAAGTTTCTCCTCATTTTTAACTGTCCGCAGGACTTTCCTATGTAAGATAGACTACGGTCATTCATATTTTTTTTTTTTCAGAAGTTTATGGCATGGAAAATAGCTGTTTTATTTGTTAAATATCTTTTTCCGTTTTCAAACCGCCCTCGCGATGGGACGACGTGTCCCAGAGGAGGCGCATGCGCATAGGTTGCTCGAGAGTCGGGTCGGTAACGTAGGTCGGTGGCGAAAACGGTTGAGAAAGCAGTGCACATGGACAAGAGTAGGGTGCTGTGTGCGTGAGCGCCGTGGACGTAAAGTGGGAGACGCCGGTAGGTCATAGTGGGGGTTCGGCGGCTCGGTCCTCGGTCCTCGATTATAGCATCACTGTGGTGAACAGCCTTAATGATTTGAAAACAAAAGGTGCTTTCACTGGAGGTAATTATAACAAATCACCAATTAGAAGAATTGATTTCATTCCAAACCAACCATTTTCTTGATCGCTTGTATCGAAAATTTCTGCTAACCTCAAATGTATAAACAATAGAGTAATATTGGAAATCATTGAAACTTCATCAACAATAATAAGAGCACAATCACGTAACTCTTCTCGTAAAGTTCGTAAAACAGTGTCAGATAATCTACGATATGTAGGTGTACCAACTAATTGAACTGGTAATTGTAGTAACCTGTGAATTGTTAACCCTTGTATCGAGAAAGCTGCAATTCCAGTTGGAGCTTTAACAGCTGCACGTTTTTGCAATTTTTGCTTTATCCAATTTCTAAGAACATATATTAAAAAACTTTTACCTGTACCGCCTTCACCACTGAGATACATTCGTAATATTTCTCCTTTAGATAAAGTTTGCGTAATTTCATCGAAAACCCGTTTCTGATCATCATTTAATTGCGAGATGAGTTTTGGCAAATCAACATCTGTAACGTCATCAATATTTTTAAAATCTTTCATTGCTTCATTTGCTTCAGCTGGGATACATTCTAATGAAGCACCTTCATTTTGATCCTGCTTATCATTCATTTCCGTTTGTTCCAAAATTAATTTTTGTACTTCATCGAATGCTTTCCGAATTTCTTCCCCTTTTTGGTGATATTTCATTGCATTGGGAAGAATATCTTTTAAGCTGTGAAACGCTTCAGTATATGTTGGGCAATCGTTTTTTAAATCTTCTGATGTTCTCCAAGGTTTGAACAATAAAAGCAAAGCATAAAAATATTTCTCGGGTTGTCTGTCAGCCTTGTACTTATAGTGATTTATGAGACACTCTCTATTTCGTTTTCTAATGAATTTATTGTTCGAAATTTGATAACTTTCAATATTTTTATTTGTAGGCCTGGTATTGACAATATTATACCAGCTTGCAAAATCGTACAAACAACACTGTTACAATTCTTTTGGTCGTTTAGGATAATACTCATCAACCAAATCTGCACAGAAAATCGCAGTTGATGTTTCTTCTAACTGCTCAATGTCGCTTTTGTTTTTAAGTTTTCTACTTCTTACTTCATTTACATTTATCCATTACACAGTTGTGTTCGAATCAGTTCCATGTAATGGAATCCCTAACAACGTATCTGCTGCTTCCAAAGCTCCGCATTCTCTGTTACTTAACTTCCGAATCGAAAATGCCCACAGACGACTAATCAAGGATTTATTAGATTCAATATCATTGAAAGTGCTTACAGCATGACTTTTCTCAGCTTTTGTTTGGTATTTTGTAACATACCAGGTAAGGATTCTAGATGATTCACCTATAAACTGAATATCCATATTGCCTTCCCATATAGTCATTAAAGTGGGATTATAGTCATTAATTGACTGTTCTGTTCCCTTTCTGGGAGGATCGTATAATCTACTATTACTTTTCAAATTCCGTCGTCCAGTAACTGCTTTTACGGTATCTCTCAAAATAAATGTTTCGGTCACTGGTCGTGGAAAACCAAATTTACATTTAGTGAGAAATTTAGTTTTAGTTTTCTTATTCCGTAAGCAGCAATGATGAGTTTGGTGTTCAGTCGCACGCTCGTAAAGACAAGGTGAAACTTTCTTATCAGGAATAGAACATGTTGCATATTTGAGAATAAATTCTGCAACTTCCTCATTTGTTGATTGTCCTAGAACAGGAGCATCTTCAATCCAAATGATTAAATGAAAATGTTGCGTTCCACGCCCTTGATATTCACGTCTCCAAAAATAATGTTTTACACGGCCTAAAGGAACATCGTCTGAACAAATGAAATCTAACATCGCGTGAAATTTATTATCAATAAATCTCGAAACGGAAACAGGATCTGAAGCAATAACTTCTCCCGCTGGCATTTTATCCATTTTTGGCGTATTAACTTTACGAATATATTCTATCATATCAGTCCAAAGCCATTCAGCTGGACTTATAGTTAAAAACTACGTCACGGTCCCATAATAATCAGTCATACAATTCACATTATTCTGTGGAAGTAGATGATATAGGCCGGTTCTGGACCACTGGGCGAGGGGGGTGCGGTGATGCGGGGGGATTCGACTCCAGCGGGGGGGGGGATGACGCGATGCCGGATATTGACACCTAGCGATAAGAAGAAACGAATCGCATAGTTTATGTTCTCGGTATCCGATGCCACCTAAGACCATAGCGTGCATATTATTCGGAAGTTTACATTATAACATACGCTGGTCGAAATGATTACGTTTGACCAAAGCAAATTTTATTGCCCCTTCGAGCGATATACTTCGCAGCGTTCCCTTCATTAGTCGAGAAACCACCGTCCTTCTTATTAGTCCTACGGCTAAGATCGGTTGGAAAAAATAACGCGTGTGCTTCTAACCATTCGTTCGTAAGCGGTGATTTCGTGTACGCGTATCATCCGTGTAACATGTCACCTGAAACATTAGTGAACTTATCGTGGCCACTCGTCATAAACCTATATTTGGGTGGATTCTTTAGTGGTGAAAATAAAACGATGGTCGAACATTTAATGTCTATGGACACAACTAGTTACGTATGCGTATACTACACGAAGAGATTCAGTCAAGCGGTGCAACGGTGGCCTATACGCGCTACACCCCGAAAGATATTGGAGATAATAAATGAGGACGAATATCGCATAGTGTACGCGGTAGCGGACGAATAAAGCAGCAGCATTATTGAAACACGTTCGTCGATGTAAAAGTTTCATTTAAGAGCTGACCAAAGAAAGCGACGTTGTCACCTCCTCTCAACTGCCCGATTTCTTGACGATATACTTCATTAGTCGAGAGACCATCGTACCCATTTGACGTGCGGAGACTACGACTGAGAGAGGACATTTTTGTGATTTATCGAGCATCATGCAGTGCGACCAAGGGAAACGTGTTACTAGCGATACTTTTTCGTTCCAAAATAAAAGAAGAAACTTCACGGCGTAAGTACATGACAAAAGTACTTTATTTAAAAACTTCTATTAGAAAATTCACTAATCTCTATTCGATTTTTTTTATTTAGTGAACCAGCATCATCGGTCGAAGAGAGACCTAAAGTTTCACGCATCCTCGGCCGAAGATACGCTTTAACGAGCTCCTTCTTCAAGTATCTCGAAATCGGCATAAATGTGGGGAAAGGCAGCTTCATTGAATTGGCTCTAGGAGATGTCCGAGGAAACGAAATATCTTTTTCAATGTACGCTTGGAAAGAATTATTGAAGGTGAAGGCAACGATAAACCAATTATTCAACACCTTCACGCCCGCGCTACCAACAAATGAAGTTATAAAAATCGGTGACAACGGTGATTTAACAGTGCAAATCGTTCTAATAGCCGGTGAAAAAAAAGTTATAAAGATATCTAATAATAAAACCGCCATTTTTCTTACCGAACAAACTATGAATAAAATGTACGACTTCGAGCAGTGTATAGATCATATGTTTTCTTGTGTTGTACCCGCGAGTCGCCTAAGCGACACAGTAGTATCATATTCAAGGCCGCCTTCCGAAGAGGCGACCCAAAAGTAATGTGTAAGCATTGCATCACCCAAGCGCCTGGACATCGCGAGTCCCGAGCCTAAGATGCAATTCAGCGATTCTCCCTTCTTAGCACCGAACGCTAAGGAGTGGCACGCGTAGAAGCGAGGAAACGAACAGAGAGATCATCGAGAGCGAGCAAAGAGTTAGGAGGGTTACTTGTGCCTCACCAATAACCAGTTATTTAATAAAAGTCATACTTATACTCAAGAAGAACCTGATCTATACCTCAAACACCACCTTCCTTCCGCTTCCAAAGATAACCGGTAGCCGGCTTACGAGCGCGGATTACCACATTGGTGGCAGCGAGTGGGATCGTTTTGCAAAAAATTTTTTGCAAATACGTGGCAGTTATCGCCAGAAGAAGCAAAGGCCAAGGTGAAGGACGGTGTAAACTACACCGAGACGGAGGAAGCAGACCAGGCAATCTAACACCAGGCGGCAGCCAAGGTTCATACGAGGAAGTAGACGACTGGACGAGCGACAAGGAGGAGACGAGCCTTATCGACAGCTCAGCTTACGGCACGAGCCAGTTCACCGAGCTTATCTGCGGACGGCGCGGAGAACGAGAGATAGGGCAGCCAACTCCCAGCGAGCAGGTGACAGCAACGGCGGCAGCCCAGCAGAATGTGGCGAACACTTCTACTGTGAGTAACATCCACACCTAGCTCAGCACGCAAGACAAACGTAAAAGTAGCGACCGTATGTCCGACCAGGGCAAATCCGCAAAAGTATATTTCCTGCCAGACAAACGGCATTTTAGTCGATCACTCGAATCGTTTTTCGACGTAAAATTAATATTTACCACCCCAGAAAGCGAATGTAAACGTAGGAAATTGTCCGCGACAGCTGTAAAGCATCTCTGTACGGATAGCGATCTTAGCGAATCAGACCACGGTGCATCGGGATTACAATCACCGATTAGTGACCGAATTGAAATCAGACGAGAATACCCGATAGAACGATTAAATTTTTCTCTGTTAGACGTACGAAGCCCGGAAATGGCGAACGGAGATATGACTATCTCAGAAGCACTAAGGTGCGTAAAAGTTTTTACGGGAGGCCCTGCGGTCAGAGTATCCGAATTTTTAGAGACATGCGAATGTGCGCTCGAACTAGTTAATGAAGCAGACAAACCGAAACTTTTCAGGACAATTAAAAGCGTAAAATTAGCAGGAAAGGCGCACCAAGAAATGCGATATAAAAAACTTGATACTTATGAGGAATTTAAAATAGCACTAGAAAAAGTATTTCTAGACCGACGGTCGCTAGCGTCCGTGCAAATCGAGTTAAATAAAAGTCGGCAAAGGCCGGGAGAAAGCGCGCAAGCTTTTGGACGGCGCGTAGAAGAACTTCACATGCTATTAGTCAGATTAACCATCGAATCAGAACCAGATGAAGCGGGATACAATGCTATAACCGCCACTCTCAAACGACAAGCTCAAGTTATTTTTGAAAACGGTTTGCAGGGACGTGCAGCGACTATCGTTCAATCGAGAGGGTACAAAACCCTGGAAGACGCGATTATAGGAGCCTCAGAGGCAGAAATAAAGTACGGAGAAAGTCAAAGTTATGAATACACGCAATCGTCCCAAAATGAGGACCCATTTCAAAAGAATCCCCCACCTCGATGTGGAAATTGCAACCGAATAGGGCACACAACTAACAATTGCTATGCGCAAACTAGAATAAACCCGCGGAATACCCCAAACCATACAGGAGGCACTGCCCCCGGCAGGGACCAAATCGTGTGTCTGACCTGTGGACGGCCCGGGCACATGGCGCGAAATTGTCGTACTAGACCAGAAAATAGACTAACTAACAGACCAAACGAAAGACCGTCGACATCACAAACGACGACGACAACCAACCGAAACGCGCAACAAACGCAACCTAACACAAATAACGCTAGTAACGTAGCTAATGACGAAGTAGGAAGATACAAAATAAATAGCGTAATGACAGCAACAGAATGCAAAAATCACTGTAAAATTATCTCAAAAGATTTAATAAGCGGACGCGCCACTGTGCTAGTAGATTCAGGAGCACAAGTGACACTCTTAAAAATCGGGTTAGTGCACAATAAAACAAAAGCCAGCCCGACAAAGATAGAATTAACAGGAATAGGTTTAACAGTGCAAAAGCCCCTGTGTCAGATAACTTTAAACGTACAAGTAGGAGAACAGACGATAAAGCATCGGTGCTATTTAGTCAGGGACGATTTTCCAATAGAGGCTGACGGATTGATAGGCGTCGATTTCATGCAAGCACACCGTGTAAAGATAGAACCACCCAGTCACATATCGCTTTATGGAGTAAAAATACCGCTAGAAAAAATAGGAACAAAGGTAATAGCACCGCGAACAGAAAAAATTATAACAGTACGAACAACCTCTGAAGGGGAAGGATTAGTAGAAAGAAGAGATTTAGGAGCGGGAATATACATAACAAAGTGTTTAACCAAAGCCGAAAACGGTGAATGCGTAGTTAACGTAACGAATACGACCGAAGACGAAGCCGAGCTAACAAATACATCAGTAGAAGTCAAAGACCGCGAGAATCTCTTTAAAGAAAACGCGAGTAACAAAGTCAGCGCGAAAATAAATACGCTACAAAGCAGTAGAGAAACCGAAAGAATGGAAAAACTTAGGACTAGCATTAGGACCGAGAAATTAAACAAAGAGGAAAAACAAAAGATTTGCGAAATTGACGAGGAATATAACGATTTATTTTACTCGGAAGGAAATGTGGTAGAAAGTACCGACATAACCGAGCATTGCATAAATGTAGGACCGGGAACGGCACCTATCAATGTGGCGTCATATAGATTAAAACAAAAACAAAAAGAAGAAATAAATAGGCAGGCAAAGGTAATAACTGAGGCCGGAATAATAGGTAAAGGATCTAGCTCATGGAACGCCCCCAGATTAACAGTACCCAATAAATTGGAACAGCTACGGAAACATAAATTAGGGCTACAGCTAGAAATAAGCGAAATTTTAAGAAAAAAAGCAACCTACTTAGACCATACCGTCACCTCTGAAGGGATAAAACTGGATCCCATGAAAGTGCAGATAGCAAACGAATTTTCAAAGTCGGTAAACGAAAAGAACGTAGAAACATTTCTTGATTCAGTAAATTATTACCAAATTATAAAACACTTTCCAAAAGTAGACGCCCAAGATGAGATAAATAAAGATTTGCAAACAGCATACTCTGGTAGAAGACAAAATAAAGCAAAAATTAAAGATAGTACCGCGGAAAAAGAATTATTAGCCATAGTATGGGAATTAAGATATTTCAGATCATTTTTGTACGGAACGAAATTCACGATAGTAACAGATCATAAACCGCTGACGTGGCTATTTAATGTAAAAGATCCCGGATCACGCTTCATGCGATGGCGTATTAAGCTAGAAGAATACAATTACCAGATCACTTACAAAGAATGTAAGAATAACAGCAATGCTGACGCGCTAAGCCGCGTATACGCTACAAACGCGATATCCGACACCGATGATACGGAACATAAAGAATTTTCCGCCGATGAGAAGAAACGAATCTTATACGAATATCACGACTCCCCCCTAGGAGGCCATCAAGGAGTCGATAGAACATATAATAGAATTAAATTAAAGTACAATTGGATAGGACTTCGAAAGGATATAGAGAATTATATAGCAAAATGCGCGAAATGTCAACAAAACAAATTAGGCACGCGTACAAAAATGCCGATGGTAATTACAGACACACCCAGTCAACCTTTCGAAACATACAATTTAGATATAGTAGGACTATTAAGGGTTGTGAAAGAAAGCAATCGATACACTAACTCATCTTACAGAATACTTGCGGCAGCAAGAGCAGCGAGCCCTTATCTAACGGGCAACATAGAGAACTCCGTAGAAATTCGGAACTTCGAGAACCAACCGGGAATATATTTTGAAAACGTGGGAAACTTACACCTCTACAAAGACACGTGGAAGTTAGTGTTAAAAATCAATATGATACCTTATTATCTTCGCGAAGAAAAATTAGCATCATATTGCAATAAGTTGACGCAAATTTGTTTGGCGCACCAGGCATGGCACGCAACAATTTGCCGACCATTTATAAATACAATCACGCCGAAATTACGATCGATTACAGGGAAATTAAATTCCATACGAGCGACATTAGGAGTAGAACAGAGACCAAAACGCGGTCTCATCAACGGCTTAGGAACAGCAGGAAAATATTTATTCGGATTAATGGATGCTAACGACGAGGAACTGTGACGTTTGACACGTCGCAAGAAGAGAAGCTTCGGTCGGCGCGCCGCTCTCAGGGCAAACTGTATCGTTAAAGATCCTATATTAATTTTACTCGTACGCGTTTCATGAATTCCACCGAGAAACGGCCTACGAGGGAGGTGCTAAGGAGGAAAAGAACGCTACCGAACATCGTAGTAATCCGCTCGTCGAGTAAGCACCCACCGAGACCATCGTAGAGTATATTCCATCGTAGCTACCGTCGTGGGAAGGAAAACACCATCATATTATCACCATAGCGACACCTAGAAGCGACGCATCGATCGACACCACGAAAATCGATAATCTAGAGCGTCGGCGTCACGTATCGACGCGGAAAATTCGGCGTTCGCTAAATTCCCATAAATTAGGTAGAGGCGCACGTGGCGGAAAAAGTCACGTGACAATTACGAAAAGCGGTCCGGTGGTTGCCGATGAGCGAGGACGACTTCACTTAGCGCAGGGCTCCCGTCGAGTACACTTCTCTTGGTTCAGTCCCATCCCGTATAGTTCCCGTTTTTCGAGTCACGGGTAGATAGGCAGTGCACGCTCCCGACGACGAGGAAGAAGGACCCTAGTACGTGGGAGATAGAGAGGTCGACGAGTCCGCCAACATCATCGCGAGCTAGCGAGGGAGCTACCGAGGTCGCCAAAGGGGTGAACGGTAAGCCGGTCAACACGTACATCTCCGGGGGGAATCGGTCACCGGGGTCATAGTCTCTTTTGCGTATTAGATTGTAAAATTTGGTGGTTAGTATTAAGTTATTCGGAAAGAATTTCGTAACGCCGGCATTAGCCACGTTACCGCTCTTACGAAGCTCTTAGTGGTTAGTATTAAGTGCGATAAGTTAAGTTTGGGAACTTTTTGGGGGAATGAGACTAAAGATCTCGGCCGAAGATTCCACTCCCGGTCGTGACACGCCTCGAGAGTATTGCGTAGCGGCAAAGAGTCCTGAGAGTGGCAAGGTCGAATGAGTATTTTGTAGCGAACCTTGCAAAGCACATGCTCCCGTCTTTTTTTTATAACTGCGCTAAGCCAACCGTACTGTTTTATGTATGCGTGTAAATTCGAGTTTGTATGAATGTTCGTATTTATGATCCGTGAAGAGATTTGAGAGGGAATACGTTTCGAGTCCGTTACCGTGTAATAAGAGTAGCAATAATTAGTCCACCGTGCTACGAGAGTTGTATATTGAAGAATGATTTCTCGAAACCGCGTACGGATAGAAAAACTTGTAATGAGTAGGGACTCCGTTCGTTAGTATGTATGATCATCTTCGAGAACATTAACGAATCACTGAAACACCTGCTCCCGAAAAAGGGACGTATCAATTCACGTATAGCTCTCGTTACTCTATCTTTTCTCTGGTTTTGAATAAACGTTATTTTTCTTGTTTTCTACAAATTCGGATTTCATCTTCTTTTGGGAACACTTTCGCTTACCCCGCCCCTCTCCGTTACCACCTCGGTGGGCTGAGCTACCGTTTCGTATTCCGCTTCACGCACCTCTTCGGAATTTATTAGTTAACATCTTACAATAATTACAAGGCTCGAGTGGTAGCCATAAGCTACCTGGCGCCCAACATAAAATTAACTTCGAACCGATCATCAGTTTAGCCTTTATAGAAAAATATTCCGAAGAGGAGAGCGTGGCGAGGAGGGCCGTTTGGCGACGAGACGAAGCAGGCGGTTACAGAACGTATAAATGTACACCTCGAAAAATGAGAGAAAAGCGAAACAAGAGTTTGGCATGCATTATCGCAGCAAATACAAATAATTAATTCCAGTATAAAAATATTTAACGATAGCTTTGGTAACGTTGAGCAACGAGAAAAACTTTTAGCAAAAGCGATAGCACAAGTAGAACAAATGTTAAATACACGTCAACACGCACAAGACGTTAGGGAACAGATGGACGAACAATTTACATTAATCACATTAATGATAGATAACTTACTAGAAGACGTACAAGACTTGACGCATTACGTAACAGACATACGCAAAGGACTAATAAACACCAACGTATTATCATTCGCGCAAATAATTCAATACTTGCAAGAAGCATTACCACACCTGCCAGTAGGTTTAAATTTTCCAATCCCCCTAGACATACAATCGGGATATCTTTTAGATCGGGTAACAGAAGTCAAAGCATATAGTCGGCAACGTTCGATAATTACTGTAATCATAATACCCCTCATAGGGACACAAATATTTCAAATTAAAAGAGTACACCCGATACCAGCGCGTATGAACAACAGTACATACGCTATAATCGAGACAAGCGAGCGTTATGCGATAGTCGACGAAATCCGACGCGAATAGGTATCGCTAAGCGAAACAGATATACAAGCATGTAAGACAACCAAAACCCAGTTTCTGTGCTCATCAAGACATCCAATTTACAAAATTTATCCACACGGACCGTGCGAAGTACGCATGTACAATAAAATCAATAAACAACCAGAAAAGTGCAAAACAAGGCTCCTCAAATTAGAAAGGACCTTATTACTAGAATTAGAAGCACCAGAAACATGGATTTTCGTTGCCCCAAAAGAAGAACCGTTAGCAATAACCTGCAACGGGAAAGGCACCATACATAAAATCTTAAAAGATTCAGGTATATTAGATATAAAAGGTAAATGCATAATTTCGACATCAGAAGTAACAATAAAAACAGTACAAGAATTCAAAGAAAAGAGACAGCTAGATTATTTACCAGCATATAATTTAACACTTAATCTTACTCAAGAGGTAGCCGAAAAAATTACACGAAACCAAGTAGCAGAAATAGACCTCCAA
The DNA here is from genome assembly GCA_916049575.1 of Ancistrocerus nigricornis. Classification (NCBI taxonomy): domain Eukaryota; kingdom Metazoa; phylum Arthropoda; class Insecta; order Hymenoptera; family Vespidae; genus Ancistrocerus; species Ancistrocerus nigricornis. The sequence continues at coordinate 18,162,717 of OU696667.1, read as the reverse complement.
CCGATAATTAGAAATCCAGAAGAACTAAAATTAGCGAGCACGCGGCTAACAGCGTTACAAAAAGAAGTAGATACGAATCTTTATAATAATGAGTACCACACATTCGCGTACCCCCCACTCGTATCAATAGGAATTATAATCTTAGTAGTAGTAGCGCTCTACACCATATACTATAAACGAAAACAGCGTAAAAACCGCGAGTTATCAATAGAAGTAGAAACTAACGAGAATAGACAACCGCCAAAAAGAAAACAAATAAAAAAAAGAAAGAATTGACATAGCATGTAGAAGCGAACAAAAGCGAAAAATATCTATATAAGCATAAACGATTATATTAAAACATGTCATCGGGAAAAATAAACATTGTCAAAAAAAAAAAAAAAAAAAAAAAAAAATTAAAATAAAATAAAATAAAATAAAGAAATAAAGAAATATATTTTCCTATAATATATAAATGAAGAATATATGTATAAATAAAATAAATACCAATAAACGAATAAAGCGTAAGAAAAGAATATATATATAGGTAAACGATTATATTACACATATGTTATCGGGAATAATTAAAAAATTGTACTTTATAAATGCACAAGTATACCCAAAGGTAATCAAGCGTAAGAATGGTGGCACATTCTTTTTTCCCGCGGGGGAGGGGTGTTGTACCCGCGAGTCGCCTAAGCGACACAGTAGTATCATATTCAAGGCCGCCTTCCGAAGAGGCGACCCAAAAGTAATGTGTAAGCATTGCATCACCCAAGCGCCTGGACATCGCGAGTCCCGAGCCTAAGATGCAATTCAGCGATTCTCCCTTCTTAGCACCGAACGCTAAGGAGTGGCACGCGTAGAAGCGAGGAAACGAACAGAGAGATCATCGAGAGCGAGCAAAGAGTTAGGAGGGTTACTTGTGCCTCACCAATAACCAGTTATTTAATAAAAGTCATACTTATACTCAAGAAGAACCTGATCTATACCTCAAACACCATCTTCCTTCCGCTTCCAAAGATAACCGGTAGCCGGCTTACGAGCGCGGATTACCACACTTGGTTATCGGAGAATATTACGTTGGTACATAGTAAATACGTGCGTTTTGTTGAAATTGTAAAAGAATCGTATACGACGGACTATGTAAACGCTATAATGCGCGATGAAACGTTTGAGAGGCATTCTTTGATCGATTGCGAGCTGCTAGTCATCTGTTTAAAAGTGATCTTGTACGACGCGTCGATAAAGCACGATGCGTTGAAATTTTAAAAGAATCGACGGACTATGTGAACGCTAAAATGCGTGATGAAGGCATTCTTTGATCTTGAATAAATATATATAGAACAACATTATGTAAAAACCATACAAATATTTTTTCTCCTTCCATCCCATTAGTCTTCGATGGAGTTCCTGCTAATCGGTTTATCCTTGCGATAAAGAGAGGAAGCACAGAACATAGGTGTGTGAGAGAGAGGAAAAAATCAGAGTTTTAAATACTTTTATTATATAGATTCATTTTTTGTAATACATGGTTTTATAATAATAATTGAATTACATAATATTTTTAACGATACTCGTCAGCGGGTTGTACTCGACTATGCGATCGTGTATGATTAAGCAATGCGCCGTGGTATCGGACGGTACGTTCTCCTTACACTCGAACTCTAGTCGTATGTCAATCATCCCACTCTTCAGAGATTCGTTTTGTCGCATACAATTTATAGCGACGAAGGGTCCATATGTCTTAAAATTTTTGATATCGAGAAGAGGTTCTCCGTGTCCGTAGTAAGATTCTTTAAATTTCGCGTACATGTCGTAAAGTATCGCGAATTGATCCTTGTCGAAGTCGAGGTTCAAGCTGTCGTACGGATAAGTTTCGGCATTCAGATAAAGTCGTACGTTCTCGAGTTTGCAACTATCGAATTGGGACATCATTTTATTCGCATTGTTCTTACGCGCCGTCTGCAGAGCGAATATCACGTATCGCGGTTTTTCTGATTGCGTCGTAGTTTTTATCGTCCACGTATGCTTCGTGGTTCTTGGTAGTACAGGGTACTCGTAGAGATCCCACGATCGAAAACTCATGCTGATCGACCGCCCGCTCTCGAGAACGCGTAACATGGATAATCGATGCAGCTCTTCCAAAGCAATGTGCGGCATGCGCCATTGAATCTTACGCAATTTCAGTACTGGCTTGAGATTTATCGAACCAAACAGCGCATCCGTGTCGTTTTGCGCGCGGACCAAAATCAACTCGTGACTCGCATGCATCACGATGCGCTTGTAATCCTCGCAGAAACCGAATAGCATGCTCAACGGCACGCAGAAGTTAAAATCTGTCGGAGCTTTGTACACGTGCGTTCTATCATTCTGCTAATTCCAACCGGCATTGGACAGCGCATTGCTTCTCTCCGTTGACAAACTCAAGTGGTTCTTCAGAGTGGTCGTTATCCCAGGATTTCTCGTACGGTCGATCTCGAAACCGTTCATTTCATATCGAATCTCATCGAACATAAAGCTGACGCAATTATTATCGAGAATTATGTATTCGTTGCTTCCTTCGGGTACACCTTCCGGGAGGCTCAATTCACCTTCCACGTATAGGTAACTCTGAGACGGTAGCGTGTACAGCTCCTGGTGTTGAATGGGTATTCTTATTTCATCGCCATTTCCGTACCTACTATTGGCGTACGGACTGTACGTGTGCAGTTCAACTTTCGTTATACGATTGTCAAAGACCGATGCGCTCATCACGTCCAAGATATTATCAGACATTTTCTTCTTCTTTATTTTTTTTACTGCTTGTCGACGATTAAACCCAAAGACCGTAGAAATTTCACGTTCTCGGTACGCAACTTCTTCTTCGAACCAGCTGACGAAGCAGCGGGAATATATGTAGGCTTGTTGTTGTTGTCGTCGTCAACGTAAAGGTTCTTACGATCGTCAAAATGGTCGTACGTCGACTCGTTTTTACCGTAGCGAAAGATTAGCATACTACCGATCGGGCGCGATACGTCGACGCACGTGTAATCGCACCGTTATCTCTTCTCCGCGAAGGTCTATCGGATGTCCGTTCTGATCCACGATTCGAATGATCAGATCGTCTATTGCTCGTACGGCGATCGGCTGGTAAATGATTCGTGGTGGCGTTTCCGATATCTTATATCCTGGCGGTACTTGCGGAGAAAATTCGTGTATCGTGCGTACGGGTTTGTCGTTACTGTACGAGCCGGTGATTAGGTTGCACTCCACTCGAATCATGTTAACGTTTATGATATTTACGGGCGTGTCCGATTCGTGCCACTCGTTGGGCGACAAGACGCGATTCCTAGAAAATCCCAGCAGAGATCCGACGCAATTTGGTTTCGTGAAGTCGATTCTGAACGAGCAGCGAATCTCGCCTTCATAGTATTGTTATTCGCTCGCACCTCGATAGGATACTCGTCGATATTGCTCGATTCCACCTTGGGATATCTTTTCGTTATTTCTCTCCTTAAAAACTTATTGATTGCGTCCAACTCGTACGAACCGTCGGGAATCGAGATCTCTTCGTTCTTGTCACCGAAATAAAACTTATTGTTATTATTCGCGCTGATATTTGGGATCGTGTTGTACGTCTCGAGCAGTGATGCCAGAACCGAGGACCGAGGACCGAGCCGCCGAACCCCCACTATGACCTACCGTCGTCTCCCACTTTCCCTCCACGGCGCTCACACACACAGCATCCTACTCTTGTCCGTGTGCAGTGCCCGTTCGCAAGCGGTGCACACGGACAAGAGTAGGATGCTGTGTGTGTGAGCGCCGTGGAGGGAAAGTGGGAGACGCCGGTAGGTCATAGTGGGGGGTCGCCGCTTCGGTCTTCGGTCCTCGGTTCTGGCATCACTGGTCTCGAGACACACGAGACCGAGTTCGTACGCGCCTACATCGTTCAGGTCTATGGGTGGAAAATATCTTGTGACGTGTGTCACAAGAAGAGTATAGAAATGCTTCCGTCAGTGCACACTCTCAGGGCGAATTTGGATATGAAGAGTATTTATTAATTGCTCCCGAATTTTTTATGTAATGAGCTCTCCCACCACCATCGATGAACCCCATCAAACGAAGAGGAAAGACCGCTACGATCACCAAGCGAGGAATTATCTGCTAAGAAGGACATTCAGCTCCCGAACTGTCATCGCTCTCGTGCTCTACGTGCCTCCGCCGTGGGATAATCATCATCTTCACACCATGGCGAAGAAGAATACGTTGCTTGGCTACCGATTAGCGCTACGTAACATCGATCATCGACATCTATCGATAAAGTAGCGCATCGGCGCAACGTACCGACTCGAAATCGAGAAATGTAACACCTACATTAATTTAGAATAAATTAGGTAGAGGCGCACGTGCCGGTCTGTCACGTGACGTGGAGCGAGGAGCCGTTCGCAGTAGAAGTCAGGAGCAGGACTTAGCATCGGGACGTCGTAGAGTACAGTTCGTCTTTGTCGTTTTTCGTCCATTCGTTTCGCTCCCGTGTCTTATTTAGGCAGTACCATTTCGTATAATTGAGGAGATCATTTCTTATTCGTTTCGTTACCCCGTAATTGCTCCCGCGGATCCGAGAGTTCGACATCTTTCAAGTTAGGAGAAGATACGAGCGTTTGGCTACCGTGAGGAGACAAGGAAGGACGTGGAAGCTGGAGGAGACCCGCCATTTCGTGTCTTAGTTTGGTGGAGAGCGAGGTCGCCGTTCTGGTTCCGTCCAGGCGGGAGAGGTACAGCCGGTAAGACGGGATTCCGTTTAGCCCTCATTAATCGGGAAATAGGTGACACTGGCCAGAACGATGATGTTATGTTCTGGGAAATTATTTTGCGGAAATATTGCGTTAATAGTAGATCCTGAGAGAAATTAGTAGCGCCGGAAATCGTCCACGCTACCGTCGGAAATCGGTCGATCACTAATTCGGAATTTTGTGGATAATCGTGAGACGACCAAGTTTCGGAAGTCTCCGATTATATTTCGTTCGAAGTTCTGGCCAGGAGTCCCTTTTCGGTCGTGTCTCGTTAGAGCACTTTTCATTGGTCGCATCGGCGACGTTTCGTCCTGAGAGTGGCGTTAGTATTGCGAGCGGAATAAAGAATCGTCTGCTAAGTATTGTATTGTCTTGTATGTTATAGGTAATTTCGGGTATTCGTATTTTCGGTTATAAAGAAAAGTATTCGGTACGTAATTTATTTATGGTCACTGTTGTAAAGCTTCCGTTCAGCAAATTATAACCTCGTTATGATATCGCGAAATTTCAGTATTCTTTATTGAGGTATTGTTCATTTATCTGATATCATAATGTGTCGCGTTCGGGTAGAATTCGATTGTAATGAGTAGGGCTTCGAACGTACTTTTGTAATGAATTTATGCAAATAGCTTCCGTTATTTTATACAAGTCATTTCACTTATCTTTTCTCTGTGAAAGAAATAAAGTATTGTTCTCCTTTGTTACCAAAAATTTGCTGTATTAAGTTTGTGGTAATTCTCTTACTCCGCTCCTCTCCGTTACCACCTCGGTGGGCTGAGCTACCGCTTTCGTGTTCCGCTTCACGCACCTCTTCGGAATTTAGTAACTAACATCTTACAATATTTAAGGCTCGAGTGGTAGCCGTAAGCTACCTGGCGCCCAACTTAATTCTGATTATTTAACCGACCATCAGTTTAGCCTTAGTAAAAAGTATTCCGAAGAGGAGAGCGTGGCGAAGGTGTGCTCGTCTCGTCTCGTGTGACGATTGGACCGACACCGCCACCGATACATATCGTAAGGCCGATCGCGCGAAGCGTTACCAAACGCAAGGGAACGCGCCCTGCCCCGTACGAGTGCGACGAAATCAAGAAAGCTCGTTTCGACGACGACGATGGCGAATTCCCACCTCCGATACAGGACGTAAGACCGAACGTAGGAAAGATGCCTAAGAGCAAGAGGACGCGTCCGACGCCGTACGAGCGCGTCGAGGACGACGACGATGATAAAAGCGACGAATTAGATGCGTCGCGAGATGATTCCGACCTTACCTTTTCGTCCGATTTTTTCGAAACATCAATGCGCAAAGACGGTTTGTTACCTAAAAACAAGCGTGCGTCGAAAAACCCGACGGACTACGTTTATTGGGACGATCCGAACGAACTCGTGGATCGACTGAGATTGCTCGTTTCCTCGCGAAACGCTGGTCATACGGGTCACGATAACGAAATCGTATCTATAATCGAGGAACTCGGCGAAGCTGGTTTGATTATAAATTGAGCGCTCCGTCGATTGTCGAGACAGTAGCTTGTAAAATGCCGATCAATAAATTTGGAACGTCGCTACGGCCGAAGGAGAGCGTCTCCAGTTCAACGTTTACGTTCAGAAATTACGTACGCGATAACGCCTTGTGTTTGGACGAAGACGATGACGCATTTAATGCCAGAGGAGCGAAGATTAGGCGCGTGGCAGAGCCGGTAGAAGATCGTGACGTCACGACCATGTCCTACGTCAAGGGCGTTCTAAAGGACACTACGAAAAACATCGAAGCTCTCACGACCATGAAATACGACGCGTTAAAGAACGAACTGGAGAAATCAATGACCGAACGCCTAAACGCATTCGACGAAGACCTCCACGCTCAGCGTGTGGCGTGTATCGAAATATCGAAGAGAATGAAAGCGCAAACGAAAGGCGAGATGGATGATGTCATCAAAGAACGGATACTCGAGCATCACGATACGATTACAAAAGTGCTAAAGTTCGAACGAGATCAAATCGAGAAACTGTTGTACGAAAAGATGAGCGTATTGAGCGAACGAATACATCGTAACGGCGAACAGATGCGAGCTTACGGGAGTGCGTTACGGGCCGAGTTGGTGACTATAAAATAAGAGAGGGGGAAACATTGATCAGTCGTCGATCGAAAGTTAAACGATGCATTTCTCGCTATGCCTATAAAGATAACGAAGAAGGTAACGGAACAAAAGATATCGTTAGATGATGCGAATAACGAGCGCTGTGTCAAATGTATGGATTTTTTATACGCGTGCTGGAAATACTTTTTCGCTATAAGACGGAAGGTCGGGGCGAGGGTCGGTCGCAACATGGAGAGAGTGAAATTGGTAACTTTGCGCGCAGACGAGTCATCGTACGCGGATTCGACGATCTCTGGCAGGCTGACTTAGTCGACGTTCGTTCTTACGCGAAACAAAACCGCGGGCATCAATACATACTCACCGTTATCGATGTGTTCAGCAAGTACGCGTGGGCGATCCCCCTAAGGAATAAAAGCGGAAGCGATACGGCTAAGGCCTTTGCTACGATCATACGGATGGATGGACGAATTCCGAAAAATTTGCAAAGCGATATGGGAAAAGAATTTTATAATACGGATTTTCAGTCTATCATGAAGAAGCATAATATAAATCATTACTCCACGCACAGCGTCATGAAGGCCTCCGTGGTGGAACGCTTCAATCGCATGCTCAAGAACGCGATGTGGAAGTCGTTCTCGTTGAACGGTACTTATAGCTGGATCAGAGCCCTTCCCACTCTGGTGTCCGATTACAATCAACGAAAACATCGAACCATAGGAATGCGGCCTATCGACGTGACTCGCGACATCGAGAGTCGTCTCCTGTCGAACATATACACCTACGACAAGCTTAAAAACATGGAATCGGCGAAATTTCGAGTCGGCGACAAAGTACGCGTGAGCAAGTTCAAGACGGTGTTCGATAAAGGGTACACGCCAAATTGGTCGGCGGAGGTGTTTGAAGTTACGGCGATAAAACCAACGATTCCGGTGACGTACTTGCTAAAGGATTACAAGGGAAATTCTATCGCGGGAGGATTTTACGAGTACGAACTACGGGCGACCGCGTGTCCGGACGTACACCTCGTCGAAAAGGTGTTGCACAAAAAAGGAAGTAAGATGTACGTGAAGTGGTTGGGATTCGACGCTTCTCATAATTCGTGGATCGACAAGAAGGATGTATTGCAATAACGAAATCACATAAATATATATGTAGGTAACGAAATTATCTTAAGACGTACGTCTTGAACACGTGCGTCGACCATCTGTTAACGAGAATTCTCGATAATCGTCGACGCGCAACGACCGGTCCACTGCGGAGAAATTCGAGGAAATCTGACGCGCGTTTGTTTTCTAGCGGCAGCACGGCTTTCGCGTGTCCAAGCGGGCAGTCTTGCGAAGGAAGTTCACGAGAACAGTCGTCAACGATTTTTATAAATACACATATCCTAATAAATCTCTACATTTTGGAGGCTCGTCCGGGATTGGTCTTACGGGAGGCGTGAGTGCATTTAATACCTGCTGTGTGCGAGGGTACGAAATACGCGAAATTGTGCTGTGTGCGAACGATAGCTGTGTGCGAGATCGTTGTTTTGCGTGACCCAGTATTAGATACAATGAGTCCACCGAAGAAGACCGTCAATAAACTTACGATGACGGAATTGAAGGAAAAGCTAAGTTCGATGAACTTGCCTACAACGGGATCATAAAAAAATTTTTAACAAAAAAAATAGAAACCGACTTCGAAAAAAGCGCTAAAAAGAGTGAAATAATTTTTTATGTATACCGACAATATTCGATTTCATCATTATCATACTCAGAATATTGCAACTTTTTCGGCGGCGACACAAAATATTCCAACACGGTCATTTTCACGAACAAAGGAGTAAGTGCCTAATACATAAATATCCATCAATGTCCGTGAATTTCTGGCTATTAATGTACTGTTAATTAATTTTCTGTCGCCTCCGAAAAAGTTGCAATATTCTGAGTATGATAATGATGAAATCGAATATTGTCGGTATACATAAAAAATTATTTCACTCTTTTTAGCGCTTTTTTCGAAGTCGGTTTCTATTTTTTTTGTTAAAAATTTTTTTATTTCATACTTTTTAGTGTATAATCGATCAAGATATGGAAATAAAGTTATGTAGGTAATATTTGCAAAAGGATCGAAAAGGTTTGGTTCCGATAGGTGAAGTCGTTGAAGAGATATAGAGGAATAAACAAATAATTTTGCAGTAACAATTTAAACATAACAACAATTGAAGATGTGTCGCATAACGTTAGAGAGTGGGTAATATTTGCGAAAGGGTCGAAAAGGTTTGGTTCCGATAAGTGAAGTCGTTGAGGAGATATAGAGGAATAAACAAATTATTTTGCAGTAACAATTTAAACATAACAACAATTGAAGATGTGTCGCATAACGTTAGAGAGTGGGTAATATTTGCGAAAGGGTCGAAAAGGTTTGGTTCCGATAAGTGAAGTCGTTGAGGAGATATAGAGGAATAAACAAATTATTTTGCAACAATTAATAAATTTGTTATATAATTAATATCTGCTAATTATTTCTAAGAAGATAGTAATAGTTTCTTTCATTACAATAAATCAATCCCATTCAAAAAGAAATTGCGATAAATCTGAATAAAGCACTAATTTTGCAATAACTTTGTTAATAATAAACATTTCGGGAAAATTTTTTAAACGGGACCAATGGGAGACCTAAACCTAGCAACTTGAAGTGGTTTCACTTCGATTGGTCAACCGGTTGCGGAGTTATGGCCGGACAAACAAAAAAAAAAAAAAAAAAGATCGCCCACTGTCGAATAGAGTAACCTCCTCCTTTTCGAAGTCGGTTAAAAAGCCGAGTTGCTTAACCGACTGTTGTCTGCGGATCCGACGGGACGATGGATGCTCGAGCAGGAAGAGGCTGCGGATACAGCGAGTGGCAAAAATGCAGAAGAGGGTGCATCTGGTTCATCGAGAACACAGACTTCGCACGAAATGGATTTGTTGAGAAGGGAAAGGGATATTATGGAACGTGAGTTAGAATTAGCGAGACGTGAACTTGAATTCCTTCGCGGGGCACAAGCTCCTCGTGATCTCCAGGAAAACCAGAGAGAGGAACCGGCGAGAAGAACACGTAAGCCGGACATCACAACGATTGCCAATCTCATCAATACGTTTGAAGGAAAGTGTGGAACGTATGAAATATGGGAGAAACAGACGCGACTTCTGAAAGATACGTATCAGTTGGGCGGCGACGAAATGAAAGTGTTAATTCGCTCAAGATTAAGAGGAAAAGCGGTTGAGTGGTTTCACTCGAAAGCAGAATTCATCGAGATGGATTTCGATGGAATCCTTGCGGAAATGCAAAAGATGTACGGTCAACGAATCAGCAGAGTGACAAAAAAGAAAGAGTTCGAAGCACGAATTTGGAAAAAGGGTGAAACGTTTAGCGAATATGTCCATGACAAAGTAATCTTGGCAAATCGAATACCGATCGACGAGCAGGAGATCGTCGAATATATCATCGAGGGAATATCGGATCTTCAATTACGGGACCAGGCTTGGATGCATAACTTCGAGAATACAGCTGACTTGGTGCAGGCGTTCGAGAAGATAACGCTGCGATCCGGCGGACCGAGTAACGGACGGAAGATGCAGCAGGGCGCCGAATCGACGCTGAAGACGGAAAGCAAGCAGAAGCAAGAAAGCAAGGATACCGTGCGTTCTGTGAGAAAATCATATGCTTAAAAACTGTCCGTCGAAAGCGAGTGGCTTAGCATGTTTTGAGTGTGGCGAGCGTGGACACGTGGCTTCGAAGTGTACAAAGAAAATGGACAACGCGGTTAAAGACAGCTGCGCAGCGATAGCCAAGAGCGATGATGGCGGTAAATATCTGAAAGAGGTATCAGTTAACGAACACAAAATTATCGCGTTGGTAGATACAGGTAGCGATATAAGCCTGATGCGTGCGGATCGTTTTTTTTTTTTTTTTTTTTATTAAAAATATATTTTAGGCCTAATTAAAGGCCCATATACAAAATAAAACAACAGTCTGTATCGGATAAACATTTGTACCACAAATAACACTTAGTCTATCGAAGTTAACTTCTAGAAAATTATAATTGTATATATCACTCTTTTACGTTATATTTTTATATTATGTAAGTTTAAAAATCTATTTATTATACTTATAGCTATTAAATTTGGTCCGCTTAGAAAGACATTGATATCGAACGGAGGTTTCCAATTGTGCTTTAATAATTTGTTTATCATTATACTTCTTCCATTTTCATACTGTGAACATATCCAGAGTATATGGTTAAAATCTTGCATTTCTTCTCCACATGGGCATGTAGCAGAATTTATAATGCCTATTCTGGCGAGCGACTCCGCTAGATTGTAATGATTAGATCTTGCTCTGCTAACCCAAGAAACAACCTCTCTGGGTAGCCCTTTTTTATAGAACCACGGCTTGCTTTTGTTATCATGAAATATCTGAAAGTATATTTGGCCTTTGGTAAGTCCCTGCATCCTTAGAATCTCCTCGGTTCCATCTCGCATGTCCGTTTTATGTTTCTTATGTAGGTCTGTGAAAGGTATTTTAATATTTACATCGTGCATTTCTTTGGTAGACTGTTTGGCTAATTCATCAGCTATTTCATTCCCTTCTATTCCTTTGTGTGAAGGTATCCATATAATTTCTACTTGATTATTGTCCATATTATGATGAATGTAATCTAACCTATTTTTAATTTCTGTTATGTATTTGTTACTTTTAACTGAATGTTTGCTATTAGAGATGGCCTGAATAACGCTTAAGGAGTCCGTGAATATTGCATATTTTTTAAATCTATTATCTATAATATAGTCTAGAGCTTTAAGAATGGCAAAGCCCTCAGCCGTGAAAATAGAACTTTCTTTATGGAGACTAAATGTTTGAATATATTCTTCCTTTGGACAGATTATCGCAGCACCCGTGGATATACCTTCTTCTGTTTTCGATCCATCCGTGTATATGCACACATAATCTTCTAGGTTTGTCATAATGTATTCTTTAAGTTCTAAATTTGGTATATTGGAGTTTTGGAGTTCTTTTCCTAAAGATTTATTGCACTCAATAGTACTAATCAGGGTTTTAAAATTATTCATATTACATATGTAATCAGTCTCAATATTTAACATGTCTTCATGTTTTTTAACTTCTTTGATACAGTTCCATATTAGTCTTGTATTATTTCTTCTGACCCTATCATGCATTATATCTATTTCTACCATGTATTCATTAATGTATCTATTAGTGAAATGGCTACTATTGGATAGTATCTTCAGAATGAAGTTTTTTCCTATGTATTTTGCTCTTTCTATCATCAGTGGCATTTTGGTTTTAGCTAGGACTACATTTCCTGGGGTTGAATTTCGAAATTCTATTGTTATACGTAATGCAGCCGCTTGTAGACTTTCTAGTTTTTTCTTTAGTTTTTGCAGTCTTGGATAATATATGAAGATGGCATATTCTATTCTTGATCTAATTAGACTCTTGTATATAGCCATTAGCGTCTCTTGATGACATCCCCACCAAACTCCTCTTAAGTATTTCAATATGTTCATTGTCTTGTGAGAGGTTTCGCATATGTGGGAGACATGTTGTTGAAAGTTAAGACTGTAACGAGGCGTCATCTATGAGAGACACGGCTAGGCATTATGAGGAAAGGGAGGGAGAAGATTAAGGAAGCAGATCGCATTTCACTCACTCGCAATTGAAACACGCTCGAAATCGGTTCCGATCATACCCATCGATACATGTGACGACAAAGAGAAGGACGAATATTATTCCCGCCAATCTATTACAAGTTGAGGAATAAGATAAAGGAAAGATCGAAGGACGATGGTTTTGCCCTGTGAAGGAATAAGGAAGAAGACTTTATCGAATTCGCATTGTTGAGATGAGTATTTCCTTCCGACTATTGCTATGCCGCTCTCTGTTACAATCGTATAAGTTCGAATGTTAAGACCGTCCGTTCTCTCATATGTACATGTATATGACGCTACCGTTTAATAATATAGAATCTTCGGTACTCAATCGTCACTCCATACAGTAATTCTCAATATCTACCGTGTCAGATTTTTATAACTACTGATCAGGTTTGTTGATCACGAGCTTTAACTAATCATTTAAAATATATGTATCTTTTTATGTAACGTAATAGTAAACTCGTTACATTTGGCGCCCGAACAGCAGGACTCGAAGTATTTCGTCGTCCGACTTTGTTTTTATGGCAACGGTAGGACACTCGCCGTACTCGACAAGGTCAAAGAGCAAAATTTGCGCGACTGAGAAAACTGTTACCGTTTGTAAATCATTAATTCAAACTAAAATTAATAAGAATTGTAATCAGTTAAATATCTCTACAGAAATGACTGATAATGAAAATCAAATGCGTGAGGAGGTGGAAAGATTGAGAGTGGAAAATGAGCGTCAACGAGCTGAACTTTTACAATTGCGAAATGAATCATTACGACAACCGTTGCCGGAGGATAATGCGAGAAATTTGGTAAGTGGGTTGGTGAGTAGCTTTAATACCATGAACATTGATATAAAGATACCCAAATTCGAAGATGAGTTAAAAATGAATCCATTAGACTTTTTAGACAGAGTAGATAAATATTTTGCTTTTAAAAAATGTTCGGAATTTGAAAAATTATTAATTATTGAAAACGCAATGGAAGGTAGAGGAAAAATTTGGCATAACGCTAATCGATGTAATTTTTTAAATTATGTGACTTTCAAAGATGCTTTCGAAAAAGAATTTTATTCCGTGCCCATGCAAGCGAAAATTCAAAGTCGGTGGTCCACGCGTAGGTTTGATCCAAGGAAGGAAACTTTGCAAACTTTCTTTTTATCACAAATGACAGAAGCGCGCTGGTTTTTACCGAAACTAGATCAGTACACGGTAAATTATCGAATCGTGCAACAACTTCCCGTTCGTGTGAGAGAGGCACTTGTAACAATAGACTTCTCAAACGTAAACACCGTAACTACAGCCTTGGCGCAGTTAGATTTGACCTACGAAGAGCGCGAGAATAACAGACGTCGAAATTTTGATGTTCACGACGATAGAAATAACCGTGTTGGTAACGATACCGCGAGAATCAGGGGACTTCAAGCGGGGCGTTATTCGAATCGTTCGGTAAATAATTTTCAAGGACATGTAGCGTGTGACTGCTACTCTAATTCGAATCGTTCGCTTCCGATGCAAAATTATCACGAACCGTCGCAATTAACGTTACCGAACACTTCTGTACCGCCTCCGCCTTGGAGTAATAGCCTCCAAAATGAGTCTAGTAACAATAATTTGCCTTTAAACTAGCGTGTAGTGCTTTGGATGGAGGTCCGACGAGGCGCTATAACCTTTATGACGATTTTGGGGATCTCACTGCAGATGTTGTAAATTTTAGGGAAAAGACTAGAAATCATAACGTTAAAATTGCGACGTGCTTGCATCTGACGGTGCAAGTTTTTAATATACCCATACGTGCGCTTGTAGACTCAGGAAGTCAGGTTACTTGCATTTCGGAGAAGTATTATGATTATCTCGCTGGTCAAGCTCGTTTAGTGGAGTTGCCAGTAGCTAACGTTGTCATTATTCCAGCTGTGGGAAAGAAACCTTCCACCATAAAGAAACAAGTGTTTTTAGAGATCGTTATCGGTATGTACCGTCGCAATCTATCCTTTTTAGTAGTGCCAGGGCTATCGTCGAATATGATCTTGGGTAACGATTGGTTATTAGAAGCAAATGCCGTGTTAGATTATGGAAGGGGGATGGTTACCGTGGATGGACGCTTGCTTCCGGTGGACTTAGTCTCGTATGGATCGATCTCGGTAGAGAGAATTTTGTATTCACACTCGGAGGGGGATGTCGCGTACATTCAAATTGTGGATGTGTTCGAGATGCGTCGCGATAAAAAACGTCAGTATCGTGACGAAATATGTCTTTCCCAGCCATCTATTTGCAACACTATCGTGGATAACGTTGCACTTGCACCATGCACGCAGGAAGACATTACCGAAATTTCGGGCCATGTTAATGTTCATGAAAATATAGCTAATGAAAATGTAGAATGTAATAATAACGAAACTTTTAAGTGTAGAGATGACGAACTTTTAGTGTGTAACAATGATAAAAATTTAATAGATGAGGAGGGAGGTTTAGTTTATTTTGTTGATAAAAATTTATTGTGTGATGCGAATTTGAGGGCGGAGAACGATCTCGCCAGAATTGAGAAAGTAGTTGGTCATTTTGGTGTTAGTATGTCAGATAATCATGAAGTGGCGTCTTATAGTGTTGAAGAGGTTGATGATGAACGAAGTATTGATGAAAATGTGAGTTGTAATTTTAATAATATTGAAAATGGACTAGATGTCGTACTAAGTGTTTGTAATTATGATGTGTTTGATGAAGTGCAACATGAAATTGTTGAATGTGAGAATCTAGGTGAGGATATGGGGATTGTAGGTATTCCGGTAGACATTTCGGAAATAATAACTCTGAATAATGACGTTTTGAGACCCGCGCGTCCATACCAGGAAGGTGAATGCGAAAGTTTCTTTAAGGATGTTCGATCCATTGCGTGTAAACTATCGGGACTAAGTGAAGCTGAGCAAGATCGATTTGCGACTGTGATATCAGATTACCGAAGGTTATTTTCGTCTAAATTGGATAGTGCAGGAACGTATACCCATGAAATTAAATTAAATCATAGGCATCCGTATATTCGAAAGTCGTATCCGGTTCCTCACGCGCTCCGCGATGAAGTATCCAAGGAAATAGATTTTATGTTGCAGGCGGGCATAATAGAACGCTCAAGTAGCCCCTACTGTAATCCAATTCGTATTGTTAGAAAAAAGGACGGAAGAATTAGAATTTGTCTGGATGCTAGATATTTAAATAATGTGATCGAGTCAGATAATGAATCGCCGCCACTAATCGGTGAACTCTTGCAGAAACACTATGGGGTCTGCTATATGTCGACAGTCGATTTGGCTAATGGATATTGGCAGATACCATTGTCAAATGATTCTCGGCCATATACAGCCTTTTTGTTCGGTTCAAGCTTGTATCAATTTTGCCGTGTACCATTTGGTCTTAAAACTGCTGGCAGCGGATTCATTAGAGCTTTGAGTCTTGCGCTCGGAAATCGATTTGATTCGTTCTTGACATATTATATAGACGATTTACTTATCACTTCAAAAACTTTCACAGAACATCTTGAGCACCTAACTTCGATTTTTAATGTGTTACAGAATCAGAATTTTACTTTACGTTTGGATAAATCTAATTTTTGTAGGGAGTCTATTAAATTTCTTGGCGTGATATTGACCGTGAATGGCATTCGACCTGATCCTGATAAACTAGACATTATTCGTAATTTTGAAACACCAAAAAACAAAAAACAGTTACAGCAATTCCTTGGCATTTGCAACTATTACCGACAATTTAGTATGAAACATGCTACCCTTCTCGATCCATTTCGTGATCTGTTGAAAGGTAAAACAAAATGGGACTGGACGACGTATCATGAGAATGCATACAACGCGTTAAAAAATAATTTTGCTAATGACATTGTCCTTGCACATATCATTCCTGGTATTCCTTTTAAATTGCAAACCGATGCTTCTGACCGCGGTATATGTGGTATTTTGTATCAAATTGACAATCAGGGAAATTATTATATTGTTTCGTTAGTCAGTCGCTGTCTAAACAGCGCAGAAATGCATTATACAACTACAGAAAAGGAGCTGCTAGCGATTGTGTATTCTATCATAAAGTGTCGAACGTATCTGTTAGGCAATCACTTCGAAATAATTACCGACCATAAAGGTCTATCGTTTCTTAACACAACCAAATTCCATAGTTCCCGATTGATCAGATGGAGTATAATTTTAATGAGTTATGATTTTACCGTTCGGCATTGTAGTGGCACGGATAATGTGGTCGCAGATTTTTTCAGTCGAAATCCAAGGGGGCGCTTTGAAGAACTTGAATCAGGCAGTCTCGCGATACCAGCCGCTACCGTACGTGACACTTCTGACGATCCTACGATCATGCACGTTAGTGTCCGTTCCGTAAAATATGACTACAATGTATACAGAAGCATAAAACGCGAGTTAAGTAAACAAGCTGAGTTGCAACGAGAGGATGCATATTTGGGGGATCTGCTTTCGAAGTACGAAAAGGGCGATTTAGACGAGTCATATCGATTACATAATGATATTCTTTTTAAAAAAGCACAGTATTTAGGCGTATGGCAAATGATGGTTCCTGAGAGTTTGTCTAAGCGAATAATTGGGTTAACTCACGAACAGCTTGCACATCCTGGTGTCTACAAGACGTTATCCTTTCTTAAACAGTATTTTTATTGGAAGGGTATGGATAAAACGGTAAAGGCATATGTTACCTCATGCGACTTGTGTCAACGCGTGAAATCGCTATCGTATTCTATGCAAGGTGAATTTAATATGGTCAGAGCTCGTGCGCCTGGGGAATTAGTTACCGTGGATTTTTATGGTCCATTACCAACATCCATTGGTGGCGTACAATACCTTTTTGTGTTACTTGATGTGTTCTCGAAGCATGTAAAATTATATCCGATTAAGAAAGCGAATACCGCTATCGTCTTAAAGAAGGTGTTTGAGAGCTATATTCCAGACGTAGGAAAACCTATGGGTATTCTCGCCGACAATGGGACACAATTTACGTCTCCTGTATGGAGAAAAAGGTTGGAGAATGAAAATATTAAAGTAGTATTTTCTTCTATTCGTCACCCTCAGAGCAACCCTACTGAGCGAATCATGAGAGAGTTAGGACGAATGTTTCGCACCTTGTGTGCTGACTCTCATACGAAATGGGCTAAGTTTATTCCGAAAATCGAGACCTTGTTGAATTTAACGACCCATCAAAGTACTGGATTGACCCCATATGAATTGCACTTTGGCATCCGACCGAAAGACCAGATTGAAGAAATGATATCGTTTCCGAATTCATCCACAAAGTCGCATAATGATAAAATTATAATAGCGAATGATCGTTTGTCAAGAAGTTTTGAGCGGAGATTGAAATGTCAGAAAAAGGTTTCCAGAGTGACACTTGAAGAAGGTGATCTTGTTTTGCTTCGCGTTCCGTTACCGTCAAAGGCTATCGATCGTGTTACCGCCAAGTTTTTTCATCTATTCTATGGACCATATGTGATTGCTCAATCATTTAAGAATAATTCTTATAAGTTAGTAGATCCAGAGGATCCATCACTAGTAAAGGGTATCTATAATCGAGCGAGTCTGCGCAAGTATAAACCACCCACTTAACCAGTATTATATATTTTATTGTATTCGCATTGTATGGTTGTGTGTAATTTATTAAGTCTTGACGAGTACACTGCACGAATTGAAATGTTATTATGTAAATTCGTTTATGCGTGAATGTTTTTTACGAAACACTTTATGTTATCGTGTGGATGGATGAATATCCCATATATTTTGTATAATTTATTAAGTATTGACGAGTATGCCGTACGAATTGAAATATTATCATGTACTTCGTTTATGCGTGAATGTTTTTTTTTGTACGAAACACTTTATGCTATCGTGTGGATGGATGAATAGCCCATATATTATGTATAATTTATTAAGTTGACGAGTATGCCGTACGAGTTGAAATATTGTCATGTACTTCATTTCTGCGTGAACACTTTTACGAAACACATTATGTTATTGTGTGGACGAATGAATATCCCATATATTGTATGTAATTTTTGGTACTGACGTGTATAGTGTATAAAGTACGTGTTATTATGTATTTTATAAGCGCATAGGCACTATATAAAATAAGGGGGATGATGTAACGAGGCGTCATCTATGAGAGACACGGCTAGGCATTATGAGGAAAGGGAGGGAGAAGATTAAGGAAGCAGATCGCATTTCACTCACTCGCAATTGAAACACGCTCGAAATCGGTTCCGATCATACCCATCGATACATGTGACGACAAAGAGAAGGACGAATATTATTCCCGCCAATCTATTACAAGTTGAGGAATAAGATAAAGGAAAGATCGAAGGACGATGGTTTTGCCCTGTGAAGGAATAAGGAAGAAGACTTTATCGAATTCGCATTGTTGAGATGAGTATTTCCTTCCGACTATTGCTATGCCGCTCTCTGTTACAATCGTATAAGTTCGAATGTTAAGACCGTCCGTTCTCTCATATGTACATGTATATGACGCTACTGTTTAATAATATAGAATCTTCGGTACTCAATCGTCACTCCATACAGTAATTCTCAATATCTACCGTGTCAGATTTTTATAACTACTGATCAGGTTTGTTGATCACGAGCTTTAACTAATCATTTAAAATATATGTATCTTTTTATGTAACGTAATAGTAAACTCGTTACAAGACGATAGTCCAGATATACTCCTGAAAATTTAGTTGAAGCTTTATTGGTAATTGTCTGAGATCCCAAGTTGAAGTCAACTGTTCCTGGAAGGACACCTTTATGATTGAATATTATTATTTCTGTTTTTTCTGCAGATAGATTAAGTCCTAGTGAAACCAAATTTGCTTGTATTATTGCCATTGCCATTTCAATCTCGTTTTTGGCCTCATTCAAACATGGAGATTTGCAATATATGGCTATATCATCAGCATATTGTATGATATGTATATTCTCTGGTAGGTTCTGTAAAATATCTTTAACATATATGTTATATAATAGTGGACTTAAAGCTCCTCCCTGTGGAACTCCTTTGAATATCAGCTTTTCTGTAGTATCCCAGTCTGTGAAAGTTACTTTACGACAATAGAACCAGTTAAAAATAAATGAGATGACGTTTCCTGGAACCCCTAGTTCTGCTAATTTGTTAATGAGTATGTCTCATAAAACATTGTCAAAAGCTGCACTTACATCTAAAAAGGCTGCTACAACGTATTCTTTCTTTTTCAATCCAATGTCAGTGAACATTAGTAGATTAGCTAAATTATCAGTGCATGATCTTCCTTTTCTGAATCCAGATTGTGATTCGTGCGGATCGTTATATTCAAATAGGTGCACCGCCGTTGTCAAAGAAAAGGGTTAGTTTTCGAGGAATCGGTTTAGACGAAAATAAGACATTAGGCGAATTCACCGCGAATATTTTAATTGACGAAAATTTGTATTCAATTAAAATACAGGTTATTTCAGATAGCTTAACCCTTTCGTTACCGAGGACGAGATATCTCGCTAGCATGTTGTCGCTTGTGAGACGCTATGGACGGGATATCTCGCGTCGAAACGTTCGTCTTCTGATGCCATGGACGAGATATTTCGTCTATTTTATATAAGATATTTTATATTACAGAATTTCGTGCATATTATATTACGAATGTAGTCTGAAAATTTTAGATAAAAAATTTATGTTTTTCAATATTTCAACAAATAAAAGATAGTAGTTACATTATATTTTAACAAATTCATCTTTTATTTTTCCTTTTATTTTACATGAAAGGCTTCAAAACATGGAACGATACACAGTGCAACTTTACATTTTTTACAAAAATATCTGGTTTCTTTACGTTTTCCATCTTCTGTACAAATTACACATCGTTTTGTTGGGTATATTTTATTTTTGGTGGGCGATATTTTTACCGGAAAACAGCGAGAATTCAAACGAAATGGCGTTCTTGTATGAGATCGTCTGCCTCGATTCCATGTTTGGGCTGGTAGAGAATGCTCTTCTACTAAGCCAAAAATGATATTTTCTCTTATTTCGTTATATGTTTTTCCTTCTTCGTGTAAACAATTCCAAATAACAAAACAATTGTAAATTGTAATATCAATTAAATGTATAAAATATTTCTTATACCATTTAATTGATTTTCGTATAGAATCATGCCCATGTAAAATTTGATCAATGCGGTCTACACCACCCATATAATTATTATATTCTAATACAATATTTGGTTTTTTGATATATTCTCCTGTTACTGGATTAATTTTGTTAGAGTACACTAAAGATGTGTATAGTAGAAAGAGTTGCAACTACTCTCTTATCTTTCCAGACACAAAATGCCATTCTGTGATTATATCGTACCACAATATCCCCTTTTTTAAGATTTTTCTGTATCTCTTTATCACATGGTAATCCCTTTCTGTTCAGTCGCACTGTACCGCAAGCATTAGTTCCATTTGTATGTAATTTTTCGAACAAAGCTGGAGATGAATACCAATTATCAAGAAATATCGTTCGTCCTTGATTTAGTAAATTTTTTGATAATTCTAATACAATGGAACCAGATATTCCAAATGGTTGCTCGTTTATGGAATCTTGCTGCTTTCCACTGTATATTTTTAAATTATATACATAACCTGTTTCAGATTCTGCTAGAATAAAGGTTTTAACACCAAATCTTGCACGTTTCTTGGGAATGTATTGTTTAAATGACAGTCTTCCTTTCCATAACATTAGACTTTCATCCACTACAATATGTTTTCCGGGTCGGTAAGCATTTTGAAATCGTTTCAATAGAATATCAATTATCGGTTGTATTTTATGAACTTTATTTCTAGTTATTATGTTATCGTCAAGAGTGTCATTGTTACTAAAATGCAAGAATTGAAGAATATGAAAAAACTTTTTTCTTGGCATTATTTTTCGTATAAATTCCAGGTTATACATTGGATTGGTACTCCAATATAATGATAATTTTGGTAAACGGACCATACCCATATACAAAAGAATTGCTATGAAACGATATATATTATTACGTGTTATTTTGTATCCAATGAAACCTTGCTGATTTTTGTACTTATTACTTTCGGAACTAATTAAATCGACAAGCTCGTGATTGAAAAAGTATTTAAAAATAGAATAAGGATTATTAGCGACTGATAGGCCCGATTCTTCTTGCACTCCATTATAATTATCCTTATAATTTATCATAATTGGTTTAAAATTTGAATTTGCTGTGGGTATCTTCCATCGCCTCTCGTCGAGAAGTTCCCTCCACCTCTGTGATAATGGAATATCATCTACACTGTCGCTACTATCACTATCGCTAATTATACGATTTTTTTACTCGACGAGCCATGGTTAGTACTATACACTTGAAATATCGTGCGCAAACTGTAGTTAGAAATGAAATTCTAAAGCAGAAAGTCTTTCTCAAAATGTCAAGTAAGTGATATTGAGATATAAATACTAGAAGCTAGATAGGTCGTATAAATACAGAAACAGACACAAAATATTTTCATTCACATCATACAACAATGAAGTATTTCTCGTGGCGCGACGGTCTATGAAATACTCCATTACAATGCGAACAAAATTAAGAGATGTAATACTGTACTATGTATCATCCCATGTTTTAAAGCATTTTATGTAAAATAAAAGAAAAAGTAAGAGACGAATTTCTATTAAAATATACAAATATAAAATTTGTAGTAAAATATAATGTACTATTTTGGATTTATCGAAATGTTAAAAAACATAAATTTTTAATGTTAAATTTTCAGACGAGATTCGTAATATAATATGCACGAGATTCTGTAATATAAAGTATCTTATATAAAATAGGCGAAATATCTCGTCCGTGGCACCACAAAGCAGAAATTGCCAAGCGAAATATCTCGTCCATGGCATCGGAAGACAAACATTGTGACTCGAGATATCTCGTCCATGGCGCCTCACAAGCAATAAAGTGGTAACGAGATATCTCGTCCAAAGTAACCAAAGGGTTAACGCGGCATGAGTAGCTCTCTAGTCGTTGTCAGAGTCAGACGTGTTTACTAATCTCTCCGTACGAACTTTAACGGTAGATTTTAAATTTTCTTCGGCGAGTGGCTCCGTAATCTTATCATGGAAAATCAAGTATGTAAGGGATGCAACAACAGGGTTGCTAAACCAGTTACTTGTGCAAGATGTGGCATTGCATCACACCCTGGTTGCATTTTTCGTACTGGTCATCCGGTGTTAAATGGTCAGTTCCAAGATTGTGGAGGCTCGCCCGCTTCATCTTCTGCTGATTCCCAAGATTCTCGTTTATTGGCTAAGTTTCGCTCTATTTTTCGACAAGAATTGGAGGATATTCTTTCGAAGAGGCTCGATGCACTGGAAAAGGCCTTTTTCGAGTCGGTTGAGAATTTGTAAACTCAGTTCAAAGCGGACATAGACAACCTAAAGGTCAGAGTAGACGGTTTGGAGAGCAAGCTCGAGAATAAACACGTGTCTACTTCCTCCAATTCGAACGTTGAGGAGGATATTCTAACTGAAATTGCGGAGCGGGACCGATGCTCTCGCAATTTTCTAATTTTTAACCTAGAAGAGGCTAGTCCTTCTCCATCTACTTCAACTAAGGATGCTTCTCACTCCGATAAAAGTTTGGCGGATGCTCAACGGGTAGCTGACATTTTAAAGGATATTCGTCCTCCAGGAGTGCCTTTTATCAAAGCAATTCGTCTGGGCTCGATGAACAATGATCGCCCTAGGCCTCTTAAAGTCATATGTAGTTCTCGGGAGGATGTTCTGACTGTTCTCCGTGGCAAAAACAAATATAATGGTCCGGGCATCATCTCAGAAGATCGGACTCCGAAACAACGGGCTCACCTGCGAGATCTTCGTGCTGAACTCAACAGACTTCACGTGTCCGGTGATTTGAACAAAACGATTCGCTTTGTGAACGGCGTTCCGAAAATAGTGAATTCTAGTGGTGCTGCACGTAGTGCTCGAAAAAACTGAATCGTTACCCTTTAGTTTATTTTCAAAATGTCCGAGGCCTTAGATCTAAGCTTAATATACTCAGATGTGCGATTGCTACTGCGACTGAATTTTATAAAATTATTTTATTAGTGGAGACTTGGCTTTGTGACGGCATTGATAGTTGCGAGCTCGGTTTAGACGGCTATAATGTATATAGATGTGACAGATGCTCGGTGTCGTGCGATTCTCGAATGGGGGGGGGGGGGGGTGTTTTGGTCGCGGTTCACGACTCTTTACCTAGTCGCTTGTTATTATCGCCTACGTCATGCGAACAAGTCTTGGTCGAAATTCAGCTGGCCTTTAAATCCATCGTTGTCGGTTGTGTTTACATACCTCCGGGCAGTGACTCGAGCGTATTTACTAACCACTGCAGCTCCATCGATCAGCTGATGATTTGTCGAAATAATTCTGACCTTCTTATTGCGGGCGACTATAACCTACCGCATACCGTTTGGACTAACGACTCAGTGGGTAACTTGCAATATGACTTTACCTCTTCTCGTGTCCTGCGTCATCAATCTGCTATTGTTCACCAATTCTTTAATATGTTGCATCTCTTTCAGTCCAATTCTATCCATAATTCCTTTGATTCTGTCCTTGACCTTGTTTTCTCTTCTTTTACAAGTATCAGTGTATCCGCTTCCTCTGATGTCCTCATTCCACCTGATCCTTATCACCCGCCTCTTCAGTTCTTCATTCCTACCTTCTCTTGTAATGTTTTTTCTCCTTCTTGGGTGACGATCAAGAATTTTCATTGTGGCGATTACTACTCACTTAATGATTATATGTGTTCGATTGATTGGGATAATTCTCTTAGTAGTGCGTCCGTTAATGAATCAGTCGAGTTACTTTACCAGCATCTTAATTACGCCATTGAGTCGTTTGTTCCAAACAAAGTCATTCGTAAATCGTCCTTTCCACCCTGGTTTTCGTCCGAATTGATCAGATGTTTAATAGCTAAGAAGCGGGCGCATAAAGAATATAAAAAAAGTTGCTCTTATTCTGACTTCCTGACGTTCTCTAAACTGAGATCGAAATGCAAGTCCTTGTCGCACCTATGCTGGGAAAAATATGTTCGACACGCCGAGTCTTTGATTCACAGTAATACTAAGTCCTTTTGGAAATTTACGAAATCTCTTAGTTCTTCCAACCGTAATCCTGTTATGTCCTTTAATGGCATCTTGTTGGACAATGATATTGATGTTGCGAACTCCTTTGCGAAATTTTTTGAATCTGTTTATGTGCCTGATAGTGATAACGCGTGTTTATTAAACTTCGATTTTAATCTTAATATTTCTAGTTACCACATAGACTTAGTTGATATCTATAAGTATATTGATAATTTAAGCTTAAGCTCGTCGACAGGTATTGATGGTATCCATCCATTAGTAGTGAACTCTTGTAAATTTATTATTTCTAGAATTTTATGGATTATTTTCAATAAGTCCTTATCGTCTGGTACTTTTCCAGCTTTATGGAAATCTTGTTTGATAAGACCGATATTCAAGAGTGGTGATCCCTCGAAAATTGAAAACTATAGGCCGATTAGTATTCAGAGTATTTTTCCTAAAATTTTCGAGGGCATCATTGCTCAAAAACTTTCCCTTCTTTGCAGGAATGTTATTATCGATCAGCAGCATGGATTTTGTTCTGGCAAGTCTACTAGTACTAATCTTTTGATGTACCATCACTACCTGTCAAATGCGTTGGAAGGGGGAATGCAAGTGGATGCCATTTATACCGACTTTCGAAAAGCATTCGATTCAGTGTGCCACTCCATTCTCATATCCAAATTGAAGGCCTTAGGGATATCTGGTTTGTTTCTCTCTTGGCTGAGAAGTTTTATTACTGGGAGGTCTCAATTTGTAAAATTTAACAATGCTCTATCGTCAGCTATTTATGTTTCTTCGGGGGTTCCTCAGGGTTCTCACCTTGGTCCTCTGCTCTTTAATCTATTTATCAACGACATTACTGATTGCTTTTTCTACTGCTTCTTTCTTCTTTTCGCTGACGATTTGAAGATGTTTCATACCATTGAGGGACCTCTCAGTCTGATATTAATTCAGCGCGACCTTCGTAATCTACAGGTCTGGTGCGAGCGTAATAAGTTGTCCCTTAACATTGCAAAATGCTCTGTTATTCATTTTTCGCGTAGTAAAAACCCGCTGAAATTTGACTATAATATTAATAACGTAACTTTATGTTCAGTCGACTGTATTCGTGATTTAGGTGTTATTTTTTCTTCCGATCTCTCGTTCGCCAAGCATATTGTAAACATCTGTAGTAGGGCTTGTAGAGCGTTGGGCTTCATTCATAGGACCTCAAAATTCTTTATGAGTGTCCATACACTTAATTTGCTCTATTGTTCATTAGTGCGTCCGCATCTAGAATACTGCTCTACTATATGGTCACCTTACTGTCACTATTTATGTAATGCTTTAGAAAGCATTCAGCACAAATTTGTACGTTTGGCTTCATTCAAACTCGGTTCTCCGATGTCTATCTATGACCATAATTATCAGCCTATATTATCTAGTCTTAATCTTATGACTTTGGAGCGGCGCCGCTTAATGTTCGACCTTATCTTTGCCAATAAAGTATTTTGCGGATCCATTAATTGCATGGAGATTGTTTCCTTGTTTGGACTTTCTGTATCTCGTGTTTCTTTACGCCATCACAGATTATTATGCACTGAACAACATAGAACAACTTATGGTCAGTTTAACTGTCTGAACAGGATCTTCTTAAATGTTAATACCTTCGCAAATGATCTAGACTTTTTTTTCACATGTTCCAAATTCAAGCGGAAACTTTTAGCGCTTCTTTACAATTGTAATGGCTCACTGTAAATCTTCTGTCTCTTTGTTTATCTTTTGTTATTACTGTATATTGTTTATTACTGTTATATTTACTAAAGGGTTTTCACCCGTTAATGAATAAATGAAATGAAATGAAATGAAATGACTTACTTATCGGTACTGACTTTTTGAACGCGGTAGAATTGACGATAAAGTCCGGGAAAATTACAATTAGTAAATTGTCGGAAAATAATGCAGATGATTTAGATTTCCGGACATTTTTAGAATAGAACACGAGGTAAATAAAGTCGAAGTATCGGACGTGGTAAATAGTTAGCACCGCGATACGATAGAAAATATAATCGAAAGTTACAAACCAGTAAAAACGCACGATGTCGGTGTTAAAATGAGATTGATTTTAAAAGACGACGTACCGATATACCAAAGAGCTCGAAGGCTCTCCCCGACGGAAAAAGAAATCGTAAACCAGCAGATTGCCGAATGGATTAAAGACGAAAGTGCGACCGTCGCTGTCAGAATACGCTAGTCCTGTAGTAATCGTTAAGAAAAAGAATGGTGCTCATAGGATCTGTGTAGATTATCGTCAAATCAACCGGAAAATTGTGAAAGATCGTTATCCACTGCCGCTGGTGGAGGATCAGTTAGATCAGTTGCAAGGTGCTCGAATATTCACGACGCTTGATTTGAAAAACGGGTTCTTTCATGTCACCGTGGACGAAGACAGCCGAAAGTACACGGCGTTCATTGTACCCGACGGTCAATACGAGTTTCTGCGGGTCCCATTTGGTTTATGCAACTCTCCGGCCGTTTTTCAAAAATTTATTAACGCGGTATTTCGCAAACTAATAGATGATGGAACGGTGCTGACATATATGGACGATGTGGTAATACCGTCGGATAATTGCGATCAGGGTTTACGCAGGTTACAAGAGGTTTTAAATATTGCGAGTCAATCGGGACTTCTAATTAATTGGGAAAAATGCCAATTTCTACGCGAAACGATTGAGTTTTTGGGACATATAATAGAAAACGGAAGGGTACAACCGTCAACGCACAAAACGGACGCGGTAACAAAATTTCCACAGCCGAGGAATACAAACGAAGTGCAAAGCTTTTTGGGACTCACGGGATACTTCCGAAAGTTCGTTTCACATTATTCTCTAATCGCTCGTCCGTTGACGAACTTGTTACGAAAAGACGTTCCATTTCGTTTCGGAGATGAAGAGAAGCGTGCGGTTGAGCAATTAAAACTAGCGTTGATAAGCAAGCCAGTATTAAGATTATATAAAGGAAGCGCGGAGACCGAACTTCATACGGACGCGTCGAAACACGGATTTGGCAGTATTTTAATGCAGCGCGATTGTACCGACGGGGCGATGCATCCCGTGTATTATGCTAGTGGTCGAACAACGGCGTGTGAGGAAAAATATATAAGTTATGAGCTTGAAGTCTTGGCAATTGTCAAATCGCTTAGGAAATTTCGTGTATATTTAATTGGTATACCGTTTAAGATTGTCACGGATTGTAGAGCGTTCTCATTAACCATGAACAAACGTGATTTATGCGTAAGAGTTGCACGGTGGGCGTTACTCCTAGAGGAGTTTGATTATACCATCGAGCATCGTCCAGGAAAAAATATGGGGCATGTAGATGCACTGAGTAGGAGCCCCATACAGACTTGTTTAGTGATAAGCGAAAGTAAAGATAGCGTTCTTGAGCGTTTGCGTAGAGCTCAACACGAGGATATCAATGTACAAAAAATGATTGAAAGTGTGCGTAAGAATCCGAAGAATGATTTTACGATACGCGGCGACTTGTTTAAGTTTGTAGAGGGTGAAGAAAAGTTAGTAGTCCCGCATATGATGCAGTCGCAGATCGTAAGACAAGTGCACGAGAAAGGGCACTTTTCGGCATCAAAGACCGAGTCGTTAGTACGTAAGGATTATTGGTTTCCAGATTTAAAGAGCAGAGTTGAAAAAATTGTACGAAATTGCGTGTCATGTATTTTAGCGGAGAAGAAGCATGGCAGAAAAGATGGCCTGCTTCATCCGATCGATAAAGGTGAAATACCTCTCGACACCTATCATATTGATCACCTCGGACCGTTGCAATCAACCTGTAAAAATTATAAGCATATTTTCGTTGTGGTGGACGCGTTTAGCAAATTTGTATGGCTCTATGTTACAAAGAGTACCGGTGTCGCGGAAGTATTGAATCATTTAAAAAGGCAATCAGCAATTTTTGGCAATCCAAGGCGCATTGTTTCAGACCGAGGGTCAGCATTTTCTTCCGGAGATTTTCGCGAGTATTGTGAGACAGAAGGAATAAATCATATACTTATAACTACGGGCGTGCCGCGCGCGAACGGGCAAGTCGAGCGCGTGAATAGAACCGTTATTCCGTTATTGGCAAAATTGGCCGCTCCCAAGCCAGATAATTGGCTTAAATATTTAAATATTGCGCAAAGTTACTTGAGCGCTACACCCCACCGTAGTATCGGAACTACGCCGTTCGAAGTTCTTTTCGGTGTGCAAATGAGAAGAAAAGCTGATCCTAATATTCAAGAACTTATAAATAACGAGTTAATTTGTATGTTTAAGGAAAATCGTGACGAGTTGCGCAATAAGGCAAAAGAATGCATTCGTAATGTTCAAGAAGAAAATCGGCGCGGCTTTAACAAAAATAGAAAGGAGGCGGTTAAATATAAAGAAGGCGATTTGATAGCGATTAAAAGAACGCAGTTCGGGCCAGGCTTGAAATTCGCGGCGAAGTATCTAGGCCCTTATCGGATAGTCCGTTTATTACGAAACGATCGTTATTCTGTAGAAAAAGTCGGTGAGCATTGTGATGTTGTGTTACAAGAAGAGACTAGAAATGCTTCCGTCAGAGCACACTCTCAGGGCGAATTCGTATATCAAGAATATTTATTAATTGCTCCCAAATTTTTGTATGTAATGGGCTATCCCACCACCATCGAGGGAAACCCATCGAACGAAGAGGAAAGACCGCTACGATCATCAAGCGAAAAATCATCAGCTAAGAAAGACCTTCAGCTCCCGAACTGTCATCGCTCTCGTGCTCTACGTGCCTCCGCCGTGGGATAATCATCACCATCACACCATGGCGAAGAAGAATACGTTGCTTGGCTACCGATTAGCGCTACGTAGCATCGATCATCGACAGCCATCGATAAAGTAGCGCATCGGCGCAACGTACCGACTCGAAATCGAGAAATGTAACACCTACATTAATTTAGAATAAATTAGGTAGAGGCGCACGTGCCGGTCTGTCACGTGACGTGGAGCGAGGAGCCGTTCGGCAGTGCAAGTCAGGAGCAGGACTTAGCATCGGGACGTCGTAGAGTAAAGTCCGTTTTAGTTTTCGTCCATTCGTTTCGCTCCCGTGTCTTACCTAGGCAGTACCGTTTCGTATTATTTTGTGGATTCGATTATACTACTTTCGTTACCCCGTAATTGTTCTCGCGGATCCTGGAGTTCGACATCTCTCAACGTAGGAGGAGATCTGAGCGTTTGGCTACCGTGTGAGGACAGGAAAGGACGTGGAGGCCGGAGGAGACCCGCCATTTCGTGTCAAAGTCTTTGAGGAGAGCGAGGTCACCGTTCTGGTTCCGTCCATGCGGGAGAGGTACAGCCGGTAAGACGGGATTCCGTTTAGCCCTCATTTATCGGGAAATTAGATGAACTGGCCAGAATAATTACGTTACTTTTGTGGAATTATTTTATTGCGTTAATAGTAGATCCTGAGAGAAATTAGTAGCGCCGGAAATCGTCCACGCTACCGTCTGAAATCAGTCGATCACTAGTTTGGAATTTTGTGGGTAATCGTGAGACTGCATAGGTGCGGAAGTCTCCGATTATATTTCGTGTCGAAGTTCCGGCCAGGAGTTCCCTTTTTCGGTCGTGTCTCGTTAGAGCACTTTTCGTTGGTCGCATCGGCGACGTTTCGTCCTGAGAGTGGCGTTAGTATTGCGAGCGAAATAAAGTATTGTATGCTAAGTATTGTATTGTCTTATGTGTTTTATGTAATTTCGGAACTTTGTAGATTCGGTTATAAAGAAAGATATGTGGTAACGTTATTCGTCGATGATCGGTTTGGCTAAGCTTCTGTTCGGTAAACCTAACTCAGTTATTGTAAAGTAAAAGTTCTGTATTCTTTATTGAGGCATTGTTCATTTATATGACATGTGACGTTTTGTCCGTCACAAGAAGAGAAGTGCTTCGATCGACGCGTCGCTCTCAGGGCATAATCATAAGAAATATAAACGTTTACTAATTGAACCCGTACGCGTTTCATGATCACTCCACCGAAACACCATCTGCGAGGGAGAGTCGACAGGGGAAAAGAAATGCTACCGATCAACGTAGCAAGACGCTCAAGAAGAGAGTCGTCCACCGAGATCGTCGCAAAGTACATCACCTAGTCGCTACCGTCGTGGGAAACCAACACCTATTCCTCACACAAGAGACATCTAGAATCGACGCATCGATCAACACTGAGAAGATCGATAATGAAGAGCGTCAACGTAGCGTATCGACGCGGAAATTCGGCGTTGCATAAATTACCGAAAATCAGGTAGAGGCGCACGTGGCGGAAAAGTCACGTGATAATTGCGAGCCGGTCCGGTGGTCGACGATGAGCGCAGATCGCTTCACTTAGCGCAGGGCTTTCGTACAGTACAGTTTCCGTTTTTCTCACCGTATCCGTTAAGTAGTGTTTGTACGTCGAGTCACGGGAGAGAGAGAGTATAGGTCCCATCCGACGACCCGGCTACCGAACGACTACAGAGGAAAGAGGACGGAGATTATCTAGAGACGAGCAGGTTCCCGAGGTCCAGAGTAACGAGCGAGTGGTAAGCCGACCATTTCGAACATCCCTTCGGGAGGGTTCTATCACCGAAGTCACAGTCTCCTTAGTTATAGCCGATTTGCTTTCGATTTTGAGGGTTAGTTATTAAGTTTCGCGTGGAAAAACCCAGAACGCCGGCATTGGCCACGTTCTCGCTTTCCACCTTTCGATTAGTGGTTAAATTATAAGTTTCGTCGATTCGTAACGTAGATTTCGAAAAAGAGAGATAAAGACTTCGGCCGATAATTCCGCTCCCGGTCGCGACTCGCTACCGTTGTCCTGCGTTTTGCGTCTCGTCCTGAGAGTGACAAGGTCAAGCGTCGATCCGTTCAGAAAAGAAAGAAAGCACTAGTTATCGTACCTTCCCTTTGCGCTAAGTCCAGTATATGTTCTTTGTATTAAATTGTCGCGTTAGAAAGTGAATTGCGTCTTTGTAATCTTTCGTATGCTTCCGTAAGAAATTATGATAACGAACTTGTAGCAAAATCGACTAACATTATATATCGAAGATCTTCTCGTTCACTTGTATAAGCTATCGTCGTCGTTAATCATAGGTTAACGTAAAATCAAGCACGTATAGTTTCTCATTATCGCGGACGGGCATCAACACTTGTAATGAGTAGGGAACCGTTCGTAATTTTCTGTATTCGTATCACCGAGAAACTTAACTAATTTATTGACCATCTGCTTCCGTTAACAAGCTTTTCATCGAGAATATCTGTTAATATATCTGATTTACCTTTTCTGAAATAAACCAATGTTCTTTTGGTCTTAGAAATTTAAACTGTAACGTTCTCGCAATCTTTCGCCTTCCCCGCCCCTCTCCGTCACCACCTTGGTGGGCTGAGCAGCCGGCTTTCCGATTCCGCTTCACGCACCTCCTCGGAAAATTATTCGTTTCATCTTATATAAATTACTAAGGCTCGAGTGGTAGCCGTAAGCTACCTGGCGCCCAATTAAAACATATCTTCATAACCGATTATCCGTTTAAGCCTTTAAAAGTATTCCGAGGAGGAGAGCGTGGCGAAGGTGTGTGCGACTTCTCGTGGAGAAAGAGAAGCCGTCACAGACATTATAATTTCTCGCGTTCGGGTAGAATTCGATTGTAATGAGTAGGGCTTCGAACGTACTTTTGTAATTAATTTCTTCCAAATAGCTTCCGTTATTTTATGCAAGTAAATTCACTGATCTTTTCTGTGTTAACGAAATAAATTACTCTCGTTTGTTACCGATAATTTGTGGTATTGCGTTTGTGGAAATTCTCTTACTCCGCCCCTCTCCGTTACCACCTCGGTGGGCTGAGCTACCGTTTTCGTGTTCCGCTTCACGCACCTCTTCGGAATTTTATAACTAAGATCTTGCATCAATATTAAGGCTCGAGTGGTAGCCGTAAGCTACCTGGCGCCCAACTAAATTCAATTCTTTAACCGACCAACTGGTTAGCCTTTCTTTATAAAAAGTATTCCGAAGAGGAGAGCGTGGCGAAGAGTGCCCGTCTCGTCTCGTGAGAGAGAGAGGCGCGGTTACAGCATGAAGGACCGAACGAAACGTCCACCACCGCGGAATATATAAAACCATGGATTGTTAACTTAAGCGATAGCGAAACCGAAACCGAGGATGAGAGTTCGACGAATATCTGAGGTCAGATATTTATTTATTTATTTATTTTGTAAACGGGTAGGGACCCTTTTGTATACAGTGAATACTTACTATACAAGTGTTAAATTTACAATATATACAATATACAATAAGACAGTGGGAAAAGAAACAGAATAGAGAAAAAGATAAAAATAAAAAATAAAAAATAAAAATAAAAATAAAAATAAAAAAAATAAAAAATAAAGCGCAGCAGGTATTTTAAAGATCGAGTGTGGTATAGTGCATCTTCGCTTTAGTTTGATCTCCCGACTGCAACGATACTTCGGGCTGTCCTCAGGACAGTATGCAGGTTACTGTTAAATATATTTAGATCCTCGCATAAAGAGTTGGCGTTATGGCAGATCCGTGAGATTGGGTCACTGTTTATAAGGTTGGTTATATAGAAAGGTGGATTAAATAGTGGGAAGTTCCTTAGGGGTCTCGGCGGAACGTTGAGTCTCACCATGCCCACTAAATATGTGTCATTGATCTTGCCATTAATAAGTTTATGCAAGAACGAGAGATCTGCTAGAACCCTTCTATCCTCCAGGGATAATAGACCAAGACGGTTTAATAAATCAGTGTAATCGTGAGAAAGTCTGTTGAACGGAATTTTTAGCCGAAAGGCGACGAAGCGGAGGAAATTGTGCTGAATGGATTCAATTAGTTTCTTATACTTGGCCTGTGACGGAGACCAAATCTGAGAGGCGTATTCAAGGTGCGGTCGGACTAAGGCACAGTAAAGGTATCTTAAGGAAGACAGTTCTCGGAAGTCAGTGGCAAAGCGCTTCAGGAACCCTAGAGTACGCATGGCAGAGCTTGTAACGCCGAGAATGTGATCCTTAAAGTTAAGGTTTGTATTCATGAGGACGCCTAGATCCCGTGTGCTATCTACCTGTGGTAGCGTAGCGGAACACAGCGAGTAGTTGAGTGCAATGGGTTCCCGCGAGCGGGAAAAACACATTGCACGGCATTTTGCGAGATTAAAAGATAGGCTATTCCGAGCACACCATGCCGCCAAACTATCAAGGTCAGATTGTAGCTTTACGCAGTCCTGATCCGATAAAATACTTTTATGCAATCCATGCTTGGAAAGTTCACTTTTTGAGCGCTGGATAGTGTGCGCAAAGTGACCAATATCCGATGGGTATACTGTAATGTGCTATTATCTCACAGGGTAGAACTTTCCCGCACAGTTTGGCACTTTCCCGCACGCTACGTCATCACATTCCCGCACGCTACGTCATCACTTTCCCGCACAGTTCAATCAAGGCAATATTATTTCACGATATATACTTTAATTTACGACACGTACAAATATAAAAAATTTTGGCGCTGGCGAGACTCGAACTCGGGCCGCCAGCGCATTAGTCTTACATCTAGACCACTGGGCTACCGACGCTTCTTGGGAACCACTACAAACTGACCAGTTCTTAAGAAACTATCTTAAACTAAGGCCTATAACTATGTTTAGGCCTTAGTTTATGGCCTATATAAGTATGTTTCTCCAAAAATTGAACATTCCAAACATGGATTGCATAAAATCTTGTATGCAACACGTGGGAAAAGTGGCAAATCTGGTATAGGTCAAATTTCCAAAACTCGCCTCTGCTTGTGCTGTGTTCCAGGGGAACTCGTGTGATTAGCTAAATTCCCACTCGTCCCCCTGTTCCACAGCACGCACTATCGGCTCGTTTCGGAAATTTAACCTATACCATAATTTGCCACTTTTCCCACTTGTAGCATAAATAGCTATTGCAGATCTTCAGGTCATCCGCGAAAAGGAAAAACGAGCAGTATGTTAGGACCTCCGAGATGTCATTAATGAATAGGATAAATAGCAGAGGACCAAGATGTGAGCCTTGTGGAACCCCGGATGTGATGGGTAGGGATTTAGATCTCTGGTTTGGAATGCGCACTGATAGGGAACGATTACTCAAGTAGCTGCGAAACCAGTTTAGAATATTCACAGAAAACCCATACGCGGCCAGTTTATTTATAAGTATATATCACATCTACCCGCTTCCCCTTGTCTAAGTTTGATGCAATACAATTGCAGAAGGTAGCAAGATTCGTCACCGTAGACTTCCCGGACATAAACCCGTGTTGTTGGTCTATTATAACCTTACTAACTTCAGGCTTCAAGATATCGGTAACTAAGGCCTCAAACAGTTTGGGTATGATATTCAATATGCTAATTGGTCTGTAGTTTGTGATATCGGATTTGTCCCCTGCTTTAAATATAGGAGTAATTATGCTCGATTTCCATCTGTCAGGGAAAATACCGGTAGACAAAGAGCGGTTAAATATAAGCCATAACGGTCTAGACAGAATGAACGCACACTTTTTGCATAGCAGTGGGTGTATTCCATCGTCGCCTATGCATTGAGTCGGTTTTAGGGAGTTTAATTTACTGAAAATTAAGCTAATAGGAATTTCTATGGCGCACAGATCTATGGTTTGGATATTAACGCAGGACGGCCGAATGTAGGTAACGAAATTATCTTAAGACGTACGTCTTGAACACATGCGTCGACCATCTGTTAACGAGAATTCTCGATAATCGTCGACGCGCAACGACTGGTCCACTGCGGAGAAATTCGAGGAATCCGACGCGCGTTTGTTTTCTAGCGGCAGCACGGCTCTCGCGTGTCCAAGCGGTAGGGATGGGATCAAGTTCAATATGTACTTGCAAAACCAAGTACGTTTCAATAACCAAGTTTCATTTTAGAGGTTTCGATTACTACTCAAAAACAAAAGAGTTTCAATGAGTATACTTGGAATGTACTCATTTTATACAAGTAGGTTTCGAACCGTAGAATGATTACCTGTAGGTTCGAAAAAGTACTTGTAAGTACTTCGATTGTCGTAAGATTCGAACCTTTTCCAAGTAGTACTCGAACCCGCAGTAGCTGTCGCGCTATAAACAAGCGAGCGTTGCGCATCGCTCGTTCGCTATGTTCCCTCTCACTCTCACATCACGGCGACCGAAGTACTCATAAAAGGTTCGTCGCGTGCTACGACGTTAGTACGGTATAACGGGTGACCTAAAAGACACCATTTATATACTGGGTGACCAAAAAGTACGAATTTCCTCACTTTCTAGTAATTGCTACCGGGGACCAAACTCGAGTAGCGGAGCATGTAATTTCAGGTATATTTGTTTATTGGTAAATTATTTATTTATTTATTTAAAATTTTTTTCGGATCTCTGAGATTTCGGAAGTAATTAGGAAGACCGTGTATCACGGTGTACCTTTGATTACGTTCAAGTAATTGTAATATATTCTTGTCGACTCGTGTGTCGAATTTAGTTATTCTTTAAACCAAATATCTCGAAGTTTTATTCGAGAAACTAAATTCTCTTGTATTGTCGGTCGTTGGCCGAATGGGTTTCATCGCTACCGGCGGACGAAGTTAAAGCTTTATTAATACGTCACCAGCTACCGACGGAGGGTATCTTGTGCGTGTGTCGGAACCGCCTCCTCAAATTTTTAGTAAGGGAGGAAGAGCTCGCACGCCGAACCACCTTGGCAAATCCTTCTGAACCGATACCCACGTTCGCTCCAACACCCAGCACCTCTCGCACCGTGATTTCACGTCCCGCACCGGGTGAGATACCTCCCACCCCTTCCCGACGTACGTCCATCTCGCAACCTTCGCTACCGCGCACTTCTCCTTTACCATCCCCTCGTGAACGGCGTCCAAGTTCACTTCCGGTGGAGGCAATAGAAACACGCGGTGACGTCGCGGAGATTGGCGATTTGGTAGAGGAGTTGAGGGAAATTGCAGTCGCTGAGGAGGAGGAGCTACCGCGAGCTCCTAGGAGAGAAAACGTACCCGTTCGGAGAACTCTTTTCCACAATCGTAGGGTCCCTCCACCACACGCAGATGATCCTTTTGATGAGTGGTACGCTCCCGCAGACGAGGACGGGTGGCGTCGTCCACGTCGAGATATGAGAGATCGTGCGAATACAGATCCCGGGTATAATAGAGACGTACCGCGTTATGGCAGGACACCAGCTACCGCGGCATACGAAATTATGAGGAGATGGAATCTTCGGTTCACTGGAAGACGCGACGAAGACGGAGAGGCGTTCCTCGCTCGAATTTCTGAAGGTCGACAAATCGCTAACGTCCGCGATGAAGATGTCTTCGCGTGTCTCCCTTTCTTTTTAGACGGCATGGCTTTATATTGGTTTCGTGCTCGACGAGAGGAATTTAGAACATGGTTCGACTTTGTACGCGCTTTTCGCTCCCGGTTTCAGGAGACTGATTTTCAATTTGCCCTTCGGGAGGAACTTTTTCGTCGAACTCAAGGTGATCGAGAACCCGTAGTTGATTATTTAACTTGTATTCGAGCTTTAGCGGAGCGTGTTGAACCACCCATGAGCTCTCTTGAATTAATACGCTTAGCACATAGAAACATGCTCCCACGACTGCAGGTCTCGATTTATATCGAAGTGATTTATAGTATGGACCACCTTGAGGAGCTGTCGAGTAGAATCGAGAAAAGTCACGAGCTCGCGCTCACTTACCGACCACCTCCACCTCCAGAAAGGTCACTCTTACCCGATCTAGCATACCGGGGTCCGCGTGCTACGAGGAGAATCGCTACCGCGGCTCTCACCGAGGAGTACGAGTCAACACATCCGCTCGTTCCACCTAGATCCTCGCTAGTTGATCCTCATCCAACACCTCCTTCACGATATCCGTTAGCTACCGACACCACGCAGCCGTCGTTGAACGCCGTAGATACCGCCTCCGCTCCACGTAGTACCATCCCTGTTACGTGTTGGAATTGTCACCAACCGGGACACGTTTCTAGAAATTGTCAGGTTCCGTTACGCAGAAGATGTTTCAGTTGCAATCGGGAAGGCTTCACCCGTAACACGTGCCCTCAGTGCTCGGGAAACGCGACAGGAGGTCGGTAAGAGGCGCTGCACCGCCTCCTCCTTTCGAGATCGCGCCAGTCATTCCAACTAACACGCCTATCTGTCCCGTGGGACCCGATTATGGGGAAATCTTACTGTATTTAACTGTCTTCATCCAAAATCATCCAGTACGTGCTCTAGTTGATTCAGGTGCGAGCCGTACGTTCTTAGGCCCTGAAATGACTAACTTAGTAGAAGCCTTGAAACTGCCGGCTGTCGTGAATGATCCGCTAGAGATTAGGACTGCTACCGGTGCTCAAAGAGAGCTGACGAGGACGATCACTTTACCACTTTCCATCAGTGATAAATCTGGCTGCGTATATGCTCGTTTGCTTCCGTCTTTGTCGCTACCGTGTATCTTAGGTATGGATTTTCTACGAACTTTCCAGATCTCGATCGATTTCAACACCTTGAGTTGGCATTTCGCGACGAATCCGGCGAAAAAGTTCTTGTTCGAAAAGGCAGACGATCCTTCCGTTAGCGTAGCAAGTCTATATGGCCTAGAACACCTCCGTAATAACGAAAGCTCTCGGTTAAAAGATTTATTAAAGGCGGAAATCCCTCCACCTGCCGAAAAACCGGGACTTACCACGTTAATAGAACATCGTATTGACGTAGGTAATAACGCACCTATCAAACAACGCTATCGTACCGTTTCTCCGAAAATACACGAGGCGATTATGGTGGAAGTAGATAAGATGCTGGCGGATGATATTATAGAACCGTCGCGTAGTGAATGGTCAACCCCTATCGTAATGATCAAGAAGCCGAATGGCAAGTATCGCTTTTGCCTCGATTTTCGAAAAGTCAATAGTGTGTCGAAGAAAGACGCTTATCCGCTACCGTACATGAGTGCGATATTGGATAAGCTGAGACGCGCTAAGTATATTTCCACCATCGATCTAAGCCAGGCGTATTTTCAGGTACCATTGGAAAAACAGAGTAGAGAAGTTACCGCGTTCACAGTCCCAGGTAGAGGGTTATTTCAATTTAAACGAATGCCTTATGGCCTCACAGGAGCTCCCGCGACCTTCCAGAGATTGCTGGATAAATTAGTAGGTCCGGAAATGGAACCGTACGTCTTTGCATACCTCGACGACATTATCATTGCTACCGAGACTTTTGAAGAGCATCTAACGTGGTTGAGACGCGTCTTGCGAAAGATACACGGAGCCGGTCTGACTATCAATGCCGATAAAAGCGAGTTTTGTCGCTCGCAAGTAAAATACTTAGGATTCGTCGTGAATCAAGATGGCTTACAGGTTGATTCAGAGAAGATACAACCCATTCTCGAATACCCGGCTCCCGTCAATCTTAAGCAACTACGTCGATTTCTCGGTATGGCGTCGTGGTATCGCCGTTTCATGTCCGATTTTGCTACTGTTACTGCTCCGTTAACGCGGTTATTAAAAAAGGGACAGAGATGGAATTGGGGCGAGGAACAACAGAACGCTTTCGATCGCGTCCGCTCCAGTTTAGTCACCGCGCCTACGCTCTCGAGACCAGACTTTGAGCTACCGTTCGTTTTGCAGACGGATGCAAGTTCGGTAGGGTTAGGTGCTGTGTTAACACAAACACATAACGGAATCGAAAGTGTGGTAGCTTACGCGAGTCGATCTCTCTCAGACACCGAGAGAAAATATAGTGTAACGGAGAAGGAGTGTCTGGCAGTCGTATGGGCCGTAAAGAAATTCCGAGCTTATTTAGAGGGTTACCGTTTCACCGTGATTACCGATCACAGTAGCCTTCGATGGCTTCATAACTTAAAAGACCCTACTGGTCGTCTGGCCCGTTGGGCCTTGGGGTTATTAGAATATGATTTTGAGATTCGCCATCGAAAAGGAGCCCTCCACCATGTGCCTGACGCTCTTTCACGCATTTATGAAACGACTACCGCTACCGTCGCCACCATAGATTCCACCGTTACCGTAGCTGAACCGTTTCAAGATCCGAACGATGAATGGTATCGCGAGCATTTTGAAAGAACGCGGAAATCTCCCGAAAAATACCCCGATTGGACAATACGCGATAACCGCTTATATTATCATCATCATGAGCCTCGCGCTACCGTAATTGACACTGACGAGACGTCCTGGAAATTAGTTATTCCTCGTAAAACACGCACGCAGATCCTTCGCGAATGTCATGACTTACCGCAGGCCGGACATTTGGGTGTTGATAAGACCTTTAAACGAATAGCCAATCAGTATTATTGGCCAGGGATATTCCAAGACGTGGTTCAATATGTACGGAAATGTGTCGTCTGTCAAAAAGCGAAAGTCGAGCAACGTGCTCCCGCGGGTCTCATGAGCTACCGACGCGCCGAACAACCATGGAGTGTCGTCGCGGCGGACGTAATGGGCCCCTTTCCTCGAAGTAGCGCCGGATACTGCTACGTGGTAGTGTTCCAGGACTTATTCACAAAATGGATAGAATGTCGCGCTTTACGTACTGCTACCGGGCAGAGTATTAAAAAAGCACTCGAGGAACTTGTCCTCCACCATTGGGGTACCCCACGTATAATTTTAACCGACAACGGGACTGAATTCCTTAATAAAACCATGAAAGCTCTCGCGACCGAGTATGGTATGACTCACGTGACGACGCCAACGTACCACCCTCAAGCGAATCCGGTTGAGCGTGTTAATCGCGTCTTAAAGACCATGATAATCTCGTTTATAAAAGAAAAACATACGGAATGGGACAAACATCTAAGTGACTTTAAATTTTCTTATAATACGGCCGATCACTCGTCCCTGCAATGTAGTCCCGCGATGCTCAATTTGGGTCGAGAACCGCTACCGTTACGATCGCTGCGGAAAGACGCTGAAGCGTCCGAGGTGGAGGAACCTCAAGAGCCGTCGTTATGGTTAGCGAGGATGAAAAAACTCGAACATCTGAGAGAATGGGTAAAACGGAACTTAGAGGATGCGTCGCGCCGTCAGGCCAATCGTTATAACCTCCGTCGACGTAATATTCGTTTTCAGCAAGGAGATACCGTACTTGTTCGCTCTCGTCCGTTATCCTCAGCAGAAAGAAAATTTTCCGCGAAGCTAGCACCACGATACGAAGGTCCTTTTATTGTAGCTCGAGTTTTGTCACCCGTCGTTTATGAAATAAGAGATACGCTCAATCGTTTGGTGGGGAAAATCCACATTAGTGATATAAAGAAATACCAGTAAGACGTTAACCAACAAGTTCGTAAATGTATCGTTTGTAAGTTTGAAGAGTGGGAGACAATTCTATCAACTTCCTTTTTCCACTATCCTCAGCCCTCCATTTTTCACCAACTGCTACCGTACGATGTCCGGTCTCAAAGAATTGTGGGACCGCATTAAGGAGAAGGTCCGCTCGATGCGAGGGGAAGTAAAGAGCGATCCGGCGCCTCCCCCTGTGGAAGAAGCGTTACCGATTGCTACCGTGGCCGAGGAGGTCGAGACCCGTGCGGCATCCACCGACTCGGGATCGTCGAGCCCAATAAGCGAGAGGAGCGCGGTGCGGGAAGAAACTCTACGCCCCCGGGCATCCGCGGGGCGAGGGGTACAACTACGGCGACCTCCAGCGCCGAGGGAAGCCCTAACCATCCGGGCATCCACAGGTCGTGGTATCCGACGAGAAGCACCGCCACCGACTCCAGCGGAAGAACTACTGGGCATACGACCCCTTGATGCCATCCGGGGTGAAGGTCTCGCGAGGCGCGAGGAGAGACACCCGTCAGGGTGTTTTAACTGTGGCTCGCTGGCACATCGTTACTCCCGCTGCCCAGCGCCGCGTCGTATTTTCTGCTACCGATGTGGACGGCAAGGAGTCACCATCAAATCCTGTTGGAGTTGTGTACGCGCGTGGAGAGAGGAGGGTCCGTTCAGACCATAAAATTTGAGGATAACCATTGGCTACCGTCTCCCATATCTATCTATATCCAGATCAAGAGTTTTTTTTTCTATGTACGGTTCTTTTAGTTTTCCTTCCGGAATTTTTTTTTTCTCTTCTTCTTTTGTCGTATCGCTACCGTTGTGTAGCCTCTGTAATCACAGAATATATAGATAAAAACCTCAAAAAGTACACGATGACTTATTCTTTCATAATGATAACCTAAGCAGAGTACTCCGTAGCGTAGTAAAAAGTTTATATGGTAAAATGGCTGTGTGAGTGCAACGCCGGACGGCGTACACGAATGGAAAATGGTATGTGTCTGAACTTTTGTGTGTAAAAATTTTTTTTTTGGTCTCGTTTTGTTTGCGCCACTCGAGACAGCGTGTCGCGACCGAAGCACTTTGAGATTTGGGATAATTTCGTGTAAGTTCGAATTGGTCGGCCCGTTGGACCTCGTTTGGGGGGGGGGCATTTGTGACGTTTTGTCCGTCACAAGAAGAGAAGTGCTTCGATCGACGCGTCGCTCTCAGGGCATAATCATAAGAAATATAAACGTTTACTAATTGAACCCGTACGCGTTTCATGATCACTCCACCGAAACACCATCTGCGAGGGAGAGTCGACAGGGGAAAAGAAATGCTACCGATCAACGTAGCAAGACGCTCAAGAAGAGAGTCGTCCACCGAGATCGTCGCAAAGTACATCACCTAGTCGCTACCGTCGTGGGAAACCAACACCTATTCCTCACACAAGAGACATCTAGAATCGACGCATCGATCAACACTGAGAAGATCGATAATGAAGAGCGTCAACGTAGCGTATCGACGCGGAAATTCGGCGTCGCATAAATTACCGAAAATCAGGTAGAGGCGCACGTGGCGGAAAAGTCACGTGATAATTGCGAGCCGGTCCGGTGGTCGACGATGAGCGCAGATCGCTTCACTTAGCGCAGGGCTTTCGTACAGTACAGTTTCCGTTTTTCTCACCGTATCCGTTAAGTAGTGTTTGTACGTCGAGTCACGGGAGAGAGAGAGTATAGGTCC
Source organism: Ancistrocerus nigricornis (assembly GCA_916049575.1). Classification (NCBI taxonomy): domain Eukaryota; kingdom Metazoa; phylum Arthropoda; class Insecta; order Hymenoptera; family Vespidae; genus Ancistrocerus; species Ancistrocerus nigricornis. The sequence continues at coordinate 18,119,959 of OU696667.1, read as the reverse complement.
CATCCGACGACCCGGCTACCGAACGACTACAGAGGAAAGAGGACGGAGATTATCTAGAGACGAGCAGGTTCCCGAGGTCCAGAGTAACGAGCGAGTGGTAAGCCGACCATTTCGAACATCCCTTCGGGAGGGTTCTATCACCGAAGTCACAGTCTCCTTAGTTATAGCCGATTTGCTTTCGATTTTGAGGGTTAGTTATTAAGTTTCGCGTGGAAAAACCCAGAACGCCGGCATTGGCCACGTTCTCGCTTTCCACCTTTCGATTAGTGGTTAAATTATAAGTTTCGTCGATTCGTAACGTAGATTTCGAAAAAGAGAGATAAAGACTTCGGCCGATAATTCCGCTCCCGGTCGCGACTCGCTACCGTTGTCCTGCGTTTTGCGTCTCGTCCTGAGAGTGACAAGGTCAAGCGTCGATCCGTTCAGAAAAGAAAGAAAGCACTAGTTATCGTACCTTCCCTTTGCGCTAAGTCCAGTATATGTTCTTTGTATTAAATTGTCGCGTTAGAAAGTGAATTGCGTCTTTGTAATCTTTCGTATGCTTCCGTAAGAAATTATGATAACGAACTTGTAGCAAAATCGACTAACATTATATATCGAAGATCTTCTCGTTCACTTGTATAAGCTATCGTCGTCGTTAATCATAGGTTAACGTAAAATCAAGCACGTATAGTTTCTCATTATCGCGGACGGGCATCAACACTTGTAATGAGTAGGGAACCGTTCGTAATTTTCTGTATTCGTATCACCGAGAAACTTAACTAATTTATTGACCATCTGCTTCCGTTAACAAGCTTTTCATCGAGAATATCTGTTAATATATCTGATTTACCTTTTCTGAAATAAACCAATGTTCTTTTGGTCTTAGAAATTTAAACTGTAACGTTCTCGCAATCTTTCGCCTTCCCCGCCCCTCTCCGTCACCACCTTGGTGGGCTGAGCAGCCGGCTTTCCGATTCCGCTTCACGCACCTCCTCGGAAAATTATTCGTTTCATCTTATATAAATTACTAAGGCTCGAGTGGTAGCCGTAAGCTACCTGGCGCCCAATTAAAACATATCTTCATAACCGATTATCCGTTTAAGCCTTTAAAAGTATTCCGAGGAGGAGAGCGTGGCGAAGGTGTGTGCGACTTCTCGTGGAGAAAGAGAAGCCGTCACAGACATTATAATTTCTCGCGTTCGGGTAGAATTCGATTGTAATGAGTAGGGCTTCGAACGTACTTTTGTAATTAATTTCTTCCAAATAGCTTCCGTTATTTTATGCAAGTAAATTCACTGATCTTTTCTGTGTTAACGAAATAAATTACTCTCGTTTGTTACCGATAATTTGTGGTATTGCGTTTGTGGAAATTCTCTTACTCCGCCCCTCTCCGTTACCACCTCGGTGGGCTGAGCTACCGTTTTCGTGTTCCGCTTCACGCACCTCTTCGGAATTTTATAACTAAGATCTTGCATCAATATTAAGGCTCGAGTGGTAGCCGTAAGCTACCTGGCGCCCAACTAAATTCAATTCTTTAACCGACCAACTGGTTAGCCTTTCTTTATAAAAAGTATTCCGAAGAGGAGAGCGTGGCGAAGAGTGCCCGTCTCGTCTCGTGAGAGAGAGAGGCGCGGTTACAGCATGAAGGACCGAACGAAACGTCCACCACCGCGGAATATTGTAACGTAACGCTTGAGTAGCATAATTTAGTATAATTAATATTAACAAAAATAGAATAAAATAGAAATAGGAAGGCTAGAATATTAAATTAATCGAACAATAGACAAGAAATAAGATAAGAAACGGGACGTAGGCTAAATTTAGATTCGGAACCGGCAATAACATGAAAGAAATGGTATAAGAAACCAAGACGGTTAGGAACGAGGAAGCCCGAGCGGTGACGGCGCGTGCCGATGCCGATCGGCAAGCTCAGGGCCGAGCGAGGCCAGCGGCGCGCGACGAAAGGTTCACACGGGGGGGGACCCAATTAGGTAAGAAAAATTCAAATCTCGCGAGATGAAGAAGAGTGGGAATAGCCCTTTATATAACGCAGGAACGCATAGCTCGAGAGGATCGACGATCGACCAAGAATTTTCTCAAAGTTTCGAAGAGTTATAGTGTTGCGATTAAATCTAAAATTTCGGAGTGAAAGATAAGTGTTTGATATAAAATCATTTATACGCGTGTGTCGGCGCCAGGGCAATAAGAAGAGAGGTAGCAGTTAATCCAATTAGGCAACAAAAGCGTGGCAACGTTACAAGGTCTCCTCAGATAAGGGTAAACAATTATTGTGTACATCCTCAAATCCCGGTAGAATAAGACATAGAATAAGTGTATGCGTGAGCGGTGTGTATGATAGAGAGAGAGTGTGTGCGTGGGAAAATCGAGAGCGACCGAAGATAAACAAACCCGAAGGCGATCAGCTGATCGAACGCGTACCGAAGACGAACGTAGAAAGATATTAATAAACGAAGGTAACGAGACATTTCGCGACGTTCTTTTTTATTTGCATCCCTTTTCCACTGCCAGTCCCAAAAAGACCGAACGAGGAGAAAAAAGTAACGTGACCTTAAAAGGTAAGAAAGGCGATACGTTACAATATATAAAACCATGGATTGTTAACTTAAGCGATAGCGAAACCGAAACCGAGGATGAGAGTTCGACGAATATCTGAGGTCAGATATTTATTTATTTATTTATTTTGTAAACGGGTAGGGACCCTTTTGTATACAGTGAATACTTACTATACAAGTGTTAAATTTACAATATATACAATATACAATAAGACAGTGGGAAAAGAAACAGAATAGAGAAAAAGATAAAAATAAAAAATAAAAAATAAAAATAAAAATAAAAATAAAAAAAATAAAAAATAAAGCGCAGCAGGTATTTTAAAGATCGAGTGTGGTATAGTGCATCTTCGCTTTAGTTTGATCTCCCGACTGCAACGATACTTCGGGCTGTCCTCAGGACAGTATGCAGGTTACTGTTAAATATATTTAGATCCTCGCATAAAGAGTTGGCGTTATGGCAGATCCGTGAGATTGGGTCACTGTTTATAAGGTTGGTTATATAGAGAGGTGGATTAAATAGTGGGAAGTTCCTTAGGGGTCTCGGCGGAACGTTGAGTCTCACCATGCCCACTAAATATGTGTCATTGATCTTGCCATTAATAAGTTTATGCAAGAACGAGAGATCTGCTAGAACCCTTCTATCCTCCAGGGATAATAGACCAAGACGGTTTAATAAATCAGTGTAATCGTGAGAAAGTCTGTTGAACGGAATTTTTAGCCGAAAGGCGACGAAGCGGAGGAAATTGTGCTGAATGGATTCAATTAGTTTCTTATACTTGGCCTGTGACGGAGACCAAATCTGAGAGGCGTATTCAAGGTGCGGTCGGACTAAGGCACAGTAAAGGTATCTTAAGGAAGACAGTTCTCGGAAGTCAGTGGCAAAGCGCTTCAGGAACCCTAGAGTACGCATGGCAGAGCTTGTAACGCCGAGAATGTGATCCTTAAAGTTAAGGTTTGTATTCATGAGGACGCCTAGATCCCGTGTGCTATCTACCTGTGGTAGCGTAGCGGAACACAGCGAGTAGTTGAGTGCAATGGGTTCCCGCGAGCGGGAAAAACACATTGCACGGCATTTTGCGAGATTAAAAGATAGGCTATTCCGAGCACACCATGCCGCTAAACTATCAAGGTCAGATTGTAGCTTTACGCAGTCCTGATCCGATAAAATACTTTTGCAGATCTTCAGGTCATCCGCGAAAAGGAAAAACGAGCAGTATGTTAGGACCTCCGAGATGTCATTAATGAATAGGATAAATAGCAGAGGACCAAGATGTGAGCCTTGTGGAACCCCGGATGTGATGGGTAGGGATTTAGATCTCTGGTTTGGAATGCGCACTGATAGGGAACGATTACTCAAGTAGCTGCGAAACCAGTTTAGAATATTCACAGAAAACCCATACGCGGCCAGTTTATTTATAAGTATATATCACATCTACCCGCTTCCCCTTGTCTAAGTTTGATGCAATACAATTGCAGAAGGTAGCAAGATTCGTCACCGTAGACTTCCCGGACATAAACCCGTGTTGTTGGTCTATTATAACCTTACTAACTTCAGGCTTCAAGATATCGGTAACTAAGGCCTCAAACAGTTTGGGTATGATATTCAATATGCTAATTGGTCTGTAGTTTGTGATATCGGATTTGTCCCCTGCTTTAAATATAGGAGTAATTATGCTCGATTTCCATCTGTCAGGGAAAATACCGGTAGACAAAGAGCGGTTAAATATAAGCCATAACGGTCTAGACAGAATGAACGCACACTTTTTGCATAGCAGTGGGTGTATTCCATCGTCGCCTATGCATTGAGTCGGTTTTAGGGAGTTTAATTTACTGAAAATTAAGCTAATAGGAATTTCTATGGCGCACAGATCTATGGTTTGGATATTAACGCAGGACGGCCGAATGTAGGTAACGAAATTATCTTAAGACGTACGTCTTGAACACATGCGTCGACCATCTGTTAACGAGAATTCTCGATAATCGTCGACGCGCAACGACTGGTCCACTGCGGAGAAATTCGAGGAATCCGACGCGCGTTTGTTTTCTAGCGGCAGCACGGCTCTCGCGTGTCCAAGCGGTAGGGATGGGATCAAGTTCAATATGTACTTGCAAAACCAAGTACGTTTCAATAACCAAGTTTCATTTTAGAGGTTTCGATTACTACTCAAAAACAAAAGAGTTTCAATGAGTATACTTGGAATGTACTCATTTTATACAAGTAGGTTTCGAACCGTAGAATGATTACCTGTAGGTTCGAAAAAGTACTTGTAAGTACTTCGATTGTCGTAAGATTCGAACCTTTTCCAAGTAGTACTCGAACCCGCAGTAGCTGTCGCGCTATAAACAAGCGAGCGCTGCGCATCGCTCGTTCGCTATGTTCCCTCTCACTCTCACATCACGGCGACCGAAGTACTCATAAAAGGTTCGAATCTACTCGGTCAAGGTTCGAGTATTTTTGTAAGTACCGAGTACTTTATTCAAATACTCACAAAAGGTTCGAACTTTTCTTGTCCGGGTTCGAGTATACTTGAAAATACTGCTTTTTAACCGACTTCGAAAAGGAGGAGGTTACTCCATTCGACAGTGGGCGATCTTTTTTTTTTTTTTTTTGTTTGTCCGGCCATAACTCCGCAACCGGTTGACCAATCGAAATGAAACCACATCCAGTTGCTAGGTTTGGGTCTTCCATTGGTCCCGTTTAAAAAATTTTTCCGAAATGTTTATTATTAACAAAGTTATTGCAAAATTAGTGCTTTATTCAGATTTATCGCAATATCTTTTTGAATGGGATTGATTTATTGTAATGAAAGAAACTATTACTATCTTCTTAGAAATAATTAGCAGATATTAATCATATAAAAAATTTATTAATTGTTGCAAAATAATTTGTTTATTCCTCTATATCTCCTCAACGACTTCACTTATCGGAACCAAACCTTTTCGATCCTTTCGCAAATATTACCCACTCTCTAACATTATGCGACACATCTTCAATTGTTGTTATGTTTAAATTGTTATTGCAAAATTATTTGTTTATTCCTCTATATCTCCTCAACGACTTCACCTATCGGAACCAAACCTTTTCGATCCTTTCGCAAATATTCCCTACTTACTAGCATTATGCGACACATTTTCAATTGTTGCTATATTTAAATTGTTACTGCACAATTATTTAATAATGTGGCTTTTTTTTAACGTATTTATTCATTTAATGAAAGACTTTTTATCATGTTGCAAATATTGTCCTCGTTATTGCGATTTGCGGAACACAGGCTGCGCAGTCTATGCATTTCAGCAAGAGATCTTTCATCATGCGGTTTATTTAAAATTTTGCTTGGTGCTAAATCAGATAAAGCGATGCCAGTCAAATTTTTAACTCGACTAAGTGCAACATACATTTGCCCTTTGGCGAAATTTCGTTTACCTAAATCGATGACAGCTTTATCTAATGTTGTTCCTTGTAATTTATGCACTGTTACGGCCCAGCTTAGTATAAGCGGAAGCATTCGTCGTTCAATATCTCCGTAACCCTTCGTCGCTTGAAACGTCGCTGTGACGGGAGCAATCGCAACACATCCATCCGAATCTTTGTATCTATTTGCAATCGTTTCATCATCAAATTGAATGAGTACCGATGTCGGAAGTTCACCCTCTTCTAATTGATCTCTACGAAGTGCCGGCCAAAGGAACTTCTTCACGATTCCCATTGCACCATTTACTAGTCCATCGGATAGTGATATGTTTCGTCGTAGCATAACTCGTGACCCTTCACCTAATGTTATAGTTTGTAACAAACCACCGCAATTATTTGGATTCGTAGGGATGACGTTCTTAGGCGGTTTCTTTCCATATGTAGCTGCCTCACGCGATTCGTCTACTGCGTTAATTGTATTGTTAGAGACTTGTAGAAACAAGTGCTCGTAATCAAGTTTCAAACACGATCTTTAAGAAAACTGAAGACTTTTATTTCACAAGGCAATTACAATGCCGACACTCGTCAATATAAACAATCGCACCGGCGCGCGTTTCGGGTCTGAGCACGGGTCGTCGATCTACGCCGATCTTTTCCCCCTCTCGACCCCGACCGATCCGTCTTCACAAGGCGCCACCTTGTGACAACCGTTGTCTCTAACAGGGCCTCTCCTGACCTGAGGGCGACCTCGACCGCCTCTTCTTCTTTATTCGTCGGAAGTCCCCGCATTACCGGTCATTCTTATGGCTCGGCCATGGTCCTTTCGTCTCCTGGATGGGACGGAAAAGTATCTTGACTCGCCGAAAAGGACTCGGGCGCGTCTTGTCCTGTCGGCACCGTGCCGACGGCACCCCGTTCCACAGCGTTGGACCCGGAAGTACCCTGTTCGGCCGTGGTCGACTCAGGGTTACTTTGATCTGTGCAAAGAAAAAGGTTGGAGTCGGGGTTTGCCAGTGGCCACATGCGAGGTCTGCTCGCCAAAAATGTGTGAGGTCTGCTCACATGCGAGGTCTTCTCGCCCACAAAATGCGTGAGGTCTACTCACATGCGAGGTCTGCTCGCCCAAAAATATGTGAGGTCTGCTCACATGCGAGGTCTGCTCGCCAAAAATGTGTGAGGTCTGCTCGCCCAAAAATGTGTGAGGTCTGCTCACATGCGAGGTCTTCTCGCCCACAAAATGTGTGAGGTCTACTCACATGCGAGATCTGCTCGCCCAAAAATATGTGAGGTCTGCTCACATGCGAGGTCTGCTCGCATAGTACTCATGCACCACAAAAATTCGTAGCTTACCCTCAAAGAAGGCAGCACACGTGTCCGGAGTCCATTCGCCTCTCCAGGGCACCATGTACTCGGCCGCAGCTTGAGTCGTCTTCCCATAGGAGCCGGTGACCAACTGCAACTTGTATCGCCCCTGGGGTAAGGCTTGAACCACCTGGTAGGGACCACGCATCCCGGAGTCTAGTTTTCCGGTTGATTGGGACTGCTTAATTACGAAAACCAGCGAACCCACTCCGAAATCTCGGGGGGAATGTCTGTGCTGATTGACGACTGCATCTTGCTGCTCTTGATTCCTCCTTAAATCATCAGAAGCTCGCTGTCTGGTCATCTCACGAAGTGCCTCCCTGTTCTGATGAGTTCCTTCTATGGCGACGTCGCGTACGAGGTTACGAATAACGGGCGTCATAGCATCTATACCGATTAAGAGGTTAAGCGGCGAATTCTGGGTGGACTTGTGCTTGGTGATATTAATCGTGAGTTGCAACTTCCACATTATACTCGCCCATTCTTCTCGTCGATAGTTGGTCTGAACTCTGACTAGGTTCAACAACGTACGGCAATATCTTTCCACTTGACCATTAGAGTGATGCATCTCTGGGGTGATCAAATGTACCTCGGATCCTATCTCGGAGGCCCAATGGAGGAACTCGGTACTTTGGAACATTCGGCCGCGGTCGGCGACAATTAATTTTGGGGTGCCAAAAAGAGACACCGCATTAGTGAAATGTCGTTTGAGCTCACTGGCTTCCTGTCGCATCATGGGATATAAGAGGCAGAACTTAGAGTAAGCGTCAACTATTATGAGTACAAACCGATGACCATTTGATTCGGGAAGAGGCCCCAAGGCATCCGCGTGGATGGTCTCGAATGGACATTCAGGTTTCTCATACGAACGGATAGGTTGGTGAGTTGATCGAGGCGTCCTTTTGTGCGCCAGACAGACTATGCAGTGGGACACATATTTCCGGACGAACGCCCTCAGTCCAGGAAACCAGAAATGCTTCAGAATTAGCTCGCACGTCTTATCTACGCCGATGTGGTTGTGCTCGTCGTGGAAGACACGTAGAAGGCTGAGCCTATGACCTTTCGGGATAAAGCATAGCAACCTGGGTTGCTCTCCAGTTGGGCAATAGCGATAGTAGAGGAGATCATTTTTCTTAGCATACTGTCTGGGATCTAGCTCCCCTTCGTTGAGCTTCTGCATGAGAGTTTGCGTTTCCTCGTCGGCGGCTTGTGCAATTTGGGCCCAATTTTGAGGCTTTTCCACCCGGACAACATTGACCGGATTACGACTTAGGTAGTCCGCGTGAGTCATGGAGGTACCCTTCCGGTATTCCAGCGAAAAGTCGAAGTCCTGAAGATAGATCCACCATCTGGCGATTCTTGGCGTCAAATCCTTTTTGTTCTGCGTGAGTTTCAAGGCGTTACAGTCTGTGACGACTGTGAAACGTATACCGATCAGGTAGTGTCTGAAATGCTGAAGGGCCTTCACCACCGCTAGGGTTTCTAACTCGTACGAGTGGTATCTCGATTCTGCGCCTTGCGTTAATTTAGAGAAATAGCCGACCACACGTTTATGCCCCGAATCGTGTGTTTGAATCAACACCGCACCATACCCTACCGAGCTAGCGTCAGTATGAACCTCCGTAGGTAACTTTGGGTCGTATATGGCCAGTACCGGCTCAGTTATCAGGTGGTCGATTATTTCCCTCCTAGCCGACTCGTGCTCTCTGCTCCAGGTGAACGAGCAATCTTTTTTCGTTAGTTTGGTAATGCAGGCAATTTTGGATGAGAATCCAGCGATGTATTTTCGAAAATACCCCGCTAACCCGAGGAACTGGCGGACCTGCTTCACGTTTTTAGGAACCGGGGATTCGGCGAGCGCCTTGACCTTCCGTTTGCTTGGTTGCACTTGACCCTGGCTAATAGTACGACCAAGGTACTCGATCTTCCGAGACAAAAATGAGCATTTTTTTAAGTTAATCGAGAATCCGGCTTTAGTAAGGGTCAATAGGGTATCGTGTAGGATGGTGAGGCCTTCGTCGATGGTTTCACTCATGATCAAGACGTCGTCAATATACACCAGGACTTTTCCCGCGTCTATCAAAGATCGTAAGGTCTTGGTGATGATTCGCTGGTAGACGACGGGGGCGTTTGCTAGGCCGAAGGGCATCTTTAAGTACTCGTAGTGCCCCTCCGGTGTCACGAAGCCTGTTAAAGGAATAGATTCCTTGTCCATTGGGATCTGATGAAACCCCGTCGCCATATCCAGACTACTAAAGAATGCATGGCGACCTAACCGATCAATATAGTCGTCGATAAGTGGGAGGGGAAATCGGTCCTTAACGGTGATTTCATTCAGCTTTCGAAAATCGACACATAATCGATCTTTACCGTCCCGTTTAGTTACTAATAGCATAGGACTCGCGTATTCAGACTCGGACTCCCGGATAATGCCCTTCTCAAGCAGGTCTTTAATGATGTCGCGCACACGCAGTGTTTCAGCCTGTGAGAGTCGGTACGGCCGGTAATTGACCGGTGTATTGCTGGTTAGCTTTATAGACATGCTTCCGGTTTTTACACTCGAAACGGAGGTACCAGTTATTAAATGTGACGAAAACTTTTTAATTATGTCTAGCAACTTGTCTAATTTGTCCCCAGTTAGATCTGTATTTATCGGGAACTCGTCATTTGATCCGATCGCCAGTATCGTTTCGCGCTTAGGTTCACGGCCATCGCGAGTAATACATTGTCGCCCGCGAGTACGTAGGTAGGTGATACCTTCCCGATTAAGTACATCGGTGCCCACTATAACGGGGGTGTTCATGTTTAGAACATCAACCACGAACAAATCTACTTCAAGGGTGACGTCATCAAACTCGATCGGTAATGTAACGAAATAAGTAGACTCGACCTCCTGACTGCCTATCCCTTTTAGAACACGAAAAGCTGGCTTGCGCGGGCAGTCAAAGTGTTTAACTAGCGCGGACGAAACAAGGGATATAGTTGATCCACTATCGATCAAAACGTCAACTGGCACACCCTGTATTACAGCTACCACAATGTCGCTATTTCGGCTCCCCTCCACTTCGTGACAAAAATTTACGTTAGCCTGGTTTCGTGATTCTGACTTCCTCTTAGCAAAACAGGTCTCTACTTTGTGCCCAGGCTTCTTGCAAAATGAACAGACATCTGTCTTTAGTACAGAATTTGGGTGATTAGTAGCATTTGAACTACTGGTAATCCCGGTTTTTGGTTTTTTTGTGCACGAGGCCTGTACATGACCAGGTAGTCCACACGAAAAGCATTCGCCATTCTCATAACGTCGTTTTCGATTAGCATCTAAAGGCCGTCTGAATTTAGTGTTGTTTCGCTGGCTTTGTGCCGACGATGATGATGATGTAGGGGTAGGCGTACTTTTTGACGAAGCAGGCTTTACATAAATCGAAAAGAAGTCAACCAAATCTTTGGGCAGTAATTTGGCATTAGTAGCGGTTGCTCGTATCTGTGGGTCGGTGATACCGCGAATGATAATGGCTGAAATTAATTCCTCACTCAAACCGGACACAATCCGCAAACGAAGTAGGGATCGACGCACGTAATCCGCGTACGTGGGGTAATGATCTGAAGTAGTCTTCATCACGTCAAACAAAATATTAGCTGCGTCAGGTTTCTTTGGACATAAGGGTTTGAATTCCCTTTTAAAATTGGACCAACTACGATCGTTCGTAACCCACTCATTCAACCAAATTCGAGCATCCCCTTTTAAGCAATTCCCAATTCGTGATAAGCATTCACTATCAGACCAATTATTTGTCGATTTAGCTCTGTCTACCTCGCTACACCAAACTTCAATATCATGCAGGTGAGGGTCAAAATTTGAAATATAGTAAGGCTGGTTAGATTTCACCGTATTACTGATGGAACGTAACGCGTTTACCAACGCGTCCGTCGAAACCTGGTCCACCAACACGGAGCTAGTCGAGGCCTGCGCCTGCGGAGACGCTGTGCTCGCAGACTGTCCGTGCGCCCGCACGGTTGACCGGTCAGCGGACGGCGGTGTGCCAGGGGGCGTGCCCAGTGGTGACCGGATTCCAATATTTTCTTGGCGATTCGTGGCTGGCTGTACCCCGGACACCGTCGGATGAGGTTGTCTCTCGATCGCCTCAAGCCGATCTAAAATGCCTTGCATTTGTTGCCTGAGACTGCAGCGCGACGTTGAGCCATGACTATTATCACGATTGCGATGTTTTTTCGGTGGCGATTTTTACTACGCGACCTCCGATCACTGTTAGGCATTTTTTTTTTTTTTTTTTTTTTTTTTTTTTAGACAAACACTGTTAGCTGGATACTTCGTCCCACTAGTTAATTAGCAAGCTTCCTTGTTTTTTTTTTTTCTTTCCAAGCAGGGCAGAGAGATTCTTACTGCACACAAAAACAAAGTCACACCACGAAGGTAAACAAAGAGAAGATCTCGATATTTATCTGATCGCACGCACGAAACAACCAAAACTTGTAATAACGGCTTATCTCTTCAACACTTGCAGGACACTGCCAAAAATAACATCGGAGTTCGAGGGTGGAAAGACCATCGAAAAAAGAAAAAAAAAACGATCGGCAAGGTTACGTGGTTGTATCCCACTTCTGATGTTAGAGACTTGTAGAAACAAGTGCTCGTAATCAAGTTTCAAACACGATCTTTAAGAAAACTGAAGACTTTTATTTCACAAGGCAATTACAATGCCGACACTCGTCAATATAAACAATCGCACCGGCGCGCGTTTCGGGTCTGAGCACGGGTCGTCGATCTACGCCGATCTTTTCCCCCTCTCGACCCCGACCGATCCGTCTTCACAAGGCGCCACCTTGTGACAACCGTTGTCTCTAACAGTATATACTCGAGATGAACCTCTCATTATTGCCTCAGTCATTTTGCAATTATACTCATCTACTAAATTCAACGTTGGAAATATTCTTACTGCTGCGCCATCATCAAATTCTCCCGTCAAAGGAATTCTTCTTCGTTCGCATAGAATTTGCAATTGCGATGCTGTTAGTTCGCCGTATCGTAAACTATTTAGCAGATCGATAAACTCTGTATCGTCTCAAATTTATCTCTGCTGCGCACCAGGCCGGTTGCATATAACACCAATGTCCTTTTACAGGTGGCAGTTGCATAATGTCTCCTAAGAACAGTACATTTATGCCACCAAAAAGCATTTCATTGTTCTTAAATTCTTGCAGTCTTAAGTGAATAATTCGTAAATTTTCGTAAGAAACCATTGATATCTCGTCAATGATTAGCCATTTGATGTAACGCCATTTTCGCCTCTCTTGTTCAAGTCTCTGGCCTGTCATTTTTCGATAAGTCATCACAGAACCTTTTTCGACGGGTAAAGAGAACATAGAATGTAGTGTTTTTCCAAATATCTGTCGAGCGGCAACGCCAGTTAACGATGCCACTTCTACGAAAGTTGCTTTCAGAAAAGCATCTACAGTTGGGCTTAGCAACGTTTAACAAGTTCAACAAGTAATTTTAAGATGAATGATTTGCCACTCCCTGCTCCTCCAGTTATGAAAAGTAACATTTGCTCGGTACATTCACCTTTAATATCCTTTTCAATCACTGAGGATACTTTTCTGAATAAATCTTTCTGTTGTATGTTCATTCCTCGTACGCACCTAAGGAAAACTTCTTCCGGCATCGCGCCTATTTCTTGTTCCTGATCTTCCATTACATCATTGCTGTAGTTGTAAACTTCTTCGTCAGCATGAATAACAAGAGCCTCCTCTGTCAAGATTTGTTCTTCTCCATCCTCGCGAGCAGCATTTAAAGCTACAGTTTGGGCCAAAGCTGCTTGAATAACTTGCTCTGCATATGCAAATTGTTCTACGGATGTGTTGCCCAACATTGGTTTCAATTCGTGTTTTCTTCGTGCGAAACACTCATCTGCAGATTCGTTTTCTAATGTCAGCTCATTTTCATTACGAAATGGTATGTGACATACTATCAGGTTGTAGAAATATCCTTCTCTGTCGCTGTTTAATGTGTAATATCGGTGACGAAGTACAGCAGGTTTGTTTCTTATTCGCATGCGAGTATTATCTTTCAGTTTGATGAATTTTGGTCTTTCATCGGCATCGTTTCTAAGTTCTACATCACCTTCGTCTTCATTCCACATTGTATTAGATACTGTCTCGTATCGAACAGCGAACTCCGCTAAACTCAGATCTTCCAAGTCATTCGGTCTTTGTATGTAACGATCGAAAATATTATTGTAAATCATTGTTTCGTCTCCTTCAAAACGCAGAAGGCGATATCTTTGTTCAGGTCGACAGCTATTCACAAATACTGCTTTACGCGAACTCATTTTAAGTGGTAAATGACATAAACGGTAGGCGCATTCCGGAGCACTAACCAAGCGTTGAGAAAGGATTGCCATAGATACTGAAAACAATTGATTCCATAGGGTGCCACCCCGTCTTTTAGCATGCGAAATTGCATCTTTTATAACGTTTCCGAATTCTTGCGGCTCACACTTACTTGCATATTTTGCGATATAGTACGCGACAGCTGTTACATTTCCGCATGGTTGAATATCCATGTTTCCTTCCCACAATTTCAGAAGAGTTGGGTTATAATTATTTACCATTACTTCATTTACAGTTCTTTGCAGTAAACAAAAACGTCCGTTGTTGGCAAGTGTATCATCTGGACCCAGGCATACAGTCCTTTCGCTTATTGGTCTAGGAAACCCAAATCGGCAAGATGAATTGTTCCGTTCTTTGTAACAGGTACTTGAGTGCTTGTGAATTTGTACCTTTTCAATTATATTCTTCAACTGTGCGTCAGGTACATTTAGGGAGCATGAAATTATCTTTTCGATCATGTCGCGGCCTGCGTTTGTTAGAAAGTCTGGAATATTTGCACACCAGACAAGCATATGTAAATGGGGACTACCTCTATTCTGAAATTCTATTCTATACCAAAAGTCAATCACATTACCACCCAAGCATTCAGATATCTTCAGATACTGCATTAACGCGTTAACGCGTATTGTAAACTGTCTTGCTAGGACAACCGGATGTCGTTCGACTAGTTGCATTCGTTCAACAAAAGTCAGGCTTTCGCTCTCTATACTGGTGCGACCATCTGCTAATAGTAAAGCCTGTAACATATCAGACCAGTTTAAATCATTGCAAGAGAATGTTGCGAACCACGTGGGGGGACCTAAACTTCTGACCATAGCAATCAATTCCGAGCAGCAGCGTCTCCAATACGATGCTGAACCTCTTATATTTCTCATAGTTAGGTGTATGTTATCTACTAAACCATGTGGTGTGCATTCCCCCTGCTGCATTCTACATGATATAGAGACACTTGCTTTTGCGCGGTAATATTCAACTACGGATAGTGCGAAAAATAGGTAGTCTACGCGCTGAAATCGTCTCTCATTGCTCAGGATACGTGCCTGATAGTAATCTAATGGCGTTATAGGTATATCTCGTTCTTCTCCAAATCCATTTCTGCCATCGGGAAATAAGAAAAACCAAGCTAGTTCTTCCATTCTCCGTTCTCTATCTAAGTTCAATGGAGGTGCTGTCTTTCTTTGTATATCAACTAGCTGTGGTAATCCGCGCTTGTAAGCCGGCTACCGGTTATCTTTGGAAGCGGAAGGAAGGTGGTGTTTGAGGTATAGATCAGGTTCTTCTTGAGTATAAGTATGACTTTTATTAAATAACTGGTTATTGGTGAGGCACAAGTAACCCTCCTAACTCTTTGCTCGCTCTCGATGATCTGTCTATTCGTTTCCTTATTTCTGTGCGTGCCACTCCTTAGCGTTGTGACGGCTTCTCTTTCTCCACGAGAAGTCGCACACACCTTCGCCACGCTCTCCTCCTCGGAATACTTTTAAAGGCTTAAACGGATAATCGGTTATGAAGATATGTTTTAATTGGGCGCCAGGTAGCTTACGGCTACCACTCGAGCCTTAGTAATTTATATAAGATGAAACGAATAATTTTCCGAGGAGGTGCGTGAAGCGGAATCGGAAAGCCGGCTGCTCAGCCCACCAAGGTGGTGACGGAGAGGGGCGGGGAAGGCGAAAGATTGCGAGAACGTTACAGTTTAAATTTCTAAGACCAAAAGAACATTGGTTTATTTCAGAAAAGGTAAATCAGATATATTAACAGATATTCTCGATGAAAAGCTTGTTAACGGAAGCAGATGGTCAATAAATTAGTTAAGTTTCTCGGTGATACGAATACAGAAAATTACGAACGGTTCCCTACTCATTACAAGTGTTGATGCCCGTCCGCGATAATGAGAAACTATACGTGCTTGATTTTACGTTAACCTATGATTAACGACGACGATAGCTTATACAAGTGAACGAGAAGATCTTCGATATATAATGTTAGTCGATTTTGCTACAAGTTCGTTATCATAATTTCTTACGGAAGCATACGAAAGATTACAAAGACGCAATTCACTTTCTAACGCGACAATTTAATACAAAGAACATATACTGGACTTAGCGCAAAGGGAAGGTACGATAACTAGTGCTTTCTTTCTTTTCTGAACGGATCGACGCTTGACCTTGTCACTCTCAGGACGAGACGCAAAACGCAGGACAACGGTAGCGAGTCGCGACCGGGAGCGGAATTATCGGCCGAAGTCTTTATCTCTCTTTTTCGAAATCTACGTTACGAATCGACGAAACTTATAATTTAACCACTAATCGAAAGGTGGAAAGCGAGAACGTGGCCAATGCCGGCGTTCTGGGTTTTTCCACGCGAAACTTACTAACTAACCCTCAAAATCGAAAGCAAATTTTATACTCGAAATAGAGACTATGACTTCGGTGATAGAATCCTCCCGAAGGGTGGATGTTCGAAATGGCCGGCTTACCACTCGCTCTTTATTTGATGGCCTCGGTAGCCCTAGCGTCTCGTCTGCCTCGTCCAGTCGTCACGGTGTAGTGGAGACTTCCTTCCTTCTCGGTGGAGTTGTTCGGTAGCCTGGTCGTCGGAATTCGAGGAATATCGCTATCTCCCGTGACTCGACTAACGCGAACACTACTCAAGAGAAAACGGTAGCAAAGACGAGAAGTGTATACTTCGAGAGCCCTGCGCTAAGTGAAGCGATCTGCGCTCATCGTCGACCACCGGACCGGCTCGCAATTATCACGTGACTTTTCCGCCACGTGCGCCTCTACCTGATTTTCGGTAATTTATGCGACGCCGAATTTCCGCGTCGATACGCTACGTTGACGCTCTTCATTATCGATCTTCTCAGTGTTGATCGATGCGTCGATTCTAGATGTCTCTTGTGTGAGGAATAGGTGTTGGTTTCCCACGACGGTAGCGACTAGGTGATGTACTTTGCGACGATCTCGGTGGACGACTCTCTTCTTGAGCGTCTTGCTACGTTGATCGGTAGCATTTCTTTTCCCATGTCGACTCTCCCTCGCAGATGGTGTTTCGGTGGAGTGATCATGAAACGCGTACGGGTTCAATTAGTAAACGTTTATATTTCTTATGATTATGCCCTGAGAGCGACGCGTCGATCGAAGCACTTCTCTTCTTGTGACGGACGAAACGTCATAGCGTTCGGCGCTAAGAAGGGAGAATCGCTGAATTGCATCTTAGGCTCGGGACTCGCAATGTCCAGGCACTCGGGTGATGCAATGCTTATACATTACTTTTTGGTCGCCTTTTCGGAAGGCGGCCTTGAATACGATACTGCTGTGTCGCTTAGGCGACTCGCGGGTACAACACCCCTCCCCCGCGGGAAGAAGAATGTGCCACCATTCTTACGTTTGATTACCTATGGGTATACTTGTGCATTTATAAAGTACAATTTTTTTAATTATTCCCGATAACATATGTGTAATATAATCGTTTACCTATATATATATATTCTTATCTTATGCTTTATTCTTTTATTTGTATTTATTTTGTTTATACATATATTCTTCATTTATATATTATAGGAAAATATATTTCTTTACTTCTTTATTTTATTTTATTTTATTTTATTTTTTTTTTTTTTTTTTTTTGACAATGTTTATTTTTCCCGATGACATGTTTTAATATAATCGTTTATGCTTATATAGATATTTTTCGCTTTTGTTCGCTTCTACATGCTATGTCAATTCTTTCTTTTTTTATTTGTTTTCTTTTTGGCGGTTGTCTATTCTCGTTAGTTTCTACTTCTATTGATAACTCGCGGTTTTTACGCTGTTTTCGTTTATAGTATATGGTGTAGAGCGCTACTACTACTAAGATTATAATTCCTATTGATACGAGTGGGGGGTACGCGAATGTGTGGTACTCATTATTATAAAGATTCGTATCTACTTCTTTTTGTAACGCTGTTAGCCGCGTGCTCGCTAATTTTAGTTCTTCTGGATTTCTAATTATCGGTTGCAGGTCTATTTCTGCTACTTGGTTTCGTGTAATTTTTTCGGCTACCTCTTGAGTAAGATTAAGTGTTAAATTATATGCTGGTAAATAATCTAGCTGTCTCTTTTCTTTGAATTCTTGTACTGTTTCTATTGTTACTTCTGATGTCGAAATTATGCATTTACCTTTTATATCTAATATACCTGAATCTTTTAAGATTTTATGTATGGTGCCTTTCCCGTTGCAGGTTATTGCTAACGGTTCTTCTTTTGGGGCAACGAAAATCCATGTTTCTGGTGCTTCTAATTCTAGTAATAAGGTCCTTTCTAATTTGAGGAGCCTTGTTTTGCACTTTTCTGGTTGTTTATTGATTTTATTGTACATGCGTACTTCGCACGGTCCGTGTGGATAAATTTTGTAAATTGGATGTCTTGATGAGCACAGAAACTGGGTTTTGGTTGTCTTACATGCTTGTATATCTGTTTCGCTTAGCGATACATATTCGCGTCGGATTTCGTCGACTATCGCATAACGCTCGCTTGTCTCGATTATAGCGTATGTACTGTTGTTCATACGCGCTGGTATCGGGTGTACTCTTTTAATTTGAAATATTTGTGTCCCTATGAGGGGTATTATGATTACAGTAATTATCGAACGTTGCCGACTATATGCTTTGACTTCTGTTACCCGATCTAAAAGATATCCCGATTGTATGTCTAGGGGGATTGGAAAATTTAAACCTACTGGCAGGTGTGGTAATGCTTCCTGCAAGTATTGAATTATTTGCGCGAATGATAATACGTTGGTGTTTATTAGTCCTTTGCGTATGTCTGTTATGTAATGCGTCAAGTCTTGTACGTCTTCTAGTAAGTTATCTATCATTAATGTGATTAATGTAAATTGTTCGTCCATCTGTTCCCTAACGTCTTGTGTGTGTTGACGTGTATTTAACATTTGTTCTACTTGTGCTATCGCTTTTGCTAAAAGTTTTTCTCGTTGCTCAACGTTACCAAAGCTATCGTTAAATATTTTTATACTGGAATTAATTATTTGTATTTGCTGCGATAATGCATGCCAAACTCTTGTTTCGCTTTTCTCTAATTTTTCGAGGTGTACATTTATACGTTCCTCGTCGTTAGCATCCATTAATCCGAATAAATATTTTCCTGCTGTTCCTAAGCCGTTGATAAGACCGCGTTTTGGTCTCTGTTCTACTCCTAATGTCGCTCGTATGGAATTTAATTTCCCTGTAATCGATCGTAATTTCGGCGTGATTGTATTTATAAATGGTCGGCAAATTGTTGCGTGCCATGCCTGGTGCGCCAAACAAATTTGCGTCAACTTATTGCAATATGATGCTAATTTTTCTTCGCGAAGATAATAAGGTATCATATTGATTTTTAACACTAATTTCCACGTGTCTTTGTAAAGGTGTAAGTTTCCCACGTTTTCAAAATATATTCCCGGTTGGTTCTCGAAGTTCCGAATTTCTACGGAGTTCTCTATGTTGCCCGTTAGATAAGGGCTCGCTGCTCTTGCTGCCGCAAGTATTCTGGAAGATGAGTTAGTGTATTAGTTCGCCGTGTATGTGTTGTTTTATTTATTTTCTTTCGCGTCAGCTTTTCGGAGGATGCGCTTTCTTCAGGGCTCTCGCTCGCCCTGGAGCTCATTTTAACTTCAGCAGTCCGTGAAGTATTACTAAGTGACAGTAAGGAGTACGAGTTTTTCTTTTCTTTCTAAATTAATTTAAAAAATGGAGCGCAAATTGGCGTGTGGCTTTTACCGGTGCGTTGGGCCGGTGCAACTGCTTTGCAGTCGTGAGAGTTTGGTGAGTGTTTTTTGAGAATTTATACGAAAATAAAAAAAAATTATATATATATTATTATTTTTTTTTTTTGATTATATCTCACTAGTTGATATTATGCTTTCTTCTAGTTCATATCTGTCGATCGTTTGGACGGCTTTATTCGCCGTGCCGATATGGCCACTCGTCGACGTGAGCGTCGCGAGATGCGGGCCTGGGTTGCTGAGCTTCAGGAGGTACTCTGGGAGTGGAGTGGCAGCCTCTACCTGGAGTACCTTTTTGGGGAGGCTCCGTACAAGGAGGCTGACGAATGTTGGGACTAGCCCTTTCATCTTTCTTCTTCTATTCTTCTTTTATATTCTTCTTCTTTTATATTCTTTCATGTAGCTTCCGATTCTCTTGTTGTTTTAATAAATTAGTTTTGTGCTTATATTCTCTTGTTGTAATCACTGCGTTATACCCCTTGTGTTATCTTTCCTCTCTCCTGCTCCGTCGTTGCGTTTGTATGCGTGATTTTTTCCAGCGGTGGTTGGCTTCGAACTCGGTTCCCTATGGTAAGAAGGACCGAGTTGCTGGTCGGACTCTTCGGGCGCACGGCTACACTCGTGCCCCGTCTTGATGCGTAAGGTTTATAGTTAGTAGCCGTACGCGGTGTCGTGTTATATTCGCACGTTGCGTACGGTGGTCATTTGTTTCCGTTCGTTTAGTTTTTATTTATAAACAACATTTGATAATTTATTAGTGCTTGATTTCGTTCCACCGTTTTTCTCTCTTTTCGTTTTTAAGTTTTTTATTCGTTAAAGTGTTTCAACCGGTTCGCGTGTACCGTGATTGTTTTCTTTCCTTTCTTTATAATATAGTTTTCCGCGGATTTCTGTTCTATTATTGTATAAGGTCCGATCCAGTAATTATCTAATTTCTTTGACCGTCCTCGTCTCGTTGCGTCGTCATATAATAGTACCTTATCTCCTTCGTCAAAAGTTCTCGGTCGCGACGTTTTATCGTAATATTCTTTTGCGTGTTCTTTCGCGCGTGTTAAATTCTCTTTCGCGAACGTGTTAGCCGTCCGGATTCTTTCGCGTAATTCCGTAGCATAGTTATCGTAGTTATATAAAGGTTGCGGTTCGCGCTTGATAGAGGTAGGCATTTCGGCTAATTTTCCGAAGACTAATTCATACGGGGTATAGGTAGTCGCCGTATGTGGGGTTGTATTATATGTGAACATCGCGTATGGTAACCATTCGTCCCAATCCGCTTGATCTTTTCCTACGTAATTTTTTAGATAATCTGCCAACGTCTTGTGGCTCCGCTCTAGCGCACCGTTGGATTGCGGGTGGTAGGCTGTTGTTTGTATCTTTTTTATATTTAATACTTTGCATACTCCTTTAAAAACTTCAGATACAAAGTTAGTTCCTTGATCTGTTAATATTGTTTGCGGTATTCCGTATTCGCAAACTATTTTTTTAGCAAATTTTTTCGCCACCGTATTGGCTTCCTGATTTGGTATAGGGATGGCTTTGCTATATTTTGTTAAATTATCTTGAAATGTGAGTATATACTGATTGCCTCTATTAGAAACTGGTAATGGTCCTACTATATCTAGGCTACATTTTTCGAAAGGTTGGGTAGGCGTATCTGTAATTACCATTGGCATTTTTGTTCGCGTGCCTAATTTATTTTGTTGGCATTTCGCGCATTTTGATATATAATTCTCTATATCCTTTCGAAGTCCTGTCCAATTGTATTTTAGTTTAATTCTATTATATGTTCTATCGACTCCTTGATGGCCTCCTAGGGGGGAGTCGTGATATTCGTATAAGATTTGTTTCTTTTCATCAGCGGAAAATTCTCTATGTTCCTTATTTTCGGTGTCGGGTATCGCGTTAGTAACGTATACGCGGCTTATCGCGTCAGCATTGCTGTTACTCTTTCCTTCTTTGTACGTGATTTGGTAATTGTATTCTTCTAGCATAATACGCCATCGCATGAGGCGTGATCCGGGATCTTTTACATTAAATAGCCACGTCAGCGGTTTATGGTCTGTTACTATCGTGAATTTCGTTCCGTACAAATATGGTCTAAAATGTTTTACTCCCCAGACTATTGCTAATAATTCTTTTTCAGTCGTGCTATAATTTATTTCTGCTTTATTGAGTATTCTACTCGCGTATGCTATCGGTAAATCTTTTCCTATCTCTCCTTGGGATAGAATGGCTCCTAGCGCCTTATCGGACGCGTCTGTGGTTAGCACAAAAGGTTTTGAGAAATCTGGGTATTGCAGTAAGGGTGTAGATGTTAGTTTATGTTTTAATAATTCAAATGCTTCTTGTTCTTGGTCAGTCCATCGAAATGTTGTTCCCTTTTTTAATAGTTGCGTCAATGGTTTCGCTGTTTTTGAAAAGTTCTCTATGAATCGCCGGTAGTAACTAGCTAATCCTAGAAATGTTTGGATGTTTTTAACGTTATTTGGTCTAGGGAAATCCGTGACTGCTTTTGTTTTCATAGGATCCGGTTTAATTCCTTCCGGTGTAATGATATGCCCTAGGAATACGGTTTCTTTTCTGAGGAATTCGTACTTTGTTGGTTGGAAACGCAATTTATGTTTTCTTAATTGCTCAAATATTGCTTCCAGTCGTTTATTGTGTTCTTCTAGGCTTGCCGCGTGAATCACCACGTCGTCCAAGTATACGAAACATTGAATTCCTTGTAGTCCTGATAATACTGAATTCATTAATCTTTGAAAAGTCGCGGGCGCGTTTTTTAATCCGAACGGCATACGGTTATATTCGTAATGTCCGAACGGTGTAGAGAATGCTGTCTTGCCTTTATCTTCTTCTCGCATTTTTATCTGGTGGTAACCTGATGCCAGATCTAACGTTGTAAAGTATTTTGCACCGCCTAATTGATCGAATATATCTGCTATATTTGGTAATGGGAAAGAATCTCCTATCGTTACGTTGTTTAGTTTCCTAAAATCTATTACAACACGCATTCTTGCTTGTCCATCGTTGCCTGGTTTTTTGGGTACTACCAGTAATGGTGCGTTCCATGAGCTCTTGCTCTTACTGATTATCCCTGCTTCGAGCATTTCCTTTACTTGCTTACTTACTTCTTCTTTTTGTTTTTGTGGTAACCTATATGGCGCCACATTTATGGGTGCCGTTCCTGATTCTACATTTATGCAATGCTCGGTCGCGTTAGTACTTTCTAATATATCTCCTTCTAGGTAAAATAAGTCGTTATATTTCTCGCAAATGTCCCATATTTTTTGTTTTTCCTCCTGGTTTAGATGCTCTGTTCTAATGCTAGTTCTAAGTTTTTCCATTCTTTCAGCTCCGCTGCTTCTTCGTAGCGTATTTATTTTCGCGCTGACTGTATTATTCGCGTGTTCTTTAAAGAGAATCGCGGGGTCTTTAACTTCTATTGATATGCCGGTGAGCTCGACTTCGTCGTCGGTCGTATTCATTACGCTGACAACGCATTCCCCTTTTTCGGCTTTGGTTAAGCAATTTGCTATATACACTCCCGATTCTATTTCTCTTTTTTCTACTAATCCTTCCCCTTCTGAGGTTGTTCGTACTGTTATAATTTTTTCTGTTCGCGGTGCTATTACCTTTGTTCCTATTTTTTCTAGCGGTATTTTTACTCCATAAAGCGATATGTGACTGGGTGGTTCTATCTTTACACGGTGTGCTTGCATGAAATCGACGCCTATCAATCCGTCAGCCTCTATTGGAAAATCGTCCCTGACTAAATAGCACCGATGCTTTATCGCCTGTTCTCCTACTTGTACGTTTAAAGTTATCTGACACAGGGGCTTTTGCACTGTTAACCCTATTCCTGTTAATTCTATCTTTGTCGGGCTGGCTTTTGTTTTATTGTGCACTAACCCGATTTTTAAGAGTGTTACTTGTGCTCCTGAATCTACTAGCACAGTGGCGCGTCCGCTTATTAAATCTTTTGAGATAATTTTACAGTGATTTTTGCATTCTGTTGCTGTCATTACGCTATTTATTTTGTATCTTCCTACTTCGTCATTAGCTACGTTACTAGCGTTACTTGTGTTAGGTTGCGTTTGTTGCGCGTTTCGGTTGGTTGTCGTCGTCGTTTGTGATGTCGACGGTCTTTCGTTTGGTCTGTTAGTTAGTCTATTTTCTGGTCTAGTACGACAATTTCGCGCCATGTGCCCGGGCCGTCCACAGGTCAGACACACGATTTGGTCTCTACCGGGGCCCGTGCCTCCTGTACGATTTGGGATATTTCGCGGGTTTATTCTAGTTCGCGCGTAACAGTCACTAGTCGCGTGCCCTATTCGGTTGCAATTTCCACATCGAGGTGGGGACTTCTTTTTAAATGGGTCCTCATTTTGGGACGATTGCGTGTATTCATCACTTTGACTTTCTCCGTACTTTATTTCTGCCTCTAAGGCTCCTATAATCGCGTCTTCCAGGGTTTTGTACCCTCTCGATTGAACGATAGTCGCTGCACGTCCCTGCAAACCGTTTTCAAAAATAACTTGAGCTTGTCGTTTGAGAGTGGCGGTTATAGCATTGTATCCCGCTTCATCTGGTTCTGATTCGATGGTTAATCTGACTAATAGCATGTGAAGTTCTTCTACGCGCCGTCCAAAAGCTTGCGCGCTTTCTCCCGGCCTTTGCCGACTTTTATTTAACTCGATTTGCACGGACGCTAGCGACCGTCGGTCTAGAAATACTTTTTCTAGTGCTATTTTAAATTCCTCATAAGTATCAAGTTTTTTATATCGCATTTCTTGGTGCGCCTTTCCTGCTAATTTTACGCTTTTAATTGTCCTGAAAAGTTTCGGTTTGTCTGCTTCATTAACTAGTTCGAGCGCACATTCGCATGTCTCTAAAAATTCGGATACTCTGACCGCAGGGCCTCCCGTAAAAACTTTTACGCACCTTAGTGCTTCTGAGATAGTCATATCTCCGTTCGCCATTTCCGGGCTTCGTACGTCTAACAGAGAAAAATCTAATCGTTCTATCGGGTGTTCTCGTCTGATTTCTATTCGGTCACTAATCGGTGATTGTAATCCCGATGCACCGTGGTCTGATTCGCTAAGATCGCTATCCGTACAGAGATGCTTTACAGCTGTCGCGGACAATTTCCTACGTTTACATTCGCTTTCTGGGGTGGTAAATATTAATTTTACGTCGAAAAACGATTCGAGTGATCGACTAAAATGCCGTTTGTCTGGCAGGAAATATACTTTTGCGGATTTGCCCTGGTCGGACATACGGTCGCTACTTTTACGTTTGTCTTGCGTGCTGAGCTAGGTGTGGATGTTACTCACAGTAGAAGTGTTCGCCACATTCTGCTGGGCTGTCGTCGTTGCTGTCACCTGTTCGCTGGGAGTTGGCTGCCCTATCTCTCGTTCTCCGCGCCGTCCGCAGATAAGCTCGGTGAACTGGCTCGTGCCGTAAGCTGAGCTGTCGATAAGGCTCGTCTCCTCCTTGTCGCTCGTCCAGTCGTCTACTTCCTCGTATGAACCTTGGCTGCCGCCTGGTGTTAGATTGCCTGGTCTGCTTCCTCCGTCTCGGTGTAGTTTACACCGTCCTTCACCTTGGCCTTTGCTTCTTCTGGCGATAACTGCCACGTATTTGCAAAAAATTTTTGCAAAACGATCCCACTCGCTGCCACCAATGTGGTAATCCGCGCTTGTAAGCCGGCTACCGGTTATCTTTGGAAGCGGAAGGAAGGTGGTATTTGAGGTATAGATCAGGTTCTTCTTGAGTATAAGTATGACTTTTATTAAATAACTGGTTATTGGCGAGGCACAAGTAACCCTCCTAACTCTTTGCTCGCTCTCGATGATCTGTCTATTCGTTTCCTTATTTCTGTGCGTGCCACTCCTTAGCGTTCGGCGCTAAGAAGGGAGAATCGCTGAATTGCATCTTAGGCTCGGGACTCGCAATGTCCAGGCACTCGGGTGATGCAATGCTTATACATTACTTTTTGGTCGCCTTTGTGACGTTGCACCGTACGCCCGGTGCACGGTGCACTCACAACTCGTCACGCTCTTCCACGAGAGACGCTAATCAAGGGCCAAAACAGATGTTCGGTAAAAGATTTCTAATTTAATGGGCGCCAGGTGACTTACGGCCACCACTCGAGCCCGAAGCGAAAGTTCACAAATTATAATTGAATGCAATTATACTCGTGGCTGCGTGAAACGGGAGTCGTCCGGCTAGTCGGTCCGCACGAGGCGGTAACGGAGCGGGGGTAGGTAAGAGAGTTTCAACACGACTCGGGCGATTTTACGTTAATAGAAAGAAAAGTACAAAGAGTTTATTTAAGAACGGAATGATATACAAGGAGTGCTCTTCGGTGAGAAAGAACGAAATAAAATACGAGCTGGAGTAGACGTTAACGGGAAATGCAAATAACTGGATTATGAGACTTATTGTTAGCTTAACGTGGTTACAAGATTTCGAACGCGAATCTATCCTGGACGATCAAGTACAGTTACAAACGAGTACGGAGTCCCTTCTCATTACATATAATATCTACACGGAGAAAGTCCGAACGCGATTAACGACGCTATAATTCGGTAAGAGATCGTATTTCTACCAAACTCCAAAGCTATGCACGGGAGCCACGTAGTTTGCTCCCTTCCTTTTTTTCTTTATGGAATAATGGTCTCGATTGGAGTACAATATTTTCTTTCTACACTCGATATTTTTGGACTACCGTAAATTAAGAATACAACACAGATACGTATTACCAAAGAACTTAGCGCAGCCGTTATATACAATGTAATAGAGTAATTATGCCGCTCTCAGGACGACGCTTCGACAAAAGGTGGATTCGAAACTTTAAAATACCCTGGCATCGAGCAACGACCGATCATAAGACGCTCCAACCCTACTAATGATGTACCTTTTTGATCCCAGCCGACTCTCCTTTCAACAAGTCATACGAAATCTCACGCTATACTTTAACCAGGATCCGTCGGGAAAATGTAACGTAGAATATTCTCTCGTTACTATTTTCTCGGTATCCTTAGCGCATTTCTTCACTACAAAACGCTGGCTGGTACATCGTTTCAGGCGGAGATCTTTATACGGAAGGCAACTCTTTGCGAAGTTATCTTACCAGACACTCCTACGTTTTCTCGTCTAGTTGACTGTCGACGGTACTCTCTCTCCCTCGTCCTTCGTTCGTCTTTCGGTAGTCGGTGGCAAAGCAAAGAATCGCACGCACTGCTCTTTTGGAGCGGAAACTAAGTTAATCGGTCGCGAGTCCTGCGCTAAGTGAAGAGCCGATTCCTCGCATCCTACCTACTCGCCGCTTAGCGTCAGGTGACTTCACGTCACGTGCGCCTCTCCCCGCTTTCGGGTATCTAGAGTGATTACCGCGAATCTTTATCTTCGGTGTCGATAACCACTCGACGCGTTACTTTATCGACGCGTCAGCTTTACGGATCGCTCGATTTCTATCGCACGCAGTCGATGGCCATGCAGTCATCTACACCTTCCGGGGCGGAGGCTGGTGTTTTCTCTCCCTTGTTCCCACGGTGGACTCGACGGTATCCTCTTTCGGCGGCGGTAGATCGGTAGAGGTGCTCCTCGATGCTCTTTCTGTTTTCCCTGTTCCTTTTTAATCCTTTCTTCCGACGAACGGGATTGACGAGTTCCTTCTGATTTTTCCTCGGTTTTTCTCGGTCGACAGCGGTGTCCAGTCGGGAGGGTACATGCAAGAGGTTCGAATTGTATTACTAGTCTGTTCGGAATTCTTTATTTCGTCCTGAGAGATGTGCGACGAACGAAGCACGAGTACTCTTCTTGTGACGACGTCACAAATGCCCCCCCCCCCCCCCAAACTATACTCGCCGGGTCGATAACCCGCAAAGAAGAAACTTCTTCCTTTTAGTCAAATACGGAGTCTCATGTTCGGTCGCAGCACGATCACTCAGCGGACTTTTGAATATAGTCAAGACGAGCAAAAAAAAAAATAGAAAAAATTTTTGGCCTTCTGAGGTTACTTACACATCGTTACTGCTCGCTTTTTTTTTCGGTACTCCACTGGACAGACTGACGATTACGACGAAAGGTTTTCCAGACAGCACAAACATTTACAGGGAGGTTTCAGAAAAAAACACTCGGTCTCTTTAGTTTACAACTAACCGGGACTATATTCCGTATATATTTCACTTTGACGGTAGGGGACAACACATACACATACATAAAAAAAAAGAAACGTTACTTTCCCTCCCCCCTTTTTTTCGTAGTCTTAATAGACTAAGCGGTAGACTGATCGAAGGGCGGAAGGCACAAAAAAAAAAACGAGAACCAAAAGAAAATATTGAGATACACTGCTACTCGTATATATGTAAAATATATATATATATATATATAAAAAAAATATATGGGGTTTTTCGGGAACCCTTCCGGACTCTAATACTGCCCGGGCCATAGCTCCTTTACATCTCTGGGCTTACATGGGCGGTAGGGGCCCTCCGCCTTCCATCCCTCCCCGCAGCGGTCACACTCTTTTATGGTGACCCCTCTTTTTCCACACCGGTAGCAGAATTTTTGACGCGGGTACGGGCAGTGGGAGTATTTGTGCGTCATCTGTTCACAATTATGGCACGCGAGCGGGTGTTTCGGTTCGCGAGCCGGTGGTGGTGGTGGTGGTGGTGGTCCTGGTCTTGGCGTGCCTTTGGGCGGGCGCAGCTGGACTCCCCTACCGTGGGAGGCGAGGGGCCTCCAGGACTTTCGCTCTGGGGACCGATCGTTGTAAGTCGGTATCTTCCCCGGTAGCGATGGTGGAGATGCCGTCGTTTTCTTCGCCTCCCCTTCCCGTGCACGTCGCCATTCCATGATGAGTGCCCACTCCTCGGGATCCAGCTGAACATAGCGCCACCCGGTGGGTTCAGAGGTCATTCCGGTAGCTCTTTCTCTCTCTTTTTTTTTTTGTTGTGGAGTACGGTAGCTGAGGAGGATGGGAACGGATGGTAAATTGAAGTTATCGTTTCTTTCCTACCGCCGATTCGCCACCGTTTTATAGTGGAACACTACTGATACGCTTTCAGATCCTGTACATGATTTTTTCCGACAATTCGTCCCATTGTATCTTTTACCTCGTACACCGTGGATGACAAAACACGACTAATGGTGTGCGGACATTCAAAACGCGGCGCTAACTTAGCCGAAAATTTCCGCTCTGCTGACGAGAGCGGTCGGTGCCGTACGAGAACTTGGTCGCCGACATGAAAACGAACATCCCTACGTCGGAGATTATAATGACGGGCTTGCCCTTCCGATGCTTTTTCCATGTTTAGTTTAACCCATTCTCTTAGATTTTTCAATTGTCCCATTCTTCCTAACCATGCTTTCGGCTCCCCCGGCTCTCCTGCCCCGCCCGATTCGGCCGTCTTTCGAAGAGAGTGTTGCGGTACGGGATTTCTACCGAAATTTAAGACTGCTGGGCTGCATTGTAGCGAGGAATGGTCAGCGGTATTATACGCAAACTGAAACGCGCCTAAGTGTTTATCCCATTCAGTGTGTTTATCTCCGATAAATGAGATGATCATGGACTTCAAAACACGGTTTACTCTCTCCACGGGATGTGCCTGGGGGTGATACGTTGGCGTCGTGACGTGGCGTATACCATATTCTTCCGCGAGAGCTGTTATCGTTTGGTTTACGAATTCCGTACCGTTGTCAGTAAGTACCGTGCGCGGTGTACCCCACCGGTTAAAAACGAGTTCTTCTAACGCTTTTTTAATTGACTGGCCAGTAGCTGCGCGAAGCGCCCTACACTCGATCCATTTTGTGAAGAGATCCTGTAAGACTATGACGTAACAGTACCCCGACTTACTACGCGGGAACGGACCCATGACGTCCGCGGCGACGGTACTCCACGGTTCCTCTACGCGGCGGTAACCCATAAGTCCTGCTGGAGCCCGTTGTTCCACCTTCGACTTTTGGCAGGTTACACACTGCCGCACATACTTTACTACGTCGCGGAAAAGTCCTGGCCAATAATAGTATGCGGCGATTCGCTTGTACGTTTTTGCTACTCCCAAATGACCGGCTTGCGGTACGTCGTGGCATTCTTTAAATATTCGAGCTCTCGTTTTTAATGGTATCACTAACTTCCACGGTTCCACTTCCACGTCGGTGACCTCGACGTACGGATCGTCACGGTGACAGTATAACTTCCCTTCTCGCACTGACCAATCAGGATATTTGTTTGGCGAGCTGTCGACCCTTCGAAACTGTTCGGTGTACCACTCGTCTTGCGCGTCAGAAAACGGATCGTCTTCGATATTATCGAGATCGAGCAACGCCACGGTATCAGTGTTATTTTCAAACATACGGGAGAGAGCGTCTGGTACGTGGTGGAGGGCACTTTTACGGTGTTTTATATCAAAGTCATATTCTAATAAACTCAAGGCCCACCGCGCCAAACGGCCGGTGGGATCTTTTAAATTATGCAACCATCTAAGGCTACTGTGGTCAGTAATTACCGTAAAATGGTAGCCTTCTACATACGAGCGAAATTTCTCTTTTACTGCCCATACCACCGCCAGGCACTCTTTCTCGGTAACGCTATATTTCCTCTCCGTGTCCGATAGCGACCTACTCGCGTACGCGATAACGTGTTCCACACCGTCCTTAATTTGGGTAAATACGGCTCCTAATCCTACGGAGCTCGCGTCGGTTTGGACTGTAAATGGTAAGTCGAAATCGGGTCGGGATAACGTCGGTGCGGACATTAAGCGCGAGCGAATATGATTAAAGGCGTTTTGTTGCTCTTCTCCCCATTTCCATCTACACGCTTTCTTTAGTAACTTAGTTAACGGCGCGATGGTGGTGGCAAAGTCCGGGAGGAAACGACGGTACCACGAGGCCATTCCTAAGAATCTACGGAGTTGCTTTAAATTGACCGGCACGGGATACTCTAAAATGGGTTGTACTTTTTCGGCGTCCACCTGCAAGCCGTTTCTATTCACTAAAAATCCTAGGTATTTGACCTGAGATCGACAGAACTCGCATTTATCTGGATTTATCGTCAACCCTGCCTCTTGGATTCTACGTAAAACACGACGCAACCATTCCAGATGATCTTCAAACGTCTCGGTGACGACGATAATATCATCTAAGTACGCAAACGCGAACGGTTCCATGTCGGGACCAATTAATCTATCTAGGAGACGCTGGAAGGTCGCGGGAGCACCGGTGAGTCCGTACGGCATACGCTTAAACTGAAACAAACCCCGACCAGGAACGGTGAAGGCGGTAATCTCTCTACTCCCCTTTTCTAATGGTACCTGAAAATACGCTTGGCTCAGATCAATGGTGGAAATGTACTTGGCGCGTCTAAGTTTGTCTAATATCGCGTTCATATACGGTAACGGGTATGCATCTCTCTTCGAGACTCCGTTTACTTTTCGAAAGTCTAAGCAAAACCGGTACGTGCCATTAGATTTTTTTATCATTACGATTGGCGTGGACCATTCGCTGTGAGATGGCTCGATAATATCTTCCGCTAACATCCTATCCACTTCCACCATGATAGCCTCGTGTATCTTTGGGGATACTACCCGATATCGTTGTTTAATCGGTAAATTATCTCCTACGTCGATCTTATGCTCTATCAACGTGGTGAAGCCGAGCTTCACCGGTTCCTCGGGGACTTCGGCCCTTAATAGTTCTTCTAGTCGTGACCGTTGCGCGGTACTTGGTTCCTCTAACCCGTACATACTAGGGATATTCGCCAACGGCTTCCCGTCGGTCTCGAACTGATATTTCCTACGAGGGGATTCGATAAAATTCCACCTTAAGTTACCATAATCGATTTGAATTTTAAACGTATGCAGAAAATCAGTACCCAGGATACACGGTGCGGTCAACGCCGTTAACATGCGCGCGGGCACGCACTCCGATCGGACGTGGAGGGCGATCGGTAGCATTACCACTCGGAAAACTTCCTCGTGGATACCGGTTGCCGTTCTTACGCACGCTCTGGGAGCTGTAACGATCGGGAGTTTCAATGCCTCTACTAATGTTATAGCGGCGGGACCCAAGAACGTTCGGCTCGCGCCACAATCGACCAAGGCCCTTACTGGATGACCTTGAACGAGGATCGTCAGGTACAAGAGAAATCCGCGGGAGCTATCGCTTGGTGTCGGAAAAATAAGCTCACTCACTCCTAACGACGCGAGACTACTACGGGGAGGCGGCTTGGCGTCTTTTACCGTCTCCCGAGCGCGTTTCCCGAGCAATCTGGACATGTATTCCGCGTGAATCCCTCTTTATTACAACCGTAGCATCGCCTTGGGTTAGGAACGGTACAATTTTTAGCCGTGTGACCGGGTTTTCGACAACGCCAACAGACTATCGGTAACGTACGACTCGAGTGAGGCTCCGCGCCTGCGCTTGGTCCCCTCGCCTGATTCCCGTCCGTGCTCGTGGTCGTCGCGGTGGTCGCGCCTGGCGGGTTAGTCCCGATGTACCCTTCTCGTGACGGTAGGCGCCCTCCCCTACCTAACCCTTCAACGCGCGATTCATTAGTCGAGGTCGTAATATTATAGGCGGTATTCGCCGTCCTTTTAATCGCGCGAGGTGCGCGGTAAGCTAAATCGGGGAGGAGCGACTGCTCAGGAGGCGGGGGTGGTCGGAAAGTATGGGCTAGCTCATAACTCTTTTCTATGCGCGCGGCTAGTTCCTCGAGATGGTCGAGATTAAGGATGGTCTCCCTATGGATGGCCACTTGTAATCGCGGTAGCATGTTCCGATGGGCCAGATGTACTAACTCGCGAGAATTCATAGGTGGCTCGACTCGACTCGCCATTGCGCGCATGCAGGTGAGATAGTCTGCGACAAGCTCGAACTCGCCTTGTGTTCTTTTGAATAATTCTTCCCTTATGGCGAAATAGAAATCGGGAGCTTGAAATCGAGAACGGAACGCTCTCACGAAATCCTCCCATGTCCTAAGCTCGTCTCTACGTGCTCGGTACCAATACAACGCGATTTCCTCCAGCAAGAACGGAATCCCATCTAAAAGATCTTGATCGCGTACGCGGGCCACCCTTCTACCTTCGGTAATGCGAGCGAGAAAGGTCTCGGCGTCTTCCCCCCGCTTGCCGCTAAAATGCAAGTTCCATTTTCGCATAATTTCAAACGCTCGAGTGTTCGCGTAGAACTCATGTTGCCCAGCAAAATTAGCTACCCCCGGTAATCGGTCGATTTCAGGGTTGCCTCGATTCTCTTCTCGCGCTCGCTCACGACGCCAACGCGCAAACTCCTCATATTCATCCTCGGCGAGCACGACCTCCGCTCGACGCCGAGGGTTACCCCCGGTATGGTCATGGAATAAGGTACGTCGAGGCGCGAACCGCGAGTTCTCCCGCCCCCTTCTACCCGGTATCTCTTCCTCAAACCTAAATTCATCGATTCCTCCAACCTCGAGGTCGAGAAGCTGAGCGAGATCTTCCTGGGAGTCTCCTAGGTCGCGCGGCTCGGACGCGGGGGGTGGTTGGGACGGAGGCGGCAAGGCGGTCAGGTCGGACGAACCTTGAGATTCCGCGTAGGTGGTAGCAACGGGATCCCCCCCTGCGGAGCTATGACGGTATGCATCGAACTCGGGGTTAATACTGAGTCGTCGACTCGTCCGACCGACGGGCCCTCCAGCCCCGGGGCGGTAAGCTGTTTCCCTTGTCCTAGCGATTTTTTTAATCTACTACGACAAACGCATAGAATTCCCTCGGTAGGCAAGCCACGTCTTTCTAATTCCGCCTTGATTTCCTTCGCGGTAAGGGATAAGACCCAGTCCTCGATCTCTTTATCCTTCGCGCCAGGCATTGTCGGTATTACGGACTAGCGATAAAAGAAGGAAGAGTAAGACGAACGAGAACGAAAGAGTAGAGGAGAGAAGCGAGAGAGGAGGAGGAGAAGAAAAAAAATTTTCCCCCACCCGACAGTAATGGAAGTTGTCCGACTTGCTAGATACGTCTTAATAGACACCGGTGAATCGATACTGGGAGAAGTATTCACAACGCCTCTATAGGCAAAAAAAAAACTTGAATAAATTAATACACTAAGACAACGCCGCTATAGGCGCGGAAACTTCAATAAATTAACAAACAAATATAACACCGCCGTAGGCACGGAAACTCCAATAAATTAATAGGCGAATAGAACGTCTCTATAGGCACAGAAACTTGAATAAATTAATAAACACTCACAACGCCTCTATAGGCACGGAAACTCGGTTAATAAATTAAAAACGAATACAACGCCTGTTATAGGCACGAAAACCTGACTAAATTAAGAAACGAACGCTACGCCGTAGAAGGCACAGAACGAGAATAAAAAAACTATACCAATTTTGGGGATAACTCAATTACCGCTTTCCAACCGCGGTATTCTGACCTTGGACGTGACTAAGAACGTCACACAAAAAAAAATCTTTAAATAATTAGGCTAGAGAAGAAGCAAGCAGAGGAGGAGAAAAAGAAAAAAAATTTTCCCCCACTTCTCCTCGATAAGGATATTACAATTCTATGAAGAATTATACCGGATTAACGAGCAGGTGGATCAGGCTACTGATTAATGAAGAAAGGAAAAAAAAATAAAAGAAATTCTAAAACGAATCTCCTCTCACCGGAATTCCGAACGGTGGTGTCTCGACAATTACTAATTGGTCACCCGTTACGGTTTTCGATACGTGAGCAAGGCGTGTTCGAGAAGTCGAACGGACAAACGATGTAAATACGCGCTCGGCGACGAGCTTTGTTCTCGTTCGCGCGCCGCATGATCGCGCGATTCTCTGTCCTTGTCGGTTTCGTGAAACTTCTACGCGGTAGTTAAATTCAGTTACCCTGATTAACTTTTAAACGTATCTATTACAGAATACGGAGATCACAAAATGTAAATCGGCGAAATTATTCTTTTCCTGATCGAATGGTATGTCGAAAGCGTGTCAGTAGCGTTTCATCCAATACATATGATATCGCGATAAATTACATGTAATAAATAATCATACACATAAGACAATATAATAAACACAGACAAAATCGCGAGGAAGGATTTTCTCGTCGTCGTGAGAGCGGTTACGCGCGTGCTATCGCTTGCCTACTTCGCCGTCCTTATCCGCGCTACGACCTTTCCGATATTTTCCTCGCGGTACGTTACGTTCTCGAACGTTCGAAATCTTTTCCCACGTGAGCTATTTTCAATCTTTCGAAATTCTTTCTTTTCTTTCGTAAAACTCTAGCCCCACGTTGGGCGCCAATTTGTGACGTTGCACCGTACGCCCGGTGCACGGTGCACTCACAACTCGTGACGCTCTTCCACGAGAGACGCTAATCAAGGGCCAAAACAGATGTTCGGTAAAAGATTTCTAATTTAATGGGCGCCAGGTGACTTACGGCCACCACTCACAATTGAATGCAATTATACTCGTGGCTGTGTGAAACGGGAGTCGTCCGGCTAGTCGGTCCGCACGAGGCGGTAACGGAGCGGGGGTAGGTAAGAGAGTTTCAACACGACTCGGGCGATTTTACGTTAATAGAAAGAAAAGTACAAAGAGTTTATTTAAGAACGGAATGATATACAAGGAGTGCTCTTCGGTGAGAAAGAACGAAATAAAATACGAGCTGGAGTAGACGTTAACGGGAAATGCAAATAACTGGATTATGAGACTTATTGTTAGCTTAACGTGGTTACAAGATTTCGAACGCGAATCTATCCTGGACGATCAAGTACAGTTACAAACGAGTACGGAGTCCCTTCTCATTACATATAATATCTACACGGAGAAAGTCCGAACGCGATTAACGACGCTATAATTCGGTAAGAGATCGTATTTCTACCAAACTCCAAAGCTATGCACGGGAGCCACGTAGTTTGCTCCCTTCCTTTTTTTCTTTATGGAATAATGGTCTCGATTGGAGTACAATATTTTCTTTCTACACTCGATATTTTTGGACTACCGTAAATTAAGAATACAACACAGATACGTATTACCAAAGAACTTAGCGCAGCCGTTATATACAATGTAATAGAGTAATTATGCCGCTCTCAGGACGACGCTTCGACAAAAGGTGGATTCGAAACTTTAAAATACCCTGGCATCGAGCAACGACCGATCATAAGACGCTCCAACCCTACTAATGATGTACCTTTTTGATCCCAGCCGACTCTCCTTTCAACAAGTCATACGAAATCTCACGCTATACTTTAACCAGGATCCGTCGGGAAAATGTAACGTAGAATATTCTCTCGTTACTATTTTCTCGGTATCCTTAGCGCATTTCTTCACTACAAAACGCTGGCTGGTACATCGTTTCAGGCGGAGATCTTTATACGGAAGGCAACTCTTTGCGAAGTTATCTTACCAGACACTCCTACGTTTTCTCGTCTAGTTGACTGTCGACGGTACTCTCTCTCCCTCGTCCTTCGTTCGTCTTTCGGTAGTCGGTGGCAAAGCAAAGAATCGCACGCACTGCTCTTTTGGAGCGGAAACTAAGTTCATCGGTCGCGAGTCCTGCGCTAAGTGAAGAGCCGATTCCTCGCATCCTACCTACTCGCCGCTTAGCGTCACGTGACTTCACGTCACGTGCGCCTCTCCCCGCTTTCGGGTATCTAGAGTGATTACCGCGAATCTTTATCTTCGGTGTCGATAACCACTCGACGCGTTACTTTATCGACGCGTCAGCTTTACGGATCGCTCGATTTCTATCGCACGCAGTCGATGGCCATGCAGTCATCTACACCTTCCGGGGCGGAGGCTGGTGTTTTCTCTCCCTTGTTCCCACGGTGGACTCGACGGTATCCTCTTTCGGCGGCGGTAGATCGGTAGAGGTGCTCCTCGATGCTCTTTCTGTTTTCCCTGTTCCTTTTTAATCCTTTCTTCCGACGAACGGGATTGACGAGTTCCTTCTGATTTTTCCTCGGTGTTTTTCTCGGTCGACAGCGGTGTCCAGTCGGGATGGTACATGCAAGAGGTTCGAATTGTATTACTAGTCTGTTCGGAATTCTTTATTTCGTCCTGAGAGATGTGCGACGAACAAAGCACGAGTACTCTTCTTGTGACGACGTCACACCTTTTCGGAAGGCGGCCTTGAATACGATACTGCTGTGTCGCTTAGGCGACTCGCGGGTACAACATAGCTTTACTGCTTGATCATTAATATCATTTAAATTGTTATTAGTAACTGTGACGACACTATCAATATTCGGTACACCTTCGTCAATTGAACGTAACATGCTTGTCGAGAAAACTGTATCTATTTCGTTAACGTCACGCCTCGATATTACATTTGACGCATGGTGGTATTCCACTGTATCTGACGATAAATTATTGTCGAATGTTAGTTGTAAAGGTGTTAACGAATAAACGTTCATATAGTTACTATTGCCCGTTTTAAGGTATAAATTACGACGTAGAATAGCGAATAAATTGTTAATGTTATTAAATCGCATACAACATGCCACACCTTTCATAGGTGCTATACATCCTTTTGGACCTCTAGCGTGTGAATCGAATAACCAGTAACTTATGCCGTTTGATTCATTTTGGCATGAGATTGCTACTGAGGTTGAATTAGCGGTAAGAATTCCATATGTGTAATTTGTGAAAAATGTTTCCAAACCGTTTCTTAAATTTGGAAATCCATCTTCGGTATTGTCATTGTCAATGTGTCCATTTATCATATCATTGCATAATATATTTATGCAAACTCTACGGTCGTTGTATAATAACTGCGGCACTAGCTCCGTCACAGCTAAGTAGTCTGCATTGATTTCTTGTGGATCAGGATTCCTCCGTGCTTGAATACACTCGCGGTAATATTTATCTCGCAATAATAGTACATAATCTACATCACTTGTACACCATGTGTTAGGGTGAATTGAATAAAATGCGACACAAGCCACTGCTGCAATGGCAGTGCACTGCTTTCCGCGCGTATCGATATTGAATCGATCGTTACCTTGATGAAATGAACCTCGTAAAATACGTACGTTTTTAGGCACGACCGCAGGGAGTTCCTTATGCTCTCGATCGAGCAAAAAGTGTAACGGACGATTATCTCCGAAACTATTCGAGATATCCAAAAATCCTTTTGGATCTTTACGTTTCATAACAAGATCTAAATGTATGTATGTGTGTGTGTGTGTGTGTGTGTGTGTGTGTGTGTATGTGTGTGTGTGTGTGTGTGTGTATGTGTGTATCCACTCTAGCGTCTAAACTGCTGAACGGATCGAAGTAAAATTTACACGGAAAATCCAGTTACA
Organism: Ancistrocerus nigricornis; assembly: GCA_916049575.1. Taxonomy (NCBI): domain Eukaryota; kingdom Metazoa; phylum Arthropoda; class Insecta; order Hymenoptera; family Vespidae; genus Ancistrocerus; species Ancistrocerus nigricornis. The sequence continues at coordinate 18,082,174 of OU696667.1, read as the reverse complement.
CCCGACGAGGATCCACTAACAATTTCGATTCGATCCGATTTCCGGTTTCAAAATGGCGGGCATTTTAAAAATTAAAAAATTCATAAAAATTATGTTATAAGAGCAAAACAATTAAAACTTTGCACAAATATGTAAGGTAGTGACAACTAATAACATGAATTTTTTCAAAATTTTTCAGCGAAACAGTACAAAATGGCGGACTAGTAAAAATTTGTATCTACTCTAGCGCCTAAACGACTGAACGGATAAGGCTGAAATTTATACGAAAAATCCAGTTCTTCCAAACATAGATCCACTAACAATTTCGAATTGATTCAACTTCCGGTTTCAAAATGGCGGTCATTTTAAACATTAAAAAATTCATAAAAAATTCTCTATAATAGGCAAACAATTCAAACTTTGCAAAAGTATGTAAAATAGTGATAACTAATAACGTAATTTTTTTCAAAATTTTTCAGGGAAGCAATACAACCAGAACGAAAAAACATTTTTTTTTTTTATGACCAGAAACGAGTTTTAATGTAATCGGTATTTTTAAAAAAATTATCTCGACGGCCAGATAGCGATAGTCAAACGGCCGCAATCAGCTATCCTGTACTCTCATAAGAACAGGGATAGGCGAGCGCAGCGAGCCGACTTCCTGTACGAATCATTACCGCGGTCGTGCCTAATACGAAACAGCAAGGCTGTTTCGTTCGGGGGCCCCAGCCCCCCTATAGCTGGTCATTTAGACTTACGAATTCATTCCTACGGTTTACGTTTCGTTCTTGTACTAATATGTTTCTGTCATTCACTTGTCTCGAAATGATAGGTTCCTCATTAACATTAGCTATCTGTGTTATATCATTTGTGATATTCGCATATACTGCTCGTACATCTTTGTACAAACAATTGTTTGTAATTAACCATTCTAAAGCCATCCGAAGTCTTCCAATATCTATTTGGAATTGACGATGACAATTTATGTTTTGTAGGTTTTCTGTAACAATTATTATACCGGTTTCATTTAAATTAAGCGGCAATTGTTCCGCTACTTCTATTACATCGCGGGCGAACAAAACTACCTGACCTTGGCACCATTTTTGGCAATACCGATTATGTAACTTCACGATTTTTATAAATGGTACAATTCTGCATAACATTCGTCTTTCGATTTCTGTTAAGTTATTTATTACTTCAGGTATATCCGTTACTTTCATCTTATTCCAAAACGCTTGTGGTGGAACCTTGCGTTTTTTTAATAGATTGCAGCAACGGGAGCATGTTATTATTTTTTCTAACTCCAATAAATTGGCAGGAATTACAGAGGACATAACAGATGTATACAAGGTGCAACGTTGCTGTGGATATAGTGCCTTTTGACATATCGAGCACGGCACGTCTGAAAAAATGTTGATGGTCGCCTTGAAATTTTCCTCCTGCAGTATACGTTCCTTTCTTTGTTTTTTTGCTGTTTCACTACGTTGTTTTAAACGGATATGTCGATTTTCAGTGCTCTCATTTTCTAGTCTTTTTCGACGTCTGGCTATCATATTTCTTAAACGCTGGTGGTACTGTTCCGATAATAGATTCTGTTCTCGATTGCGTTGCAATCGTAAACGATGCTGTCGCTTTTCATCGGATTCCATTAGAGAGCGTTGTCGAATTAACTTTAATCTGCGTCCACGTTGTATGACAGATTCATTCCGTAACCGTGCACGAATTATATTAGTTCTACGTTCGCGTTTTTCTTTCGTTTCGTTTTGTAATCGTGCATGAATTAAATTTATTCGATGTTCGCGTTTTTCTTTCGTTTCGTTTTGTATTCGTCCACGAATTAAATTTATTCGATGTTCGCGTTTTTCTTTCGTTTCGTTTTGTATTCGTGCACGTATTACATTTAATCGTTGTTCGCGTTTTTCTTTCGTTTCGTTTTGTAATCGTGCACGAATTAAATTTATTCGATGTTCGCGTTTTTCTTTCGTTTCGTTTTGTAATCGTGCACGAGTTAAATTTATTCGATGTTCGCGTTTTTCTTTCGTTTCGTTTTGTATTCGTCCACGAATTAAATTTATTCGATGTTCGCGTTTTTCTTTCGTTTCGTTTTGTAATCGTGCACGAATTAAATTTATTCGATGTTCGCGTTTTTCTTTCGTTTCGTTTTGTATTCGTCCACGAATTAAATTTATTCGATGTTCGCGTTTTTCTTTCGTTTCGTTTTGTATTCGTGCACGAATTAAATTTATTCGATGTTCGCGTTTTTCTTTCGTTTCGTTTTGTATTCGTGCACGTATTACATTTAATCGTTGTTTGCGTTTTTCTTTCGTTTCGTTTTGTAATCGTGCACGAATTAAATTTATTCGATGTTCGCGTTTTTCTTTCGTTTCGTTTTGTATTCGTCCACGAATTAAATTTATTCGATGTTCGCGTTTTTCTTTCGTTTCGTTTTGTAATCGTGCACGAATTAAATTTATTCGATGTTCGCGTTTTTCTTTCGTTTCGTTTTGTATTCGTCCACGAATTAAATTTATTCGATGTTCGCGTTTTTCTTTCGTTTCGTTTTGTATTCGTGCACGAATTAAATTTATTCGATGTTCGCGTTTTTCTTTCGTTTCGTTTTGTATTCGTGCACGTATTACATTTAATCGTTGTTTGCGTTTTTCTTTCGTTTCGTTTTGTAATCGTGCACGAATTAAATTTATTCGATGTTCGCGTTTTTCTTTCGTTTCGTTTTGTAATCGTGCACGAATTAAATTTATTCGATGTTCGCGTTTTTCTTTCGTTTCGTTTTGTATTCGTCCACGAATTAAATTTATTCGATGTTCGCGTTTTTCTTTCGTTTCGTTTTGTAATCGTGCACGAATTAAATTTATTCGATGTTCGCGTTTTTCTTTCGTTTCGTTTTGTATTCGTCCACGAATTAAATTTATTCGATGTTCGCGTTTTTCTTTCGTTTCGTTTTGTATTCGTGCACGAATTAAATTTATTCGATGTTCGCGTTTTTCTTTCGTTTCGTTTTGTATTCGTGCACGTATTACATTTAATCGTTGTTTGCGTTTTTCTTTCGTTTCGTTTTGTAATCGTGCACGAATTAAATTTATTCGATGTTCGCGTTTTTCTTTCGTTTCGTTTTGTAATCGTGCACGAGTTAAATTTATTCGATGTTCGCGTTTTTCTTTCGTTTCGTTTTGTATTCGTCCACGAATTAAATTTATTCGATGTTCGCGTTTTTCTTTCGTTTCGTTTTGTATTCGTGCACGTATTTCATTTAATCGTTGTTTTCTTTTCATAGTTGTCTCGCGTATATAAACGTAGAATCATTTCCAGTTTAGCTTCATTATTTGTACTTATGTCTTTTTTGCAGCTCGACCAAGACAACTTGCCGGAAGGCTTGACCCACCGTAAGTAATAAAAAATGCGACATATTATTCTTTATGAATGTCACGTCTCGGGTGAGGGCCAATAACGCGTTCGTTACTCTACACCTACCCGGACGGTTTAAAGATTTGGCCTGTTTTGGTCACGAGACCTACGCCTCGTCTACCGTGGGCGGCCAAGAGATCGGAGGAGAGGAATCGCAATGAGTTATTGAAGAGTAAAAGAAAGCGATAGAAATAATAATAATAATTACGTTTATTCTATAGGATAATGATAAAAGCAATAGCGGTCACTGGTAGTATGAATAGCGGTACATGTATATAAATGCCTGAGTATCGTCCTTGCTCTAAGGTGATTGTCTCCGGGTCGGGGGAATGGGAATTTAGGAGGTTTAAAATCTGCTTTTCGTTGGCTGGTTAAATAATGAAACGTTCAGAGAGACTTCCTTGCTAGGAACTGGCGCAGGGTGTATCCCGCCGCTGCTCCTAGCTCGTATGCGCGGTGAGTGTTCCCAACACTGCTCCTAGCTCGTATGCGCGGTGAGTGTTCCCACCGCTGCTCCTCGCTAGTATGCGCGGTGAGTGTTCCCAACGCTGCACCTCGCTAGTATGCGCTGTGCCAGATGGCAATATGCAGAGTGAGAAAAAGAGTGAGGTAGTATTGTAAGTAGGAGAGCTGAAGGTTGGATAGGAGTTTGACGAGAGGGACGTTGGTGTCCCGATCCCGGAGTCTACAATGACCAACTTATGAGTATGTCTAATGACTTACAGTTGATGAACGGAGGAGGAGTAGTGGTAGTAGCAGTAGTGGCAGCAGTAGTAGTAGTAGTAGTAGTAGTAGTCTCTTTAGAAGTAGTAGTAGTAGACTCTTTAGAAGTAGGCAGTAGACTTGTAGACTTGTAGACTTGTAGACTGATGATTCTTCGCTCGTTACTGATTTTTATGTCTTCTGATGCTGCTGAGAAGGGGTAGCTTTGGTGAAGAGTGGGGCCTGATGGCGACACTTTGTGAGATTTTCATTGGTTGTTGGTGTCGTAGGGTCCGGTGCATCGTTTGCTAAATCTTGGTTTTTTCGTGGAAAGGGGGGTGTTGTGGTGGATGCTGATGCGGCTGGGAATCCTGGTTTTAGCGGACTGTCCGTTCGTGTTCTATCCGTTGGTTTCGAGTTGTATAGGCCGGATTTCGAAGTTCGTCTTGCGTCTTTTTGAGTCCAATTTCTTCTTGAGTCTGCTTTCTTCTTGAATCTGGTTTTCTGTTCTGCGTGTTGGGTTGCATCCGTTTCCTTTGATATTGCGTTTTCGTGGTGTATTCTTCACGTTGATTTGGCGTTTTTATGGTAGATTTATAATGGTCGAACTCTTAATAACTAATTTGAGGATCTTCGAGGGTTAGTAAAGAGACTAATTAAATAGAATTGGATTTTAGGTACTTTGCTATTGATCAATGAAAATGTTACTCCTTTATCTTTCCCTTGAAGATTCTCTATGTTTACTAATGTACTTATAGTTGTTACGTATGTGACGCGAGATCGAGCGGGTGTCGGGTTCCCGTCGCGATATCAGGCGGCTCGAGCGCTTGGGCCCGTGACGTCGTTGCGGAGAGGGGTCGCGTGTCGACTCGCGTAGCGCAGCGCTTTCTTATCTCTCGTGTGAGATGTACGGCGGACACGCTTCATATTCGTAAGCGTGGCGTTGCATGAAAATTCTTAAGTTTGAATTTAAGCTGTGAATTATTAATAATATTTGTTAACTGAATTTTCATGGGACGTCACAATGAACGAAGTCTTTTTATTTATTTTTTAACTTACTTCTTCATTTAGAAATTAGCCATGAACAACGTATGCATCATCTAGAAATGCAACTGCGTCAACGCGACCGTCAGTTGGAGGAAGCGTTGGCGCAGTTGCGACAGCATGCGGCGCATGGTCCGCCGCCTCCACCGCCTCCGCCGCAGCAGCCACCGCCACCGCCGCCGTCACCGCCGTCGACGCAGCAGCAGCCACCGTCGCCGCAATCGGTGCCGGAGAGGCGTCGTCAGATAGCTGGTAAGGTTTTCATACCTCAAGTTCAAGTTTTTCTCAAAGTTCTATTTCTCATTGTGTTTGCAATATTTATTTCTGGTCTGTGCACGAAGTTTCTACATACCTTATTTTATAATATCGTTAAAAAAGTTAATGGTTTTCCATATGAATAAAGAAAGATTAATATACTTAATGACATATAGGAAAAGTTTTGTGTATTGTTGTAAAGTATTGTCGCAATCTTATATTTCATTAGGTAGATTACATTTTTGTTTTTACTGTCATTTAAGCCCGATTGCTGAGATGATGTTTCCATGATTTTTGGACAATCATAGAAACTATAGTCATACAATTGCCTTGTGTTTGAAGTCATTTTCCTAATAGTATTAAAATTTGTTAGAAATTTCCCAGTTATCGGTACTTTCTTCCGAATTTAATGAAAACCTCCTAATTATATGTACAGAGAGATGCATTAATGCCGCATGGTGGGGATACCCCCTCCAGGTACCTCTCCTTATGGACGAAAGCATGCGACGTGCTTTCCGTCCATAAGGAGAGGTACCTGGAAGGGGTATCCCCACCATGCGGCATTAATACATCTCTCTGTACACGATATAATGTAGTAGCCGAGTATCGTGGTACCCTGGTATACATGCATGTCCAGTCAGCATCTGATCCACCATGTTTCTTTACAATAAGATTTTTTTTTTACAGTTCACATAGTATTTCTTTACGGTTACGTAGTTCAATTTGCTTTGTGTTCTAATAGAAAAGTTAAAGATTTTTTTAGATATTACTATTAAATAAGGTATGAGGAATGTTTTTGCACAGGTTATATATATATTGGATATTTATTAATTAAATATGTATTATACAATTTTGCTGAATACACAGATTATATCATTGTAAAATATTGTGGTGTAAACTTCATGACGAAATAATGTTTATATACAGAGTGTGCCAAAAGTTCCGGGACACCTAAATAACTTTTGAACGGCTTTAGATATAGGATTGAAATTTATAGGGATGCAATGGGTCAAATCAATCTACTATTTAACCACCAAAGCATCAACTTCCGCACCCCGGGGGAAGGGGGGGAAGAAGGGGCACAAAATTTTTAAATGGCATGTGGGGTCGCGTGACGGCTTATTCGAAAGAACTTTTTGAGGCGAAAACAACGCAATATCGCCGAGGTTTGTGCGATTATTTTTCGCAGAATTATGACCATTTGAACATCTCTATTGAGGTTTTACAATAGCGAGAGCCCACAGCGACATCAATAGAAAAATAAGTTTTCACACAGGCATACACGTTCGCGTGTGTGTGCAAGTTTGTATGTGCGTGTATTAGGTTGTGAACACTGATGTGTGTAAAGAATAAAACACACTAATTATTTTATTAAATGTTCAAATTGGCGTTCTTCCACAATTTGGCAGTAACCTAAGCGAACGTAAAATGTATCGATAACAATGATTAAAAAGTCGGGTGCGATTGAATTAGAAACGTTCACTTTTTTTTCTCGCAATTCTTGTAAATTTTCAATCCTAGTGTCATAAACTTTTGATTTCAAATACCCCCAGTAAAAAAAGTCTAATGGGGTCAGATCTGGTGATCTTGGTGGCCATTCTATTGTGCCTCTTCTACCAATCCATCGTTCGCTAAAAACATTATTAAGAATATTACGAGCTGCTCCAGAAAAATGAGCCGGAGCTCCATCTTGCTGGAACCAAACATTGTGAAAAGCTTCTCCAGCAATATCCTGAACAGCCGGTATAACATGGTTTTCTAATAAATTACAATAATTCTGAGAATTAATGAATGAGAGACACTCACGCAAAATCTTTATAGAGATGTTCAAATGATCATAACTCTGCGAAAAATAATCGCACAAACCACGTCGATATTGCGTTGTTTTCGCCTCAAAAAATCCTTTCGAATGAGCCGTCACTCGACCCCACATGCCATTTATAAATGTTGTGCCCCTTTCCCCCCCCTTCCCCCGGGGTGCGGAAGTTCCTGCTTTAGTGGTTAAATGGTAGATTGATTTGACCCATTGCATCCCTATAAATTTCAATCCTATATCCAAAGCCGTTCAAAAGTTATTTAGGTGTCCCGGAACTTTTGGCACACTGTATATATATATATTGCAACGACAATCTCTCCTCTCGCGGATTCGTAAGTCGGGGGAAATGGTTAAGCCCTGCCGAGAATCGTTTCCACCCGGATTGTCAATGTCAAAAAAGTTTACGGAATAAAAGATAAGTTCTCGAAAGCGGAATAACGATAATTCTCGGTAACGAAATGTTTGTTAACAGAACGCTAAATAAATTAAGAGGATTCTAACCAAAGACGGATTCGCGTTCGCAACCAGAAGGGTTAGGGGCTCGACAAACTCTACTCGAGACAGTAAAGACGACACAAGATATAATAGCTATTTATGCTACAAGTGGGAAAAGTGGCAAATTATGGTATAGGTTAAATTTCCGAAACGAGCCGATAGTGCGTGCTGTGGAACAGGGGAACGAGTGGGAATTTAGCTAATCACACGAGTTCCCCTGGAACACAGCACAAGCAGAGGCGAGTTTTGGAAATTTGACCTATACCAGATTTGCCACATTTCCCACGTGTTGCATACAAGATTTTATGCAATCCATGTTTGGAATGTTCAATTTTTGGAGAAACATACTTATATAGGCCATAAACTAAAGCCTAAACATAGTTATAGGCCTTAGTTTAAGATAGTTTCTTAAGAACTGGTCAGTTTGTAGTGGTTCCCAAGAAGCGTCGGTAGCCCAGTGGTCTAGATGTAAGACTAATGCGCTGGCGGCCCGAGTTCGAGTCTCGCCAGCGCCAAAATTTTTTGTATTTGTACGTGTCGTAAATTAAAGTATATATCGTGAAATAATATTGCCTTGATTGAACTGTGCGGGAAAGTGATGACGTAGCGTGCGGGAATGTGATGACGTAGCGTGCGGGAAAGTGCCAAACTGTGCGGGAAAGTTCTACCCTGTGAGATAATAGCACATTACAGTATACCCATCGGATTTTGGTCACTTTGCGCACACTATCCAGCGCTCAAAAAGTGAACTTTCCAAGCATGGATTGCATAAAATATAATAAAATCAAGGTTTATTCAATAATGATTCGGTTGGTCGGAGTCTCTTACAAAAATCATAAACGAATCAAAGAAATCAAAGAATTACAATTTCTCCCGTATTTGAATTCGCTAACGGTTTCGGCCCGGCCGAACTTTCTCGAATTACGGTTAACAAAGACTCTCTTAAGCAAAAGATTTTTACACAAAACTCTCGGATACGAATTCCGAATTCTATAAATTGTTCGATACAATAATTCTTCCGATACGCAATCGGATTCGGTATTTTACAAATTTTACGATACAAGAAATCGTCTCTTCGCGGAGACCGAACGACTTCTCAAGCTCGATTCGCGTGTCCGGAAAATTCAATAATCTTTACGAAAACAAAAAAAAAGAAAGCTAAATCGATATGATTTTCAATTTATAATATAGAATTAAGCAAAGAATTTACTTTCCAAAGACTCCGATGAACCGGTATTAAAAATTCAAAATTGAGGTTAAATTCCCTCACCTGTGACCTCAAGCACGCACGAAACTAGAATAATTTTTCGCGATCTATTGTCCCGAAAATCGAACTCCCGAGCTGGGCCGACGGCGCCCGAACCTACCCGAACGGACACGTGCGATCCTGCGGATCTTAACCTATCCGCGCTCTCGCTTGTCGCCTCGCAGGCGCGCAATTCGAACGCGTAAGATTTCTTTCGCCACGTTCGCTTCGCTCTCGTCGACTTTATCGCACGCTTTTCGCTGCTCTTCCGAATTCGCTGCGTTGCTCTTCTGCACGTCGACTACGAAGACTTCGATGACGATGATTCTCGTAATTTCACGTGTTCTTTTCTCGTGCAAGATGTCAACTGTCGAATTCGTTGTTCGTAGCTTTCGTTGATTCTCTACGTCGTGTCGTCGCTCTCGTATGAAACGAAGTTCGCTCTTTGTAGCGTCTTTTACGTCGGAGTTCGTCGCTCGGCCCTTTATCTCGGATTCATTGTCGTTATCTCGTCGGTTCTCTCGGAGTAGTTGTAATGCATGAAATATATCGAAAATAATAAGTAAAAGGTTCGAAATCGCTTTTTCGAGGCCTCGGAAGTCGTTCGATCCCGCTTTCTTTCGGTAACGCAGATCCCTGCAGGAGGCGACAGAAAATTAGTTAACAGTACACCCATAGCCAGAAATTCACGGACATTGATGGATATTTATATATTAGGCACTCACTCCTTTGTTCGTGAAAATGACCGTGTTGGAATATTTTTTGTCGCCTCCGAAAAAGTTGCAATATTCTGAGTATGATAATCATGAAATCGAATATTGTAGGTATACATAAAAAATTATTTCATTCTTTTTAGCGCTTTTTTCGAAGTCGGTTTTTATTTTTTTTGTTAACAATTTTTTTATTGTTTTTGTAATCGCGCTTCTCGGTAAGAAGTAGATTCGTTATGCATATATTCACAACGTTTTTCTATCTTTCGTCGCTTTATTTCATTCCCATGATTTGCGATCTTGTGCTGTCGCTTAAATTTTTCCTTCTCCAACCGTCTCTTCCGTTGCGTGACGGTTTCCCTAATTTTATTTGTCATTTTTATTAATCTTTACTTTTTATTTAAACGATATTTTAATCTGATGCGTTTTTCTTTTTTTTCGACTTATCTATTTCGATTAACGAATATATATTCAGTTAATTAGATTGACAGATAAGGTTAAATAACGAATATATATTCAGTTAATTTCATTGACAGTTAAGGTTAAATAATTTCTTTTTCAACTACAACTTTAACCTCCAATAAAATTAATTATTAATTATTTCGGGATAGCTTGTGTAGCCAAAATTTTAACCTATAAGACAGAAGTTATGCGAGCTATAATTAAAGCTTTAAAGGTCTAAAATATGAAAGCGCCGACTGCTAAATATAACTTTAAGAGATAATATGTAATTAGCTTTAGAAGCTAATATGATATATCGTATTGAAAACAAATATTGCAGCTTTGGGAGCTAATATGGAAGCTTTGGGAGACAAAGGAGCTTCGGTAGCAAATATGGTAGCTTTGGTAGCAAATGTACCTTGTGGAGCAAATATATGGTAGCGCCGGTCGCAAATGTAGCCTTGGGAGCTTTTATTTCGCGTAATAATTTTGTCGAAAATCTTCGATGCATATAATCCAAAGTTCCATATAGCGATCGTAGCGTACCTAAACGTATCGATATATTGATTTTCACTCATTTCGATCATCTCCCGTAATTTTAGATGTGAGTCCAATTTATTTCGTGCAAGCGATGCTATACTCGAAAATAGTCCAATCACGATGAATCTGCCTAACTCTGAAGTTTCTGTGATCTATGGGGGCGAACCTAGCGGATTTTGCAATTTCGGCGACAAAATCTGATCAGTTTTTAATTACGTGTGGAATATGGAATCGGATAGTGTTGAGTAATAATAAGGGGACTTATCTCGAAAAATTGTGTGTGAGACGAAGAATTTACTTAACGGAATACGTCGGCCACCGATCACAGCCACCATAAAATTTCAAATCTGACAGCTGTCAGATGATTTGACGAAAAGGTTAGAAATACATGTAAAGACCTTATCAATTAACTGTAGTTTGCTTCTTACTTAATGTAGGACGTGGTAAACAATTTATTTTAAATATTTATATGATTTTGTGAAGTTTTAAAGTAATGTGGTAATCCGCGCTTGTAAGCCGGCTACCGGTTATCTTTGGAAGCGGAAGGAAGGTGGTGTCTGAGGTATAGATCAGGTTCTTCTTGAGTATAAGTATGACTTTTATTAAATAACTGGTTATTGGTGAGGCACAAGTAACCCTCCTAACTCTTTGCTCGCTCTTGATGATCTGTCTATTCGTTTCCTCGCTTCTACGCGTGCCACTCCTTAGCGTTCGGTGCTAAGAAGGGAGAATCGCTGAATTGCATCTTAGGCTCGGGACTCGCGATGTCCAGGCGCTTGGGTGATGCAATGCTTACACATTACTTTTGGGTCGCCTCTTGGGAAGGCGGCCTTGATTATGATACTTACTGTGTCGCTTAGGCGACTCGCGGGTACATCACCCCTCCCCCGCGGGAAAAAAGAATGTGCCACCATTCTTACGCTTGATTACCTATGCGTATACTTGTGCATTTATAAAGTACAATTTTTTAATTATTCCCGATAACATATGTGTAATATAATCGTTTACCTATATATATATTCTTTTCTTACGCTTTATTCGTTTATTGGTATTTATTTTATTTATACATATATTCTTCATTTATATATTATAGGAAAATATATTTCTTTATTTCTTTATTTTATTTTATTTTTTTCTATTTTTTATTTTTTGACAATGTTTATTTTTCACGATGACATGTTTTAATATAATCGTTTATGCTTACATAGTGTAACGTGGCGTTTTAGGAACGTCCGTTACAAAGGCGCTAGCGCGCCTGGAGACAGGCAACCCGCGTGCGCCAGGGCGAGCGAGCGAGGCGAGGACCGGCAGATCGTGTGGGCCACTTCAAACCTCCGAGTCCGCGGAGCTTAGACGGCCGAAAAAGGGGTCCAGCGATGTCCGAGTGGCGACCTTGGGGGCGTCCGCCGAGTGGAGGTGCTGGCCGAGGTGGACCGCCAACCAGGGTTGCACCCGAGCCCTCCACCGGGGATTAGCCGTGTGTCAGGGTCGTGGCGTGTCTCAGGATGAGAGCGCCCCGGCTCAAATCGCGCGCGTCTCGTGCCGCGTAGGACGAGCGCGTGGCAACGCGTGGAGCCGGCACTCGGACCAATCAGCGGGGAAAAATCGCTGGACAAAGCCCCGAAGATCTGGCGACGCCGCGGAAAGGAGCTCGGGAGGGGAAAAGGACCACGCGATCCGGAAGGAAGCCGGAAGCGAGTAGTCTACGGCAGGAGTCTAGCGTGGAAGGTCGAAACGCGTAAAAGTAATTTCGAGTAGTGCGTGGGTGAGGAGAGAGCGAGCCAGGAGAGACGAGACGAGAGAGCCCCGGGAAGTACCGGAACAGGGAAGGAGGTAGCGAGGATGTAAGTTACGAAAAGCTATTTTGTATACGCCGTGGATCGGCGAGGGTACCTATCGAAAGAAAAGTATCGCTATTCTCGTATAAGAAAAAGGAAATCAGAGGAAAGCTCCTCGTAAGAACGTGGTTGAGCCGAGTAATCATCCATCTCGCATATTCGATTGTAATAGTCGGTCGAAAGAAATGGCTTTCTATGGAAAATCACGCCGAGGAGTAGTGCTGTCTTTGTCGGAGAGACTACGCGAGACAAAGCGAAGCCCCGATAACCGCTACGCGCCCGCCGTCAACAAAGACGCGCGTGAGGCGAATCGGCAAAAAGAACGAGAAAGGCGAGGCACGCGTGAAAAAGCACGCGTAGCCGCCTAATTACCGACGAAAAGATCAAAGATTGAGTATAGAGCGAATATTTTCCTCTTTCTCTGGGTTAAGAATTTTACACGAGGAAAGACTTTAATCAATATCTCCTTTATTATTCGTAACCAACGATAAGCGTATCCGCTGAATTTGTATTTACCAGATCTCTATATAAACGCTACGAAGATAATTATTCGTCGAAGATAATACCGACGAATATTCTCTATATACGTACCGGCTGTCTATGTTCCTCGAAACGTGTTCACGCGTAAAATAAGAAAGGAAGAGGAAAGAATATCTCCCCCTCAAGTATACGAAACGTTATATTGTCGGCTCCGTACAATGTTAGTTTAATGAATCTCCATCTAATAGACTTGGAATGTAAGTTTTATTCGTTCTTCTAAGGGAAAAATCTAAGGTCATGCGTAGGAGCTGCGCCTTTCGGTTAAGCGAAGTCGCACGCGTATCCGAAAACCTATGCAGAAGCAGCGTAAACACCAGCGTCGAAGAGCGAGCATACCATAAGTAATGGTTATCGCTTTCCTTGGAAATCATTCGGATTTTCATAGGCGTATGCTCGTCTTATTTCTATTATTTTATATATCACGACTAACGAATTTTATTATTGTATCAACTAAGGAATATTCTAACGATTTTAACATAATGACCAAATCTTGTACCGAATATTTTATGTGAGCGAAAGGACTTAGTTTTTCTTAACCATTGGCGTAACTATTAGTTAGATTATCGTTGCTGGTATAGTATTTTATTTTATCTCAACGACGTCTTTATAATATTTATTTCACGGTTCCTTGGTTATGACCAAATATACGATTCTATTTTACCTTATTTCTTTCTGTTTTATTTTATTTTATTGATGGGTATCCTATCCGTTCCTTGAGTATTGCGCTCCGTGATTTCGGCTCAATTTTATTTAGAAAAGGACCAGCCCCTCTACCATACCGTTCGCGGGGCTGAGTTAGCTGGCATTCCGGTTCACGCTTTCTCGTTCCGACGGGAGGTGCAGAAGCCGACTGGTCATCCCGTTAGCTGGTGCGGGTACCCTAGCTTCTCCTTCATAGAGTTAGTTTTGATTCTCGGGGTGGACGGTTAGCGATGGATTTCCGCTTGAACCGTTCCCCGAAATTAATTAAAAACGGGAGTTGAGGTATTCCTCCCGTGACGCGGTAGGCGTCTGGCGCCCAAATCTTTTTGGTAGCGAAGGACTTCTCCTTCGAGTGACTGGGGTATCGCGGCTGACCAGAACGGTAGCTCTTCCGGAGGGACGGGGAGGCGTGCCGAAGTGTGATCGGCTTTCTGTTAGCGCGAAACGACCGTATATTACAATAGATACTTTTCGCTTTTAAATGCTACGTTAGTTTTTTGTTTCTTGATCTGTTTTCGCTTTTTTCGCTTGTAATATATGCTATAACGCGCTACTGGTACTAAGATTATAATTCCTATCGCCACAAGTGGAGCATGATTAAATACGTGGTTATTATTTTTATACTTGTTAGTATTTGGAGGTATTCCAATTATTACCGTAATTATTGCGCGTTATCGGCTATACGCTTTTACTTCTGTTACGCGGTCTAAGAGGTATCCTGCTTCTATATTTAAGGAATCGGAAAGTTTAGTGCTGTCTATAAGTGTGGTAATGCTTTTTGCGAGTATTGAACTATTTGGGTACACGATAATAACCCAAACACCTATTTGGGTACACTACCAATCCATCGTTCGCTAAAAACATTATTAAGAATATTACGAGCTGCTCCAGAAAAATGAGCCGGAGCTCCATCTTGCTGGAACCGAACATTGTGAAAAGCTTCTCCAGCAATATCCTGAACAGCCGGTATAACATGGTTTTCTAATAAATTACAATAATTCTGAGAATTAATGAATGAGAGACACTCACGCAAAATCTTTATAGAGATGTTCAAATGATCATAACTCTGCGAAAAATAATCGCACAAACCACGTCGATATTGCGTTGTTTTCGCCTCAAAAAATCCTTTCGAATGAGCCGTCACTCGACCCCACATACCATTTAAAAATTTTGTGCCCCTTCTTACCCCCCTTCCCCCGGGGTGCGGAAGTTGATGCTTTAGTGGTTAAATAGTAGATTGATTTGACCCATTGCATCCCTATAAATTTCAATCCTATATCCAAAGCCGTTCAAAAGTTAATTAGGTGTCCCGGAACTGTTGGCACGCTCTGTATGTGAACATCGCGTACGGTAACCATTCGTCCCAATCCGCTTGATCCTTTCCTACATAATTTTTTAGATAATCTGCCAACGTTTTGTGGCTTCGCTCTAGCGCACCGTTGGATTGTGGGTGGTAGGCTGTTGTTTGTATCTTTTTTATATTTAGTACTTTGCATACCCCTTTAAAAACATCTAATACGAAGTTAGTTCCTTGGTCAGTTAATATTGTTTGCGGTATTCCGTATTCGCAAACTATTTTTGTAGCAAATTCTTTCGCAATCGTATTGGCTTCCTGATTTGGTATGGGGATGGCTTTGCTATATTTCGTTAAATTATCTTGAAAAGTAAGTATACATATATTGATTCCCTGCATTGGAAACTGGTAGTGGTTCAACTATATCTAGGCTACATTTTTCGGAATGTTGGGTAGGCGCACCTGTAATTACCATTGGCATTTTTGTTCGCGTGCCTAACTTATTTTGTTGACATTTCGCGCATTTTGATATATAATTCTCTATATCCTTTCGAAGTCCTGTCCAATTGTATTTTAATTTAATTCTATTGTGTGTTCGATTGACTTTCTGATGGTCTCCTAGGGGGGAATCGTAATTTTTGTATAAGATTAGTTTTCTGTTATTAGCGAAAGTTTCTCTATTTACCGTGTCCTTGGCATCAGCTATCGTGCGTGTGGCCTTGCTATCATTCTTCACTGCTTTGTACGTGATTTGGTAATCGTACACCTCTAACTTAATATGCCATCGCATGAGGCGTGATCCTGGATCTTTTACATTAAATAGCCACGTCAGCGTTTTATGATCTGTTACTATCGTGAATTTCGTTCCGTACAAAAATGATCTGAAATATTTTAATTCCCATACTATGGCTAATAATTCTTTTTCCGCGGTACTATCTTTAATTTTTGCTTTATTTTGTGTTCTACTAGAGTATGCTGTTTGCAAATCTTTATTTATCTCATCTTGGGCGTCTACTTTTGGAAAGTGTTTTATAATTTGGTAATAATTTGCTGAATCAAGAAATGTTTCTACGTTCTTTTCGTTTACCGACTTTGAAAATTCGTTTGCTATCTGCACTTTCATGGGATCCAGTTTGATCCCTTCAGAGGTGACGGTATGGTCTAAGTAGGTTGCTTTTTTTCTTAAAATTTCGCCTATTTCTAGCTGTAGCCCTAATTTATGTTTTCGTAGCTGTTCCAATTTATTGGGTACTGTTAATCTGGGGGCGTTCCATGAGCTAAATCCTTTACCTATTATTCCGGCCTCAGTTATTTCCTTTGCCTGCCTATTTATTTCTTCTTTTTGTTTTTGTTTTAATCTATATGACGCCACATTGATAGGTGCCGTTCCCGGTCCTACATTTATGCAATGCTCGGTTATGTCGGTACTTTCTACCACATTTCCTTCCGAGTAAAATAAATCATTATATTCCTCGTCAATTTCGCAAATCTTTTGTTTTTCCTCTTTGTTTAATTTCTCGGTCCTAATGCTAGTCCTAAGTTTTTCCATTCTTTCGGTTTCTCTACTGCTTTGTAGCGTTTTTATTTTCGCGCTGACTTTGTTACTCGCGTTTTCTTTAAAGAGATTCTCGCGGTCTTTGACTTCTACTGATGTATTTGTTAGCTCGGCTTCGTCTTCGGTCGTATTCGTTACGTTAACTACGCATTCACCGTTTTCGGCTTTGGTTAAGCAATCTGCTATATATACTCCCGGTTCTATTTCCCTTTTTTCTACTAATCCTTCCCCTTCTGAGGTTGTTCGTACTGTTATAATTCTTTCCGTTCGCGGTGCTATTACGTTTGTTCTTATTTTTTCTAGCGGTATTTTTACTCCATAAAGCGATATGTGATTGGGTGGTTCTATTTTTACACGGTGTGCTTGCATGAAATCGACGCCTATCAATCCGTCAGCTTCTAGCGGAAAATCGTCACTGACTAAATAGCACGGATGCTTTATCGTCTGTTCTCCTACTTGTACGTTTAAAGTTATCTGGCACAGGGGCTTTTGCACTGTTAACCCTATTCCTGTTAATTCTATCTTTGTCGGGCTGGCTTTTGTTTTATTGTGCACTAACCCGATTTTTAAGAGTGTCACTTGTGCTCCTGAATCTACTAGCACAGTGGCGCGTCCGCTTATTAAATCTTTTGAGATAATTTTACAGTGATTTTTGCATTCTGTTGCTGTCATTACGCTATTTATTTTGTATCTTCCTACTTCGTCATTAGCTACGTTACTAGCGTTACTTGTGTTAAGTTGCGTATGTCGTTCGTTTTGGTCAGTCCTTGTCGGCATTTGTGACGTCGACGGTCTTTCGTTTGGTCTGTTAGTCAGTCTATTTTCTGGTCTAGTACGACAATTCTGCGCTATGTGTCCGGACCGTCCGCAGGTTAGACACACTATTTGGTCCCTGCCGGGGCCAGTGCCTCCTGTATGATTTGGGGTATTTCGCGGGTTTATTCTAGTTCGCGCGTAACAATCACTAGTCGCGTGCCCTGTTCGGTTGCAATTTCCACATCGAAGGGTTGAATTTTGTCCGGGTTGGTACGGTCGGTAAAAGTTGGGTATTTGATACGTCGCTTCTGCTTCTACCGCTCCTACGATAGCGTCTTGCAGGGTTTTGTAGCCCTTAGCCTGAACAATCGTCCCTACTCGCCCCTGCAGACCATTCTCGAAAACGTGTTTAGCCTGGTCTCTTAGAACCTCGGTTAGGATTCGCTTGGAGTTCGCGTCGTGATGCGGTTTTATCATTAATCTTACGAGTTGCATGTATAGCTTACCTATGCGTTGCCCGAACGCCTGCGCGTTTTCCCCTGGTTTTTGATAGCTTCTATGTAGCTCGGTTTGTACTGCCGATACTGAGCGTTTTCCTAAAAACATTGCTTCTAATTCCGTTTTTAATTCTTCGTACGTAATAAGTTCTTTATATCGCATTTCTTCTGCCGCTTTTCCTTCGAGTTTGATATTTCTTATGTACGCGAATAATGCCGGTCTATCGGTTTCTCTAAGCTGCGCAAATGTATAGTCGCACGCCGTTAGGAATTCTAAAAGTTTGGTGGTTGAACTCCCGTCGAAAGATTTTATGCACTTGCGTGCTCCCTTGAGACTTAATTGTTCCTTCATTTCGTTGTCTTCAATTTCTAAAAGCGGAAAATCTAGCGTTTCTATTGGGTATTCTCGTCTGATTTCTATTCGGTCACTAATCGGTGATTGTAAACCCGATGCGCCGTGGTCTGATTCGCTAAGATCGCTATCCGTAGAGAGATGTTTTACAGCTGTCGCGAACAATTTCCTACGTTTACACTCGCTTTCTGGGGTGGTAAATATTAATTTTACTTCGAAAAACGATTCGAATGATCGACTAAAATACCGTTTGTCTGGTAGGAAATATAATTCTGCGGGTTTGCCCTGGTCGGACATACGGTCGCTACTTTTACGTTTGTCTTGCGCGCTGAGCTAGGTGTGGATGTTACTCACAGTAGAAGTGTTCGCCACATTCTGCTGGGCTGTCGTCGTTGCTGTCACCTGTTCGCTGGGAGTTGACTGCCCTATATCTCGTTCTCCGCGCCGTCCGCAGATAAGCTCGGTGAACTGCCTCGTGCCGTCAGCTGAGGTGTCGATAAGGCTCGTCTCCTCCTTGTCGCTCGTCCAGTCGTCTACTTCCTTGGCTGCCGCCTGGTCTGATTCCTTCGTCTCGGTGTAGTTTACACTGTCCTTCACCTTGGCCTTTGCTTCTTCTGGCGATAACTGCCACGGATATGCAAAATTTTTTTGCAAAACGATCCCACTCGCTGCCACCAATGTGGTAATCCGCGCTTGTAAGCCGCCTACCGGTTATCTTTGGAAGCGGAAGGAAGGTGGTGTCTGAGGTATAGATCAGGTTCTTCTTGAGTATAAGTATGACTTGTTGTACCCGCGAGTCGCCTAAGCGACACAGCAGTATCGTATTCAAGGCCGCCTTCCGAAAAGGCGACCAAAAAGTAATGTATAAGCATTGCATCACCCGAGTGCCTGGACATTGCGAGTCCCGAGCCTAAGATGCAATTCAGCGATTCTCCCTTCTTAGCGCCGAACGCTAAGGAGTGGCACGCACAGAAATAAGGAAACGAATGGACAGATCATCGAGAGCGATCAAAGAGTTAGGAGGGTTACTTGTGCCTCACCAATAACCAGTTATTTAATAAAAGTCATACTTATACTCAAGAAGAACCTGATCTATACCTCAAACACCACCTTCCTTCCGCTTCCAAAGATAACCGGTAACCGGCTGACAAGCGCGGATTACCACATTGGTGGCAGCGAGTGGGATCGTTTTGCAAAAATTTTTTTTGCAAATACGTGGCAGTTATCGCCAGAAGAAGCAAAGGCCAAGGTGAAGGACGGTGTAAACTACACCGAGACGGAGGAAGCAGACCAGGCAATCTAACACCAGGCGGCAGCCAAGGTGCATACGAAGAAGTAGACGACTGGACGAGCGACAAGGAGGAGACGAGCCTTATCGACAGCTCAGCTTACGGCACGAGCCAGTTCACCGAGCTTATCTGCGGACGGCGCGGAGAACGAGATATAGGGCAGTCAACTCCCAGCGAACAGGTGACAGCAACGGCGGCAGCCCAGCAGAATGTGGCGAACACTTCTACTGTGAGTAACACCCACACCTAGCTCAGCACGCAAGACAAACGTAAAAGTAGCGACCGTATGTCCGACCAGGGCAAACCCGCAAAAGTATATTTCCTGCCAGACAAACAGCAGTTTAGTCGATCACTCGAATCGTTTTTCGACGAAAAATTAATATTTACCACTCCGGAAAGCGAATGTAAACGTAGGAAATTGTCCGCGACAGCCGTAAAACATCTCTGTACGGATAGCGATCTTAGCGAATCAGACCACGGCGCATCGGGATTACAATCACCGATTAGTGACCGAATAGAAACCAGACGAGAATACCCAATAGAAACGCTAGACTTTTCGCTTTTAGAGATAGAAGACGACGAAATGACAGAACAATTAAGCCTCAAGGAAGCACGCAAGTGCATAAACCCTTTTGACGGGAGTTCAACCACCAAACTTTTAGAATTCCTAACGGCGTGCGACTATACATTTGCGCAACTTAAAGAAACCGATAGACCAGCATTATTCGCGTACATAAGAAATCTCAAACTCGTAGGAAAAGCGGCAGAAGAAATGCGATATAAAGAACTTAATACGTACGAAGAATTAAAAACGGAATTAGAAGCAATATTTTTAGAAAAACGTTCAATATCGGCAGTACAAGCTGAGCTACATAGAAGCTATCAAAAACCAGGGGAAAGCGCGCAGGCGTTCGGGCAACGCGTAGAAAAGCTATACATGCAACTCGTAACATTAACGATAAAACCGCATCACGACGCGAATTCCAAGCGAAACCTAACCGAGGTTCTAAGAGACCAGGCTAAACACGTTTTCGAGAATGGCCTACAGGGGCGAGTAGGGACGCTTGTTCAGGCTAAGGGATACAAAACCCTGCAAGAAGCGATCGTAGGAGCGATAGACATAGAAACGACGTATCAAATATCCCAACCGTACCAACCCTCCGGGCAAAATTCAACCCCCCGATGTGGAAATTGCAACCGAGTAGGGCACGCGACTAGTGACTGTTACGCGCGAACTAGAATAAACCCGCGAAATACCCCAAACCGTACAGGAGGCACGGGCCCCGGCAGGGACCAAATCGTGTGCTTCACCTGTGGACGGCCCGGGCACATGGCGCGAAATTGCCGTACTAGACCAGAAAATAGACTGACTAACAGACCAAACGAAAGACCGTCGACATCACAAACGCCGACGATGACCAATCAAAACGAACGACAGACGCAACCCAGCACAAGTAACGCGACTGACGGTAAAGTAAAGCAATATAACGTAAATAGCCTTGCGGCAAAAACAGAACACAAAAATCACTGCAAAATCACGTCCGAAGATATAATAGGTGGACACGCCACCATGCTAGTAGATTCAGGAGCCCAAGTAACGCTCGTAAAAATCGGGCTAATAGACGAGGAAAAAGATGCACGCTCGACAAATATAGAATTAACGGGAATAGGATTAACTGTGCAGAAACCCCTGTGCCAAGTAACATTAAATATACAAATAGGGAAGCAGACAGTACAACATCCATGCTATCTAGTCCGAAACGACTTTCCGATAGAAGCCGACGGACTGTTAGGGATCGATTTCATAGAACAACATAACGTAACGATAACGCCACGCAAACATTTGGCATTATACGGAGAAATAATACCGTTAAAAAATATAAGAACAAACGTGATAGCACCGCGAACGGAAAAAATTATAACAGTACGAACAACCTCAGAAGGAGAAGGATTAGTAGAAAGAAGAGATTTAGGAGCGGGAATATACATAACAAAGTGTGTAACCAAAGCCGAAAACGGTGAATGCGTAGTTAACGTAACGAATACGACCGAAGACGAAGCCGAGCTAACAAATACATCAGTAGAAGTCAAAGACCGCGAGAATCTCTTTAAAGAAAACGCGAGTAACAAAGTCAGCGCGAAAATAAAAACGCTACAAAGCAGTAGAGAAACCGAAAGAATGGAAAAACTTAGGACTAGCATTAGGACCGAGAAATTAAACAAAGAGGAAAAACAAAAGATTTGCGAAATTGACGAGGAATATAATGATTTATTTTACTCGGAAGGAAATGTGGTAGAAAGTACCGACATAACCGAGCATTGCATAAATGTAGGACCGGGAACGGCACCTATCAATGTGGCGTCATATAGATTAAAACAAAAACAAAAAGAAGAAATAAATAGGCAGGCAAAGGAAATAACTGAGGCCGGAATAATAGGTAAAGGATTTAGCTCATGGAACGCCCCCAGATTAACAGTACCCAATAAATTGGAACAGCTACGAAAACATAAATTAGGGCTACAGCTAGAAATAGGCGAAATTTTAAGAAAAAAAGCAACCTACTTAGACCATACCGTCACCTCTGAAGGGATAAAACTGGATCCCATGAAAGTACAGATAGCAAACGAATTTTCAAAGTCGGTAAACGTAAAGAACGTAGAAACATTTCTTGATTCAGTAAATTATTACCAAATTATAAAACACTTTCCAAAAGTAGACGCCCAAAATGAGATAAATAAAGATTTGCAAACAGCATACTCTAGTAGAAGACAAAATAAAGCAAAAATTAAAGATAGTACCGCGGAAAAAGAATTATTAGCCATAGTATGGGAATTAAGATATTTCAGATCATTTTTGTACGGAACGAAATTCACGATAGTAACAGATCATAAACCGCTGACGTGGCTATTTAATGTAAAAGATCCCGGATCACGCTTCATGCGATGGCGTATTAAGCTAGAAGAATACAATTACCAGATCACTTACAAAGAATGTAAGAATAACAGCAATGCTGACGCGCTAAGCCGCGTATACGTTACAAACGCGATATTCGACACCGATGATACGGAACATAAAGAATTTTCCGCCGATGAGAAGAAACGAATTTTATACGAATATCACGACTCCCCCCTAGGAGGCCATCAAGGAGTCGATAGAACATATAATAGAATTAAATTAAAGTACAATTGGATAGGACTTCGAAAGGATATAGAGAATTATATAGCAAAATGTGCGAAATGTCAACAAAACAAATTAGGCACGCGTAAAAAAATGCCGATGGTAATTACAGACACACCCAGTCAACCTTTCGAAACATACAATTTAGATATAGTAGGACTATTAAGGGTTGTGAAAGAAAGCAATCGATACACTAACTCATCTTACAGAATACTTGCGACAGCAAGAGCAGCGAGCCCTTATCTAACGGGCAACATAGAGAACTCCGTAGAAATTCGGAACTTCAAGAACCAACCGGGAATATATTTTGAAAACGTGGGAAACTTACACCTCTACAAAGACACGTGGAAATTAGTGTTAAAAATCAATATGATACCTTATTATCTTCGCGAAAAAAAATTAGCATCATATTGCAATAAGTTGACGCAAATTTGTTTGGCGCACCAGGCATGGCACGCAACAATTTGCCGACCATTTATAAATACAATCACGCCGAAATTGCGATCGATTACAGGGAAATTAAATTCCATACGAGCGACATTAGGAGTAGAACAGAGACCAAAACGCGGTCTTATCAACGGCTTAGGAACAGCAGGAAAATATTTATTCGGATTAATGGATGCTAACGACGAGGAACGTATAAATGTACACCTCGAAAAATTAGAGAAAAGCGAAACAAGAGTTTGGCATGCATTATCGCAGCAAATACAAATAATTAATTCCAGTATAAAAATATTTAACGATAGCTTTGGTAACGTTGAGCAACGAGAAAAACTTTTAGCAAAAGCAATGGCACAAGTAGAACAAATGTTAAATACACGTCAACACACACAAGAAGTTAGGGAACAGATGGACGAACAATTTACATTAATCACATTAATGATAGATAACTTACTAGAAGACGTACAAGACCTGACGCATTACGTAACAGACATACGCAAAGGACTAATAAACACCAACGTATTATCATTCGCGCAAATAATTCAATACTTGCAGGAAGCATTACCACACCTGCCAGTAGGTTTAAATTTTCCAATCCCCCTAGACATACAATCGGGATATCTTTTAGACCGGGTAACAGAAGTCAAAGCATATAGTCGGCAACGTTCGATAATTACTGTAATCATAATACCCCTCATAGGGACACAAATATTTCAAATTAAAAGAGTACACCCGATACCAGCGCGTATGAACAACAGTACATACGCTATAATCGAGACAAGCGAGCGTTATGCGATAGTCGACGAAATCCGACGCGAATATGTATCGCTAAGCGAAACAGATATACAAGCATGTAAGACAACCAAAACCCAGTTTCTGTGCTCATCAAGACATCCAATTTACAAAATTTATCCACACGGACCGTGCGAAGTACGCATGTACAATAAAATCAATAAACAACCAGAAAAGTGCAAAACAAGGCTCCTCAAATTAGAAAGGACCTTATTACTAGAATTAGAAGCACCAGAAACATGGATTTTCGTTGCCCCAAAAGAAGAACCGTTAGCAATAACCTGCAACGGGAAAGGCACCATACATAAAATCTTAAAAGATTCAGGTATATTAGATATAAAAGGTAAATGCATAATTTCGACATCAGAAGTAACAATAGAAACAGTACAAGAATTCAAAGAAAAGAGACAACTAGATTATTTACCAGCATATAATTTAACACTTAACCTTACTCAAGAGGTAGCCGAAAAAATTACACGAAACCAAGTAGCAGAAATAGACCTCCAACCGATAATTAGAAATCCAGAAGAACTAAAATTAGCGAGCACGCGGCTAACAGCGTTACAAAAAGAAGTAGATACGAATCTTTATAATAATGATTACCACACATTCGCGTATCCCCCAGTCGTATCAATAGGAATTACAATCCTAGCAGTAGTAGCGATTTACACCATGTACTATAAGCGAAAACAGCGTAAAAACCGCGAGTTATCAATAGAAGTAGAAACTAACGAGAATAGACAACCGCCAAAAAGAAAACAAATAAAAAAAGAAAGAATTGACATAGCATGTAGAAGCGAACAAAAGCGAAAAATATCTATATAAGCATAAACGATTATATTAAAACATGTCATCGGGAAAAATAAACATTGTCAAAAAAAAAAAAAAAAAAAAAAAAAAAATAAAATAAAATAAAATAAAATAAAGAAGTAAAGAAATATATTTTCCTATAATATATAAATGAAGAATATATGTATAAACAAAATAAATACAAATAAAAGAATAAAGCATAAGATAAGAATATATATATATAGGTAAACGATTATATTACACATATGTTATCGGGAATAATTAAAAAAATTGTACTTTATAAAATGCACAAGTATACCCATAGGTAATCAAACGTAAGAATGGTGGCACATTCTTCTTCCCGCGGGGGAGGGGTGTTGTACCCGCGAGTCGCCTAAGCGACACAGCAGTATCGTATTCAAGGCCGCCTTCCGAAAAGGCGACCAAAAAGTAATGTATAAGCATTGCATCACCCGAGTGCCTGGACATTGCGAGTCCCGAGCCTAAGATGCAATTCAGCGATTCTCCCTTCTTAGCGCCGAACGCTAAGGAGTGGCACGCACAGAAATAAGGAAACGAATGGACAGATCATCGAGAGCGATCAAAGAGTTAGGAGGGTTACTTGTGCCTCACCAATAACCAGTTATTTAATAAAAGTCATACTTATACTCAAGAAGAACCTGATCTATACCTCAAACACCACCTTCCTTCCGCTTCCAAAGATAACCGGTAACCGGCTGACAAGCGCGGATTACCACAGACTTTTATTAAATAACTGGTTATTGGTGAGGCACAAGTAACCCTCCTAACTCTTTGCTCGCTCTTGATGATCTGTCTATTCGTTTCCTCGCTTCTACGCGTGCCACTCCTTAGCGTTCGGTGCTAAGAAGGGAGAATCGTTGAATTGCATCTTAGTATAATTAAAGGAAAATATGTTTGGCGTTTGTTGCGGTCGTTTTTGAAAACGTTAAAAACAATAAATTACATAAATGTTTAAATTACAAAAACAATGAAAAAAGTTTTATGTTAAAAGATGGATGTACTTAATTTAAAAGTAGTTTCTTCATCCCAACGTTTCGGCCACTAGTTTATGGCCCTCTTCAGAGGACTAAAAAATATACAGTTAAATAAAACCTACACCATCCTTATTTAATTTCTGAAAAATTAAAAAGGTTGGTGTAAGAATAATTAAAGAAAAATACAACAAATTAGAGCACGGCTAACATGTTCTAATATGTTACTTACGTGATATTGCGACGTAAAAACTTAGCGGAAATTTTGGTACACATGTTGAGCCAATAAAAGATAGAGAAAATTTTTTTTTTTTTTTTTTTTTTACATAAAATGCAATTAACAATCACTTATACGTGCACTGGTATTATGTGCTTTCTAGCTGTGGACACCACATCGTGCTCCTATTCTCTTTGGCGACCGTTGTACAAGTGAGGAAGGTTATTATACCCGTAAATGCTTTTTTTCCCCCTCTCGTGGTGTGTACGATTTCGAATTTAACGCTCAATCCGGGTGGTGGGTGTAGAGATCGTGTGAAAGTTATTTACATCAACCGATGCTTAAGTTGTTTTGAAACCTCCCGCACTCCTTCAAGTGTAAAAGAGGGGATACGAAGAAATACCGAAACCTACGTGGATCCGCTGACCAATCCTATATGCGCAAACCATGTCGTCAAATCGCTAAGAGTGGCGCCAAAATTCGAAACGAGAAACGTACTTTATATACAAAAATTAATGAAATTTAATGAAAATTATACAGGAGGTATCATATGAAACCTACGATCAAACGAAAAGTTTGATGATGTTGGAAAAATAATCATTTACCTCATTAATTTCTGTACGAGTGTTAACGGTGTTATTTAACATGATATGAAATGTTTCTGCTATTCTCCTTTTTCTTAAATCGCTTTCGCGATGGAGAATGTCTACGTTAGTAAGATCGAAAGTATGGCCAGTATCTAAAAAATGATTAACTACATCCGTGTGATGGTTGTGTGGATGAGTTATGCTTAGCTTATGTTGGTTAATACGACATGAAAGGTATTGGCTAGTTTCACCTACGTAGCATTTCTGACACGTGTTACAATTAAATTTGTATACAACATTCGGCGTTTTATCTTTGCAAAGTTTATCCTTAGTTGATTTGAAAATGGATCTAAGCGTACAGTGTGAGGTGTAAGTAAGATGGTAATTGTATCGCTTAAAAATAGATCCAATACTATGACTAAGACCCGGTATGAAAGGGATAACACCCATGTTTGACCATGAGCGCTCACCCATCCTTTCCCTTTTTAGTTGTCTAGTCTTCATACATTCAACCGGATGATATAGTTCGTGTATCCTTTGCTTTATAATGTTGTCAACGAAATACGATGGATAACTATTGTTTTTAAGTGTGTCTTTTATTAGGTTAATGTTATCGGTACGATATGAGATATCTGATAGTTTGAAAGCTCTATCCACTAAACCCTTAATGAGTGCAATCTTGTTCTCAACAGGATGTGTTGAATGAAAATTCAAATATCTTCCAGACCACGTTTTTTTGTGAAACCAGTTACAAATGATTTTATTGTTATTACGGGTGAGTAAAATATCTAAAAAACTGATTTTATTATCTATTTCTTCCTCAAAAGTAAACTGTAGCTTTTGATTGTAGGAATTGAAAGTTGTTAGAATACTGTATAACGAGCCCCTAGGAATAGCAGTGAAGATGTCATCGACGTATCTTTTAAAGAAAGGGAGTTTAAACGGTAATTTTTTAAAACAAAATTCTTGTAATTGTTCCATAACTAATTCACATAAGACTGGAGATAATGGGGAGCCCATAGGGCTTCCAAAAATTTGTTTATAGGTTATGTTGTTGAAATTGAAAGTTGTTGCATCCATAACAAATTTAACTGCGTCTACAAATGAGGTTTGTGAAATCTTTGTATGTATCTTGATTTTATCCCAATTCTTTTTAATTGCAGCTATTACCAATTTTATGGGGATGTTCGTGAACAGCGCTGTGACATCCAACGATATTAAATAATGATTGTCCGGTAAGGAAACTCCATCAATAAATTCTTTAAATTGTCAGCTATCTTTTACAAAATGTTCATTATTACCTGTTATTTTTTGTAGAATATCAGATAGGAATCTCGCCAGTTTATATGTGGGACCATTGATGCTGGAAACTATGATCCTCCAAGGCAACAAACACCAAACATATTTTCCTTTAATTATAATTGAATTTCGGTCAAATTATTAAAATTATTAAATCATTAGTAATCAATGGCGAACTTAAACTTCAACTTAAATTCAGTTAACAGTAACAATTCTTTATATAAACTAGTAGCTTAAAATTTTGGTGTAGAAAAAGTCCTTCTAATGAAATGTTGGTCAAAGGATCTCCAAAAATTAGCCAAGTTATCTAATCAAAAATGTTTATTATTATCCTACAGGAAACATAGAATCTATCCGTCACACATTAACAATAAAAAACTTTCCATTGATTTAGTCCAATATAAGTCAATAGTAAAACTTAATAGAGTCTTTGATAAATTAAAAAAGAACTTACTTAATATAGAAATATCTGACTTACATCATACTTTAGTCACAGTTAAACGCAGAATTGAAGATAATGAATTTTTAATTAAAATGTCCCTTCCCGAAAATTTAGCTCTACCCTTTATCAGAACTCAGTATAATTTGTTTAATAAAAATTTTTCACATATTAAACTTCAATGTATTAGAAAGTTCAACAGTGAAAAAAACATTGATAGTAATCTTAACTTCTTCGATACTATGCAAACTGAAAAATGGATACGTAATCTAACCGAGACACAGATCCCTCCTAGAGTGAAATGCATTTTAGCTTTAGGACCTAAGCATAACTTTATGAATTTTAATATAAAGCAATGGATCTTAGAATTCTTGGTAGATCTTGAACATAACGTTGAAAAAGTAAGAACTGACATTAGGAAAGAAGTAAGATTCAAAACTATCACAACTCTGTATAATTTCATTAAACACCATCACACTTTGAACCCAATACATTTAAGTATTACAGCGGCTGTTAATGAAACAAAACGCTTCTTAAAAGAACACGATGACATTATTATTACTAAGGCTGATAAAGGTAATATAACAGTAATAGTAAATAAGCAGGACTATTATAACAGTATACAAGAAATGCTTAACGACAGTAACACTTATGTAAAAATCCGCACTGATAACACATTCACTTTCCAGAAGAACAATAATTTGATAATAGACACTTGGTTACGAAAAGGGTACATCAATGAACACACTAGTAAACACCTAAAAATTCATAATGCGGTCACTCCCAGGGCATATGGGCTACCAAAAATCCATAAAGAAGATACTCCTTGGAGGATCATAGTTTCCAGCATCAATGGTCCCACATATAAACTGGCGAGATTCCTATCTGATATTCTACAAAAAATAACAGGTAACCAGTGGGGTTGTTTTTTCTCGCTCGCTACGCTCGCTCGAGAGTGGGATTGTTTTTGCTCGCTCGCTACGCTCGCTCGCGAGTGGGATGCCTGTGGTTAGTAGTGGGTATTGTTTGGTGTTGCTTAGTTGCGGAATCGCTTTTTTTCATATTTGATACCCATAGGTATCACATTAAGAACTTCCCGATTACATAAGTGGTCATTTGTTCATTCGCATCACCTGCTCGCAAATTCTTATCTTCCCGTGAAGATTGCGTTGTGACTCACTCGCTATTTGAAATATAATGACCAATGGTTATCACATTTAAAAGAAAATTAAAATGTAATACTTCAATCGAAAAGTATTATATATTTATCTCAGAATATGTAACACTAAGTTAGATAACCATTTTCGGGAAACATCAATAATTTTCTACAAGACAACATATTTGATATATGATTTCGCATTTTGTGGACATTATAATGAAATGCATTACTCGGATTTTTATTAAAACATAATAATGTTGCAAAATATATTGCAAACGCACCACAATCAATGCCATTAGTCTGTCTCTGTACTTTGTGGAATATGTATGTTTTACGGAATCTGTAAAGAGCATTTAAAAAATCTTGTTGATCACCTTCCAAACAATTCTTATATAAACTATCGTAAATGTGAATATTACCCTGACCATCGGATTTAGTGCATATCCAATGTCCTATTACGTCCGAACCTAGTCCACCAGAATATACAATCTGAATATTTTGTCTATGTCTAGGAATTGGTTCTAAATTTGTCAAAAAAGCTCTTATATATCCCGTGTTCTGTGCAAAATTATGACGACCATGTTCATTCAATGCTCTGTTCATAATTTCCTGAAATAAATTAATATGTGTATCTTGCAAATAACAGTCAGGTCTTCTTACATTTCTACATTCTTCTGTAGACAAACTAAAATTATAATTTATTATCTCATGATCTTTGTTATCATTAAACATATTATAACCAATTTCTCTCCCATTTTCATTCAATGATTCAGTATCAGTACTACTATCAACAGTAATTATATCATCTTGTTTCTTTTCGATGATTTTCCTCTTTATGTTTGCATGTTTCCTACCAACGAAGGACTGATTTGTGTTTCTGACCATCGTTTCATAATGTTCTCCTTTATCGACGTTATCACTAATTATTATAATTGAATTTTCATCTAATATTTCAGAATCAATGTTTTTCCTCTTTCTAATTACACATTTTTCAATATTAGAGGACTGATTTGTATTTCTGTTTATATTTATATTTTCTTTATTTTGTTCTTTATCAATATTATTATTATCTATTGAATTCGTTTCTACAGTTCGACGTTCTGTATCGATGATAATAAATATTGGTTTATGATAACTAAAATAAGTTTCATAAGTACCACAATTCATATTTCTGAAATTTGCAAAAATAACATCTATTTGGGTATTTACGTTTGTTGTTACACAATCAGAAGGTAACTTTGACTCTAAATTATACTGTTTTAGATGATTAATAAGATAGTTATTTTTATTATCCTTATATTTTAATACATCATAATTGAAATCTCCGAATAAAATTTTGTCATAGCCAATAGGAATTTTTCCCATTATTCTCGTTAAAATTTGTTCAAACATTGATTTATTAGATTGTGGCGATTTGTAACCACTTACTAAATAATAATTTTTTAACTTCAGTACAAATAGTTCCACACATGCTTTTGCATTAGCTTCAGAATCAAACGTAACAAATTCAACTGATGAATTGCAATGTCCATAACAAATTAATCCACGAGATTTATCACTATAATTAGATCTGAATATAATTCGGTAGTTGCTTATCTCCAATGAATCTCCAGTCTTCGCAAAGTTTCACTAAATATCAATAAATCACCTCGAAGAAACCAGGGATCTTCTACTATATGACTTAGTTTTGTTTTCAGAGTACCAACATTCTGATAGATAATTTTAAACCCATTTTCATTTATCAAATTATTATATGATAACTTTAGTTGTCTTGTAGTTCTTAAGCGATACATTTCTGCTGAAGCTGGACTAATAACATCACTCTTATTGGAAGCTGGGATTTTAAACTTTCCCAAAATAAACAAACCTTTCAACTGCGTTACTCGACTGAGTGCGACGTACAACATTTGCAATGATTGTTTCTCTGATTTCGTAAAATCCAAGCATATTTTATCATACGTTTGTCCTTGGCTTTTATGGATTGTTAAAGCTTCAGCAGGTATTACTGGGAATTGACTCTGAATAATTTGACATTTCTCCTCATTCGTCCCATTTATTTGAATTGCATTCTTAGTTATCGGTGTTAAATGACCCTCGATATTTTCCGTTTTCATGTAATTATTATATCGGGTCCTTGCTTTAACTCCGACTCTTGGAAGTTGGAAATCTAACCATAGGATATTTGAAATTTTGCTATTTTCCGCGAACGTAATGAATTTCAAGACTCCGCAGGCTCCATTAACTAATCCATCTTCAATATCAATATTATTGGTAACCATATATTTTATATTAACTTTTAATTCAATTTTGTATGGTAACATATTCATGCCTTTGAATTCATTTTTCTTTAATGATTGTAAGAGTAATTTTTTTGAAGTTTCATCGATACCCTTGGAAAATGAATATTCGGCAGTTGAAATGATTAGTTCACTTTTGCATTGAGAAATTTTGTTAGCATTGTAAGCCCATACGTTCTTTTTAGTTGCGTATAATCTTATTGCAGTATCCGGGATCTCCCCTTCATTTGCAACTTCTCTCGTTTTAATCAATTTTATATCATCATCAGACATTTTTCCAATTGCTAAATTATTCAAAGCATTTATAAATGCCAAATCATCTTTTTGTCTCATAATTTCAGTTAATTCATACAACTCAAAATCACTCCATAATGGATTTACGTCGAGAAAAGCAGCCATACTGTTTCTTTTTGAAACTTGATAAAAAGGTTTGTCTAGCACAGGAGGCAATTGATGTAAATCGCCAACAGCTAATACAGAAATACCACCAAATGGTTGATTCACTCCAGTTATTTGTCTCAATCTTGTATCCACATAACCCAAAATAGTGGAACCTACCATTGAAATTTCATCAATAATTAATAATTGACATTTAGATAAATTTTCTCGAATGGTATTAGCTAAATCACTTGACAATTGTGGCAGATGAACCCCAAATTGTTTGGTTGGTAATGCAAATGCAGAGTGTAATGTTACACCATTAATTAAAAAAGCAGCTTTACCAGATGGAGCACATAGTAAAACTATTATGCTATCCAAATTTCCACCTGGTAAATTATCAAAATAATTTGTTAGTACGTGATACAGTGTACTGATAACTGTACTTTTTCCAACACCTGCTGAACCACTCAAAAATATTTTGAATGGTACAAGACCCAATTTATAACAATTGAGTACATGCATTACAAATTCCTTTTGTTTACAATTCAACTTCTTTATCATGCCATAGACATCATTTTCTTTAACCCTCATCGGGCATGTATATCTACTTTTACTACAATTTTTTTTTGTTTTTTTTAAATGTTCATGACTTTTAACATCCTCACCACCCTGCTTATAAATATCAACGGGATGAGACAACAAATTTCCGTCAACATTATCTTGTTCATTTTCTTTTTTACAGTTGTCATTCTCTACTTGTTCTATGGCTTCGTCTATGGCTTCATCACTAAGTATTGAAAATTTCGCCTGATTCATTTCTATAATTTCTTCATTTTTTTTGTAGATACTCTCATAATCGGCATTTTCTATTTCACGCTCTTCATTTCGCCAGGGTAGAAAAAGCAATATTTTTTCTCTGTAATAATTTGCTGGATCTTGTTTCAATTTATATCGTCGATATCTAATTATAGCAGTTTGTTGTCGAGGTTTATATTTTATATTCTCTGTCTCATTCTCTTCATCCAATTCTGATTGTTTTTTCTTAGATTTCTGATAATTTGATGCATAATCAGCAAGGCAAATATTATCAAATTTCTTTTCTCTTTTACTGTATTTTGTGAAAACATCATCCATATAAATGTCAATCGAATCATCCTTCAAATTTCTCAAAGCTTCTTCAGACTTTAACATCAAAACCCGTTCAGCCATGGGACTAGTGTTTATAAACACTGTTTTACGACTCTGCTTGGATAAAGACAATGACAACACGTGGTATGCTGCCTCTTGTGCAGACATCAAATTACTATTCAAAAATACATTAGCGATTCTTTGAAACTTTTCTTTAACGGTTTTATTGTTATTATCACAGTCTGCAGCAGTCTCTCTTAATAATTTAGATAAGCCTCCTTCAATTTTAGTAATGTAATTAGTTACATAGTTAACAACTGCATATTCGTCAAGTATAAATTGAAAATCAATATTTGATTCGAATAATTGTAAAATATATTTGTTATAACTATTAATATTGACTTCACGACTTGATCTTTTCAAAAATACACGCCTTTGTTTTAAAGTACTCCGTATTGCTAAAATATATTCTTCTTCAGTCATATTTAATTTCTTGAGGATATCATCAAAACTCATTTCCATTTTCTTTGAATGCAAAAGAGTCATAAGCTCATCGATAGGTTGATATGATTTTGGAGCTTTTTCGTACTTATTCATTGGCTCTAAAATCATCGTTTTCCTCATTACGGGATAAGGCATATGGAATCTACACTTTTTATCCTTTTTTCCGTTATAACAAGTGTGATTATGTTTATGTATTAAAAATTTAATGTAAGGATTCTTTTCATCATATTCACAAATCAGAAATTGGTCGATAAATTTTATCAACTCATCATCATTAGTCCCATTATATGTAGGAGCATTGTTCAGCCATATTAATATATGTGTATGTGGACTGCCACGTGCTTGAAATTCAACCCTCTCATAACTATCTACAATAATATACTCGCCAAAAATACCTCCTTTTTGACGTAACAACCACATTAATTTATCAACTTTATGATCAAAGTATCGTGCGCACGTCACAGCATCATCTCTTATTAACTCAGTTTTGGTTTTTAAATCCAAATCAAGAGCCTCTCTTAAAGATATTGTGCGACCTTGATTGTACTTCACTAATGTTTGTATAAGCTCGGGCCAATGATGTTCTGCAGCAGATAATGTCAAAAAAAAGGTTGCTTTCCCTAGCTGTCGAATCATTGCCAATAAATCCTTTTTCTTTTGTTGCCAATAAGCTGGCGAAGAGCGAACATATTTTAACATTCTGTATCCGTCGTCGAAGTCAATACATTTATTCATAAAATCCTTATTTAAAACATCTTTAGCAAATAATTTTTTTACTTGTTTACCGGCCCATTTTTGTGTCCGTCTCAAACATATATTTATGCTAGATAAACATGAAATTTCCAAACTCTTTTTCGCCATGAATAAGATTCTAGAAGGAATACATGATCGACGATCATATCTTCTTGCTTCTGATTTAATACGATCCGCATAAGATATATCTTTCTGTAATTTCAATGAGTGTCCTGCATAAATTCTTGGGAAACACAATTCATCCAAATCATCAATTTTATGCCATGGTAACGGATTTTTATTTTGTCCTGGTGCAATAATATTAACAGTGGAAGAATGGCCTTCTACTCCCCCCACATTATTATCAATCAACAAAACTTCATCATTATTACATTGATGTAAGTCAATTGCTTCGGCAAAATCTGCTTTCTCTTTATCAATTATCAATGTTTCATGATAAATTTCATCATCATCAACTATGAAATTAATTTCTTGATCGTTATGACGTTCATAATTGTTCAGGTAATTTTCATCAACTTTAATTGCATATTTAATGTACAATGGTGTCGTCATCAAGTATTTTAATGCCTCACAAATTTTTCCTGGCCTCACTGTTTCAAACATATAATGACTTTTGTGATCAACATGTCTCTTGAGTTTTACCTGGATTGTATGCATTTCATTAAATTTACGGGGCAAAATTTGCAACATATCATTTAATTCTATTTAAATGTTAACTACACTGCCCTTTAAACCTAGTTGTGGATTCAGTGCATACGGTTTTAATGCCCGAATTTGCATAAAATTTAATATTGGAGCGACCATTCTTTCTTCAAGATCGTTCAAATCTTGTAGACACTTGGGGACTTTAATAAATTTAAGTCCATTGCTCGTTGATAATCGATATACTTTATTACGATAAGCATAATTTTTACATGTATTACAAATATATCCTGATGGGAAATTATTTACTTTTGCTAAAAATGAAGGATTATTTGAGTTGCCAATTCGTTTTTCGTTCAATTTTACAACAGAACATCTGAAAAAAAGACCTTCACAGCAGCAGCAAACTAATGAGGGTGTTTCTGCACGAAATTTAATATATTGGAGCTCAAGTTTTGCCTTTGGATCATTCTTATTATATGATAAATTTGTGAAGTAATTATATCTGAATTGTAATACATCGCTTTCTCTGTTTTTTCTTTGTCGTTCGCGATTTCGTTTTCGTTCACGTTTATAATAGTGTACATTTCTTCTTTTATCTCGAATTCTCCAAAAATTCTTTAATGATTCTTCATCTCGATAATTTTTTTTGTGTCTTGTTATTTTCATTCTTTTGACGTTTTGTTCCATTTCATTTATTTTATATGATTTATTCATACGTAATTTTTTGTTTCTATCAATATTATTTTTTCTTTCTCTTTTAATATATTTCAAAATTCTCCTCAAAATCTGATTTCGCGCTACATTTTGCACTCTTTCATTCGATATATATTCTTCACTTCTACGCAAAATCACATTTCTTTTCGTATTTTTGGCAATCTCTTCCTTAACATAATCTAATCTTTGTCTGAGCACGCGATTCCTTATAATGTTTTTCTTGCGTTCATTCACAATGTACTGCTTTTGATGTCTCAACATTTTCATTCTGATTGCATTCTTTTTACGCTCATTCACTGTATACTCTGTATTTTGTCGTATAATTTGCAATCGCTTTTGATTTTTGTCACATTCATTCTCCTTGAATTCATTATTACCTCTCAATTGTGCTATGCGTTCACGATTTGTTTCTTTTTCACAACTAACATATATTGGACCATTCCTTAGATTTTGCATGCATTTTTTATTTCGCTCCTTTCGTAATTTCAAATTCTTCGTTTTACTTTCGCTAGGATCATTATTTTTTGTGCGGTAAGCATTTTTTTTCAATTTATTTAAGGCTCGTGTAGAACGACGTTTTGTTTTCATCTTGAAATATTGAATTTAGGACAATTATGTTTTTTGATGTGTCTTTGTAAGACAAATGTGGTGTGTCTTTCTATGAGACAATTTTATTGTGTCTTTTATAAGACAAATGTCGTGTGTCTTACTATGAGACAATTTTATTGTGTCTTTTATAAGACAAATGTCGTGTGTCTTACTATGAGACAATTTTATTGTGTCTTTTATAAGACAAATGTCGTGTGTCTTACTATGAGACAATTTTATTGTGTCTTTTATAAGACAAATGTCGTGTGTCTTACTATGAGACAATTTTATTGTGTCTTTTATAAGACAAATGTCGTGTGTCTTACTATGAGACAATTTTATTGTGTCTTTTATAAGACAAATGTCGTGTGTTTTTCACATATACCTATTATACATCGTTTTTACTATAGAAACGTAGTATATTGAAGTATATATCAAATATTATATAATATAATATTGTATAACGTATTATACAATATTATAATAAATTTTATTATTTATAGTAAATATAATAATATACTAAAATGTATTATATAATATTTAAAATTAAATATTACGTAATATCACTTAGTATATATTTTTTTATCACTATACGTACCAGATTCAATATTCGTAACCTATTCACTACGGATAGATAGATTATTGTATCGCATTTCGATTTAAAATAGACACTCGCTATAGCTAATGTGTACAACCGCCGTATTCAATGTTATTTGGTCAGCTATGTAAGACCTAGCTACAGAGGGAACAATGAAGAATTTTCGCGAACATTTAAATTCTGCTACGGTTATCTGAGCCTATATAGAAAAAAATGTATACATACTCCGTACGATAACTCGACTCTTCCTTATATTCCTCCTGTGGTGAGACTCGGATATCATACCTTTACCACATTTATATTTATTCCCTAAACTAACACATTTCAGGTACGTATATGTTTCCCCCACTTAGTCATATTGTACGGTCGGTTAATATTTGCTGTGCCTTCAGTTAAAATGAGTTCATCAAGTGACATGGATGTAAGTATTATTACTTTTATTTCCTTTTATTTTAACATGTAAACGTGCAATCATTTCCAGTTTGACTTTATTCTTTATACTTATGCCTTTCTTACAGACCGAAAAAATAGACAATATAATGGAGGAGGACGCTGACAGTAAGTAACAAAATTATGACATATTTTTTCCATTATTAAGGGGAGCTTATCGTGTAAATGGTTTCAAAAAAGCGCCATGTGTTGGAATTTGTTTAGAAAAAAGTATTCACTCTAATTTCATAAAAGCATATGCGTTTTTTTTATAGACAAGCAAAGATGTAAACGCACTGTTTTTATTTTATCTGAAAATAATCCATATGTATAGAGATCTAACCATATTACGAAGGGTCGTCGGTGTCATATTGGCGGGACGTCCAGTTCTTAGTATAGTTGTCTGAAAGTAAAAGACTAAAAAGATTATTGCTTTTTATAACAATACGTAACGACTGTAGCTGTAAATTGATCAATATTTTAACATTATATCGTTCTTTTCGAATAATTAACAATTGTAAGTCAAGTTTTTTTCAAACGTTCACCATTTCACCAAATACTCTTTTGTATTAACTATATTGCTACAGTCGCTGTGTATTGCTATAAAAAACACAAATCTTTTCAGTATTTTTGTTTCTGGCAACTATAACAGGAAATAGACGTCCCGCCATTTGACGGCTTCGACGCTTACAACGCTTCGTAGTATGGCTAAATCTCGTTATACACACATTATACCGAAATAAAAAAAAAATTGTGTTTACTTCTTTACGTGTCCATAAAACTAACGCATGTGCTTTTGTAGAGTTAGAGTGAATACTTTACTCTAACAAAATTCTCAAACGTGTCGATTTTTCGATCCATTTACACGATAAGCTCCCCTTAATGTACTCCTTTTTTTTTTTAATATATTTCTTCATTCATTTAGACAATACATTTGAAACGCGCATAAAGCGACTCGAACTGCTGCTGCGCCAACGCGACCATCAGTTGACGGAGGCGTTGTCGCAGCTGCAGTTACATGCGCCGCCACTGCCGCAGCAGTTGCCACCGCCGGAGCAGCCGCAGTAGCCGCCACCGCCGCCACCGCCGCAGCAGCAGGAATTTTACAACGTTGGTAAGATTTTCATACATCAAGTTTAGGTAGTTTCTCTAAATCCTTTCGGTAAAAAAAGTGTATAGTTTTCCATATAAATGAAGTAAGATTAATAGTTTTAATAGCAAATAGGAATAGTAGGTTACAATAAAAGTTAGCCACCTGTTTCTTAGAATTGTAAAACTTATACGAGATATGCCGTATAATCGTTAAAAATTTTGATTTATTTAGTCTGCAATATATTTTTCTTTATGCCATTTAAGTCCGGATTGAGGTGGTGTTTTCACGATTTTTAGACAATCATATGAAAACTATTGTCAATACTTTCTTCACTATTTATGGAAAACATTCCAAATATATCCGCTTCCCGTTTCGTTACAGTAAGAATAGTATTTCTTCACAGTATAAAGGCTTCATGTTCTTCGCTAGTTATAGAAAATTATACTTTTTTTCTAAATCCGAAACAAAATTATAGAGAAACAGGTCGTATGTATATAAAAGGCGTATGTATGTATTATTGCAGAATATGCATAATATTATATTATTGTATATGCATGTATCAACGTTGCGATGAAGTAATAATATATATTCTTTTTTTGCAGGATATTCTCGCGGACGGGGCCACGCGCGCCAAAGAGGGGCGGGCAGATCACGGGCCGCGTGGTACGCAGCCCGTGGCCGCCGCCGCGAATATATAAATAGAAACAAAAAAAAAAACATCATAAAAAAAAATTATTATTATTTCAATTAATGGAGTAATTAATATAAATAAAAAATCATTTACTTAAAATACTATTACTACTATTTCTATTACTTCTTAGAAAAAAAATTTTTAACAAAAAAAAAACCGACTTCGAAAATAGTAAAGATGCAAAATGGGAAACGTAATAAAAATAATTTGGAATTATGTGAATTTTGAAACAATATGTTAATAAATAACCGATAGAAGTAAAAAATAGCAAAAGCAAATTTCCGTTCTTGAAGTGTAATTTACAGTTAAACGATCAATATTAGAGGAAAGTAGGGTACTGTGGACCACTGCAGATAATATGGACCACTGTAATATTTTAATAACTAATAACACTATCTCTTTGGAAATACTGCGCACTAGAAGTAAACCATGACAACATAAAACAATGACATTTGTCACGCGGTTTTCATGGTGATTGTGCGGATGATAGAGTAATTAGTGAAATTGATTTTAGCAAAAGTTTTTCAGTAAGTGTACAATTTCGTTATATCTGACTTATTATTCATTAAATTTTTTTCATTTAATTCATTCAATTAAATTTTGTTTGTAATCGCGTATAACTATTACTATACATACCTACTTTATTGTTGTACCCGCGAGTCGCCTAAGCGACACAGTAGTATCATATTCAAGGCCGCCTTCCGAAGAGGCGACCCAAAAGTAATGTGTAAGCATTGCATCACCCAAGCGCCTGGACATCGCGAGTCCCGAGCCTAAGATGCAATTCAGCGATTCTCCCTTCTTAGCACCGAACGCTAAGGAGTGGCACGCGTAGAAGCGAGGAAACGAAGAGACAGATCATCGAGAGCGAGCAAAGAGTTAGGAGGGTTACTTGTGCCTCACCAATAACCAGTTATTTAATAAAAGTCATACTTATACTCAAGAAGAACCTGATCTATACCTCAAACACCACCTTCCTTCCGCTTCCAAAGATAACCGGTAGCCGGCTTACGAGCGCGGACTACTACATTATGTATTTCCATTGATTTTCTAATTCTTTTATTTTTTATATGACTTATTTGAAAAGTCAGTTATTCATAGATATGCTAGCAATTTGGACCATTCAAAATTATATGTATTTTCTATGTTTGACTACAAGAACTTTTTGATGCATTTAAGAAGAGAAAAAAGTGTAACGCACGATTGTTTCCGAAGCTATTTGAAATATCGATGCCCTTTTTGTATGTCTTTTTTCTATAACGAAATCTGTGTGAATGAAATGAAACGAAATGAACGAATGAAAATGTATGTGTGTGTATAATTTTTGTACAAATTAATGTTTTTTGTTCGAAAAAATGGTTTGTTTTGCAATTACAATCTTTTCAATCAACATCTAAAGTATAGTTATCAATTAAAAAAAGTGGTCCAAATTATCTGCACCTTATCGAAATCAAATTTTATACTTATATTTTATTATTTATTTATTTTGCATCTTTACTATTTTCGAAGTCGGTTTTTTTTTTTTCTTTTAAATGTGATAACCATTGGTCATTATATTTCAAATAGCGAGTGAGTCACAACGCAATCTTCACGGGAAGATAAGAATTTGCGCGCAGGCGATGCGAATGAACAAATGACCACTTATGGAATCGGGAAGTTCTTAATGTGATACCTATAGGTATCAAATGTGAAAAAAAAGCAACACCAAACAATGTCCACTACTAACCACGGGCACCCCACTCGCGAGCGAACGTAGCGAGCGAGAAAAAACAACCCCACTGGTTTTTTATTTTTTTTTATTTTTTTTTTTATTTATTTATTTATTTTATTTATTTTTTAATACCGGTAAATCTTATATTTATTATAATTATATCATATATTAATAACGTTTAGGGAAGCGCTCCCAAAATTCTATCCTTTCATAAAGATTACCCTTTTGAATTGTTTTTTTTAAAAAACTAAAAAACTACTCGGCCAAATGAGACCAAAATCTAATCAGCACCAAATTACCTCAATACCAATCCATGAAGTCATACATCACCAAGATCACGTCATTAGTGTGGGCGTTTTCGTTGACGAAAAATTTGACCACATACATACACACACACACACTGTGACGTTGCACGAGGGGGAAACTTTTCGGGTACTATCCTCCGAAGACGATAGTGTCCCCCAAGGCACGCACCTCTTCGGCACCCGGTCAGACAATCCTTCTGGTCACTATTTTCGGATGGTCGGAAAGGGAATAGATTTTATTTGGGCGCCAGGTGGCTTACGGCCACCACTCGTAGGACCAGGAAGATGTAAGAGTGTTTTAGGAAAATAGGTCTGATCGGATGAACCGGCAAAAGACCGCCGGCTAGACAGTCTCCTAAGGGAGTGACGGAGAGGCGGGGGTTCTTAGGTGAACAGTACGAACATACAAATCAGAGAGAGAGAGCACCAAATATTTCAGTTAACGAACAGAGAGAGTTTGTGACGTGGTCACAAGATCCACCCAAAAATTTCAAATTTAAGTAAAGAAGGCACGTGAATGCCCCTCTGGGCGGCCGGAAAGCGTATGTACCTGTTATTAATTAAGTATTTCCTGTTTTGCGAGCAACGCCTGGGTCGAGGCAACCCGGAATACAGAACAAACACCGTAGCGATGACGCAGTAGGACACCGCCAATCGGCATAGACACCGCTCAACGCTCACTTCGGTAATTGGCCGCCTAAGATAAGTGAGCCGACTCCGGAAGGACCTCCTGCGACGCTTCCGCATAGTACGGAAGGAAGAAGTAATCGGCGTCGCAACCTCCCCACCCGTTCGCCAGGTCCGTCGCTAGTGATGCGACTAGAAAGGCGTTAAACATCCGAGGAACAACAAAAATCGGAAAGACCTTGTTAACCAGCACGCATACGAACGGGAAATATCTGTGGAGGAGGAGAAGGAGCATAGAGTGTTCGACGGTATCTGTGAGAATCAAGTGAGAATAGTATGTCTGAGTGAGCGTAAAAATTGTTGTGAGCGAAATTTCGGCGGTGAATAATACCCGCAATTGATGCGTACCTGCGACGCGTCACGGAATCGACCGGCACGAGCCTCGATCGTGCGTGCGGCACGCGTGCTCGCTCTCTCGTGGTTCGATCGTCGACCTGATCGGTCACGTTTCGTTAGTATCGTTTAAACTAGAACTTGTTCTTGAGTATTGTACTATCGAGTATTGTCTGGTATAAGTTAGTTAGCTTCTCTTCCCTAAATTCTCGCGGGTGATATACACGAGCAAAGAAGGAGGAAGCGTTCCTGAGCGATTTGTCCGAGGAAGGTTAGCCGCCTGTGGCGGAAGGACATTGTCTGCGAACCAAATAGACAAAGAAAGAGTCTTCGAGTACGGTAAGCGACGACAAAGTCGGGTGTTTTCTGAAGCACGCTTTTATTGACTGGTGATGGGACCGTGGAGGATTTTGAGTAAAGTGTATTAAGTATTGTCTTCTCCGTATTAGTACCGCCGGCGCGTGGCCACGGCACACACGGTAGAAGAAATCGTTGAGTAAAGAATAATTGGTCGATTTTGCGATATCGAGTCCTCCTCGGGTTTTTCCCAT
The DNA here is from genome assembly GCA_916049575.1 of Ancistrocerus nigricornis. NCBI lineage: Eukaryota > Metazoa > Arthropoda > Insecta > Hymenoptera > Vespidae > Ancistrocerus > Ancistrocerus nigricornis. The sequence goes on along the minus strand of OU696667.1, from coordinate 18,039,378 downwards.
TTATTAATTGTAGAGACTTTGACCTTGCCGGCGTGGATCGCCTCTCAATACGACGACCTCGTCACGTATCGACCACTTGAGCTTTTAATTAATGTAATATCTTTTGTAAATTTCTTTTTCTATATATGTAAAGCGTGTATCTGAGGAATATTCCGTTATAGAAATATTCTCTTTTCGTACATTCCCAACGCTCGTTTCTTGCGTTCATACGACGTAGTCTTAGTCTTTGTGTATGCGCACGACCTCCGCCAAGGGCGAGGCGTCTTATTCTCTGTTTATTGAAGGCGCGTATTAGTTGAGAACTTTTGTATTACGTGTTATATTTTTTTGTAATATTTCGAATCTGTATATACGAACTATTTTTCCCATTTCGAATAATTGTCTCAGACGTTATCTGCCAAGAGATATCCTGTTTGATTGCTGGTGAGTCGAGCGGCGTAACCTCACGCCCCTTGTATGATCGCGTTAAGCGACGGGAGTTATATCGTTGTAACCGCTCGGACCTACCATCTACCTCTTCGCAACACGCTCTTAAAAATTTTAAATAAACTCTCTTTGTTCGTTAACCGAAATATTTGAGGTGCTCTCTCTCTAACTTGAATGTTCGTATTGTCTACCTAAGAACCCCCGCCTCTCCGTAACTCTTATAAGAGACTGTCTAGCCGGTGGTCTTGTGCCGGTTCATCCGATCAGACCTATTTCCTATAAATATTCCTACATCTTCCTGGTCCTCCGAGTGGTGGCCGTAAGTCACCTGGCGCCCAATTAAATCCTTATACATTTCCGAATATCCGAAAAGAGCGACCAGAAGGATTGTCTGACCGGGTGCCGAAGAGGTGCGTGCCTTGGGGGACACTATCGTCCTGAGGAGGATAGTTTGTCCAAGTTCCTCCTCGTGCAACGTCACAAAATTGGCGCCCAACGTGGGGCCCGAAGGAGTAAAAAAGAACGAGGTTCATTCTGTCTGCTATCTGAGAAAGAGAGAGAGCGTATTTTCTCCTATTATCTGAGAAAAGAGAGAGAGCGTATTTTCTCCTATTATCTGAGAAAAAGAGAGAGTATTGTCTGAGATTACCTGCGAAAAAGAGAGAGAGAGAGACTTTTCTTTTCGCGTTTGGACCATTCAAGAAGGAGTGATTATTGGTTGAATATCGAAGTGGGAAAAGTTCGTTAATTCTTAGTACATTTTCTTTCTTGGTTGTAGCGATCGTAAGAACGTACATTTTCTGTGAATAGCGGTACGTCCTATGTTGATAGTATATAAAAGGACGCCGCGCGTAAATAGCATAGGCTTCGAACAAGGAAGCGAACGTGAGCGTGGAAATAGTACGAATTTTTTTTTTCTTTCGCTTTGTTTCTTTGTGCTCTTATCTATTTTCTCGGTGCTTCGTCAAGCGACGTAGCCAGTTTGGTCGTTGCTTGAATACACGTTGGCATTCGGAAAAATTTTTTTTTTTTGCGCGACCGAGAATTTCTTTTTGTGGTTTCTTTTTGTTCACTTTTGCGTGTGTACCGGACTCCTCTATACAGAGTCACGGTTGTTTCGATAATTCATTATTTATTTAATTTATTTGATCCATAATTTGGCTGGTGAGACGTCGCGTATTGAGAGTCTCACGAGTTTGTGTGCGTGAGCGTGCTTGTCTGTGTGTGTTAATTTAATAAACCAGAGTACTGGTATCAGTGTGATCCTCCGAGTGTACCACTCAATTAGAGTGTATTAGTAAAATTCAGTGAGGGCCGGCTATGCTGGGGGACCTTCGGGCAACCGAAGTTTTGGAAACAAGTTCCTCCTTCTGACCGAAGCAAGAATTTTTTTTCTTGCAATAGCTTTGAGATAGGGCTTGCTGAGTGGTCCACGGGATTGATTATTTCGCGATTTTGTAAATGGTTCTTGGAGTCTCTAAGGAGGCCGATATTTTTTTTTGTTTTGTGGATTGACTCCCTTGTTGGAGAATTATTGTCTTGATATTTTTTTTTTTATATACATATCTAGCTTGATATATTTGCCCGCGGGTTCCCCTTACCCTTGCGAGGGATAACAGGACCAGAGAGAAGGCGGGAATCCAATAGAGATCATTAACGAGTGTAGCGAATTAAACTAGTACTTGAGTAGGATGGCTTCGCGATCGTTATCTGAGTGGGTCCGTTCATTATCTGAAGGTGAAGTTCATGCGGAGCTTAGTAAGAGACACTTGTCCACGGAGGGCATTCTACATACGTGCCGAATGCGCTTGCTGAAAGAGTTGAGGGCTATTGAAGCGGGGTCACCTTCGACACGTAGTGATCGTACGGGGGTGGACTTTCTAACACCAAGTAACGCTCCAACCCTCTTGGCTCAACCGACCGGCCCGTCTAACCCACAAACCCTCCCATCGGCCCCGGGGAAGGATCCGTCCCCACAGTTTAGTTCCTCGGCCTTAGCCTCCCGATTAGACGTCTATAATACCTTGACGCAGGGTGTCCACCGACCCCCTTCGCCAGAAGCACGGGTCTCTCCGGAGGAACTTGCCGCGTTGCATCGAGAAGCGGTGCTTTTATCTAGTATGGTGGAATTAGATGGAGCGGATAACCCAGTAGATGACGACGCTGAGAGGAGAGAGTTCGAAGAATGGCGAGAATGGCGGAGAAATAGGGACCGCTTGAGAAACGTAGCGGATAGGAGAATTCAGGTCGCACCCCCTCGTAGGGACCCAGTAGAAGGGGCGCGTCCCAGTCGAACGTCGGCCGCCGGAGCATACGAGGTTATGCGACGATGGGGTCTTAGATTTTCCGGTCGACCAGAAGAGGATAGTGAAGCTTTCCTAGCACGTATATCTGAGGGGCAACTGTTGGTTCGATTACGCGATCAAGATATCTTGGCCTGTCTTCCTTTCTTTCTGTCAGGGATCGCGCTGTATTGGTTCCGGACACGTAGGCAGGAATTTCAAACTTGGGAGCAATTTGTACGAGCTTTTAGGAATCGCTTCCAGGAGGCGGACTTCCAGTACGCCTTGAGAGAGGAATTAACCCGTCGAACTCAGGGAGAGCATGAGTCGGTGGTAGATTATCTGACATGCGTAAGGGCGATGTCTGAGCGAGTACTTCCACCGTTACACGCGTCCGAGCTAGTGAGGTTAGCGCATAGGAATATGCTACCACGGCTCCAGATTACTATTCACCTTTCTTCAATCGCCAACTTAGACCATCTCGAGGAAGTAGCTTCTCGTGTCGAGCGTAGTTACCAGCTCACCAAAACATTCCGACCGCCTCCGTTGCCTGAACGATCCCTGTTACCTGATTTGGCGTACCATGCACCCAAGCCGCAGCGAAGGACCGCCCATCTCTCTACCATGGATGAGCACTTTGAGCGCTGGCAATGCCCCGAAGTGCCGATCGAGTCTCATGACCCGCCTGCTGTAACCAGACCTTCTCCAGCACCTTTACTAGCGGTGACCGACAAAGAACCTTCCTCTCAGATAGGGGGCAATCCGGCCCCCGTGCCTAGGCTTCGTGATGTCAACTCGACATGTTTCAACTGCTCACAATCCGGTCATATGGCTCGCGACTGTCCGCGTCCATTACGCCGGCGATGCTATAGATGTGGGAAAAACGGATATACGGTTAGAACGTGTCCGATCTGCACGGGAAAAGGCGAAGGGAGTCGTTAAAACGCGCGGCAGCGTCTCCCCAGATCCGAAACGCGCCTAAACCAACTCTAGAGTCCCCAGGGAAAATGACTGCTCGCCCTCTGGGCCACGAAAATGACGGCCTACTACTTTTTATCACCATCACCGTACATGGTCACCCCGTCAAAGCGTTAGTGGATACGGGCGCCAGCCGTACCTTCATTGGGTCACGTGTTATCTCGTTAGCTAAGGCCTTAAGATTGCCCGTTATTAAGACATTACCTGCTCAAGTATCCCTGGCCACCGGATCCGTGGAGGAGGTCGATGAAGAAGTAACGTTACCTGTCGATCTACGCGGTCATTTCAAGTGTATCACTGTCCGACTGTTACCTTCGCTAGCGTTTGATTGTCTGTTAGGTCTCGATTTCCTCCGTTCTTTCGGAATGCACATCGATTTTGAGGAGCTTCGGTGGAGCTTGAAAACTAATCCGTTCCGTACTTTCCCCTTTGAAGAGGAAGATAATTCCAACGTAAATTCCCTGTGCTGTGTGGGAATCAAGGAGCTCAGCGCACAACAACGAGAGCAGTTAGATAGTTTTCTGAGGGCGGAATTAACTGAATCTGCCGATAATCCGGGGCTAACCACCCTGATTGAACACCGTATTGACGTCGGGAATAGCCCACCGATTAAACAGAGATATAGGATCGTGTCTCCTAAGATCCACGAGGCGATCACGGCCGAAGTCGACAAGATGCTAAAAGAAGGGATCATCGAACCATCCGCGAGCGAATGGTCTACACCCATAGTAATGATCCGCAAACCAACCGGAGCGTATAGATTCTGCCTGGATTTCCGAAAATTAAACAGCGTATCGAAGAAGGATGCTTATCCCCTTCCTTACATGAGCGCGATCTTGGATAAGTTACGTCGAGCTAAATATATCTCTACAATCGATCTCAAGCAAGCCTACTTCCAAATCCCTTTAGCCGAAGATAGCAAGGAGTTGACGGCGTTCACGGTACCTGGCCGTGGCTTATTCCACTTTCGTCGTATGCCGTATGGGTTGACAGGCGCTCCAGCTACCTTCCAAAGGCTGTTAGATCGGTTGATCGGTCCTGAAATGGAGCCTTACGCGTTTGCTTATCTGGACGACATCATCGTAGTAACGGAAACCTTCGAGGAACACCTGACTTGGTTACGACGAGTAGTCCGGAAAATTACCTCTGCTGGATTAATCATTAATCCGGACAAATGTGAATTTTGTCGCTCGTCGGTACGTTATCTGGGATTCATAGTCAACCATAATGGTTTGCAAGTCGACTCGGACAAAGTACAGCCGATTTTAGATTATCCACCGCCACAGAACCTGAAACAACTACGCCGTTTCCTGGGAATGTCCTCGTGGTATAGGCGGTTTATTCCGGACTTTGCCTCCTTGATTGCTCCGTTGACACTGTTGTTAAAGAAAGGTCGGAAGTGGCAGTGGAGTGTTGATCAAGAACGAGCATTCGACGCCGTGCGATCCCATTTAATGCAAGCACCAACACTGGCTTGTCCAGATTTCTCCCTGCCGTTCACCCTCCAAACCGACGCTAGTTCCGTAGGGCTCGGCGCCGTGCTTACCCAAAGTCGAGATGGCGTAGAACATGTAGTAGCTTACGCGAGTCGCACGCTTACAGATCCGGAGCGAAAGTATAGTGTCACCGAGAAAGAATGTCTGGCGGTTATCTGGGCCGTGGAAAAGTTTCGTTCATACCTGGAAGGTTATCGGTTCACCGTGATAACAGACCACAGTAGCTTGCGTTGGCTGAATAATTTGAAAGACCCAACGGGACGACTCGCTAGATGGTCCTTGCGTCTCTTAGAATACGACTTTGAGATCATTCATCGAAAAGGGAGTCTGCACCAAGTGCCTGACGCGCTATCAAGATTGATGGAGACGTCCGCATCGTTAGCAGCAGCGGGAGAAAGAACGAAAGGAAATCCCGCCAAGTTATCTGAACCGGTCCCGGCTCAATATGATCAATGGTATATTTCGAAATTTCGAGCAGTATCTGAACGACCTGACTCCTTCCCGGAATGGAAGATCCAAGATGGCAATCTTTACCTCCATAGGAAAGATCCTCGTCTAGTAGACGTGTTGCCTGCGGTGGAGGAATGGAAACTCGTAGTACCTGAACCCCTGCGCGGGCAGATCTTCGCGGAGAATCACGACGCGCCCCAAGCTGGACACCTTGGGGTGGAGAAGACGTACAAACGCATTGCGTCGCGCTACTTTTGGCCTAGTCTTTTCCGAGAAGTAGTACGTTATGTTCGAGGGTGTGTTGTCTGTCAGAAGACCAAGGTTTCGCAACAGCCTCCATCCGGTTTAATGCAACCACGGAAACTACGAGAACCTTGGGATACCGTGGCTGCCGACGTGATAGGCCCGCTACCCAGAAGTAAAGGGGGAAATTGTTATCTGCTAGTGTTTCAAGACCTACTCTCCAAGTGGATTGAGTGCCGCGCGCTCCGCACCGCCACCGGCGCTTCCGTCAGCAAAGCCTTGCGAGAACTCATTATCAATAGATGGGGAGCTCCGCGTGTCCTGTTAACGGACAATGGTACCGAGTTTGTAAATCGCACGCTAAAAGACGTGGCCACTGAATGCGGGATTCGCCTGGGTACCACACCAGTCTATCATCCCCAGGCAAACCCAGTCGAGCGAGTCAATCGCGTTCTGAAGACCATGATATCTGCGTTCCTGAAAGAGAAGCATTCGGAATGGGACCGATACTTAGGAGAGTTCCAGTTTGCCTATAACACCGCCCATCATTCTTCCCTTGGTTGCAGCCCTGCTATGTTAAACTTCGGTAGGGAACCGCTTCCCCAGCGCGCTCTTTTCAAAGGCCTCCCCGGATCCGCTCCGGACGATGAGCCGCCTAGCTGGCTGGATAGGATGCAACGCATTTCCCGACTACAGACTAGGGTTAGGGAGCAGCTGCAAAAAGCTCAACAACGGCAGACCCATTCTTACAATCTTCGTCGGAGAAACGTTCAATTTAGCGTAGGTGACCTGGTGTTAACTCGAAGCCATCCGCTCTCCTCTGCGACTAAGAAATTTGCCTCGAAACTGGCTCCCAAGTTCGAGGGTCCATATAGGATAGCTAAAGTACTGTCGTCCACCGTGTACGCGGTAGAAGGACCTCCCGGTAGAGGTAATGTTAAAGTACACGTTAATGATCTCAAGAAGTACCATACCCGTGAAAACCCATCCCGATAAAATCCGTTCAAGGTGTATCTGTTCGATCTATGGTTACCTTTTTGTTTTCTTCTCTTCTCTATCTAGTAGCAAGGGCTAGAAGAAGTTATCTGAGGCGCGACTTACAGTGACGTATTCATCTCTCTCTATCTACGGAAAGATATCGGCATAGGGTGTTATCTGTCGTCAAACTGGAGCCCAACATGGACGCCTTCGGGCACCTAATCGACGAGATCTTTAATCTGCCGGGGTTCTTGCCATCGTTATCCCAGGCAAAACGGTCTAGTTGGGCCGAGGCGTGTCGGTTAAGCGTGGATCCGACTAAAGTAGATGTATCCACGCAGACTGACGAGAACTGCCTGCTGACGGACGTCCGGGAGCCTGACGAGTCCCAGGAATACCTGAGCTGCACCGAGGAAGGTCCGGGAATTAAGGAGGACCTCCTGGATTCAAGTGTCAACCCCGTCGCCGACATGTCTGTCTCCGAGTTGGGAGGCCAAGTATCTGATATCAGTGGCACCGAGATGTCTACAAACTCCGACCCCGAAGAAGATCTCTTCACACGCGACCACACTGTCCTATACCCCGTGTATGAGGATGAGGAAGCCGTGGTGTGGTGCGACACCAAAAACCCACCCGAATCCTGGGGCCCGTGTGACCCTGACGGGGAGACGATTATCTGTGAGGAGACGATTATCTGTGAGGAAGCGTCCAAGCCGACGATTTTTAACCACCTCACTCTCAAGGCCAGCGACCTGGAAATGTTGCACCCGCGCTACCGCCATGTTGCCTCCATGACTGTCTGGGATTTCATCCCCACCTTCGATGACACGAGGTGTGGGATGACTCGACGCGTTCCTCCACCTCCCGTCGAGCCGAAACCTTCTGCGTTTCCACGCACCACGTCCGTCTCCACGCTGGCTTCGGAATACGATTATCCCGCGCCAAAATCCTCAAGCTTGTTGGAACCCATCCCAGAGGCTCCAATATGGTGTTTCAATTGCCACCGGCACGGCCATCATTACCATAGATGTCCCGAACCACGAGGCCGATTTTGTTACGGATGCGGTGCGCCGGACGTCACAATGCGCGAATGCGCGCAATGTTCGGAGGTGTGGTTATCTCGACACCCATATTATCGCAAGGCGCCGTAAAGGAGTTATCTGACTATCTCTGGGGGAGAAGGAGGATCAAAAGCCACGTCAACTGTTGTCTGCAGTCCTAGTCATGTAAAATAGCCCACTAGGTAAAACCCTTCGGAAGAGGGAGAAGAGGTTATCTGAGGAAAAAGTATTGAGTATGGTTAATCGGCTCCTACATCGTTAGTTCCAAGGGAGGGCCTATAAAGCCCCTCGCGAGTCTCCAAGAAACCATCGCACACGTAGAGACCGTATCTGTTTGAATGACGGTCGGTTATCTGTAAGAATGGTCTGTATCGTAGGGTGTATGTCTGAACCCGTTTAGGACTGTAATGTATAGTCTGCAATATATTTTTCTTTATGCCATTTAAGTCCGGATTGAGGTGGTGTTTTCACGATTTTTAGACAATCATATGAAAACTATTGTCAATACTTTCTTCACTATTTATGGAAAACATTCCAAATATATCCGCTTCCCGTTTCGTTACAGTAAGAATAGTATTTCTTCACAGTATAAAGGCTTCATGTTCTTCGCTAGTTATAGAAAATTATACTTTTTTTCTAAATCCGAAACAAAATTATAGAGAAACAGGTCGTATGTATATAAAAGGCGTATGTATGTATTATTGCAGAATATGCATAATATTATATTATTGTATATGCATGTATCAACGTTGCGATGAAGTAATAATATATATTCTTTTTTTGCAGGATATTCTCGCGGACGGGGCCACGCGCGCCAAAGAGGGGCGGGCAGATCACGGGCCGCGTGGTACGCAGCCCGTGGTCGCCGCCGCGAATATATAAATAGAAACAAAAAAAAAAACATCATAAAAAAAAATTATTATTATTTCAATTAATGGAGTAATTAATATAAATAAAAAATCATTTACTTAAAATACTATTACTACTATTTCTATTACTTCTTAGAAAAAAAATTTTTAACAAAAAAAAAACCGACTTCGAAAATAGTAAAGATGCAAAATGGGAAACGTAATAAAAATAATTTGGAATTATGTGAATTTTGAAACAATATGTTAATAAATAACCGATAGAAGTAAAAAATAGCAAAAGCAAATTTCCGTTCTTGAAGTGTAATTTACAGTTAAACGATCAATATTAGAGGAAAGTAGGGTACTGTGGACCACTGCAGATAATATGGACCACTGTAATATTTTAATAACTAATAACACTATCTCTTTGGAAATACTGCGCACTAGAAGTAAACCATGACAACATAAAACAATGACATTTGTCACGCGGTTTTCATGGTGATTGTGCGGATGATAGAGTAATTAGTGAAATTGATTTTAGCAAAAGTTTTTCAGTAAGTGTACAATTTCGTTATATCTGACTTATTATTCATTAAATTTTTTTCATTTAATTCATTCAATTAAATTTTGTTTGTAATCGCGTATAACTATTACTATACATACCTACTTTATTGTTGTACCCGCGAGTCGCCTAAGCGACACAGTAGTATCATATTCAAGGCCGCCTTCCGAAGAGGCGACCCAAAAGTAATGTGTAAGCATTGCATCACCCAAGCGCCTGGACATCGCGAGTCCCGAGCCTAAGATGCAATTCAGCGATTCTCCCTTCTTAGCACCGAACGCTAAGGAGTGGCACGCGTAGAAGCGAGGAAACGAAGAGACAGATCATCGAGAGCGAGCAAAGAGTTAGGAGGGTTACTTGTGCCTCACCAATAACCAGTTATTTAATAAAAGTCATACTTATACTCAAGAAGAACCTGATCTATACCTCAAACACCACCTTCCTTCCGCTTCCAAAGATAACCGGTAGCCGGCTTACGAGCGCGGACTACTACATTATGTATTTCCATTGATTTTCTAATTCTTTTATTTTTTATATGACTTATTTGAAAAGTCAGTTATTCATAGATATGCTAGCAATTTGGACCATTCAAAATTATATGTATTTTCTATGTTTGACTACAAGAACTTTTTGATGCATTTAAGAAGAGAAAAAAGTGTAACGCACGATTGTTTCCGAAGCTATTTGAAATATCGATGCCCTTTTTGTATGTCTTTTTTCTATAACGAAATCTGTGTGAATGAAATGAAACGAAATGAACGAATGAAAATGTATGTGTGTGTATAATTTTTGTACAAATTAATGTTTTTTGTTCGAAAAAATGGTTTGTTTTGCAATTACAATCTTTTCAATCAACATCTAAAGTATAGTTATCAATTAAAAAAAGTGGTCCAAATTATCTGCACCTTATCGAAATCAAATTTTATACTTATATTTTATTATTTATTTATTTTGCATCTTTACTATTTTCGAAGTCGGTTTTTTTTTTTTCTTTTAAATGTGATAACCATTGGTCATTATATTTCAAATAGCGAGTGAGTCACAACGCAATCTTCACGGGAAGATAAGAATTTGCGCGCAGGCGATGCGAATGAACAAATGACCACTTATGGAATCGGGAAGTTCTTAATGTGATACCTATAGGTATCAAATGTGAAAAAAAAGCAACACCAAACAATGTCCACTACTAACCACGGGCACCCCACTCGCGAGCGAACGTAGCGAGCGAGAAAAAACAACCCCACTGGTTTTTTATTTTTTTTTATTTTTTTTTTTATTTATTTATTTATTTTATTTATTTTTTAATACCGGTAAATCTTATATTTATTATAATTATATCATATATTAATAACGTTTAGGGAAGCGCTCCCAAAATTCTATCCTTTCATAAAGATTACCCTTTTGAATTGTTTTTTTTAAAAAACTAAAAAACTACTCGGCCAAATGAGACCAAAATCTAATCAGCACCAAATTACCTCAATACCAATCCATGAAGTCATACATCACCAAGATCACGTCATTAGTGTGGGCGTTTTCGTTGACGAAAAATTTGACCACATACATACACACACACACACTGTGACGTTGCACGAGGGGGAAACTTTTCGGGTACTATCCTCCGAAGACGATAGTGTCCCCCAAGGCACGCACCTCTTCGGCACCCGGTCAGACAATCCTTCTGGTCACTATTTTCGGATGGTCGGAAAGGGAATAGATTTTATTTGGGCGCCAGGTGGCTTACGGCCACCACTCGTAGGACCAGGAAGATGTAAGAGTGTTTTAGGAAAATAGGTCTGATCGGATGAACCGGCAAAAGACCGCCGGCTAGACAGTCTCCTAAGGGAGTGACGGAGAGGCGGGGGTTCTTAGGTGAACAGTACGAACATACAAATCAGAGAGAGAGAGCACCAAATATTTCAGTTAACGAACAGAGAGAGTTTGTGACGTGGTCACAAGATCCACCCAAAAATTTCAAATTTAAGTAAAGAAGGCACGTGAATGCCCCTCTGGGCGGCCGGAAAGCGTATGTACCTGTTATTAATTAAGTATTTCCTGTTTTGCGAGCAACGCCTGGGTCGAGGCAACCCGGAATACAGAACAAACACCGTAGCGATGACGCAGTAGGACACCGCCAATCGGCATAGACACCGCTCAACGCTCACTTCGGTAATTGGCCGCCTAAGATAAGTGAGCCGACTCCGGAAGGACCTCCTGCGACGCTTCCGCATAGTACGGAAGGAAGAAGTAATCGGCGTCGCAACCTCCCCACCCGTTCGCCAGGTCCGTCGCTAGTGATGCGACTAGAAAGGCGTTAAACATCCGAGGAACAACAAAAATCGGAAAGACCTTGTTAACCAGCACGCATACGAACGGGAAATATCTGTGGAGGAGGAGAAGGAGCATAGAGTGTTCGACGGTATCTGTGAGAATCAAGTGAGAATAGTATGTCTGAGTGAGCGTAAAAATTGTTGTGAGCGAAATTTCGGCGGTGAATAATACCCGCAATTGATGCGTACCTGCGACGCGTCACGGAATCGACCGGCACGAGCCTCGATCGTGCGTGCGGCACGCGTGCTCGCTCTCTCGTGGTTCGATCGTCGACCTGATCGGTCACGTTTCGTTAGTATCGTTTAAACTAGAACTTGTTCTTGAGTATTGTACTATCGAGTATTGTCTGGTATAAGTTAGTTAGCTTCTCTTCCCTAAATTCTCGCGGGTGATATACACGAGCAAAGAAGGAGGAAGCGTTCCTGAGCGATTTGTCCGAGGAAGGTTAGCCGCCTGTGGCGGAAGGACATTGTCTGCGAACCAAATAGACAAAGAAAGAGTCTTCGAGTACGGTAAGCGACGACAAAGTCGGGTGTTTTCTGAAGCACGCTTTTATTGACTGGTGATGGGACCGTGGAGGATTTTGAGTAAAGTGTATTAAGTATTGTCTTCTCCGTATTAGTACCGCCGGCGCGTGGCCACGGCACACACGGTAGAAGAAATCGTTGAGTAAAGAATAATTGGTCGATTTTGCGATATCGAGTCCTCCTCGGGTTTTTCCCATTTATTAATTGTAGAGACTTTGACCTTGCCGGCGTGGATCGCCTCTCAATACGACGACCTCGTCACGTATCGACCACTTGAGCTTTTAATTAATGTAATATCTTTTGTAAATTTCTTTTTCTATATATGTAAAGCGTGTATCTGAGGAATATTCCGTTATAGAAATATTCTCTTTTCGTACATTCCCAACGCTCGTTTCTTGCGTTCATACGACGTAGTCTTAGTCTTTGTGTATGCGCACGACCTCCGCCAAGGGCGAGGCGTCTTATTCTCTGTTTATTGAAGGCGCGTATTAGTTGAGAACTTTTGTATTACGTGTTATATTTTTTTGTAATATTTCGAATCTGTATATACGAACTATTTTTCCCATTTCGAATAATTGTCTCAGACGTTATCTGCCAAGAGATATCCTGTTTGATTGCTGGTGAGTCGAGCGGCGTAACCTCACGCCCCTTGTATGATCGCGTTAAGCGACGGGAGTTATATTGTTGTAACCGCTCGGACCTACCATCTACCTCTTCGCAACACGCTCTTAAAAATTTTAAATAAACTCTCTTTGTTCGTTAACCGAAATATTTGAGGTGCTCTCTCTCTAACTTGAATGTTCGTATTGTCTACCTAAGAACCCCCGCCTCTCCGTAACTCTTATAAGAGACTGTCTAGCCGGTGGTCTTGTGCCGGTTCATCCGATCAGACCTATTTCCTATAAATATTCCTACATCTTCCTGGTCCTCCGAGTGGTGGCCGTAAGTCACCTGGCGCCCAATTAAATCCTTATACATTTCCGAATATCCGAAAAGAGCGACCAGAAGGATTGTCTGACCGGGTGCCGAAGAGGTGCGTGCCTTGGGGGACACTATCGTCCTGAGGAGGATAGTTTGTCCAAGTTCCTCCTCGTGCAACGTCACAAGTTTATTATAAAATTTTAGAAGGTGTGTTGCAAAGAGGACGATGTTACTTCCGAGCGGTTACAATTATGTAACTCCCGTCGCGTACCGCGATTATACAAGGATCGTGATGTTACTCCGCTCGGTTCCAGTTAATTCAAATAATGTTTCTCGTCGCCGATAAATCTCCATACAAGCACTCGAAAAGGGAAAAATTGTTCGTTAACAATCTTTAAAGATAGTACATAAAATATACCAAGAAATACTAGAGTTCTTCGCTACGCCTCGCTTTCCATAAACAAAGAACAAGGCACTTCGCCCTTGACGGGGGTCACGCGCCGATACTAAAACAAAGACTATATCGTACGATCGTGAGGAACGAGCGTTGGAAATGTACGTACTTGAATATTTCTAAAACGGAATATTCTTTAAATTTACGCTGTACGATAAACAGAGAGATACAAAAGATAACCATACGAGAAAATAATATAATACAATGTGCTCAAGTGGTTGATCGGACCACGGTCGTCGTATTGAGAGGCGATCCACGCCGGCAAGGTCAAAAGATCTATACGCAATAAATGGGAACAAACCGAGGAGGGATCGATTTTACAAAATCAAATAATTAATTTTTATTCCAAAGAGTTCTTCTACCGTGCGTGTACCGTGACCAACGCGTCGGCGGTACTAATAAGGAGAAGATAATCCAAAAACTACAACTTTACCAACAAACCTCCTCGGTCCCATTACCGGTCAAAAGAAAATGGAAGACGGCAAAACCACCCAACTCCGTCTTCTCTTACCGTGCTTGCAGCCTTTCACTTATTGCTCGGCTCGTCGACGACGTCCTTCCACCACGGGGCTACCTTACCCCGACGAGAGCCTCGAAACGCTTCCTTCTCGGTTCCTCGTGTTCACACTCGCGAGAGTTTAAGAAGAGAAGCTACGTTAACTCAGATACTACGTTAACTCAGATACTATGTTTCGAGAATTCAACTTCTAGTACAACAATACGTAATCAAAAACGTGACCGTTCAGGTCAGTGATCAAACCACGAGAGAGCGAGCACGCGTGCCGCACGCACGATCGAGGCTCGTGCCGGTCGATCCCGTGACGCGTCGCAGGTACGCATCAATTGCGGGTATTATTCACCGCCGAAATTTCGCTCACAACAATTTTTACGCTCACTCAGACATACTACGCTCACTTGATTCTCACAGATACCGTCGAACACTCTATGCTCCTTCTCCTCCTCCACAGATATTTCCCGTACGTACGCATGCTGGTTAACAAGTTCTTTCCGACTTTTGTTGTTCCTCGGATTTTTAACGCCTTTCTAGTCGCATCACTAGCGACGGACCTGGCGAACGGGTGGGGAGGTTGCGACGCTGATTACTTCTTCCTTCCGTACTACACGGAAGCGTCGCAGGAGGTCCTTCCGGATTCGGCTCACTTATCTTTGGCGGCCAATTGCCGAGGTGAGCGTTGAGCGGCGTAGATGCCGATTGGCGGTGTCCCACTACGTCATCGCTACGGTGTTCATTCGGTACTCCGGGTTGCCTCTACCCAGGCGTTGCTCGTAAAATAGGAAATACTTAATTAATATCATATGTATTTGCTTTCTGGCCGCCCAGAGGGGCATTCACGTGTCTTCTCTTCCTTTAATTTGAAATTTTTGGGTGGATCTTGTGACCACGTCACAACACACACACACACACATACAGACTATAAGCCGAAAATGGTCAGAAAATGTTGAGATGACCTTGAAATGTCAACATCTATCAAAAAATCGATTTTCGATTTTCGGGGTCATTACAATAACTTCCCGGTAATCGGGAAGTTAATAATGAACATTTTGTAAAAGATAGCTGGCAATTTAAAGAATTTATTGATGGAGTTTCCTTACCGGACAATCATTATTTAATATCGTTGGATGTCACAGCGCTGTTCACGAACATCCCCATAAAATTGGTAATAGCTGCAATTAAAAAGAATTGGGATAAAATCAAGATACATACAAAGATTTCACAAACCTCATTTGTAGACGCAGTTAAATTTGTTATGGATGCAACAACTTTCAATTTCAACAACATAACCTATAAACAAATTTTTGGAAGCCCTATGGGCTCCCCATTATCTCCAGTCTTATGTGAATTAGTTATGGAACAATTACAAGAATTTTGTTTTAAAAAATTACCGTTTAAACTCCCTTTCTTTAAAAGATACGTTGATGACATCTTCACTGCTATTCCTAGGGGCTCGTTATACAGTATTCTAACAACTTTCAATTCCTACAATCAAAAGCTACAGTTTACTTTTGAGGAAGAAATAGATAATAAAATCAGTTTTTTAGATATTTTACTCACCCGTAATAACAATAAAATCATTTGTAACTGGTTTCACAAAAAAACGTGGTCTGGAAGATATTTGAATTTTCATTCAACACATCCTGTTGAGAACAAGATTGCACTCATTAAGGGTTTAGTGGATAGAGCTTTCAAACTATCAGATATCTCATATCGTACCGATAACATTAACCTAATAAAAGAAACACTTAAAAACAATAGTTATCCATCGTATTTCGTTGACAACATTATAAAGCAAAGGATACACGAACTATATCATCCGGTTGAATGTATGAAGACTAGACAACTAAAAAGGGAAAGGATGGGTGAGCGCTCATGGTCAAACATGGGTGTTATCCCTTTCATACCGGGTCTTAGTCATAGTATTGGATCTATTTTTAAGCGATACAATTACCATCTTACTTACACCTCACACTGTACGCTTAGATCCATTTTCAAATCAACTAAGGATAAACTTTGCAAAGATAAAACGCCGAATGTTGTATACAAATTTAATTGTAACACGTGTCAGAAATGCTACGTAGGTGAAACTAGCCAATACCTTTCATGTCGTATTAACCAACATAAGCTAAGCATAACTCATCCACACAACCATCACACGGATGTAGTTAATCATTTTTTAGATACTGGCCATACTTTCGATCTTACTAACGTAGACATTCTCCATCGCGAAAGCGATTTAAGAAAAAGGAGAATAGCAGAAACATTTCATATCATGTTAAATAACACCGTTAACACTCGTACAGAAATTAATGAGGTAAATGATTATTTTTCCAACATCATCAAACTTTTCGTTTGATCGTAGGTTTCATATGATACCTCCTGTATAATTTTCATTAAATTTCATTAATTTTTGTATATAAAGTACGTTTCTCGTTTCGAATTTTGGCGCCACTCTTAGCGATTTGACGACATGGTTTGCGCATATAGGATTGGTCAGCGGATCCACGTAGGTTTCGGTATTTCTTCGTATCCCCTCTTTTACACTTGAAGGAGTGCGGGAGGTTTCAAAACAACTTAAGCATCGGTTGATGTAAATAACTTTCACACGATCTCTACACCCACCACCTGGATTGAGCGTTAAATTCGAAATCGTACACACCACGAGAGGGGGAAAAAAAGCATTTACGGGTATAATAACCTTCCTCACTTTTACAACGGTCGCCAAAGAGAATAGGAGCACGATGTGGTGTCCACAGCTAGAAAGCACATAATACCAGTGCACGTATAAGTGATTGTTAATTGCATTTTATGTAAAAAAAAAAAAAAAAATTTTCTCTATCTTTTATTGGCTCAACATGTGTACCAAAATTTCCGCTAAGTTTTTATGTCGCAATATCACGTAAGTAACATATTAGAACATGTTAGCCGTGCTCTAATTTGTTGTATTTTTCTTTAATTATTCTTACACCAACCTTTTTAATTTTTCAGAAATTAAATAAGGATGGTGTAGGTTTTATTTAACTGTATATTTTTTAGTCCTCTGAAGAGGGCCATAAACTAGTGGCCGAAACGTTGGGATGAAGAAACTACTTTTAAATTAAGTACATCCATCTTTTAACATAAAACTTTTTTCATTGTTTTTGTAATTTAAACATTTATGTAATTTATTGTTTTTAACGTTTTCAAAAACGACCGCAACAAACGCCAAACATATTTTCCTTTAATTATAATTGAATTTCGGTCAGATTATTAAAATTATTAAATAATTGCATCTTAGGCTCGGGACTCGCGATGTCCAGGCGCTTGGGTGATGCTATGCTTACACAATACTTTTGGGTCGCCTCTTCGGAAGGCGGCCTTGAATATGATACTTACTGTGTCGCTTAGGTGACTCGTGGGTACAACAGTAATTATAATGATGGTAATGATTTGTAGGATGCATTGTTAAGATATGAGACGGATGAACCTTGCGTACAAATTGAAGTACCTAATGAAGGTTCACTTGAGGCTTTGAAGGATTCTTAAACATTTAATTATGATGCTACGCTTGGTCTTTTGACTACACGGAAGTCAGAGCACGATAGGAAAAAGTTCTAAAATCAACTACTAATCGAGTACGTATATCCAATTTGATAGTTGGTGTATTTTTATATATATATATACATTTATTAAGAAAATTTACATATATATTCTATTCTAGGCAGGTGAACTTATTTGGAATAAAGACCTAACAACATAAGCTAGTTATTTGACAGCAGTTACATCATGGTCTGTACAAGATAGATTTACTGTACATCATATCTACTGAGCATTGTCATTTCCAAATTACCTTATTAATCTCCAATATTACATAAATATTAGAAATATATCGTGTACCAAGAATTGTATAATCAACGTTTTAATAAATAAACTATTTCGTCATCATGTAAACTGAGCATTATCATTTCAAAATTACCTTATTACTTTTCCATATTATATAAATCTTAAAAAGATATTGTGTCCAAAGTTGCACATAAAGTCAGAAGTAAATTAAAGTTAGTTGCGAAGGATTTTACATATTTTTTCAAAATTTTTGTCCAACCGTCTGTCATTTGCAATTTCAAATTTACTACGTCCGATCTATTCCGTTTTCTTCATGATCTGTATTCATAGCAGATGCTCAATTTGTTTCTCTTTCGTAGTGAGAAACTGAATATATCGATTCTCACCTTTTTACGATCATCTCCCGTAATTTTAGATTTGAGTCAAATTGTTTACCCTGATTGGTGCAAGCGATGCTATACAAGAAAATAGTCGTATCACAATGAATATAACCGACTCGGAAGTTTTTAGTGACTTTTTTCATAAATTAAAAAATGAAGTGGTAGCTTTGACCTATATTTATAGCACATGGCCTATTTCCTTCTTTGCCTTGGCGGCGATCGCACGCGCCCAAATTCGGTAAGTACCTGTTAACAATTTATATGCTTAATTTATTTAAAATTTACTGTCCCATACATTAAGCTTTCCGTAATATTACGCAAACGTGGCCAACTATTTAATTTGTATTTTTTGTTAAGAACGGATAGTTCCGCGCATTTCTCTCTATATAGTAATATAAGTGACCGCGCATGCGAGGAGCGGGATGTAGCTCGGGCGTTTCCGCCTATGCTCGGGAGCCTTCGAGAACGACGACCACGCGGACGCCCACTCGCAGGCCAGTCGTTGTATTGTGAAAACCGTTGTAATAAAAGCCTACTTAAAATCTCTTTTCTATTCACACACCATCCTGCTCTAACAGGGTATGGGCCCAGTGCGCGCTTCCAGTGCGAAAAATAGGGGGTGCAGTTCCGAAAAGGTCCCACCCCCTATTGAGCTCATTTTTTGTGTGAAGTTAGTATACATAGAGATAAGTAAAAAACCAAAAGGATTTTTGGCGCGTCGCAACCGTTTTGGAATTATCGGGTTTTTTATTTTCGATTTTCGATATCCGTGAAAATAATGTTAAATCCATGGAATTTTAATGAAAATTGATTAGTATGTATATAAAAAAGCATAAAATATCTAATTAAATGTCTCACTAATGTATAATAATAATAATGTTATTAAAAAAAAAAGTGCACGTGTCGAGACTCGATCACAGAACCTTTGGGTTACTAGGCTAACCCGCTGTCGCGGGTAAACGAGGTCCCCGTGTTAGTTCAATACATTCCGCAAGATGGATTCTCAATAGAATCCTTCTCGTTGTTGAATTATTGAATTAAAATAATATATGTTAAAGGACCCCGCACAATCCTTATGGGAAATGGCTCTCGGCTAAATTTTACGAAACTCAGGCAAATGATAGCTCTTGACATGTAGATTAAAAGTGTCAATGGGTACAAAGCTTGAAAGTCAATAGTTTATGATATACAACCCCCCCAAGTTGAAGTTTTTATCCTTCTGGTACGTAGCGTAAATACAACTAGCAATGTTCTTTTTGATGGTATTTATATAGTATATGCATATAAGCATACATATATTGTAACGTAACGCATGAAATAAGGTTAGAATAATTAATATTGAAAGGAATCGGATGAGAAATAGAAATAGGCAGGCGAGGAAATTAGATTAAGCGGACAATAGAGCATAGATAATATAAGAAACGGGAGGCAGGCTAAATTTAGATTTCGAAAAGTCGTCAACAAGAAAGAAATGGTAGAAGAAATCGAGACGGTTAGAAACGAGGAAGCCCGAGCGGTGACGGCGCGTGCCGATGTCGATCGGCAAGTTCAGGGCCGAGCGAGGCCAACGGCGCGCGACGAAAGGTTCACACGGGGGGGACCCAATTAGAAAATAAAAATTCGAATCTCGAAATGAGGAAAGAATGGGAAGAGCCCTTTATATAGCGAAGGAACGCGTAGCTCCAGAGGACCGAGAATTTTCTCAAAGTTTCGAAGAGTTATAGTGTTGCGATAAATCTAAAATTTCGGAGTGCAAAGCAAGTGTTTGATTTAAAATCATTTAGGCGTGTGTGTCGGCGCCAGGGCAATCAAAAGCGAGGTAGCTGTTGATCCAATTAGGCAACAAAAGCGTGACATCGTTACAAAGTCTCCTCAGATAAGTGTCAACAATTCTTGTGTACATCCTAAATCCCAGTAATATAAGGCATAGGCTAAGTGTATGCGTGAGCGGCGTATATGAGAGGGTGTATGTGCGTGTGAAAATCGAGAGCGACGAAATATAAATAAACACGGGAGCGATCAGCTGTTCGAGCGCTGATAATAACAAAGGCATTAAAAGGCTTTAAATAAACGCAATTAAAGGGATATTTCGCGGAATTCATTTCATTTTCTTCCTACTTTCCACTGCCAGTCCCAAAAAGACCGAACGAGGAGAAAAAGTAGCGTACCGATAAGAAAGGTAAGAAAGGCGATACGTTACAATATATTGTGACGTTGCACGAGGAGGAACTTGGACAAACTATCCTCCTCAGGACGATAGTGTCCCCCAAGGCACGCACCTCTTCGGCACCCGGTCAGACAATCCTTCTGGTCGCTCTTTTCGGATATTCGGAAATGTATAAGGATTTAATTGGGCGCCAGGTGACTTACGGCCACCACTCGGAGGACCAGGAAGATGTAGGAATATTTATAGGAAATAGGTCTGATCGGATGAACCGGCACAAGACCACCGGCTAGACAGTCTCCTTAGGGAGTGACGGAGAGGCGGGGGTTCTTAGGTGCACAATACGAACATATAAATCAGAGAGAGAGAGAGTACCAATTTTTGTAGTTAACGAACAGCGAGAGTTTATTATAAAAAACTTAGAAGGGGTGTTGCAAAGAGTACGATGTTACTCCCGAGCGGTTACAATTAAATACTTCCCGTCGCGTATCGCGATTATACAAAAATCGGGATGCTACTCCGCTCGATTCCCAGGAAGTCAAATGATAGTTCTCTTAACCAATACGTCTCTATACGAGTACTCGAGATGGGACGAATGTTCGTTAATAAGCACTAAAGATAATACAGCAACTATAATACGAAATACAAAAGTTCTCAGTCACTACGCGCTTTCAATAAACAGATAACAATACACCTCGCCCTTGGCGGAGGTCGCGCGCTGCTACGAAGACAAAGACTGCGTCGTACAATCATAGAACGAGCGTTGGAAAAATACGTATCCGAATATTTCTAAAACGGAATATTCTTCAAATTTACGCTTTACGATTAAACTAAAGATACGCAAGAAATTCACATAACCATACGAGAAAAGAAGATAATACAATGTGCTCAAGTGGTTGATCGGGCCGCGGTCGTCGTATTGAGAGGCGATCCACGCCGGCAAGGTCGAAAGGTTTATACGCAATACATGGGAACCAACCGAGGAGGGCTCGATTTTACAAAATCGATTACTTGAGTTTATTCCAAAAGAAAAATCTCTTCTACCGTGTGTGTGTACCGTGACCACGTGTCGGCGGTACTAATACGGAGAAGCCAATCCAAAAGCTACAACTTTACAACCAAACCTCCTCGGTCCCATTACCAGTCCGAAAGAAAATGGAAGACAAAAAGAAAAACCACCAGACTCCGTCGTCGCTTACCGTGCTTGCAGCTTTGCGCTTTTCGCTCGACTCGTCGACGACCTCCTTCCTACACGTGGGCGACCTTGCTCGTACGAATGGCCCAAAAACGCTTCGTCCTCCTTTGCTCGTGTATACACTCGCGAGAGCTTAGAGGATGGAATCTACTTTACTTTCAGTACAACAATACTCAGACAATGGATACTCGAGTTTAAACACTACTATCAATAACGTGACCGTTCGGTTCAGCGATCAAACCACGAGAGAGCGAGCACGCGTGCCGCACGCACGATCGAGGCTCGTGCCGGTCGATCACGTGACGCGTCGCAGGTACGCCTCCGTTGCGGGTATTATTCACCGCCGAAGTTTCGCTCATAACAATTTTTACTCTTACTCAGACATACTACGCTCACTTGAGTCTCACAGATACCGTCGAACACTCTACGCTTCTTATCCTCCTCCACAGATATTTCCCGTTCGTACGCGTGCTGGTTAACGAGTTCTTTCCGACTTTTGTTGTTCCTCGGATTTTTATCGCCCTTCTAGTCGCATCACTAGCGACGGACCTGGCGAACGGGTGGGGAGGTTGCGACGCCGATTACTTCTTCCTTCCGTACTATGCGGAAGCGTCGCAGGAGGTCCTTCCGGAGTCGGCTCACTTATCTTAGGCGGCCAATTACCGAAGTGAGCGTTGAGCGGTGTCTATGCCGATTGGCGGTGTCCTACTGCGTCATCGCTACGGTGTTTGTTCTGTATTCCGGGTTGCCTCGACCCAGGCGTTGCTCGCAAAACAGGAAATACTTAATTAATAACAGGTACATACGCTTTCCGGCCGCCCAGAGGGGCATTCACGTGCCTTCTTTACTTAAATTTGAAATTTTTGGGTGGATCTTGTGACCACGTCACAACCACCCCCCCCCTGAAAAGAAGTCTTCTCGTAAGAGACGACTTCGTCGTGGTGGCAGCCACTACTAATGGTCAACTTTTTCTTTCGACTTTCCAACGTGAATTACCTCTCTTAGCGAGCGAAAAGAAAAAAAAAAAAAAAAAAACACAAAAACAGTACTACCGGCTGACTATACTACAGCGGCGTATACGCTAAAGTATTAGACGAATTCAGACATACACCATCCAATACAGACCATTTTCACAGATAACCGACCGTCATTCAAACAGATACGGTTTTTTTTTTTTTTTTTTTTTTTTTTTTTTATTCTTGCGCGATGGTTTCTTGGAGACTCATGAGGGGCTTTGTAGGCCCTTCCTTAAAGGTAACCATATAGGAGCCGATTGCCATACTTAATAAATTTTCTTCAGATAACTTCTCCTTCTCCCTTCCCCAAAGGGTCTTACTTAGTCGGCTATTTTACACGACTTGAAATGCAGACAACAGTTGACGTGGCTTTTTCCTCCTTCTCCCCCAGAGATGGTCAGATAACTTCTTCACGGCGTCTCGCGATAATATGGGTGTCGAGATAACCATACTTCCGAACATTGGGCGCACTCGCGCATCGTGACGTCCGGCGTACCGCATCCGTAACAAAATCGGCCTCGTGGTTCGGGACATCTATGGTAATGATGGCCGTGCCGGTGGCAATTGAAACACCATATTGGAGCCTCTGGGATGGGTTCCAACAAGCTTGAGGATTTTGGCGCGGGATAATCGTATTCCGAAGCCAGCGTGGAGACGGACGTGGTGCGTGGAAACGCAGAAGGTTTCGGCTCGACGGGAGGTGGAGGAACGCGCCGAGTCATCCAACACCTCGTGTCATCGAAGGTGGGGATGAAATCCCAGACAGTCATGGAGGCAACATGGCGGTAGCGCGGGTGCAACATTTCCAGGTCGCTGGCCTTGAGAGTGAGGTGGTTAAAAATCGTCGGCTTGGCCGCTTCCTCACAGATAATCGTCTCCCCGTCAGGGTCACACGGGCCCCAGGATTCGGGTGGGTTTTTGGTGTCGCACCACACCACGGCTTCCTCATCCTCATACACGGGGTATAGGACAGTGTGGTCGCGTGTGAATAGATCTTCTTCGGGGTCGGAGTTTGTAGACATCTCGGTGCTACTGATATCAGATACTTGGCCTCCCAACTCGGAGACAGACATGTCGGAGACGGGGTTGACACTTGAATCCAGGAGGTCCTCCTTAATTCCCGGACCTTCCTCGGTGCAGCTCAGGTATTCCTGGGACTCGTCAGGCTCCCGGACGTCCGTCAGCAGGCAGTTCTCGTCAGTCTGCGTGGATACATCTACTTTAGTCGGATCCACGCTTAACCGACACGCCTCGGCCCAACTAGACCGTTTTGCCTGGGATAACGATGGCAAGAACCCCGGCAGATTAAAGATCTCGTCGATTAGGTGCCCGAAGGCGTCCATGTTGGGCTCCAGTTTGACGACAGATAACACCCTATGCCGATATCTTTCCGTAGATAGAGAGAGATGAATACGTCACTGTAAGTCGCGCCTCAGATAACTTCTTCTAGCCCTTGCTACTAGATAGAGAAGAGAAGAAAACAAAAAGGTAACCATAGATCGAACAGATACACCTTGAACGGATTTTATCGGGATGGGTTTTCACGGGTATGGTACTTCTTGAGATCATTAACGTGTACTTTAACATTACCTCTACCGGGAGGTCCTTCTACCGCGTACACGGTGGACGACAGTACTTTAGCTATCCTATATGGACCCTCGAACTTGGGAGCCAGTTTCGAGGCAAATTTCTTAGTCGCAGAGGAGAGTGGATGGCTCCGAGTTAACACTAGGTCACCTATGCTAAATTGAACATTTCTACGTCGAAGATTGTAAGAATGGGTCTGCCGTTGTTGAGCTTTTTGCAGCTGCTCCCTAACCCTAGTCTGTAATCGGGAAATGCGTTGCATCCTATCCAGCCAGCTAGGCGGCTCATCTATCTCGTCCGGAGCGGATCCGGGGAGGCCTTTGAAAAGAGCTCGCTGGGGAAGCGGTTCCCTACCGAAGTTTAACATAGCAGGGCTGCAACCAAGGGAAGAATGATGGGCGGTGTTATAGGCAAACTGGAACTCTCCTAAGTATCGGTCCCATTCCGAATGCTTCTCTTTCAGGAACGCAGATATCATGGTCTTCAGAACGCGATTGACTCGCTCGACTGGGTTTGCCTGGGGATGATAGACTGGTGTGGTACCCAGGCGAATCCCGCATTCAGTGGCCACGTCTTTTAGCGTGCGATTTACAAACTCGGTACCATTGTCCGTTAACAGGACACGCGGAGCTCCCCATCTATTGATAATGAGTTCTCGCAAGGCTTTGCTGACGGAAGCGCCGGTGGCGGTGCGGAGCGCGCGGCACTCAATCCACTTGGAGAGTAGGTCTTGAAACACTAGCAGATAACAATTTCCCCCTTTACTTCTGGGTAGCGGGCCTATCACGTCTGCAGCCACGGTATCCCAAGGTTCTCGTAGTTTCCGTGGTTGCATTAAACCGGATGGAGGCTGTTGCGAAACCTTGGTCTTCTGACAGACAACACACCCTCGAACATAACGTACTACTTCTCGGAAAAGACCAGGCCAAAAGTAGCGCGACGCAATGCGTTTGTACGTCTTCTCCACCCCAAGGTGTCCAGCTTGGGGCGCGTCGTGATTCTCCGCGAAGATCTGCCCGCGCAGGGGTTCAGGTACTACGAGTTTCCATTCCTCCACCGCAGGCAACACGTCTACTAGACGAGGATCTTTCCTATGGAGGTAAAGATTGCCATCTTGGATCTTCCATTCCGGGAAGGAATCAGGTCGTTCAGATACTGCTCGAAATTTCGAAATATACCATTGATCATATTGAGCCGGGACCGGTTCAGATAACTCGGTGGGATTTCCTTTCGTTCTCTCTCCCGCTGCTGCTAACGATGCGGACGTCTCCATCAATCTTGATAACGCGTCAGGCACTTGGTGCAGACTCCCTTTTCGATGAATGATCTCAAAGTCGTATTCTAAGAGACGCAAGGACCATCTAGCGAGTCGTCCCGTTGGGTCTTTCAAATTATTCAGCCAACGCAAGCTACTGTGGTCTGTTATCACGGTGAACCGATAACCTTCCAGGTATGAACGAAACTTTTCCACGGCCCAGATAACCGCCAGACATTCTTTCTCGGTGACACTATACTTTCGCTCCGGATCTGTAAGCGTGCGACTCGCGTAAGCTACTACATGTTCTACGCCATCTCGACTTTGGGTAAGCACGGCGCCGAGCCCTACGGAACTAGCGTCGGTTTGGAGGGTGAACGGCAGGGAGAAATCTGGACAAGCCAGTGTTGGTGCTTGCATTAAATGGGATCGCACGGCGTCGAATGCTCGTTCTTGATCAACACTCCACTGCCACTTCCGACCTTTCTTTAACAACAGTGTCAACGGAGCAATCAAGGAGGCAAAGTCCGGAATAAACCGCCTATACCACGAGGACATTCCCAGGAAACGGCGTAGTTGTTTCAGGTTCTGTGGCGGTGGATAATCTAAAATCGGCTGTACTTTGTCCGAGTCGACTTGCAAACCATTATGGTTGACTATGAATCCCAGATAACGTACCGACGAGCGACAAAATTCACATTTGTCCGGATTAATGATTAATCCAGCAGAGGTAATTTTCCGGACTACTCGTCGTAACCAAGTCAGGTGTTCCTCGAAGGTTTCCGTTACTACGATGATGTCGTCCAGATAAGCAAACGCGTAAGGCTCCATTTCAGGACCGATTAACCGATCTAACAGCCTTTGGAAGGTAGCTGGAGCGCCTGTCAACCCATACGGCATACGACGAAAGTGGAATAAGCCACGGCCAGGTACCGTGAACGCCGTCAACTCCTTGCTATCTTCGGCTAAAGGGATTTGGAAGTAGGCTTGCTTGAGATCGATTGTAGCGATATATTTAGCTCGACGTAACTTATCCAAGATCGCGCTCATGTAAGGAAGGGGATAAGCATCCTTCTTCGATACGCTGTTTAATTTTCGGAAATCCAGGCAGAATCTATACGCTCCGGTTGGTTTGCGGATCATTACTATGGGTGTAGACCATTCGCTCGCGGATGGTTCGATGATCCCTTCTTTTAGCATCTTGTCGACTTCGGCCGTGATCGCCTCGTGGATCTTAGGAGACACGATCCTATATCTCTGTTTAATCGGTGGGCTATTCCCGACGTCAATACGGTGTTCAATCAGGGTGGTTAGCCCCGGATTATCGGCAGATTCAGTTAATTCCGCCCTCAGAAAACTATCTAACTGCTCTCGTTGTTGTGCGCTGAGCTCCTTGATTCCCACACAGCACAGGGAATTTACGTTGGAATTATCTTCCTCTTCAAAGGGGAAAGTACGGAACGGATTAGTTTTCAAGCTCCACCGAAGCTCCTCAAAATCGATGTGCATTCCGAAAGAACGGAGGAAATCGAGACCTAACAGACAATCAAACGCTAGCGAAGGTAACAGTCGGACAGTGATACACTTGAAATGACCGCGTAGATCGACAGGTAACGTTACTTCTTCATCGACCTCCTCCACGGATCCGGTGGCCAGGGATACTTGAGCAGGTAATGTCTTAATAACGGGCAATCTTAAGGCCTTAGCTAACGAGATAACACGTGACCCAATGAAGGTACGGCTGGCACCCGTATCCACTAACGCTTTGACGGGGTGACCATGTACGGTGATGGTGATAAAAAGTAGTAGGCCGTCATTTTCGTGGCCCAGAGGGCGAGCAGTCATTTTCCCTGGGGACTCTAGAGTTGGTTTAGGCGCGTTTCGGATCTGGGGAGACGCTGCCGCGCGTTTTAGCGACTCCCTTCGCCTTTTCCCGTGCAGATCGGACACGTTCTAACCGTATATCCGTTTTTCCCACATCTATAGCATCGCCGGCGTAATGGACGCGGACAGTCGCGAGCCATATGACCGGATTGTGAGCAGTTGAAACATGTCGAGTTGACATCACGAAGCCTAGGCACGGGGGCCGGATTGCCCCCTATCTGAGAGGAAGGTTCTTTGTCGGTCACCGCTAGTAAAGGTGCTGGAGAAGGTCTGGTTACAGCAGGCGGGTCATGAGACTCGATCGGCACTTCGGGGCATTGCCAGCGCTCAAAGTGCTCATCCATGGTAGAGAAATGGGCGGTCCTTCGCTGCGGCTTTGGTGCATGGTACGCCAAATCAGGTAACAGGGATCGTTCAGGCAACGGAGGCGGTCGGAATGTTTTGGTGAGCTGGTAACTACGCTCGACACGAGAAGCTACTTCCTCGAGATGGTCTAAGTTGGCGATTGAAGAAAGGTGAATAGTAATCTGGAGCCGTGGTAGCATATTCCTATGCGCTAACCTCACTAGCTCGGACGCGTGTAACGGTGGAAGTACTCGCTCAGACATCGCCCTTACGCATGTCAGATAATCTACCACCGACTCATGCTCTCCCTGAGTTCGACGGGTTAATTCCTCTCTCAAGGCGTACTGGAAGTCCGCCTCCTGGAAGCGATTCCTAAAAGCTCGTACAAATTGCTCCCAAGTTTGAAATTCCTGCCTACGTGTCCGGAACCAATACAGCGCGATCCCTGACAGAAAGAAAGGAAGACAGGCCAAGATATCTTGATCGCGTAATCGAACCAACAGTTGCCCCTCAGATATACGTGCTAGGAAAGCTTCACTATCCTCTTCTGGTCGACCGGAAAACCTAAGGCCCCATCGTCGCATAACTTCGTATGCCCCGGCGGCCGATGTTCGACTGGGACGCGCCACCTCTACTGGGTCCCTACGAGGGGGTGCGACCTGAATTCTCCTATCCGCTACGTTTCTCAAGCGGTCCCTATTTCTCCGCCATTCTCGCCATTCTTCGAACTCTCTCCTCTCAGCGTCGTCATCTACTGGGTTATCCGCTCCATCTAATTCCACCATACTAGATAAAAGCACCGCTTCTCGATGCAACGCGGCAAGTTCCTCCGGAGAGACCCGTGCTTCTGGCGAAGGGGGTCGGTGGACACCCTGCGTCAAGGTATTATAGACGTCTAATCGGGAGGCTAAGGCCGATGAACTAAACTGTGGGGACGGACCCTCCACCTGGGCCGATGGGCGGGTTTGTGGGTTAGACGGGCCGGTCGGTTGAGCCAAGAGGGTTGGAGCGTTACTTGGTGTTAGAAATTCCACCCCCGTACGATCACTACGTGTCGAAGGTGACCCCGCTTCAATAGCCCTCAACTCTTTCAGCAAGCGCATTCGGCACGTATGTAGAATGCCCTCCGTGGACAAGTGTCTCTTACTAAGCTCCGCATGAACTTCACCTTCAGATAATGAACGGACCCACTCAGATAACGATCGCGAAGCCATCCTACTCAAGTACTAGTTTAATTCGCTACACTCGTTAATGATCTCTATTGGATTCCCGCCTTCTCTCTGGTCCTGTTATCCCTCGCAAGGGTAAGGGGAACCCGCGGGCAAATATATCAAGCTAGATATGTATATAAAAAAAAATATCAAGAAAATAATTCTCCGACAAGGGAGTCAATCAATAATACAAAAGAAAAAAAATCGGCCTCCTCAGAGACTCCAAGAACCATTTACAAAATCGCGAAATAATCAATCCCGTGGACCACTCAGCAAGCCCTATCTCAAAGCTATTGCAAGAAAATAAATTCTTGCTTCGGTCAGAAGGAGGAACTTGTTTCCAAAACTTCGGTTGCCCGAAGGTCCCCCAGCATAGCCGGCCCTCACTGAATTTTACTAATACACTCTAATAGAGTGGTACACTCGGAGGATCACACTGATACCAGTACTCTGGTTTATTAAATTAACACATACAGGTACACGCAAACACACCACCGCGTGAGACTCTCAATACGCCGACGTCTCACCAGCCAAATTATTAATCAAATAAATTAAATAAATAATGAATTATCGAGACAACCGTGACTCTGTATAGAGGAGTCCGGTACACACGCAAAAGTGAACAAAAAGAAACCACAAAAAGAAATTCTCGGTCGCGCAAAAAAAAAATTTTCCGAATGCCAACGAATTACTTGGTATTCAAGCAACGACCAAACTGGCTACGTCGCTTGACGAGGCACCGAGAAAATAGTTAAGAGCACCAAGAAACAAAGCGAAAGAGAAAAAAATTCGTACTATTTCCACGCTCACGTTCGCTTCCTTGTTCGAAGCCTATGCTATGTACGCGCGGCGTCCTTCTATATACTATCAACATAGGACGTACCGCTATTCACAGAAAATGTACGTTCTTACGATCGCTACAACCAAGAAAGAAAATGTACTAAGAATTAACGAACTTTTCCCACTTCGATATTCAACCAATAATCACTCCTTCTTGAATGGTCCAAACGCGAAAGAAAAGTCTCTCTCTCTCTCTTTCGCAGGTAATCTCAGACAATACTCTCTCTTTTTCTCAGATAATAGGAGAAAATACGCTCTCTCTCTTTTCTCAGATAACAGACAGAATGAACCTCGTTCTTTTTTACTCCTTCGGGCCCCACGTTGGGCGCCAATTTTGTGACGTTGCACGAGGAGGAACTTGGACAAACTATCCTCCTCAGGACGATAGTGTCCCCCAAGGCACGCACCTCTTCGGCACCCGGTCAGACAATCCTTCTGGTCGCTCTTTTCGGATATTCGGAAATGTATAAGGATTTAATTGGGCGCCAGGTGACTTACGGCCACCACTCGGAGGACCAGGAAGATGTAGGAATATTTATAGGAAATAGGTCTGATCGGATGAACCGGCACAAGACCACCGGCTAGACAGTCTCCTTAGGGAGTGACGGAGAGGCGGGGGTTCTTAGGTGCACAATACGAACATATAAATCAGAGAGAGAGAGAGTACCAATTTTTGTAGTTAACGAACAGCGAGAGTTTATTATAAAAAACTTAGAAGGGGTGTTGCAAAGAGTACGATGTTACTCCCGAGCGGTTACAATTAAATACTTCCCGTCGCGTATCGCGATTATACAAAAATCGGGATGCTACTCCGCTCGATTCCCAGGAAGTCAAATGATAGTTCTCTTAACCAATACGTCTCTATACGAGTACTCGAGATGGGACGAATGTTCGTTAATAAGCACTAAAGATAATACAGCAACTATAATACGAAATACAAAAGTTCTCAGTCACTACGCGCTTTCAATAAACAGATAACAATACACCTCGCCCTTGGCGGAGGTCGCGCGCTGCTACGAAGACAAAGACTGCGTCGTACAATCATAGAACGAGCGTTGGAAAAATACGTATCCGAATATTTCTAAAACGGAATATTCTTCAAATTTACGCTTTACGATTAAACTAAAGATACGCAAGAAATTCACATAACCATACGAGAAAAGAAGATAATACAATGTGCTCAAGTGGTTGATCGGGCCGCGGTCGTCGTATTGAGAGGCGATCCACGCCGGCAAGGTCGAAAGGTTTATACGCAATACATGGGAACCAACCGAGGAGGGCTCGATTTTACAAAATCGATTACTTGAGTTTATTCCAAAAGAAAAATCTCTTCTACCGTGTGTGTGTACCGTGACCACGTGTCGGCGGTACTAATACGGAGAAGCCAATCCAAAAGCTACAACTTTACAACCAAACCTCCTCGGTCCCATTACCAGTCCGAAAGAAAATGGAAGACAAAAAGAAAAACCACCAGACTCCGTCGTCGCTTACCGTGCTTGCAGCTTTGCGCTTTTCGCTCGACTCGTCGACGACCTCCTTCCTACACGTGGGCGACCTTGCTCGTACGAATGGCCCAAAAACGCTTCGTCCTCCTTTGCTCGTGTATACACTCGCGAGAGCTTAGAGGATGGAATCTACTTTACTTTCAGTACAACAATACTCAGACAATGGATACTCGAGTTTAAACACTACTATCAATAACGTGACCGTTCGGTTCAGCGATCAAACCACGAGAGAGCGAGCACGCGTGCCGCACGCACGATCGAGGCTCGTGCCGGTCGATCACGTGACGCGTCGCAGGTACGCCTCCGTTGCGGGTATTATTCACCGCCGAAGTTTCGCTCATAACAATTTTTACTCTTACTCAGACATACTACGCTCACTTGAGTCTCACAGATACCGTCGAACACTCTACGCTTCTTATCCTCCTCCACAGATATTTCCCGTTCGTACGCGTGCTGGTTAACGAGTTCTTTCCGACTTTTGTTGTTCCTCGGATTTTTATCGCCCTTTTAGTCGCATCACTAGCGACGGACCTGGCGAACGGGTGGGGAGGTTGCGACGCCGATTACTTCTTCCTTCCGTACTATGCGGAAGCGTCGCAGGAGGTCCTTCCGGAGTCGGCTCACTTATCTTAGGCGGCCAATTACCGAAGTGAGCGTTGAGCGGTGTCTATGCCGATTGGCGGTGTCCTACTGCGTCATCGCTACGGTGTTTGTTCTGTATTCCGGGTTGCCTCGACCCAGGCGTTGCTCGCAAAACAGGAAATACTTAATTAATAACAGGTACATACGCTTTCCGGCCGCCCAGAGGGGCATTCACGTGCCTTCTTTACTTAAATTTGAAATTTTTGGGTGGATCTTGTGACCACGTCACAATATATATCCATGTGTGCGTATGTACAAAGAGGAGCATTAATTGCGCATGGTGGGGATACGTGCTTTCCGTCCATAAGAAGAGGCGCGTGGAAGGGCCATCCCCACCATGCGCAATTAATGCTCCTCTTTGTACATACGCACACATGGGTATATATATATGTATGCTTATATGCATATACTATATAAATACCATCAAAAAGAACATTGCTAGTTGTATTTACGCTACGTACCAGAAGGATAAAAACTTCAACTTTGGGGGGTTGTATATCATAAACTATTGACTTTTAAGCTTTGTGCCCATTGACACTTTTAATCTACATGTCAAGGGCTATCATTTGCCTGAGTTTCGCAAAATTTAGCCGAGAGCCATTTCCCATAAGGATTGTGCGGGGTCCTTTATTAACTTAAACTCTGTTTCTGTTACTGCTATCTTTTGCTGCTATTTGAATATATTTCAGTTGTATCTGCTTGAATTAGATTGACGGGAGAATTGAAACTTTATTGAAGAAAACTCTTTCGTTACTGCTATCGTTATTTGTATCTATCTATTTCGAATTGAAATGGATAAATTGTATAATTTTCAGAAGTTAGCTATGATTATGAGTGATCATAGAAAAACTTTACAATGGTTGAGAGACATTGAACTAATTTCATCGACTCGTTATTGTAATAAACATAAAAAACGAATGTTTTTAGATGAGGATCGGTTTTCTTGTGGTTCATTTAGATGCAGAAAAAAAGGCAAACATGACCACCAATTTGCCGTTGCACAGAATACATGGTTCGAAAATTGTCATACCTCAGTAGAAATTTGTATTCTAATTACTTATTGCTTTTCAATTAATTTAAGTTTTGATCAGACAGTTAGGGAATGTTCTATCAATGACGATGAACAAATTTCTCGCGAAACAGTTTCGGATCGTTTCTCTTTCTGTCGAGAAGTTTGTATGATAGCATTAGATGAACAGTTTGAGGATGAAGGATTAATTGGAGGTGAAAACGAAATTGTTGAAATTGACAAATGTAAAATTGGTCGTCGAAAATATCAACGAGGAAGAATAGTTGAAGGTTCATGGATTTTAGGTATGCTTCATCGGAATCATCCCCATCATTACCGATTAGAAATTTGTCCGAATAATAAACGAGATAAGGATACTCTGATTAGTTTAATTAAAAAACATGTAAAGCCAGGAACTACAATTTATACAGATTGTTGGAAAGGGTATATTGATTTAGAATCTCATGGATATAAGCATTTTACAGTAAATCATTCCGAAGAATTTGTAAATGAAGAAACTGGAGCTCATACTCAAAACATAGAATCCTCTTGGCGGTGGATGCGTAGGCAGTTATCTCAAAGTGGTGTCCATGCAGATTCCTTAGATTCCCATATGTGTGAATTTTTGTGGCGTCGTCGTCTTAGGAAACTAAATCGCGATGCTTTTATTCAATTATTGATGGATATAAAACGTGTTTATCCAGGTTATATACAAAACTCCAGACCCTACCCAGAATGAGTTTGCGTTTTCATGTCTGAAAAAAAGTGATTTGGGTGGGGTTGGGTCTTGGTTGCACCTTCAAAAGTATTTACAGCAGATGTATGATTAGGACTATTTTCATATTTAAAAAAAAGTGATTAGGGTAGGGTTGGGTCTTGGTTGCACCTATAAAAGTATTTACGGCGGCATAAAAATGTGCAGATTGATATTATTATTATTATTATTATTATTGTTATACATTAATGAGAGATTTATTTAGATATTTTATGCTTTTTTGTATACATATTAATCAATTTTCATTAAAATTCCATGGATTTAACATCATTTTCACGGATATCGAAAATCGAAAATAAAAAACCTGATAATTCCAAAACGGTTGCGACGCGCCAAAAATCCTTTTGGTTTTTTACTTATCTCTATGTATACTAACTTCACACAAAAAATGAGCTCAATCCGGGGTGGTACCTTTTCGGAACTTTATCCAAAATAGGAAACGGGTGTGTAAAACTTTTAGATTCGGAGAAAAGCACGTGGCGCAGACGGAAGTCGGCCTTTTGTGTGGAAAAGGCCGAGTGTAAGCGGATTGGTAACGTGCAAGACAAAATAAACCCGCAATGTCCATAGGAATCTCCGTGAAAGGCGTGAAGCCGTTTGATGAAACGAATTTCCAAGGATGGAAAGCTCAAGTGAGTGCATTATTTTTAATGAACGACGTACTCGACGACGTGGATGGCACGAGGACCATGCCGGCCGAAGGAACAACGGGATACGAGGCCGCGGTGAAGAAGAAAACAAAAGACGACGCAACAGCAAAGTTTATTATTCTGTCCAATCTCGATGAAAGGTAACAATTGTGTGTGCTCTCGTATAACACGGCTGAAGAAATGTGGGACAAAATGAGCCTTATCCACGAGCAGAAGACAGCAACCAACAAGCTGGGTTTGCTACAAAAATTTCATGCGTACAGGATGAGTGAAACAGATACAGCGGTACAGCACGTGGCTAAAATAATAAACATGGCGAGTCAACTCAAGGATGTCGGCGAAAAGGTATCAGACGATACGATAATGGCAAAAATTTTCGCGAGCCTAACTGCAAAGTTTAGTACGCTGCAGGTAGTGTGGGATAGTGTTGACCCCACCCGGCAAACTCTCGACAATCTGCAAGAAAGACCAATGCGAGAAGACGCGAGACTCAACAACAATGAAGACGTCTCGGAAGCGCTGGTTTCAACAGCAGAAAAACGGAAGCAGATAGAAGAAAAGAGTGCTGCGAACAAAATGACCAAAGATAAGAGATAACATAAAAATGTGAAGTGTTACAGGTGCCAAGGAAGAGGACATTTTGCGCGTTAATGCAAAAACAAACGTAAGCCGCGTGACAATGGCGAAGAATCACGGAACCGGGAAAAAACCAGCGATTGTGCATTTGTGACTGAAACGAGCGAAAAGTCGGCAGTGGCACATGTAAAAAGCGCGGGAAACGCCTGTGTGTTATGGACACGGAACCATATTATGGCTGCCGATCAAAGCGATGTCTGGCTTATCGACAGTGGCGCGTCGCGACATCTAACTTACCGACGCGGCTGGCTTACCGACTACAGAACAAACAACACTGGCGCCAACATTTCACTGGGAGACAATCAAATCTGCAATGTTGCCGGTTAAGGCACAGTGCGAATAAAGAAACTCATCGATGGTGTGTGGAATGATGCTCGTATCGAAAAAGTTTTACATGTTCCAAAATTACGCAAAAATCTGTTCTCGGTCGGAACGTGCACGAAGAACGGGTTCACCACGAGGTTCAAGGATGATAGAGCCGAAGTAATGCGAAACAACGAGATAGTCGCGACTGGTATAAAACAGAACAACGACATTTTTCGCATGCTGCTCAAGGTCACAAGAGAAGACATAGCCAAAGAAGCAAACATAGCTACGACAAATCTAACCGTGTGGCACGAGAGGCTGGGGCACGTTGGAAAACGTGCGATACGCGAACTAGTATCAAAAGGACTGGTAAATGGAGTGTCAATAACAGATAATAATGACGTTTTCTGTGAACCGTGTCGATTAGGGAAATCACACAGGTTGCCTTTCAAGAAGAAACCAGACCGCACAGGGCCGACCGAACCGGGTGAGAAGATGCACTCTGATGTCTGCGGGCCAATGTCAACGAATTCAATTGGCGGATCAAGGTATTTCGTCACGTTCAAAGACGACGCAACCGGTTACAGGCATGTATACTTTATGAAAAAGAAATCTGAAGTATATGGTAAACTTAAAATATTTGAGAAAATGATTGAGAACAAGTTTGGTCGACGAATAAAAATATTACGCTCAGATAATGGTCGAGAATTCTGTAACAGGGAGATGAACAACTATCTAGAAGAACGAGGAATCCGAAGAGAAACAACAGCACCGCACAATCCCGAACAAAACGGAAGAGCGGAACGCGATAATAGAACGATAGTCGAAAGTGCACGGACGATGATCATCGCGAAGAATCTTCCATTAAGTCTATGGGCGGAGGCAGTAAACTGCGCTGTGTATCTTCTAAATCGAACTGTATGGACGAGTGACGCGGTCACACCATATGAAGCCTGGTTCGGAAGAATTCCAAGCCTCAAGCACCTGCGGATATTCGGTTCTGATGCGTACGTACACATTCCCAAACTCTTTAGACAAAAATTCGACGCACGAGCGTGTAAGAGGATATTCGTTGGATACACCGAAGAGTCAACAAACTACCGAGTTTTTGACCCAGAAACGAAAAAAATCAGCATAGTTCGAAATGTGACTTTCATCAAAGAAGTCGGAACAGTAATTACTGAACCCGACGGAAGCAATAAGGAAGTCGAAGAAGTAATTCTACCGTTGGGCACTAATAATGATGTTGAAGAAGAAAATGCAGCGGGCGAAGAAGACAACAAAGAATGGGAAGAGGCAAAAGAACACGAGAACGAGCCAGTACAGGGAAGCTAAAGAGTTCTTCGTGATCAAACTCCTCAAAGGTAGAAGTACAATGCAGACGTAGCCGATTACACGGAACCAACCACATATGAAGAAGCTATGAACAGCACCGAAGCCACACAATGGGCAAGTGCGATTCGAAGTGAGTTTGAAGCGCACAAGGAAAACCAAACGTGGATACTTGTGAAAAGAACAAACGATATGAGACTGATTGACTCCAAATGGGTGTTCAGAGCGAAACCAGACACGGATGGTAAGTCATATCGATTTAAAGCACGACTGTGTGCAAGAGGCTTTATGCAACGTGAAGGGGTCGACTACAAGGAAACCTTCTCTCCTGTGGTGAGATACGATTCTCTAAGAATATTATTGGCAGTAATTGCTGCAAAGGATCTCGAAATGATGCAATTTGACGTTCAAACTGCATTCCTGTATGGCAAGCTGGAGGAGACCATATACATGGAGGTACCGAAAAGACTCAAAATAGAAAAAGGTGCAAGGAATGTCGTGTGCAAGCTCAAAAGGTCCCTGTATGGACTAAAACAGGCACCACGATGTTGGAACCAAAGATTCATCAAATTTCTGAAGGAGTTCGAGTTCAAGGAAAGTGAGGCAGACAAGTGCGTGTTCACCGGAGAATTCAACGGTGATATAGTGTATCTAGCGTTGTTCGTCGACGACGGACTCATTGCCTCGAGTAATGTAGAGACTTTAGAGCTAATTATTAAAAGACTGAGCGAAACGTTTAAAATAACGATCGAAAATTCAAAAATATTTGTAGGAATGGAAATCGATCGCGATAGAGAAGTAAAAACGTTACGAATTCATCAAAGCGCCTATATACGAAAGACAATTGAAAAATTCGGTATGAAAGATGCAAAAACGGTAAACGTACCCGCGAATCCACACGCGATACTGTCTCCAGCTGAGGAGACTGACGAAATAGTCGTAAATTTGCCATATCACGAAGCAGTAGGTCCTTTAGTATTTTTAGCAGCTGTTTCGATGCCGGATATCGCGTTTGCTGTAAATTCCGTGAGCAAGTATTTAGGAAAGCACAATGCGACACATTGGCGAGCTGTAAAACGAATTTTTGCGTATCTGAAAGGCACAATGGAATACGGCATAGAATACGGAAACGGCGGTAGCGCAGTAGAATTAATTGGTTTTTCAGATGCTGATTTCGCCAGTGATATCGAGACAAGAAGATCAACAACTGGGTACGTTTTCTGTCTTACAAACGGTGCTGTCACTTGGTCGTCACAACGACAACGGCTTGTGACGTTAAGCACCACCGAAGCTGAATATGTAGCTGCATCAACAGCAGCTCGAGAAGTAGTCTGGATCAGGAAACTACTTTCAGACATCGGATACCCGTGCAATAAAGAAACTACTCTTTTCGTAGACAATCAAAGTGCAATACAACTAGCCAAAAATCCGGTGTTCCACAAACGAACGAAACACATAGATATTTATTATCATTTTATCCGCAAGAAAATAAATAATAAAGATATAAAAGTGTTATACATTGCGTCAGAAAGCCAACATGCTGATATATTTACAAAGGCTATACCAAGAGATCGCTTCAGAGAATTATGTTTAATGTTGTGACCGTACGGCCACAATAGCATGTAATAAGGGGCATATATCGATTGCATCATCGATTGGGAGCGCTCTACGATCCTGGATTCTCGAGTGTCCGAGGACGACTCATCCCCTCCACGTTGCTTACGGTTTGAACATGCGCCGAGTATGTGATTCTTCGCAGTCATTCTTCATGGTCCGTAATTTTTACTCGGGTGCGGTTCTCTAATTCCTCCGCGAAATAATGGACATCACTCTGTCTCGAGCCGTCGAGCTGTATAGACGTGCTGCGTATTCAAGTGTATTCTCTTGCTTCTACTTTTCGAACTTCAGTTTTACTTTAGTTCATTTAAACTTTTTCTTTTTCGCGTTCGCGAGTGTTAGTGTTTAACTAATTTACAGCGATTATTTATAAAATCCATTGCCTGTGGGAATTCGTAAGTCTTTTCCTTTTCGAGGACTTAGTCCTCGAAAGGTTTGTGATTTCCTTCCTTTCTTTTCTCCTCATCACGCTTGGATAATTCAAATCCTTTTGATTTATATTAATTTTAACTTTTATAAAATCATAGAAATTATTTTGATCATATATTTGACCTTTTTTCTAGTTCAGTCTTATTTTCGCGACCGCGTGGATTTATTCTACGCTTTCTTTATCCCGTTTCGAGTAACTGCAATTTCATTTTTCAGTTAATAATCATTATTAACTAATAATAAAGTTAATAACTTTATATTATAGAGTTTACGCTTTATTTTTGGCCTTTCTTTGATTCTCGCATTCTTATTATCGAGGTATTTTCTATATTAATTTACGCTTTACTTTTGTAGTAATTTCTGTAATTATAATTAATTTTTATATCATATTTTATGGTCTTTCTAGCGTATTAAACCGCTAGAAAATACGTTATATCGTTAAATTTTGCCACGTGCTCTCGCCTACAACCTCCTTGGAGGTCATAGGCTAGTAGTCAATGTTTACCGCGCGCACGTCTCGTGCACGCGGTAAACACAGCACGCTGCCTCGCACGGTGCCGGGCCCACCTGCGGGGGGGAGGCGTAAGTTAAAACCAAACATCCTTTCCTTGAAAAAATCTTCCATACCGATGCCAGCTCCTTCGACGGCCTCGTCCATTGTAGCTTCATTGTCTCGTGACAAAAACATTGCCACAGCCACAGCTGATATTCCTGGAAAATCGTCTTCAATTCCGGGTACAGAAATTCCCTAGGCTTCGTCAAGCAAATGTATTATTGTTGACGAGCGCCGTTTAAATCTCACTGCCGCTTCCTTAGCCATTATGGAACAATCAAGTTCTGACGAGTCCATGCAGGACTTCCAATCTCCCTTACCTCCTTCGGTATTCAACCCTTCAGATATCATACATTCCTCCATCGAGCCTTCCTACATCGGACACTCTAACCCTACTACTCCTGTCTCTTCTCCGAAGAATAAGAAAGCCAAGAGAAAAAATAAGTCAAAGTTAAATTCTCCTGAAACCTCGACTTCTGCTATTCCTTTGCAGAACAGATTTCAGGTCTTAACTTCATTTCACGAGGAGATCCCTCCACCTAAAGTTGTGACTCCCCCTCCCCCCGCTCCTGCTGTCTCTGCTCCTTCTCAACCATCCATCGAGAAGAATACTCATCAAACTCCTGCCAAGGTCATCCGTCCTCCACCTTTTTATATCTCCGGTTTTGACGGGAACATTCCCGCTTTTCACAAGAAAATGAACGCGGACTTCGGTCCATCGTCTTATCATGCCAAATTTTTAAGCAAACGTATCAGGCTCCAATTCTTTTCAATGGAACATTATAATGTTTTTAAAGAATCCTTGAAATCATCCCAAGTTCCTTTCTTCACGTTTGGAACTCCCGCCGACCGGGCTCTTGTCATGGTCCTTAAAGGACTACCACCCATCCCTTCCACCGAGCTCGAGGAGGAGCTAAGATCCAACGGCCTTACTCCGTCCGCCTGCTCGGTTATCACTCCAAAAAATTCTAATTCACTTTATGAAATTTATAAAGTTATTTTTCCTGTTTCTACCCTGCCATCTACCGTTACCAAAGTTGGTTATTTGTTCAACACTCGAGTTTATTGGGAACGATTTCTCTCCAAGAGAATCTACACCCAGTGTTACCGTTGTCAGTCGTTCGGTCACTCAGCCAACAACTGTAATCTCCCTCCACGCTGCGTTAAATGCGCTGGTCCCCATACTTCATCTACCTGCTCCAAACCATTTGACGTTGCTCCTCGCTGCTTTAATTGCTCCGGTGCACACACGGCAAACTACAGTCAGTGCCCTGCACTCACTAAATATTTAGAAAAAAGGGCCTCTCCTTCTCCAGACCCTCGCTCTAAGTCCTTGGTACATCCCTCAAATCCTCAAGACTTGGTCAACTTATCTACTTTTCCTGGCCTTCCTAATCGGCCACCAACGAATGTACCCATACATCCGACAACTCCTTCGCGTTCTTACGCCAACGTTCTCAAACCTCAGCCTGTCAACCCTCCTTCTGGAGATTTTTCCCAATTCAATCAACTGAATAACGCTTTTAACGAACTAAACTCACTGTGCGATTTTAATCTCATGTTCAATACGGCCAACATTTTAATTCAAAAACTCCGTACTTGTACTACTAACTTGGAGCGATCCCATGCCTACTGGCAAGTCGTCTCCCAAATCAAATAATTTTTCAATGGCTACCTTTCCTCACATACTCACATGGAATGCTGGCTCTGTCATTCCACGCAGAAATGATGTTCGCGCCGTTTGCGCTTTCGTAAAAGATTGCTTCGGTTAAAATCGGGCGCCCTACGAAAGGGACCGAAGGGTTGCTACGGAGAGACGCGGGCGGCTTGAGTAGGACGAAGGGAGGGGGAATTCGGAGTCAGTAGGACACTTGCGTGCGAGATGGGGACCGACGCGGTCATAGAAATTAGGGCGATCCCTTGCGAGGGTGAAATCGGTACGGTCTTCGGTTTGAATCTTGATCGGTTCCGCGATCGAGCGTCTATCGGCTGTCGTAGGTGGTCTAGTTGAGACATTATTGTCAATTTTGTGCTGCACGGTTCGGATTGTTGGGGCTCTCGAGCCAATTTGTTGCCTTTGAGGCAAGTCGCGTAATCAGTGCGGGTTACTTTGGAGCGACATGTCGCGTAGCCAGTGGGCTACATGGATGCGACACACATCGCGTAACCAGTGGGTTACATTGA
The DNA here is from genome assembly GCA_916049575.1 of Ancistrocerus nigricornis. Classification (NCBI taxonomy): domain Eukaryota; kingdom Metazoa; phylum Arthropoda; class Insecta; order Hymenoptera; family Vespidae; genus Ancistrocerus; species Ancistrocerus nigricornis. The sequence goes on along the minus strand of OU696667.1, from coordinate 17,997,970 downwards.
TGCGATGCTCATCGCGTAATCATGTGGATTACATTTGTGCGATGCCGATCGCGTAACCAGTGGGTTACATTGATGCGATCCGTGACCGGCCGTGCAGTCGGTGGGCGGCTTGGCCAGGCCCCCACCTTGGAGGAGAACCACGCCGACTAGCCGAAGCGCTTCCGAGAAAGAGTCGGTCCCCGGAATATTGGTAAGAGAGCTCTCTCGCGATCGATTATCGATATAACTTAGGTGAATGATCATTCAAGGTTTTACAACAATCTCCAGCATACATTTGAACATCAATGTTAACAATAATTCATGTATTCTTGTTTCTTTCCTTTTGCCTCTTTGATAGAATATCATGGCTTTTTCCCCACTTTGAACTGGGGTTTTTTACTGCCGATATTCTTTAACGTAGACTCATTTCATTACTTCTGAATAAAGTGATTTAGTTGATTTACAGTATAACCAACGCTTATGTTTATTCAAATAACCAGTCTGGCCGATTCCATCTCATATCCTATCTCACTTCCTTTAATATTAAGAACTCACGTCATCGAATATATTAATTAAACATTATTCATCTTTATTTATCTATTGATTGAAACAAATGAAATCATTTCCCAACTGCACGCTCAAGCTTGTGACATACTCCTTGTCACTGAGACCTGGCTTTCCCCTAGCTCGACCTTTTCGATCCCCGGCTTTACCGTGGTTCGAAAGGATCGTCCCACCAGACGCGGTGGAGTGGCCATCATAATTAATAACAGTATTGATTTCACAGTTGCACGGATTCAAACGGATTTGGAGCTCCTCGTAATTCACCTGCACCAGCCTAAAATCTCAGTCGGCGTCATCTACCTTGTACCGGCGTACGTCCTCTCCAAGGCAGATCTTGACGTCATCACACATTCTGGTTCGTCCTTTTTAATCGGTGGTGACTGGAACGCGAAGCATCGCTTCTGGCACAATAAAATTGCCAATAAGTCAGGTACTGTGCTGTACAACTTTATGCTCAATTCTAACTTCCGGGTTATTTCACCTGTGTCACCCACTCATTTTCAACCTCGGTGTGAACCTTCGATCATTGATTTTTACATTACTAATATCAATCTTAGTAGATGATATAGGCCGGTTCTGGACCACTGGGCGAGGGGGGGTGCGGGGATGCGGGGGGATTCGACTCCAGCGAAGGGGGGTGGTGAGCCGTGACTCCAAGAGGGGGGGGGGGGTCGACGCGATGTCGGTAAGTAATATATCTTTCGACACCTAGCGATAGGAAGAAACGAATCGCATAGTTTATGTTATGGTCCATGTTTGTTGATACCACCTTGATACGTAAGACCATAGCGAGCATATTATTATTAGGAAGTTTACATTATGACATACGCACTCGCTGGTCGAAAAGTTTACGTTTGACCAAAGAATACAAATTTTATCGCCCCTTCGAGCGCTATACTTCGTAGCGTTCCTTCATCAGTCGAGAAACCACCGTTCTTATTATTAGTCCTACGGCTACGAGTATCATCGAATTCGAAAAACATTTTTTCCGTAATATAGTCTAGTGTTCGTGACGAACGGTATCCTCGCAAGATGGATCATATAAAAAACATTTACCGAGTTTTAACGGCCAAGTCAAAGCTAACGCGTACTCGAAACGAATATCTCGAGTGGATGCAGGAGTGCGACGAGGCCCAAGGAAATATCATCGCCTATTTGCGAAACGAAACGGACAACTTGTCGATCGGTACGAAACGTTGCATAACATCGATAATCACGCGGCTGACATGTGCAAAAGTTTTGATGCAAAAACGCTTTTCGCGAGTGGGCAGAGGCTTGTACGAGACGAATCGCGGTGCGAGAGCGTCCTCCCTTACTTGGGAGAACATTGAATCGGCCTTTGAAAATCGAATTCTCACGGGCGCCGTCATTAACATCGAACACATCGATACGCGACAATTTCTTAAAGACGCGCGTCGCATGGTGACGAGTCGGGTTACGGACGCCATCAACGTACATAATTGTATAAAAGTCAACGCGATATTGGAAGCGGAGTTCATGTCGAATGGGAACACCGACGTTAAAAGTTTCAATACGCGTAATCGCGAGGTCTGCGTGACATCGAATTTACGCCGATGGTACACGGAGGATGTGATAGAGCCGATCTTGACGGCTATGGAAGAATTTCAGGAGCGCGACAGTGGGTGGGCACTAACCAAAATATTGTGCCTGATGGTAAACGTTAACAAGTACCAGCCCATGCACGCGGGATGCAACCTTTCGATACCGCGAGAGCTGGCACTGAAGAAAGCGATCGTCAACGTAAAGTACAACGGCGTCGACGACAACGCTTGCTTCTTCCGTTCGGTTGTAGCGAGCCTATATCCGGCTAGACATAACGTGGACAGAGAATCTTCTTATCCGCATTACTCCGACGTACTTAACACCGACGGCTTTCAACTGCCCATGACGCTGAAGCAAATTGTGAAATTTGAGCGTCGCAACGACTTTTCCGTTAACGTATACGGTTGGAGCAAGAGTCTCTGCGAGCCGCTACATCTGAGAAAACGAGAAAGACACGCGAACCTGCTTCTCCTTGAAACATCGACTCGGAATCATTTCGTGTGCATAAGGAATCTCTCAAGATTGGTCTCCAGACAGATTAACGGGAGAGAGCATAGAAAATATATTTGCGATCGGTAAGCTAGAGATCTATCTTTTATTCTCCGTATAAAAGTAACGATCACGATAGGATTTAATGATTGAAATGTTTTTTAGATGTCTCCATTACTTCATATCGGAGGAAAAATTGAAGGCCCACACCGTCGATTGCCAACGAATCAACGATTGCGCGATAACGCTTCCCACGAACGATGACAACTACTTACGCTTTGACAATTTTTCGCGCAAGGAACGCATTCCCTTCATAATTTACGCGGATTTCGAGTGCTTGCTCGCGAACGTTAATACGGGTGAAGATCAACGACGCACGCAACCCTATCAGCATCACCTCGCGTACAGTGTAGGATATTACTTACATTGCTCGTACGACGCGTCATTGTGTAAATATCGATCGTATCGCGACGAATCCGACTGCATCGAGTGGTTCGTGAAAGAGATGCGCGAGCTAGGACATCAACTCGATTCAATTTTTCGAAAAGTTATTCCGATGACGTGACTCACCGTGGAAGAGGAAAGGGAATTTCAAAGATCCACCACTTGTCACATTTGCGAGAACCCTTTTCTCGACGAGACCAAAGTACGCGATCATTGTCATCTTTCGGGTGCATATAGAGGTCCGGCGCACTCGAGTTTTAATTTGAATTACAAGATACCGTTCACGGTACCGGTGGTGTTTCACAATTTGTCAGGTTACGACGCGCACTTTGTCATAAAGAAACTCGCCACCGCGTTCAATGGTGAGGTAGACCTACTACCAATAACCAAAGAAAAGTACATCTCTTTCACGAAGCACATGGACGAAACGCATAGAAAAGTAGAAGAATCGGGTGGAGAAAACGTTCGTAAGATGGATAAGAAGAGCGAGGCTATGCAATACATCAAATTTAGATTCATAGATTCGTTTAAATTTCTCAGCTCTAGTCTCGATAAATTAGCTTCCTATCTCGAGAAAGATAAATTAAAAAATTTAAGAACGCAATTTCATTCGCTCAGCAACGACGACTTCGATCTTCTTACCAGGAAGGGCATTTTTCCATACGACTACGTAACGTCTTACGAAAAATTAAGCGAGACGCGTTTACCAGAACGCGACGCATTTTACAACAGATTGAACGATAGCGACATATCCGATACCGATTACGCGCACGCCGTTAACATTTGGACGCGCTTCCACACCGAAACGTTGGGACAGTACAGCGACTTGTACTTAAAAATTGACGTGATGCTACTAGCCTATATTTTTGAAAATTTCCGAAACGATTGCATCGAAAGCTACAAGTTAGATCCGGCTCATTACTTTACTCTTCCGGGCTTCGCGTGGGACGTAATGCTGACATATACAAAAATTACACTCACTCTGTTGACGGATATAGATATGTATATGTTCGTCGAGCGAGGGATACGCGGCGGGCTGAGTCAGTGTTCTCACAGATACTCACACGCAAACAACAAATACAAGGCAACGTACGATCCGTCGAAACCTTCCACGTACCTCATGTACTTCGACGTAAACAATTTATACGGCTGGGCGATGTCGCAGCCTCTTCCACACGGGGCATTCCAATGGATCGAGGGGCGATCTTTGCTCGAGTTCGATGTAAATTCGGTTTCGGAGGACGGACCCGTAGGATATATCTTAGAGGTTGATTTGGAATATTCGCGCGAGCTTCACGATTCGCACGTCGATCTTCCGTTTTGCCCTCTTCAAGATACGCCACCGGGTAAACGCGGTCAAAAATTACTCGTTACGGTAAACCCTAAGGAACGATACGTGATACACTATCGTTATCTGCAACAGTGCTTGAGACACGGCTTAAAGTTGACGAAGATACATCGTATTTTAGAATTCCAGCAGTCGTGCTGGTTGCGCAAGTACATCGACTTAAACACTCAATTTCGTACTCGCGCGACTAACGATTTTCAAAAAAATTTATTCAAACTAATGAATAACGCGGTGTTCGGTAAAACGATGGAGAACGTGCGCAATCATAGGGACGTGAAACTGGTTACGCGGTGGGACGGACGATTCGGTGCGGAAGCGTTGATCGCGAAACCTAATTTTCATAGCCGTACGATATTTTCGGAAGATGTAGTAGCGATAGAATTGAGTAAGTTAAATATTAAATTGTGCAAGCCAGCGTACGTAGGAATGTGTATCTTGGACATATCGAAAGTATGTCTGTACGATTTTCACTACGGTTACATGCAATCGCGTCTCCCCGGCAAGTCTAAAATTATGTACACCGATACGGATAGTTTAATTTACGAGCTCGAATGCGACGATGCTTACGAGGAGATAATAAAGCGAGACATAGATCGCTTCGACACCAGCGACTACGCCGAAAATAATCCATATCGTATACCGCGAGCGAATAAAAAAGTTTTAGGCATGATGAAGGATGAAAATAATGGCTCGATTATGTCCGAATTCGTTGGTCTGAGAGCGAAAATGTACGCCCTCCGTGTAAGTAACTGCGAAGGAGTAAGCGATAGCATTACGAAGCAAATCAAAGGTGTAAAGAGGAATGTCACGACTAAGAGCATAGAGTTCGACGATTATCTTCGATGCTTGAACGACAAAGTCGAAAAGGTAATTATTCAAAATCGAATCGCGTCCGAACGGCACAACGTTTACACGATCCGCGAGCGAAAGCTGGCGCTCAGTCCGTACGACGATAAGCGATTCATCGTACCCGGCTCCACTCGTACGCTTCCGTGGGGACATTACGCTATTGATAGATACATACATGGAGGAATAAAATAAAAAGACAAATTTTAGTAAAAAATATATTGCAATAACGAAATCACACAAATATATATATGTATTTTTTACTAAAATTTGTCTTTTTATTTTATTCCTCCATGTATGTATCTATCAATAGCGTAATGTCCCCACGGAAGCGTACGAGTGGAGCCGGGTACGATGAATCGCTTATCGTCGTACGGACTGAGCGCCAGCTTTCGCTCGCGGATCGTGTAAACGTTGTGCCGTTCGGACGCGATTCGATTTTGAATAATTACCTTTTCGACTTTGTCGTTCAAGCATCGAAGATAATCGTCGAACTCTATGCTCTTAGTCGTGACATTCCTCTTTACACCTTTGATTTGCTTCGTAATGCTATCGCTTACTCCTTCGCAGTTACTTACACGGAGGGCGTACATTTTCGCTCTCAGACCAACGAATTCGGACATAATCGAGCCATTATTTTCATCCTTCATCATGCCTAAAACTTTTTTATTCGCTCGCGGTATACGATATGGATTATTTTCGGCGTAGTCGCTGGTGTCGAAGCGATCTATGTCTCGCTTTATTATCTCCTCGTAAGCATCGTCGCATTCGAGCTCGTAAATTAAACTATCCGTATCGGTGTACATAATTTTAGACTTGCCGGGGAGACGCGATTGCATGTAACCGTAGTGAAAATCGTACAGACATACTTTCGATATGTCCAAGATACACATTCCTACGTACGCTGGCTTGCACAATTTAATATTTAACTTACTCAATTCTATCGCTACTACATCTTCCGAAAATATCGTACGGCTATGAAAATTAGGTTTCGCGATCAACGCTTCCGCACCGAATCGTCCGTCCCACCGCGTAACCAGTTTCACGTCCCTATGATTGCGCACGTTCTCCATCGTTTTACCGAACACCGCGTTATTCATTAGTTTGAATAAATTTTTTTGATTTTTTTTTTTTTTTTTTTTTTTTCTTTATTAACCACTTTTTATCAAACATGTAAAATTTCAAATTCCTCATTGATTCTTTAGACTATGTTAAACATTGTTGACTTCATGAATTACACATTCTATTATACCATTGTGAACAGGAATCTATGTGAATTTAACTCAATTTCCTTGTTTATTGATTATTTATAAGTTTTCTTTAATTTATACGATGTATTTATTAGTGTTATATACTGATTAGTGGTATACAGGGTGTATCCGACCAACATGTCGTGAGCTATATCACGTTGTAGCCAGGAATAAAAAGAGCCGAAAGAAGTCATAAAAGTTAACATAAGCCAGGTTAGTTAACGAGTTATTAATTATTAAAGATAGGGCGAAAAAGCGGTAGGCGGCGAGCCGCGGCCATGCTAATCTGATGGCGAGCGGCGCGGGGAGCGGCGGGCGAGACGGTCGAGCATCGAATTGTTTACTTTCGCTCTTCCTTCCTCTTTCGTGCTTTCTCTCTCTTCCTTTCCTCCACGGCGCTACCTTACGTTGGCGACTCACGCGGACTCTCTCTCTCTCCCTTCCTTTCTCGCTTTCTTCTAGCGTCTCGTCATCAGAATAGCATGGCCGCGGCTCGCCGCCTACCGCTTTTTCGCCTAATCTTTGATAATTAATAACTCGTTAACTAACCTACCTTATGTTAACTTTTATGACTTCTTTCGGCTCTATTTATTCCTGGCTACAACGTGATATAGCTCACGACATGTTGGTCGGATACACCCTGTATACTGAGAAGCAGTCGGTGAACAAGGCTTGGAGTACGCTGAGCAAGACAGTGCATATTATTGCATATACATGAAATGAAATGGGATCATCATTACGACATTCAGAGCTTTAGATATTGCTATACTTTCTGCTGTGTAAATAGAGAAATCATTTCATTGCGAATACTGTAAGTCGAATAGTGATCTAAAACTATAAAGGCTGCAGCAATTCCTGTGAAGATCCCGCTTTAGTTTTGGAAACATCTGAGAAAATATTAATTATAAAAAAAGTACTAAACATACTCTACAAACTCTATATTCCGCTCATGAGAATGTTGGAGTTCTAGCAGTTGAAGTATTGCAGTCTACTGATTTTATCATTAGATTATAAATAAAATTGGAGATATACCCTATGTTATTGCAGGTCTATGGATTCTTAAAAGATATGTATAATTAGAAGGGATACTTAAGGAAGGCAGTACAGTTCTACCTGATCAGTGCTACAAAAAAAAAAGAGAATAAACTGCAACGTTATTTCTAAGATTATTCCGGGGAGGTGCCGGATGCACTCCCCGCGAAATAGCCGTCTCAACAAATTATTATTTATCAATCTGCGAGAATCCTCTCCGCAATAAAGGGCTCACGAAATACCGCTCACGCAGCCGTAAGGAGTAGTGGGTTGAGGGGGGGAAAGAAATTAACAAAAGTTCCTTCGGAGTGCGATTTACCGAAAAACAATAAAAGAATTTATTCAAGAAAAATTGAAAGTATTAGAAATTTTCCGTTGGTTACGAAAACGACTACAAAGTCGGAATCTCTTTGTCCGTGTTGTTTATTCAAACGCCCGGACGAACTAACCGCCGGCTACGTGCTCGATGCCGGCACGTGGTCGCCTCGTTTCTCGAATATTCTACCGAGGACTTTATAATTTAATAGAACGCTAATCTTACAATTTAACAACAAATCAGTTACCAAATAATTTAACAACAATTTCGATATTTTAAATATACGATTAACCGCGTACCCGGACGGCGATCGAGGCTGTTTCCGCTACTCGCGAACAAAGGAATCGAACGAGAAAAATCGAAGGATGCTTCTACTATTTTCAACTAATTAATTTAAACAATAAAACGTTAAATCCCGATAAAACTCGGCGATAAACTATTTTCGATTCTCCGAATAACCCCGGAATTAACCTCACTTTCTGATCCGCCACCCGGAAGGAACTTCGTACGTGACAAAAGACTATTTTTCGATCGCTCTAATTATCTCACCTTTTGCTCAATATAACGTCGCGCACAGAGTAATTTTTCTAGGATCACGCACGCGGTTCCTTACGAGCCGGCCTACCGAAATTCCCCGAGCCCACCCGAAGATAGCCGAGCGCCTACTCGCCATCTCTCTCGCTCTACCGCCTCGCTAGGCGGCGCGCGCACGCATGGCCGCTTTTCGCGACTTCGCTCGTAATTCTTCTTGCAATTTTTCGACCGGATGACCGCCACCGATGACCATTCCGGCGGTCATCTCGGTCCGTCATTAAGCGAAGGGATGCTCCGATGATTCGCTGTCGGGTAGTCCTCGTTGCCTCGGAATTTCGGCCGTTTCCTTCGCCGATAGTCTTTCTGCCTCGCTTGTTCTCGCCGTGCGTGTCTTCTCTCTCTCTCTCTCTCTCTCTCTCTCTCTCTCTAAACGATATTACTATGTAAGAGCTGCGCGGTGCAGTCGCCCTTGGCCTCTTCTTCTCCGCCTAATTTGTTATCTGCTTGTAGTAACACATCGGGCGATTCTTATGCATCTCTGTGTGCATCTCCGCCTCCTAACTCCGGCGAAGTCTCGCTATACATGATACTTGCGGCCGTCCAAAGCTCTTCGCAGAGCTCCAAAACGCAGTTTGTAGCGTTAAATGAGCGTCTTGTGAACCTTGAAGGAAAACTAGAAAAACTCGACGAAATTCCAGAATTATCACGGAAGGTGGAGGAGTGTTATCGTAGGTTAGAGACGCTGTCTTCTGCACAGTCTGCTATTACCGATCAATTTGAGTCGTTGGTGGAGGAAAATCTTACGCTCAAGGCGCGGTGCGCCACCCTTGAGACCACGGTTGCGAGCTGCGTCGACAACATCGCCTCCCTTTCCTCTCGTCTTGAACGAACGGAGAGGGCGAGCTCCAACTGCGAGATGCTGGTCTCAGGCTTGCCGAAAAGAGAGGGCGAGGATCTTCGAGCAATCTATGTTGCAACCTCGACGACGTTGGGCGTCTCGATCACTCCTCAAGATATCACGGATGTGTCGCGGATCAAAAGCACAAAGACGACCGATAGGCCTCGCTTGATTTTCGTCAGACTTGCTAGTTAGGCACTGCGTCGACAAATCCTGATTGCTTCCCGTGCACGCCGTGAGTTCTGGTCCACCGATATTGCTAGCACCTTGCCGCGGTTCAGAGTTCACCTTAATGAGTACCTGCAGCCAGCGGTCGTACATCTTCTCTCCCAAGCAAAGGCTGAGGCCAAAAAGCTGGGCTTCAAATACGTTTGGTGCAGGGACTCAGTAATTCGAGTCACAAAGACTGACGGATCAGTGCCCGTGGTCATACGATCTTCTGCGGATCTGCGACAGCTTTCGCAGCCCGAGGTGACCTTCTTGCAGCCGACTCATGCCTTCACCTGATCCTCCCCCGTGCCTCCATCGCGTCGAGTAGCACTATCGGCATTGAATGTGGAGGCGCGGCTCGTGCATCTGATAGGCATCTACGGATATGCCACTTAAACGCGCAATCTTTACCGGCGCACATTGACGAATTTCGCACTTATTTTAGTAATAATTTTTATCACATAATTATCGTCTCTGAAACGTGGTTGCACACTCTCATATCTGACGAATTCGTATCGTTGCTAGGCTATAATCTTGTTAGGCGTGACAGAGAAGGCGTAAGAGGTGGAGTGGTTGACGCACATGCGCCTCTACGGACTCTTGCTATCACGCGTCCTCCAGCGCTATGGCTAACTCCTTGTATCAGGCGTAGTATGGCGGACAGAGACAAATTATTCAAACTGTTTAAAACAAGTCGTCTCCCAGAACGCTACTCGGCGTTTAAAACCGCCCGAAACAACACCCAGCGTTTAATACGTACGGCCAAGATAAGCTATTTCACGCGCTTATTCCCGACACTCAAACAACCGCGATTAATCTGGAGGGAATTTCGCCGTCTTGGCCTTTCCAAATCTAACTGTGCGACAACGAACGTCACCATTTCTCTTGACGAGCTAAATCGCCAATTCTTATTAGCTGGAACTGCTGTGTCCTCGGAACTGTCTTCCCCAGATGCAGAGGAGCTGTCTCCACCCGTCGCCTTTAACAGCAACAACTTTTATTTCTTGGACGTAACGCCACTTAAGGTCGTCGAATCTATATTAGCGGTTAAAAAGAATTCGGCTGGTGTTGATGGTATTTCAATGGAAATAATAAGGCTGAGTCTTCCGATTGTTCTACCGCTACTTCTCGAGCTCTTCAACAACTCCTTGTCATGGTCCGTCTTCCCTACTGCCTGGAAGTACTCTTTAATCACGCCGATTCCAAAGACTCGTCAAGCAAACTCTGCTAGTGACTATAGGCCAGTTGCCACGCTCTGCTGTTTCTCAAAGATATTTGAGAAAATCGTTCATCAGCAACTGAACGATTTCCTCACTAAAAACGAATTTCTGAACCTATACCAATCAGGCTTCAGGAAGTCATTCAGCACACAAACAGCCCTTCTTAAGGTCACCGATGACATCAGGCGTGGGGCAGACAACAGACGGGTAACGATTATGGTGCTGTTCGATTTCTCCAAAGCGTTTGACACGGTGGATCACCGTCTTCTGATCAGGAAGCTTCGCAAACTCGGTCTGTCGCAATCCGCTTTACGATGGTTCTGTTCATATTTATCTGGCCGCAAACAGTCGGTAACCGGTCCCGGTGGCGTACGATCCTCCTGGAGACCTGTCAACGCTGGAGTCCCGCAAGGATCGGTGCTCGGCCCGCTGCTCTTTCTGATTTTCATTAATGACCTTCCCCAGGTCATTAAGCACTGTCTCTATATACTCTACGCAGACGACTTCAGAATCTATTGTCAATGCCTTCCTAGCGAGCTCGCAGAAACTCTCTGCGAAGTTGCGGAAGATGTAGCTGCCATCTCGAACTGGGCAGCTGACAACAAACTGCGCCTGAATCTTGGTAAAACAGTGGCAGCTATCATGGGAAGCGCACAATATATAAAGCGCCTAGACTATACTTCGATACCCAAAATCATGGTATCCAATTACTCTATCCCTTATGTCGAGTCGTTTCGCGACCTCGGGGTACTAGTCAGCCGGACTCTTTCCTGGAATGACCAGATATCGGTGGTATCAAATCGAGTCTTCAGAAGCCTGCACCAACTCAAGGCCTGTAAAGAGCTGCTATCAGTTCCCCTAAGGAAACAACTCGTTACCGCTTTAGTTTTTCCGCACCTTGACTATTGTAAAGTAGTATACGGTGATCTCACGGGGACTCAAAATGCCAAGTTACAACGCGCATTAAACGCTTGTGTCCGTTTCATCTTCAATCTACGGCGAGATGAGCATATCACTCCGTATCTAAATAGGCTTGGTTGGCTAACGATAACGAACAGACGTCGATATATGACGGGCTGCCTACTGTTCTCGATTTTTTCCAGCTCGCTCCCTACATATCTTCATACTAATTTCGTATTTCGTGCATGCATCAGCCAGCGTGACACGCGTGGGCAGGAGCTCGATTTACACATTCCCATCTGCCGTACATCGGCCTATGTAAAATCATTCACGGTAGCTGCTAGCTACTTATGGAATAGCCTGCCGCTAAATATACGGCTCTCTTCGTCTTTGTCATGTTTCAAAGCCAGGCTTTACGCTTACCTCATATCTTCTCAGCGTAGTGCTTAAACTCATTGCATAACTGAATACCTTTTGAATACTATTTAGCCCTAATTTAAGATTTAAGTTAAGTTTAAGTTTAAGTTTTGGTTTAAGATTTAGTATAAGGCTTATTATTGTATGCTGTTATGTATGCGAGTACAAATGTACCTACTGTCATCTACGGGCATCGCCCACGATGTAATAAATAGGATCTATCTATCTATCTCTCTCTCGATCTTATTCTTGCTCACTTGACGGTCTGCTCTCTCGCTCTGCCGTCGCTCCGCCGGTCGTCGTTGCTCTCTCCGGCCTCGTCCTTCTCCTCTCCGGCGTGGCGGTCATGAAAGAGGGTCTAACTTTACTATTTATTCATTTTTCTAACGCAGAACCAGCCTCGAGGCCCTCCGATTCGCGTTACATATCCTCCGCGGTCCACCCGGCGACTCTGTCCGCGACGATTCTTTTCTAATTCGCGGCAAAGGGGAGAGGATTCTCGTTTGTGGCGGGTATTCAAAATACCACGGCACAACTCCTCCCCCCCTAGCCCGCGTTTACGCGGTCTCCCGTTCCACCCGGAACGGCGGATCATCGTTTCTTTAATCACTCGGGTGGCCCCTCGGCCACGCTTCCTTCGAGTGCCTGACTGACGATAAAATTTCACCCCGTCCCGACCGGCCTTACTCTCCCCGAGATCCTTCGACTTTCCGGATCGCGGTACCGCGTGGGCGGACTTAACTTCGTGGCTGGTTCTGATACAATTAAATATTTGTAGCTCAAGAAGACTCTATTCTTGTATTAAAAAAAAACGATAATTATTCCTAGTAGGCAGTGACGAAAATAGCAACCAACAAAAAAAAATAGAGAAGCTTAGTAAGGGAAAGAAAGAAACTTACCAGGTGTCACCATGCTCCTGGCCTCTACCCGGTCTACGTCCGGTCACCACACTAAGGAGGAGGTTCTACAATAAGCTAAAACATGGTTTCCCGATCCCTATTCCCCTTTATTACCAATTGTGGTTCACTACTATTACACAATAGAGAGAAAAAAAAACATACAGATACAAAAAAATATATATATCTATGTCCTTTTATTTAATTTTTTTTTTGTTTTTTTTTTTTTTTTTTCATTTCCTGGCTGGTTTTCCCGCGGTCCAACGCCCGCCTCCCGACGGGTAATGGGCCCCTGACCCGGTGCACGTGGGGCACGTGGCCCGACTATAGCCCGGGCGGCCACATCCCTCGCATATCCCCTTCCGCAAAGGTACGGGGCACTGGCCGATGTCGTGTCCCCACCCGTAACAGTTCCAACATTCCGTTTGTTGGACAGCCCTTCCTCTCCGGTGGGCCGGGCGGGAATCCCTGGTCCAGGCCGGCTTTTCGACTGGGACTACCCGCAGGTCATACCGATTTAGGAATATGCGGGTCCGGTGCAGCAGGTCTCGCCAATAGTTGATTTCGTCGGGGCTGAGGTCGCCCGCCCCTCCTTCCTCTTCCTCCGTCTTCCACCCGACAGGGATGGCTCTATCTTTGGGGGCCAGCTTCCCCCCGCCCTCCTGATGCCACTGCAGCCGGCTCGCTCTCTGGCGGCGCGCCAGCTCCTCTTCCCTTCCTTTTTCTATTTCTTTTAGATTCACCATATTTTTCTTTACTTTTTCCTTTCCCCCTTTCTTTGTTTTTTTTTCTTCTACCCTCAAATATCTACAACATAAAAGAAAAACAACCCTGATTTTACCATACCATCTACTTTTGTCACCGCCACCACTAAAATTTTCCCTTGAACGACACAGGGACGAACACCAAAGACGACGGACACCCTTACTTAACACCGTCACCACTAAAATTCTTCGAATATACACGGACACACATTAAACAAACACACCCCTACTTGTCACCGCCACCACTATTCCCACACCGGTTTCAAGTCTTTCACGTGGTGCTTGCCGGCGTCCTTCCCTCGGACATCGGTCAAGGCCACCACTACCGAAGAGATAATCTTTGTCACGGTGTATGGACCCGTGTACTTCGGTGCGAGCTTTGCTGCCACGTTTTGCGCCGCTGAGGACAAGACTCTGTTCTTCTTCCATACGCGGTCACCCACGTTATACTTTGCGTCACGCCTCCGCAGGTTATATCGGCCGGCTTGTGTTTGGAAGGCCTTCTCGAGGCTCTCCCCTACCAGCTCTTGTAATTCGTGCAAACGGCTCACTCTATATTTCCACCCGTCTGTATCGGGAGCTGCGACTTCTATGTCACCCTCTTCCTCCACCCGGAGCATTTTCGGAGGCCTAGCTTCCCTCCCATAATTCAAAAATGCCGGGCTAACCCCGATCGACGAATGGACGGCCGTATTGTACGCGAACGCAAATTCTACTAGGTGAACGTCCCACTCGCGATGATCTTTACCTATATACGCCGTCATCATGGTCTTCAGAATTCTATTAACCCTTTCTGTCGGGTTCGCTTGCGGATGGTACGGCGGTACCGTCGAGTGTACGATCCTACATTCGCTCAACACCGAATCGACCGATTTATTAACAAACTCGGTCCCGTTGCCCGTTAATAGAATTTCCGGTGTTCCCCACCGATACACTACGAGTTTTAAAAATGCATCTGCAATACTTTTCCCGGTGGCTTTTCTTAATGGTACGCACTCTATCCAGCGAGTAAAAATGTCCAGGAAGACGAGTACGTAAGTGTAGCTCGTCGCGCTCCGCGGAAACGGACCCATAATATCAGCGGCGACTACCGTCCACGGCTGATCGACAATTCGCTTCCCCATTAAACTCGCCGGTGCGATCTGCCCGACCTTGCATTGCTGACAGGTAATGCACTTTCTTACGTAGTCTTGAATTTCCCGGTGCATTCCCGGCCAATAATAATTCACCGCGACGCGCTGATATGTCTTTTCGATGCCGAGATGCTCCGCTGCCGGTTCGTCGTGCGCTTCGCGGAGGACCTCCTCGCGTTTCTCGGGCCGAACGACGAACTTCCACTCATTAAGATCCGCGACGGCTTTACTTTTAAGGGCGTTCGGTCGCCGGAAATACAATCTCCCGTCCTCTATTTTCCACTCAGGGAAGCGGTTTGGATATTTTTCTACCGCTTCGAGGCGACGGTCGTACCACGTACAGTCTCCCTCGTCCTCTTCCCTTTACGCGCCCTTATCTTCGCCTTCCGCGCCCTGCGCGTCCGCGTCGGTCCCGCCATCGGGCACCGCCGCGGCTACCTCCACAATTTCCGATTCCTCGTCCTCCTCAAACATACGCGACAGCGCGTCGGGTACGTGGTGCAACGCACCCTTTCGATAGATGACGTCGAAATCGTAATCGAGCAGGTCTAACGCCCATCGGCCGATCCTACCCGTTTCATCGCGAAAGTTATAAAGATATCGAAGGTTAGCGTGGTCGGTGATGACGGTGAAGTGCGTCCCCTCGAGATAATGCCGAAACTTTTTAACGGCCCATACTACTGCCAACCCTTCCTTTTCCGTCACCGAATAACGCGTCTCTGGATCTGATAACGTTCGGCTCGCATACGCCACGACGAACTCCTGTTCGTCCTTGGATTGAGTCAGGACTGCTCCGATACCGAAATGACTCGCGTCTGTCTGAAGGACAAACGGTAAACTAAAATCTGGACACGAAAGAGCGGGTGCAGTCGCCAAGCTATGTTTTACCGTTTCAAACGCCTCCCGTTGCTCCTTATTCCAACTCCACGTTACGTTTTTCTTAAGGAGATGATTCAACGGACTAACTTTTTCCGCGTAAGCATCGATAAATCGTCGGTACCATGAAGCCGTACCGAGAAAACGTCTCAACTGACGGATATTACGCGGCTCGGGGAATTTTAAAACTGGTTCGACCTTGTCCGGGTCGACTTGTAACCCGTGTCGATTTACTCGAAATCCTAAATATCGTACTTCTTCACGACAAAATTCAGATTTCTCCCGATTAATTACAAGTCCGGCTTCTTTAATTTTTCGAATTACCCGTCGCAACCATTCTAAATGTTCTTCGAACGTTTCCGTCACGATTATAATATCGTCTAGATATGCAAAAGCGTGTGGCTCCATTTCAGTACCGATCAATTTATCGAGCAACCGTTGAAACATGGCCGGTGCTCCCGTCAATCCATACGGCATTCTTTTAAAATGAAACAATCCGCGACCAGGAACCGTAAACGCGGTTACTTCCCGACTATCGTCTTCGAGCGGGATTTGGTGGAAGGCCTGACTCAGATCCAAGGGCGAAATGTACCGAGCTCGACGTAACTTGCTAAGTATCCCCTCCATAAAAGGTAAAGGGTACGCGTCTTTTTTCGATACCGCGTTGTCCTTGCGGAAGTCGCAGCAAAAACGGTAAGAACCATTCGGCTTCTTCACCATCACCACCGGGCTTGACCATTCGCTATTCGATCGCTCGATCACCCCCTCTTTTAACATACGGTCTACCTCCGCGTACATCGCTTCCTGGACGGCCGGCGATACCGGATAATACCGTTGTTTGATAGCGGTTTGACCTTGCACGTCGACTTTATGTCGAATTAGGTCAGTTACCCCTTTCGGTGTTCCTCCTGCGGCTAATTCCCGATCTACGAGGCGCAACACCGTTTCCCTCTCGTTTTCAGTTATGTCTACGATCCCGTCGCATGCACTAATGCCGGTTACTTCC
The DNA here is from genome assembly GCA_916049575.1 of Ancistrocerus nigricornis. Lineage (NCBI taxonomy): Eukaryota > Metazoa > Arthropoda > Insecta > Hymenoptera > Vespidae > Ancistrocerus > Ancistrocerus nigricornis. The sequence goes on along the minus strand of OU696667.1, from coordinate 17,981,285 downwards.
GACGGAAGACGAAACGGGACTTCTATTCCGGCTAAGGCCGAATACCACATCCCTTTTTCCCCGTCAATAATAATTTTAAATGATCGGATTGCGTCCATCTCAAAAATGCAATTCGACATAAGCCGAGGAACGACGTGCAAGGTCAACTCCCGCTTTACCCCTCCAAAACGGACTGCAGTAGCGATCGTTCCCTCCACCGTCTCTTTGCTCCCATCGGCATAATGTACGGACTGCACACTCGACGGTTCTAAACTGCCTATTTCCCCGAAAATTGCCTCGTTACCGGCCCTCCGGATAAACGAGCGAGATGCACCGGTGTCCAAAAGACCGAAAATCGGTACGCCGTTTACGGTGGCATTTACAAAAATTCTCCCACTCGTTGCATCTATGGTAGCTACCACCGCTGCATCTCTCTCCCTATTTTCGAGAGGCGCCTCCACTATATCCTCCGCCGAGTCTCGATGGACGTCCGCTCGTACGGCTAATTCTTCTCCGCACCGCTCGCCTACCCCCGGAGAATCGTCTACACGAGCGCTCCCTCTCCCACTACTCGCGGGTGTCCTTATGGCCTCTACTGGGAGGGGGGAGTGGCCGTCGGCCGGTTGCTCGACTCCCCCTGACCGTTTTCCGCCGGTCTCCGCTCGCAATTCGGACACGTCGCTTTAACGCAATCCTTCCGGCCACACCGGAAACAGAACCGTTGACGCGGCTTCTTGCACTTCGCGTGCCTATGCCCCGATTCCCCGCAATTCCAGCACCGGACCGGTGGCTTCGCGGAGTCCGGCGTGGGCCTACTCGCGGTGCTTTTATTATTATTAGCCGCTGAATTTCTCGGCGTAGCCACCGCTGCTACGACCACGGAGTCTCTCCGCGGCTCTCCGGCGACCTATCCTCCTCCACCGGGTATATTTCCGCGACGCGGGCCGTCCGCGCCCTTGGCGGCTGCCTAACGCTCTCTGCGTACGTGTTCGGACGCGTTACGGGCGATTCTGGACCGGGACGGTACCGCCGTCCCATATCCCATATTCTCTCTCTCTCTGTCTCCCTAGTTCAGAGAGCCGGTCAAAATTAGTTACCTCCCTCGGATCAATTTCTCGCTGATATTCAGGTCTTAAATTGGCGTAAGCAATACTAAGCCGTTCCGACATCGGAACTGGCGGCACGACCTTCGCGAGAAGCCCCTCGATTTTAATCAAATACCGGCTAACTTTTTCTCCCGGTCTCTGAACTCGCGTTCTGATCGTCTCACGTAACGTTTCTTGAGCCTCGAATCCAGAAAATCTGCGTCTAAATGCCCCGCAAAACTCCTCCCACGTACGCAGAGAACTTCTCCTTAAACGGTACCATTCGAGGGCGAGGCCTGTCAGGAGGATCGAAATATTCGAAAGCAACTCTTCTTCTAACACTCCCACTCTCGCACTTTCCTCCTCCACCCTTTCTAACCAGCTATAGGGCGGCTGGGGCCCCCCCAACGAAACAGCCTTGCTGTTTCGTACTAGGCACGACCGCGGTAATGATTCGCACAGGAAGTCGGCTCGCTGCGCTCGCCTATCCCTTTTAAGTTGTCACTATTTTACATACTTTTGCAAAGTTTGAATTGCTTCCCTATTATAGCAGCTTTTTTATGAATTTTTTGATGTTTAAAATGACCGCCATTTTGAAACCGGAAATTGAATCAATTCGAAATTGTTAGTGGATCTATGTTAGAAAGAACTGGATTTTTCCTATAAATTTCAGCTTTATCCGTTCAGCCGTTTAGGCGCTAGAGTCGATAAAAATATTTATTAGTCCGCCATTTTGTACCGTTTTGCTGAAAAATTTTGAAAAAATTCATGTTATTAGTTGTCATAATTTTACATATTTCTGCAAAATTTTAATTGTTTTGCTCTTATAACAAATTTTTTATGAATTTTTAAATTTTTATAATGCCCGCCATTTTGAAACCGGAAGTCGGATCGAATCGAAATTGTTAGTGGATCCTCGTCGGGTGTAACTTGATTTTCCGTGTAAATTTTACTTCGATTCGTTCAGCCGTTTAGACGCTAGAGTAGATACACACACACACACACACACACACACATACATACATACATTTAGATCTTGTTATGAAACATAAAGATCCAAAAGGGTTTTTGGATATCTCGAATAGTTTCGGAGATAATCGTCCGTTACACTTTTTGCTCGATCGAGAGCATAAGGAACTCTCTGCGGTCGTGCCTAAAAAGGACTCAGCCTCCGACTCGTCCTCGCCGTCGAATTTTTCTAATGGTCTCCGCTCTTCGGAAGTCCCGTGTATTATCCGCACGCGACGCTGCAGTTACGGGGCATCTTTCTCTTCCTACGTGCGGTATTCTCTCCCCTCGTGACATTTCCCGGTATCCCCGGTCCTCCACCACCGGCGTCCTACTCTCTACCTCGCTCAGCGGAGTGTCAGGTACAAAGTATTCTGTCCTTGAAGGACCAAAAGAAACCGCGCGAGATTGCGGCACAGGAAGATGTGAAAATTCGGGTATTCTATTCGGTACTCCCACCCCGTATACGCACGCATCGTTCTCACGCGTCACGCGTGTGTCGACTCGCTCTCTCTCTCTCTCCCACCCGATGGCGGCCGAAGTCGCAACGGAGCCTACCGAAGCCTGCCTCTGGTGGTGGGGATGCCTACGCGCGGGCGAGCTCGGCTGCCGAGCTCTCCTCTCTCCTACGCCGCGCTCAGCTGATCGCGCGGCTGAGGTCGTCGACCGCGCTGGTTGAGCGTGGTGGGGCGGCCCGCTTTCGGCCGCGACTATCCCTGCTCTATCTCCCGTCCCCCTACCCCACAGCTCCTCTACTACCACTATGGAGTCTTCTCGAGGTGGAGACGCACGAAGGGACGAATGTGCGACCGGAAAAGCGGTGGTCGGATCCCATACTGAAGTAAGAAAAGGGTTAGTCGAAATGAACGGGGTGGCTGACACCCTCAAAAACGGATTCGCTACCGTCGTCCTAGTCGCGGAGGTCGTCACGGTCGTCGTGGTCACCACCGTTACTCCTGACGTATCCTCCCGGTGGACCACGACGATCGCCTCGGTCGTCGGCTCCTCCACTAAATTTCTGATTTCGGTGGTGTGTGCTCCACCGTAAGCGAAGGACGGTTCACGCGAACTATCCTCCGCTTCCCCCTCCGAACTATCTATCTCGGACTCTCCCTCGTCCTCCTCCGTCCAAGGAACTCCGTCCTCCCCCGCAGCCTAACGCGTGAGCCTATGCATCCTATCTCTCAATACTATGAGTGAGCCGCTCGCATTAACCCTCAGTGACGCAAGTATATCAGAGAGTACTTCACCGGACACGTTGACGATCCATCCACCCATTGACCGGTGTGACCTTGAACTCCGACGGCTGTCCCTCCTTCCCTCCATCCTGTCTCGGTTGGTGGAAGCTTGCATCGAAGATCCAACTCCGTGCTTCAAAGTCACCGTAATCCAAGGTCACCGTAATCCTTTGTGACACTCACGATTTTTCAAACACCCACGATCACTCCCGAGGATGCTCGAACTTCCCCGAACCGAACCGGTGTGGACAAGACGTAACGAAAATTTGAAAAGTCCTTCACCAGGACGAACTACAACACAAAACCTCAACCGTTCCTCCCTACGACCTTCCGGCTTGCGTGAGCCCCACGTTGGGCGCCAAATTTGCAACGTTATTTCTAAGATTATTCCGGGAAGGTGCCGGATGCACTCCCCGCGAAATAGCCGTCTCAACAAATTATTATTTATCAATCTGCGAGAATCCTCTCCGCAATAAAGGGCTCACGAAATACCGCTCACGCAGCCGTAAGGAGTAGTGGGTTGAGGGGGGGAAAGAAATTAACAAAAGTTCCTTCGGAGCGCGATTTACCGAAAAACAATAAAAGAATTTATTCAAGAAAAATTGAAAGTATTAGAAATTTTCCGTTGGTTACCAGAAACGACTACAAAGTCGGAATCTCTTTGTCCGTGTTGTTTATTCAAACGCCCGGACGAACTAACCGCCGGCTGCGTGCTCGATGCCGGCACGTGGTCGCCTCGTTTATCGAAGATTCTACCGAGGACTTTATAATTTAATAGCACGCTAATCTTACAATTTAACAACAAATCAGTTACCAAATAATTTAACAACAATTTCGATATTTTAAATATACGATTAATCGCGTACCCGGACGGCGATCGAGGCTGTTTCCGCTACTCGCGAACAAAGGAATCGAACGAGAAAAATCGAAGGATGCTTCTACTATTTTCAACTAATTAATTTAAACAATAAAACGTTAAATCCCGATAAAACTCGGCGATAAACTATTTTCGATTCTCCGAATAACCCCGGAATTAACCTCACTTTCTGATCCGCCACCCGGAAGGAACTTCGTACGTGACAAAGGACTATTTTTCGATCGCTCTAATTATCTCACCTTTTGCTCAATATAACGTCGCGCACAGAGTAATTTTTCTAGGATCACGCACGCGGTTCCTTACGAGCCGGCCTACCGAAATTCCCCGAGCCCACCCGAAGATAGCCGAGCGCCTACTCGCCATCTCTCTCGCTCTACCGCCTCGCTAGGCGACGCGCGCACGCCGCGATGACCGCCACCGATGACCATTCCGGCGGTCATCTCGGTCCATCATTAAGCGAAGGGATGCTCCGATGATTCGCTGTCGGGTGGTCCTCGTTGCCTCGGAATTTCGGCCGTTTCCTTCGCCGATAGTCTTTCTGCCTCGCTCGTTCTCGCCGTGCGTGCCCTCCCTCTCGCTCTCTCTCTCTCTCTCGATCTTATTCTTGCTCACTTGACGGTCTGCTCTCTCGCTCTGCCGTCGCTCCGCCGGTCGTCGTTGCTCTCTCCGGCCTCGTCCTTCTCCTCTCCGGCGTGGCGGTCATGAAAGAGGGTCTAACTTTACTATTTATTCATTTTTCTAACGCAGAACCAGCCTCGAGGCCCTCCGATTCGCGTTACATATCCTCCGCGGTCCACCCGGCGACTCTGTCCGCGACGATTCTTTTCTAATTCGCGGCGAAGGGGAGAGGATTCTCGTTTGTGACGGGTATTCAAAATACCACGTCACAAAACATAAAGTAAGCCTGAGAGAGAATTAAGTAGTCTTAAAATTACATTTTATCATTTTCTTTTTATTTTTGTTTTACATGTTTATTACTAAATGCGTATAACTACCCTTCCCCCCCACGGCCACGGCTCCCGGAACGACCGCGGTTGTGGCCCCGGTTCCACCTCGCCCGCGACCAGCCGCCTCCTCCTCTTTTAGATATTCTTCCTCTTCCTAAAACATAGAATATATTATTTTTATTTCATTTTTCTCAATATTATCCAATATATCAGTAATTGTATTGGTCATTTTAAAAAATCACTTCGTACACGTCGCGATATACAATGAGTGTTGGTAATATTCGTACACCCTTTAAAGCAGAATAACTTTATTATAATTGAACCAACCGATTTGACTTTTTGAAAGAATATAGGATGTACTTTCGAAGATATCGATTTTTTCTAAACAATCAAAATAAAATATGTAGTATATTAATCATTCTATGTTCTGGCCAAAACTCCAATCGTTTGGTTCAATTATAAAAAAGTTATGCTTTAAAGGGTGTACGAATGTTACTGCCACTCACTGGATATCGCTACGTGTACGAAGTAATTTTTTATATTTTATTATATGTATATACAGGGTGTTTGGTTTGAGGTGTCTGAGAGGCCAACTACATGTTGTGACGGGGTCACAAGAACCCTCCGTAAAAGTAGAGCGAGACCAGCCGAGCGTGAGATATCTGTCGAAGTGGCCATTAAGTGTTAAAAAAATTTCTAACGAACGTATCATTTCTGTGCGAGCAACGCCTGTATGTAGGTAACCCGTGATACCCGCCGAACATCTTCGAAGTATCGTAACGACACCGCCAATGCGCATCGCCGCCGCTCACCGCTCACACCGTTAATTGGCGGAGAGGAAAAGATGAGCGACACCGGAAGAACCTCCTGCGACGCTCCCATACATTAAGGAAGTAATAACGCTAATCGGCGTCGTCGCCTCCCCACCCGGTCGCCAGGGCCGTCGATAGCTACAAGGAGCATCGGCGATCGAGAGAAACGGATTTTCCATTAAATCTAGAAAGGGAAAAATCTACGGGGAGGGAGGAAAAGTGAATAAGTGTCCATCGTGTCTGTGTCAGTGAGTGAGCGTTCCGAATGCGAAAGAATATCTGTATTTTTGGCGAGCGATTCACGGGGTGACAAAACACCCCTCATTAGGGCATACCTGCGTAAAGTCACGTGATCTACCGGCACGAGCCTCGGCCGTGCGTACGGCACGCGTGCTCGCTCTCTCGTGCGCGGACAATCGTAGTAGCCGGTCCTATCTGAGAAGTTCTCTGCAGTACCTTGTAACTTAGTAGGGCAGTTAGTGTTGTAGAGTTTTGTTCTTAGTATCCCTTGCGCGTAATACACACGAGGAAAAAGGACAGGACGTAACTGTAAGGAGCGAGCGTTTTCTTTTCTCTGGGACGACACCGTTTGCCTGCGAGCGATATCGGCTGCGAGGAGGGTGATTCGGGTAAGAGACGATTACGTCGTTCGCCTACTTACAAGAAGTTGTAAATTTATTTGTGACCAGTCGATCGGGGACGGAGGAGGATTCTTGTTTTTTTTTTTTGTTACTTTTCTCTGTGAGTCGGGGGATTTTGTTAGTTAACTCGGGAAATTCGGACGGCACGTGGCCACCGATTACGAGTGTAACTTCTCTCAAGGTTTTCGAGCATGAACTTCGTTTATGCGGAGTAGATAATCCTTCTCGCCCCGTGCGTACTGAATTACGAGGACCTTTGTATTGTGAACACGGAAGCTGCGACCTTCCGAGAGGTCGTGAAGAGCCGTTGCCGTCGGCGAAACGTCCGCCACCTGAGCTAATGTAATTTTTCTTGTCTTTTTGGTATCTGTGGCCGAGTAAAATTTACCTGAATATTCGAGCATCGTATGTTACGGCCTTATCGAAATATTCGTCTTTGTCTGCCTCGTGCGTTCCACGTTCCGTTCGATTGTCTTTGTGTACACGCGCGACCTCGTCCAAGGGCGAGGCGCACGAATTTCGATAGCGCGTGTTCTTTTCTGAGATCGACAATTTCGTATGTTACAAAATAGAAATTATTAATCGGCCTTCTAATTTTTCTTTCTTCTTTATCTGGACTGTATGAGAAATTATCTGAGTAGTGTATTTATTATCTGAAATATTAATTAAGCGGAGTAGCAGCCGAGAATTGTACGATCGCGTAACGCGACGGGAGTTTTTCATTGTGACCGCTTTAGTTTGCCACTACTCACCCGACCACCTCATGTTTTATGAATAAATCTAAATTTTTTTTTTACACGCATACAGTTTATCTCACGGCTCGCTCTGTTTATCTTCTATGTGCCTCCTCGTGAATGTCAAGAACCTTCGCCTCTCCGTTACTCCGTTAGGAGACTGACTAGCCGGAGGTCTTGTGCCGGTTCATCCGATCAGACCTTATTCCTACCACACTCTTACATCTTCCTGGTCCTACGAGTGGTGGCCGTAAGCCACCTGGCGCCCAAATAAACTCTCTTCCATTTCCGATCATCCGAAAATAGCGACCAAAAGGATTGTCTGACCGGGTGCCGAAGAGGTGCGTGCCTTGGGGGACACTATCTTCCTGGGAGGATAGTTTGGCCAAGTTCCCCCTCGTGCAACGTCACAATGTGCACAAGTATGTCTTGAGTCGAAAAGACTAATGAACTTTTTCAAAAATCGGCTTAGTTAACGAATTATTAATTAACAAAAATTGCGGAAGAAGGCGGTACGCTGGAGCTCGTAATTAGGTGATAGACGAAGCATTAGGAGGAGTGATCCACAATAACCAATAACAATCGTCGGAAGGTAACGCTTGATCAACGTGTTTACTTATCTTCCTTCTCTCTCACTCTCTCTCTCTCTCTCTCTGCCGTCACGTAAGTACGCACGCACACGCTTCTTGTCGCTCTGTATCTTCGAACTAGTTACTGCTTCATATTGCCTCCGGGCGCCTTGTTTTAGGCACCAGTGCATGCGCTTTCTTGCATACCTCCTAAATTGCACCATTACTAAGGCTTTCTTCGCTGGCTGTCTGAATTTTTGCGGAGTTTAGAAATTTTCTAACATAACCTCATTGTGGTGCAAACTACGCGGGAGCAGCAGGCGTGACACCAACGAGCACGGCATAAATCAATTTTGACGGTTGCGAGCCAAACTGTGACGGTTGCGAGTCAAATTTTGACGGTCGCGCGAACAACAAGAGCGGGAGACACCTCGAGACACAGACGAGACACCGACGGAATTAGACAAAACTAAATTCCAAATCGATCATCGCGATATATCGAACGAACACCTACTTCGGAAATCGATCGCAAGATGTCGACAGGGTCAGCTGTCATTACACGTACATGCCTCGGGTGTACAAAACAAATCGTGCACGAAGCTATGCGTTGCGCGAACTGCACGGCGTTCTATCATCCGAGCTGTAAAAATAAAAAAGTTTGTTGTGCCACACCTAAGCTACGGCGGGCGTTAGCACCTATTACGCCGAAGATGTTGCGAACTGCAGACCGCCCTTTAACCAAAACACCCGGCGCGGGCAGTGCATCGCAAACGAGCCTCTCTTCGTGCTCCGAGTCCGGCGAATTGATGGGTCTTACTCCCGCGAATCCGACTCGGCAGACTACAGCAGTCACTCCGACTTCCATCAGTGAGCTGTATCACCTGCTAAGTGCACGGTTTGACGATCTCACTGCACGTCTCGACGACCTACCGGCGATGCAGGAGCGAATTGAAAATAATACCGCGCGCATTGTGGCCCTCGAACGAGAAAATCAAACGCTCCGGAAGGAGAATCAGGTGCTTAGGTCAGATATGGACGAGATCCGCCAACTCCAGGCTGAAGGGCAAGTCGTGCTCCGGCGTGCTTCTCTGCGTGCTCATGACAGTGAACTCGTCATCTCAGGAGTGCCATGTACCACGGAAGAGGATCAGAACGAGGCAGTGGGTCAGGTGATGGCGGCAATTAACTACCCTCTCAACGATGGAGATGTTATTTCAACTCGCTTCCTGATTCCTCCGGAAAGGGCACGAAAAGACACGCCGATACCACTATTGATCAAGCTGAGATCGCACGATACCAGGACGCGTGTGCTAGCTGCGAAAAAGGCGAAAGGGAGGCTGCTTTCGAATGAACTGGCCAACCCTCCACCTGGTCCTGTTCGCTCCATTTACCTTCGAGAGGCTCTATCCTCCGAGCTCCACAAATTACTACTGGCAGCCAAGGCGGAAGCAAAAAATTGTGGTGTCAAGTATGTCTGGCATCGCGACGGCATCATTTTTGCAAGGAGAGAGGATGGTGGGCCCGTCACTCGCATCGTCTCTCATGGCGACCTCGCGAAATTGAAGTCCGACTGACTTCGCGTACCTCTGTCGCCTAAAAACTCAGCTGCATCCACGCAAGCCAAAACAACTAGTTGTAGTAACATTAGTAATATTAGTATTAGTTATTTTAACGCAAATTCTATACGTGGTCATATTGACTTAATGAGATTTCACTTCGAAGCTAATAACCCTGATATAATTGCAGTTACGGAGACCTGGTTATCCTCCTCTATCCCGGATTCTACTGTGTCGCTCTCAGGATACACAATCATTCGCAATGATCGCTTGGGGAAGGTTGGTGGAGGCGTCGCTATCTACGCACGTGATTCATTCCTTTTGCGAGTCTTGGCTTCTTCGCCTTCTCAATACTCAGGAAAGCCTGAATATCTCGTGGTGGAAGCTAAAACCAGGCAGACATCTCCGCTCCTAGTTTGCGTTCTGTATCGTCCACCCAAGGCACCGTTGCTACATGATTTCGAGGCAGACTTAGACGGCTTACTCCATAACTATACGCAGGTCGTGATCGTTGGAGATTTTAACGCTGATCAACTCTCTGGCAGCTTCGAAGCGGATTACATTAGGAAATTTTGCTACTCGCGAGCCCTTTTTCTAGTGCCTTTTTCTCCCACGTATCACTGTCGCACCACTGACACGTGGCTGGATCTCTGTATGGTCAAAGAGCCTGATTCCATAGTGACCAGTTCACAATCTGCTACACCGTTTATCGCAGGACACGATCTCATTTCGGTTACACTCCGAACGTCTTCTTCACCTATAATTAGGCAGACCTACACTGCTCGCTGCTACAAGTTTTTCACTCTTGAGAGATTTCACTCCGAACTAGAGGGCTGCGATTGGAACGCATTTACGATGGAATCCTCTGTGGACGACTGGGCTCAGTGCCTGAACGATAACTTCTTGGCTGCTATGGATGTGCATTGTCCCCATCGTACATACAACATCACCAGAAGGAAACCACCCTGGATAACTACCGGCCTACTGCAGCAACAGAAAGAAAGGGATGCCCTTTACAGAGTCTTCAGGCGGAGTAGAACTGAAATCGCTCTTCAACGATATCGCGAAGCACGCGACTCCTTCCACAAGCTGGTGTCGGCAGCCCGCTCATCGTACTACTCGAGCAAACTCGCGGGCGTCTTCGACTCGCGACTTTTATGGAACGAGCTACGTCGACTTGGATTGGCTCCGTCACCGCTTTTTAATTCATCGGACATCTCGAGCGACGATCTTAACGAGTATTTTGCCGCTACTTCGCGTTGCCGACTCTCTACTGAGGCCGTAGACGCATTCTTCGAGGCCTTACCACCGCCGAACTATGACGACGAACTCTTTTACTTTGCTGACTTGTCTCCGACTGACCTCCTAGAAGCTCTGCAGCACTTTTCTTCCGTGTCTCGTGGCGTTGACGGGCTTTCCATCAAGGATGTGGTGGACTCAGCTGCTGTAACGCTACCTTACCTGCTAGCACTATATAATAAGTCACTGACTTCAGCTACCTTTCCTGCTCTTTGGAAGAGAGCTCGCATCGTGCCGCTGGCTAAGGTGAAGTCGCCCTCGTCTCCTAGCGATTTTCGACCAATTGCGATTTTGTGCGTCCTCTCCAAAGTACTCGAGAGATTGGTTCATCGGCAGGTTGTATCGTATCTAGAGAAGCGAGAGCTATTCGATCCACGCCAGTCCGGTTACCGCACGGGTTACAGCACACAATCTGCCCTGCTCAGAGTCGTTGAGGAGGTTCGCCACGGCATCGACCAGCGTAAGCTTACCGTGCTTGTTTTATTCGACTTCAGCTAGGCCTTCGATACCGTGCCGCATTCTATCTTATTGAGGAAATTGCTGAGGCTTGGCTTTTCTCAACATGTGCTAAGGTGGTTTGCCAGTTATCTTACGTACCGACAACAGGCAGTGTTTGGGAGGAATGGTGAGGAATCACAGTGGGTGCCTCTCGAGCGAGGCGTTCCGCAGGGCTCCGTTCTGGGACCGCTACTATTTATGCTCTTTATCTTGGACCTGGGTTCGGCACTACAATACGCGGAGTACATGTTATTTGCGGACGACCTACAGATTTTCCTCCAGTGTACACCCGCTGAGTTGTCTGACGCTCTAGCCAAACTCCAGTCGGACATAAACGCCGTTCTAGGCTGGGCTGACTTACACTCCCTGCAAATCAACGCTTCCAAGACAAAGACCATCATCTTCGGTAGTAGTCCGTTTATCACACGGCTCGATCACGCAGTGATCCCACGACTGCGCCTTCGACAGGAACCGATCCCCTTCGTACAGTCAGCTCGCAACTTAGGGATCGTGATGGACTCCAAACTTTCTTGGAGTGAACAGGTTCTCTTGGTATCAAATCGCGTGCATTTCGTTCTACGACAGTTATCGGCAGCTCGCTCTCTCCTAACCAGGTCTCTGCGAAAGATGCTTGTAGCGACGTTAATCCTACCGATCTTAGACTACTGTTGTGTCGTCTACCTCGACCTTGCCGGAGTGAAAATGACGAAGCTCACGCGCCTGATGAACTCGTGTGTCCGATTCGTCTGTGGAGTTCGCAGGGATGCTCACGTTACGCCGTTCCGCAGAGAGTTGGGTTGGCTTACGATCCGTGACCGCCACTTATACTTTCTTGGCATCCTCATTTACCAACTTATAGGCACGGAACGTCCAGGTTACCTCCGCCAATTGCTTCATCTTCGAGCAAGGGACCCTGACGTGGTCAGACGGGTAGACGTAGGGGAATTGGTCATCCCGTTTTTCCATACTGAGAAGTATCGTAACTCCTTCTCGGTTAGAGCTGCATACTTTTGGAATGCCCTTCCGGCGGATGTCAAAGAGGCTTCTTCGATGGGCTCTTTCAAGTTGCGGCTTTACCGCCATCTATTTGATACGGAGGGACAGCGGATTTAAAGCTGGTGCACTCTTACAGTACATTTTTTCCGGTCGCATTTGTTCCGTTTCTTTTCGCGCAAGCAGCGTGCATTTGCGTGCTTCTCTCGCGTGTATTTTTCTTTGTATTGTATTTTATTATATTTTTATTTCATTCTATCTTTATTTTGTATTATTTTGTATTATTTTTTTACTTTTCTTTATTGTATTCTATATTATGTACACGAAACTACTTGCCCAACATAGCAATGGGCATAAATAAATTAAACTATCTATCTATCTCTCTCGAGTAGACGTGTTGGAATTACAGTGCTAAAATTTGTGAATTTTTTCGAGTTTATTGAAAGGTGGTGTACATTTTGTGTTTGCGAGTGCTTTTCTGGAGTCTGTGCGGTCCTTCGGCGACATTAACTTTCGACCGAGACCCTCGCGCTGTCGAATTATTGAGCGAAGAAGATATCGGCTGATCCACGTGATCGATAGCGAAGCCGCGGACATCTTGGCTCCTATCTCGGCTATCATTGGTCGCGATCACCGCTCCTATTGGCTCGCCGGATCACTCCAACACTCACTTCCCGCATCGACGAGATTGATGCTCGGCAAAAAACCTATGCCGATGCGCTCCGCACAAACCAAGCGACGGTGGATATCGTGTCCACCAGGGTGCGGGAGCTTACGCTGCAGGTAGCTAGGCTCGAGTGTGAGCGCAGGTCGACCGCGGTCATCATCTCTGGCCTCCCGGAGCTCCCTGGTGAGGACCTTCCCCTACTGCTCCAGAGGACGACGACTGCACTTGGTGCCACTATCTCTCCGTCGGACTTCACCAGGGTCACCCGAATGAGAGGCTCGGCGGACATCCAGCGACCGAGGCTCATCCAGGCCGTCCTCACCTCACGATCTGCCAGGGACGCCCTTATCTCTGCTAAAAGAGCAAAGAGAAACCTGATGGCCTCGGAGATCGACAACACCTTTCCGCAAAGCTCGGTTTATATTAACGAGCACCTCCCGCGAGCTACCTGGGACCTCCTCAGGACGGTCCGACGGGCGGCCCGAGCACGCGGGTATGCGCACATTTGGCACCGAGACGGCAACATACTTGTCAAAAAGAACGCGGACTCTCCCATAATAACTGTCAGCGACGCATCTGAAATAGAAGCAAAACTTCCATGAAGTATCATGCCAAGGAGTCACTGCACTTTGCAGCCACTTACCTCCACCCATAGACTGCATGCTTGCCATCTTAATGCAGGATCCCTTCCTGCACATCTCGGCGAAGTCACCTCTCTCCGTCTATCTCATAACTTCGATCTCGTTGCCGTCTCGGAAACTTGGTTGCGCCCGCGTGACCGGGCCGACCCCTGCGCAGTAGAGGACTACACCCTGCACCGCTCTGATCGCTCTATAAGACCTGGCGGAGGCGTTTGCCTCTTCGTGCGTAATAAATACCGCACGCGCGTACTAACATCTTCTTCTCTTATGTTGCAGGACGCTGTCGAGGTGGAGTTTCTCTTTGTTGAGCTCTTTCTTCCTCCGTCGACTCGTGTCTTCGTCGGAGTTGTATATCGTCCGCCTCATGTACCCCTCTCTATCTTTGAACCTATCCTCGCCGATCATGCTTGCGAATACGATCAGAGGATAATCCTTGGTGACTGGAATATCAATGTTAACACTAATTCACCAGATTTAATTTATCTACGGTCGCTTATCTCTCAGCTAAATTTATCTCTAGTACATCACAGTGACACTCATCGTACCGCGACCTCCAGCACCAGGATTGACCTCTGCCTCGTAGGAGACGAAGGACGTGTTGTATCCTCTGGGCAGTCGAATGAGCCGTTCCTTTCTGGGCACGACCTCATTTCGGTTGTCTACGATGCAAGTGATTCATGGAGTAGGCGTAGTGTTGTCTCCCGGAACTTGCACGCTGTCAATCCCTCCGCACTGCACTCATCTCTGGATAACCTAACCTCTTTGGTCCTGGGTTTATCTGGAGATGACGTGGACGGATTGGTTAGCACTTTCTCTGGTGAGCTCCTCAATGTATTAGATAGATTGGCGCCTTTGCGAGTCACATCACGCCGTACTTCGAACGTCTCGGATGGCTGAAGGTCCGTCAAAGGCGGCTGTATTTCCTCGGCGTCTTCATGCTCGGCGTGCATCGAGGCGCAATGCCGGAATCTCTCCAAGCTTTGTTCGAGCGAAGATCGGACTTAGACGTGAGGTCTTCTCCGCGTTCGCGACCGCGTGTAACTTTTAACACACCTCTTCATCGCACTGCAACTCGTTCAAACTCACTCGCGGTGCAGGGCGCTAAATTTTGGAACTTAATTCCTTTGCAGATTCGCGAAGCGCGCACTGTCGCGTCGTTCAAGCGTGAGTTGCATCACTCGTTACTGAGTGGTGCAATTTCATCGTAAGGCGACGCGGCACGTGATTGGATAAATGGCGAAATTTAGGCCTGAGCGGACCCCCCAGGTGGCGCGCGGCGACGCGCGTCTCATTCATATTCATCGTGAGAATGGGCCTCTTTGTATGCACGTGGACTCGAGTGTGAATGCGCCTGCGCGAAGGCGAAACTTTTCAATTGGCTGTGTGATATTATGAATGTTGTGATAGGCTTCGTGCCGGTGTGCATCTCGGGAGCGTGCGTGATGTGGATAAACACGAGCGTGACTGACTTCACCTTCATCCTACTAATGTATATATTTCTTCTCTTATATTTCTATCTAGGTGTCGTCGTATTATTGTAATTGAATGGAGTGTGAGTGGATTGAATGAACTCGTGATTAAATGAATGAGTGAGTGCCTTGGCGATCTTGATTGTCAAGTTTGTCTATTTTTATATGTTTATATATGTAGTATATGTATATATTTTAACGTGCCAGGGGGCTTTGCCCCAGCACGGAATAAATAATCAATCAATCTCTGTCTTTTTCACTATTTATCATATGAGGGGGTAAGGTAGTGTCGCAGAAAGATTGAGCGAGCGAGAGAAAGAGAGAGAGAGAGTCATCGCGAGCCTCCTGCGGGAAGGGGTGTCGTAGAGAGAGAAACAGAGAGAGTGAGAGAGAAGGGTTGATCAAGCGTTACCTTCCGATGATTGTTCTTGGTTATTGTGAATCACTCCTCCTACTGTTTCGTCTATGACCTGGTTACGAGCTCCAGCGTACCGTCTTCCTTCGCAATTTTTGTTAGTTAATAACTCGTTAACAAAGCCGAATTTTGAAAAAGTTCAGACTTTTCGACTCAAGTCATACTTGTGCACATGTAGTAGGCCGCACAGGCACCTCAAATCAGACACCCTGTATATATATATACTAGGGTGTTTCAACAAAATTAAATAATTTTTCTTTTTCTTTTAAACAGGCTAAAAAGTTTTATTTTAGTGTAAAATGACTCCAGTTAAAATTTGAGCTCTTAATATTAATATTAAGATAGTCCTCATCGCA
Organism: Ancistrocerus nigricornis; assembly: GCA_916049575.1. Lineage (NCBI taxonomy): Eukaryota > Metazoa > Arthropoda > Insecta > Hymenoptera > Vespidae > Ancistrocerus > Ancistrocerus nigricornis. The sequence goes on along the minus strand of OU696667.1, from coordinate 17,965,501 downwards.
TTTTTTTAATCTCCATAAGAATAACATGGGAAAAATTATTTTTGCTTATTCTGATTTTTACACTGTTTAAGCGCCCAATCGGCTAATGAATTGCTGTTATATTCTTTGTAGAGAATTGAACGCTCTACAAAAAAGGTCGAATAACATTTTTTGATTAGTCCACGCGTTTAAAAGTTAATCACGATCAAAGTTTAATTTTTTAAAAATTTGATCGAATTATGCGTATTACAATGAAAATATCGGTTTCATTAGCAAAATAAGGATCAAATTTTTTAGTAAACATGAGTTTGATTTCTGTTAAACATTGACTAATGGTTTTTTTTGTTAAATCCAATAAATATGATGTTTTAAAAGAATTTTTTTGAAGAATTTGACTCAAAAAATCTATATTACCTCAAAAAAATCATTTTGATTCAAATTTGAAGATAGATCATTTTAATTTTAGTTCTTATCCGAATGCACACTTTCAGAATTATCTTTGTACGTTTCTGGTCAAAAATTTCAGTATCTCTAAAATATTTTTTGTAATTTCAGATACAAACGGCAAATTTTTTCGTTTAAATTTTCAGTCGATAAGCACGATTCTTTCCTCGCGCAGTCGATAATAAATTATTTCTCAATAGATAGAGCTCGGAGCTTCAGAGCTGTGGTGTTATTGTTATTGTAACTTACAATTTATAACTATTCAAAACTGTAAAACTTATCTGCGTAGCATTGTTATTTTGAAGCCGAAGGTATTCGATATTGTTGTTATCTATTACATAATATTGAGTTGTTATATTATTTGAGGTTGATTGTAAATGGGCAATGGATTACTTAAGTCGTATTGTCGGTGATCCGTTCGAAAATTTTAGTGGACGCAAGCTTCCTACTTTGGTAGAGGTTATGTCCGTATTTTTATACCAGAAAAAAGTTCTAAAATTTCAGCACAAACACAGTATCTGTTTAACCATTACTAAAGTTCAAGAAAAGTGGACTGAAGCTGGGATTCCAACGTGTAGTGAGGTATATGCGCAAAAAAAACTTTCAAATTTATTAAATGAGGTTAAAAAGTTACAAAGAAATTCAAAGCGCAAAAAATCAGTAGCACAAAAGAAGAGAGAGTCAAATTTTTCTCAAAAACTGAAAAAGCTATTTGATATCGCCAAACTGAATGTTGATAAATATATAGATGAAAACAAAAAGTTGTTTTTGGCCGGACAGCGATCGAATAATCGATTAGGATTCATTGACGCTAATACTTCAACACAACCAGAAGATCAAAGTGCCGTAATGGTTGTAGATTCTGCTGGTAAGTATTAATTTCATAATTTATATTTACTTCTTTAATCTACTATAACTATCAATTTTATATAAATAATTCTTGCTTTTTTAGATGCAGATGAGCCTGCCGTTAATATGACACTTGAAGCACAAAAGTCAGCAGTATTACTATCGGATATATCAGCAACAACTTCTAGTCAAACATCAAATGTTATATCAGATTTTGAAAATCAGTTAAGTCAACAGTGTCAACCAAGCAAAATTGATGTTATGACACCTGAGTTATGTGCAGCACTTGATCGAGCAAAAGTGACAAGCAGGAATGCTACTTTCATTTTAGCTGCTGCTTTTAAGAGCTTAGGAGTCGACCTTTCTACTCTCAATTTAAGCTTTAGTACTATTTATCGAGCACGTATCAAACATAGATCAAATATAGCACAAGATTTGAAAAAAGAATTCCGTTCTGATGATCGCTATGTTGTCCACTGGGACGGTAAAATTCTACCTGATATACTCGATTTACAATCTGTCGACCGTATAGCAGTTTTACTGTCTGTCGCTGGAGTTGATCAGCTTCTTGGAGTTCCTAAAGCTGATAGTGGAACTGCTCATCAACAAGCTTTAGCTGTTATTACTGCCTTGAATCAATGGAACATTGCTCCTTATGTAAAAGCAATGTGTTTTGATACTCCAGCTGTCAACACAGGTAAATTTAATAAAATAATTATAATTACTCATGCCATTATGATATTTAATTTCTATTACATTCCGCAAACGGAAGCGCAGGAATGCTCTACTGTCACCTAAATATCAAGACTCCGTGTTTTTATGTATTTTTATCTATTCTTGTTGCAGGCGTTCATAAAGGTACATGTGTTCTAATTGAAAAAGCATTGGGGAGAAAATTAGTGTGGCTTCCTTGTCGCCATCATGTTTTAGAAATTGTTTTACGAGGAGTTTTTGAAGTTTTTTGGAACACTACATCTGGTCCTAATGTTCCAATTTTCCTTCGTTTTAAAAAAGAGTGGGATAACATTGATCAAACTAAATATCAAAGCGGAATAGAGGATGAAGCCGTCGCAAACGCTTTCAACGACTTCACCTATCGGAACCAAACCTTTTCGATCCTTTCGCAAATATTCCCTACTTACTAGCATTATGCGACACATTTTCAATTGTTGCTATATTTAAATTGTTACTGCACAATTATTTAATAATGTGGCTTTTTTTTAACGTATTTATTCATTTAATGAAAGACTTTTTGTCATGTTGCAAATATTGTCCTCGTTATTGCGATTTGCGGAACACAGGCTGCGCAGTCTATGCATTTCAGCAAGAGATCTTTCATCATGCGGTTTATTTAAAATTTTGCTTGGTGCTAAATCAGATAAAGCGATGCCAGTCAAATTTTTAACTCGATTAAGTGCAACATACATTTGCCCTTTGGCTAAATTTCGTTTACCTAAATCGATGACAGCTTTATCTAATGTTGTTCCTTGTAATTTATGCACTGTTACGGCCCAGCTTAGTATAAGCGGAAGCATTCGTCGTTCAATATCTCCGTAACCCTTCGTCGCTTGAAACGTCGCTGTGACGGGAGCAATCGCAACACATCCATCCGAATCTTTGTATCTATTTGCAATCGTTTCATCATCAAATTGAATGAGTACCGATGTCGGAAGTTCACCCTCTTCTAATTGATCTCTACGAAGTGTCGGCCAAAGGAACTTCTTCACGATTCCCATTGCACCATTTACTAGTCCATCGGATAGTGATATGTTTCGTCGTAGCATAACTCGTGACCCTTCACCTAATGTTATAGTTTGTAACAAACCACCGCAATTATTTGGATTCGTAGGGATGACGTTCTTAGGCGGTTTCTTTCCATATGTAGCTGCCTCACGCGATTCGTCTACTGCGTTAATTGTATATACTCGAGATGAACCTCTCATTATTGCCTCAGTCATTTTGCAATTATACTCATCTACTAAATTCAACGTTGGAAATATTCTTACTGCTGCGCCATCATCAAATTCTCCCGTCAAAGGAATTCTTCTGCGTTCGCATAGAATTTGCAATTGCGATGCTGTTAGTTCGCCGTATCGTAAACTATTTAGCAGATCGATAAACTCTGTATCGTCTCAAATTTATCTCTGCTGCGCACCAGGCCGGTTGCATATAACACCAATGTCCTTTTACAGGTGGCAGTTGCATAATGTCTCCTAAGAACAGTACATTTATGCCACCAAAAAGCATTTCATTGTTCTTAAATTCTTGCAGTCTTAAGTGAATAATTCGTAAATTTTCGTAAGAAACCATTGATATCTCGTCAATGATTAGCCATTTGATGTAACGCCATTTTCGCCTCTCTTGTTCAAGTCTCTGGCCTGTCATTTTTCGATAAGTCATCACAGAACCTTTTTCGCCGGGTAAAGAGAACATAGAATGTAGTGTTTTTCCAAATATCTGTCGAGCGGCAACGCCAGTTAACGATGCCACTTCTACGAAAGTTGCTTTCAGAAAAGCATCTACAGTTGGGCTTAGCAACGTTTAACAAGTTCAACAAGTAATTTTAAGATGAATGATTTGCCACTCCCTGCTCCTCCAGTTATGAAAAGTAACATTTGCTCGGTACATTCACCTTTAATATTCTTTTCAATCACTGAGGATACTTTTCTGAATAAATCTTTCTGTTGTATGTTCATTCCTCGTACGCACCTAAGGAAAACTTCTTCCGGCATCGCGCCTATTTCTTGTTCCTGATCTTCCATTACATCATTGCTGTAGTTGTAAACTTCTTCGTCAGCATGAATAACAAGAGCCTCCTCTGTCAAGATTTGTTCTTCTCCATCCTCGCGAGCAGCATTTAAAGCTACAGTTTGGGCCAAAGCTGCTTGAATAACTTGCTCTGCATATGCAAATTGTTCTACGGATGTGTTGCCCAACATTGGTTTCAATTCGTGTTTTCTTCGTGCGAAACACTCTTCTGCAGATTCGTTTTCTAATGTCAGCTCATTTTCATTACGAAATGGTATGTGACATACTATCAGGTTGTAGAAATATCCTTCTCTGTCGCTGTTTAATGTGTAATATCGGTGACGAAGTACAGCAGGTTTGTTTCTTATTCGCATGCGAGTATTATCTTTCAGTTTGATGAATTTTGGTCTTTCATCGGCATCGTTTCTAAGTTCTACATCACCTTCGTCTTCATTCCACATTGTATTAGATACTGTCTCGTATCGAACAGCGAACTCCGCTAAACTCAGATCTTCCAAGTCATTCGGTCTTTGTATGTAACGATCGAAAATATTATTGTAAATCATTGTTTCGTCTCCTTCAAAACGCAGAAGGCGATATCTTTGTTCAGGTCGACAGCTATTCACAAATACTGCTTTACGCGAACTCATTTTAAGTGGTAAATGACATAAACGGTAGGCGCATTCCGGAGCACTAACCAAGCGTTGAGAAAGGATTGCCATAGATACTGAAAACAATTGATTCCATAGGGTGCCACCACGTCTTTTAGCATGCGAAATTGCATCTTTTATAACGTTTCCGAATTCTTGCGGCTCACACTTACTTGCATATTTTGCGATATAGTACGCGACAGCTGTTACATTTCCGCATGGTTGAATATCCATGTTTCCTTCCCACAATTTCAGAAGAGTTGGGTTATAATTATTTACCATTACTTCATTTACAGTTCTTTGCAGTAAACAAAAACGTCCGTTGTTGGCAAGTGTATCATCTGGACCCAGGCATACAGTCCTTTCGCTTATTGGTCTAGGAAACCCAAATCGGCAAGATGAATTGTTCCGTTCTTTGTAACAGGTACTTGAGTGCTTGTGAATTTGTACCTTTTCAATTATATTCTTCAACTGTGCGTCAGGTACATTTAGGGAGCATGAAATTATCTTTTCGATCATGTCGCGGCCTGCGTTTGTTAGAAAGTCTGGAATATTTGCACACCAGACAAGCATATGTAAATGGGGACTACCTCTATTCTGAAATTCTATTCTATACCAAAAGTCAATCACATTACCACCCAAGCATTCAGATATCTTCAGATACTGCATTAACGCGTTAACGCGTACTGTAAACTGTCTTGCTAGGACAACCGGATGTCGTTCGACTAGTTGCATTCGTTCAACAAAAGTCAGGCTTTCGCTCTCTATACTGGTGCGACCATCTGCTAATAGTAAAGCCTGTAACATATCAGACCAGTTTAAATCATTGCAAGAGAATGTTGCGAACCACGTGGGGGGACCTAAACTTCTGACCATAGCAATCAATTCCGAGCAGCAGCGTCTCCAATACGATGCTGAACCTCTTATATTTCTCATAGTTAGGTGTATGTTATCTACTAAACCATGTGGTGTGCATTCCCCCTGCTGCATTCTGCATGATATAGAGACACTTGCTTTTGCGCGGTAATATTCAACTACGGATAGTGCGAAAAATAGGTAGTCTACGCGCTGAAATCGTCTCTCATTGCTCAGGATACGTGCCTGATAGTAATCTAATGGCGTTATAGGTATATCTCGTTCTTCTCCAAATCCATTTCTGCCATCGGGAAATAAGAAAAACCAAGCTAGTTCTTCCATTCTCCGTTCTCTATCTAAGTTCAATGGAGGTGCTGTCTTTCTTTGTATATCAACTAGCTTTACTGCTTGATCATTAATACCATTTAAATTGTTATTAGTAACTGTGACGACACTATCAATATTCGGTACACCTTCGTCAATTGAACGTAACATGCTTGTCGAGAAAACTGTATCTATTTCGTTAACGTCACGCCTCGATATTACATTTGACGCATGGTGGTATTCCACTGTATCTGACGATAAATTATTGTCGAATGTTAGTTGTAAAGGTGTTAACGAATAAACGTTCATATAGTTACTATTGCCCGTTTTAAGGTATAAATTACGACGTAGAATAGCGAATAAATTGTTAATGTTATTAAATCGCATACAACATGCCACACTTTTCATAGGTGCTATACATCCTTTTGGATCTCTAGCGTGTGAATCGAATAACCAGTAACTTATGCCGTTTGATTCATTTTGGCATGAGATTGCTACTGAGGTTGAATTAGCGGTAAGAATTCCATATATGTAATTTGTGAAAAATGTTTCCAAACCGTTTCTTAAATTTGGAAATCCATCTTCGGTATTGTCATTGTCAATGTGTCCATTTATCATATCATTGCATAATATATTTATGCAAATCTACGGTCGTTGTATAATAACTGCGGCACTAGCTCCGTCACAGCTAAGTAGTCTGCATTGATTTCTTGTGGATCAGGATTCCTCCGTGCTTGAATACACTCGCGGTAATATTTATCTCCCAATAATAGTACATAATCTACATCACTTGTACACCATGTGTTAGGGTGAATTGAATAAAATGCGACACAAGCCACTGCTGCAATGGCAGTGCACTGCTTTCCGCGCATATCGATATTGAATCGATCGTTACCTTGATGAAATGAACCTCGTAAAATACGTACGTTTTCATTTAGACTTACGAATTCATTCCTACGGTTTACGTTTCGTTCTTGTACTAATATGTTTCTGTCATTCACTTGTCTCGAAATGATAGGTTCCTCATTAACATTAGCTATCTGTGTTATATCATTAGTGATATTCGCATATACTGCTCGTACATCTTTGTACAAACAATTGTTTGTAATTAACCATTCTAAAGCCATCCGAAGTCTTCCAATATCTATTTGGAATTGACGATGACAATTTATGTTTTGTAGGTTTTCTGTAACAATTATTATACCGGTTTCATTTAAATTAAGCGGCAATTGTTCCGCTACTTCTATTACATCGCGGGCGAACAAAACTACCTGACCTTGGCACCATTTTTGGCAATACCGATTATGTAACTTCACGATTTTTATAAATGGTACAATTCTGCATAACATTCGTCTTTCGATTTCTGTTAAGTTATTTATTACTTCAGGTATATCCGTTACTTTCATCTTATTCCAAAACGCTTGTGGTGGAACCTTGCGTTTTTTTAATAGATTGCAGCAACGGGAGCATGTTATTATTTTTTCTAACTCCAATAAATTGGCAGGAATTACAGAGGACATAACAGATGTATACAAGGTGCAACGTTGCTGTGGATATAGTGCCTTTTGACATATCGAGCACGGCACGTCTGAAAAAATGTTGATGGTCGCCTTGAAATTTTCCTCCTGCAGTATACGTTCCTTTCTTTGTTTTTTTGCTGTTTCACTACGTTGTTTTAAACGGATATGTCGATTTTCAGTGCTCTCATTTTCTAGTCTTTTTCGACGTCTGGCTATCATATTTCTTAAACGCTGGTGGTACTGTTCCGATAATAGATTCTGTTCTCGATTGCGTTGCAATCGTAAACGATGCTGTCGCTTTTCATCGGATTCCATTAGAGAGCGGTGTCGAATTAACTTTAATCTGCGTCCACGTTGTATGACAGATTCATTCCGTAACCGTGCACGAATTATATTAGTTCTACGTTCGCGTTTTTCTTTCGTTTCGTTTTGTAATCGTGCATGAATTAAATTTATTCGATGTTCGCGTTTTTCTTTCGTTTCGGTTTGTATTCGTGCACGAATTAAATTTATTCGATGTTCGCGTTTTTCTTTCGTTTCGGTTTGTATTCGTGCACGAATTAAATTTATTCGATGTTCGCGTTTTTCTTTCGTTTCGTTTTGTATTCGTGCACGTATTACATTTAATCGTTGTTTGCGTTTTTCTTTCGTTTCGTTTTATATTCGTGTACGAATTAAATTTATTCGATGTTCCCGTTTTTTTCTTTCGTTTCGTTCTGTAAACGTGCACGTATTATATTTAATCGTTGTTTTCTTTTCATAGTTGTCTCGCGTATATAAACGTAGAATCATTTCCAGTTTAGCTTCATTATTTGTACTTATGTCTTTTTTGCAGACGGAGCAAGACAATCTGCCTCAAGGCCTGACCAACCGTAAGTAATATAAAATGCGACATATTATTCTTTATGAACGAAGTCTTTTTATTTTTTTTTAACTTACTTCTTCATTTAGAAATTTGTTATGATCAACGCATTGAATATCTGGAACCGCCAGTTGGCGGTCGCGTTGGCGCAGTTGCGTCCGCCACAGCAGCCACCGCCACCGCCGCCGCAGCAGCCACCGCGGTCGCCGCCACCGTCGCCGCAGCAGCCACCGTCGCCGCAACAGGGGCCGAGGAGGCGTCGGCAGATAGCTGGTAAGGTTTTCAAGTTCAAGTAGTTTTTCAAAGTTCTATTTCGCATTGTGTTTGCATTATTTATTTTTTCTGGTCTGTGCACGAAGTTTCTACATACCTTATTTTATAATATCATTAAAAAATTTAATGGTTTTCCATATGAATAAAGAAAGATTAATATACTTAATGACATATAGGAAAAGTTTTGTGTATTGTTGTAAAGTATTGTCGCAATCTTATATCATGACGAAATAATGTTTATATATGTATGTATTTTATTTTGCAGAGTACCGCGGTCGGGCCCGGGGACGCCGAGCGGCGGGACGCTCCCGTGCCGCGTGGTACGCGGCACGCGGTAGGCGTCGGTATAACCGGGGCAACATTGTTCACTATCATTTTAATAATTAAATAAAAAAAAAAAAAATATATAAATTTGATTAATTGTGTATTTATTCTAGTCTTCCTCACCATCATGTCATTATTTTTCTTTTCAAAAGTATTGTTGTAAGAACATATGTATATAGAAAATAACAGTAAATAGGTCGTAACTTATGTTTGAATTTACACTAAAAAGTATGAAATAAAAAAAAATTTAAAAAAAAAAATGAAAACCGACTTCGAAAATAGTACAAATGAAAAGCAATAAACGAGATTAATGTAATTTAGAAAAAAAGCGCTAAAAAGAATGAAATAATTTTGTTTGATTATATACCATATAGATGGTAATAACTGAGTTATGCAGTCAATTTTAGTTAAACATTATATAGATTCTTCATCTTTGTCAAACTCAAAATATTGCAACTTTTTCGGAGGCGGCACAAAATTAATTAACAATACACTAATAGTCAGAAATTTAGGAGGTTTGAAGAACATTTACATATTCCTAGTCCATATAACCGGAGGACTAAATACCACTTTAGTCCTTCTGCGCCGCACTCTACGTCCCATTTCCTTTTTCAGAAACAGTGATTAGGTAGAAGTATATTGCCTTCCTTAACTTTACTTAGTCATCGTATATATTCTACGTTTCAATAGAAAAAGTAGATGGTGATAATACCGACGGGATAATTAATTTATAATAACACGTTCAATCTCTGTTAAGTGAGGGCGCCATGCGTGTTTCCATAACACAAGCCAACCAAATGCACATAGTTCCATGGTTCCTACATTACACCATGACCTAGCGATGATTGCATTATTTATTAAAAAAGGGCTAGGGCATTCACTACTTTGTGCATGCAAATAAGTACATTAATAGCCACAAATTCACGGACATTGATGGATATTTATATATTAGGCACTCACTCCTATGTTCGTGAAAATGACCGTGTTGGAATATTTTGTGCCGCCTCCGAAAAAGTTGCAATATTTTGAGTTTGACAAAGATGAAGAATCTATATAATGTTTAACTAAAATTGACTGCATAACTCAGTTATTACCATCTATATGGTATATAATCAAACAAAATTATTTCATTCTTTTTAGCGCTTTTTTTCTAAATTACATTAATCTCGTTTATTGCTTTTCATTTGTACTATTTTCGAAGCCGGTTTTCATTTTTTTTTTTAAATTTTTTTTTATTCATGTTTCGATCTCGCAACGGGATTTCATCAAATCGAAATGGTCGAAAAGGATAGGGAAAAGACAGCTTTTTCTACGCCTCACGGTCACTACCACTTCAAAAGAATGCCTTTCGGATTAAAGAACGCACCGGCTACATTTCAAAGACTCATGGACAACGTATTATCAGGACTCCAGGGGAACGAACTCTTCGTCTATCTTGATGACGTAGTCATATACGCTCGCTCGCTCCAGGAGCACGAGGCCAAGTTCAACCGGCTGACGAAGAGATTACGCGAAGCGAACCTGAAACTCCAACCTGATAAGTGCGAATTCTTAAGACGCGAAGTCAGTTACCTTGGGCACGTCATAAGCGAAGAAGGCGTAAAGCCCGATCCGAAGAAAATTGAATCAGTTTCAAACTTTCCAAAACCACGCAACGCTAAAAACATAAAACAATTTCTAGGACTCGCAGGATACTATCGTCGATTCATTCCAAATTTTTCTAAAACAGCAAAACCGCTAACCGAACTCTTGAAGAAGGATAAACCTTTCAAATGGGAAACTACACAGGAAAACGCATTTAACATTCTTCGAAAAGCTCTTTGCACAGAACCAATTCTACAATATCCTGATTTTACTAAACCTTTCTTACTTACTACCGACGCATCAGGATACGCTATAGGCGGAGTACTAAGTCAAGGTCAAACCGGAAAAGACCTTCCCATCGCATACACTTCACGTTTACTAAACAAAGCAGAACAAAATTATTCAACTATTGAAAAAGAATGTCTAGCTATTGTCTATTGCATTAACCATTTTCGACCATATTTATACGGCAGGAAATTTACTATAATAATGGATCATAAACCTTTAATTTGGTTACACTCTATAAAGGACCCGTCATCTAGACTCTGTAAATGGAGATTAAAAATCGCTGAATATGAATACGATATCTTATACAAGGAAGGCAGAATAAATTTAAACGCAGACGCATTATCAAGGAATCCACCAGAAACCACAACATTTCCAATTCACCAAACGCATTCTTATGTAACTATCGAAGACGTAACAGATGAAATTGAAGAACCAACATCTCTCTTAATGATTGAAGCAAATAAACAACTAGCAATTGAATGGAAAAGGGAATTAGAAGAAGTTAGAATGCTGCCTGTCACAAGGAGCATGGCGAGACAGAACCCTCCCAAACCCACCCACATCGAACAGTCATCAAAAAGGAAAAAACAAGAAGAAGAGGAAGAGGAAGAAGAAGAAGAAGACGAAGAGGAAGACGAAGAAGAAGATGATGACGCTCTAAGTTTTCATACCAATTCCACACCAGAACCGTCAAGCGACGAGCACGAACCCCTTATTCCACCCGCTTCAATCCCATACGATTTCAACACTTCTCCAAAGGGACCACAATTCATCGAAACTCGCGATAGTCTGCTAACACAAAAATGCGACCATATAATATTTCTATATTCTAACGGAACACCTTTCGATCAAGGAGCACTGGATTACCAAAAGGAAGGAATACTACCCAAATACCAAAACCTTACTTTCGAACGTGCAAAAGTCACATCTATAAAAAGCAAAAAACTAATCGCCATTCCAATAAAACTAAATTCTCGAACTCCAATAACCACGGAAAATTTACTAAACGGGATCAGATCTCTCTACGACGTAGTCATGGAATTACAACTAACAACCATCGCAATAGCAAAAACTAATCACTTCGACGAAATACCATGGAAGTATTTTGAAAAGAAAGTTAAAAATATTCTCAGCGATTCTCAAATAACCATCCGCGTATGCAAAAGCCTCATACAAACACCACCAACAGAAAAACGGAACGAACTAATTCACGAAAATCATTCATCAGCCGCAGGAGGACACAAAGGAGTAAACAAAACCTACAAACGCCTCAGACAAAATTATTATTGGAACACTATGAAAAAGGATATACAGGAATTCATACAAAAATGCCGCGATTGCCAAATTAAAAAACTAACTCGAATTAAAACTAAACAACCAATGGTTTTAACAAATACACCCGGTAGTTCTTTTGACAAAATAGCATTAGACATAGTAGGTCCTCTACCACTAACCAGAAAGGGAAGGAAATATATACTAACCATGCAAGATCTATTAACCAAATTTTGTATTGCAGTACCATTAATCGAAGCAACTTCCAAAACCATAGCAGATAAAATTTTGAAAAACTTAATCTGTCGATATGGAGCCCCTCAGGCAATATTGACCGACCAAGGAGCCAATTTCGTTGGCACCATAATACGGTATTTAACAAAGAAATTTAAAATCAAACATTTTAAAACAACCGCGTATCATCCGCAATCAAACGGATCCATAGAACGGTCACATCATGATTTGACCGAATATCTCAAAACTCACGTCGATCGGAATTCAGATTGGGACGATTGGCTCGATTTAGCAATTTTTAATTATAATACCAATGTACATGAAGGTACTCGTCATACGCCATTCGAACTAGTTTTTGGAAAAATCGCACGTTAACCATCCTCTGATCCACCGATCGAGGAAAACATAGACCTCACCTATCAAGATTACTTAACAAACCTTTTTCATAAAATTAAAGATTCACAGGAACTAGCTCGTCAAAATCTTATAGAAGCGAAACAGAGATCAAAACATTATTACGACCGCAATTTAAATCCACAAAATTTCCAAGTTGGAGACTTCGTATTTTGTTTAAAATTACCCCAAACAGGGAAGATGTCAGATCAATACACTGGTCCTCACGAAGTAGTCGAAATCATGCCCGATAATAATGTTCGGATCTTAATGTCAGGAAAGCGCCGCGTAATGCATAAAAATAGACTTAAACTTTCTAGAATAAGAGACAGCGAACATTAAATTTTATTTTTATCAATTTTAATATAACACTATAACATTTGTGCCCTCGCACTTACATACACATTTCAGATGGTTCCGTTAGCCATCATCATCATACTCTTCTTAAGCTCCCGTGGAGCCAACAGCCTTATCGGATTTGATTGTAACGGGAGACACCTCAACGTAACATCAGTATCACTCCTAAGCATAGCAGAATGCGAACTGACCACCGCAACAACCAACGTGAAGAACGTACACATTCAACTTCTACAGCTGTCAGAATATGACACCACCGAGATTATACAATGCAAGGTCGGGATATCAAGAACAATCTACTACTGCGGAATGCATTCACATGTGTCCGTAGTACATAATGGAAAACACGTATACCTAATGGATGTTACGAGGGAACAATGCATTAACATGCATGAAAATGGGATGTTTCACCTTGGATATAATACCTTAATCGATGGAATAAAATCGAACTCGACGACCACACGACCACTAACACTCGCAGGAAGAATAGGCACAGATGGAACCTGCTCAGGAACAACATATTCGGACCCTTATGGAACCTGGGACAAGGTAGTCGTAAAGGCAACCGTGTCCATCACTCTAAAAAATTCTATGGCTAGAATCAAATTAAACTCAGGAAAAATTACACTGCGATCTGGTTTAACATGTGAGTTAAACGACGGATCATGCATAGACATGGAGGAAGGATACACATTCTGGAAACCCATGCCAACAACATCTTGCAATTTCAACCAATACGATGTCCTATACGAAGGAATCGCCCGAAGACTTGAAGATGGAAACAACCAGCTGAGCAACCCCATCATATACACATTTGCACTAACAAAAACAAAAGAACAACCACTATGGGGCTACACCCTCCTTCAAACAGAACATCCTAAACTATTCATAGTTGAAGCCAAAAATGGCAATGCCTTCATTTCGCAACGAAAAACCTCCGTCGATAACTTAGATATATTTACATATGTCAACTCAAAATTCGTGTATGTAGAAAAACATATCCGCACCCAAATGACCTCATTGTATAATGACGTTCTACGACAACGATGCCTGCTAGAAAGACAGGTCTTAAAAAACGCTTTATCTCTCGCATCAATCAATCCGGAAGAATTTGCATATACTCTTATGAAAGCACCAGGATACATGGCAACAACAGCTGGAGAAGTCGTCCATATCATAAAATGTATTCCAGTTGAACTAACGCTCAGAAGAATCACCACATGTTACAACGAACTCCCGGTACAACGGCAAAATGAATCTCTATTCCTAACACCAAAATCAAGAGTGATTACTCGTTTTGGGACAGAAAGAGGTTGCAGTAACCTACTGCCCGTTACATACTACATCGAAGACTCATGGATTCAATTTACACCGACACCGATCCACTCTCTTCCACCAGAACAACTGAAACCCATGACGAACCCCTCATGGCGGTACCTAACACCAGGACCTTTATCTACGAGTGGAATCTACACACAAGACGAAATCGAGGAGCTAAGAGAGCACATCATGTTCCCTGCCGAAAGACCAGCAGTATTGAACACTCTAGCGAGGGGATACGCAGGTCAAAAGGTCTCCGACGATTCAGTCTCATTATATAATCTGATGGACGAAAACACGCTCCAGAGGATAGCAGAATCCACTGCCGGTCGAGTTTGGGACGGATTCATCACCTTTGGATCCGCCAGCGCTGGAATACTTGCAATCTTTATCATCTTCCGGATTATCAAAACAATCATCGACACAATCATACATGGGTACGCTATACACTCCGTCTACGGATGCGGACTTCACCTGTTCGCCGCCGTCTGGAGCTCCATAGCCAACCTACTCCTACGAAGAGCCACGGAAGAAAGAACGAACACTCCTAAGGAAAGAAAAAACGGCCAGGCTCAACAACGACCTTCTCCACCATTATCCACAACAACCTCATTAACAGAAATAAATGTTCAACCAACCTATCAGGAATTGTCACACCGCGTAGACAAAATTAAAATTCCGCGAATGAACTTATCTGAAGACCAAATCATTTAATTCATAAAACAAACACCTCACACTTCCAAACTTAGTCCAAATTCACCTCAAATGTTAACACATGTAATTATCACAAACAGCAGTCATGTGGAGATTTCATAACAACAACCAACGTCCGACAAGCCGGATGGCGTCATCGACTTGGCATCACGAAACAGAGGGAAGAGCAGCAACCTCATCAGATCCAGTAGGAGAAGCTAGAGAGGCGCTCCAACGCATGCGGGAAGAAGAGAGGAGAAACGCACGTGCAACTCCTTCGGCAGCATTCAATCTCCCACCGCATGTCCTCCGCCGGGAGGAACAGATCTCCTTCATTAGACGACGGCTAGAAAGGGAGGCCCAAACCAAGAATGCAGGGACCCAAACATATGGGGACTCTTACATAAATCGCTGCTGCATCCCTTGTCTACGGCAGCGATCGAAATGGTCGTTCCACGTGGCAGTATCAACCACTCTGAGAAGACCCAGGGACGCGCAAAACTCAAGGGACAATAATTGCCCTCAACACCGAGCCCAGCCATCACCACCACTGCAAGTAACCATCAGGCAGGAATGCCCCTCGCCCCCATCACCACAGCAACCAACATCAAGGCCCTCCCCCAGCAACCAACATCAAGGCCCCCCCCAACAACCCACACCAACCCCCCCCCCCCCCCAGCAACCAACATCAAGACCCACCCCCCCCCCTACCAGAACATAGGCCCAGCATGCAACATAAACGGAGGATACTGCAGGAGACACCAGCCGCCGCCCACGTCCCCCCCCCCCTGTGCACACAGAGGATGCCAACTGCTCAATTTAAAGAACTCTCCACCCTCCTAAAGTGAGCGTAAACATAAGTTTTATACTCTAATCTTCAAATAATCATATTTTACATATCTATCTTATATTACAGTTTATATTCTATTCCAATTATCATATGTTATATATATATAACCTATATTTCATATTATATTCTATTCCAATTACCATATTTTATATATATAACCTATACTTCATATTATATTCTAACTTTCAAATTATCATATTTTATATATATATATATATCCTATATTTCAATTTGTATTTAACCAAGTTTATATAAATATTTTTTTTTCACTACAAATAATTATGTACTCATACTTTAATACATCATTCTAATCTATTCACGCGTACAGCTTTACTAAGTTACGAGAAAGAACAACCACGTAGTGCTTGTTCTTTTTCCAAGGGGGGAGGTGTGACGTCCCATGAAAATTCAGTTAATAAATACTATTAATAATGCATAGCCTAAAATTCGAACTCAGGAATTTTCATGCAACGCCACATGATCACTGTACATCACACGTTAGAGATAAGAAAGCGCTGCGCTACGCGAGTCGACACGCGACTCCTCTCCGCAACGACGTCACGGGCCCAAGCGCTCGAGCCGCCCGATATCGCGACGGGAACCTGACACCCGCTCGATCTCGTGTCACACGCGTGATAATTATAAGTACATTAGTAAACATAGAGAATCTTCAAGGGAAAGATAAAGGAGTAACATTTTCATTGATCAATAGCAAAGTACTTAAAATCCAATTCTATTTAATTAATCTCTTTACTAACCCTCGAAGATCCTCAAATTAGTTATTAAGAGTTCGACCATTATAAATCTACCATAAAAACGCCAAATCAACGTGAAGAATACACCACGAGAACGCAATAGACACCAAAATCAAAGGAAGCGGATGCAACCCAACACGCAGAACAGAAAACCAGAGGGACTCGGTCCCACGTTCAAGAAGAAATCAGACTCAAGATGAAACCAGACTCAAAAAGACGCAAGATGAACTCCGAAATCCGGCCTACACAACTCAAAACCAGTAGATAAAGCACGAACGGACAGTCCGCTAAAACCAAGATTCCCAGCCGCATCAGCAACCCCCCACAACACTACATTTCTACGAAAAGACAGAGATTCTGCAAACGATGCACCAGACCCTACGACATCAACAACCAATGAAAATTTCACAAAGTGTCGCCATCAGGCCCCACTCTTCACCAAAGCTACCCCTTCTCAGTAGCATCAGAAGCACTTAAAAACCCATAACGAGCAAGGAATCATCAGTCTACAGGCTACTTCTAAAAGTTCACAGCTAATAATCCAAGTCTACTTGTGCATTGTGCGGAGTCTCCTCAACAGTCAAAATCGTGTACAAGTGCGATATCAAGGAACTTGCAGTGTGGAAGCAAATACTACTACTACTACTACTACTACTACTACTACTACTACTACTACTGCTGCCACTACTGCTACTACCATTGCTACTGCTTTCGTCATCAACTGTAAGTCATTAGACATATTCATAAGTTGGTCATTGTAGACTCCGGGATCGGGACACGAACATCCCTCTCGTCAAACTCCTACGTATCTTTTCTACGATATACGAGTTCCTTTCGCGCTCTGCCTCTCTTACCTCATAACAAAATATTCTCGACAACAGTTAACGCGATAAAACATACCCTCACCCTGCTATTTTAACACAGGGCTAAGCAAGGGAACACTCACCGCGCACACCCTTTAGAAGCAGCGTTGGGAGTGCTCACTGCGCACACTAGCTGGAAGCAGCGGTGGGAATTCTCACCACGCACGCCTAGCTAGAAGCAGCATAGAGGATCCTCACCGCGCACACTAACGGGAAGCAGCGTTGAGACCTACCTTGCGCCCTCTAAAAATAACACGGTGAGACTAAATCAAGTCTTAAGGACTTCCATGATATTAATAATCGAACTTTAAGTAATAAAACCCATTCGTATCATGAAGTAGATGCCCAAGGGGTCTCGAAGCAAACAATTCGGGAAGAGAGGCACCCGAGCGGGAAAAGCCCTGCAGAAGAAACGATTGCGCCGTGCTTTAAAAACAGCACTAGTCCCCTCCAGTGGGACTACACCACAACCACCCTCACCACCATCCCCTTCTCCTCCTCTTCCTTCATCCGCAGACTTCCAGGAACGACCTACACCACCAGCTTCTCCTTCTCCTCCTTGTTCACCCCCACCATCCCTAATCCTAGATCCCCGGTTTACTACCATTTTCTACAACGGGGACTACTATTCTGCCGAAAATCCCCCTTCTCCTCCCTCTCCGACTGTAGTAATTACCGAAGTCCCACCTGACTTCGCCTTCCCCGAACTGGAGGTTGTCACATTAGATTAGATTTTATACATATATCATATTGTGTGTGTGTCCCAATTTATATTTTCTTGTCGCCACAATTATATTTTTCTTTTATATATATATATATGTGTGTACCAACCTAATTTTCGTCTGAATAAACAGACAATTTATTTTTAAATCTTCAATTAACTCATTTATGCACCCAGCTTCATTGCGATTCCTCTCCTGCGATCTCTTGGCCGCCCACGGTAGACGAGGCGTAGGTCTCGTGACCAAAATAGGCCAAATCTTTGAACCGTCCGGGTAGGTGTAGAGTAACAGTCGCGTTATTGGCCCTCACCCGAGACGTGACAGTCGGTATACATAAAAAATTATTTCACTCTTTTTAGCGCTTTTTTCGAAGTCGGTTTCTATTTTTTTTGTTAAAAATTTTTTTTTCATTTACGCTTCATATACAATCTAACTCGTATTTACCTATGTGTGGAGTACATGTAGAAGACATGTTGTTCGAAATACATGTAAGGGCCTAATCAACTAACTTTAATTTACTTCTTACTTTATCTACAACTTGTTTCACAATATATTTTTAATATTTATATGATATTGTAAAGTTATTGTGAAGTTATAAGGTAATTAAATAAACTGACGTGATTTTTAAATGACAATTGTCACGTCTCGGGTGAGGGCCAATAACGCGTTGTCAATCTACACCTACCCGGACGGTTTAAAGATTTGGCCTGTTTTGGTCACGAGACCTACGCCTCGTCTACCGTGGGCGGCCAAGAGATCGAAGGGAGAGGAATCGCAATGAAGTGTGGATGAGTAAATGAATTAAGAAGTTGAGACCTGCCTTTCATCGGCTGGTTAATCAATGGAACGTTCGGAAGACTAACTTATGTCAATTTAAGATTCGCCTTTTGTTCGGTATCGTTCTCGTGGCAACGTATCTGCCAAGTGTGCAATGGGTCTGCACGATCTGCAGTAGGTCTGCAGGTTTGCAATGGGTCTGCAGGAGTGCAATGGGTCTGCACGATTTGCAGTGGGTCAGCAGGAGTGCAATGGGTCTGCACGATTTGCAGTGGGTCTGCAGGTTTGAAATGAGAACAATGCCGTAAAAAAAGGGTAAAAAGTCTATTTGTTTATTGTATGTAATAAAGGTAGGGTGGTGAACTGAAATAGGATAGGATTGACGATAGGGTTGATGTGACAGAGATCCTATCACGGAGTTACCCCAGTACATATGACAATAGAATTACGCTCTTTACTCACGTTTATTTAGAAGTAGTAATCGTTGTACAAGTAGTAGTAGTAGTAGTAGTAGAACAAGGAGTCGGTCGCCGCTAATGTTCCTTTATGGTTTGGAATACACGTGATACTATTAACGGTGGACTAGGTAAAGATGCACTAGTAACTGGTAACTCGTGAAGATTTTCAGGATACTGTGTTGATGGGTGGCGAGGATCGCCCTTTTAAAGCCGTGAAGAGTCGTGGTTTTCGCAGTGAGGGCCTGGTGGCGTGATTTTGTGAGTTTCTGATTGGCTGTTGGTGTCGTAGGTCTGGTGCGTCGTTTGCAAAATCTCGGTCTTTTCGTGAAAAGGGTGGTGTTGTGGGGGTTGCTGATGTGGCTGGGAATCTTGATTTTAGCGATCTGTCTGTTCGTGCTTTATCTACTGGTTTTGAGTTGTGTAGGCCGGATTTCGGAGTTCATCTTGCGTCTTTTTGAGTCCGATTTCTTCTGTGTGTTGGGTTGCATCCGCTTCCTTTGATTTTGATGTCTATTGCGTTCTCGTGGTGTATTCTTCACGTTGATTTGGCGTTTTTATGGTAGATTCATAATGGTCGAACTCTTAATAACTAATTTGAGGATCTTCAAGGGTTAGTAAAGAGATTAATTAAATAGAATTGGATTTTAGGTACTTTGCTATTGATCAATGAAAATGTTACTCCTTTATCTTTCCCTTGAGGATTCTCTATGTTTACTAATGTACTTATAATTATCACGCGTGTGACACGAGATCGAGCGGGTGTCAGGTTCCCGTCGCGATATCGGGCGGCTCGAGCGCTTGGGCCCGTGACGTCGTTGCGGAGAGGAGTCGCGTGTCGACTCGCGTAGCGCAGCGCTTTCTTATCTCTAACGTGTGATGTACGGTGGTCATGTGGCGTTGCATGAAAATTCCTGAGTTCGAATTTTAAGCTATGCATTATTAATAGTATTTATTAACTGAATTTTCATGGGACGTCACAACAATGCTCAGTTTCCATGATGTCGAAATTGTTTATTAATTAAAACATTGATAATACAATTCTTTCTACAACTGTTTTTCTTTAAATTTGGATAGATCAAATCTTTATAATAATTGTGACGGCGTCACAAGAACCCTAGTATATATATATCTATATCTCGACACCGTAAGCCAACCGATCGTAGATACCTTCCCAACTGGCCTAAAAGAGTATCCGTCTAAGAAGGCATAAATGCCCGTATAAGGTTATGTGAGCGATGCCTGAAATATGGCAACCCGACAGACACGTCGTCGGACATCTTCGATCCATCGATCATCGACACGTATAAGAAGCGCTCCCGCGTGTCTAGCGATCGCTAATTGGAGCGTCCAGGAAATCCTAGCGTGCTCTGGAAGGACCTCCCGCGACGCTCACGAATACTTCAATCGACACTTCGCTAATCAGCATCTTCGCCTCCCCACCCGTCAACCAGGGCCGGCTTTCGTCTAATCATAAAGGAGGAAATTACCTGGATCTATGATTCTCGGATTTCTGCGTTGTCGAGATTAAAAAGAGAAGAGTGAAGTGTACGAAGTGGAGGAGACATCGGGTGTGAGTGTCGTGGTGCCGAGATGCGGGTAACTGAGTGCGGGAAATATCTGTACTTTCCATAAACGAAGTGTTACCTGCGATTAGTACCCTAAGGGCGTTAAGTAGATGCGTCCCTGCGAGATGGAACACGTGATTTTTCGGGGGAAGAATCACGGTGGCGCGTGCCGCCGGTGATCTCGCTCTCTTGCGACGGGACCTTCGGAGTGAACGGTTGTGTGGTACATAGTTCGTCTACATAGTCTATTGTCCGTTAAAAATGTAACGAAAGTATTAATGAGAGCTTCGTGCTCTCTCTTGCGGTCGGACCGTCGTACAGAACGGTCGTGTGTGAATAGTTTAATTAAAACCGTTTGCCCGTTAAAAATGTGAAAAGTAATAATAATGAGAGCTCCGTGCTCTCTCTTGCGGCGGGACCTTCGACGTGAACGGTCGTAGTGTACATAGTTAGTTTAAATCGTCTTTTGTTCGGTCCAAAATGTGACGAGTAATAATGAGAGCTCCGTGCTCTCTCTTGCGGTGGGACCTTCGTACAGACCGGTTGTGTTGTAAATAGTTATCTTAAGACAGTCTTTTGTCCGTTCCAAAATGTGAATAGTAATAATGAGAGCTTCGTGCTCTCTCTCGCGGTCGTGAACAGTCGGGTTGTATAAAGTGCGTGGAAAGTCTCTGTTCGTTAAATATGTGAAGAATCTTAGTGGCAAGAGCTGCGTGCTCTTGCGTACGGACCGCGAAAGAGACGGTCGTATCGTACCTGGTAAATTGTAACGATCTTTTGTCTGTATGATGTACATATTCTTTGTAGTAAATTGTATTATCGGCGTGTGTGATATCGAGCGATCAGGATGGAGTCATGAGTGTGGATCTCTGTCGGTCTTAGAATGATAAGACGACTTTTAACCCGCGTTTCGGTAAGTTCGTTCCTCATCTTGCTCGCACGTGATTACACGAGACACGAGGAACGGCCATTTTGGTGTTCCCGTCGTACGCGTAGGCGTTGCAGTGTTGCGTGAAGCCGGTAAGCGTAGCGACGGTAAGAATTGCGTTTGAATATATTGGATGAGTGTGTATGGAACGAGGAGAGGTATTATTCGGAGTAATTTAGATTTTGGAGACGATTCACTGTAACTTCCATGCCGGCGTGGCCACATGGTACCACAGTGAAATGCGTCGTTTGAGTATCGTTGGTAATTGCGTTGTGGAAACCCTCCTCGTGTCCTTTTTAGTATGAGATGCCTGACTCGCGTGAGTAGCGATCTTCGGTATGGGAGATCAGCTCGGTACTGGATCGCTTCGAGGTTGTGTGAAGGTCGTCGCTTGAGCAGATTTTAAAGTTGTACATAATGTCTGAAGTTACTATAGTGTGAGAGTAACATTTTGTTAGTCGCGTTTCCGCGTGTAAGATTTGGTCGTGGGAAAGTGTGTGTATCTGAGTCGTAATTTCATTATGAGAGGATTTCTGTGAGTATTGTATGTCTGAGTGTGAGGATAAGCCGAGCGGAGTAGTCTTCGTTATATGTATAATCGCCAAAGGCGACGGGAGTGTTTTGTGACCGCTCGGACTTATTATATTCTGAGTACGTTTCTTTTGGAATAAATTCTCTTCTTTACACGGTATCATACGTCGTTCGAGTGGCCTATCTATTGTGAATTGAAAGAACCTTCGCCTCTCCGTTACTCCGTTAGGAGACTGACTAGCCGGAGGTCTTATGCCGGTTCATCCGATCAGACCTTATTCCTACCACACTCTTACATCTTCCTGGTCCTCCGAGTGGTGGCCGTAAGCCACCTGGCGCCCAAATAAACTCTCTTCCATTTCCGACCATCCGAAAATAGTGACCAGAAGGATTGTCTGACCGGGTGCCGAAGAGGTGCGTGCCTTGGGGGACACTATCGTCCTGAGGAGGATAGTTTGTCCAAGTTCCCCCTCGTGCAACGTCACATAATATAATGTACTTGATATTGTATATGCATAATAACAACTGTTTCTTGCCTATATGGTGTATATATACAAAGAATACTTTATTATCACCGTATAAATGCCATAGTTTCCATGAAAAATTAAAAAACCTAAATTTTACATTTTCAATCTTGAATGTCTTCAGGTTTAAAATCTATCCTAAGAAATGCAATGTGTTTCTCTTCAACAAGTGCTCAAACTCGATGCTATTACATCTGCACCACAGTAATCTACTAATTTTTCAAATTCTTGATATCCTCTTGCAGGTATTCTACCTTGAGATTCTTGTACTTTTACTCTTTGATTGATAATTTCTATATATTATTTGTTCCATATAAATCTAAAAATAATTTATCAGAATTTATAAAATATCTCACATCTTTAAAATAAAATATACTTATCATGAAAGGTCCAAAACTTTGACATTAAACATGCCTTTAATTGAAATAGGAAATTCCATAACAAACTCTGTACCTTTGTACAAACCATGATGTAACTGCTGCCAAATAACTAGCTAATGTAATTTCTTTATCTCAAATAAGTCCACCTGCCTAGAATAGTAAATATATAAATTTTATTAATTAATGTAGATATATATATAAATATACAAACTATCAAATTAGATCCACGTACTCTATTGAAAGTTGATTTTAGACATTTTTCTGAGTATGCTGTAACTACTGTAGTCAAAAGACCGATAAGAACATAATAATTAGATGTTGCTAAAAGATCCTTCCATTCATGTTCATGATGGATACCTAAATTTGTTACTGAAATTGGTACAAAGGGTTCTTCTGTTTCGTACCTTAATAATTTATCCTAAAAATCATAAAAACATCATTTTAATTACCTTATAACTTTACAATATCATATAAATATTAAAAATATTGTAACGTTAAGCCTTTTACCACCTCGGCTTCCTGTTACCTCCTCGTTGAGTTCTTTCCTTTTCAGGACTGGCAGTGGGAATAGAGGGGAAAATGTGAAATAATCAGTGCGCGAAATCCCTTTAATGTTTTTTATTTCGTCTTCGAAATATATCGCCGAATTGTGCGAGGTCAACGCACTCGCCCAGCTGATCGCTCGTGTTGTCACTTGCTTATACCGCGCACACTCATACGCACTCACACTCATCCACACGCTCACGCATACACTTAGTCTAACGCTTAACCTATTTGGAAGTCAGGTATCGCAAAGAAATGTAAACACGTATCTCGGGAAGACGCTGTAACGTTATCTTTCTTTCTCTTACCGATATGGTGTGTTCGTTGCCTGGCTAACTCTCTCTCTCTCTTACTCACACGTTGGTCTAGGCTGCCGTGCGCCGTGCTGACTCGCTCGTGTGGTAGAAAAACCTCCGTTTCTCGGAAACCGATGAAATTCTCGCACTTCTGTCTGCCTCCCGACTCGAATTTATAACTTTGAAAAAACGTGAGAAAATTCTCGATCTCGATCCTTTTGCTACTGGTCTTATATACGCGCTATCCCTACCTCCGTGCTCTGATTTTAATTCCTTTAATTGGGTCCCCTCTATTTGTCTAGCGGCGCGCGTTGCTGACCGCGCTTGGCCTCGGTGTTAGCCTTGAACTTGTTAATCGTTTTTATGCGAATTCCTATCCTTCGCGCCTCTCCCCTTGCCTCATCTCGCCTCCCGTTTCCTAGGCTATCGTGACCTACTTTCGCTTAGGTGTGTCCCTTTGTCCTTTTCCTGTTTATTTTTAGATTTCGGCCTATTTTTCTTTCTTTCCGCGGAATTATATGCGATTTTTAGCTCCTCTCAAGTTCTAGATGTTTCTATTTCTACTTTACTTTTATTAATTTAACCGTGGTCTTGCTGGTAACGTTACAACGTATATTATAACGTAACGTATATTGTGTACCAAGTCGTTCATGCAGTAAACTAAAGTTAGTTTCCAAGCCCTTTCCATGTCTTCCTAACCTTTTCGTCAAATCAAAAGTAAAGGGTTCTTTCGAGAAATTCGTGGCTACTTAGATATCTAAAAGAGCTATCATTTGTCAACTGAACGAGTAGCCGAGATGATAGCGTCTTAGCTTTTTATTTCCGAGATCGGAGGGTATTGTTGATTGACAGCTTAACCTCAAACCACAAATCTGGTTAGACCATACTCGAAATATCGATAAAGCAGAAATCAATATTATTATCGGCGGAATTATATATCGATTGTTGCGTCGTAAATTAATTCCTAAAATTAAACCTTCTTAATTCCTTTTTTACCGTTTACGCTTCATATACAAATCTAACTGGTCTTTACCAATGTGTGGGATATATCGATAAAATGGAACAAAATTTCATGTTCTGGCAAATACATGGATAAATGAATAAATTGAACGACGCTTTAGCACAAATAGAAAAAAAATGGGAAATTAAATTGTAATTTAATTCATTAAAAAATGTATGTCCGAATTAAGACATCATCTTTCAATCTTCTGTCATCTCTCTCTTTATTAAAACATTCGTATTTATATTCGTTAATTTTTAGTTTTATACTTTTGTTGATGCGTGTTTCTAGTTTTTGTATTAAATATATAAAAAATATATATTGTTAAATACTATTTGAAAATAAATGTTTAATCATTTTTTTTTCCTTTATTAAATGAAGTTATGTATATATAGTAGGATTGAAATGTTGTTCTGGTCTGACTCTGGGTTGCCTCGAGGTTACATTGAACTTTTACCGGTCCATGAGAATAGAGTTTATATGACATCATTTCCGATCCGATGTACTTTCTCATACGGTTTAGGAATACCTGTACATTGACCGGGAAGTCGGGACATTTTCGTACTTCAAACTTTTCGCGTAACATATATATTTAATATTTATATATAGATATATATATATATTATTATATATATATATTTTATATACATATATATTTTTATATTTATTCCCTAAATTAACACATTTCAAGACAAATCAGTTTCGCTCACTAAGTGATATTATACTGTCGATTGTTCTACTGTCGATTGTTTCTTTCCGTGCTTTCATTTGCAATGAGTACAGCAAAGGGAGAAGACGTAAGTATTATTACTGCCGTATTATTATTCAATATATCCGTGCAATTATTTAATTTCATTATTTGTGTTAATATTTCATTACAGATGGACGAAACAAGCAGTGATTTCGAAGACAGTGAGTAAAAAATGTGATAAATTTTTTTTTTGGTTTTCCATGTTCTTTTTTAACATTTTCATTTTTTATGTTTTTAAGTTTCAGAAGAAAAAAAGGAAATAATGTTGCTGAAGCCGCAATTGCGCGTTTTGCTGCTGGCTGTCGCGCAATTGCGGCTTCAGCAGCTGCGGATATGCGAGGGAATCGGAGCCAACTCGTCGGCGGCAACGGTGTGGCCACCATTGCCGGCCTCACCGATGCCGGTGAACCCGCCGTTGCCGTCGACGACAATACTAACGACGCCGACGACGACGCCATTGCCAACGCCGACGACGACGACGACGCAAGCAACGCGGGGGGCCTCCGGCTGTTTCCGCGCCGGTAAGAATTACAACTTAAATTAATATACAGGGTGTCCCACGGTTCGATGTCAGACGAAGAATGGCATGTGCGACTGATTTTTCTGAGTCGAAAGGAGTCATAAAAAGTAACATATGCCAGGTTAGTTTTCGAGCTATTAATTAATATCGATCTGCCAATCGTGAAGCGCGGAAGTGGTAGGTGTACTCTCGCCGCCCTACCAAAACTCTAGCCAAGCTATGATGGGACCGGCGGGCGATAGAGAAAGAGAGAGAGAGTGAGAGAAAGAATGAAGGGTCCGGTGGTGCGTCAACGTAAGATAGCGCCGTAGAAGAAAGCTAGGGCGAGAGACAGAGTGAGCGAGAGAGAGAGAGAGAGAGAGAGGGTCGGCGCGAGCCGCCAGCTTAAGATAGCCTCGTAGCACTGACTCTCTCTCTCTCTCTCTCGCTCGCTCGCTCGCTCACTCTTTCTCTCGCCCTAGCTTTCCTCTACGGCGTTATCTTACGTTGACGGACCACCAGGCCTCTCATTCTTTCTCTCACTCTCGCTCTCGCTTTTTCTCTATCGCCCGCCGGTCCAATCATAG
Source organism: Ancistrocerus nigricornis (assembly GCA_916049575.1). Classification (NCBI taxonomy): domain Eukaryota; kingdom Metazoa; phylum Arthropoda; class Insecta; order Hymenoptera; family Vespidae; genus Ancistrocerus; species Ancistrocerus nigricornis. Next base: position 17,938,503 of record OU696667.1, on the reverse strand, counting down.
CTTGGCTCGAGTTTTGGTAGGGCGGCGAGAGTACACCTACCGCTTCCGCGCTTCACGATTGGCAGATCGTTATTAATTAATAGCTCGAAAACTAACTTGGCATATATTACTTTTTATGACTCCTTTCGACTCAGAAAAATCAGTCGCACATTCCATTCTTCGTCTGACATCGAACCGTGGGACACCCTGTCTAATAATAAATAATATAATAAATATATAATACAGGGTGTCTCTTTTTAATCTTTAAATGCGATTATTTCGAAAAATATTAACTATTTGTTAAAATTTTTTGAACAAAACATATTCTACCTTGAAGGGGACATTCAATGGTGGACCTTTTTTTTCTCTGGGTGGAGGCGCCTCCGAGATTTGAAGTTGACCTTTGATTTTTTAAACGGAACTATATATTTTTGTTATGCCAGACATGTAGCCTAGCTCAAGACGAATCCATCGACATGCATTATGTTGACCTTGAAATGTTATTTAATTTTTTTTTTTTTTTTTTTATTATTATTAATTAAATTTTTTTTATTTTATTTTATTTTATTGTATTTTAATTATTTTTTAATATTAATTAAATTATTATTATTAATTAAATTATTTAATTTCGCATTTAAATTTCGCATTTAATAATCGCATTTAAAGATTAAAAAGAGACACCCTGTATATATACAGGGTGAACATCGAGAAGCGTTACAGATGAATATCTCTAAAACTACAGATTATCTCAAAAATTTTTTTGATGGAAATTGTTCTCCATCTAGGGGGACATCATGTGATGAGTTTTTTTTTCCCGGGTGGACGCACCAAGGTGACATTAAGGTCATTTTTTTTTTTTTTCTAATAGAATGATATGTTTTTTTATCCATCATCATATAGTGCGTTTTAAGACGAGTTCAATTACCTATTACTCAAGGTCATTCAAGGTCAAATTTGCAGAGAAATGCAGAAAAGATGTAATAGTTTTACTTGTACGTTAGTTCGTTCCTTCGAACTTTCACACCAAAACAATAACACGTGTTCAATATCAGTTTTACTCAGGTCAACATTCGCCGGATTTAACACCACTCGACTACTTTTTATGGGGGCACGTTAAAAACTGTGTAATGTCTAGTAAACCTACGACGCGTGAGAACATGAAAACTAGAATACGCGAAGCTTGTGCCAAAATAAACAATGAAATGTTGTGCAAAGTTAGAGAATCCTTAAAAAAAGAACTGCTAAGTGTATTGAAGTAGGAGGTCGTCACTTTGAACACATGCGAAAATAAGGTAAGTACAAGTAAAACTGTTGCATCTTTTCTGCATTTCTCTGCAAATTTGACCTTGAATGACCTTGAGTAATAGGTCATTGAACTCGTCTTAAAACGCACTATATGATGATGGATAAAAAAACATATCATTCTATTAGAAAAAAAAAAAAATGACCTTAATGTCACCTTGGCGCGTCCACCCGGGGAAAAAAACTCATCACATGATGTCCCCCTCGATGGAGAACAATTTCCATCAAAAAAATTTTTAAGATAATCTGTAGTTTTAGAGATATTCATCTGTAACGCTTCTCGATGTTCACCCTGTATATGTTTGAAAACTGAAAGAAAATGATGTTAAAACAGTTAAACATAATAATCGGGAGATAAAAAGGATGAAAGCATTCATCAAAGAAAGATACCTCAGTTCACGAATCCTCTCGAATAAAAACACCTTCGAGAAACGTCAATTTGAGGGTTAGGACGTATTTCCATCCTTTTCCTCCGCTTCGATCTTTCCAGAGAACGCCATCGATCAAGGAGCGCGTTCGAAACAACGTCACAAGAATGCTCGAACTTTCCACCACGAGCAAAATTCCACATTTCTCACTATTTATCGATACAAAAACCAAACGAATGACATTTCTAAACACATCAAGGCTTGAACGAAGCCGAGCACGTGTCAACTGAGCGCTAACTATCGATTAGCGATTAGAAAATCATCGACCTCTCTCGGTAGATCTTTCTCGTCAATAAAGAAAATTCGAGATTACCGACAGAGCCTATAAAAGGGCCATCTCCTGGCCCGCCAGTCAGTCGTCCTTTGGCGACCAACGAGTGTAAGTGCGCAAGTGGTTCTCTTACAAGGAATATCAGTGTTTCTCATTCTTGCTTACTAATTCTCATTTATTTACAGCATAATAATTTCGTTACATTTCTTTACAGGAATATTACCACTTTTCACGTTCTTTACAGCCTACTCATTTATTGACAATCTTTACAGGGTTTTCTAATCCTCACTGCATTTACAGCGCAATAATTTATTGACATTCTTTACATAGTTGATACTTAATTCACACACAAACATTATTTCTTATGACTTGTCTAATGAGTTTTTGATTTATTTCTCTATTTGCAGCGTTTGTCCTTCGGGACAATTCACGCTTCTAAGACCAGAGTTTACTTTTCCGGTCTTGTTGGGCTCTGAGTTTCTTCTTTCCTAGCCCTCAAGACAGCGGTCTTAGAACGTTTCTTGAGTTGAGGATCTCGCACGAGAGATCATACACACATTCTAGAGGATCTCGCACGAGAGATCATACACACTTTTGAGGATCTCGAGCTAGAGATCATACACCCTTTAGAGGATCTCGAACGAGAGATCAATCACACCTTAGTCTCTGACGCATCACTTCCTAAGCTTCCTGAGCTTCCTGAGCTTCCTAAACTTCCTGAGCTTCCTAAGCTTCATCGACGTCTGTAGACCACGTCCTCCTGAGCACCAGCATCTTCTCATCGGCGTCGGTAGACTACATCCTCCTGAGCAACCGCATCTTCACATCAGCGTCTACAGACTTCATCCCTTGAGCTACGACAACTCCTACAGACTGCACCTCCTGACTTCGAGCAGCAGTAACGCTCCGTCTCCTGCAGCCTGCATCCTCCTGACTTCGAGCAGCAGTCACGCTCCGTCTCCTGCAGCCTGCATCCTCCTGACTTCGAGCAGCAGTCACGCTCCGTCTCCTGCAGCCTGCATCCTCCTGACTTCGAGCAGCAGTCACGCTCCGTTTCCTGCAGCCTGTATTCTCCTGATCTCCAGCGGCTCACTTCCACCTCCTGCAACCTGCATCTACTGAGCTTCAGCAGCCGCTCTGTCACACCTACTACAGACTGCATCTCCTGATCTTCAGCGACTCATCTCCATCTCCTGCAGACTGCTTCTTCCTGCCTTCAAGCAGCAGCTATTCTTCAGCATCTGCAACCTGCACCCTCCTGATCTTAAGCAGCTGCTGCGCACCAGTTCTTCAGTCTGCCTCTTCCCGAGTTTCGAGCGACCGCACCTCCTCTGGTTCTCCATCCTGCTTACTGCTTATCCTCACCAACGTCTTCTGCGACAGTCCTACAGTCTATCTGCCTACATCATTACACGATCGTTAAGAACATCATCTCAACCGAAGATCGTCGATCGCTCCGACTCCACTCTACCTACTTCAATAAAAGTTGTACCTGCTGACTACCAAAACCAGATCTATCCTTCATCTAACAGTATATATTAGGGCGTTTCAAAAAATTAAATAACTTTTATTTTTCTTCCAAACAGGCTAAAAAGTTTTATTTTAGTGTAAAAAGACTCCAGTTAAAATTTGAGCTCTTAATATTAATATTAAGATAGTCCTCATCGCATTTTTTTAATCTCCATAAGAATAACATGGGAAAAATTATTTTTGCTTATTCTGATTTTTACACTGTTTAAGCGCCCAATCGGCTAATGAATTGCTGTTATATTCTTTGTAGCGAATTGAACGCTCTACAAAAAAGGTCGAATAACATTTTTTGATTAGTCCACGCGTTTAAAAGTTATTTACGATCAAAGTTTAATTTTTAAAAAATTTGATCGTATTATGCGTATTACAATGAAAATATCGGTTTCATTATCAAGATAAGGATTAAATTCTTCAAAATACATCAATTTGATTTTTGATAGACATTGACTAATGGTTTTTTTTGTTAAATCCAATAAATATGATGTTTTAAAAAAATTTTTTTGCATTAAACTAATAAAAACAATTTTATTATATTATTAAGTCCACTTCAAGTATATTAATGAGTTCTGCCAAAGTATATATTTATTTATATCTATATTTATCTATCATTGAAGAGATTTTTTGTTACAATCAGGAAAACGTCGTCGATGGTCGCGAACTATCTGTAATAAATACTGCAACTGATCTTCATCTTTAGTTAGGCAGCAGTTATATTCTTCAATCAGTGCAACGCCCCGTTCAGCAACGTCGTTGGTTACTTTCAAAGTTTTGAAATATTCTAGACAAATTTTGAAGCTTTCATCATTGAGCCATGTAGAAATATCCTCTTCCAAAAAATCGGAGGGTAAATCAAATTTTTTAAATAACTCCAAAGAGTTGTTTGAAACAAAGTCGCTCAAATCTTTATCTAAAAACGACTCTAAATTCCCGTCGTCGACATGATATCGCTGTTCCATTAATGTAGAACCTTCTCGAGTATTAATGGCATCAACTACTTTCTTTTTAATATCAATCGAAACGTTGTCATCAAATAATGAAATTGTGGCTAACTCATTATTTAAATACCACAAATGTTCCTTCATCTTTCTACAAGCTTCTTTTGACACTTCTGGATTAATTTTCTTGTTCGTAATCAATTTTTTCATCAACTTTAGATCTTCGTTAGGCGCCAAAATAGCAGACGTTGCTGTGTACCACGCTTCAATGTAAAATAAAATTATGAAGATACATACTTGACGCAAGCTTTTTATTTCCCGAGCGGAAAGATGAAATTGATCCCGAAACATAAATATTTTCAAGCTATAGATGGCTTTTGACATCCATCGCGCATGATGCATAGCACCAGGACGCTTAAAAGTGTACGTATCAGTTGTACAACTACTAAGAAAAACTAAAGCCAATAATAAAAGCTCTCGATAGTCATCTCGAGGATGAGACATCTACAAACAAAATTAATAACTGTTAGTGGAAAATAATGGTTTTGATTGTATTAAGGGACTATAATAAACAATTTTTACTTGTAAACAATTATTAATGAAATTAATAATTTTAATTTTATTTTAATTAAAAAGGAGATATAGAGGAATAAACAAATAATTTTGCAATAACAATTTAAACACAACAACAATTGAAGATGTGTCGCATAATGTTAGAGAGTGGGTAATATTTGCGAAAGGATCGAAAAGGTTTGGTTCCGATAAGTGAAGTCGTTGAGGAGATATAGAGGAATAAACAAATTATTTTGCAACAATTAATAAATTTTTTATATGATTAATATCTGCTAATTATTTCTAAGAAGATAGTAATAGTTTCTTTCATTACAATAAATCAATCCCATTCAAAAAGATATTGCGATAAATCTGAATAAAGCACTAATTTTGCAATAACTTTGTTAATAATAAACATTTCGGAAAAATTTTTTTAAACGGGACCAATGGGAGACCTAAACCTAGCAACTTGAAGTGGTTTCATTTCGATTGGTCAACCGGTTGCGGAGTTATGGCCGGACAAACAAAAACAAAAAAAAAAAAAAAAAAGCAAGATCGCCCACTGTCGAATAGAGTAACCTCCTCCTTTTCGAAGTCGGTTAAAAATGCTCTGAGGAGGCTTACGCGTGCCTCTTTATATAGGTTTCGCTGCTACTGCGACCGCACCAATCATAGTTCGGAGGGGTAAGTGGCGATATCGATCCTTTTATGGAATCCTCGATCGCCTAGTCCTAACGCCTATTGGTGGAGGTACTCGCGCGCTTTTCCAGCCCTTCGTGGCTGGTCGGACTATGGTCATCGCGTGATTTTGGGGGGGGAGTTGCTAAGGCGCGTGGCACGTGGCGCGTGGCACGTGGCGCGTGGCGTACATCGCCCCGTATCTCAAGTGGGGTAGGTGTTACAATTTTAGTTAAAAGGGAAAAAGGGTATTGAAAAACATATGTGTACATACTCATACACACACGTACATATATATATATATATATATATATATATATGTATATACATGTACGCGTATACGTATTTATATGGACGTAACACAATTAAGAAACATTATCAATGTATTTATAAACAAATCTGAAATATCAGCACAAGAAATTACATACCACATATTAAGTATACCATTATCTGTATCGTCTAGAAATTGTATATATATAAACACTTCACCTCCGGATAAAAGATGTAAAATATTAAAATCCAAAAAAAAACTTGATGAGTTATCCCGTTTAGATCCAAATTCTACAGACATCATGAGCGAAGGATTAATAGAACATTATATAGTTCGACCAAAAGAGTTAGAACTTCATTGTTTAGCTGATTTTGCAGCTTATTATGAATATTTTCGTTTCCAGAAAAAAAAGTAATCAGGGATGACACAAATGATGATGATGGCGAACATGAAAAAGAAACAAATGGCTTTGATAAACAAAATAAACAGTTAAAATTACTTAACAATAAAGGCTTTATATCTCAACGTAATACTGCCAAAGTTATCAGATACCGTAGTTATTCCATTAAACAAGATGCAAACAATTATTATCGTGAACAATTATTACTATTTTCAAATTGGCGAGATGAAAATGAAATTAATGATATTAATATTAATTTACATAATAAATATATTAATAAATTTAACATGATACAAGTTAATAAAGCCAAATATGTCAAAAATAATTATATAGAAAATGATATTGAACTTGCCTTAGAAGAAAGAAATAATGATGATAATGAATATATACAAGATCAAGAATTTGAGAATCATGACAGAATACCTGATGAATTTCAAATATATGAAACAGAAGAAATCCATGCAGATATAATCAATGAAATAACAAACAATACATCATCCATTAATGTTATGGAACAAATTACATTACCAAAACAACTACTAGATAATGAATATTATGCTTTAATTCGACTATTAAATGATAAACAATATAGGTATCACCTTAACTTTATCTATCAATTAAGAAATATGAAAAACAATAAATTTTATCATTTTATAAGTGGCGGAGCAGGAGTTGGTAAAAGTAAATTAATTAATGCAATTACTCAAACAACTTTAAGACACTTTAATAGAATTCCTGGAAATGATCCCAATAATACATATAGTCCAGTCGGAATATACATAAAAATGACCAAGTATTGCTCAACGAACCCAGAGCATCGCCGATTTTTTTTTAGGTAATTTGACCCTTCAAAAACACAACTTTAGTTTTTCGACAAAATCCTACCTGCATTTTAGCAATAAAAAAATATTGAAAAAAAAGTCAGTTTTTTCACGTTCGTTTGTTTAGTATAAGATTTATGAAAAAATGCTTCAGACAAAATTTGTGCACCATAACGATCTCTACAAAATAGGTCCTATGAAAAAATCACGTAACATTGTTAGTTTACCGGTGAATTGTTAGTGAAAAATTGAAATCTGCTTTTGCTATTTGCGTACTCTATCAGTCATTTATCGACATATTATCCTAAAACTCATACATTATGAAGGAATATAAACGCTCTAGAGATATACGTGACATATATCGATCTATGTTATACAGTTTAGCAACAATCCCGGATCTCCGCGAAAAAAGCACGTACCGATTGCCAACTCCGAGGAAGGGTTACAAGGTTGAAAAAAATCAAGGTGGTGCTTGACAACATGTAGTTTTAGGATTTAACAAAAAAAATCAAATTTTTTCAAAAAAACTTCCGATTTTTGACGATTTAAAATTTTGGCTTATAAACAAATAGGAATAACTCCTTACATTATGGTGCTATATGAAATATTCTTCGGGATTATTATACATTTGTGCGAGACACATAATTTAAAAGAAAAATAATCTCATTATCTTCATTATTAACCGAGATATGGACACTTTTACGTTTCTTCGAATAACTATTGTTCTAATCAATATTTTCGCGTAATTCCAGTTGGAGAGCCCTCTCAATACTTCTAGGCACAACATCCCATATGATTCGAACGTTCATCTCATTGCGGAGAATGAATGCCCGCGCGTGTATCACCGAACAGCGACCCCGGCGCGGCTGACCGGCACGCCGCCGCGCGGTGGGGGTACCGCGTCTCGCCCCGCTACCCGCCTCACCCGGCTTAGTCAACAAATTCCATAACTTCCTTATAAATAGTCCTAGAGCGTTGATTTTTTTTGTATTTTCGTATTTTTTTCTCGCGAACTCGAAAATTCCATTGAAAATCATTTTTTTCTGATAGTTGCCTCTGTAACTATTGTTTTACTTTAATTTTAATAAAGTTGGTCCTATAAGTGATTTTTCGACGAATAGGCAAGGGTAGGATAAAGAAATTCTGTTTTGTGATCGAAAATGCCTTTGATAATCTGAATATTTCAGTATTATTGTAAGTTTTCATCGAAAGTTGTTAAAAATAATATGTAATTTCTTCTTAAGCTTCATGAGGATATTTGAAGCATTGCGATACATAATATTTTTAATTTTACTTCTTCATACATTTGAACATGAATTCGTCTACAAATTCGTTGTAACGAGTCGAGATCTTGGTGCAGGTAGATTTTTGCTATCGGTGGTTCTCGGTCCCATAACGGACCCTTTCAGGTACGTTGAGGGAGACATACCTACCTGTGTGAGCGAGAGAGACTACACGACGGCGTTTCCCTATTGGCTGATTTAGTTAGAGGGAGACCGTCGTTTTACCGTTAGAAATAGTTCAAATGCGGAAGACGGGGAAGGGATTCGAGAAGCGTCCCTTTTTGGTGAAGCGTCAGTATCGTTGGAGAATTCGTCGAGTAAAGTGAGTCTTGTGTATGCGTTCTTTTGTGTGTTTTGCCGATTGTGAAAACATTGTCTATTTGCTGCAGTCCATTCAGAGGTAAGTTTTTTTATTTGTGAAAGTAGACATTCATTCACATTAATATTTCATTTAAAATATGTAATACAAGGTCACAGATCATAATGAAATTGTGTTTCAGACTATTAATCGAAATTGTGGACGTGTGCCTCTAAAAAAATATCGTTTTCTCGTGGATGTTCTTGGATTTCTTAATTAATTGGTGAGTGTGAATATGTTATGCCTACAAACAAATCGTTATGGAATAAAAAGTTATCGTTTATTCCGGTTAAGTCATATGAGGTATTGAAATACAGATATTTTAAATTGTTCCAGATTTTTCCTTAAACATCTTGGCACAGCGGTAAGGTTACAATTTCCTGATTCGTCTGTGCATACGAAATGGCTGAAGATATTTGTTTCATTTGCGAGGAAGCATTTGGGGAATTGCAAACCTTGTCAGTGAAGCAAAGAGGCATCGAGACATTGATCAACGCAAGCCGTCAAAGAAAAGATAGGAAATATGAGAAGTACAAATTGAAGACTACAGAATGTGTAACTATTCACGTTAAGTGTCACAAAATGTACACTCATAAACATACTATCAAAGGGAGCTTACGAAAATCTGTAGAACCGGTCGCCAGTACATCGAGGAGATCAGACATAAAATTCGACTTCGAGGGCTGCTGTCTATTTTGTGGCAATGATGCGTCGGAAGTCTTTGCTAAGAGGGAGTCGCGAAGAAGTCATACGTCAAAGCGACCGGTCTGTGTTATAACGACGAAAACAATGCGAGAAAACATAATGAAAATAGCAGTAACGCGTTCCGATACTTGGGGCAATGAAGTTTTGAATCGCGTAACTCTTGTCGACGATTTGGTCGCAGTTAAAGCACGTTACCATACTTTATGCCATCCGCGATTTTGTAATAAAAATCCAAAACCGGAAAATGCACCAGACAGCACGCCGCATATCATTGACATCATTGAACAATATATTGCAGACCATCCGGACGAACAGCAATTTTCACTTTCAACAATTATCTCTAGTATCGAAAGTAGTTGCCGTAGTAATCGATGGATTAAACAAAAATTGTACGAAAAACTCGGCAACGACATTATGATTACTTCTAACCGGGGTTCACAGCCAATAATTTATCTCCGCGAGACGAGCAACAAAGTCTTATTGCAACATTTCCAAAATTCAGAAGAGGAGCAAGATCGTCTTAATATTATTACGGCTGCCGCTAAAATAGTTAAAGAAGACATTCATTCGATACAATGCGAAACAGATTCTTATCCGTCTCCTCCCACGTTTTTCGAAAATGTGGCATCAGTTGTTCCAAAGTCACTGAGAGTTTTTTTAGACAATGTCATCACAACCGATAAACGCGGAATAGAGAAGAGCAAATTTTCCTCTAAAATCGTGTCTATCGCACATGCTATTATCAGTTGCACTCGTCCACGCACTTTCATATCTTGTTTAAAAATCGGTTTAGGTGCGGTTTTGAATAAAAAATTTGGTTCGAAAACTTTATTAAACATTTTATCAGCGCTCGGATTTTGTTGTTCATATGACGAGGCTTTACTTTTCGAAGCATCGTCGACCCCGAATCGTTTTCGCAATTTGTTTTTGATAACGCCGATCACAATATAAATACAATAGACGGTTTGTGCACGTTTCACGCAATGGGTGGCATTGAGTGCGTTACACCAAAATCAGCTGTGTCGTGTAACTGGAGAATTCCAAAATTAAAATCAATTCCATGTAACAATACTGTTGCATCGTTTGGCAATATTGCATTACAAACTTTCCAAGGCTACAAAAAGGCAGGATTGGGGAATATTCCCGTAGAAAATTTAAATGTAATGAACCCAAATGTTACATATAAATTTGATATGACCTTGACAGATTTCGCGTGGATTTGTAATCATAAGATGGGTTGCATTTCAAAGGAAGGATGGAATGACTTTATGGAAAGATTAACAAAAAATAAGCGATACGTACAATCGCGTATTGTTTGTCTTCCTTTCCTAAATCATCCGCCAAGTGATTACGACACAATTTATACTGCACTTAATGTCGCATTAGATAGGATTGCAAATAAAAAACAAAGTATCGCGTTCGTCACTTTTGACCAACCGTTATACTGGAAAGCTAAAGAAATCGTGCATTCTACGGAAAATCCAAATTTTTAAAATATTATAATACGATTAGGAGGTTTTCATCTCGCGATGTCCTTCCTAGGCGCAATAGGTAATATAATGGATGGTAGTGGATTAAAGGAACTGATTTCTCAAATTTACGCGCCGGCATCTGTTGAGAAAATGTTAGGAGGGCACGCATATAGTAGAGCGGTGCGAGCGCATACTCTAGTTCATTGTACACTTATTCAAATAATTCTATCGCTAACCGAATTAACCGAAGAAGAAACTTCAAATCTTAACAAGATTTTAGAAAATCCAGAAATCGCTTTGGAAAAGATAGAGAGTAGTGAAGAGTTAAAAAATATTAAATCAAAATTCATCCAAACGGCAAATAAACTTTCGGAACAAAGCGAGACAGCAAAATTATGGGTGCAATATTTGCATATGGTTTCGCTATTAAAAATGTTTATACAAGCTGAGAAAAGCGGTAATTGGTCACTTCACCTTGAAGCAATTCAGAAAATGCTTCCGTTTTTTCATTCGAGTGGACATTTTTTATATGCAAAATCAGCCCATTTATATCTTCAAGATATGTATCTATTAAAAGAAAAGATGAATGAAACGGAATATGAACAGTTTAAAAATGGAGGGTTCACGATCAGGCGCACAGATAAATTTTGGAGTGGCATATGGTCTGATATGACAATCGAACAAGCTTTGATGCGACCAATGACAGATATCGGTGGTCCGACGCGGGGGCGAGGAATGTCAGAGAGTGTACTTTCGAAATGGGTGTTAACAACTCCAGCGTTAGTAGATCTCACTGACGCACTGACCTCATTTTGTAATGTCTTTCTCGCGACAACGGAACAACATGTAGATTCACGCGCGACGCGTATAGCGCGAGATCTCTCAGATATGCAAAAATTGCAAACATGGTTCAAAGACCATAATCCGTTTCCAGAAGTAGAAGGCATAATTTCACTAAGCACCGGTCTGAGAGGTAGCAAAAAAGATAATATAAATTGCCACGAAGCGCTGAAAATTGGATTACGGTGTATGGACGAAATGTCTAAGCGGAACGACGAGGAAGACACTCCTAAAACTTTTAAAGACGTTAAGTATAAAAAAAAAAATAAAGTTATAACGCTCAAATCTTTGACCTCGACGATAAAATTTGCAGAAAGGAATGTAACAATTGATCCTTCCTTGCTTTTTCAAAGAATATGTGTACTAAAAAAATCAGACGAGGAATTAGAAGCATACCTAAGTTACGAATTAGCACCTTATCCCTTATCGCTTTTTGATGAAAAGGGAATGCAGAAAACTGCAAAATCTAAATTGTATGACTTTTTCATCCCCGTCGAGCGCCAATCTAAGGGGAATGATATTTATGTCATCGACGGTGGATTTTTCTTCCACAAGGTAATATGGCGGCAGAATGAAAGATTCAAAGAAATTTTGCAAACATATATTAATTACCTCGAAAGAAATTATGGCAATGAATGTATAGTGGTGTTCGACGGATATCCCGATAAGGGTGAAGAAAAACACACTAAAAGCGCAGAGCGTCACCGAAGGGGCCAAATTAATTTTGCCCCTGAAGTTGTTTGCGACACAAAAATTGCATCGAAGTTGCCGCAGAACAAGTTTTTATCAAATCCGAAAAACAAAAGAAATCTGATTGCTATACTAACGGTTAAATTAGAAATGGAAGGTTTCACCGTGAAGCAGGCAACAGAAGATGCGGATGCCTTAATCATAGAAACTGCGCTATCCGTTGCCACCGATTATGATTCCGTGTTTGTTGTAGGCGAAGACGTAGATTTACTAGTAATATTATCGCAACTAGCACAAGCCGTCAAAAATGTTTATCTTTTTAAACCTAGCCGACAAAGTATTGAAGAAAAAATTTATTCGAGCAATAGTTTTCAATATCCCGAAATCCAAAATCTCATTTGTTTTATTCATGCGTTTACTGGCTGCGATACAACGTCTTCACTGTATAAACAAGGGAAGGCAAAATTATTAAAACTTATAAAGAGTAATGTCAATAATCTGCAGGCAGAAGCCAATTTGTTCAACAACCGTAACGTCTGCAAAAGTTCAATCCAGGCAGCTGGTCAAAATATAATGCTGACTCTCTATGGTGCGCGAGAAAAAACTATACAAGATTACAATAAATACAGATATTTATGTTTTTCGAAATTAAGTCTTAGAACAACATTTAATTTGAGCTGCCTTCCCCTGACTGCAGAGGCATGCAACGAGCATTCCCTTCGCACATTTTTACAAATTTGTCAGTGGTCAGGCGATTGGACAAAAGATCCTATGCAATGGGGTTGGAAGAAAAGACGTGAACTTCTAGTGCCCATAACGTCAAGAAAAGATCCGATTCCAACTAATTTATTGCAAATAATTTCTTGTGCATGCGATAAAAGCAATTGTACCTCTAATTGCACGTGCCGGAAATTAGGGCTAAAATGCACTATTATGTGTAAAAAATGTAATGGCTTAAATTGTTTAAATATAACAGAAGCAGAAGTAGTTTTAAGCGACGAAGAGATAGACGAGGAATTTATAAGATTCTGCGATGACATAACCGATACAGATGATATCACGTTTCAAATAACTGATAATCAGCATGACGCAACGAGTGATAGAGACTATGAGCCACGAGAAAAAAAAAATAATTATTGTAAATTATTGTACATATAACTAGAATATAATTGTTGTATAAAAGGAAAATCCGCAAAAAAACAGAATTTCTTTATCCTACCCTTGCCTATTCGTCGAAAAATCACTTATAGGACCAACTTTATTAAAATTAAAGTAAAACAATAATTACAGAGGCAACTATCAGAAAAAAATGATTTTCAATGGAATTTTCGAGTTCGCGAGAAAAAAAATACGAAAATACAAAAAAAAATCAACGCTCTAGGACTATTTATAAGGAAGTTATGGAATTTGTTAACTAAGCCGGGTGAGGCGGGTAGCGGGGCGAGACGCGGTACCCCCACCGCGCGGCGATCATTCTCCGCAATGAGATGAACGTTCGAATCATATGGGATGTTGTGCCTAGAAGTATTGAGAGGGCTCTCCAACTGGAATTACGCGAAAATATTGATTAGAACAATAGTTATTCGAAGAAACGTAAAAGTGTCCATATCTCGGTTAATAATGAAGATATTGAGATTATTTTTCTTTTAAATTATGCGTCTCGCACAAATGTATAATAATCCCGAAGAATATTTCATATAGCACCATAATGTAAGGAGTTATTCCTATTTGTTTATAAGCCAAAATTTTAAATCGTCAAAAATCGGAAGTTTTTTTGAAAAAATTTGATTTTTTTTGTTAAATCCTAAAACTACATGTTGTCAAGCACCACCTTGATTTTTTTCAACCTTGTAACCCTTCCTCGGAGTTGGCAATCGGCACGTGCTTTTTTCGCGGAGATCCGGGATTGTTGCTAAACTGTATAACATAGATCGATATATGTCACGTATATCTCTAGAGCGTTTATATTCCTTCATAATGTATGAGTTTTAGGATAATATGTCGATAAATGACTGATAGAGTACGCAAATAGCAAAAGCAGATTTCAATTTTTCACTAACAATTCACCGGTAAACTAACAATGTTACGTGATTTTTTCATAGGACCTATTTTGTAGAGATCGTTATGGTGCACAAATTTTGTCTGAAGCATTTTTTCATAAATCTTATACTAAACAAACGAACGTGAAAAAACTGACTTTTTTTTCAATATTTTTTATTGCTAAAATGCAGGTAGGATTTTGTCGAAAAACTAAAGTTGTGTTTTTGAAGGGTCAAATTACCTAAAAAAAAATCGGCGATGCTCTGGGTTCGTTGAGCAATACTCATGTACATTCCGACTGGACTAATATATGATTCTTTGCGCCCCGACAGGAAAAGCTGCATTTAATATAGGAGGTACAACTATTCATAATGTTTTCCATTTACCAGTAAATCAGGATATTTTAATTCCTTTACAACCAAATCAATTAAATACAATTAGAATAAAATTACAAACTCTTAAATTATTAATCATAGATGAAATATCTATGGTTGGATGTAAAATATTCGCTATGATTAATCAACGTTTACAACAAATATTTGATACTACAAATTTATTCGGAGGATTAAGTGTCATTGTACTAGGTGATTTTAATCAATTAAGACCGGTTATGGATAATTGGATATTTAAAGCAAATAATAAAGATGATTTATCTGTTCTAAGTGGACCATATCTATGGAATTTATTTGAAATTTATGAATTAAATGAAATTATGCGTCAAAGAGATGATATCTCTTTTACACATGCACTAAATCATTTAGCAAATGAAGAATTAACCAATGAAGATGAAGAATTATTTAAATCAAGAGAAATAAATAAATTAATACAACGTAATATAATAAATATTCCTTCCAAAGCAATTCATTTATTACCTACAAATAAAGAAGTAGATGCATTGTGACGTGGTATTTTGAATACCCGTCACAAACGAGAATCCTCTCCCCTTCGCCGCGGATTAGGAAAAGAACCGTCGCGGACAGAGTCACCGGGTGGACCGCGGAAGGAAATGTGACGCGAGTCGGACGGCCTCGAGGCTGGTTCTGGGGTAGAAAAATGAATAAATATTAGAGTTAGACCCTCTTTCATGACCGCCACGCCGGAGAGGAGAAGGACGAGGCCGGAGAGAGCAACGGCGGCCGACGGAGCGACGGCAGAGCGAGAGAGAGAGCGAGCCGTCGAAGGATTAAGATCGAAAGAGAGAGAGAGAGAGAGGACACGCACGGCGAGAACGAGCGAGGCAGAAAGAAATCGGCGAAGGAAACGGCCGAAATTCCAAGGCAACGAAGACCACCTGACAGCGAATTATCTGAGCATCCCCTCGCTCAATCACGGATCAAGATGGCCACTGGAATAGTCATCGGTGGCGGTCATCCGACCGACTTTTGAAAGAAGAATTCTTGGCGAAGTCGCGGAAAGCGGCCATGCGTGCGCGCGTCGATTAGCGAGACGGTAGAGCGAGGGAGATAGCGAGTAGGCGCTCGGCTATCTTCGGGTGGGCTCGGGGAATTTCGGTAGGCCGGTTCGTAAGGAACCGCGTGCGTGATCCTCGGAAAAATTACTCTGTGTGCGACGTTAAGCTAGTTAAGAGGTGAGATAATTGAGCCGATAGAAAAATCCTTTGTTCGAGAAAAGTTCCTTCCGGGTGGCGGATCATCATCGCGAGGTCTTAGTCTGGGGTTATTTAGAACCGTACGACGGTAGATAACCGAGTATAGAAAGTATTAGTAATTTTTATTGTTTAGACATTGAATAATTAACGTAAAATATCCTTCGATTTTCTAGTTCGAATTCCTTTGTTCGCGAATAGCGGAACCAGCCTCGATCGCCGTCCGGGTCCGCGGTTGATCGCACATTAAGATCGCTTAATTGTTGCTAAGATAATTATTGACTGTTCTTTGTTAAATTATAAGGTTAAAATATTAATAAGTTGCAAATTCCTCGGTAGAATATACGAGAAGCGAGGCGACCACGTGCCGGCAACGAGCACGTAGCCGGCAGTTAATTTGTCCGGACGTTCCGGTAAACAACGGAGACAAAGAGATTCCGACTTTGTATTATTTTCGCTTAGCCAACGGAAAATTTCTGATACTTTCGTTATTTTAAATTGAATAAATTCATTTTTCTTGTCTTTGTTAAATCGTACTCCGAAGGAACTTTGATAATTTCTTTTCCCCCCTCAACCCACTACTCCTTACGGCTGCGTGAGCGGTATTTTCGTGAGCCCTTTTTCCGCGGAGAGAATTCTCGCGGAGCAATAAATATTAATTTGTTGACACGGTTATTTCGCGGGGAGTGCATCCGGCACCTCCCCGGAATTAATTTAGAAAATAACGTTGCAGCATTTAATATTTCTTTTCTAGAAAATTTAAACACAGAATGTTGTAACATAGAAGCAATAGATAGTTGTATTGGTGCCATACCCGATGAAAAAAAAAGGAACTTATTAACAAATTTTTAAAAATTACCTACAACAAAAACACAAAGTTTACCTTTAAAAATAAAAGCAAAATTAACGGCTAGATATATGATAACTGTAAATATTGATACGCAAGATGGTTTAACAAATGGTGCAACCGGAAGATTACAATTAATAACATGGGGTACAGATAATAAACAACAAAAAATTGCAGCAAGATTATACTTAGAATTTGAAGATGAAACTATTGGTTTAAAAACTCGCCAAAAATGGAGTTATTATATGCGTAGAATGAAAATAAAGTTCGGGTGCATCGGGTACCGAGAGCCGAAGACCTAAACACTCGTGTTTCCAACCACGTTCTTCAACCACGATAAACGTACAACTTTATCTTTGAATATGCCGAGGAAGTAGGGGCGGGTATGAGTCGTGGCCTAAATCCCTGACCTTCGCCAATAAAGTCTCGCGCCTATCCTATCGTGCAAAACACCTTAGTCGTTCGATGTCCTTGGACGGTGTCACGAGTTCGGTATTGCACGATACCACTCTAGTATTTGTAACGTTTCGCCTTCCTTACCTTTTCGAACGCTAACGTTACTTTACCGAATGATTCGGTCCTTTAGGGACTGGCAGAGGAAAGTGGGAAAATTAATAAATAATATGCGCGAAAATTAGGTAAAATTGCGTTTATTCAATGCTTCGTATTCTTCGGAACCCGCTCGTAGCTCCTAAACAGCTGATCGCGCCGTGTTTATCTTTTTTCTACGCGTCGTCGTCTTCGCCGGTCTCGTCTGACTCATACACGCAGTCACACGCCTACACACGTTCGCATACACCTATGTTCGCTCAACGATACTCGGATCCTCGTTTACCCACACAGACGCTCTCACACGCACTCTTCGACTTGCTTTGCACGCACCTATGCTTACTTTCACACACACGGACGCTTGTTCGCACAGATGCTTGCTCACACAGACTCTTGTTCACACAGATTCTCTCACACACACTCTTAATATACTGCTTATGCCTAATGGTACGCAAAGGTATTGAAAATAAAGCGATACACCTTACTTTAGGCGACGTTGTATGGTATAGCTTCGCACACCGTAGCACTGTGTCTGTGTCCGGCTTTCCCCTCTCACCCTCCGTTTGCCGTCGATCCTTGCTTTGCCGCTTCTCGACACTCGCGAGAGCACTTTTTTAACCCGTGATTTGAAGAGCGTTTTACGTACTTTGAAAATGCCGATTATGCACGAAATTATAACTTTTACGAACTGTGATCTTTAAGAGAAACTCGGAATGCACTATCTTTCCTTGCGTGGGCTTGCTATTTAAATGCTTGTCCCCACCGCTCTTACTTGCGCGCGATTGAATTTCTATTGTCTATTACGATCCCCTCTCTTAATTATTGCATGCGGTTATTGTCCTCGCCGCTGGCCCTGAACTCGTTGGCCATCAAATTCCTATCTCGTCGAATTCCGATCTATTTCGCGTATCTTCCTACCTTGTCTTTCTTCAACGTTTTTTCTATGTTTTCGCGCTCGCGTGCCAATCTCGCGGTGCGTTTACCTTATAACTTCTATTTTTAGACTATTCGCGCATTCCTTCGTTCGTGGAATTATAACTTTCATGTCGTGTTACTTATGATTTATTGTAATTTAATTGTCACCTCAGCTATACCGTATCAACGTCCCCCAAAATAAAATTTGTGCGTTACCTTTTGTAAAAAATAAAATTTTATTTTCACGCTTCTAATCTTATTCCTAACTCTCGCTCTAGAGCCTCCCTCTCCTCGCGCCACCGGTCAAGGTGCAGCTTTATCACCCTCGCGAGGTTGTAGATGATTCCCTCTCGATAATATCCGACCTCCGTCGGAATGGGGATTTGATCCCCCGTCTCTTCGTCCCTTGGTTCCATATTAAGGATGAGCCGCTTGCCCTCGATTTCCTGCTCCAAGAGCTTCTGTTCGTGGACTGTCCATCCCATCCTCCCGCTGGGCCGTATTCCTCTGAGTGCTATTATTATTGCTAGTGCTCTGATTTTCGAATATTTTTCGGGTAGGAAGTATAGTTCCGTTGCCCGCCGACACACTACCTGGCACGTGTCGAGTAGAAATATCCACTTCCGTTGCTGGATGATGCACTGTACTACTCCTCGCTCGTACCGCCCATGGTATCTCACCACACATGGGGTTCCGTCTCTGATGATGTCCTCCGGTATGGTTTGTGGTTTTTCTTCCGCCTCAAGGCTTCGTCTCAATCCCTCCTGCAGCATCTTGTATATGCCCTGGTCGTCCCTTCTTCTTATTACTATCCTCCGCGGCGTCCGGACCCGCACCGCCCGTCCCGTCTGCAGTCTCCACAGATCTCTCCTCTCATGCAGTACGGGGATGCACTTAGGTGTTAACGTCACCTTATACTTGGCCCATAGGGCTGCTGACTGTCCTGTCCTCTCTCGCCCCTCCAGGTACTTAATTAGATTCATTTTTCGTTTTGATGTTTCGCTTGTCGTGACTAATCGCTAACTGTGCCTTTTTCGGCACTCGTTGCCCCCTTCCCTTGCTCTCGATGACTTTGTTAGGCTCGTTAGAAGTCATACCTCTGCTTAGTTGTCACGTCGCCGTTGTTTTTTGTATGTTTTCCGTCCTTTTCTATTTCTCGTAGATCTATCTCCTTCTCTGTTCCTCTCGTTACCGCTTCGACGCTCGCTTTCTTTGTCGCTTCTTTCTCGTCGCTCTCTTTCTCTCCTAACTCTTTTCCATCGCTCTCTTTCTTTCTTATTTCTTTTCGATGATATAATTTCATCTTGTTCGCGTGGAATCTTCCCCTCTCCTTCCCCGTCGTAGGCTCTCTTATGACAAAGGTAGCTGCGCCGATTTTATTTTCAAGCACGTACGGTCCTTCGTACAGTGCGAGAAATTTCGCGATTTTTTTATTAGCCGGATCGGACACGTTACACGCCTTGACTAATACCCAGTCTCCTACTTTAAAATCGGTTAATTTATGCGTCTTATTAAAATGCTCCGCGCGCTTCTTTCCTTTCCTTCGAATTCTTTCTCTCGCGAGCATTAATTTTTCTTCCCATGGTGGCTCCTTATTTTCCGCGTGTCCCGGTATCCAAGCCGTCCATGCTCTTTGTGGTTTTTCTCCTTTGTGGAGTTCCACTGGCGTTAATTCAGTCGTCTCGTGGTGAACTTCGTTGATGCACTTCTCCACGATGGGTATCCACTCTTTCCAATTCGTGTGCTTATCTCCCACGAACGTTCGAAAAAATCGTCCGAGCTCCCGATTTACCCGTTCCACGATGTTTCCCTGCGGATGCCTGATGGATGAGAACACCGGCTGTACGTTCTCTTGCTTCAATTTCGCTAGCCATTTTTTCGATGTGAATTGCGTCCCGTGATCGAACTGAATGCGTTTTGGTTTCCCATGATTTGGGATATAATGGCCAAAAATACTTCTTATAGTGGCTTCCGCGTCCGCTTTTCGTAACGGATACAATGCAACGAATTTGCTGAATGCATCGATGGTTACGAGAATGTGTTTGAATCCTCCTTTCGTCGCTGGTAGCGGTCCGTAAAAGTCGATGGACAGTAGTTCACGTGGTCCTTCCATTACGATGTTTTGCATCGCTGCGTAGCTTTCTTGGTTGGTGACTTTGCTCCTTTGACATATATCGCATGTTCGAATCGTTTTCGCGATCTTCTTAAGCAACTTCGGAATAAACAAATCTTCTGAAATTATTTTATAACATTTGTAAGTTCCGACGTGTCCGTATACTCGGTGGCAATCCTCGATGAGAGTTTCTTCTATTTCTTCCGGTATAACGATTTTCCATACATTTTGTCCACATTGCTTGTATAGCAGATTTTGGAAGAGACTGTACTTATCGTTTTGCGCGTTCGGTAGTTTTTCTAGCGCCTTTCGTATATCGCTCAACC
This sequence comes from Ancistrocerus nigricornis, assembly GCA_916049575.1. NCBI lineage: Eukaryota > Metazoa > Arthropoda > Insecta > Hymenoptera > Vespidae > Ancistrocerus > Ancistrocerus nigricornis. The sequence goes on along the minus strand of OU696667.1, from coordinate 17,917,592 downwards.
GTTCGTCCGCTTTCTGTTTATTTTCGATGTCCGCGAAATAGTCTGTCAAAGTCGTCGATGGTTTCTCTGCGATGATGTGCGCTATTATTACTTCTCCATCTCTGGTGTCACCTTCGCCACGTGGAATTCTGCTGAGCGCGTCCGCGACTTTGTTTTCTCTGCCTGGACAATGCTCTATTTCCATATCATATTCCTGTATGATGATCGCCCACCGCATAAGTCTTGCGCTTGTGAACCGACACGTTTTCAGAAACGTTAACCCTTTATGATCCGTTCGAATTATGACTTTTGTCCCGATTAGATATGAGCGAAATTTTTGCAGCGCCCATACTATCGCGAGAAGCTCTTTTTCCGTCGTGTAATATCGTTTTTCCGCTCCCTTCAATGTCCGGCTCGCAAACGCGATTACTCCCATCCGACCTTGTTCGTCCTTTTGCGCGAGCTCCGCTCCGAGCGCGAATTCACTAGCGTCCGTGTGTAAGTAATACGGTTTACGAGGATCGGGATGTTTTAAGACGACGGTCTCTAAGAAGAGACTTTTCACCCTTTCGAAAGCCTTCGTCCTTTCTTCACTCCACTCGAATTTGCTGTCCTTCTTGATCATTTCTAGTAGCGGTACGATCTCGTGTGCATGCCTTTGCGTGAACTTTGTGTAAAAATTTATTAATCCTAAGAAACCTCGAAGTTGTTTAATGTTCTTCGGTCTCGGGTAATTTCGTATCGCCTCCGTTTTTTCGATCTGTGGTTGTATTCCTTCTGTTGTTAGAACGTGACCTAAGAAGTTTACTTCCTTTTGGAAGAATTTCGACTTCTTTAAGTTAAGAGTGACGTTCATTACTCGCAATCTTTCGAATAATTTCCGCAGATGTGTCATATGTTCTTGTGCGCTCGATGACATGCACAGGAGGTCGTCGACGAAGTTAAGAACATTGTCCCCCAGACCTTTTAATACGTGCGCTAATCCTCTTATTAGGCTCGCACTGCTGGTTTTTAATCCGAACGGCGTTACGCGAAATTCATAACACTGTCCGTTGTGAAGAAATGCAGTATATTTTCTTGATTCCGGAGTAAGTGGTATTTGCCAGAAACTACTGACCATGTCTAAACTTGACATTATTTTAGCTCTTCCACATTGCTGGAATATCGTTTCCGGCGGCACGGGACACTCGTGATCCGGTAATAGGATTTTATTTAATTGTCGCGCATCAAGACATAATCGTATCCTTCCGTCCTTCTTTATAACCGTTACGAGTGGATTCACGTATGGGCTATTCGATCGCTGTATAATCCCTTGCTCCAACATCTTCTCGATTTCTTGACTTACCCGTTCCCGGTACGCCATAGGAATCGGGTATGACCGATGAATGTACGCCGTTTTATCGCTCACCTCCAACTTATGTGAGTAAACCTCGATTCTCCCTGGTTGGTCGCTGAACACGTCCTTAAACTGCCATAACAAACTTCGAAAATTTTCCTTCTCCTCAGTGGTAAGTCCCTGACACTCCTCCGCCTTTGCCCTTATCTCCTCTGCCTTCCTCCGCGTCTCCTCTTCTCTCGAGCTCGCCTCTGGGACGCCACGCTTTGGGCCCGTCCCCCCGAACTCCTCCACTATTTCTATTTTCCCTTCTCCTTTTAACTCCTCCATGCTCTCCACCTTCACCTCGTCTTCCTTTACCCCGTCGCTTATTCTTACCACTCCTTTTCTCATGTCGATATGGCTGCTTAAGTGTGTCAAACTGTCCATCCCCAGGATGCACGGTCTCACCAAATTTGGTATGACTAAAAACGTTAATTCGGTCTTGATGCTCCCAATTCTTGTTTTTGCCATCAGCTGCTTTTTTATAAGTGCTGACTTCCTTCCCGTTGCTCCCACCACTCTCATCGTTCTCGTCGGTAGCGTGGGACATTTTCCCCACCTGTCTTTATTTTCTTCGTATGTCTCCTCGGCGATGCACGTTACTTCGCTTCCCGTGTCTACTAACGCCTTAACTTCTCTTTCTTCTATGTTTATTTTGATGATAGGGCATTGCCCTCTCGTGCTCGCTTGCACTTCTCGCTTTTCTTCTCCTTTTTCCTCTCGCGTTACGAGATTTATCTCTGTCCCGCATTCCTTTTTCCGCACACTAATTTCTGTTGTTGTTTTGCTTGCCGTTTCCGTCTTAGTTTTCCGTGTCGTACTATCGCATGTGTGCGTGGGCCTTATGTGCGGTACGACACTTCGGCGTTTCCCCATTCCGAAGTCGGGATAATGTGTGCGTCTGCCGTATTTGTTTTGGTGGTTTGCTCCGTTGAACTCGTTTCGCCGACCATCGCGTTTACTTGCGGCGGTCTCGTTGACCATCCTCGCTCCCCGTCCCGTCTTACATTTGACGTACTATTCCCTCCTCGATTCGCTATTGGAGTCGAGTGATTCGTCGGTGGTGCTGCGAAGGTTTGTCCTCCGAATCTCCGTGAAGGTACGTTCGGCGCTTGAGTTGGCGGTCTCCGTTGCGCGTTCACCGATCGCTTCAGATCGTGTCTCTCCAAGATCCTGATTAATCCTTCGACGTTTACGACTCCTTTCAGGATGATTTCGTCCCGAATCTCCGGTGTGAAATGCGCCGCTAATGCCTCCACGACTTCCTCCTCTCCCATTCGCGGAGTGAGGTCATATGCACTTGCACACAGTCGCGAGGCATATTCGACCCTCGTCGTGTTCGCCCTTTCTTCATAGAATCCGTTATTAAGATGTCTCCGAATTCTCACTTGCTGTTCCCGGCTCCAGAAGCGCTCAGTGAATTTTTGTGCGAATTCTTCGAAAGTTCGTATTCGTCCCTCTACGATGTTCCACCAGTCCCTAGCCGTGCGTGTTAAACTTTGTTCTACCACGAATTTAAATTCGTGATCGCCTATCCGCGCGGCCTGGCAATAGTTTCCTATCTCCCGGAGATATTTCATTGGCCGTTCTCGTCCTGACCCGTCAAAATTTGGCGGTGTCCTTCGTAAAGCCATCTCCCGGATGTTCGAAGGTGCTCCGTGGTCTGTGCCTCTCGTCGTTTCCGGATGCATCTCCCGTGCGCTTCGCATCTCTTCGATGCTTCTTCTGAGCGTCTCCATTTCCCGGCGATAGTCGTCCACGGTGTTTCTTGTTTCTCGGAAGCTCCTTGCCACTTCGTCGACGATATTTTCGTTCTCAGCGACCCTCCTGCCGAGTTCTTCTATGGCCCTTTTTACAGGGCCGAGGACGATGCGCACGGTTTCGGAGTGTCCCTCCAACGTCCGCGAGATATTCCTTGCCATGGCGTCAGACCACTCGTCGAATTTCTCTTCCATCTTCTGCTCTAAATCTTTTACCTTTCGGTCGATTTTTGCGTTGATTCTCTCGCATTGGCGTCCCATTTCTTTGATTGCTTCTAATACTTCCATCATCGATATGGTGCTTTGCTGCGGATCCCTCTCGTCCTCTTCTGTTGCCGTTTCCTCGAGGATTATCTCCTCTTGGCGCGTCGGTGGTCGTCGATTCATTTCTTCTGCCCCTGCATGGGCGAGCTCCTCCGCGAGCGTAACACTTCGTCGGGTACTTGCCGCCGGTGGCACCGAAAACGTGAATTCATGGTGGTCGCCTGTCGCGAGCGTGCCCACCCCCGTATCTGACATCGTGCTGCATGATTCTTTTTCCGCCATGGTTGTTTTTAACGTTTTCTCGCACTTTTCGCAACTGCCAGCCCCACGTTGGGCGCCAAATGTAACGTTTCGCCTTCCTTACCTTTTCGAACGCTAACGTTACTTTACCGAATGATTCGGTCCTTTAGGGACTGGCAGAGGAAAGTGGGAAAATTAATAAATAATATGCGCGAAAATTAGGTAAAATTGCGTTTATTCAATGCTTCGTATTCTTCGGAACCCGCTCGTAGCTCCTAAACAGCTGATCGCGCCGTGTTTATCTTTTTTCTACGCGTCGTCGTCTTCGCCGGTCTCGTCTGACTCATACACGCAGTCACACGCCTACACACGTTCGCATACACCTATGTTCGCTCAACGATACTCGGATCCTCGTTTACCCACACAGACGCTCTCACACGCACTCTTCGACTTGCTTTGCACGCACCTATGCTTACTTTCACACACACGGACGCTTGTTCGCACAGATGCTTGCTCACACAGACTCTTGTTCACACAGATTCTCTCACACACACTCTTAATATACTGCTTATGCCTAATGGTACGCAAAGGTATTGAAAATAAAGCGATACACCTTACTTTAGGCGACGTTGTATGGTATAGCTTCGCACACCGTAGCACTGTGTCTGTGTCCGGCTTTCCCCTCTCACCCTCCGTTTGCCGTCGATCCTTGCTTTGCCGCTTCTCGACACTCGCGAGAGCACTTTTTTAACCCGTGATTTGAAGAGCGTTTTACGTACTTTGAAAATGCCGATTATGCACGAAATTATAACTTTTACGAACTGTGATCTTTAAGAGAAACTCGGAATGCACTATCTTTCCTTGCATGGGCTTGCTATTTAAATGCTTGTCCCCACCGCTCTTACTTGCGCGCGATTGAATTTCTATTGTCTATTACGATCCCCTCTCTTAATTATTGCATGCGGTTATTGTCCTCGCCGCTGGCCCTGAACTCGTTGGCCATCAAATTCCTATCTCGTCGAATTCCGATCTATTTCGCGTATCTTCCTACCTTGTCTTTCTTCAACGTTTTTTCTATGTTTTCGCGCTCGCGTGCCAATCTCGCGGTGCGTTTACCTTATAACTTCTATTTTTAGACTATTCGCGCATTCCTTCGTTCGTGGAATTATAACTTTCATGTCGTGTTACTTATGATTTATTGTAATTTAATTGTCACCTCAGCTATACCGTATTCGATTTTAAATGTTAAGAAATTTACTGTTTAATTTATTAAAATGTTATTAATATTATTGTTTGTTATTGGAACGACGGAGTTAGGATTTTAGGATATCGATCTGTGCCGTGAAGCGGCTTGCTTCACGACTCGTCGGTTTGACGCGCCTACGCAAGTTCTTTAGTGCCGGAGACGGTTTGCTCATAGGTCACTTGAGACGGTTTGCTCGAAGCTTACGTATCGTTTTTCGTCGATAAACTTTACTCATTTCCGAATACCAATATGAGACAATATTAGGAAAACAATACTTTAAATGTTACTTCACATACAATCGTTAGATTGTCTGCTTAAGAAAGAAAGTCTACGTGATGACTGAGGGATCGTAGAGGACCGAGAAGCGGACCTCTCTATCCTGATCTATACAGGGTGTCTGGTTTGAAGTGTCTGAGCGGACAACTACATGTGCACAAGTATGACTTGAGTCGAAAAGTCTAATGAACTTTTTCAAAATTCGGCTTAGTTAACGAGTTATTAATTAACAAAAATTGCGGAGGAAGGCGGTACGCTGGAGCTCGTAACTAGGTGATAGACGAAGCAGTAGGAGGAGTGATCCACAATAACCAATAACAATCGTCGGAAGGTAACGCTTGATCAACGTATTTACTTATCTCTCTTCTCTCTCACTCTCTCTGCTTCTCTCTTTACGACACTCCCTCCCGCAGGAGGCTCACGATGACTCTTTGTCTCTCTTTTTCTTGCTCGCTCACTCTTTCGACAACACTACCTTACGATGGAGGCTCGCGCTAACGTTCTTCATCCGTTCCTTCCTCTTCTCTCTCTCTCTCTGTCTTTTTCACTATTTATCATATGAGGGGGTAAGGTAGTGTCGTAGAAAGAGTGAGCGAGCGAGAAAAAGAGAGACAAAGAGTCATCGTGAGCCTCCTGCGGGAGGGAGTGTCGTAGAGAGAAACAGAGAGAGTGAGAGAGATGGGAGATAGGTAAACACGTTGATCAAGCGTTACCTTCCGACGATTGTTATTGGTTATTGTGGATCACTCCTCCTACTGCTTCGTCTATCACCTACTTACGAACTCCAGCGTACCGCCTTCCTCCGCAAATTTTGTTAATTAATAACTCGTTAACTAAGCCGAATTTTGAAAAAGTTCATTAGACTTTTCGGCTCAAATCATACTTGTGCACATGTACATGTACACATTGTGTACATCTCACACGAGAGATAAGAAAGCGCTGCGCTACGCGAGCTGACACGCGACCCCTCTCCGCAACGACGACACGGGCCCAAGTGCTCGAGCCGCCCGATATCGCGACGGGAACCTGACACCCGCTCGATCTCGTGTCACACGCGTAATAATTATAAGTACATTAGTAAACATAGAAAATCTTCAAGGGAAAGATAACGGAGTAACATTTTAATCGATCAATTGCAAATCCAATTCTACTTAATAATAATAATCTAATTAGTCCCTTTACTAACCCTCGAAGATTCTCCAATTAATTATTAAAAGTTCAACCATAAAATTGCCAAATCAACCACGAAGACGCAATAGACATCAAATCAAAGGAAGCGGATGCAACCCAACACGCAGAACAGAAAATCAGAGGAACTCGGTCCCACGCTCAAGAAGAAATCGGACTCAAGAAGACGCAAGATGAACCCTGAAATCTGGCCCACACAATTCAAAACCAGTAGATAAAGCACGAACAGACAGTCCGGTAGAACCAAGATTCCCAGCCGCATCAGCAACCCCCACAACACCACCCTTTCCACGAAAAGACCAAGATTTTGCAAACGATGCACTGGACCTACGACACCAGCAGCCAATCAGAACCTCACAAAACTACGCCACCAGGCCCCCACCAGAGAAAATTACGACTCTTCACGACTTTAAAAGAGCGATCCTCGCCACTCATCTTCAGTAACCCGTCGAATAGTATCCCGCAGTATCCCGGAGTATCCCGGATATCCACACAAGTGAGCAGTTCAACGTCGTACACAGTACTTATAACGCGCTAGAATCGTACTAAGTGTTAAGTTGCATTAAGCATCGTCTACCAACGAACTATTACCATTATTATTACTACTACTTCTACTACTATTACTACTACTGCCACTACTACCACTTGTGCTACCTAATAAACGTGAGTAAAAATCAAACCATTACTTTCTTTGGCAACCGGGTACTCATTTTTACATCACTCCAAAATTGTAAATCCTCCCTTAATCCTGCGGAATCCAAGTCCTCTCACCACTACGACCTGAGCAATTACCATTATCGATTCGTTATCATTATTATTATTATTATTATTTGTCACCTGTGATTGACGGTCGTCTCGGGGCATCACTGCTGCCCCAGAATAGCTACTCCGGCTTTCCTGTGGCCGACATACAGCACAGTCTGTGTGTAAGTAGCTTGGCTTCACTTCAGCCACGTAAAGGCGTTATATGCTAGGGGCCTTTGTGCGGCCGACTTGGGCATCTATCCTGCCAAAGTCATACGGCATCTGTGCTGCCGTCGCGAGCATATTAGTCGCCTTTACTCAATTCAGACACCAATCATACGTGACATATTGCGCTGTACTACTATCTAGAGTTTGACTCAGGTCCTCCTCCTTCTACTTCTCCTATCAACCACCCAAACACTACCTATTTTTTACACCTATCTTCCGAGTCTTCTCTGAGCGCTGATCTCGTGGCCCTCCCACGGTAGACGAGGCGTAGGTCTCGTGACCAAAAAGGGGCAAATAAAGAAACCGTCAGGGTAGGAGTAGAATAACAATCGTGTTATTGACCCTCACCCGAGACGTGACAGTATCAATCGAATGTAGTTTTTTATTATCTATCATGCTATGGTTAAAAAAAATATATTGTTCCATTTAAAAAAATACGGATGGCCTTGAAATCTTCTTAAAAAAATGTATCTAAAAAAAATTTTTTTTTACCATTAAATTTCCCCCTTGAGGTAGTACAACTTTGTCCTATGAAGTTTTTTCATAGCACCATAAATATAGAAGATATTTAGGTGTTCCCATTTATGTGGTCCACCCTGTATATTACTTTTACACACACATTAAACCATTTAATAAATAAAATAATTCATAATATAACCACAAAATATATCAAGAGAAATCGATTTCTGTATGCAAGGTAAACAGACCAATAGATGAACAGTTTAGTTATTTTATTAAAGTTATATCAAGATTTTATTTAAAAATAAATGTGTTAAGTACAGAAATTAATTTATTAAAGCATAAAAAAATTTTTAACAAAAAAAATAGAAACCGACTTCGAAAAAAGCGCTAAAAAGAGTGAAATAATTTTTTATGTATACCGACAATATTCGATTTCATCATTATCATACTCAGAATATTGCAACTTTTTCGGCGGCGACACAAAATATTCCAACACGGTCATTTTCACGAACAAAGGAGTAAGTGCCTAATACATAAATATCCATCAATGTCCGTGAATTTCTGGCTATTAATGTACTGTTAATTAATTTTCTGTCGCCTCCGAAAAAGTTGCAATATTCTGAGTATGATAATGATGAAATCGAATATTGTCGGTATACATAAAAAATTATTTCACTCTTCTTAGCGCTTTTTTCGAAGTCGGTTTCTATTTTTTTTGTTAAATATTTTTTTATTTCATACTTTTTAGTGTATAATCGATCAAGATGTGGAAATAAAGTTATGTAGGTAATATTTGCAAAAGGATCGAAAAGGTTTGGTTCCGATATGTGAAGTCGTTGAGGAGATATAGAAGAATAAACAAATGATTTTGTAATAACAATTTAAACATAGTAACAATTGAGAATGTGTCGCATAATGTTAGTAAGTGAACAGTATTTGCGAAAGGATCGAAAAGGTTTGGTTCCGATAGGTGAAGTCGTTGAAGAGATATAGAGGAATAAACAAATAATTTTGCAGTAACAATTTAAACATAACAACAATTGAAGATGTGTCGCATAATGTTAGTAAGTGAGCAGTATTTGCGAAAGGATCGAAAAGGTTTGGTTCCGATAGGTGAAGTCGTTGAAGAGATATAGAGGAATAAACAAATAATTGTGCAGTAACAATTTAAACATAACAACAATTGAAGATGTGTCGCATAACGTTAGAGAGTGGGTAATATTTGCGAAAGGGTCGAAAAGGTTTGGTTCCGATAAGTGAAGTCGTTGAGGAGATATAGAGGAATAAACAAATTATTCTGCAACAATTAATAAATTTTTTATATAATTAATATCTGCTAATTATTTCTAAGAAGATAGTAATAGTTTCTTTCATTACAATAAATCAATCCCATTCAAAAAGAAATTGCGATAAATCTGAATAAAGCACTAATTTTGCAATAACTTTGTTAATAATAAACATTTCGGAAAAATTTTTTTAAACGGGACCAATGGGAGACCTAAACCTAGCAACTTGAAGTGGTTTCATTTCGATTGGTCAACCGGTTGCGGAGTTATGGCCGGGCAAACAAAAACAAAAAAAAAAAAAAAAAAAAAAGCAAGATCGCCCACTGTCGAATAGAGTAACCTCCTCCTTTTCGAAGTCGGTTAAAAATAATGAACATTCTACTCATAATCTGTATCACCAGTAAATGAACACTAGAGCTTGCGACCGCTTCTCGCGCACGAGAAGACGAGCACACCTTCGCCACGCTCTCCTCCTCGAAATACTTTATCAAAGGCTAAACGGATGATCGGTAATAATATAAGTTTTTACTTTGGCGCCAGGTAGCTTACGGCTATCACTCGAGCCTTAGATTATTGGTACGATGTTATGAACAAATTTCCGAGGAGGTGCGTGAAGCGGGACACAAGAATCGGCTACTCAGCCCACCGAGGTGGTGACGGAGAGGGGCGGGGAAAGCGAAAGATTTCGATGACGTTATTTTCCAAATTCAAGGTATCAAAATAAATTACGTTTATTTTAGAAAAAGTAAATCAAGTGTATGAACATTTAATCTACAGAGTGTGCCAAAAGTTCCGGGACACCTAAATAACTTTTGAACGGCTTTAGATATAGGATTGAAATTTATAGGGATGCAATGGGTCAAATCAATCTACTATTTAACCACTAAAGCATCAACTTCCGCACCCCGGGGGAAGGGGGGGAAGAAGGGGCACAAAATTTTTAAATGGCGTGTGGGGTCGAGTGACGGCTCATTCGAAAGGATTTTTTGAGGCGAAAACAACGCAATATCGACGAGGTTTGTGCGATGATTTTTCGCAGAGTTATGATCATTTGAACATCTCTATTGAGGTTTTATAATAGCGAGAGCCCACAGCGACATCAGTAGAAAAAGAAGTTTTCACACAAGCACACACGTTCGCGTGTTTGTGCACGTTTGTATGTGCCTGTATCAGGTTGTGAACACTGATGTGTGTAAAGAATAAAACACACAATTTATTTTATTAAATGTTCAAATTGGTGTCCTTCCACAATTTGGCAGTAACCTAAGCGAACGTAAAATGTATCGATAACAATGATTAAAAAGTCGGGTGTGATTGAATTAGAAGCGTTCACTATTTTTTCTCGCCATTCTTGTAAATTTTCAATCCTAGTCTCAAACTTTTGATTTCAAATACCCCCAGGAAAAAAAGTCTAATGGGGTCAGATCTGGTGATCTTGGTGGCCATTCTATTGTGCCTCTTCTACCAATCCATCGTTCGCTAAAAACATTATTAAGAATATTACGAGCTTGTGACGTTGCACGAGGAGGAACTTGGCCAAACTATCCTCCCAGGAAGATAGTGTCCCCCAAGGCACGCACCTCTTCGGCACCCGGTCAGACAATCATTCTGGTCACTATTTTCGGATGGTCGGAAAGGGAATAGGTTTTATTTGGGCGCCAGGTGGCTTACGGCCACCACTCGTAGGACCAGGAAGATGTAAGAGTGGTTTAGGAAAATAGGTCTGATCGGATGAACCGGCAAAAGACCGCCGGCTAGACAGTCTCCTAAGGGAGTGACGGAGAGGCGGGGGTTCTTAGGTGAACAATACGAACATACAAACCAGAGAGAGTGAGCACCAAATATTTCAGTTAACGAACAGAGAGAGTTTATTATAAAATTTTAGAAGGGGTGTTGCAAAGAGGACGATGTTACTTCCGAGCGGTTACAATTATGTAACTCCCGTCGCGCACCGCGATTATACAAGGATCGTGATGTTACTCCGCTCGGTTCCAGTTAATTCAGATAATGTTTCTCGTCGCCGATAAATCTCCATACAAGCACTCGAAAAGGGAAAAATTGTTCGTTAATAATGGTTACAGTTAATACAGAAAATATAATACGGAATACAAACGTTCTCGAATAATACGCGCTTTTCATAAACAGAGAATAATACGCCTCGCCCTTGGCGGAGGTCGCGCGCCGATACAAAGACAAGGACTACGTCGTACGACCGTAAGAAACGAGCGTTGGAAATGTACGTACTTGAATATTTCTAAAACGGAATATTCTTTAAATTTACGCTGTACGATAAACATAGAGATACAAAAGATAATCATACGAGAACATAATATAATACAATGTGCTCAAGTGGTTGATCGGACCACGATCGTCGTAGTGAGAGGCGATCCACGCCGGCAAGGTCAAAAGCTCTATACGCAGTAAATGGGAACAAACCGAGGAGGGATCGATTTTACAAAATCGATTAGTTAATTTTTATTCCAGAGAGTCCTTCTACCTTGCGTGTACCGTGACCAACGCGTCGGCGGTACTAATAAGGAGAAGATAATCCAAAAACTACAACTTTACCAACCAACCTCCTCGGTCCCATTACCGGTCAAAAGAAAATGGGAGACGGCAAAACCACCCAACTCCGTCGTCGCTTACCGTGCTTGCAGCCTTTCAGTTACCTCACCCCGACGAGAGCCTCGGAACGCTTCCTTCTCGGTTCCTCGTGTTTACACTCGCGAGCGTTTAAGAAAAGAAGCTACGTTAATTCAGACACTACTGTGTTTCGAGAATTCAAATTCTAGTATAACAATCCTTAATCGAAAACGTGACCGTTCGGGTCAGCGATCAAACCACGAGAGAGCGAGCACGCGTGCCACACGCACGATCGAGGCTCGTGCCGGTCGATCCCGTGACGCGTCGCAGGTATGCATCAATTGCGGGTATTATTCACCGCCGAAATTTCGCTCACAACAATTTTTACGCTCACTCAGACATACTACTCTCACTTCATTCTCACAGATACCGTCGAACACTCTATGCTCCTTCTCCTCCTCCACAGATATTTCCCGTTCGTATGCGTGCTGGTTAACAAGTTCTTTCCGACTTTTGTTGTTCCTCGGATTTTTAACGCCTTTCTAGTCGCATTACTAGCGACGGACCTGGCGAACGGGTGGGGAGGTTGCGACGCTGATTACTTCTTCCTTCCGTACTACACGGAAGCGTCGCAGGAGGTCCTTCCGGATTCGGCTCACTTATCTTTGGCGGCCAATTGCCGAGGTGAGCGTTGAGCGGCGTAGATGCCGATTGGCGGTGTCCCACTACGTCATCGCTACGGTGTTCATTCGGTATTCCGGGTTGCCTCTACCCAGGCGTTGCTCGTAAAATAGGAAATACTTAATTAATATCATATGTATTTGCTTTCTGGCCGCCCAGAGGGGCATTCACGTGTCTTCTCTTCCTTTAATTTGAAATTTTTGGGTGGATCTTGTGACCACGTCACAAGCTGCTCCAGAAAAATGAGCCGGAGCTCCATCTTGCTGGAACCAAACATTGTGAAAAGCTTCTCCAGCAATATCCTGAACAGCCGGTACAACATGGTTTTCTAATAAATTACAATAATTCTGAGAATTAATGAATGAGACACTCACGCAAAATCTTAATAGAGATGTTCAAATGATCATAACTCTGCGAAAAATCATCGCACAAACCTCGTCGATATTGCGTTGTTTTCGCCTCAAAAAATCCTTTCGAATGAGCCGTCACTCGACCCCACATGCCATTTACAAATTATGTGCCCCTTCTTCCCCCCCTTCTCCCGGGGTGCGGAAGTTGATGCTTTAGTGGTTAAATAGTAGATTGATTTGACCCATTGCATCCCTATAAATTTCAATCTTATATCCAAAGCCGTTCAAAAGTTATTAAGGTGTCCCGGAACTTTTGGCACACTCTGTATGCAATAAGCTCATCGACGGGAGCAGATGGTCAACTAATTACTAGGGTTTCTCAAGGAGACAGATACAAAAATACGAACGGTTTCCCTACTCATTACAAGTGTTATACCCGTCCGCGATGGCGAGAAACGATAGTTACTTGAATTTTACAGATTTAACGAGAGGATCTTACGTGCGTACTTATAGTCGATTTCGCTACAAACTATATTTCATAATTTCACACATTAAGCATACAGAATTTATACAATGACAAAATTTTAATTTTACAACGACAAAGTAATATGAAAGAACATACAAAGGGGCTTAGCGCAATGGGGAGAAGCACGGTAGCTTGTGCTTTACGTGGTTCGTTAAATAATAGACGCGTGACCTTGCTACTCTCAGGACGATACGCACGACGCAGAATACTCGTAGCGAGTCGCGACCGGGAGCGGAATAATCGGTTGAAGTCTTAGTCTCTTTTGACGAAAATCGAAAGCTTTACGAATCTTCCAAACTTATAAGCTAACCACTAATCGAAAGGTGGAGAGCGGGAACGTGGCCAATGCCGGCGTTCCAGAATTTTTCCACGCGAAACTTACTATCTAACCACCAAAATCGAAATCGAATAGTCTACGAATACAGAGACTGTGACTTCGGTGATCGAATCCTCCCGAAGGGTGGATGTTCGAATCGGTGACTTTTTCCGCCACGTGCGCCCCTACGTGATTTACATTGATCTACGCGACGCCGAATTTTCGCGTCGATACGCTACGCCGACGCTCTGTATTATCGATCTTCGGAACGTTGATCGATGCGTCGATTATAGATGTCTCTCTGGTGAGGAAATGATGGTTGTTTTCCACGACGGTAGCTACTAGGCGGTGTACGTTGCGACGGTCTTGGTGGACGACTCTCTTCCTGAGCGTTTTGCTACGGTGGTCGGTAGCATTATCTTTTTCCTCGTCGCCTCTCCATCGTAGGTGGTATCTCGGTGGAGTGGCCATGAAACGCGTACGATCGAAATTAGTGACAAGGTTCGTGACTGTACTATTTTGCCCTGAGAGCGGCGCGTCGAGCGAAGCACTTCTCTTCATGTGACTTTTTAAACGTCACAAGCTAATAAATGAAAAATTCAACCTCTAAATACAACTTCTTGAAATCATTTTCTCAAATTTTCCTCATTTACTGATATTCGACCTTTTAATATAATTTCAGCATGTCCTTTTATTATTTCAGGATATCTTTTTAATAACCATTTCTTCCTTGACCCACTATTAGTAAATATAATTTTGTTACAACATTCTAAAGCCTTTCCTGTCAATTTAATATGTGAAATTAATTTCAAAAACCCATATTATATTGCAATTATACTTACAATGTATCCATTTTTATATTTTTTTCATGACTTTATCGACATCACTGTTGAAATATTGATGGAGTTTATATTTTCATTTGTTACTTTTCATGTCTACAAAAAAATATTCAATAAAATAAATTAGATTCTATCCTATCCATCTACTGAATTAAAATTTAACAATACCAAAATGCACAATCATTTATCTAACAAGGGACATTCGGTAATCCGAAAATTCGGATTTTTTTGAAACTTTGCAGGTTTGTAGGGGACTTCGATAGAAGTATCAGGTAATTTTTTTTATCGGCGATAATTCGGTTCTTCAGGGTGAAAACAGCCCTTAAAGGTAGATAGGCGTTTTCCTATTTTCCCGTATATCTTTAAAATTATAATAGATACAAAAAAATTGTAATAACGAAAATTGAATGACTTTTTATGTTCTATAAAACAGTGTTCTTAAATTGTTAAACATTCGTTTTTTAAATAAACAAAAACCTCCTCCATTATTATTTTCAAAATGTTTAATTGTCTGTAACGTCTAAAAAGATGCAGAACCTGATTATAAATACATACATATGTGTTAAACTGCCCAGACAATATGGTATTTAGATCATTTTAGCGATACGTGCATGTTGGACGTCTCACACTGCACTGCGAACAAAGCGCTATCAGTTACCAAGTAGGTATGTGTGGAAATTTCTTGTATACTGCAATATTTTTATCGTGCGACGCAAAATAACAGTTTAAACAACAACAGAAATAGAGATATTTACTCTAACCTTACAACAATTGTATAATTTAATAAGATTTCGTTAAACTTTATTATTGATTGGTAGGAGACACGGCTGCATTACAATTAGTATTAGGGAGAATGTAACTCAAGTATAACATGTATAATATGGTATCTTAAATTTTTTCATTTTTGTATGGTTTTAGCAGCATTTGTTTTTTATTGTTCGTATTGAGTGCAATAGTGGTACTCTTCAAAAAAGTGTTGAAAACAAAGATACTTTTTACACCATGCACATCGCAACAATGCGGGCTTTCCGCACACCGCACAAAGCGGTGTCAACTTTGGGTTTGCAAAACAAAAGTTTACTGGATTTTCGAATCGTTCTGGTCTATCAGGAAGATAACCACTTTTGTGCCACGCATATTTGAAAAGATCTTGGAAACGAGGTGATGATAATTGATTATGGGTCAATGATTGCAATCGGATGATGTTATTTCTTAAATGGAGGTTAACGGGCAAATCTAATAATATAACTTTATCAGAGAATGTCCTAATGAAATTCTTCCATATACGGAAACCATAAACATCTAACGGTTGAATTAACCCTGTCGTTTTCTTTGGTATTGATCGAAATATCACTTCCTTCTCGCGTGGTATTTCTGGTTCCAAATTAACTGGACAGTGACCGCCCCAAGAATCAACTAATAATACACTGCGTTGTCGAGTGTTTGGTAAAAAAACGTTGATTAACCATTTCTTGAATTCATTTGAGGTTAATTTCCCAGACGTCGTTGCAGAAATATAAACATTGTTTGGTTTAAAAAAAGTTTCCTGTACCCGAGGTCCTAGAATTCCAGTAGGCTCTTTTAATACGATAAACAAAGGTGAAAGTAATTTTCCACTTGCAGAAATTGTAGGTAGGATTGTATAGCTGTGCGTAATGGACGATAATGATTGAACGATAGCTTCAACTTTTTTAACACCTTTTTTTGCTAATGTGCGCCCTGAATGTGCTTCTAATAGAAAGCCACTCTCGTCTGCGTTATAGACGTTGTCTTCGCCAAAATTCGTTATTAACGGCTTTATTTAGTTCACAAAAGCGGTACTTTTTGTTTCTATTTCTTCAGCGTTCACATATGTTGATTGTGTGATAAATTTTGTTATCTTACGGGACACAATGCCGTTATTTTTTTTAAAATTCCAGATCCACCAATTTCCCGCTATGACTGAATGATAGTTAATTTCATCCTTCGCTTCCAAAGCCCATCGCCTAATGTCAGTATCGTGAATTATCATCCTGTTATCAATACTAATTTTGAATTTGTTGAACACATATTCGGCAACGAAAATGGCCTTATCGTGTGACGTTCCACCTTTTTTCACACCAGCTTCCCATCTATACAGTTGAGATAAAGATTTTACTTTCTTAAATCGTTCTTGCACACTTTTAAGGGGATGACGTTTTCGTTTCCCACTTGTCCAATATTCCACGGCTCTGATTTTATATTCTAAATCAATAATTTCTCCTTCTTGACGTATGCAATGTTCACTCTAAAACATACCTTTCTCTTCATTATTTGATGTCGATTCGACTTCTTCGTACCAATCGTCTTGTTGCAATTCATGTGATGCATAGGGATCTTCAAATTGTAACAGAAAATCATCTTCAATAAGAATATCTTCTTGCATACTTCTAGTAATTATATCTAGGATAGCGTCGTGCAAAGCGGTTTCCCGAACAGTCGGAGGTCGGATGACGATAGTTGAAATGTGTAACGATGTAATTAACATATTAATAATATTTGCTGGATTTATCTGCACCATTTTTGTAACAGGCTTTCACTCTCTACGATGAATTGTATGTAGTGTGTAACCGTACAAAATGACGGTACATAAAGTTTCGCGGTATCTACCTTACCGATTAGATCTAATAGCAGTAATTATCACGGCCGCGTGTGTCGCGCGATATGCGAGCGCGATCCCCACTCTCTCCCACCACTATCGTAGCGTCTTGATTGACGGGAGAACCTGTATATAAGAACGTGCACGAGCGAAATTCGGCACTCACTTAGTCACCCCAAACTGACTTGAACTTCTTCTCTAGTCAGGGCTAAGGAGTCAGTAGAATCGATTCTTATAGCTTATTCGAGCACGGCTCTTAGGTTATAAGAACGATTCCGCAGTCACGTATTAGTTCTACTAACCGTGATCTGTGTGTTTTCTTTATTTGCTTATTTTAAATTTATTAACCATTTAGCTTTATTAGAGTCATTCCGAAAGTACTATACGTTCGCCGTATAGGCTTTCTTTAACGTACTTAAAATAAGAGATATTCCGATATAACCGACATCCTAAGACTGATTATAACGATTGGTTCCTTATAATTATATTACTTTATTTTCTTTATATTCAGTATTATCACGATAAATCTCATTTAATTTACTATTAAGTTAAAGTCAATAGGGAATATTGTCACGCCCGCTCTACTGGGACGGATCCTTCCCGATCTTGTATCGCCGGAGGTGGTCTTAGGACAAGTGGCCCGTGAAATATCGCGCCGTTTAGTAATAGCTAGTTAAACATCTCATTATTTAAAGAATTAGATAGGAATATCGTTCGCCCGCTCTACTGGGACGAATCCTTCCCGATCTTGTATCGCCGGAGGTGGTCTTGGGAACAGTGGCCCGTTCGGTATCGCGTCGCTTAGAAAATTATTTAATTATTTAATTTGTTATTTTCTTTACTTTCCTTCTGTGAATCAAACTAACAGTATTTATTTTTGTAAACAAACTACAAGGACGGACAAATGTAATTCACCTTTCTTTGAAGAATATACATCTTTCTTTATTTTTCTATTTCATACAATAAATTAAAATTTATTGCACACTCTCTATACCTATTACTCTCTCGCTCCCGAATGTCTGACCGTCCTCAGGACGAACCTTTTCTCGCATTTCACTCGTGAGGATAAAATCACATTGACACCGCACACGTCTATTAATTCTTTATTCATTAGTATAACTTAACGAAACATCTCTCACGTGTACGGTGACAAGTGACACTTCTGCAACTGTACTACAGAATGATTTTGAATCGCGAATAGAAGCATTTATATGTGATACGCAATTGCGAAACATCATTGTTTTGACCGAAGATAAGCAACTCGTCTACCGAGCTTGTTTACACTAGATTGCCATGCCACTGTTATTTTGCATCGCACGAAAAAAATATTGCAGTATACAAGAAGTTTCCACACATACGTACTTGGTAACTGATAGCCCTTTGTTAGCAGTGCAGTGTGAGACGTCCAACATGCACGTATCGCTAAAATGATCTAAATACCATATTGTCTGGGCAGTTTAACACATATGTATGTATTTATAATCAGGTTCTGCATCTTTTTAGACGTTACAGACAATTAACAATTTTTTAAATAATGTGCAACGTTATTTCCTAGAATAATTCCGGGGAGGTGCCGGATGCGCTCCCCGCGAAATAACCGCGTCCACAAATTAATATTTATTGCTCGGCGAGAATCTTCTCCGCGGAAGAAAAGGGCTCACGAAAATACCGCTTACGCAGCCGTAAGGAGTAGTGGGTTGAGGGGGGCGGGGGGAAGAAATTATTAACCAAGTTCCTTCGGAGCACGATTTAACGAAAAACAATAAAAGAATTTATTCAAGTAAAATTATTGAAAGCATTCGAAATTTTCTGTTCGCTACACAATACTAAACAAAACCGGAATCTCTTTGTCCGCGGTGTTTACTTAAACGCCCGGACGAATTAACCGCCGGCTACGTGCTCGATGCCGGCACGTGGTCGCCTCGCTTCTCGATGATTCTACCGAGGACTTTGCAATATTTTAATGCTTCAAACGTATAATTACAACAATTAATCACCCCGTAATTGTTTCTACAATCAGGAAATACAATAATATACTATAAACCGCGCACCCGGACGGCGATCGAGGCTGGTTCCGCTCCTCGCGAACAAAAGAATTTAACGAGAAAATCGAAGGATGCTTCTACTATTTTTAACTAATTAATTTAAACAACAATCTCCATAAATCTCCGATAATTCGGTTATAGACTACTAGAGGCTCCGAATGACCCCGGAATTGACCTCAGTTCACCGATCCGCCACCCGGAAGGAACTTTGTACGTGACAAAGGATTTACTTGTCGATCGCTCTAATTACCTCTTACTCAAATCAACGTCGCGCACAGAGTAATTTTTCTAGGATCACGCACGCGGTTCCTTACGAGCCGGCCTACCGAAATTCCCCGAGCCCACCCGAAGATAGCCGAGCGTCTACTCGCCATCTCTCTCGCTCTACCGCCTCGCTAGGCGGCGCGCGCACGCATGGCCGCTTTTCGCGACTTCGCTCGTAATTCTTCTTGCAATTTTTCGACCGGATGATCGCCACCCATGACCATTCCGGCGGTCATCTCGATCCGTAATTGAGCGAAGGGGTGCTCCGATGATTCGCTGTCGGGTGGTCCTCGTTGCCTTGGAATTTCGGCCGTTTCCTTCGCCGATCGTCTTTCTGCCTCGCTCGTTCTCGCCGTGCGTGTCCTCTCTCTCTCTCTCTCTCTCTCTGACATCGTTACAAAGTCTCCTCAGATAAGTGTCAACAATTCTTGTATACAACCTAAATCCCAGTAATATAAGGCATCGGCTAAGAGTATGTGTGAGCCGCGTATCTGAGAGAGTGTGTGTGTGTGGGAAAAGCGAGAACGACGAAATATCAACAAACCCGGGAGCGATCAGCTGTTCGAGCGCCGATAATAACAAAGGCATTAAAAGGCTTTGAATAAACACAATTAAAGGGATATTTCGCGGAATTCATTTCATTTTCTTCCCACTTTCCACTGCCAGTCCTCAAAAGACCGAACGAGGAGAAAAAGTAGCGTACCGATAAAAAGGTATAGGCCAAGCAATAGAGATTTTTTCGTGACAAAATTAAATGCTGGATGAAACCGGTGTCAATCGACGCGGAATGATCCGTAGATATAAACTGCCATGTTTTGGACAAAAAATTTTCATTAGTTACAGAGTTATAAACAAAAAACATGAAAAATTCGTGTTTTTTTTCGTTTTTCGCTTATAAAATGGAAACTAATGAAGCAATCGTAAAACTCATAAAAGACGAAATATGGAGAATGAAAATGCGGACAAAGTAAGTGCTAGAACAACTCGATCGGATCGTTATTAACGGAAAAATACCGGAAAAACCGAAAAAATCAGCATTTTTTTAAAAATTCGTAACTCCGCCATTTTTCGATATGTAGCGCTGACTCTTTGCAAGATAGTAGGTATTGAGAAGTACTTTATTTATACATAATTCAGACCCATGTGGGATAAATAGTTTTTGCATTATTGTAAATTGAAATTTTTTGTACACTATCTTTCGGCAGGCCTCTATGCTCCGGTGATCGGTCGATTTTAATTTTCGAAACGGATTATGAAACTAGAAGTATTGTACTATATGGCCTCAATCTCACTTTTTCGTTAAAATACTGCCAAATAGGTGAAATATACCCGCAAACAGGACCTAAAACGGCCGAGCGCGTGCAAGACGGCGAGCAGTGGGGGTAGAGCGGCAGACTCCCAAGGCATATATATAGTAATAGAAGCGTGTCGCGCGCCTTCCCCGTGTCTGCCGCTCTACCCCCACTGCTCGCCGTCTTGCACGCGCTCGGCCGTTTTAGGTCCTGTTTGCGGGTATATTTCACCTATTTGGCAGTATTTTAACGAAAAAGTGAGATTGAGGCCATATAGTACAATACTTCTAGTTTCATAATCCGTTTCGAAAATTAAAATCGACCGATCACCGGAGCATAGAGGCCTGCCGAAAGATAGTGTACAAAAAATTTCAATTTACAATAATGCAAAAACTATTTATCCCACATGGGTCTGAATTATGTATAAATAAAGTACTTCTCAATACCTACTATCTTGCAAAGAGTCAGCGCTACATATCGAAAAATGGCGGAGTTACGAATTTTTAAAAAAATGCTGATTTTTTCGGTTTTTCCGGTATTTTTCCGTTAATAACGATCCGATCGAGTTGTTCTAGCACTTACTTTGTCCGCATTTTCATTCTCCATATTTCGTCTTTTATGAGTTTTACGATTGCTTCATTAGTTTCTATTTTATAAGCGAAAAACGAAAAAAAACACGAATTTTTCATGTTTTTTGTTTATAACTCTGTAACTAATGAAAATTTTTTGTCCAAAACATGGCAGTTTATATCTACGGATCATTCCGCGTCGATTGACACCGGTTTCATCCAGCATTTAATTTTGTCACGAAATGCCTCTTTTTCAGCTCTGTTGCTTGGCCTAGTAAGGAAGGCGATACGTTACAGTATTCAAAATACCACGTCACAGCTCCTCCCCCCCTAGCCCGCGTTTACGCGGTCTCTCGTCCCACCCGGAACGGCGGCTCATCCCTTCTTCAATCACTCGGGTGGCCCCCCGGCCACGCTTCATTCGAGTATCAACGAAAAAAAGAACTCCACCCGGTCTCGACCGGCTACTCCCTCCCCGCGATCCTTCGATTTTCCGGCTCGCGGTACCGCGTGGACGGACTTAACCTTCGAGGCTGATTCTGGCTTAGTTCTGATTATTTTTAATAATACCAAAAACTATTTTCGCGCCAGTAATTGAAATGGCAACAACGAAAGGAAAGAAGAGAGCGTAGAAAAGATAGAGAGAACTTACCAGGTTACTCTGTACTCCTGGCCTCCACCCGGTCTACGGTCCGGCCACCACACGAAAGGAGGAGGGGGGTAACTAGACATTAAACAATAATTGACAGATAGAATATCCCAACCCTACTACCCTTTATTTAATCAATATAAACTCTTGTATGAAAAAAAAATATATACATGTAGCTATCTCCAATCCTTATGGAACGCCAACGAACTAAATATTTTCATTATATAAAAAATATTTTTCTTTTTTTTTTTTTTTTTCTCTCTCTACCACTCCCCCATTACCCGCCGCCGGCCCCCGGGCGGGTAGTGTGCCCCAAACCCCGTGCACGTCGGACAGGTATTCCGCTCGTAACCGGGGCGGCCGCACCCAGCACAAATGCCTCCTCGCAATGGCTGGGGGCACTGACGAATGCTATGGCCCCATTCGTAGCAGTTCCAGCACTCCCTTTGTTCTATTGACCTGTTCGCGGGGGCGGCCGGGCGGTACCTCGTCACCCCGACCGGTTTCTCCACCTTTACCACCCACAGATCATACCGCAACAGGAACATGCGGGTCTTGCGTAGGAGCTCCCGCCAGTAGGCGGCCTCCTCCGCGGTGAGCCCATCGTCTTCTTCCTTTTTTCCTTCTGTCCTCCATCCGGCGGGGATAGCCTGGTCTCGGCGGGCTAGTGTCCCGCCCTGCTCCCGATACCGCCGTAGCCGGCTGTTACGCTGGTGGCGGGCCAGCTCCTCCTCCCTCTCTTTTTCTATTTCTTTGATTACAACCATGATTTTTTTTTTCTCTTCTTTAGTCAAAAAAAAATTTTCTTTTCTCTTTCTTTTTTTTTCCAATCGCGTCTGCTATGCTACAAAAAAAACAAACACAACTCTTACTAATACGGTTCTACTTTTTATCACCACCACCACTAAAATTTTTCCTTTGACAGCACAGTGACGAACACGAAAACGATGCAAACCCTTACTTGACACCGCCACCACTAAATTTTTCGGACAACACACGAACATACATTTAACAAACACACCCCTACTTGACACCGCCACCACTATTCCCACACCGGTTTCAAGTCTTTTACGTGGTGCTTGCCGGCGTCCTTCCCTCGGACATCGGTCAAGGCCACCACTACCGAAGAGATAATCTTTGTCACGGTGTATGGACCCGTGTACTTCGGTGCGAGCTTTGCTGCCACGTTCTGCGCCGCTGAGGATAAGACTCGATTCTTTTTCCATACGCGGTCGCCCACGCTATACTTTGCGTCATGTCTTCGCAGGTTATATCGGCCGGCTTGTGTTTGGAAGGCCTTCTCGAGGCTCTCTCCTACCAGCTCTTGTAATTCGTGCAAACGGCTCACTCTATCTTTCCACCCGTCTGTATCGGGAGCTGCGACCTCTATGTCACCCTCTTCCTCCACCCGGAGCATTTTCGGAGGCCAAGCTTCCCTCCCGTAATTCAAAAATGCTGGGCTAACCCCGATCGACGAATGGACGGCCGTATTATACGCGAACGCAAATTCTACTAAGTGGACGTCCCACTCGCGATGATCTTTACCGATATATGCCGTAATCATAGTTTTCAGAATTCTATTAACCCTTTCTGTCGGGTTCGCTTGCGGATGGTACGGCGGTACCGTCGAGTGTACGATCCTACATTCGCTCAACACCGAATCGACCGATTTATTAACGAACTCGGTCCCGTTGTCCGTCAATAGACTTTCCGGTGTTCCCACCGATATACTACCAGTCTCAAAAATGCATCGGCAATGCTCTTTCCGGTGGCTTTTCTTAACGGTACGCATTCTATCCAGCGAGTAAAAATGTCCAGGAAGACGAGTACGTAAGTGTAGCCCGTCGCGCTCCGCGGAAACGGGCCCATAATATCGGCGGCGACTACCGTCCACGGCTGATTGACGACTTGCTTCCCCATTACACCCGTCGGCGCGACCTGCCCGACCTATATTTTTCGACCGCTTCGAGGCGACGGTCGTACCACGTACAGTCTCCCCCGTCCTCTTCCCCTTCCGTGCCCTTATCTTCGCCTTCCGCGCCCTGCGCGTCCGCGTCGGTCCCGCCATCGGGCACCGCCGCGGCTACTTCCACGATTTCCGATTCTTCGTCCTCCTCGTACATACGCGACAGCGCGTCGGGTACGTGGTGCAACGCACCCTTTCGGTAGATGACGTCGAAATCGTAGTCGAGCAGGTCTAACGCCCATCGGCCGATCCTACCCGTTTTATCGCGGAAATTATAAAGATAGCGAAGGTTAGCGTGGTCGGTGATGACGGTGAAGTGCGTCCCCTCGAGATAATGCCGAAACTTTTTAACGGCCCATACTACTGCCAACCCTTCCTTTTCCGTCACCGAATAACGCGTCTCCGGATCTGATAACGTTCGGCTCGCATACGCCACGACGAACTCCTGTTCGTCCTTGGATTGAGTCAGGACTGCTCCGATTCCGAAATGACTCGCGTCCGTCTGAAGGACAAACGGTAAACTAAAATCTGGACACGAAAGAACGGGTGCTGTCGCCAAACTATGTTTTACCGTTTCAAACGCGTCCCGTTGCGCTTTACCCCAACTCCACGTTACGTTTTTCTTTAGGAGATGGTTCAACGGACTAACTTTTTCCGCGTAAGCATCGATAAATCGTCGGTACCATGAAGCCATACCGAGAAAACGTCTCAACTGACGGATATTTCGCGGCTCGGGGAATTTTAAAACTGGTTCGACCTTGTCCGGGTCGACTTGTAACCCGTGTCGATTTACTCGAAATCCTAAATATCGTACTTCTTCACGACAAAATTCAGATTTCTCCCGGTTAATTACAAGTCCGGCTTCTTTAATTTTTCTAATTACCCGTCGCAACCATTCTAAATGTTCTTCGAACGTTTCCGTCACGATTATAATATCGTCTAGATATGCAAAAGCGTGTGGCTCTATTTCAGTACCGATCAATTTATCGAGCAATCGTTGAAACGTGGCCGGTGCTCCCGTCAATCCATACGGCATTCTTTTAAAATGAAACAATCCGCGACCAGGAACCGTGAACGCGGTTACTTCCCGACAGTGATGGGCAAAACGTAATCAAATTAATGATTAAGGATTATGATTACATTTTGTAACCTTTAATCATGATTACAAATTAACAAAATAAATAAAAAAAGTAATCATATTTTGTGATTAATGATTATTAGTTTGTAATCTCAATCGTGATTACTTGATTACTTTTTCGGATTGATAAGTATAACATCGAAAAATATTAAAGAAAAACAAAAAATATTATCATTTTTTATTAATTTATAATCAAATTTATAAATTACAATGATTGTTTATTGTGTGTATCCTAAATTAGATTTCAAAAGAACCCTCTTTTCGAACATTTCATCCGAAAGTCTATTTGACTTTGGCGAGTTGGTTATTGTGGCATACGAGAAAAGTCTCTCGACAGGACCTGAAGAAGGCAGAGGTGTATTATATTTTATAAATACGCTCTTTATTTCAGGGTATCTACTCAGCATGGACAAATCTCGATCTTGATCCGCTAAATAATGGGAAATAATGGCATCTGATTTAAATCGTTGAACTTGGTACCAATTTTCTGATTCAGTCTCTGAAGAATCAGTATCGAATTCAAAATAGGTGTCTTCATCTCTATTGTTCGGCACTGTGACTTGAAGCGTTTCTGGTGTCTCGTGGATTTCTTTGATAACAGCTGCTTTAAAAATTGATTTGATTCTGGAATGGTATTCTACACCAACGCAGGTAGTCCATTTGTCCTTGAATCTGGGGTAAGAAATTGCAGCGACTGCTGCATTTTTTGCTACTGCTGAGGAGAATTCAAAAAATTCCTCAAATCGTGTTTCTACGCTCTCCAAATACTTCTTTGCCAATTCTTGACAAAAACTAAGAGGTTCTCTGCTCAGTTTTTGTAGTTTTTTCCTTAGAGATAGTAAACATGGTAATAAAATGCCATAGTACATATCTTTTTCTCCTTGTAATATGTCCAGCGCCTCAGCTATTGGTTTTGAACAACGCAAGTATTCATTTATATATTGGAAATCATTTTCACGTAAAACGTTTGTCATTTCTAAGGCCACGTGCAGGTGTATACTTTTGTCCTGTATCGATGAAATCTTTTTGAGTGAATCATAGAGACTGTTCCATCTAGTATTTCCCGGTTTGGAAAGGCTATGCCCAACAATGTTAAATATTTTTTCAGCTGATTTAGGGCGGCAGGCTGAGTTCCACAAATTATTGAATTTTTGTATAACATTAATATGAATTTTGGCAATTGTTGATTCGTTATTTCGTAATACTTTGTTAGCGTCCGTTGTTGCACATAGATTCAGTTTGTGGGCACAACACCTTAAATGTGCTGGCAATTTTAGTGTTATGTGCTGGGGAGTCTGGGGAATAATATGTTTAAAAGATGCTGGAACCTCATTTACAGTGTCGAAGTGTGGCGACAAACTTACCTCTAAGTGAGAATCTACTTCGGCGATAGGATTTTCTTCGAATTCTAAGTTATCGTCTGACAAAATGTCACAGTTTTTCATGTCTACGCCAAATTCCGTAAACGCTTTTACAAAATTGCTGCCGTTATCGGTGACCGTGGCTAGGACTTTTCGGGTGTCAAGACCAAAGTCACAGTGTATTGCTTCAAGTAAAACAGCTATCCGATCGTAGCTGTGCGTGCCTGAAAATCTTCGGCATGCCAGTGTTTTCGACTTCCGTTTTAGGTTTGGGTCTAGCCAGTGTGCCGTGACGCCCAAAAAACTTCGTGATTTTGCCGACCAGATATCAGCTGTTGTGCACACTTCTTTAACATTAAGAAACTCATTCTTAATATCTGTTATTTCCTTTATGTAATAGTCATCAATCAAGCGTCCCAAAGATCTTCGACTTACAATGTTTAGGCCTGTTTTGGTCATATTAAAACATTCAAAGATTTTTTTAAAATATGGATCATCTATTGATTGCAAAGGAATCATAGAATGAATAAAGAATTTCACAATACTTTCATTAAATTGCTTTTATGAAACCACCTGCTTATTAGGTTCATCACTACTTTTACTAGTTTTTGGTTCATTTAGTTGACGACTTTTAGTTCTCGAAGACTGTTTGTTTCTTTTTACCTTTTTCAAGTGGCTCTGATACTCATTGTATGTGTCTTCATCTCTCCGCGGTTCTTCCACCCTTGACGCGCTAGCCGCTCGTCGCGCTACCGGTTCGCGGTTCTCCGGCGACCTATCCTCCTTCACCGGGTATATTTCCACGACGCGAGCCGTCCGCGCCCTTGGCGGCTGCCTAACGCTCTCTGCGTACGTGTTTGGACGCGTTACGGGCGATTCTGGACCGGGACGGTACCGCCGTCCCATATCCCAGATTCTCTCTCTGTCTCTCTAGTTCAGAGAGCCGGTCAAAACTAGTTACCTCCCTCGGATCAATTTCTCGCTGATATTCAGGTCTTAAATTGGCGTAAGCAATACTAAGCCGTTCCGCCATCGGAACCGGCGGCACGACCTTCGCGAGAAGCCCCTCGATTTTAATCAAATACCGGCTAACTTTTTCTCCCGGTCTCTGAACTCGCGTTCTGATCGTCTCACGTAACCTTTCTTGAGCCTCGAATCCAGAAAATCTGCGTCTAAATGCCCCGCAAAACTCCTCCCACGTACGCAGAGAACTTCTCCTTAAACGGTACCATTCGAGGGCGAGGCCTGTCAGGAGGATCGAAATATTCGAAAGCAACTCTTCTTCTAACAGTCCCACTCTCGCACTTTCCTCCTCCACCCTTTCTAAAAAGGGCTCAGCCTCCGACTCGTCCTTGCCGTCGAATGACACCCTCCACGTGCGGATCATCTGATCGACCGCGCGCAAGTTTCTAATTGTCTCCGCTCTTCGGAAGTCCCGTGTATTATCCGCACGCGACGCTGCAGTTACGGGGGATCTTTCTCTTCCTACGTGCGGTATTCTCACCCCTCGTGACCTTTCCCGGTATCCCCGGTCCTCTACCACCGGCGTCCTACTTTCTACCTCGCTCGGCGGAGTGTCAGGTACAAAGTATTCTGTCCTTGAAGGACCAAAAGAAACCGCGCGAGATTGCGGCACAGGGAGATGTGAAAATTCGGGTATTCTACTCGGTACCCCCACCCCGTATACGCACGCATCGTTCTCACGCGTCACGCGTGTGTCGACTCGCTCTCTCTCTCTCTCCCACCCGACGGTGGCCGAAGTCACAACGGAGCCTACCGAAGCCTGCCTCTGGTGGTGGGGATGCGTACATACGGGTGAGCTCGGCTGCCGAGCTCTCCCCTCTTCTACGACGCGCTCAGCTGATCGCGCAGCTGAGGTCGTCGACCGTGCGGGTTGAGCGTGGTGGGGCGGCCCGCTTTCGGCCGCGACTATCCCTACTCTATCTCGCGTCCCCCTACCCCACAGCTCCTCTACTACCACTATGGAGTCCTCTCTAGGTGGAGACGCGCGAAGGGACGAATGCGCGACCGGAAAAGCGGCGGTCGGTTCCCATGCTGAAGTAAGGAAAGGGTTAGTTGAGAGGAACGGGGTGGCTGACACCCTCAAAAACGGATTCGCCGCCGTCGTCCTAGTCGCGGAAGTCGTCGCGGTCGTCGTGGTCACCACCGTTACTCCTACCGTATCCTCCCGGTGAACCACGACGATCGCCTCGGTCGTCGCCCCCTCCACTAAATTTCTGAGCTCGGTGGTGTGTGCTCCACCGTAAGCAAAGGATGGTTCACGCGAACTGTCCTCCGCTTCACCCTCTGAACTATCTACCTCCGACTCCCCCTCAGCCCTACGCGTGAGTCTGTGCATCCTATTCCTTAATACTATGAGTGAGCCGCTTGCATTAACCCGCAGTGACGCAAGTATATCTGAGAGTACTTCACCGGACACGTTCAGGATCCATCCACCCATTGACCGGTGTGACCTTGAGCTCCGACGGCTGTCCCTCCTTCCTTCCATCCTGTCTTGGTTGGTAGAAGCTCGCACCGAAGACCTAATTCCGTTCCTCAAAGTCACCGTAATCCAAGGTCACCGAAATCCTTTGTGTCACTCACGATTTTTCAAACACCCGCGATCACTCCCGAGGATGTTCGAACTTTCCCGAACCGAACCGGTGTGGACAACACGTAACGAATATTTGAAAAGTCCTTCACCAGGACGAACAACAACACAAACCTCAACCGTTCCTCCTTACGACCTTCCGGCTTGCGTGAGCCCCACGTTGGGCGCCAAATTTGCAACGTTATTTCCTAGAATAATTCCGGGGAGGTGCCGGATGCGCTCCCCGCGAAATAACCGCGTCCACAAATTAATATTTATTGCTCGGCGAGAATCTTCTCCGCGGAAGAAAAGGGCTCACGAAAATACCGCTTACGCAGCCGTAAGGAGTAGTGGGTTGAGGGGGGCGGGGGGAAGAAATTATTAACCAAGTTCCTTCGGAGCACGATTTAACGAAAAACAATAAAAGAATTTATTCAAGTAAAATTATTGAAAGCATTCGAAATTTTCTGTTCGCTACACAATACTAAACAAAACCGGAATCTCTTTGTCCGCGGTGTTTACTTAAACGCCCGGACGAATTAACCGCCGGCTACGTGCTCGATGCCGGCACGTGGTCGCCTCGCTTCTCGATGATTCTACCGAGGACTTTGCAATATTTTAATGCTTCAAACGTATAATTACAACAATTAATCACCCCGTAATTGTTTCTACAATCAGGAAATACAATAATATACTATAAACCGCGCACCCGGACGGCGATCGAGGCTGGTTCCGCTCCTCGCGAACAAAAGAATTTAACGAGAAAATCGAAGGATGCTTCTACTATTTTTAACTAATTAATTTAAACAACAATCTCCATAAATCTCCGATAATTCGGTTATAGACTACTAGAGGCTCCGAATGACCCCGGAATTGACCTCAGTTCACCGATCCGCCACCCGGAAGGAACTTTGTACGTGACAAAGGATTTACTTGTCGATCGCTCTAATTACCTCTTACTCAAATCAACGTCGCGCACAGAGTAATTTTTCTAGGATCACGCACGCGGTTCCTTACGAGCCGGCCTACCGAAATTCCCCGAGCCCACCCGAAGATAGCCGAGCGTCTACTCGCCATCTCTCTCGCTCTACCGCCTCGCTAGGCGGCGCGCGCACGCATGGCCGCTTTTCGCGACTTCGCTCGTTATTCTTCTTGCAATTTTTCGACCGGATGATCGCCACCCATGACCATTCCGGCGGTCATCTCGATCCGTAATTGAGCGAAGGGGTGCTCCGATGATTCGCTGTCGGGTGGTCCTCGTTGCCTTGGAATTTCGGCCGTTTCCTTCGCCGATCGTCTTTCTGCCTCGCTCGTTCTCGCCGTGCGTGTCCTCTCTCTCTCTCTCTCTCTCTCTCTCTCTCGATCTTATCATCGCTCCTTCGACGGTTCGCTCTCTCGC
Organism: Ancistrocerus nigricornis; assembly: GCA_916049575.1. NCBI lineage: Eukaryota > Metazoa > Arthropoda > Insecta > Hymenoptera > Vespidae > Ancistrocerus > Ancistrocerus nigricornis. The sequence goes on along the minus strand of OU696667.1, from coordinate 17,887,356 downwards.
TCTGCCGTCGCTCCGTCGGCCGCCGTTGCTCTCTCCGGCCTCGTCCTTCTCCTCTCCGGCGTGGCGGTCATGAAAGAGGGTCTAACTTTACTATTTATTCATTTTTCTAACTCAGAACCAGCCTCGAGGCCCTCCGACTCGCGTCACATGTTTTTCCGCGGTTCCCCGGTGACTCTGTCCGCGTCGTTTCTCTCTCTAACTGGCGGCGAAGGGGAGAGGATTCTCGTTTTTGACGGGTATTCAAAATACCACGTCACAAATGATGGAGGAGGTTTTTGTTTATTTAAAAAACGAATGTTTAACCATTTAAGAACACTGTTTTATAGAACATAAAAAGTCATTCAATTTTCGTTATTACAATTTTTTTGTATCTATTATAATTTTAAAGATATACGGGAAAATAGGAAAACGCCTATCTACCTTTAAGGGCTGTTTTCACCCTGAAGAACCGAATTATCGCCGATAAAAAAAATTACCTGATACTTCTATCGAAGTCCCCTACAAACCTGCAAAGTTTCAAAAAAATCCGAATTTTCGGGTTACCGAATGTCCCTTGTAAGTATAACTATTTAAACCTTTTTGTTTATAAGTTTATTTATAAATGTTTAACCTTTGAAGAACCGGAAAACCCCGCGAAGGGCTTTGTACAAATGCTTCAATTCTATGCAATATATTGGTTATATACAGGGTGAACATCGAGAAGCGTTACAGATGGATATCTCTAAAACTACAGATTATCTCAAAAATTTTTTTGATGGAAATAGTTCTCCATCGAGGGGGACATCATGTGATGAGTTTTTTTCCCGGGTGGACGCGCCAAGGTGACATTAAGGTCATTTTTTTTTTTTCTAATAGAATGATATGTTTTTTTATCCATCATCATATAGTGCGTTTTAAGACGAGTTCAATGACCTATTACTCAAGGTCATTCAAGGTCAAATTTGCAGAGAAATGCAGAAAAGATGTAATAGTTTTACTTATACGTTAGTTCGTTCCTTCGAACTTTCACACCAAAACAATAACACGTATTCAATATCAGTTTTACTCAGGTCAACACCGGATTTAACACCACTCGACTACTTTTTATGGGGGCACGTTAAAAACTGTGTAATGTCTAGTAAACCTACGACGCGTGAGAATATGAAAACTAGAATACGTTGTGCAAAGTTAGAGAATCCTTTAAAAAAAGAACTGCTAAGTGTATTGAAGTAGGAGGTCGTCACTTTGAACACATGCTAAAATAAGGTAAGTACAAGTAAAACTGTTGCATCTTTTCTGCATTTCTCTGCAAATTTGACCTTGAATGACCTTGAGTAATAGGTCATTGAACTCGTCTTAAAACGCACTATATGATGATGGATAAAAGAACATATCATTCTATTAGAAAAGAAAAAAAAAATGACCTTAATGTCACTTGGCGCGTCCACCCGGGAAAAAAACTCATCACATGATGTCCCCCTCGATGGAGAACAATTTCCATCAAAAAAATTTTTGAGATAATCTGTAATTTTAGAGATATTCATCTGTAACGCTTCTCGATGTTCACCCTGTATGTTGTAACGTAACGCTTGAGATCATAGTTAGAATAATTAATATTAAAAAGATAGGATTAGCATTAGAAATAGGCAAGCGAGAAAGTAGATTACCCGGGACAATAAATCATAGGTACCATAAGAAATGGAGAGAAATCTAAATTTAGAACGCGAAAAGTCGTCAACACCTAAGAAACGGCAAAAGAAATAAAGACGGGAAGGCAAGAGGAAGCCCGATCGGCGACGGCTCGTGCCGAAGCCGATCGGCAAGTTCAGGGCCGCGCGAGGCCAGCGGCGCGCGACGAAAGGGACACGTGGGGGATCCAATTAAATAATCGAAATCAAATCTCGCGAAACGAGGAGAGATTTAGACGCGTGTGTCGGCGCCAGAGCAATCACAGGCGAGGTAGCGGGTAATCCAATTAGAAGACAAAAACGGGACAGCGTTACAACCTCCCCGCAGATAAGTGTCAACAATTCTTGTATACATCCTCAATCCCAGTAGGATAACGCATAGGTTAAGTGTATGAGTGAGCCGCGTACCTGAGAGAGCGAGTGTGTGTGTGTGTGGAGCGAGAGCGACGACGAGTTCACCGGCGTACCAAAAACATCGCGAGCGCGATCAGCTGTTCAAGAGCGACTGCTGATCGACCGAAACACAAACAAAGGTTCTAAATAAAAGTAATTAAAGTGACATTTCGCGGAATTCAATTTATTCTCTTCCCACTTTCCACTGCCAGTCCTAAAAAGACCGAACGAGTAGAAAAAGTAGCGTAAAATTGAAAAGGTGAGAAAGGCGATACGTTACAATGTATAAACAATTTTGAAAAAGAAATAACATCATTTTCATGATAAAATGCTGGTCCTCTAAAGGTTAAAATTCTGAATACAATGATATATTACATATCTCTTTAAAATACGTAATAATACGTTATAATCTAAAATTAATTTATGAGCATATTGAACAATGCCTATTTACAATTGATTACAATCAAACGTTAAACGCTGTGACGGAATCACAAGAACCCTAGTATATATATATATATATATATATATATATATATATATATACAGGGTGTCCCGTTTCAACACTCAAAGCGGAAAACGGCAGATAGACTGGACCAATCTAAACAGAAATATCGAAAAATATTTAGGTAAATTCGGTCTAGTTAACGAGTTATTAATTAACAACGATCGGCCATTCACGGAGAGCCAGAAGCTATCAACGGCTTGGGACGTCCCCTTCAATCTCGGTAGTATGTAACGGAGGAAGCAATGGGAGGAGTAATCAACAACAAATAGTAACGCGCAGCGGCACGTAATGCCGTCTAGCACTGTTTACTGTGAGTACCTCTCTTTCTTTTTTTTACCCAATAGCATCATATCATTATTTCACGCGTGCGAGAGAGAAGTAGTGTAAGAAAGAGAGAAAGAGAGTCAGCGCGAGCATTCAGCGTAAGGTTGTGTCGTAGAAAAAGAGTCGGGGAGAAAGAAATAGAGAAAGAGAGAGCGAAGGTCAGTGCGCAAGCCTCTTGCGTACGGAGGTGTCGCACGGCGAGAAAGAAAGAGAAAGAAAGAGAGAGAAAGAGCTGTAGCGCGCGTCGATCCGCCCGTCACTGTTTACAGTGAGTAGCTCTTCCTCTCTCTTTCTTTCTCGCCGTGCGACACCTCCGTACGCAGGAGGCTCGCGCTGACTCTCTTTCTCTCTTTCTTACACTACTTCTCCCTCGCACGCGTGAAATAAATGATATGATGCTATTGGGTAAGAAAAAGAAAGAGAGGTACTCAGAGTAAACAGTGATAGACGGCATTACGTGCCGCTGCGCGTTACTATTTGTTGTTGATTACTCCTCCCATTGCTTCCTCCGTTACATACTACCGAGATTGAAGGGGACGTCCCAAGCCGTCGATAGCTTCTGGCTCTCCGTGAATGGCCGATCGTTGTTAATTAATAACTCGTTAACTAGACCGAATTTACCTAAATATTTTTCGATATTTCTGTTTAGATTGGTCCAGTCCATCTGCCGTTTTCCGCTTTGAGTGTTGAAACGGGACACCCTGTATATGTATATACAGGGTGTATCCGACCAACATGTCGTGAGCTATATCACGTTGTAGCCAGGAATAAATAGAGCCGAAAGAAGTCATAAAAGTTAACATAAGCCAGGTTAGTTAACGAGTTATTAATTATTAAAGATAGGGCGAAAAAGCGATAGGCGGCGAGCCGCGGCCATGCTAATCTGATGGCGAGCGGCGCGAGGAGCGGCGGGCGAGACGGTCGAGCATCGAATTGTTTACTTTCGCTCTTCCTTCCTTTTTCGTTCTTTCTCTCTCTTCCTTTCCTCCACGGCGCTACCTTACGTTGGCGACTCACGCGGACTCTCTCCCTCTCCCTTCCTTTCTCTCTTTCTTCTAGCGTCTCGTCATCAGAATAGCATGGCCGCGGTTCGCTGCCTACCGCTTTTTCGCCCAATCTTTGATAATTAATAACTCGTTAACTAACCTGGCTTATGTTAACTTTTATGACTTATTTCGACTCAATTTTTTGCTGGCTACACGTGGATTCGTGAACGACTATATGGTCGAACACACCCTGTATATATACCGTAAGCCAAGCGATCGTAGATACCTTCCCAACCGGCCTAAAAGAATGTCCGTCGTAGAAGGTATAAACGCCCTTATAATATTAAGTGAGCGACGCCTGAAATGTGGCGACCCGATAGACACTTCGTCGGACATCTTCGATCCATCGATCATCGGCACCTATGAGGAGCGCTCCCGCGTGTGTAGCGATCGCTAATTGGAGCGTCCAGGAAATCCTAGCGTGCGCTGGAAGGACCTCCCGCGACGCTCACGAATACTTCTATCGACACCTCGCTAATCAGCATCTTCGCCGCCCCACCCGTCAACCAGGGCCGGCTTCCGTCTAACCAAAAAGGAAGAAACTATCTACATCTATGATTATAGGATTCCTACGTTTCCGGGATTAAAAAGAGAAGAGCGAAGTGTACGAAGTGGAGGAGACATCGTGTGTGAGTGTCGTGGTGCCGAGATGCGGGTAACTGAGTGCGGGAAATATCTGTACGTTTATTAGCGAAGTGATACCTGCGGTTAGTACCTTATAGCGTTAAGGAGATGCGTCCCTGCGAAATGGAACACGTGATTTTCGGGGGAAGAATCACGGTGGCGCGTGCCGCCGCACAGTGGAACGAAACGTCTATTTCTTTGGACATCGGCTAAAATTTAAAGTGGCTAAATTTAGCGCTATGACTTCATGAAATCTTTGACAATTAACCAAAGTATACGAAAACATAAAAAAATTAATTTAAAATCGCCATTAAGATCGATAATATTTTATATGATTCCGACTTTGGCGGAAATTTCAGTTTTCTTTACTTTCGATACTCTCACTTTAAACGACTATTCACAAGTTATTGAGTATATTATTATCAACAATTCTATATAAATAACATTCCAAATTAACACGTGTTTCATCGCTTAACAATTGCATAAAGTAGAAATCCGTTGCATTATATATCACAAGACTTCAATTAGCAATTTAAAAAATCGCTCAAAATCGCCCAAGGTGCTGCATACCTCATTTCTATCCTTGAACATTGAGGTTTATAAAAATGTCAAAATTAACTGCGATTATCTGCGATCTTTGAAATAAATTCAATGTAAAGAATCAGTAGTCAATGTTTACGTTTTGGGAAATAATTGGATATGGCTATTATTTTTAAACTGCTAAAATTTTCATTATAAAAACTTGCACATTTTTCAATAGTAGTATGAAGAATAACTGATACAAATTTTAATGCAATCCGACAAAAAATAAACAAACCCGTAAGAACAGGGCAACAAACTTACCCGTAAGTGATGTTTGATCGTAATTGTATGTAGCGCCTCTTCCGAAAGATCAGAGTTCCACCCGAGCTATATACTGTATAGTGCAAGACCCATCTCCAGGTAGGAGATTACCCTAGGTATTGTGGCTACACTTTGAAGTATGAAGATCGGACATAAACAAAGGGCCGGCGCATCATGAGGTAAAAAAGTCCCTAGACTTTGAACTGTGGTTAATCCAACAAAAATGGATTCGTTAGAAGTTAGTCATAAATTACTTATGACAATGGTGGATGGAAAAATGTGCAATGTGCTATCAGACACAAGTTCAGCCATGAGATGCTACATCTGTGGTGCAACACCCAAATATATGAATGATTTGGAACGCATAGACAATAATATATGTAACGAGGAATTCTATAAATTTGGGCTATCTTCGTTACACGCAAGAATCCGATTTTTTGAATTCCTCCTACATCTAGCATATAATCTGGAATTTCAAAAATGGTCGGCCACCACACCAGAAAATAAGAAATTACAAGCCAACAGGAAAGCTGTCATTCAAGAGAAATTTCGCACCGAATTAGGATTCATTTGTAGACCGAGTGAAACAAGGAGTTGGTACGTTTAATGACGGCAATACTGCTCGAAGATTTTTTAAGAATCCAACAAAAACCGCGGAAATAACAGGAGTCAACGAAAATATAATCCATAGATTCTCTGTCATTTTACAAAGTATTTCTTCGAGTCAACCGATCAATGTACAAAAATTTAGACATTATTCTAGAGAGACGGCAAAATTATTCGTTCTGATGTATCCTTGCTACTATATGCCGACAACAGTGCACAAAATTTTAATGCGCGGGGAAAAAATTATTCAAAATGCACTGGTGCCCATTGGGCAATTGTCAGAAGAAGCCCAAGAATCACGTAACAAAGATTTTAGAAAATTCCGCGAACACAAATCGAGGAAATTTAACAGAAAATGTACAAACGAAGATATTTTACATAATTTATTAATAACTTCAGATCCTTTAATTTCATTTCTGCGGCCAAAATTGACTAATAAAATAAGAGAAGAGTTCCATGCCGATGCATCAGAATTATTAGCGATAAATAATATTGAAGGAAACGTAGATATAAGAGATAATATTGTATACGAGCAAGCAGCTATGGAAGTCGACATATAATTGATTAAAAACGACATTGATTTATTTATAATTCTGTTACGTCCTGCGTACGTGACTTTTCTCATTTTCCTCGTCGAAACCTAAGACTAACAATTAGACAATAGACCAGACTGTCTGCCAGTGGTCCCATTCTAAATTTTTCCTTTTTTCAAGTACCTCCTTCAGAGTGCGCCAGATCGTCGCATATCTGTATACTAGGAGTCAGATTTCTAAACATGCCCTGGCACTCAGTCGTCCTAAAACTAACCCATAAATACCAAATTTACGGCTTCCACTCGAAAACGCATCTTTGTAATTTGGAAAACGCGCTACGATCGTGCTTTGTGGCCCACGAGTTGTCGAACCTTCGGGAAGCGTCGAGCAGTCGGTCAACGTGCTACCGAACAAAGGTGGTGCGCGCGACTTAGGTTCAAGAATAAAGGAAAAGACAAGGGAAAGCGTCATAAATGCGTGCCGAGGGCAGAGTGTATTGAAGCGTCGTAGAGGATAGACCGAGTTGAAGCGTCGAAGCGTCGAAGCGTTGTATGTGTTGCAGTCAAAGTGACTGAGCGTCGTTTTATTCATTTTATCTTGTGTGTAAAGTCTGTTTGTTTTATTTTAAAGAATATATTTATGTGTTTTGTTGAAAAGTATATTTCTCTTCCGAACTCCTACCGTCCGAATTTAAATTTCCCACATAAATTTGGGGGCTCGTCCGCGATAAGAATCGTCCGCGGTAAGGATCGGATTCGAGATCAAGATTTATCGGTGTAAGATCATACGTGTGTGGGATTAATCGGACAGTTCGAAAACAATTTAGTGCGTTACGGTGTGAAACCATAAAGTGTCGTGTTCAGTTATGGTTAAACTATGAATATTGGCTACGACAACTTGACTATAACAAGTTTAAAAGCGTTGCTGAAAGAGCGTGGACTATCCGTGCACGGGTCGAAACTCGTTTTGGTCAACAGGCTGTTAGAGGTAGATCCGGACGGAAGCTGTCTCAAGAACATGACGGATGCTGCGGCGACGAGCGGAGGCGAAGAGGCGCGAGATGCATGCGATGACCTGCGGCAAGTGATTGACGCGTTACGACGCGAGATGGAACTTTTAAAACGAGAAAAGGAACTGGCCGAGCAGCAAGCACGAGTGGCGCGGAAAGAGGTTGAAGTGTCGCAGCGGCTTGAGCGTATGAGGGTTTCGCAAGATTCGTATCCTTCCGCAGAAACACCGCCGCCTACGCCAATGCCTCTATCGAAGACAAATATTACCTCAATAGCAGAATTGTTAAGATTCTACGAGGGAGAGGAACACGCTTATGAGAGATGGGAGAAGCAAGTTCGTTTACTTAAGAATACGTATCGTTTGGATGAAGGGAATACGAAGCTTCTCATCGGAATGCGATTAAAAGGTAAAGCGCGAGAATGGTTTCATTCGAAGGCAGAACACTTGGAATTAGGTGAGAACGATCTTCTATCGGCGTTAAGTCAAATGTATCATCGTCGACCTCATCCAGTTGTATTGAGGAAACAATTCGAAAATCGCATATGGAAAAGGGGTGAGCTTTTTGCCGAGTACTTCCATGATAAGTGGGTGTTAGCGAATCGAGCGTCGATTGGTGAAGAAGAAACTGTGTGGTACATCGTCGAGGGTATTCCTGACGCTGTTTTAAGAAACCAGGCTCGTATGCAACGATTTAAAGATAAAACGGATTTGCTGGAAGCGTTCAAGGAGGTCACCCTAGGGGGTAAAACCGACGTTGCTGGTAATGTGAAAGATCGCGCGGAGAAATCGTCTAATCAAGAGGCAGGGCAGGCAAACCCGTCGCATGCAGGTTCCACGATTAAAAGATGTCGCAGCTGTGGATCGAGAAACCATCTATTCGCGACTTGTCCGACGAAGGAGAGAGGTACTAAATGCTACGAATGTCAGAAATTCGGGCATCGTGCGGCAGAATGTCCAACGAAACAACAGGAAGCAAAGAAGAGTTGTGCAGTGTTTCAAAGCGCCGATGATAAGTGTTATAAAGATGTGGTTATCGATGGTCACAGACTGGCTGCGTTAGTAGATACGGGGAGCGATCTGTCCCTGATGCGTGCGAGTAAGTATGTGTCGATAGGCGCACCGAGGTTAGAGCATAGCGTTGTCACGTTTCACGGTATCGGTTCAAAAGATAATCGAGCGTTGGGAGAATTTAAAGCCGACATTTTGATAGACGGAAGTGTGTATCCAATTGTTATTCGCGTGATACCGGATCATTTAATGAGATATGAAATGTTGATCGGAACAGATTTTCTTAAAACCGTGCATGTACAGATTAAGCAAAACGAAGTCTCGATTGATAAAGTAGTAAGCGCGGAACCTATCGCTAGCGACGTACCGGAAATATTTGCAATAGATTGCGAAAGCGAAACCGCCGTCGTCGATTTGTCGCATATTGAAAACGATAAAGATAGAGTGGTGGTAGAAAATTTAATCGAATCGTATCAACCGGTTAAAGCGCGTGAGGTCGAGGTAAAGATGAGTATTGTCCTTAAAGATGAGGAACCCGTTTACCAAGCAGCGAGACGCTTATCGCCGTCGGAGAAAGAGATCGTGAACGCCCAAATCGAAGAGTGGTTACGCGACGGGATAATACAGCCATCGTTATCAGAGTTTGCCAGTCCGGTGGTTCTAGTCAAGAAAAAAGACGGGTCGACGAGATTATGTGTGGATTACCGCAAAATTAATAGAAAAGTAGTTCGTGACCGTTATCCACTTCCGATTATAGAGGACCAGTTAGATCAGTTGGAGGGTTCAAACATTTTTAGTACACTGGATTTAAAAAATGGATTTTTCCACGTGCCTGTAGAGAAAGAGAGTAGGAAATACACAGCTTTCATTGTGCCCGATGGCCAATATGAGTTTCTTAGAGTTCCGTTCGGCTTGTGTAATTCACCCGCGATTTTCCAAAGATTTGTTAATGCAGTGTTTAGAACGCTGATAGCGAAAAATGTCCTTTTGACATATATGGATGACCTAATCATACCAACGGTCGACTACGAAAGCGGGTTGAGAAATTTAAAAACTGTTTTAGAAACGGCATCGCAATTTGGGTTGTTGATTAATTGGAAAAAGTGCCGGTTCTTGCAAAAAAGAGTAGAATTCCTTGGCCATATTATTGAGAATGGTTGCGTGCGCCCAGCAGAACATAAAACGGACGCCGTTAAGCGATTTCCAAAGCCGTTGACTGTGAAACAGGTGCAAAGTTTTTTAGGGCTTACCGGATATTTCCGGAAATTCATAAAAGACTATTCATTAATTGCGAGACCTTTGAGTAATTTGTTGCGTGCGGATGTAAAATTTAAGTTTGGGTATGAGGAAGAGTGTGCGTTTGAATGTCTTAAAAGAGCGCTAAGCGATAAACCCGTGTTGAGATTATACCGTAGCGGAGCGGAGACAGAGTTGCACACGGATGCGTCGAAGTTCGGATATGGAGCTATATTGTTGCAGCGTTGTAGTGTCGATAATGCGTTTCACCCAATATATTATGCGAGTGGAAAAACTACGGTAGCTGAGGAAAAATACACGAGCTACGAGCTCGAAGTGTTAGCAGTGATTAAGTCTTTAAGAAAATTTAGAATTTATTTGTTAGGTATATCTTTTAAGGTTGTGACAGACTGTCGAGCTTTTAGTCTAACCATGAATAAAAAAGACTTGTGTGTGCGAGTGGCAAGGTGGGCGTTGCTCCTCGAAGAATTTGATTACACCATAGAACATCGTCCTGGGAGGGCTATGCAGCATGTGGATTCTCTTAGTCGCAATCCCCTACCAATGTGCTTGGCGTTAGACGAAGGCGAAGATAGCCTAATGCAGAGATTGAAGAGAGCGCAAAAATCGGATGGCGAATTAAAGAAGATAATAGAGCTTGCCGAGCAACAGAAGATCGAAGGATACACTGTGAGACGAGGTATTTTGTTTAAAGAAATTGAAGACGATTTCCGTCTTGTCGTGCCGAAGATGATGCAGGCGCAGATTATTAGAAGAGCGCATGAGCAAGGGCATTTCTCAGTTACGAAAACGGAGTCAGTTTTGAAGAAAGATTTTTGGTTCTCTGAGATGAAACCCAAAATCGAGAAAGTGATCCGTAATTGTCTGAACTGTATTATCGCGGAGAAGAAACAAGGAAAGCAGGAGGGTCTACTGAGCACCATCGATAAAGGAGAAGTCCCGTTACATTCCTATCACATCGATCACTTGGGCCCAGTTCCTTCAACGAAAAAGAATTACAGATTTATCTTCGTGGTAATAGATGCGTTTTCGAAGTTCGTATGGCTTTATGCCACTAAGTCGACGGACACTGCGGAAGTTTTACAACATCTGAAGAAGCAGGCTACTGTTTTCGGAAATCCGGAGCGTATCATTTCTGATCGTGGTAGTGCGTTCACGTCGCATGCGTTCAGCGAGTATTGCGAAGTGGAGAAAATAAAGCATGTGTTGGTGACGACTGGTGTTCCAAGAGGAAATGGACAGGTGGAACGTGTTAATAGAACTTTAATTCCGTTGCTTACAAAATTATCGGCTCCAAACCCGGATACATGGCATAAATATTTGGAAATAGCGCAAAAATACTTAAATTCAGCGTCGCATCGTAGTATTGGGACCACGCCATTTAATTTACTGTTCGGAACACATATGCGATTGGCGGAAGACGAATCAATAAGGCAATTGATTGAAAACGAATGGATATCGCTTTTCCAAGAAAATCGAGATGAAATACGGAGAAAAGCCAAAGAAGAGATAGCGAAAGTCCAGGCGGAAAATAGGAAAGCCTACAATCGTAAGAGAAAGGAGGCTAAGCGCTACGAAGAAGGAGATATGGTGGCCATTTTACGGACGCAGCAGCGACCAGGATTAAAATTTGCGGCTAAATACCTTGGCCCTTATGTCGTGACGAGAGTTTTAAGGAACGAGAGATACCTGGTCGAGCGTGTTGGAGATTTCGACGGACCTAACCATACATCGACGGCGGCTGATCACATGAAGCCGTGGATTGAGGAATGCGAGCAAGAATTAAGTGACGAAGAGGATTCTGACACCCGAGGCCGGGCGTCACAGCAGGACGGCCGAGTGTAATTTGGAAAACGCGCTACGATCGTGCTTTGTGGCCCACGAGTTGTCGAACCTTCGGGAAGCGTCGAGCAGTCGGTCAACGTGCTACCGAACAAAGGTGGTGCGCGCGACTTAGGTTCAAGAATAAAGGAAAGGACAAGGGAAAGCGTCATAAATGCGTGCCGAGGGCAGAGTGTATTGAAGCGTCGTAGAGGATAGACCGAGTTGAAGCGTCGAAGCGTCGAAGCGTTGTATGTGTTGCAGTCAAAGTGACTGAGCGTCGTTTTATTCATTTTATCTTGTGTGTAAAGTCTGTTTGTTTTATTTTAAAGAATATATTTATGTGTTTTGTTGAAAAGTATATTTCTCTTCCGAACTCCTACCGTCCGAATTTAAATTTCCCACATCTTTCCTTCACCCGACACCCACTTCCACCCCCAACTCACTCCACATAGAAGGAACATTGTTTCCTAAATCCACGAATAGGAAAAATCTAAACTTTTCCTAAACCAATAAGAAACTGTCCACCCCCGAAACTAAAACTAACTAACCAATAGGATAACGAACTACCCACTGACTAAATCTTTAAAACAAGCTGCACGCACCCCGACGACACATTCTGTAATCCGTTTTCATCCTGCGCTCAGTTAAGTTCGGTAGTCGGCATCGGCGTTCTGATACTTAGTTTCAGAACTTAAAATATAGTAAAATTTTATAAACATTCTGTATTCTGCGTTCATCCTGCGATCAGTTAAGTTCGGTAGTCGGCATCGGCGTTCTATTCTGTATATCTCTGAAAGGTTCAGAAGTCAGTATTGAGATTTTATTAAACTATATTTACTAAACATTCTGGTTATTTCTTAATAATCAATCCAATCACGTCTGAACGATCGAGTGAGTTCCGGTAACTACAACCAGATACTCCAGTTCCAAAGAAGGAAGAATATTACACTGCATTAAGGTAAGTACAACTGAATATTTTATTCCTTCTCATCTGCTACATCCCGCCTTCATTATAAACCTCAATTAAATAAAATTGGTTGATTATCGTTCTAACGGTAAGCGTAGTGGTGCTTACGGGAAATAGCGAAAGGCGACAAGCGCCAATCTGGACGCTGGCGCTTACGTTATTACTTCCAAGAAGCTGCCTGTTGCTTAACCGATAAAACAATAACCAACAAAATCTAGAAATTTAAACATTTAACTATAAACTATCCTTCTTAACGCTACGCATACTCAGCGCTTTTGAGGAAAGTAATCGGGAAGCGACAAGCGCCAATCCGGACGCCGGCGCTCTCGTTACAACACCTCTCAAGTTGCCTACCTGCTGCGACTTCGCCTGCACCGGCGAACTAAGAAGGGTAGTCAATAAAATTTATAGTCTTAAACTAAAATTTAAACTTGTTGTATTTCTTTACTCATCCTGCCATAGCTAGTCAACGTTCCTCAGGTCTATCCCAGGTAAAGGTCGAAAGGCCTGACCAAAAAAGACCGTTCTAACTTTATTACGCCACTAGACGTAACAATTCGTTAATGTAAAATGAGAAAAATATAAAAATTGTTAATTGACCCTTAAAATTGTTGTAATGTTTGTTCTTTTTCAATTTTCAGGCTAATATACAAAGCACTAAAACTATTATCATATATGATAGGTTATACTTGTCGAATTGCTCTCAAAATTGAATCAGTTGTTCTTCATACTATCATTAAAAAGCATGCAAGTTTTTATAGTAAAAGTCTTAGTAGCTTAGAAGTAATCACGATGTCTAGTTATTTACGTTAGTCGTTCCACTGTGCGCCGGTGATCTCGCTCTCTTGCGGCGGGCCCTTCGGAGTGAACGGTTGTGTTTATAAAGTTATCTTAAGACAGTCTTTGTCCGTTAAAATGTAGAAAATAATAGTGAGAGCTTCGTGCTCTCTTCTGCGGTCGTGGACAGTCGTGTTGTATAAAATGCGTGGAAAGTCTCTGTTAATTAAATATGTGACGAATCTTAGTGGCAAGAGCTGCGTGCTCTTGCGTACGGACCGCGAAAGAGACGGTCGTATCGACCGCAGTTGGATTATCTGCGTGCGTGATATCGAGCGATCATAGTCGAGTCATAAGTATGGATCTCTGTCGGTCTCTTAGTGCGATAAGTCGACTTTTAGCCCGCGACGGTAAGAATTGCGTTTGAATATATTGGATGAGTGTGTATGGAACGAGGAGAGGTATTATTCGGAGTAATTTCGATTTTGGAGACGATTCCCTGTAACTTCCATGACAGCGTGGCCGCATGGTACCACAGTGAAATACGTCGTTTGAGTATCGTTTGGTAATTGCGTTGTGGAAACCCACCTCGTGTCCTTTTTAGTATGAGATTCCTGACTCGCGCGACGAAGCAGGACGTTTGGCCGCCATAACGTTTCTTCTTTCTCTCTCTAATCGGGTCTCCTCTTTGTGCGGATCTTCGTCGCTGTGCGCTTCCCCCACCATACTGCTCGCCAAAGACTTCTTATGTTTAAGATTAATAAGCCATTCGCCACATTTATTCATTTTACGTTATAAGACGCTCTCAGACGAAATATCTACTCTATAGTAAAGGATTCCTGCATACCTACTTTCTGCCTTCTATACTGTGTTTCTTATACGCTCTGCAACCGTAGTCGCTGCGCTCTAGTGCAATCCCGAGCACTTCACATTCGCACTTAATAGTCGCTCTGGCGCTAAAATTAATACGTTTTAATAGTAGTAGCACTAAAAAATACTAAATACTTAGTAATTCGCTCCGAATAAAACTCATACTTTCTGTTCTTATTATTTCTTCCCGTACTTTTATAAATTTCCGTACTTCTACATTTTCGTGAATTCTTTTATTACGATGGCAAATATAACTTCTAATCGGGAGAGAGATGTATTTGTTCATAATGGTTACCAATATTGGTTTGACAGATATAGTGCAGATAGAGTTTTAAAATTCTGGAGATGTTCTAATAGACATTCAGACGATTGCAAAGCAAGAATACATACGAATGCTTCAACGGGTGTAGTTGTTAATCAAATTAATGAGCATTCTCATGGAAGTGATGCGGCTAATATAAAAGTTAATGAAATTCGCACAACTGTAAGACGCCGCGCCGCAGATACTCTAGAAACTCCAGCAGTCATATTAAATGACATCTATGTTAATATGGACGTAGCTGTACGTGGACAGTTACCAAATAATAGTGCTATGAAAAAAATTATTAACAGAAAAAGAGATGTAATAAAAGCAGCACCAGCACAACCTAAAGATTTAGCATCATTAGTTATTCCAGAAGAATATAAATTATGTGAATTTATACCTGGAGAAACCGAAAAATTGTTATTATTTGATTCGTTTGATGGAGACAGAATTCTTATCTTTGGTAGAGAGTCCCATAGTAATTGGGCTAAAAACATGAAAAGAATTTATGTCGATGGTTCTTTTAGAATATCTTCGAACATTTTTAATCAAGTTTATGTTATAATGGCCGAAAGGGAACAATTTGTATTCCCAGTTATATATGCTTTATTACCTAATAAAAAACAAACAACCTATACCCGATTATTTTCCCAACTAAAACAAATGTGGCCAGATTTAGATCCAGAATCGATATCTACAGATTATGAACGCGCCGAAATAAATGCAGTCAGATCAGTTTTTCCTAATGCCAGAATAAATGGATGCTTTTTTCACTTCGTTCAGAATTTAAAGAAAAAATTAGGGCAAGAGGGACTTCTAACGCGTTATAATAATGATGCCACATTTGCATTGAAAGTGAAAATGATAGCTGCAATTGCATTCGTCCCAGTAGATAGAATTGAATCAGCGTTCGATGCTTTATCAGAGGAATCTTCAGAGGAATTAGAAATAGTATTAAATTGGTTAGAAGATTATTATATTGGAAGGCCACAACGACGACAACAAGAACGTCGACCACCTATGTTTCCGCTGGAGATATGGAATGTCTATGAAAGGACATTAAGAGGAGAAGCGCGAACGAATAATTACGTTGAAGCTGCGCACCGACGAATGCAAAGTGAATTCGGAGTAGACCACCCAACTATCTGGACTTTTATTAATAGAATTAAAAAAATACAAGCAGGTAGGGATAAGGAATTTGAGGAGTATATTCGCGGTGATGAGCCTCCCATTTTTGTCTCTTTCTGGGAATTTGAGGAGTATATTCGCGGTGATGAGCCTCCCATTTTTGTCTCTTTCTGGGAGGCTCATCACCGCGAATATACTCCTCAAATTCCTTATCCCTACCTGCTTGTATTTTTTTAATTCTATTAATAAAAGTCCAGATAGTTGGGTGGTCTACTCCGAATTCACTTTGCATTCGTCGGTGCGCAGCTTCAACGTAATTATTCGTTCGCGCTTCTCCTCTTAATGTCCTTTCATAGACATTCCATATCTCCAGCGGAAACATAGGTGGTCGACGTTCTTGTTGTCGTCGTTGTGGCCTTCCAATATAATAATCTTCTAACCAATTTAATACTATTTCTAATTCCTCTGAAGATTCCTCTGATAAAGCATCGAACGCTGATTCAATTCTATCTACTGGGACGAATGCAATTGCAGCTATCATTTTCACTTTCAATGCAAATGTGGCATCATTATTATAACGCGTTAGAAGTCCCTCTTGCCCTAATTTTTTCTTTAAATTCTGAACGAAGTGAAAAAAGCATCCATTTATTCTGGCATTAGGAAAAACTGATCTGACTGCATTTATTTCGGCGCGTTCATAATCTGTAGATATCGATTCTGGATCTAAATCTGGCCACATTTGTTTTAGTTGGGAAAATAATCGGGTATAGGTTGTTTGTTTTTTATTAGGTAATAAAGCATATATAACTGGGAATACAAATTGTTCCCTTTCGGCCATTATAACATAAACTTGATTAAAAATGTTCGAAGATATTCTAAAAGAACCATCGACATAAATTCTTTTCATGTTTTTAGCCCAATTACTATGGGACTCTCTACCAAAGATAAGAATTCTGTCTCCATCAAACGAATCAAATAATAACAATTTTTCGGTTTCTCCAGGTATAAATTCACATAATTTATATTCTTCTGGAATAACTAATGATGCTAAATCTTTAGGTTGTGCTGGTGCTGCTTTTATTACATCTCTTTTTCTGTTAATAATTTTTTTCATAGCACTATTATTTGGTAACTGTCCACGTACAGCTACGTCCATATTAACATAGATGTCATTTAATATGACTGCTGGAGTTTCTAGAGTATCTGCGGCGCGGCGTCTTACAGTTGTGCGAATTTCATTAACTTTTATATTAGCCGCATCACTTCCATGAGAATGCTCATTAATTTGATTAACAACTACACCCGTTGAAGCATTCGTATGTATTCTTGCTTTGCAATCGTCTGAATGTCTATTAGAACATCTCCAGAATTTTAAAACTCTATCTGCACTATATCTGTCAAACCAATATTGGTAACCATTATGAACAAATACATCTCTCTCCCGATTAGAAGTTATATTTGCCATCGTAATAAAAGAATTCACGAAAATGTAGAAGTACGGAAATTTATAAAAGTACGGGAAGAAATAATAAGAACAGAAAGTATGAGTTTTATTCGGAGCGAATTACTAAGTATTTAGTATTTTTTAGTGCTACTACTATTAAAACGTATTAATTTTAGCGCCAGAGCGACTATTAAGTGCGAATGTGAAGTGCTCGGGATTGCACTAGAGCGCAGCGACTACGGTTGCAGAGCGTATAAGAAACACAGTATAGAAGGCAGAAAGTAGGTATGCAGGAATCCTTTACTATAGAGTAGATATTTCGTCTGAGAGCGTCTTATAACGTAAAATGAATAAATGTGGCGAATGGCTTATTAATCTTAAACATAAGAAGTCTTTGGCGAGCAGTATGGTGGGGGAAGCGCACAGCGACGAAGATCCGCACAAAGAGGAGACCCGATTAGAGAGAGAAAGAAGAAACGTTATGGCGGCCAAACGGCGGCGGCCAAACGGCGGCGGCCAAACGGCTCGCGGCCAAACGGCTTCGCGGCCAAACGGCGGTGGCCAAACGGCGGCGGCCAAACGTCATGTACCCTCGCGCGAGTAGCGATCTCCTGTATAGGAGATTATCTCTGCATTTGATCGTTTCGAGGTTGTGTGAAGGTCGTCGCTTGAGCCGATTTTAAAGTTGTACATAATGTCTGAAATTACTATAGTGTGAGGGTAACATTTTGTTAGTCGCGTTTCCGCGTATAAGATTTGGTCGTGAGAAAGTATGTGTATCTGAGTCGTAACTTCATTGTGAGAGGATTTCTGTTAATAGTTATAGCTGAGTGTGAGAATAAGCCGAGCGGAGTAGTCTTCGTTACATGTATAATCGCCAAAGGCGACGGGAGTGTATTGTGACCGCTTCGGACTTATTATATTTTGAGTACGTTTCTTTTGGAATAAATTCTCTTCTTTACACGGTATCATACGTCGTTCGAGTGGCATATCTGTTGTGAATTGAAAGAACCTTCGCCTCTCCGTTACCCCCTTAGGAGACTGACTAGTCGGAAGTCTTGTGCCGGTTCATCCGATCAGGCCTCTTATTTCTAAACCCTCTACCATCTCCCTGGTCGTAGGAGTGGTGACCGTAAGTCACCTGGCGCCCAAAATAAATCCTCATCCATTTCCGATCATCCGAAAAGCGCGATCAGGACGATTGCCTGCCCGGGTGCCGAAGAGGTGCGTGCCTTGCGGGGACACTATCGTCTGTCGAGGATAGTTTGGCCAAGTTCCTCCTCGTGCAACGTCACAACGTATAACGTTTACAATATGATGGACATACACATATTTTTTTTCTATTTTACTGACAGTGCTGCCGAAACTGCTAAATGTGAACGGAAATCCAATGCTAACAGTACTGTTAGCCAATTACCGAACACGCTTTAAATCTTATCCATCTATTAGCTTGCTTACTTCATATGATCAATTTTTTTTCTTAAAAATATTTATGATCAACTTACTAAAATACTAACATCTAACACATTCAAACTTATATGTTATATACTAATAAAGTTGATTTGTTCCAACCTCCCCGTAAAATTATTCGACCGATAAATATTTATACGTAGTTTTCAAGTAGCCAATGATTAAGGCCGTATTTAATCAACTTCCCCATAAAGCTACGGAGGTGATAAATGCTAAAATTCTTAGTGTTGGCTAATTAAAAGCCACGTATCAAAATTTACAGACCGAATAACTATACGAAGAAATTGAATAAACTCGGCCTAAAGGTTTAACTATTTATTAATCCTGTAATTTTATGAGGAAGTTGGAACAACCCAACTTAAATGATTGACTAATAGAAAGATATGTTTATTTAAACTATACAGTATATAAATCGATTTAAAAAATATATAGAAAAATCGAAAATATATATAAAAAATAAAAATTACATAGAAAGATTGATTAATCAATATTTTTTTAAACAGTACAATTAGAAATATACTGTGACGTGTGATTTCTCGAGCACGTCCTGAAGAAAGCAATTTTTCTCTCTCCCTTGTCATACCGATAAAGAAATCGTCCTAAGGTGGTAAGGTAGGGATCGAATAAACCAATTACAAAACAAGATCGAATGATTCTGAGATCTTGATAAATTATTATTGATCTGTATTAATTAATTTTAATTATTCTCCGATAAGAAAACGACAACAAATACGAACGAAACGATAACGAAACACAGAATCGACATATGAACATTACGCCTACTTCAAGACAACAAACTTTGTAGCAGAATTCGGTGATAGACGAACTACGAACAAAAAAATCGACGACAAATCATGAGAGCAGCATAAGAACCGCGTCAGCGAACATCGAGAAGAGAGAACAAATCTATTGTACAAAAATAAGCAGAGAAAACGAAAAAACAGGCAATTATGAACGTTCAAACGGCGCGCCAAAAAACGACAAGAGAACGAGCGTTAATTGGGTAAGACTTCGCGAAAACCGTTTGGAGCTCGCGCGTTCGGGTAGATTCGGGTTTGTTCGGCTAATTCCGCAATTTTTCTTCTACAATTTTGAATTTTTCGATATCGATCGATAGAAAATCATTCTGTTTCCAGACGTCCTAAAGGATTGAGGTAAGCTTTTTGAAAATGTTTTCTAAATTCTTTTTTGAGAGTAGCGGAATTGATTTAAATCCTTCTAATTGTGAATTGAGAAACTTATTTCCCGACGATCAAAAACGTGTGTAAAAATTTTCCGTAATTAGTGAATTAATAGCGAAAATTCAAAGGGTTGCGATCGAAATCGCGAGGTACCATTGCCGTTCGATCTTCGGGTATTTCATTGTTCGCGAGTGTTATTGTTAATTGCCTTTCGACATAATTATGTAGATTGGAGTAATATTAAGACGAGTTGAATAAATTGAGAGATAAATTCAGTCGATTTTTTATCGAATCTTTGAAAATATTTCGGAGCCGTGTCCGAATTGTCTTAGGAGACATTATCCAGGACTGAACCGATAAATAATGGCGCCCTAACCAGTGAGAGAAAATTCACAAATTAGTAATTATAATAAGGAATCAACTCCAAAACTCAATTTTATTTAACTAAATAGTTTCAAATTAGTTATTGGAAATTTGAAAAGTATATTAACTTACAATAATTATATTTGCTCCTTATTAACTTAACCCTTCTCATTGTAGAAAAAAAGAAAAGAATAAGTAACAAGAGAGTAGCAGTTTAAATAATTACCGTAAGTTTCTTTTATCTTACAAGGGGACATTACGGCCTCGGAAATTGACTTCGGGATGAGACTTTGCAGGTTTGTAGTATACCTTTAGACTATTCGATTTGCAAAGTAAGAGCGCGCACTAGCCATAAACTTTCGAGAAAAATGGCTTTAAAGTTTTACGTGTAGGACGTATACCGGTGACTTTGAACACCATCCAAGAACAGCGAAGTGGCCGAGTTGTAGCGAACTCGCTTGCGGTCCGTGTTCGATCCCTGCGTGTGGAAACTTTTTTTTTTCAATTCTTTAAAAAATTATAAAAACTGTGAAATAAAGTTAATGACATACTAATATGAAGAATTTAATTATACATAATTTTTTCCATTAATGAAATTTCGGGAATATCGTCTTTCTTTTTCAATTTTTAATTTTATATGCAAGATCCTGAATGATAATTGTCATAGAAACATTGAAAACAAAAAATATTATTACATCTCGTACAATTTATGAAGGAAGATTGTTCAATATACAGGGTGTGTTCGACCGTATAGTCGTGAGCTATATCACGTTGTAGCCAGGAATAAATAGAGCCGAAATAAGTCATAAAAGGTGACATAAGCTAGGTTAGTTGTCGAGTTATTAATTAAAAAAGATAGGCAAATCACGACGCGCGGAAGCGGTAGGCGGTGAGTCGCGGCCATGCTAATCTAGCGGCGCGAGGCAAGTGGCGAGCGGGTAGGGCGCCCGAGCTCGTGGACCACGTATGTAGACGAGATGGTATGGTGACGTTGAGATGATAGTCGTTGCAATGGGATCTGATAAGGCCAAGAGTTCCGTAGGTGGGTAAGGGGATTACAATGATGATGGCTAAAAGTGCCATTTGAAATGTGCATATAAGCGAAGGCATAAATATTGTAGTATTATATTAAAATTGGTAATAGCTATTTATGCTACAAGTGGGAAAAGTGGCAAATTATGGTATAGGTTAAATTTCTGAAACGAGCCGATAGTGCGTGCTGTGGAACAGGGGGACGAGTGGGAATTTAGCTAATCACACGAGTTCCCCTGGAACACAGCACAAGCAGAGGCGAGTTTTGGAAATTTGACCTATACCAGATTTGCCACTTTTCCCACGTGTTGCATACAAGATTTTATGCAATCCATGTTTGGAATGTTCAATTTTTGGAGAAACATACTTATATAGGCCATAAACTAAGGCCTAAACATAGTTATAGGCCTTAGTTTAAGATAGTTTCTTAAGAACTGGTCAGTTTGTAGTGGTTCCCAAGAAGCGTCGGTAGCCCAGTGGTCTAGATGTAAGACTAATGCGCTGGCGGCCCGAGTTCGAGTCTCGCCAGCGCCAAAATTTTTTGTATTTGTACGTGTCGTAAATTAAAGTATATATCGTGAAATAATATTGCCTTGATTGAACTGTGCGGGAAAGTGATGACGTAGCGTGCGGGAATGTGATGACGTAGCGTGCGGGAAAGTGCCAAACTGTGCAGGAAAGTTCTACCCTGTGAGATAATAGCACATTACAGTATACCCATCGGATATTGGTCACTTTGCGCACACTATCCAGCGCTCAAAAAGTGAACTTTCCAAGCATGGATTGCATAAATAGCTATTAATGTGCGCTGTCTCTTATTCTAGAAAGTTTGAGTCTATTTTTATGCATTACGCGGCGCTTTCCTGACATTGAGATCCGAACATTATTATCGGGCATGATTTCGAGTACTTCGTGAGGACCAGTGTGTTGGTCTGACATCTTCCCTGTTTGGGGTAATTTTAAACAAAATACGAAGTCTCCAACTTGGAAATTTTGTGGATTTAGATTGCGATCATAATAATGTTTTGATCTCTGTTTTGCTTCTATAAGATTTTGTCGAGCTAGTTCCTGTGAATCTTTAATTTTGTGGAAAAGGTTTGTTAAGTAATCTTGGTATGTAAGGTCTATGTTTTCCTCGATCGGTGGATCAGAGGATGGTTGACGTGCGATTTTTCCAAAAACTAATTCGAATGGTATGTGACGAGTACCTTCGTGTACATTGGTATTATAATTAAAAATTGCTAAATCGAGCCAATCGTCCCAATCTGAATTCCGATCGACGTGAGTTTTGAGATATTCGGCCAAAACATGGTGTGACCGTTCTATAGATCCGTTTGATTGCGGATGATACCCGTTTGTATTAAAATGTTTGATTTTGAATTTCTTTGTTAAATAGCGTATTATTGTGCCAACGAAATTTGCTCCTTGATCGGTCAATATTGCCTGAGGGGCTCCATATCGACAGATCAAGTTTTTCAAAATTTTATCTGCTATGGTTTTGGAGGTTGCTTCGATTAATGGTACTGCAATACAAAATTGGGTTAATAGATCTTGCATGGTAAGTATATATTTCCTTCCCTTTCTAGTTAATGGTAGAGGACCTACTATGTCTAATGCTATTTTGTCGAAAGAGCTACCGGGTGTATCTGTTAGAACCATTGGTTGTTTAGTTTTAATTCGAGTTAGTTTTTTAATTTGGCAATCGCGGCATTTTTGTATGAATTCCTGTATATCCTTTTTCATGGTGTTCCAATAATAACTTTGTCTGAGGCGTTTGTAGGTTTTGTTTACTCCTTTATGTCCTCCTGCGGCTGATGAATGATTTTCGTGAATTAATTCGTTCCGTTTTTCTGTTGGTGGTGTTTGTACTAGGCTTTTGCATACGCGGATGGTAATTTGAGAATCGCTGAGAATATTTTTAACTTTCTTTTCAAAATACTTCCATGGTATTTCGTCGAAGTGATTAGTTTTTGCTATTGCGATGGTTGTTAGTTGTAATTGCATGACTACGTCGTAGAGAAATCTGATCCCGTTTAGTAAATTTTCTGTGGTTATTGGAGTTCGAGAATTTAGTTTTATTGGAATGGCAATTAGTTTTTTGCTTTTTATAGATGTGACTTTTGCACGTTCGAAAGTAAGATTTTGGTATGTGGGTAGTATTCCTTCCTTTTTGTAATCCAGTGCGCCTTGATCGTAAGGTGTTCCGTCAGAATATAGAAATATTATATGATCGCATTTTTGTGCTAATAGACTATCGCGAGTTTCGATGAATTGTGGTCCCGTTTGAGAAGTATGGAAATCGTATGGGACTGAAGCAGGTGGAATAAGGGGTTCGTCCTCGTCACTCGGCGGTTCCGGTGAGGAATCGGTACGAAAACTTAGAGCGTCATCATCTTCTTCTTCTTCGTCTTCTTCATCTTCTTCTTCTTCCTCTTCCTCTTCTTCTTGTTTTTTCCTTTTTGATGACTGTTCGATGTGGGTGGGTTTGGGAGGGTTTTGTCTCGCCATGCTCCTTGTGACGGGCAGCATTCTAACTTCCTCTAATTCCCTTTTCCATTCAATTGCGAGTTGTTTATTTGCTTCAATCATTAAGAGAGCTGTTGGTTCTTCAATTTCATCTGTTACTTCTTCGATAGTCACATAAGAATGCGTTTGGTAAATTGGAAATGTTGGTTTGAGTAGAACTTCACGCTGGTTCCTATCCTTTTAATAATCTCTTATATCCCACCGCTGCCACCATAAACATTTATTTTTTATTTGATATGGTAGCTTCTTCGTATTAGGTTGCATCCGTTTCCTCGGATTCTGATGCTTAATGCGTCTTCGTGGTGTACTCTTCACGTTGATTCGGTGTTTTTATGGTTTCGGAGTGAATTTATAATGGTTAAACTCTTAATAACTAATTGGAGAATCTTCGAGGGTTAGTAAAGGGACTAATTGGATTGTTATTAAATAGAATTGGATTTTTAGTGATTTGCTATTGATCAATTGAAATATTGTTCTTTTATCTTTCCCTTGAAGATTTTCTATGTTTTCTAAATGTAAAGAATGTACAGAGAGATCGAGCGGGTGTCGGGTTCCCGTCGCGATATCGGGCGGCTCGAGCGCTTGGGCCCGTGATGTCGTTGCGGAGAGGGGTCGCGTGTCAGCTCGCGTAGCGCAGCGCTTTCTTATCTCTCGCGTGAGATGTACGGCGGACACGCTTCATTTCGTAAGCGTGGCGGTGCATGAAAATTCTTAAGTTTGAATTTAAGCTAAGTATTGTCAATAATAATCATTAATGGAATTTTCATGGGACGTCACATTATATATATTTATATATACATTACAATATATATACATTATTTATTCATTCATATCTTTATTTTAGATGAATCAAAATAACGAAATGGAGTGTGGTGAGTATTATTCAATTATAACTATAGAGAGGTACCACTATATATAACTTAACATTATCATAAAATTACATATTTATGCACGATTTTAATACAGTTATGAGCAAAGAGAGTCCACACACTTTAAAATAGAGTAACTTTTTTATTTATAATTGAACTAAACGACTTGAATTTTTACAAAAACATAGATAAATTGGTTTATTACACGTCGTAGATTTTTTGTTCTGAAAAAATCAGAATCTTCAAAACTACAGAAAAAATAATCATTTTTTTTGTCTATTTTTTGGCTATTTTAAAGTGTGTGGACTCACTTTTACTCATAACTGTATATATATATATATATATATTGTAACGTATCGCCTTTCTTACCTTTTAAGGTCACGTTACTTTTTTCTCCTCGTTCGGTCTTTTTGGGACTGGCAGTGGAAAAGGGATGCAAATAAAAAAGAACGTCGCGAAATGTCTCGTTATCTTCGTTTATTAATATCTTTCTACGTTCGTCTTCGGTACGCGTTCGATCAGCTGATCGTCTTCGGGTTTGTTTATCTTCGGTCGCTCTCGATTTTCCCACGCACACACTCTCTCTCTATCATACACACCGCTCACGCATACACTTATTCTATGTCTTATTCTACCGGGATTTGAGGATGTACACAATAATTGTTTACCCTTATCTGAGGAGACCTTGTAACGTTGCCACGCTTTTGTTGCCTAATTGGATTAACTGCTACCTCTCTTCTTATTGCCCTGGCGCCGACACACGCGTATAAATGATTTTATATCAAACACTTATCTTTCACTCCGAAATTTTAGATTTAATCGCAACACTATAACGCTTAGAAACTTTTAGAAAACTCTCGCTCGATCGAATCGAATTTCCAATCTCGAATTATGCGTTCCTGCGTTATATAAAGGCCTATTCCCACTCTTCTTCATCTCCCGAGATTTGAATTTTTCTTACCTAATTGGGTCCCCCCCGTGGGAACCTTTCGTCGCGCGCCGCTGGCCATGCGCGGCCCTGAGCTTGCCGATCGGCATCGGCCCGCGTCGTCACCGCTCGGGCTTCCTCGTTCCTAACCGTCTTAATTTCTTATACCGTGTTTTTGCTTGTTATCGCCGTTTCCGAATCTAAATTTAGCCTACGTCCCGTTTCTTCTCTTATTTGTTGTCTTTTGTTCGATTAATCTAATATTCTAGTCTTCCTATTTCTATTTTATTCTATTTTTGTTAATATCAATTGTACTAAATTATGCTACTCAAGCGTTACGTTACAACGTCCCCCCAAAATACTTTTAATCTTTATTTTATAAAATTAAATTTATTTTACTTTTTTTTTTTTTTTATTTTTCGCTACTCCGTTTCGGAGTCTTCCTCCCATTCTCCCTCCTCGATCCTCCATTGCCGGATCTGCCGGATTAGTGAGTTTCCTACGTTGACCAGGACTCCCTCCTCGCGGACTCCCACGGTGGCTTTGATCGGGATTTCGTCATCCTCCTCTCCCTCTGATGTTCGGAGGTCCATGATAATTTTCCTCCCCAAAATCCTTTCCTCCACGAAATTTACTTCTCGCGCCGACCATCGCCTTCCTCCCATCGGTGTGACGTCGCGGAGCGCGATTAGGAGAGCTAATGCCCTCAGGGTGGTTAGTCGGTGGGGCATGAAATAGACGGCGGCGTGTCCTCTTCTCACCACTTGGCACGTGTCTATTAGGAACACGCAACACCGTGTGGCGCCCACGCACTCTACCTGCCCTCGTTCCACCCGTCCATGATACACCGTGAGGCACGGTGTTCCTGGCTTCAGTAATAGTTTCGGGATCGGCGTCATGCTTCCCGGCTTGCGTATATGACGCTCTAACACTGGCTGCAATTTTTCGTAGAGGATTTCGTCCCCTCTCGTCCGGACCGCCACTCGTCGGGGGGTTATTACCCTCACAACCTTTCCTCCCTGGATCCGCTTCAACTTCTCCCGGTCGTGTCTCAGCGGGATACTTCTTGGGCTTGCTCCCACTTTGAACGGTACCCATGGCCATTCTGTACGTCCACCTCGCTGACGGTTCTCCAGAAATCGTATCACCGACATTTTGCCGCACTTAGATTTGGTTTCTTCTCGTTCGCTCTGGTCGCTTTCGCAAATCGTAGCTAACTGTGGGATTTTCGATTTCGATTCCTCCCTCCTTTTGGCTAATTTTGACATTATTATTGTGCTTGGCGGTCATCTCTTCCCGCGGGATTTTGGCCGTTGGAGGTTTCTCGATCGTCTTCTCCTTGTCTATCTTACTCTCTGTTGATATCGTCTCTTTCCCACCTGTGGACATTTCGTCGTCAACGTTCCTCCTTAGATCTTCCTTGCGATGGTAAACCTTCATGTTATTCGCATGAAATCTCCCCCGCTCCTTTCCGGTCGTCGGGTCTCTTATAACGAACGTTGCCGCTCCGATTTGATTCTCGAGGACGTATGGCCCTTCGTATAGTGCTAGAAATTTCGCGATCCTTTTGTTTATCGGGTCAGAGACGTTACACGCCTTTACAAGGACCCAGTCTCCCACTTTGAAATCGGTTAATTTATGCGTTTTGTTAAATCGCTCCGCGCGTTTTTTTCCTTTCCTCCGGATTCTTTCTCTCGCGAGCATTAATTTTTCTTCCCACGGTGGCTCCTTATTGCCCGTGTGTCCCGGTATCCAATCCGTCCACGCCCTTTGTGGCTTTTCTCCCTTGTGAAGTTCCACTGGTGTCATTTCGGTAGTCTCATGATGCACTTCATTTATGCAGTTCTGTACTATCGGTATCCAGTCTATCCATTGCGCATGCTTATCACCTAAGAATGTACGAAAGAAGCGTCCTAACTCGCGGTTTACTCGCTCCACGATGTTGCCCTGTGGATGTCTTATCGACGAGAACACCGGTTGTATGTCCTCCTTTTTTAATTTTTCCAACCATTTTTTGGATGTGAACTGTGTCCCGTGATCGAACTGAATCCGTTTCGGCCGTCCATGGTTTGGAACATAATGCCCAAAAATGCTTCTAATCGTCGCTGCTGCGTCCGCTTTCCTTAGTGGATATAATGCGACATATTTACTAAACGCGTCTATCGTTACAAGGATGTGCTTGTAACCTCCCTTGGTGGTCGGTAGTGGACCGTAAAAATCTATCGAGAGCAGCTCGTGTGGTCCTTCCATCACGATATTCTGCATTGCTGCATAGCTCTCCTGATTTGCTACCTTACTTCTCTGGCAGGTATCGCATGTTTTAATTACTTTCGAGACTTTTTTTTGTAGCTTTGGTATGTAAAGGTCCTCAGCGATGATTTTGTAACATTTATATGTTCCTACATGTCCGTACACCTTGTGACAATCTTCTATGAGGGCTTCCTCTAATTCCTTCGGAATCATGAGCTTCCATACGTTCTTTCCGCACTGCTTATATAGTAGGTTTTGAAAGAGGCTGTATCTTTTGTTTTGCTCGTTCGGGAGTTTTGTTACGGCAAGTCTTATATCCTTTAGATACTCGTCTTCTCTCTGTTTATTCGCCATGTCCTCTAGGTATTCGGTCAATGTCGTTGACGGTTTCTCGGCCAGGATGCTCGCTATTATTATTTCTCCATCTCTCGTTTCCCCTTCTCCCCGTGGGATCCGACTCAGTGCGTCCGCTACTTTATTTTCCCTTCCTGGGCAGTGCTCGATTTCCATGTCATATTCCTGGATACCGATCGCCCATCGCATTAGTCGCGCGCTCGTAAATCTGCAGGTCTTGAGGAACGTTAACCCTTTATGGTCCGTTTTTATAATTACTTTTGTACCTAGGAGGTACGATCGGAACTTTTGAAGCGCCCATACGATTGCTAGGAGTTCCTTTTCCGTGGTGAAATACCTTCTTTCTGCTCCCTTTAGCGTCCGACTAGCGAAAGCTACGACTCCCATTCGTCCTTCATCGTCCTTCTGCGCGAGTTCGGCTCCCAGCGCGTATTCACTTGCATCGGTGTGCAAATAGAACGGTTTTTTCGGATCAGGGTGTCTTAAGACTACGGTTTCCAGAAAGAGTGTTTTCACTCTCTCAAACGCCTTTTTTCTTTCCTCCGTCCATTCCCACTTTTTACCTTTCTTGAGCATCTCTAAAAGTGGCGTGGCTTCCTGCGCGTGCTTGCTCGTGAACTTCGTATAGAAGTTTATGAGCCCTAAGAATCCCCGGAGTTGCTTAATGTTTTTCGGCAGTGGATAGTTCCTTATTGCTTCCGTCTTCTCGACCTGTGGGCGTATTCCTTCCGTGGTCAGCACGTGTCCCAGAAAGGCGACTTCTTTTCGGAAGAACTTCGACTTTTTAAGGTTCAGTGTCACATTCATTTCTCGTAATCTCTCGAATAACTTGCGGAGGTTTTCCATATGTTCTTGTGTGTTTTCTGACACGCATAGAAGGTCGTCCACGAAATTTAGTACCTTATCTCCCAGACCTTGCAGGGCGTGTGCCAATCCCCTTATTAGGCTTGCACTGCTTGTTTTCAACCCAAATGGTGTGACTCGGAACTCGTAGCACTGTCCGTTGTGTAGAAATGCTGTGTATTTCCTTGATTCCGGTGTCAAAGGGACTTGCCAGAAGCTACTGACCATGTCGAGGCTGGACATGACCTTCGCCTTCCCACATTGTTGGAACAGCGTTTCCAAAGGTACTGGACACTCGTGGTCCGGTAGCAATATTTTATTGAGTTGTCGTGCATCTAGGCACAACCTTATACTGCCGTCCTTTTTTATCACTGTTACCAGTGGGTTAATGTATGAACTGTTTGACCTTTGTATCACCCCTTGTTTCATCATTTTCTCTATTTCTTTATTTACTCGCTCCCGATATGCCATCGGAATCGGGTAGGATCGGTGTATGTACGCCGTGTCGTCGCTTACTTCCAACTTATGCTCGTACACCCACATCCTCCCAGGTTGGTCGCTGAATACTTCTCGATACTGCCATAATAGATCCTGAAATGCCCTTTTCTCCTCCTCAGTGAGCCCTTCACAGTCTTCCACCTTCCTTGCTATCTCCACTCCTTTCGCCTTTTCCTTCAACTCCTCCTCTTCCTCCTCCGTCCCCCCGGACTCTTCGACGACCTCTATCCTTTTCTCACCTCTCGACACCTCGACGCTTTCCACCCGAACCTCCTCTTCTCTTTCTCCCTCCGTAAACCTCACTACACCTTTTCCTATTTCTATTTGGCATTTGAGTAGCATTAAACTATCCATCCCCAGGATGCATGGTCGTACCAAGTTCGGCACTACCAAGAATGGTATTTCTGTCTCTATCCTTCCCAATTTCGTCTTCGCCAGGAGTTGTTTCCTTATTACGGCAGATTTTCTGCCTGTCGCTCCCACTACTCGCATCGTTCTCGTCGGCAGCATAGGGCACTTTCCCCACTTTCCTTTATTTTCCTCATATTTTGCTTCCGAAATGCACGTTACCTCGCTTCCCGTGTCTACGAGTGCTTTTATTTCTCTTCCTTCGATATTTATTTTGATTATCGGGCATTGCCCTCTCGTGTTTACTTGCCTGGTTGTCTCTCCGTTTCCCTTTTCCTCTCGCGTCACCAGATTGATTTCTGGCGCGCACTCTTTCTTTCGCACACCATTTCCTTCGGTTGTTTCCTTTGCCATATTAGTCGTCTTTTTTCGTGTCGTACAGTCGCCGGTGTGCCTTTTCTCTAGGTGCGGTACGACACTTCGGCGTTTCCCCACTGCGAAGTCGGGATGATATGCGCCTCCGCCGTGCTGGTTCTTACGTTCTGTTTACTTTCTTCGCCGACCATTGCATTTACTTGTGGTGGCCTCGCCGCCCATCCTCTATCTCCTTCTTGTCTCGCGTTCGGAATATTGTTTCCTCCTCTGTTTGCTACCGGCGTGGAGTGACTCGTCGGCGGTGCGTTGAACGCTGGGCCTCCGAATCTCCGTGGAGGTGCGTTCGGCGTGTGTGTCGCTGTCCCCCGCTGGGAGTTTACCGCTCGCTTAAGGTCATGTCTTTCGAGAATTCTTATTAGACCTTCGACACTCGTTACTCCTTTTAAGAGGATCTCGTCCCGGATTTCCGGGGTGAAGTGGGCGGCTAATGCTTCCACGACTTCTTCCTCGCTAATTCGCGGGGTGAGGTCGTATGCACTCGCGCAAAGTCGCGACGCGTATTCGACTCTCGTCGTGTTCGCCCGTTCCTCGTAAAAACCGTTATTTAAATGCCTCCGAATGCGCACTTGCTGCTCCCGACTCCAGAACCGCTCTGTAAATTTGTGTGCGAATTCATCGAAGGTCCTTATTCTTCCCTCCACAATATTCCACCAATCCCTCGCCGTGCGTGTTAAGCTCTGTTCCACGATGAACTTGAATTCATGGTCGAATATTCGCGCAGCTTGACAGTAGTTTTCGATTTCTCGAAGGTACTTCATCGGTCGTTCCCTTCCGGACCCGTCGAAATTTGGCGGTGCCCGTCGGAGGGCCATTTCCCGAATGTTCGACTGTGTAGTAGCGCTTGTGTCTCTCACCGTTTCCTGATGCGTTTCTCTGGTGCTTCGCATTTCTTCGATGCTCCGTCTCAATGTTTCCATTTCCCTGCGGTAATCATCCACGGTGTTCCGCGTTTCCCGGAAGCTCCTGGCTACTTCGTCGACGATGTTTTCATTTTCCGTGACCCTCCTGCCTAGTTCCTCGATCGCCCTTTTTACCAGACCGAGAACGATGCGCACTGTCTCCGTGTGTCCTTCCAGTGTCTTTGAAATGTTTCTTGCCATCGCTTCGGACCAGTCATCGAACTTCTGTTCCATTTTCTTTTCCAATTCACGCACCTTTCGATCGATCTTTAAATTGATCCTTTCGCACTGAAGGCCCATTTCCTTGATCGCCTCCAAGACCTCAGCCATCGCTACGTTAATTGGTGGAGGATTTCTCTCGTCCTCTTCCGTGGTCGTTTCTTCTAATATTATTTCTTCTTGCCGTGGCTGTGGCACCCGCACCATCTCTTCAGCTCCGGCGTCCGTGAGTTCTTCCGCAAGTGTTACGCTCCTTCGCGTACTCACCGCTGGAGGCACCGAGAAGGTGAACTCATGGTGCTCACTTGTTTCGAGCGTACCTATTCCCGTTTCCGACACTGTGCTCCGCGATTCTTTATCCGCCATCGTTTTCCTTTTGCACTTTTCTCCACACTTTTCGCGACTGCCAGCCCCACGTTGGGCGCCAATTGTAACGTATCGCCTTTCTTACCTTTTAAGGTCACGTTACTTTTTTCTCCTCGTTCGGTCTTTTTGGGACTGGCAGTGGAAAAGGGATGCAAATAAAAAAGAACGTCGCGAAATGTCTCGTTATCTTCGTTTATTAATATCTTTCTACGTTCGTCTTCGGTACGCGTTCGATCAGCTGATCGTCTTCGGGTTTGTTTATCTTCGGTCGCTCTCGATTTTCCCACGCACACACTCTCTCTCTCTATCATACACACCGCTCACGCATACACTTATTCTATGTCTTATTCTACCGGGATTTGAGGATGTACACAATAATTGTTTACCCTTATCTGAGGAGACCTTGT
The DNA here is from genome assembly GCA_916049575.1 of Ancistrocerus nigricornis. Classification (NCBI taxonomy): domain Eukaryota; kingdom Metazoa; phylum Arthropoda; class Insecta; order Hymenoptera; family Vespidae; genus Ancistrocerus; species Ancistrocerus nigricornis. The sequence goes on along the minus strand of OU696667.1, from coordinate 17,855,237 downwards.
AACGTTGCCACGCTTTTGTTGCCTAATTGGATTAACTGCTACCTCTCTTCTTATTGCCCTGGCGCCGACACACGCGTATAAATGATTTTATATCAAACACTTATCTTTCACTCCGAAATTTTAGATTTAATCGCAACACTATAACGCTTAGAAACTTTTAGAAAACTCTCGCTCGATCGAATCGAATTTCCAATCTCGAATTATGCGTTCCTGCGTTATATAAAGGCCTATTCCCACTCTTCTTCATCTCCCGAGATTTGAATTTTTCTTACCTAATTGGGTCCCCCCCGTGGGAACCTTTCGTCGCGCGCCGCTGGCCATGCGCGGCCCTGAGCTTGCCGATCGGCATCGGCCCGCGTCGTCACCGCTCGGGCTTCCTCGTTCCTAACCGTCTTAATTTCTTATACCGTGTTTTTGCTTGTTATCGCCGTTTCCGAATCTAAATTTAGCCTACGTCCCGTTTCTTCTCTTATTTGTTGTCTTTTGTTCGATTAATCTAATATTCTAGTCTTCCTATTTCTATTTTATTCTATTTTTGTTAATATCAATTGTACTAAATTATGCTACTCAAGCGTTACGTTACAATATATATATATACGCTGTTCAAATTATATAAACAACTCATTTCTTTCTCATTGTTCATCAATGTTTATAGTGGAATGCTCATTCTGCCTCCTCATCTGTCGTCTAATATAAAGATCAAGTGAGAGGTCTTTATTCCCCGACTTCTTCATTGTCTGAAAATGCAGAAAATGCGCTGTCATACAAAGTTGCCATTTTTCTTTTCCCATTGTTAAATATGCCGTATTGAAATGTCTTATCGTAAAATAAATAGGCCATAAACAAATGTCGCGTCGCAGTAATACTTTCTTATCAATATTCAGCTGATTGTAACAGGTGGAGACTCATGCCTAATTTGATAAATAAGTGTGATATCATGCACTGTATTTGCATCACGTATTATACAGAGTGTCCAATAAGTATCGGAACGGTCAAATACCTCGGAAACGAAACATTTCTGAACAAAACTTTTCAAACAGAAATTGTAAGGTTTTGAAAGTTCTATTGACTGGCCGTATCAGTTTGACCTTGAGTTGACCCGTCAAGGTCACGTTAAGGTCAACATGATTTTTTTAAATGGAACACCCCATTTTTTTTAATGCAGTGTTAGAGCTGATAGTAATACCTTTTCAAAAATGTAGTTGATGACCTTTTTTTTGGGAAAATTTTCCGAGTTATAAGCTTTCAAAGATGTACTGTCAGAATTCCCGGAACGGCCTGTTTTCTCGAAGGGATGACCTTACATAAGAAAAATAACCTCTATAAAAGTTGTTATGTTTTTAGAGATAAATTCGATGGTTACTTGTTTGACCTTCGAAGTCCTTTTTCAAGGTAATTTTGAGGTTAACTTTCGTTTTTCAAATGGATACCCCCACTTTTTATCCCGAATTCTGAAAGAGCGGAAAATTCTACGTCTGACTATGGTGGGATCCATTGATCAAAGTAGCCTCTTTTTTCCGCTCTTTCAGAATTCGGGATAAAAAATCGGGGTCCTCAAAATTACTTTGAAAAGGACTTCGAAGGTCAAACAGGTCACCATCGAATTTATCTCCAAAAACATAACAACTTTTATAGAGGTTATTTTTCTTATGTAAGGTCATCCCTTCGAGAAAACAGGCCGTTCCGGGAATTCTGACAGTACATCTTTGAAAGCTCATAACTCGGAAAATTTTCCCAAAAAAAAGGTCATCAACTACATTTTTGAAAAGGTATTACTATCAGCTCTAACACTGCATTAAAAAAAATGGGGTGTTCCATTTAAAAAAATCATGTTGACCTTAACGTGACCTTGACGGGTCAACTCAAGGTCAAACTGATACGGCCAGTCAATAGAACTTTCAAAACCTTACAATTTCTGTTTGAAAAGTTTTGTTCAGAAATGTTTCGTTTCCGAGATATTTGACCGTTCCGATACTTATTGGACACTCTGTATATAATATTGTTCTAATATTGTTTTGTACCTAACACTTTCCGATTTTGTCTTAACAAAAATTTGTGGTACCGATGGATTTATATGGTTGGAAAGAGCTTTTTGAAAACATTCAAAACGCATAAAAACAAAAAATAAAATCCGTAAAAATAAGGGGCTGGTGAGGTAAATTTTGAAAAAAAAATTATTTTGGGGAATTTCTTATATCCAAAATATGGACCATGAAAGGTACCACAACTTTCAATTTAACTTTTTTTCTGTATCTTAAATAGTTTTGGAAATATTCACGATAATACGGAAAGTCAAGAATTATTTAGGGGTGTGTTTTTACCCCTAGGACCGTTTTTCAGCAAGAACAAAAAATTGTTCCGTTAATAGCATCATATGTACTACATTTTCACAAAGTTTCAGAATTTTTTGAATTTTCGAGTTGCCGAACCTTCTTTGTTAGTCCATAACCCTTTGATAGCTGCATGTAGACTTCGTCTTTCAATTCTCCATGCAAAAACGCCGTTTTCACGTCAAATGTAATGTAATCCCATTCGTATTGAATTGCCAGTACAAATAGAATCCGTAAAGTTGCCCCATTCACGACTGGACTATATAACTCTTCGTAGTTTCTGCCTGAATCTTGTTCGAATCCTCTTGCCACGAGCCTAGCTTTATACCTATTGTTATCTTTTATCTGGAATACCCATCTGCTGCTAATTACTTTTTTTCTAGCCGCCTCTTTTCTGTCGACCAAATCCCATGTTTGATTTTTACTTAGTGATTCTTTCTCGTCTCCAATAGCCTTCAACCATTCATCCTTATCTTTACTTTTCATGACTTCTTCAAATGTAAGGAATGCCGTGCTATTGTATCTGTCCGGACACTTTTTCTTCCTTGATGACCTTCTTAATTGCTCTGGTATTACATTATCATCATCCTCTAGGTCTTCTTCGCTAACTTCTTCTTTCGCATCCCTGAATGAGTCTTCTGTATCTGTCATTTGGTCATTGCCTAGATCATCTTTCTCCTGCTTTAAATCGTTATTCCCCTCTGAATTTCCTTCTTCATTAGTTATCTTATCTTCATGTACTACAAGTTTGACTTCTTTTGCAGTCTCAGAATCACCTTTTTGTATGTTTTTAACTTTATTATTATTACTCTCTTCTTCCTGAAATATTACTTCTCTTGATACAAAAATTCTTCTTTTTTCTTTGTCCCATAAACGATACCCCATAGGTGCATAACCTACAAATTTTACTTTTCTTGCTCTATCATCCAATTTTTTTAGTTGACCAAGATTTTTAGCATATGCTGTGCTGCCAAATACTCTTAGATGTTTCAAATTTGGTTTTTTCCATTCCACATTTCATAGGCTGTTTTAATATTTATTTTTGTTGGACTCCTATTATGGACATAGGCTGCCACTCTAATTGCTTCACCCCACATGGCTTTACTTTCATCAGTCAGCATTGGTCTTACCTTTTCGACCAACGTTCTATTAAGTCTTTCAGCTTTTCCGTTCAGTTGAGGCGTGTATGGTGGGGCAAAATTTATTATTGTCCCTCGTTCCTTGCACCAATTTTTGAGATTTGCATTTGCATATTCTGTGTCATTATCACATCTTATCTCCCTTATTTTCAAATCCCATTTTACTTCTCCTTGTAATATGAATTATTTTACTTTAGCAAAAACCTCTGCTTTATTGTTTATCAGATATACCATGGTGAAATTAGTGTAATCATCGATAAATGTAATAAAATACTTATTCTTATCCCATGCATCTGGTGTGATAGGTCCACAAACATCAGTGTAGATGACTTCCATTGGTCGTGTGGCTCTCACTCTATGGTTGTCAAAAGGCAATCTTACTTGATTTGCCTTAATACATTCATTACATTTCACCGTTTGTCTTGTTATATCATTTACGGTCAAATCCATCCCATTGGAAAGATGCAATAATTTTGCCATATTACCTGGACTTAGATGCCCCAGCCTCTGATGCCACAGTTTTACCTTTAACTCTGCAGTCGCCATTAACACCTTCTCCTGAAGTTTTTCTTGACTTATTACATAGAGACCCAAGTCATTCCTTTTACCTTGTAGAATAAGATTTCCCTGTTTTTTAATATTTACTATACCATCCTTGAATTCAATCTCACCATTACCTTTGTCTATGGCATTTACAGAAAGTAGATTTCCTCTTAAACCTGGTACGTGTAACACATTTTTTAACATGCATCTCCCAATATCAGCTGTGCCTATGCTGTCTGCTTCCAGTGTTCCTCCTTGATCAGCTACACTTACTTCTGCTTTAATTTTCCTAATATTTCTTAAATTTTTTATGTTGTTTGTCATGTTAGATGTGGATCCTGAGTCCACAATCCACTCTTCATTAGTCACACTTGCTAGAAATGCAATTTTCTGATCTTTATCTTTCTTTTGATAATTACTTTTGACCCTAAAGTAACAATCCTTTTCGCTATGATTGTTCTTTTTACATATCTTGCACTGATTATAAGCTTGATTATTAGTTTTATTAGTTACTTTATTGTACGTCCTATTGCATGTATTTGCTAAGTGTCCCTTTTTTCCACATTTATAACATCTCCTCTCCTCTACCTTAAATGCAATGGCTTCTTCTTTACAGCTGCTATCTCTTACCTCCTCACCAAGTAATCTAGCCGTTAAATTTACTAACGTCTTCTCATTTACTGAGGTTGATTTCCAAGCACTAATAAAATATCTATACTTTTCAGGTAATGAGGTTAGGATTTTAGATATTATCATATTTTCGCTTATTTCTTCTCCCAGCTCTTTTAATTTATGTGCTATTCTTTTAAAATCTGATACTACGGTGGCTATGTCGATTTCCGTACATTTCTTGTATTCAAAAAATTCCTGCATTAGTGCACATTTTTGGTGTTGGGAATCCCTTTCAAAAATCTGTTTTAACTTGACCCACATCTCATGTGCTGTGACACGCGTGACTATATGTATCAATGATTGTTTATCGAGAGTACTTACAGTAATCCTTTGTGCCTTAGCGTCCTTCTGTTTCCACTCATTAACTGCCCTATTTACTTCCGGGGTTTCTCTTACCACGATTTCTTTAAGATCTGATGCCTCAAGATGGATTCCAACTTGGAACTTCCACAAAAGGATATCCATCTATATCCTTTAACTTTTCCACATGATCAATATAATTATTATTATTCGTTGTTGTAGCCATGTTTTTACTTTTATTACAGAGAAATATTAATCCTTTAAATACTTCCCTGAATTTGTATTTTCTTCAACTCCTTCCTCACTTGTTACCTCGACCACGTGCTTTTCCTGGGCCCATAACCTCTCGGAATATGGCTCTAAATTATATATACAGAGTGTGCCAAAAGTTCCGGGACACCTAAATAACTTTTGAACAGTTTTGGATATAGGATTTAAATTTATAGGGATGCAATGGGTCAAATCAATCTACCATTTAACCACTAAAGCATCAACTTCCGCACCCCGGGGGAAGGGGGGGAAAAAGGGGCACAACATTTATAAATGGCATGTGGGGTCGAGTGACGGCTCATTCGAAAGGATTTTTTGAGGCGAAAACAACGCAATATCGACGTGGTTTGTGCGATTATTTTTCGCAGAGTTATGATCATTTGAACATCTCTATAAAGATTTTGCGTGAGTGTCTCTCATTCATTAATTCTCAGAATTATTGTAATTTATTAGAAAACCATGTTATACCGGCTGTTCAGGATATTGCTGGAGAAGCTTTTCACAATGTTTGGTTCCAGCAAGATGGAGCTCCGGCTCATTTTTCTGGAGCAGCTCGTAATATTCTTAATAATGTTTTTAGCGAACGATGGATTGGTAGAAGAGGCACAATAGAATGGCCACCAAGATCACCAGATCTGACCCCATTAGACTTTTTTTACTGGGGGTATTTGAAATCAAAAGTTTATGACACTAGGATTGAAAATTTACAAGAATTGCGAGAAAAAAAAGTGAACGTTTCTAATTCAATCGCACCCGACTTTTTAATCATTGTTATCGATACATTTTACGTTCGCTTAGGTTACTGCCAAATTGTGGAAGAACGCCAATTTGAACATTTAATAAAATAATTAGTGTGTTTTATTCTTTACACACATCAGTGTTCACAACCTAATACACGCACATACAAACTTGCACACACACGCGAACGTGTATGCCTGTGTGAAAACTTATTTTTCTACTGATGTCGCTGTGGGCTCTCGCTATTGTAAAACCTCAATAGAGATGTTCAAATGATCATAACTCTGCGAAAAATAATCGCACAAACCTCGGCGATATTGCGTTGTTTTCGCCTCAAAAAGTCCTTTCGAATGAGCCATCACGTGACCCCACATGCCATTTAACAATTTTGTGCCCCTTCTTCGCCCCCTTTCCCCGGGGTGCGATAGAGAAAGAGAGAGAGCGAGAGTGAGAGAAAGAATGAAGGGCCTCATGGTCCGTCAATGTAAGATAGCGCCGTAGAAGAAAGCTAAGGCGAGAGACAGAGTGAGCGAGAGAGAGAGAGAGAGAGTCAGTGCTACAAGGCTATCTTAAGCTGGCGGCTCGGGCCGACCCTCTCTCTCTCTCTCTCTCTCTCGCTCACTTTGTCTCTCGCCCTAGCTTTCTTCTACGGCGCTATCTTACGTTGACGGACCATGAGGCCCTTCATTCTTTCTCTCACTCTCGCTCTCTCTCTTTCTCTATCGCCCGCCGGTCCAATCATAGCTTGGCTAGAGTTTTGGTATGGCGGCGAGAGTACACCTACCGCTTCCGCGCTTCACGATTGGCAAATCGTTATTAATTAATAGCTCGAAAATTAACCTGGCATATGTTACTTTTTATGACTCCCTTCGACTCAGAAAAATCAGTCGCACATGACATTCTTGTTTTGGCCTCCAACTGTGGGACACCCTGTATATATATATATATATATATATATATATATATATATATATTTTTTAATTATTGTTTGTTGTGATTTATATTGCAATATGTAACTAGGATTTTTTCAATATTATCAACAGTAAGTTGATGCCTTTTTTCACTAAAAATTAACTTGTATGCTGAAAATGTCCTTCAACGTCAGAGGATGTAATTGGTGCATATGTATATTTTTTCCAATATCTTGTTTCGATTTCGTCTGGTTCTTCGGTAGTCGATTCATATAATCTTTTACTAAGTTTCAATAGATTGTTAAATCCTGGATTCTTTTTTAAAATCTTCTTCCACTTATTCCGAATTATTTCTCCACAAGCACCAGGTACCCGTTCCAGTTCTTGAGTAGTACCAGTAACTAATTTTATGGATTCGTGCAATAAAAGTCCTTTTGTTTCTAATTTTGCTATGGTAATCGGTATTCTCCAGAAATTAGTTGCAATGTAATTCAAGTCATCAAATAATGTTTCATTTTTTATCACTTCTTGGGCTAATTTAATGCAATTTGCATTCTTATCAGCGAATGACTCTATAACCTGGAAATAAATGACATTTTATAGACTTAATTTGTATGAGTAATATATACAGGGTCTCTTTTTAATCTTTAAATGCGATTATTTCGATAAATAATAATTATATTAAACAATTTTTTGAACAAAAATTATTCTATCTTGAAAGGGGACATTCAATGGTGGACATTTTTTTCTTCGGGTGGAGGCGCCTCCGACAATTACACACTTAATAACAATTAAAAATGACCTTGAATAACATTTCAAGGTCAACATAATGCATGTCGATGGATTCGTCTTGAGCTAGGCTACATGTCTGGCATAACAAAAATATATGGTTCCATTTAAAAAATCAAAGATCAACTTCAAATCTCGGAGGCGCCTCCACCCAGAGAAAAAAAAGGTCCACCATTGAATGTCCCCTTCAAGGTAGAATATGTTTTGTTCCAAAAATTTTAACAAATAATTAATATTTTTCGAAATAATCGCATTTAAAGATTAAAAAGTGACACCCTGTATATATTGCCAAACAATAGTTACTTCTTTTATACTATGCAGATGCTCTAATGGAACATTTGGTAGCTTTTCTTTGTAGCATTCAACACACTGTGGTGCCTTCAAAAATATATGTTTTATGGAAGCTATTAATTGGTTAACTATTGGAAAGTGCACTCGTATTTCCTCTGCTACCCTATGCAAGCCATGTGCTAAACATGTTACATGTATCATGTTCGGATAAAATAGTCGTAAGTGCCTACCAGCTTTTAACATATAAGGAGCAGCATCAGTTACAAGTAACAGTACCCTATCATCACCACCATTAGGCCATAATTTTCTTATTCCTGCATTAAGGAATCGTGCAATTGTGGCATGATTAGTTTTCTCTTGTAGGAGGGAAACAGAGGGGGTGATCAGAGATACAGAAAAAAAAAACAAAGCCACAGAATGTATTAAAAAGGCACTGATTTATTCCCTTCGACTCCTCGGGACAGACTGGCCGATCGCTACGAAAAGTCTTGGACGAACGTACGTCCCCCTACCCACAGTGGGCCAGGAGACCGGAAAAAGTGGCCAAAAGTCACTCACAGAATTGCGGAAAAAACTGTACACTATCATTATTAAGACATGTTAATACACATGTAAAACAAGTTTCATGCATGTTGAAGACTTATTGCTCCGTCGATGGTTCGTTGAATTCGAAAATTGAAATGAATTATTCGTAGCGATGAGCATGCTGTTCTACGTAGTTATCAATTCTATATACAGGGTGTCCCGTTTCAACACTCAGAGCGGAAAATGGCAGATAGACTGGACCAATCTAAAGAGAAATATCGAAAAAAAATTAGGTAAATTCGGTCTAGTTAACGAGTTATTAATTAACAACGATCAGCCATTTACGGAGAGCCAGAAGCTATCGACGGCTTGGGACGTCCCCTTCAATCTCGGTAGTATGTAACGGAGGCAGCAATGGGAGGAGTAATCAACAACAAATAGTAACGCGCAGCGGCACGTAATGCCGTCTATCACTGTTTACTGTGAGTACCTCTCTTTCTTTTTCTTACCCAATAGCATCATGTAGCTTGAGAGATCGATATCGATATCGATAGAGTATCGATAAACTTTGAACTCTAATGATAAACAATCTTTATCGATAAAGAAGGAATAAGTGATCGCGAGAAAATCTTCGAGGATGGGGGGTGAGAACCGCGAGAAGAACGGCACTCTGATCATTCCTTCTTTATCTAATTGTTTCTCGAATGTTTCTTTCGGGGGTGGGGGTGAGAACCGCGAGAAGAACGGCACTCTGGTCATTCCATCTTTATCTAATTGTTTCTCGAATGTTTCTTTCGGGGGTGGGGGAATGAGAGCAGATTATCAGTTAATCGGCCGCGATTAATACGTACACATCGCTCGCGATTAATACATAATTATATTACCACAGAGTGAAAAAAATGGCAAGTTTCACGGCTTCCGAGTACACGGATATGATTATATCATATGGGATTGCGGGAGAAAAAGCTTGTACCGCGGTGCGCATTTATGTGCAGCGCTACCCTAACCGGCGACATCCTTGTAATAGGACTATCTTGGATTGCATACAGCGAAGCAGGGAGACCGGAAGCTTGTTGCCAAATAGACGAGGTGCTAATCGACCGGCTCGTATCGATCTTCAAGCTACAGAAGACATCATCGAAGCTTTTGAAGAAGACCCGAGTAATAGCGTACGTCGCGTTTCCCGTGAGCTTGGGCAATCGCGGTCCACGGTGCACCGTGTTTTAAAGGACAATTTATTGCACCCGTACCATTATCAACGAGTGCAACAACTTTTGCCAGGAGACTCAGAGAAGCGTTTATATTTTTGCGAAGGTATTTCTATTATTTTTAATTAGATGTTTCAATACGTTATTTTTAGGAAATATTAACAAACAAACGGCAAAAAATGTCTACAGGGTTTCTTGCGCAATATCGGCGGAATAATAATTTTCCGGACACAATATTATGGACGGACGAGTCAACTTTCACTCCGAACGGTATTTTTAATACGCATAATTTTGTATTCTGGGCGGAAGAAAATCCACACCTCATACGTGAAGGAGCCTTCCAGTACAGGTGGTCGATAAATGTATGGGCGGGCATAATAGGCAACAAAATTGTAAGTAGTCAATTTAATTTTAATTACTAAAATGAATGAACTTTTTTTTGCGGCTGTAAAAAGTCTCTTTTCATTTCTTTTAACAATTTTCAGATTGGTCCATTCTTTCTTCCGGCTCGATTAGATGGCCAAAAATATTATAATTTTTTAAAATATAATCTTCCCACCTTACTCGAAGATTTACCACTGTGTACAAGAAGGGAATTACTATTCCAGCACGATGGGGCACCCGCGCATTATGCCCGTAAAGTTCGGGATTTATTAAACACTACATATCCGGATAGATGGTTGGGTAGAGGTGGCCCGAATACTTGGCCGCCGCGATCACCTGATCTTAATGTATTAGATTTTTTTTTATGGGGCCACATAAAAAATGAAATCGAGCGCGATCGTGGTAAAACCGAGGCCGAAGTTCGACAGCGAATTATTGAAGCTTTCGAGACAATCACGCCGGATATGACGTATCGTGCAACGCGCGATATTGTTCGAAGGGCCGAACTATGCGTAATAAATAAAGGCCAGCATTTCGAGCAGTTATAATATTAATTTTTGACAGTGGATTAGACCTACCGGGGATACCACTTAAAAAAAAATGCGCCGTGCTATTGACCGCAAGGTGGTGTGGAACGAATAGCATTATATCATTTATTTCACGTGTGCGAGGGAAAAATAATGTAAGAAAGAGAGAAAGAGAGTCAGCGCGAGCATTCAGCGTAAGGTAGTGTCGTAGAAAAAGAGTCGGGGAGAAAGAAATAGAGAAAGAGAGAGCGAAGGTCAGTGCGCGAGCCTCTTGCGTACGGAGGTGTCGCACGGCGAGAAAGAAAGAGAAAGAAAGAGAGAGAAAGAGCTGTAGCGCGCGTCGATCATCCGCCCGTCACTGTTTACACTGAGTAGCTCTTTCTCTCTCTTTCTTTCTCACAGTGCGACACCTCCGTACGCAGGAGGCTCGCGCTGACTCTCTTTCTTTCTTTCTTACACTATTTGTCCCTCGCACGCGTGAAATAAATGATATGATGCTATTGGGTAAGAAAAAAAAAGAGAGGTACTCACAGTAAACAGTGATAGACGGCATTACGTGCCGCTGCGCGTTACTATTTGTTGTTGATTACTCCTCCCATTGCTGCCTCCGTTACATACTACCGAGATTGAAGGGGACGTCCCAAGCCGTCGATAGCTTCTGGCTCTCCGTAAATGGCTGATCGTTGTTAATTAATAACTCGTTAACTAGACCGAATTTACCTAATTTTTTTTCGATATTTCTCTTTAGATTGGTCCAGTCTATCTGCCATTTTCCGCTCTGAGTGTTGAAACGGGACACCCTGTATTATTATTCAAAGCACTACCAATTTTAGATTACATATCCATAAGAAAACTTTACAAAAAAACAGAAAAAAGTTAAATTACAAATGTGTAATAGTTTAAAAAATAAGGAGTTTCTCGTACTTTGAGTAATTTTCAGTACTGTCGACCGCTACAGTTTGATTACTCCAGAATACTCCACCTCTAAATTACATATATAATACATCAATTTAAAGTGCAAAGTATGTACTTTAATTCTAGACTGCCCAATCTTGCCCATTTTAACACACTTTCATTTAATTTCACTTCCTAGCTTGCCAGTTAGTTTTTCAGTTACACACAAATCATAAAATTCAATTTCAACCAAATTCTGCATATCCGATCGGGTTGAAACTTTGCATACTAACGTAATTTTAATAACAATTTAATATTTTATAAAGTTTAAGTTGATTCCGCCATGATGTGAGCCGTAATATTACCACTTAGTATGCAGGCTCTTCGTCAGATAACTGAAGTAGATCCAAATTTTCTTCATTGGTCTCCGATAAACCAATCCAGTTCATTTTTTCTTCTTCCGATTCATCATCAGATTGTGGATCCAGATCTGTGGGAGTAGTGCCCGGAAAAGTAGTGGCACGAACATTTGGATTCAGAAGCAATCTTCTGACTGCTTCGGGTAACGGTAATCGTTTCTTCTTCTGAATTCGGGACTTATGAAACATTGTTGATAACACAGGATCTGACGTATCCATTGCTCTGTGGAATACATCAGTAAGGTTTGCTAAGCGGCTATGCTTCCTAGCTAGAAATAAGAAGTACAAGAACTTTCGGGAGTTTCATTCTAGGAAGCATAGCTGCTTAGCAATCCTTACTGATGTATTCCACAGAGCAATGGATACGTCAGATCCTGTGTTATCAACAATGTTTCATAAGTCCCGAATTCAGAAGAAGAAACGATTACCGTTACCCGAAGCAGTCAGAAGATTGCTTCTGAATCCAAATGTTCGTGCCACTACTTTTCCGGGCACTACTCCCACAGATCTGGATCCACAATCTGATGATGAATCGGAAGAAGAAAAAATGAACTGGATTGGTTTATCGGAGACCAATGAAGAAAATTTGGATCTACTTCAGTTATCTGACGAAGAGCCTGCATACTAAGTGGTAATATTACGGCTCACATCATGGCGGAATCAACTTAAACTTTATAAAATATTAAATTGTTATTAAAATTACGTTAGTATGCAAAGTTTCAACCCGATCGGATATGCAGAAGTTGGTCGGTGACTTTTGGCCAGTTTTTCCGGTCTCCCGGCCCACTGTGCTACCGTCCCGCTGTCGGGCGCTTACAGGCGCGGGATTTTCGATTATATCGCCTTACGTTTCGGCCCGCTAATTCTCGGAAAAGTCGGACGCTCCAACTTTGTCTACAGCTCGGCCAACCTGACATTTGGCCGTCTCGGCCAATCGCCAAAGTATACAAAACATCACAACTTAATTCTAACTTAAAATTCAAATCCAAACATGGGTAGATACATATTCTTATTAGCTAAACAAATTACTTATTTATTCTTTCAAACCACGGTTTCATTTGGTTGACACTCACGACGCCGGAATAAGGTATCTGAGTTATTTGAAATCCGTCAACATCCGAAATATGATATCTGTCATGATCGAGCACACGGTTCACTATATAAAGCCCCTTAAATTTGGGTATTAATTTCTTATTGACGCCGGGTGTAACATCAATATTACGAACCATGACATAATCGCCTTCTTTCTAAGCATGAGCATCTTTCTGCTTACTGTTATAATATGCTTCGTTCGCGCGTTGACTATTTTCCGTGACGCTTGCAGCGGAAACTCTAATCGCGGATAAATCTCTTTCATCGTCATCATACGGATCAAGAAGGATACGGATTTTTAACCGACTTCGAAAAGGAGGAGGTTACTCTATTCAACAGTGGGCGATCTTCCTTTTTTTTTTTTTTTTCTTTTTTTTTTTGTCCGGCCATAACTCCGCAACCGGTTGACCAATCGAAATGAAACCACTTCCAGTTGCTAGGTTTAGGTCTCCCATTGGTCCCGTTTAAAAAATTTTTCCGAAATGTTTATTATTAACAAAGTTATTGCAAAATTAGTGCTTTATTCAGATTTATCGCAATTTCTTTTTGAATGGGATTGATTTATTGTAATGAAAGAAACTATTACTATCTTTTCAGAAATAATTAGCAGATATTAATTATATAAAAAATTTATTAATTGTTGCAAAATAATTTGTTTATTCCTCTATATCTCCTCAACGACTTCACTTATCGGAACCAAACCTTTTCGACTCTTTCGCAAATATTACCCACTCTCTAACGTTATGCGACACATATTCAATTGTTGTTATGTTTAAATTGTTACTGCAAAATTATTTGTTTATTCCTATATATCTCTTCAACGACTTCACCTATCGGAACCGAACCTTTTCGATCCTTTCGCAAATACTGCTCACTTACTAACATTATGCGACACATCTTCAATTGTTGTTATGTTTAAATTGTTACTGCAAAATTATTTGTTTATTCCTCTATATCTCTTCAACGACTTCACCTATCGGAACCAAACCTTTTCGATCCTTTCGCAAATACTGCTCACTTACTAACATTATGCGACACATTCTCAATTGTTGTTATATTTAAATTGTTACTGCAAAATTATTTGTTTATTCCTCTATATCTCTTCAACGACTTCACATATCGGAACCAAACCTTTTCGATCCTTTCGCAAATACTGCTCACTTACTAACATTATGCGACACATTCTCAATTGTTGTTATGTTTAAATTGTTACTGCAAAATTATTTGTTTATTCCTCTATATCTCTCCAACGACTTCACATATCGGAACCAAACCTTTTCGATCCTTTCGCAAATACTGCTCACTTACTAACATTATGCGACACATTCTCAATTGTTGTTATGTTTAAATTGTTACTGCAAAATTATTTGTTTATTCCTCTATATCTCTTCAACGACTTCACATATCGGAACCAAACCTTTTCGATCCTTTTGCAAATATTACCTACATAACTTTATTTCCACATCTTGATCGATTATACACTAAAAAGTATGAAATAAAAAAATTTTTAACAAAAAAAATAGAAACCGACTTCGAAAAAAGCGCTAAAAAGAGTGAAATAATTTTTTATGTATACCGACAATATTCGATTTCATCATTATCATACTCAGAATATTGCAACTTTTTCGGAGGCGACAGAAAATTAATTAACAGTACATTAATAGCCAGAAATTCACGGACATTGATGGATATTTATGTATTAGGCACTTACTCCTTTGTTCGTGAAAATGACCGTGTTGGAATATTTTGTGTCGCCGCCGAAAAAGTTGCAATATTCTGAGTATGATAATGATGAAATCGAATATTGTCGGTATACATAAAAAATTATTTCACTCTTTTCAGCGCTTTTTTCGAAGTCGGTTTCTATTTTTTTTGTTAAAAATTTTTTTTATCCCAAGTTTATCGCTAAGGATTACTTTTACGTCCGAACAAGAAATAAAGTTCCTACCGAGTAAGGCTGCGCTCGTCATTGTTTTGTCAGGTACTACGAAGAAACAAATTTTAGCCGGAACGCTATTGACAAAGGCGGTATGCTCGAAGATACTAGGGATGGGATCAAGTTCAATATGTACTTGCAAAACCAAGTACGTTTCAATAACCAAGTTTCATTTTAGACGTTTCGATTACTACTCAAAAACAAAAGAGTTTCAATGAGTATACTTGGAATGTACTCATTTTATACAAGTAGGTTTCGAACCGTAGAATGATTACCTGTAGGTTCGAAAAAGTACTTGTAAGTACTTCGATTGTCGTAAGATTCGAACCTTTTCCAAGTAGTACTCGAACCCTCAGTAGCTGTCGCGCTATAAACAAGCGAGCGTTGCGCATCGCTCGTTCGCTATGTTCCCTCTCACTCTCACATCGCGACGACCGAAGTACTCATAAAAGGTTCGAATCTACTCGGTCAAGGTTCGAGTATTTTTGTAAGTACCGAGTACTTTACTCAAATACTCACAAAAGGTTCGAACTTTTTTTGTCCAGGTTCGAGTATACTTGAAAGTACTGCATTTTGTTTTGAAGTACTCGTAAAATATTCGAAACTTTTCAGTAAGATTCGAACCTACTTGCAAGATTCTCGACCCCATCCCTAGAAGATACCCAGAATATCGAGCTTTGTTCCGTTAACACCGAAGAAGTTATAATCGTCGTTCTTAACCGACGCGTACGAATTTACCGGAATATAAGTGTTTTTCAGTAAGCTAATCGGCGAGCCTGAATCGACCATAGCTTTACGACGTATTTACAAGTGTTACCTTCCTTATCCAAGATCGTATAATTCACTGACGCTACGTACGGATCCTTTATGTCTGTAGGCTGAATCACATTCGTAGTACTATCGGGTTTCTTCTTCTCCTGCTGACAATCTTTGATGCGATGTGCTGAACTTCCACATCTGTAGCAGAGTCCATCTCCTTGTCGCGCCTTTGTGCACTGCGACGCTAAATGACCGTGTTCTTTACAATTGTAGCAAATCGTATTGCGCCGTGTCTTCGTTGTTTCCTCGCACGATGGTTTTGCCGTCTTCTTCACCTGCGGACCCCGTTCATTTTCTTTCTTCGGACCGGAATACAAACTGATGTTTTCAAACGCCTCGATTAAGGGGGGGGGGGGGGTGTACTGTTAATTCGGCGCAAAAAAGACACTTTTTCAAACATTAATTCACAAGATACGGGCAATGTATTTTACATGGGATGATGACAGTATTATAAAGTAATATTTAAAGAATATTTTCTGAAAATTTCAGCGTAAAATATTAATAACTGAGTCGTTGGCAGCTGATCTCCGAAGACGTGAAAAAAAAAACTTGTTTCGAAGTGACGGTTGTCACTCATCACCTGATCATCTGAAATCAAAAAATGAAATTCATTTTATTAGTTTATGAGTTTCCCCAGGTAACGCTGTCGAGTTTTTTTTTTTTATTGATTTTTCAATTTTTGGTGACACTTGAAAGGAAAAAAACGCGATTTTCGCTCAAAAAATCGACAAATTTTTTACTGTAAAATGAAAAATAACAACAATTTAAAAAAAACTCGACAGCGTTACCGCATGAATTATATAGAGAAGGAGTGCACCAAGTTTGAAAAGGATCGGTGCAATAGATTTCAAACTACAGCCGTAACCGACTTTGAAAACGTGGAGTGTGGGAAAATCACTTTAAAGTTTTGTACATAGAAAAATCCGAATTTTTTTCTTTTCTTCGCTATATACTTACACAGAATCATCGATACCAGGCCCGTACATTGAACAGCTATCACTAAAGATATCCAAAGCATCTTTCTGGTGTAGTCTTCGTTGATTTCGACCTTCTTTAGTTGCCTTCGCAGCTTGTTCCTCCGCACGATTTATTCGTAATCGATCGGTCGCGCGCGCCCATTCGTAACAACTCGGCCCGCTTTTTATTTGCATCTCCTGCATGATTGTCAGCAGAGCAAAACAGCCTTCGTTTAATGTGCATGCTGCCACGTTAGCTGCAATTTCAACAAGAACTGCGATACCACTCACAGATTTTGGAGAAATTTTCCAGATTAATTGATTCAGGCTTCCATTGTTATTTTGGGTAAAGCCGTCGAGACATCGCTGCAGAAGAGCTTCCTTGCCTCCGTTAGTTTAGCTCAAATTGCTCTAAAAATTTGATACAACATTCTTGAGGTGTTGTGCATTCATAAAAAAAATTTAAAAAAAAATGGAAAAAAAATAGTTTCAAGACAGTACCCCCCCCCCCCCCCTTAAGTCAGTCTTTTCTCGAATACGTTGCAAACTAACTTGATTTCGCAGACGTGGATCTGGTACACCATCTATTATATATTCCACCAATTCAGTTTCGTCGATCGGCACTTTATTTGCTAATATTACTTTATCGTGGTAGAACGACGAAAATGCTTCGTGAGGCTGCCACTGTCGCTTCTCGAATTCTCTACGTAACCTAACGTTTCTTGCAACAGTCGAACCGTATTCCATCTTAAATGGTCCGACTTCGAATGAAACCATTCTAACGCACGCCCTTTTAACTTCGAACTTAGCAGAACCTTCGTCCAATTATCATCCAGATGATACGTAACGCGCACAAGTTCTATTTGCTGCGCCCACGTTTGAAATATGTTTTTAGTGCCGTCAAATTCACCGAGAAGATCAGAAATGGATTTGATACTGACACTAGCGACGGATGAACCTCGCGAACCCGTACTTTCACTCGATGAACGACTACTTATTATTTCGTTTTCACGCCGATATAGTTCGAGTTCTCGTCGTAAAATGTCTCTTTTTCTACGTATCATTTCGACTTCTCGTTCAGTCAGATCATCGTGATCATTATTTACCGTACTTGCACCAGCGTTCACAGTTTCATTTCCAACGGTGTTTTTCGCGGAGGTTACGACATTGATGTCTTCTAACTCCCACACATTCGGATCGAATTCCGCCAAACGACTTATTAGTTCGGGTTTTAGGCCCGTAATTGTTAGTCCTCTGGTACGAAGAGCCTCCTTCACCTCATTCACCGTATAATCGTTCGGTGCTTTGGACATTTCGAAATGTGAAACACAGAATACACACAGAAATTCGAACTTTCGAAAACACAGAACCGAGCAAAGGTACACAGAATCGAATCCCACTTCTGAAATATTGTAGGAAGGAAACAGAGGGGGTGATCAGAGATACAGAAAAAAAAAAAAAACAAAGCCACAGAATGTATTAAAAAGGCACTGATTTATTCCCTTCGACTCCTCGGAACAGACTGGCCGCTCGCTACGAAAAGTCTTGGACGAACGTACTGTTACGCGACGGTTCTTTGTCGACGTGAGGGTAATTAGAGATCAATGAAAAATACAAGAGACTTGGAAATCTTAATAGAGTGTAGTTTATTTGTTGAGTTTGAAGCTAGGACTGGCGTTCGGAAGGAGTTTGGAAATAAGGAAATCTCGGAGGAATGGTGGGGACCTTTTAAGGGCTAGGAAAAAGGAAGGTCAAAGTCGTAAAATTAGAGGAATGCACTCGAGGACGGGCGGATGCAGCTGTGCGTGTTTAGGATTTCAGGATTCGTGGAAAGGAGATAAATAACTAATAAAAGGAAAGATAGGAAATGTGTTTGGGTCATATGGCGGTGCTGGCGTAACACCTCCTCCCTTAAAATGAAACATCGTCACAATTAAAACGATGTTTCACCAAATTCTGATAGTGGTACAGATTTATATGAAACGCTTTTCGTTCGGCGTTTGTCGCGATTTCTAGTCGCTGGTAGTTGTACATGTTTTTTAAAAGTACTATCTAATTCTAAGTTAGTTATTCTATCGGAGTCCGTCAAGGCACTAATTTGCAGAGCAGTGGGATGGGTCGATTTAAATACACTAGTACCCATACGTGATACTTGGTTAATACTATCGGTGTTATAACAATTATAGTATATCTTCGTACAAGGTTCTGTAAATTTAAGAATTAATCTATACAGACGAAATCTTACTAATATGTATAAGCTTAACAAACTTAACACTATATATCCTACGTATTTACCACAATGAACAGTGTATTCATAAACTGTATAAGTTCTATGGTGTTGCCCTATAGTTTCGGCCTCTCTCACTAAATCGTTCAACTGTTTAGCATACCGTGAGTATGCATTTGTTGACAATTGACTTTTAGGAATTGTTTGTAAAATATATTCTGGAGCTTCGTTTAATGCTTTTATTCCCTTTTTTAAAGTTGAACTATTGTAAGGTATCTCTGGTATCTTGTATTCATTTTGTATTGATTCGCTATTAAAAGTTGGCATTAAAACTACGTCGTCGGTTGTACCTACGCACTTATGTGATAAGGTGAAAACGCATGGTCTATCTAATGTTACGGTGTGATGGTTTTTATCGCATAAAATGTGCACTTCTGTCGCGTCTTTATTATAATATAGCCAACTGTTCCCGTTTTCCAAACTAGCAAACATTGGAGCAATCAATTTTGCACTTTGAAATTGACAGGGCAATTCTTCTAGGTACTTTGTTGGTTTAAGCCAACTCTTTAAACAAGGATCATGTACATTGATATAAAATTGAGGAGCGTGTCTTTTACAAATGTAAGTCTGAAATAATTTTTTACAATTGCGAAGCGTATTCTGGTCGATTGACGTCGTCATTGTTTTCTCTAAATTTACCATTATGTGCCTATGCGGAGAGTTAATAAAAAAGAGTTTGCCATCTGATTGAACCTTTGGTACGCTGTGAATCCCGTATATTCTATGGGGATTCTTTTCTAACAAGGGGAGGCCACGACATATAATCCTGGATTTTCGATCTCATTGCGTACATTTGATAGAAGGTGGTGAGTTAAAAGACACCCTAAAATATTATCTGCGAATGGCCAGTGGTTTTCTCAAAAAATCGATTTGAATTTTGAAATTTGAAGGTTGTTAAATCGATCCGAATTTTTTTTATATTGTAGGGACTGATGAGAGGAGCAAAAAAAGTTATGTGTGACTTTGTCGATAAACTAATAGTTTTCCTTAAAAAAATTAAAATATGATGCAGGTTACATGAGGAAGTATCGGTTAATTTAAGCCGTATTTCAACCGCCGCAGCAGCTCGGCGTCAAGCGCTTGGTTGACGGCGCAGAGGTCCCGAGATCGATCCCTACTTACACGATTTTTGTTTTTTTTTTTCTAACTTTCATCTTTCTGTTTTTTTTTTAATTCACGTTATTTTTCTTCTACATTCAAGTGTAAAGTCACATTTTATTTTATTTTAAATCATACGGTAAAATTTATAAGAGGCTCACCACCGCCCCCGTCTAAAGACGGTCCTCTTTATAATTTGTCAAGCTGAAAGTAAAATCTTATTATTTTGATCACCACTAAACCAAAAATAAAATAATCATGCATATTTATGTCGAATCTAGTATGTCTTCTTGTACATGTGAATTATTTTTTATTATTATTTTACATTTCTTCCATTTGGTTTTCCCAATGTTATAATTACATTCGAATCTAATGGCACGTGCCTACGAGGTCTTGATTGCTACGTCTAGTTGATAAGTCATTTATTACTTTATTACAGCAAATCTAAACACGTTGGTCAGTACAGCGATGGGGCAAAAGTGCAGCATTTGCCAAATGTTCATGGTGTGCACTGCCTTTTTGTTTCAAATGCTACTTTGATAACTACCATCCTAAAACATGTCTCCAATGTCACCATGAAGACACACTAGATTTGACATAAATATGCATGATTATTTTATTTTTGGTTTGGTGGTGGTCACAATAAGAAGATTTTACTTTCAGCTTGACAAATTATAAAGAGGACCGTCTTTAGACGGGGGCGGTGGTGGGCCTCTTATAAATTTTACCGTATGATTTAAAATAAAATAAAATGTGACTTTACACTTGAATGTAGAAGAAAAATAACGTGAATTAAAAAAAAAACAGAAAGATGAAAGTTAGAAAAAAAAAAAAAAAAAATCGCGTAAGTAGGGATCGATCTCGGGACCTCTGCGCCGTCAACCAAGCGCTTGCCGCCGAGCTGCTGCGGCGGTTGAAATACGGCTTAAATTAACCGATACTTCCTCATGTAACCTGCATCATATTTTAATTTTTTTAAGGAAAACTATTAGTTTATCGACAAAGTCACACATAACTTTTTTTGCTCCTCTCGTCAGTCCTTACAATATAAACAAAATTCGGATCGATTTAACAACCTTCAAATTTCAAAATTCAAATCGATTTTTTGAGAAAACCACTGGCCATTCGCAGATAATATTTTAGGGTGTCTTTTAACTCACCACCTTCTATCAAATGTACGCAATGAGATCGAAAATCCAGGATTATATGTCGTGGCCTCCCCTTGTAAGATAGGAATGATGATAGAGCAGATCAAACGATTTTTAACTATTGCTAAGCTTATCTCGCTTACACTAAGGTATTCGAAAAAATTCGATTCGTGTGGCTCCAAAACCATGCTATCGGCCCCCTTATCGAAGTTTTTCTTCCCTCCTCGGTGTCCTCCTAATGGCTCATCGTGGTGTTCTTTTATTATTCGTTGCCTATCTTCCTTCGGTGGAATATTCACGTTTTTGAGATGAACAACGAATTTATTACTATGGTTTTTGGTTATTTTCCGTATCCGGTCTAAAGTCTGCGGTAAATCTAAATTATTAATTTCGGCTAACTCTTGCGCTACTATATGAATAGTCGGGTGAATAGGATTTTCTTCCCGAGTGATGCACTCTCCTATAGAAATTTTCGGTTTCCCGTATGTCAACAGTGTGCTACGTTTTCCGTCCTCGTCAACTACTTCTGTCGCTATATCTTCCGTTATACCCTTATTCGGTTCGCACTGTATATGAAAATTAAGATTTTCTCTATCTCCCTCGGGCATAGGATCATCTGTTATAGCCATGTTAGTGTGAATAGTTTCCATAAGTAACACCGGGTTACGAGAAAGTGCATCCGCATTTGTATTTTGTGTCCCTTTTTAGGCACGACCGCAGGGAGTTCCTTATGCTCTCGATCGAGCAAAAAGTGTAACGGACGATTATCTCCGAAACTATTCGAGATATCCAAAAACCCTTTTGGATCTTTATGTTTCATAACAAGATCTAAATGTCCGTATGTATGTGTGTGTGTGTGTGTGTGTGTGTGTGTGTGTGTGTGTGTGTGTGTATGTGTGTATGTGTGTATCCACTCTAGCGTCTAAACGGCTGAACGGATCGGAGTAAAATTTACACGAAAAATCCAGTTACACCCGATGAGGATCCACTAACAATTTCGATTCGATCCGACTTCCGGTTTCAAAATGGCGGGCATTTTAAATATTAAAAAATTCATAAAAAATCTGTTATAAAAGCAAAACAATTAAAACTTTGCACAAATATGTAAAATAGTGGCAACTAATAACATGAATTTTTTCAAAATTTTTCAGCGAAACAGTACAAAATGGCGGACTAGTAAAAATTTGTATCTACTCTAGCGCCTAAACGGCTGAACGGATAAGGCTGAAATTTATACGAAAAATCCAGTTCTTCCAAACATAGATCCACTAACAATTTCGAATTGATTCAACTTCCGGTTTCAAAATGGCGGTCATTTTAAACATTAAAAAATTCATAAAAAATTCTCTATAATAGGCAAACAATTCAAACTTTGCAAAAGTATGTAAAATAGTGATAACTAATAACGTAATTTTTTTCAAAATTTTTCAGGGAAGCAATACAACCAGAACGAAAAAACATTTTTTTTTTTTATGACCAGAAACGAGTTTTAATGTAATCGGTATTTTTAAAAAAATTATCCCGACGGCCAGATAGCGATAGTCAAACGGCCGCAATCAGCTATCCTGTACTCTCATAAGAACAGGGATAGGCGAGCGCAGCGAGCCGACTTCCTGTACGAATCATTACCGCGGTCGTGCCTAATACGAAACAGCAAGGCTGTTTCGTTCGGGGGCCCCAGCCCCCCTATAGCTGGTTTATATATAATCTCGTAATCATACTCTTCTAACATTATGCGCCATCTCATTAATCGACTAGATGGGTCCTTATTATTGAACAGCCATCGCAATGGCTGATGATCCGTTACGATCATAAAACGTCTTCCATAAAGATACGGCCTAAAGTGCTTAATACTCCAAACTATAGCTAATAACTCTTTTTCCGTGGTACTATAATTTTGTTCTGCCGAATTAAGCGTTCTGCTTGTATAGGCACACGGCTTATCCTTTCCTATAGGGCCTTGCGATAAAACTGCTCCAATTGCATAATTACTCGCGTCCGTCGTTAAAACAAAAGGTTTTTTACAATCTGGATAGCTGAGAATTGGAGGCTCACATAAACTCCTTTTTAATGTTTCAAAACTTTTACGCTCTTCGGAGCCAAAAATAAAATCTTTTCCTTTAGTTAATAATAAATTCAATGGTTTGGCAATTAGGCTAAAATTTGGCACGAACCTTCGGTAATAACCGGCTAGGCCTAGAAACTGTTTTATTTGTTTAGGCGTTTTTGGTTCGGGAAACTTCAATACTGCCTTGCACTTATCTGCATTTGGCTTAACTCCGTCTGGTGTTATCACGTGTCCAAGATATTGCAATTCTGGTTTGATATACTCACATTTATCCGGCTGTAATTGAAGACCTGTTTCCCGTAGTCGTTGTAAAAATCGTTTGAGCCTATTATTATGTTCCTCCAATGTCTCTCCATATACAATTACGTCATCTAAATAAACGAAGCAGCATTCTCCTATCAGGCCACGCAGCGCATTATCCATCATCCGTTGGAACGTTGCGGGTGCGTTCTTCAGACCAAAGGGCATCCTCAGATACTCAAAGTGTCCTTGGCAGGTAGAAAAGGCAGTTTTTTCCCTGGAATTTTCTTCTAAAGGGATTTGATGGAATCCCGAGGTTAAATCAAATGCAGAAAAATATCGAGCTTTTCCAAGTTTTTCGAGTATCTCTTCTATATTCGGTAATGGATAGGCGTCCTGTCTCGTTAATTCGTTGATCTTTCTAAAATCTATTACGATCCTCCATTTCTTCTTACCTGAGGCATCGGTTTTCTTCGGGACTACCCAAAGCGGTGAATTATATGGCGAGTTTGACGGTTGTATAATACCTTTTTCTAACATCTCGCCGGTTTGCTTCTGTACTTCTTCTTTGTGCGCTTCCGGATATCGATATTGTTTCTGGTTTATGATTTTATTTTCGGTCAGCTCGATTTTATGGTTTGTTAACTTAGTGGAAGGAAGAGGATCTCCCGGCAGAGTATATACGTCGGAATAGGCAGAGATGATTTCCCAAATACTCTGTCTATCCTTATTACCGATATGACTTAACCTAGTATTATCAAGTAATGCTTTAATTCTATCAGGGTTCTGTAAATCCGGTTCTATGTTTAATATAGAATTATTTTTCAACTTATCTCGAAATATTATTACCCTACGTTTTACATCTACTAAAGCATTTTCTTTCTCCAAAAAGGGGCAACCAATTATCCCGTCCGTTTGAATTGGAAATTCATCTGGAACTATCATGAATATATGTTCTTTATCGCGTAAAGGAAAAACACATTCTTCCGTTAAGTGAATCGGTGTCGCGGCGATTCCAACTATACTATTGTGACGTTTTCGCGTCTTTAAACCTAAACTCGCTGATTTTTTTTAAATATTGACACTTGCTCCCGTGTCGGCTATAAATCTTAACTCGGATCCGTTTACTCCTCGAAGTATAAGCTCGGCTCCTGGATTTCGTTTTCCGCTAGTAAAATAAACTGGATTGGCGGTACTCTTTGTTTTCGGCTGATCTTGTAAATTCGGCGACGGAGTAAATTGTCGCGGTTGTACATTATGTGACGGATTATAATATTGTCGAGGTTGTACATTATATGACGGATTATAATATTGACGAGGTGGTAAATTAAATGACGGATTATATTGTCGAGGTGGTACATTAATAAATTGTTGCAACGGTTCTCTTGGCGCGTAAGATGCAGTCGCGTACATTTGCTGATTCGCGGGTGATCGTACAAAAGATGTTTCTTCTAATCGCGGTTGTATTTTTAATTGTTCCGTCCTTTTTGCCATTAAGTCGTCCCGTTCGAGCTCCAAAGCGATATTTTGTGCTTCGCGGAGGTTTATCGGTCTGTGAGCACGTACCGCGATACGTAGCGACTCATTTAAACCCCGAATGTACTGGGAGAGCCCGTGCTTTTCTTCATCGGCAAGGGTATATCTCTTATGCACCGTCTCCGTCGAGGAATCGTTAGTAACGGCGCGCCTAACGTTTAATTGGGCATTTAAAAATCGTCTATTGTATTCTAATATGGTATCCCGTTCCTGAGTGCAAAGGCTTCTATCAATCCTTGCGCTATCCAAAGTTTTATTCTCGCCGAAATATAGTCTTAGTGTTTGTTTAAGGTCGTCAATACTCCTTAAATCCGCGCCGTCCAAACTACGTAGTGCCTTTCCTTTTAATTTTTGTACTTTGACCAATCGGATGAAGGGATTGTGTTGATCTTCTCTAATTTCTCGTAATACGCCTTGAAGATCGAAAATAAAAGTCTCAACAGAAATATTTTCTCCATCGAACGCCGGAACAAATTTCAATTTTTCTAATAAAAATTTCATCCCGTGATTTAATCTTTGATTACCAGATGACTCATCATCTGTCAGAACATCGTCTCTATCCGCGATCTTATCCTCAGATGGGTGAGTGTCGGCGTTTCTGTTAGTCGTGTTCTGTGACCGATTTTGGTTGTTTTGGGAGGCATTCATCGTATTTAATGCTCTCATTATATTTTGGAGCATTTCTACCATTAAGTTTTGATTATCGTTCGCGTTTGCTGAACCGTTACTACCGGATTCTGCCATTATTTCCTCAGAATAATTGACACAACTTTCTTCTGTGCTTGATGAGCTTTTATATTCGTTAACCTATTCTCGATATGTTGTGAACGAGTATGACATGAAGTTGCAAGAACTTACTGTATTATATGCAGTAGCTTCTTATTGTCTGGATTTCAATCTTCTGCCTCGGCTGAAGTGTCTCGATGCTGTTCCTCGGAGCACGCACTGTATTTTCACGATCCCGATCCGCTGCCACCAATTTGTTACGCGACGGTTCTTTGTCGACGTGAGGGTAATTAGAGATCAATGAAAAATACAAGAGACTTGGAAATCTTAATAGAGTGTAGTTTATTCGTTGAGTTTGAAGCTAGGACTGGCGTTCGGAAGGAGTTTGGAAATAAGGAAACCTCGGAGGAATGGTGGGGACCTTTTAAGGGCTAGGAAAAAGGAAGGACAAAGTCGTAAAATTAGAGGAATGCACTCGAGGACGGGCGGATGCAGCTGTGCGTGTTTAGGATTTCAGGATTCGTGGAAAGGAGATAAATAACTAATAAAAGGAAAGATAGGAAATGTGTTTGGGTCATATGGCGGTGCTGGCGTAACAGTACGTCCCCCTACCGTCCCGCTGTCGGGCGCTTACAGGCGCGGGATTTTCGATTATATCGCCTTACGTTTCGGCCCGCTAATTCTAGGAAAAGTCGGACGCTCCGACTTTGTCTACACTCTAATTGTTGACATGAACGTAAATGCGGTTGCGCTGGTCCTTGTTCACACATTTTGCCAACAATCATGTTAGCTATACAACGACCAACTTTATCTGTAGTTTTATCCACTGGCACCCAAATATTATTTTCACCGATGACAATTCGAATTTCCTGAATGACTTCATAGTAACAGTTTGATAAATAATTTTTCTTGAGCGTTGATTCATCGGGAATTGTCTCACCAGTATACTTTTTAAGAAACCTTAAAATGTGGAATTATCTAAACATTTCCATGGTATATTAGCAGCCACTATTGCTTTACACATATCAGCATAAAAATTACTCTTCTTCGAAGCAGCATTAGGTAAATTACATCGTGCATCAACAGTTGCCGAATTTTCTTCACTATTTCTCCTATGCGAAGCAGTATTTTTATGCTGTGTTAATTGTGATTTTCGTTCACAAAGAATCTAAAGTACAGTAATATCGAAGAACATAATGAATTAACATTTATAATTGATATGATTAATTCATAAATAAAGAAATAATAATAAAGTAAAACATAGATTAGTGTACATGAAAATATAGATTAGCATTTCGATAACATACCTCCTTATGACATACGTCGCAAATAACTTTATCCCCATTGATTATAAAATACTTATCTGCAACTTCAGATATCCATTTCTTTATCACAGCTAATTGTTTAACAGATTTAGGCATTTTTCCGCAATTGAAACATTCTACTAGAAGCGTTAGAACGAAACTGGCTGAGTTGTAATATTGACATATAAAGTCAGTGTTTACAGATTTCAAGGACATTACTGTTTCGTGCGAGAATTATACATACAGTCAAATCTCCTTATTCACGGTTCCGTTATTCGCGTTTCCAGTATTCGCGGATTGAAAAATTACAACCACTTTTTGTATTCGCGGCTAAAAATTTCTTTATTCGCGGACCCAAAACTAACGATACATATTATATTTTTATAATAATATGTATTTTTTTACCAGTTACCTATCAAAACAAACAAGTAGGCATCAAATTATTTATAAACAGATCAATCTTATTGTCGCTAAGCCGAAAATCTTTTGTCAAAAGCCGCCGCCGCCGGGTTACTCGTGCCGCTATGGCTTTTGATAAAAGACGATCGGTGCCGAATCTCTTGTTTAATTGTTTCGAATTGTCATTTGTCGCAATAATTCCGAGTAAGTAACACGTGTTTATTCTGCTTTGTTTGCAATTAAAAGGAAAGGAAAAAAGAAAAAAAGCAAAGGAAAAGAAAGCAAAGGAAAATTAGTTGCTATGAGGAAAAAAGTGGTGTTGCCGCTTAAAATAAAAATAGAAATGCTGGACCGTTTACGGCATGGCGAGTCGTTTGCATCTATAGCACGTTCCTTTAATATTAATGAATCAACTGTACGATCCATCAAGAAATCCGAAGATAAAATAAGGAATTCGACAGCTTCAACCTCACTATCGGAAAAAATTGTTCGTGATCCAGCAGTTGAGAAAATGGAAGTTGCGTTATCATTATGGATTGAAGACCGTAACCAGAAAAGAGTGCCCCTAAGTGGTCCTATAATCCGTGAGAAGGCAAAGAGAAGCGTCTTTACGCACAGTTTAAAGAACCTGGTGACGAACGTACAGTTGGAGGATTTCAAGCATCGAAAGGTTGGTTCAATAAATTCAAGGTGCGACAATCACTGCACAGCATCAAAATTGTTGGAGAAGCTGCTTCGGCAGACACTGCAGCAGCAGCAAGATTTCCAGAAGAATTTTTAAAGTTAATTGCTGATGGTGGATATAAACCTGAACAAGTGTTTAATGCAGACGAAACTGCCCTGTTTTGGAAAAGAATGCCAAACAAAACTTTTATATCCAAAAGTGAAAAGTCCGCCTCTGGTTTTAAAGCAGCAAAAGATAGAATTACACTTCTGCTCTGTTCTAATGCATCAGGAGATTGTTTAATTAAGCCACTAATGCTTTACAGATCGTTAAATCCTCGTGCTTTGAAAAATAAAAACAAGGATAACTTACCAGTGTTTTGGCGTTCAAACAAGAAAGCGTGGGTTACAAGTGTCATTTTCTGTGACTGGTTCCGGAATTGTTTTGTTCCTGAAGTTGAAACTTACATAAAGAAAAATAATTTAGACTTTAAGGCTGTTTTAGTTTTGGACAATGCTCCAGGTCACCCTCGTGAGCTTGAAACTATGCATCCAAATATAAAAGTGATATTTTTGCCTCCTAATACGACGGCTTTACTCCAACCTATGGACCAAGGAATAATCCAGGCCTTTAAGCTTTATTACATTAGACGAACTTTTAAAATCATACTGGACAGCATGGAATATAATCTTGATATGAATGTTATGCAATGCTGGAAAAATTTCGACATATCAAAGTGCATTGTTAACATAAAATAATCGTTGCAAGAACTGAAACCATACACATTGAAATCATGCTGGAACAAACTGTGGCCTGATCTAACTGTCGGTAATGGTGAAGAATCTGTGCAAATTCAAACATTAACTGAAAACATTGCTCAAGTTGCGGATGGAATAGGACGAGATGGCTTTGAACAGATAGAATTAAGTGACATTCAAGAGTTGCTTGAATCACAAGATGAAGATTTGACTGAAACCGACTTGGAGGAAATGTTAAATCCCGATTTCATCGAAGAAGAAGCTTCAACGAGCACTGAAAAGGAGACATTAAACTTAAAAAACCTAAGTGAAGGTTTACGGATGTCAAATGAGCTTTGTGATTTCTTCATAAAAATTGATCCGTCTATGGAAAGAAGTCTTGTTTTTAAAAGGCAAATTATTAATGCCACAGCTGAATATCAATCCGAATTGAACAATCTTTTAAAAGCGGCAAAACAAGAAAAAATTACTAAATTCTTTAAACCATTGCACAGTGGGCCAGAAGACGACTAAAAGTGACCAAAATTCAAGATTTCATCGTAATTGTATGAAACTTGGTATTTAAGAGTTTCTGAAGTCACTTATGACGAATCTGATATAAAAACAAAAAAATAAATATGGCGGACCCGAACAGTTGCTAAAAAATTATTTAAATAAGATTTTCTCATATTTAATTATACATAAATTCTTCGACTGACAGTTGAAACTCATCTAAGTGCATAAAAGTTTGTAGAAGACCTGTGTTGTCGTTCTCTTTGTCCAAATCCGTGCCTACACTATCATCATCGTCTTCATTCGAACTAGTACAGCTCCTTACATTTATTTCCGGAACAGCTAGCAAATATCTTACTTCTTGTGGAATGGACAGACATTTTTGTTGGTTAAGACGTGAATGAAGATTCAAAGTGGATATTACAACATCTGATGTATCCATCAATCTATAGAAAACGTCTGTCAAAGTTATTGCGCGATTCATTTTTTTACAATGATATTCCCGGTATTTTTTGAAATGTTTATTACGAGCTTCACTAGCTTCTTTGCCGAACATTCCGACAGGTAAAATGCTCAAACTTATTATATCTGCACCGTGAATAAGAATCTTATGTAGTGTTGCAGGCATAGGATACCATGAATAGTTTGCAACATACATTTCAGCTGTCTGGAAACAAAGTTGTTCAAAATTACGCGAATTGATTGGAAGGTGGAGGGATATGGCGATTAAAATGGTTTTAAAGTTCTTTAACAGCTGACAGTTTAAACCAAGACATTCAGCAAGAATTTCAGGACTTTCGAAAGCTCTACGAGCAGTATTACCGTCATTGCTAGAGCCAGAATCCCCTGGTTTTGGTTTATCTACTATCAGCTGAAGTCTTTTCCACAAAATGTCTTGAACTTCTCGTTTTCTTGCATGAACATCAGCTTTATTTTTGTTACCTTTAACTTGCCAGACTTTAAGATTTATTCTATAGGAAATATGAAGACAAGTTTCTAAAATTCTTATCCATGCGTGCAATGGACTTATTCTGTACATAAGCGCATTAACATTGGGCAAAAAGACACCGCCGCTTGTTTTGTTAGACAGATCATTAAAGGTTCGAGGTGTTGCATGGCAAATTGGGCATGTTTGCATTGACTTTGTGCCAGTTATAACGTTTAATACCTTTCCGTTTATTAAAGTTAGGAATAAGGAAAAATGAATTTCTATACGATGAGTATCATCTAGTTCAACTTCTAGTACTTGTAACTGATTGATTTGCTCCTCTATATTTTGTTTTTGACTGAGAATAACAGATTCCGATTCTTTAATACACTAGTCAAAAAAATTAAAGGAACAAGAAAATTCCTAAAATTTTTAGGTCATATTCAAATGATTGTATCTCAGCCACAAATGATCGTAGAGGAAAATTAAGCAAACCATTTTGAAGCTTAAGCTCTCTAGTTTTTGATCTTAGCCTTCAAAAAATTTTTTTACCTTTTGTTATTTATAAAACAGAAGAAAAATCACGAAAGAAAAATTTGAAATTTTTTTTTCCTTTTTCGCGAAGCTGCACAGTCGGGGATAAAAATTCTTGAATGATGTCGCAATAAGATTCTTTTTACACGTTTTTTCCTCTTTAAGTAGTGTCGCAAAGTTACTAGCAGTTAAAGCGAAAAGGACACTTTTTATTTTGAATGTCAATATGTCATGAAAAAATCACCATACAGAAATTTGAAGGGCATTTCTGAAAAGTGAAAAGTGTACGCTTTATGGTGGAATAATTAATTTTTTATTAGGAATCTTTTTTTGACGTAAGATATTGGTGCAAAAAGACGTCAAAAAATAACGTTTGTTCCTTAAATGACAAAAGTTTCGATATCTTTGCAAAAAATCATCACACCTAATGTGTTGAGGTGTTTTTTTTAAGTTCATGGTGTCCACAAAAAGTGTGCAAAACTTTAAGGTTCTCTGAACGTTTGTTCCCTGTGGCCCGAATGATCAAACTTCGAAGTTTAGTTCAAAATGGGTGTGGAACGTCATTAATGTCTCCAACCATAATTTATTCATTTCTTAGGTGAAAAAATTGTTTCTCGATATACTCCGCTGCTATTCCTGAGCCGTTATTGTTGTTTAAAGATGTTAAAAAAAAAAATTGTGTGTGTGTGTGTGTGTGTGTGTGTGCGCGCGCGCGTGCGTGTCGTATCATGGCCTGGGAAAGTTGGTTCCAAATGCGAAGAAGCGCTATTTCCAATTCTTCAAAACCAAATACAAAAAAACCAATATCCAACCAATATCCACCAATATCTTACGTCAAAAAAAAATTCCTAATAAAAAATTAATTATTCCACCATAAAGCGTATACTTTTCACTTTTCAGAAATGCCCTTCAAATTTCTGTATGGTGATTTTTTCATGACATATTGACATTCAAAATAAAAAGTGTCCTTTTCGCTTTAACTGCTCGTAACTTTGCGACAAATCATCGTACAGATATCGACCGAAGCTCAAATTAAATAGGAAAAAACATGTAAAAAGAATCTTATTGCGACATCATTCAAGAATTTTTATCCCCGACTGTGCAGCTTCGCGAAAAAGGAAAAAAAAATTTTTCTTTCGTGATTTTTCTTCTGTTTCATAAATAACAAAAGGTAAAAAAAATTTTTGAAGGCTAAGATCAAAAACTAGAGACCTTGAGCTTCAAAATGGTTTGTTTAATTTTCCTCTACGATCATTTGTGGCTGAGATACAATCATTTGAATATGACCTAAAAATTTTAGGAATTTTCTTGTTCCTTTAATTTTTTTGACTAGTGTAGTTTGAAGCTTTATCGGTCGACAAAATCTCGGAGACTGTGATGCTCTATTATTCCATAAAATATCGTTTTTTTGGCTTAATAGGCGGAGAGGAATCAACGTAGTGGCAAATAAGTTGCCATCGCTTACGTTCGAATCAAGTTTATTGGACTTATAGCCCTGCTTATATTCTGAATGTCCTGAACTGCCATCGAAGCCCCAGGAACAAAGTAATACAGCTTCGATTACTCTACTATTTGTATTCTCCATATTTTGTAATATGACTTCTCGTTGCAATTTTATCAATCTTTCGGAAGTATGGTTTGATAAGGCTTGCAATGAGACTTCAACTTCAGTTTCCTCAATTGAAATTGCTTCTTTTGGTGGTCTACATACGTCTTTGGCCTCGCGAACTTTATTATAGGGTGGCCAAACATTTGCTCCACATTCTTTCATCTCAAAACGCATATTCATGTACACATTCTTAGAAATACAGTTATCTAAGAGAAATGCTAGAGCTTCTTCGGGTTTTTTTTTAATAACTGGAATCATTGGTGCATCCAACAATTTCCTAACTTTTCTTGGTTGTTCCGGACTCTTAGATATTTGGCTAATAACAGCGTACATATCTTTATCTCCAGAACGTTTAGCTGCATAACGACATGCTTGTAGTAGTCTTTGTGGGTCATGCTTAAGATTTTCGCTGATAATTGCAGCCTCTCGTCTTTTCGATCGATGTGACTTATTTTCAAATGTCAAGGAAGGACGACCTGGTCCTGAAGAAGAAGAACATTGTTGACCCTTACTAGTAATTTTAATATTCGGAACTAAAAACTCAGATTCTAGCCAACTAGAATTTTTTTTTTCAAACTTTTCCTCAATTCTACATGTTTCTTGAAATTTTTTATTGCGTTTACATCTTAAAGTCGAAAAAGCAACTTTTAAACGTTGCAAATCCGTTGAACAAGCATCTTTCAGGAGAATATTTAATTCTTTTAAAATATAGTTTAAAGCTTGGGATAGATCTCCTTTAGGAGGAATCTTCTCAAGTATCTGCCACTTCGTAAACTTAACCATTATTAATTGGTGATCCTTTCAAAACTTACTTTCAAATGTGGTTTAATGCTTAAAGGGTATTCAAAGTTTAGTGTTAAAAATGTTGTATTGTTAAGTATTCCTAAAAAAATGACGTACACCTTACATCAAACTATCATCGCTTTGTGTTGCGAAAGAAAAGAACGGATCAGATCGAGCGTTTTCGGGAGCGCAGTTTGTGAAGAGTCGTGGAAGACTCAGAAACAAAGTATTATCGGACCCGACCAGCTAGAAGTGTAAGCTCTCGCGTACGCATATAAAGACAGTCAGGTGCAGATGGCATGAGTGACGAAACAATAGAGCGTGAACGTAGAATGAAGGCGTAGGTCCGCTGTACATGAGGATAGCGCCGTAGAAGAAAGACAGAAAAGAGACACCCTTCTTATAAGACACTCTGTATGAATCTTGAATGAACATCGCATCGTATAGAAATATGTGAAATGAGTGACAAGACTATTTCAAGTGAGTGACAAGTACCATTTCCTTTGAGTGACTGATAGACAAAAATTACGATATAATGTTTTGAACAAATAATAATTATTCATGAAACTATAATAAATGATCGTTTGTGCATATTTGTCCTGTATTCGGCCAGAAAGGATCTGGATCTACGTCTTACAGTCCAGTCTGGCCGTATACGTAAGGCCTCTCGTAAATAGGATTTATTTAAATTGTACAGCAAAAGTAGCAAAAAGTAGCAGAATTATTTTAAAGTCTGCATTACATACAATACATTCAACTTTTATTTTCCTTTGTAGCAGGTGGAAAGTCGGGGAAAGGTGAATTGAAAGTATGTATGTATGTATGTTTTAATGAGTCCCCAAAGGGGTTCCATGGACCTCCGTTTCCTCTCCTCTATCTTCTCCTACTTCCCTCTCCCTTTCGGCCCTTTCCTTCTCCCTTTCTTCTATCTCTTTCTCCCTTCTCTCTCTCCTCTTCAACAGCTCTTTCATCCATTCCTCCCCTCTCCCTTCCTCGCCTAAAATCTCCTTTACTCTATCCTCCCACACCCCCTCCGTTCCTTCCATCCTCCCACAAAACTCCCATATATGTTCCCAAGTCTCTTCCGTCTCCTCACACAATCTACATTTCTTTCTCTCATCTTTCTCCCAATACCAAGCCTCCCTTAACTCACTCCCCAATCTAAACCTCGCCATTCTCCTCCATCTGTTCTCCCCCCATCCCTCCTTCAAATATTTCGGAATTCCCTCCGTCCTAACCTCCTTATACCATTTTTGAAATCTCGAGTTTTCTATTCTTTCTCTCCTTTCCCTCTCCTGGTTTTTTATATCCCTCTCTTCCATATCATTCCATATCCACTCACTTCTCCCCCCTTCCTCTTCTTCTCCCCCACCCCTCTCTAGAAAGAAATTTCTTCTTTCTGCCTCCCACCTGGAGCCTCCTTCCCCTGTTTCCTCCCTCTCTTTCATCTCTTTCCAGCATTCCCTTGCAATCTCGCTCCCTTTCCCATCCTCTAGTCTTCTCTCAAAATCCCATGCTCTTTTTCCCGCCCTTCCCCTCATTTTCACTCTCTTGCATTCCTCCCTCAATAAATATCCCGGTGTTCTCCAGTCCACTCCCAAAACCCATCTACAATACCTTTCCTGCAAAGCCTCCACCTTTCCTCTTTCTTTCCACCCCCATATCTCCGCTGCATACGCCTGTACCGGCCAGACCAACCTGTCCCACATCCACATGCGCTTTTCCCAATCCTTCCCGAAGACCCTTTTTCCAATTCCCCACACTTGTCTCATCGCTGCACTCGCCTTCCTCCCTCTTTCCCTTATGTGTGCATCCATGCTCCCATTCCTCGACAGTATGCATCCCAGGTAACTAAACTCCTTCACTTCTTCTATCTCTTCATTCTTCCAGACCCAATTCATCACTTTCTTCCTTCCCCCTCCTTTCCTGAATCTCATCACCTTCGTTTTTCCCACATTCACCACCAGCCGTTTCCTGTCCACATAACCTTCCATCTTCCTCAACATCTCCACCAGTCTTTCTTCCTTCTCCGCCATCAACACCACGTCATCTGCGTACAATAGGGAGCACACCCTTCTTCCCCCTATCTTTACCCCCCAACCCTCATTCTCCTCACTCATCTCCTCCTCCAGGTCAGCCAGCAAAATATTGAACAGCAGAGGGCTCAGCGGGCACCCCTGTCTGAGACCCCTCCCCGTCCAAAATTCTTCCCCTATCTCCCCCCCCACTTTCACCTTGTTCCTCGTCTCCCTATACATTTCCGCGATTCCCCTCCTTAACTTCCCGCTCACCCCTCTTTTCCTCATCACCTCCCACAGTACCTCCCTATCCACAGAGTCGAATGCTGCCTTAAAATCTATAAACACCACCACTAGTTTCCCTTTCGGCCTGCTGATCTGCCTGTTTATTACATAGTTCATTACATACACATTGTCTATTGTCCCCATACCATCTCTAAAACCCGCCTGATTGTGTGGCACCAATTTCTTCTCCTCCATTTCCTTTTTCAACCTCCTGGCTAATATCGCCGCATACACTTTATACAGGGTCGGCATTAACGTTATTCCTCTGTACTCATTCACCTCCCTCCCTTCTCCCTTCTTTACAATTGGCACTATCAGTCCATCCTTCCAGCTATCCGGCCAAGACTCTCCTCTCCACACCCTATCGCAGACTCCTCTTGTCCACTCTATCATCCTCCCCCCTCCATTCTTCCACACCTCGTTTCCTATTCCATCTTCTCCTGGTGCCTTACCATCCTTCAACTTCCCCACTACTCCTGCCACTTCTGTCCATGTTATCCCATTATCTTCCTCTTCCTCTTCCTCTTCTTCTCCTACTCCGATTCTTCCTCTTCCTGTAATTCTCTCCTCCGATCCATCCAACAACTTCACAAAGTGTCCCTTCCACTCTTCCATCTTAATACTTCCATCCACCCTTTTCCTCTTCTTTCTACCTCTGTTAATAATCTCCCACACCCTATTTTCGGTCCTTGCCTCTTCTACCTCCTTCTCAAATCTTTCTTTCTCCTCCTTCTTTTTCCTTTCACACATCTCTTTATATTCTCTCTTTTCTCTCTTATACTCCTCCTTCCCTCCTACCCCCTTTCTCCACTTCCTTAACTCCCCTTTGACCGCCTTCTTCTTCTTCACGCATTCCCCATCCCACCACCCTCTTTTCTTGTGTTCCATACTTATTCCTTTCCTTCCCTCTTCTATCGCTCTCCCAAATTCCCTCATACCCTTATTCAGCCCTACTTCCCCCTCCCCCTCTACCTCCCCTTCCCTCTCTATTTCCGTCCACCTGATCCCCTCCCTGAACTTCTCCTTCAACTCACTCGACCACACTATCCTTCCCACATCCCCTAGTCTCCTCTTCTCTCTTCTCCTTGTCATTCCTCTTCCCCTTAACGCAACTACCACCGGGTGGTGATCAGAATCCACCTTTTCTTCAACTCTCATCTCTACCGCTCTTTCCCTTGCCTCGTTATCTCCTATCACATAGTCAATTACCGATTTTCCTCTTCCTCCTACGTACGTATATTCTCCATCCTCATCCCCCTCCATGTTTCCATTCCAGATCGACCACCCGGTTCCTTCTATAAAATTTAGCAACTTTCTTCCATCTTTATTTATTTTCTTGTCTTTCGACCTTCTTCTTTCCTCTTCTTCCATCTCCTCTCCCCAGAAACCTCCTCCCTTTTCTCCTGTCCTTGCGTTAAAATCCCCCCCTATTAACATATTCGTCCCCCCCCTCCCATCACTCGTCTTCTCTCTTAACATCCTCAATTTATTTTCCATGTCTTCCTTTATGTATATTCCCACGATGTCCCAGTTCTCCCTCCCTACCTTGATCTTACCCTCTATCCATCCTTCTACTTCTCCGTTCACCATGTTAACCTCTTCCGTCTCTTTCTCCAAACTAAGCTCCCGCCTTATCCCCATCAACATCCCTCCCATCTCTCTCCCTTTCTTATTTCTCTTCTTCGCCAGTTGTACCTTCCACACATAATCCTTCGACAACTTGTCCTTTACATACTTCCACGCTTTCTTTCCCATCCAGGTCTCTATCAGGATCATCACATCCCACTCCTCTAGTTCTTTCCAGAAATCCCTGTCTTTTCCTGCTAATCCTGCCACATTCCAGAAAGCCACCTTCACTCTCCTCTCCTCTTCCTCTTCTCCGTCTCCTTCTTCTTGCCTCCCCTTCCTCTCTCCCCACCTCCACTCACTTCTCTTCTCTTCCCCTGCTAATCATTCTCTCGGCCACCCTCTCCATTCCTCTTGCTCCGAGGAACCTTCCCTTCTCTCCTCCACTTCCACCACCTCCATTCTCACTACCTCTCCCTCCTCCTCTCCCCCCTCATTCTCCCTGCCCTTGTCCCTGCCACTACCTCCGCTTATCTCTTCCTTCTTTTTATCCCTTTTTCTTTCTTCACCTTCTTTCACCTCCTCCCAACTTCTCCCTTGCATATCCAACAGCTTCTGTTCCTCTTCATTCCATTTCCACATCCTCCCCTCTATCCATAGTTTGCCGTACCCTGTTCTCACCCTCCTCCCCCTCCATCTCTCTTCCCCTGCCGTTTTTTCGATAAACCACCTCATCCTTCTCTCTTTCCACGTCAGATCTTCTTCAATTCTCTCTTTCCTTCCCCTTAACGCCCTCTTTTTCTCCATCACCGTCCTCTTCTGTTCTTTAGTCGCTAACTTCGCCCATAGCCATCCACCTCCATTATTATTATTGTCCCTCTTTAATTCCCTTATCTCCAGCACCTCTGCGTCCGCCCCTATGTCCTTGAACACCCTCATCAACTCCTCCTTCTCCCTTCCTTTTTCCATCTTTAACCCTTTCACAATGATGTTTCTTTTCCTCTCCTCCCTTTCCTTCAACTCCAGTGACCATTCCAATCCTTTGACCTTATCCGCTAAGTCTCCTTCTTCCCTCTGCCCTTCCTTTTTATTCTTCTCTGTTATTTCTCTCTTTTCCCCCCCCCCTCCTGTCTCGCCTTTCCTCTCTCCACCTCCTTCAACTTCTCCTCCACTAAAGCCCCCATTTTCTCCTTCATATCTCTCCATCCATCTTCCCACGTTTTCTCCCTCTCCCTAAGTATCTCTTTCTCTTCTTTCATCTGCCTCCTAAATTCTCTGCCTTGTTGTCCTATCACTCTTTTAATTCCTTCTCCCTGCTCATCCCACCTCCTCTCCCACTCCTTCTTTTGCTCTTCCATCTTCTTCCTCCACAACTCCTCACGTTCGTCCAGCCTCCTCATCATCCTACTCTCCTGCTCCCCCATCCTCTTCCGTATCCCTTCCTCGTGCTCCTCCATCCTCTTCCATATGGACTCTTCCCTCTCCTCCCACCTCTTCTCGATTCTTTCTAATTGCTCTTCCACCCTCTCCTTTATCCCTTCCATAAGCTGATCCACTTTCTCCATCAGCATCTCCACTACCGATCCTTCCTCTTTGCTCCCGCCCTCATTCCTCTTATTTATTACCTCTTCCGACTCCGTATTTCCATTCCTGTCTCCTTTACTCTCTTCTCTCCTCTCTCTACTCCCTCCTTCTCCTTTATCTTCCTCCTCTTCCTCTCCCTTTCCCGCTCTACTATTACTCCTACTCCTACCTTTCTCCCTGTTCATGATCTCTTCCCTACCCGGTCTACCTCTCCTTTTCCCACCTGCCTCTCTCCTTCCCGCCGCCTCTCTCTCACTTTCTTCGCGCTCTATTGATGTTTTCTCTCGTTCAGCCATCTGTTTGTTTACCCTTCTATTGCTGTGCCCTTGCCTCTCCTCTACTCTACTTATACTTTCTCTCCTTTTCCTAACCTCCCGACACTCCCTATTCCTTTTTCTTCCTCTCCCACACTCCCTTCTCCTTCCTCCACCCACTATTATTCTCCTCTACTTCCACTGCACCTTCTGCCCCCTTCCTAAACTCCCTCTACACTCTTCTGACACCTTAAAATACTTTTCAAAACACCGCACTACTTTCACACGCCTGCTCACCTCAACTCCGGAAACGGAAGTCAGGTGAATTGAAAGTGAACATTCTTATAGAAACGATTGTAGTACGATAGTAAAAGTGTTAAATATTACAGTTTGTTATTAATTTCCTCAACTTATTTGTCATATTTTGAATTAATAAATATCTAGCTATAAGTACATAACAATAGAACTCTATAAATTAAGCCTACATTGATGAATATATTAATATTATATGAAATGATCATATGAGTAAATTCAATGTGTTTTTCAACTTTACACCAGTATCGATGGAAAAGGAATTGTTGTATCAACCTAATATTTTATTTATGTGTACTTTAACTATTCCGGAATATAATGGAAATTTTTCTTTAGCTTAATTTTCAAGTTCGTTTTTGGACACTTTTAGTCGTCTTCTGGCCCACTGTGCATTGTCTTCGCCTAATAATAATAAAAATTAATATTGTTAAAAAATCTCTCATTAAATTGCTTTTATTATAATATATTTTTTATTTTGTAACCTTGGAACGCATCCCCTATAATCACATACAAATTACCTTTCCGTATTCACGGTTTCTATATTCGCGGCATATTTACAGAACGTATCCCCCGCGAATAACGAGCTTTGACTGTATATGATTCAAATCATATAACGGTTTACATATGCGCACACGTATGTAGAATTAAATGCAAAATATGTCAAAAAACTGCAATATATGCAATAAATATGCAATATGCAAAATATGCAAAAAAAAATGATACTTTTTAGAACCTGGTAATGGTGAAATGAATTTCTGTCAAAAACCATAACTTTATTTATTTCCTATAAACATATGCATTTGCATAAAGATCCGCTGTCTAGATATAAGAATCAATATTCGTTACCGAATGACTACGGTGATGTAGCGCTATTGAGTAGAATATTGTTTCGAAATTCTTTTCGAAATTCTATTTAAAATAGACACTTTCGTGGTAGCGATTCTGTACAATCACTATATTCAATGTGAATGTGTTAGCTAGGTAAGACCTATCTATGGAAGGAACGATGGAGAAGTTTCACGAACATTTACGTTCTGCTACGGTTAACTGCGTGTACATTGAAAAAATGTAAATATATATCGTACGATAGCTCGACTGTTCTCAATATTCCTTCAGTGATGAACTTCGGCCATCAAGAACTACGAAATTCGTTCTAATACATTTACACTTTTACTACATTTATATTTATTCTCTAAACTAACACATTTCAAGTGCAAATTTGTTTCCCCCACTTAGTAATATTATACTGTCGGTTAATACTTGCCGTCGGTTAATACTTGCCGATAACTTTCTCTATATCGATTTCGATATAGAGAAAGAAATCGAAAGGTACAAGTACTAACTATCGATTCGATCGATAAGTAGATCAACACATCAAAGCAATTATCGCCGCGTGAAATGTCGCACGCGTCGTACAAATCTACCGTGCAAATGTACCGACGTAAATGTTACGTCCCGTAACCCACAGACGACTCCAAAGTACTCCGATAGATGTCTCATCCTCTTTCCTAATTCTCGAAACCACTCAAATATCACCCTATAACAATATATAGAACTCCTAAACTACCTGACCATAGCGTCTGGGGTAGGGTCCGCCTGCATCAGCCCCACTGATGAGTCTGCAGTCGGACCCAAGACGAAACGCACTTTCCTTTCCCTTTCCTTTTCTAACACCAAACCATCTCCTCAACACCACCATTTCCAAAGGAGTTTCTTCGGAGGACGAATCCGTTACGCGTCCTGAGGCCAATGGAATCCGGCACGTAACAGTTGTAACAGGAGATAAAAACCACCTCTCAACGTCAGAAATCTAAACTTCTAATTACAAAGCGACAATCGCCGAATTAATAGGAAATCGGCGCACAGGCAAGAGACCGAAAATGCGAGAAGGAAGACCGGTCTCGCATTCGAATTTCCCTCGTCGTGACGCACGACAAAGGCCAATCATGAAGCGAAAAAGATCACGCGACGATCACCGATCGATAACTCCCCACTCCGATCGACATGCGTGAGCCACGTTTTTCCGGGACTCTGCTCTCGCCTTGCGTACAGTTTAGATCTCGTAAATTTTGTATTGTATTTCTTAAAATTTGTAAAACGTAAAGTTTAATATATCCTTCGAAGATTTTAAGCATATTGTACTGGATAATCGAATACTTGTAAAAGACGACTGGAAGAGTCGATTTTCGACGAAATAAACGAATTGTCTTCTGCGGAGAATACGAATAAATTGTCAAGTAAGTTGTAAAATCTCCCTCTTGCCTGGGAATATAAAAGTATCATAGTCTATTTCTTTATTAACTTCCTAACCTAACCTATATCTATATATTTCGGGTCCTCCAACTATCCCTCCATGAGGTAATATCATGCTCGTTTGTCGATTTGTCGAATAAAAATCGACTGGCGTCCAACT
The DNA here is from genome assembly GCA_916049575.1 of Ancistrocerus nigricornis. Classification (NCBI taxonomy): domain Eukaryota; kingdom Metazoa; phylum Arthropoda; class Insecta; order Hymenoptera; family Vespidae; genus Ancistrocerus; species Ancistrocerus nigricornis. The sequence goes on along the minus strand of OU696667.1, from coordinate 17,813,488 downwards.
AGTAAAATCACTTTTGTCTTATTAAATTTATTAATATTTTTTATGAGCCCTGGCAGCCCTTGACCCAGGCCGCGCCAGGTGTAGGCTTCTAGAATATTTTATTATCGTCGATCCGTGTATCTCGCCCGTCTGTCGTCGAGATATGCGTAATCGTCAAATTTTATTTAACAATTAACGTAAATCATGAGAGCCTGTCTCACAGTAAATTATTTCATGGTCCGTAATTGACAGTACTCGGATATATGAGGAGCGCCAAAATCACGGTCTTGTTACTGTGGGGATCATTTCGCGAATTATATAGATCACGATAGAAAGGTCCGCTTCTCGGTCCTCTACGATCCCTCAGTCATCACGTAGACTTTCTTTCATAAGCAGCATACGACTGCCTAACGATTGTATGTGAAGTAACATTTAAAGTATTGTTTTCCTTGAATTGTCTTCTATTGGTATTCGGAAATGTGTAAAGTTTATCGACGAAAAACGATACGTAAGCTTCGAGCAAACCGTGTCAAGTGACCTATGAGCAAACCGTCTCAGGCACTAAAGAACTTGCGTAGGCGCGTCAAACCGACGAGTCGTGAAACAAGCCGCTTCACGGCACAGATCGATATCCTAAAATCATAACTCCGTCGTTCCAATAACAAACAATAATCAAAGAAAAAATATTTGTTTGGCGTTCGTTCAGGTCGTGTTTGGAAAAAGAGGTTAATATAAACTTTTAATTTTTGAAAAAATGAAGTAAAATAACATACGAATTTATGTAGATGGATGTACTACAGTTAAAAGTGGATTATTTTATTATCCAACGTTTCGGCCATATGTTCATGGCCCTCTTCAAAGGAGCAAAAACAAATACGTTTAATCAGTAATACATCATCCTTAATCAAATTCTGAAATTCAAAGAAAGGACGATGTAAAAATTGATTAAAACAAATTAATAAAACATATACAGTACTGGTGAAATGTAAGTTATTAGACTACTTACATGATATTCTGATAGAGGAAGGGCTTTTCTTTAAAAAATATATTAATCTACATGTTGAAGTGCGAAGTTATAAACCTTGGAAATTAATGTGAAATCACTTGGCTGAATATGTAATAAAAGCCATTATAGATGTGAACTCCGTGATGTTCTCACTAAGAGGTACGGTGCACGAGTGAGGAAGGTTATTAGGCAACTGATCAGTTTTTTTCTTGTATACATATTTTTGAAAAGTCCGTGAGGTGGTGGATAGAAACGATTAAGCGTACCGGTGATTTTAATATTTTGAAACCTCCCGCAGCACTAAACCGTGCTGGAGAGGGGGTAAGAATCTACATTGGATGCTAGTGTGGCTACGTTGGCCAATCGTGAGCATGAAACTTTGTCGTAATGAAACTAAGCTGCGCGCCAACATTTGAACATATTTGCGTTCCAAGATAAAATAAACCATACAGAAAATTAATTTGAAATGAAATTTAGATACGAGGTATCATAAGAAACCTACGATTCAAACGAACAGTTTGATGATGTTGGTAAAATAATCATTTACCTCATTATTCTCTGTACGAGTGTTTACGGTGTTATTTAATAATATATGGAACGTTTCTGCTATTCTCCTTTTTCTTGTATCACTTTCGTGATGGAGAATATTTATGTTGTTAAGATCAAATGTATGACCAGTGTCCATAAAATGATTGACAACATCCGTGTGATGGTTATGTGGATGTGTTATACTTAGTTTATGTTGGTTTATACGACTCGACAGGTATTGGCCAGTTTCACCCACATAGCATTTTTGACAATTGTTGCAATTGAATTTGTATACAACATTCGGTGTTTTGTCAATATTAGGTTTGTCTTTAGTAGATTTAAATATTGTTCTTAGACTGTAATGCGAGTTGTGTGTAATATGGTAATCATATTGTCTAAAAATGTGACAAATACTTTGGCTGAGACCCGGAACGTACGGTATGACACCCATGTTTAACCATGAGCGTTCACCCATACTCTCACGTTTCTGAAGCCTTTTGATTTTACATTCAACGGGATGGTACAATTCATGTATCCTCTGTTTGATGATATTGTCAATGAAGTTAACCGGATAACTATTGTTTAATAAAGTGTCTTTGATTAATTTTAAGTTGTCAGTTCGGTAGGTAATATCAGATAATTATACCGCTCTATCCACCAGACCTTTAATTAATGCTATTTTGTTCATGGTAGGGTGTACCGAATGAAAGTTCAAGTATCTACCCGACCACGTTTTTTTATGGAACCAGTTACAAATTATTTTATTGTCGATACGGGTGAGTAAAATGTCTAAAAAACTGATTTTATTGTCGATTTCTTCCTCAAAAGTGAATTGTAACCTCTGGTTGTAGGAATTAAAAACTGTGAGAATAATGTCAAGCGTGCCCCTAGGAATAGCCGTTATGATGTCATCGACATATCTTTTAAAGAACGGGAGGTTAAAAGGTAACTTATTTAAACAAAAATCTTGTAATTGTTCCATGACAAGTTCTGAGAGTACTGGTGATAATGGAGAGCCCATAGGGCTGCCGAAAATCTGTTTATAGGTTATGTTATTGAACGTGAAAGTGGTGGCATCCATAACAAATTTAATAGCATCTATGAAAGAGGTTTGTGAAATTTTTGTATGGATTTTAATTTTGTCCCAGTTCTTCTTAATAGCCGCTATTACTAATTTTATAGGGATGTTTGTGAAGAGCGCGGTGACATCCAGAGATATCAAGTAGTGATTATCAGGTAAGGATACTCCGTCGATGAATTCTTTAAATTGCCAACTATCTTTCACAAAATGTTCATTGTTACCTGTTATCTTTTGCAGAATGTCAGACAAGAACCTTGCCAACTTGTAAGTCGGTCCATTGATACTGGATACTATAATTCTTCAAGGAGTGTTCTCCTTATGGATCTTAGGAAGTCCATAAGCTCTAGGAGTGACTGCGTTATGGATTTTCAGATGTTTACTTAAATGCTCATCAATGTACCCTTTTCTTAACCAGTTGTCTATAATTAGATTGTTCTTCTTCTGAAAAGTGAAAGTATTGTCAGTACGTACTACGGTGTAAGTGCTATTGTCATTTAACATATCTTGTATACTATTGTAATAATCCTGTTTGTTGGCTAATACAGTGATATTACCTTTATCAGCTTTAGTGATGATTATGTCATCATGTTCTTTAATAAACCTTTTGGTTTCATTTACTGCTGCTGTAATACTCAAATGTATCGGATTTAAAGTGTGATAATGCTTGATAAAATTGTACAAGACATTGATAGTTTTAAACCTTGCTTCTTTTCTGATATCAGTTCGTAATTTCTCTACGTTATGTTCTAACTCTACTAGAAATTTTAATATCCATTGTTTAATGTTAAAATTCATGAAATTGTGTTTAGGTCCTAGAGCTAGGATGCATTTAACTCTAGGAGGGATATGTGTCTCGGTTAGATTACGTATCCATTTATCAGTTTGAATATTGTCAAAGAAGTTAAGGTTGCTATCAAGGTTTCTTATGTTGTTAAATTTTCTAATACATTTATCTTTTATAATAGTGAAATTTTTGTTAAACAGTGCGTACTGAGTTCTGATGAAGGGTAGAACTAGATTATCAGGAAGAGACATTCTAATTAAGAATTCATTGTCTTCAATTCTGCGTTTTAATGTAACAATTGTATGGTGCAAATCTGATATTTCTAAATTGAGTAAGTTCTTTTTGAACTTGTCAAATATTCTATTAAGCTTAGTGAGAGTTATATTGTAATAAGTCTATTGTAAGTTTTTTATTATTGATGTGTGAAGGGAAAATTTTATGTTTCCTGTATGATAACAATAAACATTTTTGATTAGATAATCTGGCAAGTTTTTGGAGATCCTTAGACCACTTCTTCAATAGTGTAACGTAACGCTTGGGTATCATAGATTAAAATAATTAAAATTAAAAAGAATAGAAATAGAAATAGGCAAGCTAGGATAGTCGATTAATCGGACAATAGAGCATAGGTAATATAAGAAACGGGAGGCAGGCCAAATTTAGATTTCGAAAAGTCGTCAACAAGAAAGAAATGGTAGAAGAAATTGAGACGGTTAGAAACGAGGAAGCCCGAGCGGTGACGGCGCGTGCCGATGTCGATCGGCAAGTTCAGGGCCGAGCGAGGCCAGCGGCGCGCGGCGGAAGGTGCACACAGGGGGGACCCAATTAGAAAATAAAAATTCGAATCTCTCGAGATGAGGAAAGAGTGGGAAGAGCCCTTTATATAGCGAAGGAACGCATAGCTCCAGACCTCGAGAGTTTCTCAGAGTTCAAAAAGTTATAGTGTTGCGGTAAATCTTAAATTTCGGAGTGTGCAGAAAGTGTTTGATTTAAAATCATTTAGACGCGTGTGTCGGCGCCAGGGCAATCAAAAGCGAGGTAGCTGTTGATCCAATTAGGAAACAAAAGCGTGACATCGTTACAAAGTCTCTTCAGATAAGTGTCAACAAATCTTGTATACATCCTAAATCCCGGTAATATAAGACATAGGCTAAGTGTATGCGTGAGCGGCGTATATGAGATGGTGTATGTGCGTGTGAAAATCGAGAGCGACGAAATATCAACAAACCCGGGAGCGATCAGCTGTTCGAGCGCCGATAATAACAAAGGCATTAAAAGGCTTTGAATAAACGCAATTAAAGGGATATTTCGCGGAATTCATTTCATTTTCTTCCCACTTTCCACTGCCAGTCCTCAAAAGACCGAACGAGGAGAAAAAGTAGCGTACCGATAAAAAGGTAAGAAAGGCGATACGTTATAATTGGCGCCCAACGTGGGGCTGGCAGTTGCGAAAAGTGTTGAAAAGGGTTGAAAAGTGTTGAAAAGTGTTGAAAAGTGCAAAGAAAAACCATGGCGGACAAAGAATCGCGTAGCACGGTGTCGGAGACGGGGATAGGTACGCTCGAAACAAGTGAGCACCATGAGTTCACCTTCTCGGTGCCTCCAGCGGTGAGTACGCGAAGAAGTGCGACACTCGCGGAGGAACTAACGGACGCCGGAGCTGAAGAAATGATTCGGGGGCCACAGCCACGTCAAGAGGAGGTCATATTGGAAGAGACGACAACAGAAGAGGACGACAGGAATCCTCCACAAAGCAACGTATCGATGGCCGAGGTCTTGGAGGCGATCAAGGAAATGGGCCTTCAGTGCGAAAGGATCAACTTAAAGATCGATCGAAAGGTGAGGGAATTGGAAAAGAAGATGGAAGAAAAATTCGATGACTGGTCAGACGCAATGGCAAGAAACATTTCGAAGACATTGGAAGGGCATACGGAGACTGTGCGCATCGTCCTCGGCCCGGTAAAAAGGGCGATCGAAGAACTAGGTAGGAGGGTCACTGAGAACGAAAACATCGTCGACGAGGTAGCAAGGAGCTTCCGGGACACACGGAATACCGTGGACGACTATCGCAGGGAAATGGAGACACTGCGAAGAAGCATCGAGGAAGTAAGGAACTCACGGGAAATGCATCCGGAAATATCAAGGGAGGCGCACGCCGGGACACAGTCGAATATTCGGGAGATGGCACTGAGAAGAACGCCACCGAACTTTGATGGATCAGGACGGGAGAGGCCGATGAAATACCTCCGAGAAATTGAGAATTACTGCCAAGCAGCACGTATCCACGATAGCGAATTTAAGTTCGTGGTGGAACAAAGCCTCACACGCACAGCAAGGGACTGGTGGAATATCGTGGAGGGAAGAATAAGGACCTTCGACGGATTCGCGCACAAATTTACGGAGCGTTTTTGGAGTCGAGAGCAGCAAGTGCGAATTCGGAGGCACCTAAACAACGGATTTTACGAAGAACGAGCCAACACGACGAGAGTCGAATACGCGTCGCGACTTTGCGCGAGTGCATACGACCTTACACCGCGTATTAGCGAAGAAGAAGTCGTGGAAGCACTAGCGGCACACTTCACCCCGGAAATCCGGGACGAAATCCTCCTAAAAGGGGTGACGAACGTGGAAGGGTTGATAAGAATCCTCGAGAGACACGATCTGAAGCGAGCGGTAAACGCTCAGCGGGGAACACCGGCACCAGCGATGAACGCCGCTCCAAGAAGATTCGGGGGACAAGCGTTCAACGCACCGCCGACGAGTCACTCCACGCCGGTAGCAAACCGAGGAGGAAATAATATTCCGAATCCGAGACGAGAAGGAGAGAGAGGATAGCCAGCGAGACCCCCGCAGGTGAATGCGATGGTCAACGAAACAAGTGCCATGGAACAAGCAACCAAACCCAGCACGGCGGAGGCGCATATCATCCCGACATCGCAGTGGGGAAACGCCGAAGTGTCGTACCGCACCTAGAGACAAGGCACACCGGCGACTGTACGACACGAAGAGCAAAAACGGAAACAACTAGAGGAAGGGGTGTGCGAGAGAAAGAGTGCGCGCCAGAAATTCATCTGGTGACGCGAGAGGAAAAAGAAGACGGAGATAGAGACAGGCACGTAAACACGAGAGGGCAATGCCCGATAATCACAATAAACATCGAAGGAAGGGAAATTAAAGCACTAGTGGATACGGGAAGCGAAGTGACGTGTATCGCCGAAGAGAAATATGAAGAAAATAAAAACAGCTGGGGAAAATGTCCCACGCTACCGACGAAGACGATGAGAGTGGTAGGCGCGACGGGAAGAAAGTCGGCATTAATTAAAAAGCAAATAATGGCAAAAACAACAATTGGGAGTATCGAGACGGAGTTAACGTTTTTAGTCATACCGAGTTTAGTGAGACCGTGCATCCTGGGAGTGGACAGTCTGACACATCTGAACGGCCATATCGAAATGAGAAAGGGAGTGGTAAGGATAAGCGACGGAGAAAAGGAAGACGAGGTGCAGGTGGAGAGCGTGGAGGAGTCGAAGGGCGAGAGGAGAGTAGAAGTAATAGAAGAGTTCGGGGGGACGGGCCCAAAGCGTGGCGTCCCAGAGGCGAACTCGAGAGAAGAGGAGAGGCGAAGGAAGAGGGAGGAGATAAAGGAAAAGGCGGAGGAGTGTCAGGGACTTACCACGAAGGAGAAGGAGAGTTTTCAGGATTTATTATGGCAATTTAAGGATGTGTTTAGCGACCGACCTGGGAGGATGTGGGTGTACGAACATAAGCTTGAAGTAAGTGATGAGACGGCGTACATACACCGGTCATACCCGATTCCGATGGCGTATCGGGAAAGAGTAAACAAGGAAATCGAGAAAATGATGGAGCAGGGCGTGATACAGAGGTCAAACAGCCCATACATCAATCCGCTAGTGACGGTAATTAAGAAAGACGGAAGTATAAGACTGTGCCTGGATGCGCGACAACTTAACAAAATACTGCTGCCGGACCACGAGTGCCCAGTACAGTTGGAAACGCTTTTCCAACAATGTGGACGGGCGAAGGTCATGTCCAGCCTCGACATGGTAAGCAGTTTCTGGCAAGTTCCCTTAACGCCTGAATCGCGAAAATACACGGCATTCTTACATAACGAACAATGCTACGAGTTCCGAGTCACACCCTTCGGATTAAAAACAAGCAGCGCAAGCTTGATAAGGTGACTCGCACACGTACTAAAGGGATTAGGAGACAGGATCCTCAATTTCGTGGACGACATTCTGTGCGTATCCGAAAACACGCAAGAACACCTGGAGAACTTACGGAAGTTATTCGAGAGGCTACGCGAAATGAAGGTAACATTGAACTTAAGAAAATCGAAGTTTTTCCGACAAGAAGTCGACTTTTTGGGACACGTTCTGACCACGGAAGGAATACGTCCGCAAATCGAGAAGACGGAGGTTATACGGAAATATCCACTGCCGAAAAACAGCAAGCAACTCCGCGGATTTTTGGGACTGATAAACTTCTATACCAAATTCACGAACAAACACGCGAAGGAAATTACGCCGCTTCTCGGGATGCTCAAGAAAGGGAACAAATGGGAGTGGACGGAGGAAAGAAAAAGCGCGTTCGAAAAAGTGAAAACACTTTTCTTGGAAACCGTCGTCTTGAGGCACCCCGATCCTCGGAGGCCGTTCTATCTGCATACGGACGCGAGTGAATTTGCGTTAGGAGCGGAGCTGGCGCAAAAGGACGAACAAGGACATATGGGAGTCGTAGCGTTCGCCAGCAGGACACTAAAGGGAGCGGAGGTGAGGTATTACACCACTGAAAAGGAGCTCCTCGCGATCGTGTGGGCGTTGCAAAAGTTTCGATCATATCTTATTGGAACAAAGGTCATAATAAGGACAGACCATAAGGGATTAACGTTCCTCAAAACATGCAGATTCACGAGTGCGAGACTAATGCGATGGGCTATCGCAATACAAGAGTACGATATCGATATCGAATACTGCCCGGGAAAAGAAAATAAAGCCGCAGACACGTTAAGCCGAATCCCGTGCGAGGAGGGCGAGACGCGGGAGGGAGATGTCATAATAGCGAGCATCCTTGCCGAGAGACCGTCATCGACGCTGGCCAAAGATTTCGAGGACATGGCGAATAAACAAAAGAAAGACGAACGTTTAAACGGGATACGAACGGCGTTAGAAAAACTACAGAGCGCGCAAAATGACAAATACAGTCTGTTCCAAAATCTGCTGTACAAACAATGTGGGCGAAATATATGGAAACTCGTAATACCGGAGGAAATGGAGGAAACGCTCATCGAAGATTGCCATCGAACATACGGCCACGTAGGAACGCACAAATGCTACAAAATAATCTCCGAAGATCTATTTGTTCCGAAACTGCTGAAGAAAATAGCGAGAACTATCAAAACGTGCGATATATGCCAAAGAAGTAAGGTAGCAAACCAGGAGAGTTACGCGGCAATGCAGAATATCGTGATGGAAGGACCGCACGAGCTTCTCTCGATAGATTTTTATGGCCCGCTACCGACCACCAAGGGAGGTTATAAACACATACTCGCAACAATAGACGCGTTTAGCAAGTACGTCGCGCTATATCCTCTGCGGAAAGCGGACGCCGCCGCGACAATTAGAAGCATTTTTGGACACTACATCCCGAACCATGGAAAACCGAAGAGGATTCAGTTCGATCACGGGACACAGTTTACATCAAAAAAATGGCTAGCGAAATTAAAACAAGAAGACATACAGCCGGTGTTCTCGTCCATCAGGCACCCACAAGGAAACATCGTGGAGCGAGTAAATAGAGAACTCGGCCGATTTTTTCGAACTTTCCTGGGAGAAAAACATACAAATTGGAAGGAATGGCTACCCATCGTGGAAAAATGTGTAAACGAGGTTCACCACGAGACAACCGAGTTGACACCGATCGAGCTCCACAAAGGAGAGAAACCACCAAGGGCATGGACGGCGTGGATACCAGGACACGAGAAAAACAAGGAACCGCCATGGAAGGAGAAACTGATGCTCGCACGGGAAAGAATACGAACAAAAGGAAAGAAGAGAGCGGATAGATTCAACAAAACACATAAGCTCACGGAGTTCAAAGTAGGAGATTGGGTGCTGGTAAAGGCTTGTAATGTGTCCGATCCGGCGAACAAAAAGATCGCGAAATTCCTCGCGCTCTACGAAGGGCCATACGTCCTCGAGAATCAAATCGGAGCGGCAACGTTCATTATAAGAGACCCGACGACCGGGAAGGAGCGGGGGAGATTTCATGCGAATAACATGAAAGTTTACCACCGCAAGGAAGATCTAAGGAGGAACGATGGCGACGAAAAGGCAACGAGTAAGAAAGAGACAACAACAACGAGTAAGAAAGACAAGGAGAAGACGATCGAGAAACCTCCAACGGCCAAAATCCCGCGGGAAGAGATGACCGCTAAGAACAATAATAAAGTCAAAATTAGCCAAAAGGAGGGAGGAATCGAAGCTGAAGATCCCACAGTTCGATACAGTTTACGGAAGCGAACGCAACGAGCAAATTGAAAGTTAACGAGCGACAAAGAAAACGGCAAGGATGTCGGTGATAAGATTTTTGGAGAACCGTCAGCGAGGTGGGAGAGCGGAATGGCCATGGGTACCATTTAAAGTGGGAGCCATCCCGAGAAGCATCCCTCTACGACATGACAGTGAAAAGTTGAAACGAACCCAGGCAGGAAAGGTCGTGAGAGTGATCACCCCCCGACGAGTGGCGGTACGGACAAAAGGGGACGAAATCGTATATGAAAGGTTACAGCCAGCATTAGAACGACACATACGCAAGCCGGGAAGCATGACGCCAATTCCAAGACTCCTGCTGAAACCAGGAACGCCGTGCCTCACATTGTATCACGGACGGGTAGAACGAGGGCAGGTAGAGTGCGTGGGCGCAACACGATGCTGCGTGTTCTTGATAGACACTTGCCAAGTGGTAAGAAGGGGACACGCCGCCGTTTATTTTATGCCGCACCGGCTAACAACCCTCAGGGCATTAGCTCTCCTGATCGCGCTCCGCGATGTAACACCGATGGGAGGAAGGCGATGGTCGGTGCGAGAGGTGCAGTACGCGGAGGAAAGAATCTTGGGAAAGAAAATTGTAATGGACCTCCGAACAACTGAGGGAGAGGAGGAAGAAGACATCCCGATCAAGGCGGTCGTGGGAGTACGCTAGGATGGAATCCTCGTCAACGTCGGCAACGCACTCCAAAGGCAAGTGCAGCGGTGGAGGATTGCAGAGGAGGACTGGGAGGAAGACTCCGACACAGAATAAGAACCGAAGTAGAAAATAAAATAAATTTAATTTTATAGATAAAAATTAAAATTATTATGGGGGGACATTGTAACGTAACGCTTGGGTATCATAGGTTAAAATAATTAAAATTAAAAGGAATAGAAATAGAAATAGGCAAGCTAGGATAGTCGATTAATCGGACAATAGAGCATAGGTAATATAAGAAACGGGAGGCAGGCTAAATTTAGATTTCGAAAAGTCGTCAACAAGAAAGAAATGGTAGAAGAAATTGAGACGGTTAGAAACGAGGAAGCCCGAGCGGTGACGGCGCGTGCCGATGTCGATCGGCAAGTTCAGGGCCGAGGGAGGCCAGCGGCGCGCGGCGGAAGATGCACACAGGGGGGACCCAATTAGAAAATAAAAATTCGAATCTCTCGAGATGAGGAAAGAGTGGGAAGAGCCCTTTATATAGCGAAGGGACGCATAGCTCCAGACCCCGAGAGTTTCTCAGAGTTCAAAAAGTTATAGTGTTGCGGTAAATCTTAAATTTCGGAGTGTGCAGAAAGTGTTTGATTTAAAATCATTTAGACGCGTGTGTCGGCGCCAGGGCAATCAAAAGCGAGGTAGCTGTTGATCCAATTAGGAAACAAAAGCGTGACATCGTTACAAAGTCTCCTCAGATAAGTGTCAACAATTCTTGTATACATCCTAAATCCCGGTAATATAAGACATAGGCTAAGTGTATGTGTGAGCGGCATATATGAGAGGGTGTATGTGCGTGTGAAAATCGAGAGCGACGAAATATCAACAAACCCGGGAGCGATCAGCTGTTCGAGCGCCGATAATAACAAAGGCATTAAAAGGCTTTGAATAAACGCAATTAAAGGGATATTTCGCGGAATTCATTTCATTTTCTTCCCACTTTCCACTGCCAGTCCTCAAAAGACCGAACGAGGAGAAAAAGTAGCGTACCGATAAAAAGGTAAGAAAGGCGATACGTTACAATAGATATACTTTTTCTGCCCCAAAGTTATTTGCAACAAAGTTATATAAAGAATTATTCTGATTTAAAAAGTTTAAGTTTACGTTAGAGTTCGCCATAGTTTAATACAACCAAGTTTTTATTAATGTTTCGACCGATACTGTTAATCAAAGAAAAAATATTTGTTTGGCGTTCGTTCAGGTCGTGTTTGGAAAAAGAGGTTAATATAAACTTTTAATTTTTGAAAAAATGAAGTAAAATAACATACGAATTTATGTAGATGGATGTACTACAGTTAAAAGTGGATTATTTTACCATCCAACGTTTCGGCCATATGTTCATGGCCCTCTTCAAAGGAGCAAAAACAAATACGTTTAATCAGTAATACATCATCCTTAATCAAATTCTGAAATTCAAAGAAAGGACGATGTAAAAATTGATTAAAACAAATTAATAAATTGTTTACTATCAATGTCTTGTACAATTTTATCAAGCATTATCACACTTTAAATCCGATACATTTGAGTATTACAGCAGCAGTAAATGAAACCAAAAGGTTTATTAAAGAACATGATGACATAATCATCACTAAAGCTGATAAAGGTAATATCACTGTATTAGCCAACAAACAGGATTATTACAATAGTATACAAGATATGTTAAATGACAATAGCACTTACACCGTAGTACGTACTGACAATACTTTCACTTTTCAGAAGAAGAACAATCTAATTATAGACAACTGGTTAAGAAAAGGGTACATTGATGAGCATTTAAGTAAACATCTGAAAATCCATAACGCAGTCACTCCTAGAGCTTATGGACTTCCTAAGATCCATAAGGAGAACACTCCTTGAAGAATTATAGTATCCAGTATCAATGGACCGACTTACAAGTTGGCAAGGTTCTTGTCTGACATTCTGCAAAAGATAACAGGTAACAATGAACATTTTGTGAAAGATAGTTGGCAATTTAAAGAATTCATCGACGGAGTATCCTTACCTGATAATCACTACTTGATATCTCTGGATGTCACCGCGCTCTTCACAAACATCCCTATAAAATTAGTAATAGCGGCTATTAAGAAGAACTGGGACAAAATTAAAATCCATACAAAAATTTCACAAACCTCTTTCATAGATGCTATTAAATTTGTTATGGATGCCACCACTTTCACGTTCAATAACATAACCTATAAACAGATTTTCGGCAGCCCTATGGGCTCTCCATTATCACCAGTACTCTCAGAACTTGTCATGGAACAATTACAAGATTTTTGTTTAAATAAGTTACCTTTTAACCTCCCGTTCTTTAAAAGATATGTCGATGACATCATAACGGCTATTCCTAGGGGCACGCTTGACATTATTCTCACAGTTTTTAATTCCTACAACCAGAGGTTACAATTCACTTTTGAGGAAGAAATCGACAATAAAATCAGTTTTTTAGACATTTTACTCACCCGTATCGACAATAAAATAATTTGTAACTGGTTCCATAAAAAAACGTGGTCGGGTAGATACTTGAACTTTCATTCGGTACACCCTACCATGAACAAAATAGCATTAATTAAAGGTCTGGTGGATAGAGCGGTATAATTATCTGATATTACCTACCGAACTGACAACTTAAAATTAATCAAAGACACTTTATTAAACAATAGTTATCCGGTTAACTTCATTGACAATATCATCAAACAGAGGATACATGAATTGTACCATCCCGTTGAATGTAAAATCAAAAGGCTTCAGAAACGTGAGAGTATGGGTGAACGCTCATGGTTAAACATGGGTGTCATACCGTACGTTCCGGGTCTCAGCCAAAGTATTTGTCACATTTTTAGACAATATGATTACCATATTACACACAACTCGCATTACAGTCTAAGAACAATATTTAAATCTACTAAAGACAAACCTAATATTGACAAAACACCGAATGTTGTATACAAATTCAATTGCAACAATTGTCAAAAATGCTATGTGGGTGAAACTGGCCAATACCTGTCGAGTCGTATAAACCAACATAAACTAAGTATAACACATCCACATAACCATCACACGGATGTTGTCAATCATTTTATGGACACTGGTCATACATTTGATCTTAACAACATAAATATTCTCCATCACGAAAGTGATACAAGAAAAAGGAGAATAGCAGAAACGTTCCATATATTATTAAATAACACCGTAAACACTCGTACAGAGAATAATGAGGTAAATGATTATTTTACCAACATCATCAAACTGTTCGTTTGAATCGTAGGTTTCTTATGATACCTCGTATCTAAATTTCATTTCAAATTAATTTTCTGTATGGTTTATTTTATCTTGGAACGCAAATATGTTCAAATGTTGGCGCGCAGCTTAGTTTCATTACGACAAAGTTTCATGCTCACGATTGGCCAACGTAGCCACACTAGCATCCAATGTAGATTCTTACCCCCTCTCCAGCACGGTTTAGTGCTGCGGGAGGTTTCAAAATATTAAAATCACCGGTACGCTTAATCGTTTCTATCCACCACCTCACGGACTTTTCAAAAATATGTATACAAGAAAAAAACTGATCAGTTGCCTAATAACCTTCCTCACTCGTGCACCGTACCTCTTAGTGAGAACATCACGGAGTTCACATCTATAATGGCTTTTATTACATATTCAGCCAAGTGATTTCACATTAATTTCCAAGGTTTATAACTTCGCACTTCAACATGTAGATTAATATATTTTTTAAAGAAAAGCCCTTCCTCTATCAGAATATCATGTAAGTAGTCTAATAACTTACATTTCACCAGTACTGTATATGTTTTATTAATTTGTTTTAATCAATTTTTACATCGTCCTTTCTTTGAATTTCAGAATTTGATTAAGGATGATGTATTACTGATTAAACGTATTTGTTTTTGCTCCTTTGAAGAGGGCCATGAACATATGGCCGAAACGTTGGATAATAAAATAATCCACTTTTAACTGTAGTACATCCATCTACATAAATTCGTATGTTATTTTACTTCATTTTTTCAAAAATTAAAAGTTTATATTAACCTCTTTTTCCAAACACGACCTGAACGAACGCCAAACAAATATTTTTTCTTTGATTAACAGTATCGGTCGAAACATTAATAAAAACTTTGTTGTAACAAACAATAATATTAATAATATTTTAATAAATAAAACAGTAAATTTCTTAACATTTAAATCAAATACTAGAGTGGTATTGTGCAATACCGGACTCGTGACACCGTCCAAGGACATCGAACGACTAAGGTGTTTTGCACGATAGGATAGGCGCAAGACTTTATTGGCGAAGGTCAGGGATTTAGGGCACGGCTCATACCCGCCCCTACTTCCTCGGCTTATTCAAAGATAAAGTTGTACGTTTATCGTGATTGAAGAACGTGGTTGGAAACACGAGTGTTAGGTCTTCGGCTCTCGGTACCCGATGCACCCGAACTTACCCGTGCAACAAACACGTTCCCATGTGAGGAAGAACATACGCTCTTTTCGGCTCTTGGTACCTGATTTGAGTGTATTCGTGCTTTTTCACGTGGGTTAGAAGAACTTGCTCGCATTCAATATTGAACGACGGAGTAAGAAAAAGAGGTTTCTAAGTAAAAACAAAACGAATATAAGATCTTTCGATTTACGAACGTGGAAATTTCCACCCTAATTTGGTATCGGTATTATACATCATCGTAAGTAACGACTTGTTGTGTTTACATAGCAGGTATAGGTCACGCGTGCGAGCATAGCGACGCACGTCGAACACGAGTAGTTAGACAGAGAAGCAATTAGATATAATCTTACGTATCGTGCGATTTTATTCTTGTATTAATTAAAGTCGATCTCATTATCCAAGTAAAAGACCAGTAAACGCAATTTCTCTACATCACGTAATTTTAGACGGCTTTGTTATTGTTTAGTTGAATTTCACGTCGTTCGCATTAAAACGGATTCAAAGAAGAGAGATCGAATTGTGTTCTCGAATCCTCGCGCGACTATTGTGACTGTTTTTTTTTAAGAGAAGAATAGCTTCTCGACCGCAAAGGTTCCCTTTAACGTGTATACCGTAGTAGGAATAAACTTTCCATATTTTTTTTTGTACACTTAAACTCTTGTCTTTTCTTCTGAAATTAACCATTCTCAATCGAGACCGTCCAGTGCTCAGATTCACACCTGACCCCAGACTTTTTCAAGTCTCAACTCTCGTTCACACTTTTCTCTTGTGCATCCATCCTACGCACTAAGATCGTACGTCAGCTGGGGAGACGGAGTCATCCAAATAAAGAAGAAGGGAAAACCTGACTCGGGTCGGTTGCATAAGAAGAAAATAAATTGGCGCCCAACGTGGGGCGGCTCGAAAACACGAGACTGGTTGTTCTTAAGAAAGGACAGTATTAAAGATTTAATTAATCACGCGAATACCACGTTCCATTGAACCAGTAAAACACGATGAAAAGGAACCTTCGCAGCAAAGCGAAAAATAGGTTAAACATGTCACACGAGCAGGATAAAAGTTTAGAAAGCGCAACAAACAAACGTACTGAAAGTTCGATACCGGGTGGCTCAAAAATTATGCGCTCTCCGATAAGAAAATCGTTCGGTCCAGATCTCGAAATGGAATTGCGTTCAGAAGTGCAAACGTCGAGCGAGGATGCGTGTGGAGGTGTCGGAACGCCGGATTTGGTTAAATTAGTTAAAGAACTATCCTCGCGAGTCACACTTTGCGAGCAGAAGTGCCAATTGCTCGAAGACGAAGTAATCGGTCAGTTCGAAAGCCGTTTTGACGATCTAACGAGGCAGATAGAGCGTAGTGTAGTCAAAGTCCGGGAGGCAGTTCTTTCATATGTCGATCAAACAATAAATGAGGATAGAGATGAGATCAATTCACGAATGGATAAGGGCGTCGAAGAAATGCGCGAAAGCTTGCGTCGTTTTCAAGCAGACATACCAGCTCAAATCAGGCGCGCGGGCATTAACAGCACCAGAACAGAGAGGGTGCAAGGGCGGTCAAAGCAATCATGGTCGCGAGCCAAATGATTTTTTTTCATCAATGCCAATTAACGAGCAACGTGCTCTGGCAAGGGCACAAGCGTCAAACTCATCTCGTCCATTTCCACTGAAACCCGACTTGCCTACTTTTGAAGGCAGTCCAAGCGAACGTCCGCCTAAGTTCTTACGCGATCTAAGGCAATACGTAGAGGTTAGCGGGGTAGCTGGTTCAGAGATGAAGTACATCATCTCACAATCAATGAAAGGCATTGCTAACGAATGGTGGGATTTAGTAAATGAGAATATCGAAACTTGGTCTGAATTTTCAAACGCCTTCTTATCAAGGTACTGGAATACAACGGTACAAAGAAAAATCCGCTCGAACTTAGAAACAGGATACTATCGGGAGAAGGATGGTAGCACGCGAGTAGCGTATGCAATGAAACAAATTGCCAATGCTCGCGATATAACACCACCCCGTCCGAATGGCGAGATCGTGCAACTGCTCTCTAAACACTTTACGCAAGCGATCGACGATGCGGTCGTCGCACAAAACATTACTGATATTGACGCGTTTTTAACATTGCTTGACCGGTACGACCACGGGGGAAGCGTGAATCACCCTTCAGTAAGGTATTCCGATCGCAATAGCCAGGGTCCTTTCGTTCCATACTCGCAGCCACGCGAATCCGATGGGAGATATGAACGACGTTATAACACGACACGGGAGGGGCCAAGTTCGGAAAATCGTAAGCAAGATCCACCCCCGAATCAAAATAAAACAGCGCGTGGATTTTATCCACGCAGTCAAGATAATAGGCGGGAATCAACTCCGGTAAAAATTCAAGCGACGTTTTTGACGGACGATGACCTTAACGTGCACGAGGAAGGTGAAGACGAGGCCGTTGCGAGTACCATGTGTCAGGAAGAGTCTTTTCGCGACTGAGAGTTGCACAAGCCTCGGTGCAGCCCTTAGTACTTTATAGAGGGGCAGGAAGAGACGAATTTAATGTAGAAATTCATAGTTTAATAGACTGTACTCTCCCACGCGCGGAGAACATTAACACGGAAAGTCCCGAAATTGAAATCACGATAGAAGGAATAACAATTAAAGCCTTGATTGATACGGGAAGTACGGTAACCGCGTTTTCACAAGAGTGGTATGTGAATCATAAAGAAAACTTAATCAAATGTCCAACGTTTCCAGTCGTGGGAGTGCAAGTGCTAGGCGCGGTAGGAGCACGATCGTCACGTATCACGAGACAAATTTTAGTTCAATTTCAATGTCAAGGTCTAAATTTCACATATCCAGTAGTCGTTGTTCCACGTTTAATGCGAGCAGTCATCATCGGTATTGATCTCTTAAGGTACTTGAAATCTCGTATCGATTTCGAACTCGGTCATCTAACGATTCAGGCGAACAATCACTCAAATACCATCCCGTTACAAAGTCAAGAATCGGGAGAATGGGTTTGTAGCATTCGCAATGCAGACATGGGGTTGGACGAAAAAATCGAGACGGCACTTCAATCATGTAACATTTCGTGTGAACAGCGTCAAATGTTTTTTAACGTATTAATTAAGCACCGCGCAGTATGGGACGAGAGACCGGGTAGGTTGGAAGGATACGAACATGTGCTCCGCGTGGAGGAAACTCAACCGTTTGTTAAACGATCATACCCGATTCCGTTAAAGTATTGGGAAAAGGCAGATCAGGAAATTCAAAGAATGTTAGAGAACGATGTAATCCAGCCATCGGCGAGTCCATACTTGAATCCGATAGTTCCAGTAATAAAAAAGGATGGTTCTCTTAGATTATGCCTTGATGCACGTATGCTAAATAAGATCTTAGTCAGTGATCACGAAATGTCAGAAACGATCGATAGTGTTTTTCAACGGGTAACGAAAGTAGTATACATGTCGAGTCTCGATTTAACAAGTAGTTTTTGGCAAATTCCGCTTAGCCCGGAATCTCGTAAATACACTGCATTTTTATATAGAGGACAATGCTATGAATACAAGGTTACACCATACGGCTTAAAAACCAGCAGTGCTAGCCTCGTTCGAGCATTGCGCCCGGTACTTAAAGGGTTAGAAGCATTTGTCGTGAATTTCACTGATGGTTTGCTATGTATCTCGAATTCTTTCTCGGAACATTTAAAACATATGAGCATGTTACTCGAACGATTGCATCGGTATGGTCTTACGATTAAACTTAACAAATGTAAATTTGTGAAAGAACAGGTGCCGTTTCTTGGCCATATATTTTCAAAGGAAGGGATAAAACCTGACCCGGAAAAAATTTCAGCCATACGTAATTTTCCAACACCACGAAACGTCAAACAAGTTCGCGGGGTTTTGGGTTTGATTTACTTCTATAGCAAATTCACACGCGAGCATGCCAATGCAACGGTACCTTTGCTTCGGGTGTTAAAAAAGGGAAATCGATGGGAATGGACGGATGAGATGGAAAAAGCTTTTAACCACGTTAAATCGCTTTTTTGTGAGAACGTCGTGCTGCATTTTCCTAATCCGCGAGAGTCATATTACATCTCGACCGATGCAAGTCACTTGGCACTCGGGGCCGTGTTAGCTCAAAGGGACGATGTAGGCGACCTTCGACCGATATCATTTGCCAGTTGCACGTTAAAGGGTGCTGAAATTAATTATTTTACGACCGAGAAAGAACTTTTAAGTATCGTATGGGCACTCAATAAATTCCGTACATATGTTCATGGGTCAAACATAATATTAATGACAGATCACAAAGCATTGTCATTTTTAAACCAGAGTCGATTTGTAAATCAGCGCATGACGCGATGGGCATTATCCATTCAAGAATATGCGATCGAGATCTCGTATTGTCCAGGTAAATTAAATATTCCGGCAGATTTGCTTAGTAGAATAGATTACCAAAACCAGAGTACGTTGGAAATCAATAAAACGGGCGTACCTATCTATACAGCAATTGTTCGTACACTTGCAAAAGCAATAAGTTCAATGCTCCGGAACCTCCACACGCATCAACGCGACGACGCACGCCTCCGCGAAACGTTCGACGCATGTGAAAGGGGGGAGAATCCTTCTGCGCGACGTTTCAAAATCATAGAAGGAGTTTTATGCCATCGGAGGCGCGATGATAAATGGAAAGGAATAATTCCAGAAAATTGGATCAAACCATTAATTAATGAGGTCTACGAATTATATGCACACGTAGGTAGCGAGCGATGCGTTAGGTTACTCTCTGAGAGTTTTTATTTTCCACGAATGGGACGAATGGTGAGGAGAGAATTGCGTTCTGCGATACGCGCCAGCGCGTTAAGGCACGCAACACGGCGATATATGTACCTCCGCAAGCAATTCTTCCGGAAGCACCATCTGAGATACTGTCCATCGATTTTTTTTGGCCTTTACCAACTGCAAGAGGAGGAGTTAAACATCTTCTGGTCACGGAAGATCTCTTCACCAAATTTGTAAAAATATATCCGATAAAGCAAGCAACCACCAAGGCAGCATTAAACCGGATATTCCAGGACTATATTCCGAAATATGGCCGTCCGAAGTGCATTCCATCGGACCACGGTACGCAGTTTACGTCTAAACAATAGACAAAAGCTTTGGAGCAAGAAGGCGTACGACACATCCTCTCTTCTATACGACATCCGCAAAGTAACCCGGTAGAAAGGGTAAACCGAGAAATCGGACGTATTTTCCGCACACTAATTCGACGAAAGCACACCGCCTGGGCGCAATGGATCGAAGTGATCGAGACCTGTTGCAACGAGCTAGTGCATGACAGCACTAGAGTTACAAGAGAAGAAAAAACCACAAAGACCATGGACGACGGCCGAGCGATGGAAAGAACGTGAAGACGACGAGGTAGGCCAATACTCGCAAAAATTAGTATGGGCACGCCAACAAATGATAAAAAAGGCAGACAAGCGACGTCGAATCGCGGAGAAAAAAGCTCGATATCCACTCAGCTTCCAAGAAGAAGAACTCGTCCTACTAAAAACGAATCCTATCTCAAACGCGGCAGATCGGCGTATCGCCAAATTTCTACCGTTATACGAAGGGCCGTACGAGGTCGCCGAGATCAAAGGACCGTCAACTTATGTATTATGCTTCCCGGATGGCGGAAAATTCCGCGGCATGTTCCACGCTACGGATTTGAAGAAATATCGAATAAGAACTAATGCGTAGCGCGAAATCGCTCTGAGAGAGGGGGTAGCCCCCACCTCGGGAGGAGATACATGAAATTTGGGAAGTAGGGTAATACGGAAGAGGATGAAGGATCGCGATAAGACAGCATTCTTCTAGTAGCTATCGGTTCGTCGACATGGATCGAGGAAATCAAGCATACGCCAGGTGGGCAATGGTGTCTCGTCCGACGCAAACCGGAACGGATTACGAGTACGAGGATGTTCCGGAAGTACAACTGCCGACGATAATTCCGAGGCCATGGATGCCGGTGACAACGGGACGTTACCGAGGTGGCACAGCTGTGCAATGGAACGTCGAGGTGCGACCCGTCAGGTGCCAAACACCAGTAGATTGGCCGTCGAACGTACCAAGTGTACCCGGAGCAGGTACACTTGGTACGAATCCAAATGCGCCACTGACGTCCGTACCGGTTCCCGGGCCGAGCCGTTCTCCCGACACGACCTGGTCCGATTTTTATGCGGAGCTGGAGGAGGAGGCGGAAGAGTCACCTCAACCTACGCGCCGCCCGTTCATCACGGTAGAACGCTCCGAAGAGACTGACCCGACGCTCGAGACCTTCTTCTTAGATCAGGAGAACCCGTTCGGCTTGTTAAATGTCAGCGCGGAGAAGGAAGGCGACGAAGGATTCGAGCTGATGAACATCAGCGACGAATTAGAAGAGGCAATGCTCGAATGAACAAAAAATGTGCGGGAGCACTAAGTGTCCAAAGTGGGGTGTACGGAACGCTGGACGTCCGTAGTGAAAGGGGAACGCAGTGCGTCCGCCGCTATACAGGGTGTGTTCGACCATATAGTCGTCCGCGAATCCACGTGTAGGCAGCAATAAATTGAGTCGAAATAAGTCATAAAAGTTAACATAAGCCAGGTTAGTTAACGAGTTATTAATTATCAAAGATTGGGCGAAAAAGCGGTAGGCGGCGAGCCGCGGCCATGCTATTCTGATGACGAGACGCTAGAAGAAAGAGAGAAAGGAAAGGAGAGAGAGAGAGTCCGCGTGAGTCGCCAACGTAAGGTAGCGCCATGGAGGAAAGGAAGAGAGAGAAAGAACGAAAGAGGAAGGAAGAGCGAAAGTAAACAATTCGATGCACGACCGTCTCGCCCGCCGTTCGCCATCAGATTAGCATGGCCGCGGCTCGCCGCCTACCGCTTTTTCGCCCTATCTTTAATAATTAATAACTCGTTAACTAACCTGGCTTATGTTAACTTTTATGACTTCTTTCGGCTCTATTTATTCCTGGCTACAACGTGATATAGCTCACGACATGTTGGTCGGATACACCCTGTATAAGCGTACCCGAAAAGGTAACAGAAGTATGCATGTCTGTTGTATGAGTATGGTTTCGTTAGTATTAATTCATACGTATGGTTATTCCATAAGTGACGAGTGCTGTGATAATCAAAGTCTGATAATGTTAAGCGATACTGTCAATTGCGTGAAAGAAGTTTTAATTTTATTTTAGTCGTCGTCGCACATACGAGCTGTGCTCCCAGAGGGGGAGG
This sequence comes from Ancistrocerus nigricornis, assembly GCA_916049575.1. NCBI lineage: Eukaryota > Metazoa > Arthropoda > Insecta > Hymenoptera > Vespidae > Ancistrocerus > Ancistrocerus nigricornis. The sequence continues at coordinate 17,791,129 of OU696667.1, read as the reverse complement.
GGGGTGATGTAACCGTCCGGCTACATAGTCATAACTTTCTCTATATCGAAATCGATATAGAGAAAGAAATCGAAAGGTACAAGTACTAACTATCGATTCGATCGATAAGTAGATCAACACATCAAAGCAATTATCGCCGCGTGAGATGTCGCACGCGTCGTACAAATCTACCGTGCAAATGTACCGACGTAAATTACTTCATGGTCCGTAATTGACAGTACTCGGATATATAAGGAGCGCCAAAATCACGGTCTTGTTACTGTGGGGATCTCACTCTGTCTCGAGCCGTCGAGCTGTATAGACGTGCTGCGTATCTCAGTGTATTTCTCTTGCTTCTACTTTTTCGAACTTTAGCTTAATTTTAGTTCATTTAAACTTTTCTTTTTCGCGTTCGCGAGTGTTAGTGCTTAATTAATTTACAGCGATTATTTGTAAATTCCATTACCACTGTGGGAATTCGTAAGTCTTTTCCTTTTCGAGGACTTACAAGGGGAGGCCACGACATATAATCCTGGATTTTCGATCTCATTGCGTACATTTGATAGAAGGTGGTGAGTTAAAAGACACCCTAAAATATTATCTGCGAATGGCCAGTGGTTTTCTCAAAAAATCGATTTGAATTTTGAAATTTGAAGGTTGTTAAATCGATCCGAATTTTTTTTATATTGTAGGGACTGATGAGAGGAGCAAAAAAAGTTATGTGTGACTTTGTCGATAAACTAATAATTTTCCTTAAAAAAATTAAAATATGATGCAGGTTACATGAGGAAGTATCGGTTAATTTAAGCCGTATTTCAACCGCCGCAGCAGCTCGGCGTCAAGCGCTTGGTTGACGGCGCAGAGGTCCCGAGATCGATCCCTACTTACGCGATTTTTGTTTTTTTTTTCTAACTTTCATCTTTCTGTTTTTTTTTAATTCACGTTATTTTTCTTCTACATTCAAGTGTAAAGTCACATTTTATTTTATTTTAAATCATACGGTAAAATTTATAAGAGGCCCACCACCGCCCCCGTCTAAAGACGGTCCTCTTTATAATTTGTCAAGCTGAAAGTAAAATCTTCTTATTGTGACCACCACCAAACTAAAAATAAAATAATCATGCATATTTATGTCAAATCTAGTGTGTCTTCATGGTGACATTGGAGACATGTTTTAGGATGGTAGTTATCAAAGTAGCATTTGAAACAAAAAGGCAGTGCACACCATGAACATTTGGCAAATGCTGCACTTTTGCCCCATCGCTGTACTGACCAACGTGTTTAGATTTGCTGTAATAAAGTAATAAATGACTTATCAACTAGATGTAGTAATAAAGACCTCGTAGGCACGTGCCATTAGATTCGAATGTAATTATAACGTTGGGAAAACCAAATGGAAGAAATGTAAAATAATAATAAAAAATAATTCACATGTACAAGAAGACATACTAGATTCGACATAAATATGCATGATTATTTTATTTTTTGGTTTAGTGGTGATCAAAATAATAAGATTTTACTTTCAGCTTGACAAATTATAAAGAGACCGTCTTTAGACGGGGGCGGTGGTGGGTCTCTTATAAATTTTACCGTATGATTTAAAATAAAATAAAATGTGACTTTACACTTGAATGTAGAAGAAAAATAACGTGAATTAAAAAAAAAACAGAAAGATGAAAGTTAGAAAAAAAAAACAAAAATCGCGTAAGTAGGGATCGATCTCGGGACCTCTGCGCCGTCAACCAAGCGCTTGCCGCCGAGCTGCTGCGGCGGTTGAAATACGGCTTAAATTAACCGATACTTCCTCATGTAACCTGTATCATATTTTAATTTTTTTAAGGAAAATTATTAGTTTATCGACAAAGTCACACATAACTTTTTTTGCTCCTCTCATCAGTCCCTACAATATAAAAAAAATTCGGATCGATTTAACAACCTTCAAATTTCAAAATTCAAATCGATTTTTTGAGAAAACCACTGGCCATTCGCAGATAATATTTTAGGGTGTCTTTTAACTCACCACCTTCTATCAAATGTACGCAATGAGATCGAAAATCCAGGATTATATGTCGTGGCCTCCCCTTGTAAGAGAATTTACACCCAATGTTATCGTTGCCAGTCGTACGGTCATTCGGCCAACAACTGTAATCTCCCTCCTCGGTGCGTTAAATGCGCTGGTCCTCATACTTCATCATCCTGCTCTAAACCATTTGAAGTTGCTCCTCGCTGCGTAAACTGCTCTGGCGCACACACTGCAAACTACAGCCAGTGCCCTGCACTCACTAAATATCTCGAAAAAAGGGCCTCTCCTTCTCCTGACCCTCGTTCTAAGTCCTTGGTTCATCCTTCAAATCCTCAGAACTTGGTTAATTTATCTACCTTCCCTGGCCTTCCTAATCGGCCACCAACGAACGTGCCCTCTCACTCGATAAATCCTTCACGTTCTTACGCCAACGTTCTTAAACCTCAGCCTGACATTCCTCCCTCTGGAGACTTCTCTCAATTCAATCAGCTGAACAATGCTTTTAACGAATTGAACTCACTTTGCGATTTCAACCTCATGTTTAATACTGCTAATATTCTAATTCAAAAACTCCGTACTTGCACTACCAACTTGGAGCGCTTCCATGCCTACTGGCAAGTCGCTTCCCAGATTAAATAACTTCCTCAATGGCTATGTTACGTCCTGCGTACGTGACTTTTCTCATTTTCCTCGTCGAAACCTAAGACTAACAATTAGACAATAGACCAGACTGTCTGCCAGTGGTCCCATTCTAAATTTTTCCTTTTTTCAAGTACCTCCTTCAGAGTGCGCCAGATCGTCGCATATCTGTATACTAGGAGTCAGATTTCTAAACATGCCCTGGCACTCAGTCGTCCTAAAACTAACCCATAAATACCAAATTTACGGTTTCCACTTGAAAATGCATCTTTCCTTTACCCGACACCCACTTCCACCTCCAACTCACTCCATATAGAAGAAAGATTGTTCCTAAATCTACGAATAGGAAAAATCTAAGCTTTCCTTAAACCAATGAGAAACTGTCCACCCCCGAAACTAAAACTAACTAACCAATAGGATAACGAACACCCACTGACCAAATCTTTTAAAACAAGCTGCACGCACCCCGACGACACATTCTGTACTCAGTTTTTATCCTGCATCAGTTAAGTTCGGTAGTTGGCATCGGCGTTCTGATACTTAGTCTCAGAACTTAAAATATAATTTTATACACACTCTGTATTCTGCATTTATCCTGCAATCAGTAAAGTTCGGTAGTCGGCATTCGGCATTTGTAATCTTGTTGATTTTAATTAACTAATAAATCTCAAATATAAAAAGTAAGTGAATTGTTAACGACAACCAACACTCCACTCCATCACTTAAGGAAAGGTAAGCACAGCTTAATATTTTATACCTTTCCACCTGCTACTCCTGTTTTTATAAACCACGATTAAATACATTGGTTGATTATCGTTCTAACGGTAAGCATAGTGGTGCTTACGGGAAATAGCGAAAGGCGACAAGCGCCAATCTGGACGCTGGCGCTCACGTTATTACTTCCAAGAAGCAGCCCATTGCTTAACTGATAGAACAATAACTAACAAAAACTAGAAATTTAAACATTTAACTATACCACCCTTCTTAACGCTACGCATACTCAGCGCTTTTGAGGAAAGTTATCGGGAAGCGACAAGCGCCAATCTGGACGCTGGCGCTCTCGTTACGACACCTCTCAAGTTGCCTACCTGCTGCGACTTCGCCTGCACCGGCGAATTAAGAAGGGTAGTCAATAAAATTTACAATCTTAACTAAAATAGAAATTCCCTGGTAGATGCCTATTGGTATAAGAAAAAGAGGGAAACGCGGTGGACGAAAGGTCCGAGAGAGACAGCTACGAGCTCGTCTCAGAGAGGAGAACGAACGGCATGGTTTATTGGAAGTTCCTACCACCCAAACAGAACATCCACCACCTCCACCCAACCCAGAGGAAGCAGATTTTTCCTTGCTGCTAGATTTCTATCCAACAGAAATCATTGAGAATGAAAACGAAGTAGTTTTTAAAGACCAAACTCATACCTACATTTACACGCACATAATACAACCTCCACCACCACCCACTGTAGTAATAGAAGAGATAACAGATCCAGAAGTAATTACATTAGATTAAAACGTAAACTTGCTGTATTTCTTCACTAACCCTGCCATACCTAATCAGCGTTCCTCAGGTCTATCCCAGGTAAAAGTCGAAAGGCCTGACCAAAAAAGACCGTTCTAATTTATTACGCCACTAGACGTAACAGCTACCTTTCCACATATACTCACATGGAATGCTGGCTCCGTCATTCCACGCAGAAATGAAATTATTTCTCAACTGCATGCTCAAGCTTGTGACATACTCCTTGTCACTGAGACCTGGCTTTCCCCAAGTTCGACCCTTTCGATCCCCGGCTATACCGTGGTTCGAAAGGATCGTCCCACCAGACGCGGTGGAGTGGCCATCATTATTAATAACAGTATCGATTTCACAGTTGCACGGATTCAAACGGATTTGGAGCTCCTAGTAATTCATCTGCATCAGCCTAAAATCTCAGTTGGTGTCATCTACCTTGTACCGGCATACGTCCTTTCCAAGGCAGATCTTGACGTCATCACACATTCTGGTTTGTCCTTTTTAATCGGTGGTGATTGGAACGCTAAGCATCGCTTCTGGCACAATAAAATTGCTAACAAGTCAGGTACTGTGCTGTACAACTTTATGCTTAATTCTAATTTCCGGGTTATTTCGCCTGTGTCACCCACTCATTTTCAACCTCGGTGCGAACCATCGATTATAGACTTCTTTATTACTAACATCAATCTTCCTTTTAGATGTGATGTTCTGGACATCTTTGGCACTGCTCATCGACCTGTTTCACTTAAAAAAATCTCTGAAGGAGACCTTTCTGCTCCTTCTTTTGTGAACTCAGTCATTGATTGGGATGCATATCATCTATGCACCCTGGACTGGCCCATCCAGTCGCAATTTACATCCTCCAAAGATATTGACGACTCCATCTTGTCATTTAACGAATTTCTACTTTCTTGTAAATTCAAATCAACCATCTCTAAAACGGAGCCTCCAAATAACCTGCGCGAGAGTATCATAGCAAATGATGCCACTCTCATCTCATTAATAAGAGCCAGAAGGAAGGCCCGGAAACACTTTCAAAACACCTATTTGACTTATTTTCTTGAGAATATGAAAGATCTTTCTAAATCCATCTCCAGCAGAATTGCATTCTTGAGACAATCTGCTTGGATCAAAATGTTAAATTCCTTTACCAGACCTGATCCAACTTTCTGGTCTACCTATAAGTCATATTCTGCAAACCGGCCTCTTCCTTCTCCCTTTTTTGAGGTTAACGGAGTCAAACTATACTCCTCTTTCCATAAAGCTGATGCTCTGGCCAATACCTTTGCGCAGGTTCATAAGGCCGCCCGTAACTTACCTTCTAATCACACGTACAAAGTCAATTTCTTTCATGATAACTTCGAATGGGACTCGTTGGAAGACAACGATATCCCCGTATTATTTTCTCCGAAAAAAATCTTTACAATTGTTTCCAAAATGAAATCCAAAAAGGCTCCTGGTCCCGATCGTATTTCAGTGCCAATGCTGTCCAACGCATCTCACAAGATATTCTGTCAAATTTATTATTATTTTAAATTCTCATTTCACTTTTGCCACTTTCCCCGTCCATGGAAAGAGGCAAAAGTGATACCAATTCCGAAACCAGGGAAACCGTTGACTGATCCCTCGAGTTATCGTCCGATTAGTCTTCTTCCGATAATCGGAAAGATTTTTGAGAAGGTCATCCTATTTAACTTAAACGAGTTCACAGTCAGCAAAAATATACTAATTAGTCAACAATTTGGCTTTCGAGCCAAACACTCAACAATCCAGCAAGTTGCAAGAATCACACAGCATGTCACGCACAGCTTTAACACCCGGCGTGACACTGCTATGATCTTGCTTGATCTCTCCAAAGCTTTTGACACTGTCTGGCACCATGCCTTATTATACAAGTTAAACCGCTTAGGACTTCCATATACTTACTTAAGACTTTTAAAATCATATTTAGAGGAGCGTACATGCTACGTCATGTACAACTCTCACAAATCAAACTCTTATTTTATTTTTACTGGTGTACCTCAAGGTTCCGTTCTAGGTCCTTTTCTTTTTATAATATATATTAACGACATTCCGCAACTCACATCCTGTGAGATTGCTCTTTATGCTGACGATACTGCAGTTTATTCTTCTTCCACACGCAAGAATAGGAAAAACCTTATCCTACGTGTGCAAAGACTTCTGGATTTAATTTTGGCTTATTTTGCTGACTGGAAACTTCAAGTTAACGCTTCTAAAACGGAAGCTATATTTTTTACTCGTTCAAATATTAATGACTTTCTCAATAATCACAAAATTCATGTTAATAATGAGGTTATAGGGTGGGTGTCACAGGTTAAATACCTCGGTATTATCCTGGACCACCGATTAAATTGGATGCATGCTGCTTCTGACCGCATGAAAAAAACACTAAACGCCGCCTTCGCTATCATTAATTTGATCGGCACCAAATCTCATCTACCGATCAGACTCAGAATCCTTACATACGTCATGTGTTTAAAACCCATACTTGTTTATGGCTCCATTTTATGGTGGAATACTCTTCCGTTTTATTTACGTAAAAAAGTACAATCCGTAAAATCAAAAATTCTTAAAATTATTTTAAATAAACCTGTTCGTTACTCTACCAATCTTTTACATAATGAGGCTCGCGTTCCTCTACTTCACTCTTTTATCACTAAAATGTTACAAAATTATAACGTTTCGGAGCACTCCAATCCTTTGGTCCGTGCAACTGGAAATTATACCTCCGATCGCATTCCATATGCAGTCAAAGTTAAATTTCCGCTCTCTAAATGAGCTTTGAAATCCCGCGCTGCCGAGTCTTGCCGCGCATGCGCGATAAGACCCTGACATGCGTGAGATATTTTCATGTTTCATATTGTGAATTTTTATAACTTCCTTCTTGTTCGTTACTCTTTACCTACTCCTATCCTGAGAGAGGGTTTTTGAAATTTTCCCTCTCCCACACTCATTTGACCCTGGTCACTCATACTCCCAACGGTAACACCAAACCTACTTCATGCCGGTCGGTAAATGGGCTCTCGCTCATAGGTACTTCCCGTAGAGGATACCTCCACTAACCAGAGAGGTCTCCTCTCTGCTCTTTTTTTTTTAGTGCGAGGTCCCTCCTCTAACTCTGTCATATAAAAAAAAAAAAAAACGGTCTTGTTACTGTGGGGATCATTTCGCGAATTATATAGATCAGGATAGAGAGGTCCGCTTCTCGGTCCTCTACGATCCCTCAGTCATCACGTAGACTTTCTTTCATAAGCAGCATACGATTGCCTAACGATTGTATGTGAAGTAACATTTAAAGTATTGTTTTCCTTGAATTGTCTTCTATTGGTATTCGGAAATGAGTAAAGTTTATCGACGAAAAACGATACGTAAGCTTCGAGCAAACCGTCTCAAGTGACCTATGAGCAAACCGTCTCAGGCACTAAAGAACTTGCGTAGGCGCGTCAAACCGACGAGTCGTGAAACAAGCCGCTTCACGGCACAGATCGATATCCTAAAATCATAACTCCGTCGTTCCAATAACAAACAATAATATTAATAATATTTTAATAAATTAAACAGTAAATTTCTTAACATTTAAATCAAATACTAGAGTGGTATTGTGCAATACCGAACTCGTGACACCGTCCAAGGACATCGAACGACTAAGGTGTTTTGCACGATAGGATAGGCACGAGACTTTATTGGCGAAGGTCAGGGATTTAGGCCACGGCTCATACCCGCCCCTACTTCCTCGGCTTATTCAAAGATAAAGTTGTACGTTTATCGTGATTGAAGAACGTGGTTGGAAACACGAGTGTTTAGGTCTTCGGCTCTCGGTACCCGATGCACCCGAACTTACCCGTGCAACAAACACGTTCCCATGTGAAGAAGAACATACGCTCTTTTCGGCTCTTGGTACCTGATTTGAGTGTATTCGTGCTTTTTCACGTGGGTTAGAAGAACTTGCTCGCATTCAATATTGAACGACGCACAGTGGGGCAAGCGCGCTTCAAACGTGGCATAAAATCAAATGCACATCGACCGACTCTTCAAGTTGGATATTATTCCTTCTATGGATTGTAATTAGTCTAAAAATAGGAACAAATGGACTGTAGAATAATTTTAATAATGCAAACTTGTTTTATTCTATTTTTAATATGTACAGAAAAATTAAAAAATTTAAAAGGCGTGTAATTTCTTAAATTTCGTCGTCATCATCGCTATTCCCATTATAATCATTGTCACTACTTTCACTCTCTATATCCCGATGACCAGATCAGAACTCAATAAATATAAGTTAATATACTATTTATAAAAGTATCTTAGATTCATTATTCAAATTCATTGAGTTCCAAGGTATATCGAGTGTTGATTCTTCTTTTTTCTAAAAGGTTTAGGTTTTTAGAATATAGGAAAGTTTTGTTCTTTTGCTACTTTTTGCTACTTTCTTCGCTACATACATTTTTTGACAGTTTGTCGTATTGTATACAGAGAGCATTACGCCAAAAAATGGAGTCGAGAAAAAACTAATATATATGTTTCTAACTTATTTTTATTATATAAAATGTATGTAGCGAAGAAAGTAGCAAAAAGTAGCAAAAGAACTAAACGTTCCTATATTCTAAAAACATAAACCTTTTAGAAAAAAAAAGAATCAACACTCGATATACCTTGGAACTTAATTAATTAGACTAATGAATCTGAGATACTTGTAGATAGATATATAGATAGATAGATAGAATTTATTTCTGACTCCCCTTGGGGTTACACAGCTTCCCGCTCCCTTACAATTCATCCCCTTACATATTTTTGCCTTAACCTACTTACAATTCACTTAACCACTAACTTACTACTACGCATTTTCGCTCCCTCTCGCCCGCTTTTCCTTCACTCCTTCTTTCCTTCCAACAACCCTTCCTCACACGCCTTTCGTTCTCTCTCTCTCCCCCTCGCTCGCTCTCCTACCCTCTCGCTCGCTTGCTTTCTTTTCTTCATGCTCTCTCGCTTCCCTACTCGCTCTCTCGCTCGCTCGCTCGCTTCCTCCTCGCTCGCTCGCACCCCTACCCCATTGCCCTCCCCCCTTCCTCACACTCTATCTCCTCTCTCTCTCCTCCTCCACCCTACTCCCCCCTGCGGCTTCCGCTTCCCCTCTCATTCCATACCCATACATTCATTCCTTGCATTCTCCTCTTCCCTCTCCCCCTCTCTCTCCCCTCCTCCTTCTCTTCTTTCCTCTACTTCCCTCATCCAACTTTCCCCCTCTCCCTCCGCCCCTAGCATCACTCTTACTACTTCCTGCCATGTTCTCTCCCTCTCCTCTTCTCCCCCACACCCCTCCCATACATGCTCCCATGTCTCTTCCTCCCTTTCGCACCTCCTACATCTCCTCTTTTCCTCCGTCTCCCAGTATCTCGCTTCTCTAACCTCCCCCCCCATCCTGAACTTTGCCACCCTTTGCCACCTGCTCTCTCCCCATCCCTTTTTCATGTACTCCGCTACCCCCCTACCTATTACCTCTCTGTACCATCTGTTATACCTCGACTCTCGTATTCTTCCCCATCCCTCTTCCCTGTCCCTCTCCCTTTCTTTCTCTATCCACGTTTCGTACCCCCCTGCGTTCCCACCTCTCTGCTCCGTCCCCTCTCCCTCCAGTCTCCTACACTCTCTTCTCTCTTTCTCCCACGCCGATATACCTTCCTCCTTCCTTTCCCTTTTCCTTATTTCCTCCACACATTTCCTCGCAATCTCGCTTCCCCTCCCTTCTACCAATTTCTCCTCAAAAACCCAAGCCCTTTTCGCCGCCCTCAGCCTCAGTTTATCCCTATCCACTTCCTGCCTAACCATATAACCCGGTGTCCTTCTATCCACCCCTAATATCCACCTTAACGCCCTCTCCTGCACCGCCTCTATCTCCTTCCTCTCCCTCCAGCCCCATATTTCCGCCCCGTATCCCATCACCGCCCATACCAACCTGTCGAATAACCATATTCTTCTCTCCCAGTCCCGTCCGAACCTCCTTTTTCCTATCCCCCATACCTGTTTCCATATTATCATTGCCCTCTTCACCCTCTCCTTCACGTGTGCCTCTAGCCCCCCGTTCCTTTTAAAAGTCACCCCCAGATACTTAAATTCCCTCACCTCCTCTATCTTCTTTCCTCTCCATCTCCAGTCCACCTCTTTCTTCCTACCTCCCCCTTTTCCGAACCTCATTATCTTCGACTTTTCCACGTTTACTTCCAAACCCTTCTCCTCCATATACTCCTCCGCCTTTCCTATCAACCATTTCATTCCCCTCTCCTCCTCCGCTAGCAGCACCATATCGTCTGCGTATGCCAGCGAGAATATCTTCTCCCCTCCTAATTTAACCCCTCCTAACCTCTCCCCTTTCCCCAGTTCCTCTTCCACATCCGCTATCAGAATATTAAATAGCAGCGGGCTCAGCGGACACCCTTGCCTTATCCCTTCTCCTAACCAAATCTCCTCTCCTACCTCTTCTCCTACCTTCACCCTACTCTTTGTTTCTCTATATATCTCCTTTATCCTCTCCCTTATCCCCTCGCTCACCCCTCTTTTTTCCATCGCCCTCCAGAGTACCTTCCTTTTCACCCTGTCAAATGCCGCCTTCAAATCTAGGAACAGCGCCACCATTTTTCCCCCTTTTCCTTTTATCTGCCTATTCGCTAGATAATTAACCACGTATGCATTATCCACTGTCCCTATCCCCTTCCTAAACCCTGCCTGGTTGTGTGGCACCATTTTCTTTTCCTCCATTTCCTTTTCTAGCCTCTCCGCTAACACCATCGCATACACCTTGTACAGCGTAGGCATTAGCGTCACCCCCCTATAATCCTGCACTACTTCTCCCTTCCCCTTTTTTATAATCGGGATAATCCAACCCTCTTTCCATTCCTCCGGCCACCCTTCTCCTCTCCATACCCTGTTTAACATCCTCCTTGCCCATAGCTCTACCTCCTCTCCCCCGAATTTCCATACCTCATTACTTAATCCGTCCCCTCCTGCCGCTTTCCCCCTCTTCAACCTCCTTATTATCCTCCTGTATTCCTCCCTTCCTATCTCTTCCCCGTCCTCTTCCCTACCTCTACCTCCCCAGTCCCCTACTATTTTCTCCTCCGAACCCCCCAGAACCCCCTTAAAATACTCCTTCCATTCCCTCGCACTTATCCCTTCATTAATTCCCTTTCTCCTGTTTCGTTCTCCATTCACTATCTCCCATACCTCCTTCTCCGTACCTGCCCTTTCCACCTTCCTCTTGAACTCCTCTCTTTCCTGCTTCTTTTTTTCTTCGCACAATTCATTGTACTCCCTCCTTGCACTCCTATATCCTTCCTTTTCCTCCTTCCCCTCCCTCCATCTCCTGAGCACCTTTCTCAGCTCTTTCTTTTTATTTCTACATTCCTCATCCCACCACCCCCTTCCCTTTCTCTTGCTTCTACCCCTGTCCACTTTAATCATTGCCTTTCTAACCTGTTCCCCCACCTCCCCCATCTCTTTCCCCCAACTTTCTTCCCTTACCTCCTTCCATTCTAGTTCCCCCCTGAACCTTTCCCATTCCCCCATTGTCCACTCTCTCCCTATTCCCCGTTCCCTCCCGCTACTTCTTCTTCTGCTCCTTCCCTCCTCACCTCCTCTTATGCTCACCACTATCGGGTGGTGATCCCCATCCGTTTTATCCCCTATCTCCATCTTTACTATCTCTCTCTTCACTTCCTCATCTCCTACCGCATAATCAATCACCGTCTCCCCCCTCGGTCCCACGTATGTTAGTTCTCCCTCCTCATCTCCCCTTATATTTCCGTTCATTATCTGCCAACCTATCTCCTCCAGCGCTCCTACCATAATCTTTCCCTCCGCATTCACCTTTTTGTCCTTAGACCTCCTCTCTCCATTCTCCTCCTCCCCCTCTATGCCCCCTCCTAACTCCCCCGTTCTAGCATTGAAGTCTCCTCCTACCAACGTCTTCACACCTTCCTCCCCTTTGTCCGCCCATTCTTTTAAACTTTCCATCCTTTCCTTTATGTTCTCCCTTATATACACTCCCACCACTCTCCATTTCTTTTCCCCGACCTTCACTCTCCTTATCATCATCCCCTCCACCTCTTCTACCCCCTCTTCCTCCTCCCCCACATACTCCTTTCTCACCCCTGTCACTATTCCCCCCATTGCCCTCCCCTTCCTGTTCCTCCTCTTTCCCCACTGCGTCTTCCACACGTACCCTTTCGGCAATCTTCCTTTAACTTTATCCCACCCCCTCTCCTCCAACCAAGTTTCCATCAACATTATCACATCCCATTCCCCCAAACCTTCCCAAAAATCTTTATCTTTATTCATTATCCCTGCCACATTCCAAAAACCCACTTTCCATACCTTCCCTCCTTCCTGTTCTCCTTCCTTCTCTTCTTCTTCTCTCTCCCGTCTGCCTTCCTTCCCTAACCTCTGCCTAGTCTGTCTACTCCCCTCCCTTCCCCCTGCTCTTCCCCCCGCTCCGATCTTCCTCTTGCCCCTCTCATATCTCTAATTGTCTTTTCTTTTTCGTCCCATTTCCACAGCTGTCCTTCTATCCATATCTTTCCATATCCGACCCTTGCTCTATTACCTTTCCTTCCTTCTTCCCATGCTCTCTCCCTCAACTTCCACTGCATTCTTCTTTCATTCTCCGTCAAATCATCTTCTATCCTCTCTTTTCTCCCCCTTAAGTTCCTTTTCTTCTCCATAACTTCTCTTTTCTGCTCCGTACTCCCTAACCTTACTAGCATCATTCCCTCTCCCTCTTTCGAACCTGTGCCTAATCTCCTCATACTCATTATCTCCACCTTTGCCCCTATCGCTCTTAACACCTCTTTCACTCCCTCCTCCATTCCTTCCCCGGTTTTCATCCTCTTTACCACGATGTTCTTCCTTCTCTCCTCCCTCTCCTTCCTTTCCATGTTTTCCTCCAGTCTCTTAATCCTTTCCTCTTGTTCCCCTTCCTCCCTTTGCTTGCTCCCTTCCCCTTTCCCCATCTCCGCCTTTCTCACCCTTTCCTCCAATTCTCTTAATTCCTCCATCTTCCCTTCCCTTTTCTCCACCTCTTCCAGCCTTTTACCCAGTCCTCCGATCCTTTCCCACAATTCCTTCCTTTCTTTCTCCCATTTCTCCTCTCTGTTCTTTATTTCTTCCTTTAGCTTATCCATTTCCCTTTTGATACCCTCCGCCTGCCTATGCACTCCCTCCAGCCCCTCTTTCATCTCCCTCCTCATTGTCGCTAACACCTCTACTACTTCTTTGCTCTCCTCCCCTCCCTCTTTCCTATCCGGTGATCTCAGCGTCTTTTTACTTCTTCCGAACACCCCTTTTTCCCCCTCCACCCCCCCTTCTTCCTCTTCTCTTTTCCTTTTCCACATATCCTCTACCGATCCTATGCTTGCGCTCCTCTCCCTACCTCTCGCCAACATTTCTATGTTCGTCGGCCTTCCCCTTCTCCTTGTCTCTTCCCCCTTCCCCTGCACCCCCGATCGCCCTGTCATTCCCTCCTCCCTTTCTGACCCTCTCTCTTCCTTACCATCCTTTCTTATTACCTCCATCCTATTCACCTAGTACTTCTTCTCCTCGCTAGATATCGCTATCTCTGCCTTCTCTCTACTCGACTCCCGCCTTCCTCTCCCAAATCTCACCTAACCTCTTTCACCCAGCCTTCTCTTTTCTCTTTCCTCCCAATCTCCCTTTACCCTTTCTCACCTCCCTTTTGTTCCTACTCCACCCTTGACCTTACTCCCAATCCTCTCTCCACCCTCTTTCCGCCACTCCTCCCGTATTCTGCTATCAAATCCCTACTCAAACTCCGTACTGCTCACTTGCACTCCTTTCTCACTCACACCCGGAAACGGAAGCCTCTGAGATACTTGTATAAATAGTATATTAACTTATTTTTATTGAGTCCTAATCTTGTGATTACTAGTAAACAGAAATTACCAGCAAAAAAATTGCAACTTTTCACAATAGATTTAGCCATCGATCGTCGTGGTCCATAGTTTTATTGGAATAGTTGTAATTTTTTTTTTGGTAATTTCTGTTTGCTACTAATTACAGGATCAGAAGATAATAAAAAAAAGTTAAAAACATCTGTATTAGTTTTTTCCCGACTACATTTTCTGGCGTAATGCTCTCTGTATTTTTTGAAATCTTTGTTCCGAGCCTCTTGGGCTTCTTCTGTCAAATCCTAAATTCTCTGTTTTTATATTCCTCGAAATCATTTCGTCAACCTTATTAAATTGTTTTGACGTTGCACCACATACGAAACATTTTTGCGTAGAAGTAGTTTCTGTAAGCGCATTACATATTTTACCGTCCACCATGGCAAATATTAAAATATGACTTACTTCTACTTTCCTTGATTTTACCACTACATTGCTTTTTTTAATACTTTTAATTTCCTCGTCTATTCTGTTTTTTTCCGCGATTGATACACCTGTAGATTCTCTTATAAATTCTATTTTTAAAGGCCGACAATATCTGGTGGACGCAGGCCGTGTATTTTGCCATACAATGATTTCTCCAGAAACTAAACGAAGGGGAATTAAGCAAGTAATAAAAATAGCCGAATCACTTGCTTCCGAATCATAGAATGCTTGCTTGTATGAACTATGTCCCGAGGAGCCATCAAAACCCCACTTCGAAATTAAGCAAAGCTGGATCACTTCATTATTTGGAAGAGACTCGATAACAGGCTCTAAGGTCAAAAGTAAGCGCTCCACAGTATGGTCCAGCAAAGCCTGTAATTTTACAAGGGCACAAGTTTCGGTTATTATAACATCCTTCGGATAGCATAACTTCTTAGCGGCTTGTACAATTTTATATGAAGGAAATTTTTCCGGAGCACTCTTCCTTATAATATTATATTGGTGACGAGACTTTTTAGCGTCCGCACCAAAACAGCTAGAGCATCTTCACCCGACATGAGCTGTTGTTGTGGTTCTGAGAATTTTTTGTAACATTTTTTATATTTACTCGCTCGTTTTGGGCTCGTGTTTGTTATGTTTTTAAGTATTTTTGAGGCTGCTGCTTGGCCTTTGGCTCTTAAACTCATTTGAGCCGCATAGACTAACAAAGGTGTAGGAGTAGCATCCCGTAACGCCTTAGTTTTTAGTCGTTTAGTTCGTTCTGAACATAAATCGAAAGGCATATTCGGGCGACCACGTTTACTTTCTAATTTTGGTAATAAAATCGATGAATCGAGCCACTTTCTGTTTTTTTTTTAGAAATTTTTCATTGATTCTGCATGCATTGATCCAACGAAACTTATATTCTGATTTAAAATGTGATAATTTGCGTTTGAAATCAATGCAATTATTCGCGTCACATTTTGTTCTTCTTGAAAGTTCTTTGGTTAAGAAATCAAATTGCTCCTCTAATTTCCCACCACCAGAACATCTTATAATGTCAATAAGTTCGCTTCTCTTAATGGATATAGTACCATTTGAACTCGTTCCTAAAATAAAATAAATACATATGAAGACATGTGGGTGGACTTCAAATAAAACACGTATGCAATAAACTGTCAAAAAATGTATGTAGCGAAGCAAGTAGCAAAAAATAGCAGAATAACTAAACAACACTCAATAACTCAATCATCGATATATCCTGGAACTCAATTAATTCGACTAATGAATCTAAGATAATTTTATAAATACTAGAAAAATTCAACCCTAATGATTATATAACCTATTTTAACATAAACAAATAAAGTCAATTAAAAAATCAGAGTTTATAAAATATAGTTATATACTTGAATTTGAAGGCTCCATAGCTAAATATAATGATAATTTTTCAATTATAATATAACACACGACAAAAGTAAGTTTGAAAAACACAAAAACTGTACGATTTATCGTTTCCCTCTGAAATTCGCTAGAAGTGCGTTCTCTAGTGGGGAATGCTCGTAATTCTGAAAAACTTGAATGTCGCGACAAGTGTTGGTGGGTGGCCTACTGCCAGGCTCTAAGTTGTAGTATTTTTCAAGTATTTATAAAATTATCTTAGATTCATTATTCAAATTAATTGAGTTCCAAAGTATATAGAGTGTTGATTCTTTTTTTTTCAAATAAGCTTAGGTTTCCAGAATATAGGAACGTTGCTACTTGCTTCGCTACATACATTTTTTGACAGTTTATTGCATACGTGTTTTATTTGAAGTCCACCCACATGTCTTCATATGTATTTATTTTATTTTAGGAACGAGTTCAAATGGTACTATATCCATTAAGAGAAGCGAACTTATTGACATTATAAGATGTTCTGGTGGTGGGAAATTAGAGGAGCAATTTGATTTCTTAACCAAAGAACTTTCAAGAAGAACAAAATGTGACGCGAATAATTGCATTGATTTCAAACGCAAATTATCACATTTTAAATCAGAATATAAGTTTCGTTGGATCAATGCATGCAGAATCAATGAAAAATTTCTAAAAAAAAAACAGAAAGTGGCTCGATTCATCGATTTTATTACCAAAATTAGAAAGTAAACGTGGTCGCCCGAATATGCCTTTCGATTTATGTTCAGAACGAACTAAACGACTAAAAACTAAGGCGTTACGGGATGCTACTCCTACACCTTTGTTAGTCTATGCGGCTCAAATGAGTTTAAGAGCCAAAGGCCAAGCAGCAGCCTCAAAAATACTTAAAAACATAACAAACACGAGCCCAAAACGAGCGAGTAAATATAAAAAATGTTACAAAAAATTCTCAGAACCACAACAACAGCTCATGTCGGGTGAAGATGCTCTAGCTGTTTTGGTGCGGACGCTAAAAAGTCTCGTCACCAATATAATATTATAAGGAAGAGTGCTCCGGAAAAATTTCCTTCATATAAAATTGTACAAGCCGCTAAGAAGTTATGCTATCCGAAGGATGTTATAATAACCGAAACTTGTGCCCTTGTAAAATTACAGGCTTTGCTGGACCATACTGTGGAGCGCTTACTTTTGACCTTAGAGCCTGTTATCGAGTCTCTTCCAAATAATGAAGTGATCCAGCTTTGCTTAATTTCGAAGTGGGGTTTTGATGGCTCCTCGGGACATAGTTCATACAAGCAAGCATTCTATGATTCGGAAGCAAGTGATTCGGCTATTTTTATTACTTGCTTAATTCCCCTTCGTTTAGTTTCTGGAGAAATCATTGTATGGCAAAATACACGGCCTGCGTCCACCAGATATTGTCGGCCTTTAAAAATAGAATTTATAAGAGAATCTACAGGTGTATCAATCGCGGAAAAAAACAGAATAGACGAGGAAATTAAAAGTATTAAAAAAAGCAATGTAGTGGTAAAATCAAGGAAAGTAGAAGTAAGTCATATTTTAATATTTGCCATGGTGGACGGTAAAATATGTAATGCGCTTACAGAAACTACTTCTACGCAAAAATGTTTCGTATGTGGTGCAACGTCAAAACAATTTAATAAGGTTGACGAAATGATTTCGAGGAATATAAAAACAGAGAATTTAGGATTTGACAGAAGAAGCCCAAGAGGCTCGGAACAAAGATTTCAAAAACTACAGAGAGCATTACGCCAGAAAATGTAGTCGGGAAAAAACTAATACAGATGTTTTTAACTTTTTTTTATTATCTTCTGATCCAGTAATTAGTAGCAAACAGAAATTACCAAAAAAAAAATTACAACTTTTGCCGAAGGATGCTATAGACTTATTGAAACCTCCACCCGTCAATGTCTCTGGTCATCGAGATATAGAGAGTGAAAGTAGTGACAATGATTATAATGGGAACAGCGATGATGACGACGAAATTTAAGAAATTACACGCCTTTTAAATTTTTTAATTTTTCTGTACATATTAAAAATAGAATAAAACAAGTTTGCATTATTAAAATTATTCCACAGTCCATTTGTTCCTATTTTTAGACTAATTACAATCCATAGAAGGAATAATATCCAACTTGAAGAGTCGGTCGATGTGCATTTGATTTTATGCCACGTTTGAAGCGCGCTTGCCCCACTGTGCGACGTAGTAAGTAAAAGAGGTTTCTAAGTAAAAACAAAACGAATATAAGATCTTTCGATTTACGAACGTGGAAATTTCCACGCTAATTTGGTATCGGTATTATACATCATCGTAAGTAACGACTCGTTGTGTTTACATAGCAGGTATAGGTCACGCGTGCGAGCATAGTGACGCACGTCGAACACGAGTAGTTAGACAGAGAAGCAATTAGATATAATCTTACGTATCGAGCGATTTTATTCTTGTATTAATTAAAGTCGACCTCATTATCCAAGTAAAAGACCAGTAAACGCAATTTCTCTACATCACGTAATTTTAGACGGCTTTGGTATTGTTTAGTTGAATTTCACGTCGTTCGCATTAAAACGGATTCAAAGAAGAGAGATCGAATTGTGTTCTCGAATCCTCGCGCGACTATTGTGACTGTTTTTTTTAAGAGAAGAATAGCTTCTCGACCGCAAAGGTTCCCTTTAACGTGTATACCGAAGTAGGAATAAACTTTCCATATTTTTTTTTGTACACTTAAACTCTTGTCTTTTCTTCTGAAATACTTATCTCTTTTTTGCATACCGAGCAAGATAATTTGCCGGAAGGCCTGACCAACCGTAAGTAATAAAAATGCGATATATTATTCATTATGAGCGAACTCGTTTTATTTGAACCTACTTCTTCATTTAGAACCTGAAAATAATTATGAAGTAAGGATTGCGCAGTTGGAACTGCAATTGCGCCAGAGTGAGCGTCAGCAGGCTTAAACGTTGGCGCAATTGCAATTCCAGTCCTCCCAACCTCCGCCACCTACGCCGCAGCAGCCACCGCCGTAACCATTGCCAAGGGGGCATCGGCGTATTGCTGGTAAGGTTTTCATACCTTAAGTTCAAATCGTTTCTCAAAGTCCTATTTCTCATTGTGTTTGCAATATTTACGGTCTGTGCACGAAGTTTCTACATACCTTATTTTATAGTATCATTAAAAAAATTAATGGTTTTCCATATGAATAAAGAAAGATTAATATACTTAATGACATATAGGAAAAGTTTTGTATTGTTGTAAAGTATTGTCGCAATCTTATATTTCATTAGGTAGATTACATTTTTTTTTTTACTGACATTTCAGCCCGATTACTGAGATGATGTTTCCATGATTTTTGGACAATCATAGAAGCTATAGCCATACAATTGCCTTATGTTTGAAGTCATTTTCCTAATAGTATTAAAATTTGTTAAAAATTTCCCAATTGTCGGTACTTTCCTTCGAATTTAAAAAAAAAACCTCTTAAATATATGTACACGATATAATGTAGTGGCCGAGTATCATGGTACCCTGGTACACATGCATGCCCAGTCAGCATCTGATCCACCATGTTTCTTTACATTAAGATTTTTTTTACAGTTCAAATAGTATTTCTTTACGGCTACAATGGTCAATTTGCTTGTTGTTCTCATAGAAAAGTTAAATACTTTTTTAGATATTATTATTAAATAAGGTATAAGGAATATTTTTTCCCAGATTATATATATTGGATATTAAAATATTATATTTTGTAATCTGCATTAAGGGGGTCTTCCCGTATGACGGCTGAAATTTTAAGCTTTTTTTAGGAATTTTTTCTGGCGAACTATGAAGAGGTACAATCTTGAAATTTTGACAGTATATTTAGTATGGTCTAAACTACAACTGTGAATTTTTTTATGCCCAAATATTAATAACATTCGCTGCAGCGGTGTTGTAAAGGCAAGTATGTTTCAAAAACATAGGGTCGTGGCGGTGAAGATTAGAGCTGTCCTGTTTATCTGAAATAAAAAAATGAAACGGCATTATAATCTGTAAACATGTAGTTCTCGTTGGAACTACAGACGTTTAAAAATCATGAAAATCTAAGTTTTGGCACGGTTTTGAACAAAAAAGTTACGATTTCTGGCCTTTTTCTGCGACTTTCGAGGCTTGATAAAAAGGACTATGAAAGATATCAAACTTATTCTAGAACCGACCAGAATTATAAGTGTACTGAACATAAATTTCGACATAACAGTGAGATCTGTCCAGTAGTTTTTACTAAATTTTCACCGCCAGCTTGAAAAATGTAGGTAGTTTCGAGAAAAACGCGTTTGAAAGTTCAAGTACATATTACACGAAGAAACTTTTACTCACCATCACTCAGCGATGCCTGGTCCATAGCAGATACCTTCCGCTTCTTCAAAAAAATCATGCAGAGCTGTCAGCTTTCGAGCTCAGCTTTATGTCTATAACTTTTGAACGACTTCGAATTTTGAAATATCCTCTATACCACATATTCTTGATTCGTTATAGAAGCGATTTATCAAAAAAAAAAAAAAAATCGATTTTTTGAAATCAGCACACGGGAAGACCCCCTTAAAGTGAAAGGCAGGTCATGAGCATATAAAAAACGAATAACATTGTTGAATATTGTGGTGTGAACTTCATGACGAAATAATGTTTATACAGGGTGTGTTCGACCGTATAGTCGTGAGCTATATCACATTGTAGCCAGGAATAAATAGAGCCGAAAGGAGTCATAAAAGGCAACATAAGGTAGGTAAGTTAACGAGTTATTAATTATAAGAGATTGGCAAATCACGACGCGCGGAAGCGGTAGGCGGCGAGCCGCGGCCATGCTAATCTAGCGGCGCGAGGCGAGCGGCGAGCGGGTGGGGCGCCCGAGCTCGTCTACATACGTAGGAGATGAGCGATCGGGAGGAGCTTTCCACGAAAAAGTGACAAGCAGTGGGGCATTAACGCTCGAGCATCGAGTAGACTTTCCCTCTTCCTTTCCTCCACGGCGCTACCTTACTATGGAGACTCGCGCGGACTCTTTCTCTCTCCCTTCCTTTCTCTCTTTCTTCTACGGCTGGAGCATCGAATTGTTTACTTTCGCTCTTCCTTCCTCTCTCTTTCTTTCTTTCTTTCTCTTCCTTTCCTCGACGGCGACTCGCGCGGACTCTCTCTCTCGCTTCCTTTCTCTCTTTCTTCTACGGTTGGAGCATCGCGTAGACATTGTTCAAAATGTCCCCCTCTTTCTCTCACACACAACTCAGTCCGTGTAACAACACTACGCGTTGCACGCTGAATCATATGTGCCGGAATCGTAGAAAACGCGTGTGCGATTGCTGCACGCATTTCGGCTTCTGTCCCGCCACGCGTGTCTTCCACGAGATGTTTTACGCAAAGCTACGCGATGCTCCAGCCGTAGAAAAAAGAGAGAAAGGAAGGGAGAGAGAGAGTTCGCGCGAGTCGCCGTCGTAAGGTAGCACCGTCGAGGAAAGGAAGAGAAAGAAAGAAAGAGAGAGTAATGTGACGTGGTCACAAGATCCACCCAAAAATTTCAAATTAAAAGAAGAGAAGACACGTGAATGCCCCTCTGGGCGGCCAGAAAGCAAATACATATAATATTAATTAAGTACTTCCTATTTTTACGAGCAACGCCTGGGTAGAGGCAACCCGGAATACCGAATGAACACCGTAGCGATGACGTAGTGGGACACCGCCAATCGGCATCTACGCCGCTCAACGCTCACCTCGGCAATTGGCCGCCAAAGATAAGTGAGCCGAATCCGGAAGGACCTCCTGCGACGCTTCCGTGTAGTACGGAAAGAAGAAGTAATCAGCGTCGCAACCTCCCCACCCGTTCGCCAGGTCCGTCGCTAGTGATGCGACTAGAAAGGCGTTAAAAATCCGAGGAACAACAAAAGTCGGAAAGAACTTGTTAACCAGCACGCATACGAACGGGAAATATCTGTGGAGGAGGAGAAGGAGCATAGAGTGTTCGACGGTATCTGTGAGAATCAAGTGAGAGTAGTATGTCTGAGTGAGCGTAAAAATTGTTGTGAGCGAAATTTCGGCGGTGAATAATACCCGCAATTGATGCGTACCTGCGACGCGTCACGGGATCGACCGGCACGAGCCTCGATCGTGCGTGCGGCACGCGTGCTCGCTCTCTCGTGGTTTAATCGCTGACCCGAACGGTCACGCTTTCGATTACGTATTGTTATACTAGAAGTTGAATTCTCGAAACACAGTATCTGAGTTAACGTAGTGTCTGAATTAACGTAGCTTCTTTTCTTAAACTCTCGTGAGTGTAAACACGAGGAACCGAGAAGGAAGCGTTCCGAGGCTCTCGTCGGGGTGAGGTAGCCCCGTGGTGGAAGGACGTCGTCGACGAGCCGAGCTATAAGTGAAAGGCTGCAAGCACGGTAAGCGACGACGGAGTTGGGTGGTTTTGCCGTCTTCCATTTTCTTTTGACCGGTAATGGGACCGAGGAGGTTTGTTGGTAAAGTTGTAGTTTTTGGATTATCTTCTCCTTATTAGTACCGCCGACGCGTTGGTCACGGTACACGCAAGGTAGAAGAACTCTTTGGAATAAAAATTAACTAATCGATTTTGTAAAATCGATCCCTCCTCGGTTTGTTCCCATTTATTGCGTATAGAGCTTTTGACCTTGCCGGCGTGGATCGCCTCTCAATACGACGATCGTGGTCCGATCAACCACTTGAGCACATTGTATTATATTATGTTCTCGTATGATTATCTTTTATATCTCTATGTTTATCGTGCAGCGTAAATTTAAAGAATATTCCGTTTTAGAAATGTGGTAATCCGCGCTTGTCAGCCGGTTACCGGTTATCTTTGGAAGCGGAAGGAAGGTGGTGTTTGAGGTATAGATCAGGTTCTTCTTGAGTATAAGTATGACTTTTATTAAATAACTGGTTATTGGTGAGGCACAAGTAACCCTCCTAACTCTTTGATCGCTCTCGATGATCTGCCTGTTCGTTTTCTCGCTTCTACGCGTGCCACTCCTTAGCGTTCGGTGCTAAGAAGGGAGAATCGCTGAATTGCATCTTAGGCTCGGGACTCGCGATGTCCAGACGCTTGGGTGATGCAATGCTTACACATTACTTTTGGGTCGCCTCTTCGGAAGGCGGCCTTGAATATGATACTACTGTGTCGCTTAGGCGACTCGCGGGTACAACACCCCTCCCCCGCGGGAAAAAAGAATGTGCCACCATTCTTACGCTTGATTACCTTTGGGTATACTTGTGCATTTATAAAGTACAATTTTTTAATTATTCCCGATAACATATGTGTAATATAATCGTTTACCTATATATATATTCTTTTCTTACGCTTTATTCGTTTATTGGTATTTATTTTATTTATACATATATTCTTCATTTATATATTATAGGAAAATATATTTCTTTATTTCTTTATTTTATTTTATTTTATTTTAATTTGTTTTTTTTTTTTTTTTTTTTTTTTTTTTGACAATGTTTATTTTTCCCGATGACATGTTTTAATATAATCGTTTATGCTTACATAGATACTTTTCGCTTTTAAATACTACGTTAGTTTTTTGTTTCTTGTTTGTTTCTACTTCTATTGTTAACTCGCGGTTTTTACGCTGTTTTCGCTTATAGTATATGTTATAAAGCGCTACTAGTACTAAGATTATAATTCCTATCGCCACAAGTGGATCATGATTAAATACGTGGTTATTATTTTTATACTTGTTAGTATTTGCCTTCCTATGGGAGGTATTCCAATTATTACCGTAATTATTGCGCGTTATCGACTATACGCTTTTACTTCTGTTCCGCGATCTAAGAGGTATCCTGCTTCTATATTTAAGGAATCGGAACGTTTAGTGCTGTCTATAAGTGTGGTAATGCTTTTTGCGAGTATTGAACTATTTGGGTACACGATAATAACGTAATTGTTGGTCTGTCTGTTCAATGGTGTCAACTTTTGAAGAGTGTGTTCTTAGGTTTCGTGCAAAATCTTTACTTATAACATGTTGTAGGTAATCCGCTAGTATTTTATGATTTCGTTCTACCGTTTTCCTCTCTTTAGTTTTTAATTTTCATTCATTAAAGTGTTTCAATCGGTTCGCGTGTACCGTAATTGTTTTCTTTCCTTTCTTTATAATATAGTTTTCCGCGGATTTCTGCTTTATTATAGTGTATGGTCCGATCCAATAATTATCTAGTTTCTTTGACCGTCCTCGTCTCGTCGCGTCGTCATATAGTAATACTTTGTCTCCTTCGTCGAAAGTTCTCGGTCGCGACGTTCTATCGTAATATTCTTTTGCGTGTTCTTTCGCGCGTGTTAAATTCTCTTTCGCGAACGTGTTAGCTGTCCGGATTCTTTCGCGTAATTCAGTAGCATAGTTATCGTAGTTATATAAAGGTTGCGGTTCGCGCTTGATAGAGGTAGGCATTTCGGCTAATCTTCCGAAGACTAATTCATACGGGGTATAGGTAGTCGCCGTATGTGGGGTTGTATTATATGTAAACATCGCGTAAGGTAACCATTCGTCCCAATCCGCTTGATCCTTTCCTACATAATTTTTTAGATAATCTGCCAATGTTTTGTGGCTTCGTTCTAGCGCACCGTTGGATTGCGGGTGGTAGGCTGTTGTTTGTATCTTTTTTATATTTAATACTTTGCATACTCCTTTAAAAACTTCAGATACAAAGTTAGTTCCTTGATCTGTTAATATTGTTTGCGGTATTCCGTATTCGCAAACTATTTTTTTAGCAAATTTTTTCGCCACTGTATTGGCTTCCTGATTTGGTATAGGGATGGCTTTGCTATATTTTGTTAAATTATCTTGAAATGTGAGTATATACTGATTGCCTCTATTAGAAACTGGTAATGGTCCTACTATATCTAGGCTACATTTTTCGAAAGGTTGGGTAGGCGTATCCGTAATTACCATTGGCATTTTTGTTCGCGTGCCTAATTTATTTTGTTGACATTTCGCGCATTTTGATATATAATTCTCTATATCCTTTCGAAGTCCTATCCAATTGTATTTTAATTTAATTCTATTATATGTTCTATCGACTCCTTGATGGCCTCCTAGGGGGGAGTCGTGATATTCGTATAAGATTTGTTTCTTTTCATCAGCGGAAAATTCTCTATGTTCCTTATTTTCGGTGTCGGGTATCGCGTTTGTAACGTATACGCGGCTTAGCGCGTCAGCATTGCTGTTACTCTTTCCTTCTTTGTACGTGATTTGGTAATTGTATTCTTCTAGCATAATACGCCATCGCATGAGGCGTGATCCGGGATCTTTTACATTAAATAGCCACGTCAGCGGTTTATGGTCTGTTACTATCGTGAATTTCGTTCCGTACAAATATGGTCTAAAATGTTTTACTCCCCAGACTATTGCTAATAATTCTTTTTCAGTCGTGCTATAATTTATTTCTGCTTTATTGAGTATTCTACTCGCGTATGCTATTGGTAAATCTTTTCCTACTTCTCCTTGGGATAGAATGGCCCCTAGCGCCTTGTCTGACGCGTCCGTGGTTAGCACAAAAGGTTTTGAGAAATCTGGGTATTGGAGTAAAGGTGTAGATGTTAGTTTATGTTTTAATAATTCAAATGCTTCCTGTTCTAGATCGGTCCACTGGAATGTTGTTCCCTTTTTTAATAATTGCGTTAATGGTTTCGCTGTTTTTGAAAAATTCTCTATGAATCGCCGGTAGTAACTAGCTAATCCTAGAAATGTCTGAATGTTTTTAGCGTTATTTGGTTTGGGGAAATCCGTCACCGCTTTTGTTTTCATGGGATCCGGTTTAATTCCTTCTGGTGTAATGATATGCCCTAGGAATACGGTTTCTTTTCTGAGGAATTCGCACTTTGTTGGTTGCAAACGCAATTTATGTTTTCTTAATTGCTCAAATATTGCTTTTAGTCGTTTATTGTGTTCTTCTAGGCTTGCCGCGTGAATAACCATGTCGTCCAAGTATACGAAACATTGAATTCCTTGTAGTCCTGATAATACTGAATTCATTAATCTTTGAAAAGTCGCGGGCGCGTTTTTTAAACCGAACGGCATACGGTTATATTCGTAATGTCCGAACGGTGTAGAGAATGCTGTCTTGCATTTATCTTCTTCTCGCATTTTTATCTGGTGGTAACCTGATGCCAGATCTAACGTTGTAAAGTATTTTGCACCGCCTAATTGATCGAATATATCTGCTATATTTGGTAATGGGAAAGAATCTCCTATCGTTACGTTGTTTAGTTTCCTAAAATCTATTACAACGCGCATTCTTGCTTGTCCATCGTTGCCTGGTTTTTTGGGTACTACCAGTAATGGTGCGTTCCATGAGCTTTTGCTCTTACTGATTATCCCTGCTTCGAGCATTTCCTTTACTTGCTTACTTACTTCTTCTTTTTGTTTTTGTGGTAACCTATATGGCGCCACATTTATGGGTGCCGTTCCTGATTCTACATTTATGCAATGCTCGGTCGCGTTAGTACTTTCTAATATATCTCCTTCTAGGTAAAATAAATCGTTATATTTCTCGCAAATGTCCCATATTTTTTTGTTTTTCCTCCTGGTTTAGATGCTCTGTTCTAATGCTAGTTCTAAGTTTTTCCATTCTTTCGGCTCCGCTGCTTCTTTGTAGCGTATTTATTTTCGCGCTGACTGTATTATTCGCGTGTTCTTTAAAGAGAATCGCGGGGTCTTTAACTTCTACTGATATGCCGGTGAGCTCGACTTCGTCGTCGGTCGTATTCATTACGCTGACAACGCATTCCCCTTTTTCGGCTTTGGTTAAGCAATTTGCAATATACACTCCCGATTCTATTTCTCTTTTTTCTACTAATCCTTCCCCTTCTGAGGTTGTTTGTACTGTTATAATTTTTTCCGTTCGCGGTGCTATTACGTTTGTTCCTATATTTTTTAACGGTATTATTTCTCCGTATAATGCCAAATGTTTGCGCGGCGTTATCGTTACGTTATGTTTTTCCATGAAATCAATCCCTAATAGTCCGTCGGCTTCTATCGGAAAGTCGTTTCGGACTAAATAGCATGGATGCTGTATTGTCTGCTTCCCTAGTTGTATATTTAATGTTACTTGGCACAGGGGTTTCTGCACAGTTAATCCTATTCCCGTTAATTCTATGTTTGTCGAGCGTGCATCTTTTTCCTCGTCTATTAGCCCGATTTTTACGAGCGTTACTTGGGCTCCTGAATCTACTAACATGGTGGCGTGTCCACCTATTATATCTTCTGACGTGATTTTGCAGTGATTTTTGTGTTCTGTTTTTGCCGCAAGGCTATTTACGTTATATTGCTTTACTT
Source organism: Ancistrocerus nigricornis (assembly GCA_916049575.1). Classification (NCBI taxonomy): domain Eukaryota; kingdom Metazoa; phylum Arthropoda; class Insecta; order Hymenoptera; family Vespidae; genus Ancistrocerus; species Ancistrocerus nigricornis. The sequence goes on along the minus strand of OU696667.1, from coordinate 17,763,840 downwards.
TACCGTCAGTCGCGTTACTTGTGCTGGGTTGCGTCTGTCGTTCATTTTGGTTGGTCGTCGTCGGCGTTTGTGGTGTCGACGGTCTTTCGTTTGGTCTGTTAGTCAGTCTATTTTCTGGTCTAGTACGGCAATTTCGCGCCATGTGCCCGGGCCGTCCACAGGTGAGGCACACAACTTGGTTCCTGCCGGGACCCGTGCCTCCTGTACGGTTTGGTGTATTTCGCGGGTTTATTGTAGTTCGCGCGTAACAGTCACTAGTCGCGTGCCCTACTCGGTTACAATTTCCACATCGGAGGGTTGAATTTTGCCCGGAGGGTTGGTACGGTTGGGATATTTGATACGTCGTTTCTATGTCTACCGCTCCTACGATCGCTTCTTGCAGGGTTTTGTATCCCTTAGCCTGAACAAGCGTCCCTACTCGCCCCTGCAGGCCATTCTCGAAAACGTGTTTAGCCTGGTCTCTTAGAACCTCGGTTAGGTTTCGCTTGGAATTCGCGTCATGATGCGGTTTTATCGTTAATCTTACGAGTTGCATGTATAGCTTTTCTACGCGTTGCCCGAACGCCTGCGCGCTTTCCCCTGGTTTTTGATAGCTTCTATGTAGCTTAGCTTGTACTGCCGATACTGAGCGTTTTTCTAAAAATATTGCTTCTAATTCCGTTTTTAATTCTTCGTACGTATTAAGTTCTTTATATCGCATTTCTTCTGCCGCTTTTCCTACGAGTTTGAGATTTCTTATGTACGCGAATAATGCTGGTCTATCGGTTTCTTTAAGTTGCGCAAATGTATAGTCGCACGCCGTTAGGAATTCTAAAAGTTTGGTGGTTGAACTCCCGTCAAAAGGGTTTATGCACTTGCGTGCTTCCTTGAGGCTTAATTGTTCTGTCATTTCGTCGTCTTCTATTTCTAAAAGCGAAAAGTCTAGCGTTTCTATTGGGTATTCTCGTCTGGTTTCTATTCGGTCACTAATCGGTGATTGTAATCCCGATGCGCCGTGGTCTGATTCGCTAAGATCGCTATCCGTACAGAGATGTTTTACGGCTGTCGCGGACAATTTCCTACGTTTACCTTCGCTTTCTGGGGTGGTAAATATTAATTTTTTGTCGAAAAACGATTCGAGTGATCGACTAAACTGCTGTTTGTCTGGCAGGAAATATACTTTTGCGGATTTGCCCTGGTCGGACATACGGTCGCTACTTTTACGTTTGTCTTGCGTGCTGAGCTAGGTGTGGGTGTTACTCACAGTAGAAGTGTTCGCCACATTCTGCTGGGCTGCCGCCGTTGCTGTCACCTGTTCGCTGGGAGTTGACTGCCCTATATCTCGTTCTCCGCGCCGTCCGCAGATAAGCTCGGTGAACTGGATCGTGCCGTAAGCTGAGCTGTCGATAAGGCTCGTCTCCTCCTTGTCGCTCGTCCAGTCGTCTACTTCCTCGTATGAACCTTGGCTGCCGCCTGGTGTTAGATTGCCTGGTCTGCTTCCTCCGTCTCGGTGTAGTTTACACCGTCCTTCACCTTGGCCTTTGCTTCTTCTGGCGATAACTGCCACGTATTTGCAAAAAATTTTTTGCAAAACGATCCCACTCGCTGCCACCAATGTGGTAGTCCGCGCTCGTAAGCCGGCTACCGGTTATCTTTGGAAGCGGAAGGAAGGTGGTGTTTGAAGTATAGATCAGGTTCTTCTTGAGTATAAGTATGACTTTTATTAAATAACTGGTTATTGGTGAGGCACAAGTAACCCTCCTAACTCTTTGATCGCTCTCGATGATCTGCCTGTTCGTTTTCTCGCTTCTACGCGTGCCACTCCTTAGCGTTCGTTGCTAAGAAGGGAGAATCGCTGAATTGCATCTTAGGCTCGGGACTCGCGATGTCCAGACGCTTGGGTGATGCAATGCTTACACATTACTTTTGGGTCGCCTCTTCGGAAGGCGGCCTTGAATATGATACTACTGTGTCGCTTAGGCGACTCGCGGGTACAACAGAAATATTCAAGTACGTACATTTCCAACGCTCGTTTCTTACGGTCGTACGACGTAGTCCTTGTCTTTGTATCGGCGCGCGACCTCACCCAAGGGCGAGGCGTATTATTCTCTGTTTATGAAAAGCGCGTATTATTTGAGAACGTTTGTATTCCGTATTATATTTTCTGTATTAACTGTAATCATTATTAACGAACAATTTTTCCCTTTTCGAGTGCTCGTATGGAGATTTATCGGCGACGAGAAACATTATTTGAATTAACTGGAACCGAGCGGAGTAACATCACGATCCTTGTATAATCGCGGTACGCGACGGGAGTTACATAATTGTAACCGCTCGGAAGTAACATCGTCCTCTTTGCAACACACCTTCTAAAATTTTATAATAAACTCTCTCTGTTCGTTAACTGAAATATTTGGTGCTCTCTCTCTCTCTGGTTTGTATGTTCGTATTGTTCACCTAAGAACCCCCGCCTCTCCGTCACTCCCTTAGGAGACTGTCTAGCCGGCGGTCTTTTGCCGGTTCATCCGATCAGACCTATTTTCCTAAAACACTCCTACATCTTCCTGGTCCTACGAGTGGTGGCCGTAAGCCACCTGGCGCCCAAATAAAATCTATTCCCTTTCCGACCATCCGAAAATAGTGACCAGAAGGATTGTCTGACCGGGTGCCGAAGAGGTGCGTGCCTTGGGGGACACTATCTTCCTGGGAGGATAGTTTGGCCAAGTTCCTCCTCGTGCAACGTCACAGTAAGGAAGAGCGAAAGTAAACAATTCGATGCTCCAGCCGTAGAAGAAAGAGAGAAAGGAAGGGAGAGAGAAAGAGTCCGCGCGAGTCTCCATAGTAAGGTAGCGCCGTGGAGGAAAGGAAGAGGGAAAGTCTACTCGATGCTCGAGCGTTAATGCCCCACTGCTTGTCACTTTTTCGTGGAAAGCTCCTCCCGATCGCTCATCTCCTACGTATGTATGTCGCAGTCCGATCGTTTAATTCGGCAGATCGTGATCTGCCTAGGCACATCATGATATGCCGGCATTTCGTGATTTGGCTAACTAACACCCGCCAAATCGTTCGATAGAAAATAAAGAAATGGGGGAAAATTAATAATTATACGACGTAACCTAGACCCAACCCAAACTAGTCCTTCGACATCGTGCAAATTTAATTGCATTAAAACCATTCAAATTTAATTTAGTTTTTTAAATGAGGTTATAATACGATTTAAAAGTTATTCTGGGTTTGGTCTAGGTTACGTCGTGTAATTATTCATTTTCTCCTATTACTCTCACATTCTATTTCATTCTTTTTATTTTATTTCTATTTCATCATTACCGATGTACTCTTACATACGGTTTAGGAACACATGTACGTACATTGACCGGGAAATATGCAGATTTACGTACTTCGAACTTGTTCCGTAAAATAAATAATACTTTAAAAAAAACGATAAATTAGGAATATCGATAAATATTGGGTTGGCAACTAAGTAATTGCGGATTTCACTCATAGATGGCTTCAGTTGAATGTTTAGGTTTGCAGACGTAGTACAAATGTAAAACACATTTTGTTATTTGATAGTTGGCAATTCAGCTATCAATCAGTAAAAAAAGTTTTTTGATCGGTTGCGTAGTTTTCGTTTGGCCTTCGTTGAAAAATGGAAAATCAAAAGGAACATTTTCGTCATATTTTGCTTTTTTATTTCCGCAAAGGGAAAAACGCATCGCAAGCTCATAAAAAGTTATGTGCTGTTTATGGTGACGATGCCTTTAAAGAACGGCAGTGTCAAAATTGGTTTGCCAAATTTCGTTGTGGTGATTTTTCACTCAAAGATGAAAAACGCTCTGGTCGTCCAGTTGAAGTTGATGACGCCCTAATCAAAGCAATAATCGATTCGGATCGTCACAGTACAACACGTGAGATTGCAGAGAAGCTGCATGTATCACATACATGCATTGAAAATCACTTAAAACAACTTGGTTATGTTCAAAAACTCGATACATGGGTTCCTCACGAACTGAAAGAAACGCATTTAACGCAACGCATTAACAGCTGCGATTTGCTAAGGAAACGTAATGAAAATGATCCATTTTTAAAACAACTGATAACTGGCGATGAAAAATGGGTTGTTTACAACAATATCAAGCGGAAAAGATCGTGGAGCAGGCCAGATGAACCAGCTCAAACAACATCAAAAGCTGATATTCATCAAAAGAAGGTTTTGTTATCCGTTTGGTGGGATTACAAAGGAATTGTCTACTTTGAACTCTTACCACCCAACCTACCGATCAATTCTGATGTCTACATTGAACAACTAACGAAATTAAACAATGCAGTTGAAGAAAAGCGACCCGAATTGACAAATCGAAAAGGTGTGTTATTCCATCATGACAATGCAAGGCCACACACATCTTTGGTCACTCGGCAAAAATTATTGGAGCTTGGTTGGGATGTTTTGCCACATCCACCATATAGTCCTGACCTTGCACCATCTGATTACTTTTTGTTTCGATCTTTACAAAACTCCTTGAATGGTAAAAAATTCAATAATGTTGATGATGTCAAATCGTACCTGATTCAGTTTTTTGCTAATAAAAACCAAAAGTTTTATGAACGTGGGATTATGATGCTGCCTGAAAGATGGCAAAAGGTCATTGATCAAAATGGGCAATACATTACAGAATAAAGTTATTTAGTTCCATGAAAAAATTGTCTTTGATTTTCTAAAAAAAATCCGCAATTACTTAGTTGCCAACCCAATACGTTGCTGTCATTGATCGGCCTGACTTTGAATCAGGCATATCATGAAAATCCGTCTAAATAATCAGCCAAATCACGAAATGCCGGCATATCATGATGTGCCTAGGCAGATCACGATCTGCCGAATTAAACGATCGGACTGCGACATGTAGACGAGCTCGGGCGCCCACCCGCTCGCCACTCGCCTCGCGCCGCTAGATTAGCATGGCCGCGGCTCGCCGCCTACCGCTTTCGCGCGTCGTGATTTGCCAATCTCTTATAATTAATAACTCGTTAATTTACCTACCATATGTTAACTTTTAAACTTCTTTCGGCTCTATTTATTCCTGGCTACAACGTGATATAGCTCACGACTATACGGTCGAACACACCCTGTATATGTATGTATTTTATATTGCAGAGTACCGCGGTCGGGAAGGTCTCGGGCCGCATGGTATGCTGCCCGCGGTGGGCGTCGCCCTTATCGGGGCTTGGAACAAAAAATTATACACTATCATTTTAATAATTACATAATAATTAAAAAAAATAAAACATAAATTTGATTAATTGTGTATTTATTCTATTCTTCCTCACCAACATAAGATCTACTTACAGGAATAAAAACTTTTCGATTCTGTCGTGATTATTATCTACATAGCAACAATTCGCGTAAATCTTTCTAGGCTTGTTATATCGGAATTGTTAGTGTATAATTATTTACTGAGTCGAATGAAAAGTTTTTAATCATTTCATGATTATTATGTAGGTAGTCACAACTTGCGATAATCTTTTAATTGTTGCCATAATTATATTGTTATTTCATAATTACAGACTAACGCCAGTTAGGCCTGTCCGTCGCAAAAAAATCGGACTAACGCCGGTGGTATATTTACAGCAAAATCGTAAATTTGAAGGGAGGGGGAAACCTTAAAATGCTAATATCTCATCGACGCGAAATGCTACATAATTTTGGTTTGTTTCATCATAATCCTGGAACTTTTTCCGTTTCGTTGATATATAATTTATTAGGAACGCGGCTTCCAATAAGTTAATAATCTAATTTATGTGTTTTGAAATTTTATGAAATATCAATTTTATCAGTCTTTTTTTTCCGACCTTTTTCGTTAACATTGCGACTATATCTATATATGTATATCGAATTTTGTCCCCTTTCCTAAATTCACCGCTAGTGGTGCTAGCGTCGACATCAGGTGTAAATCTAGCCAGCGCTGGAATGTGTGACATGTCAATGTCCTTAACCTATCACATTTTTTTATTTTTTTCATTAAGAATCAAGTTTCGGGTACTATGTGAATTTAACTCGATTTCCTTGTTTATTGATTATTTCTAATTTTTCTTTAAATTGTATGATATATTTATTGGTGTTAACTGAGAAGCTGCTGCTGGACAAGGCTTGGCGTATGCTGAGCGAGTCAGAGAATATCGTTACGATATCCAAAGCCTTAGACATTGCTATACTTTCGGCTGTGTAAATAGAGAAATCATTAAGAATACTGTAAGTCTCCTAGTGATCCAAATCTAGACAGGCTAAAGCAATCCGTGTGGAAGGTCCCACTTTAGATTTGGAACCATCTGAGAAAATATTAATGTACGTATTATTGAAAGTACTAATATACCCTATAAACTTTGTATTCGGAATATGAGAATTTTTTAAAGTTCTACCAATTTAAGTATTGCAGTCTACCGATTTTATCATTATAATATGAGATATTTCACACAAATTCATTTTCAGAGAATATTATATCAGCATATTTTTTAACTTTATTAAGGCATAATCCTATCACATTCTATTTATTTATTGTACCTGTCGGTACTTTCACCACCTTGTCTATGGAAAACGTAGAGGATATGTACGGTTAAAAGGGATAATTAAGGAAGGCAGTTGACCTAAAATCTGGCTTCCATTCTAATCGAGGTAAGTCTAGTAGTCCAGTCGAGTAAAGTTTTGTAACCATTCTAGTTGACGTAAAGTATGCCTACATTTCCAACCGATGTAAAGTCTGGCTAACATTCTAGTCGAGGTAAAGTCTTGTTACAATTTTAGTTGACGTACAGTCTGGTGACTATTAAATAAATACATTAATACTTTTTCAGATGTTTCCAAAACTAAAGCGGAACCTTCCACCGGAATTTCTTCAGCTTGTATAGATTTGGATTACTATGAGATTTACAGTATTCGCAATGATTTCTCTATTTACATAGCAGAAAGTATAGCAATATCTAATGCTCTGGATGTCGTAATAATGAATCCTTTTCATGTATTTGCAATATTCTCTGACTCGCTCAGCGTACTCCAAGCCTTGTCCAGCAGCAGCATTGTTTTACTAGAAGATCACACGATTTGGGAAATGAAGTTTGGCACGAGGCTTCGTGTGGTTGTAGTAATGACTTAGGGTGTTACTATGGCAAACGGAAAAAATGCATTGGCCAGCCAGTTTTGTGAAATAACGCTTCTAAGATTTCATCTACGCTTACATACGAAAAAGATTTAGTCTTCATCAAGCGCTTCAGCGCTTGAGGCGGTAGCGGTTCACTGTGGTAACCCAGAGGTTCCATGTTCGAGTCTCGACACGTGCACTTCTTTTTTCTTTGTATTTTTTTCTTTGTGCATTTTATTCAATCATTTTTGCTTTTTACATTTTATTTGCACTTGTTCATGTATTTTGTTTATTAAAATAGCTATTTATGCTACAAGTGGGAAAAGTGGCAAATCTGGTATAGGTTAAATTTCCGAAACGAGCCGATAGTGCGTGCTGTGGAACAGGGGAACGAGTGGGAATTTAGCGCCCGAGCGTCAGCGAGACAAAGAAGAAAAATTAGAAGGCCGATTAATAATTTCTATTTTGTAACATACGAAATTTTAGATCTCAGAAAAGAAAGCGAGCTATCGAAACATGTGCGCCTCGCCCTTGGACGAGGTCGCGCGCATACACAAAGACAATCGAACGGAACGTGGAACGCACGAGGCAGACAAAGACTATTAGTTCGATCAGGCCATAAAATACGGTTTTCGAATATTCAGATAAATTTCAACTCGGCCACAGATACCAAAAAAAATTACATTAGCTCAAGCGGCGGACGTTTCACCGGATTTAACGGCTCTTCACGACCTCTCGGAAGGTCGCAGCTTCCGTGTTCGCAATACAAAGATTCTCTCAATTCAGTACGCCCGGGGGGGCGAGGAGGATTACTTACTCCATAAAAAAAAAGAAGAAACTCGTTCTCGAAAATTTCAAGAGAAGTTACACTTGTAATCGGTGGCCACGTGCCGGCCGAATTGACCGAGCTAACTAACAAAATCCACAGACCCAAAGAAAAATCCTCCTCCGTCCCCGATCGACTCGTCACAGATAATTTTACACTTTCTCGTAAGTAGGCGAACGACGTAATCGTCTCTTACCCGAATCACCCTCCTCGCAGCCGATATCGCTCGCAGGCAAACGGTGTCGTCTCAGAGAAAAAACGCTCGTTCCTTGCAGTTACGTCCTGTCCTTCTTCCTCGTGTATTACGCGCAAGGGATACTAAGAACAAAACTATACACCACTAACTGCCCTACTAAGTTACAAGATAAGTACAGAGAATCTTTCAGATATGACCGGTTACTTCGATCGTCCGCACACGAGAGAGCGAGCACGCGTGCCGCACGCACGGCCGAGGCTCGTGCCGGTAGGTCACGTGACTTTACGCAGGTATGTCCTAATGAGGGGTGTTTCGTCACCCCGTTAATCGCTCGCCAAAAATACAGATATTCTTTCGCACTCGGAACGCTCACTCACTGACACAGGCATAGTGGACACTCATTCACTTTTCCTCCCTCCACGTAGATTTTTCCCTTTAGAAGTTTAATGGAAAATCCGTTTCTCTCGATCGCCGATGCTCCTTGTATCCTTTAATTTTCGCCGGGCTTGTAGCTATCGACGGCCCTGGCGACCGGGTGGGGAGGCGGCGACGCCGATTAGCGTTATTACTTCCTTAATGTATGGAAGCGTCGCAGGAGGTCCTTCCGGTGTCGCTCATCTTTTCCTCTCCGCCAATTAACAGTGTGAGCGGTGAGCGGCGGCGATGCGTATTGGCGGTGTCGTTACGATACCTCGAAGATGTTCGGCGGGTATCCCGGGTTACCTACATACAGGCGTCGCTCGCACAGAAATAATACGCTTATGAGAAATTTATTTTACACTTAATGGCCACTTCGACAGATATCTCACGCTCGGCTGGTCTCGCTCTATTTCTACGGAGGGTTCTTGTGACCCCGTCACAAAACATACTTATATAGGCCATAAACTAAGGCCTAAACATAGTTATAGCGTTGGTAGCCCAGTAGTCTAGATGTAAGACTAATGCGCTGGCGGCCCGAGTTCGAGTCTCGCCAGCGCCAAAATTTTTTGTATTTGTACGTGTCGTAAATTAAAGTATATATCGTGAAATAATATTGCCTTGATTGAACTGTGCGGGAAAGTTCTACCCTGTGAGATAATAGCACATTACAGTATACCCATCGGATATTGGTCACTTTGCGCACACTATCCAGCGTTCAAAAATTGAACTTTCCAAGCATGGATTGCATAAAATAATTTGTGCAATGATGTGAACATTTTACTTTTCGCTTGAAATATTCAAATCATATCACGTTTTAAATATTGTGTTTATGTATTTTTGGGAACACTGTTCGTTTGAAGTACACAATATTTAAAACGTGATACGATTTGAATATTTCAAGCGAAAAGTAAAATTTTCACATCATTACACAAACTATTTTTTAATAAACAAAATACGTGAAAAAGTGCAAATAAAAAGTAAAGAGAAAAAAAGATGGAATAAAATACACAAATAAGAAAATACAAAGTGTACGTGTCGAGACTCGAATATGGAACCTTTGGGTTACCAGGGTGACCCGCTACCGCTTGATGAAGACTAAATCTTTTTCGTATGTAAGCGTAGATGAAATCTTTGAAGCGTTATTTCTCAAAACTGGTTGGCCAGTGCATTTTTCCGTTTGCCATAGTCACACTCTAAGGCATTACTACAACCACACGAAGTATCGTGCCAAACTTCATTTCCCAAATCGCGTGGTCCCCTTGTTAGTTATACAAGAGAATTTAGAAGAGTTCTACCAGTTGAAGTATTGCAGTTTACCAATTTTATCATTATATTATAATTTGAGTTATACCCTGAGATTTTGTGTCTAAGGAAACGTAAGGGATATGTATAATTAGAAGAGATAGATTAAGGAAGGCAGTACATTTCTACCTGATCAGTGTTAAAAAAGAGCATGGACATAGAGTACGCCTGAGAAAGAATAAAATGGATCATGATGTTGGGGTTTGTGAGACTTATACACATTTTTACATAGATTTACACTTAATTTTTTTAACTTTCCAAATTTTTTTATAGTTATTTAATTGATTATTTTGTAATTGAAACAACAATTTGTTATTATAACAAAATTATGTAAAATCAACACAAATAACATTAAAAATGTAAAGTGGGCCGTCGCTGTAGTTAATGTAAAAAACAATCGCGCTTTCTTCTGTAACATAAAGTGTGACGTGGTATTCTGAATACCCGTCACAAACGAGAATCCTCTCCCCTTCGCCGCGAATTAGAAAAAGAGCCGTCGCGGACAGAGTCACCGGGTGGACCGCGGAAGACAATGTAACGCGAGTCGGAAGGCCTCGAGGCTGGTTCTGGGATAGAAATATGAATAAATATTGAAGTTAGACCCTCTTTCATAACCGCCAAGTAGGATATATAGGGGGCTTCTGGACCACCGCTCCAACGGAAATCGTTCGACGCATCATAGGCGAGGGGAAATGGGGGGAGGTGGGGGGTTCGCTCCATCGGAAAGTAGGTGGTGGGTGGTAGATGGTGGGGTGTTAGAGGGGGGTGGGTGGGTGGTTGGTGGGGTGTTAGGAGGGGGGGTGGTAGGATGTGACGTGGTGGGTGGGATGTTAGAGGGGGAGGTGGTAAGATGTGACGTGTGGGTGGGTGGTGGGGGGGGTTAGGTAGGACTCGAACGACAAGTGGGTGGAAGGGGGAAGGGTGGAAGGGGGGAAGGGTGATTCTTAGAAGCGAGCAGAAGTTTAGTTAATAAATTTAACTTTGAATGACAGTTATTGGGTTAATGAATAGAAAAACGTATAATTTATGTTATTGTGACGTTGTGGAATGCACCTGACTGGGAAAGCAGGTGTTGTCTCACACCTGAGACGCACCCCCCACTGAGAGGGTACGGTTTGCCAACATTGATACTAGGTATTTTTATTACCTCTCGCATTTAAGATGCGTTAAAAAAATTGGGATAAATTGTTTCGCATTTGCTTGAGGTAGCCACCCAAGGCGACAGTTAACTTTCGAATTTCATAGTTTACGTTGCGGAATGTACCTGATCGGGGGAAAGCAGGTATTGTCTAAAAACCTCGGCATGCTTGTGCCGGTCTTCTCGAAAAAAATATATGGGGGTGTAAACTCTCGAGTTTGAGGCGTACCACAGACACGCTGGCGTTGGTCTTCCAAAAATAAATGGGAGGGGCGTAAATCCATAAGTTTTAGGGATGTACCACATTGCGCCAAAAATCGGTCCTAGAAAGTGCAGGTCTAGCCGCACCTCTACTCCTACCCCCAAAAAATTCTAATACGCCCTCCAACGTCTTGGGAGATGTTTGCATCCTCCACACCCAACCCCGCAAAATTCTAATACCCCCTCCAACGGCTTAGGAGGTTGACTCTTATATGGTCCAACTGACCAGTCTTCGAACTATCATTGATATATTGTTTCACGAGAGGCAATGCCGATCGTACAAGTGCCATCGCTACAAGAATTCGCCCTTGCGAGCATTTTTCGTTACGGTGTTACGCGTTTCGATCATGAAACATTGTCTCATGTGATTCAAACATTTTATAACCGCTCATCTATAAAACTTTATTGTGTTATACGCGAAAAACCGCTACCATTATCACGGGATTATATAGCCCTTGAACGTGCAAAGTTCGATTCGTACGTCACCGCGACAGTGTATACGATAGAATCACTTTGGTGTGACGTGACAACAAACCACATAGAGGTTCTCGAGGCATCGTGTCGTTTGACTCCGGACGCAGTTTTGGATACGTTATTGGGAAAATTAGAGGCATTCCGGCAAAGGTGCGCAGTGAGGTACCCGCACGTCGCAGAACCGACCACCTATTCGGATCGGAGCGGGACTTTTTTCCTATTGCTGTATCCAGCGCTACGTCGTCCACTGAAGACTAAAAAATGGCGCCACATTCATTAAGGAATTTAACCTGGCCGATCATCATTAATCAATATTTAGACGAATATTACAATGATGAATCTAAGATCGTGATAGAGCGGCTAATGAGATGTGATCCGTTTAGCCAGGTGTATATTTATCATACCAAAAGGCACAGCCAAATGGTTCAACAATGGGCAACATGTGCTTCACCGCGAGAAATATTAGACATTATTAGTGTGGGTGAATATCGCATCCTGCTCGCGGTAGCGGAGGAATAATTAAATATATTCGCTCCGTAATAAATAATGGATCTAATAAAGAACATTTATCGCCTTTTGGCAGCCAAGTCGGAGCTGATACGAATAAGAGACGAGTATCACGAGTGGTCGCAAGAGTGTGACGATATTTTATTAAATACAGCCGCGTATTTGCAGAATAAAAAAGACAATTTATCGATCGGTGCAAAACGTAGTATAACGTCAATAATCGCGCGTTTGACGTGCATGAAAGTTTTAGTGCGGAAACGCTTTTCGCGAGTGGGTCGTGGACTATATGAGAGAAATCGCGGCGCGAGAGCATCTTCCCTTGTCTGGGAGAAGATTGAATCGGCATTCGAAAATCGTATTTTTACGGGTGCTGTCGTCAACGTCGAACACATCGACCCACGACAATTTCTAAATGACGCGCGTCGTATGGTGACGAGTCGAATTACAGACGCGATCACTACAAATAATTGCATTAAAATTAACGCGACATTAGAAGCCGAGTTCATGATGAACGGGAATGTGGACGTCAAGAGTTTCAGCACGCGTAATCGTGAGCTATACTCGACATCAAATTTGCGTCGTTGGTACTCCGGAGACGTGATGCAACCAATTTTAACGGCAATTGAAGAATTTCAAGAGCGTGACAGCGGATGGGCATTAGTGAAGATATTGTGTCTGATGATGAATATCAACAAGTGCCAACCAATGCATGCAGGTTGCAACGTTCCGATTCCACGGGAACTGGCGCTGAAGAAGGCGATTATTAACGTGAGGTCCAGCGACGATGCGTGCTTCTTCCGAGCAGTTGTGGCGAGCCCCTACCCAGCCACCGATCATGTGGACAGAGAATCTTCATATCCACATTACACCACCGTACTTCGTACCAATGGCTTTCAGATGCCTATGACGCTCAAGCAAATTGGAAAATTTGAGCGTCACAATGATGTTTCGGTTAATGTGTACATGTGGGATAAGAAACTCTGCACACCGCTACATCTCACTTCGAGAAAACGTGGCAGGCACGTGAATCTGCTTCTCATCCAATGTTCAACTCGGAGCCATTTCGTATGCATACGGAATCTTTCCCGATTGGTCTCAAGACAAATTAACAAGCACAAACAAACGAAGCACATTTGTGATCGGTAAGTTAGAGAATTCTTTTATTCATCGTGTACAATTGACTATCGCAATAGATATTAATTATTTCCAATTTTTAGGTGTCTGCACTACTTCAACGCCGAAAAGAAGCTGAAGGACCACATCGTCGATTGCCAACAAATCAATGATTGTGCGGTAACGCTTCCCACGGAAGAAGATAAATGGCTGCGCTTCAAGAATTCTTCACGTAAGGAGCGCACCCCATTTGCAGTATATGCAGATTTTGAATGTCTGCTCGCAAACCTCACTGCTGATGGACATCAACAGCGTACGCAGCCGTATCAGCGTCATCATGCGTTTAGTGTAGGTTATTACGTGCACTGCTCTTACGACTCATCACTGTGTGGATACCGATCATATCGCAATGAGTCAGACTGTATCGAGTGGTTTGTGAAGGAGATGCGTAAGTTGGGACATCGGCTTAATTCAATTTTTCGCACTATTATTCCGATGAAGAAACTTAGCGAGGAACAGGAAAGGGATTTTCGTAGATCTACCATTTGCCACGTTTGTGAAAAACCTTTTTATGATACTGACACCACCAAAGTGCGCCATCATTGTCATTTTACGGGCGCATATAGAGGTCCTGCACACTCAAGTTGCAATTTAAATTATCAAACACCGTTCGTGGTACCGGTGGTATTTCATAATTTGTCCGGCTACGACGCGCACTTTGTCATAGAGAAACTCGCAACCGCGTTCAAGGGTAAAGTAGATCTATTACCCATAACGAAGGAAAAGTACATCTCCTTCACAAAACATATGGATGAAACGCGTAGAAATAGTGAAAACGCCCCGAAAAGTAAGAATATGGATTATGTTAAATTTAGATTTATAGATTCATTTAAATTTCTGAGTGCCAGCCTTGATAAATTAGCTTCTTATCTTGAGAAAGATAAATTGAAAATTTTAAGAAAAGAATTTCATTCTCTTAACGACGATGACTTCAATCTTCTTACTAGGAAGGGCGTTTTCCCATACGACTATTTAACATCATATGATAAGTTATGCGAGACGCATTTACCTGAACGTGATGCGTTTTATAGTAGGCTGATTGATTGTGATATATCCGACACAGATTACGCGCACGCCGTTAACGTTTGGACACGCTTTGACATTGAAACGTTGGGCCAGTACAGCGACTTGTATTTGAAAATCGACGTATTATTATTGGCTGATATTTTTGAAAATTTTCGTGACGATTGTCTTCAAAGTTACAATTTAGATCCGGCTCATTATTTCACTCTGCCAGGTTTCGCGTGGGACGTGATGCTGAAATATACCAATGTCGAACTCGAACTGTTAACAGATGTAGATATGTTTATGTTCGTCGAGCGGGGGATACGCGGTGGGTTAAGTCAATGTTCCCATAGGTATGCTCGTGCGAATAACAAATACGTACCTACGTACGATCCATCGAAACCCTCAACATATCTCATGTATTTTGATGTTAATAATTTATATGGTTGGGCGATGTCGCAACCTCTTCCTCATAGAGGTTTTCGATGGATCGAAGGGCAAGCGTTGCTCGATTTCGACATAAATTCAGTTTCGGTGGACGGTCCCACGGGATACATCTTGGAGGTTGATATTGAATACCCGTGTGAGCTTCACGATTCACACGCCGATCTTCCATTTTGTCCCATCCAGGATAAGCCACCGGGCAAACGCGAGCAAAAGTTACTTGTAACATTAAAATCAAAAGAACGATATGTGGTACACTATCGATACCTTCAACAGTGTCTACACCATGGCTTGAAATTAACAAAGATACATCGCATTTTAGAATTCGAACAGTCATGTTGGTTACGCGAATACATTGATCTTAATACGAAATTTCGTATTCGTGCCACCAACGACTTCCAAAAAAATCTATTTAAATTACTGAACAACGCGGTGTTTGGCAAAACAATGGAGAATGTGCGCAATCATCGTGATGTTAAATTAATTACGCAATGGGATGGAAGATTCGGCGCGGAAGCGCTGATAGCGAAACCTAATTTCCACAGTCGTACGATATTTTCAGAAAATGTTGTAGCCGTAGAATTAAATAAATTAAACGTCGCGCTGTGCAAGCCTGCATATGTAGGAATGTCCATACTAGACATATCGAAAGTATGTTTGTATGACTTTCACTACAATTACATGAAATCGCGTCTCCAGGATAAATGTAAAATATTATATACGGATACGGATAGTCTTATTTACGAGCTTGAGTGTGATGATGCTTATACCGAAATAATAAAGCCTGACGTAGATCGTTTCGACACCAGCGATTACGCTGAAAATAATCCTTATCATATCCCACGTGTAAATAAAAAAGTATTGGGTATGATGAAGGACGAGAATAATGGCGCGGTTATGACCGAATTTGTTGGTCTTCGAGCGAAGATGTACGCCTTTCGTGTGAGTGGTGACGGAGGTATTGACAACATAACCAAAAAAATAAAGGGTGTTAAGAGAAACGTTACAGCTAAGTGTATACAGTTCGATGACTATCTTCGATGCTTAAATGATAGAGCGGAAAAGGTAGTTAGCCAAAATCGAATCGCATCCAAACGACATAACGTTTATACGATTCGTGAGCGAAAACTGGCACTTAGTCCATACGATAATAAAAGATTCGTTATACCCGGCTCCACCAGCACGCTTCCTTGGGGGCATTACGCGATCGATATGTACATAGAAAAATAGGAAATATATATTTTTATAGTTTGTAAATACATAGATATTTTTTTTATAGTTTGTAAAAATACATATATGCTCCACTCGCATGCTTTGGTAGGGATAAGGGAAGAAAATGATTGTTTGTAAATACATATATATATCAGTAATATGAATTTATTTGTGCATTATTACAATACATCCTTCTTATCGATCCATGAATTATGAGACGTATCGAATCCTAACCACTTCACATACATCTTACTTCCTTTTTTACGCAACACCTTTTCAATGAGATGCACGTCCGGACAAGTGGTTGCGCGTAGTTCATGCTCATAAA
The DNA here is from genome assembly GCA_916049575.1 of Ancistrocerus nigricornis. Classification (NCBI taxonomy): domain Eukaryota; kingdom Metazoa; phylum Arthropoda; class Insecta; order Hymenoptera; family Vespidae; genus Ancistrocerus; species Ancistrocerus nigricornis. The sequence goes on along the minus strand of OU696667.1, from coordinate 17,747,445 downwards.
ATCCTCCGGCAATAGAATTTCCCCTGTAATCCTTTAGCAGGTACGTAACCGGAATCGTTCGTTTTATCGTTATAACTTCAAACACCTCTGCCGACCAATTCGGGGTGTATCCTTTGTCAAACACCGTCTTGAACTTGCTCACACGCACTTTATCACCAACTCGGTATTTCGCCACTTCAATGTTTTTAAGCTTGCTGTAGGTGTATACGTTCGATAGGAGATGATTCTCACTATCGCGAGTCACATCGATAGGTCGTATTCCTATAGTTCGATGTTTTCGTTGATTGTAATCGAGCACTAGTGTGGGAAGGGTGCTGATCCAGCGATAGGTACCATTCAATGAGAACGACTTCCACATCGCGTTCTTGAGCGTGCGATTGAAGCGTTCCACTACGGAGGCCTTCATGATGCTGTGCGTGGAGTAATGATTAATATTATGCTTCTTCATGAGAGATTGAAAATCTGTATTATAAAATTCTTTTCCCATATCGGTTTGTAAATTTTTTGGAATTCGTCGATCCATCCGTATAATAGTTGCGAAGGCCTTGGTCGTCTCACCTCCGTTTTTACTCTTTAGGGGGATCGCCCATGCGTACTTGCTGAAGACATCGATAACGGTAAGTATGTATGGATGTCCACGGTTTTGTTTGGCGTAAGAATGAACATCAACCAAGTCCGCCTGCCAGAGATCGTCGAATCCACGCACAATGACTTGTCTGCGTCCAAAGTTACGTCTCGCTGGTGCATGTAGCTCATCAACTAATTTCACCCAGTGTCTGGACACTCCTTCCCCCTCCACAAGGACCAAAGTCAGCCCCTAGGGGGGCCAACCCTTAAAAAAAAAAATATGACGCAGATTTTGATTATACTGCATTGGTCACAGTAGCTATAAGACTGGTGGCGCACCCTTCTCAACCTCGTTCAGCCCCGGAGTCAGCCCCGAGCTCAGCCCCGCTGGCCGGCGTAAACCCCTTAAAGCAGCTAACCCGTCAACCTTCTAAGGCCGCAAGCCGGCTAATTATAAGGGGCACGTAACATACATACTTGTAAAAAAAAGGCGTCTTTCGAATAAATAGTGACACAGATTAATTAAAATAATGTATTGATAGTGCTAGATTCATTCTTCGAAATTTTTTATCGATGTTTAACAGATTCATTGTAATAATGAAACGACAGCCGACAATAAAAGAATACTTATTAATAACGCGACTTTAAAAGTAAGGAGTTTTTTATCATTTCGTTATTATTATTTATTCTCCCATCCATCCTTTTTTAATGTCTTTGTGCTTATTTACCCCTAATTAAATCTTAAATAATTGTCGGGGCGGGTTACTTATTCCGTAAAGTATTTGCTGGAGAACTCCCAAGAAGCGCCGTCTATATCGCCCGGTCGTTGCCGTGACCCACAGTGTGACCGTCTGTTAGATTCGGTGTTGGTGGCGAAAGGGTAGATACCATCCTAAAACCTAACTTACCTATTGTATCGAGAATGAGCGAACGAAGCTGCTGGCTCCGCGTCGCGGTGTGGGTTGGGTCTGGGTCGGTCAAAGAGAAAGTATCCGTCGGTAAAGCGTCGCCGCCAAGCGGCCATTAGCGGGGGTTCTCGGCTGATTTCGCGTCGATAAGACGTTCATTTTTGACGGAAGCGGTAACCTTTACAGTAACAGTACGTGCCGACATTAAACATGAAAGTGAGTTAAATAGTAATTTTATTTTACGTTCAATGTAAAGGTTTGAAAGGAAATAATAGAATCTTAATATTTTTCCAAGTAGAAATTATACTTTTTATTACGATAAGTAGAATTGAAGAAGGAACAGATAACAGAAACTTTACAGACGCTTATAAGATATGCAATAATATCAGCGAACCTTATGACTATGGTCTTACAAGTGAATCGTTAAGTATGAATATGCTTCAACTTAAAAATAAAGAAACTACACTGGCAAAGCTGAGTCGAATTATTGATAATGACATTCTTCTGTGGTTAAATGTCAAAAAAATAAGCACATTAGGGAGACTTGTAATTCTTCACTACGCTGCGATGTTCTTAACAGTGCAATTTACTTCTCTTTTGTTAGCCACTCTATGCTTCATATTTTGGTGTGGAGGTAGCTTCTTTGGAAAAACCATTTTCGCCCTACAAAAAGAAACAAATATCATGTAAGTTTCATATCTTAAATCAACATCTACTAAATATGTGTGCGATGTAGGATGAACCATAAATGCAAGATATGGGAATTTTTCACCGTATACATAACATGCTTACCGATATTATTTATCATCTATTTAACTTGGTCAACATCCTTACAATTTTTAATCATGTAAATTCTCATATGTCATGCATTGTTGGTTCTAATTTGCATAGCAAGATTAAGGCATTACCAATTTTAATTACATCAGTTAGGACTTTCCATGTGATTCCAGGCGTTTTCTCTTTCGTCGGGCACTCTCTGTTTTCCTGGGTGCGTTCTAATGAGCGGAATTGTTTCCACAGTCACCCTCATCCAAACTTGAACATGGAACTTCATCCTCATCAACGTCAGGTCTTCCATTTTCCACGGGTGCAGGAGTTAAATCTTTGCAGTTTGGGAGACAATCGGCTGGATAACTGAAATTTACTTTGCCATACATTTAACATCGGACCAACCTTTTGAATTACTCACTCTTATATGCACATGTTCGTTGTTTCTTCGAATATTTGTCACAGTACCTTTTGTTATCCTCTTGATGGCGTAAACATTCACCACACATCTAATGAACCTTAAAAAAGAAAAAGTAGGGTTTGATTTATAATAGGATATGTGGTATTTCTTAGATAGTAGTGAAATTTTGAATAATACTAACATTTCACGAAGAAAGGATTCCATTTGTAGTTTCTGGCGCTACGCATGATTAATCCAAAAGTCAACATTTGCCGTTGAGTCCAACTCAATCAGCGTTGCAAGGATTTCGTCGTGGTCGCCTGGAGAATCGCCACACTTTAGGAAACGTGATGATTTAGAGGAGATAACTACACCACAGTTAGAAGTTTTGGAGTAGTTAATATATAGTAATGTTTTCGTAACGACAAGACATTATTAGAAATATTGCTTACTTCTTCGGGGTTAGCTCTTTCTTCACATTTTCTTAGGCCATGTGTATAAGTTTCCCTTTTTCTCAATCGCATTGAATTTGTCAGATCCATCGTGGCTGGATCTTCGTCCTTAAAATGTTGCTGTTTGACATTCTAATTTGGAGACACTTTTGTCGACAAGTGTAATTCCCACTCGTGTCAATTATGGTTGCACTACAACAAACAGTGATCGAATCAATTTCTTTTAACTTAGATTTGTTTTGTAAAAAATTAATTGTTGGTACCGGTTCTTGTGGAAATGAACCTTGAAAGGTCTTGGAAGGTTATCAAAGAAACAGTAAACACCTGCGCTGCAGCACATTATGTTTGGGGCCTACGCAGTGGATCTTCTGCAGAAGTTGCTTTTGTTGAGGCTTGCTGGTGTTCCTGTTGTTGTTTTTGCTGTTGCAATTTTCGCGGCAATCTGGTGTCGCCAATGTGTCTGAAATTAATTTTCACTTTTGCTATTTATGAAATTATGATATGTGGAATGTATGGACATCTTCAAAATTAGATCTACCTAAGTCTTGAAAAGATCATACAACCTCTCACTGCCAACATTTCTTCCACGCGTGAACATTTCCCGCATAATTCGCAAGTAAAAGGCATTGCATCTGGATGAGTCCTATGCTGGTCTCTCTAAGTACCCTTTTATGATAATGATTGACGACGTTTCCAGGTTTCCTCCCTTGTGTGGGGTGACTGAAATCTGTTATGAAGAAAAAAAAAAGTTATTTAATCGTTTCCTACATTAGTGTGATTTAACGTTCGCTTGCAGCCACTGAGAACAAATAGATCGCTTGCCATAAAAGCGAGTTAGGAACATAACTTCTTAAGTCCCATTTTCTGTTAAACATCCACCACACTCGCCACAAGCAACATCCAAAACACCATAATGTAGTCTGTAAATAGGTGAGTAATTTTTTTTTTTTTTTTTTTTTTTTTTCGTTGAGGAAATCTTGCATAAGACACCTCGCCGAGGCGAGGTAGTGTCGGATTCCTACCGACTAAAACCTCCACGTTGGTCTCTGACCCAGCCAGTAGACCGCCTCCCTGGACCCCCGTTCCCTGTGATCACCCGTTAGGGTATGCATCACGAGGGGGGGCCAAGGGTAAGTATAACAGGCTTTATGCGAGTCCTACAATAAATATCTCGGTAATGTTAATAAAATAAATATCTCTCTGAATAATTTGATACCAATCATTCACCTTTGAACTCTTGAATCGCAGGGGTCTTGATTTCTCCTTGTATTGGATACATGACATCAACAATGGGAATATGGAGCACTTTGTTGTCGCAACACTTAACCACGTGGGTGCCAGGCATGTGGATGTTCCTCGCAGTCAACTGCCTTCGAAGAGTGTAATTCTTTTTTCTGGCAACAGATTTACCACAATCCTCCAAACAACATGAAAGAGAAACCAAAAGTACACAGTTAGTTTGGCCACTTTGGATTACAATAGTACATATGAAGAGAAATTTAAAAAAATTTTAAATTATTAATTCACCTTTGGTTTAGACTTGTTGCGTTGTCGAGAAAACCCAAATACTTAACATTTGCTTTTCGACATGACCCACACATTTATTTTGCTCGTTGATTATGGCGGCTTTCATGGTGTTACTCGCATGCTTCCAAACTCAGCAATTTGTCACTCTGAAACACACAAAATGGATTCAACACACTTTGGCAATAGCTCCGTCCTTTCAGTGTTACTCATCTACTTTTTCCTTTAGAGAGAGTTATTGTGAGGAGGATAACTTTCGCCCTCGCCAAGTTAGGCCACACCATTTTTAACAGCTGCAAAAGTTAGAATTGGATGAAAACAAAAAAATTTTTTTTTTTCGAAGTAATCTTAAAAATTGGAGCAGAACTAATACTCGCTTGGAGGTTAGGATACCTTTGTAACTTCGAATTAAAAGGACCATCAATGATTCTGTTCTCTTTTTCGCCTTTTTTCACAGCATCACTTCATAGCTCTATTATTTATTTATTGCTGATGCCCGGAATGAAGACCGCGGAGAAAAACCTTTGTCGATCGTCCTCCTGTCACTGTCGCGCAGCTGGTGTTATCTCGGAAGATGGCTTCACGGATCGACTTTTTTAAGCAATCGATATTGCAAGAGCGGCATAAATTCGTTTTAGATCTTGTCCGCAACGTTCCCTTCTGCACACCTTAAAAGCGCGGATTTTTTGTTCTCATTGATTTCTTTTTATTGTTTTTTTTTTTTTTTTTTCTTTTCACATCATTCTTGACTATGTAACTACAATTTGTTTGCAAATCGGCAATTTACCTTCGCACCCCCATTATTTATGGCTCTAGGCAAAACTTGTTATCATATTTACTTTTATTGATTTCTTTAGCCGTTTATTTTGAAAGTGGCCTAAGTCCATTTTCCAAACAAATCAAGTGAGCTGTTTTAATATTCGTATGTCTATCTTACATTTGCGTTGGGATCTGAATTTTAATTAATAAAAAAACGGAGTTAGGTTTCTTACAAAATAAACGGCTCATTCGTTATATTTGTTTTCTCCATTCATGGACATAGTTAACAGGAGGATTACTGGATTTGATGTTTGGATTGCTAGGAAAAGGCATTGTCGCGATTAAAGTTTAAATTTTCGTTAATGCTGGTGTATAACTTTATTATAATTTGAAAATTTTTTTTACAATATTTATCGGTAATTATTTGTTATGTATTGTATGGTTCCCGAGTGGTCCCCACCGCCACTCCCTCCGCGGCCTCCGTCTCCGCCACTCCCTCCGCGGCCTCCGGCTCCGCGGCGCAATCCGCGGCCTCCGCGGCCCCCGCGGCCTCCGCGGCCTCCACGGCCTCCAACGTGTTCTAACTGATCGCCGCTTCGGCGAGCAATCCGGGGGTTTCGGATCCGCTCTTCTTGGCGGTCCGTCGCCGCACGTGGTCGCGACTGACCCGCGGTCGGCGCATTGCCGCCGCGGCGGCGACGGCCCCGCCGCTGCAGTCTTATGCCATCTTCCTCCATCATACCAAGCAGTTTTTCGTATTGCTGTGAAGTAAAAACGAATGAATATCTGTAATGACATTTTTGCTTTATATTTTATTTCGAACGGTTCAATTATTATTTTTTTAACACTTACCGCCCTTGTTTGGAAGCGCACATGCCGCTGGACTTCTCGCCTAATTAGATTTTGTGTTTCGGCGTTCAATTCTGCGACGATCGACGAACTCATAGACGCCGTCGACGTTGTCGACGAAGTCGACGGCATTGCTTCCGCGGCCCTTGATGACGGTTGTGCCGCCGATGTGGACGGCTTCGGCGGTGGCGTATTTTGATTCTTATCTTCCATCGTATCTTCAAGTTCTTCTAATGCTCGCTGCATGGCTGGAAAGAGAAACAAAATATAGTTAGTTAAAACTTTAAAATAAAAAGTAATGGCAACAGAACTAGATTCGCGTTGAAAGTGGCTCAGAAATTCAACGTTTTAAAAGGAGGATGCGGTCGATGTTGATTGCTTAAACTCACACACACTACTGAATAGTTCTTTGTTAGTGGTTTACTTAGACTTACACTCGTACATCGAAGGGCTTCGTCTTGCTCAAACTTCTTTCGCTGCCGCGAGATTTTTGCCGGCCGCATCGGTCGGCGGCTATTTCGTAAACTCGGAGGACCAAAGAATTGCGAATAGTGGGGTGAGGCGCGTCATTGGTCGATTCGAATTAAACAAGGACTGACGACGAAACCTCGGGGAGGGGTGGTGGTTATGGTGTCACAAACACAACCGCATCTCCTACATAACTGTTAATGTCGTCCGCGCTCTCCTTCACTTGTTGACGTTTCCTTATTACTCGTTATTTTTAATTTCTTTTTTAACTCCTCTTGTATCACAAAATGTTGAAGTATTCACTTAGAATTGTCCATTATTTTGTTTTCTATCGAAAATACCAATTTTGGGAAAATGCAACCGACACCCTGAGGATCACCGATCTTTATCTTTTTCATGTTAAGAAACTATCGATCCCCGGTTTAATTACGAAAAATTTTTGAACGAAGATCGTTGTGGTCGAGGTACAGCACGGTCATTTACACAGACACATGGAACCATCCTTAGTCGATTCGGAGACTAAAATAAAGTAATTGGAGACTGCCGATTCGAGGGTAATCACATCCCAAAACTACGCGTCGACGACACAAACGAATATTTTTATGTCACTGTCTAGTTACTAAAATAAAATTATTTGTCTTTACAAAGAAATCGTCACTCGGCAGTGGATTGTGACATTATCGTTGACTTGTTGCGAGCGCCCTTGAAAACACGCATCTGAAATAATTGTTTTCCACGCTTTTCTTCCGCTTTCTTACGATCAATTGCGAATTCTGCCTTTGAATTAAGGGGAAACCGTTAATTGGAAACCTTTTGGACCGAGTCAGTTGATTTTTTTACGTTTAAAAGACTAAACGCATTAGTGGCGTAAACGTGTGTGGCGCGTAAACAACTGAAATGTCGACGCGTTAAGGTTCGACTTTTCGGTAATCTAAAAAAAACATTAACAATTTCGCGGGTGTTTAAAGAAGCTGCAGTTATCATCGAAGGCCAATAACGCGTTGAGGTTTTCGACGACTATTGTGCGATATATTCAAATATCTGATTAACATCTAACGACGATTTTTTTGCCTCCTCTTCGTGTATACTTATTTGACTCTCGGTAGCCACGCTGCCGCGGCCGGGCTAACCTTCACGGGAGGCGTTCGCATGGTTACCTGCGGTTACCCCCCCCCCCCCCTTGCCACTCCTTACATCGAGCTGCTTAACGTGCCAACGGACAAAGGTCCGTCGTCATTAGATATTTAAAAGGTGTAGCAATCTAGATTTTTTCGTGACAAGATTCATACCGGGACGAAATCGGTGGCAGTCAACGCGGAATGACCCGTAGATAGATTCTGCCTTTTTGGGACGAAAAATTGTCATTAGATAGCGAGTTACTTTGTAAAAACGGCAGAAATTCTTTTTATTCCGTTTTCCGCATTTGAAATGGAAATTTATGAAGCGATCGTGATACTCTTAAAAGACGAAACATGACGAATGAAAATGCGAACAAAATAAGTGCTGGAACGACTCGAGCGGTTCGTTAAGAACGGAAAGATCACGGAAAAATAAGAATCTTTTTTTAAACATTCGTAACTTTGACATTTTTAAATATGTGGCGTTGGCTCTTTGCGAGATAGTAGATATTCTGAAATACTTCATGTTTGCATAATTGAGTCCTTATCGGATTAATAGTTTTTGAATTATTGGAAATCGAAATTTTGTATGCACTATCGTACGGCAGGCGTCTTTTATCTGGCGATCGGTTGATTTTTAACCGACTTCGAAAAGGAGGAGGTTACTCTATTCGACAGTGGGCGATCTTGCTTTTTTTTTTTTTTTTTTTTTTTGTTTTTTTTTTTTTTTTTTTTTGTTTGTCCGGCCATAACTCCGTAACCGGTTGACCAATCAAAATGAAACCACTTCAAGTTGCTAGGTTTAGGTCTCCCATTGGTCCCATTTAAGAAATTTTTCCGAAATGTTTATTATTAACAAAGTTATTGCAAAATTAGTGCTTTATTCAGATTTATCGCAATTTCTTTTTGAATGGGATTGATTTATTGTAATGAAAGAAACTATTACTATCTTCTTAGAAATAATTAGCAGATATTAATTATATAAAAAATTTATTAATTGTTGCAAAATAATTTGTTTATTCCTCTATATCTCCTCAACGACTTCACTTATCGGAACCAAACCTTTTCGACCCTTTCGCAAATATTACCCACTCTCTAACGTTATGCGACACATCTTCAATTGTTGTTATGTTTAAATTGTTACTGCAAAATTATTTGTTTATTCCTCTATATCTCTTCAACGACTTCACCTATCGGAACCAAACCTTTTCGATCCTTTCGCAAATACTGCTCACTTACTAACATTATGCGACACATCTTCAATTGTTGTTATGTTTAAATTGTTACTGCAAAATTATTTGTTTATTCCTCTATATCTCTTCAACGACTTCACCTATCGGAACCAAACCTTTTCGATCCTTTCGCAAATACTGCTCACTTACTAACATTATGCGACACATTCTCAATTGTTACTATGTTTAAATTGTTATTACAAAATCATTTGTTTATTCTTCTATATCTCCTCAACGACTTCACATATCGGAACCAAACCTTTTCGATCCTTTTGCAAATATTACCTACATAACTTTATTTCCACATCTTGATCGATTGTACACTAAAAAGTATGAAATAAAATAATTTTTAACAAAAAAAATAGAAACCGACTTCGAAAAAAGCGCTAAAAAGAGTGAAATAATTTTTTATGTATACCGACAATATTCGATTTCATCATTATCATACTCAGAATATTGCAACTTTTTCGGAGGCGACAGAAAATTAATTAACAGTACATTAATAGCCAGAAATTTACGGACATTGATGGATATTTATGTATTAGGCACTTACTCCTTTGTTCGTGAAAATGACCGTGTTGGAATATTTTGTGTCGCCGCCGAAAAAGTTGCAATATTCTGAGTATGATAATGATGAAATCGAATATTGTCGGTATACATAAAAAATTATTTCACTCTTTTTAGCGCTTTTTTCGAAGTCGGTTTCTATTTTTTTTGTTAAAAATTATTTTATTATTTTCTTCATAAATTTTTGTGTCTCAGGTATTGTACTTTCATGCCTCAATCGAACGTTTTCGTAAAAATGCTGCGAAATAGGTGAAATCTACCTGCAAGCGTGACTTAAAACGGCCGAGCGCGTGGAAGACGGTGCGGGGGGTGGGGGAGCAACTGTCGCGAGGGAGGCGTGCGACACGCTTCTATTACTATATATACGCCTCGGCGAGTTCGCCGCTGTACCCCCACTGCTTGCCGTCTTCTACGCGCCAGGCCGTTGGGAGTCGCGTTCGCTGCGATATGTCTACTATTTTACATCATTTGCAATATAAAGTGTTATTAAAGTCATATCCAACACTAATTGGGGTTTTGAAAGAGGTTACGATTGAAAGAAAGATACGATTTCAAGGCTCCACCCAGAAGTTTTAGCTCCCGCCGGGATCTTTTGAAATGTTTAGTTACGTTTTTTCACGATTACTCCGCTCCCCGTCAAGATACGAAGATTTTCGCACCATAATTTTGTGCCTTTTTTTATGCTCGTTCGATCTCGATGAACCCATGCTTGTGGGTTCATTAAGATTGCTTCATTTGTTAACAATTTAGAAGTGGAAAAGTAAAAAGAAATTAATATTTGCGGAATATATTTTCAAACGCAGTAATAATTTCATCTTTTTCGTCAGAAACTTGAAATTATATGTCAACGGTTCGTTCCGCGTTTAAGGGGTCTGGCCACCCCGGTCGCTTGAAAAATAGGCATATTTTTAAAAAATTCATAAACTCTAAAGTATAAAACGCAATGTTTTCATTTTTTCATATAATGTAAGACGCGGCTTTAAGAATGCAACAAAAAAATTTAAGTTTAAAAGATTTAAAAATGGCGGCGCTACAGAAATTTCCGCGGAGGCCCTCCGACCGATACGCGCGTATGTTGTTCCACGTGAATATCTATCATGTTGTATATGAAAAGAAAAAATGAAATAAACTTATTCGTGGATAGTGTCGCTACAATGTAATCGTACAATTTTTCTTTTTGACAATTAGGGAACTTAGGATGAGCCGAAGAAAAAAATTTGCATTTTTCACCGAAGTTTCACGAGCAAAAACGTTAATAAAAAAAGAACAAAACAACTAATCGCAAATCCGCCACGTTACATTGTAGATAATGTATCTAGAAGTAGTGTGTAAAAATTTCGCAGCAATCAGATGGTTAGTTTACGAGAATTACGTGACACCATTTCGAAAAATGTAATTTCGAGATAATCGCAAAAGAAAGTAAATGTGCGGATATTCGGCGGATGGTGCGATTTTCGTGAGTCCTTCCCTCAATCAGCGATTCCTGGTACAATGCTACTATATCCATCGTTGAAAGTGCTGTTACCAATGTAGCTAGAAATTTCAACAATATTTGCACCGTTGGAACTGGTTTATACACTGATTGGAGTGCGCGGTCGACCGCTCGCAGCGGCACGATCTTCCAACCGAAAAATACCTGTAACTTCGATAATTTTTCGATTTTTAATACCAACTATGGCTTAAATTGTGCATAACATTTCAAGGTTTATTATGGAAAGAAAAGAAAAAAAATGAAAAATAAAATTGCAGGGTGGCCAGACCCCTTAATGGGAACCGTTTAGTTAACGTTATGTTTTTATCGTGAAATGCTTCAACCTAAGCTTTATCGATTTATACTAATATACTTATATATTACTATACTACTATATTATTACTATATACTATATATACTACTATAATATACTACTATACTTTATCGATTTTTACAAAACTAAGAATTATATTAAAAAACTTCTAAATGCAGCGTATTACGGAAGAAAGGGAGAATAATGTAAGACGGTTATATCATTTTGTTACTTTATTTTAATAGAGCTTTGTCACTATGGAAGTAATAAGTCGCCATCGCATACACAACGATATATCGTCGTCCGGCACTAAAATGGTTGAAAAGAAACCTGTACGAAAGATAAGTTGTGGTACAACAAGTATGATTTAAACCTAGACATTAAACGCGCCTTAACACTCAAATCACAATTTTGTATTTGCAAAGTAATAACAAAGCAAGTAGGGCGACGTTCTCGAATATTATTTCTTCGAATAATCGAACTCTCGCTGAGATACCCTAAACCGGAAAGCCAAATGATATTTAATACGTTAATAAAATCGTTCCAAAAAAAAACTAATTCGGTGAGAAATTCCCCTTATTTTGTGAAACATTCATAAATTAAAACTTGGTCATTAGTTTATACTTACCTTAATTTTTTTTTTTTTTTTTTTGGCAAGAGGGGAAACCTTACATAGGCACCCGGATAGCAAAAACTTTTGCGCACCGGGTAGTGTGAGATTCTTACTCACTAAAACCCCTCTTGGCAGGCACTGTCTGTTCGCCAGCGTGCATGCAAGCTCGCTCCGGTGGGCCACCGTCTTTTGACATTTCATCACCGAAGCCGAGCCTCCGCGGAAAACTTAGAAACACACTTGCCTCAGTCATTAACGCCAACTTCAAAGGTTGGACGTTTCACGTCATTGAAGTCTCCGCACCATACAACTCTTTAAAGTAGCTGTGATTATCAAACTCTTTTTTCCTGTTTGATAATAGAAAACATACAACTCTTTAAAGTAGCTGTGATTATCAAACTTTTTTTTCAGTTTGATAATATAAAACATACAACTCTTTAAAGTAGCTGTGATTATCAAACTTTTTTTTCCTCTTTGATAATATAAAACATACAACTCTTTAAAGGAGCTGTGATTATCAAACTTTTTTTTCCTGTTTGATAATAGAAAACATACAACTCTTTAAAGTAGCTGTGATTATCAAACTTTTTTTTCCTGTTTGATAATATAAAACATACAACTCTTTAAAGTAGCTGTGATTATCAAACTCTTTTTTCAGTTTGATAATAGAAAACATACAACTCTTTACAGTAGCTGTGATTATCATTCATCCGTTTTTCTAAATTTTTTCAGTGTTTCCTCAATTCGGCAATTTTTTTGGCATTTTTTGCTGCTGCTTCCATTTCTTTGCGCTTTCTATTAAATTGCGCACATTCTTGACGAACTAATGTCGTTGTGACTTTCTTTACGATCTCATTGGCAACATTTTTCCTATGAATGTCGCAGGGTATATCACGTTCATCAAGTGCTGATGTTATCAGGAGCTCAGCATACGTTAATACATCGGCCTGATGTAAGCGGCTCACAATTTGAGTTCGGAAAATCTTCACAGCGTTTCGAAGGAAATTTGTTAATCTCCCTGAAGAAGGGTTGTCCCCAGGAGATTGAAATAACCCTTTGCAAAATGCACAAATCTTTGTATTAAAATGCCGGTACAGGCTTAAGTTCAAATTTTGAAATCTTGTATCAGCAACGCATACTTCATCTACCGAGTCAGCGTTTTCACATAAATTCCACGAATTTGCGAAATTTTCTTCGGTATCACTTATATTGATAGTTGGAAAATTATCAACACTTTCGTCGATATTCTCGCAAATCGACACATTTCCATTGTGGTCAGGTTGCGTTTGTTTTTTCAATAAAATGTCACCCAGGTTTGTCAGCATGTGGTATTTTCCCACAGCGCAATTCGTTCCATCGATTGTCGTATTGGTGAATTTCGTTACCAAAAGCGTTTTAAACGCGCACTCAAAATTTGTGCACGTCAATTTGTCGTGGCAACCTTGTTCGTTGTGTATCAGTCCGAAAAAATTTTCGAGAGCATCTTGGGTTAGGAGGCGCAGATTCACTTCCTTCACCCCTGCAGAAAATAAGTCTTTACACAACGCTGGCATTGCGGCTAGGTTGTCGGCCAGGGCTTGAGGCGTTGGTGTTTCAATTTTGCGTCCGTCATGCCTGACAAAGTGGAAATCGGCAATTTTTGTACTATACTCAGCCCATTTCTTGAAATGGTACGACTGGGGCGTGACCAGTGATCGACTCGTCTTCATTTTAAGATCGCCGCCACCAATCAAACAGCCATTCAAAGAATCAATCATATTATCTAAGTCCCGGATTACTAATCCCGTTGAGACCGCCGTCGGGTATCTATCAGGGTCCGACGTTCCTTTTTCTATTAAAATATTAGCCACACTTTGACTCAAAATCTGCGCAGCTTTTCTTACGCGCATTTTCGCTTTTGTCGTGGGGAAGATGTGACTTTCAGTCAAATGGCTCAGCTCGTTATCGCGGTACAGCTGGACAACGTCACGCCAATAGGCTTTCTTGCCATCCCACATCATCACATTCCCCGGATAATCGAACTTATTTGCTGTTAAATTATCTTTTTTCCACGAATCGAAATTGCCCATAAAACAATTTCTCATTGTTTTTATCAGATGGGCAATATCTGCGAATGTGTGGATTTTCGGACCATTTCCCACTTTAAAAAATCCGCCTACAGTTGTGGCTTTGCTCTTCTGACGCAATAACTTTATCGCCGATTTATTAGACGATCCTTGGTCAGAAACAAGAGCCACAACGTGCAATCCAGCACTTCTCACACTCTCGACAACGAGGGGTATCAAATCGGTCAGTACTTGTGTCTTCATCGGCCCATTAGTAAAATGGTACGAAACGTGTTGTTTGGCTGGCTTGGAGAGTAACTGAATCATGAAGACAGTCACATGGTCCGCACTCTCATTAACACGTTCATGAACCCCATCATCATGAAAACCCGCAATATTTCGGGCACCTTCGGTGTATACCAATCTTGGTTTTATCGCTGTCTCGTCCATCATAAGGACACAGCACTTGTCGGCTGGACTGTACATCTGTAGAGTCCTTTCAATAGCCTGGAATATAGGCTTATTTATTCCAGGTTTAATATCGATTTCGCTAAGGATTCTCCTTAACGTACGTTCGGTCGGGAGTTTGACAAAATTTCTCAAGAAATTAAAGCAATTCCGGGATCGCTTAAAAATCCCGGATGCCAATAAAATTTCTTCGCGATTGTATCGCTCTCCTCCGCTCTTCGTCCACCTCTGCCGTGTATTCAAAGCGGCCAGCACTCGCAGACCCGCAAATTGTCCATCACAACTCACAGTTTGTACTTTCTGTACGTTTCTGTTTGCTTCAGCCCGGAGCTTGTTATACAGAAGAACATATTTATCTAATTGCTTCTGCAGTCTTTCTTTTTCTGCTCTCTCTGTAGAAATCAACATGATTAGCTGCTCCATTTCGGGGCTAATCTTAGCCTCAGGTATCCCGGCATCTCGCAATATCTGTTTTTCCGCGGTTCGCTCCGAGGCACCTAAACATGAAAAGAAAGAAGATAATTGAAATTGGAAGGACTGAAAACAACTATCTCAAAAACAAAGATAGAAAGCAACTTAAAAAAAAAAAACAATATTTAAGTAATACAATGGAAACTTGAAAAATATAAGAAACCCTTAACGGCCAATTAACATAAGTCCCAATAAACGTGAACTATTGTAGTAACCTCGAGATGAAGTGCTACATCTTATCTTATCATTTCCCACTAAAAGTACAAACAAATAATTCTGCAAACCTGTACAAGAAAACCGCTTGGATGCCGGGACTCCGAGCTCCTGGTTCTCGTGTAATCTCTGGAAAGTAACATTACATCAGTTTAAGAAAAAATCTTTTAATTGAAATTACATGCAAGGTGTTAGAAAAATAACATTTCTCACCTTATTAGAAGGATGGGAAACATCTTCCTCTTCGCTTCCGTCAACAAGTTTGGCGTGTTTTTGTTTTTGCACGTTTTCTTGTGACGGAATCTTGCCCCGGGAAGCTATAATGGCGAAAAAGACAGTTAAATGTAAGCCATATATAAATATAAAATGTTTTATTTCTTCGTGATTGTACAAAAGTTATTGTTATGGCGAAAAACTCACAGGTCGTGGGACCAGAAGTGGAAGGAAAATCGATCATTATTTCATCCGAAAGTTCAGTCGGACGGCACTGGAAAATCGACGGAACAACATTGGCTTTCAGAAGTTTCCTCGCTCCCGGACGGAAACCGTCGTCAGGAAAGTGGCAACTGCACAAAAACCTAGTTGCATGTAATTTCCCAATCGCCAAGTGTGCCAATTCTTCCACTCCGACCTTTCTCACCCAAGCTTTGCATCTGTTAAACAAAAAGTAAAAAAATAAAATAAAACTTTGTTCACAAAGCGCTAAACCGCTGTAAAAAATACTTTAAAAAACAAGTGACAATTACATTCCATTTTTGTTTCAAAAGATGGATCTGTTTCTCACGTTGAGTGCCGTAACAATGTATTAAAGTAAAAAACGATCTTTAAAAAACCGTAGCTTAAAAGAACAATTTTCCATGCACACTATCATTAAAATGCTAAAAGGTTTTTTTTGGGACAGTGCTGAGTACCACTTGTAAGTGGCCATAGTTCAAAATGGAAGATCATTATGATAAGTTGTAGCAAAGTTATCGTTGGAAGCCCGATTCTATTACGTGTTCTATTTAGTCGAAAAAGTTTGTTGCCCGTGAGAAGACTATATAAGTACTCACTCACGTGCATATTATCTTTGCTAGACAATTGTAATCTTCCTTTGTCACGCGCGCTTAGATTGGCGGAAAAAAAATCCAATATTAAATATACACGAGACGCGGCTGCATCACCAGCGTGGTATATGACTTATCGATAGATCGATCGAGGGATGACGGAGTACGCGTATACTCCCGTTCGATCCGAGACGCTACCGCTGACCTTAAGCGCAACAAAAAAACAAAAAGATTGCAAGTTTTTTCAAAAATTAAACTGTTCGTTTTTCCCTAAGCGCCAATCTCATTAAGTTCTTCGACGATTTCTCGAAACTTTAGACGAAACGTCGTATTCGCATACGAGTGCGTTATTCTATACCTGAATATAAATAAAAATAAAAAAAAACATATTTTATCGGCCTTTACCGCTTAATTTTAGCTTTCAACCCACAGTGGCTTCGTACGAGTGCAAGTACTTTATGAGACGCCATGTCTACATACTCAACAAGAGTATGGAACAAAGTCGTTTTGCGCCTTTACCGTCAGACTAAAATTTTGTGTGCAGAAAGACAACAAAAAGTGAACGAAATAATACATTAGCAAATATTTTTTATATATGTAAAAGAGCGTTAGTCGCGTAGTTTTCCGTTTAAAATTGAATACATAAAACCACGTGCTATAGAATGCCGCGCGAACGAAGCCTAAGCCGTCGGAAATCGATTTTACTAACGACTTCATCCGCCTTAGGATGTAAAACTTTCCTCAAATTTTATTTTAAGGTTTAAGACATTGGCTACTTCCGGACAAAATTCTATACATCCTAGTGAAAACTCCTCGAAATCCGGAACGTTGTTTACAAGAAGTTTACGGACAACCCGAAATGACGAGTTCCTTGAATGTTATTTAAAAATTAAAAATTAAATATTTTTTTTAAGTTCGATTGCTTAGACATCGATCGAGGTTTTAGATGGATACAATTTCACCGAGATTAGCAAAGCAACAAGAGTTTGCTTGATAAATAAATGGAGAGGGACAGAGAGAGAGAGAGAGAGAGAGAGAGAGATTAGATTAGATTAGACTTGAAGGGAAAGAGTGTGGCTGAGAGGGTGAGAGAAGGGAATAAAGAAAGAAGACAACGAGAAATGTCTAAGCATAAGAAGTATCGATTTACTTTCTTCTCAATTACAGTGGCCAAAGGTCCAGCAACGCGTATTTGAGACCACCTAGTTTTGAATAAAGTGGGGTGTCTCTTTTCGTTAGAAACACGGTGAAGACTTTGCAATAATTTCTTTATTCTAAAACCCCACACTTCCGATGACCGACGGTTTTATTCTTCTAAATATTCTTAATCAAAAGTTATAAACATTTAAAAAATGGACTGAAAAATCGTGTACCGGTCATCGGCGACCACCATGATATTCAACGTGTCAAGTCACGTCATTAATAATAACTGAACAGCCATCGATAAAAAACAACACATAAAAAATTCATATCTGAATTCTGCCTAACCCGAGAATGCACTAAAAGAAGTCATTGTCTATTGTCAAAAGAAGACCTCCTACCTCAAAGTCATAAAGGAATGTATAAACTACTTTCATATTTATAGAATCTACCTCATATTACACTAATTGACGTCGTAAACGCAAAAGTAATTGACTATATCTTTCTAACGTACATTTGTGGATCCTTCGGAAATCGGAAAAACCTGCAATCTGCAGATGATTGCACATGTCCACAGCCTGGCACATAACATCTCGGTGTACCCACCATGATTGCAGAAAAATGCAATCAAATAAAAAAGTTTAGCACAGTATCAATACTCACTGAAAGTAAAAAAAACTTTGCTTTCGCTCGATTTATATTACGCTGCTAACGCGTCGACGATCGCAGGTAATCTGAGTACATTTTGACAGATAGACAAAGACAACGCTAACCCCCAACACTCCCCCTTTTTTTCCTAGTCGAGAAACAACGGACTGTCCAGCCGCGGCAATCTTTCGAAGACACACGTCTCGAAGTAAAACCGTCACGCCCTCTCTTGATCGTCTCACTCAAGAATAACTGATTTAACGGAAAAAAGCTTTAGCTTAAATATGTAGAGAATTAATGGCTCTATGACTTTGGTTACTTCAACTTTTCCTATATCTGCAACCATTACCGCGAAATTATACTAAACCACAATTTCAATAGTTAAACCGATTATATCTCTGAAAACATTTACTACTGAGAAAAAGTTTTAATAATAAATAGAAATGATTGCACATTTTTGTACCGTCGAAAAAGGTTGTTAACATTTTTATCATTCGATGCAACATTTACGAGATATTAACGATTACGCTCATTCACGTCGGTTTATCGGAGATCGCGGTGTCCGCGAAAGGCCATTGTGCCGCTCGGTGTGCTTTATCTCTCTCGCTCTCCATGAATCCACCACGTTGTCCTTTCCCGGGCGAGCAGAGTAGTATGTGTGACCTCTTCGGCCAATAGCTGGTTTCATGAGAAAACGCGTGTGAGAAGAGGCGTGCGTCTACCAATGAGAAGGCGTTGCGTCGCCGGCACGGCCCGGCGCGCATACGCCAACTATTCAAGTCGCCGGAGATGATGGCGGGCCCGCGGCCGCGGCTACAACGCAGGGGCGTGTATTTGCCAAACAACATGTGTACGTTTGCGCAGGTCGCAACGAAATCGGAAAGCATTTATATGTAAAAAACAAGCAGAAATGAAGCCTCAATTAGTCTCAGATGATGACGTACCCAAACAGGATTTCCAGTGGTTGACGCATAAAATAGCAGCGCCTAAAAATTACGCCTAAATTCTAGAGACAATAATATTTGACGCGCGGTTTCACAGTTCGTATTGTAGTTGAGAATGTGAACAGTGCCAAAAGATAACCCAACCCAGACCCCACAATGTACCTTATGGTATAAAAATTAATGAACCATGGTCAAAGAGACATTACATACCTAAATATAGAATACCCACGAGATATTAGATTCAAATTCTTCTCTAACGATACAACTGCTTTCGTAATATCGACCTCTATTTCACCTACTCTTCGAACACGAAACTTATACTAATTCGCGACCTCACTGAGGTCTCACTTACACATTGACAATTACAAGCACGATAACCCCAATTGTTCGCACGCTATATTAGGGTGGAGTTGCCGCGACTGGACCATCACGGTTTTTTTAATTCAGAGTCTTTCTAATATTGAGATACAACAAATTTAAATTATATCTCACGACGACATTTTAAATAATTTCTATTACGTAGACTCCGTACTGTATCTTCTTTTTCTTAAGAATCAAAGACACATACACACACACAAACACACATGCATAAGTATATAATATTGCATTTCATAATGTACTTCTATCCTCGAAGAGACAAAAGTAATATTTGTAAAAAACAATTAAACTTTACCAAGTTTGCACTTTTGCCTGTAGTTACTGAAACATGGGTACGCGATCTGAATCTTTTTATTTTTCGCAAAATTATTAATCGTTATATGTGATTTATCTTTTTCCATTTATGTTACCTAATTATTCCGACGATGTATAATATTATTAATTTTGCTGCGGATTTATTCACGTTAAAGCGAAACGACTATATATTTGACTTTTTCCGAATCATTACTCGGCAACGTCTATCGTTCTTATCCGTACGGATTACTGATAATGCTTCTGAAAATGCGCGACAACGACGCGTGAAAAAAATTTTGTGCGTTGAGGCTCCGAGCAATGATTTTTAAATATCACATCTATCATTTGATATCTTTTTACTAACGCGCATTTTTAGGTAGGGGCTGCCATCTTGCGTCAAAAATGAACGTCTTATCGACGCGAAATCGGCCGAGAACCCCCGCTAATGGCCGCTTGGCGGCGACGCTTTACCGACGGATACTTTCTCTTTGACCGACCTAGACCCAACCCACACCGCGACGCGGAGCCAGCAGCTTCGTTCGCTCATTCTCGATACAATAGGTAAGTTAGGTTTTAGGATGGTATCTACCCTTTCGCCACCAACACCGAATCTAACAGACGGTCACACTGTGGGTCACGGCAACGACCGGGCGATATAGACGGCGCTTCTTGGGAGTTCTCCAGCAAATACTTTACGGAATAAGTAACCCGCCCCGACAATTATTTAAGATTTAATTAGGGGTAAATAAGCACAAAGACATTAAAAAAGGATGGATGGGAGAATAAATAATAATAACGAAATGATAAAAAAACTCCTTACTTTTAAAGTCGCGTTATTAATAAGTATTCTTTTATTGTCGGCTGTCGTTTCATTATTACAATGAATCTGTTAAACATCGATAAAAAATTTCGAAGAATGAATCTAGCACTATCAATACATTATTTTAATTAATCTGTGTCACTATTTATTCGAAAGACGCCTTTTTTTTACAAGTATGTATGTTACGTGCCCCTTATAATTAGCCGGCTTGCGGCCTTAGAAGGTTGACGGGTTAGCTGCTTTAAGGGGTTTACGCCGGCCAGCGGGGCTGAGCTCGGGGCTGACTCCGGGGCTGAACGAGGTTGAGAAGGGTGCGCCACCAGTCTTATAGCTACTGTGACCAATGCAGTATAATCAAAATCTGCGTCATATTTTTTTTTTTAAGGGTTGGCCCCCCTAGGGGCTGACTTTGGTCCTTGTGGAGGGGGAAGGAGTGTCCAGACACTGATTTCACCTTATCTTTACTGCAACCACTCATCGTCATACCTTTTATGTTTCTGAGCGCGAAAAAGTATTTCCAACACGTGCATAAAACAGTCCATACATTTAATACAGCGTTCGTCATTTCGCTCATCTGATAATATCTTTTGTTTCTCATCAAACACAGTATTCTATGTCATCTTCATAGGTATAATGAGAAAAGCATCGCTCAACAACCCACCAACGACTGACCATTATTTCACTCCCGCACGACTCTTATTTTATTAGCGTTATAAACTCAGCTCTTAATGCACTCATGTAAGATTGCATTTGTTCAACATTATGTTGTATTTGATCGCTCAGTGCATTCGGCTTATTAAATATCAGCTTTTCGATTTCAACTCGTTCGTCACTGATAATTTGTTTAATCGTATCGATATGTTCGTGTATCCGTTCTTTCATGGCATACCCCATTTCAAGTTTCGATCGTGTCACCATTTTTTTCGATATTTCAGCAAACGCAACGCGCTGCCCATCGATGCCTGTGTCCAGCGCGTTTATGCGCTCGGTCATAGTTTTTGTAAGAGCACTGATCTCCGCACTGATAGTACGCTCTAGATCATTCTTTAACGCAAAGTCTTTCATGGCTATAAGATCTTCGATGTTTTCCATGGCAACCTTTAGAACACCCTTGACGTATGCCATGGTTGCAGCATCACGATCTTCCTCCGGCTCTGCTACGCGCCGTATCTTCGCTTCTCTAGCATTAAATGTATCACCATCGTCCAAACATAGGGCGTTGTCATGTACGTAATTTCTGAATAAGAATGTTGAACTGGAAATGCCTTCCTTCGGTTGTAACGACGTTCCAAATTTATTGATCGACATTTTACACATCACTGATTCGATAATCGAGAGAACACTCAATTTATAATCAAACCAGCTTCACCGAGTTCGTCGATTATGGATATGATTTCGTTATCATGACCGGTATGACCCGCGTTTCGTGAGGAAACGAGCAATCTCAGTCGATCCACAAGCTCGTTCGGATCATCCCAATAAACATAGTCAGTTGCGGTCCATAGCGGTGATCGATGCAACTTCGAGAGAGTACGTTAGTCAACTGAGTTCTTTACATGGTGACAAATTCATTAAATCCACGACGATATCGACCATGATGTATCGGACTGTCCTTGTCTATCACGAGAAATCCATATTTTTGCTCCCAACATCTTGCACAGAGGTCAGTAAATTCATTTAATGACATATCTGTGTTTACATGGTCATGATATACATGTCTTAAATTCATCCCATCCTGTCGAAATAAAATCAATAGATTGGCATTATCACGAATCAAATGCTTTGGTATTCTCGCGTACGACTGAGACAAGTAAAAGCAATCCACACTCGAATGTCGACCCATCGCGAAGTACTCTCTCATAACGTTCTGCTCGTCGCATGCAACGTCGTCAAAAATGAATATCGAGTTGGTTCGAGCTTCGGATGGGGGGATGATATCCGTGTTGTCCGAAAAGGGGAAGTATCCTACGTTTTCCACGGGCGTTAGTACATCCTCCAAGTATCGATACTTCGGCTGTTGCAACGACTTCGAGTAGACATAGACATTTTCAAATCGTAGCCCGTTCGGACTCTCAAGCAAGCTCATCATCACGATCGTCTTTCCACAATTGGATTGTCCACATATCACGCTACGTATGCTACATGGTAACAGTGGGCCATGTTTTCGAAATTGTTGCTATTGTTCTTCGAGCGTATGATTTGACGTAACGCGTATATTGATAGGTTGCCTCATGAATCGCATGATGTACGATTGAAGATTGTACTCGTTGCTCTAAAGGGCACACGGCCTATTTATAGCGATACGCGACTGCTCTCGAGCTCAGTATGAGGATGCTACTTCCACGAAGCTTGCTCGATTTGTCTGCAGAGGAGTTGGAGTACATTCCGAAAATAATCATATTGAAACACTTTGGTGAGGAGATACATTACGTGTGGGAGAAATTGCCGTGCCATATAAGAGCTGATTCGGAGGTGCAGACGTATCGCAGGTGTTTTGAACACTACAATCGCCCGGAAGATCGCACACATATAGACGGACCACCACATATGTCCAAGGACTGTTATTTATGTGCACGACGAAGAGAAGATCAAGCATCTTAAACAGGGCGATAGACGCACTGCCTTTCGAATTGCATATACCCGGTTATCAATTTTGTGGGCCTGGTACACGGTTGCAGAGTAGGCTCGCTCGCGGCGATCGCGGTATAAATCCGTTAGACGCAGCTTGTAGAGAGCACGATATTGCCTACTCTCAACGTGAGGATTTGGAAGGACGTCACGAGGCTGATAAAATTTTAACTGAGCGAGCACGACAACGTCTAACGGCGAAGGACGCTTCATTGGGTGAGAAGGCTTCATCCGTCATTGTTTGGTCCGCAATGAAAGCTAAAACGAAACTTGGTATGGGCTTTAAAAGAGGGGGGAAGAAAAAGAGGAAACTCCCTATCGCGAAACGCGGCGGCTTTCTACCGCTCCTATTACCTGCATTATCTGTAATTGGAGCGTTGACCGGTGGTGCGGCGAGTGTAGCGAAGGCCGTAAACAACGCGAGGACCGCGAAGAAACAGCTGGAGGAGTTGCAACGTCATAATCGTGCTATGGAAGGTCGCGGTCTTTTTCTCAAACCGTACAAACATGGAGCTGGCTTAAGAAGGAAGAAAAAAAAAAAGTCCAAAAAAAAAAAAGTCCAAAAAATAACTCGTGACAGTGGATTCACAACGGACGTTCAGCTACAAAACTTGTGTAAAAATATACGACATTTTGGTGGTGTATTTATGCGTGATGAATTACCAAAGAAAATACGATCGCACGAGTGCGGTATCGTCAATTTGGACAATAGCTACGGTCCTGGGACTCACTGGGTTGCATACGTGAAGCGAGGATCGAACGTCAAATATTTCGATAGCTTTGGAGACCTTCGGCCACCGGATGAACTTATCGACTACTTTGGGGAGGATGCAAAAGTCATGTACAATCATGCACGTTTTCAAAGCTATGACAAAAGCATATGTGGACAATTGTGTGTAAAATTTCTTCATGACAATTTAAAATAAATTTACTTCGAACGAATGTTTCATTGTTATTTTCACCCTCATGCTACAACCATGTCGCTCACCTTCACGTTAACGGGTAAGAGCAGCGTACTCTCTACGAAATATTTCCCACCTATAGACCTAAACGACGGAAGCCAATACGAGCTCGGAATGGTATGTCTGGAGACGTACAACACGATTCCGAACATCAGTACAGATAAAAACAATAAGTTTTATTTCGGTGATAAGGATGAGGAGATCACGATTCCCGACGGTTCATACGAATTGGATGCTATTAATAAGTTTTTACGGCGGGAGATGGTAAAAAAATATCCTAACACTAAATCGGTGGATAATGGCGATGAGTATCCTATTGTAGTGCGAGCGAATAATAACACTATGAAAAGTGAGATTCGTAGCTCGTTCAGAGTCAACTTTACAAAGTCGAACTGTGTTGGATCTCTGTTGGGATTTTCTGGGAATCGTATCTTGTCGCCCAATGAATGGCATGAGTCGGATACACCCGTAAATATTATAAGTGTGAGCATGATTCGAGTGGAGTGCAACGTGACCACTGGTTCCTATAGCAACGACAAGCGCGTACACACGATACATGAATTCTCGCCTCAAGTACCACCAGGATATAAAATATCGGAAACGCCGCCACGAATCATTTATCTGCCGATCCTCGTGCGAGCAATAGACGATCTGAGCATTCGAATCACGGACCAGAACGGACATCTGATAGACCTTCGTGGAGAAGAAATATCGGTGCGAGTACACGTACGTCGGCGTATTGCGCATGATCGGTAATATGCTAATATATCACCACGGCAGCAACGAGCAGACATACGGCAACAATAAGCCATCCATAGTTCCATCGGCAATTACTAGCACCGTCGAGACCGTTCGTGCACAAACCAACGTATCACCTAAGAGGAAGTTGCGTGCTGAGAACGTGAAATTTCTACGGTCTTTGGGGTTAATTACCGCGCGGTAAAGGGAAGAAAAACAATGTCTGAAAATATCCTAAACGTGGCGAGCGCGCCATCATTCGACAATCGTATAACGAAAATTGAGTTGCATACGTACAATCCATGTGCTAATACAACGCTCGAAAATAGCGATGAAATAAGAATACCCATTCAGCAGCAGGATCTGTACACGCTCCCATCTCAAAGTTTCCTATATGTGGAAGGTAAATTGAGCCTGTCGGAGGAGGCACCTCAAGGAAGCAGTGAATACATAATTCTCGATAACAATTGCGTCTCTTTTATGTTCGATGAAATTCGATATGAATTGGATGGTGTAGAGATCGATCGTTCGAGAAATCCTGGAATAACGACCACTTTGAAGAATCACATGAGCTTATCGACGGATAAAAGTAGGATATTGTCTAACGCCGGCTGGAATTATGCAAGTGACAGAAAACATGTCATCAAGGCTACATCGAATTTTAACTTTTGTGTGCCGCTGAGCATGCTACTGGGTTTTTGTGAAGATTACAAGCGCATCGTGATAAATGCACGTCATGAGTTGGTTTTGATCCGCACACGAGTCGACACGAACGCATTGTTCGGCTCGACAAAACTTAAACCCGTGCTAAAATTGCACAAGGTTCAATGGAGAGTACCACATGTTACTTTGGAAGAGCTGCATCGACTGTCCATGTTACGCATTCTCGAGAGTGGCCGCTCGATCAGCATGAGCTTTCGATCGTGGGATCTTTACGAGTACCCTCTGTTGCAAACCACCACGAAGCATACGTGGGCTGTAAAAACTTCTGCACAACTAGAAAAACCGCGATACGTGATATTCGCTTTGCAGACAGCACGTAAGAACAGTGTGACAAAAATGGTATCTCAATTCGATGATTGTAAACTATCGAACGTTAAACTTTATCTAAATTCTGAAACGTATCCATATGACGGCTTGGACCTGGATATCGCTAATGGCAAATGCGCGATGCTTTACGAGATGTATAGAAAATTTAAAGAATCTTACTATGGACATGGGGAACCTCTTCACGATGTCATGGATTTTATGGAATACGGGCCGTTTGTTGCTATAAATTGCGCCCGTCAGAATGAATCTCTGAAGAGTTCGACGGTGGATTTACGATTGGAGTTCGAGTGTCAGGAGAACGTGCCACCGATGACTACAGCATATTGTTTGATCATACACGATCGTATAATCGAGTACAGCCCGCTAACGAATATCGTTCGGAAGATAACATAATGGCTCGACTTTGTTCATCAATGTGACATTCATACTATTTAGAAAAGGTTTATTTTACATATAGAAGTTAATAAAACATATTCACATGTATCCAAAAATGTAGCCGATTTTTATTAAATTAAAAAATACATTATATAATAAACGATTTATTTTTTTACCATCCTGTCATCAAACTTAAAAATACAACATCGCATTCTAGGATAAGGTGAAGGGGGTATGTTAAGAAAGGATCTAAGTCAAAATTTATTTACAATTGGACTTTTATTGATTTTTTATTGATGCATCGTACACGATCATTCTTAAACAGCTGGCCAGCAGCTCACAATCGATCAAAGAATGCTTTTCAAATTCCTCGTCATGCATTTGTGGTAGTCCGCGCTCGTAAGCCGGCTACCGGTTATCTTTGGAAGCGGAAGGAAGGTGGTGTTTGAGGTATAGATCAGGTTCTTCTTGAGTATAAGTATGACTTTTATTAAATAACTGGTTATTGGTGAGGCACAAGTAACCCTCCTAACTCTTTGCTCGCTCTCGATGATCTGTCTCTTCGTTTCCTTATTTCTGTGCGTGCCACTCCTTAGCGTTCGGCGCTAAGAAGGGAGAATCGCTGAATTGCATCTTAGGCTCGGGACTCGCAATGTCCAGGCACTCGGGTGATGCAATGCTTATACATTACTTTTTGGTCGCCTTTTCGGAAGGCGGCCTTGAATACGATACTGCTGTGTCGCTTAGGCGACTCGCGGGTACAACACATTATATCGTTTACATAGTCTTTCGCGTCTGACCCCCTCACAATTTCGACAAAACGTGTGTATTTACTTCGTACCATTGTAATGTTCTCCGATAACCAGGAATACATATGATTTATACAATCCTCGAATTCATAAATTTTACACATAGTTTGCTCAGTAAGAAAAATAGATGTTATATTGTTACTTAACTTTATAATTTTTTTCAAACTATCTATTAATGCAATTTCTACAGTTAATTCAGTGTTATCACCGATTTTTATAACCTCATTTGTTGACTGTGTGGATGTGAAATTGGTGAATAACTGGTGTATTGCCGATTTCGCCATTAATAATTTATCCCACACATGCATGCATAAAGATATTTCGTGTCCTCGATTATCTCCTACAGCCAATTCGACGTAGCAGCCGCTCCTCACGTTTATACCAATTTCAAGGTATTTGGAGAAGCTGCTCGTTAACGCATATCTTCGACCGAGGATACGTATCACTTTCGACATCTCCTCGCGTGATGGCTGGGGTAGCAATGATTCACTGAAGAAAAACAGATAGATGTTAACGATTTTAATTAATTAAGTAATTCTTTTAAAACTTTTTTCGATGGTACTTACGGAGTGGTTTTTCGCCTTTTATTTTGTACAGGTGATTGTGGTGATAATCTCCCCTCAGTATAAGTAGTGGGCCTCCAGTAGTTCTGCATGATGTTTAATAGAAAAACGTTCTCTTGATGCGTGAAATGATATTTTTCGAATGTGATCCCACCGTCTCCGCACGTTGCTCTTATAATATTGCCCCCTCCATATAGGTAAAAAATTTTCCCTCTCTTAAAATTTTTCGCTTTCCCCAAAATAAATTTTTCAGCCCCGGGTAAGGTGGAAGTGGAAATACGCTTTTATAATAAAATATTAGTTATTTATTTAAAATATACCACTCTCTAAATGTGGTCACCTCTACTAAGCTACAATGCATTTTTTCGTTTTTATTATTATATTTCTTCACATGCAGAGGGCAGTGTGTAGAGAGTATGTTTTTTTTATTATATTTATTATCTTTAATAATAATGTTGAATTTTGGGCACCCCAACTCCTCCAAATTTATACTTTTTACGCCAATCCGACGTAGCAGATCTCTTTCGACGGTGCCGCCCTTGTACGCGACGACGACGCTTCGGCAATCTTCCAGGTGGTTCCGTACAACGTCATCCACCTCATCGTGAGCATATCTTTCGATACCAATATCCTTGAACGGTATCCCGTGGATATTATGGTACACGAAGCTGAAAGAGGGGAAAACATATTATTAGATTTAAAAGAAATGATATACATATGCTAGAGAGAGAAATGGAATGCATACTTTGCCGTTCTTCTATCTTTCACAGAAAGATCACCGAAGCGTCGTCCTAGGCGAAATTGTGCTAAACATGGCCTCGCATCATTAATGCCAATGATGGCAAGCTCTTTGCATAGAAACTTGCAATAACGGAAAACCCATCCATATCCATGATGTGCGTTATCTAAAACAATGCATCAATAACGATATTGCATGTTTTAAACTAGTAATAACTTTATATTTACTTACGGCTGGTCCTCTGGTCATCTCCTCCCCCACTGGTGTTAAATTTTCCTTCTGCTGTAAAAAAATGATGAAATTAGCTATAATAAAATTACAAAATTAAACTATATGTAACATCATATCCACTCACGAGTATCTTGGTGTACAAACGTCGTAGTGCACACATTTGGCCCGTCGTTTCAAATTCCATTTTCTTCTACCGTAGAAAAAAAATGTGAAAGATAAGTTATAATAAAAATTCTTTCAAAATTCATTTAAAATTCTTTAAAAACTTCATATTCACTCACATGTGTGGAATGGGATTGTTGCATTTTCCGCTGTATCTTCTTACGTATAACTCGTATTGAAACTGTCACTGAAAACTTGCCACTGAAAACTTGTCACTGAAAACTTGTCAAAATACTGTGACCAGCCTGCGACTAATTTTTCGTGAGAAATGTAGACGACTAACTGACGAGTGGAAAACATCGATGGTATATAAATGCCAACCCTCTAAGATGTTAGACGTTGGAAGGGGTATTAGAATTTTGCGGGGGTAGGAGTAGAGATGCGGCTAGACCTGTACTTTCTAGGACCGATTTTTTGCCTGCGATGAGGTACATCCCAAAACTTAAGAATTTACACCCTTCCCATATATTTTTTTGGAAGACCATCGTCAGTGTGATGGGACCTTAGACAATGTTCGCTTTGTCAATCGCATGCATGCCCATAACATTAACTTTATTATCCTTCACTAAATTCAATGCATTGATGATGCGAGCGTTCTAATAAAATAATTTTCTATAACATAGTGCCCCTTAAATTGATAAGAAGATATGAAACAACAAATTTTAAGATTTGATTCATCTGTTTATTCATTTTATTATTATTATTACAAATTCTTTCGCCTCTTTTTCTTAACATGAAACCGTTGAGCAAAATTTTCATAACATAAATATTCTTCCAACTTTTCCAGTCGTTCAATTTCTCTTTTTCTTTTCTTCTCTCTCTCTTCCTGCTTTATGGTATAATTATCGACCATAATCGCGACGGAGTGGCCATCATGGTCGTCCTCTAGAACGCTGTCGCCATTGCTTGAATTCGACCCGTCATCGCTCGAGGTGCAGTCCAGCAAATACTCCAATGCACGCGTTTCTGAAAGCGTTTCTTCGTACAAGCTTTTGTCGAAATCCGCTGCATTGATCTATAATTAAAATTGGTTATGTACAATTCCAAAAATATATGTATAAATATATGTTTGGTATACTTACACTTTGCGACTCCATGGCGAGCATTCGCTCTCTTTGCTTCCTCATGTGCTCAATACACGCGGTAAGTCTCATATTGATAGGAAAAATATATATCAATGATAGTTCGAAGACTGGTCAGTTGGACTATATAAGAGTCAACCTCCTAAGCCGTTGGAGGGGGTATTAGAATTTTGCGGGGGGTGGGAGTGGAGGATGCAAACATCTCCCAAGACGTTGGAGGGCGTATTAGAATTTTTTGGGGGTAGGAGTAGAGGTGCGGCTAGACCTGCACTTTCTAGGACCGATTTTTGGCGCAATGTGGTACATCCCTAAAACTTATGAATTTACACCCCTCCCATTTATTTTTGGAAGACCAACGCCAGCGTGTCTGTGGTACGCCTCAAACTCGAGAGTTTACACCCCCATATATTTTTTTCGAGAAGACCGGCACAAGCATGCCGAGGTTTTTAGACAATACCTGCTTTCCCCCGATCAGGTACATTCCGCAACGTAAACTATGAAATTCGAAAGTTAACTGTCGCCTTGGGTGGCTACCTCAAGCAAATGCGAAACAATTTATCCCAATTTTTTTAACGCATCTTAAATGCGAGAGGTAATAAAATATATAAAATACCGAGTATCAATGTTGGCAAACCGAACCCTCTCAGGGGGTGGTCCGTCTCAAGTGTGAAAAAACACCTGCTATCCGCAACGAAAACTAGGAAATTCGAAGGGTTGATTGTCATCTTGGGTGGCTACCTCAAGCAAATACGAAACAATGGATCCCAATCTTTTTTAACCCATCTTAAATGCGAGAGGTAATAAAAATACCTAGTATCAATGTTGGCAAACCGAACCCTCTCAGTGGGGGGTGCGTCTCAGGTGTGAGACAACACCTGCTTTCCCAGTCAGGTGCATTCCACAACGTCACAATAACATAAATTATACGTTTTTCTATTCATTAACCCAATAACTGTCATTCAAAGTTAAATTTATTAACTAAACTTCTGCTCGCTTCTAAGAATCACCCTTCCCCCCTTCCACCCTTCCCCCTTCCACCCACTTGTCGTTCGAGTCCTACCTACGCCCCCCCCACCACCCACCCACACGTCACATCCTACCACCTCCCCCTCTAACATCCCACCCACCACGTCACATCCTACCACCCCCCCCCCTCTAACACCCCACCATCTACCACCCACCACCCACTTTCCGATGGAGCGAACCCCCCACCTCCCCCCATTTCCCCTCGCCTATGATGCGTCGAACGATTTCCGTTGGAGCGGTGGTCCAGAAGCCCCCTATATACCCTACTCCGCCACACCGGAGAGGAGAAGGACGCGGCCGGAGTGAGAGCAACGGCGGCCGACGGAGCGACGGCAGAGCGAGACAGCGAGCCGTCGAAAGAGTAAGAACGAGAGCGAATGAGAGAGAGGGGACTCGCACGGCGAGAACGAGCGACACAGAGAGACGATCGGCGAAGAAAAAGGCCGAAATTCCGAATCGACGAGGACCACCCGATAGCGAAACATCAAAACATCCCTTCGCTCTATAGCGGATCGAGATGACCGCAGAAATGGTCATCGGTGGCGGTCATCCGACCGGAATTCGGAAGAAGCACGAAGTAGTCCGCTGAAGAATTAATTAGCGAAGCCGCGTAAAGCTTCCAGGCGTGCGTGCGTCGCCTAGCGAGGCGGTAGAGCGAGGGAGATAGCGAATAGGCGCTCGGCTATCTTCGGGTGGGCTCGGGAAATTTCGGTAGGCCGGCTCGTAAGGAGCCGCGTGCGTTATCCTCGAAAAATTACTCTGTGCGCGACGTTACTATCGTTAAGAGGTGAGATAATTGAGCCGATAGTGTCGCGACTCGTATTCAAAAATAAAAAATTAATCGAAACAATTTTATTTCTCTCGAAATTTGTAGCTACATTCACAGGCAAGTAAACAAACCAAAAGACACATAAAAGTATATTTAATTATTCATTTATTAGTTCCTTTTTGTTGCATTCCAAAGTTAATTTTTCTATTCTTATTAAAAATTATTTAAATAAATTCTATATTTTGTTTTAAATAACTAAATCTGTTCTTATTTACATATATGGGTAAGTTAAAATGAGTTTTTATCTTATTACTACATCTAACCTCTATAGAGAATATCACAAAAACGAAAGATATCGAATCCTTCATTTTTTTACTAAAATAAGTCCTTCTTATACCCTTCAATTTGGTATAAATTTTATCTGCTCTCGAGTGCTCTTTCATGAGATATTATACTTTTTTAGATTCGATAAGTAATAATGATCTTTTCGAAGTTTGGCGGAAAACTACTAAAGAAAAAAGAGTGGCAGCTCTATCTGCCAAAATATTTAGCAGTATTAATTTGAATTTATCAGACGAAATAAAGGAGATCGTTGATAAATCTTCAAGGTTGATATGTTTGGAATTCCAAACAAAATGGGATCGATGTGCACGAGGATACGATAAATATAAAAAAAAACATGAAGCTTGGTTAATGAAGGAAATCAAACTGCCAAATGAAATTTCAAACCTTTCACCAAAGTTGAATGTTCGTCTCGGTGGGAAGCCACGCGGAAGGCCACAAGTTCCCTTTCAAGAAGCATCAGTTTCAACAAAAAAACGTAAAGTGGCCGATCTCGTTAATACGCGCTCGCGGAGTGAGTTATTATTTGCTGCTAAAATTTCTTCAGAGAATGAAACTTTAAATGCGAAAAATAATCCAGTAGTGCCCCCCCCTGCGTGCATTATCTTTATATATGGATCTCAGACTTAGTTTTCGAAAATATAATATCCTGCGAAACACAATGAACAGTTGTAGTTCCAACATTTTGCCTTCCTATTATGTTTTGAAAAATACGGAGAAATTGCTTTTACCATCAACTATAAACACATCTGAACTTCACGCAGAAGTAAGTTACAAAGAAGTTATGGAGAAAACTGTACAATCAGTAATTAGAATTATTAATGATGATGCTCCTAGGTCAGTAACTCTAGTTTGTAAATGGGGGCTTGATGGTAGTTCTGGCCATAGTAAATATAAACAAAAATTTGATCAATGCCAAAGTACCGATGAGTTTTTATTTTTAATTGCATTTGTTCCGTTAAGTTTAGTTGATGAAAATGAAAAGGTTTTATGGGAAAATCAAACACCTTCATCAACATTATTTTGCCGACCATTAAAATTTATTTTTGCCAAGGAATCGTCACTATTGGTTGAAACCGAACAAGCTAAAATGGAAACTATAATTAATAATTTAACGTCAAGTACAGTACTTATTGAAGATCGCGCATGGCACGTTAAATACCGGATGTTATTCACAATGATAGATGGTAGTGTATGCAATGTTTTAAGTCAAAAAAAGTCTACACAAGTGTGTTACATTTGCGGTGCTACTCCAAAACAAATGAATCAGGAGGTAGTTAATAAACTGGAACCTAATTCGGAATTTTATAAATATGGTTTGTCCACTCTCCATTGCTGGATCCGATCTTTCGAATGCTTGCTACATATTGCTTATAGATTACCATTAAAAACATGGCAGGTAAGAGGAGAGAATGCCAAACAAGTTTTTACTAATACTAAAAGCAAAGTGCAGCAAGCATTTAAAGAAAAAATGGGCCTCTTGGTTGATATACCTAAACCCGGTTTCCGATCCACCAATGATGGTAACACAACACGAACATTCTTTAACAATACGGATCTAAGTAGCGAAATTACAGGTATAAATTTATCACTAATTATTAATTTTAGTTTGATTTTAAGAGTGATTTCGAGTGGGAAAGAAGTAAATCTTCCAAAATTTATTAGTTTAGTAAATAGAACAAAACAAATTTATTTAGAAAATTATTACTGGTACTATATGCCTATCTCGGTACATAAATTATTAATACATGGACCCGAAATTATTTCCTCCTTTATTATGCCTATAGGACAGCTGTCAGAAGAAGCATTAGAGGGTAGACATAAAGATATTAGGAACCTTAGAGAGCATCATACGCGGAAAACATCACATTCGAATACAAATAAAGATCTGATGAAGATGCTTCTTCTTTCATCAGATCCTTATTTGTCTCATTTAAGAAAAAATAAGGCAAATAAAACCAAAAACTGTAGATAAAACTTTGCAAGAATATTTAATTATAAAAAATACAGACGTTTCAGTTTCTTCAGATTCAACGGATAGTGACGATAGTATGTAATAATTGTATATTATAAAATTAATTTTTGTTAATGTTTATTTCATGTTTAATATTTTGTTTGTTTGTTTGTTTACTTATTTTTAACTTTTTTGTATTTGTTGTATTGTTTTAACAGTAAAATATATTTTAATAAAATATTTTATGTTACAAATGACTTTTCGGCTTATAAACATAATATTTATAATAAGTAAGCCAAAATATACCTATTTCAATGAAAAAATGATTTTTGAATTTTTTTCACTATACAGGGTGTCTAACGCAAGCTACAACCGCGGAAATACACGTGTCCACATGGATAATTGGAAGCGAAAAGTGAAATAAAAAGTAATAAAATTTGTCCTCGTTAACGAGTTATTAAATAAAATGGATCAGCGAATCAGGAAGCACGGAAGCGGTAGGCGGTGAGTTTCGGCCATGCTAGTCTGAAGATAAGAAGCGATAAATTTCGACGGGCGGAGCGTTCTGGCACGTATACAGGCATGAGAAGGTAGTGGTCAGGAGGAGATTTCTAGGAAAAAGTGTCGACTTTCGCTCTTCCTCTCTCACTCTTTCTCTCTCTACCTTTCTTTCACGACGCTACCTTACGCACAACAAACATCTAATCTAATCTCTCTCTCTCGCTCCCTCCTACCCTAACACGGCGCTACCTCACGCTGCCTGCACGCGCTGACTCTCTTTCTCTCTCTCTCTTTCTCTCAATCTTTCGTCCACGACGCTTCCTTACGCTATCGCTTCTTGTCTTCAGACTAGCATGGCCGCAGCTCACCGCCTACCGCTTCCGTGCTTCCTGATTCGCTGACCTATTTTATTTAATAACTCGTTAACGAGGACAAATTTTATTACTTTTTATTTCACTTTTCGCTTCCAATTATCCATGTGGACACGTGTATTTCCGCGGTTGTAGCTTGCGCGAGACACCCTGTATACTCGTTACACTGTGCGATAGAGAGAAATCCTTTGTTCAGACAAAAGTTCCTTCCGGGCGGCAGATCATCATCGCGAGAACGATGTACTTAATTCAGGTTATTATACGGTTTTTATATGGTTATACAGTTATTTTTGAACTGTCCTGCCGGGGAATCTTCCAGTAGATCTTCTGGCGGAGGCATATGCGATTATGTATCGCGAGAGGAAAAACCTCCGCCAGAGGGGGATTCCCCTGACAAGCACAGAGTTGGAAGCCTCGAGGCGCCGAGCCTTTCAGGCGATGGTCCGGCAATGGAGTATACGTCTGGATTCGTCAAACGTCGGCCATCGCACTGTTAGCGCGATCCGGCCATGCCTCGGCACGTGGTATACGAGGAGGCATGGCGGACTTACCTACCGCCTGACGCAGGTACTTTTCAGGCATGGTTGCTTCGGGAAGTACCTGTGTCGAATCGGGAAGGAGCCAACCACCAAGTGTCACCATTGTGACGCCGCGGTGGACACGGGGCGCAGCACACTCTGGAGGAGCCTGCTGCTTGGAAGGAGGACCGCCGTGTTCTCCGCGGCGTCATCGGGCAGGACCTCTCGCTGCCGGCTGTTGTGGCAGCGGGAGGGCATGGGAGAGCATGGCCTCCTTCTGCGAGCATGTAATGCTGCAGAAGGAGACCATGGGGAAGAAACGGGGGAGGTGTGGGCGTGATTAGCGGCAGACCTACAACGCTACGCCATCCACCTCCCCCGGGACCAAAGGGTCCCCAGGAGGTTCGCAGGCAGCTCTTTGGCCCGCCTTAATTAGGTATGATGGGGGAGATTTTCTCCCCCCGAGTAGAGGGGGGGTTCGACTCCTCCCCAGACGTGTGTGGGGAGGGCACCGGTAGTATCTAAACAGGTTCCCGGATCCCTCCCCGATACACGGGAGGATGGCCATCGTGGGGGTTTTAGTCAGTAAGAATCTGACACTACCCCGATCCTTCCGGAAAAGGGGGATCGGGGTGCCTATGAAGGTTTCCCTCACTTAAAAAACAAACAAAAAAAAAACGGTTATTTATGAACTAGGAAACAATAAAAATTGAATAAATACATTATAATGTTTAATAAATTAAATGTTATCATAAATGCACCGATTGGTTTAAATTTTAGATTAAAAAATTAGTAAAATATATTTTTTTATCCCTACTGTACCTACATAAACAATTTTCAAAAATTATCTAAAAATTGTATATGCATAATAACCTTCGAAAAATTAAAATTATTTATTATCTATACAAACATGTTAAATATCGTTCCTGGATTGATAGATGTACCAAAATGTTATATTATCGCGTACTTTGTACAAAGTTTTTTACACAGATTGTTATTTTCAGTAAAATTGTTTGAACGAGAATGTGTAATTTATGAAGTCAACAATGTTTAACATGGTCTACAGAACCAATATGGTAATTGAAATTATAGATATTTGATAAAAAGTTATCAATGAAGATGCGACGCATCATTGATTTAATATCTTTATGTAGCAAGAAAAAGCACGATTTATTATTTATATTAACTACAGCGACGGCCCACTTTACATTTTTAATGTTATTTGTGTTTGATTTTACATCATTTTATATGGATATACTCGCAATTTTAACGAAAAGGTCGGAAAAAAAAACCCTAATAAATTGATACTTTAAAACACATAAATTAGATTATTAACTTATCGGAAGCCGCGATCCCAATAAATTATATATCAACGGATGGGAAAAAGTTCCAGGATTATGATGAAACAAACCAAAATTATGTAGCACTTTGTCATGTCGGTCAGTAGCTCGCATGCGAGTAACTACAACATTTTTTGATTTTACTCGCTACTCGCATCGTGTGGCCGGTTGTGGCGAATCGAGCTACTGTCATGCGAGTGTACAGTGACAGTTGCTGCCGACTGTCAAGCCAGTAACTCGCACTGTGTAACCAAGCCGAGGTTACCGGCCCCGGTTACCTGGGCTGTCTCGAGGTTCCGACGCCAGAGTGGCTTCTGATCATTTTTTGTTTTATCAATTTACATACAGGGTGTCCGCTTCCTATATGTCAGGAGCTAAATCACGTGTAGCCAGGAATAAATAAAGCCGAAAGGAGTCATAAAAGGCAACATAAGGTAGGTAAGTTAACGAGTTATTAATTATAAGAGATCGGCAAATCACGACGCGCGGAAGAGGTAGGCGGCTCGTCTACATACGTGGGCCACGAGCTCGGGCGCCCCACCCGCTCGCTACTCGCCTCGCGCCGCTAGATTAGCATGGCCGCGGCTCGCCGCCTACCGCTTCCGCGCGTCGTGATTTGCCGATCTCTTATAATTAATAACTCGTTAACTTACCTACCTTATGTTGCCTTTTATGACTCCTTTCGGCTTTATTTATTCCTGGCTACACGTGATTTAGCTCCTGACATATAGGAAGCGAACACCCTGTATATTTATCTATATACTGTATCTCGTATAATTCGTGTATCTCGCTTATTCTATGTCACCGTTTTTCCGTATTGGTTCGATTATGATTTTCCATTGTATTTTTTTTTCGTTGATGTATTTTGTATAATTAAGGTCTCACGACCACCGACTGCAACTTACGTGCGTATGTGTTTTATAAAGGCTCATAATACGGTATCAAATATTCTTTCGCTTCTGTACTTTAGCACGGCCACCTTCCGCGACTTACCGTCTTATATATATGTCGGAGGACGGTCCGAGAGCGCGTCTCTTTCAGAGTCACCAGCCATTTCACAATTCTTATTTTACTTTAACTTTTACAAAA
This sequence comes from Ancistrocerus nigricornis, assembly GCA_916049575.1. Classification (NCBI taxonomy): domain Eukaryota; kingdom Metazoa; phylum Arthropoda; class Insecta; order Hymenoptera; family Vespidae; genus Ancistrocerus; species Ancistrocerus nigricornis. The sequence continues at coordinate 17,709,720 of OU696667.1, read as the reverse complement.
CTTTACAAAACTTGCTTATGATAATTAGAATTTAAAGATGACTTCCAAAATTAAATAAAAAATTCGTACAAGAAACGCGACGGTCCTTGTAGAACGTGCACGTACCAAGTCTCACTTAAATCTGAACTCGTTTTCCTTTATTTTGTATTCATTTCACTTCTTAGTTTATTAAATTGCTATCGCAATTACCATCACGACAAGATTGTCATCTGACTTATGCCAAATCTCTATTTGACATCTCTACCATATGACTTACGTCAACTGTCAACCTAAAATCTGTCAATAAGAGACCACGTATATCATTATACAAGTTCCATCCAAGTCATAACGTCATTCAGATGACGTCCCTCCTTGACGTGTCTAATAACAAATGAGTATTCACCACTCTCCGACATATGGGTATTTCTCATCAAATTCCGAAATTTGAGATATTATTGAAATTTCTTTTTTTTAAATAAACTTAGATTTTTTTTTTGCAGATATCAAAAAAGTTGCTTTGAAAGATTTATTTAAGAGTATTGGTCTTCCATATTTTTGTATATAATAAAAAAAAAATAGGTTTTAAAAAATAAATAAATGAGGGAATGATTAACAGAGTGAGGGAATGATTTATTATTATATTTTAATAAAAAACATGTGCAAATAAAGGAAATTATGTAATTTTTATTATAATTAAACAATGAAATATCAAATTCTAAAGAAAATCAACTCTAAACTTTGTACTTATAGGCAATATAAACTCAAAAAATAACAAATTTTCTAATAAAGAGGTAACACTTTTTTTATCTTATACTTATCACTATTTATTGTTAAACTTTGTACTTAGCATTTCTCTCTAACATGAAGAAATGTCTTCATGTTATAAGCATTAACTATTATATATAATCATATTATAACTATTAACTATTATATAATATGAAATGTCTTCATATTATAAGCATTAACTATTATCTGTATTAGTCTTTTCTTGTATTAGTATTTTGAGATCAATGAATTATTCAGTCTTAATTTTAATATCACTTGTAGAGTCATCTAACTCTGTAATAACGTAATTCCCCCTCTTAACTAACTTTGGTGTCTTTATTTTCTGTATCACATCTTCCCAGCTATATAATTGCTCATCTTTAATATTAGGCCATCTCCAAAACTTCAAACCTTGCTTCATGCACCTAACCATTAAACCATCTTCAAAAACAGATGAAACTTCTCCGGGATACTTTGCCGTGCCCCATTTTATTAGGACATAATCTCCAACGGTAGCAATCTTATCACTGTCTGAAACAACAGTAGATCCCTCAGTTTCTAAATCAATTGTTTCATTTTCTTTGAACATTCCAGTATAATCTCGAATGTGCGAAGACGACGCTAAAGACAGTTGTTGATTATTCTGCATTATATCCAATTCCATTGACTTTTGAGGGGATTTGTTACGCCTCTTAGTAAATCGATTACTTTGGTGTTGTTGAAAATATCCCAAGTGATAGTGGGTACAATCTTCTTCGCAATCTATGCATGAAAGTCTTCTGCACTGTAAGGTGTCGTTAAAAAATACGAACTGGCGTATTTTCTGTGTTCCCCGGAAAGTAGAAATAGTCCTGGACTGTTTTATGAGATCATCCATCAGTGAAATATCTGCTGTGGTAACTTCAAACAATAAAATAGAAGGGCACCTGGATTGAAGGATAGATTTCAACGAATTCAGGTCTACAATATCATGCCCTTCTGCCACGACTTTATCAGCTGTCCGTTTCAGGGTTCCACCGACACCGTCAGGCGCTCCCTTACCGTGCCCGGGTTCAGAATAATGCCATGAAAAGTGTACGATGTCTGGATAGAGATCTTTTAGATGGCGACATACCATTTCGAACATGAATTTATTTTTATATTGATTAACAGGCCCATCACTCAACATATGTAATCGGGAAATAGGTAAATGTTGTGATTTTATCCACTCAAATATGGGTTTTAAGTGAGCCCAAACAGCCATTGTGTCATGTCTATTGTCGCTAGAGAGAGAACAAAAGGATACAGGTTTGATTGCATTATCCTTGCGCAAGTAAAGCACTCCTGTATGCATCGTTATCTGCTTCCTTCCTCCACCAAAGTGGACAGCTTGTATTTCCTCATTATACTTGCAGCAATAGTTTTCACTGTAATCTACATGAATTAGAATGTCGTTTATTGTTAAATTTTTCTTTATATTTTGAATGGCTTGATATTGATGTGCTATAGTGCCAATATGTGAAAAAAAAGTGGTAATGCTGCTTCCAGATTTTGAACAAGCTGTTTCAATTTAACTCTATACTCTTTTTTCACGGGTTTACGAACTGTCTTACTTTTTCCGTCCTTTTCAAATGAACTGACTTCATAAATCCATTGTCGATAAGTCACCAACTGATTTGGCATTGGTAAGTAGTATTCCAAAGAGCGTTCTTTGCAGGTTGAACATTCCCTGAATAGACATTTTGTGGAATGCACATTGCAGGTTATTGTCGCTAAAGCTGAAGTCACACTACAGAATTTCAATGCTTTGACTTCATGCAGTTTAGATATCATTAGATTAATATTGGCATGCTGTATGCATTGACAAGTATTTCGGTCATTCACGTTTTGCCAAGTAACCCAAAAGGGTCTGAATCTGCAAAAGGTTAATAAGCTTATCTTATAATTGACTGTGCTTAAAAACTTTTTATGTAAATTATAAAGTGTATCATATAAAACACGCTTTTGTTGAGTTTTACCATCTTTGGATTTAAGATAGTCTTTTTTCCCTGGGCACATTCTTGAGTTTTCATCTTTCTCTAAAAATTTAATCACATCGTCCTTTACCTTCAGCATTTTATAGCTTAATTTTCGAGGTTTTTTACTTTTGAAAGTATCATGTTTAAAAAAAGGTTTCGATACATGAAGTAACTTATATTTCTGCAGTGATTCCATTTTCAACATTTCGTAATACTTTTTCTTTTTTCCATGTTTCTTTCCAAGATCTTTGTAACTAGTCTCTAGATCTCTTGTTAACGCTTCTCCGAAAAGTAATTTCTTCTTCACAATCTCAGGTACGTTTACATTCTTTAGGAGCGCATTTATTTTAGTTGCAGGCGATTTGGGGTCAGTTTTTTCTGTTTTCAGTCTCGAATACCTCTTCTTATATTTTTCGCTCAACTTCACTGCATTCTTCAATTTTTTTGCAACTGCCGTCTATTTCGAGCAGCTACATCTTCTCTAATTTGCTGCACTACTGATACTGGACTTGGTAGGGGTGTTTCATCAAGTATTCTTTGTACATTTTGGTGTGCTATAGCTTTTTTATTCCTATACACTTTACTATTTTCTTTCCATTGTTTTCGCTTTTGTCTAAGCTCTCTAGCATTCATATGTATAACTGATTTTACCTGACCCTTCTCTTTTTTCTTTAAATATTTTAATCTTTCTTTTTCCCGCAGTTTTTCCATAGATTCAGCATTATTTTTCATTTTTTCTCGCCTTTTTCTATCATACTCTTTCTTTTTTAATTTTTTGTCTGCATCACTCAACTTCTTCGGTCGTGCCATTTTTCTTCCACATACATGTACCTGTTTTAAATTAAATACCATGAAATATAAATTACAAGCAATAAATAAAAAATCTAAAAGAACCGTAGAATAGCGTATTTAAATCATTCCCTCATACAGCCGTCATTCCCTCACTCCTAAATGCAGTGAGGGAATGACGAATTTCAATTAAAACTACAAAAACACCGGCACATAACCTCAATTTGCTTGTTACATTTCGAATATGCATTATACGTAACGTGAGGTAATGATCTCCATAAATGTAACTCTTAACAATTTTTTACTTAATATGTTTTTAAACAAACTCACCTACGGTTGAGAAAAAATCGCCGTCTTGAAACAATAGAGAGTGTTGCTAGGTACTAAAAACTTAAGGCTGCGTTCATAAATATCGTTCGATACGTTCAGCAATCGAATATTCGTAATAGGGTGAGGGAATGATTTTATTTGGCGGGACATATTTAAAATCGAATTATCGTTTTTATAAATTCGTCGTTGTAAGATGGAATCTTTTATAGATAATAACAAACATCTGTCTAATATATTAGCATAATTTAATTTTTAAGAGCATTGATATATTTGAGATGAATAGGCATTTTAGTAATGTTTTTGAACTAACAAGGGAACTACACGACCTCAAATTCTTGGATTTTTGTGAAACCGGTGTCAAATGAAAGAGAACGATGAGTATAGTATACCTGTAAAATTTCAGACGTTTATGGCCGGCCACTTTTTCAAAAAATCGATTTGAAATTTGGAAGTTTTATGTCTCCTAATCGAGCCGAATTTTTGTAAATTGATAGAACTCGATAAGGCGATAAAAAAAGTTCTCTGACAATTTTTTCTAGCATCATTAGTTTTATCAAAAATTGACGTTATTTGTAACGCTTTGTCATCGCATAAACCGTAGAATTTAAGCTATTTCCAACAGCGGCGTTAGCGGAGTCGGCAGCGAGCGAAGTTCCGAACGGGAGGTTCCAGGTTCGATTCCCGTATGGGACTTTTATTTTTTTTCGTAAAATTTGTTGCTGTGGCGTGTAAAATCACTTTTCTTTTTTTTTAAACATTATTTTAAATAATATACAGTGTATTTGAAAATTTTCCATTTTTCTACATGCTAACGTCTGATATATCCAAGCTAAATGACGATGCTTATCCCTTTTATTGCATCAGCGCTCGATAGTTTATTGCTGCGAGGCCAATAAATACCCGAGCAAAGGCCGATAGTGTAACGTAACGCTTATGGTTAGAATAATTAATATCAAAAAGATGGGATTAGAAATAGAAATAGGCAAGCTAGGAAATTAGATTAAGCGAACAATAGATCATAGGTAATATGAGAAACGGGAAGAAATCTAAATTTAGAACGCGAAAAGGCAACAACAAGCAAGAAACGGCGAAAGAAATTAAGACAGGTAGGCACGAGGAAGCCTGAGCGGAGACGACTCGGGCCGACGTCGATCGGCAAGTTCAGGGCCGCGCTAGGCCAGCGGCGCGCGACGAAAAGGGACACGGGGGGACCCAATTAAATAATCGAAATCAAATCTCGCGAGATGAGGTAAGAGTGGGAATAGCCCTTTATAAACCGAAGAACCGAATAGCTAAAGACCGAGAATTTTCTCACAATTTCAAAAAGTTATAGTGTTGCGTTCAATCTTAAATTTCGGAGTGTGCAGAAAGTGTTTGATTTAAAATCATTTAGCCGCGTGTGTCGGCGCCAGAGCAATCATAGGCGAGGTAGCGGGTAATCCAATTAGAAGACAATAGCGGGACAGCGTTACAACCTCCCCGTAGATAAGTGTCAACAATTCTTGTGTACATCCTAAATCCCAGTAATATAAGGCATAGGCTAAGAGTATGTGTGAGGCACGTATATGAGAGAGTGTGTGTGTGTGTGTGAAAAGCGAGAGCGACGAAATATCAACAAACCCGGGAGCGATCAGCTGTTCGAGAGCCGATCGTAACAAAAGTATTTAAAGGCTTTGATTAAACGCAATTAAAGTGATATTTCGCGGAATTCATTTCATTTTCTTCCCACTTTCCACTGCCAGTCCTCAAAAGACCGAACGAGGAGAAAAAGTAGCGTACCAGTAAAAAGGTAAGAAAGGCGATACGTTACAATAGTGATCTGCGGTTTAATTACCACGTACTCTAGTAGAAGATAAAAAGAAATGCATAAAAATTTACCATCATCCTTGACGAAAGACGGTCCACTTTACTGTGATTACTATATAAATTTTCAAAAATGTACGTCTCTAAATTTTCTGATTGGTAGATTTATATGGGAAAAAGCTTTTGGTTTCCATATATAAGGTACCTGTCGATATTTCTTGTGAGTGTTCGTTGAAATTTCACGAGTGCAACAACTGAAGAGCAGACAATTTGATATATTTGTTACTTTCCGTTTTTAGTTTATTTGAAAGATGGTTGTAGTTTGATTATCAGAATGGAGACATATCCAAGTACATCGTCGGGGTCTAGTGATAGTTCTTCCCAAGAAGACAATTTTGCAGATAGTGAATCGTACAAGAAGTTACTTGCAAATGCTATACATTACGCGATCGAATTATTAAAACAAGATGGTACGATAGCAGACAGTGGTGATGGTGTAATAACGGATGGAGCAATGAAAATAGGCGTCGGTTTCTACAACTGTATAAAAAATACATTAGATGACATTAGATTAGAAGATTAGAACAAAATTAGAACATTAGAAAGATACATTAGCTCGGGTATTTATTGGTCTCGCAGCAATAAACTATCGAGCGCTGGTACAATAAAAGGGATAAGCATCGTCATTTAACTTGGATATATCAGACGTTAGCATGTAGAAAAATGGAAAATTTTCAAATACACTGTATATTATTTAAAATAATGTTTAAAAAAAAAGAAAAGTGATTTTACACGCCACAGCAACAAATTTTACGAAAAAAAATAAAAGTCCCATACGGGAATCGAACCTGGAACCTCCCGTTCGGAACTTCGCTCGCTGCCGACTCCGCTAACGCCGCTGTTGGAAATAGCTTAAATTCTACGGTTTATGCGATGACAAAGCGTTACAAATAACGTCAATTTTTGATAAAACTAATGATGCTAGAAAAAATTGTCAGAGAACTTTTTTTATCGCCTTATCGAGTTCTATCAATTTACAAAAATTCGGCTCGATTAGGAGACATAAAACTTCCAAATTTCAAATCGATTTTTTGAAAAAGTGGCCGGCCATAAACGTCTGAAATTTTACAGGTATACTATACTCATCGTTCTCTTTCATTTGACACCGGTTTCACAAAAATCCAAGAATTTGAGGTCGTGTAGTTCCTTTGTAAGGGACAACGTGAGGGAATGACTTTCACGATAATATAGTAGTTATATCTTTTTTTTCTTTAGAGGTAAGTATGTTTTCTTTTTATACAATAGTGGTATAGACAGCGTGCATTGAAATAAAAAAAAGACTTATGTAGTTATTGCATATGACTCGACACTAATGACTCGGGAATCAAATTTCGGAATTTGGTGAGAAATACCCATATATATTGTAACGTTAAGCCCTTTTTACCCTTGGCTTCCTGTTACCTCCTCGACACGTTCTTTCCTTTTCAGGACTGGCAGTGGGAATTGAGAGGAAAGCTTGAAATAATGAGTGAACGAAATCCCTTTAATTTTCTTTATTTTGCCTTCGAAGTATATCGCCGAATTGATGCTAGGTCAACGCACTCGCCCAGCTGATCGCTCTTGTTGTCGAGCTTGTATATCGCACACACACACACTCCTATCTGCGCTCACACTCATGCACACACTCATGCACACTCGCACATACACTTAGTCTAATGCTTAACCTACTGGGAAGTCAGGTATCCGAAAGAAATGTAAACACGTATCTAAGGAAGACGCTGTAACGTTCTCTTTCTTTCTCTTACCAACTTTCGGTGCTTGTTGCCGGGCTAACTATCTCTCTCCCACTCACACCTTTGGTCTAGGCCGTTTCACGTCGCGATGACTCACTTGCGTCGCAGGAAAACACCGTTTCTCGGAAACCGATGTAAATTCTCGCACTTCTGTCTGCCTCCGAATTGTTCACTCCCGACTCGAATATAATACTTAGAAAAACGTGAGAAAATTCTCGATCTCCATCCTTTTGCTACCGGTCTAACCCCGTGATCTGATTTTGATTCTTTTAATTGGGTCCCCGCTATTCGTCTATCGGCGCGCGTTGCTGACCGCATTTGGCCTCGATGTTGGCCTTGAACTTGCTAATCGTTCGCACTGTGATGACATTCGTTTTTATGCGAATTCCTATCCTCCGCGGCTCTCCCCTTGCCTGATCTCGCCACACGTTTCCTAGGCTATCGCGACCTACTTTCGCTCAGGTGTGTCCCTTTGTCACCTTCCCGTCTATTTTTAGATTTCGGCTGTTTTTCTTTGTGTCCGCGGATATATCTCGGAACTTTCGCTTCTTTCGCGTTACCTATGTTTCTCATCCTTCGTTTTCTTTTTACTTTACTTTCTTTTTGTTAGTTTAATTGTGCCTTTGCTTGTAACGTTACAATATGCAATACGAGAGCGTATTGTTGTATGAAAAGGTTTATAACTGATTGAGACCCATTATTCACACTATAGAGTTTTTAAGAATAACTTACAGCCTCAGATATGGCGACTTCTTCCGGTCGCAGCAACGTTAATATCCCCTGTGCTGCCGTTGTTGGCGTCTCAGGTTTGGGGGCGGCCGTGCTGCACCCGGCGGGGGCCTCCGCCGAGGCCACAATACGCTCTGTCCCTTGAGCCGGGTACGGGGTATAGCGTGCACGCGGGGACGACCGGGCCCGGCGAGGGAGGTGACCACAACACAACACGGGAGAAGTACGGGAGGAGTTACAAAGAAAAATGAAAAATGACAAGTAAAGGAAAGGTAACGAAGAAAAGTACCGGAAGTGAGGTGGGGCGCCCTGGCCCGAGCGTAACGGATGTGGTGGTCATCGGGGATGACACCACTCGATTTGGAGAAAGTGACGATGGTAGCCCGGGGATGGACATCTCTACTCTCCATAAAGAATACAGAGGAGGGGGTAGCGGAGGGACCCCTGATTCATCTAGACCATGGAGCGAGAATGTCCCGTCCGGACTGACACCCCCGGACCAGGCGAGAATGGGAAGAGAACTCGCGGTGGCGCTCGAGAGGGCAGGAAGGGTCTCTGGGAAGGACCCGGAGAACAGGAATGAGAGGATAGAGGAGGCCAAAGGGTCGGGGTCGGACGGAGCGGAGAGTGAGGGGATGACCCCCCCACACACCAAAAAGCAGGGAGGTGTGCCTACTAAAAGGAGGACCATGGCTGGCAGAGTGGCTGCCCTGTGGGAGGCAGAAGGGGGAAAAGGGGCGAGTACCCCCCTGAAGGCAAAGGGCCTCCCGGAGCATGTCCCGGGAGAGGAGAGGGAGGGAGAGATGTTCGCCGCGGCGAACGAAGCGAACGCCGCGGCTAATGAACTACTGGCGACATACGAACAAGCCTGGTTGGGGTTTTCAGACCTGGGGGAATACGCGGAGGCCAATGCTAACTTCCAAGTGGGAAAGAAGGAGGAGTATGCGACCTGCTTGAAGATCTTGGAGGAGATGGGCATATCCCTTAAAAAGGCGATCGCCACCAGGGACGACATGGAGAGAAAGGTGGCTGACTATGTGTCGGACCTGCTTGCCGAAAGGGATGAGCTGCTCGAGGAGAAGGGCAGGCTGAAAGACCTGCTCGCGAGAAGGGAGGCGGTGGCGTCTGTCTGGGCCCCCGGTGTTAGGAGTGCGGGCACCCAAACCAAATGGGAAGAGCAGGGAACAGGGGGGAAGAGAAAAAAAGACGATCTTACAAACACCTACGGGGAGGAGGAAAGAGGGCACAAGCGACAAAAGCCCGCGGAGCGGCGGCCGCCGCAGATCAGTCTGAGCGGGGACATGCGGGGAGCTATCACGAGCACCGCCCTCAGGGGCCGGGCGGGGGAGGGAGTAGTAAGAGGAGAATGTAGGGAGATTATGGCCGCCCTCAAAAGTATAGCTAAGAGGGTGGAGGAGATATGGAGTGGGGAGAGGGAAAGGGAGGCTGGAGGGACTTTGGCCAGCACAAACGAGGAAAGCGTGTTTGTTCGAACAATGAGAACGACGCTGGATGGGCGGGAAAGAACGCAGGAGTATGGGGGGCGGGGGATTGGACTAAGGGTGCAGCCCCCCACACCCCCACTAGAGGCTGGGGAACAGCAACAAGAGCCTCAATGGGCTACCGTGGTGGGGAGGAGGGCGAGAGCCAAGAAGGCGGCGAGCAAAAAAGATGCCCCCCCGAACGCAGGGGGACGGGAGAGGGAGGAAAAGGACAAGGAGCAGGCCCCTAGGGAACCCCCCGCCCCACCGGTTAGACCGGAGAGAGATGCGATAATCGTGAGAAAGAAAGAGGGAAGTACTTACGAAGACACGGTCAGGAAGATGAGGGACGGCATTAAGCCGGAGGCACTGGGGGTCAGGGTCGTGGGGGTGAAGCGTTCGGTGGGCGGACACACCCTCATAGAATTGGCAAAGGGCCAGGATGAGGGGAAGGTGTGGGCCCTAAGGAACGGGATAGCGGAGGTTCTGGGGGACGGATACAGGGTGGAATACCTGACCCCCAAACTTACCCTGGAGGCCCTTGACCTAGATGCGGGAGTCCAACCACAAGAGGTCAAGGAGGCGATCATAAACGAGGTGGGCGGTAACCCGGAACACATCACGGTGTGGTTAAGGGATGGGTTCCGGGGTACCAAGGTCGCCAGCATAGTGATACCCGTGGAGGCAGCGAGGGCGCTGCTAGCCAGGGGCGCTATGAAAGTCGGCTGGGCGGTGGTTAAGATAAGAAGTAAGGAGGCGGCCTCTAAATGCGCCCGGTGTCACGTAGTGGGCCACTGGGCCATGCAGTGTAGGGCAGATACGGACAAAAGGAGGATGTGCTTTAGATGCGGAGGCGAGGGCCATATGGCGAGAGACTGCGGGAGGGAGGCAAGAAGGGGCAGTGGGGAGGTGGTACCGGGGGAACCTGTAGCCGCGATTCAGGGTCCTTCAGGCTAATTTGAACAGGTGTTCCGCGGCCCAGAATCTTGTTTGCCAGGCCGCGGCAGAAAGAGGTGCAGGGATTATCCTGGTCTCCGAGCCTTATAGGCAGGTCCCGGGAGGAGTATGGTGGGCAGACGCGACCGGTCTCGCCGCCATATGGGTGGTTGATGGAAGGGTGGGTAGGGTACAGCTGGTGGTCAGGGGGACGGGATTTGTTATATGCCGGGTGGGGGGGACACACATAGTGTCATGCTATTTCACCCCGAACTGCCCCTACGGGGAATTTGAGGAAAGGATAGGGGAGCTGGAAAGAGCAGTCAGGGGGCTCTGCGGCCCAATTATACTTGCGGGCGACTTGAATGCCAAGTCGCCCTCATGGGGGTCTCGTAGGGAGGACAGGAGGGGGGCATTGGTGGCCGAGACCGTCGCCTCGCTCCGGCTCGTGGTCGCGAACGTGGGTTCGACCTACACGTGCCGGAGGGGGGCGGGGGGATCGGTCGTCGATGTCACCTTCGTGTCCGAGGGCGCGGCGAGTAGAATCAAGGGGTGGGAGGTGCTGGAAGGGGATACTTTAAGTGACCACCAGCATATTACCTATGAATATACAGAAGGGGAGGGGGGGAGGACACCGGACCCGAGAGGCTGGGTATTGGGGAAATTAAACAAGGAGGGGTTTGTGCGGGCGCTAAAAGAAGGCATCCGGATGGCGGGAGGGAGATCTGACCCGGAGTTAGCCATGGGCATAATAAGAGGAGCCTGCGACGTGGCCATGCCCAGAAGAAGAGCCTGGAGGGGTAGAAAAAGAAAAGTCTATTGGTGGTCCGCCGAAATGGCGGAGCTAAGGGGGACGGTGAACACCTGGAGGCGCAGGCTCACCAGGGCCAGGGCCAGGGGTGGCAATGAAGGAGAAGCCAAAACGGGATATGACAAAGCCAAGAAGGCCTTTAAGAAGGCCATAAAAAAGGCGAAGGGCAAGGCTTGGGAGGAGTTCCTGGCGGGGGTTGACGGTGACCCCTGGGGCCTCCCTTACAAGACTGTTATGAAGGGAATAAAGGGCCGTACCGGGGGGGCAGCGCCCGGTAGCCTCGCTAATATGCGCGCGGCTGTCGGGGAGCTGTTTCCCCGGGGGGAGGAGGACGCTGAACCGGGAGAGGAGAGCCTAGGGGTGGAGCAGGGGGGGATTCCCCTCTTCACCAGACAAGAGCTCAAGGGAGCGGTAAGGAGAATGGCAGGAGGGAAAGCGCCGGGACCGGACGGAGTGCCGAATGAGGTACTCCGTCTGGTTTACGAAACCGAACCGGACTGGCTCCTGCGGGTATTTAACGGGTGTCTGGTGAGAGGGGAGTTCCCCGACATATGGAAGCGGCAGAGGCTGGTCCTTCTGCCGAAGGATAAGGAAGGGGGGGGAGCCGCCTCGTACAGGCCCCTCTGCCTACTGGACGCCGCCGGTAAGCTCCTCGAACGCCTGATTCTGGCCAGGCTGGATAGGGCGGTCGAGGAGGCCGGCGGACTGTCCGAGAGGCAATATGGGTTCAGGGCGGGTCGCTCCGTCCTGGATGCCTTGAGGGTCCTGGCCGAGGCGGTTAAGGGCTACAAGACGGGGAGGGCCAGTTCGGCCGGGTTGTTGGCGTTGGTCACACTTGATGTGAAAAACGCCTTCAACTCGGCCAACTGGGGGGAAATCAAGAGGGTGTTGCGTGTAAGGAGGGCACCGGAGTATCTAAGGAAAATACTGGGGAGCTACCTCCGGAACAGGCGACTCCTCCTCGAGGCGGAGGACGGCGAGGAGGAGGTAGAGGTAAATATGGGGGTCCCGCAGGGCTCGGTCCTAGGGCCAGCCCTGTGGGACATAATGTTCGATGGGGTCTTGCGATTGGAGATGCCCGAGGGGGTCGAACTCATCGCATACGCCGATGACCTCGCCGTCCTCGTGAAGGCCTCTACGGCAGGGAGGCTCAAAAAGAGGGTCAATAAGGCCCTGAATATAATAAAGGAATGGTTGACGGGGGTTGGCCTGGCCCTGGCGGAGCACAAGACCGAGGCCATAGTATTTAAGAGGGCGAGGGGGGAACTTAGACTAAAGTTCAGGGTTGGAGGAACGAGGGTGGTGCCTGGCCCCACCCTGAAGTATCTGGGGGTCCTTATAGATAACAAATGGACCTTCCGCCAACACGCGGAGAAGGCGGCGGCCAAGGCAGCGATGGCTGAGCGCTGCGTGGGCAGGCTCATGCCTAATATCGGCGGGCCAAAGCCGCCTAGGAGAAGGCTCCTGGCCTCGGTGGCAAGGGCAACACTTTTATACGCGGCACCGATTTGGGCGAGTGCTATGGCCCCATCCACCCTTGATAGGGTTATGGCGCCCATAGACAGACGGGGAGCCATCCGGGTTGCCAGCGCTTACCGCACGGTATCAGGGGAGGCGGTGGGGGTTATTGCGGGGGTCCCTCCACTCAGGCTCACAGCCAAAGGGAGGGAGAAGAGGTGGGCAGCCATGAAAGAAATAGAAGCTCTCCACCTAGAACAAGAGGGAAGGGTGAGGGAAAAGAACAGGTTGATTAGGGAGGAGAAAGAGGAGATGCTAGTAGAGTGGCAGCGTGCATGGGAGGTGGGAGTCAAGGGACAATGGACCCGCGAACTCATCCCGCGGGTGAGGGAGTGGGTACATAGAAAACACGGGGAAGTGGGGTATTATACAACCCAGTTCCTCACGGGTCACGGGTCATTCGGGACATATCTGAAGAAATACGGGAAACGGGAGACGGACGTGTGCCAACTCTGCGGAGTAACGCCAGACGACGTGAGGCACGCGTTCTTCAACTGCGAGGGGAGCCGGGAAGAGAGAAATAGGGTGGAGGCGGAATTGGGAGTAAACATCACTCCAACGAACGTAGTGGAGATGATGTTAGGGAGCAGGGAGGCGTGGTTGGCAGTTGAGAACATGGTTAGGACAGTGCTTAAGAAAAGGGAAAACTTGGAGAGGGGATGGGCGGGTGGCACACGTCCGTCCTAGGTATGGGCCCCGTAATTTGTATATATGTACTAATTATTTATTTTATACACTCACTTATTTATTTATTTATTTTATTATTTATTATTTATTTATTTATTTATTCCCTTTTAAGTATTGACTACTTTTATTTTAAACATTGACTATATACGTATTTATTTATTACGGGGCCCCCCCTATACAGGGGCAGGTGTGAATGGTGAATGAATGGTAGAGTGCGTGAGCGACCGGGCGAGAAGTCCCCACAGCGACCCCTAGAGGGGACGTTATGGGGACTGTGATGGGGATATGGCCTCCCGCTTGGGACTTGGCCGGGGAATAGTTAGGGTCCTTGCAACGCTTCGGGGCAACCTGGGGCGATGCAAGGACAAGTTAGCCTCCTGCAAAGGATTTGGCTAGGTGAAAGGGTTGAGGGTAGTAGAGCCAAGGGAAGGGGGGTGGGAATAGGAACCCCCGTCCAAGGCCGCATCCGGTGAAGTAATGCCGAAAGGTCTACCACGGATGTTCGGCTGGGGGAATCTGAGGCCGCTGCTCCCTTCTGGAGCTAGGCCAATGATGATTTAAAAAAAAAAAAAAAGGTTTGGGGGCGGCCGTCGTCGCCGACGACGGCCCCGATGTAGGGGCGGCTACCGTCGCTGCGTCGCGTGACGCCGACGACGGTTCCAATGCTTTATCTTCTGTCATTTCCATCTGTAGGGTACAGGACGCTTAGCTGCCGCCGTTTAGCCGCCAGCCGTTTAGCTGCCGGGACGTTTCGCCGCTGCCGTTTAGCCGCTGAGACGTTCCTCTTTTCAGTAACTTACGTAATAACAAAACAATCATTTCCTTTGGTTTTTAAATATTTTTAATTATGTTTCGTTATAAATATATATACATAATACATATATATATTTATATATATTGTAACGTTAAGCCTTTTACCACCTCGGCTTCCTGTTACCTCCTCGTCGAGTTCTTTCCTTTTCAGGACTGGCAGTGGGAATAGAAGGGAAAATATGAAATAATCAGTGCGCGAAATCCCTTTAATTTTCTTTATTTCGTCTTCGTCATATATCGCCGAATTATGCGAGGTCAACGCACTCGCCCAGCTGATCGCTCTTGTTGTTCCTTGCTTATACTACGCACACTTATACGCGCTCGCCTTCATCCACACGATCACGCACACACTTAGTCTAACGCTTAGCCTATTTGGAAGTCAGGTATCGCAAAGAAATGTAAACAAGTATCTCGGGAAGACGCTGTAACGTTATATGTCTTTCTCTTACCGATCTGGTGTATTCTTTGCCTGGCTACTCTCTCTCTCTCTCTCTTACTCACACGTTGGTCTAGGCTGCCGTGCGCCGTGCTGACTCACTCGTGTGGTAGAAAAAACTCCGGAAAACACCTCTTCTCCGAACTTGAAAGCCGATTTCTTTCCTCGCGCTTCTGCCTGCCTCCGAACTAATCACTCCCGACTCGAATTTATAACTTAGAAAAACGTGAGAAAATTCTCGATCTCGATACTTCCGCTACCGGTCTTATATACGCGCTATCCCTACCTCCGTGATCTGATTTTGTTTATTTTAATTGGGTCCCCTCTATTTGTCTCGCGGCGCGCGTTGCTGACCGCGCTTGGCCTCGGTGTTAGCCTTGAACTTGCTAGTCGTTTTTATGCGAATTTCTCTCCTTCGCGCCTCTCTCCTTGCCTCATCTCGTCTCCCGTTTCCTAGGCTATCGTGACCTACTTTCGCTTAGGTGTGTCCCTTTGTCCTTTTCCTGTTTATTTTTAGATTTCGGCCTATTTTTCTTTCTTTCCGCGGAATTATATGTGATTTTCGCTTCTCTCCCGTTCTAGATGTTTCTGAGGTTTCTATCTTTACTTTACTTTTACTTTATTTTTATTAATTTAACGGTGGCTTTGCTTGTAACGTTACAACGTCCCCCCAAAATAACTTAAATTTTACTTACTGTGTAAAAATTTTCTGTTTTTTCTCTATTTTATATTACTCTTATCTCCTCTGCGTCTTCCCGGCACCTGTCTAGGTAGTACCGAAAAATACTCCCCAGGTTATGTACAGCCTCGCCCCTCCTATACCCGATTTCTGCCGGTATCGGAATTTGATGGTTCGTCTCACCATCCCTTGGCCGCATGTTCAATAAGAGGGCCCTTCCCGTGACCTCTTCTTCGAGGAACTTAATCTCGTGGCGTTCCCACGTGGCCCCGTTGCTCGGTCTGGCTGTTCTGAGTGAGACCAGGATCGCCATCGCTCGGATTTTCGTCCACTACTCGGGTATCAAGAAGATATCCTGGTGTTGCCGTCGTATCACCTGACACGCGTCCACTAGAAAGACGCAGCAATTTCGTCTATTTTCGCACCTTATCTGGCCCCTTTCGTACCGCTGGTGGTAGCGGACGATACACGGTGTGCCCACCTTCCTCACGGCGTCCGGTATGGGTGTCCGGCTGCCGGGTCTTTGCATATGGTTGTGCAAATTCTCTTGTGTTTGCCAATATATGGCTTTGTCCGCCGCTCGCCGTACCACGATTTCCCTAGGTGAGATGGTTCGAACCGCTCTACCGTTTTGTACGTCGTGTAGGGGTTGCCGGTCGTGGATCAGTGGTATGCTGTTCGGTGTGATGCCCATGTTGAATGGCACCCAGAGCCCTTTTGATGTGCCGTATCTCTCTCGATTTTCCAAGAACTTAATGGTGTTCATCCTGCTCGTGGTCTTATCTCGCTCGTAAATTATAGCGCACTGGCTCATTTTTGGCATCGATTCCCCCTTCTTTTTGTCTCCTTATGACTTTGTGATCTCCATTGGAAGTCATACCTCCTCGCGTTTTGTTGTCTTTTGGTTGTTTTTCGCTCGCCTTCTCCTTGTCTTTCTCGTTACGCGTGTTGTCTGTCTCTCTTCCACTCATCTCACGCTCATCTTCCGATTTCTTTCGTTGTTCTTTCCTATGGTAGACCTTCATGTTGTTTGTGTGGAATCGTCCCCGCTCCTTCCCCGTCCTAGGATCTCTTATGATGAACGTTGCTGCCCCGATTTGACTTTCTAACACGTACGGCCCTTCGTATAGCGCGAGAAATTTCGCGATCTTTTTGTTTATCGGGTCGGAGACGTTACACGCCTTTACAAGGACCCAGTCTCCCACCTTGAAATCCGCGAGTTTATGTGTTTGATTGAATTTATCCGCTCTTTTCTTTCCTTTTGTTCGTATTCGTTCTTTGGCCATCATTAGTTTTTCTTCCCATGACGGGTGTTTATTCTTTTCGTGCGCTGGAATCCACGTTGTCCACGTTCTTTGCGGTTTTTCTCCCTTGTGTATTTCGATCGGAGTCAGCTCGGTCGTCTCATGGTGCACTTCATTTATGCAATTCTGTACTACCGGTATCCAGTCTATCCATTGCGCATGCTTATCTCCTAAGAACGTGCGAAAAAATCTTCCTAACTCGCGGTTTACTCGCTCCACGATGTTTCCCTGAAGATGTCTTATCGATGAAAACACTGGTTGGATGTCTTCCTTTTTTAGTCTTTCCAGCCATTTCTTGGATGTAAATTGCGTTCCGTGGTCGAACTGAATCCTTTTCGGCTTTCCATGGTTTGGGACGTAGTGTCCAAAAATGCTTCTAATCGTCGCTGCGGCGTCCGCTTTCCTCAGTGGATATAGCGCGACGTATTTACTAAACGCATCTATGGTTACGAGTATGTGTTTGTACCCTCCCTTGGTGGTCGGTAGTGGACCGTAGAAATCTATTGAGAGAAGCTCGTGTGGTCCTTCCATCACGATGTTCTGCATTGCCGCGTAACTCTCCTGGTTTGCTACCTTGCTCCTCTGGCAGGTATCGCACGTCTTAATTATTTTCGAGATTTTCTTTTGGAGCTTTGGCTCGCTAATATTATTTCTCCATCTCTCGTATCACCTTCTCCTCGCGGTATCCGACTCAGTGCGTCCGCTACTTTATTTTCCCTTCCTGGGCAGTGCTCGATTTCCATGTCGTATTCCTGAATGCCGATCGCCCATCGCATAAGTCGCGCGCTCGTAAACCTGCACGTCTTGAGGAACGTTAACCCTTTATGGTCCGTTCGTATAATTACTTTTGTGCCTAGGAGGTATGATCGGAACTTTTGTAACGCCCATACAATTGCTAGGAGTTCCTTTTCCGTGGTGAAATACTTTCTTTCTGCTCCCTTCAGCGTCCGGCTGGCGAAGGCTACGACTCCCATTCGTCCTTCATCGTCTTTCTGCGCGAGTTCGGCTCCCAGTGCGAATTCACTTGCATCGGTGTGCAAATAGAACGGTTTTTTCGGATCGGGGTGTCTTAAGACCACGGTTTCCAAGAAAAGTGTTTTCACTTTCTCAAATGCCCTTTTTCTTTCCTCCGTCCACTCCCATTTGTGACCTTTCTTGAGCATCTCTAAAAGTGGCGTGGCTTCCTGTGCGTATTTGTTCGTGAATTTAGTATAGAAGTTTATAAGTCCCAGGAATCCACGGAGTTGCTTGATATTTTTCGGCAGTGGATAGTTCCGGATAGCCTCCGTTTTCTCGCTTTGCGGCCGTATTCCTCCCGTGGTCAGAACGTGTCCCAGAAAGTCGACTTCTTTTCGGAAGAACTTCGATTTTCTTAGGTTTAATGTCACATTCATTTCTCGTAACCTTTCGAATAGCTTCCGGAGGTTTTCCATATGCTCTTGTGTGTTTTCGGACACACATAGAAGGTCGTCCACGAAATTGAATACCCTATCTCCCAGTCCTTTCAGTGCGTGTGCCAATCCCCTTATTAGACTTACGCTGCTTGTTTTCAATCCAAATGGTGTTACTCGGAACTCGTAGCACTGACCGTTATGTAGGAATGCCGTGTACTTCCTCGATTCCGGTGTCAGAGGGACTTGCCAGAAGCTGCTTACCATGTCGAGGCTAGACATGACCTTCGCCCTTCCACATTGTTGGAAAAGGGTTTCCAAAGGTACTGGACATTCGTGGTCCGGCAGCAATATTTTGTTGAGTTGTCGTGCATCCAGGCATAGTCTTATGCTCCCGTCTTTCTTAATTACTGTTACTAACGGGTTAATGTATGGGCTGTTTGACCTCTGGATCACGCCTTGCTCCATCATTTTCTCTATTTCCTTCTTGACTTTCTCCCGATATGCCATCGGAATCGGGTACGATCGGTGTATGTACGCCGTCTCATCGCTTACCTCTAACTTATGTTCGTACACCCACATCCTCCCAGGTTGGTCGCTGAACACTTCTCGATACTGCCATAATAGATCCCGGAATGCCCTTCTCTCCTCCTTAGTGAGCCCTTCACACTCTTCCACCTTCCTTGCTATCTCCGCTTCTTTCGCCTTTTCCTCCACTTCCTCCTCTTCCTCCTCCGTCCCCCCGGACTCTTCGACGACCTCTATCCTTTTCTCACCTCTTGACACCTCGACGCTTTCCACCCGAACCTCCTCTTCTCTTTTTCCTTCCTTAAACCTCACTACCCCTTTTCCCATCTCTATTTGGCATTTGAGCAGTATTAAACTATCCACCCTAGGATGCATGGTCGTACCAAGTTAGGTACCACTAAGAATGCTATTTCCGTCTCCATCCTTCCCAATTTCGTCTTTGCTAGGAGTTGTTTCCTTATGACGGCAGATTTTCTGCCTGTCGCTCCCACTACTCGCATCTTTCTTGTTGGCAGCGTAGGGCACCTTCCCCACTTTCCTTTATTCTCTTCGTACTTCGCCTCCGAAATACATGTGACTTCGCTTCCCGTATCGATGAGGGCTTGTATTTCCCTGCCTTCGATCTTTATTGTTATGATCGGGCTTAGCCCCTTCGTGTTTATTTCCCGATGCGTCTGCGGTTCGGTCTTCTCTTCTCGCATGACTACGCTTACCCGTGCCTCCTCATCTCTTTTCCGCACACTGTTTTTCTTTGCCGTTTCGTTCTTCTTTTCTTCGTATTTTCTATGTGTCGCACTCTCGCGTGTGTGTGCGGGATTTACACGCGGTGCGACACGCTGGCGTTTCCCCATGCCGTTGTGGGTGTAGCCTCTACCTCGTTCGTGCTTCTTGTCGGGGCTTTTTCTATCCCCACGGCGTTTAGTTGTCTCGTCCATGTTCTTTCTCCTTCTCTCCTTGCGTTCGTGTTGTTTTGCGCGTCTCTGTTAGGATACGGCGTGGAGTGGTTCATCGCCGTCGGTGGTGTTCTGGGCGGCGGTGTAGCTCCGTATTGCCGTGGAGCTCCTTGTGCTGGTGGTCCTCGTCGTGCATTCACCGGCCTTTTCAGGTCGTGGCGTTCGAGGATGCGGATCAGTCCTTCCACGGTAGTCGCTCCTTTTAAGATTATCTCATCTCTCACCTCTGTCGTAAAGTGTGCCGCGAGTGCCTCCACGATCTCGTCTTCACCCAAACGGGGGGAGAGGTGGTCGTAGGCGCTCGCACATAGCCTTGACGCATACTCCACTCTCGTGGTGTTCGCCCTCTCCTCATAGTAACCATTGTTTAGGTTCCTTCTTATCCGAACCTGCTGCTCCTTGCTCCAGAACCGCTCCGTGAATTTTCGCGCAAACTCTTCGAAGGTGTTTACGCGATTTTCTATCACGTTCCACCAGTCCCTCGCGGTTCGGGTAAGGCTCTGCTCTACCACGAACTTGAAATCGCTATCGCGAATTCGCGTGGCCTGACAGTAGTGCTCGAGTTCTCGTAAGAACTTGAGCGGCCCTTCTCTCCCCGATCCGTCGAACGTCGGTGGTGCTCTCCGCATTGCCAGCTCCCTTATGTGGGTTTGCTGGTTGAGGAGTGTGGGCGTTGGTCCTTGGGGCAGTGCGTCTCGCAGCTGTCTGATCTCCTCCACACTTCTTCGTACTCCTTCCACTTCCCTACGGAAGTCCTCCACCGTGTTTCTCGTTTCGCGGAAACTCCGGGCGAGTTCATCTACAATGTTCTCATTCTCTTGCATTCTTTGGCTCAGTTCTTCCATGGCTCGCTTTATCGGGCCGATGACGATGCGTGTTGTCTCGGTGTGTCCCTCCAGAGTTTGCGAGATGTTTCTCGCCATTGCATCCGACCACTCGTCGAACCTTTGCTCGATTTTCTTCTCGAGCTCCTTTACCTTCCTGTCGATTTTCAGGTTGATTCTCTCACACTGGTATCCCAAGTTTTTGACGGCGTCGAATTTTTCCTCGAAGACCAAATTGTTTATCTATTCCTAAATGTCTAATTTGCATGAATGGTAGACGACACGAAACAAGTCGTTCTTCTATGGGTAGTAAATCTTTTAATTCTTCTGGTCTTGGTTGAAATTCTAGTCCATTTATTAAAGCCAATTGTGGAATTTTATTATTAAAAATTGATGATTTACAAGTAACACATAATAATATTTTGTTGTCGGTTCTTATTTTTCATATTTCATTCCAATTGTTTATTATATTTCTTTTTGTAGATAATTTTTCATCAATATAAGTAGCTGATATAGGCCGGTTCTGGACCACTGGGCGAGGGGGGTTGAGGGGGTGCGAGGGAAGGATCCAATGGGGGGGGGGGCACGTGCTGATGACGCGAGGGTTCCGGTAAGTAATATATCTTTCGACGCCTAGCGATATGAAGAAACGAATCGCATAGTTTATGTTATGGTCCATGTTTGTTGATACCACCTTGATGCGCAAGACCATAGCGAGCATATTATTATTAGGGAGTTTACATTATGACATACACGTTCGAACTCGCAGGTCGAAAAGTTTACGTTTGACCAAAGAAAACAAATTTTATCGCTCCTTCAAGCGCACGACGGTATACTTCGTAGCGTTCCCTTCATTAGTCGAGAAGCCACCGTCCTTATTATTCGTGACGGGTCCTACGGCTACGAGTATCATCTTATAAGAATTCGAAAAACATTTTTTCCGTAATATAGTCTAGTGTTCGTGACGAACGGTATCCTCGCAAGATGGATCATATAAAAAACATTTACCGAGTTTTAACGGCCAAGTCAAAGCTAACGCGTACTCGAAACGAATATCTTGAGGGGATGCAGGAGTGCGACGAGGCCCAAGGAAATATCATCGCGTATTTGCGAAACGAAACGGACAACTTGTCGATCGGTACGAAACGTTGCATAACATCGATGATCACGCGGCTGACATGTGCAAAAGTTTTGATGCAAAAACGCTTTTCGCGAGTGGGCAGAGGCTTGTACGAGACGAATCGCGGTGCGAGAGCGTCCTCTCTTACTTGGGAGAACATCGAGTCTGCTTTTGAAAATCGAATTCTCACGGGCGCCGTCATTAACGTCGAACTCATAGTTACGCAACAATTTCTTAAAGACGCGCGTCGTATGGTGACGAGTCGGGTTACGGACGCCATCAACGCACATAATTGTATAAAAGTCAACGCGATATTGGAAGCGGAGTTCATGTCGAATGGGAACACCGACGTTAAAAGTTTCAATACGCGTAATCGCGAGGTCTGCGTGACATCGAATTTATGCCGATGGTACACGGAGGATGTGATGGAGCCGATCTTGACGGCGATGGAAGAATTTCAAGAGCGCGACAGTGGGTGGGCACTAACCAAAATATTGTGCCTGATGGTAAACGTTAACAAGTACCAGCCCATGCACGCGGGATGCAACCTTTCGATACCGCGAGAACTGGCACTGAAGAAAGCGATCGTCAACGTAAAGTGCAACGGCGTCGACGACAACGCTTGCTTCTTCCGTTCGGTTGTAGCGAGCCTATATCCGGCTAGACATAACGTGGACAGAGAATCTTCTTATCCGCATTACTCCGACGTACTCCGACGTACTTAACATCGAATTCAAATTACAACTCGAGTGCGCCGGACCTCTATATGCACCCGAAAGATGACAATGATCGCGTACTTTGGTCTCGTCGCGAAAAGGGTTCTCGCAAATGTGACAAGTGGTGGATCTATGAAATTCCCTTTCCTCTTCCACGGTGAGTCGCGTCATCGGAATAACTTTTCGAAAAATTGAATCGAGTTGATGTCCTAACTCGCGCATCACTTTCACGAACCACTCGATGCAGTCGGATTCGTCGCGATACTATCGATATTTACACAATGACGCGTCGTACGAGCAATGTAAGTAATATCCTACACTGTACGCGCGGTAATGCTGATAGGGTTGCGTGCGTCGTTGATCTTCACCCGTATTAACGTTCGCGAGCAAGCACTCGAAATCCGCGTAAATTATGAAGGGAATGCGCTCCTTGCGCGAAAAATTTTCCAAGCGTAAGTAGTTGTCCTCGTTCGTGGGAAGCGTTATCGCGCAATCGTTGATTCGTTGGCAATCGACGGTGTGGGCCTTCAATTTTTCCTCCGATATGAAGTAATGGAGACATCTAAAAAAAAAATTTCAATCATTAAATCCTGTCGTGATAGTTACTTTTATACGGAGAATAAAAGATAGATCTCTAACTTACCGATAGCAAATATATTTTCTATGCTCTCTACCGTTAATCTGTCTGGAGACCAATCTCGAGAGTTTCCTTATGCACACGAAATGATTGCAAGTCGATGTTTCAAGGAGAAGCAGGTTCGCGTGTCTTTCTCGTTTTCTCGAAGTCAGATGTAGCGGCTCGCAGAGACTCTCGTTCCAAACGTATACGTTAACGGAAACGTCGTTGCGATGCTCAAATTTCACAATTTGCTTCAGCGTCATGGGTAGTTGAAAGCCCTCGGTGTTAAGTACGTCGGAGTAATGCGGATAAGAAGATTCTCTGTCCACATTATGTCTAGCCGGATATAGGCTCGCTACAACCGAACGGAAAAAGCAAGCGTTGTCGTCGACGCCGTTGCACTTTACGTTGACGATCGCTTTCTTCAGTGCCAGTTCTCGCGGTATCGAAAGGTTGCATCCCGCGTGCATGGGCTGGTACTTGTTAACGTTTACCATCAGGCACAATATTTTGGTTAGTGCCCACCCACTGTCGCGCTCTTGAAATTCTTCCATCGCCGTCAAGATCGGCTCTATCACATCCTCGGTGTACCATCGACGTAAATTCGATGACACGCAAAGTAGACTCGATGTTCTCCCAAGTAAGGGAGGACGCTCTCGCACCGCGATTCGTCTCGTACAAGCCTCTGCCCACTCGCGAAAAGCGTTTTTGCATCAAAACTTTTGCACATGTCAGCCGCGTGATTATCGATGTTATGCAACGTTTCGTACCGATCGACAAGTTGTCCGTTTCGTTTCGCAAATACGCGATGATATTTCCTTGGGCCTCGTCGCACTTCTGCATCCACTCAAGATATTCGTTTCGAGTACGCGTTAGCTTTGACTTGGCCGTTAAAACTCGGTAAATGTTTTTTATATGATCCATCTTGCGAGGATACCGTTCGTCACGAACACTAGACTATATTACGGAAAAAATGTTTTTCGAATTCTTATAAGATGATACTCGTAGCCGTAGGACGCGTCACGAATAATAAGGACGGTGGCTTCTCGACTAATGAAGGGAACGCTACGAAGTATACCGTCGTGCGCTCGAAGGAGCGATAAAATTTGCTTTCTTTGGTCAAACGTAAACTTTTCGACCTGCGAGTTCGAACGTGTATGTCATAATGTAAACTCCCTAATAATAATATGCTCGCTATGGTCTTGCGCTATGATCTTTCGACGCCTAGCGATATGAAGAAACGAATCGCATAGTTTATGTTATGGTCCATGTTTGTTGATACCACCTTGATACGTAAGACCATAGAGAGCATATTATTATTATGGAGTTTACATTATGACATACACGTTTGAACTCGCTGGTCGGAAAGTTTACGTTTGACCAAAGAAAGCAAATTTTATCGCTCCTTCGAGCGCACGACGGTATACTTCGTAGCGTTCCCTTTTCGCGCAAGGAGCGCATTTCCTTCATAATTTACGCGGATTTCGAGTGCTTGCTCGCGAACGTTAATACGGGTGAAGATCAACGACGCACGCAACCCTATCAGCATTACCGCGCGTACAGTGTAGGATATTACTTACATTGCTCGTACGACGCGTCATTATGTAAATATCGATAGTATCGCGACGAATCCGACTGCATCGAGTGGTTCGTGAAAGAGATGCGCGAGTTAGGACATCAACTCGATTCAATTTTTCGAAAAGTTATTCCGATGACGCGACTCACCGTGGAAGAGGAAAGGGAATTTCATAGATCCACCACTTGTCACATTTGCGAGAACCCTTTTCGCGACGAGACCAAAGTACGCGATCATTGTCATCTTTCGGGTGCATATAGAGGTCCGGCGCACTCGAGTTGTAATTTGAATTCGATGTTAAGTACGTCGGAGTACGTCGGAGTAATGCGGATAAGAAGATTCTCTGTCCACGTTATGTCTAGCCGGATATCTCGTCAAATATAATATTAATTTCGGTTCTATCGATATTTCGAGTAAAGTATAACAGGGTTAGTTATATGAGGTTAAGCTCTTACAAAATTGTCGGAAAATTTAAAAAAAAAAAAATTCGTAAGATATGTGCCGGGAATCGAACCTCCGACATCGGAAACGTCAGGCTGATGTACGCTACTATCTCGGCTACTCGTGGACTTGATACACTATAGCGCTTTCCGATATGTAATGTAACGTTTTGCCTTCCTTACCTTTTCGAACGCTTACGTTACTTCACCGAACGATTCGGTCCTTTTGGGACTGGCAGAGGAAAGTGGAAAAATTAATAAATAATAGACGCGAAAATTCGATTAATTTGCGTTTATTTAATGCTTCGTATTCTTCAGAACCCGCTCGTAGCTCCTGAACAGCTGATCGCGCCGTGTTTATCTTTTTTCTAAGTGTCGTCGTCTTCGCCGGTCTCGTCTGACTCATACACGCAGTCACACGCCTACACACGTTCGCCTACACCTACGTTCGCTCGACGATACTCTGATCTTTGTTCGCACACACAGACGCTCTCACACACACTCTTCGACTCGGTTCGCACGCACCTATGCTTGCTTTCCCACACAGACGCTTGCTCACACAGACGCTCTCACACACACTCTTAATCTACTGCTTATGACTAATGGTACGAAGAGGTATTGAAAATAAAGCGATACACCTTACTTTAGGCGACGTTGTGTATGGTATAGCTTCGCACGCCGTAGCACTGTGTCTGTGTCCGGCCTTCCCCTCTCACCCTCCGTTTGCCGTCGATCCTTGCTTTGCCGCTTCTCGACCCTCGCGAAAGCACTTTTTTCAACCCGTGATTTTTAAAAGCGTTTCACGTACTTTAAAATTCTGATGATGCACGAAATTATAACTTCTACGAACTGCGATCTTTAAGAGAAAACTCGGAATGCACTGCCTTCCCTTGCGTGGGCTTGTTATTTAAATGCTTGTCCCCACCGCTCTTACTTGCGCGCGATCGAATTTCTATTGTCTATTACGATCCCCTCTTTTAATTATTACCTGCGGTTATTGTCCTCGCGGCTGGCCCTGAACTCGTTGGCCATCAAATTCCTATCTCGCCGAATTCCGATCTATTTCGCGTATCTTCCTACCTTGTCTTTCTTCAATGTTTTTTCTATGTTTTCGCGCTCGCGTGCCAATCTCGCGGTGCGTTTACCTTATAACTTCTATTTTTAGACTATTCGCGCATTCCTTCGTTCGTGAGCTTATAATTGCTATGTGGTTTTACTTATTATTTATTGTATTTTAATCATCGATTCAGCTATACCGTATCAGTAAGTATCATTAAAAATTACTCGAAAGAACCCTTTACTTTTTCGAAAATTTTTTTTCAAAAAAATGTATTAACATCCGAGTTACGTATGTGTATAAAATTTCACGTCGATCGAATATGTAGAAATAGGTAAAAAAAATTTTCAAAATTAACCCTTTACTTTTTCGAAAATTTTTTTTCAAAAACATGCATTGTCATCCGAGTTACGTACGTGTGTGAAATTTCAAGTCGATCGGATAACTAGAAGTGGGTCAAATTAAGCTTGCAAGATTTGTACCTGACATAGCGACCAAACTTAATAAAAGCTTGTAATAAAAAACGTTCAAATTTCGAGGAAAGACGAACAGAATCGAAAAACTTAGAAATTTTTCGCAGTCGCATTAGTTTCCTTCGAAAAATTTCGGTTCCAAGTGCCGTGTGCCCTATAAGAATCGTCAATGTACGTTCGTACGGTGATCCTACCGCGAGTCGCCACTTCTCGCGAGGATACCGTACTTTGGCGTCGTAGCGTGCCTGTCCCTTATATATACCGATTTTGCGGCCGACCTGTCGGCGAAGCACGGTCTAAAGCACGCTTTCTTATGGAAAAAAACGGTCAAATTTTTTTTTCTCAAAGGTGTTATATGCTGAAATGTTAATAAGTAAATAAATGTTTAAATAAATAAATAACTAATTTATTTATCGATGCGAAACGGCGATTAACGCAATTTTTAGTCACCGTCGCCGACAGGTCGGCCTAAGAATCGGTATATATAGGGGGTATGCACGCCTCGGCGGCACGACACGTGCGACTCGCGCTAGGAGACCCGTACGAACGTAACGTGACGAGTCTTGCGTCCCGTGAGAAGGCACACGGGACTTTGAACTCGATTCCCGAGAAAAAATTTTTCGATGGAAACTAATGCGACTGGATGTCGAATAGCACGCACTTAGATTGAAAACTAATGCGACTGCGAAAAAATTTCTAAGTTTTTCGAGGTACCTCGTTTATCTTCGAAATTTGAACGTTTTCTCCCATAAGAGAGCGTGCTTTAGACCGTTCGTCGCCGACAGGTCTGCCGCAGAATCGGTATATACAAGGGGTATGCACGCTTCGGCGGCACGGTACGGACTCCACGCGAGACGGGGCGACTCGCGCTAGGAGATCCGTACGAACGTAACGTGACGAGTCTCGCGTCCCGTGAGAAGGCACACGGGACTTTGAACTCGATTCCCGAGAAAAAATTTTTCGACGGAAACTAATGCGACTGGATGTCAAATAGCACGCACTTAGATTGAAAACTAATGCGACTGCGAAAAAATTTCTAAGTTTTTCGAGGTACCTCGTTTATCCTCGAAATTTGAACGTTTTCTCCCATAAGAGAGCGTGCTTTAGACCGTTCGTTGCCGACAGGTCGGCCGCCGAATCAAGAGACGCGGTAGCGTCTCGAGCCAAGTATATGACGTTCTAGCCGCGTGACGTCATCTTGCCGCGTGACGTAGTCTGCCGTCCGAGCGACCGTCCAAGACGCTACCGTGTATCTATACGCCTGACCACTAGCCAGTTTAAAGGGCCAGAAAAATATCTCCTCATCGACAGCAATATTCCGTGATGTTATGACTTGAATTTATTAATTACGATACGCTGAGGTGATTGCGACACTGAAAACAGTCATGTTCATACATAATAGCGAAGATATTAAGCTCTAAAAGTGAGGCCGCGCCCCTTTTCCTCATATTTTCTCATTTCCAAAGATTTCGATTACATCCCTGAACTATATACTTCTGGACACGAACTCGATGGGTCCAATATAAAAGCGCTACCTAGCAGTCAATTTCCGAAATTTTTATAACCTTTGAAGTGATGCACGTGTAATTATATGTGTCCTCGGAAGTGATATTTTAATAAATTTACATTGGATATTGAAATAAGCGATAAGGTGATTCCTTTAGAACCGATTTAACATAATATGCCGTTATATAAAATCATACACAAATAACATTAAAAATGTAAAGTGGGCCGTCGCTGTAGTTAATATAAACAATAAATCGTGCTTTTTCTTTCTACATAAAGATATTAAATCAATGATGCGTCGCATCTTTATTAATAACTTTTTATCAAATATCTATAATTTCAATTTCCATATTGGTTCTTTAGACCCATGTTAAACATTGTTGACTTCATAAATTACACATTCTCCTTCAAACAATTTTACTAAAATAACAATCTCTGTAAAAAACCTTGTACAAAGTACGCGACGGCTCGCTTTCTTCGTAAACGTTAAATATAATATAACATTTTGGTACATCTATCAATCCAGGAACAATATTTAACATGTTTGTTTAGATAATAAATAATTCTAATTTTTCGAAAGTTACCCATATACAGTTTTCAGATAATTTTTTAAAATTGTTTATGTAGATACAGTAGGGATACAAAAATGTATTTTACTTATCTTCAATCTAAAATTTAAACCAATCGGTGCATTTATGATAATATTTAATTTATTAAACATTTTTAAGGAATTTATTTAATTTGTATTGTTTCCTAGTTCATAAATAACCGTATAATAACCTGAATCAAGTACATAGTTCATTTTCCTGCGCTAGAGTTGCTCCACCCCATGCTTCCATTCATTCAATTCTTAAATACGAAAAAGTAGGCTTCGCCGATTGCCAGGTTGTATTTTTTCATTTTTCGAAAAAAAGCGGGCCGTCGCGTACTTTGTACAAGGTTTTTTACAGAGATTGTTATTTTAGTAAAATTGTTTGCAGGAGAATGTGTAATTTATGAAGTCAACAATGTTTAACATGGGTCTAAAGAACCAATATGGAAATTGAAATTATAGATATTTGATAAAAAGTTATTAATAAAGATGCGACGCATCATTGATTTAATATCTTTATGTAGAAAGAAAAAGCACGATTTATTGTTTATATTAACTACAGCGACGGCCCACTTTACATTTTTATTGTTATTTGTGTATGATTTTACATAATTTTGTTATAATAAAAAATTCTTGTTTCAATTTAAAAATAAGAGCAAATATAAATTACAGCGACGGCCCACGTAACATTCCTATTGTTATTTATTTTTCTACATACGTAGACTATGATGTTATTATTTTCTATTGTCTCTCCAAGAAAAGTACATATCTAAGCTCAATTTGACGATCTTTGGCGATTTTTGAGCTACTTTCATACTTAATAGTGTTCTTGAGTGCGTACTCACTAGAAAACTCTTAGGGATCCGAAATTGAATGCTTTTAGAGCAAAGAAATCCATGCGATTCCAAATGAAAATTATGCATTTCGAGGAAGATTGCCGACGTTCCGGTCGTATACTACGACTTTTTTCGAGGGTACCAGGTTAACTAGAGGACATGATATATTATATTACAATGTATATAATCGATGGAATAGATGTACAATGATGGAAAAATTTACCGAAAAAGTACATAACAGATGTGGTATACATTCAGACTTGTTGCAATATTATTCATAAAAACGTCTACGAAGATATGATAGTTCGCTCCGCTCTGAGAAACTCTCGGAACGTAACCAAATGAACTCATCTATACGTTTACACACAGCGAATTTTACTTATTACTAATTCGAATCTTCTAATGAAGTAAAAAATTAAAATTATCTGAAAAATGATTACATAAGGAATAGTTAGTTCATATCTTTATTAATATGTCGAATGGGATTAAAATTAGTAAGTACGTGTTTCTAACCTGCTTGATAAGCACTACCCTGTACCTCCTGCGTGTGAAGGACGTTATAACGAAAAATTAGCAACTTCTTGTTATCTAAAAACTTCGATAGAATTAACCACGTTCTCAATTAATGAGATAGAAGTCTACTGCCTTCCTTAATTATCCCTTCTAACCACACATGTCCTCTACGTTTCTATAGACAAGGAAGATTATGATAATACCGACGGGTACAATAAATAAATAAAATGTGATAGGTTAAGAATATCGACATGTCAAACATTCCAGCGCTAGCTAGATTTCCACCTGATATCGACGCTAACTCCACTGGCTTTACTAACGGCGAATTTAGGAAACTGGACAAAATTCGATATATATAGATATACTCGCAATGTTAACGAAAAAGGTCGGAAAAAAAAGACTGATAAAATTGATATTTCATAAAATTTAAAAATATATAAATTAGATTATTAACTTATTGGAAGCCGCGATCCTAATAAATTATATATCAACGAAAAGGAAAATGTTCCAGGATTACGATGAAACAAACCAAAATTATGTATCACTTCGCGTCGATGAGATATTAGCAATTTAAGGTTTCCCCTTCCCTTCAAATTTACGATTTTGCTGTAAATATACCACCGGCGTTAGTCCGATTTTTTGCGACGGACAGGCCTAACTGCCGTTAGTCTGTAATGAAAATCGCACTTTTGAATAACTTATCGGTGAATTTTTATATTTGTGGAAAAAGTCGGGTTAGGCTTATTTAAAATTCGCTAACTTTATATCAAATTATTATATCCACGGAAATTTAATGTCCTAATCTCTAGAATTTATTCTTGCAGGAAAACACCATACATATCCTCCAAGGGGTAGAAAAATTGTGATAACGGTATGTAAAATGTATCAATAATATATTGTCGTAGAACGTATTTCACATAACATGCTAACCAGAATATTTATCTTATTCCTTTAGATGACCTAAGCGAAGACATTCCCATCGAAGATAGTCTTACTGCTTAACGACATACGATATTATGGAATAGTAAGAAATAATCACTGTTTGCAACAGAAGAAGACGAAGTTACCAACAGTTTACTGGTCCACGAGCATGCTGCTTTCCTGCAATTTATCTGCGTAAAGTGATTCATTGCTTTCCATTACATCATATTTTTAGCATTACTATTTTTAATAGGTATGAAAGAGGTTCTAACGAGTAGATGATGCAATTAGTTGCGTTTAGATATTAATGTTTTTATTCTGTTTCAGTGTACTACTTAGATTTGGTCAAAAATATGCTTAAAAGGCAAGTAACTTCTTTTAATGTTAGATACAGTTCTATGATTTCATTTACCTTTAACATAAGAATATTTTTCAGACGCTTGGTTCTTGGATTCTATCGACTCTTGAAATGAATTTAATAGAGGGCCTTTAACAATGTATACAGTTGACATGGTAATTCTTTTATTTCTCTGCTACAACAAATATATAGATTAAAAGTTACTATTAAAGATGTTAATATTTTTATTCTGTTTCAGTATTCAACTTAGCTTTGATCAAATATATGCTTGAAATAAAAGGAAGGTAACTTTTTTTGATATTATCTACAATTCTATGATTTCATTCACCTTTAACCTAATAATATTTTTCAGACGCTTGGTTCTTGAATTCTACCTACTCTTGGAATGAATTTGACAGAAGATCTTTAACAATGAATACAGTTGACATGGTAATTCCTTCATTTCTCTGCTACAACAAATATACATATTAAACGTTACTATTAAAGATATTAATGTTTTTATTCTGTTTCAGTATTCAACTTAGCTTTGATCAAATATATGCTTGAAATAAAAGGAAGGTAACTTTTTTTTATATTATATACAGTTCTATGATTTCATTCACCTTTAACCTAATAATATTTTTCAGACGCTTGGTTCTTGGATTCTATCTAATTTAATAGAGGACCTTTAACAATGTATACAGTTTTCATGGTAATTCTTTCATTTCTCTGCTACAACAAATATACATATTAAACGTTATTATTAAAGATATTAATGTTTTTATTCTGTTTCAGTATTCAACTTAGCTTTGATCAAATATATGCTTGAAATAAAAGGAAGGTAACTTTTTTTGATATTATGTACAGTTCTATGATTTCATTCACCTTTAACCTAATAATATTTTATCATTCCACAATATATATTGTCGGTGCCAGCCATCGAATACGGCCGTCAGTGTGAAGTAATCGCACGAGCGGATCTGGAAAAACAAATAGGCGAAAAAATAAACAAATGCGGCTTGTTCATCGACCAAGATATCGAATATCTTGGTGCATCTCGAGACGGAATTATTGGTGAAGATGGTATAGTGGAAATCAAATGTCCATTCTCCGCGAAGGAATTATCCCCTCAGGAAGCCATTGAACGAAAGATTAAACAAGTACACGCTATCTTCGATCCGGAAGATAGTGAAAAAGTGAATGTCAACCATGCTTACTACTATCAAATTCAGGGACAGCTGCATATCACAGGTCGTACATATTGCATTTTCTGTATATGGACACCAAAAGGTATGAAAATTATTACCGTATATAAAGACGATTTATTTTGGTACCAAAAGATGTTAACAAAATTACAGTCATTTTACATTTATTGCATGCTTCCAGAAATTACAGATTCCAGATATAATAGGCATATGCCTTTGAGAGAGCCACACTACATCATGGAAGCAAAATGGAAAACAGGTCAAAAAAAATTAATAAACAAACGACAATAAATCTGACAATTCCATACAGAGTAAGTATAAAAAGAAAATAAAAAGAAAATTCTAAACTGTACGACTCCTGGTGGGAGTTGTACGATTAAGAATTACAAAAAATTTTCATAAAGAAAAATATGTACAGCACGACTCCTTCTGGAAGTTGTATGTTTAATAAAACTGTACAAAAAGACAATTCTAAACTGTACGACTCCTGGTGGGAGTTGTACGATTAAGAATTACAAAAAAATTTTCATAAAGAAAAATATGTACAGCACGACTCCTTATGGAAGTTGTATGTTTAATAAAACTGTACAAAAAGACAATTCTAAACTGTACGACTCCTGGTGGGAGTTGTACGATTAAGATTTACAAAAAAAATTTCATAAAGAAAAATATGTACAGCACGACTCCTTATGGAAGTTGTATGTTTAATAAAACTGTACAAAAAGACAATTCTAAACTGTACGACTCCTGGTGGGAGTTGTACGATTAAGAATTACAAAAAATTTTTCATAAAGAAAAATATGTACAGCACGACTCCTTATGGAAGTTGTATGTTTAATAAAACTGTACAAAAAGACAATTCTAAACTGTACGACTCCTGGTGGGAGTTGTACGATTAAGAATTACAAAAAAATTTTCACAAAGAAAAATCTGTACAGCACGACTCCTTATGGAAGTTGTATGTTTAATAAAACTGTACAAAAAGACAATTCTAAACTGTACGACTCCTGGTGGGAGTTGTACGATTAAGAATTACAAAAAAATTTTCACAAAGAAAAATCTGTACAGCACGACTCCTTATGGAAGTTGTATGTTTAATAAAACTGTACAGATTTTAATAACAAATAAAGTCTGTACAATACAGACTTAATTTTCTTCTTACAGCAACCTCCATAAAAACAAAGATAAGTATTACAATTCTCTTTTACATATACGTATGTGATAGAATGAGTTCTATCGTAATACATATACGTCTAACGCTTCGATTTGGTTTGTTGCAGCTCGCCAGATGAAGAAGGTACTAAAAGGGCAGAGGTACTGGATCATAAGATAAAGATAAGTATAAAGATTCTTTTTTACATTTACATGTATGTGTTACGAAATGAATTCTATCGTAATACATATACGTCTAACGCTTCGATTTGGTTTGTTGCAGCTCGGTAGGAAAACGAAGCAGTAAGGAGCAAAGAATATACCGATGAAGACGAATATTTTATTACAATTATGGTGTATATATTTTGTGAATATTACAAAATGCAAGTAATAAATGTATTTTCGCGCCAGATGTCTTTTTATAATTTCTTTGTAATCAAATATAATATTTTTTTATGATATATCTATAATTTCAAATATATAAATATGTCATGGACCAAGTGATTAATCATTCATAATGTCTGGGTTGCACTTTTCATACTGCTTGGACATTATCAAGGATGCCCGATTAATCACTTGGTCCATAACATATGTATCGCACTCTTGCGACAAAAGTGTTATAACTAAAAATTTCACAAATTACCTGAAACGAACAAAACTGTTTCTTGAACCGTTTTCTACATCTACTTGTAACATTAACTAATTTTCTCCGAATTTTAAATTATAACACTTTCGTCGCAAGGTTGCGATATATGCAACGTACCCTTAACGGGCAAGGCGACACGCGACATATATTATTACTTCAACTCGGCCCTGGCACCTAAGCTTCCGAAAAGTAACAGTAGAGGCCACTATCATATAGGCTAAGGTTTTTTAAAAATACCAGTAGAATGCGCTTCGATCGATTCGGACTTCCGCCAAATGGAATGATTAAAATATTATTGGTGCCGCAACTATAGTTGCGGATATAAGATATTTTTAACTAGTTTCGCACTCAAAGTACCGTCTCTCCTTTTGCATACTTGCGCGAAATGGGACGCTGCACAGTGGTCGGAAAGGCCAATCTAGCTGATAAAAATTCAAAAATTTAATCATTCGCTATCACTCAATTTCCAATCAATTTTAGTACTTAAATACCTATGGATTTGAAAATATAATACCATTTACCCGTAACATTCTTTTAAGTAGGCAAATATATACGTAAAAGTCAGCTGTCTCTACCGACTTTGAGGTTAACATTTCACGCTATATATATTTAGTTTTGTTAAACGGTGATGTTAATTGTGATTTATTTGGTGAGTCATGGATTTTATACAGAAAAGTACAAACTTTCATTTCCCAATAAAGAAATTTAAAGAATTCGAAGAAACTTCAAGGAACATCTACGTAAAAGTAGCTACTTTTTTATATCACAAATTTTCGTTTTTTGAGAAAAAGACAACGGATTAGCGCGTATTACTCAAACTTTTTGCATAAATCCATGACTTACGTGTTGTTCTTTGAATCCTGCAAAAATCAGCTGCATATCTCTGCCAGGTATAGTTTTATAAAACTTTAAAGTTGTTGGAAAATTTTTGATCACCTATAAAGTGGGTTTAATATTTTTGTGGCTTATAGTTCTTATCGAAAGAACGAAAAAATGCTTAATAAATATAGCATTTAAAATTGATACTTTCGGCATGAAATCTAATTTTATCGAAGTTGCCGAGATTTACTAAAGAAATCATACTCATCACATAGAGCTTTCTAGGACACTTTAAATGGATTTGTTGTAAAGTAGAAACTTCAATCTTTGAAATAATGCTTATTAAGACCATGAAGAAAAATTTTTAAGTCTTTTACAGTTATTTGAATTATACATAACTTTGAGACAAAACCTATTGCCACTTTCTCGCTCGTTTGTTAGAGGATAAGCATGTTCGAGAAAATTTAACTTAAAGACACGAAACTAGAAGGTTCATCCCAGGTTCTACTTTACAACAAATCCATTTAAAGTGTCCTAGAAAGCTCTATGTGATGAGTATGATTTCTTTAGTAAATCTCGGCAACTTCGATAAAATTAGATTTCATGCCGAAAGTATCAATTTTAAATGCTATATTTATCAAGCATTTTTTCGTTCTTTCGATGAGAACTATAAGCCACAAAAATATTAAACCCACTTTATAGGTGATCAAAAATTTTCCAACAACTTTAAAGTTTTATAAAACTATACCTGGCAGAGATATGCAGCTGATTTTTGCAGGATTCAAAGAACAACACGTAAGTCATGGATTTATGCAAAAAGTTTGAGTAATACGCGCTAATCCGTTGTCTTTTTCTCAAAAAACGAAAATTTGTGATATAAACCAGCTATAGGGCGGCTGGGGCCCCCCGAACGAAACAGCCTTGCTGTTTCGTATTAGGCACGACCGCGGTAATGATTCGCATAGGAAGTCGGCTCGCTGCGCTCGCCTGTCCCTTTTTAGTTGTCACTATTTTACATATTTGTGCAAAGTTTTAATTGTTTTGTTCTTATAACAAATTTTTTATGAATTTTTTATTTTTAAAATGCCCGCCATTTTGAAACCGGAAGTCGGATCGAATCGAAATTGTTAGAGGATATACGTTGAGTGTAATTAGATTTTTCGTATAAATTTCAGCTTTATTCGTTCAGCTGTTTAGGCGCTAGAATGGATACAAATATTGATTTGTCCGCCATTTTGTATTGTTTCTATGAAAAATTAAAAGAAAATTCATGTTATTAGTTGTCACTATTTTACATATTTGTGCAAAGTTTTAATTATTTTGCTCTTATAACAGATTTTTTATGAATTTTTTAATATTTAAAATGCCCGCCATTTTGAAACCGGAAGTCGGATCGAATCGAAATTGTTAGTGGATCCTCATCGGGTGTAACTGCATTTTCCGTGTAAATTTCACTCCGATCCGTTCAGCCGTTTAGACGCTAGAGTGGATACACACATACACACACACACACATACACACACACACACATACATACGGACATTTAGATCTTGTTATAAAACATAAAGATCCAAAAGGGTTTTTGGATATCTCGAATAGTTTCGGAGATAATCGTCCGTTACACTTTTTGCTCGATCGAGAGCATAAGGAACTCCCTGCGGTCGTGCCTAAAAAGTAGCTACTTTTACGTAGATGTTCCTTGAAGTTTCTTCGAATTCTTTAAATTTCTTTATTGGGAAATGAAAGTTTGTACTTTTCTGTATAAAATCCATGACTCACCAAATAAATCACAATTAACATCACCGTTTAACAAAACTAAATATATATAGCGTGAAATGTTAACCTCAAAGTCGGTAGAGACAGCTGACTTTTACGTATATATTTGCCTACTTAAAAGAATGTTACGGGTAAATGGTATTATATTTTCAAATCCATAGGTATTTAAGTACTAAAATTGATTGGAAATTGAGTGATAGCGAATGATTAAATTTTTGAATTTTTATCAGCTAGATTGGCCTTTCCGACCACTGTGCGCTGTGAGCAATTTTCTTCGTATCGATTGCCACAAGTCGCTATTTTGTTGCTCCCTTGTTTTTTCTTCGATTTGTTGTCTATTCTCTTGCCACTCTCGCAGCCTATTACTGTGCGCTATTACTTCTTCGTTGTAAGCGTCTTCATCCATGTCTGGTCGTTGTGCATACGGTCCATAATCTTCGTCTGCTCCTCCAGATCCTCTCGTTTCAAATCGGCGTTTCTTCATTGATTTTTTCAATCCCTGTGTCCTCTTCACTTTTCTTTTTCGTCGATTTTCTACACTTTGTAGTATTGCACCTGGGTTTTTATTCATGAAAATGTTCAAGCGGCTCAAGCTTGATTGCGTGTTGTATTGTAGCGCCGCCGCAGTGCATCTGGTCTCGTATGATCCTCGTTTTCCAAAATTTATACGTTTGCCCCCGATAAACTTGCAGATTACAGCATTATAGCTTTCGACGCTGTTGCTGTTTACATTGTGAAGCAAACTATCTGCATAGCAGATGAGGTTGTTTATTGCTTCTTCCATTTTATGGTATACTCCAACATTTCTGAGGGCTGGAACAACATTTTCTTCGCCTTCCTTATTGCTTCCATCGCAGAAGTACTGCAGCTGTGCACAATTTTTGTGCTCTCCGAAAGTATGGCTAAGAATATTCTTCATGTCACTTTTTAAATTAAAGATTTTTCTCCTCGTTGGTCCTGCTTCTTGAGAACGAAACGCTGCAGCCTTCGTGACAGCGGTTCGAATTCGGAGAATATTTTTCTCTATTACACTCCGTAACTGTCCCAGTCGACCTTTAGTTTTTGCAATTTCTTTTAACTTGTGCGCCAAATTTCTTAATAGATGATTTGTGCACTCGATCTTCTTTACTCTTATATCGTCGTACGGGTTACAGTCTATTATTTTCTTGTATACGCTGCTGTCGCCGTCCGCAATGAGCGTGGAATAAATTAATCCGTGCATTTCGATACTGCACTTGAATCCTTCCACTATTGCGTCGCTTTCCATACTCGTGGACGTTTGATTTTTTCTCCAATTTTTGAAACACCTATGTTCTTTGGCTTCTTGCTTCTTCCGTGCCGCATTTTCGCAAATACTGCAGTATTTGTTTCTCACTCCGATAAATAATATTTTTTGAGTGTGATATCCGACGATGGCACCTACCCCGGAGATAGAATCATATTTCCCAGTTCTATATGACCTCTTCATCCAGCTTCCATCCGCCACCACACAAATATGCGGAATACCGTCTATGACGTCCCCTCGTGCAATTGCCATAGCTTTTTCCTCTTCAGCTGCAGCGGACATTTCCTCTTGCGCTGCCGTCAAAAATCCATCCGTTATAGCATTGTGACATGTGTCATATTTCTTCTGAGACATCCACGGAATATTCATGGCACTGAATATTTCTTCCATTTGTGAAAATCCTGTCCCTGTTACTATAGAACCAGCAATTGCGCCATGATTAACATCCATGGTGTCGCAATTTGTACTTTCCGTCGCTATCGTTGTTTTATACAAACACATACGGCACTGCATCTCGATCTCCGTTATCAAACCGTTACGACGAGATCCAACGATAATGAAATCGGCGAAGTTGCAATCTAGCGGCGAGTGATTATCAAATTTTTCATGTATTTCAGCAAACAGATGATTCAGATCCACGATACGACGACCCTCGATGATGGTAGGTTGCAATCTGCCGTCGTCTATTTTATTATCTACGACTAATTCATCCATGGAAGATATTGCGTCTTCCGCTTCTATATTTTCTTTTTCAGCTTGCAGCATTTCATCAATTTTTTCCTCATCTGTTATCTCTTCACCTTCCGTTATATCTTCCAAATATTCTTCCAGCATCTCCACTTCTTCTGAATTTTCTTCTATTTCCTCTTGATTTTCAACAATATCGTGCAATTGTGCTGGTATCTCTTTACTTTCCGAAATGCCTCCCAAATATTCTTCCAGCATCTCCACTTCTTCTGAATTGTCTTCTATTTCCTCTTGATTTTCAACAATCTCGTGCAATTGTGATGGTATCTCTTTACTTTCCGAAATGCCTTCCAAATATTCTTCCAGCATGTCCACTTCTTCCGAATTTTCTTCTACTTCCTCTTCGTTTTCAAAAATCGTATGCAATTGTCGTTGCGGTAATTCTTCGTCCTCCGTAATTGGATGTAATTCTACGTCGGACAAGAGAGATTGTTCGTTCTCTACTGTTGTATGTTCCAGTCCCAGTTCCTTATGCCTCTTCGCATTTCCTTTCTTTCTCTGGAAACGACTAGGATTATATTTCTTCCTCGGTGCACTCCCGATTAATTTACAAAACTTTCCTTTTTTAGTAAAACGGTGTACCCACACCTCATCACAACGTGCACCACTCATTTCACTTCCTCTCACAACACTCTTCACCTTCATCTTCAAGTTCACACACTTCAATGAAACTAAAAAAAAAGATAAATGTGCTTTGGTATCACGCCTGGTAACTAAGAAAGAAATTACGTACTTAGAAATTCGATACGTGATTGTTGTCCTCGCGCCCGCGTAGGACTGAAGAAAACAAAATAATACACGGCACGCGAGCGAGCAGCGCGCCGCAGCGCGTTGTGCCTGACAATTTCATCTCCCTGCAAAAAATCCGCTTTTTTAGATTAGACACTGCCTTATGCCCGTTCTGTCGTAGTTATATCATTTCATTATATCATTTCATTATATAAGCCAGCTTTTGGCCACGACTTCGTCCGCCCGTAAATATATAACAATAACAAGTAATTAGAAATACTCGAGAATACTCGTGTTTCTGTTTGAAATAAAATGTAACCAAACAAATGCCAAAATTATTTACGTCGTCCTCGTTTTTCCGCATAGGAAGCAATGTTTCTAAAGTGGTCGAATGAACAAGAAAAAGAACAAAAAAAAAGATATATGTGCCGCCTGCATTACCGGGATTCGATCCGCGACTAGCGTGATTTCGCAAATTTTCTTTTATTGTAAGTTTACAACGATTCAAGAACATACAGGGTGTATTCGACCATATAGTCAATCGGGATTCCACGTGTAGCCAGCAAAAAATTGAGTCGAAATAAATCATAAAAGTTAACATAAGCCAGGTTAGTTAACGAGTTATTAATTATTAAAGATTGGGCGAAAAAGCGGTAGGCGGCGAGCGGCCATGCTAATCTGATGGCGAGCGTCGCGGGGAGCGGCGGGCGAGACGATCCAGCATCGAATTGTTTACTTGCGCTCTTCCTTCCTCTTTCGTTTTTTCTCTCTCTTCCTTTCCTCCACGGCGCTACCTTACGTTGGCGACTTACGCGGACTCTCTCTCTCTCCCTTTCTTTCTTTCTTTCTTTCTTCTAGCGTCTCGCCGTCAGAATAGCATGGCCGCGGCTCGCCGCCTACCGCTTTTTCGCCGTATCTTTAATAATTAATAACTCGTAAACTAACCTGGCTTATGTTAACTTTTATGAGTTATTTCGACTCAATTTATTGCTGGCTACACGTGGAATCCCGATTGACTATATGGTCGAATACACCCTGTATATTTGTAGTGAGATTACGATTGTAGAAAGTCTAATAGAATTGTACTTTTCGGATTTTTTGTCGGTAAATACTCTATTCAAGTCAAAAAAATCCAAGCTTTCAGCAATTTCATTTTCCATGATCTGAGGCGCCTCCCAAAAATCTCGTGCCTTGGGGCGGTCGCTCTACCAAGCCCTGCCCTAAAGCCGGCTCTGGGTGGGCGGAAGCGATATAAGAAAAAGGACGAATATAAACGAAGCGGTATGAAGAGCAGCTCGGCTCCGCTGAAACATAATGTAGAAAAAGAAAAAAAGAAAAAAGGAGGGACAGTGGAAGTAAGCGGTAGCGTTCACCCAAGGGCCTTTGCAAGATTTGGTTCAGAAGGGGCATGGCAAAATATCACGCAAAGAATATCGCGTCGTCTCACTCTCTCTTATGTGAGTGACGTCGCGTTCCTTGCGTGTATTTGCTCGTCGTGCCTCCTATCGATGTGCGCACACATCGTTACTCGCCGCCGAAACAAAGAACACGTGGTACTAAAGCGTATCGGCGAAGCACCGAGTTTGACGTTCTGACTTTGCTAACTAGAAAAGAATGACTGGAAAAGTTTTTTCTACTCGTTATTGCAATCTGATATTGTCTGAACGGAATAACAAACTTTATTTAAATCATCTTTTGTCACCGTGGACACTACAAAACAACGCGAGCTATGAAAAAAAAAAATTTTGTTAAAGAAGCTTTTATTTAGTGTACTAAAAATATATTAATAACATATACATATAATATATTATGTTGGGTTATTTGTCTTAAAAGCTTGTCGCGCGCGAGAAGGCATTAATATTGTTTGACAGAGATTATAAGTATCTAAATATGTATCTTTATGTTCTATAACGCGACAAGCTTTTAAGACAAGAATTCAACATAATATATTACATGCATATGTTATTATTGTCTTTTTAGTACACTAAATAAAAGTTTCTTTTAAACAAGTTTTTTT
The DNA here is from genome assembly GCA_916049575.1 of Ancistrocerus nigricornis. Classification (NCBI taxonomy): domain Eukaryota; kingdom Metazoa; phylum Arthropoda; class Insecta; order Hymenoptera; family Vespidae; genus Ancistrocerus; species Ancistrocerus nigricornis. The sequence goes on along the minus strand of OU696667.1, from coordinate 17,668,092 downwards.
ATTCTTATAATTTCATTTTTTAATTTTTAGTTTCGAGTAAGGTATAACAGGGTTAGTTATTTGAGATTAAGCTGTCAAAAAGTTGACAGACAATTTAAAAAAAAATCCGTAAGATATGGCCGAGAATCGAACCTCCGACGTCGGAGACATTAGGCTGACACGTTACCATCTCGTCTACTCGTTCACTTGATGCACTATAGCACTTTTCGATATGTAAGTAGCATAACAAATTACTCGAAAAAACCCTTTATTTTTTCGACATTTTTTTTTTCTAAAAATGTATTGTAGTGGCGAGTTTTAGGCATTATATTCTAGGTAGCGGCTTACGACGAAGCGCGCGTCGATAGCGAGCCGGCGTCCGACACAAAGCGCGTGTCGGCGACCGCCGCAAAGGCGAGGATCGCGGAATAGCGCTAGATTACGGAGAAAAGTCCGAACAAGGGATTTTGGACGCACGTGCGAGCTTCCTTGGTTAGCCCAGGAGTCTTTCTTTTAGGTAGTCGTAAGGCGTTCGTTGCGAGAAGCAGTCGTGCTTTTTAGTCGTCGAAAGTCGTTCGTCGTGGAGAGCAGTCGTGCTCTCAGTCGAAGAGAAGTCGTTTTCGAAACTAAGTTTAAGTAGTCGTTTCCTTTGGTTGTGAACAGTATTCTTATTAAATAAATAGTAGTGTTTTATTACTTTGTCTCTGAACACTCTGTGTCGACGTGTCGTAACCTATCACACAATACTTCATACGATCCTGATCCCACATATTTTTGGGGGCTCGTCCGGGATCAGATCGCGACATCTTGCAAAAACGTCAGCAAGTGAAGTATCGGTGTCAGTGCGATATAGGTCGAGCGCGTGTTAAGTGCGAAGTAAGCGTTTGCGCGTCGGCGCTTAACAAAGAAAAAACACTTGAGTGAAATTTTCGTGTGTCGGACTATCGAAAATAATAACTATGTCGTCGAAAAATCCCAACGATTTTATTATGATGGAATTGAGGGAACTTTTAAGAAGGCGCGGTGCGAGTTCATCCGGCGCGAAGGCCGAGCTAATCGCGCGATTAGACGAAATTGATCCGGGATGGATAGAAGTCGCTCGCGAAGAACTAAGTGCCGGTGGTGGCGCGAATGCACCGGGCGATGGCGTGAATATACCGGGCGATGGTGCGAATACACCGGGTGTTGGCGCAAATATGCCAAGTGACAGTGCAAACGACGAAATAGTGCAAAATCGTCGTGAGATGGAACTGATGCGGCGCGAAAACGCACTAATGGAACGGGAGCTTGCGATGATGAGACGCGAGTTGGTTATGACGCGAAACGCACGGCGTTCAAATGAGTCCGAGGAAGAGGACCAACCGACGCATAATATGCATGCGCGAATAGGCGTGAAGACGGTCGCGGAGTTGTTGAGCTACTTCGATGGAAAATCAGAAGATTTCCCGAGCTGGTCGAAGCAGGTACGAGTATTACAAGCAACGTACCGATTGAATGACGATGAGGCGAAAATCTTGGTGGGAATGCGGCTTCGAGGAAAAGCGCGAGAATGGATGCACTCTCGCCCTGAGTTCCTTGAGATGAGTGCGAACGAGCTGCTAACGAAGTTTGAGAACATGTTCTACCACCGACCGAGCAAAATTGTCGTGCGCAAGGTGTTTCAAGAACGCATGTGGAAAAAGGGCGAGTCGTTTCCTGATTATTTTCACGATAAAATAATCAAAGCAAATCGTGTACCGATTGAAGATCAGTACGAGCTAGTTGATCAGATTGTGGAAGGTATCCCTGATCAAACATTACGTAATCAAGCAAAAATGCATTGTTTCGACAAGCCTGAGTCGTTGTTACGAGCATTTGAAAAGCTCACGTTACCGTCGATGGGTCTTGGAGATAACACACGAGGAAAGCAGCCGAGGACCGGGGTGACGACGCAGACGGGCAGCGGCGATAAGCAGCTGATCGACGCAGACGGAAAGACGCAGAAGAAGGATGCGGGGAAATGCTTCAACTGCGGCGAAAACGGTCACCTGAGCAGAAATTGTCCGACCAAGGAGCGTGGACTAAAATGCTACGGATGCGGCGAGCATGGACACATATCGGCGGCGTGTCCGAAACGTAATGTTAAGGAGGCGGTAAAGAGTACAAATTTGGTAACGCAATCTTACACAAAGAAATCCTGCAAAGTGGTAAGCGTGAACAATTTTGAAGTAACGGCCCTTATTGATACGGGCAGCGATTTAACTCTCATGAAGGCGGAGTGTTACATTAAAGTCGGTGCGCCTCGCTTGCAAGAGGGCGAGATAACGTTTCGAGGAGTCGGGTCCGATAGTAATAAGACGTTAGGTAAATTCACGACGAATATTTATATTGACGGGAATTCTTATTCGATCGAGATTTACGTAGTTTCGGACGTGTTGTTGAAGCATGATCTGCTCATAGGAGCTGACTTTTTAAGCGCAGTCGAGTTAACGATAAGTAAAGGTACCGTGACGATTGAAAAGATTAAAGAGGAGTCCGTCGTCGATAGTAATATTCCCGAGATATACCGTATCGAATGCGATGAAAAATCCAACGACGTGGATCTTTCACATATTAAAGATAACGCGGTTCGGAAAGAAATTCAGCAGATGGTTGATGATTACGTTCCTACGAAAACGCGCGAGTTAGACGTAAGAATGAATATCGTGCTAAAGGATGATCAACCCGTTTATCAGAGAGCGCGTCGTTTAGCTCCGACGGAAAAGGATGTCGTGAATGCACAGATAAGTGAATGGTTGCAAGATGGTATTGTACAGCCGTCGCTCTCCGAGTACACGAGTCCGATCGTCTTAGTAAAAAAGAAAGACGGTTCTGCGCGTCTATGCGTGGACTATCGGAAAATAAATCAAAAGATTGTAAAGGACCGGTATCCGTTACCGCTCATAGAAGATCTTTTAGATGCGTTGCAAGGTGCAAAAATATTTAGCACGCTTGATTTAAGAAATGGATTCTTCCACGTGGCGTTAAGCGAAGAAAGCCGTAAGTTTACGTCGTTTATTGTGCCAGACGGGCAGTATGAATTTTTGCGTGTACCATTCGGGTTATGCAACTCACCGGCGGTTTTTGCAAAGTTCATTAATGCTATATTTAGAGATCTTATTAGCAGGAAAATCGTGTTAGCGTATATGGACGATTTAATCGTGCCGTCGGACAACGTCGAGACCGGGGTACGTAATCTTAAGACGGTGTTAGAAGTAGCAAGAGATTTCGGTTTAGACGTGAACTGGAAGAAATGCGCGCTATTGCAGACTAGAGTCGAATTTTTAGGACATATAGTGGAGAATGGTAGCATTCGCCCGTCGGAAAACAAAACGTGTGCTGTCGAGAAATTTCCTAAGCCGACGACGGCTAAGCAAGTACAGAGTTTTCTTGGTTTGACCGGGTATTTCCGTAAATTTGTAGAAGGTTACTCGCTAATTGCAAGACCATTAACCGATCTGTTACGAGCAAACGTAAAATTTGAATTTGGATATAAAGAGACGAGAGCTTTTGAAACTTTGAAGGCTATTCTATGTAAGAAACCGGTGTTAAAATTATACAAAGTTGACACACAAACCGAATTACATACGGATGCTTCGATGTTCGGTTTCGGGGCGATTCTTTTACAACGTAGCGACGACGACGGTGAGATGCATCCCGTATATTTTGCGAGTGGTAAGACGACGCCAGCCGAGGCGAAATATACGAGCTATGAACTAGAAGTTCTTGCGATAGTGAAATCTCTTAAGAAGTTTAGGATTTATTTATTAGGAATTAGATTTAAGATTGTAACGGACTGTAAGGCTTTTTCTCTCACAATGAGTAAACGCGATTTGTGTGTGCGCGTAGCGCGGTGGGCTCTTCTGCTGGAGGAGTTTGACTATGTTATCGAGCACCGTTCAGGTAGTAGGATGACTCATGTCGACGCGTTGAGCCGGCATCCTTTGCCTACGTGCTTATTGGTGAACGAGGATGAAGATAATATGACGGCGAGAATAAGAAAGGCGCAGCACGAAGACGAGAAGGTGCGACGAATCTTAGAATTGGCCGAACAGGGGAAAATAGACGGATATTTGACGAGAGGAGGGCTACTCTTCAAAACGGTCGACGATGATATCCGTCTAGTGGTTCCCAAAAATCTACAGACGCAAGTTATACGACGGGTGCACGAGAACGGACATTTCTCAGTAGCCAAGACCGAAGCGCTCCTGAGACGAGACTACTGGTTCCAAGGTCTTCGACCGAAGATCGAGAAGACGCTGGGGAACTGTATCGATTGTATTTTGGCGGAACGAAAGACAGGAAAACAAGACGGTTTTCTTAATCCGATCGAGAAGGGTGAAGTACCACTTGATACGTACCATGTCGATCATCTGGGACCATTACCCTCAACGCGAAAGAGTTATCGACATATTTTTGTCGTTGTCGATGCTTTTACTAAGTTCGTGTGGCTGTACACGACTAAAACGACGAACACCAGCGAGGTAGTGCGGCATCTGGAAAAGCAGGCAGTTACGTTCGGTAACCCAAGACGAGTTATATCCGACAGGGGAACCGCCTTCACGTCGAGGGAGTTCAAGGAATATTGTGACCGGGAAAAGATTCAGCACTCGCTAATTGTGACAGGAGTTCCGAGGGGAAACGGTCAGGTTGAGCGCGTCAACCGAACGCTTATTCCGTTGTTGTCGAAATTATCAGCGCCTAAGCCGGAAGAATGGTATAGATTCTTGGATTCGGTACAGCGATACCTCAACGCTGCACCTCATCGTAGCATCAATACGACGCCGTTCCACCTATTTTTCGGTACGAGAATGCGGACCAAGGACGATCCACAGATTCGAGAGTTGCTCGAGCAGGAATGGTCGGCTATGTTCCAGGAAAAACGGGACGAGGCGAGGTCGAAGGCGAAGGACAGCATAGCGAAGATCCAGGAGGAGAACAAGAAGAGCTTCAATAAGAAAAGAAAGGAGGCTCGAGTGTATCGCGATAACGATTTAGTCGCTATTAGACGAACACAGTTAGGACCAGGATTGAAGCTGGCTGCAAAATATTTTGGACCATACCGCATTGTAAAAGCGTTGCGCAATGATCGGTATGTGGTAGAAAAGGTCGGAAATCACGAAGGGCCTCACCACACATCCACTGTCGCGGATAGCATGAAGCCCTGGCTCGAGGCAGATTTCGATGTCACCGATGAAGACAGTGAAAGTGAAAGTGAAGTGGCGAAAGCAGCATCTGAGGGCAGATGCTAGAGCAGGATGGCCGAGTGTAGTGGCGAGTTTTAGGCATTATATTCTAGGTAGCGGCTTACGACGAAGCGCGCGTCGATAGCGAGCCGGCGTCCGACACAAAGCGCGTGTCGGCGACCGCCGCAAAGGCGAGGATCGCGGAATAGCGCTAGATTACGGAGAAAAGTCCGAACAAGGGATTTTGGACGCACGTGCGAGCTTCCTTGGTTAGCCCAGGAGTCTTTCTTTTAGGTAGTCGTAAGGCGTTCGTTGCGAGAAGCAGTCGTGCTTTTTAGTCGTCGAAAGTCGTTCGTCGTGGAGAGCAGTCGTGCTCTCAGTCGAAGAGAAGTCGTTTTCGAAACTAAGTTTAAGTAGTCGTTTCCTTTGGTTGTGAACAGTATTCTTATTAAATAAATAGTAGTGTTTTATTACTTTGTCTCTGAACACTCTGTGTCGACGTGTCGTAACCTATCACACAATACTTCATACGATCCTGATCCCACAGTATTGTCATCCAAGTTACGTATGTGTGTGAAATTTCACGTCGATCGGATAAGTAGAAGTGGGTCAAATTAAGCAAATTAAGCCAAACTTAATAAAAGCTTGTAATAATAATAATAATAAACCAAAAGTATTGCAGGTAGTAGCATGCTCGACAAGACAGATAATAGACATTTTTTCGATATGTACCACGAAAAAAGAGTACATTGGAAAAAACAGGTTTAAATTTCTAAATTGTTTACTTTCTCGTTCGATATCTCAACAACGATCAACGGTGGGCGAACAATTCATACGACGTTAATTATACAACGTTAGAAAAGCAACTGAAGTGTATAATCGCAATTTTCGTACCCATGGTACAGATACGAGTTATCGAAAAAAAACAAGTTTGCCCCTTTTTCAAGAAGGTGCAAAAAGCACCTAGAAAATCTTCATCGACAAGTTGAAGTTGAGCTTTTATAAACCCTCCTCACACTGTACCCTACAATTGCCTTTTCCGGTTCATTTGCATTTTTTGGCCGTTTTTATTACAAGCTTTTATTAAGTTTGGCTGCTATGTCAGGTACAAGCTTAATTTGACCCACTTCTAGTTATCCGATCGACTTGAAATTTCGCAGACATACGTAACTCGGATGACAATGCATTTTTTTGGAAAAAAATTTTCGAAAAAGTAAAGGGTTAATTTAAACATTTTTTTTTCCTATTTCTACATATTCGATCGACGTGAAATTTTATACACATACGTAACTCGGATGTTAATACAGTTTTTTGAAAAAAAATTTTCAAAAAAGTAAAGGGTTCTTTCGAATAATTTTTAATGATACTTACATATCGAAAAGCGCTACAGTGTATCAAGTCAATGAGTAGCCGAGATGGTAGCGTGTCAGCCTGATGTTTCCGATGTCGGAGGTTCGATTCCTGGCACATATCTTACGAATTTTTTTTTTTATAAATTGTCCGACAACTTTTTGACAGCTTAACCTCATATAACTAACCCTGTTATACCTTAATCGAAATACAAGACTAAAAAAGGTAAAATAAAATTAAATTAAAAAAAAAAAAATTTTTTAAAAACAAGCTTTTATTTAATCGTACTAAAAAGGAACAAATAATTTATTAATCAGTCTAAACGACAGCCCTTGAAGAATTCCCTCATTATTAAAGCGTAAATATTAAATGTCTATTAACTTGCTCCACGCTTTTATTTAGTCATATGAGGGAATTCTTCAAGGGCTGTCGTTTAGACTGGTTAATAAATTATTTGTTCCTTTTTAGTACGATTAAATAAAAGCTTGTTTTTAAAAAATTTTTTTTTTTGCATATATGAGTGGACCTCAGATATTTCAGACGCAACGCTTTAGTAGCACGTGTTTTTTGTGAGCACGTGTTTAACGATGTGCGCGCACATCGATAGAAGGCACGACGCACGAATACTCGCAAAGAACGCGACGTCACTCACGGAAATATACTAGAACGTGAAAAAGAAAAAGATCATTGGGATACTAGAGGTTCTTGTGGTTTGCTTATTAGAATTTATTGAAGATTCCACTTTCGTGGTTTTTCGACTTACACGGTAATCGGTGGAACGAATTAACCGCGTAAGACGGTTTCTTACGTGAGCGACAAACGCGAAACGACATACACATACATACATCCAAACATAAAGAAATCGCGTTTTGTAGCTCACGTAGGACACCGCGTAAGTCAAGGAGTCACTGTACTTATTTGCACAGCACATATATGTATAAAATGAAATAAATTATAAAGAAAGCGAAAAAAAAACATAAAAGGAGACCGACCGAGAGAATATCCTACTTTACATGCGCAATCGGATTTTCTCATAATAAAAGACATGATGGCGATTTACGCGCTAAATCAGCAAGTAGATGTACCATCCATCTTGGAAGGCCTTCCTGCAGATATACATTGGCCAATGACGATTCATACCCCACTCCGCCCTTCTTCTTTCCACCTCTTTCGGTCCCGAGTCTATAAAGGGCGTGCAAGTCGCTGCCCTAAGCAGAATAGCTTGAAGATCTCGGCGACCGAGCATTAAAAATCTAAAGCGAAAGTAAGTGTTCCTTTCATAATATTAAAAGTTAGTTCATTCTTTTTAATAATTTATTCTCTTTTAATTTGTTATAGATGGAAGAAAAAGGTATCCAAGCTAGATGTTCATGGAGTGAGGAAGAGTCGGCGGCATCTTCGTCGGCGCCATCTACGTCGGCGGCGATTTCGGCCATCCACGCCGAAAGACGCAGAATGTGGGTGAGGGCCACGTCGCCACCGCCGACGACGATCTCCACGTCGCCACCGCCGACGACGATCTCCACGTCGTCACCGCCGACGACGACGATCCCGACGATGATGTCCTCAAGGACATATAGGACAATCACGACCCAAACGACGGACCCGTCATCATCATCAAGCGATGATGATATATCGCCGAAGGTAAGTTTGCCAAAAATAACATTTTTGTAAATTGTATAGATCACGGGACATCTCAGCGATAGCAATAATCTCTTAATGTTTGTGCAGGATCATGATTCTGCACAACCTTTCTTTATTTTCCGAAATATTTATTACAATATTGTTCTTACTTTCTGTGTCGATTCGAGTTGCATTTCCATGAGATGATATATGCGGATATGATTCGTTTTATACAATGTGTTCGCGTAACGATGTGCTAAGGAAGAAACTCCACGTTTCTGCCAGCCGGCTGTTTTATCATTTTACGTCTAATATAGAACGCTCAAGGTTTGAATACCTTTATTCCTTCTTTCTAATACGTAATGAAAAATAAAAGCTTGTAAAAAATGGCCAGCTGGACGAAATGTGGGGTTTCTTCTTCAGCAGATCGCGACACGAATAAAAAGTATAATACGATCATATCCGTACATACAAACTGTGTGACAAGCCGCAACATGGAAAGTAACAAAAGTGTTGTAATAAATGTGTTGCAAAATAATAAGGAAAAGTTGCGCAGAATTAGGATCCTGGCAATATATTAAAAAATCATTAAAATCGCTGAAGTGTATCCCGTGATCAGATCAGCGTAATTACAAAATAAATGTTACTGTTACGAGAAATTTCGAAGAAAATAGAAATAAAATTCGTGATTTTTAATATCTATTTTTTCTTATTTTTCAGCAATTTCTCAAAATATTGCAATATTTTGATGAAAATGGCTTCCGCCTGCCACGGAAGGGCCACAGGAGGCGCCACGAAAAAAATGACTGGGCGTGGAGCCAGGGAAGGGGCCAATGGCAGGTTGTGAGAGGCAGGGGGGAGGGTACCTCATCCAGGGGTGCCCGCGCGCCCAGGGGTACCCGCGCGCCTAGGGGTACCCGCGCGCCCAGGGGTGGCCGCGCTACCAGGGGTGGCCGCGCTACCAGGGGTGCAGGCAGCAATGACGTCGGAAATACTAAAGATGCTCATGCGAGCACAGCGAATACGATGTCCTACGAAGGTGGGCAAGTTGCCGGCGCACCAGCGGATGGTGCATCGAATATTTCAGCGCAAGAACGCGGAAATACCACTAATAAATATATTAGTGTCTATTTTTAAATAATCGTTTTTCTTTATTTTTTTTATTTTATTTTTTTACTATTTTATTATATCTATTATTATATCTATTATATCTATTGTATACATATTCTATTATATCTATTTTATACCTATTTTAATATATCTATTTTATTATATATCTATTTTTTTCTTATTTGTAAAGTGTGCTGTATATTAATCAACTTGTAAAAATAAATTTGTTAATTTTATATCTATTCTTAATTGTAATTTCTTGTGTTAAATGTGTGATGTTTATTAATCTATTTATAAAAATAATTTTTTTAATTTTATATCTATTTAGAAAGTTTCAGGCAATGGCGGAAGGCAGAAACGACACAAGAAAAAGAAGGAATAGGAAGGAAGCGGTAGGAGGACCAATCGACGCTACCCGCAATTGTGATTCGTCGATTGGTCCTCCCACCACTTCCTTCCTATTCGTTCTTGTTCTTCTGTCGCTTCTGTCCTCCGCCATTGCTCGATCCGGGACATGCCCCCGAGCACCCTCGAGTAGGGATGGAAAAATAAATTAATAGATAGTATGACTATGTCGTATGTGTATAGTATGCTGCTGAATGTCACATATCGATATATGCGATATGTCAAATATCGATTAATGAATTTTTTTAATTATACAAACATCCACATGCTGTTCGAATATCTGTTGATGTTTTCGTTTTAGATGGTTTCGTCGATTGGAAATATTGTTACATGTTTTTATTCTTTTACAACAAATCGTCGGTGCGCTTAACAAACCTTATATGTGCATCTTTGTAATTGATAAACTCAGTCGTCAATCGATGCTATATCGATATTAAAATATCGTAATATTTTATGAATATATACCTTCGAGAGCAATGCTCAGAGACCCTGTATATGAACTGAGTATTGTAAATATATATGATTGTAAGAATCAAGTTTCATTTCAAAATTGCCGGGCTGTAATGAAATATATTCATCTATTACATGTTATTATTATATATTGATTTCTTATTATTACATATAACTACTGATACTAAAGCAATAACCCTCCATGAATTAGGGCAATAAAAAGAAGGATTAGGTAATCCTAATTTAGCTTGATCGTTTGTTAGTGGCTCAACCGCATTAATTTTTCAATACGCAAATAAAAAATATGTACCACATAACTGTTTTTTATTAAAACACAATTACATATTTACTTGTAAAGCGACACATTTATTGATTTTATTGAACATTTATTTCATACGTTATTTACGTTTTCGTACATTCATATACTTTATATTTCACTTTGAACTATTAGTACAAATTTTTCTTGAAAATTGCACACGACGTGACATATTACAATTTTGAATACACGGGGCCCCTTGCAAACATTACGTCTCCGCTGTACCTCTACAACAACGCCGCCACAGGTACTGGCTGAAAGCTCCAGGCGACGATTCCGTATCGGCGTGACAGCGATTTTTGCCGCAAAATAGCGGCCTCAAAATAGCTGGACTTTTTGATGTCAATGTGTCAAATGAAAGATATGATCCTAATTAAGAGTTCCTCCGTGCCCGATTTTTGAAATTGTCCCTTAAAAATTATAACTAACCGATGGTATGCATGTGTGTGTATAAGAACGGTGTGTGAGTGATGTACCACTGATCCTCTCTCATTTAGTTATAATTTTTAAGGGACAATTTCAAAAATCGGGCACGGAGGAACTCTTAATTAGGATCATATCTTTCATTTGACACATTGACATCAACAAGTCCAGCTATTTTGAGGCCGCTATTTTGCGGCAAAAATTGTCGCTTCACGGACACGAAATCCTAGGGTAAAACCGTCCACGATGGCCGCTTGGCGGCGCGTCGTTACTTCCGGAATGATTCCGACGCCAAGCGGCTGGCGTGAGCGGTTTTCCACTAGGATTTGGTGCCCGTGTAAGAGCAATCTGCGCCTACAAATTTAAGCTTCAGTTTAACAGATTATAATAAATGCAAGGTGTCAAATGAAAGATCTGATCATAATGAAGGGCGCTATCGAGCCCGATTTTTAAAATCATCACTATAAAATTAAAAAACGGTAATCATAAAAGGGGCGCTGTTTCACTCACACATGCTTCCATTACTCACACATAGAAACGTAGGTCATCTCTTGACTTATTATAATTTTATAGATTTGATTTTAAAAATCGGGCTCGATAGCGCCCTTCATTATGATTAGATCTTTCATTTGACACCTTGCATTTATTATAATCTGTTAAACTGAAGCTTAAATTTGTAGGCGCAGAATCGCCGTCTCACCGATACGAAATCGTCGCCCGGAGCTTTCAGCTAGTACCTGTGGCGGCGTTGTTGTAGAGGTACAGCGGAGAAGTAATGTTTGCAAGGGGCCCCGTGTAGTCCAAAATTGTAAAATTTCACGATTTCGTAAAATCTCAAAGAAAGACATGTTTCCATCACTCGGAGTAACATATAAAATAAATAAATATACAAAACTATAGGAAAAAATATGAAGAGTTTTTTAAAAGTCATTGCATTGTACCACCAGAGAATACATAATTGTGTGTATTATAGATAATTTGGTCATTGTTGTTTTCTTAAAAATTTAGTTTTAAATGTAAGTTAACTTTTCTTAATTAAATAAGTCAAGTCGCAATTTTTGTATACTATAGGGACCATATCTTCCATAGGAAAGTCCTGAGGACAATTCAAAGTGAGGGGAAACTTTTCCGTGGTCACGCATGTATGCGATTAACTTCAAAAATTCATAAAAAAATGAAATCTAAATGAAATTAAATAAACCATGAATGAAATTTGTTGAAAATTAAATGCTTTATAATCCTATGGGCATGCAAAAATTCTTTCGTTTTTCTACAATTATTTATGTACAAAACAAAAATAAAACGTCCCATTTTTGCGAAATTACTTGGTTGAAAAATTTTATTTTTAGCGCATAGCATTCTTTGTACTTTTCTCTGAAGAAAAGGTTCTATACAATTTTCCGATAGGACCCACGGTTAGCGCGCAATGATCAATTAAATAAGTCTATATTACTGGAACGACTCATCCAATATTCTCCGTGAGACGGTACGGGCTGGAGACAAGGAAAGAATATCGCGCCGTCTCTGTCTATCCTCTTACGCGTGACGTCGCATTCTTTGCTGCGTATTCGTGCCTCGTAACTCCTATCGGTGTGCGCACACATTGTTACTCGCCGCCGAGACAAAAAACGCGTGCTACTCTTCATTCGGTCGCTGAAATATCTCTTGCCGCTGCTACGATTTCGAGCATTTCGAGCAAAAATTTCGATAATGGATTTTTCAATTGGAATATGTTGGGGGGTGATCCGAAAGCATAAATCTGAGTTTTCGACATCCTGTTGGTTGAACGTTAGCCGTAATTAGGAAAAACGTGTTTCTACGTTTTTACTTAATATCTCGCAAACGGTGCATCGGACGATAAAAATGTTGAAATCCTTTTTTGTAGGAATTAAAATTTTCTATCACTTTTATTTAAAACTTTTTTCTCTATAGTTAATATCTTACGAGATATAGTCTGTTAAACAATTCTAATTGTAATTTTTGTTAAATATTTCGTTAATAGTTACAGATATAGAAAAATTGTTGGTAATAAAACTTATAGAGCACAAAATTCTCTACAAATTTTATTTAAAGCTTTTTCTCGTAAAATCAGTTATTGGTGAGATATAAGGTATGTTTCCTTTACGTTACCCATACGACTGACATGTATTTTATAAAAAAAAAGTTTGAGAAACGAAATTGTCGAATACCTCGTTAAGGGGTCTGGCCACCCTGGTCGCTTGAAAAATAGGCATATTTTTTAAAAATTCATAAACTCTAAAGTATAAAACGAAATGTTTTCATTTTTTAATATAACGTAAGATGCGGCTTTAAGAATGCCACAAAAAACTTTAGTTGAAAATATTTAAAAATGGCGGCGCTACAGAAATTTCCGCGGAGGCCCTCCGACCGATACGCGCGTATGATGTTCCACGTGAATAACCATCATGTTGCATCAGAAAAAAAAAAAAAAAAAATTAGCTTATTCGTGGATAGTGTCGCTACAATGTAATCGTACGATTTTTCTTTTTTACAATTAGGGAACTTATGATGAGCCGAAGAAAAAAATTTGCATTTTTTACCGAAATTTCACGAGCAAAAAACGTTAATAAAAAAAGAACAAAACAACTAATCGCAAATCCGCCACGTTACATTGTAGATAATGTATCTAGAAGTAGTGTGTACAAATTTCGCAGCAATCAGATGGTTAGTTTACGAGAATTACGTGACACCATTTCGAAAAATGTAGTTTCGAGATAATCGCAAAAGAAAGTAAATGTGCGGATATTCGGCGGATGGTGCGATTTTTGTGAGTCCTACCTTCAATCAGCGATTCCTGGTCCAATGTTACTATATCCATCGTTGAAAGTGCTGGTAGCAATGTTGCTAGCAATTTCAAGAATATTTTCACCGCTGGAACTGGTTTATACACTGATCGAACCGCGCGGTCGACCGCTTGCAGCGGCTCGATCTTCCTACCGAAAAATACCTGTAACTTCGACAATTTTTCGATTTTTAATACCAACTTTGGCTTAAATTGTTCATAACATTTCAAGGTTTATTATGAAAAGAAAAGAAAAAAAATGAAAAAAAAAAAAATTGCAGGGTGGCCAGACCCCTTAACGATGCGTCGGACGAAAAAAAAAAATAAGAACCTCTTTTGTAGGAAATTACGCAGTTAGCTGTGGAGTTTACTTTTAAAAATCCCTTACGTGGTGCGTAAGTAAAAAATCAAGCATATACGAGTATACGCGTCGAACGTAGCGCAAATAAGATGTTATAAGTGGAAAGAAAGAAATATTTAAAAAGAATTTATTCATTTATTTTACCGTCTGTATCTAATTTTTTGTGGTACTTAATAGTTTCTTTTAAACATCTTATGTATGTCATACATTGTGCGAAGGAATATTTAAGAATTTACAGTCAATTTTGAACCGTCACAGTAGCTTGGTGAGAAGCGCGTAGTTTATAGCGCAGAAGTTCTTGAGATCAATCCCCAGCAAAGAGTTGTATATAATATTTTTTTTGATTTGTGAATTTTTAAACAATTATTTGTTTTTATGAATTCAGAATGTTATTTATTAAAATAAATTTCAGTCTATTTAATTAGTTAGCTGTGGAATTTCGTTTTAAAGATTCCTCACAGGGTGTGCGGAGGAACCGCGCGACGATCAAGCCGGCATAAAGTGGAGAGGCGATGAGAGTGAGAGCGCGCACGTCAAAGGAGTGAGGAGGATAGCTGTAAAGATCTTCTCATATGTATCTCGAAAACTATAACCGGCCGACCGGACGGAACGTGGAGTTTCTACTTTTCCGGCGTAAAGAAAAACTATATCGCGGAAGTAACGCATATTATACGATCATGTGTGTACATGCAATCTAACTGACATGCAACTCACACCGAGACATAAAGTATCAACAATATTGTTATTAATATCTAGGAAACTGCACTCGAGAGACAATCTTTTATAGAGAATAGTTTTTATTAAGAAATTAAAAAGAATAGTTTTTATTGAGAAAATATAAAGAATAGTTTTTATGAAGAATTAAATAAATCATTGAAATCGGTGAGATGTCTCGTCATCTAAAGAATTACTGACATTTTTTCTTCAGTCTCTATAATCCTGCAATAACTAACGTTTTCCTAACTCCAAAAATTATATATTTTTGTTAACCTCCCAACTACATATAAGGTTTTTGAAAATTCTATAAGAAACATAGACATATGTATCAATAAAAGTGATAAATTTGGCAACCCAGACTCAACCCTGTGAATGATTCGCGTTGATCGGTCATTAGAAAGAATTATCGATTTGTCACATGTATCATACATGCGTATAATGCTGATACGTTTATCCGCGTATGTAGCACGTAGCATGGGGCCCCTTTTAGGTGCGGTAATCACACGACGTGGCTTGTTTACTACAGCACTGGCGAAACAGCTTTGAAAAAGTAACACTAGGAGACGCATCGATCGATTCAGATGTTTCTTGAGTGTAACACTAGGAGGCGCATCGATCGATTCGGAGTTACTAGAGTTGGGTCGCTTCCCCTTAAGCCATAACCAGGTACTCACAGCTTTCCTAGGTTGGCAAAACTGTGAAAGAAAAAATAAAAACTTTAGGGATTTTCGGCTCTATACCTAACATAGTCATAGGAAAAGGAGGCCATGTTAAACTTTGAATGGAGTAGATTTGAGGAAATCGAAAAGGAGAAACGATAGTTTGGAGTTCGGATTTCTGAGGAATAAATTAGTGTGGAAAGGAGGCGAGTGTCCAAGTTTTCTTAGTTTGTCATATAGTTTTTTACGCGAATTGTTGAAAAGAGGGCACTTCCAAAGGACGTGGTCAATGTCCGATGGGAGACCACAGCTGCACAGGTCAGATGTGGTTAGGTTTTTTCTATGGAGACTGGCTGGAAGAGAATAGTGGTTGGACCTTAGTCTATTGAGTTGAACTATAAGAGAGCGTTGGGCAATGAATTTATAGAACCACGGTTTACTATTTTCTTTAAAGAAGTGATTAAAGTAATGGGAGCCTTTGCGTTGACCACTCCGTTTTAGTGCGGTGTTAAAGCGATTACGGGTTATTTCCGCGGCGTATATGCCAAGATCATTTGGCGGGAGAGAAGCTTGTAGAAATCTGCCTGTTCTTTGGGCTTCTTTAGCAAGCGAGTCCGCGATATCGTTACCCGTAATCCCTTTGTGGCCGGGGATCCATTCCAAACAGACGCTCAGTTGAGCTAAGTGAGAGGAGTATAAATATTGTTTGATTTCGAGAATCAGGTGGTTGTGTTTAGGATTAGATGCGGTGGAGGTAAGGGCTGTAATTACACTCTGTGAGTCGGAGAAAATGACCGATTTTTTAATTTTTAGAGAGAAAATGAGACGGACTGCGAATAAAATGGCCAAGGCTTCGAGAGAAAAGACAGATGCAAAGGAGTGAGTTTTGAATTTAAACCTTCTGTTTAGTGTTGGAGAGTAAATAGCGATGCCACCATAATTGAAGTTACTGGTTTTGGAGCCATCTGTATAGAATAAGGTATGTTCATTAAAATAATCATTGAATAATTGAAGAAACTTTGGCTGAGCATTGCTGTATTGATTAATTACAACTCCAGTTTTGGTGGAGGCTTCAGGCATAAAATAAACTGATTGTAGAGAGAAGTTATATGGAAGAGGGACAGCAGATTTGAAAATGTGTTTGGATTTAAAAGAAATGATGGAGAATGCTGAAAGCAGGGGAAGACTGGCCGATAGGTTATAGCGATTATGTCTATGGAGAAGAAAGTTTAGGTCCTGTAAGAGGTCTGTAAGGGGGTGGTGGGAAGAGCTTGAGACTCTACAGATATATTTTCCAGCAAGAATTTGAGATCTAATTTTGAGGGAAGTTTCCCCGGATTCTGCAAAAAGAATGTTGATTGGAGTAGATTCACGATAACCTAGGGCCAGTCTGATGGCTCTGTATTGAATTTTGTTCAATTTGTAATAAACTTGGTGATTATTAATAGCCATGTTGAAGGAGTTGTAGTCTAGAATACTGCGAGTAAGGGCCTTGTAGATATTTAAAAGAACTTGAGGATGCCCGCCCCACCAAGTGGCTCTCAGGCACTTGAGGATACTAAGTGAGCGAGTAGCTTTGGCAGTTACATGGTTGACGTGATGTAGCCACCAGAGTTTTTCATCCAGGATCATGCCGAGGTACTTCACAAAGGGAGAGGGCCTGATTGCTGAGCCCAAGATATTGATGAGAGGTATGTTACCAATTTTTTTCCTCCTTGTGAAGATGATCAATTTAGTTTTCTCTGGAGAGATTTCAAGGCCCTTATCTTGCAGGTGAGAAGTCAGATTATTAATACTGATTTGTAATGAGTGGATGCAGTCAGCGATATTTTTGCTAGCAGAGTAAATCGTGGTGTCATCGGCAAACTGAGTTAAAGAGGAGTTTCGATCAATATGTTCATGAAATTTTCTGGTGTAAATGTTATATAGCGGAGGACTTAAGATGCAGCCCTGAGGGATCCCCAGGGAGGAGTCATAAGGACCTAAAGAACGGTTTTTTATTTTAAATACCAATTTGCGCTCTGCAGTTATGTTGTAGATGAAAGCTCTGATGTTGGTTGGGATCCCTAGCTCTACTAAGTCCCGGTCCAAGATCAGAGGGTGAACATTATCGAAGGCTGATTTGATATCCAAAAAGAGGCAAGCTACTATTTGATTTGAAGCGAAGGCACTATAGATTTTGGAGGTGAGAATAGAGATGCAATCGGAGCAAGATCTGTTTTTACGGAAGCCATACTGGCAATTTGGCAGTAATCTGTTGCTTTCAAGATAGAATACCAGTCTATTATAGAGCATTTTTTCAGTGAGTTTAAGGAAACAGGAGGCAAGGGAGATGGGACGGAATTTGTGTGGGGAGTCTTTAGGAAGGAGGAAGACCAGGAATTTTTTCCAGTCATCTGGGATTGAATTGGAATGAATTAGATCATTGATGATGTTCAGAAGAATATGGAGAAAGTTGTCTGGTAGGCATTGGATAAGCTCATTACTGAAGCCATCAAGGCCAGGAGCAGTTTTCTTCTTAATAGAACTAATAGCTCTTTTAAGTTCTGAGAAAGTTAAAGGATTGGCCAGGAAAGGATTAGGAGGTGTGGTGTGCTGATGAATTGCCTTGAACGGAATGACGCAAGATGGAGGGCACATATTTTCTATGAACTTGTAGATATGGTTTAAGACCTGAAGATTTTCCGGTTGAAGATTGCTACGTGGAATGAATCTAGATTTAAATTTTCTGACAGTCTCCCAGATTTTATTAGGTGGAGTATTTCTGGTTAGTGTTTCAGTGAACTCAATGAATTTTTTACGTTTGATTTTCTTTAATTCTTTTTTGGTAACGGCGTTAATTCTTTTGTATTCTATAAATTTATCTAAGCTGGAGCAGTTTAGAAAGGATTTTAAAGCAGATTTACGATTGGAAATCAACTGGCTGCAATGATCATCCCACCACACGGCAGGGGGAGGAACAGGCTTTTTACGTATGGAGGGATTGGATAGAAGATGGATAGAGACAAAAAGAAATTCGAGGTCTTTGTTAATAATAGGAGTGATATTTTCAATATTGAAGTTGAAATTCTTTTTTATGGCTATACAAATACCGCCTCCCCCATGAGTGAGGCGGTCGTTACGGATTAAGTTAAAATTTTTTAAGACAAATTTGATGTTTGGTTTTAACCAAGTTTCTATGAGAATGAGTATGTCAAATTCTTGACATATGATGGAAAGTTGGTCTTTTTTATTGCGTAAACTATGACAATTTCATTGGAAAATTTTTAATGTACTAGAATCCATTATTTGAGATTGGGGGCCACTGGCGTTTGATATGAAGTGGAGGCAATTCCAGCTGAAGAGCCGCATGAGACAGAGTTAGCGGATGGAGAATTTAGAGATTCGGTGGTAGAGTCGTGGCTGGGTTTTGATTTTGACAAGAGGTCATTAAGTTGAGAGGCAAGTAAATGAAAAGAGTTCATCATATCTGATAACTGAAGGATGGTACTTTCGATTGACTGAGAGTTTTGTTTGTAGGAGTGATTAAGGACATTGGCACCGAATGGTAAGCCTCTGCCATTGGGGGAGATCAAACATTCGCGAAGCTGAGAGTTAAGAAGATTGCTGTGGTTAGCCGAGCTGTCAATAGATTTGCGAGAGGGTATCGCGGGTTGGTGGACTGAATTAGAGTGTTTGGACGATTGAGCTACGGACGAGTAAGAATGTTTTGATGAAGAGTGAAGAGAGGTGAGGTCAGGAGTAGGGGCCTCTGATAGCTGAGGGAATTCGGAGAATCTGAATTGAGGTTTGTTACGTTTTGCCTCTCTATATTTTGACATTTCTTCCATGAAAGAGGAGTTATTTTTAATGGCCAGAGTGTGAATTTGTTTCTGAATAGCTCTGGATGGACAATCCTTCGAAATGGCTTCATGAGGACCATTACAATTGATGCATTTGGGAGACTCCTTAAATTCAGGACAGTCAATTGTTTTAGAGTGCCCTGATTTGCCGCAGTGGGCACATCTGGCAGCACTTTTGCAGATTTTACTGACATGGCCAAATCTAAGACAATTGAAGCACATACGGATCTGAGGAATATAATCTTCAACATGATATTTGACTTTATAAATGGCAATACACGAAGGACGAGTTTGACCACTGAAAGTTAATAGCAAAGTTTGGGTAGGTAACTGAGAAATATCACCGTTATCGTTTTTAACTTTTCTGGAGAATCTTTAAACTTCAATGACCTTAGATATTGATTCAGCATTCTCCACTATTTCAGCCTCATCAATATCTAGAGGAACACCCTTTATAATGCCCATGCGGGTGGCGCATTGCTTAGGTATAAAAGCATTGAGTTTTTTGGCAGCGATTATAGGATCCTCAATCAATTTGTTGGCCTTAAGGGCACTGTTTAAGGTAACTGTAATCTTAGCCCTACCGGACTGTTTGATTTCAGTTATATCTTTAGGGTAAGAGTGAATAAGCCACTTATCTACAGAGATGTCATGGAGACGGTTAATATTAGAGGTCAAATCGGGTTGAATAATGACTTGGAAAGGACCTGAATGAGTTTTTTCATATTTGTAGGTTTTCCGCGGAGCGTCTGCTTGGATATGTGGATCCGGAGAATCTTGGATTTTTTTCTTCGCGGAGGCAGAGTTGAAGGAGGTATCTGGCCCGAGCGGTCTTTTCTTATTTACCTTCGCGGAGGAGTTTTCCACCTCACACAAAGGGGACGTGTCCATTTGGTCATGCCCTGCATTGGATACTACTGGATTCCCTTTGTCCGGAGGGACAAAGGAATCGGCGTGGTTCGGCATGGTTAAAGGCCTCCCGCCACGAGGCGGGGGTTATAATAAGGAAAGCCAAAAGTTCGAAAAGTGGAAATATTATGTATTAGAATAATTGGAAAAGAAAAGAAAGAAAAAATGGACACTCGCTGAAAGCGAGGGGGTGGCAATGAATCAGAAGGGTAAGAAAGTTAACGAGGATAGCGAAGTTAGAAGAGAGAATGTAAAATGATAGTGATATAAAATAAAGATAATTAAAATATACAACCCTGAATAATGATGTCCACTATCCTTTGCATACGTTCGTATTAGTAGAAACTTAAAGATAAAATCGAAGTCAGAGACTTCGTCTTTGTTCTTGATTGAATAAGAACAAAAGCCCGCGAGCACGATAGCTAAACCTTAGGCACGTCCTCACACGTCGACGATCAGCGCGCAAGTCCCCGTGTGGACACTCAATGCATAAGCATAGGAGCCTTATTTAACGTAGTCCCCGCCGTTTGCGCATGCGCATTGTGAAAAATCCTCAACTGGAGGGCAGCACTAACGAACGCAAAGCTGCCAACCGTGTTTATTGCTTCTGTTCGTATAGTAACTAGCCCGCCGAGGTCGAGATCATCGAGTAGAAGTGTAGTCCCCGAGAATGAGTGCAGTCCCCGCTAGCCCCTTATACCTGTTAACCCGTTAGCCTTCTAAGCCCGCGATCCGGCAAATTGGAAGGGGCACATAAGATACATACATGTTTAAAAAGCTGTCAGTTAAATAAATAGTAAGATAGATTCATTCCTCGAAATTGTTTATCGTCGTTTAATAAATTCATTGTAATAATAAAACGAAAGTTGACAATAAAAGAATGCTTAATAATAGCGGTACTTCAAAAATAATGAGTTAGTAACATTTGTGTATTTTTATTTCTTATCCCGTGTTATGTCCGCCAATTACCCGAGGAATATTTAGAATCTCAATTTAATAAAGTAAAAGTCTGCACGACAGACGGGTAAAAACCTCAGGTCATTGACTGTCATAAATCTCGTAAAGAGTACGAGACATAGGCGTTGGAATTTTCCGTGTGGCGTCGAATAATGCATCGACGTCCCACGGAAGAAGAAGAAATAAACCATGCGCCTACCCGTAAAATCGGACACCACCGAAGTCTAGTTTTTCTAATATATACAAACTCTCGAACGCACATCGCCTAAGTCACGTACGCAACCCTCGAACAAAGGCGCCATACAAGGCACGCGGTACAGTCCGTTATAGAAAATTAAGAGAATGCATTTCGTAAATAATAATGTTGGTACTTTTCTTCCTTATAGATGGTTAAATAATGTTTAAACAAATGAATATTATCATGTTGATTATTGAAGTAATATAAAATTCCACATAATAAAATATATCATTAAATAAGGAAGGAATAAACAACACGGATAAATAAATAACGTTAATAATAAGATTAAATCTAAGGTGAAGGTATAGATGCATGAAGAAGTAAAATGTAGTATGCATGTAATAGAAAACTGAGAGTGAGTAGTAGGCAACTATTATTATTCAACACTTTAAATAATAATTAAACAATAAGAATAAAAGCATGAGAGTGTATGTGTGATTTAGTGTAGTATGAGTGAGAAAATGTAATGTTGCATGAACGCATGTAAATGTTAATTAATTAATTAAGCAAGTTAATTGCTAAGAAAATTAATAAGTAAGACGCGATCAAAGAGACAAGGGAGGGGACTTGGGAGCACGCTTACGCCTACGCTGGGCTGCGAATGCACCAACTCCCACTCCTGCCTAGATCATAAGGAAAACCTAGTCCCCACTATGCACCCCCGAAGTTCAAAGACCTATGGCCAATGAAGGGCCTAAATTCGGAAATTAGGAGGGGTTTTAGTGGATGGCTAGTTTTTAAAAGCGATGGCCGAGCACGGCTCGCTACCATTCGTATTCAAGAAGTTCTCTTAAACATTTTAATTTCGTTCAAACTAAGTTCATTTCGTTTTTCTCTAAAATCACATTAAGAGCCTAACTAGTCGAAGACTTGACCAGATCTTCCTTAAACGAATCATTTAAGAAATTGTAAGTTGGTTTTTCACTATTTACTAATTAAATTCATGTGTAAATTGTTGTTGTTCATCATAAACTTTTTGTTTTCCTTTTTCTCCTCTAACCTTTTCTTTGAATAATAATAAGGAGCGCGCATTCATCTGCGTTCTCTTTTTCCTATACCTAATTAAGTATATACATTCCCTTGACCTCCCCCAATAATAATTGTAATCAGTTTCATTGAGTTTTTGATGCGCGCATTCATCTGCGTTCATCCCATTGAGCGCGCAGTAAGTTTGCGTTCTCTCTGGAATTTAGATTTGTCTCTCTCTTTCTGCGATATTTTATTCCTTCACGAGCGCGCTGTCAATCTGTCGTTCTTGTGAGGATAAATTAACTAACAGAAAGAAAGGGTGTAATTTGAGGTTTATCTGTAAATGGGAAGGTCAAGGCGATCTGGGAAAAGGGTCTCATTTAAGTGAAATTACTATTTCAAAAACCGTGGCCTGTACAAAATATTCTCCCTATTTAACTTCTCTCTTTTTCCCTCTCACGACACTCTTTTCCTCATCCCAGGGTTGCGTCGCGTAGACGCTACAACCCCAAAAGAGGTAAAATATCTTTGTCTTTCCTTTCTTTACCATTTTATTCATTTATTAATATAATTATTGTTATTGTTCCCCGGGACGTAACATATTTTTGGTGACAGCGGTGGGATCCGCATAAAGAGTGTCGGTAATCATTTGAGTGGTAAAAATGTCGACGGAAGAAGCATCAATTAGGGCGTCTGGGTCCCAACAAAGCACCCTCGAACAACAACAACAACAACAATTGCAGCAACATCACCGTTTGCTACACGCACAACAAGAAACAATAAATGCCTTGACAGAAACCTGCAAGAAAGTGGAAGACCAACAACGGGAGATCGAAGAATTAAGAAGTCAAATTGTAAGGCCAGGTACGCCCACACACCTGGGAACAGCACTCTTCGGAAATGATGTAAGTCATCTTTACGGTTTATCCTCATTTAGAGACGCGTTAGATGCTATCCCAGTCTATGACGGGCAAAATATGGCTTTTGTATACTTCGCGGAAGGGTGCGAAGAAGCGTTAAACATGATCACGCCTAGGAGCGAAGAAAATTTAGTAAAATCTGCTAGAAACAAGTTACGCGGGGATGCCCATCGCGCAATATTAGGAATGCAATTTAGAACGATGAACGAATTGGTCAATTATCTTAGGAATATATACGGTCCGCGTGAAACGGTTTATGAAGCACAAGGAAAATTAGCTTATATATGCCAAAAACCCGAAGAAAGTGTAATAACGTACGCAAATAGGGTGCGAGAAATCGGGAAACGAATAATTGATGCCGAAAAACGTAGAAGCAATAACGTGTCGGAAAGCTTCAAAAATCTCAACGAGGAAAATTTAGTAAACAGCTTCAATCGAGGTCTAAAATCGGAAATCGCGACTAGGATTCGTCGTGGCGAAGCATTACACGCGACTATAAATCAAGCGATTGATATAGAAAAGGAATTAGAGGCAATAAATAATATTAGGAGCGTGGCATTAGGAGCGACGGCAAACTCTCGCGAAAATCGAAAGGATCAATTTCCCGTTCGTAGCATTCAACAAAGTACGGTACAATGTCAGATTTGCAATAAAATGAATCATATAGCACGGGACTGCTGGTCTTATACAGGGAAATATCCGTGGAATAATAGAAACAACGGCCAACAGAATCAGAGAAATTTCGGAAATCAAAATTTTAATAATCCATATCAACAACGGAATAATAGTAATAATCAAAATCAAAATCAATATCCGCGACAAAATAACTATGAACAACGAAATTTTTATCAAAATCCGCGACCGAATTATGTGCAGCCCTCCGGAAATAATTACAATCCAAATACGAACCGTCGGGATAATAACCAACCGCGAAACTTAGGATCGGGACCGCAAGATATCTCAAAATTTAACAATCGAACGAACGCTACTAAGGGGCAACCGACGCGGCCCGTCAGAATTTGTAATTGCAATGATTTTCGAGAGAATGGGGTAGAAGAAGAAAGTTATGACAATCAGGGAAACGATACTTGCCACGCTCAGCAGGACGCTATGAGCGCGGAATAGGCAGAGCGTCCTTCGAAAAACCACGCGGAAATTACGATACTTGGCATGAACAATGGATAAGCCCAAATGAAAAGGTAAAATGTAATCATAAGCGCGAATTTAAGGAAACTAATAATGGGGAAAGATATGGAATTATAAAAAACGGCTGGCATTATGAGTGCTATGGCCGCAAAAATAAAAATATAAAAACGTATGGAAGGACATACGAAAATGAAAATGAAATTGAAAATGAAAATGAAAATGAAAATGAAAATGAAAATGAAATTAAAAATGAAAATGAAATTGAAAATGAAAATGAAAATGAAAATGAATATGAAAAGGTTCATTACACAGAATTATTTGAAACCTCCCATGAGGGGGAAAATTATAAGATTAGCCACGAGCAAAGACTCGGTGGAGAAAATAAATATTACCTCGACAAAAATGAGGGAAAGAAAATGAAAGGTAAGAAATTATTAAAAGATGGGATCCCGTGCAGCGGGGTCTGCAGTAATAAAATTAACATTGAAAATAAAGGCAGCGGTAATAGTTCCGGGAAATCTAACGAAACATTCGAAATCACGAATCCGAATCGAAATAAAACTAAAATTAAAAGGGAAAATGAACAGGATCGTGCGAATTCGAGGAAATCGGGAAGATTCGCGGACTTAGGAGCTGTCGAAACACGAGATGTTAGGATTAATCTTACGCAAGAAGGGTATGTGCCGTCGGTTAAGATTTCTAGTAGGAAGCTTAAAACTCCCTCCGTGTTTATGATCGATAGTGGGTCCGGACCCAACCTGATTAAACGACGAGCGGTAGCCACTAATGAAGAAGTCAATGAAAGGGAAATATTAAACCTTAGTGGCTTAACGACACACCAGGTATCCACCTTAGGAGTTATCGAAATGAACATTTTAGGATGTATAACACCTTGCCACTTAGTATCCGATAATTTTCCTATACCTCAAGACGGAATCCTGGGATCCGATTTTCTTGTTCAACGACGCGCGATTATAAATTATGATAAGCATCGGTTAGAATTTGACAATGAGGTTATCAATTTTGAAACGGAAGACGAGATTGTACTACCCGCCCGGTCTCACTCGCAAATGTTTATTAAAGTATTAAATCCAGAAATTAATCAGGGATATTTACCGCGTCTGGCAATAGACAAAGGGATTTATGCCGGAAACGCATTGGTAAAGGTTGGTAGGGATGATAGAGCTCATCTGAGAGTCACGAACACCACTGAAGAAGATGTTAGAGTCCTAATACCGTCCATAAAATTAATAGAAATCGAGAAAATTGCGGAATCAAAGAATAGGGAAACCATTAATGCGAAAGGTAAGGATTCCAGATGCTTCGCGATTAGAAATAATTATGATGAGATTAAACGGGTTGAGGAACGCGCAACTAGAATAAAAGAATTACTACGATTAGATCATTTAAATCCGGAAGAAGAACTGAGCGTAGAAGGATTAATATTCGATAACGTGGATAGATTTCATTTACCTGAGGAAAAGTTAGGCTACACTGAAGTTTTACAGCACCGAATAAATATTACAGATGATAAACCCATAAATACGCGACAATATC
Source organism: Ancistrocerus nigricornis (assembly GCA_916049575.1). Lineage (NCBI taxonomy): Eukaryota > Metazoa > Arthropoda > Insecta > Hymenoptera > Vespidae > Ancistrocerus > Ancistrocerus nigricornis. Next base: position 17,642,154 of record OU696667.1, on the reverse strand, counting down.
GTTTTCCATCAATCCATAAAGACGAGATAAATAAACAAGTCGGGGAATTATTGGAAGCAGACATAGTTAGGGAATCGGAATCACCGTATAATACTCCCGTGTGGATAGTACCCAAAAAGGCCGATTCACAAGGAAATAAGCGCTGGAGAATGGTTCTTGATTTTCGCGCATTAAACGAGAAAACGATCGGTGATGCGTATCCGTTGCCCAACATAACCGAAATTCTTGATCAACTAGGGGGAGCCAAATATTTCTCAGTATTCGATTTAGCCTCGGGATTTCATCAAATTAAGATGCATGAAAACGATAGTCATAAAACTGCTTTTTCGACCCCTCATGGTCACTTTGAATTTAATAGAATGCCTTTTGGTTTAAAAAACGCACCGGCGACCTTTCAAAGATTAATGGATAGAGTCTTATCCGGTATGCAGGGTAACGAGATTTTTGTTTATTTAGATGACATTGTTTTATATGCTAGCTCTTTAGAAGAACATGAAATTAAATTTAACAAATTAATGGAACGGTTACGCACAGCTAATCTCAAATTACAACCCGACAAATGTGAATTTTTAAAAAAGGAAGTAACGTACCTGGGTCATATAATTGGGGAAAAAGGGGTAAGACCAAATCCCGAAAAGTTAAAAACAGTCAGGAATTTCCCGACACCTAAAAACCTTAAAAACATAAAGCAATTCTTAGGGTTGGCCGGATACTACCGTAGATTTATTCAGGATTTTTCCAAAATAGCTAAACCACTGACGGATCTTTTTAAAAGGGACATTCCTTTCGAGTGGACCGAAAAACAGACAAACTCTTTCGAAACGTTGAAAAACCTCCTTTGTAGCGAACCAATTTTACAATATCCAGATTTTACGAAACCTTTCGTAGTTACTACCGACGCATCTGGTTTCGCCATAGGTGCCATTTTAAGTCAGGGACAAATAGGAAAGGATTTACCAATTGCCTATGCCTCTCGAACCTTAAATGAAGCCGAAAGGAACTATTCTACGATAGAAAAGGAATCTTTAGCTATAGTATACGCTGTACAACATTTCCGACCTTATTTGTATGGACGAAAATTTACTCTCGTGACTGACCATCGACCATTAATCTGGATGCATAGTGTAAAGGATCCGACTTCGCGACTTATTAGATGGAGACTGAAATTAGCCGAGTATGAATACGAAATTATACATAAAGCAGGAAAAACTAACGTAAATGCCGACGTGCTTTCAAGAAACCCTGTATCCGAAGGACACGCGTACCCCGTAACAACTCGCAGTAAGACGCAGAAAGAAAAACGCCCCTCACCTTATCAAACTACTGATAGACCGCGAGACGAGACTGATCCACCCTTACCTGAACGAGGAACGAGGGAAGAACCCATCCGGACTAGAAGTCGCACGCGTCGGGAAGATTTCGTACATGCCGAACCTATTAACCCGCAAAGGTCATCGAACCCCGAGGAACCCGAACCGGAAATAAATGATGAACACGTAACAGTGCGGAAACGGGGACGACCACGGAAGGTCATTCAAGAATCAGAAAACCCTCGTGCGAGAACTCCAGAACTACCGATAACTGAGAGAAGAGAACCGATTATGACGCGGAGCCGCGCGCAAAAGGAAGATCGTTACACGCCGTATTCACTAACCGACCGACAACAAGAAGAATTTTTTACGCCTTTAAATACTAACGAGACACAAAGTCAATTACCCGCTGTAACAGGTACCAGAACTAAAGAAATAGCTAAACCATTTGAAATCGATGGTCCTACATCGGCAATAGAAAAAACTCCCGAAATAAAACGCGCCGCGCCGTTAGAATCACAAAAAGAAGAACAATTAGGTGATGAAAGCATAATTAGCTCAGAAAATTCAGTAATTAAAGCAGAAATACACCGCGAAAAAACCCCTGAACCGGTAATTACACCAAGGGTCGAAGCACCACCAACCGATAAAAGCCGCGAAACACGCGAGACGCGAGAAACACCGAGATTTCCGTTAGAGTTATTGCATTTGGTCGATAGATTAGTTTTCGATAGAGGTAAAGACCAGGACGAAATGGATGACGACTTAAATAGTGATAGCGGGTCAGAAACCGAAGCTGATAGCAATAGCGACAGTAGCAGCGATAGCGATGAGGGCGATAACGATACTATAGTCGAGGAAAACGAAAATATTACTGACATTCCGCGGATAGAAACGCGAACATGTAAAGATAATTTAATAAATAATAGGAATTGGTTAGATATGCGCAAAGATAATTACTTATATTTCCTAACGCGAGATGGGCACCCGTGCGATGAAGGTTCACAACAGATTGCGAAATATAAAACGCTACCGAATTTCCGCAGTCAAGAATCTAGATTCCTGCGAGTATACAAAGACGCTGATAAATATCATATAGCATTAACGTGTAAAGAAACTGAAGGGGATAAACTGACCATGAGCAATTTAGATGACGCTTTGAAGGAACTCCGCGAAGAAATTAAAAAGGAAAATTTAGAAACCATAAGCATCGCAAAAAGCGAAAAAATCGACGATTTCAGCTGGAAAACGATCATCTCTAAATTACGCACATCGTTAACCGGACTTCCTTGTAAAATAATAATTTGCCACGATCTAGTACAGGTACCCGAAAGGGACATCGTAAAAGTATCATCGAAGAGGCTCATTCGTCCGCACTAGGGGTCACAAGGGCGTGACCCAAACCAAACATAAGTCAAAACAAATAGCTTGGGAAAATTTAATAGCATCCAAAATAAATCTAAAGAGTATTACAAAAATCGTATCGCGTAACTTTCAAACAGGTGATCGAGTTTTCCTCCTCAAAAAACCTGTAAAAGGAAAATTCGGTGACCGCTATACGGGACCCGTATAGTGCATCCTAACAAACTAAAACATTCTAATTTATAAAACATACTAACAAATTACGACATTCTAATTTATAGTATAAATTAACAAATTAAAATAGTAAATTTATTTTAAATCATTTTTGTAAACCGCGTGCGCACTTCAATCTAAGACTGCAGCATCAAGGCCGGAATCATCTTTATTCTATTTTTGGGTATACATATTGACAAGGGTTAATAGTATATGACTACGGATCGCCCCACTCCAATATAACAACCATCTCGTTATTAGATGTCGGAGAATGTAACCTCCCGGAATATAAACCTGTCGTCAACAAAGTCTACATCCATTTACTTCAGCATTCGAGATACGGCAACATCAAGGCAACCCAATGCGAAATAACAATTAATGCACAGCCTATTGTAGAATGCAATCACACGTGTCCGTTGTAAACAATGGGCACGCTAAAAACGAGAAATCTCCAAGAAGGTTCCCGGTGGAAGGACCGGCAGTATCAAACACGGTGGCTCGAGGGAACGTCGAACAAAGGGGTCTAACCCAAAGAATGGGCCTCGCCGATTTCCTAGGCAAGGCTATCATCCATCAAATGGTCAGGGATACCTGGCAGAAATTCTGGAACACCTTCACCATATTCGAAACAATACATGCGCCGATATTACAAGAGGAGGCCAACCCCGGTGAAACTCCGCGGGAAAGCCTTCCACAAGCGCCGTATATGAAAGCTTACCAATGAAAACCTCCAACAACCCTATATACCACAAAATTTTAACAAGCCTCAACTCATACAGAGCACGATATTTTTCAGAAAATGGCAATTTTGGAAGAATCGTTTTGCCTAGGATTCATGGACGAGGTCGAGTACATATGGAGTACGAGTTGGAACGAGGGGCTCCTGTGCCCGGACTGCTACCCCCGGTGGGGGAACGAATATAAACACCTTGGGATCTACCGGCGGTACGACACCTGGCACGGAATGTGCCAAGCAGAGGATTGGTCGATAGATAAAGCGGCCTGCCGATGTTGTTTTCGGATTTTGCTGTGGCGAAAGAAGATTGCGGCGGACTGCCATGAGTGCCGCCAACATTATCATAAGCATTATCCTGCCCTCCTAGACCGTAAATGGGTCCCGATTAGATCACAAAGCCGTGGGGAGTCTAGAATCCGTTATAGTCGTAATCATGAGCCCAAATAAGTAAAAATCATTATACTCATATAAATATATGTATTCTTGAATGTACTTCTTTTTTCGAATCTTTTATTTAATTAGTTTCCGTAATAGTAGTAGTTTTGTCCTTAGTTTAAATTACTCTGATTACGTTGAACGTAAAGGCTCACCTTGTACGTTCAAGCTAAGGGGGGAGGTGTTATGTCCGCCAATTACCTGAGGAATATTTAGAATCTCAATTTAATAAAGTAAAAGTCTGCACGACAGACGGGTAAAAACCTCAGGTCATTGACTGTCATAAATCTCGTAAAGAGTACGAGACATAGGCGTTGGAATTTTCCGTGTGGCGTCGAATAATGCATCGACGTCCCACGGAAGAAGAAGAAATAAACCATGCGCCTACCCGTAAAATCGGACACCACCGAAGTCTAGTTTTTCTAATATATACAAACTCTCGAACGCACATCGCCTAAGTCACGTACGCAACCCTCGAACAAAGGCGCCATACAAGGCACGCGGTACAGTCCGTTATAGAAAATTAAGAGAATGCATTTCGTAAATAATAATGTTGGTACTTTTCTTCCTTATAGATGGTTAAATAATGTTTAAACAAATGAATATTATCATGTTGATTATTGAAGTAATATAAAATTCCACATAATAAAATATATCATTAAATAAGGAAGGAATAAACAACACGGATAAATAAATAACGTTAATAATAAGATTAAATCTAAGGTGAAGGTATAGATGCATGAAGAAGTAAAATGTAGTATGCATGTAATAGAAAACTGAGAGTGAGTAGTAGGCAACTATTATTATTCAACACTTTAAATAATAATTAAACAATAAGAATAAAAGCATGAGAGTGTATGTGTGATTTAGTGTAGTATGAGTGAGAAAATGTAATGTTGCATGAACGCATGTAAATGTTAATTAATTAATTAAGCAAGTTAATTGCTAAGAAAATTAATAAGTAAGACGCGATCAAAGAGACAAGGGAGGGGACTTGGGAGCACGCTTACGCCTACGCTGGGCTGCGAATGCACCAACTCCCACTCCTGCCTAGATCATAAGGAAAACCTAGTCCCCACTATGCACCCCCGAAGTTCAAAGACCTATGGCCAATGAAGGGCCTAAATTCGGAAATTAGGAGGGGTTTTAGTGGATGGCTAGTTTTTAAAAGCGATGGCCGAGCGCGGCTCGCTACCATTCGTATTCAAGAAGTTCTCTTAAACATTTTAATTTCGTTCAAACTAAGTTCATTTCGTTTTTCTCTAAAATCACATTAAGAGCCTAACTAGTCGAAGACTTGACCAGATCTTCCTTAAACGAATCATTTAAGAAATTGTAAGTTGGTTTTTCACTATTTACTAATTAAATTCATGTGTAAATTGTTGTTGTTCATCATAAACTTTTTGTTTTCCTTTTTCTCCTCTAACCTTTTCTTTGAATAATAATAAGGAGCGCGCATTCATCTGCGTTCTCTTTTTCCTATACCTAATTAAGTATATACATTCCCTTGACCTCCCCCAATAATAATTGTAATCAGTTTCATTGAGTTTTTGATGCGCGCATTCATCTGCGTTCATCCCATTGAGCGCGCAGTAAGTTTGCGTTCTCTCTGGAATTTAGATTTGTCTCTCTCTTTCTGCGATATTTTATTCCTTCACGAGCGCGCTGTCAATCTGTCGTTCTTGTGAGGATAAATTAACTAACAGAAAGAAAGGGTGTAATTTGAGGTTTATCTGTAAATGGGAAGGTCAAGGCGATCTGGGAAAAGGGTCTCATTTAAGTGAAATTACTATTTCAAAAACCGTGGCCTGTACAAAATATTCTCCCTATTTAACTTCTCTCTTTTTCCCTCTCACGACACTCTTTTCCTCATCCCAGGGTTGCGTCGCGTAGACGCTACAACCCCAAAAGAGGTAAAATATCTTTGTCTTTCCTTTCTTTACCATTTTATTCATTTATTAATATAATTATTGTTATTGTTCCCCGGGACGTAACACCCGTTCATACTATTTTAATATGTTTGTACTTATTTAATCCTTATTGAATGTAAAATAATTGTTCGGGTGGGTTATTTATTCCGCCAAGTATTTGTCGCGGAACCCACAACAAGCGCCGCGCCGTCTACAGCAGCTGATTTATTTATTCCGTGACAAATACTTGGCGGAATAAATAACCCGCCGCAACAATTATTTTAGATTTAATGAGGGTTAAATAATGTAGGAAATGAAATACGCGGTAGCGACGACAATTCGATGAATTCGTCGGTCTTCCGCCGAAGTCCGATTTTACTAAGAAGTCGAGCGGCGACGGCGGCGCGAGGAGTCTTACCGCGAAAATGAAAAGACGAGCGGCCCTCGCGACAAAGGGCCACGCGCTAGCCACGCGCTAGAGAGATTCATTCGTTCTTCGAGCATAGCGTGGAAAGGACTGTGTGTCCAGCGACGAGAGCGAACGGACTGAGTGTCCATTTATACTTCAACTTTCTATTTTAATAAACTATACATATTTATCTTCCTTATTTTGATATTAATATCTCGATCCTCGCCCAAAGATCCTACAAACTTGGGGGCTCGTCCGGGATCTGAGCGATATCGAGCTATTCAAAGTAAAAATTCTGAGTGAAAATTTTAAGTGAAATACTGAGTGTTCGTGAAAGTCGTGCTGAGTGCAAAAATTAATCGACATGGAACATAAGGATCGAGTTGATGTAGACAGCCTCACTGTGGATGAGCTTAAAGCTGAATTGAAGAAGCTGTCGTTACAGATCAGTGGTAGCAAAGCTGTGCTACGTGAACGGTTGAGAGCCGCTATACAGAAGAAAACTTCTAACGGACGAAATCACGAAGGCGCCGGAGGTTCCGATGAGGCAGACGCTAAAGACAAGGAAGACGACGGTGACGAAGCGTGTAAAGACGGAGCGTCCGAAGATGAAGTGTCCGAAGACGAAAATTGCGAAGACGAAGTTTCCGAGGAAGATGCGGAAGAAGGGGCGCCAAGAAGGGAGACGCCGACGGTAATTCGCCAACCGCTCACCTTTAAAGATGTAGAAGATTCGTTACAAACGTTTAAGGGTGATGGTAAGCAGCATATCCGAAAGTGGCTGGACGAATTTGAAGAGACGAGTGAAATCTGCTTGTGGACGGATTCGCAGAAAGTGATATACGCGAAGAAACTATTGAAGGGATCGGCAAAGCTCTTTGTGTCGTTCGAAAAGTGTGGTAATACGTGGAATCGTTTGAAGAAGTCACTATTGAAAGAATTTGGTAAGATTATTACCACTAAGCAAGTGCATAAAGAACTAGCTTCCACTAAGAAGAAGGCTGACGAATCTTATCATGAATATGTCTATCGAATGCTGGAGATAGCGAGTCATGCCGAGATCGAGATTGAATCGAAGATTCAATATATTATTGACGGGATTCAAGATGATCCTGTTAACAAGACAATTCTGTACGGGGCACGTAACGTCAAGGAACTGAGGATTAAGCTGATGCAGTACGAGACGATGAAAAACAGCGTTAATTCGAAGCCGAAAGGTCCAGTCCAAGGAGTGAAGAAGGAGCCGGCGAAAGGAGCATCGCAGCAACCGGAGACGAAGGAGCTGGAAAGAAGGAGGCGTTGCTACAATTGCGGTGCCAGAAATCATCTGAGTGCGGAGTGTCCTCTCAAGGAGAAAGGAGTGAGATGCTACAAATGCGATAAATTTGGACACGTGGCTGCTAAATGTACTACTACGAGCGCTGACAAGCAAGTAAACGAATGCGTTGCAATAGTTAAGCGAGACTGTAAGGTTTACAAAGCGGTGGACATAAAAGGTAAGAGAATAATTGCACTTCTCGATACTGGCAGCGATCTTCATTTAATGAGAGTAGAACAGTATATTAGAATAAACTCGCCGCCTTTGAGTGGGTCAGAAATTACGTGTAAAAGTTTAGGATCGGAAAGCGTGCGTACGCTTGGAAGCTTCGACGCGGATGTAAAAATCGATAATGATGAGTTCAAGCTAACTATACACGTAGTACCGGATTCATGTTTAAATTATAATTTACTGTTAGGTTCTGATTTATTAAGATTTGCAAATATTAGTTTAGATGGAACAGACGTTGCGATATCGAGACGCGTAAATAACCAGCTATAGGGGGGCTGGGGCCCCCGAACGAAACAGCCTTGCTGTTTCGTATTAGGCACGACCGCGGTAATGATTCGTACAGGAAGTCGGCTCGCTGCGCTCGCCTATCCCTGTTCTTATGAGAGTACAGGATAGCTGATTGCGGCCGTTTGACTATCGCTATCTGGCCGTCGGGATAATTTTTTTAAAAATACCGATTACATTAAAACTCGTTTCTGGTCATAAAAAAAAAAAATGTTTTTTCGTTCTGGTTGTATTGCTTCCCTGAAAAATTTTGAAAAAAATTACGTTATTAGTTATCACTATTTTACATACTTTTGCAAAGTTTGAATTGTTTGCCTATTATAGAGAATTTTTTATGAATTTTTTAATGTTTAAAATGACCGCCATTTTGAAACCGGAAGTTGAATCAATTCGAAATTGTTAGTGGATCTATGTTTGGAAGAACTGGATTTTTCGTATAAATTTCAGCCTTATCCGTTCAGCCGTTTAGGCGCTAGAGTAGATACAAATTTTTACTAGTCCGCCATTTTGTACTGTTTCGCTGAAAAATTTTGAAAAAATTTATGTTATTAGTTGTCACTACCTTACATATTTGTGCAAAGTTTTAATTGTTTTGCTCTTATAACATAATTTTTATGAATTTTTTAATTTTTAAAATGCCCGCCATTTTGAAACCGGAAATCGGATCGAATCGAAATTGTTAGTGGATCCTCGTCGGGTGTAACTGGATTTTCCGTGTAAATTTTATTTCGATCCGTTCAGCCGTTTAGACGCTAGAGTGGATACACACATACACACACACACACACACACACACACACATACACACACACACACACACACACACACACACACACACACACACACACACACACATACATACATTTAGATCTTGTTATGAAACGTAAAGATCCAAAAGGATTTTTGGATATCTCGAATAGTTTCGGAGATAATCGTCCGTTACACTTTTTGCTCGATCGAGAGCATAAGGAACTCCCTGCGGTCGTGCCTAAAAACGAGACGGTGACGACGCGTGATTCGACGGACGCGGACGTCCCAGAAATCTTTTGTATCGACACGTTCGAGCCGTCGGCGGGCGATAAGAATTCACAGCGATCTTGCGTAGACGTTAGTATAACGGGTGATCCCGATGTAAAGCGTGAATTACTTGAAATAGTAGATTCTTACGAACCGCGGCAGAGTAAGCAAGTTAGCGTCAAAATGCAGATAATTTTGAAAGATGAGAGTCCTGTTTATCAGCATCCGCGTAGGCTCGCACCTTTAGAGAAACGCCAGGTGAATGAGCAGATTGAGAAATGGATTCGTGACGGAATTGCGAGGCCTAGCACATCGGAATACGCGAGTCCAATAGTTCTTGTGAAGAAAAAAGACGGAGGAATACGACTTTGCGTTGACTATAGGAAGCTTAATAAAAAAATTTTGAAGGATCGGTATCCTCTTCCATTAATAGAAGATCAGCTAGATCGTTTACAAGGTGCGTCGTTATTTAGCGTTCTAGATCTAAAAGATGGTTTCTTTCATGTTCCCATGGACGCGGACAGTTGCAAATACACCGCGTTTATAGTACCAGACGGGCATTATGAATTTTTGAAAGCGCCGTTCGGGTTATGTAATTCACCTGCAATATTTCAGAAATTTATTAATACGGTGTTTCGAGAGCTAGTCGCAAAAGGCATCGTTTTAACGTACTTAGACGACCTTGTAGTTCCCTCACGTACCGAAAAAGAAGGGGTAGATAATTTGCGTGTAGTGTTAGCGACCGCGAGTGAGCACGGTTTAAAGCTGAATTGGAATAAATGTCGATTTCTTCAGCGACGGATAGAGTATCTCAGGTATATAATTGAAAACGGGTCGATAAGGCCGTCGGAGCATAAAACGGCCGCTGTAGAGAAATTTCCGATTCCGTCTAATACTAAGCATATTCAAAGTTTTTTGGGCCTTACCGGGTATTTTAGAAAGTTTATACCGCGTTACGCTTTAATCGCACGACCTCTTTCAAATTTGCTTAAAGATAATGTTAAATTTTGTTTCGGTGAAGAGCAGTTGCGTGCGTTGGAAGATTTAAAAGATGCGTTGCGTCGAGAGCCGGTATTGAAACTTTATCGCACAGGCGCCGAAACGGAACTTCACACCGACGCTTCGAGTCGAGGTTTAGGTGCGATACTAATGCAAAAAGATTCTGACGATCAGCTGTTCCATCCCGTATATTACGCGAGTTGGAAGACGACCGAAGCTGAGTCAAAGTATACAAGTTATGAGTTAGAAGTATTAGCTATAGTTAAATCGTTAAGTAAATTTAGAATTTATCTCTTAGGAATACCGTTTAAGATAATAACAGATTGTAGAGCGTTTTCGCTTACTATGGGTAAGAAAGATTTATGTGTCCGTGTTGCGAGATGGGCTCTTTTGCTTCAGGAATTTGATTGTGTGGTAGAACATCGGTCAGGACAATCGATGCGTCACGTAGACGCCCTCAGTCGAAATCCGCCGGAGATAATGTTGATAGAAGAAGATAAAACGGGTCTTTTAGTTCGTTTTTCTAATGCGCAACGAGAAGATGATAGGTTAAAACCGATTTTTGAGTTGATTCGGCATAATTTGTGCGACGATTATGTTTTACAACGCGATATTTTATATAAGAAAAGCAAAGACGAATTACTTTTAGTAGTCCCTAAAGCAATGCAACGCGATATCGTTAAACAAGCTCATGAGGTTGGACATTTTTCGGTCAAAAAAGTAGAACAAGTGTTAAAGAGAGAGTATTGGTTCGAAAACATGAGACATACAATTGAAAAGGTGGTACGCAATTGTATTCCTTGCGTTCTTGCAGAGCGAAAAACCGGAAAACAAGAAGGTTTGTTACAAACAATTTCGAAAGGTGATACACCGCTCGAAGTGTACCACGTGGATCATTTAGGTCCGATTCCAAGTACTAGAAAAAGCTATGCGCATATATTTGTAGTTGTCGATTCGTTTACAAAGTTTGTTTGGTTGTATCCGACACGGTCTACGACCGCCGAAGAAGTAATTGCGCGTTTGACGAAGCAAGCGGCTATCTTTGGTAATCCGAGACGAATAATTTCCGACCGGGGTACCGCCTTTACCGCTAAGGCGTTCGAAGATTATTGTGATGGCGAAAATGTTAAACATACGCTAATTACTACGGGAGTACCACGCGGAAACGGGCAGGTAGAAAGAATAAATAGAATCATCATTCCCATGTTGACTAAGCTTGCTGCGCCGAGTCCTGCGACGTGGCATAAGTATGTAGATCGAGTTCAGCAGTGTATAAATTCCACACCGACGCGAAGTACTGGATTGTCACCCTTTGAGTTACTAGTAGGAAAAACAATGCGTTTACGAGATGATATAGAACTAAGAAAAATGATTGAAGACGAGATTATAAATACTGTACGGGATGAAAGACAAGCGTTGAGAGACCAAGGTAGAGAAGCGATAGAAAAAATTCAGCGTGAAAACCGTCGTACTTATAATAAGAAAAGGGTAAAAGCGAACAATTATAAGCCAGGCGATTTGGTCGCGATAAAACGTACGCAAATTGCGCCGGGAAGTAAGTTTTCCTCTAAGTATTTAGGACCTTATCAAGTGTCCGACAAATTATGTACGGATCGTTATGCGGTGGTAAAAGTAGGAGAACATGAAGGACCCCAGTCCACGACAGCGTCGGCGGATCACCTCAAACGTTGGTTACCGAGTATTGACGATAGCGATTCCGACGATGAATTACGTGGAAATAACGAAAGTAGTTTGAAAGAACATCGGAGTCCGATGTTTTCGCAGAATGGCCGAGATGTAGGAAATGAAATACGCGGTAGCGACGACAATTCGATGAATTCGTCGGTCTTCCGCCGAAGTCCGATTTTACTAAGAAGTCGAGCGGCGACGGCGGCGCGAGGAGTCTTACCGCGAAAATGAAAAGACGAGCGGCCCTCGCGACAAAGGGCCACGCGCTAGCCACGCGCTAGAGAGATTCATTCGTTCTTCGAGCATAGCGTGGAAAGGACTGTGTGTCCAGCGACGAGAGCGAACGGACTGAGTGTCCATTTATACTTCAACTTTCTATTTTAATAAACTATACATATTTATCTTCTTAATTTTGATATTAATATCTCGATCCTCGCCCAAAGATCCTACAATAAGTACAAAGATATGAAAAAAGGATGGATGGGAGAATAAATAATAATAACAAAATGATAAAAACTCCTTACTTTTCAAGTCGCGCTATTAATATGCATTATTTTATTGTCGGCTGTCGTTTTATTATTACAATGAATCTGTTAAACATCGATAAACAATTTCGAAGAATGAATCTATCACTATCAATACATTATTTTAATTAATCTGTGTCACTATTTATCCGAAAGACGCCTTTTTTTCACATGTATGTATGTTACGTGCCCCTTCTAATTAGCCGGCTGGCGGGTTTCGAAGGCTAACGGGTTAGCGGGTTTAAGGGGCTGGCGGGTGCTGGACGGCTACTCGGGGACTGCACTTCCACTCGGGGGTCTAGACTTTGGCGGGCTAGTTACTATACGACAGAAGCAATAAACACGGTTGGCAGCTTTGCGTTCGTTAGTGCTGCCCTCCAGTTGAGGATTTTCCACAATGCGCATGCGTAAACGGCGGGGGACTACGTTAAGTTGCCAAGGTGGTGGGGGTAAGGAGTGTCCACACCCTGGCTGATACTTCGACGATCGCGCACATGTTCGACTTTAGCGTGCGATTGGTCGAAACGGTCAACTCACTGAGCGCCAATGAGGCAAGCAATTTACAAAAAATTTAATTTTTAAAAATTAACTACCTGTTCCCCTTAAACTAAATTATACGAAAATTGTAAAAATTCACTCAGTGTTGAGAGGGTTTTCATATAAATGTCGATATCGATGTTATCCATACTTTTCGTTTCATAAGTATCTATATCGATAATATTCGTACTTTTCATTCCAGACATCATGTGTATCGATATTTAGTAAATTAATATGTTTGACATCTCATAGGTGGAACATACGTAAATAAAAACATACATACATACATTCATACATAGAGTGCTAAACTCATAACTCTACCTTTTGGCTTTCCCGGAGTCGGGTAAAAAATGGTCTGCCATATAAGATCTAATAGCACTACTTTATACGTATAAAAAATCCTGTGCAGATTAGTTTATCAGATTCCGAGAAAAGGGAACATTTATATGAAAAAACTTGATTTTTCAGGAGAGGCCAAAAACTTTGCGATTTATGTTTCCCGGTCGTAATGACGTTTCGGATCGATTTTTCTCATTCAAATCGGTAAATAAACTGCCTCCTTTCCCTTCAGAGTGCGGGGAGAATTTTTTAAGCCAATGGGGCAGGCAATTGACAAAAAATTTAATTTTTTTAAATTTTTAACTACCAATCTCCTTAAACTAAATTATACGAAAATTGGACTAGTTCACTCAGTGTGGACAGGATTTACATATAAAGATCGATATCGATGATATTCATACTTTTCGTTTCATAAATAACGATATCGATAATATCCGTACTTTTCATTCCAGACATCATGTATATCGATAATTTGTAAATGAATACGTATCAATACCAAACCGATCGAGAACTAATTTTTTTTTAAACTTATTAAAAATGTAATGGCGTTTGAAAAAAATTTATAGAGCTAGCTAATCGACTTTTTATTATTCATTTAACATATAATTTATGTAAACTCTTATTTTTTCATTTTATTATTAATTTAGCATGCAAATTCATAGCATGTATGTATGTACGAGTCTTGAATAGAAAATGCTCTAGTATGTCTTTTATTATAATTTTCCCTATAAAAAATCGAAATCAATCTACAGAGATTGGTAATCCTGGTGTTTTTCTGCGTCACTCGTTTTGAACGGCATTGTCTTCTAAAGCGTGCCTTTTGTGGCATAACGCACTTAGACGTCGTGGTGAATAGTCAGTTTTTATTGAAAAATTTCTGCAAGCAGTAAACGGTAAGTTTTTCAAGTTTTTCTTTTAAAAGTAGGATATATATTGTGACGTGGTATTTTGGATACCCGTCACAAAAGAGAATCCTCTCCCCTTCGCCGCGAATTAGAGATTGGAACGACGCGGACAGAGTCGCCGGGTGGACCGCGGAAAAAATGTAACGCGAGTCGGAGGGCCTCGAGGCTGGTTCTGAGTTAAAATAACGAATAAATAGTAAAGTTAGACCCTCTTTCATGACCGCCACGCCGGAGAGGGGAATGACGAGGCCGGAGAGAGCAACGGCGGCCGACGTAGCGGCGGCAGAACGAGAGAGAGAGAGAGCGAACCGTCGAAGGACTAAAATAAAGAGAGCGAGAGAGAGGACACGCACGGCGAAGACGAGCGAGGCAGGAATACGATCGGCGAAGGAAACGGCCGAAATTCCACGGCAACGAGGACCACCCGACAGCGAATGATCGGAGCCTCCCTTCGCTCTAAGACGGATCGAGATGACCGCCGGAATGGTCATCGGTGGCGGTCATCCGGCTGAATAATTAAAAGAAGAATTCTTGGCGAAGTCGCGTAAAGCGGCCATGCGTGCGCGCGTCGCTTAGCGAGGCGTTAGAGCGAGGGAGATAGCGAGTAGGCGCTCGGCTATCTTCGGGTGGGCTCGGGGAATTTCGGTAAGCCGGCTCGTAAGGAACCGCGTGCGTGATCCCGGAAAAATTACTCTGTTCGCGACGTTAATCAAGTCAAGAGGTAATTAGAGCGTTCCATAAGTGAATCCTTTGTCACGCATTAAGTTCCTTCCGGGTGGCGGATCGGAGAAGTGAGGTCAATTCCGGGGTTTATTCGGAGTTTCGAGTCTTTTGTAACCGAGTTATCGGGGTTTAGTTGGAATTATTATTTAAATTAATTAGTTAACGACCATAGAAGCATCCTTCGATTTTCTCGTAGCTCCCTTTGTTCGCGAAGAGCGGAACCAGCCTCGATCGCCGACCGGGTGCGCGGTTTATCGTACAGATTATTCTATTTCTGGATTGTAAAATTAATTAAGTATTTATTGATTGTTGAAATTAACTAGTTGGAACATTAAAATATTGTAAGTCCTCGGTAGAAGCATCGAGAAACGAGGCGACCACGTGCCGGCTAGAACCGTAGCCGGCGGTTAATTCGTCCGGACGTCCCGGTAAACAAAACGAACAAAGAGATCCCGGTTTTGGTTCGGTATTCAATAGAGAACGGAAAATTTCGAATTATAATCAACAAAGTTTGAATAAATTCTTTTATTGTTCTAAAGCGAAGTATACTCCGAAGGGACTTGAAAAATCATTTCTTCTTTCCCCCCTCAACCCACTACTCCCTACGGCCGCGTGAGCGGTAATTCGTGAGCCCTTACTGTGGAGAGGATTCTCACAGTTTATAAATAAATTAATTTGTTTAAAGCGGTTATTTCGCGGGGAGTGCGTCCGGCAGGGCAATATACAGGGTGTCTGGTTCCAGGTGACTAAGCGGCCACATACATGTGCACAAGTATCGACTTGAATCGAAAAGTCTAATAAACTTTTTCGAAATTCGGCTTAGTTTTCGAGTTATTAATTAATAGAAATCAGCGAAAGAAGGCGGGACGAAGGCGGTCTACTCAAGCTCGTAACTAGGTGAGTGACGAAACAGGAGGAGGAGCAATCCACAATAACCAACAACGATAATCGGAACGTTACGCTTCAACACGTGTTTACTTTTATCCCTTATCTCTCTTTCTCTCGCTCTCTCTCTCTACGACACTCCCAAACGTTGGAAGTTCGCGCGGACTTTTTCTCTCACTCTCTTTCTCTTCCTCTTACTCGCTCACTCTTTCTACAACATTCCCTACCGCTGGAGGCTCGCGCTGTCTCTTTTTCTCTTACTCGCTCACTCTTTCTACGACACTACCTTACGCTGGAGGGTCGCGCTGACGATCTTTTTCTCTCTCTCTCTCTCTCTTTCTCTCTGTCTTTTTTATTATTTACCGTGTCATTTGCTATAAATGCTAAATGTTGGAAATGCTAAATATGAATAAAGGATATGCTATTAGTTCCACACCACCTTGCGGTCAATAGCTGGGCGCATTTTTTTTAAAGTGACAATTTAAGAGACAATTTTAAGATGTGTACAACGGTTGAGGGAGACGGGCAATCTTATGCCAAATCGCGCGAATGTAAATATGCCACGGCGAATAGGTTTAAGGGAAGAAGAGAGCATAATGGATGCTTTCGAGCGTAATCCTGGTAACAGCATTCGACATGCTTCTCGAGTAAGTTCATGTTATTATCGATAAAAACATTCAGTCATTTGAAAATATTTGTTATTTCTAATATTTAAAAAAATTAAGATAAAATGTTAAAATTTTATAATCAAAGATGCTTGGTGCCACACGATACACAGTCCACAACGTACTGCAGGTAAATGGTATGCACCCTTACCATTATCAGCGTGTGCATCAAATATTACCGAGAGACGAAGAACCACGCGTGATTTTTAGTGAAGGTATTTACATTACCTTTAGCTAAATGCTTGATTACAGTATTTTTCAAAAATATTAACAATCAACGAAATATTCTACAGGCTTTCTGGCACAGTGGAGACGTGACCAATCTTTTCCAGGAAAGATATTATGGACGGATGAGTCCACATTTACACCGAACGGTGTATTTAATTCGCACAATTTTCTCCATTGGGCGGACCAGAATCCTCACGCCATACGAGAGGGTGCGTTCCAGTATAGGTGGTCGCATAATGTATGGGCAGGTATCATAGATGATACAATTGTAAGCAATCGATTTACTTTAAATTGGTAAATTAAGGAATTTTTTTTTCGAGGCTTTAAATAATCTGTCTGTTATTTTGAAATTTTTTAGATCGGTCCATTTTTCCTACCGGCGCGACTTAATGGCGATAATTATTTAAGATTTTTGCAAGACGATCTGCCATTATTATTGGAAAATGTACCTCTGCGGAAACGGGCGACGATGATCTTCCAGCACGACGGGGCACCCGCGCACTTCACAAGGCGCGTTCGAGATCACCTTGACGAGACGTTCCCTGAAAAATGGATTGGTCGTGGTGGTACCATCCACTGGCCGGCAAAATCGCCTGACCTAAATGTTTTGGATTTTTTTCTATGGGGCCATATAAAAAACTTAGTCGAACGACACCGTCATAGAACGGCGGAAGCAGTTCGAGATGCTATTTCCGAAGCGTTTAATACGATCACGCCGGAAGTAGTATCAAGGGCTACGAAAAACGTTGTGCAAAGAGCCAGTCTGTGCATAGGACACCGAGGCCGACATTTTGAACATTCGCTGCATTAATTTATGAGAGTGGATTAGACCTATTGGGGATACCACTTTAAAAAAAATGCGCCCAGCTATTGACCGCAAGGTGGTGTGGAACTAATAGCATATCCTTTATTCATATTTAGCATTTCCAACATTTAGCATTTATAGCAAATGACACGGTAAATAATAAAAAAGACAGAGAGAAAGAGAGAGAGAGAGAGAGAAAAAGATCGTCAGCGCGACCCTCCAGCGTAAGGTAGTGTCGTAGAAAGAGTGAGCGAGTAAGAGAAAAAGAGACAGCGCGAGCCTCCAGCGGTAGGGAATGTTGTAGAAAGAGTGAGCGAGTAAGAGGAAGAGAAAGAGAGTGAGAGAAAAAGTCCGCGCGAACTTCCAACGTTTGGGAGTGTCGTAGAGAGAGAGAGCGAGAGAAAGAGAGATAAGGGATAAAAGTAAACACGTGTTGAAGCGTTACGTTCCGATTATCGTTGTTGGTTATTGTGGATTGCTCCTCCTCCTGTTTCGTCACTCACCTAGTTACGAGCTTGAGTAGACCGCCTTCGTCCCGCCTTCTTTCGCTGATTTCTATTAATTAATAACTCGAAAACTAAGCCGAATTTCGAAAAAGTTTATTAGACTTTTCGATTCAAGTCGATACTTGTGCACATGTATGTGGCCGCTTAGTCACCTGGAACCAGACACCCTGTATAGTAGACTCTCAGCTAATGACGTTAATGTATATCGTGTTGTATGAATTCGCGTTGTAAGAAATAATTAAAATCAGAAGAGACCGGTCAACTAAAATAAATTTTACCGCAATATGTGTAGAATTCCTGAGTTTGTTTATGCGCGTTGTAGAAATAATTGCGTTATTAATTTAGTTAATGTTTATTTGCGTTATTAATCTTAAATTCGGGCTGTAGAAACTCGTGTCATAGGTAGGAGAGTCTACTGTGTAACAAAGCTTAAAGACAGAGAACGTTCACGGAACAAAAGAGTGAAAAAATCACAAAGCGAATTTCGCTTTGTGCACTTTTAAAAATTTCTTAAGGCGCGATAGAAACATTCTTTGTGAAAAATCAG
Organism: Ancistrocerus nigricornis; assembly: GCA_916049575.1. Taxonomy (NCBI): domain Eukaryota; kingdom Metazoa; phylum Arthropoda; class Insecta; order Hymenoptera; family Vespidae; genus Ancistrocerus; species Ancistrocerus nigricornis. Next base: position 17,623,577 of record OU696667.1, on the reverse strand, counting down.
ATATAACGAAGCTTAAAGACAAAGAACGTTCACGGAACAAACAAAAGAGTAGAAAAATCACAATACGAATTTCGCTTTCTGCACTTTTTGAAATTTCTTAACGCGCGTTATAAACATTCTTTGTGAAAAATCAGATAAAGAAATCTTTCAGTGTAACTTGATGTCGTTAACCGGAACACGTTATCATCGGCTTTTTCGCTCTGTGAACGTTTTCAGTGTATTCATTTATCGTATGCATGTAAACTGGATATATATATATACAGGGTGTATTCGACCATATAGTCAATCGGGATTCCACGTGTAGCCAGCAATAAATTGAGTCGAAATAAGTCATAAAAGTTAACATAAGCCAGGTTAGTTAACGAGTTATTAATTATTAAAGATAGGGTGAAAAAGCGGTAGGCGGCGAGCCGCGGCCATGCTATTCTGATGGCGAGACGCTAGAAGAAAGAGAGAAAGGACGGGAGAGAGAGAGAGTCCGCGTGAGTCGCCAACGTAAGGTAGCGCCGTGGAGGAAAGGAAGAGAGAGGAAGAACAAAAGAGGAAAGAAGAGCGCAAGTAAACAATTCGATGCTCGATCGTCTCGCCCGCCGCTCGCAATCAGATTAGCATGGCCGCGGCTCGCCGCCTACCGCTTTTTCGCCCTATCTTTAATAATTAATAACTCGTTAACTAACCTGGCTTATGTTAACTTTTATGACTTATTTCGACTCAATTTATTGCTGGCTACACGTGGAATCCCGATTGACTATATGGTCGAATACACCTTGTATATTATTTATGCATTTATTATTCCAGATGAGCAATCCTGAACAGAAGGATGGAGATTCGCAGAAAATGCAGTGTGGTAAATATTTCTTTCCTATTTATACTATCAGTTCCAACGTATTGAATCCTCCCCCCCCCCCCCCCCCCGTAACAGTACTAACGTATACGGTGCACAGCGGGCAATTTGAATGATCGAGGCGGGCAAAATTCTTTCGAATACAATTTATGATTTTTTTACATTTTTATATATATGTTTTTAGTTTGGAAGGTCAAATAAATGCTTATTAACAATAATAATAACAGAAATAATCATAATTATAATGATTACGACAAAATTATAGAAATCAGAGAAACGAGATTAAAGAAGAATAAGATAATAACAATATATTTTTGTTCAAAACAAGTATTTTTTGCATTAATATATTGATACGGTATAGCTGAATCGATGAATAAAATACAATAAACAATAAGTAAAACCACATAGCAATTATAATCGCACGAACGAAGGAATGCGCGAATAATCTAAAAAATAGAAGTAGAAAAGTAAACGCACCGCGAGATCGGCACGCGAGCACGAAAACATAGAAAAAACGTTGAAGAAAGACAAGGTAGGAAGATACGCGAAATAGATCGGAATTCGGCGAGATAGGAATTTGATGGCCAACGAGTTCAGGGCCAGCCGCGAGGACAATAACCGCAGGTAATAATTAAAAGAGGGGATCGTAATAGACAATAGAAATTCGATCGCGCGCAAGTAAGAGCGGTGGGGACAAGCATTTAAATAACAAGCCCACGCAAGGGAAGACAGTGCATTCCGAGTTTCTCTTAAAAGATCACAGTTCGTAAAAGTTATAATTTCGTGCATAATCGGCATTTTCAAAGTACGTAAACCGCTCTTCAAATCACGGGTTGAAAAAGTGCTTTCGCGAGTGTCGAGAAGCGGCGAAGCAGGGATCGACAACAAACGGAGGGTGAGCGGGGAAAGCCGATCACAGACACAGTGCTACGGCATACGAAGCTATACCATACACAACGTCGCCTAAAGTAAGGTGTATCACTTTATTTTTATTACCTTTGCGTACCATTAGGCATAAGCAGTATATTAAGAGTGTGTGTGAGAGAATCTGTGTGAACAAGAGTCTGTGTGAGCAAGCATCTGTGCGAGCAAGCGTCCGTGTGTGTGAAAGTAAGCATAGGTGCGTGCAAAGCAAGTCGAAGAGTGCGTGTGAGAGCGTCTGTGTGGGTAAACGAGGATCCGAGTATCGTCGAGCGAACATAGGTGTATGCGAACGTGTGTAGGCGTGTGACTGCGTGTATGAGTCAGACGAGACCGGCGAAGACGACGACGCGTAGAAAAAAGATAAACACGGCGCGATCAGCTGTTCAGGAGCTACGAGCGGGTTCCGAAGAATACGAAGCATTGAATAAACGCAATTTTACCTAATTTTCGCGCATATTATTTATTAATTTTCCCACTTTCCTCTGCCAGTCCCTAAAGGACCGAATCATTCGGTAAAGTAACGTTAGCGTTCGAAAAGGTAAGGAAGGCGAAACGTTACAATATGATACTAGAGGAGATATCTTTGTAATTATTATAAATTTCTGTGAAATACTTTGTTAAATAAGGTGTACAGCTTGATCATCGTTGTTTTCCGTAATAATTCTTTAATAACTTAAAAGAATACACATTCATGTACTAATCTTGCTCAAAAATTTCTTCCCCTAACCTGTCCCTACCGTTTTTATGTACATTTTCAGGTAGCTGGTTTTCAATATTTATTTTTTTATATATATTTAAAGTTTTGAAAGATAAAATAAACGCATAACAATAATAATAATAAGAGTAACAACTACGAAAAACACCATAATGAAAACCAGCTACCTCGAAATGTACATAAAAACGGTAGAGGCAGATTAGGGCTACAAATTTTGTTTTAAGATTAGTACATCAATGTATATTCCTTCAAGTTATTAAAGAATTATTACGGAAAACCACGTCAATCAAGCTGTACTCCTTAGTTAAGAAAGTATTTCACAGAAATTTATAATAAATACAAAGATATCTCCTCTAGTATCATATATTAATGCAATAAATACTTGTTTTGAACACAAATATATTGTTATTATCTTATTCTTCTCTAATCTCGTTTCTCTAATTTCTATAATTTTGTCATAATCATTATAATTATGATTATTTTTGTTATTATTATTATTAATATACATTTATTTTACCTTCCAAAAGTAAAAACATATATATATACAAATAAAAATAATGTAAAAAAATCATAAATTGTTCGAAAGAATTTTGCCCGCTTCGATCGTTCAAACTGCCCGCTGTGCGGCGTGGAAATAAGACGCGTCAAGAGACACATCTTATTCACATTCCGCTCAACGCTGCCAGAAGCGCGGATGTTTTATCCGTGAACGCGGTATAGTGTATTTAACCCTTTGCGGCATATACATGATGAAAATTATAGAGCGTTAAAGACGAATATTTCGAAAAATATCGATTATACGCAAAAATGTTTCAGATCGAAGTTGTTCAGTACCGAGGTGGACATCATGTGGTGCGACTTTTATTTTTCCCGGTGGACACTCGAAGGTGAGGTAAACTTCCATTTTCTAAATAGAATGATATGTTTTTTTATCAACCATCAAATAGTGCGTTTTAAAATGAGAAAGAATTGTTAAGTGCTTTGAAGTAATACGTCGTAATTTTGAACAGATACTAAAATAAAGTACAAATAAAGCTATCACACTTTTTCTGCATTTCACGGCAAGTTTGACTCTGAAGGACCTTGAGTCATAGGTCAGTGAACTCATTTTAAAACGCACTATTTTATGGTGGATAAAAAATCATACCATTCCATTTAAAAAAAGGAAGTTTACATTTTCCTCGCCTTGGAATGTCTAACGAGAAAAATAAAAGTTCGACCACATGATGTCCACCTCGGTACTGAACAACTTTCATCTGAAACATTTTTGCGTATAATTGACATTTTTGAAATCAACGGTTTTTCATAAAACTAGATTTACTGGGGTTTTCTGGGTCGCTGATTACGAATTTGAACTCAGATTTAAAAAATTCTAAATGACGGATCACTTGACGAAAATGTAAGAAATCGGGTTTCTAAAAAATATAGCCGTATTCTACGTGAAATTTGAAATAAAAAAGGTCTCCTGAGATTTTTTATAAAATTGCTTCTTTTTGCGTGGACGAATCTAAATTTTCGTATGTTAAAATCCATAATTTCTTTTATTGCATAAGATGATGGCCTACAAAAAGTCCTTTAATAGCTATTTCACTCTTAATTTTAGGGAGAATAGAGCTGTATTTTCCTTCTTAAAATTTTTAAATTGTCCTTGACTGCTACATCATCTTAGATTCGTAATTTTGAAAACACCTGTATCCCTATTTTAAAAAGGATATGTTTAAAAGTATATTTAATTAATAATTCTTTTTAAAGAAAAGCTGTAGAAGTATTTTTATATTTGAAATGATTTTTAATTATTTAATTTTTGCTATTACTTGCAGAAGATAATGATCAAAAAACGAATGCGGAATGGCGGGCCGAAATATCGGCCAGGGAGGCGTATTATGCGCAGGAGATGCGTCGGCAGCAGGAGCAGTGCCATCTGCTGCAACAGCAGCCACAGCAGCAACAGCAGCCACCGCAGCCACCGCAGCAACAGCAACAACAGCGGCCATTGCAGCAGCAGCAACAGCGACCACCGCTGCAACAGCAGCAACAGCGACCACCGCTGCAACAGCAGCAGCCACCGCAGGGGCAGCAACAGCCACCGCAGGGGCAGCAGCAGCAGCAAGGTGAGGCGGTATTTATTGTTTATAACATAAGTAATTATAGTAACACATGTATATATAATAAATGATGTAATCGGAATTTAACATTTTTTTCAGGATACCGTAGGCGATATAGGGCCGGCGCCTCTGTCCGGCGCTACTACGAGCGCCGGGAAAATGCACTACACGCCGCCGATTTTTTAAACCGACTTATGAGAGGGAGTAATAACGGCCCACATGAAAAAAAATAATAATTTCTTATTTTTAATTAGTTATAATTAGTTATTAGTTAGTTAATTAGTTTTTATTAGTTTTAATTAGTTATAATATAGTTATATTAGATATATAAGTTTATATTTTTAGTATAGATATAAGTTTTAGTATAGTTAGTTTTAGATAGAAATAAGTTTTAGTATAGTTAGTTATAGTTGTGCCGAGTCCGGCAGTCCGTTGTGGCCAAATGGCAAGAGAGGCTTCTATTGCCTAATGCCGGCCGCCGGACTGTCGAGGCTATCCGACCATGCCTCGACACATGGTTGACGAGGAGGCATGGTGTGCTCACCTACCGCCTTACGCAGGTGCTCACCGGGCATGGCTGCTTTGGTGAGTACCTGCAGAGGATAGGGCGCGAGCCGACCACGCAGTGCCACCACTGTGGCGCTGCGCAGGACACGGCGCAACACACTCTTGAGGAGTGTAGTGCGTTCGAGGAGGAGCGCCGTGTCCTGCGCGGCGCAGTTGGAGGGGACCTCTCGCTGCCGGCCATGGTTCGCGCCATGGTCGGCAGCGAGGGGTCTTGGAGGGCGGCGGTCTCCTTCTGTGAGAGTGTCATCTCACAGAAGGAGGCCGCAGAAAAAGAGCGGGAGCGTGCCGGGCTACGGGCTAATGGCCCGGCACGGCTCCCTAGGGCAAATCGCCCTCGAGGCGTCGGCGGAGGGTCTGGGTGACCGTCACCCTCCGCCCTTCTTTAGGTATGCCGGGGGAGTTTAGTCTCCCCCCGAGATGAGGGGGTTCGACTCCCCCTGCCTGCTTTGGGGAGGAACCGGTGGTGTCCAAACGGGTTCCCGGGTCCTCCCTACTGCAGGTGGACGGTCACCGTGAGGGGTTTTAGTGGGTAAAAATCCCACACTTCCCCCGCTCACACCCAGCCCGTGGGTGTGCGCGGGGGGGCCTTTTGAAGGTTTCCCCTCACGTAAATTAAAAAAAAAAAAAAAAAAAAAAAAAAAAAAAAAATATATAGTTATAGTTAGACATACACAGTTAGATATAAAATAAATAAGTTATATAATTTAAAATAAATATATATTTATACATATCTAACGTTTTTATATTTTTAACCCTTAACCACTTACCACCTATTCCTGTCCCTTAACCACCTACGTGCGATCTTGCAGACCACTCGTGGATAACTACCCTCAATTCGGGTTCTACGGTATTAAGAAAGGATTTAAATGAGTAAAATACTTATTTATACTTTATATCTTTATTTAAGAGTTTCGAATAATATAAACTATAATAATATCTCGAGATTTGTTATAATATTTCAAAAACTAGTCATTGTAAGACAAAAAGACACTCTTCTAAGATAATGAGATCTGATAGATAGCTAACAAACATTGCTAATCCAATTCTTTACAAAATTTCTTTCCAAACTTGGATAGTGGAGCAAATCTTTATAATAATATAAGGAACTGTATATTGCATATGGATAATTAAAACTATTTTACCTATATGGAGGAGCGTTTGTACGAGTAATATTTTATTAGCACCATATTAAATGCCATAGTTTACATGAAAAATTTTTAAATGGACAAATTTTGAAAAAGTGTAAATGAAACGTCCATGTTATTTAAAATTTATACAGTACAAAAATTCTCCCATGATGTTTATAGGGAAGTGAAAGAACATCACAGTGAAATCAGGATTCAGGAAAAGTTTAATTTTACATTTAAAATAATTAAATATCTTCAGGTTTAAAATCTATCTTGAGAAATGCAAAGTGTCTGACTTCATCAAATGATAATCTACATAATATTACATGTGCACCACGGTAATCCATTGACTTTTCAACTTTTAGGTATCCTTCCTGCAAGTACTCTACCTGGAGATTCTGGAACTGTTATTTTTTGATAATTCCGATATATTGTTTCTTCCATATTCATCTAAAAATAATTTATCAGAATTTTTTAAATATCTAACATTTTTTAAATAAAGTATACTTACCATGAAAGGACCAGAGTTTTTATTGTACAAATAGACCAAGAATATATCCACGCTGAGTACAATCGTATCAATCATTGTTTAAGATCCTCCATTAAATTCATTCCAAGAGTTGATACAATCCAAGAACCAAGAGTCTGAAAAATATTATTCTGATAAAGGTACATGAAATCATAGAACTGTATATAATATGAAAAGAAGTTACTTTCCTGGTGAGTATATTTCTGACCAAATCTAAGTAGAATACTGTAACAGAATAAAAACATTAGTATCTTTAATAGTAACTTTTAATCTATATATTTGTTGTAGCAAAAAAATGAAAGAATTACCATGTCAACTGTATTCATTGTTGAAGATCCTCCATTAAATTTATTCCAAGAGTCGATAGGATCCAAGAACCAAGCGTCTGAAAAATATTATTATGTTAAAGGTAAATGAAATCATAGAACTGTATGTAATATCAAAAGAAGTTACTTTCCTTGTATTTCAAGCATATTTCTGACCAAAGCTAAGTTGTCCACTGAAACAGAATAAAAACATTAGTATCTTTAATAGTAACTTTTAATCTATATATTTGTTGTAGCAAAGAAATGAAAGAATTACCATGTCAACTGTATTCATTGTTAAAGATCTTTGGTTAAATTCATTCCAAGAGTAGATAGAATCCAAGAACCAAGCGTCTGAAAAATATTATTCCGATAATGGTAAATGAAATCATAGAACTGTATATAATATGAAAAGAAGTTACTTTCCTGCTAAGCATATTTTTGACCAAAACGAAGTAGTTCACTGAAACAGAATAAAAACATCAATATCTTTAATAATAACGTTTAATATATATATTTGTTGTAGCGGAGAAATGAAACAGTTACCATGTATTAACGACGTAAAATCCTGGTCTACGAAATGGCAACTGCATACAAATCTTAATTAGTTCAATTTCTCTAGCGGTGGACAAGCAAAATCTTCCACTCCTAAGTCTTGTACCCAGCTTTGCATCTGTAACACAAAATGTATTCACTTAAAAAATGTCTGAAGTATTTTTATATTTTAATTACTTACTCTTTATTATACTAATTGATATGTTGTAAATTATAAGGTTACCGACATTTTTAATCACTTACCTTGATGGATTCAACAGAAATTTAAAAAAACTGCATTCCGCTGATCGCTTATTATGTTCACAATAAGGCACATAACATTTTCATGCATGAACCATGATTTTTCTCTTCTAAAATATTCCAGACAAAAATTCACTCTTACTCGATTTAAATTACATTGCTGATACTTCGACGATCGCGCACATTTTCGACTCTCGCGGGTGATTGGTCGAAACGGTCACACTCGTTGAGCGCCTCAGCTTGACAAAGAACTGTGATTGGTCCTAGCGAGTGATCCCTCTTGTTCCTGTACGGTCACATTACGCTTTTTCCGATGGCTCTACGGTACACTCTGTGACGTGGTATTTTGGATATCCGTCACAAAAGAGAATCCTCTCCCCTTCGCCGCGAATTAGAAAAGAATCGTCGCGGACAGAGTCACCGGGTGGACCACGGGGAAAATATGTAACGCGAGTCGGAGGGCCTCGAGGCTGGTTCTGAGTTAAAATAAGGAATAAATAGTAAAGTTAGACCCTCTTTCATGACCGCCACGCCGGAGAGGGGAAGGACGAGGCCGGAGAGAGCAACAGCGGCCGACGGAGCGACGGCAGAACGAGAGAGATGGAGCGAACCGTCGAAGGAACGAGGATAAGCTCGAGAAAGAGAGAGAGAGAGCGAGAGAGAGGACACGCACGACGAGGACGAGCTAAGCGGAAATGCGATCGGCGAAGGAAACGGCCGAAATTCCACGGCAACGAGGACCACCCGACAGCGAATAATCGGAGCCTCCCTTCGCTCAAGACGGATCGAGATGACCGTCGGAATGGTCATCGGCGGCGGTCACCCGGTTGAAGAATTAAAAGAAGAATTCTCGACGAAGTCGCGTAAAGCGGCCATGCGTGCGCGCGTCGCTTAGCGAAGCGTTAGAGCGAGGGAGATAGCAAGCAGGCGCTCGGCTATCTTCGGGTGGGCTCGGGGAATTTCGGTAAGCCGGCTCGTAAGGAACCGCGTGCGTGATCCTAGAAAAATTACTCTGTGCGCGACGTTAGTTGAGATAAGAGGTAATTAGAGCAATCGATAAGTGAATCCTTTGTTCACGTACTAGGTTCCTTCCGGGTGGCGGATCGGAAAGTGAGGTCAATTCCGGGGTTATTCGGATTCTTGAGTCTTTGGTAACCGAGTTATCGGGGTTTAATTGTAATTATTATTTAAATTAATTAATTAACGACCATAGAAGCATCCTTCGATTTTCTCGTAGCTTCCTTTGTTCGCGAAGAGCGGAACCAGCCTCGGTCGCCGTCCGGGTGCGCGGTAAATTGAATATCTATTGTACGTTGTTTTTGCTGGAATAATTATTAATTAGTTTATTGCTTCAATTATAAAATAGAGACATTAATAAGTAGTTTATTCCTCGATGGAATAATCGAGAAGGAAGCAGCCACGTGCCGGCATAGAACTTGTAGCTGGCGGTTAGTTCGTCCGGGCGTTTAAGTAAACACCGCGGACAAAGAGATCCCGGTTTTCTTTTGTATACCGTGGTTAACGGAAAATTTCGAAGTATTTCACCAATTACTTGAATAAATTCTTTATTGTTTTCAATCGAACCGTGCTCCGAAGTAACTTGGAAATTAATTTCTTTTCCCCCCCTCAACCCACTACTCCCTACGGCCGCGTGAGCGGTCATTCGTGAGCCCTTACTGTGGAGAGGATTCTCGCAGGTTATAAAGAAAAATTAATTTGTTTTAATACGGTTATTTCGCGGGGAGTGCATCCGGCACCTCCCCGGAATAAAATTTAGAAATATCGTTGCAAATTTGGCGCCCAACGTGGGACTCACGCAAGCCGGAAGGTCGTAGAGAGGAACGGTTGAGGCTGGTGTTGTTGTTCGTCCCGGTGAAGGTCTTTTCAAATTTTTGTTACGTGTTGCCTACACCGGTTCGGTTCGGGAAAGTTCGAACATCTTCGGAAGTGATCGCGGGTGTTTGGAAAATCGTGAGTGAGACAAAGGATTTCGGTGACCTTGGATTACGGTGTCTTTGAAGAGCGGAATTGGAACTTCGGTGCGAGCTTCTACCAACCAAGACAGGATGGAAGGAAGGAGGGACAGCCGGAGGAGCTCAAGGTCACACCGGTCAATGGGTGGATGGATTTTCAACGTGTCCGGTGATGTACTCTCAGATATACTTGCGTCACTGCGGGTTAATGCGAGCGGCTCACTCATAGTGTTGAGAGATAGGATGCATAGGCTTACGCGTAGGGCTGCGGGGGAAGACGGAGTGCCGTGGACGGAGGAGGACGAGGGGGAGTCAGACGTAGATAGTTCGGAGGGGGAGGCGGAAGACAGTTCGCGTGTACCGTCTTTCGCTTACGGTGGAGCACACACCACCGAACTTAGGAATTTAGTGGAGGAGCCGACGACAGAAGCGATCGTCGTGGTCCACCGGGAGGACACGTTAGGAGTAACGGTGATGACCACGACGACCGCGACGACCTCCGCGACTAGGACGACGGCCGCTAATCCATTTTTAAGGGTGTCAGCTACACCGTTTATCTCCACTAACCCTTTTCTAGCTTCCGCATGGGAACCGACCACCGCTTTTCCGGTCGCGCATTCGTCCCTTCGCGCGTCTCCACCTAGAGAGGACTCCATAGTGGTGGTAGAGGAGCTGTGGGGTAGGGGGACGGGCGATAGGATAGAGAGAATCGCGGCCGAAAGCGGGCCGCCCCACCACTCCCAACCAGCGCGGTCGACGACCTCGGCCACGCGATCAGCTGAGCGCGGCGTAGGAGAGGGGAGAGCTCGGCAGCCGAGCTCGCCCGCTCGTAGGCATCCCCACCACCAGAGGCAAGCTTCGGTAGGCTCCATTGCGACTTCGGCCGCCGTCGGGTGGGAGAGAGAGAGAGAGCGAGTCGACACACGCGTGACGCGTGAAAGCGATGCGTGCGTCTATGGGGTGGGAGTAGCTAGTAGATTACCCGGCATTTCAAATCTTCCTTTGCCGCAATCACGCGCGGTTTCTTTTGGCCCGTCGAGAACGGAGTATTTTACACCGGATACTCCGATGAGCGAGAGGGAAAGTCGGACGCAGGCGGTGGAGGACCGGGGTTACCGGGAAGGGTCACGAAGGGAAAGAACACCTCGCGTGGAATGGGAAAGATCCCCCATAACTGCAGCGTCGCGGGCGGAAAATACACGGGATTTCCGGAGAGCGGAGACTATTAGGAATTTGCGCGCGGTCGATCAGATGATCCGCGCGTGGAGGGTGTCATTCGACGGCGAGGACGAGGCGAAGGCAGAGTCCTTTTTGGAAATGGTAGAGGAGGAAAGTGCGAGAGTGGGGGTATTAGAAGAAGAATTGCTCGCGAATATTTCGATCCTCCTGACAGGCCTCGCCCTCGAGTGGTACCGATTAAGGAGAAGTTCTCTGCGTACGTGGGAGGAGTTTTGCGGAGCGTTTAGACGCAGATTTTCAGGATACGAGGCTCAAGAAAGATTGAGAGAGACGATTCGGACACGAGTTCAGAGACCGGGAGAAAAAGTTAGCCGGTATTTGATTAAAATGGAGGGGCTTCTCGCGAAGGTCGTGCCGCCGGTTCCGATGTCGGAACGGCTTAGCATCGCCTACGCGAATTTAAGACCTGAATATCAAAGAGAAATTGATCCAAGAGAAGTCACTGGTTTCGATCGGCTCTCTGAACTCGGAAGACAGAGGGAGAGAATTTGGGATATGGGACGGCGGTACCGTCCCGGTCCAGAATCGTCCGTAACGCGCCCGAACACGTACGCAGAGAGCGTCAGGCAGCCGCCAAGGGCGCGGACGGCCCGCGTCGCGGAATTATACCCGGTGGAGGAGGATAGGTCGCCGGAAAACCGCGAACCGGTAGCGCGACGAGCGGCTAGCGCGTCAAGGGTGGAGGAGCCGCGTAGGGAGGCAGCGGTCGCAGCGGCGGTGGCTACGCCGCGGAATTCCGCGACCAGCAGTAGGAGCACCGCGAGTAGGCCCACGCCGGACCCCGCGAAGCCACCGGTCCGGTGCTGGAATTGCGGGGAATCGGGGCATAGACACGCGAAATGTAAAAAGCCACGTCAGCGATTTTGTTTCAGGTGTGGACGAAAGGATTGCGTGAAAGCGACGTGCCCAAATTGCGAGCGTAGACCGGCGGGAATTCATGGAGTTTTATGGAGACGCGTTATTCGGTGACGGAAAAGGAAGGGTTGGCAGTAGTGTGGGCCGTTAAAAAGTTTCGGCATTATCTCGAGGGGACGCACTTCACCGTCATCACTGACCACGCTAATCTTCGCTATCTTTATAATTTCCGCGATAAAACGGGTAGGATCAGCCGATGGGCGTTAGACCTGCTCGACTACGATTTCGACGTCATCTATCGAAAGGGTGCGTTGCACCACGTACCCGACGCGCTGTCGCGTATGTTCGAGGAGGACGAAGAGTACGAAATCGTGGAGGCGGCCGCGGCGGTACCTAATGGCGGGACCGACGCGGAAGAGCAGAGCGCGGAGGGCGAAGGGAAGGGCGCGGAGGCGGAAGAGGACGGAGTAGATTGTACATGGTACGACCGTCGCCTCGAGGCAGTAGAAAAATATCCAAACCGCTTCCCGGATTGGAAAATAGAAGACGGGAGGTTGTATTTCCGAAGGCCGAACGTTCTCAAAAGTAAAGCCGTCGCGGATCTGAATGAATGGAAGTTCGTAGTTCGACCCGAGAAACGAGAGGAGGTACTCCGCGAAGCGCACGACGAACCGGCAGCGGGGCATCTCGGTATTGAAAAGACGTATCAGAGCGTCGCGGTGAATTATTATTGGCCGGGAATGCACCGGGAAATACAAGATTATGTGAGGAAGTGCATTACGTGTCAGCAATGCAAGGTCGGGCAGGTCGCGCCAGCGGGTTTAATGGGGAAGCGAATCGTCGATCAGCCGTGGACGGTAGTCGCTGCCGATATTATGGGTCCGTTTCCGCGGAGCGCGGCGGGCTACACTTACGTACTCGTCTTCCTGGACATTTTTACTCGCTGGATAGAATGCGTACCGTTAAGGAAAGCCACCGGGAAAAGCATTGCCGATGCATTTTTGAAACTTGTCGTTTATCGGTGGGGAACACCGGAGATTCTTTTAACGGACAACGGGACTGAGTTTGTAAATAAATCGGTCGATTCGGTGTTGAGCGAATGTAGGATCGTACACTCGACGGTACCGCCATACCATCCACAAGCGAACCCGACAGAAAGGGTTAATCGAATACTTAAAACCATGATGACGGCGTATATAGGTAAAGACCACCGTGAGTGGGACGTTCACCTGACAGAATTTGCGTTCGCGTATAATACGGCCGTCCATTCGTCGATCGGGGTTAGCCCGGCATTTTTGAATTATGGGAGGGAAGCTAGGCCTCCGAAAATGCTCCGGGTGGAGGAAGAGGGCGACATAGAGGTCGCAGCTCCCGATACAGACGGGTGGAAAGATAGAGTGAGCCGTTTGCATGAATTACAAGAGCTGGTAGGGGAGAGCCTCGAGAAGGCCTTCCAAACACAGGCCGGCCGATATAACCTGCGAAGACGTGACGCAAAGTATAGCGTGGGCGACCGCGTATGGAAGAAGAATCGTATCTTATCCTCAGCGGCGCAGAACGTGGCAGCAAAGCTCGCACCGAAGTTCACGGGTCCATACACCGTCACGAAGATCATCTCCTCGGTGGTGGTGGCCTTGACCGACGTCCGAGGGAAGGACGCCGGCAAGCACCACGTTAAAGATTTAAAACCGGTGTGGGAATAGTGGTGGCGGTGACAAGTAGGGGTGTGTTTGTTTAATGTGTGTCCGTGTATATTGGAAGAAATCTAGTGGTGACGGTGACAAGTACGGGTGTCCGTCGTCTTTTGTGTTCGTCTCTGTGCCGTTCAAGGGAAAATTTGGTGGTGGCGGTGATCAAAAGTAGAACCGTATGAGTAAAAGTCGTGTTTGTCCTTTTATGTTATAGAGATTAAAGTGTAGAAAAAAAAAAAGGAGAGAAAAATGGTAAATCTAAAAGAAATAACGAAAGGGAGGGAGGAAGAGCTGGCGCGTCGCCAGAAAGCGAGCCGGCTACAGCGTCATCAGGAGGACGGGGGGAAGCTGGCCCCCAAAGACCGTGCCATCCCAATCGGGTGGAAGCCGGAGGAAGAGGAGGGAGGAGCGGGCGATCTTAGCCCAGAAGAAGCGAAATATTGGCGGGACCTGCCCCACCGGACCCGCGCGTTCCTGACCCGGTATGACTTGCGGGTAGTCCCGGTCGAAAAGCCAGCCTGGATCGAGGATTCCAGCCTAATACGCCGGAAGGGAAGGGCAGCCCAACAGAAAGAGTGCTGGAACTGCTACGGGTGGGGACACGACATCGGCCAGTGTCCCGCACCCTTGCGGAAGGGGATATGCGAGGGGTGCGGTCGCCCGGGATATAGTCGGGCCACGTGCCCCACGTGCACCGGGTCGGGGGCCCATTACCCATCGGGGGGCGGGCGCTGGATCGCGGGAAGGCCCGCCAGGGAATAAAAAAAAAAATAAAAAAAAATAAATAAATAAATAAATAAAAATAAATAAATAAATATATTTTTCACACATAAATAGTTAATCGAAGGACATTATATATTTTTGTTGTTGTTTTGTATCCGTAGTATGTACTTGTGGTAAACCACCACGGGTAATAAAGGGTTTGGGGTAAAAAGCTGTGTGTAAATTATTGTTTAATGTTTAGTAACCTCTTCCCCTTCGTGTGGTGACCGGACGTAGACCGGGTAGAGGCCAGGAGCATGGCGACGCCTGGTAAGTTTCTTTCTCTATCTCTTTCTAAGCTTCTTTTCTTTTCGTCTATGTTTGCTATATTTCATGCACTACCATTTAATCGAGTAAAGTAAATTACTGTCTTTCCCTGTACAGAGTATATATAATTTTTTTTTTCCTCCCCTCTCGGGAGTTAAAAATGATTTAAATCAGCCAGAACCAGTCGCGAGCTAATTCCGTCCACGCGGTACCGCGAGCAGGAAAGTCGAAGGATCGCGGGGAGGGTAATACCGGTCGAGACGGGGTGGAAGCTTACCGTTAGCAGGGCACTCGAATGTAGCGTGGCCGGAGGGCCACCCGAGTGATTAAAGAGTGGAGATCCGCCGTTCCGGGTGGAACGGGAGGCCGCGTAAACGCGGACTAGAGGGGGGAGGAGTTGTGACGTGGTATTTTGGATATCCGTCACAAAAGAGAATCCTCTCCCCTTCGCCGCGAATTAGAAAAGAATCGTCGCGGGCAGAGTCACCGGGTGGACCACGGGGAAAATATGTAACGCGAGTCGGAGGGCCTCGAGGCTGGTTCTGAGTTAAAATAAGGAATAAATAGTAAAGTTAGACCCTCTTTCATGACCGCCACGCCGGAGAGGGGAAGGACGAGGCCGGAGAGAGCAACAGCGGCCGACGGAGCGACGGCAGAACGAGAGAGATGGAGCGAACCGTCGAAGGAACGAGGATAAGCTCGAGAAAGAGAGAGAGAGAGCGAGAGAGAGGACACGCACGACGAGGACGAGCTAAGCGGAAATGCGATCGGCGAAGGAAACGGCCGAAATTCCACGGCAACGAGGACCACCCGACAGCGAATAATCGGAGCCTCCCTTCGCTCAAGACGGGAGATGACCGTCGGAATGGTCATCGGCGGCGGTCACCCGGTTGAAGAATTAAAAGAAGAATTCTCGACGAAGTCGCGTAAAGCGGCCATGCGTGCGCGCGTCGCTTAGCGAAGCGTTAGAGCGAGGGAGATAGCAAGCAGGCGCTCGGCTATCTTCGGGTGGGCTCGGGGAATTTCGGTAAGCCGGCTCGTAAGGAACCGCGTGCGTGATCCTAGAAAAATTACTCTGTGCGCGACGTTAGTTGAGATAAGAGGTAATTAGAGCAATCGATAAGTGAATCCTTTGTTCACGTACTAGGTTCCTTCCGGGTGGCGGATCGGAAAGTGAGGTCAATTCCGGGGTTATTCGGATTCTTGAGTCTTTGGTAACCGAGTTATCGGGGTTTAATTGTAATTATTATTTAAATTAATTAATTAACGACCATAGAAGCATCCTTCGATTTTCTCGTAGCTTCCTTTGTTCGCGAAGAGCGGAACCAGCCTCGGTCGCCGTCCAGGTGCGCGGTAAATTGAATATCTATTGTACGTTGTTTTTGCTGGAATAATTATTAATTAGTTTATTGCTTCAATTATAAAATAGAGACATTAATAAGTAGTTTATTCCTCGATGGAATAATCGAGAAGGAAGCAGCCACGTGCCGGCATAGAACTTGTAGCTGGCGGTTAGTTCGTCCGGGCGTTTAAGTAAACACCGCGGACAAAGAGATCCCGGTTTTCTTTTGTATACCGTGGTTAACGGAAAATTTCGAAGTATTTCACCAATTACTTGAATAAATTCTTTATTGTTTTCAATCGAACCGTGCTCCGAAGTAACTTGGAAATTAATTTCTTTTCCCCCCCTCAACCCACTACTCCCTACGACCGCGTGAGCGGTCCTTCGTGAGCCCTTACTGTGGAGAGGATTCTCGCAGGTTATAAAGAAAAATTAATTTGTTTTAATACGGTTATTTCGCGGGGAGTGCATCCGGCACCTCCCCGGAATAAAATTTAGAAATATCGTTGCAACTCATAGGACGCTGTGATCGTAATCGACTGCAGAGCCACATAGCGGACGTCGGTAACATATGACCAAAAGTAGGGACGAAGTCGGCAAGGGCTGGCTACAACTAAGATTAATTATGACGATGTTTAAAATAATTTGTCAGTAATCAACATAGATTAGTTAATATTTTAACCATTATAAATTTTGTCCAACACTGAAATACATATATATGTACATATATATGATATATAATGTGTATTGCAGTATAACAAAAAATTCGTAAAAAAACGTATACATGAGAAAAATGTTTTAATTATAAAAATATGCGGGCTATTCCAACTAAACCAGTTAAAGTTCTAAAAACCTAGGCAAAGTATATGAGTTATGGATTGCAACGATATTTCTAAAATTATTCCGGGGAGGTGCCGGACGCACTCCCCGCGAAATACTCGCTTTAAAAACAAATTAAATTTTCTTTATGAACTAGGAGAATCCTCTCCCTAGTAAGGGCTCACGAATTACCGCTCACGCGATCGTAGGGAGTAGTGGGTTGAGGGGGGGAAAGAAATTATTTTTCAAGTTCCTTCGGAGTACGATTCGATTTAAACAATAAAGAATTTATTCAAATTATTAGTGAAACGCTTCGAAATTTTCCGTAAACTACGGTATACAAAAGAAAACCGGGATCTCTTTGTCCGCGGTGTTTACCTAAACGCCCGGACGAACTAACCGCCGGCTACGAGTTCTATGCCGGCACGTGGCCGCTTCCTTCTCGATTATTCCATTGAGGAATGAACTACTTATTAACGTCTCTATTTTATAACTGAAGCAATAAACAAAGTAATAATTATTCCAGCAAAACAACGTACAGTAAATATTCAATTAACCGCGCACCCGGACGGCGATCGAGGCTGGTTCCGCTCCTCGCGAACAAAGGAAGCCACGAGAAAATCGAAGGATATTTCCTTACGTTATCTATTCAATTATTTAAATAATAAAACAGTAAACCCCGACAAACTCGGTTAAAAGGACTCTAACTCCGAATAAAACCCCGGAATTGACCTCACTTTCCGATCCGCCACCCGGAAGGAACTTAATGCGTGACAAAGGATTCACTTATCGATTGCTCTAATTACCTCTTAACAGGATTAACGTCGCGAACAGAGTAATTTCTCTAGGATCACGCACGCGGTTCCTTACGAGCCGGCTTACCGAAATTCCCCGAGCCCACCCGAAGATAGCCGAGCGCCTGCTCGCTATCTCCCTCGCTCTAACGCTTCGCTAAACGACGCGCGCACGCTTGGCCGCTTTACGCGACTTCGTCGAGAATTCTTCTTTTAATTCTTCAACCGGATGACCGCCGTCGATGACTATTCCGACGGTCATCTCGATCCGTTTTGAGCGAAGGGAGGCTCCGATTATTCGCTGTCGGGTGGTCCTCGTTGCCGTGGAATCTCGGCCGTTTCCTTCGCCGATCGCATTTTCGCTTCGCTCGTCCTCGTCGTGCGTGTCCTCTCTCTCGCTCTCTTTCTCTTTCTCTAGCTTATCCTCGTTCCTTCGACGGTTCGCTTTCCATCTCTCTCGTTCTGTCGTCGCTCCGTCGGCCGCCGTTGCTCTCTCCGGCCTCGTCCTTCCCCTCTCCGGCGTGGCGGTCATGAAAGAGGTTCTAATTTCAGTATTTATTCCCTTATTTTAACGCAGAACCAGCCTCGAGGCCCTCCGACTCGCGTTACATTTTTCCGCGGTCCACCCGGCGACTCTGTCCGCGTCGTTCCATTCTCTATTCCGCGGCGAAGGGGAGAGGATTCTCTTTTGTGACGGGTATTCAAAATACCACGTCACAACTCCTCCCCCCCTAGCCCGCGTTTACGCGGTCTCCCGTTCCACCCGGAACGGCGGATCTCCACACTTTAATCACTCGGGTGGCCCCCCCGGCCACGCTTCATTCGAGCGCCTTCCTAACGGTAACTTCCACCCCGTCTTGACCGGCGTTTCCCTCCCCGCGATCCTTCGACTTTCCGGCTCGCGGTACCGCGTGGACGGACTTAACTTCGTGGCTGGTTCTGGTTCGATTAATGATTTTTAACTCAAAAAAAAAAACTCTATCTTATAAAAACTCTATCCAAAAAAAACGATAATTGATTTATTAGATTAAGTGGCAATGCAAGAAGTGTAGCGAACATAGACGAAAAGAAAAGAAGCTTAGAAAGAGATAGAGAAAGAAACTTACCAGGCGTCGCCATGCTCCTGGCCTCCACCCGGTCTACGTCCTGCCACCACATAGGGAGGAAAGGAAACACTAAACATTGCACGAGAGAATATATACTACAGAATTTACCCCGGATTACCATTTACCGTTTATTATACCCCAAAAAAAAATACAAGAATAATATATGGAGAAGCATAATACGTAAGTTTAAATGAAACTATATATAAACTTTTTTTTTTTTTTTTTTTTTGTTTACGCCGTCCTGCTTGTCCCGGCGTCCCCAGTTCGCCCGGCCCGTCCTCCTCTCTTGGGTGGCCTCCCGGCCGGGTAGTGTCGGCCTCTCCCAGTGCAAGTGGGGCACGTATCCCGGGTGTACCCGGGACGTCCGCACCCGGGGCAAATCCCGGCCCGTTTCTCGTACGGGCACCGGCTCATCGGGTGCCCGTACTGCAGACAATTCCAGCAGTCTAACATTTCGGCGGGGGACCGGTCGTGACGGCCCTCCGGCACCCCTTGGTACCAGTCGATTAACATTTTATCGCACTTCCGCCGGGTGTATCGGCAGATAGCCTCGGCGTGGCGACGTTGGGCTTCGCGGGGGTCCTCTATCCACCCCAACGGGATGGCCTCCCGTTCTCCCCGCTGGCGGCGGCGGCTAGCCTCCTGCCGGGCGACCAGCTCCTCCTCCCTTCCTTTTGACAACTCCTTGATGGCGACCATCGTTCTCTCCTCTAATCTCTTTTATTTCCTTTTCTTTTGGTTTACTCTCTTAGCGATATCTACGGGCAAACAGTACACCCCTCTTACAGATACGGTTCTACTTTTATCTCACCACCACCACTAAAATTTTCCCTCTGACGGCACAGTGACGAACACGAAAACGATGCACACCCTTGCTTGACACCGCCACCACTAAAGTTTTTCGGACAACACACGAACATACATTTAACAAACACACCCCTACTTGACACCGCCACCACTATTCCCACACCGGTTTCAAGTCTTTCACGTGGTGCTTGCCGGCGTCCTTCCCTCGGACATCAGTCAAGGCCACCACTACCGAAGAGATGATTTTTGTCACGGTGTACGGTCCCGTGAACTTCGGTGCGAGCTTTGCTGCCACGTTCTGCGCCGCTGAGGATAAGACCCGGTTCTTTTTCCATACGCGGTCACCCACGCTATACTTTGCGTCACGCCTCCGCAGGTTATATCGGCCGGCTTGAGTTTGGAAGGCCTTCTCGAAGCTCTCCCCTACCAGCTCTTGTAATTCATGCAAGCGGCTCACTCTATCTTTCCACCCGTCTGTATCGGGAGCTGCGACCTCTATGTCACCCTCTTCCTCCACCCGGAGCATTTTCGGAGGCCTAGCTTCCCTCCCATAATTCAAAAATGCCGGGCTAACCCCGATCGACGAATGGACGGCCGTATTATACGCGAACGCAAATTCTGTCAGGTGGACGTCCCACTCACGGTGATCTTTACCTATATACGCCGTCATCATGGTCTTAAGAATTCGATTAACCCTTTCTGTCGGGTTCGCTTGGGGATGATACGGCGGTACCGTCGAGTGTACGATCCTACATTCGCTCAACACCGAATCGATCGATTTATTTACAAACTCAGTCCCATTGTCCGTTAAAAGAATCTCTGGTGTTCCCCACCGATAAACGACAAGTTTCAAAAATGCATCGGCAATGCTTTTCCCGGTGGCTTTCCTTAACGGTACGCATTCTATCCAGCGAGTAAAAATGTCCAGGAAGACGAGTACGTAAGTATAGCCCGCCGCGCTCCGCGGAAACGCACCCATAATATCGGCAGCGACTACCGTCCACGGCTGATCGACGATTCGCTTCCCCATTAAACCCGCCGGCGCGACCTGCCCGACCTTGCATTGCTGACACGTGGTGCACTTCCTTACATAATCTTGAATTTCCCGGTGCATTCCCGGCCAATAATAATTTACCGCGACGCGCTGATACGTCTTTTCGATACCGAGATGCCCCGCTGCCGGTTCGTCGTGCGCTTCGCGGAGTACCTCCTCGCGTTTCTCAGGTCGAACTACGAACTTCCATTCGTTCAAATCTGCAACGGCTTTACTTTTAAGGGCGTTCGGTCGCCGGAAATATAACCTCCCGTCTTCTATTTTCCACTCAGGGAAGCGGTTTGGATATTTTTCGACCGCTTCGAGGCGACGGTCGTACCACGTACAGTCTCCCCCGTCCTCCTCCCCTTCCGCGCCCTTATCTCCGCCCTCCGCGCCCTGCGCGTCCACGTCGGTCCCGCCATCGGGCACCGCCGCGGCCACCTCCACGATTTCCGACTCCTCGTCCTCCTCGAACATACGCGACAGCGCGTCGGGTACGTGGTGCAACGCACCCTTTCGATAGATGACGTCAAAATCGTAATCGAGCAGGTCTAACGCCCATCGGCCGATCCTACCCGTTTTATCGCGGAAATTATAAAGATAGCGAAGATTAGCGTGGTCGGTGATGACGGTGAAGTGCGTCCCCTCGAGATAATGCCGAAACTTTTTAACGGCCCACACTACTGCCAACCCTTCCTTTTCCGTCACCGAATAACGCGTCTCCGGATCTGATAGCGTTCGGCTCGCATACGCTACGACGAACTCCTGTTCGTCCTTGGATTGAGTCAGGACTGCTCCGATACCGAAATGACTCGCGTCCGTCTGAAGGACAAACGGTAAATTAAAATCTGGACATGAAAGAACGGGTGCTGTCGCCAAACTATGCTTTACCGTTTCGAACGCGTCCCGTTGCTCTTTACCCCAACTCCACGTTACGTTTTTCTTGAGGAGATGGTTCAACGGACTAACTTTTTCCGCGTATGCATCGATAAATCGTCGGTACCATGAAGCCATACCGAGAAAACGTCTCAACTGACGGATGTTCCGCGGCTCTGGGAATTTTAAAACTGGTTCGACCTTGTCCGGGTCGACTTGTAACCCGTGTCGATTTACTCGAAATCCTAAGTATCGTACTTCTTCTCGACAAAATTCTGATTTCTCCCGGTTAATCACAAGTCCGGCTTCTTTAATTTTTCTAATTACTCGTCGCAACCATTCTAAATGTTCTTCGAACGTTTCCGTCACGATTATAATATCGTCTAAGTATGCAAATGCGTGTGGCTCCATTTCAGTACCGATCAATTTATCGAGCAACCTTTGAAACGTGGCTGGTGCTCCCGTCAATCCATACGGCATTCTTTTAAAATGAAATAATCCGCGACCAGGAACCGTAAACGCGGTTACTTCCCGACTATCATCTTCGAGCGGGATTTGGTGGAAGGCCTGACTCAGATCCAAGGTCGAAATGTACCGAGCTCGACGTAGCTTACTAAGTATCCCCTCCATGAAAGGCAAGGGGTACGCGTCTTTTTTCGATACCGCATTGACCTTGCGGAAGTCGCAGCAAAAACGGTAAGAACCATTCGGCTTCTTCACCATCACCACCGGGCTTGACCATTCGCTATTCGATCGCTCGATCACCCCTTCCTTTAACATACGGTCTACCTCCGCGTACATCGCTTCCTGGACGGCCGGCGATACCGGATAATACCGTTGTTTTATGGCGGTGTGACCTTGCACGTCGACTTTATGTCGAATTAAGTCAGTTACCCCTTTCGGTGCTCCTCCTGCGGCTAATTCCCGATCTACGAGACGCAACACCGTTTCCCTCTCGTTTTCTGTAATATCTACGATCCCGTCGCATGCACTAATGCCGGTTACTTCCGACGGAAGACGAAACGGAACTTCTATTCCGGCTAATGCCGAGTACCACATCCCTTTCTCCCCGTCAATAATGATTTTAAATGATCGGATCACGTCCATACCAAAAATGCAATTCGACATAAGCCGAGGAACGACGTGCAAGGTCAACTCCCGCTTTACCCCTCCAAAACGGACTGCAGTAGCGATCGTTCCCTCCACCGTCTCTTTTCTACCATCGGCGTAATGTACGGACTGCACACTCGACGGTTCTAAACTAGCTATCTCCCCGAAAATCGCCTCGTTTCCGGCCCTCCGGATAAACGAGCGAGATGCACCGGTGTCTAAAAGACCGAAAATCGGTACACCGTTTACGGTGGCGTTCACAAAAATTCTCCCACCCGTTGTATCTATGGTAGCTACCACCGCTGCATCTCTCTCACTATTTTCGAGAGGCGCCTCCACTATGTCCTCTGTCGAGTCCCTATGGACGTCCGCTCGCACGGCTATTTCTTCCCCGCACCGCTCACCTACCACCGGAGAATTGTCTACGCGAGCGCTCCCACTCCCACTACTCGCGGGTATTTCTAAGGCCTCTACTGGGAGGGGGGAGCGGCCGTCGGCCGGCTGGTCGACTCCCCCTGACCGTTTCCCGCCGGTCTTCGCTCGCAATTTGGGCACGTCGCTTTCACGCAATCTTTCCTACCGCAACGAAAACAAAACCGTTGACGCGGTTTCTTGCACTTAGCGTGCCTATGCCCCGACTCCCCGCAATTCCAACACCGGACCGGTGGCTTCGCGGGGTCCGGCGTGGGCCTACTCGCGGTGCTTTTACTGCTAGTCGCGGAATTCCGCGGCGTAGCCACCGCCGCTGCGACCGCTACCTCTCTACGCGGCTCCTCCACCCTTGACGCGCTAGCCGCTCGTCGCGCTACCGGTTCGCGGTTCTCCGGCGACCTATCCTCCTCCACCGGGTATATTTCCGCGACGCGGGCCGTCCGCGCCCTTGGCGGCTGCCTAACGCTCTCTGCGTACGTGTTCGGACGCGTTACGGGCGATTCTGGACCGGGACGGTACCGCCGTCCCATATCCCAAATTCTCTCTCTCTGCCTTCCGAGTTCAGAGAGCCGATCAAAACTAGTGACTTCTCTTGGATCAATTTCTCTTTGATATTCGGGTCTTAAATTCGCGTAGGCGATGCTAAGCCGTTCCGACATCGGAACCGGCGGCACGACCTTCGCGAGAAGCCCTTCAATTTTAATTAAATACCGGCTGACTTTTTCTCCCGGTTACTGAACTCGTGTCCTGATCGTCTCACGTAATCTTTCCTGCGCTTCAAACCCGGAAAACCGTCGTCTAAACGCCTCGCAAAACTCCTCCCACGTACGCAAAGAACTCTTTCTCAACCGGTACCATTCGAGGGCGAGGCCGGTCAGGAGGATCGAAATATTGGAGAGTAATTCGCTCTCCATTACTCCTACTCTCGCACTTTCCTCCTCTACCCTTTCTAAAAAGGACTCTGCCTCCGCCTCGTCCTCGCCGTCGAATGACACCCTCCACGCGCGGATCATCTGATCGACCGCGCGCAAATTCCTTATTGTCTCCGCTCTTCGGAAATCCCGTGTATTTTCCACACGCGACGCTGCCGTTACGGGGGATCTTTCCCATTCTACGTGCGGTATTCTTTCTCCCCGTGACCTTTCCCGGTATCCCCGGTCCTCCACCACCTGCGTCCTACTTTCCCTCTCGCTCATCGGAGTATCCGGTGTAAAATACTCCGTTCTCGATGGGCCAAAAGAAACCGCGCGTGATTGCGGCAAAGGGAGATTTGAAAGGCCGGGTAATCTGTTAGGTACTCCCACCCCATAGACGCACGCATCGCTTTCACGCGTCACGCGTGTGTCGACTCGCTCTCTCTCTCTCTCCCCCCCGACGGCGGCCGAAGTCGCAACGGAGCCTACCGAAGCTTGCCTCTGGTGGTGGGGATGCCTACGAGCGGGCGAGCTCGGCTGCCGAGCTCTCCCCTCTCCTACGCCGCGCTCAGCTGATCGCGCGGCCGAGGTCGTCGACCGCGCTGGTTGGGAGTGGTGGGGCGGCCCGCTTTCGGCCGCGATTCTCTCTATCCTATCTCCCGTCCCCCTACCCCACAGCTCCTCTACCACCACTATGGAGTCCTCTCTGGGTGGAGACGCGCGAAGGGACGAATGCGCGACCGGAAAAGCGGCGGTAGGTTCCCATGCCGAAACTAGAAAAGGGTTAGTCGAGATAAACGGCGTAGCTGACACCCTTAAGAATGGATTGGCGGCCGTCGTCCTAGTCGCGGAGGTCGTCGCGGTCGTCGTGGTCATCACCGTTACTCCTAACGTGTCCTCCCGGTGGACCACGACGATCGCTTCTGTCGTCGGCTCCTCCACTAAATTTCTAAGTTCGGTGGTGTGCGCTCCACCGTAAGCGAAAGACGGTTCACGCGAACTGTCTTCCGCCTCCCCCTCCGAACTATCTACATCTGACTCCCCTTCGTCCTCCTCCGTCCACGGCACTCCGTCCTCCCCCGCAGCCCTACGCGTGAGTCTATGCATTCTATCCCTTAAGACAATGAGTGAGCCGCTCGCATTAACCCGCAGTGACGCAAGTATATCTGATAGTACTTCACCGGACACGTTGAAGATCCATCCACCCATTGACCGGTGTGACCTTGAGCTCCTCCGGCTGTCCCTCCTTCCTTCCATCCTGTCTTGGTTGGTAGAAGCTCGCACCGAAGTTCCAATTCCGCTCCTCAAAGTCACCGTAATCCAATGTCACCGAAATCCTTTGTCTCACTCACGATTTTCCAAACACCCGCGATCACTTCCGAAGATGTTCGAACTTTCCCGAACCGAACCGGTGTAGGCAACACGTAACAAAAATTTGAAAAGACCTTCACCGGGACGAACAACAACACAAACCTCAACCGTTCCTCTCTACGACCTTCCGGCTTGCGTGGGCCCCACGTTGGGCGCCAAATTTGCAACGATATTTCTAAAATTATTCCGGGGAGGTGCCGGACGCACTCCCCGCGAAATACTCGCTTTAAAAACAAATTAAATTTTCTTTATGAACTAGGAGAATCCTCTCCCTAGTAAGGGCTCACGAATTACCGCTCACGCGATCGTAGGGAGTAGTGGGTTGAGGGGGGGAAAGAAATTATTTTTCAAGTTCCTTCGGAGTACGATTCGATTTAAACAATAAAGAATTTATTCAAATTATTAGTGAAACGCTTCGAAATTTTCCGTAAACTACGGTATACAAAAGAAAACCGGGATCTCTTTGTCCGCGGTGTTTACCTAAACGCCCGGACGAACTAACCGCCGGCTACGAGTTCTATGCCGGCACGTGGCCGCTTCCTTCTCGATTATTCCATCGAGGAATGAACTACTTATTAACGTCTCTATTTTATAACTGAAGCAATAAACAAAGTAATAATTATTCCAGCAAAACAACGTACAGTAAATATTCAATTAACCGCGCACCCGGACGGCGATCGAGGCTGGTTCCGCTCCTCGCGAACAAAGGAAGCCACGAGAAAATCGAAGGATATTTCCTTACGTTATCTATTCAATTATTTAAATAATAAAACAGTAAACCCCGACAAACTCGGTTAAAAGGACTCTAACTCCGAATAAAACCCCGGAATTGACCTCACTTTCCGATCCGCCACCCGGAAGGAACTTAATGCGTGACAAAGGATTCACTTATCGATTGCTCTAATTACCTCTTAACAGGATTAACGTCGCGAACAGAGTAATTTCTCTAGGATCACGCACGCGGTTCCTTACGAGCCGGCTTACCGAAATTCCCCGAGCCCACCCGAAGATAGCCGAGCGCCTGCTCGCTATCTCCCTCGCTCTAACGCTTCGCTAAACGACGCGCGCACGCTTGGCCGCTTTACGCGACTTCGTCGAGAATTCTTCTTTTAATTCTTCAACCGGGTGACCGCCGCCGATGACCATTCCGACGGTCATCTCGATCCGTTTTGAGCGAAGGGAGGCTCCGATTATTCGCTGTCGGGTGGTCCTCGTTGCCGTGGAATCTCGGCCGTTTCCTTCGCCGATCGCATTTTCGCTTCGCTCGTCCTCGTCGTGCGTGTCCTCTCTCTCGCTCTCTCTCTCTTTCTCTAGCTTATCCTCGTTCCTTCGACGGTTCGCTTTCCATCTCTCTCGTTCTGTCGTCGCTCCGTCGGCCGCCGTTGCTCTCTCCGGCCTCGTCCTTCCCCTCTCCGGCGTGGCGGTCATGAAAGAGGTTCTAATTTCAGTATTTATTCCCTTATTTTAACGCAGAACCAGCCTCCAGGCCCTCCGACTCGCGTTACATTTTTCCGCGGTCCACCCGGCGACTCTGTCCGCGTCGTTCCATTCTCTATTCCGCGGCGAAGGGGAGAGGATTCTCTTTTGTGACGGGTATTCAAAATACCACGTCACAGGATATTTAGAAAAAAAAAATCATTTAATATCGCCAATCTATATCATGTCGAGCGCAAGTTCCCTTAATCGATAAGAAATTATTAGAAAGGTTTAAACAATTCTGAATAAAATATACTGTGGCGGTTGTCACTAGATACTAGGACCTAGATGGCGCCACGGTCCCGCAAGACAAGCCAATCCGCGTCGTGGGACAACGTCCAATCGGCGACCAGCTTGGTTGCAAGCCGCGCGTTCTCGCGCAATTGTTTTTTTTTAAGTTTTATTCATTTGTTATAAAAAGACTTCTATTCTTCCTGTTACTTCTTCTTTCCTGCTTCTTTGTTATCGTTGTCGAGTAAAGAAGGTAAACAGAAACTATTGTTCTCTTCATTCGACCTAATTTCTATGCGGAGGCAACTAGACCACCCCCGCATAATTGGTGACCCCGACGTGATTGTTCTTTAAAAGAAGAAAGAAAGAAAGTAAAAGAAATAAACGTCTAAATTAACATTTGGTCGGACCTCGCAACAATCAAAGAACAATGGCGGTGTGCCGGTCTCCCACAAAGGAGAAGACGATAGACCTGGGACTTGAAGAAGAACCTAAGGCCGGACCGAGCCAGGCAGCCCTAAATCCCGCCCAAGAAGAAGCGGTACTGAAAGACCGGGATTTTCAAATTTTGGCGAGCGAATTCCGTCACGTGAAGATACCCGCGTTTTGGCATCACAGGGTAAAACTATGGTTCCTGCAGCTGGAAAGCGAATTTACCACTTTCCGCATTAGATCGGACGACGTGAAGTTCACTACCGTGGTAAGACACCTGGACGAGAAAGCTTTGGCAGCAGTTGCTCATCTCTTAGAAAATCCACCGGAAGCGAATAAATATCAGATACTTAAAGCAGCATTAACCAGCCAATTTTCGGAATCAGAAGAGATGCGCATTAACAAGCTCTTGGCTGGCGTTGAACTGGGTGATCGGAAGCCCTCCGTCTTGCTACGAGAGCTTCGAAGTCTCTCTGGTGGGTCAGTGAACAACAGCGTACTTCAGTCCTTATGGTTACAACGGTTACCAGCACGGACCAAGGAAACCTTGGCTGTGGTAGATGGTGTCAACCTTGACAAACTGGCAGAATTAGCTGATAAGATAAGGGAGAGACACACTGGGCCTTGCATAGATCAAGTTAGCTCGAAACCCGAAGTTTCCGAAATTGGCCTATTACGGGTAGAGGTTGCCGCGCTCACAGAAAAGATGGAGAACCTGCGCCAGTCGTGCCATTTTAAACCCAGAGGAAGAAGTAAATCTCGCGGCAGTTCGTCAGATAAACCACAGAGGCAATCAAGTCCAGGCAATACCCCAGATACCTGTTACTATCACAGGAAGTTCGGAGACAAGGCTACAAAGTGCACACTGCCGTGCAAGATGGCTCAGGCATTCCTTAAGAAGAATCAGGGAAACGAGGATGGCCTGCGACAGTAGAGGCAGCAGTCGTGGACCAGGCCAAGAACAATCGCCTCATAATATTTGATAAAGAGACCTCGCTGCATTTCCTAATCGACACTGGGGCGGACGTTTCGTTGATTCCCAAAAAAAGTATGGGTAAGACGAGTTCACCTGCTAAAGTCAAATTGTTTGCAGCTAATGGTTCATCTATAGACACGTTCGGCGATAAGTTGTTGACATTAGAGCTTGGTCTGAGAAGAGCATTCCGATGGAAGTTTCTAGTGGCTGATGTGTCACGTCCAATAATCGGAGCAGATTTATCGATGGCAATACCGGTCTCAGGGCATCGGGACAAGTCAGCGACACTCCTCATTCGACAATTTGCACTGCAGCATATATCAGCGAATATCATAAAACCTTAGCTGAGTTTCCAGGATTAACCCAGACGCTTCCTGCAAAAGGTGTTAGATCAAAATACGCACATCAAGTGGAGCATCATATTATTACTGAGGGACCCCCGGTAGCAGCAACCCCTAGGAGGCTGTCTCCAGAGAAGCTGAAAGTAGCGAAGGCAGAATTCCAATACATGATGGAACACGGTATATGCCGTCCTTCAAGTAGTCCCTGGGCATCGTCCTTACATTTGGTACCTAAGAAGCAAACGGGGTCACGGAGACCATGCGGTGATTACCGAGGTTTGAACGCTGCAACAAGGCCAGACAGATATCCGTTACCGCACATTCAGGACTTCACAATGGGACTACATGGCAAAAAGATATTTTTCACGGTGGACCTTTTGAGGGCTTATCATCAGGTTCCGGTCGCTGAAGCAGACATACCAAAGACGGCTGTAACCACTCCATTTGGGCTTTACGAGTTCCTAGTCATGCCTTTTGGTTTAAGGAACGCAGCGCAAACATTTCAACGATTGATGGATTCAGTGCTTCGGGGACTAGATTTTTGTTTTTGTTACCTGGATGATATTTTAATCGCTTCCAGAGACCCTGAGGAGCACGTTGAACACTTGCGAATTGTTTGTCAAAGACTGAGCGAACAGGGTATTACCTTGAATGCATCTAAATGCATCTTCGGAGTGTCTGAGATACCATTCTTAGGGTATATAGTTTCCGAAGAAGGCATTAAACCTATGCCAAAGAAAGTTGAAGTGATTCGCAACTATGCAAAGCCAAAGACTATAGAGGATTTAAGAAGATTCCTTGGCATTATTAATTATTATAGACGTTGTTTAAAAAATGCAGCAAAACCACAGGCACTCTTGGATGCCTTTTTGAAAGATAGTAAGAAAAGAGACAAGAGGCCCGTACCTTGGACAGTGGAAGCAGAGAAGGCCTTTGAAGATTGCAAGGAGCAGCTAATTAATGCTACAATGTTAACACATCCAGCAGAATCGACTCCTCTGGTGTTGACGACAGATGCATCAGACATGGCAATAGGTGCATCGTTGGAGCAGATTTTGGGAGGAATACGCAAACCGATAGCGTTTTTTTCAAGAAAGCTACGTCCTGCGGAGCTCAATTATAGCGCTTACGACAGAGAGCTCTTGGCGATTTTCGCAGCTGTGAAACATTTCAGGTATCTGCTTGAAGGGCGCAGTGTGGTTATAAGGACAGATCATAAACCTCTGACGTACGCTCTGAGACAAAAACTGGATAAAGCTTCTCCTCGTCAGGCTCGTCAGCTGGACTTCATAGCACAGTTCGTAGCTGATATCATTCACCTGGCTGGCAGCAAGAACGTAGTTGCGGACGCGTTGTCAAGAATTGATGCTGTGGAGATGCCTGTCATCGTTACTACTCAACAACTGGCAGATGAACAAGTAAAGGACGAAGAACTCCAGGGCTTGCTCCATTCTGCAACGTCTTTGGACCTCAGGAGATGCACCCTAATAGGATCCACCACTCCACTTATCTGCGATTGCTCAACAGATGTTATTAGACCGTATGTACCTAAAACGCTGAGAAAACAAATATTCCACGCAGTGCATGGATTGGCACACCCAAGTGGTAAGGCGACTAGCAAACAAATCCGACAGAAATTTTTCTGGCCAGTGATGGATAAGGAAATCCGAGAGTGGGCAAGGACATGCATACAGTGCCAAAAATCAAAAGTGCATAGACACAACAAGATTACTCCACAGAAGATCCAGGTTCCGGACCAGAGATTTAAACATGTTCACATGGACATAATAGGACCACTATTACCTAGTAAAGGATACAGGTATTGCCTAACGATTATTGATCGCTTTTCCAGGTGGCCTGAGGCGATCCCTCTTGCTGACGTCACAGCAGAGACAGTGGCCCAAGCTTTTTATAAACATTGGATTTCACGTTTTGGAGCACCACAGGTCATTACAACCGACCAAGGTCGACAATTTGAAGCAGCAATGTTCAACGCGTTTACTAATATGACTGGTTGCAAGCACACAAGGACAGCTGCTTATCATCCCAGGTCGAATGGCATCATCGAACGGTGGCATAGGACGCTGAAAGCTGCATTGGCATGCCACGGAGGTGCTGAATGGACAGAGTACCTACCAACGGTGCTATTAGGACTTCGAATGTGCTACAAAGAGGATATAGGCTGCTCAGCGGCTGAAATGCTCTTGGGCACTACCCTACGAGTCCCCGGAGAGTTTTTCGACGAAGAAGACCCTTCGGTGGGATCAGACTTTTTCCTCGAGAGGTTCAGGGTGCACATGAGGAAGATCCGTCCCAAGGCTACAGCGCACCACATCAAGCATAACCCTTTTCAACATAAGGACCTACAGACTTGCACACACGTTTTCGTGCGAGTGGACGCGACGCGTAAGCCACTTCAACCTCCTTATAATGGTCCTTTTAAGGTCGTCGATAGAATCAACGATCGGCTGTACAACGTCGATGTGAACGGCAGAGAAACCAACATCTCGACGGAGAGGTTAAAACCGGCGTATATACAAAGGCCAGCGCAGGATGAGGAGGACAGGGGATACGTAGCAGGCGGACAGCTAGCAGACGACATCCCGATCATACACGAAACGTCAACACAACCTAGGAGCATGGCTTCCATAGAGAGGAGAGTGCAATTTACAACGTAGCCACGTTACTCCGAGGGGGGTAGCTGTGGCGGTTGTCACTAGATACTAGGACTTAGATGGCGCCACGGTCCCGCAAGACAAGCCAATCCGCGTCGTGGGACAACGTCCAATCGGCGACCAGCTTGGTTGCAAGCCGCGCGTTCTCGCGCAATTGTTTTTAGTTTTAATTTTTATTCATTTGTTATAAAAAGACTTCTATTCTTCCTGTTACTTCTTCTTTCCTGCTTCTTTGTTATCGTTGTCGAGTAAAGAAGGTAAACCGAAACTATTGTTCTCTTCATTCGACCTAATTTCTATGCGGAGGAAACTAGACCACCCCTGCAATACATGACGCTTGCATTTTTATGATGTCGTTTTCATGAGAGAGCAGAATTGTATATGAAAAAAAGTGGCGAGCGCAAAATATATTTTGTCAAAGTATTTCTAAACTTTTGTAATAATTTTTTTATCTATATAGGAAACTTGTGCACGACAAGTTATAGGTTGCCAATATTTAATGATATATATATATATATATATATATATCTTTAACGCATTAAGTAGGTAGTTTAAAGTGCCCGGAAAATATATTTTCATAGAAAGCAATTTTCCATATTGTAATGAATTCAATTTTGTTATCGATTTTATTGCGTGGAATTTATCGCGATACTGAGAACAATAACGTTCATATATTATTAAAAAGATATTAAGCAATTAAAATAAAGCCCTTTTCCCCCAAAAGCCTAAAATTTAAAAATTCCAGTGGCGTGGAATCCAATCTATGGATTCGAAATTTAAAAACCGATGACGCAAAGGAAGGCAGCCTAGAACACTTACATATGCATACTTTATGTGTAACTGTGACGCGTGGTCTATGCACGTTGCACAGGTTTTGGTCCGGGTCGGAACAAAAAATAAAAAGAAATATATA
This sequence comes from Ancistrocerus nigricornis, assembly GCA_916049575.1. NCBI lineage: Eukaryota > Metazoa > Arthropoda > Insecta > Hymenoptera > Vespidae > Ancistrocerus > Ancistrocerus nigricornis. Next base: position 17,591,228 of record OU696667.1, on the reverse strand, counting down.
TATATTTTGTATACTTTTTTATTACCTTTTTTATTTATTATATTATTTAATCGTTTTTAGCCTTTAGTTAAAAACAAAAAAAAAATATTAAAATATAAGATTAGCAGACCTTAAGTTAGCTACCAGTTTAGCGGACATAAAGTTAGCTACCAATTTAGCAGACCTTAAGTTAGCTACCAGTTTAGTGGACATAAAGTTAGCTACCAATTTAGCAGACCTTAAGTTAGCTACCAGTTTAGCGGACATAAAGTTAGCTACCAGTTTAGCGGACATAAAGTTAGCTACCAATTTAGCAGACTTAGAGTTAGCTACCAGTTTAGCGGACATAAAGTTAGCTACCAGTTTAGCAGACTTAGAGTTAGCTACCAGTTTAGCGGACATAAAGTTAGCTACCAGTTAAGCATACTTAAAGTTTGCCACAATTTTAGCCCTTATAGATAGAACATTATTTCATATCATAACTTGTTCTGGTTCGTTCGTTTGCTTTTGCAACTAGATAATTATTTTATTTATACTACTCTGACGTATAGTCAATCTGCTGCAAGTTGTAGTCTAGTTTTGCGACTTGTAATATAAAAGTATTAAGTTATCAAATTATTGAAAATGGATGAGTTAATACAATTCAACTGTAATGTCCTTCAGAACGATGTCTGGTTTTCTGACGATGACATAGATTATTTTGCTTTTAATTTCTTTCATAAGCAACATAATTTTGCATTCCGGCATAGTTGGAGTTTGCAAATTCCAAATTTCATTGAACCGCTACCATGTGACAAGCCTCACATACAACTCTTGCATACATTTGCAGGTCAATTTTCAGATATTGATGCCCACAAAATGATAGGTGGTCATTGGGTTTGTAGTTACTTTGATACTACTACAATTTTCATATTCGATTCATTGAATCATAAAAAACTTGACAGCCATTTGAAAAAATATCTGGAATCGCTGTATCCATTTTATGATTTTCAGAGTAATCCAGTACAATTTCCTAATGTACAACAGCAAAATAATACTTCTGATTGTGGAGCATTTTCTATAGCTTTTGCTGTCTCACTTGTTCTAGGAGAATGGCCCGCATCACAGATATATAATGCTAATTTAATTCGTCGACATATAGTTAACATGGTTGATAGAAAGAAATTAACAGAATTTCCAAAAATGTTACCAAATGTATCTCAAAATGTGTCCTCTAAAGCAATAAAGAAGAGAAAGCTTAATGAAAGCGCTTCTAATAGTAATAATAATATTAAAGCGAAAGAATTTCCATGTAAAATAAAAGTAAGCAATACTGATAATTTAGTTTGCGCTAAAAAAACTAATAGGTCGACTGTGCAACTGGATATTTCTAAGTCAAAAATCCAGTGTAATAAGCAGACTTCGACAAAAGATTTTATGCTGTCTAGTAGAGATAAAAGTAGAATATCAGAAGCAGAAAGATTGACTGATAAACATATAAATTATTTTGGATGTTTGTTGCAGCGATTAACTAATTATGTTCATCAAGATACCTTGTTTTTACAAAGACCGGAACTTATTAAACCTGTAGCACCTTGGGAGAAACATATTCAAATACTTTGGAGCCGAGATGAACATTGGGTTTGCAGTTTCTATGATACAAAATATATTTATATATATGATTCATTAAATAGAGGAACACTGAATGAGGATCAAAAAACGTTTCTTAAACATTTGTATCCATTTCTTGAAATTAATGCGAATACAGTTCATTTTTCAAAAGTACAACAGCAAGAAAATGCCAGAGATTGTGGAGTATTTGCAATTGCATTCGCTGTGTCTCTTTTATATTCACAGAATCCAGAATCTGTTAAATTTCAAGTTGCTCTTATGCGGTCTCATTTATTCACTATTTTTGAAAGTAATAAAATTATACATTTTCCGACCACTCATTCAGCTAATTTATTAACCTTACAAGAAATTTGTAAAAAAGAAAAAGCTTCTTGCGCAACACGCAAATGTCGTTATTTAAAATCTACAATTAAAGATGACTTAAAAGATGTGAAAAATATTTGTGAGGTTAATGAGATAAAATGTAACGATAGAAAAATGCATTGTCCAGTTTCAAATAAGAAATTATACAAAGTTGGGAGCAAAACTAACATGATTCTTTCACCGGAAGGTGCTGATGGAACTAAAAATATTGAAATGATACAGTCACAGAATCAGCTGACAGATCAAGCGTCGCTCAATAAAAAAAGTTTTGGACAAACTAATCATATTGACAAGTTGAAAATAAATCTTAAAACACAATTTACAAAGAAGTATGCTAAAGATAGTGAGAAGTCCAGTACTTGTGAAAAATCGCCAAAATTATTAAATGAAAGTCTTAGTGACGCAAACAATAATAATAATGGTATTAGTAAACAAAACTTAAAGGACCACTGTAATCTTAAAAAAAAGTTGCAATCAACAGAAATTTACATTAGAAAGCTGCAAAAAGTTATTATGGAATTGGGATGCACCGGAAGCCAGAATGAAGAAATTGAAACGGTTGAAGCGTCCAGTCGATTATTAGCGGAAAATATCATTAAGTGGTGTTTATACCGCAGAAATCGTTACCTGTGGAAATTGAAGAAAATAATGAAACTTTTGAACAACAATATAAACAGTTATATAACGGATTTTACTGTAAATGATAATGAGAATAAAGTAACAAATTTATGTGGTAGATCTTTACATACATCGTCAACGGAAGGATATTTCGCGGAAACAGCGTATTCTTTCAATTTTACGAATGAAAGTAATTTCTCCATAATAATGAATGCACAAGGGCAAGCAATGAATATTTTGCCTTTGATAAATAACAGAAAGAAGGGACAATTTTCAAAACAATGCAAATGTACCGAACATTGTAGAGTACAGAATGACCGAATTAATGATAGTATTTTGATTAAATATCATCAATTGCTACATTCATTAAAATCTGTACAATTAAAAACACTTCCACCATTATTTCAACGTATTTTCATTTCTCATGATACGAACAAAATAGGCCATCCTTCTATTTGTTATACATTGCATAACTGTTGTCCATCATCGCTAGTCGCTGTTGAAGCTTTATCCCTACACTTTCCTAGGGTACGATACGTAAAAAGAAGAATTTATATGTTGAATGAATTGTATAATAAATTGTCAGCATTGAATATTGCCTTAGAAAATACAAATTATAATGAATTGAAACAAATAAGCGATTTGGCAATACTAGAAGGAAAAATATTTCCAGAAATCGAAGAAATTATTTGTCATAATGAAGATAAAATTATGGATGACAATAAACAAGCATTTGTTATTTTAACAAAGCAGTCGTTAGATGTTCCACGTTATCCGTGTTTATCTTGTCAAAGACTCTGTTTCAAGCGAAATACTTCAAATATTAATAATATTAAAAATAAAATTACAAGCAAAGTATGGAATGATTTGTTGAAATACGTTGAAATGCACGAAGAACTAAAAAGTGAATTTATTTGCCGTTATTGTTTACGAAGATTCAGGAGTCAAATATGGCCGCCTATGTGTATCTTAAATTGTCTTTATACTGGAAAAATTCCTGATGAAATCGCAGTTTTGAGTGACTATGAAAAGATTCTTATACAACGGGCAAAAGCATTCCAGATTGTTCAAAGAATGACAAGTGTAGGTAAGCAAAGGATTCCGCAGTCTGCAAAAATAAATAAATCTAAAGGTCAAACGTTTTATTTACCGCTACCTTTAGAAGAAACTCTTAAAAAAATTTGTCCATCATCAGATGCCATAAATGTAAATCACGAATTTCACATACTTGTACATGGAATTCCTAATAGAGAGAAAATTGTTTGGCGAAATTTGGTTGATGTTAGAAAAGTTTTCACTGCCCTGCAATGGTTAAAACAAAATAATATTCTTTATTCACAAATTAAATTGCCAGAGTCCCATATTATGTTGCTTGAGAATTACAAATTTCATGATATTGAATATAATAACGTAAACTCGGATGACATGGACATGCAAAATAACTGCGACGAGTCGTCAAGTCACAATGCGAAAGAAATAAGTAATGCTCATTCAATTAATGAATCAAAAACTATCAATGTAGTTAATCTTACTCCGAATAGTAAAAAATTAAATATTGAATGTAATGAAAACCAAGAAAAGTTATCTTCATTAAATGTTTGTGCGAAAGGTGCATTATTAACACAAATATTAGATATAACAGCTTATAATGAACAGTATACCATATATCCAATACATGACATGAGAGTAAATAAGACGTCTGTAGATTTATATCAAATGAAAAAAATTAACGAGTCGGCATTAGATAAAAGGATGGAAACTTTAGACTTGCTTTGTTTTCCGGATCTATATCCTTACGGTGTAAATGGAATGCTGCAGGAACGAGGACTTCGTTTGTCCAGTCATGATTATATTAATTTACGTGTTACATCTAGAGAACCGAGATATCGTTTAAATCAACAATATCTGTTCCATTTACTAAGTGATACTAATATTCGTCAAGTAAACAGTGGAATTTATCATGTTTTAAATATTATTAATCCTTGTGAGCGATATACAGCAAAACGTTACTTAGATCGCTTAAACAAGGGTGAATTGGAAGGGAATTTAAATACTATATTTGGGCGACTCCGAAATTCGGCACAGTTTTGGAGTCGTCCACGAAATAATTTATTGTGTATGATCCGTCATTACGGACCCGCGACATGGTTTCTCACGTTAAGTCCAGCGGAATATAACTGGCCCGATTTAATTCAATATGCCCGAGATGTAAATGGTCCTCATTTTCTAAAATTAAATAATGATCAAGTAATCGCTGCGGACCCGGTGTCAGTTTCACGATTCGTTGATAATAAATTTCGTGCGATGCTTCAATTCTTAACATCTTCTGACAATCCCATCGGAGAAGTTTTACACTATTTCTGGCGACGGGAGTATCAAGGACGTGGGATACAACATTTCCATATGTTGTTTTGGATCAAAGATGCACCAATTCTGGGTCAAAGTTCTAATGAAGAAGTCATACATTTCATATCAAAATATATTACGTGTAGAATACCCCCCAAAAAAGTCTCGCCGACATTATTCAGGCGAGTTAATACACATCAACGGCATAATCATAACAGCTATTGCTTACGGACCAAAAAATATTCTTCTGGAAAATTTTCTAGGCGCTGCAGATTTGCATTTCCTCGGACTGAAACCAAAGATTTTATACTACGAAATGCTGCTGTTTCGATTGCAGGACGCAGAAATTTAAAAACTAAGAGCCGGCTATATGATCTTCCTCGCAATAAAGAGGAGGCATTTATTAATGATTACAATCCAACAATCCTTTCTGCTTGGGAAGGAAACATGGATATACAATTTATTGGCGAAAAGTCAACGTTATTAACTCATTATTGCACAAAATATACGACGAAATGTGAAAAGGCTTTTGAAACGGTGGCAGATATCAATTCTACCAAGTCATTATGTTCTCGACTTTGGTCGATTCGCACTATACGGAAAGTCAACGTCACGTAACGGACCGGCAACGTCACGTCAAACTATTATTCCATGCGATATGTATGGAGATGTTCACATAGACCGGCAACGTAACCTACCGTCAACGTCACAGACCGTCTTGATACGTTTCAAACAAAAGTTTGACGGTCCGTCCGTTGCCGATCCCGATTGTTTCTCAGAGTGCGAAAGTATTTCATCACGTAAACGTCAATAAAACATCGATCTTCGACATGGATGACGAAACTTTAATTGAAAAAGTGCGCATGTACAAGGAACTGTACGATATGACAAATAAAAAATACAGTGATAATATTGCCAAGGACAAGATTTGGGCACAAATAGGAGAAGAAATTAATGCAACAGGTAAGTAACTTCAAATATTTTTAACCGACTTCGAAAAGGAGGAGGTTACTCTATTCGACAGTGGGCGATCTTGCCTTTTTTTTTTTTTTTTTTGTTTGTCCGGCCATAATTCCGCAACCGGTTGACCAATCGAAATGAAACCACTTCCAGTTGCTAGGTTTAGGTCTCCCATTGGTCCCGTTTAAAAAATTTTTCCGAAATGTTTATTATTAACAAAGTTATTGCAAAATTAGTGCTTTATTCAGATTTATCGCAATTTCTTTTTGAATGGGATTGATTTATTGTAATGAAAGAAACTATTACTATCTTCTTAGAAATAATTAGCAGATATTAATTATATAAAAAATTTATTAATTGTTGCAAAATAATTTGTTTATTCCTCTATATCTCCTCAACGACTTCACTTATCGGAACCAAACCTTTTCGTCCCTTTCGCAAATATTACCCACTCTCTAACGTTATGCGACACATCTTCAATTGTTGTTATGTTTAAATTGTTACTGCAAAATTATTTGTTTATTCCTCTATATCTCTTCAACGACTTCACCTATCGGAACCAAACCTTTTCGATCCTTTCGCAAATACTGCTCACTTACTAACATTATGCGACACATCTTCAATTGTTGTTATGTTTAAATTGTTACTGCAAAATTATTTGTTTATTCCTCTATATCTCTTCAACGACTTCACATATCGGAACCAAACCTTTTCGATCCTTTTGCAAATATTACCTACATAACTTTATTTCCACATCTTGATCGATTATACACTAAAAAGTATGGAATAAAAAAATTTTTAACAAAAAAAATAGAAACCGACTTCGAAAAAAGCGCTAAAAAGAGTGAAATAATTTTTTATGTATACCGACAATATTCGATTTCATCATTATCATACTCAGAATATTGCAACTTTTTCGGAGGCGACAGAAAATTAATTAACAGTACATTAATAGCCAGAAATTCACGGACATTGATGGATATTTATGTATTAGGCACTTACTCCTTTGTTCGTGAAAATGACCGTGTTGGAATATTTTGTGTCGCCGCCGAAAAAGTTGCAATATTCTGAGTATGATAATGATGAAATCGAATATTGTCGGTATACATAAAAAATTATTTCACTCTTTTTAGCGCTTTTTTCGAAGTCGGTTTCTATTTTTTTTGTTAAAAATTTTTTTTTTATTTAACCGTAGTAATTGCACAAAAATAGTTATAGGTAACATAATTTCTTCTATTGCACGAATAAAATACGATTATCTTTGCTGTGGTAATATTACTTGATCACATAAATTTAATTACATATGCTAATTTTCCTAATATTGCTCAATGTTACAATCGCATAGATATTGTTTATAAAAACTTTTCTCTTTGCCATGGTAATGACCCTGCATCTGAATTAAAAAATGTTTTGTACATTTCACGTGCTTCAAAAGCACTAGCGTAAGCATTTCCACCTTGCTTTGCTAAATTATTCCAGTTGGGCTCCCCATCGTGAGGTTCTATATTTTGAACTGCCAAGTCTTTGTCTTTAATATAATTATGCAAAATGCATGTCGTTAGGACGATGTTATCAACATTTTTTGGCAAAGATTTGATACTCCGGAAAAAAATTCTAAATTTTTGTACCAAGTTGCCAAAAGCATTTTCTGATACTCGTCTAGCTCTCGATAGTCTGTAATTGAAAACTTGCTTTTCTATATCTCCATTTATTGCAGACCCGGGGTAAGGCCTAAGTAGGTAATTTTTAAGCGGAAAAGCCTCGTCTCCGACAATGACGAATGGTGCTGCACATTGAGTTCCTGGAAGATTTCTATCTTGCGGAACGTTCAGCTTATTTTGTTCAAAAGCCTTTCCAAAGTTGGAATTAGCAAATATCCCACCATCACTGTTTTTGCCATACGAGCCAACATCAACTGCGATAAATTTATAATTTGCATCTACTAAAGCCATTAGAACGATAGAAAAAGTCTTTTTATAATTAAAATATTGCGATCCACTGTTCGGAGGTGCAAGTATCTGTATATGTTAGCGTCACGCCTTTGTAAGGGGCGATGCGCGTGTCGAGGCCAAGGAGCGATAGGCGACGGCGGCGAAATTTTAGGAAGTATCGAATTATTTCCAATAGTCGAAGTCGTAAGCCTACGGGCGGTGCGTAGGTACCGAGCGATTACTTGGAAGGGCGATACGCCGTGAGCCGTTGTTTAGCATAGGCACGCACGTGGCCGGCGACCGAACGTCATCGGTCCTTGTGCTCTCGAAGAATAAAGGATCTGGCCATAAAGTGGGGAAAGCGATAAGCTTTCCGGGCAAGAGGACTGTAAGGAACCTTACGGCACTTCCCCCAGAACTTTCATTCGAGCAAGACCAAATTTTTAACATCAGAAGTGGGATACGCGAGTAAAACTTTTTCTTACTTTTTACCTTACGCTCAGCTAAAGTCCGCTATCGGAACGTGTTTATTATTTAAATATAACTGACGCGAAGTTAACAGAGATGGAAAACACTAGCGCAGTTAGTGATGAGAATAATTCTGGTGAGAGTGTTGATGTGCGATATTTACTGCAACGCATTAAAAAACTTGAGGAAGAACGCTTTGTGAAGGAACAATGTAGCCGCTTTTCGGCGTCCGTAGTAGAAGCTATTCCTCGTTTTAGTGGTGAAGAACTTGGTGAGAGTGCAAATTCATGGTGTGATACGGTGGAAAATATTACGCGTGATATTCCTTCCCAACGACTGTCCCATGCGACACACGCGCTTCGTGGTTCCGCTATGGATTGGTACCGAGGATGGCAAGGAAACCCAAGGTCATGGGAAACATTTCGCGAGGACCTGTGCTCGATGTTCACTACCGACGACCGAATAGGCCAAATACTTCGTCGAGCGGTACTCTACACGAGTGATAACGCAAACAGTTATGTTGAATATGCTCGCACGAAGCTAAAATATTTTCAGCAAACTAACGTCTCGTTCAAAGTCAGTGAGCTGATACGTCTCGTAATTGCGGACGTTATGGACCCTATGACACGTCAATCATTGACGAATGCGCGATATTCGACGACTGCAGAACTGATCGCAGGAATGACAGTTTATGTCAAGGCGCAAGAAAAAAAGGAAGATCGAAACAAGCATCAGCCGTTTAAGAGATCTCAAGCTCCTCCTCCCTCAGGTAGGCAGTGCTTCACGTGCGGTGCAGGCGACCACCTGCAGGTCAATTGTCCTAAGAAGCGTAAAGTGACCACTACGACAGCTCCTTCAGCGCCAACATCATCCGCCGCCTGTACGTACTGCGCTAAGCGAGGGCATAAGGAAGATGCTTGTTGGATAAAACAACGAGCGCAACGTTATAACCCGGGCCGTTCGTTGACAGAATTGTCTAGTAAGGGGAAAAACCCAATAAGCAAAGCAAAACCGGAAGTTAATGTTTGCTATTCCATGCCACATCAAGTTACACCAATTATTTTACGCGACTTGGTAGTGCGTAACTGCCTTATCGATAGTGGTGCAACGTGCTCCCTTGTTAAAGAAACGGTTGCAAAGCGTGCAAACTGCAAGATCGAGCCAGCTTCTGTAACCGTACGAGGTCTTCAAGATGCGACAATTAAGGCGACTGGGAACACCACCGTCATGGTACAAACGGAGGACGTTACGTTCGAGATGGATTTGCTGGTTGTCTCCGATTCTACGATTCCATACGACGTAATGATCGGGAGAAATGTTCTGGCTCAAGGAGGATTGCAGATGCTGACCGGAGAGGATGGAACTTCGAAGGTCAAACGTTGTCCGCCGAAAACGTCCCAAAAATTAACGGAAAGCATACAACCTGTGGCCTGCGTGTTAGAGGACGTCGACGGTGAGGCAGGAGAGCAGATTGCTGAGTTGCTGAGACGGTATCGTTATATGATTTCAGACGATAATATTGCTCGACAAAAGGTAACGACTGGCGAACTTAAAATAATTCTTAAAGAAGATAAAATCATTAGTTATCATCCGTATCGGTTATCGTTTAGCGAGCGCGAAAAAGTACGCACTATAATAGATGGGTTATTAAAAAATGGTATCATACGTGAAAGCGTTTCACCATTCGCGAGTCCGATAATACTTGTTAAGAAAAAGAGTGGCGAAGATCGGATGTGTGTAGATTTTCGCGCGTTGAACAGGATCACAGTAAAAGATCGATATCCGCTTCCTTTGATTGATGATCAATTAGACCGGCTAGGAAATAATAAATATTATACGGTCCTTGATATGGCGTCTGGTTTCCACCAGATCCCCATTTCGGAAGATTCTATTCCTAAAACTGCCTTCGTCACGCCAGATGGTCACTACGAGTACCTTAGAATGCCATTTGGGCTTGCCAATGCTCCCGCGGTTTTTCAACGAGCAATAAATACCGCTCTCGGAAATCTCAGGAACAATACGGCTTTAGTTTATCTTGATGATGTTTTAATCCCGTCTCTGACTAAAGAGGAAGGGCTCGAAAAATTGGAACGCGTGTTGCAAGCGTTACAAACTGCCGGATTCTCTTTGAATATAAAAAAATGTAAATTCCTTAAGACCGAAATAGAATATTTGGGCAGAATCGTGTCGGCTGAAGGAATTAAACCTGGAAAAGAAAAGATCCGAGCTTTAATAGATTCACCGATACCTTCCAACGTAAAGCAGATTCGACAGTTTATGGGGTTAGCGAGCTATTTTCGAAAATTTATACCTGAGTTTGCTGTTCGGACCGCATGTATTTCAAAGCTTACAAAAAATAACGAACCGTGGCATTGGGGCACTGAGCAAGACGCAGCACGGAAATATGTCATCGAAAAACTTACGTCTGAACCGTTACTGGTAGTATTTGATCCGTCTAAAGAAACCGAATTACACACGGATGCGAGTTCGATAGGCTATGGGGCTATCTTATTTCAAAAATCCGACGGTAAACAACGGGTGGTCGCTTATTTCAGCCGGCGAACAACGCCAGAAGAGTCGCGATACCACTCATACGAGTTGGAAACACTAGCAGTCGTAAATGCTTTAAAATATTTTCGTGTGTATCTTTTAGGTATCACTTTCAAATTAGTCACGGACTGTAACGCACTTAAAGCCACGAATACAAAAAGAGATTTATTACCCCGTATAGCTCGGTGGTGGGTTTATCTTCAAGATTATGATTATACTATCGAATATCGAAAAGGAAAATGTATTGAATACGCAGATTATCTTAGCTGGAATCCACGTAGAGATAAAGTTTGTTATACGAATGTCGTTTGTGAGGGTTCGTGGTTAGAGATCGCACAGATGAATGATGAAGAAACGAAAGCAATTATAAGCAAAATCCGCGCTAATGATGCTATATGTAGTGATTATGTAATCTCAGAACGTTTATTATGCCGAAAGTTGCGTAGTGATAAGGGAAGAGAGATTACACGATTGTTCGTTCCCAAAGGAAGTCGTCTTGGGCTATTACGATTATATCACGACGAGAATTGTCATGTCGGTTGTGATAAAGTTCTCGATCGTGTGACACGTAAATATTGGTTTCCTAAAATGAGAGTTTTTGTTAAAAAATATATTGAACATTGCCTTACTTGCACTGTCGCGAAACGCCATACGGGTCCGAAACAAGGTTTATTACATTCAATCGAAAAGAAGCCGGTTCCTTTCGATACGATTCATTGCGATTGCGTCGGTCCATTTGAAAAAACGAAAGACGGTTATCAACATGTCTTATTAATAATTGATGCCTTTACGAAGTATATTCAACTTGTACCATTAACATCGCTTACTGGAGAGGAAACGTTACAAGTTTTTAAAGAACGATTATTACTTTTTGGTAGACCGCGAAAAATTGTTTTGGATAGAGGTACTAACTTTACATACAAACCGTTACAGCAATTCTTTAAAAAACAGAACGTAGAAGTACATTATATTGCAACGGGAGCTCCGCGAGCAAACGGTCAAGCTGAAAGATATGTCGCTACAGTGACTAACTTATTAACCGTCGAGACATTAAAATCTACAGAATGGCCGAGCAAATTACTTAAAATTCAGGAATCATTAAATACTACCAAACAAGTTTCTACTGGCTTTACACCGACTCGTTTGTTATTTGGCGTCGAACGAAGTGCAGGAAGCGATACTCAAATTGAATCCGATTTACCAAGTGTAGAGGACGAAATAAACATTGTTAATGATAGAAAAATTGCCTATGAACGTTTACAAAAAAATGCTGAGCAGCAAAATAAATTATTCAATAAGAAACGCAGAAATAATGTTGAATTCAAAGAAAATGATTCCGTATTTTTGAAACCAGCAGTTACGCGTCGAGCAAAATTGGATCCTAAATATCTCGGACCATATGTAATATCAAAAGTTTTACAAAACGATCGTTACGAAATTGTAGGTAAAACTGGCAGACCTCAGGTAGCTCCAAAAGACAGATTACGTTTATGGAAAGGCGAATGGGATAACGGTGAAAATACGGAAAGCGAGTGTGAAACCGCAGATGAACCGTGTTAGCGGGTTATTGTATTTTATCATATTTGTTTTAATTTTTACTATTACTGTTTTGAGAAAACATGTGTGCCAATAAAATGTTAGTAAACTGTCAATGGTTTATTTTCATGTAAAGTAGTTCCTGCTTGAACACTGAGTAATGAGTTGTATGGAACATTGTTGTATGAGCCAAGTATATTATGGCTGTTGAAATTTGGGCGTGTGGCGCTGCTCAGAAGTATTTGTGAATACTATCTGTTATTGGTGGCTGCTAGCCGTGGATAAGTGTTAGGCTGAAAACACTTGTAATATTTGGGCGTGTGGCGCTGTCAAATAGTACTTGGAAATACTATTTGTTTTTGGTGGCTGCTAGCTGTTGGGATTCACTTGTTAAGTGAAATCTGTTTGCAAGACATTGAAAGCCTACGAAGGTAGGAAAAATATCACGATTTCTGATGCTGTTTGTGTGCACTTTGAATAACCTGACTATAAGAGATGCACAGGTAAGGCGATTTAAGAAAATAGATAAGTATGCTTCTCGAGAGCGCGAAGCAGGTCAGATTGGCCGTGTTAGCGTCACGCCTTTGTAAGGGGCGATGCGCGTGTCGAGGCCAAGGAGCGATAGGCGACGGCGGCGAAATTTTAGGAAGTATCGAATTATTTCCAATAGTCGAAGTCGTAAGCCTACGGGCGGTGCGTAGGTACCGAGCGATTACTTGGAAGGGCGATACGCCGTGAGCCGTTGTTTAGCATAGGCACGCACGTGGCCGGCGACCGAACGTCATCGGTCCTTGTGCTCTCGAAGAATAAAGGATCTGGCCATAAAGTGGGGAAAGCGATAAGCTTTCCGGGCAAGAGGAGAACCTTACGGCACTTCCCCCAGAACTTTCATTCGAGCAAGACCAAATTTTTAACATATATGTTTGCCATCCAATGCTCCTAGACAATTAGGAAAATTCCATATCTTCCAAAACTCATCGGAAATTCTTATCCAATCATTTTTATTAGGTGTTGGCATCACTTCTTCCATCAACTCCAATATTATAGCTTGACATACATCTCTTACAATATAGTGCACAGTTGAATGTCCCAATCGATAACTGAAAGATATTGTCCGGAAGGAGTCGCCAGTGGCTAGAAATCTGTCACGCATAAACAAAACATATCGGTTAAAATTGATTAAGTATTGTATAAATAATTGAAAAATATGGAGAAAAGTCATGGGAATGGGCTATGTCGAGAAAGGATAACCTTTTTAATAATGTCTAAGTATCATTTTTCTTTTTTTGTAGGGGCAGCGTGTAAAGCAAGATGGGTTTCTTTAAGAGATCAGCTCAGGAAGGCGTTAAAAAAACACCATACAAAAAGTGGTCAAGCGGCAGATAAAAAAAGAAAGTGGAAATATGAGGACATTATGTCATTCTTAGTGCCGTATTTTAAGGAAAGAGATACTATAAGTAATATAGAAAATCCTCAATGTACAGAAGATCAGAATGATGACAGCTTCCCGATTGACAACAACCAAGAGGGTGAGGAAAATGTAGTTCCAAACACTTCAACTAAAAAAACCAAGACATCATCTCCAAAGAAAATGCAACCACCTTCTAGTTCGAAGACAAAAAAAACACAAAAAGGAGAAACAGCCTCCGCAGTATTAATGAAATATCTGTTAGAGAACGAAACACCCGCAGAAAAATCGACTACCGATCCGATTGATGTTTTTTTTTAATGCACTGTCTGCTACCGTGAAGACGTTCTCGCCAGAGTATCAACATATGGCGAAATCCAGACTTTTTATGGTGGTTTCTGATTTGGAGTGGGCACAATTGCAAAGGAATAATAAAAAAATTTTTAACAAAAAAAATAGAAACCGACTTCGAAAAAAGCGCTAAAAAGAGTGAAATAATTTTTTATGTATACCGACAATATTCGATTTCATCATTATCATACTCAGAATATTGCAACTTTTTCGGCGGCGACACAAAATATTCCAACGCGGTCATTTTCACGAACAAAGGAGTAAGTGCCTAATCCATAAATATCCATCAGTGTCCGTGAATTTCTGGCTATTAAGGAGGTACGATCATTCCCTCGGGGTCAAAAAGGAGCCTAAATTTATTTTAACCACAGTTGCTCTGATTTACGTTTACCTATGTTGAATATTCGTATTATCGATTCTAATGTGCCAAGTTTGTGCTACATGATTAATTTAGTCCATGTTAACTATGAAAAGCTGACAAATAAAGTCGTCAACGACTCGGTAAATGTCTCCATAATAATAATAATAGTATCTCTACCAACAAAGCAGACTAGATATACGTTTTACAAAATCTGCCGAAAACTTATTAAAATAGCCCTGATTTAACTCTGCGAATGAATACGATAGGTATAATAATAATTAGATATGTTATTTATACATGAAAAATGATAAAACTTCATAAATGATGTAATCGAATTTTAAGCGACGACTTGGCAACGTCGTAATTGCGGTGTAAGTTGGTACCCATCGTTACCGGTCATTTCCGTGTGAAGTGTGCTCCAAACGACATGAGTGAAAGTACGGAAAAAAATGTGTGCCGAAAGAAAGGACAATTTTGCAAAAAAAGTAAAATTAAGTGGCTAGAAAATGTTGTTAGTGCTAACAAAAGAAGAAAAATAACGTCTGTGCAACCAGGTACGTATCAAGAAAATATTGTTATTTTTTACCTAAAAAAACGCAACATAACTTATACTGCGTTACGGCTCTTATTTTCAACATAATTGTTATTCTGTTTCCAAAAGCTGAGAGCAAAAATACTGTGCTCACTGGGCGTCGTCTTATTGACTTGGAGTTATTCGCGAGAGAATTGTGGTGCGAGTCATGCGATGTTGGATTATCCCTGCGATATGCAACGCAAGAAATTCGACACGGCCTTGCCAGCATCTTTCACGTGACATGTCAATCGTGCAAAAATAATTATCAAGTATCAACATCAAAGACGGAGTACTCGGAGGATGTCTCAAAAACAACGTATTCAGTGAATACGAAAGTTGTAATTGGTACGTGCTTTGACATATCAAAATAATAAATATTGATTATTCGCTTGATACTTGGAATTGATGTATCGAAAATTTTTGATTTCGCGCTAATTGTTTTGGAGCCAATATTTTACTTACAGGGACACTAGAAAGTGGAATCGGTGAAACACATTTAAACAAAATATTATCAGCCATCAATGTTCCTGTGATGTACCATTCTCTTTATAAACGTTGTGAGAGAAAAGCGGGGGCAATCATCGAGCGTCTCGCTGATGAAAGTTGCTTGCAAAATTTGAAAATTGAAAGAGACCTCACGATCGAAAAAGAAGGGTAAGTGTCTTTTATTACATAAATTTCTGTCTTTGGCTCTTCTTTGGCTAACGAATCTCTCGATAGGCTTATAGTAAGCACCGCTCCAAAACCTACTCAATGCGGCGGATCTACCTCAAACGACATTGGAGAGGGCAGCGTCATACCAATAACCGATCGATCTTACGATCGACCACCGATCGATAAAGAAGGGTAAACATCTTTGATTACATCAATCTATTTCTGTCTTTGAATGAGTATTATTTTTATGCATTTTCAAATTTTAACAACTTTTTCATAAATGCATGTATTAATTTTTTCAAAGAAAGGTACGCTCACTTTTTTGCACTGAATATTTTTACTACATAACTGTATATACATGGGAAAAGGTTTATGGCACTATTTCTTACTTCTTCTATCTTTTCTGTCTTTATTCTTTTGAATAGCATAATGAATTCGCCAGAAGATACGGTAGTATATATCAATGCGAGTTATGATGCCGGATGGCAAAAAAAAGGTTCTGGTCGATCTTATAATAGTTTGACAGGTATATCGATAAGCACACTAAATGTTGTTTTCCTCTTTTCTTTAAAATTTTTTTTGTAGTTCATTGAGTGATGAATGAATGAAATTGTAACTACAGTAACATTTTTCTTTAAAGGTCATGGAACAGCGATCGGTTATTACTCCGGCAAGGTGATCGCTTACGGCACGAGAACGAAACGTTGTGCGGGTTGCGAAAAACTGTTTCCGAGAAATGACCACGACTGTCGCAAAAATGTTAAAGGTACTGCAAAGTCCATGGAAGCCGATATTGCGGTCGAAATATTTCTTAACAATAAAAATTTCGAAGCGGTCAATGTAAAATTAGGCACAATTATTGGAGACGATGATTCGAGTACAATCGCTCGTCTGCGGCGAGAGGCGAATCATGAAATTAAAAAATGGACGGACAAAAATCATGCAATGTGCAAGTTGTCGAAGGCCTTGTATACTTTGAAATCTTCCACTTTAACTACTCCAATGATAGAATATTTCAAATATTGCCTAGGGTGTGTTCTTGAAACTAACAAAAACGATTCAGAGGCAACGAGGCAAAGGATTCTTTTAATAGTACCTCATGCGTTTGACGATCATGAAGGCTGTCGTCTACAAAATTGGTGCAAATATAACGAAGATCCTGAGAACTATAGGCATAAGTTGCTACCAGGCGGCAAAGGTTTCACGAACCCAGAATTAAAAGTATCGCTCCAAAAAATTTTCGCGTTATTTGCGAATCAAGCTGAGAAACTTGCACCCTGTGGTTCGTCTCAAGCTAACGAGTCCCTCAACAGGCTTATAGCAAGCACCGCTCCAAAGGCTGTTCACTACGGCGGATCTTCTTCAAACGACATCCGAGTGGGCACGGTGTGACGTTGCAGCGGCGCGTCACAAGGCAAGAGACGGGTATGGAGGAATGAATGTGTGAGTGAATGGGTAAAGAAGCACGACGAAGGAAAAGAGGGCGACCTCCGAAAAACCAAACGCCAAGGACAGCGACGAAGGCGACACCAGGAAGGTGGAAGGGTGATCTACGGAGGTGTCGAAGCTCGAGTACCCCGACGAACCTCCTGCGACGAAAAGAGCTGCAAAGACCGGCGAACGGATGAGAGGACCGGCAAGAGAGCGTGGGAAAGCCGCAGGAGGGAGAGAGAAAAAAAGCGGACGCACGGACCGGCGGGTGACCCCGCTCCGAGGTGAGTCGGGTGGAGGTAGACGAGGTCCCTCCCCGACTCGGGGTAGCGGAAGTGTCCAGCGGCGGGTGGCCGAGCACCCGATGCCCAAACGGGGCCGGCTGCACCCGGGCAAGTGACCACCGCACCCCCAACCTCGGAAGGAGCAGGCCTCGCCGGCCAGCAGGACGAGCGCCTGGAGGAAGGCAACCGGCAGACGGCGACCCGAAGAGCAGCACGCCCGGGAGCAGGCGCCACGCGTGGCCGACAAGAGAGTAGTCGCAGGACCGGCAAGGAGGGGGAAACCGGCGCGAGACCGTTCCGTAGATCGCCCGAGAGTCGAGTCGAAGGAGCGAAAGCGAAGAGGTAGAGAAAAGATAGCGAAGAAAGCGCGAGTAGGAGAGAGTGTCGCGAGTGTGAGAGAGTGAGTGAGTGGCGGAAAGGCGCGGACGAGAGAGAGGAGAGACGAGAGAGAGGAGAGACGAGATAGAGGAGAGACGAGATAGAGGAGAGACGAGAGAGAGGAGAGACGAGATAGAGGAGAGACGAGAGAGAGGAGAGAGAGCTGAAGCGGTAGGAGTAATTAAAAATGAGTTCGTAGGCGGGAACGAGTGTAGGCGCGGCGCCGGCGACCTTCCAAGTCGTGGACGGCCACAAGAGCCCGACCGACTCCTAACGAGAGCGTAGTAGAGGAGGGAAGGCCGCCGACGCCGACGCAAAGGTGGAGGGCTGTCTATGTCACCCGCGAAACGTGGACGGGCCGAGAAAACGGCCGCCGACTCGCCGTCGAAAACGGTTAGCTGTCTGGTCACGCGGTAGCGCGATGCGCGGTTCAAAACAAACGGCGCGCGGTAACCTTCTTCGGAGGACACGCGAACGGTTGGTCGTGGAATACGCGTTCAAAATCCTCGATATGCCGTGGAATACCTTCCCTCCGCGTTCCTTAACGAATGTACCCGGAATCGGACGGTTTTTCCTAGATAGTTATATGTAATGAGAAGGGCCGAACGCGCAGGGAAGGCGCGAAAAGCGAGAGACGAGGGACTCGCGATTAAGGGAAATTGCGAGCGAGAGCGGCGAAATATCGAAGGCGCCGCGGATCGGAAACGACGGGAAGGTGTTTCCCCGTTACTAGTATTAAAAGGTCGGAGGATGCACCGGCATCCCCCGTTGTACGCGATGCACCGCATTATTTCTCGCGACTCCGCCGAACGGGAGTGCTTGTGATCCGACGGAAGAAATTATAAATAAAGCTAGAAATATGGGAAAAAGAGAGACTTTATTAATGTGGCGGGCATATACGTTTCCCATCCTTGTCCGAACCCGTCCATGCACACGACGAATCGTCCTCCTTGACGGACCGGCCCCTCTACCGCACCGCCGAGCGGGGCTGAGCTATCGCGGGAAGTACCGGTCAACGATGCTCTCGATCCACCTTCTGAAGGGCGTAGAAATAAATTCGACGCCGTTGGCGTCTGGCGCCCAAAGCATGTATTCTTCGTCTGTCTATTGGAAGACCGGTAACCCTTGAGGAGGTCACGCGATCGAGAGGAACGTTCCGAAGTGTAACGTTTCGGAAGGAGGAGCGAAGCGTAGGTGAAATTGTAGAGAGGAATTTTTTATATCGGGGAATGTAAACCGTGAGCGAGCGAGTAAGTCGGAACGGAGGTCCCCGTGAGTCGCGTATTTTCTGGATTTCCCCGCTCCTCGACCAGGTCGAGGTGCTCCCTGCAACCGAGGGCGGGTGGAGATCGACAATCCGCGAACCACGAAGGTCCCTCCCTTCCTCCGAAAACCGCCACCGAGTAAAACATCGAATAGAGACAAAAATCGCTACCACCTCCTCCCGAACCGCGGACGACGGGACGACCGAAGGGACGTTCCCGTCCTCCGCGTGGCGCGTACGAAGATGCCCGTTACAACGGCTATACTAAAAAAAAATGTAGGTCATTCACACATCACCCAAATACATGAGCGTATGAAGTTTTCGCCATCTTCGAAATCGTCCGTTCAATATCGTCAGCAGAAGGATCGCATACAGGCACTTAGGTTAAATATGAAAAAATCGGTGGAATTTAAGAGACGACGTCGCCAGTTGTTCAAGTCAAGGTCCCAGCAAAATACCACCGCCGGTAGAAAAGAAGGTATAACCTACGATTCGGCTTGTGGGTTCGATGTCGGTATAGATTTTGTCGACGCGCCAATATGTGATACCGAAGTACATGTTATCCCGCCTACTGCGAAAACAGTTTTTTTTCGATTTGGAGACGAGTGGTCTGGGAAGAAACTGCGAAATCCTTCAGATTGCAGCAGGATTCGAAGACGCCAAATACAACGCATACCTTATGCCATCCCATAGTATTTCACGCAGTGCATCGGCAGTTACTGGACTCGAAATTCATGATGGAGTACTAGTTCTTAATTCTGTCCCTGTGCCAACAGTACCTCTAAACGTCGCAATACGGGATTTTATCATGTTCTTAAAATCAATAGCTGCAACTATTATTTTGATTGCCCACAATTGCTTCAGGTTCGACGCACCTCTACTTATTAAAGCCGTACAGGATCAACGAATGCTTCCTGAATTTATGGCAATCGTAGATGGCTTCGCAGACACACTCCCAATATTAAGGAATAAGCTCAAAGAACGACGAGCTGCGAAAAAAAGTTTCAAGCAGGCAACATTGGCGGAAGAATATATCGGTGCAGACGCCGCGGCAGGCGCACATAATGCACTGAATGATGTAGCAATATTACAAAAGCTTGTAGCCCACCATGACATCAATATAACGACGGAACAAATAATCGACAACGCCATAACAGTAAGGTGTCTGATCGGGCAACAACAAAAAAATGTAATTTGCAGGAACCTCAAGACGTCGCTTGCTTGTCTCAAACGCCAAGGAAACTCGCAAATCTCAACGGCAAAATCATCTGGAATTTCAGCCAGTATGATAACAAAAATTGCAACAGTTGGCATAACTCTTGAAGATCTGTTACAATCTTACCACACAAGTGGGCGACGAGGACTTGAAATTCTCCTAGGGCAAGATATTGGCGGGCATCCGCGAGTCACAAATGCAAAAAAAGTTATCGACAGTTTGTTTTGTAAACTAACAGAAATCGCAAATAAAAAATAAAAAAACCACATCTCTAAATGAATTATATGTTTTTATTATTTATAAGTTATATTACTTATCGCTATTACTATTATTTATTAATTATTAATTATTTTATTACTTATAAGTTTTTAAGTTTTTTGATTATTTACATTTTGAAGCGGCTTGTATAAAAAAATAAATTCAAAACCAAGCTAGGTTATAGTCGCCAAAGGCATCAGCTGTTACTCGCGACGTTGCCAAGTCTGTGGGTACTACTTCGTTGTTCCAACAAGTTTTAACCGGAAATGAAAACTTTGACGTAATGTAGTGCCTAAACTAGACGGTGAAGTTGGATTTTTTGAATTTTCACCATATTTATAATGTCTAATCTCTCAAATACCAGTTTTTCAGCGGCTTATCTTGGATTCCTGAGCAGAAAAACCGTGATCACGGCACTTCCGGTCGACCGTCTCCAAAAGACGACGTGTTACAGTTACTCAAGAATGCTAGACTTTGCAATTTTATTACGAAAAAACTAGACGGTCAATAGAGCTCAAACTTTAGGAATATACGCATACAGTATCCATTAAAATCATATAAAAAATTCAGGTCTGAAAGTTGGATTCGACTTCATGATCGTACCTCCTTAATGTACTGTTAATTAATTTTCTGTCGCCTCCGAAAAAGTTGCAATATTCTGAGTATGATAATGATGAAATCGAATATTGTCGGTATACATAAAAAATTATTTCACTCTTTTTAGCGCTTTTTTCGAAGTCGGTTTCTATTTTTTTTGTTAAAAATTTTTTTATTTCATACTTTTTAGTGTATAATCGATCAAGATGTGGAA
The DNA here is from genome assembly GCA_916049575.1 of Ancistrocerus nigricornis. NCBI lineage: Eukaryota > Metazoa > Arthropoda > Insecta > Hymenoptera > Vespidae > Ancistrocerus > Ancistrocerus nigricornis. The sequence goes on along the minus strand of OU696667.1, from coordinate 17,569,876 downwards.
ATAAAGTTATGTAGGTAATATTTGCAAAAGGATCGAAAAGGTTTGGTTCCGATATGTGAAGTCGTTGAGGAGATATAGAAGAATAAACAAATGATTTTGTAATAACAATTTAAACATAGTAACAATTGAGAATGTGTCGCATAATGTTAGTAAGTGAGCAGTATTTGCGAAAGGATCGAAAAGGTTTGGTTCCGATAGGTGAAGTCGTTGAAGAGATATAGAGGAATAAACAAATAATTTTGCAGTAACAATTTAAACATAACAACAATTGAAGATGTGTCGCATAACGTTAGAGAGTGGGTAATATTTGCGAAAGGGATGAAAAGGTTTGGTTCCGATAAGTGAAGTCGTTGAGGAGATATAGAGGAATAAACAAATTATTTTGCAACAATTAATAAATTTTTTATATAATTAATATCTGCTAATTATTTCTAAGAAGATAGTAATAGTTTCTTTCATTACAATAAATCAATCCCATTCAAAAATAAATTGCGATAAATCTGAATAAAGCACTAATTTTGCAATAACTTTGTTAATAATAAACATTTCGGAAAAATTTTTTAAACGGGACCAATGGGAGACCTAAACCTAGCAACTGGAAGTGGTTTCATTTCGATTGGTCAACCGGTTGCGGAGTTATGGCCGGACAAACAAAAAAAAAAAAAAAAAAGGCAAGATCGCCCACTGTCGAATAGAGTAACCTCCTCCTTTTCGAAGTCGGTTAAAAAATCAACCAGTAACCAGTAATACTTTGGCAGAAAATCAACAACCTATTATGCAGTACAATACGGAAACGAGAAATTCACACACTTGCACATCTTCACCGGACACACTATTACTTTCAGGGACACCGTCACCGAATTCGTCGACACAGAGTTCTTACCACAACTTTAATCCACAATTCGAGGGAAATTAATACAATTTTAAAAATTAAATAGTTCCAAACAATATAAAAGAAACGTTTGTTTTTTGATAATAAATTAATATATTTCAAGTATTTTAAGTATTTTATTTGAGTATTTTTAAAATATTCCTTACCTTAAACACACCATTAACTTTTCCTTTGGACTAATCGCTTCTCTAAATGTAGTGTTTTGTTTGAGAAGGTGTTTTTCAATTTTAGCCAAAAGCTGGTAAAATTGATTTTGATTCATTCGGAAATATTGATAGAAAGATATTTCTTCATCTTGTAGCTCCTTATACAAAGTATGGTACTCCCCTACGTACTTTCTCGTTAAAAACATTTTTTTAACCCACTTTTTTTGGGTCCGTTTAGCACTCTCATCCTCTTCATCTAATAACAGCGCGATCATCGCTAACTTTTTAATAGATAAATGCGTCATGTTTAAAGTTTATAACAAGACTGGCCGTACAGTCGGCGGCATATGAAGTTGGCGATAATTAAATCGTATGAGAATTTCTATGACACGATATCGATATCGATATCGTATCATAGAAATCTAATTAAATCGTAAGAGAAATACGATATCGATATCGATATCGTGTCATAGAAATTCTCATACGATTTAATTATCGCCAACTTCATATGCCGCCGACTGTACGGCCAGTCTTGTTATAAACTTTAAACATGACGCATTTATCTATTAAAAAGTTAGCGATGATCGCGCTGTTATTAGATGAAGAGGATGAGAGTGCTAAACGGACCCAAAAAAAGTGGGTTAAAAAAATGTTTTTAACGAGAAAGTACGTAGGGGAGTACCATACTTTGTATAAGGAGCTACAAGATGAAGAAATATCTTTCTATCAATATTTCCGAATGAATCAAAATCAATTTTACCAGCTTTTGGCTAAAATTGAAAAACACCTTCTCAAACAAAACACTACATTTAGAGAAGCGATTAGTCCAAAGGAAAAGTTAATGGTGTGTTTAAGGTAAGGAATATTTTAAAAATACTCAAATAAAATACTTAAAATACTTGAAATATATTAATTTATTATCAAAAAACAAACGTTTCTTTTATATTGTTTGGAACTATTTAATTTTTAAAATTGTATTAATTTCCCTCGAATTGTGGATTAAAGTTGTGGTAAGAACTCTGTGTCGACGAATTCGGTGACGGTGTCCCTGAAAGTAATAGTGTGTCCGGTGAAGACGTGCATGTGTGTGAATTTCTCGTTTCCGTATTGTACTGCATAATAGGTTGTTGATTTTCTGCCAAAGTATTACTGGTTACTGGTTGATTTTTATTCCTTTGCAATTGTGCCCACTCCAAATCAGAAACCACCATAAAAAGTCTGGATTTCGCCATATGTTGATACTCTGGCGAGAACGTCTTCACGGTAGCAGACAGTGCATTAAAAAAAACATCAATCGGATCGGTAGTCGATTTTTCTGCTGGTGTTTCGTTCTCTAACAGATATTTCATTAATACTGCGGAGGCTGTTTCTCCTTTTTGTGTTTTTTTTTGTCTTCGAACTAGAAGGTGGTGGCATTTTCTTTGGAGATGATGTCTTGGTTTTTTTAGTTGAAGTGTTTGGAACTACATTTTCCTCATCCTCTTGGTTGTTGTCAATCGGGAAGCTGTCATCATTCTGATCTTCTGTACATTGAGGATTTTCTATATTACTTATAGTATCTCTTTCCTTAAAATACGGCACTAAGAATGACATAATGTCCTCATATTTCCACTTTCTTTTTTTATCTGCCGCTTGACCACTTTTTGTATGGTGTTTTTTTAACGCCTTCCTGTGCTGATCTCTTAAAGAAACCCATCTTGCTTTACACGCTGCCCCTACAAAAAAAGAAAAATGATACTTAGACATTATTAAAAAGGTTATCCTTTCTCGACATAGCCCATTCCCATGACTTTTCTCCATATTTTTCAATTATTTATACAATACTTAATCAATTTTAACCGATATGTTTTGTTTATGCGTGACAGATTTCTAGCCACTGGCGACTCCTTCCGGACAATATCTTTCAGTTATCGATTGGGACATTCAACTGTGCACTATATTGTAAGAGATGTATGTCAAGCTATAATATTGGAGTTGATGGAGGAAGTGATGCCAACACCTAATAAAAATGATTGGATAAGAATTTCCGATGAGTTTTGGAAGATATGGAATTTTCCTAATTGTCTAGGAGCATTGGATGGCAAACATATACAGATACTTGCACCTCCGAACAGTGGATCGCAATATTTTAATTATAAAAAGACTTTTTCTATCGTTCTAATGGCTTTAGTAGATGCAAATTATAAATTTATCGCAGTTGATGTTGGCTCGTATGGCAAAAACAGTGATGGTGGGATATTTGCTAATTCCAACTTTGGAAAGGCTTTTGAACAAAATAAGCTGAACGTTCCGCAAGATAGAAATCTTCCAGGAACTCAATGTGCAGCACCATTCGTCATTGTCGGAGACGAGGCTTTTCCGCTTAAAAATTACCTACTTAGGCCTTACCCCGGGTCTGCAATAAATGGAGATATAGAAAAGCAAGTTTTCAATTACAGACTATCGAGAGCTAGACGAGTATCAGAAAATGCTTTTGGCAACTTGGTACAAAAATTTAGAATTTTTTTCCGGAGTATCAAATCTTTGCCAAAAAATGTTGATAACATCGTCCTAACGACATGCATTTTGCATAATTATATTAAAGACAAAGACTTGGCAGTTCAAAATATAGAACCTCACGATGGGGAGCCCAACTGGAATAATTTAGCAAAGCAAGGTGGAAATGCTTACGCTAGTGCTTTTGAAGCACGTGAAATGTACAAAACATTTTTTAATTCAGATGCAGGGTCATTACCATGGCAAAGAGAAAAGTTTTTATAAACAATATCTATGCGATTGTAACATTGAGCAATATTAGGAAAATTAGCATATGTAATTAAATTTATGTGATCAAGTAATATTACCACAGCAAAGATAATCGTATTTTATTCGTGCAATAGAAGAAATTATGTTACCTATAACTATTTTTGTGCAATTACTATGGTTAAATAAAAAAATATTTGAAGTTACTTACCTGTTGCATTAATTTCTTCTCCTATTTGTGCCCAAATCTTGTCCTTGGCAATATTATCACTGTATTTTTTATTTTTCATATCGTACAGTTCCTTGTACATGCGCACTTTTTCAATTAAAGTTTCGTCATCCATGTCGAAGATCGATGTTTTATTGACGTTTACGTGATGAAATACTTTCGCACCCTGAGAAACAATCGGGATCGGCAACGGACGGACCGTCAAACTTTTGTTTGAAACGTATCAAGACGGTCTGTGACGTTGACGGTAGGTTACGTTGCCGGTCTATGTGAACATCTCCATACATACATATCGCATGGAATAATAGTTTGACGTGACGTTGACTTTCCGTATAGTGCGAATTGTCCTCACAACCAAATTTGACGTGACGTTGCCGGTCCGTTACGTGACGTTGACTTTCCGTATAGTGCGAATCGACCTTAATAGAGAAATTGGTGCACTGGAAGCTGCAGACACCCTTTTAGGTATTTCTTTGTATGGATCAGATCCAGATACAATTATTCGATGGTTAGACGTGAAAATAATAAGAAATCGTAAATTGAAGACACGAGAAGTCATGGCTCAATTAGATCCAGACTCGACGGATATCTTTTGTCCATCTTTTATCGATCATTATGCAAATCGTCCTAAAGAACTAGAAAGCATATCGTTATATGATTTCACTGCTAAGTATGATGTAATTAAAAATAAACCTTTGAAAACAACAATGGAAGTGTATAAAACAAGTGAATCCTTATATTTAAAAAAAAGAGATCGTACATGCTTAATAAATGATTATCATTATAATGTAAACACTCAACCGGAAAATTATTTTTATGCATTATTATTTTTATATCAGCCATGGAGAAATACTGACCAGCTAAAAAATGAGTGTGAAACTTATGTCGATTCATTTAATGCAGTTAAAGGTGTTTTAGTAAATGCTATGAAGATGCATGAGAAATTTACCGATTTGCAAAAAGGTTTAGAATTCGTCGAATGTCAAATTGCTGAATTATTATCAAATGAAAAAGCTCAAAGCGGAGAAATATCTTCTCAATCTGAGCCATTTGACAATAAAGTGATTGAGGCAGAAACAGCTATGAAAGATTTAAAAGATATCGGTCACAAGACAGAATGTAGAAATATAGAAGATATGATTTCAAAAATGAATACTGATCAAAACAGAGTATTTGAACGAGTTACAAAAGCTTTACAATCTGACAATGAGATATTGCGACTTTATGTAAGTGGAGAGGGAAGCACAGGAAAAAGTTTCCTCATTGAAGTTATTAGATCGTGGATTAAACAAATATTAAAAAAGGAAACTGCAGTTACTGCTCCGACGGGAATAGCGGCCTTCAATGTCAATGGATTAACTGTTCACAGAATATTTCAATTGCCTGTTGAACACGGTGATATCCCCAAATATCGACAACTTTCTGATAGCGCTCTTCAAGTTTTACGCGCTGAATTAAAAGATGTAGCATTGATTATTATCGATGAAATATCTATGATTTCAAATGTTACATTACTGTATATTCATTTGAGATTAACGGAAATCTTTAATAAAATAGGTGAAGAAAATGATAATAACGTTTGGTTTGGTGGAAAGTCTATTCTTGTATTTGGTGATTTACTCCAGCTCCAACCAGTTCGAGAAGACCTTGCGTATGTGCAATTGTCGCATAATAAAGTAGAGAAACTCGTTGGTTCTTTGGGAAGCGTTAATCTTTGGGCAAATCTATTTACTTACGATGAGCTAACAATTAACATGAGGCAGAGAAAAGATAAAATATATGGAGATTTAATGTCTCGCATAAGAATTGGTGCACTGACTAAGGATGACATTAAATTGTTGGAAGAGAGAAAAATTTCGATAAATCCATCTTTGTCATGTACGGATCGGATGAAAGCTTTATGTGATTTTATTGAGAAATTACCTTTAAATACAATTTGTTTGTTACCGACTTGTCAGCAATGTGATATTTTAAATGCTAAAATGCTTGATCAAATCCCATCTGATGAGATAATACTTAATGCTATTGATTCGATTGATAATTCCAAGTTGCTGGTGAAAACAGTCACTCGCCTTTTAAAAAAATTCGAAGAAGATAATAGTCGAACTGCTGGACTTGCTCGAAGCATTGCCATCAAATTGGGAGCAAAAGTCATGATAAGGCGTAATATAGACGTTACATTAGGACTCGTTAATGGCACGATTTGTAAAGTTAAGTCAGTGTCAAGAGCCGTAGATAATAACACTATAGAAAATGTCACAGTGGTTCTTGAAAATGGTAATGAATATAAAATTGAACGTGTAAACGTCAAATTTGAGATAATGGATAGAGCTTATGTTGTCCGTCAACAATTTCCATTATGTTTGAGCTATGGCATTACTGTACACAAAAGTCAAGGTTTAAGCTTAGAAAACGTTGTGATTGACGTTGGTAATTCTATGTTTTGCAATGGGCAAATATATGTAGCACTATCTCGATTAACCACATTAAATGGTCTTCATTTAATTAACTTTGATCCTCATGAAGTTCAAGCAAGCACAGAGGCAATTAATGAATATAATCGCTTAAGAAAATGTTTCAGGTCAGATTTGCCACAGATTCCGCTACCAGAATATCGTTTTACTAAAGTCTTTGATATTAAATGGGCAGTGCTTGAACATGAGATGGACCTCAATAATAATAATAATAAAAGTGAAGATATTCAGCATTGGGTCATACGAGTTTTTGAAAATAAAGGCAACGTATCCAGTTATGCGAATTCTATCTTACAGTGTATTTTCCACTCTCCATTTCTCAGAAATACAATTTTTGAGAATTCTGCTTCGCAATGTGCATTAACAACATTATTAACGATGTACATGAATAATACGAATAGTATTCTGACTTCGTTACCAGTAAGAGAATATGCTGGAGAAATGTTTGTGTTAAATACAGAACAAGATTGTGCAATATTTTTGACGCAATATGTGCTAGAAATGAAAAACTGAGAAAAATAGTTAGTTTTCAAATCAATTATTCACAGCGATGTAAAATATGTAATTATGTCTCAAAAGATAGTAGCACAGACAATATTCTATCGGTATCGCCGAAAATTGATGTTAAAAAAACAATAGATTTACAAGAATTAATAAATAATTTGTTATCTCGATGGTACGATTGTACAGGATTCTGTAATACCTGCTCAAGAAATGTTGAAAAAGTACAGAGAATGGAAATAATAAATACATTCAATGAGGTACTAATTATTAAATTTCCTAAAAGTAATAAGGGATTTTTAAAGGCAGTTCCCTCAACAACGTTATCGCACTGTGGTCAAAAATATACTGTTATTAGCGCTATATTCCTTAACAGTAACAATCATTATACGTGTATGTTAAAAGTTATTGGTACCAAACAGTGGATTGAAGTAGACGATTCATCGGTTAAACAAAAACGATGGCCGAATAATGCGCAAAAGTGTCATATTTTATTTTTACAAAGGGTATAATGCAATAATACATACACATTTCGAAAGAAATATTCATGAATATTAATGATAACATTTTATATACTTAAACATTTTTATCCAAAATCATTTATATAATAGAAATTGGTCCTATTTTATTGAAATTTTGATAGTGTTTTCACCAATCCATACTTAACATTTCAGATAGAAGGAATTATCCTAAATTTAGTAGTTTTTATTGTAAGTATTTCATGCATAAATAAAATTAAGTTAATGAAGCAATAAAACCCGACTACGGAAAAATGTAAGTGAAAAGTACGAAACAAGAAGATATTCTTGCCTAAAATCATAGCCCGAAATTTTCCTATAGACTTAATTTTGTTTTGGTTCGTTTAAAATGTAGCCTAGGTCACCCGGACCATAATAACGGCTCGATTGACACCTCATACGTGGAACCGTTAAGTAAGTTTAAAGAGACCTAACTCGATAGCGCTGAGAACACACATGTACCGAAAGGTGGTATGAGGTTTGCAAAACGGAATGAATTTACTTGAAGCGACGTCAAATGATTTAACGAAAGAGTTAAAAAGACGTGTAAAGGCTTTATCAACTAACTTTAGTTTACTTTTTACTTTATGGACGACTTGGTAAACAATATATTAGTTATATTTACATGATATTGCGCAAAGAAGTTGAAAGGTAATTAAAATGACAATGCTCCGTTTTAACGATGTCGAAATAATTTATTAATCCAAACATTGCTAATCCAATTCTTTACAAAATTTCTTTCCAAATTTGGAGAATGGAGGAAATCTTTATAATAATATAAGGAACTGTATATTGCATATGGATAATTAAAACTATTTTACCTATATGGAGGTGCGTTTTTACAATTAATATTTTATTAGCACCATATAAATGCCATAGTTTAAGATCCTCCATTAAATTCATTCCAAGAGTCGATATAATGCAAGAACCAAGAGTCTGAAAAATATTATTCTGATAAAGGTAAATGAAATCATAGAGCAGTATATAATATGAAAAGAAGTTACTTTCCTGGTGAGCATTATTTCTGACCATAGCTAAGTTGTCCACTGAAACAGAATAAAAACATTAATATCTTTAATAATAACTGTTAATGTATATATTTGTTGTAGCAGAGAAATGAAAGAATTACCATGTAAACTGTAATCATTGTTAAAGATCCTCTATTAAATTCATTCCAAGAGTCGATACAAGAACCAAGAGTCTGAAAAATATTATTCTGATAATGGTAAATGAAATCATAGAACTGTATATAATATCAAAAGAAGTTACTTTCCTTGTATTTCAAGCATATTTCTGACCAAAGCTAAGTTGTCCACTGAAACAGAATAAAAACATTAGTATCTTTAATAGTAACTTTTAATCTATATATTTGTTGTAGCAAAGAAATGAAAGAATTACCATGTCAACTGTATTCATTGTTAAAGATCCTCCATTAAATTCATTCCAAGAGTCGATAGGATCCAAGAACCAAGCGTCTGAAAAATATTATTATGTTAAATGTAAATGAAATAATAGAACTGTATGTAATATCAAAAGAAGTTACTTTTCTTGTATTTCAAGCATATTTCTGACCAAAGCTAAGTTGTCCACTGAAACAGAATAAAAACATTAGTATCTTTAATAGTAACTTTTAATCTATATATTTGTTGTAGCAAAGAAATGAAAGAATTACCATGTCAACTGTATTGATTGTTAAAGATCTTCGTTTAAATTCATTCCAAGAGTAGATAAAATCCAAGAAACAAGCGTCTGAAAAATATTATGTTAAAGGTAAATGAAATCACAGAACTGTATGTAATATCAAAAGAAGTTACTTTCTTTTTATTTCAAGTATATTTTTGATCAAAGCTAAGTTGTCCACTCAAACAGAATAAAAACATTAATATGTAGACGAGAGATTATCTTTAATATTGGAGGCCTGGTTAACCTATTTCCAATAAGTTGGAAAATCATAATATATATTTAAATAATTCTAATTTCTTTCTCATTCCAGGTGATGGAAGCTCTAGAATATGTAGACGAGAGAATATCTTTAATATTGGAGGCCTGGTTAATCTATTTCTGATGAATCCATAACAACGTAAGGTGGTTATTTGACAGCTGCTATGACCTGGTCTGTACAAGGTAACTTTAAACATTTAACTTAACTATGAACGACTTTTATAATAGAAAAAGTTGGAAAATCATAATATATATTCAAACAATTCTAATTTCTTTCTCATTTCAGGTGATGGAAGTTCAAGAATATGTAGACGAGAGGATATCTTTACTATTAGAGGCCTGGTTAACATATTTCGAATGAATACATGACAACGTAAGCGGTTTGAGTTTGGTAATTTTCAAATTAACCCTTTACTTTTTCGAAAATTTTTTTTTAAACAAATGCATTGTCATCCGAGTTACGTATGTCTGCGAAATTTCTAGTCGATCGGATAACTAGAAGTGCGTTAAATTAAGCTTGCAAGATTTGTACCTGACATACCAGCCAAACTTAATAAAAGCTTGTAATAAAAAAAACTGTCATAATAGTAATAATAAAATCGCACATAAGTTTCTCGTAAACGGTGGTCAATTATGTTAAGTCATATTTTCCTAGACAGTTTCAAAGGACTCCACCCATAATCTATTTCATTATAAAATTTCCAGCGAACTTCAAACACTCTCTTTTTATAAATCTATACATATTGATGATGATGATTGGTATTGTAGTACTTACAAAATTTTAACTTTACAAAAATACGTGAAATCCCCACAAAAACAGCTAGAGCTGCAAAAAGTGGAGCCAAGTATATGACTTATGTGATTGCTTACAAAAAAATAGCAGATCAATTTAAAAGCCAAGCTTTAGCCTACCGTACATAAGTTACATAAGCCGATTAATAAAACTTATAAAACCTAACAAAAAAATTATTATAAAGATAAAAAAAATTCTGATAAGAAAATTCTATAAAGTTTAAAAAAATTCTGAAAAAAATTCTAATAAGAAAATTCTATAAAGTTTAAAAAAATTCTGAACAAAATATACTTTGCGCTCACATTTTGTATGAGAAATGACTATGAAAAAAAGTAGTTAGCTGAAATTTTGTGTGAGAAATGACTGTATGAAAAAAATGTAGTGAGCGCAAAGTATATTTTGTTCAGAATTTTTTTCAGAATTTTTTTAAACTTTATAGAATTTTCTTATTAGAATTTTTTTCAGAATTTTTTTAAACTTTATAGAATTTTCTTATCAGAATTTTTTTTATCTTTATAATAATTTTTTTGTTAGGTTTTATAAGTTTTATTAATCGGCTTATGTAACTTATGTACGGTAGGCTAAAGCTTGGCTTTTAAATTGATCTGCTATTTTTTAGCCTTATCATCACTTTTAAATTGATCTGCTATTTTTTTGTAAGCAATCACATAAGTCATATACTTGGCTCCACTTTTTGCAGCTCTAGCTGTTTTTGTGGGTATCGGTATATACAAGGGGTATGCACGCTTCGGCGGCACGGTACGGACTCCACGCGAGACGGGGCGACTCGCGCTAGGAGATCCGTACGAACGTAACGTGACGAGTCTCGCGTCCCGTGAGAAGGCACACGGGACTTTGAAATCGATTCCCGAGAAAAAATTTTTCGACGGAAACTAATGCGACTGGATGTCGAATAGCAGGCACTTAGATTGAAAACTAATGCGACTGCGAAAAAATTTCTAAGTTTTTCGAGGTACCTCGTTTATCCTCGAAATTTGAACGTTTTCTCCCATAAGAGAGCGTGCTTTAGACCGTGCTTCGCCGACAGGTCGGCCGCAGAATCGGTATATACAGGGTGTGTTCGACCATATAGTCGTCCGCGAATCCACATGTAGCCAGCAAAAAATTGAATCGAAATAAGTCATAAAAGTTAACATAAGCCAGGTTAGTTAACGAGTTATTACAGACTAACGGCAGTTAGGCCTGTCCGTCGCAAAAAATCGGACTAACGCCGGTGGTATATTTACAGCAAAATCGTAAATTTGAAGGGAGGGGGAAACCTTAAAATACTAATATCTCATCGACGCGAAGTGCTACATAATTTTGGTTTGTTTCATCGTAATCCTGGAACTTTTTCCTTTTCGTTGATATATTATTTATTAGGATCGCGGCTTCCAATAAGTTAATAATCTAATTTATATATTTTTAAATTTTATGAAATATCAATTTTATAAGTCTTTTTTTTCCGACCTTTTTCGTTAACATTGCGAGTATATCTATATATATCGAATTTTGTCCAGTTTCCTAAATTCGCCGTTAGTAAAGCCAGTGGAGTTAGCGTCGATATCAGGTGGAAATCTAGCTAGCGCTGGAATGTTTGGCATGTCGATATTCTTAACCTATCACATTTTATTTATTTATTGTACCCGTCGGTATTATCATAATCTCTCTTTGACTATAGAAACGTAGAGGACATGTGTGGTTAGAAGGGATAATTAAGGAAGGCAGTAGACTTCTATCTCATTAATTGAGAACGTGGTTAATTCTATCGAAGTTTTTAGATAGCAAGAAGTTGCTAATTTTTCGTTATAACGTCCTTCACACGCAGGAGGTACAGGGTAGTGGTTATCAAGCAGGTTAGAAACACGTACTTACTAATTTTAATCCCATTCGACATATTAATAAAGATATGAACTAACTATTCCTTATGTAATCATTTTTCAGATAATTTTAATCTTTTACTTCATTAGAAGATTCGAATTAGTAATAAGTAAAATTCGCTGTGTGTAAACGTATAGATGAGTTCATTTGGTTACGTTCTGGGAGTTTCTCAGAGCGGAGCGAACTATCATATCTTCGTAGACGTTTTTATGAATAATATTGCAACAAGTCTGAATGTATACCACATCTGTTATGTACTTTTTCGGTAAATTTTTCCATCATTGTACATCTATTCCATCGATTATATACATTGTAATATAATATATCATGTCCTCTAGTTAACCTGGTACCCTCGAAAAAAGTCGTAGTATACGACCGGAACGTCGGCAATCCTCCTCGAAATGCATAATTTTCATTTGGAATCGCATGGATTTCTTTGCTCTAAAAGCATTCAATTTCGGATCCCTTAGAGTTTTCTAGTGAGTACGCTCTCAAGAACACTATTAAGTATGAAAGTAGCTCAAAAATCGCCAAAGATCGTCAAATGGAGCTTAGGTATGTACTTTTCTTGGAGAGACAATAGAAAATAATAACATGATAGTCTACGTATGTAGAAAAATAAATAACAATAGGAATGTTACGTGGGCCGTCACTGTAATTTATATTTGCTCTTATTTTTAAATTGAAACAAGAATTTTTTATTATAACAAAATTATGTAAAATCATACACAAATAACATTAAAAATGTAAAGTGGGCCGTCGCTGTAGTTAATATAAACAATAAATCGTGCTTTTTCTTGCTACATAAAGATATTAAATCAATGATGCGTCGCATCTTTATTAATAACTTTTTATCAAATATCTATAATTTCAATTTCCATATTGGTTCTTTAGACCCATGTTAAACATTGTTGACTTCATAAATTACACATTCTCCTTCAAACAATTTTACTAAAATAACAATCTCTGTAAAAAACCTTGTACAAAGTACGCGACGGCCCGCTTTTTTTCGTAAAATGAAAAAATACAACCTGGCAATCTGCGAAGCCTACTTTTTCGTATTTAAGAATTGAATGAATGGAAGCATGGGGTGGAGCAACTCTAGCACAGGAAAATGAACTATGTATTTGATTCAGGTTATTATACGGTTATTTATGAACTAGGAAACAATAAAAATTAAATAAATTCATTAAAATGTTTTATAAATTAAATATTATCATAAATGCACCGATTGGTTTAAATTTTAGATTGAAGATAAGTAAAATAAATTTTTGTATCCCTACTCTATCTACATAAACAATTTTAAAAAATTATCTAAAAACTGTATATGGGTAACTTTCGAAAAATTGGAATTATTTATTATCTAAACAAACATATTAAATATTGTTCCTGGATTGATAGATGTACCAAAATGTTATATTATATTTAACGTTTACGAAGAAAGCAGGCCGTCGCGTACTTTGTACAAGGTTTTTTACAGAGATTGTTATTTTAGTAAAATTGTTTGAAGGAGAATGTGTAATTTATGAAGTCAACAATGTTTAACATGGGTCTAAAGAACCAATATGGAAATTGAAATTATAGATATTTGATAAAAAGTTATTAATAAAGATGCGACGCATCATTGATTTAATATCTTTATGTAGCAAGAAAAAGCACGATTTTTTGTTTATATTAACTACAGCGACGGCCCACTTTACATTTTTAATGTTGTTTGTGTATGATTTTACATAATTTTGTTATAATAAAAAATTCTTGTTTCAATTTAAAAATAAGAGCAAATATAAATTACAGTGACGGACCACGTAACATTCCTATTGTTATTTATTTTTCTACATACGTAGACTATCATGTTATTATTTTCTATTGTCTCTCCAAGAAAAGTACATACCTAAGCTCCATTTGACGATCTTTGGCGATTTTTGAGCTACTTTCATACTTAATAGTGTTCTTGAGAGCGTACTCACTAGAAAACTCTAAGGGATCCGAAATTGAATGCTTTTAGAGCAAAGAAATCCATGCGATTCCAAATGAAAATTATGCATTTCGAGGAGGATTGCCGACGTTCCGGTCGTATACTACGACTTTTTTCGAGGGTACCAAGTTAACTAGAGGACATGATATATTATATTACAATGTATATAATCGATGGAATAGATGTACAATGATGGAAAAATTTACCGAAAACGTACATAACAGATGTGGTATACATTCAGACTTGTTGCAATATTATTCAGCAAAACGTCTACGAAGATATGATAGTTCGCTCCGCTCTGAGAAACTCCCGGAACGTATCCAAATGAACTCATCTATACGTTTACACACAGCGAATTTTACTTATTACTAATTCGAATCTTCTAATGAAGTAAAAAATTAAAATTATCTGAAAAATGATTACATAAGGAATAGTTAGTTCATATCTTTATTAATATGTCGAATGGGATTAAAATTAGTAAGTACGCGTTTCTAACCTGCTTGATAACCACTACCCTGTACCTCCTGTGTGTGAAGGACGTTATAAAGAAAAATTAGCAACTTCTTGTTATCTAAAAACTTCGATAGAATTAACCACGTTTTCAATTAATGAGATAGAAGTCTACTGCCTTCCTTAATTATCCCTTCTAACCACACATGTCCTCTACGTTTCTATAGTCAAAGAGAGATTATGATAATACCGACGGGTACAATAAATAAATAAAATGTGATAGGTTAAGAATATCGACATGCCAAACATTCCAGCGCTAGCTAGATTTCCACCTGATATCGACGCTAATTCCACTGGCTTTACTAACGGCGAATTTAGGAAACTGGACAAAATTCGATATATATAGATATACTCACAATGTTAACGAAAAAGGTCGGAAAAAAAAGACTGATAAAATTGATATTTCATAAAATTTAAAAATACATAAATTAGATTATTAACTTATTGGAAGCCGTGATCCTAATAAATTATATATCAACAAAAAGGAAAAAGTTCCAGGATTACGATGAAACAAACCAAAATTATGTAGCACTTCGCGTCGATGAGATATTAGCATTTTAAGGTTTCCCCCTCCCTTCAAATTTACGATTTTGCTGTAAATATACCACCGGCGTTAGTCCGATTTTTTGCGATGGACAGGCCTAACTGCCGTTAGTCTGTAATATCAACACATCAGTACCACGGGTCGGTGTCTCTGACCGAATGGCCCATATGTAGTGAGCGCTACGGCGTTGGTTGACCTCTCTGGTTTGTCTCTCCCGTACTGCGGGCGGAGACAGTACCCACGGTTGCTTACCGAGCATGAACTCTCTCGTTTCCGAGCGAGAATTCAGTTAAATGTGAACCTCTCACAGTGCATAGGCGGTCCCGAAACGGACTAAGCCACAGTGTCAGATCGACGAACGATCCACCCCACGATCTAATCGTGCACGGAGTGCGTCGCGGCGAAAGTTGGGCCGCGGCCTTTCCCGTCTTCTCTTTGCGAAGGCAATAAGTATATGACGCTTGGTCGCATATTATAACAGTTTAAGCGTATACGTGGAGCATATACTATCCAGAACTAAACACAGGAGTATATTTTGGCAAAGATTGAGAAATACAGTTTGTCAAAAAGATTCTGGAAACCCAACGAATAATATAAATTTATTCAAAAGCAAGTGTCGTCGTTCGGCTACGTGCCGGCGACAAGAGGACACTCGTGAGAGGCAGCTAATTGCGCGTCAACTTGTGAACTGCAGGACACATGAACATCGACATTTCGAACGCACATTGCGGTCCACGGATACAAATCCCGGACCACACCTGGCTGAGGGTCGTTATTATAAATAATACTGCTCTCGCTGCAACTTGGATTGCGGCGTAGAGCGAATAATGGGTACTCGTTGACGAGAGAACTTCGGTTTATCTCGTCGACGTTGCCTGAAATGAATGGTAGATAAGTGTAGCAAATAGCTGATATAAGAGAGAGAGAGAAAGGAGTAAGACGCAACTGCCGTTTGGTTTTCGAACGCAAAAGGGAGAGAGGAATCTGGCGAGGAGAAGGCGTCACGCTCGGACTTTTGTTCGCTTTTATTATCGAACGCATCGACGTCGATTCGAATTAGTTTACCATCGACGTTGACTTTGAAAAACATTAAAAGCGATCGAGTCCGGGTCCGGTTCGGAGTCGAGATTGGAATATTCGTTTTTCCTTCCGATGCCCGAGCGTGCCTTCGTCGAACGTATTCCAGCCACGATTCATCCCATCGTCGTCGACGACGCCCACATTGAGGAGTCGTTCACCCGGTGGTTCGTTTTGTCCACGAATTGCCTCCTTTCCCCTGGATTGCCTAGAAAAACGGTGTAGCCGGGAGGATAGCGAGTTTCGGACGAGCGACCACCGTTGCGTGACTCGATTCGGGCATTAGTCGATCGACGAGAGGCGCTCGCAGATCTTCGAAGACGCTTGATCTGCGCGCCAGGACCACGGTTCCGAAATTCTTGTTGCTCTTCGAACCATTAGCCTCCACTCTCTGTATCTTTACCGCGCTCGAACGCGCTCTCTTTCTACGATCGAAACATCTAAGACGACCTCAGAGTAGGCGAGATTACCCGCTGAATTTAAGCATATTATTAAACGGAGGAAAAGAAACTAACTAGGATTTCCTTAGTAGCGGCGAGCGAACAGGAAATAGCCCAGCACTGAATCCCCCGGTACAGCCGTAGGGAAATGTAGTGTTTGGGAGGATCCGTCTTATATCCCGAGGCGCATGACCGCGTCCAAGTCCATCTTGAATGGGGCCACTTACCCGTAGAGGGTGCCAGGCCCGTAGTGACCGGTGCAGCGTCTTGGGAGGATCTCTCCGTAGAGTCGGGTTGCTTGAGAGTGCAGCTCTAAGTGGGTGGTAAACTCCATCTAAGGCTAAATATGACCACGAGACCGATAGCGAACAAGTACCGTGAGGGAAAGTTGAAAAGAACTTTGAAGAGAGAGTTCAAGAGTACGTGAAACCGTTCAGGGGTAAACCTGAGAAACCCGAAAGATCGAATGGGGAGATTCAGCGTCAGCGGCGTTGGCTCGGCGAAGTGGACGATGTCGCGGACTACGGTATCGCGACACGTTATCACTATGCCGCGTCCGGCGTCGTCGTCGTGCACTTCTCCCCTAGTAGAACGTCGCGACCCGTTGGGTGCCGGTCTACGGCCCGAGGTGTAAGACTGTCGCGTCGCTTCGGCGCACGCGGCAGACCCTCGGTTTCCCGGCCGGCTGCCCGGCGGTATAACGCACGGTATCTGGCCGCAATTTTTGAACTGCGTCGGGCCCGCCGCAAGCGAGGCCAGTGTCCCGGAGGTACAGACCCGGTGCCGTCCCCGAGCCTGGCCAGCTGTTGGCAGGCGGAGTCCTCAGACGGGCAGAAATAATGGTACCGGTCGGCGACGCTACTGCTTTCGGTACTCTCAGGACCCGTCTTGAAACACGGACCAAGGAGTCTAACATGTGCGCGAGTCATTGGGATCTAAAAGCCTAAAGGCGCAATGAAAGTGAAGGTCGGCTTCGCGTCGACCGAGGGAGGATGGGCCGCGCTACGACGCGGCTCCGCACTCCCGGGGCGTCTCGTTCTCATTGCGAGAAGAGGCGCACCCAGAGCGTACACGTTGGGACCCGAAAGATGGTGAACTATGCCTGGTCAGGACGAAGTCAGGGGAAACCCTGATGGAGGTCCGTAGCGATTCTGACGTGCAAATCGATCGTCGGAACTGGGTATAGGGGCGAAAGACTAATCGAACCATCTAGTAGCTGGTTCCCTCCGAAGTTTCCCTCAGGATAGCTGGCACTCGCCCGTTCTCACGAACGTATGAGAGTCTCAACTGGTAAAGCGAATGATTAGAGGCCTTGGGGCCGAAACGACCTCAACCTATTCTCAAACTTTAAATGGGTGAGATCTCTGGCTTGCTTGAATATTGAAGCCACGAGATTTCGGATCAGAGTGCCAAGTGGGCCAATTTTGGTAAGCAGAACTGGCGCTGTGGGATGAACCAAACGCAGAGTTAAGGCGACTAAGTCGACGCTTATGGGATACCATGAAAGGCGTTGGTTGCTTAAGACAGCAGGACGGTGGCCATGGAAGTTGGAATCCGCTAAGGAGCGTGTAACAACTCACCTGCCGAAGCAACTAGCCCTGAAAATGGATGGCGCTGAAGCGTCGCGCCCATACTCTGCCGTCAGTGGCAAGTGGGGCGGGCCACCCCTCGAGGGTGCCGCCATGAAGCCCTGACGAGTAGGAGGGTCGTGGCGGTGTGCGCAGAAGGGTCTGGGCGTGAGCCTGCCTGGAGCCGCCGCGCCGTCGGTGCAGATCTTGGTGGTAGTAGCAAATACTCCAGCGAGGCCCTGGAGGACTGACGTGCAGAAGGGTTTCGTGTGAACAGCCGTTGCACACGTGTCAGTCGATCCTAAGCCCTAGGAGAAATCCTATGTCGATGACGGTGTGCAGACACAATGTTGTTCGTAAGAAATGACACACACCCGTCGGGCGAAAGGGAATCCGGTTCCTATTCCGGAACCCGGCAGCGCAACCGCATGCAATTCGGGCCCTCGTAAGAGTGTTCGTCGGGGTAACCCAAAATGACCTGGAGACGCCGTCGGGAGATCCGGGAAGAGTTTTCTTTTCTGTATAAGCGTTCGAGTTCCCTGGAAACCTCTAGCAGGGAGATAGGGTTTGGAACGCGAAGAGCACCGCAGTTGCGGCGGTGTCCGGATTTTCAAGGTCCCTCGGACCTTGAAAATCCAGGAGAGGGCCACGTG
Source organism: Ancistrocerus nigricornis (assembly GCA_916049575.1). Classification (NCBI taxonomy): domain Eukaryota; kingdom Metazoa; phylum Arthropoda; class Insecta; order Hymenoptera; family Vespidae; genus Ancistrocerus; species Ancistrocerus nigricornis. The sequence continues at coordinate 17,550,992 of OU696667.1, read as the reverse complement.
GAGATGTCGCGCCGGTTCGTACCCATATCCGCAGCAGGTTTCCAAGGTAAAGAGCCTCTAGTCGATAGACTAATGTAGGTAAGGGAAGTCGGCAAATTGGATCCGTAACTTCGGAATAAGGATTGGCTCTGAGGAGCGGGGCGCGTCGGGCTTGGTAGGGAAGCGGGTCTGGCTGACGTGCCGGGCCTGGGCGAGTTGAACGGCCTGCTCTGCGGGTCTGGGATCCGAGCTCGGTCCCGTGCCTTGGCCTCCCGCGGATCTTCCTTGCTGCGAGGCTTCCGTGACGGTTAAACCCGTCGTGGTCGTCCTCTTCGGCCGCCATTCAACGCTCAGCTCAGAACTGACACGGACTAGGGGAATCCGACTGTCTAATTAAAACAAAGCATTGCGATGGCTCTCACGGGTGTTGACGCGATGTGATTTCTGCCCAGTGCTCTGAATGTCAACGTGAAGAAATTCAAGCAAGCGCGGCTAAACGGCGCCGGCCATCGCCCGAGGTGTCGGAGAGGTGCATGCACTCTCATAGGTATCCGAGATGAGACCGTGTCGCAGACCACACGACGTTTACCCTTAGAATTCGGCCAAGGTCGTTCAGATCCCACGCAATGTGGGGAAATGTCGCCCCGTCGTCTAAGAAATTGTGGTAGTCTTTCTGTTGAGGTGGAGACAGCGGCGACTCGTCAAACGTTGCTACAGGTAAAGTCGAGGTCACTCGATGGAATTTGTGCTAACACGAGTATCTGGGGGGAGGGGGAGCCCCACCGGCCGGCTTCCGGTGCCCCCTCATTGGTGTTGGCCTCCCAGGAGCAGTGCCGCCTGGAGGAGGGATATGGAGATCTTGCCAATCATGCGCGCATGGTCTTGAGAGGGGCAGTACCTGACCATCTTGGTACTGATCCCCGCCGGTTGGATGCGGGCCCAAGGTGTCGACGGAAGGTGAGTGGCCGCTGCGCTCTCCGACCTGAGCTGAGGGTTCCAGCCTCTGGTCGGTCTGTGCTGCCTGCGGATCAGGCATAATTGGAGTTGTAGTCGGTTGTGCTGAGTTGCCTACGTCAGAAGGGTGTGATGGTCCGGGTGTGGTAATCCGCGCTTGTCAGCCGGTTACCGGTTATCTTTGGAAGCGGAAGGAAGGTGGTGTTTGAGGTATAGATCAGGTTCTTCTTGAGTATAAGTATGACTTTTATTAAATAACTGGTTATTGGTGAGGCACAAGTAACCCTCCTAACTCTTTGCTCGCTCTCGATGATCTATCTATTCGTTTCCTTATTTCTGTGCGTGCCACTCCTTAGCGTTCGGCGCTAAGAAGGGAGAATTGCTGAATTGCATCTTAGGCTCGGGACTCGCAATGTCCAGGCACTCGGGTGATGCAATGCTTATACATTACTTTTTGGTCGCCTTTTCGGAAGGCGGCCTTGAATACGATACTGCTGTATCGCTTAGGCGACTCGCGGGTACAACACCCCTCCCCCGCGGGAAGAAGAATGTGCCACCATTCTTACGTTTGATTACCTATGGGTATACTTGTGCATTTATAAAGTACAATTTTTTTTTTTTTTTTTTTTTTTTTTTTTTATTATTCCCGATAACATATGTGTAATATAATCGTTTACCTATATATATATATTCTTATCTTATGCTTTATTCTTTTATTTGTATTTATTTTGTTTATACATATATTATAGGAAAATATATTTCTTTACTTCTTTATTTTATTTTATTTTATTTTATTTTATTTTATTTATTTTTTTTTTATTTTTTTTTTTTTTTGACAATGTTTATTTTTCCCGATGACATGTTTTAATATAATCGTTTATGCTTATATAGATACTTTTCGCTTTTGTTCGCTTCTACATGCTATGTCAATTCTTTCTTTTTTTATTTGTTTTCTTTTTGGCGGTTGTTTATTCTCGTTAGTTTCTACTTCTATTGATAACTCGCGGTTTTTACGCTGTTTTCGCTTATAGTACATGGTGTAAATCGCTACTACTGCTAGGATTGTAATTCCTATTGATACGACTGGGGGATACGCGAATGTGTGGTAATCATTATTATAAAGGTTCGTATCTACTTCTTTTTGTAACGCTGTTAGCCGCGTGCTCGCTAATTTTAGTTCTTCTGGATTTCTAATTATCGGTTGGAGGTCTATTTCTGCTACTTGGTTTCGTGTAATTTTTTCGGCTACCTCTTGAGTAAGGTTAAGTGTTAAATTATATGCTGGTAAATAATCTAGTTGTCTCTTTTCTTTGAATTCTTGTACTGTTTCTATTGTTACTTCTGATGTCGAAATTATGCATTTACCTTTTATATCTAATATACCTGAATCTTTTAAGATTTTATGTATGGTGCCTTTCCCGTTGCAGGTTATTGCTAACGGTTCTTCTTTTGGGGCAACGAAAATCCATGTTTCTGGTGCTTCTAATTCTAGTAATAAGGTCCTTTCTAATTTGAGGAGCCTTGTTTTGCACTTTTCTGGTTGTTTATTGATTTTATTGTACATGCGTACTTCGCACGGTCCGTGTGGATAAATTTTGTAAATTGGATGTCTTGATGAGCACAGAAACTGGGTTTTGGTTGTCTTACATGCTTGTATATCTGTTTCGCTTAGCGATACATATTCGCGTCGGATTTCGTCGACTATCGCATAACGCTCGCTTGTCTCGATTATAGCGTATGTACTGTTGTTCATACGCGCTGGTATCGGGTGTACTCTTTTAATTTGAAATATTTGTGTCCCTATGAGGGGTATTATGATTACAGTAATTATCGAGCGTTGCCGACTATATGCTTTGACTTCTGTTACCCGATCTAAAAGATATCCCGATTGTATGTCTAGGGGGATTGGAAAATTTAAACCTACTGGCAGGTGTGGTAATGCTTCCTGCAAGTATTGAATTATTTGCGCGAATGACAATACGTTGGTGTTTATTAGTCCTTTGCGTATGTCTGTTACGTAATGCGTCAAGTCTTGTACGTCTTCTAGTAAGTTATCTATCATTAATGTGATTAATGTAAATTGTTCGTCCATCTGTTCCCTAACTTCTTGTGTGTGTTGACGTGTATTTAACATTTGTTCTACTTGTGCCATCGCTTTTGCTAGAAGTTTTTCTCGTTGCTCAACGTTACCAAAGCTATCGTTAAATATTTTTATACTGGAATTAATTATTTGTATTTGCTGCGATAATGCATGCCAAACTCTTGTTTCGCTTTTCTCTAATTTTTCGAGGTGTACATTTATACGTTCCTCGTCGTTAACATCCATTAATCAGAATAAATATTTTCCTGCTGTTCCTAAGCCGTTGATGAGACCGCGTTTTGGTCTCTGTTCTACTCCTAATGTCGCTCGTATGGAATTTAATTTCCCTGTAATCGATCGTAATTTCGGCGTGATTGTATTTATAAATGGTCGGCAAATTGTTGCGTGCCATGCCTGGTGCGCCAAACAAATTTGCGTCAACTTATTGCAATATGATGCTAATTTTTCTTCGCGAAGATAATAAGGTATCATATCGATTTTTAACACTAATTTCCACGTGTCTTTGTAGAGGTGTAAGTTTCCCACGTTTTCAAAATATATTCCCGGTTGGTTCTCGAAGTTCCGAATTTCTACGGAGTTCTCTATGTTGCCCGTTAGATAAGGGCTCGCTGCTCTTGCTGCCGCAAGTATTCTGTAAGATGAGTTAGTGTATTAGTTCGCCGTGTATATATTGTTTTTATGTATTTTCTTTCGCGTCAGCTTTTCGGAGGATGCGCTTTCTTCAGGGCTCTCGCTCGCCCTGGAGCTCATTTACTGTCGTTCGCTCGGTGAGAATTGTTGTTCCGTCGTCTAGTACCTATACTCATCCGAAGCCAAAATGTTTCGCCGGCTGCCTTGTGGCTTGTACGAATGCCGTGGGCCGGTACAGCTTATTTGTTCGCGCAATACTGTGGTAAGTATTTCCTTGTGTTGTATAAAATTTTATTTCTCTTTTTTTTTTTTTTTTTTTTTTTTTTTTTTTTCATATATAAAAATTTAACTTTCTTGCGTTACTTTTTGTTGTAGTTTGTCAGTGTTGATCGCACGGAGGGTTTCGTCCGTCCCTGCGATATGGCGTCTCGCCGTCGAGAGCGGCGGGCTGTACGAAAATGGGTAGCTGAGTGCTACGAATTTATGTGGGAGTGGGAGAGCTCCCTATATCTAAACTACTTGTTCGGGGACTTGCCCTATGAGGTGGAAGACGAGTGGTAGCCTCGCCCTTTTTAGTCTTACACATATATATATATATACTCTAATTTTTTGTTTTAACTTTTTGGGAATTTTTTGAATAAATTAATTTGTGGGTATTTCCGTGTATGATCACTACGTTTTCCCGTTATGCGGCCCTTTCCTTTCTTTTTTTCCTTTCTTTAGTTTTTAAGTTTTTTATTCGTTAAAGTGTTTCAACCGGTTCGCGTGTACCGTTATTGTTTTCTTTCCCTTCTTTATAATGTAATTTTCCGCGGATTTCTGTTCTATTATTGTATATGGTCCGATCCAGTAGTTATCTAATTTCTTTGACCGTCCTCGTCTCGTCGCGTCGTCATATAGTAGTACCTTATCCCCTTCGTCAAAAGTTCTCGGTCGCGACGTTTTATCGTAATATTCTTTTGCGTGTTCTTTCGCGCATGTTAAATTCTCTTTCGCGAACGTGTTAGCCGTTCGGATTCTTTCGCGTAATTCAGTAGCATAGTTATCGTAGTTATATAAAGGTTGCGGTTCGCGCTTGATAGAGGTAGGCATTTCGGCTAATCTTCCGAAGACTAATTCATACGGGGTATAGGTAGTCGCCGTATGTGGGGTTGTATTATATGTAAACATCGCGTAAGGTAACCATTCGTCCCAATCCGCTTGATCCTTTCCTACATAATTTTTTAGATAATCTGCCAACGTCTTGTGGCTCCGCTCTAGCGCACCGTTGGATTGCGGGTGGTAGGCTGTTGTTTGTATCTTTTTTATATTTAATACTTTGCATACTCCTTTAAAAACTTCAGATACAAAGTTAGTTCCTTGATCTGTTAATATTGTTTGCGGTATTCCGTATTCGCAAACTATTTTTTTAGCAAATTTTTTCGCCACCGTATTGGCTTCCTGATTTGGTATAGGGATGGCTTTGCTATATTTTGTTAAATTATCTTGAAATGTGAGTATATACTGATTGCCTCTATTAGAAACTGGTAATGGTCCTACTATATCTAGGCTACATTTTTCGAAAGGTTGGGTAGGCGTATCCGTAATTACCATTGGCATTTTTGTTCGCGTGCCTAATTTATTTTGTTGACATTTCACGCATTTTGATATATAATTCTCTATATCCTTTCGAAGTCCTGTCCAATTGTATTTTAATTTAATTCTATTATATGTTCTATCGACTCCTTGATGGCCTCCTAGGGGGGAGTCGTGATATTCATATAAGATCTGTTTCTTTTCATCGGCGGAAAATTCTCTATGTTCCTTATTTTCGGTGTCGGGTATCGCGTTTGTCACGTATACGCGGCTTAGCGCGTCAGCATTGCTGTTACTCTTTCCTTCTTTGTACGTGATTTGGTAATTGTATTCTTCTAGCATAATACGCCATCGCATGAGGCGTGATCCGGGATCTTTTACATTAAATAGCCACGTCAGCGGTTTATGGTCTGTTACTATCGTGAATTTCGTTCCGTACAAATATGGTCTAAAATGTTTTACTCCCCAGACTATTGCTAATAATTCTTTTTCGGTCGTGCTATAATTTATTTCTGCTTTATTGAGTATTCTACTCGCGTATGCTATTGGTAAATCTTTTCCTACTTCTCCTTGGGATAGAATGGCCCCTAGCGCCTTGTCTGACGCGTCCGTGGTTAGCACAAAGGGTTTTGAGAAATCTGGGTATTGGAGTAAAGGTGTAGATGTTAGTTTATGTTTTAATAATTCAAATGCTTCCTGTTCTAGATCGGTCCACTGGAATGTTGTTCCCTTTTTTAATAATTGCGTTAATGGTTTCGCTGTTTTTGAAAAATTCTCTATGAATCGCCGGTAGTAACTAGCTAATCCTAGAAATGTCTGAATGTTTTTAGCGTTATTTGGTTTGGGGAAATCCGTCACCGCTTTTGTTTTCATGGGATCCGGTTTAATTCCTTCTGGTGTAATGATATGCCCTAGGAATACGGTTTCTTTTCTGAGGAATTCGCACTTTGTTGGTTGCAAACGCAATTTATGTTTTCTTAATTGCTCAAATATTGCTTTTAGTCGTTTATTGTGTTCTTCTAGGCTTGCCGCGTGAATAACCACGTCGTCCAAGTATACGAAACATTGAATCCCTTGTAGCCCTGATAATACTGAGTTCATTAATCTTTGAAAAGTCGCGGGCGCGTTTTTTAATCCGAAAGGCATACGGTTATATTCGTAATGTCCGAACGGTGTAGAGAATGCTGTCTTGCATTTATCTTCTTCTCGCATTTTTATCTGGTGGTAACCTGATGCCAGATCTAACGTTGTAAAGTATTTTGCACCGCCTAATTGATCGAATATATCTGCTATATTTGGTAATGGGAAAGAATCTCCTATCGTTACGTTATGTTTTTCCATGAAATCAATCCCTAATAGTCCGTCGGCTTCTATCGGAAAGTCGTTTCGGACTAAATAGCATGGATGCTGTATTGTCTGCTTCCCTAGTTGTATATTTAATGTTATTTGGCACAGGGGTTTCTGCACAGTTAATCCTATTCCCGTTAATTCTATGTTTGTCGAGCGTGCATCTTTTTCCTCGTCTATTAGCCCGATTTTTACGAGCGTTACTTGGGCTCCTGAATCTACTAACATGGTGGCGTGTCCACCTATTATATCTTCGGACGTGATTTTGCAGTGATTTTTGTGTTCTGTTTTCGCCGCAAGGCTATTTACGTTATATTGCTTTACTTTAGCGTCAGTCGCGTTACTTGTGCTGGGTTGCGTCTGTCGTTCATTTTGGTTGGTCGTCGTCGGCGTTTGTGGTGTCGACGGTCTTTCGTTTGGTCTGTTAGTCAGTCTATTTTCTGGTCTGGTCCGGCAATTTCGCGCCATGTGCCCGGGCCGTCCACAGGTGAGGCACACAATTTGGTTCCTGCCGGGTCCCGTGCCTCCTGTACGGTTTGGTGTATTTCGCGGGTTTATTCTAGTTCGCGCGTAACAGTCACTAGTCGCGTGCCCTACTCGGTTGCAATTTCCACATCGGAGGGTTGAATTTTGCCCGGAGGGTTGGTACGGTTGGGATATTTGATACGTCGTTTCTATGTCTATCGCTCCTACGATCGCTTCTTGCAGGGTTTTGTATCCCTTAGCCTGAACAAGCGTCCCTACTCGCCCCTGCAGGCCATTCTCGAAAACGTGTTTAGCCTGGTCTCTTAGAACCTCGGTTAGGTTTCCCTTGGAATTCGCGTCGTGATGCGGTTTTATCGTTAATCTTACGAGTTGCATGTATAGCTTTTCTACGCGTTGCCCGAACGCCTGCGCGCTTTCCCCTGGTTTTTGATAGCTTCTATGTAGCTCAGCTTGTACTGCCGATACTGAGCGTTTTTCTAAAAATATTGCTTCTAATTCCGTTTTTAATTCTTCGTACGTATTAAGTTCTTTATATCGCATTTCTTCTGCCGCTTTTCCTACGAGTTTGAGGTTTCTTATGTACGCGAATAATGCTGGTCTATCGGTTTCTTTAAGTTGCGCAAATGTATAGTCGCACGCCGTTAGGAATTCTAAAAGTTTGGTGGTTGAACTCCCGTCAAAAGGGTTTATGCACTTGCGTGCTTCCTTGAGGCTTAATTGTTCTGTCATTTCGTCGTCTTCTATTTCTAAAAGCGAAAAGTCTAGCGTTTCTATTGGGTATTCTCGTCTGGTTTCTATTCGGTCACTAATCGGTGCTTGTAATCCCGATGCGCCGTGATCTGATTCGCTAAGATCGCTATCCGTACAGAGATGTTTTACGGCTGTCGCGGACAATTTCCTACGTTTACATTCGCTTTCCGGGGTGGTAAATATTAATTTTTCGTCGAAAAACGATTCGAGTGATCGACTAAACTGCTGTTTGTCTGGCAGGAAATATACTTTTGCGGATTTGCCCTGGTCGGACATACGGTCGCTACTTTTACGTTTGTCTTGCGTGCTGAGCTAGGTGTGGGTGTTACTCACAGTAGAAGTGTTCGCCACATTCTGCTGGGCTGCCGCCGTTGCTGTCACCTGTTCGCTGGGAGTTGACTGCCCTATATCTCGTTCTCCGCGCCGTCCGCAGATAAGCTCGGTGAACTGGCTCGTGCCGTAAGCTGAGCTGTCGATAAGGCTCGTCTCCTCCTTGTCGCTCGTCCAGTCGTCTACTTCCTCGTATGAACCTTGGCTGCCGCCTGGTGTTAGATTGCCTGGTCTGCTTCCTCCTTCTCGGTGTAGTTTACACCGTCCTTCACCTTGGCCTTTGCTTCTTCTGGCGATAACTGCCACGTATTTGCAAAAAATTTTTTGCAAAACGATCCCACTCGCTGCCACCAATGTGGTAATCCGCGCTTGTCAGCCGGTTACCGGTTATCTTTGGAAGCGGAAGGAAGGTGGTGTTTGAGGTATAGATCAGGTTCTTCTTGAGTATAAGTATGACTTTTATTAAATAACTGGTTATTGGTGAGGCACAAGTAACCCTCCTAACTCTTTGCTCGCTCTCGATGATCTATCTATTCGTTTCCTTATTTCTGTGCGTGCCACTCCTTAGCGTTTGGCGCTAAGAAGGGAGAATTGCTGAATTGCATCTTAGGCTCGGGACTCGCAATGTCCAGGCACTCGGGTGATGCAATGCTTATACATTACTTTTTGGTCGCCTTTTCGGAAGGCGGCCTTGAATACGATACTGCTGTGTCGCTTAGGCGACTCGCGGGTACAACACGGGCGTCATGTTTGAACTTGGTCGGTGTGCGCTGTAAGGGGGTCTCCCCCGTTTTGCACCCCTAATCTAGCGTCATAAGGCCAACTAGTCTTCCGTCAACACCTGGGTGGGTTCCTGGGTGGCCTAACCGGCCCCCCAGACCCCCCGGTGGAGTAACTATGACTCTCTTAAGGTGGCGGGAGTGCGCTCCATCCATGTGCCATCCCCACCTCCTCGTGGTGAGAGTCGGGCAACGGCTGGATCTAGTCCTTGGGTGTCTACCCCTGGACTGGTTCCACGCCGGCCAACGGGGCTCTGGCTTGGCGGGACCCAGGTTCCGTCGGGTGCTGGCGGGCTGCCACCCCGTCAGCACTCTATTTTAGTAGGCCCGAAATTACGAAGCAGAAATATAAATTGCCGGCAGATCCGGACTGCCGGCCCTACTACTTCTTCGTCCCCCCATGTCTTGCCGTCCACCTCTTCCGGCGATACGGGTCTCGTCCCCCCGTCTTCCTTATCCTGTTCCGTCCTCAAGCGTGAGGCACGTTATATCCGCGATCGCGAACCCTGCGTCCCCCACATCGACCCCTTCCGCGACGCGTGCGTGTCCGGTCCCACCGCGAGGGATCTCGGTTTTGCTTCCTTCGCCGGCGGAGGCCGCGCCTGCGTTCACGGGAATTAGGGTCCTACAATTGAACATGGGCCGTTCAAATGTAGTGACGGGTGGAGTCAGGGATCTTATTAGCCAGAAGCGACTGGACGTCCTGTTATTGCAGGAACCATACGTCCGAAAGATTGGCAAGACCTGGGCTTTTGTTGGTTTAGGGACCACTGCTAAGGTAGCTGCGGACCGCGTCGAGCAGCCCTGGGCGGCCGTAGCGGTCTGCAACCCCGAGTATAGCATGGTCAAAGTCTCGCAGCTGAGCACAACCCACTGCGTTTGCGTGGAAGTGCAGGCACCCGGCTTCTCGTTTTATGCCGTCTCGCATTACTTCCAGTATCGCGACGACATCGAGAAGCACCTCAGGCACCTCGACATGGTGCTCCGTTCACTGAGGGGGCAGAGAATACTCGTTGCGTTGGATGCCAACGCCCGCTCGTCACTCTGGGGTCCCCAGAGAACCGACGAGAGAAGATCTAAGCTGGAGGACCTTGTTCGGGCGTTTCCCGAACCTGGTCGTCCCGACGAGCGACTGGACTCCACGAGGCTCGTCGTATATTGACGTCACCCTCGTGTCGTCCAACATGAGCCAATTCATCGGCGAGTGGAAGGTGAGGGAGGATTGGACGAATAGCGACCACAACTCCGTTGATATCAGGCTCGGTGCCCCGAAGGCCAAGAGTGGTGATTGCGGTGCAGCGCGGCGTTTTGTGAACACGAGGTTCAACACTCGGAGGGCTGACTGGGATCAGTTCGCCGTGACGCTAGCCGCTCTCTCCGTCTCAAAGCTGGAAGTGATCGACCTGACGTCTGCGGATCGCGTTGAGGAAATGGCGGAGACACTTGCGAGCGTCCTCACAGACGCTTGCACAGAGTCGATGCCAAGAAAGAAACTTTTTAGGCGCTTTAACCCGTGGTGGACACCCGAACTTACGACCCTAAAGAAGACCGTTTACCGGCTACGCCGAGCTTTGCAGGAGGAACAGGTTGGTGAAGCTCGCCTTGCCAAAGAGCTAGAGTACCGCTCGTCTTTGCGGAAGTATAGCAGGCAGGTGAGAAAAACCAAACTGGACAGCTGGAGGAACTTCGTCACGTCGCACGGGAACTCGGATCCCTGGGGCTTCGTATATAAGCACCAGGCGAATAAGCTTCGAGTCGATAGAGTTCTTAGTACCCTCAAGCGTGGCGATGGCTCCACAATGGACATGCGTGAAACCGCCAGCTGCCTCCTGGAAAGTCACGTCCCCGAAGACCGGGAAATCGAAGGTAGCCCCGTTCAACGGGAAATTAGGGATGGTGCACGGATCGCACCCGACACGCCAGATGCTCCTCCTTTCACGGTCGAGGAACTGAGCAAAGTCGTAAAATCGTTAAAAAACGGAAAGGCTCCTGGACCGGACCTCATCGAGGTTCGTGTGCTGAAGGAGGCTTTCCGAGTAATTCCCGGTCAGCTGGTGCGGCTCTTCAACGGATGCCTTCAGTGGGGCGTCTTTCCCTCACCCTGGAAGAAAGGCTCCTTAAGAGTTTTCCTGAAGGGGGAGGACAAGGACGAGAAGGATCCGAAATCCTACCGCCCGATTTGTCTCCTCTCCGTTGTAGGGAAGCTCTTCGAGAGGCTGCTTAAAGAGCGCCTCACCACCACGTCGCTTGCGCCTGGGAACCTCTCCGATCGGCAATTCGGCTTCAGAGCCGGACGGTCGACGGAAGATGCAATCGTTGAGCTGCGACGAATGGTCTCTGCCTCCGAAAAGAGGTACGCTGTCGCGCTGCTCTTCGATATCTCCGGTGCATTCGACAACGTGTGGTGGCCCTTAGTCTTAGATTCGTTGCGTAGGCGAGATTGCCCGAAGAACGTTTTCGAAGTGCTAAAGAGCTACTTCGGCGATCGGAGGGTCAAGATCGCATGGGGAGAGCATGAGGTCTCCAAAAAGGCTTCGCGGGGTTGTCCCCAAGGTTCTGTTTTAGGTCCTTCCTGCTGGAACCTCATGTTCGACCAGCTTCTGGGCTTCTAGAAGCATCATTTGGTTTGAAGTTCGTCGCCTACGCCGATGAACTCCTGGTCGTCGTCGAGGGCGACTCGCGTCGCGAAATTGAAGTCGACGGCCAGCGGGTCGTCGACACGATCATTAATTGGTGCAGTTCGGCCAAACTCCGTATCTCAGAAACGAAGACTGAGGGTGTTTGAAAAACTAAGAAGGAGAACCATAAAAGATGATCAAAAACAGGGGAGAAAATATTTACAAAAAAGAAATACCTAAATCAACGCAGCCTCTCGAATGAAACGCCTTCGAGAAACGTCAATTTGAGGGTTAGGACGTGTTCCCGTCCTTTCCCTCCGTCTCGATCTTTCTGTAGAGCGCCATCGATGAAGGAGCGCGTTCGTAGCAGCGTCACGAGAATGCTCGAACTTTCCACCACGAGCGAAATTGCACAATTCTCAGCATTTATTTATACAAAAACCGTACGAATGGCACTTCTAAGCGCTTCGAGGCTTGAACGAAGCCGAGCACGTGTCAGCTGAGCGCTAACAATCGATTAGCGGTTAAAAAATCATCGACCTCTCTCGGTGGATCTTTCTCGTCAATATGGAAGATTCCACATTACCGACAGAGCCTATAAAAGGGCCATCTCCTGGTCCGCGAGTCAGTCGTCCTTTGGCGACCAACGAGTGTAAGTGTGCAAGTGGTTCGCTTACAAGGAATATCAGTGTTTCTCATTCTTGCTTACTAATTCTTATTTATTTACAGCATAATAATTTCGTTACAATTCTTTACAGGAATATTACCACTTCTCACGTTCTTTACAGCCTACTCATTTATTGACATCCTTTACAGAGTTGATACTTAATTCACACACAAACATTATTTCTTATGACTTGTCTAATGAGTTTTTGATTTATTTCTCTATTTGCAGCGTTTGTCGTCCGTAGGACGAACCTTTGTGTGTGGCTCCAATAACCTGAGGTCCAGCACCTCGTTTCATTGGGCTCTGTGTGTGTGTGTGTGTGTGTGTCTCTCTCTCTCGCCCTTGAAACACAGTGGTTTTGGAGCCAGTGCAACTCCCCCCCTCTCAACCAAACGTGTGTCGGGTTTCTCACAACCCTGTGTCTCTCGTGTCCTTGACACGAACCTGTGTTTGGGAGTTGCACCCGTTTACCTTTTCAGCGTTAACGCCTTCTTAAGGCTTCTGAGAGCCATCTCAGCTCACACCATCCATCAGAGCACCGAGCATCAGCAGCATGCTCATCTCGCATCATCAGAACACCGAGCATCAGTGACCTGCTCATTTTGCGACCTTCAAAGCACCGATCATCAGCGATCTGCTAATCTCACACGGCTGCTGTGTTCATCTGCTGCTGCGCACCGAGTTTACTCCAGCTTCAGAAGCTGCCTCTCTTCACCTTCTGCAAGCCCGCAATCTCCAGAGCTTTTGCAGCTGCTCTTCTGCAACTTCTGCAACCTTCGTGCACCTGAGCTCCAGCAGCTCCTCTTCAGCTTCTGGCGACTTCATTCTCCTGAGATACAGCAGCAGCATATCTTCAGTGTCTGCAGACTACATCAGTCTACATCTTCCTGAGCTTCATCAGCTTCTCTTCAGCGTCTGCAACCTGCATCTCCTGAGCTTCAGCAGCCGCTCCGCGACAACTCCTACAGACTGCATCTCCTGAGCTTCAGCGGCTAACCTAAATCTCCTGCAGACTGCCTTTTCCTGACTCCAAGCAGCGACCACTCCTCAGCTTCTGCAGCCTGCACTCTCATGTACTCCAGCAGCTGCTCTGCTACGACTTCTGCAGCTTACGTGCTCCCGAGCTCTAGCAGCTCATCTCCACCTCCTGCAGACCTCATCCTCCTGATCTTCAGCAGCTACTTCGCACCAGCTTCTCCAGCCTACGAGACACCGTAGAGATCTTCAGAGTCACATCTTCTGTGTCTTCGTTTTCACTCCTACAAGCTCTCCAGGAGCATCACTCCGAGTTCAATTTAAATACGCCAATAAAAAATGTGTACCTTCTCATCGAGGCTGTTTACCATAACCAGATCCATCATCCTCATCTAACAGAGGGAATCGTCCTGAAGTCTGACTGGATACGGAGGGCCCCGATAGGAAGACGGGGAGGTGCGCGTCCCGATCGAAAGCGGAAGACAAAGGCGAAGAAAAGCGACATGAGCGATAGAGCGCCTACCATCCGATTAGGGAATAAAAGTATTAAGTTTAGAGTGACCGTTAGATACTTCGGGGTTCATTTAGACAAAGGAATGGGTGTTACAACCCATTGCCATTATTTGGGCGATAAGGTAGGGTCGCTTTTCGCGAAACTAGGGCGGCTAGCGAGGTGTCAATGGGGACTGCGTTTCGGAACCCTTGCGGCAATTTACCGCGGAGAATTTGAACCGGCAGTAGCTTATGCAGCTGCAGGGTGGTCCGACCTTTGCACTGAAAGTGAATTTAGAATCCTCAGTGCTCTGCAGCACGGAGCGCTTCTGTCAATGACCTCCGCGTATCGCACGGCAGCGACAGAATCGCTCCAGGTTGTAGCTGGTGTGCTCCCGATTGACATTATGCTACGACAGAGTAGGGAACTTTACAGAATTAGGAAAAACCCCGAGGCCGCGGAAACTTCACGAAAAAGAGCACTAGTCAAAAGCGCCAAGGTTGAGGCAATTAACAGGTGGCAGGCCCGCTGGGCTTCTTCTGAAATGGGCCGCACCACCTTTGCCTTCTTCCCGGATGTGAGGGAGAGAGTGCGTGCGGGGTGGGTAAAACCCAACCACTACGTCTCGCAAGCTCTCACGGCACACGGCGATTTCCGAGCCAGACTTCATTCACTCGGACTCGCCCCCCATGAGACTTGCGAGTACGGGTTGGTGGACACTGCCCGGCACCACATCTGTCACTGCCCGGCACCACATCTGTCACTGCCCGGCTTTCGAACCGCAAAGAGTCGCTTTGCAGGACCTTATAGAAGAGCGAGAATGGCCGGAGGCGGCCCACTGCTTAGTGGCGTCACCAGAAGCATTCTCGCTCTTCGACGATTTCTGTCGCGAGACCCTCTGGCTAAAGGGCAGCCAGTAAAGGGGTCGAATTTAAATTCGGGTGTGAATGTGTGCGCGGGAGAGAATGTTACGATGGATGCTGCCAGCCGGGGCACGTGTGCATGCTAGCTTAGGGCCTGCGACTCAATAGAATAGGGACAGATGCAGGTGCTAGTGACCTGCGTGAGCGCAGTGATCGTGCCTGTGTCGTGCTACGAGTGAGTGTAGTGATTTGTGCGCGTAGTTTTTAAGTGTATTGTTCGGGAGCCGAAGATTGTGATAATATCGTACAATAAATAAATAAAATGTGATAGGTTAAGAATATCGACATGTCAAACATTCCAGCGCTAGCTAGATTTCCACCTGATATCGACGCTAACTCCACTGGCTTCACTAACGGCGAAATTAGGAAACTGGACAAAATTCTATATATATAGATATACTCGCAACGTTAACGAAAAAGGTCGGAAAAAAAAAGACTGATAAAATTGATATTTCATAAAATTTAAAAACACATAAATTAGATTATTAACTTATTGGAAGCCGCGATCCTAATAAATTATATATCTACGAAAGGGAAAAAGTTCCAGGATTATGATGAAACAAACCAAAATTATGTAGCACTTCGCGTCGATGAGATATTAGCATTTTAAGATTTCCCCCTCCCTTCAAATTTACGATTTTGCTGTAAATATACCACCGGCGTTAGTCCGATTTTTTGCGACGGACAGGCCTAACTGCCGTTAGTCTGTAATGTCCTAATCTCTAGAATTTACTCTTGCAGGAAAACACCATACATATCCTCCAAGGGGTAGAAAAATTATGATGACGGTATGTAAAATGTATCAAAATATATTGTCGCAGAACGTATTTCACATAACATGCTAACCAGAATATTTATCTTATTCCTTTAGATGACCTAAGCGAAGACATTCCCATCGAAGATAGTCTTACTGCTTAACGACATACGATATTATGGAATAGTAAGAAATAATCACTGTTTGCAACAGAAGAAGACGAAGTTTTTTTTTTTTTTTTTATTTAAGCTTTATCAACTTATACAAGTTATATAGCTATATTACCTTAGGATTAACTTATAACAAAATATAATATAATATAATATAATATGGTATGCTTATATTGAACATATTGGATGGTTTAAATTCTAATTCCGCAGGAAACTAAAAATTTATAGATTATACGCATTACTGTCAAATTGGGTTGAGCCAGGTAGCATCTAATATCATATGGTGGGAGTTCCTTAATATTGCATAGAGCTTTCATCATTATTGAACGTTGTACGTTTAGTTTTTGGCACTGCCAAAGCACATGGTTGAGATCCTGTATTGAACCACATTCGCACCTGTTATCCGCTACCACCTTAATCTTATATAGTGATTCATTGAGGCTTATATGGTTGCTTCTTGCTCTACAAACCATTACTATTAGTTCTCTATTGAGCGATTTATCTTTGAACCATGGAGATCGAGAATCTATATGGTAACAAGAGAAATAAGTATAACCCTTAGTAAGACCCTGATTTTTTATAACATTATTGGATTCTGTTATAGTTAGGTTATTAAAAAACGACTTAAGATCAGTATATGGCACTTTTAACCGCTGCGGGCGTTCGGTAGTAGCATACTTAGCGTATTCATCTGCCAGCTCATTACCGCTAATACCTGTATGAGCAGGTATACAAAAGATAGTGAGTTTCGTCGAATCATTGTTCTTGTAAAATTTTAAGTTTTTTTCCCTTATTTCAAGCAGATGATAATTAACATGGGCATTGTTTTTCGGGTAATTAAGGGTCTTTACAATGCTTAACGAATCGGTAAAAATGTTAATATTACGATTCTTATTCGCTAAAGCAATATCCATTGCCTCCGAAATTGCCAAACACTCTGCGGTGAAGATAGACGCCTTATTAATAACATTATTAAACTTAATTATATTTAATTCGGGACATATACAGGAAAACCCTACCGAACAACCGATATCTGTCTTACTACCATCAGTGTATATTTTAATGGCATCATCGTTTAGAAAAATCTGGTTAAACAAATAGCTCGCATTGTTACTAAATTGCAGCATCTGCTCTACATCACAATTAGTGTTTATGTGGGTTGTCATAATTTCGAATTCATAATTATAGATGCTGGGTAGTCCATTTGTATGGATCAATTGCTTAATACCAATTACGCTCCTTATAGATTCTTTTAGAACATTAAGTTTTTTCTTCCGATCACAAATAATGTTATAGGTGAATTTTTTAATCGTTGCATAGACAATAGATGATGAGTTGCTAAACACCTTTAGCAAGTATGATTTACATAACATTTTGGTGCGATGCAGAATTGAGGTAAGTTTCGATTCACCAAGGAGAATGTTGGTGGGGGTGCTCTTTCTCAATCCTAAGGCTAATCTAATTGCATTGTATTGTAATCGCTCTAGCTTTAATCTTTTGTTTTTTGTGTGGGGAAATAAATAAAACACCCATAATTTATTATAGCCCTTACGTAACTTTTATAAAATGTAATGAGCGTCGAAGGATGAGCTCCCCACCATATACCCCTAACGAATTTAACAATATTTAATGCTCTGTTAGCTTTTTCCTGTACATACCGTAAATGCATGTCAAAATTCAAGCAATAGTCGAAAAATACACCTAAAAATTTGGCACCTTCTATAGAAGTAATCGTACTATTACAAATAGCGATGTTCGATTGACCAGGTAATATACCTTCTCTATTAAAATGTACATACTTAGTTTTTCCTGGTGAAACGTCGAGACCAAGGCTATCAAATTTATTTGTAATGTTTTCAATAGTTGCTTCAAGTATATCTTTAGTTTTACTATACACAACAACATCGTCAGCAAACTGTAGGACTATAGCATTTTGGTTTTTAATATTATTAATATTATCAACGAGGTCGGCTACATAGATGATATAGAGGACAGGACTCAACACTCCACCTTGTGGTAAGCCTTTGAATACAGGAGTAGCTTACTCAGAATTAATATCAGAAAATATGTATCTTTCATACGTCAAAAACTTTACAAATTTCAGCATCTTGGTAGAACAACCAAGATTAGCTAGCTTTGTTAATAATATTTGACTCTGAACATTGTTGAAAGCGTCGGAGACGTATAAAAATACAGCGTGAAATTGTTCATGTTTACTTAAAGCGTGTTCTATGTCCAATTTCATAGTAACTAGATTATCAATACAAGAAAGACTTATACGGAAGCCGGTTTGGCTATTGGGAAGCAATTTATTACTTTCGACCCACCAACGCAATCTGTTAGAAATCATCAGTTCGAATATTTTACATATGCAAGACGTTAAAGCTATGGGCCGCAAACTTGAGCTGTTGAGTTTTTCCACAAAATGGATAAATGAGTTTTTCCAATCGTTAGGGAAACGTCAAAGTTATATAATTCGTTTAAAATATCTAATAGCAATAAATGGTATTTAATAGGCATGTTATGTAGAACTTCATAATTGATGCCGTCCATACCTGCAGCTGACTTCATCCCGCGAGATTTTAACGCTATATTAAATTCGGTATAGTTAAAGGGTACGTCAAAATATACATTACTGTTAGATTCAGGGATAAAGTCGGGATCCGAGGGCACCCAAGCTGGACATAGCTTATTTAGCGATTCTTTAATTTTGTGCGTATTTTGAACAAATTCGTCACAGGACATTGTGTTAATCTTAGTCCACTTATTCTTCAAAATTTTTGCCTTATTCCAAGTGTAATTTAAGTTAACATTAAGGTTTAACGTTTCCGTGAAATTGCGGTAGCATTCTAATTTCTTAATTTTAAAAAGTTTTTTGGACGAAGCTCTACATTTCTTGTATACAATTAAATCTTCAATACTACTTGTGTGCATCCATTTTTTATACGCTGCCTGCCGCAATCTTTTGGACCGATCGCAATCGATATCCCACCACGGTACCGGATTACTATGCGTAGTCCTGTTCATAGCATTTTTCTTGGGTGAATGAAGCTTGACTGAATCCCTAATTACATTAATAAAAAATGTATATTTATCTAGAGGTGAAAGCTTTGAGTACTCGTCAGTTAAGAATTTCCCGTATTCAGCCTCGAGTGAATGATATACCAAGGCCCATTCCGTGCGTTTGGATTGAATTTTAAACGTTTTCTTAATGTAATGGTGTTTCTCACCATCAAGTACAATATTAATCGGATAGTGATCAGAACCATAGGTATCTTTCAGAACTTTGATATTAACAAAATGAGAAATGTCATTTGTGGAAAATACCAGATCAATATTAGATTTTTTGTTCCTATATAGGTCGACCCGAGTTTTCGTATTGTTATTATGAAGGAACAAGTCTGCTTTTTCAATCGAACTGAGAAGTTTCTCACCATTAAGATCTGTTACCTCACAATTCCATACTTCGTTGTGAGAATTGAAGTCCCCTAAAAATATACATCTTCCACAGTTCGCGTTGTTAATAAGAGTGTCCCAATCATTGTCGGAGAGATCAACATTAGGTGGTTTATAACAAGCGAATATCGACACCGGTTCTTTTAAATTGGAGACTCTGATACCACATAGTTCAGTCATGGGATTTGAGTTACGAATGTTTTTAATTTCTGAATAGAAAAAGGTTTTACGTATCAACATAATAATACCTCCCCCTCTAGAATTAGGCCTATCTTTCCTGAATGTATTAAAACCAGCAATCTCAAATATAGAATCAACCTCCAACCACGATTCAACACAAAAAAAATGTCAACATTTTCAATTATTTTTTCAATTTCCTCTTTTTTGTTTACAACACTTCTGGCATTCCAAAATAGTATACGTAATTTACATGGACGAATTTGATACATTATATGCAAATAATTTTTTACTAATAAGATAACAGGGAGAAAAGACGTGTATAAGATGGTTAAATTAAAACTTCAATATCACGACAAGTACCATTATTCTGAACTATAATCTTCCGTAGAGGATAACTGACCACTACTCAACATGGTTTCGTCTTGCAATTGCTTAACTATTTTCGTAATCCTGGACTTGATTTCTTTACGTTTGACAGATTTATAAACCTCCTCTAACATAATTACCAGGGAAGGAATATTAATTACGTGTTTTGTGGCCACACTCCTGATTTCCTTAAATTTATAATTGTATGAGTCACAGAGAAAATCAAAAAGCTCATCATAATTAATAGGGAAGGTGGAGGCTATAGTTTTCGGGATGACCACGCTGGCTGCATCAATGTCAGCTTTCAAATCTTCTTTCGGCGGTACCTTCAAATGAGACACTTTCTTCCTCTTAGTCACTTTTTTGATAGATTTTGGAACGTTTTCCTCTTCAGAGTCGAACTTTGGGTCGTCATTCGGTGGAGTGCTAGTAGAAACAGGCCTCTTAGGAGGTCTGTTTTTTTCCAAAATGTTGGGTTTTTTAAATAATTTAGTTCCGTTGAATTCTAGATTATTCGAGGTATTGTCAACATCCAAACTATCGAGGTTATGTAGTGAAGCGTTATTAATTTCTTTCGGAACGTGGCTATTCTCTTTCTCAAGGTTGGTTACGTTATGCATTGAGTTGGATATCGGTGGAACAGAGTTCTCGTTGTTTACCTTACAATACTTAGCTGTATGGCCGTCTTGTTTACAAATAAAACAGATTATCTTGTCCGTGGATACATAAATGTGGTATAGCGTTTCTTCAAAATTTATCGTGAATTCCTTTGGTAACTTATCTATGTCCTCTGGGTCCACATACACTTGCCTACGAAAACTTGTAATGTGCGTAAAACCAGGTTCGTCTATGCCTAAACGAATAACACTCATGCTGGATTTTAAGGTTACACCGCACTCCTCAATTTTCTTAATAAGTTCGTCATGTGGTATGCAGGGATGAACGTTTGAGAATATGACTCTTTTAGCCTTGGTTATATAGGGTCTCATTTTCACTTTGTTACCAGCAATTATAATCTCATTATTACCTTCTTTGGTCAGTTCTTCCACCAACTGGATACTATTCAAGTAACAACAGAATCTATTTTGCGCAATTTTTGAGGCTGCCACTATATTCGTTGGTAAAGTTTTGGTAGCTATTGCTTTTAAGTAAACCTTAACTTCGATACCTTCAATCGTGTCGATGATTATGGCTTGATTCTTTTTCGGGAAAAGACTATTGCTGACCACTTTGGAGAATGATTTTACCGTATTGCCAACACCTTGAGTAACCACAGCTCTTGCCTCGCTTGCACATTTCTGAGGATCGGTGAGAGAGGAAGAACTTTGATTGTTAAGATACATTTTTACTTTTTCCTTAAACTTTAACCACAACTTTTACTAATTCTATAACTATAGAAATTAGAAATAACACTTAGATTACGGAGCGGCCTAGCCGCGCCAAGTAAGTTATTATTATTTACTCTCGACGCCGTACGAGAGTCACGAAACACGTCCTACTCGCACCACTGTCAACACGAGACTGAGAAGACGAAGTTACCAACAGTTTACTGGTCCACGAGCATGCTGCTTTCCTGCAATTTATCTGCGTAAAGTGATTCATTGCTTTCCATTACATCATATTTTTAGCATTACTATTTTTAATAGGTATGAAAGAGGTTCTAACGAGTAGATGATGCAATTATTTGCGTTTAGATATTAATGTTTTTATTCTGTTTCAGTGTACTACTTAGCTTTGGTCAAATATATGCTTGAAATAAAAGGAAGGTAACTTTTTTTGATATTATATACGGTTCTATGATTACATTCGCCTTTAACATAATAATATTTTTCAGACGCTTGGTTCTTGGATTCTATCTACTCTTGGAATGAATTTAACAGAAGATCTTTAACAATGAATACAGTTGACATGGTAATTCTTTCATGGTAAATATTAGGTTTAGGGGACCCCCCTCCAATGACCTTGACCTTGACATATGTTGTCAAGGTCACTCCCCTGAGTGACCCTCAGAAAGTTTTGACCGTCGCTCATGGTTTGTTAAAAAGTTATTAACAAAAGAAATTTGCAAAATTTAACACTTATTTTGGGTAAAGTTTGAGTCTGGGTTGCGTAAACACACTTTTTTTGCCGTTTGATCCGTGACGAGTGTCCGCGGCCGTTAGGCCAAGACACACCCCCAACCGAATCACCTTTTTATCTTCCTTCTTTCTGTGAAATACCTTTGACCTAAAATTATGATATATGTCTATGTATACCTATATCATATACGAATACTGTTGTCTTGACTTTATCTAGGACGTAAATTGTATAGTTAGATAGTCAAAAGCACAGAATACAATTTACAAAACCAAGACCCATCCCATCCCGAACAGCTTTATGAGCAGAAAGGTTGTTTAAAATATTTATTAGGTAACAGTGAAAAAAATAACTGGGTTAAATCTGGGTTGGGTCTTTATATTACCCTATATTACTATCCCATACACACAGTTATTTTTTTCACTGTTACCTAATAAATACCTTTTATTTTAAACAACCTTTCTGCTCATAAAGTAGTTGGCGTGATGGGTGGGTCTGGGTTGGGTCTTTATATTATCCTATATTACTATCTATTATCCTATAGGGCCCTTATCTTGCAATATATTGCGGTTAGTGACCCAATATTTCGCAAACTTCTTTCGTTAATAACTTTGTAAACAATAACGAGCGACGGCTAAAATCACTTGAAGGTCACTCAGGAGAGTGACCTTAACAACATATGTCAAGGTCAAGGTAATTGGAGGGGGGTCCCCTAAACCTAATATTTACCATTTAACAGAAGATCTTTAACAATGAATACAGTTGACATGGTAATTCTTTCATTTCTCTGCTACAACAAATATATAGATTAAAAGTTACTATTAAAGATATTAATGTTTTTATTCTGTTTCAGTATTCTACTTAGCTTTGATCAAATATATGCTTGAAATAAAAGGAAGGTAACTTTTTTTGATATTATATACAGTTTTATGATTTCATTCACCTTTAACCTAATAATATTTTTCAGATATTTTTCAGACGCTTGGTTCTTGGATTCTATCTACTCTTGGAATAAATTTAACAGAAGATCTTTAACAATGAGTACAGTTTTCATGGTAATTCTTTCATTTCTCTGCTACAACAAATATACATATTAAACGTTATTATTAAAGATATTAATGTTTTTATTCTGTTTCAGTGTACTACTTAGCTTTGGTCAAAAATATGTTTGAAAGGTGTTGAAATAATGTTGTAATATTGTTATAATACTGAATTTATTGATAATACACTGGGTATAATAATACTGGTGATGCTCACTTAAGAGCTAACGAACAAGTGAAGGAATATTCTCGCACGTGGCCACGCTCTCTCCCACAAACCTTAGGGCTCGTCCCTAACGCATTAAACGTCGAATGTAATTGTCTATTTTCAACACTCCGCCTCAATTTCATACGACATACTATAGCACCCATAAAGAACAAAATAAAGTATTTCTATAATCTAATTACATTCTTTCATACCTAACTCTATTCTTAATTTAACAAACTTGTCCCTGGTTAAAGACTTCGTTAAAATGTCTGTAGTTTGATTTTCCGTTGCTATATATTCCACTTTGATTTCCTTGCTATTGCAAACATCTTTGACAAAATTATATTTTATATCAACATGTTTTAACCGCTTATGTTCCCATTTAACTAATGAACCAATACAGGATTGATTATCCTCATAAATTTTCATCGGCACTTCCATGTTGATTCCAAATATCTTAAGTAGATTTTTGAACCACAGATATTCCGTAACGCAGCTAGCCAGTGATATGAATTCCGCCTCTATTGAAGATAGAGCTACGGTGCTCTGCTTCTTGGATGCCCAACAGATTGTATTTCCATACAGTTTAAACAAATATCCTGACGTGGACTTCCTGTCTAAATCATTCGCCCAATCTGCATCGGCATATGCACATAAAGGACTTTCTCCTTTATATTGATCCTTTTTATAAAATAATCCTAAATTTAAAGTTCCTTTTATGTATCGCAGTACTCTTTTCAATCCCTTCCAATGCGATTCCTTTGGATCTGACTGAAACCGACTAAAATAATTAACTGCATAACATAAATCCGGTCTAGTTGTTTGAGTTACGTTAAGTAAGCACCCAATTAGTTCCCTGTAAGGCACTTCTTCTTTTAAACATAAGTTCTCAATACTATCTTTATAATTGACTTCCATAGGTGTACCTATAGGTTTACACTCTCTCATGTTAAACCTTGACAACAATCTTTCCATATAACAAACTTGACTTAAAAATATTCCCTCTTTACATCTGGATACTTTAATTCCCAGAAACGAATTCACATTTCCTAAGTCTTTCATTTTAAACCTTTTCTTTAAAAATACCTTCACTTTTTCCATTTTTACACTATTGTTTCCTGCTATGATTATATCATCCACATAAAGTAATATATATAACTTGACATTTTCCTCTGTAAAAATATATAAACATTTGTCTGCTGCCGTAGAAGTAAAACCTAGTCCTCTTATGAACTTGTCAAATGTCAAATTCCAAGCACGTGATGCTTGTTTCAAACCATACATGGCTTTGTTCAATTTACCCACCATATCTGGTTCATTTTTAAAATCTTTGGGTAATTTAATATAGATATCTTCATCCAAGTTTCCATGTAGAAAAGCATTTTTGACATCTAGCTGACACATTAATAAGTTTTCTTCATTTATGATTGCGAATAAAATTCTCAATGTTGTTAAACGAGCTACTGGAGCATAAGTTTCATCATAGTCGAAACCTTTCTTTTGAGCATACCCTCTAATAACCAATCTAGCTTTAAAATTATTAGCAATGCCTGAATCGTCTCGTTTAACCTTAAAAACCCATTTAGTATCTATTGCTCTTTTTCCTGGAGGCAATTTACACATGGACCAAGTTTCATTTTGCATGATTGCCTTTATCTCTTCTTGAACTGCTTCAATCCACTCCTCCTTATCATTTCGTAGAAAAATATCATCATAAGTTTCTGGTACATCGTCGACAAAAGTTTCTGCATTCAAAGCAAGTACAGCATAGTCTGTCATCCAGACTGGTTCCCTTCTGTCACGACTACTTCTTCGAATTTGTTCTATATGTTTTCCAGAAGAATCATTCTTCATTTCTTTAATCATATTTTCAGATTCTTCTGCTGATTCATAATTTTCCGATGAAGGAATGCTTTCTTCATATGTATCATTTATCATTTCCTCAGTCTGAGCCTGGATCATAGGCATCCAGCCATCATTTGGTAATTCAAAACGAGTCTCATCAAACTTCACATCTCTGCCAAGAATTATACGTTTATCTTCTGGACTCCAAATCTTGTACCCGTTAACACAATATCCAACCATGAAACCCTTCTTTATTCTAGAGTCGAACTTTCCTGCAACAAGTTCCTTAGGAATATGTAGATAAGCCAGACAACCAAACACCTTCAGCTTTTGCATGTTCGGCTTCATTCCATACCACATGGTAGCGGGAACTCCTTCTTTCAAAGCAGTAGTTGTCATCTTATTGATCAGATACACAGCAGTTAGTACGGCTTCCGTCCAAAATTCTTTTCCTAGTTTGCTATTCAACAGCAAACATCTGGCTTTTTCAAAAATATTTCTATTCATCCTCTCGGCCACTCCATTTTGTTGTGGTGTATATCTAATGGTTGGTTCATATTGGATTCCCTTTTCCTTAAGAAATACTTTCATCTCGTTAGACAAATACTCTCTGTCATTATCACAGCGCAATCTACTTATTTTTACGTTCCAATGTGCTGTTGCCATGGCTTCATATGTTTTAAAAAAGGCATAAACATCTGATTTATTTTCCATCGCATAAACAACGGTGAAATGCGTATAGTCGTCTATAAAAGTCACAATGTATCTCTTCCCATCATATGAGATCGGACTAATCGGTCCCATTACATCACTGTGAACAAGCTGTAATGCTCTTGTTGCTCTAGTACGATGTTCATTGTGTGGCAATTTCGTTTGTTTGCCTTCTACGCATATGCTGCATGTTCCTAGTGGTTGCGATGTATCCTGGATTTCCAACCCTTCAACATATTTTGGCAAACACTTTATAGCTTCATAGTTGCTGTGTCCCAGCCTTTTGTGCCATGTGTCAATAGTTTGACTTACAAGCGCTGTGACCGAACTTGAATGAAAATTCAATGTATATAATTCCATTTCATTTATTTCCGCTATAGCTAGGACTTTATTATTTATTTCAATCTTCCCTTTACCATTTTCAAAAATCACGCGAAAACCACCCATTTCTAGTTTTCGTACTGATAAAAGGTTATGTACTAAACCCGGAACTTTTAAAATATTCTTAATCTTAATGTCTATTTGTTTTCCATTAACAATACTTAATACATTAATCTCACCATATTCTTTGGCATACAGAATTGTACCTGACTTGGCAACCTTAATACTGATACGTTTTGGTAAATTTTTAATATTTTCTAAATTTGCTTTTTCATTAGCTAAATGTTCGGTCGCACCCGAATCTAAAATCCAACCTGTTGCATTATCGTTCATTGCCGAAAAACAATACGCAGAGCCATCTGTAACGATTGTTTTGTTTGAACATGCTGCTGAATTGGCAGAATTTCCGATGTCTTTCCGGCTCGTTTGACCTTGACGCTTCTCACAATTAGCACGCATATGTCCTTTTTCGCCACAATTGTAACATTTATAATTAAATTTCTGTTCTCCGCCTGAAGCAGGTTTCGTTTTAACTTCGCTCGTTTTCCGATTTATTTTATTCGATTGTGCATTAAAAACATTGAACTTTTCTGAGTCAACTATTTTTTCTTTGTTCCTATCGACTCGTTTCGTTTCCTGATCCAACAATCTACTCTTGACAAAACTGATCGTCAAATCTTTAATCGAAAGCGTCTCAATCGCCGTTACTACACCTTCATATTCTTGAGGCATTGTTAACAACAAATGACATACAGCGTCTGTATCCTCAACTGTCGCACCGGTCGCTTTCAAATCTCCCACTAATTTGTCAAAAATCAAGAAGTGACTAGCTAAATTTTCTTTGACCGGGTTAAACTTCATCAACAAAAGCTTCTTTCTCAAATATAATTGACTTGCTATACTTTTCCGTTCAAATGTACTACATAAAGCCTTCCAAATTTGAAATGCGCTTTCTTTGTCCTTAACATATTCCAAGTGACTGTCCGCGATTTGTTGGATAATTTGCTACCGACATTTTTTGTCTCGCTTACTTACATCTTTCAGGCGTTTCTCTTTTTCCACCCTTTCCGCTGAAGTGTCCTTCTCAGCAAATACCACCATTTCCGTGTATTCCTTATCAATAAATTCCGTTAATTCCAATTCGTTCAATAGCGTTTCTATTCTGAATTTCCAATTTCCGAAATTCGTTCCATCGAACAAAGGAATGCGATACATCGTTTCCGTATCTTCCGACATTATTATAAAACTTACAAAAAGTATTTTATAATGGACGAGATTAGCTTTCTGGGCCCATAACCTGTTGAAATAATGTTGTAATATTGTTATAATACTGAATTTATTGATAATACACTGGGTATAATAATACTGGTGATGCTCACTTAAGAGCTAACGAACAAGTGAAGGAATATTCTCGCACGTGGCCACGCTCTCTCCCACAAACCTTAGGGCTCGTCCCTAACGCATTAAACGTCGCATGTAATTGTCTATTTTCAACAAAAGGCAAGTAACTTATTTGAATATTACATACAGTTCTATGATTATGTTTATCTTTAACGAAATAATATTTTTCAGGGTCATGAAGATATCTCATAAGAAATCAACTGGGGCCAGAACTAATGATTTAATGAAGTAGGATTAATTGGATTGAATAATAAAATTTTGTAATAAAATAAAAACATTTTGATTGTAATTATCCCTAAAAAGACAAAATATTGTATATAATTAGATAAAAATATTAAAAATGTAGGGATAGGGTGTCAAATAATAATGATATATCATAATAATAATTGTAATAATTGATCATAATAATGATTGTAAACTAATTTTGTTCGTTCTGTCAAAAAAATGAATTCTTAAATTGTTACCTGTAACCAGATTATTATAATAAAATGAAAAACATTCAATTTATATATTTATTTAACATATGCCTTTTTAAAAATACTTAATTCCTTTTATTTTATAATCGCACATTTGTTACATTTTTAAACATGGAACTAGATACTACAGTAGCATATCTCTTGAAAATGATCCAGAATTACATACTGCAATAAAGTTAGCAACTGTTTTCCATAAATCCATGCGTTGATTTTGTTAGTTTCTGCAAAAAGTCGTGTTAGGTTCATATAAAATTAAATAGATACAACTAAAAATATTATCTCCACATAAATTTAAAGTCCAAACCTTTCAATGTACTCTCGAAATATACCACCAAAAGTATCTTCAAAACAATTACAATGTAAACTGTAATTATTGTTAAAGATCTTCTATTAAATTCATTCCAAGAGTCGACAGAATTCAAGAACCAAGAGTCTGAAAAATATTATTATGTTAAAGGTAAATGGAATCATAGAACTGTATGTAATATCAAAAAAAGTTACTTTCCTGGTGAGCCTATTTTTGACCAAAGCTAAGTTGTCCACTGAAACAGAATAAAAACATTAATATCTTTAATAGTAACTTTTAATCTATATATTTGTTGTAGCAGAGAAATGAAAGAATTACCATGTCAACTGTATTCATTGTTAAAGATCTTCTGTTAAATTCATTCCAAGAGTAGATAGAATCCAAGAACCAAGCGTCTGAAAAATATTATTATGTTAAAGGTGAATGAAATCATAGAACTGTATATAATATGAAAAGAAGTTACTTTCCTGGTAAGCATATTTTCTTCTAAAACGAAGTAGTCCACTGAAACAGAATAAAAACATCAATATCTTTAATAGTAACGTTTAATATATATATTTGTTGTAGCGGAGAAATGAAACAATTACCATGTATTACTGAAGTACAATCTTGGCCTTCGAAATGGCAACTGCATACAAATCTTAATTTGTTCAATTCCTCTATCGGTCGATAAGCAAAGTCTTCCACTCCTAAGTTTTGTACCCAGGTTTGCATCTGTATCACAAAATGTATTCATTTAAAGAATGTCTGAACTATTTTGATATTTAAATTACTTACTCTGTATTATACTAATTGATATGTTGTAAATGATAAGGTTATAGACATTTTTAATCACTTACCTTGACGGATTCATCAGAAATTTAAAAAAACTGCATTCCGCTGATCGCTTATTATGTTCACAATAAGGCACGTAACATTTTCTTGCATGAACCATGATTTTTCTCTTCTAAAATATACCAGACAAAAATTCACTCTTACTCGATTTAAATTACATTGCTGATACTTGTGGTGTTTAGGGTGATTCAATGAGAATGATCACTCTTTGACCACTATTTAACAAGTTAATAGAATATATATATTTCGTAAACAATAAAGTACAGACCTCGTGCGAGGCGGGTGAGTCGAGAAGAACAATGAACAAGAAGAACGCTAATAACAAAAGACTATATGTACAAACAAAAACTAGGGATAATGCCGCGCTTGAAACGCTTGCTTCGGCTTCCTGCCTTGTGTGGCGCTTCTGTCGCTTTGCTCGTTGCGCCGCTCAGCGTGATCAAAGTGAACCGATGGCGCGACCGCCACATCCACTCCCCCTCCAGTAGCGCTGGCGCGAGATGGCGTAAATGTGATGGTTTTTGACGTTTCAGGTTGCCTATCATCGTGTGGTCTATGTGATTCTGCAGCTGGTTGTTCTACGGTGACATGAGCTGGTTTCAGTCTTTCTATTGATATGTTTTTATGTGTTCCATCCATGTCGATTTTGAAAACTCTGTCACTGATTCTTTACAGGACTGCGTATGGACCCATGTAAGGTGGTTCCAGTGGTGCTCTGACATGATCACATCGTACAAATACATGGGAGCATGTGTAGATGTGCTTTAGATGTGTAGATGTGCTTTAGTAAGAACGGTCGTCCCGCAATGTGATGCGCTGTGGGGGTTGGACGAAGTTCTCTCATGATTGACCGATGTCTCTCGATGAATGTCTGTGGGTCAGCTGGTGGTTCCTGTTGGACAAAAAATTCGCCTGGAAGACGTAGCGTAGTACCATAAAGCATCTCTGCAGGGGATGCTTTGATGTCTTCTTTGTAACATGTTCTCAGGCCCAACAAAACTGCTGGTAGTAGCTCAGTCCAGGGAATGTGAGGTTTGCACATTAGTGCTGCTTTTAAGGTCCGGTGCCAACGCTCAACCATGCCGTTGGATGCAGGATGGTATGACGTTGTCCTGATCTTCCTTGCTCCAATGAAGCGAGCTAGTTCCCTGAATAGTGCAGATTCGAGTTGTGGTCCCTGATCTGTAGTGACAGTGAGAGGTGTACCATAATAGCTGATCCAGTGAGTGAAAAATGCTCCTGCAATGGTCTCAGCTGTGGTGTCTTTTAATGGAACTGCTACTGGCCATCTAGAGAATCTGTCGATTAGTGTAAGGCAATACCTGTAGCCATTGACGTTAGGTAAAATTATGATGTCCAGATTCGCGTGATTGAACCTTGTGTCTGGTACTTCAATTTCATGTGGAAGTGGTCGGTTGTGCCGTTGCACCTTTGCTCGTTGGCATGATATGCATTCTCGAGACCATTTAGCCGTGTCTTGGTTGATGCCAGGCCAAATGTATTTCTCCTTGAGTTTCCGACAGGTGTTCCGTATGCTTGGGTGTGATAAACCATGGACTGTCTCAAAGGCTGCTTTGCGTAGGGTACCTGGGATATATGGCCTGACGAGACCTGCTGTGATGTCGCAATAGATGCTTATATCTGGTTCTATTGTAAGGCGTTGCAGCTTCAATGATGAGGTGCCTTGGATTAGATCCTTCAACTCATTGTCGGTTTCTTGTGCAGCTTGTATCGCTCGAGGGCTGAGAATAGTCGGCATGTTAATGGCACTGATCCTGGAGAGCGCATCTGCAACAGTGTTTTCTTGGCCTTTTACATGAATTATCTCTGTGGTGAATTGTGAAATGTAGTCTAGTTGACGTAGCTGACGTGGAGATGCTTTGCTAGACTTTTGATGGAAAGCATATACGAGGGGTTTGTGATCCGTCTTGATGGTAAATTTCCGACATTCCAAAAAGTGCTGAAAGTGTTTGATGGCAGCAAAGACAGCTAAGAGTTCCCTGTCGTAGGCACTATAATTTTTCTCTGTAGGACTTAGTTTTCGTGAGAAGAATGCAATTGGAGTCGAATTGTTGTTAATTAGCTGCTCCAATGTTGCCCCGATTGCTGTGTCCGATGCGTCAGTGAATAATGCCATTTCTCCTGTTGGTGTTGGGAAAGCTGTGTTTGTGATCGTTGTTAGACTGTTTTTGCAATTCTCAAATGCTTCTTCTGCCTTGGCTGTCCACTGAATTTTCCTCTTGTCATTTTTCTTGGAGTCCTTAAGATAGTCGTTCAGTGGTGCCTGTAGCTCTGCTGCCCTGGGAATAAGATTCCTATAGTAGTTAGTCATTCCCAGGAATCTCCTGAGCTCCTTGATGGTTTCTGGTTTTGGGTACTTGGCGATAGCTTCAATGCGACTTTGTGGTGGTTTATAGCCATGTTCATTGATGATGTATCCTAAGTAGGTAACCTCAGTTTGTCCAAAAGTGCACTTGCTGAGATTGATGGTGAGTCCGTTCTTTTGTAATCTCTCGAAAACTATCCTGAGATGTTCCAGGTGTTGTTGATGCGATTCAGACATGATGAGTATGTCATCTATGTAGCAGAATGTGAAGTCCAAGTCTCGTAGGATGGAGTCTATAAATCTTTGAAATGTCTGCGTTGCACACTTCAGCCCATATGGCATCACTATGAATTCATAAAGACCAAACGGTATGATCATAGCAGTTTTTTGTATATCTTCATCTGCCATTGGTATTTGGTGAGGTCAAGTGTAGAGAATATCTTTTTGTTGTGTAGCAGCTGGAACAAATCCTGGATCAAAGGTGGAGGGTATTGATCTGGAATTGTCTGTGCATTTAGCTTCCGATAATCACCACATGGCCTCCAGTTCCCAGATTTCTTCTGTCGTAGAAGTAGTGGGCTTGCCCATGGGCTCCTGGATGGTCTAATTATGCCTTCATCTAACATCGTTTGAATTTCTGCTTTTGCTGCTTTGAGCTTTTCCCCTGCCAGCTTCCTGCAGCGTTCCGCTACTGGTTGTCCTTTTGTGAAGATGCGGTGGACTACCTCGGCATAAGGTGCTTTGTGTGGCTGATTGTAAATTCTCGTGATATTAATGTATTTTTTAAGTAATTCCATGTATTTATAGTTTTTATCGGAGGAAGATGTTGTACCCGCGAGTCGCCTAAGCGACACAGCAGTATCGTATTCAAGGCCGCCTTCCGAAAAGGCGACCAAAAAGTAATGTATAAGCATTGCATCACCCGAGTGCCTGGACATTGCGAGTCCCGAGCCTAAGATGCAATTCAGCGATTCTCCCTTCTTAGCGCCGAACGCTAAGGAGTGGCACGCACAGAAATAAGGAAACGAATGGACAGATCATCGAGAGCGATCAAAGAGTTAGGAGGGTTACTTGTGCCTCACCAATAACCAGTTATTTAATAAAAGTCATACTT
The DNA here is from genome assembly GCA_916049575.1 of Ancistrocerus nigricornis. Taxonomy (NCBI): domain Eukaryota; kingdom Metazoa; phylum Arthropoda; class Insecta; order Hymenoptera; family Vespidae; genus Ancistrocerus; species Ancistrocerus nigricornis. Next base: position 17,518,740 of record OU696667.1, on the reverse strand, counting down.
ATACTCAAGAAGAACCTGCTCTATACCTCAAACACCACCTTCCTTCCGCTTCCAAAGATAACCGGTAACCGGCTGACAAGCGCGGATTACCACATTGGTGGCAGCGAGTGGGATCGTTTTGCAAAAAATTTTTTGCAAATACGTGGCAGTTATCGCCAGAAGAAGCAAAGGCCAAGGTGAAGGACGGTGTAAACTACACCGAGACGGAGGAAGCAGACCAGGCAATCTAACACCAGGCGGCAGCCAAGGTTCATACGAGGAAGTAGACGACTGGACGAGCGACAAGGAGGAGACGAGCCTTATCGGCAGCTCAGCTTACGGCACGAGCCAGTTCACCGAGCTTATCTGCGGACGGCGCGGAGAACGAGATATAGGGCAGTCAACTCCCAGCGAACAGGTGACAGCAACGGCGGCAGCCCAGCAGAATGTGGCGAACACTTCTACTGTGAGTAACACCCACACCTAGCTCAGCACGCAAGACAAACGTAAAAGTAGCGACCGTATGTCCGACCAGGGCAAATCCGCAAAAGTATATTTCCTGCCAGACAAACAGCAGTTTAGTCGATCACTCGAATCGTTTTTCGACGAAAAATTAATATTTACCACTCCGGAAAGCGAATGTAAACGTAGGAAATTGTCCGCGACAGCCGTAAAACATCTCTGTACGGATAGCGATCTTAGCGAATCAGACCACGGCGCATCGGGATTACAATCACCGATTAGTGACCGAATAGAAACCAGACGAGAATACCCAATAGAAACGCTAGACTTTTCGCTTTTAGAGATAGAAGACGACGAAATGACAGAACAATTAAGCCTCAAGGAAGCACGCAAGTGCATAAACCCTTTTGACGGGAGTTCAACCACCAAACTTTTAGAATTCCTAACGGCGTGCGACTATACATTTGCGCAACTTAAAGAAACCGATAGACCAGCATTATTCGCGTACATAAGAAATCTCAAACTCGTAGGAAAAGCGGCAGAAGAAATGCGATATAAAGAACTTAATACGTACGAAGAATTAAAAACGGAATTAGAAGCAATATTTTTAGAAAAACGCTCAGTATCGGCAGTACAAGCTGAGCTACATAGAAGCTATCAAAAACTAGGGGAAAGCGCGCAGGCGTTCGGGCAACGCGTAGAAAAGCTATACATGCAACTCGTAAGATTAACGATAAAACCGCATCACGACGCGAATTCCAAGCGAAACCTAACCGAGGTTCTAAGAGACCAGGCTAAACACGTTTTCGAGAATGGCCTGCAGGGGCGAGTAGGGACGCTTGTTCAGGCTAAGGGATACAAAACCCTGCAAGAAGCGATCGTAGGAGCGATAGACATAGAAACGACGTATCAAATATCCCAACCGTACCAACCCTCCGGGCAAAATTCAACCCCCCGATGTGGAAATTGCAACCGAGTAGGGCACGCGACTAGTGACTGTTACGCGCGAACTAGAATAAACCCGCGAAATACCCCAAACCGTACAGGAGGCACGGGCCCCGGCAGGGACCAAATCGTGTGCTTCACCTGTGGACGGCCCGGGCACATGGCGCGAAATTGCCGTACTAGACCAGAAAATAGACTGACTAACAGACCAAACGAAAGACCGTCGACATCACAAACGCCGACGATGACCAATCAAAACGAACGACAGACGCAACCCAGCACAAGTAACGCGACTGACGGTAAAGTAAAGCAATATAACGTAAATAGCCTTGCGGCAAAAACAGAACACAAAAATCACTGCAAAATCACGTCCGAAGATATAATAGGTGGACACGCCACCATGCTAGTAGATTCAGGAGCCCAAGTAACGCTCGTAAAAATCGGGCTAATAGACGAGGAAAAAGATGCACGCTCGACAAATATAGAATTAACGGGAATAGGATTAACTGTGCAGAAACCCCTGTGCCAAGTAACATTAAATATACAAATAGGGAAGCAGACAGTACAACATCCATGCTATCTAGTCCGAAACGACTTTCCGATAGAAGCCGACGGACTGTTAGGGATCGATTTCATAGAACAACATAACGTAACGATAACGCCACGCAAACATTTGGCATTATACGGAGAAATAATACCGTTAAAAAATATAGGAACAAACGTGATAGCACCGCGAACGGAAAAAATTATAACAGTACGAACAACCTCAGAAGGAGAAGGATTAGTAGAAAGAAGAGATTTAGGAGCGGGAATATACATAACAAAGTGTGTAACCAAAGCCGAAAACGGTGAATGCGTAGTTAACGTAACGAATACGACCGAAGACGAAGCCGAGCTAACAAATACATCAGTAGAAGTCAAAGACCGCGAGAATCTCTTTAAAGAAAACGCGAGTAACAAAGTCAGCGCGAAAATAAATACGCTACAAAGCAGTAGAGAAACCGAAAGAATGGAAAAACTTAGGACTAGCATTAGGACCGAGAAATTAAACAAAGAGGAAAAACAAAAGATTTGCGAAATTGACGAGGAATATAATGATTTATTTTACTCGGAAGGAAATGTGGTAGAAAGTACCGACATAACCGAGCATTGCATAAATGTAGGACCGGGAACGGCACCTATCAATGTGGCGTCATATAGATTAAAACAAAAAGAAGAAATAAATAGGCAGGCAAAGGAAATAACTGAGGCCGGAATAATAGGTAAAGGATTTAGCTCATGGAACGCCCCCAGATTAACAGTACCCAATAAATTGGAACAGCTACGAAAACATAAATTAGGGCTACAGCTAGAAATAGGCGAAATTTTAAGAAAAAAAGCAACCTACTTAGACCATACCGTCACCTCTGAAGGGATAAAACTGGATCCCATGAAAGTACAGATAGCAAACGAATTTTCAAAGTCGGTAAACGTAAAGAACGTAGAAACATTTCTTGATTCAGTAAATTATTACCAAATTATAAAACACTTTCCAAAAGTAGACGCCCAAAATGAGATAAATAAAGATTTGCAAACAGCATACTCGAGTAGAATACTCAATAAAGCAGAAATAAATTATAGCACGACCGAAAAAGAATTATTAGCAATAGTCTGGGGAGTAAAACATTTTAGACCATATTTGTACGGAACGAAATTCACGATAGTAACAGACCATAAACCGCTGACGTGGCTATTTAATGTAAAAGATCCCGGATCACGCCTCATGCGATGGCGCATAATGCTAGAAGAATACAATTACCAAATCACGTACAAAGAAGGAAAGAGTAACAGCAATGCTGACGCGCTAAGCCGCGTATACGTGACAAACGCGATACCCGACACCGAAAATAAGGAACATAGAGAATTTTCCGCCGATGAAAAGAAACAGATCTTATATGAATATCACGACTCCCCCCTAGGAGGCCATCAAGGAGTCGATAGAACATATAATAGAATTAAATTAAAATACAATTGGACAGGACTTCGAAAGGATATAGAGAATTATATATCAAAATGCGTGAAATGTCAACAAAATAAATTAGGCACGCGAACAAAAATGCCAATGGTAATTACGGATACGCCTACCCAACCTTTCGAAAAATGTAGCCTAGATATAGTAGGACCATTACCAGTTTCTAATAGAGGCAATCAGTATATACTCACATTTCAAGATAATTTAACAAAATATAGCAAAGCCATCCCTATACCAAATCAGGAAGCCAATACGGTGGCGAAAAAATTTGCTAAAAAAATAGTTTGCGAATACGGAATACCGCAAACAATATTAACAGATCAAGGAACTAACTTTGTATCTGAAGTTTTTAAAGGAGTATGCAAAGTACTAAATATAAAAAAGATACAAACAACGGCCTACCACCCGCAATCCAACGGTGCGCTAGAGCGGAGCCACAAGACGTTGGCAGATTATCTAAAAAATTATGTAGGAAAGGATCAAGCGGATTGGGACGAATGGTTACCTTACGCGATGTTTACATATAATACAACCCCACATACGGCGACTACCTATACCCCGTATGAATTAGTCTTCGGAAGATTAGCCGAAATGCCTACCTCTATCAAGCGCGAACCGCAACCTTTATATAACTACGATAACTATGCTACTGAATTACGCGAAAGAATCCGGACGGCTAACACGTTCGCGAAAGAGAATTTAACATGCGCGAAAGAACACGCAAAAGAATATTACGATAAAACGTCGCGACCGAGAACTTTTGACGAAGGGGACAAGGTACTACTATATGACGACGCAACGAGACGAGGACGGTCAAAGAAATTAGATAACTACTGGATCGGACCATATACAATAATAGAACAGAAATCCGCGGAAAATTACATTATAAAGAAGGGAAAGAAAACAATAACGGTACACGCGAACCGGTTGAAACACTTTAACGAATAAAAAACTTAAAAACTAAAGAAAGGAAAAAAAGAAAGGAAAGGGCCGCATAACGGGAAAACGTAGTGATCATACACGGAAATACCCACAAATTAATTTATTCAAAAATTCCCAAAAAGTTAAAATAAAACAAAAAATTAGAGTATATATATATATGTGTGTGGGACAAAAAGGGGCGAGGCTACCACTCGTCGTCCACCTCATAGGGCAAGTCCCCGAACAAGTAGTTTAGATATAGGGAGCTCTCCCACTCCCACATAAATTCGTAGCACTCAGCTACCCATTTTCGTACGGCCCGCCGCTCTCGACGGCGAGACGCCATATCGCAGGGACGGACGAAACCCTCCGTGCGATCAACACTGACAAACTACAACAAAAAGTAACGCAAGAAAGTTAAATTTTTATATATGAAAAAAAAAAAAAAAAAAAAAAAAAAAAAAAAAAAAAAAAAAAAAAGAGAAATAAAACTTTATACAACACAAGGAAATACTTACCACAGTATTGCGCGAACAAATAAGCTGTACCGGCCCACGGCATTCGTACAAGCCACATGACAGCCGGCGAAACATTTTGGCTTCAGATGAGTATAGGTACTAGACGTCGGAATAACAATTCTCACCGAGCGAACGACAGTAAATGAGCCCCAGGGCGAGCGAGAGCCCTGAAGAAAGCGCATCCTCCGAAAAGCTGACGCGAAAGAAAATACATAAAAACAATATACACACGGCGAACTAATACACTAACTCATCTTACAGAATACTTGCGGCAGCAAGAGCAGCGAGCCCTTATCTAACGGGCAACATAGAGAACTCCGTAGAAATTCGGAACTTCGAGAACCAACCGGGAATATATTTTGAAAACGTGGGAAACTTACACCTCTACAAAGACACGTGGAAATTAGTGTTAAAAATCAATATGATACCTTATTATCTTCGCGAAGAAAAATTAGCATCATATTGCAATAAGTTGACGCAAATTTGTTTGGCGCACCAGGCATGGCACGCAACAATTTGCCGACCATTTATAAATACAATCACGCCGAAATTGCGATCGATTACAGGGAAATTAAATTCCATACGAGCGACATTAGGAGTAGAACAGAGACCAAAACGCGGTCTTATCAACGGCTTAGGAACAGCAGGAAAATATTTATTCGGATTAATGGATGCTAACGACGAGGAACGTATAAATGTACACCTCGAAAAATTAGAGAAAAGCGAAACAAGAGTTTGGCATGCATTATCGCAGCAAATACAAATAATTAATTCCAGTATAAAAATATTTAACGATAGCTTTGGTAACGTTGAGCAACGAGAAAAACTTTTAGCAAAAGCAATGGCACAAGTAGAACAAATGTTAAATACACGTCAACACACACAAGAAGTTAGGGAACAGATGGACGAACAATTTACATTAATCACATTAATGATAGATAACTTACTAGAAGACGTACAAGACCTGACGCATTACGTAACAGACATACGCAAAGGACTAATAAACACCAACGTATTATCATTCGCGCAAATAATTCAATACTTGCAGGAAGCATTACCACACCTGCCAGTAGGTTTAAATTTTCCAATCCCCCTAGACATACAATCGGGATATCTTTTAGATCGGGTAACAGAAGTCAAAGCATATAGTCGGCAACGTTCGATAATTACTGTAATCATAATACCCCTCATAGGGACACAAATATTTCAAATTAAAAGAGTACACCCGATACCAGCGCGTATGAACAACAGTACATACGCTATAATCGAGACAAGCGAGCGTTATGCGATAGTCGACGAAATCCGACGCGAATATGTATCGCTAAGCGAAACAGATATACAAGCATGTAAGACAACCAAAACCCAGTTTCTGTGCTCATCAAGACATCCAAGTTACAAAATTTATCCACACGGACCGTGCGAAGTACGCATGTACAATAAAATCAATAAACAACCAGAAAAGTGCAAAACAAGGCTCCTCAAATTAGAAAGGACCTTATTACTAGAATTAGAAGCACCAGAAACATGGATTTTCGTTGCCCCAAAAGAAGAACCGTTAGCAATAACCTGCAACGGGAAAGGCACCATACATAAAATCTTAAAAGATTCAGGTATATTAGATATAAAAGGTAAATGCATAATTTCGACATCAGAAGTAACAATAGAAACAGTACAAGAATTCAAAGAAAAGAGACAACTAGATTATTTACCAGCATATAATTTAACACTTAACCTTACTCAAGAGGTAGCCGAAAAAATTACACGAAACCAAGTAGCAGAAATAGACCTCCAACCGATAATTAGAAATCCAGAAGAACTAAAATTAGCGAGCACGCGGCTAACAGCGTTACAAAAAGAAGTAGATACGAATCTTTATAATAATGATTACCACACATTCGCGTATCCCCCAGTCGTATCAATAGGAATTACAATCCTAGCAGTAGTAGCGATTTACACCATGTACTATAAGCGAAAACAGCGTAAAAACCGCGAGTTATCAATAGAAGTAGAAACTAACGAGAATAGACAACCGCCAAAAAGAAAACAAATAAAAAAAAGAAAGAATTGACATAGCATGTAGAAGCGAACAAAAGCGAAAAATATCTATATAAGCATAAACGATTATATTAAAACATGTCATCGGGAAAAATAAACATTGTCAAAAAAAAAAAAAAAAAAAAAAAAATAAAATAAAATAAAATAAAATAAAGAAGTAAAGAAATATATTTTCCTATAATATATAAATGAAGAATATATGTATAAACAAAATAAATACAAATAAAAGAATAAAGCATAAGATAAGAATATATATATATAGGTAAACGATTATATTACACATATGTTATCGGGAATAATTAAAAAAATTGTACTTTATAAAATGCACAAGTATACCCATAGGTAATCAAACGTAAGAATGGTGGCACATTCTTCTTCCCGCGGGGGAGGGGTGTTGTACCCGCGAGTCGCCTAAGCGACACAGCAGTATCGTATTCAAGGCCGCCTTCCGAAAAGGCGACCAAAAAGTAATGTATAAGCATTGCATCACCCGAGTGCCTGGACATTGCGAGTCCCGAGCCTAAGATGCAATTCAGCGATTCTCCCTTCTTAGCGCCGAACGCTAAGGAGTGGCACGCACAGAAATAAGGAAACGAATGGACAGATCATCGAGAGCGATCAAAGAGTTAGGAGGGTTACTTGTGCCTCACCAATAACCAGTTATTTAATAAAAGTCATACTTATACTCAAGAAGAACCTGCTCTATACCTCAAACACCACCTTCCTTCCGCTTCCAAAGATAACCGGTAACCGGCTGACAAGCGCGGATTACCACAAAGAGAATGTATCTTCGTTGAGAGTGGAGATGCCATGTTCAGTTGTTTCGAGTACATCTCCTTTGCTTGTGAGTGAAGTAAGTGGATCGATGAGCTGATGCTTCTTCAGATGAATAACTAAGCCATGGTGCGCGATGAAGTCTGCTCCAATGATGGCTGTTTTGACGTCGGCAATTGTGAAAACCCACTTGTACTCGCGATGAAGACCAAGGTTAAGTGTTAAGAGTCGTTGTCCATAAGTGTTGATAACGCTTGAGTTCGCTGCAAATAGCTTGTGTGAAGATGGGCTTAGTTTCTGTTTGATCGAGGTGCGTGGAATGACAGAAACCACTGATCCTGAATCAATTAGGAACCTCTGGTGTGTTGCTCTGTCTCGAACGTGTAGGCGGTATTCGCGATGGATTTACCGATTTCCTCAATTTTCCCCTCTAACAAGGGGACACTACGGCCCCGGAAATTACTTTTGAATGACAACTTGTAGGTTTGTAGTATACCTTTAAAAAATTCGATTTGTAAACTAAGAGCGCGCACTAGCCATAAACTTTCGAGAAAAATGGCTTTAAAGTTTTACGTGTAGGACGTATACCGGTCACTTTGAACACCATCCAAGAGCAGCGAAGTGGCCGAGTTGTAGCGAACTCGCTTGCGGCGCGGCGGGTCCATGTTCGATCCCTGCGTGTGGAAAATTTTTTTTTTTTTTCCAATTCTTTAAAATATTATAAAAACTGTGAAATAAAGTTACTGACATACTAATATGAAGAATTTAATCATACATAATTTTTTCTATTAATGAAATTTGGGGAATATCGTCTTTCTTGCGCTTTTTTTTAACCGACTTCGAAAAGGAGGAGGTTACTCTATTCGACAGTGGGCGATCTTGCTTTTTTTTTTTTTTTTGTTTGTCCGGCCATAGCTCCGCAACCGGTTGACCAATCGAAATGAAACCACTTCCAGTTGCTAGGTTTGGGTCTCCCATTGGTCCCGTTTAAAAAATTTTTCCGAAATGTTTATTATTAACTAAGTTATTGCAAAATTAGTGCTTTATTAAGATCTATCGCAATATCTTTTTGAATGGGATTGATTTTTTATTTATTGTAATGAAAAAAAAAAAAACTATTACTATCTTCTTAGAAATAATTTGCAGATATTAATTATATAAACAATTTATTAATTGTTGCAAAATAATTTGTTTATTCCTCTATATCTCCTCAACGACTTCACTTATCGGAGCCAAACCTTTTCGATCCTTTCGCAAATATTCCCTACTTACTAGCATTATACGACACATTTTCAATTGTTGCTATATTTAAATTGTTATTGCAAATTCATTTGTTTATTCCTCTATATCTCCTCAACGACTTCACTTATCGGAACCAAACCTTTTCGATCCTTTCGCAAATACTGCCCACTTACTAACATTATGTGACACATTCTCAATTGTTACTATATTTAAATTGTTATTGCAAATTCATTTGTATATTCCTTTATATCTCCTCAACGACTTCATCTATCGGAACCAAACCTTTTCGATCCTTTCGCAAATATTCCCTACTTACTAGCATTATGCGACACATTTTCAATTGTTGCTATATTTAAATTGTTATTGCAAATTCATTTGTTTATTCCTCTATATCTCCTCAACGACTTCACTTATCGGAACCAAACCTTTTCGATCCTTTCGCAAATACTGCCCACTTACTAACATTATGTGACACATTCTCAATTGTTACTATATTTAAATTGTTATTGCAAATTCATTTGTATATTCCTTTATATCTCCTCAACGACTTCATCTATCGGAACCAAACCTTTTCGATCCTTTCGCAAATACTGCTCACTTACTAACATTATGTGACACATTCTCAATTGTTACTATGTTTAAATTGTTATTGCAAAATCATTTGTTTATTCTTCTATATCTCCTCAACGACTTCACTTATCGGAACCAAACCTTTTCGATCCTTTCGCAAATACTGCCCACTTACTAACATTATGCGACACATTTTCAATTGTTGCTATATTTAAATTGTTACGGCACAATTATTTAATAATCCGGCTTTTTTTTACGTATTTATTCATTTAATGAAAGACTTTTTGTCATGTTGCAAATATTGTCCTCGTTATTGCGATTTGCGGAACACAGGCTGCGCAGTCTATGCATTTCAGCAAGAGATCTTTCATCATGTGGTTTATTTAAAATTTTGCTTGGTGCTAAATCAGATAAAGCGATGCCAGTCAAATTTTTAACTCGACTAAGTGCAACATATATTTGCCCTTTGGCGAAATTTCGTTTACCTAAATCGATGACAGCTTTATCTAATGTTGTTCCTTGTAATTTGTGCACTGTTACGGCCCAGCTTAGTATAAGCGGAAGCATTCGTCGTTCAATATCTCCGTAACCCTTCGTCGCTTGAAACGTCGCTGTGACGGGAGCAATCGCAACGCATCCATCCGAATCTTTGTATCTATTTGCAATCGTTTCATCATCAAATTGAATGAGTACTGATGTCGGAAGTTCACCCTCTTCTAATTGATCTCTACGAAGTGCCGGCCAAAGGAACTTCTTCACGATTCCCATTGCACCATTTACTAGTCCATCGGATAGTGATATGTTTCGTCGTAGCATAACTCGTGACCCTTCACCTAATGTTATAGTTTGTAACAAACCACCGCAGTTATTTGGATTCGTAGGGATGACGTTCTTAGGCGGTTTCTTTCCATATGTAGCTGCCTCACGCGATTCGTCCACTGCGTTGATTGTATATACTCGAGATGAACTTCTCATTATTGCCTCAGTCATTTTGCAATTATAATCATCAACTAAATTCAACGTTGGAAATATTCTTACTGCTGCGCCATCATCAAATTCTCCCGTCAAAGGAATTCTTCTGCGTTCGCATAGAATTTGCAATTGCGATGCTGTTAGTTCGCCGAATCGTAAACTATTTAGCAGATCGATAAACTCTGTATCGTCTTTTTGTCGCATATTAATCGTTAATTCGCAGAATGAAAACTGATGCCACAAATTTATCTCTGCTGCGCACCAGGCCGGTTGCATATAACACCAATGTCCTTTTACAGGTGGTAGTTGCATAATGTCTCCTAAGAATAGTACATTTATGCCACCAAAAAGCATTTCATTGTTCTTAAACTCTTGCAGTCTTAAGTGAATAATTCGTAAATTTTCGTAAGAAACCATTGATATCTCGTCAATGATTAGCCATTTGATGTAACGCCATTTTCGCCTCTCTTGTTCAAGTCTCTGGCCTGTCATTTTTCGATAAGTCATCACAGAACCTTTTTCGACGGGTAAAGAGAACATAGAATGTAGTGTTTTTCCAAATATCTGTCGAGCGGCAACGCCAGTTAACGATGCCACTTCTACGAAAGTTGCTTTCAGAAAAGCATCTACAGTTGGGCTATAGCAACGTTTAACAAGTTCAACAAGTAATTTTAAGATGAATGATTTGCCGCTCCCTGCTCCTCCAGTTATGAAAAGTAACATTTGCTCAGTACATTCACCTTTAATATCCTTTTCAATCACTGAGGATACTTTTCTGAATAAATCTTTCTGTTGTATGTTCATTCCTCGTACGCACCTAAGGAAAACTTCTTCCGGCATCGCGCCTATCTCTTGTTCTTGATCTTCTATTACATCATTGCTGTAGTTGTAAACTTCTTCGTCAGCATGAATAACAAGAGCCTCCTCTGTCAAGGTTTGCTCTTCTCCATCCTCGCGAGCAGCATTTAAAGCTACAGTTTGGGCCAAAGCTGCTTGAATAACTTGCTCTGCATATGCAAATTGTTCTACGGATGTGTTGCCCAACATTGGTTTCAATTCGTGTTTTCTTCGTGCGAAACACTCTTCTGCAGATTCGTTTTCTAATGTCAGCTCATTTTCATTACGAAATGGTATGTGACATACTATCAGGTTATAAAAATATCCTTCTCTGTCGCTGTTTAATGTGTAATATCGGTGACGAAGTACAGCAGGTTTGTTTCTTATTCGCATGCGAGTATTATCTTGCAGTTTGATGAATTTTGGTCTTTCATCGGCATCGTTTCTAAGTTCTACATCACCTTCGTCTTCATTCCACATTGTATTAGATATTGTCTCGTATCGAACAGCGAACTCCGCTAAACTCAGATCTTCCAAGTTATTCGGTCTTTGTATGTAACGATCGAAAATATTATTGTAAATCATTGTTTCGTCTCCTTCAAAACGCAGAAGGCGATATCTTTGTTCAGGTCGACAGCTATTCACAAATACTGCTTTACGCGAACTCATTTTAAGTGGTAAATGACATAAACGGTAGGCGCATTCCGGAGCACTAACCAAGCGTTGAGAAAGGATTGCCATAGATACTGAAAACAATTGATTCCATAGGGTGCCACCCCGTCTTTTAGCATGCGAAATTGCATCTTTTATAACGTTTCCGAATTCTTGCGGCTCACACTTACTTGCATATTTTGCGATATAGTACGCGACAGCTGTTACATTTCCGCATGGTTGAATATCCATGTTTCCTTCCCACAATTTCAGAAGAGTTGGGTTATAATTATTTACCATTACTTCATTTACAGTTCTTTGCAGTAAACAAAAACGTCCATTGTTGGAAAGTGTATCATCTGGACCCAGGCATACAGTCCTTTCGCTTATTGGTCTAGGAAACCCAAATCGGCAAGATGAATTGTTCCGTTCTTTGTAACAGGTACTTGAGTGCTTGTGAATTTGTACCTTTTCAATTATGTTCTTCAACCGTGCGTCAGGTACATTTAGGGAGCATGAAACTATCTTTTCGATCATGTCGCGGCCTGTGTTTGTTAGAAAGTCTGGAATATTTGCACACCAGACAAGCATGTGTAAATGGGGACTACCTCTATTCTGAAATTCTATTCTATACCAAAAGTCAATCACATTACCACCCAAGCATTCAGATATCTTCAGATACTGCATTAACGCGTTAACGCGTACTGTAAACTGTCTTGCTAGGACAACCGGATGTCGTTCGACTAGTTGCATTCGTTCAACAAAAGTCAGGCTTTCGCTCTCTATATTGGTGCGACCATCTGCTAATAGTAAAGCCTGTAACATATCAGACCAGTTTAAATCATTGCAAGAGAATGTTGCGAACCACGTGGGGGGACCTAAACTTCTGACCATAGCAATCAATTCCGAGCAGCAGCGTCTCCAATAGGATGCTGAACCTCTTATATTTCTCATAGTTAGGTGTATGTTATCTACTAAACCATGTGGTGTGCATTCCCCCTGCTGCATTCTACATGATATAGAGACACTTGCTTTTGCGCGGTAATATTCAACTACGGATAGTGCGAAAAATAGGTAGTCTACGCGCTGAAATCGTCTCTCATTGCTCAGGATACGTGCTTGATAGTAATCTAATGGCGTTATAGGTATGTCTCGTTCTTCTCCAAATCCATTTCTGCCATCGGGAAATAAGAAAAACCAAGCTAGTTCTTCCATTCTCCGTTCTCTATCTAAGTTCAATGGAGGTGCTGTCTTTCTTTGTATATCAACTAGCTTTACTGCTTGATCATTAATATCGTTTAAATTGTTATTAGTAACTGTGACGACACTATCAATATTCGGTACACCTTCGTCAATTGAACGTAACATGCTTGTCGAGAAAACTGTATCTATTTCGTTAACGTCACGCCTCGATATTACATTTGACGCATGGTGGTATTCCACTGTATCTGACGATAAATTATTGTCGAATGTTAGTTGTAAAGGTGTTAACGAATAAACGTTCATATAGTTACTATTGCCCGTTTTAAGGTATAAATTACGACGTAGAATAGCGAATAAATTGTTAATGTTATTAAATCGCATACAACATGCCACACCTTTCATAGGTGCTATACATCCTCTTGGACCTCTAGCGTGTGAATCGAATAACCAGTAACTTGTGCCGTTTGATTCATTTTGGCATGAGATTGCTACTGAGGTTGAATTAGCGGTAAGAATTCCATATGTGTAATTTGTGAAAAATGTTTCCAAACCGTTTCTTAAATTTGGAAATCCATCTTCGGTATTGTCATTGTCAATGTGTCCATTTATCATATCATTGCATAATATATTTATGCAAACTCTACGGTCGTTGTATAATAACTGCGGCACTAACTCCGTCACAGCTAAGTAGTCTGTATTGATTTCTTGTGGATCAGGATTTCTCCGTGTTTGAATACACTCGCGGTAATATTTATCTCCCAATAATAGTACATAATCTACATCACTTGTACACCATGTGTTGGGATGATTTGAATAAAATGCGACACAAGCCACTGCTGCAATGGCAGTGCACTGCTTTCCGCGCGTATCGATATTGAATCGATTGTTACCTTGATGAAATGAACCTCGTAAAATACGTACGTTTTCATTTAGAATTACGAATTCATTCCTACGGTTTACGTTTCGTTCTTGTACTAGTATGTTTCTGTCATTCACTTGTCTAGAAATGATAGGTTCCTCATTAACATTAGCTATCTGTGTTATATCATTTGTGATATTCGCATATACTGCTCGTACATCTTTGTACAAACAATTGTTTTTAATTAACCATTCTAAAGCCATCCGAAGTCTTCCAATATCTATTTGGAATTGACGATGACAATTTATGTTTTGTAGGTTTTCTGTAACAATTATTATACCGGTTTCATTTAAAGTAAGCGGCAATTGTTCCGCTACTTCTATTACATCACGGGCGAACAAAACTACCTGACCTTGGCACCATTTTTGGCAATACCGATTATGTAACTTCACGATTTTTATAAATGGTACAATTCTGCATAACATTCGTCTTTCGATTTCTGTTAAGTTATTTATTACTTCAGGTATATCCATTACTTTCATCTTATTCCAAAACGCTTGTGGTGGAACCTTGCGTTTTTTTAATAGATTGCAGCAACGGGAGCATGTTATTATTTTTTCTAACTCCAATAAATTGGCAGGAATTAGAGAGGACATAACAGATGTATACAAGGTGCAACGTTGCTGTGGATATAGAGCCTTTTGACATATCGAGCACGGCACGTCTGAAAAAATGTTGATGGTCGCCTTGAAATTTTCCTCCTGTAGTATACGTTCCTTTCTTTGTTTTTTTGCTGTTTCGCTACGTTGTTTTAAACGGATATGTCGATTTTCAGTGCTCTCATTTTCTAGTCTTTTTCGACGTCTGGCTATCATATTTCTTAAACGCTGGTAATACTGTTCCGATAATAGATTCTGTTCTCGATTGCGTTGCAATCGTAAACGATGCTGTCGCTTTTCATCGGATTCCATTAGAGAGCGTTGTCGAATTAAGTTTAATCTGCGTCCACGTTGTATGACAGATTCATTTCGTAACCGTGCACGAATTATATTAGTTCTACGTTCGCGTTTTTCTTTCGTTTCGTTTTGTAATCGTGTATGAATTAAATTTATTCGATGTTCGCGTTTTTCTTTCGTTTCGTTTTGTATTCGTGCACGAATTAAATTTATTCGATGTTCGCGTTTTTCTTTCGTTTCGTTTTGTATTCGTGCACGAATTAAATTTATTCGATGTTCGCGTTTTTCTTTCGTTTCGTTTTGTATTCGTGCACGAATTAAATTTATTCGATGTTCGCGTTTTTCTTTCGTTTCGTTTTGTATTCGTGCACGAATTAAATTTATTCGATGTTCGCGTTTTTCTTTCGTTTCGTTTTGTATTCGTGCACGAATTAAATTTATTCGATGTTCGCGTTTTTCTTTCGTTTCGTTTTGTATTCGTGCACGAATTAAATTTATTCGATGTTCGCGTTTTTCTTTCGTTTCGTTTTGTATTCGTGCACGAATTAAATTTATTCGATGTTCGCGTTTTTCTTCCGTTTCGTTTTGTATTCGTGCACGAATTAAATTTATTCGATGTTCGCGTTTTTCTTCCGTTTCGTTTTGTATTCGTGCACGAATTAAATTTATTCGATGTTCGCGTTTTTCTTTCGTTTCGTTTTGTAAACGTGCACGTATTACATTTAATCGTTGTTCGCGTTTTTCTTTCGTTTCGTTTTGTAAATGTGCACGTATTACATTTAATCGTTGTTTTCTTTTCATAGTTGTCTCGCGTCTTA
The DNA here is from genome assembly GCA_916049575.1 of Ancistrocerus nigricornis. Taxonomy (NCBI): domain Eukaryota; kingdom Metazoa; phylum Arthropoda; class Insecta; order Hymenoptera; family Vespidae; genus Ancistrocerus; species Ancistrocerus nigricornis. Next base: position 17,502,967 of record OU696667.1, on the reverse strand, counting down.
ATTTAGTACGAGCACGTTCTCGTATTTCAGACAATCTCGATTGTCGTTCGTTACTATTTTCATTCATTCGTTTCTCTGCAATTCTTTTGTAATTCTTTTCTAAGCGTTCTTCTCTCGCTTCAACCGACTCACCAGCACGGCTTTTTCTTTTACGAGACGCTTCCTTCGCTGGCCTACCCATTGCGTGTTTTATTGTTATGAGACAATTAACTTATGTTTTCTATAAGATAGTGTTTTTGTATTTTTTATGAAACAAATATAGTATGTGTTTTTATAATGATACAACAGTTTGTCTTTTGTTCGAGACAATTTTTATGCCTTTCTACGAGACAGTACTTCGGTGTCTTCCTAAGAGACAATTTTGATGTCTTTTCCTGAGACAATTTTTGTGTCTTTTTTATTTATGAGACAGTACTTCGGTGTATTTCTAAGAGACAATTTTGATGTCTTTTCCTGAGACAATTTTTGTGTCTTTTTTATTTATGAGACAGTACTTCGGTGTCTTCCTAAGAGACAATTTTGATGTCTTTTCCTGAGACAATTTTTGTGTCTTTTTTATTTATGAGACAGTACTTCGGTGTCTTTCTAAGAGACAATTTTGATGTCTTTTCCTGAGACAATTTTTGTGTCTTTTTTATTTATTTATGAGACAGTACTTCGGTGTCTTCCTAAGAGACAATTTTGATGTCTTTTCCGGAGACAATATTTTTCTTTTATTGGTACTTATTAAATTATATCTATAGATTATATATTATGTCTATGGATATAAGAATCAATATTTGTTACCTAATGACAACGGTGATGTAGCGCTATTAAGTAGAATATTGTTTCGAAATTCTTTTCGAAATTCTATTTAAAATAGACGCTCTCGTGGTAGCGATTCTGTACAATCACTATATTCAATGTGAATGTGTCAGCTAGGTAAGACCTATCTATGGAAGGAACGATGGAGAAGTTTCACGAACATTTACGTTCTGCTACGGTTAACTGCGTGTACATTGAAAAAATGTAAATATATATCGTACGATAGCTCGACTGTTCTCAATATTCCTTCAGTGATGAACTTCGGCCATCAAGAACCACGAAATTCGTTCTAATACATTTACACTTCTACTACGTTTATATTTATTCTCTAAACTAACACATTTCAAGTGCAAATTTGTTTCCCCCACTTAGTGATATTATACTGTCGGTTAATACTTGCCGTGCCTTCAGTTACAATGAGTTCGCCGGAAAGTATGGATGTAAGTATTATTATTTCCTTATTTACGCAGTATTTGTGAACGAATTAAATTTATTCGATGTTAGCGTTTTTTCTTTCGTTTCGTTTTGTAATCGTGCATGAATTATTCGATGTTCGCGTTTTTTCTTTCGTTTCGTTTTGTATTCGTGCACGAATTAAATTTATTCCATGTTCGCGTTTTTCTTTCGTTTCGTTTTGTATTCGTGCACGAATTAAATTTATTCAATGTTCGCGTTTTTCTTTCGTTTCGTTTTGTATTCGTGCACGAATTAAATTTATTTCCTTATTTACGCAGTATTTGTGAACGAATTAAATTTATTCGATGTTCGCGTTTTTTCTTTCGTTTCGTTTTGTATTCGTGCACGAATTAAATTTATTCGATGTTCGCGTTTTTCTTTCGTTTCGTTTTGTATTCGTGCACGAATTAAATTTATTCGATGTTCGCGTTTTTCTTTCGTTTCGTTTTGTATTCGTGCACGAATTAAATTTATTCGATGTTCGCGTTTTTCTTTCGTTTCGTTTTGTATTCGTGCACGAATTAAATTTGTTCGATGTTCGCGTTTTACTTTCGCTTCGTTCTGTAAACGTGCACGTATTACATTTAATCGTTGTTTTTTTTTTCATAGTTGTCTTGCGTATATAAACGTAGAATCATTTCCAGTTTAGCTTCATTATTTTTTGTACTTATGTCTTTTTTGCAGACCGAGCAGGATAATTTGCCGGAGGGCTTGACCCACCGTAAGTAATACAAAATGCGACATATGATATTCTTTATAAACGAAGTCTTTTTATTTTTTTTTAACTTACTTTTTCATTTAGAACTTAGCTATGGACAACGGATCGAGTTTCTGGAGGCGCAACTGCGCCAGCGTGACCGCCAGTTGGCGGAAGCGTTGGCGCAGTTGCGGCAAAATGCGGCGCATGGGCCGCCGCCACCGCCACCGCCGCAACAGGGGCCGAGGAGGCGTCGGCAGATGGGAGGTAAGGTTTTCAAGTTCAAGTTGTTTTTCAAAGTTCTATTTCTCATTGTGTTTGCATTATTTATTTTTTCTGGTCTGTGCCCAAAGTTTCTACATACCTTATTTTATAATATCATTGAAAAATTTAATGGTTTTCCATATGAATAAAGAAATATTAATATACTTAGTGACATATAGGAAAAGTTTTGTGTATCGTTGTAAAGTATTGTCGCAATCTTATATCATGACGAAATAATGTTTATATATCTATGTATTTTATTTTGCAGAGTACCGCGGTCGCGCCCGGGGACGTCGGGCGGCGGGACGGTCCCGTGCCGCGTGGTACGCGGCACGCGGTGGGCGTCGGAATATTATTCATTATCATTTTAATAATTAAATAAAAAATAAATTGTTATTACAAAATCATTTGTTTATTCTTCTATATCTCCTCAACGACTTCACATATCGGAACCAAACCTTTTCGATCCTTTTGCAAATATTACCTACATAACTTTATTTCCACATCTTGATCGATTATACACTAAAAAGTATGAAATAAAAAAATTTTTAACAAAAAAAATAGAAACCGACTTCGAAAAAAGCGCTAAAAAGAGTGAAATAATTTTTTATGTATACCGACAATATTCGATTTCATCATTATCATACTCAGAATATTGCAACTTTTTCGGAGGCGACAGAAAATTAATTAACAGTACATTAATAGCCAGAAATTCACGGACATTGATGGATATTTATGTATTAGGCACTTACTCCTTTGTTCGTGAAAATGACCGTGTTGGAATATTTTGTGTCGCCTCCGAAAAAGTTGCAATATTCTGAGTATGATAATGATGAAATCGAATATTGTCGGTATACATAAAAAATTATTTCACTCTTTTTAGCGCTTTTTTCGAAGTCGGTTTCTATTTTTTTTGTTAAAAATTTTTTTTTATTTACAAGATCCACAATGATAATTGTCATAAAAACATTTAAAACACAAAATATTATTACATCTCGCACAATTTATGAATGAAGATTGTCCACATGAACAACCCTTTTTTAAAAGTTCGACCGGAAAACATACTTCATTCACATTCCTAAACATTTCTCTTTCGTCGGAGAGCTTGCAAGCGTACCAGGCATACCGGATCATTTTATTTAATATTGGCGATGCTAATTGATGGTGCACTATGGATTGAATTTTTATGCAGTCCTCGCGTGAATTTATTTCTCTCTCATTTTCAATCAAATAAGCGCAATTCTGTAGTCGCTTTATTAAACTTTTCACTTGTCTATAAAAGTAGACATCGCAAGGTTGAACAAGTGGAGTACATTTCGGAGGAATCACTTTAATCGTACAAGTAGGTGATTTCTCGTCATCCTGAAAGATTTCGTCATATAATTCAGGCTTTGTTTGTCCTCCCCAAGAGTCAATAATTAACAGTAACAGTCATTTCATTAATAGAAAAAATTATGTATGATTAAATTCTTCATATAAGTATATCATTAACTTTATTTCACAGTTTTTATAATTTTTTAAAGAATTGGAAAAAAAAAAAAAGTTTCCACACGCAGGGATCGAACACGGACCCGCCGCGTCGCAAGCGAGTTCGCTACAACTCGGCCACTTCGCTGCTCTTGGATGGTGTTCAAAGTGACCGGTATACGTCCTACACGTAAAACTTTACAGCCATTTTTCTCGAAAGTTTATGGCTAGTGCGCGCTCTTAGTTTACAAATCGAATTTTTTAAAGGTATACTACAAACCTACAAGTTGTCATTCAAAAGTAATTTCCGGGGCCGTAGTGTCCCCTTGTAAGTGGGTCATCCTATCTTCCAATCTGTTGTTTTCACAGCCTTTTGTACTAGTGGCCATGATGTGTGGACTGTTATTGTTCTCCATAATGCTGTCTGCGATATCGGCTAATTGCGTTAGTGTGGCTCCCTGTACTACCTTAAGTATGTTGTGTACACTGGTGGGTAGTAATCCTAGCCATTTGGTTCTGAGGAGTTCGTCTGAAGCCTTGTTATTTGCCAGGTCCCTCATCGCTCTCAGGAGCTGCGAAGGTTTCCTGTCCCCTAACTGGATCTCGGACAGCAGTTGATGGAGTTGCTTTTCGGCGGAATCTGTGAACCTTTTGATTAAATGGTTTTTGATACATATGTACCTGTTCTGTTCTGGTGGATTCACCATGACGTCTGAAATTTCAGATATTGCGGCTTCATCCAGCGCTTCGACCACAGCATCATATTGTGCCCTATCAGAGTTGATGTGTTTCTTCCGGAAGATAGATTCGATTTGAAGAAACCAGAGATGAGGTTTGCCTTTCCAGAAGTTTGGCAATCTGTAGCTACTTATGGCAACAATCTCGTTAACTGCTGGATCCACGTTTTGTTGAACTTGCAATAATCTTTGGAACACCTCTTGTTGGTTTACCTCGTTGCTTTGTTCTTGTAATGCGTCTTTCGCAGGAGGGGTGCGTACCATCGCCATGACAAAGGATTCTTCCTTTTTGACTTACTTTTAAAGTCGGGGTCACCAATGTGGTGTTTAGGGTGATTCAATGAGAATGATCACTCTTTGACCACTATTTAACAAGTTAATAGAATATATATATTTCGTAAACAATAAAGTACAGACCTCGTGCGAGGCGGGTGAGTCGAGAAGAACAATGAACAAGAAGAACGCTAATAACAAAAGACTATATGTACAAACAAAAACTAGGGATAATGCCGCGCTTGAAACGCTTGCTTCGGCTTCCTGCCTTGTGTGGCGCTTCTGTCGCTTTGCTCGTTGCGCCGCTCAGCGTGATCAAAGTGAACCGATGGCGCGACCGCCACATACTTCGACGATCGCGCACATTTTCGACTCTCGCGGGCGATTGGTCGAAACGGTCACACTCGCTGAGCGCCTCAGCTTGACAAAGAACTGTGATTGGCCCTAGCGAGTGATCCCTCTTGCTCCTGTACGGTCACATTACGCTTTTTCCGATGGCTCTACGGTACACTCATAAGACGCTGCGATCGTAATCGACTGAAGCGCCACACAGCGGACGTCGGCAACATATGATCAAAAGTAGGGACGAAGTCGGCAAAGGCTGACTACAACTAAGATTAATTATGATGATGTTTAAAATAATTAGGCAGTAGTCTTTAACATAGAATAGTTAATATTTTAATCATTACTTTTTTGCCATTACTACATTTTGTCCAACACTGTAATACATATATAAATAGATAATATATGATGAGATGTATTGCAGTATAAAAATAATTCGTAAAAAAATGTATACATGAGAAAAATGTTTTAATTTTAATAAATGCGGTCTATTCCAACAAAATCAGTTAACGTTCTAATACCTAAACCACGTATATGACTTATGGAGATATAGAAAAACAAATCATTTAATGTCACCAATCTATAACATATCGAGCGCAAGTTACTTTTACCGATAAGAAATTATTATAAAGGTTTAAACAATTCTGAACAAAATATACATTATATATAACATTAAAAGAAGTTACTTTCCTGCTAAGCATATTTCTGACCAAAGCTAAGTAGAATACTGAAACAGAATAAAAACATTAGTATCTTTAATGTATAGTTAGTTAGTAATGTAATGTTAGTATGTATAAAATTTGATATACACTGAACGAGCAAAATCTGATGCACCGTAGATAAAAGAAAGAGAATGGGTTCATTGTTTATTTTGTTTAAGCCGTAGCTGCGGTTCCGGATACCACGTACCCCGTACCTCATTGGTCGATTGTTACGCGACAATCTGAAGTAATTGGAACTACAGAATAACGTAATGTTATAACTTACGGGGAGGTAGTTTAAACCTCCCCGTAAAGTTATTTGGCCCGTAAATGTTTATACGTGGCTTTTAAGTAGCCAACGACTAGAGAACAACTCGGCCGTAGAGTGTCAGAGGTCGTTGGTGTTGCAGTGAAGTTTATGTAACGTTCTCATGCTGTTTCATCCGTACTTATGGAAAACATAAAAAGGGACGCGTTTTCTTCTTTTGAAAAATTCCCCTAAAATTCCCTTTTTTGACGCATTCCCCGTTTTCTCCCCCTCACGGACCCGAAATTCCCCTCAAAAAAGGGATTTCCCCTCAAAACGGCAACGCTGGTCCGCACCGCAAGCGAGTTCGCTACAACTCGTTCACCTCGCTGTTCTTGGATGGTGTACAAAGTAACCGGTATGCGTCCTGCACGTAAAACTTTAGAGCCCTTTTTCTCGGAATCTTCTGGCTAGTGCGCGCTATTACTGTGCATATCGAATACTCTTAAGGTATACTACTAACCTGCAAAGTCTCATCCCGAAGTCAATTTCCGAGGCCGTAATATGCCGTTGTAAAATAAAAATCTCTGTAAAAAACCTTGTACAAAGTGCGCGACGGCCCGCTTTTTTCGAAAAATGGAAAAAATACAACCTGGCAATCTGCGAAGCCTACTTTTTCGGATTTAATAATTTGATGGAAGCATGGAGTGGAGCACCTCTAGCACAGGAAAATGAACTATGTACTTAATTCAGGTTGTAATGAATTTTATGTACGTATGAAATAAATTTATGTAATGAATTTATTTCGTGTGCCCCACGTTGGACGCCAATTTATGTAACCGTTTTATCTTTTTATATTCGTGTTGGTGGGAATTTTATTCTTCTTATTTAAAGAATAGAATTTGTTCTCCGAAAGTAAGTAGAATTACAGTGCAATGAGACTTAATGAAAACGGTAAGTAATGAAATGAAGGTATTAGTGGTAATTTGATTCATGTTTAAATTAATCTCGTATTTTAGGTATTCCAAGGTCAGGTGCGAGCTTCGGGACGAAACAAAGGCACTACGATATACTAAGGTGTGAAATCAAGCAAATTTAGAGAAATAAAGAATGTTTTAAGTAAGCAAATGAATAGAAAATATATTCTGATAATTTAAACAATACTGATACAGAAACTTCCTTATACTAAGGTTATTTCCCGTCCTTTGGATTTGCATAAAAGAAAATAATGCGTTTGCTCGGTATAGCAGTGCTTGAATATTATGCAAATTCGGTAAGATACGCATAAGAACTCTCGTGTGTGTAGTAGTTGCGTGATTATCACGTATACTAAGCGGACCGTCGCGTACTTTGTACAAGGTTTTTTACAGAGATTGTTCTTTTAGTAAAATTGTTTAAAGCAGAATGCGTAATTTATGAAGTCAACAATGTTTAACATTGGTCTAAAGAACCAATGAGGAATTTGAAATTTTAGATGTTTGATGAAAAGTTATTAATAAACATGCGACGCATCATTGATTAAATATCTTTATATTACAGAAGAAAGCGCGATTGTTTTTTACATTAACTACAGCGACGGCCCACTTTACATTTTTAATGTTATTTGTGTTGTATATAATTATTGGAAAATTTGAGAAACAAGAATTTGGGTAGCCTTTTTAAAATTTTTTTTTTGTTTTTATTTTAGAGAATACTAATTATATATATTGCTAACGTTGCCTCAATTTTTTTGTCAACATTTACACTTTTTGGTTTCTTTTTTCTGGAAGTGTCATCATACAACAGCCAAGAATTTCCAGCTTTGATGTAAGATATGTAATGCCCTATCGCGGATAATGCCTTTCCCCCAGAATATGCGATTAAACCAATTAAACGGTAACAACTTTCAATGTCTGTCAAATTTTTAAAATGTATTTTATCAGGGAATTCGTTTAATTGATATTTTTTGCTATTCCCGCAATCAATATCTATTATCAAATGTGGTCCGTAATTATACTCAACATGTTGCTCGACTGAACAACATTTTCTGATTCTGTGGAATGATTCCCTTATTGCTATGTAAAGGTCACTTATTCCTTGGCTTCGAAGAATATCTATGTTTGGATATAAAATTGTAAAATTAGATTTTACATTTTTTCCGCAGGTCGGGCAAGCTATTGTTTGTATGCAACTCGGATCTTCTTTCAATAAATGTTGTGCCATATTGCTTATGTTAGATACGCCATTAATTTTTATAATATTTCGGTGTTTTTCACAAGATAAATGTGGTATTTTCATTAAAATTGACGCACGTTCTTTAAAGAATCTACTACTTATTCCCTCATTTAATAAAATGCTTATACACTTAAATATTTCGGAAAGTTTTTCTCTCGATTTATATATGCCATCCTGCTCTGCCATGGCAAATGTTTGACATATACTATCAAAAGGGCAAGTATTGGTAATAACGATAGTCGTATTTTTATCTTTTATATTTGGACAGTCATTTGCGTTAGGTATAATAGGTACTTCCATCCATGTGATCGTACTATTAAAGTTTGGACAGAAATCACCATATCCCAGTTTTCTTTTCTTTGTATTTTTATTACGCCAGTTCTGCTCTTCATGTAGCTCGGAGATAACTGATTCTATATCTTCCTTATCAATTTCTTTACAAATAGCCACATTATTTTCTTTTGTTTCGAGTTTATAATTAGAATTATCTGAATTTTTATAATTGTCAGATGTAGCTTCTTCGTGTAACTCGGAGATAACTAATTCTCCATCTTCCTTATCAATTTCCATACAAACTGCTACATTATTTTCTTTTGTTTCGAGTTTGTAAGAAAAATGATCTGAATTTTTATAATTGTCAGATGTAGCGATTTTCAATTTACCAGAAAATGATAGTATGTGATACCTAATAAATTTATCCACGCGCAGTGGCAATGATACGTTTTTAAAAATTCGGTTTTTTAAATCATTAAATTCTGATTCAACTGCAGCTGATGTGGCATTTATAGACCCATAGCCGAGTGTTCCTCGCATAACTTCGCTAAATAACGGAAAATACGGTAAAAGAGTTTTTACTTTCTTCGCGAATTCCGGACAATAATATGCATTAATGTCATTCGTCTCAATTTCGTTTTGCACCTCATCTTGACAGTTTCTGTATAACGTATCTGCCCACGTCCACAAGTCCGTATTTTGCAAATCTGTAAAATTATTATCTATGTCTTCATCATCGGCGTGCATATCTGGAATTTCATCTACATTTGTTCCACGTATGTAGCCAATGAGTTCTTCACGAGCTTTATCTCCTAAACTTCGTAAACATTGATTTTCGCTCAATGAAGTGGTGAATAAACATTGCGCTATATTTTGCAGATCGTGAAACGTATTTTGTCTACGCAAAATAGCCATAGATCTTAAATAAAATTGTCTAACACGACTTGGTTTGCCTACAAAGCACTTCCAGCGAGCTATCATATTCATATAATGGCATACATCAAGTCGCAGAAGACAAGGTAGTGGGGTCCGTAAATCTGCATCCTTTGCATTAATGATATTGAAGCAACAAAGAAGATAATGCTTCAATGTGGGTTGCAAAGCGAATGCTCTCGCTACTGCACCGAGAAGAGCTTTATCGAAATCGGTTACTACTTCTTTAGGTCCCCGAAAAGATGACTTGTGAATACTGCCTATTCGTAAAATTTCATTTAACCAGTAGGCAATAGAATTCGTATTCTGTGTACTGGAGATCATTTGAAATACCGGAGCTGTATTATTATTTATTTGAGCAACTGCCTGATATAGATATATATGCGAGCAATATTCTCCGTTCGGTAATTTTACTTTCTTCATGAGAGACCCCGTTGCATCTATATAAAGCACATCACAAAATTGCTGGTAAATGGCCATTTGTTCCCTCGTCCAATAATGGACAAACAAGGGATCATATCCAATTGAATGTATAGCTCCTTCGTATTTACTATCATATTTCATTAATTGAATACTGTCAAATATATTTGACGTTGTAATACCCAGCAATTTGTTTTGAGGTTCTTGTTTTGCTTTGCGTAATGTTACACTATTAAATAAATGACGTGGCTCTTTATCACCGACATCCATCAATTTATCGGCAGTCTTTCTGCGCCAAATACACGGCAAAACATTTCCTTCAACCATTTCCTGTGCAACAGTGGCGCGAAGAATTCCTCTTAATTGTCGCTTTTTCGAATGTTTTATCGCTTCATTGAAATCAGTTATAGAACATTCCATTTTTATTAGCATATTTGTTTGAGGTGGATGTATGATTCGTCCAAGAAAGTGACATCCGCATTCGGAACAGTTTCCACAAATTGTGGCAAAAAATCCGGCATCTGATAATTTTACGTTTTTAAAAGTTAGAGCGCAAGGAATTTTTGTTTCCGCAAAAATTTTTTCGAACAAAAAAAGAGTCCAACAATGCCGTTTAAGGGTTGTTAGTTTTCGTATTTCGCTATTTTTAAAGCGATACTGAACAGATTCAGGTAACATTTTATCCCATATATCCGTCACGTCTATTTGAAATTCTATAGCATTTACACTATTGACGCTATCGTCAATTATTTTCAAAGAATTTTCTTTAATTTCAATATTTAATATATTTAACAGTTTTGTACGAATATTATATCGGTTCACCTTAAAAATAGTATAAATATATTTAGGGCTAAGCAAGTCGGAAGTATTTTCCTGTATTGCAGCCGATAATTTTTTAAAAATTGGGGAACTTGGAATTAGCACTTTTCCTTCGGAATCTACTACTGCTTGAAATTCTGGCAATAGAATTAACTGTTGAAGGAAAACAATACCTGGTTTCATAGCCATTTCGAAGAAGAAATCGAAAAATAGGCTGTCGCCGTGAAAAATATTCTAACGACAATACACTCGTATTAATCGCGTAACTAAAAGTTACGTAAATATTTAGGTTTTCTGCGTGAGAATTTTTTGTGTCTTTAATGAGACAATGTTTGTGTCTTGTACAGACAATTTTTTGTGTTTTGTGCAGACAATTTTTTGTGTCTTGTGCAGACAATGTTTGTGTCTTGTTCAGACAATTTTTTGTGTCTTGTGCAGACAATTTTTGTGTCTTTTGCGAGACAATATTTTACAAAGAAGAAGAAGAAGATAGGAAAGATCAGTTAAAGAACGAAGAGAATATAAAGAATAAATAAAGCTAGAACTAAAGAGGCATATATAGAATGAAGAATTAAAGAAAAAACGAAAGAAGGAAATAAAGAAAGATTGGATTGATTAATTAATTGGATTGATGGTTTTATTTATTACAAGAAATATAATTAGTTGTCTGCTAACCTGACCGTCTTCATCCGGCGAGCGATGCAAAGCAACAACATTCGCATCGAAAAACAGTGCAACGCGACAGCGCTTGCCTTTGTTTTAATGTTTAAGGCCCGCTCCATACGAGGAAACACGTTTCGCGATGCGCGTATGGTCGTATGGAGCAGGCCTAAGGCTAGCACAAATCGGCGCGAATATTCGTTGTCGAGATTTATTTGTTCATATGCTAAAAAATAGTAAGAAAGGAATATCCGAGCCGATCTGTGGGAGCCTTCGAGCATGGCAGCCGCGTTTAGTACATAATACCCGATTTTATGGATATACCGAACTTCTTAAATTTGAGACATATCGGCTATTGTAACTTTTTTCAGGAAATTATCGAACAGATATCGATCTATACGGGTATCAAACGGAGAAGCGACTCAAAGTTATGATGCGACGCCAAGCTTTATGATATTGCAAAGTTAAAAGGTAATTAAACTGACGTGATTTTTATTAAATGACAAGACTCAGTTTCCATGATATCGAAATAGTTTATTAATTAAAACATTGATAATACAATCATTTACAAAACTGTTTTTTTCAAATTTGGATAGTAGAATATATCTTTATAATAATATAACGAACTTAATATAGTATATGCATAATCAAAACTGTATCTTGCCTGTATGAAGGTGTATATATGGATTGCTCCTTCTGCTATTTCGTCACTCACCTAGTTACGAGCTTGAGTAGACCGCCTTCGTCCCGCCTTCTTTCGCTGATTTCTGTTAATTAATAACTCGATAACTAAGCCGAATTTCGAAAAAGTTTATTAGACTTTTCGACTCAGTCCATACTTGTGCACATGTAGATCACCGGTGCGTAACCTGAAGTGGGACACCCTGTATACAGATAATATTATATTATTACCATATAAATGTCATAGTTTTGACGAAAAATTAAAAGAATTTACAAATTTTTAAATAGTGTAAAAGAAACGTACATGTTTTGTAAAATTAATACAGCAGAAAAGATCTCCCATGATGTTTATAAGAAACTAAAAGAACATCACTGTAAAATGAAGATTCTGAAAAACCTACATTTTACATTTTAAATCTTTTCACTTCTTCTGGTTTAAGATGTATCCTAAGCAATGCGATGTGTTCAACTTCTGTGGCTGTTAATCTCCAATGTACTTCATCTATACCACAATAATCTATTAATTTTCCTATTCGTGGTATCCTTCCTGCGGGTATTCTACCTGGAGCATTTGGAACTCTTACTCTTTGATAATTTCCACATATTATTTGTTCCATATGAATCTAAAAATAAATTATCAGAATTTAGTAAATATCTCACATCTTTAAAATAAAATACACTCACCATGGAAGGACCAACATTTTGACATTAAACATGCTCTTTTATTGCAATTAGAGGGAATAGCATAACAAACCTAATCCTTGCTTCTAATCCTAATTCTCTCTACTGATTTTTCAACTTTCTCTATACTTCATGTCATTGATATTTAAGTTAAAGATGTAATTTTATCTCGTACAGACCATGATGTAATTGCCACCAAATAACTGACTGTTGTAATTTCTTTATCTATAATAAGTCCACCTGCCTAAAATAATAAATATATAAATTTCATTAACAAATGTAGATATATCTATATGCATACGTAAATTATCAAATTCGATCCACGTACCCTATTATAAGTTGATTTAGAACTTTTTCTGAACGTGCTGTGACATCCGTTGTCAAGAGACCAATAAAAACATCATAATTAGATGTTGTTAAAAGACCCTTAAAATCTTGAACCAAACCTAAATCTGTTGCTAAAATTTGTACAAACGGTTCATCTATTTCATATCTTGACAATTCATCCTGAAAATCATAACAATTTTTGTAATTACCTTATAACTTTACAATATCATATAAATATTAAAAATATATTGTCAACTAAGTCATACATAAAGTGAGAAGAAAACTAAATTTAGTTGACAAGACCCTTACATGTCTTTCTAACCTATTCGTCAAATCATCTGTCATTTGACATTTCTAGATGGCAGCGATCGTGTCCAAGTTATTTCGTTTAATAAACTTGGCCCTATTTTATATAATTTTGTCAATAACGAGCCCGATGTTTAAAATCACCACTAGAGGATTAGAAGACGCCGAAAAAAGATCTACGTTTACATGTTGGCTAAGGAATACATACATGAGTGAAACGTCATATATTACGATTGCTGTTCTTGTTGTTTTAAACTGATGAGTTTAAAAATTGTGCTCGGTGTAGCGACACGCATTATGATTGGATCTTTCATGTGACAGCTTTTCAATGATAAGTTCTGTTAATCGAAACTTTCAATTGGTCGACGCAGATTGCACTTTTACGAACACGAAATCCTCGCCTCGAGCCAAAAGCGATAGCCGCTTGACATCGCAGGAGGATCTTGGGTCGCATCCCTTGAAGAGGTATCAGGGTATCATTACCTAAAATTGATACGAAGCATCTAAGATTTCAATACGTATCGATACTTCTCATGAAGTACTTTGATATCAAATTGATTAAATGTCATCAATAGTATGGGTATCAGTCCCACCACTAATAATGATGGACAAATATTTTCTTTCTAGAGATATTTTTACGCAATACTAATTTTTTTTGACGTACTATTCGTTCCAAACAAGAAGGTACGAAAAAATCTCTCCCCAGCGCGAAGGACTTTTTTTTATTGCTAAAAATATTATCACCGAAAATAGAAACAAATTAGATCCACGAAGACTCGATAGGTTTATTGTTTTTAAATCATTATATTTCGAGGACTGAAAATTATAGAATATTCCTAACTAATTTAATTAATAAATACCTTTTCTTTCAACATTAATTAATTATAAATATTAATCAAAACCTTTCGGTATAATACGACGTAGTCTCTCTATACAGACCTAACTAATACAATCGTCTTCGGTGTAGCCGTCGTCGTTGTCAATTGTCGACAGCCATTGTCGTCGGTGTATGATTATTCGACTACTGACAACGACGACACACACACAGCGTAAACGATTGCTTAAATACATGTATAAAGAGAGAATTCAATGTACTATCGGGAAATAAACAAAATTTACGAATGCTTTACAAATATATTTATTTTGTTTTTAAATACAAAATTTGGTTTTTAATTATAGTTATAAATGTATACACCTTTGCCTCAGGTGCTCGAGCGACCGCGGCGTGGCGTATAAAATGCTCCGCGTGATTTTCCTCCACGTCTCATTTTTCGGATATTACGCCCTTGGCCGCGAACGTTTTCTGAAAAAGAGAAAATTTGTTAGTACACCGTATTTTTTTTTTTTTATGTAGAATATATCGAAAATCGAATCGGACACGTAAAAAAAAATTATTACCCACAACGTACCGACAGAAAACAACTTAATAATAAAATAACGTGTTCACTTTCGGACATTGATATATCTTGAAAATCTTACCTGCTGTTTCCTCCGTCGAACTCTCTGTCGGAGGTAGTTCTGAGGGAACTGTTTTTTTTTCGTCGGGCTCCGCGATGTTCACCGCCGATGTGGATGGTTCTGGCTGATCACTTGGTTTCCTATTATTTGCTTGCGACTGTGACAATATTTCTTCGAATTGCGTTTGTTGTAGCCGCAACTGTCTCTCCAAATGTTCACTTTTTTGTCGCGACGCCATTAATTCGGCTACATTACAAAAAAATACACAGGAAATGAAAAATATTGAACAAAAAATGTAATACGTTCTAACTACTCACCTTTTTCACTTCCCGAAAGCTCAGTAGACATCTATAAAAAATAAACGTAAGTATAAACAATTAAATACAATAGAAAAGGCACGGATACACTGAAAGAAAATGGCAGTAACAATACTTACGTCTGTGTCTTCGGACGAACTCATTGCGAATAAAGGCAGTGAGCATTCGGGCACATGGAGAAACAAACGACAGAAAAACATAACTGAGTGGGGTATACGGATTTATACTTGAAGTGTGCGTGTTTAAGGAAGAATTATAAATGTGGTAAATATGTTACTGAATATCGAATCGAAAATTAGTAACTAGTAGTAACTAAATCATTAGTAACTAGGTAAAATTATTATGTACTATGATAATATATATACATATATATTGTAACGTAACGCATGAAATCAGAGTTAGAATAATTAATATTAGAAGGATAGGATTAGAAATAGAAATCGGCAAGCAAATGAAGCGAACAATAGATCATAGGTAATATAAGAAACGGGAAGAAATCTAAATTTAGAACGCGAAAAGGCAACAACAAGCAAGAAACGGCGTAAGAAATTCAGACGGTTAGAAACGAGGAAGCCCGATCGGAAACGACGAGGGCCGATGTCGATCGGCAAGTTCAGGGCCGCGCGAGGCCAGCGGCGCGCGACGAAAGGTTCACACGGGGGGGACCCAATTAGGTAATAAAATTCAAATCTCTCGAGATGAGGTAAGAGTGGGAATAGTACTTTATAAGCAAGGGACTCGAATAGCTCCAGGATGACTGACTGGGAGACCGAGAATTTTCTCAAGTTTCGAAAGGTTATAGTGTTGCGATAAATCTAAAATTTCGGAGTGCAAAGCAAGTGTTTGATTTAAAATCATTTCGACGTGTGTGTCAGCGCCAGAGCAATCAAAAGCGAGGTAGCTGTTGATCCTATTAGGGAACAAAAGCGTGACAGCGTTACAACGTCTCCTCAGATGAGTGTAAACAATTATTGTGTACATCCTCAAAACCCGGTAGGATAAGGCATAGTATAAGTGTATGTGTGAGCGGCGTATATGAGAGAGTGTGTGTGCGTGTGAAAATCGAGAGCGACCAAAGATAAATAAACACGGGAGCGATCAGCTGATCGAAAGCGAACCGAAATAAGAAGATAACAAGGCATTCAATAAACGCAGTTAAAGTGACACTTCGCGGAATTCATTTCATTTGCATTCCCTTTCTACTGCAGTCCCAAAAAGACCGAGCGAGGAGAAAAAAGTAGCGTAGAATTAAAAAGGGGAGGAAGGCGATACGTTACAATTGGCGCCCAACGTGGGGCTGGCAGTCGCGAAAAGTGTGAATAGTGCAAAGAAAAACCATGGCGGACAAAGAATCGCGTAGCACGGTGTCGGAGACGGGAATAGGCACACTCGAAGCAAGTGAGCATCATGAGTTTACCTTCTCGGTGCCTCCAGCGGTGAGTACACGAAGGAGTGTAACACTCGCGGAAGAACTCACAGACGCCGGAGCCGAAGAGATGGTTCGAGTGCCACAGCCACGTCAAGAGGAAATCATATTAGAAGAAACGACATCAGAAGAGGACGACAGGAATCCTCCACCAAGTAACGTAGCGATGGCAGAGGTCTTGGAGGCGATCAAAGAAATGGGCCTGCAGTGCGAGCGGATCAACCTCAAGATCGATCGAAAGGTGCGTGAATTAGAAAAGAAAATTGAAGAAAAATTCGACGACTGGTCCGACGCAATGGCAAGAAACATTTCAAAAACATTGGAAGGACATACGGAGACAGTGCGCATCGTTCTCGGCCCGGTAAAAAGGGCGATCGAGGAACTAGGCAGGAGAGTCACCGAAAATGAGAATATAGTCGATGAAGTAGCCAGAAGTTTCCGAGAAACGCGGAACACCGTGGATGATTATCGCAGAGAAATGGAAACATTGAGACGGAGCATCGAAGAAATGCGAAGCACGAGAGAAACGCATCAGGAGACGGTGAAAGACACAAGTGCTACCACACACTCAAACATTCGGGAAATGGCCCTGCGAAGAACACCGCCAAGTTTCGACGGGTCCGGAAGGGAACGACCGATGAAGTACCTTCGAGAAATTGAAAATTATTGCCAAGCAGCACGCATCCACGACCACGAATTCAAGTTCGTAGTGGAGCAAAGCCTCACGCGTACGGCAAGGGACTGGTGGAACATCGTGGAGGGAAGAATAAGGACATTCGATGAATTCGCGCACAAATTTACGGAGCGTTTCTGGAGTCGAGAGCAGCAGGTGCGAATTCGGAGGCACCTAAATAACGGTTTTTACGAAGAACGGGCGAACACGAAGAGAGTCGAATACGCGTCGCGACTTTGCGCGAGTGCATACGACCTCACCCCGCGAATTAGCGAAGAAGAAGTCGTGGAAGCGCTAGCAGCACACTTCACCCCGGAAATCCGGGACGAGATCCTCTTAAAAGGAGTAACGAACGTCGAAGGTTTGATAAGAATTCTCGAAAGACACGATCTTAAGCGAGTGGTAAACTCCCAGCGGGGAACACCGACACAAACGATGAACGCCGCGCCAAGAAGATTCGGAGGACCAGCGTTCACCGCACCGCCTACAAGCCACTCCACGCCGGTAGCGAAACGAGGAGGAAATAATATTCCGAACCCGAGACGAGAAGGAGAGAGAGGATGGCCAGCAAGGCCCCCGCAGGTGAATGCAATGGTCGGAGACACAAGTGCAACGGAGCAAACCACGAAAACCAACACAGCAGAGGCGCATATCATCCCGACTTCGCAGTGGCGAAACGCCGAAGTGTCGTACCGCACCTAGAGCCAATGCACACCTGCGACTGTACGACACGAAAAAAGACGACGGAAACGGCAAAAGAAACAACTAAAGGAAATGGTGTGCGAGAGAAAGAGAGCGCGCCAGAAATTAATCTGGTGACGCGAGAAGAAAAAGGAGACGGAGATAGAAACAGACAAGTAAACACGAGAGGGCAATGCCCGATAATCACAATAAACATCGAAGGAAGGGAAATGAAAGCACTCGTGGATACGGGAAGTGAAGTGACATGTATCGCCGAAGAAAAGTATGAAGAAAATAAAAACAGGTGGGGAAAATGTCCCACGCTACCGACGAGAACGATGAGAGTGGTGGGCGCGACGGGGAGGAAGTCAGCATTAATTAAAAAACAATTGATGGCAAGAACAAAAATTGGAAGTTTCGAAACGGAATTGATATATCTAATAATACCTAACTTAATGAGACCGTGCATCCTAGGAATGGACAGTCTGACGCCCTTGAATGGCCATATCGAAACGAGAAAGGGAGTGGTAAGGATAAGCGACGGAGAAAAGGAAGACGAGGTAACGGTGGAAAGCGTGGAGGAGTCAAAAGGAGAAAGGAGGGTAGAAGTAGTGGAGGAGTTCGGGGGGACTGACCCAAAGCGTGGCACCCCAGAAGCGAACTCGAAAGAGGAGGAAATAATAGGGGGAAATAGTAGAAGAGTTCGGGGGGACGGGCCCAAAGCGGGGCGTCCCAGAGGCGAACTTGAGAGAAGAGGAGATGCGAAGGAAGATGAAAGAGATAAGGGAAAAGGCAGAGGAGTGTCAAGGACTTACCACGGAAGAGAAAGAGATGTTTCGAAAATTGATATGGCAATACAAGAAGGCGAAGAAAAACAAGGAATCTCTCCACAACGAATGCGGCTATGCTTTCGGAGGAACCCCGTTTGGGTTGGAAGCGAGCAACGCGAGCTGGAGAAGAGGAATGGCACAGGTCCTGAAAGGGCTGGGGGACAAATTCTTAAATTTCGGGGAGGGCATGCGCTGCAATGCCGGAAGCATAGGGGAGCACATGGAGCACTTCCGAAGACTCTTCGAAAGAGTAAAAGTGAAAAAGAAAAAAATTTATTTTTCGTTAAGCGGTAAGAAAAATGAAATTTTGGGGGGACATTGTAACGTAACGCATGAAATCAGAGTTAGAATAATCATACACAAATAACATTAAAAATGTAAAGTGGGCCGTCGCTGTAGTTAATATAAACAATAAATCGTGCTTTTTCTTGCTACATAAAGATATTAAATCAATGATGCGTCGCATCTTTATTAATAACTTTTTATCAAATATCTATAATTTTAATTTCCATATTGGTTCTTTAGACCCATGTTAAACATTGTTGACTTCATAAATTACACATTCTCCTTCAAACAATTTTACTTAAATAACAATCTCTGTAAAAAACCTTGTACAAAGTACGCGACGGCCCGCTTTCTTCGTAAACGTTAAATATAATTTAACATTTTGGTACATCTATCAATCCAGGAACAATATTTAACATGTTTGCTTAGATAATAAATAATTCTAATTTTTCGAAAGTTACCCATATACAGTTTTTAGATAATTTTTTAAAATTGTTTTTGTAGATACAGTAGGGATACAAAAATGTATTTTACTTATCTTCAATCTAAAATTTAAACCAATCGGTGCATTTATGATAATATTTAATTTATTAAACATTTTAATGAATTTATTTAATTTGTATTGTTTCCTAGTTCATAAATAACCGTATAATAACCTGAATCAAGTACATAGTTCATTTTCCTGCGCTAGAGTTGCTCCACCCCATGCTTCCATTCATTCAATTCTTAAATACGAAAAAGTAGGCTTCGCCGATTGCCAGGTTGTATTTTTTCATTTTTCGAAAAAAAGCGGGCCGTCGCGTACTTTGTACAAGGTTTTTTACAGAGATTGTTATTTTAGTAAAATTGTTTGAAGGAGAATGTGTAATTTATGAAGTCAACAATGTTTAACATGGTCTAAAAAACCAATATGGAAATTGAAATTATAGATATTTGATAAAAAGTTATTAATAAAGATGCGACGCATCATTGATTTAATATCTTTATGTAGCAAGAAAAAGCACGATTTTTTGTTTATATTAACTACAGCGACGGCCCACTTTACATTTTTAATGTTGTTTGTGTATGATTTTACATAATTTTGTTATAATAAAAAATTCTTGTTTCAATTTAAAAATAAGAGCAAATATAAATTACAGCGACGGCCCACGTAACATTCCTATTGTTATTTATTTTTCTACATACGTAGACTATGATGTTATTATTTTCTATTGTCTCTCCAAGAAAAGTACATATCTAAGCTCCATTTGACGATCTTTGGCGATTTTTGAGCTACTTTCATACTTAATAGTGTTCTTGAGTGCGTACTCACTAGAAAACTCTTAGGGATCCGAAATTGAATGCTTTTAGAGCAAAGAAATCCATGCGATTCCAAATGAAAATTATGCATTTCGAGGAAGATTGCCGACGTTCCGGTCGTATACTACGACTTTTTTCGAGGGTACCAGGTTAACTAGAGGACATGATATATTATATTACAATGTATATAATCGATGGAATAGATGTACAATGATGGAAAAATTTACCGAAAAAGTACATAACAGATGTGGTATACATTCAGACTTGTTGCAATATTATTCATAAAAACGTCTACGAAGATATGATAGTTCGCTCCGCTCTGAGAAACTCTCGGAACGTAACCAAATGAACTCATCTATACGTTTACACACAGCGAATTTTACTTATTACTAATTCGAATCTTCTAATGAAGTAAAAAATTAAAATTATCTGAAAAATGATTACATAAGGAATAGTTAGTTCATATCTTTATTAATATGTCGAATGGGATTAAAATTAGTAAGTACGTGTTTCTAACCTGCTTGATAAGCACTACCCTGTACCTCCTGCGTGTGAAGGACGTTATAACGAAAAATTAGCAACTTCTTATTATCTAAAAACTTCGATAGAATTAACCACGTTCTCAATTAATGAGATAGAAGTCTACTGCCTTCCTTAATTATCCCTTCTAAACACACATGTCCTCTACGTTTCTATAGACAAGGAAGATTATGATAATACCGACGGGTACAATAAATAAATAAAATGTGCTAGGTTAAGAATATCGACATGTCAAACATTCCAGCGCTAGCTAGATTTCCACCTGATATCGACGCTAACTCCACTGGCTTTACTAACGGCGAATTTAGGAAACTGGACAAAATTCGATATATATAGATATACTCGCAATGTTAACGAAAAAGGTCGGAAAAAAAAAGACTGATAAAATTGATATTTCATAAAATTTAAAAACACATAAATTAGATTATTAACTTATTGGAAGCCGCGATCCTAATAAATTATATATCAACGAAAAGGAAAATGTTCCAGGATTACGATGAAACAAACCAAAATTATGTAGCACTTCGTGTCGATGAGATATTAGCAATTTAAGGTTTCCCCTTCCCTTCAAATTTACGATTTTGCTGTAAATATACCACCGGCGTTAGTCCGATTTTTTGCGACGGACAGGCCTAACTGCCGTTAGTCTGTAATTAATATTAGAAGGATAGGATTAGAAATAGAAATCGGCAAGCAAATGAAGCGAACAATAGATCATAGGTAATATAAGAAACGGGAAGAAATCTAAATTTAGAACGCGAAAAGGCAACAACAAGCAAGAAACGGCGTAAGAAATTCAGACGGTTAGAAACGAGGAAGCCCGATCGGAAACGACGAGGGCCGATGTCGATCGGCAAGTTCAGGGCCGCGCGAGGCCAGCGGCGCGCGACGAAAGGTTCACACGGGGGGGACCCAATTAGATAATAAAATTCAAATCTCTCGAGATGAGGTAAGAGTGGGAATAGTACTTTATAAGCAAGGGACTCGAATAGCTCCAGGATGACTGACTGGGAGACCGAGAATTTTCTCAAGTTTCGAAAGGTTATAGTGTTGCGATAAATCTAAAATTTCGGAGTGCAAAGCAAGTGTTTGATTTAAAATCATTTCGACGTGTGTGTCAGCGCCAGAGCAATCAAAAGCGAGGTAGCTGTTGATCCTATTAGGGAACAAAAGCGTGACAGCGTTACAACGTCTCCTCAGATAAGTGTAAACAATTATTGTGTACATCCTCAAAACCCGGTAGGATAAGGCATAGTATAAGTGTATGTGTGAGCGGCGTATATGAGAGAGTGTGTGTGCGTGTGAAAATCGAGAGCGACCAAAGATAAATAAACACGGGAGCGATCAGCTGATCGAAAGCGAACCGAAATAAGAAGATAACAAGGCATTCAATAAACGCAGTTAAAGTGACACTTCGCGGAATTCATTTCATTTGCATCCCTTTTCCACTGCCAGTCCCAAAAAGACCGAACGAGGAGAAAAAAGTAACGTCGAATTAAAAAGGTAAGAAAGGCGATACGTTACAATATACAGAGTGTCCCGTTTCAACACTCCAAGCGGGAAACGGCAGATAGAATGGACCAATCTAAACAGAAATATCGAAAAATATTTAGATAAATTCGGTCTAGTTAACGAGTTATTAATTAACAACGATCGGCCATTCACGGAGAGCCAAAAGCTATCGACGGCTTGGGACGTCCCCTTCAATCTTGCTAGTATGTAACGGAGGAAGCAATGGGAGGAATAATCAACAACAAATAGTAACGCGCCGCGGCACGTAATGCCGTCTATCACTGTTTACTGTGAGTACCTCTGTTTCTTTTTCTTACCCAAGAGCATCATATCATTTATTTCATGCGTGCGAGGGAGAAATAGTGTAAGAAAGAGAGAAAGAGAGTCAGCGCAAGCATTCAGCGTAAGGTAGTGTCGTAGAAAGAGAGTCGGGGAGAAAGAAACAGAGAAAGAGAGAGCGAAGTGAGAGCGTCACTGTTTACAGTGAGTAGCTCTTTCTCTCTCTTTCTTTCTCGCCGTACGACACCTCCGTACGCAGGAGGCTCACCCTGACTTTCTTTCTCTCTTTCTTACACTATTTCTCCCTCGCACGCGTGAAATAAATGATATGATGCTCTTGGGTAAGAAAAAGAAAGAGAGGTACTCACAGTAAACAGTGATAGACGGCATTACGTGCCGCGGCGCGTTACTATTTGTTGTTGATTACTCCTCCCATTGCTTCCTCCGTTACATACTACCGAGATTGAAGGGGACGTCCCAAGCCGTCGATAGCTTCTGGCTCTCCGTGAATGGCCGATCGTTGTTAATTAATAACTCGTTAACTAGACCGAATTTATCTAAATATTTTTCGATATTTCTGTTTAGATTGGTCCATTCTATCTGCCGTTTCCCGCTTGGAGTGTTGAAACGGGACACCCTGTATATATATCATATATATATATATATATATATCTATATATATATATATAATATATAATATTATATATTATATAATATATATATAATATACAGGGTGTCTGGTTCCAGGTGACTAAGCGGCCACATACATGTGCACAAGTATCGACTTGAATCGAAAAGTCTAATAAACTTTTTCGAAATTCGGCTTAGTTTTCGAGTTATTAATTAATAGAAATCAGCGAAAGAAGGCGGGACGAAGGCGGTCTACTCAAGCTCGTAACTAGGTGAGTGACGAAACAGGAGGAGGAGCAATCCACAATAACCAACAACGATAATCGGAACGTAACGCTTCAACACGTGTTTACTTTTATCCCTTATCTCTCTTTCTCTCTCTCTCTCTCTCTCTCTCTCTACGCACTTCCGAACGCTGGAAGCTCGCGCTGACTTCTTTGGTTCCGAGAGCGAAAGAGAGATAAGGGATAAAAGTAAACACGTGTTGAAGCGTTACGTTCCGATTATCGTTGTTGGTTATTGTGGATTGCTCCTCCTCCTGTTTCGTCACTTACTTAGTTACGAGCTTGAGTAGACCGCCTTCGTCCCGCCTTCTTTCGCTGATTTCTATTAATTAATAACTCGAAAACTAAGCCGAATTTCGAAAAAGTTTATTAGACTTTTCGATTCAAGTCGATACTTGTGCACATGTATGTGGCCGCTTAGTCACCTGGAACCAGACACCCTGTATATACAGGGTGTCTGGTTTGAGGTGTCTGAGCGGCCAACTACATGTGCACAAGTATGACTTGAGTCGAAAAGTCTAATGAACTTTTTCAAAATTCGGCTTAGTTAACGAGTTATTAATTAAAAAAAATTGCGGAGGAAGGCGGTACGCTGGAGCTCGTAACTAGGTGATAGACGAAGCAGTAGGAGGAGTGATCCACAATAACCAATAACAATCGTCGGAAGGTAACGCTTGATCAACGTGTTTACCTATCTCCCTTCTCTCTCACTCTCTCTGTTTCTCTCTACGACACTCCCTCCCGCAGGAGGCTCACGATGACTCTTTGTCTCTCTTTTTCTCGCTCGCTCACTCTTTCTACGACACTACCTTACCCCCTCATATGATAAATAGTGAAACAGACAGAGAGAGAGAGAGAGAAGAGGAAGGAACGGATGAAGAACGTTAGCGCGAGCCTCCATCGTAAGGTAGTGTTGTCGAAAGAGCGAGCGAGCAAGAAAAAGAGAGACAAAGAGTCATCGTGAGCCTCCTGCGGGAGGGAGTGTCGTAAAGAGAGAAACAGAGAGAGTAAGAGAGAAGAGAGATAAGTAAATACGTTGATCAAGCGTTACCTTCCGACGATTGTTATTGGCTATTGTGGATCACTCCTCCTACTGCTTCGTCTATCACCTAGTTACGAACTCCAGCGTACCGCCTTCCTCCGCAATTTTTGATAATTAATAACTCGTTAACTAAGCCGAATTTTGAAAAAGTTCATTAGACTTTTCGACTCAAGTCATACTTGTGCACATGTAGTTGTCCGCTCAGACACTTCAAACCAGACACCCTGTATATATATATAATCTAATATATTATTAATAATTTTATGTAGTTACTAATGATTTAGTAACTTCTAGTTACTAATTTTCGATTCGATATTCAGTAACATTTTTACCACATTTATAATTCTTCCTTAAACACGCACACTTCAAGTATAAATCCGTGTACCCCACTCAGTTATGTTTTACTGTCGTTTGTTTCTCCATGTGCCCGAATGCTCACTGCCTTTATTCGCAATGAGTTCGTCCGAAGACACAGACGTAAGTATTGTTACTGCCATTTTCTTTCAGTGTATCCGTGCCTTTTCTATTGTATTTAATTGTTTATACTTACGTTTATTTTTTATAGATGTCTACTGAGCTTTCGGGAAGTGAAAAAGGTGAGTAGTTAGAACGTATTACATTTTTTGTTCAATATTTTTCATTTCCTGTGTATTTTTTTGTAATGTAGCCGAATTAATGGCGTCGCGACAAAAAAGTGAACATTTGGAGAGACAGTTGCGGCTACAACAAACGCAATTCGAAGAAATATTGTCACAGTCGCAAGCAAATAATAGGAAACCAAGTGATCAGCCAGAACCATCCACATCGGCGGTGAACATCGCGGAGCCCGACGAAAAAAAAACAGTTCCCTCAGAACTACCTCCGACAGAGAGTTCGACGGAGGAAACAGCAGGTAAGATTTTCAAGATATATCAATGTCCGAAAGTGAACACGTTATTTTATTATTAAGTTGTTTTCTGTCGGTACGTTGTGGGTAATAATTTTTTTTTACGTGTCCGATTCGATTTTCGATATATTCTACATAAAAAAAAAAAAATACGGTGTACTAACAAATTTTCTCTTTTTCAGAAAACGTTCGCGGCCAAGGGCGTAATATCCGAAAAATGAGACGTGGTGGAAAATCACGCGGAGCATTTTATACGCCACGCCGCGGTCGCTCGAGCACCTGAGGCAAAGGTGTATACATTTATAACTATAATTAAAAACCAAATTTTGTATTTAAAAACAAAATAAATATATTTGTAAAGCATTCGTAAATTTTGTTTATTTCCCGATAGTACATTGAATTCTCTCTTTATACATGTATTTAAGCAATCGTTTACGCTGTGTGTGTGTCGTCGTTGTCAGTAGTCGAATAATCATACACCGACGACAATGGCTGTCGACAATTGACAACGACGACGGCTACACCGAAGACGATTGTATTAGTTAGGTCTGTATAGAGAGACTACGTCGTATTATACCGAAAGGTTTTGATTAATATTTATAATTAATTAATGTTGAAAGAAAAGGTATTTATTAATTAAATTAGTTAGGAATATTCTATAATTTTCAGTCCTCGAAATATAATGATTTAAAAACAATAAACCTATCGAGTCTTCGTGGATCTAATTTGTTTCTATTTTCGGTGATAATATTTTTAGCAATAAAAAAAAGTCCTTCGCGCTGGGAAGAGATTTTTTCGTACCTTCTTGTTTGGAACGAATAGTACGTCAAAAAAAATTAGTATTGCGTAAAAATATCTCTAGAAAGAAAATATTTGTCCATCATTATTAGTGGTGGGACTGATACCCATACTATTGATGACATTTAATCAATTTGATATCAAAGTACTTCATGAGAAGTATCGATACGTATTGAAATCTTAGATGCTTCGTATCAATTTTAGGTAATGATACCCTGATACCTCTTCAAGGGATGCGACCCAAGATCCTCCTGCGATGTCAAGCGGCTATCGCTTTTGGCTCGAGGCGAGGATTTCGTGTTCGTAAAAGTGCAATCTGCGTCGACCAATTGAAAGTTTCGATTAACAGAACTTATCATTGAAAAGCTGTCACATGAAAGATCCAATCATAATGCGTGTCGCTACACCGAGCACAATTTTTAAACTCATCAGTTTAAAACAACAAGAACAGCAATCGTAATATATGACGTTTCACTCATGTATGTATTCCTTAGCCAACATGTAAACGTAGATCTTTTTTCGGCGTCTTCTAATCCTCTAGTGGTGATTTTAAACATCGGGCTCGTTATTGACAAAATTATATAAAATAGGGCCAAGTTTATTAAACGAAATAACTTGGACACGATCGCTGCCATCTAGAAATGTCAAATGACAGATGATTTGACGAATAGGTTAGAAAGACATGTAAGGGTCTTGTCAACTAAATTTAGTTTTCTTCTCACTTTATGTATGACTTAGTTGACAATATATTTTTAATATTTATATGATATTGTAAAGTTATAAGGTAATTACAAAAATTGTTATGATTTTCAGGATGAATTGTCAAGATATGAAATAGATGAACCGTTTGTACAAATTTTAGCAACAGATTTAGGTTTGGTTCAAGATTTTAAGGGTCTTTTAACAACATCTAATTATGATGTTTTTATTGGTCTCTTGACAACGGATGTCACAGCACGTTCAGAAAAAGTTCTAAATCAACTTATAATAGGGTACGTGGATCGAATTTGATAATTTACGTATGCATATAGATATATCTACATTTGTTAATGAAATTTATATATTTATTATTTTAGGCAGGTGGACTTATTATAGATAAAGAAATTACAACAGTCAGTTATTTGGTGGCAATTACATCATGGTCTGTACGAGATAAAATTACATCTTTAACTTAAATATCAATGACATGAAGTATAGAGAAAGTTGAAAAATCAGTAGAGAGAATTAGGATTAGAAGCAAGGATTAGGTTTGTTATGCTATTCCCTCTAATTGCAATAAAAGAGCATGTTTAATGTCAAAATGTTGGTCCTTCCATGGTGAGTGTATTTTATTTTAAAGATGTGAGATATTTACTAAATTCTGATAATTTATTTTTAGATTCATATGGAACAAATAATATGTGGAAATTATCAAAGAGTAAGAGTTCCAAATGCTCCAGGTAGAATACCCGCAGGAAGGATACCACGAATAGGAAAATTAATAGATTATTGTGGTATAGATGAAGTACATTGGAGATTAACAGCCACAGAAGTTGAACACATCGCATTGCTTAGGATACATCTTAAACCAGAAGAAGTGAAAAGATTTAAAATGTAAAATGTAGGTTTTTCAGAATCTTCATTTTACAGTGATGTTCTTTTAGTTTCTTATAAACATCATGGGAGATCTTTTCTGCTGTATTAATTTTACAAAACATGTACGTTTCTTTTACACTATTTAAAAATTTGTAAATTCTTTTAATTTTTCGTCAAAACTATGACATTTATATGGTAATAATATAATATTATCTGTATACAGGGTGTCCCACTTCAGGTTACGCACCGGTGATCTACATGTGCACAAGTATGGACTGAGTCGAAAAGTCTAATAAACTTTTTCGAAATTCGGCTTAGTTATCGAGTTATTAATTAACAGAAATCAGCGAAAGAAGGCGGGACGAAGGCGGTCTACTCAAGCTCGTAACTAGGTGAGTGACGAAATAGCAGAAGGAGCAATCCATATATACACCTTCATACAGGCAAGATACAGTTTTGATTATGCATATACTATATTAAGTTCGTTATATTATTATAAAGATATACTCTACTATCCAAATTTGAAAAAAACAGTTTTGTAAATGATTGTATTATCAATGTTTTAATTAATAAACTCTTTCGATATCATGGAAACTGAGTCTTGTCATTCAATAAAAATCACGTCAGTTTAATTACCTTTTAACTTTGCAATATCATAAAGCTTGGCGTCGCATCATAACTTTGAGTCGCTTTCCCGTTTGATACCCGTATAGATCGATATTTGTTCGATAGTTTCGTGAAAAAGTCACTTTTTGCCATTTGAATAAATTGTTATGTCCGTGAAGGTACAAACGCAACTTTTTAAATAGGAAACATTGAGGGTTGTACCGTAATGTGCATGATGCAAGTTTAATTTGTTTTGCGTGCTTTTAT
Source organism: Ancistrocerus nigricornis (assembly GCA_916049575.1). NCBI lineage: Eukaryota > Metazoa > Arthropoda > Insecta > Hymenoptera > Vespidae > Ancistrocerus > Ancistrocerus nigricornis. Next base: position 17,474,277 of record OU696667.1, on the reverse strand, counting down.
AACAAGTATCATCCAAAATTTTGTAGACCCTCTAACCAGTAAAGTTGATATCATAGTTGATTATTAATATACATAAATTTTCCACTACAAATCAATTGTGTTTAAAAACTCTTTTTCCCTTATATAATAAATAGGAATGATAAAAAAAATAAACGCACATAAGAATTACAGTATACAAATTGAATAGACGTAAAAAAGAGTAAGATTAAGAAAAAAAAAAGTCAGTAGGAAACCAGACAGCAGCGGGTCTCGAACACGAGTCATCAGCGCGTGACTCTTGCATTTGGTACGTTGAGCTACCGCAGTTGTATGGTAAACATTTCAGATGCACTAGTACTTAAGAAGCTACGTCGATTTTGTAAACTATTTTTTATAAACTAATGCCCGCGGTAGCGAAAGCAATTAACTATTTACTTCTAGGCCCAAGACCGACCCATTGGAAAATACTTGTTAAAAACCCCGGAGATCATATGTAACTTTCCCCTTCTAAGCAACGGCCGTATTTCGACAAACCAGATGCAAGACTGTCGCGGTAGAGGCTCGAGTTGGAGTCCCGCTGCCGACTTTCCGTATTTCCTTTTTTTTAATACTTACATTTATGATTTTTATGAGGGCACATCGTTGAAAACTTTGCGTTAAATCTGAAAGACTGTCCTTGTGATTATACAACCGTTATATTATTAATTACACTGTATTATATTTTCGAATCATAGGCGAGATGAAGCATTCCACAACTTTTTTATAAATATAGAAAAATTAAGGCAATGAGCGTTAACTTATCTATTCAATAGTAAGTATAAAAAATTTTGCATTTATTGTAACGGATATATTCTGTTTCGCTTTAACACAGGGACGTGTCGCCTTATACACTTTTAAAACCGATAATTTTAAGAAGGGTACAATTAAGATAAAAACGATGACAACTGAGAAGCTATAGGTGTGTTATAGCAGGACTAGTAGTCATTGCTAGATCTCCATCGTACTTTAAAATTAATTATTCGAATTCGCAATATTCAAAAACTGACCGACGCTTCTATCTCGAAAACTATTCGCTCTACGACTTTTTGCCATTTGAATAAATTGTTGTACTCGTCGGGCACAACTCGGCAAAACTCTTAAATTTTGATTTTTCCAAAATTCAAAATTTTTTTTCAAGACTATATCTCGGAAACGGCTAGTCATACACGATTTTTATAAGGACACATTTTTTCCTACTCGGCGAGCACAACCCGGCACAACTTTAAAGTTTTTACATTTTTAAAAAAAATTTTTATTTTTCATGTTAAAAAAAATTGGAAATATTTTCAAAATTTTTATTTACGGCACAACTCAGCACAAACCTAGCACAACCTGTCGAAACCCTGAAATTTTGAAAATTAAAAACTTGCGGTGCTAACTTCACGGACATTAGTTTATGCAAGAATCGATGAAGGATCGATGATTTCGTTAGCGTTAGAAAATAAAATTTTTTTCCATTTTTAAATTATACGAATCTTTATACGTTACATCGACGTTTATACGGTCAGTTCTCGTATTATGGTATCGTAGCCGCCGCCGATTGCGCGTAATCCTCGCGCTGGCCGATCTTTGTTTCGAAAAAGTTACGGCGATCATTTTTAATGGGGGAGGGTAAGCTTTACTCGAGGAGAGGCAGTCTAAAACGAATCGTCGAGACGACAACATCTACCTACCAGTGAAGAGTGAAATTTGTTACATTAAATTAGTTTCACTTATCTCAACGCTAAAAACGGTGAATAATCACAGTAAGTTTTTATTAATACTTTTTTCATAAGTGTTATTTTAACGAACAACTACGTGTTGAATTACATGTAAATGCGTGTTATAAATAATATATATTGTAACGTGACGCTTGAGTCTCATAGGTTAAAATAATTAAAATTAAAAAGAATAGAAATAGAAATAGAAATAGGCAAGCTAGGATAGTCGATTAATCGGACAATAGAGCATAGGTAATATAAGAAACGGGAGGCAGGCTAAATTTAGATTTCGAAAAGTCGTCAACAAGAAAGAAATGGTAGAAGAAATTAAGACGGTTAGAAACGAGGAAGCCCGAGCGGTGACGGCGCGTGCCGATGTCGATCGGCAAGTTCAGGGCCGAGCGAGGCCAGCGGCGCGCGACGGAAGGTGCACACGGGAGGGACCCAATTAGAAAATAAAAATTCGAATCTCTCGAGATGAGGAAAGAGTGGGAAGAGCCCTTTATATAGCGAAGGAACGCATAGCTCAAGACCGAGATTTTCTCAGAGTTTCAAAAAGTTATAGTGTTGCGTTCAATCTTAAATTTCGGAGTGTGCAGAAAGTGTTTGATTTAAAATCATTTAGACGCGTGTGTCGGCGCCAGGGCAATCAAAAGCGAGGTAGCTGTTGATCCAATTAGGAAACAAAAGCGTGACATCGTTACAAAGTCTCCTCAGATAAGTGTCAACAATTCTTGTGTACATCCTAAATCCCAGTAATATTAGGCATAGGCTAAGAGTATGTGTGCGCCGCGTATCTGAGAGAGTGTGTGTGTGTGTGAAAAGCGAGAACGATGAAGTATCAACAAACCCGGGAGCGATCAGCTGTTCGAGCGCCGATAATAACAAAGGCATTAAAAGACTTTGAATAAACGCAATTAAAGGGATATTTCGCGGAATTCATTTCATTTTCTTCCCACTTTCCACTGCCAGTCCTCAAAAGACCGAACGAGGAGGAAAAGTAGCGTACCGATAAAAAGGTAAGAAAGGCGATACGTTACAATATAGATAGATATAGCCACAAAAAACAGCTTCGCTGTAAAAAACCTTCGCCAAGTATAAGCACGAGTTTTATAGGGTAGATTAGATTATAGGGTAGAAGAGGATATGTATCCATACAAAAACATTTCAGATCACTTAATGTTGCCAAGTATCTGTCGATTGAATATTATTTATTTATTTATAACAGACCGTGCACAAGTTACATGTAACGATAGAAAGTTATTATAAAAGTTAAGAAAATACTTGACGCAAGAAATCCCTCGTAGAGGATGCACGTTCAAACCGGGAACGCGCGTCATACCGTATACCTTTGTTTTCCTAATTTGTTTTACTAATAATTACTATCCAACGTATGGGATTTCTTGCGCCAAGTATTTTTCGTACGGATTTTCTTAACTTTTATAATAACTTTCTATCGTTACATGTAACTTGTGCACGGTCTGTTATAAATAAATAAATAATATTTAATCGACAGATACTTGGCAACATTAAGTGATCTGAAATGTTTTTGTATGGATACATATCCTCTTCTACCCTATATTCTAATCTACCCTATAAAACTCGTGCATATACTTGGCGAAGGTTTTTTACAGCGAAGCTGTTTTTTGTGGATAGCACGAACTGCTCTGCATTGGCCTAGTGGCAACTTATTTTCGTCGCGGCCCAACCAAGAATATGCTGTTAGGAGCTTGTCTCAGAACGTTTCCTTGAAACACAAGGAGACAGCTTCCTTCAGCGTGTAACCGCCAACATATTCCAAATAATCGACCTAAACGAAGCAAGTAATTGTTGACAAACATTTACTACATAAAGATGAATCCAATTAGACTGTAGTTTCACTTACAGCTTTCTTGTAGCTGTCTTCGTCTAGATTGTTAAATTCTGTCATTCCAGCCTGTGAAGAAATAGGGAGGAATGGAGGCTTCGATGGGGTTCCTCTTCGCGATTGCAGCTGCTGTTGTTATTGCTTCGCCATCTTCTCTACTATCGTTTGAATGTTCCTACAAAGGTAAATTATAATTATATATATTTTAATAACAATAATGCAATCTATACTTACGCCACCATGGTTTCCACGTTATTAATTTTCTGGTATAGATCCCTGTAACCAATAATATTAGTTGTAAAATGTCCTTAGGCATATAAAAAATTGAGGCATACATTCTTTATTCGCAGTATTTTATTAGAGAGGAATGAACATGCAACTTACCTGATTTGTGAATTTATATGTTGCAAAGACATATCTGGAGGCATTCTACCACTCCCTAAGTGTGACGATTGGTCCCGGCATTCCCTTGTTGTCGAAGTTCCCGCTGAATCTGAAACAGGTAAAATTTGTGTATTTCTTGTGATTTGTGGCCTGCTTATATCTGTATATGTCTTGTATATGTGTCCGCCTTGTGCATGCATGTCCGTTGTGTAAATGTTTCTGTCTTGTGCGTATGTTCTGTAAATGTTTTCGTCTCGTGGATTTGTGTCTGTTATGTAAATATTTTCATCCTGGATTCTTGTATATTGTTCTGCAATCGGTGCCTGGTGGTCGTCGCCCTCCAACGTCGATCGCAGTTCGGCGAGATCGTCTTCAAAAGTTCCGGGAGTCATCCTCATCCTGTTTCGCGGCTCCTCGTCGGACGACGTTGTTAGGTAGCGAGCCGGCTTACTTATTATCCGCTTGGGCCGTTGTTCCATTTCGATCTGTAATTAGATAATATTATAAGAAAATTGAAAAATATTTATGTATTCATACATATGCGCGATATATTTTATTGCAATGATAAGAAAATATAATTACATTTGGATTCATTTCCTCGTCAGTCTCTTCACAATCACCTCGCTTTCTTTCTTTCTTTCTTGAAAACGTTACTTCCTCACTACAGAGAGAAATTTTAAGCTAACGTACTCTTCGATCGTCAGAGTACGACTGAAGAAACAGTTCTTTATGCGATCATTCTGGTATAAAATAAAAGACGATAGATACATTTGCGCGGGAGGTTTCTACATTGGCTGCATAAAACAACGTGACCACTAAAGCATATGTACGACCAATGCAAATGCCTCCCGCGAAAATTTATGTACCGTTTTTTGTTTTATAACGGAATAATAGGGTAAAGCAGTGTTTCCCAAACTATCGACATCTATGTACTTCTATAATTTTCATAACACTAATTATAAGTGCTCCTCATCCAAAAAAAAATTACATATACTTTAATACAATCAAAATATATTTCTTTTTCTTTTTTTTAGTACCTGAATAAAATAATAATGTAAAGAAAAATACAATTCATTATTCATAATAAAATATAACTAAAATAAATGAAAGTTATATTATACATAACATTCATTATAATCAATGAAAAGGATGAAATTGTATGCATTCATGTTTAAGTTAAAATGTGTTTAACTGATCATTTGAATGTACGCGCGCACGAGAGAGAGTGAGTGAGTGTGAGAGAGAGAGTGGCGTCACGCTTTCGTTTCTAGCACACTATTGGTCGAAACGTTCACACGGCTAAGCGGCTCGCCCGACAAAGAACAGTGATTGGCCCTAGCGATAGACTCCTCTTGCCCCTGTTCCTCCCGGTCGCCATCTTTTCAGTACTCCCTATACTGTGGTGTCATCAGTCGTATTCTGGCGATTGTTGAGTGATATTGTCCGCGCAGGTGTGTCACAGCCATTATATCTACAGGGTGTCCGCTTCCTATATGTCAGGAGCTAAATCACGTGTAGCCAGGAATAAATAAAGCCGAAAGGAGTCATAAAAGGCAACATAAGGTAGGTAAGTTAACGAGTTATTAATTATAAGAGATCGGCAAATCACGACGCGCGGAAGCGGTAGGCGGCGAGCCGCGGCCATGCTAATCTAGCGGCGCGAGGCGAGTAGCGAGCGGGTGGGGCGCCCGAGCTCGTGGCCCACGTATGTAGACGAGCCGCCTACCTCTTCCGCGCGTCGTGATTTGCCGATCTCTTATAATTAATAACTCGTTAACTTACCTACCTTATGTTACCTTTTATGACTCCTTTCGGCTTTATTTTTTCCTGGCTACACGTGATTTAGCTCCTGACATATAGGAAGCGGACACCCTGTAGAAGAAGAAAAGTGATATTGTAGATTGAATTTGAGTGCGACTGAAGTTCAACAGCAAGAGACGTTATAGTATCATACTGATAATTATCGATATATTTTACTATATTACTATTAATTATTTTCTCCTTTTTTAAGTTACATTCATTTTTTTTTATTCATATTAACCGTACACATAAGTAATCATGAGTTCTTTTAATCGTAAGAAATCTATATCAAGGAAACCGATATTTAATTTATTGAGCAGACAGAGGCGCAACATAAGGAATGAGATAAGGAGTGGGGTAGGATCTAGCGTAGCAGAGTGTGTTGTTTCTTCGTCTTCTTCTTCTTGTGTGCAGGGTACCGATACCATTGTTAATCTGCAGGATGTTCCTTCATCCTCGGCAGGTTACACAGATTGTATTGGTACCATCCATAGTGATGTTGTAGATGATAATTCTTCTTCTTCTTCTTCTTCTTCTCCTTCGGTGCCATATATTTCTGAACCAGTTGTTGAAACTTCTTTTGAGGAAAGTTTAGCTTCGTATTGCATTGATAACAATATTACCCATACTCAGGGTAACAATTTGCTGTCCCTCCTTCGAAGCCATGGATGCTTTAACCACCTACCAAAGGACATTCGAACAGTTTTAAATACTCCACGAACTCGTGCTTTGACTCATGTCGTTGAACCAGGGGAGTATATTCATTTTAGTGCGGAATCTGAAATTGTAAAGTGCCTTAGTAGTACTTCTCTTCCATCGTACAGGGAATTAGAATTAGATTTCAGTACAGATGGATGTGCTTTAGATAAAGCAGGAACAATCCATCTGTGGCCGATTCAGTGTATGATTAGGAACATACCTGATTCAAGGCCAATAGTTGTAGGCGTTTATAAGGGCGCGCAGAAACCGCATGACCCTAATAAGTTTTTCAATATGTTCATTAGGGATGTAAATGATATTTTTTCCAAAGGAGGTGTGGATTTTCATGGTACGAAGGTACCAATAAAATTGAGATGTTTTGTAGCAGATGCCCCTGCAAGAGCTTACATCTTAAACCACCGTGGCCATACATCCAACCAGCCATGCTCTAAGTGTAACGTATCTGGAACATACAGCGAAGGTAGATATGTCTTTAGTGGCATAAACCATTCCCTTAGGACTGATGAACAGTACTCTCAATGTGTGGAGGAGGACCATCATAAAGAAGGCAGCAGTCCATTGTCATCGTTTCCTTTTGGAATGGTATCTCAAGTTCCATTTGAATATATGCATTTGGTATGCTTGGGCGTTACGAAGAAAATATTATCTGCGTGGATATCAGGGAAATATTCACGTTTTTCAAAGTTATCGGGTACTAACCTTTCTATTATGTCTTCAAGATTGGATAATCTCAGACAATGTTGTCCCTCTGATTTCGGAAGACGCCCAAGATCTTTGCACTATTACTTGAAATATAAGGCTGTAGAATTTCGTCAATTTCTTCTCTACACAGGGCCTGTTGTGAGGTATGGTCTCCTCGATGATCGGTTGTATATTCATTTTTTATTCTTGCACGCGGCTATTAGAATTTTAGCTTCAGAATCTCTGTCCACTCAGTATTTGAATTTTGCAGAACTTGCTCTGCAGAAATTTGTTCTTCGTAGTGAAGAGTTGTATGGCCCAAATTTTTGCACCTACAATGTACATGGTCTGCTCCATTTGACCAATGACGTCAGACGTCTTGGTCCCTTAGATTCATTTTCTGCCTTTCCATATGAAAATAATATGAGGATATTTAGGAAATATCTTAGAAAGCCAAGCTTATCTCTTCAACAATTCTGTAATAGAATGACAGAGATTCAGATTCATGGAAGTAATACTTCAAGTGTTGTACCGTCTTCAGGTGTTGAAGTATCTATGCCTCTTTCTGGCAATACTGATACCATCCAGTATCGTAAGATACAATTTAATGCCATATCGCTAAGTCTTGATGTTCGTGATAATTGTTGTATCTTGCACAACGGTGCTATTTGTATTGTATTCTCCATTGCCAAGGATGGGAATACATTCCAGTTAGGGGTTAGGAAATTCACGGTGGTCGATGACATTTTTGAAATTGGAATAAAATCCTCTGCTTTAGGTTTCTATAAATGTAGTATTTTGAGTCCCGAGTTTTCTATTAATCCAGACGATGTACTTGGTAAATGTTTCAGAATGCCTTTTCCCGGTGAAAATGAAGAGGAAGCGGAAGAAAGAAGAGATTATGCAGTAGCTGTGATGTTACATTCTGACATGTAAGTTGTTATTCTTTGGCCGTAAAACATGTTATTTTGAAAGGCAGACAATCTATTAAAGTGCTAGTGCTGTATATTTTTCTCGATGTATCTATTTCAGTATTATTATTTGTTTTATAGGCTACAATAAAAACTGCGGAAGGTCAGGGGCTACAGTGGAGGTTTTAGTGGGTAAGAATACCACACTACCTCGACTTTGGTTGTGGTGCCTTTTGAAGGTTTCCTCCACTTTAAAAAAAAAAGGCTCTCATGAATGCAGTTGGATAGGGAAGAAGGTAAAACCGTTTATAACGTTTTAAATTGGTATATTATATATAATCAGTTAATATTAATGAATTGTACTTTTTTGTTTTCATGTATGACAATGGGGAGGTTTCAAGAAGCAGCTGGACACGTGGTGCATGCACGAGCACACAGGCTTAAGCCCAAATGCAGTAGAGAAGAGAAGTCATCGCAGAAAGAAGAAATCTACATAAATTACTTTATGGAAATTGTTAATGTAAAACTGAAAACCGAAATTGTAAATAGGTATTCTAAATAAATACATATATATATATATATATGTATATATATGTATATATATATATATATATGTATTTATTTAGAATACCTATTATATATATATATATATATATATATATAGAGGAAATCTTTACATTAAATACTTTATAAGCTAGTTAACCATCCTCGCTTGATTCGATTGCAATGATATATTACTTTTGTATAGTCTTCGCTGTACGTTATTTTTATCAATATACTTTATGCCATCGAAATTATCGCTCTCTGTTTGATTTATCAATGAAAGCTTCCTAATTGTCAATATAAGGTGTTTCAGGAGTAGAGGATCAAACGAAGTGAGATAATTATAATCAAAATAACCATAAAATGTGGTTATGTAATAGTTGATAGTTTAAAAGTTATTTCCTGAAATCGTCTAATGCAATCGCTAAAATATTTATTTAACGAAAATATAAATTATTTGGTTGATTTTTTATTTCAACTACGATCCTGAAAAGTAAATTTCTAATGAAAGCATTTTTAAAAACTCTGTTATTCTTATGAATTTTGAAATAACTTTTGGACCATCAGCAATTGGATAGCCAGATATATGATTATTTTTATTGGAAATAATTTCCACCAGTCACATCACTTGGATTGATCATCCACTTCTGAAGCATTTTGTACAGCTGATACGTACAAAATTGAGACACAAAATTCACGCCTTCAAATTAGCTTCTTAATAACGTATAATTATAGTTTGCTTATAGTCGCAAATATTGAAAGTGACGACGTTTTATTGTTACGTTTACCGCTTTGTAGCTTTAAGCTGTAGTCTCGTATACACTCGCTTATCGTATTTTGTTCCCTTTTCTTCTTTTCTTTTTACCGCAGACATATATTCTCCCGTATATACGAACACTTTTCGCGAAACACTTTCCGGAAATTGTGTACTCTTGACGCGTAATTCAATTCTCTTGACTCGTATTTTTCTTTATAAAAGATGCTTGCCAAAGATGCACTTTTAGAAGAGGAAGTGCAGCTTATTTGGAATACCGATGGCTTTAAGATGAATAAAAAATGAGGGCAAGGGATGAGAACAAATGATAATTTATAATACTCTAGGGAAGCAAATAAACTTTAGCATTTCAAACTTTCAGTAATAATGAAATAACAAAAAGTAACTGAAACTTTGATCCAATTGAAAAATTTGTTACGGTGTAGGTAATTTGGAATAGCGGTATTCCAATGTATCTTCACTTTAAATATTTGAATTATTTTCTTTTATGATCTGACAAGGCACAAAATTGACAGCATAGGAATAGTCACTTTAGGTCAATAGAAATTTTAAGTCTTAAAACTGACTTGCAGAATTAATAGGTGTAATTTCCGGAGCAATAACCAACACATTTACAGGGTATCCAAATTACATACATGAAACACTGCATCGACTCTTCTCCTGTTTTGTTTTCGTTGTAATGCACACTGCAAAAAAGGCACATTTTATGTCACCTTTTTGGTTCTCGAAATGTTCGTTAAATTGACACGAAATCATCGAATTATTATGCAAACGATCTATTCTAAAATTCTGACATATATTAACACGTTGATTGCTACCGCGGTTACCCGTAACCGCTACTGATTTTTTCAGTCAGATTGTGGCGGACGGCTATGATGTCATGGATGACCAGTACTGATATAAATACACTATTGATAAGAACATACAGTCCCACTTAGTTATATTAAATTTTATTCATGAATGCATACTTATAACGAAAAATTACGATTAACCAGAATAAAATGTATAAAAAGTTCGCGTAGCAGTCACCGTGTTAACAATGATCGCAACAAATGAATATTCGTCAAAAAATTTTACCACAGATCGAATCGAAAATGTTAAACCTACAATTCGTTAAAAAATTTAATTAATTAATAGCCTACATGTTTCTATTATTTGCAGTGTTACAAATTAAATAACGTCAATAGTTGTTTTACTTATGGTATTCGAAATATGCTGCACTTCACCAACGAGTCTAAGGAAGAACGGTCTCGGCGTTTCAAAGAAAATAAATAAAAATCGATAGGAGAGTTAAACGTCGAATCGATATAGCAGTATTCCCGACAGTATTCTCGATTAGTTAGAGAAGGATAGGTTGATTCTTAAAGGAAGAGGAGGCTGATAGCCGACAAGCTTTCGAGTGGAGTTACAGTGGCTTGAGGGTGTGTGGTGTGGATTAGGTGTCAGCGTCCAGAGATCGAAGCGGTGCCGCGGATGCCGGTGCAGCTGGTGATGCAGCTGCCGGTGCAACGGCCGGTGCAACGGCCGGTGCAGTCGACGATGCAGCGGACGATGCAGCCTCGCGTGCAGCCTCGCGTGCATCGGTCGAGCTAGACGTAGCAACGCACAGGGGACCACCCGATCACCGGCACGTTCTACTCCATCATCAATGGACGGCGCGTGACGCCAACGCCGACGCCTATGCCACCACACCCTCTTTCTGCCACGAGACAAGGTACTGAACGACGTCTCTAGATACCTCTGCAACCTTATCTTTTTTCTCTTTCCTTTCTTTTCCTTGCACATCACTTTGGTCCAGTCGTAACGCTCGATAAAATTCGTGTCGTTACATCCTCTCTCTCTCTATTTCTACTGCTCTACGTGTACACGAACGAACGAACGAACAGAAACTCTTGTCCAATTGGGAGGACATCACTGGTCACCTAGGAGGTCACTGAAGAAAAGGTCGTCGTTGAGTTTCTCTTATCTTTTTTATTTTAGTCGAGGATTCGTTCGTTCTCATCGTCTGTAACCCTCCTCCTTTCAATTATACGAGCGATCCTTATCTACAGTGACTTTTTAAAAGGACAAAAAAAATGTCATCACACCGGTGTCTGTCGTAATTTATCATCATAATCCACGCTCGTTTCAAAATTATCCCACCGAGTCTCGTCGCACATTCACTATCGTCACCCATCGTCACACAATCATGTCGTACTACAAATCCTTGTTAAGTTCCACGTTTCATTTTCACGTAGTAATATTGTCACGTGCGTACTCATATCGTAAATCATTATTTGGTATGCAGAAAAGTGTTTGTGTCGATGTGTCTGCAGATATAACATAAAACGCGTAAGCGGATAGCGAGAGACAGTAATTTATAGTTTGAATGACACGAACTTCACGGATTCGTCCATGCATGTGTATCACGCATATAGAAAGACCACGTATCGTCACTGCATCTTCATATCGATACGATGTCGGGGTATGGAACAAGTAAAAGTGAATCCTCGATAACGACCGAGCTTTCGTCAACGTCGCGTCGATGAACAATTCGTTGCGGCGAGATAAAACATCGTTTTGGAACTAACGGTTTCGTGGGACAAGAAAAACTGCACTGTACCATCATGATAAAAAAAAATGAATAACGCGAAACTCATATCTCGTTTCGTTCCTGTTGGTATTCGTCCTTTCAAAAAAATTTATCTCTAATTGCGTGCCGAAAGGACTATTCGGGTTATTAAATATGTGAAGTTTTTCACAGACCGAGACGATTCACTTTTATTTGATCGAATCATTCTACAAGTGCATGTTGGAAACATATAGTGCGCGCATACGTATCTTAACGATCATCGATCGGTAGTTTCGAATGTAAGAAGACATTAGTCCTACTTGCACATAGGTAACGATACTTATTATAATAGAGAAAAGTAGACTATTGCAAAAGAAGCAGGTGTTCAGCCCGAAGGATATATTTTTCGAGGAAGTTCAATCACCGTAAAACATCGTTCATACCCTAGGCATAAGATAACATTCGGCCATAAACATCGATCCTCCAGTCCCGTTTTATTACATTCACGATACCGAATCTGATTTCTTTCTGAGAATGGCCAGTATCAAGGACCATGTACCGTACGTAAAAGAATATCGCGAGCACTCGAAATGGGATGCAGGAATATGTGCTCGTGTACGTGCGAAGGCGGAAGAAAATGAACTCGAGTTTGATCGTATTCGTTTCTTCGACTTTTGCACGACTCTCGTACAATTTCCCGATCGTTCGGAGAGAAAGAGAAATAATAATAATAAAAAAAAAAAAGATATAACAAGAGGAGTGCTCGCGGTCGTGGAGGATAACATGGAAAAAAATAGCGTGTGGGTATGTCAGGTTGTAACGACCCTGGGTCCAGCGAAGCCGCAGCGTCTGGCATCCGGTCACGCTTCTTCGGCAGAAGCGTCGGAAGCTCGCGAAGCCGGCGAGGTCCAGGAGCTCGAGATCGAGCAAGAGATGAGGGCCCTCCTCTCGCCTTCGACTCCGGTCAAGTGCCAAAGCGGTAATCTCGCGGGGACTCCATCGCACAGGCTCTGCCTCGAGACAAGCTTCACGTCGTTGCAGAGCCCAACGGAATTCCCGCAGGCCGGCCGAGAACTCAGCGTCGACTCCAGGGGCATACCATGGGAATACGTCAGCCTGGCAAGCGACTTGCTCAACACACCCCGACCCGACGATAGTAAACTGTAAGGATTCGACAGAAAACCCCCTTCACCCACCCTCGAACCTTTCTTCAGGACAAAGCTCAAACGGGAAAGGGTCTAGGATAAACAGAGTCGCGATAATTATTCTCCAAGAGTCTCTCTTACTTTTTGACGAGTTGTTAAGAATTTAATTATGACAAATACGTAGGTACGATAAACGTACGCACGAAATCAACGAGACTTGATTCATACCACGCTTGTCGTTTTCATTAAACGCGCTTAATTCACACCATTCGACACATACACTGCGTCATCACTGCTTTCGGTACTCGAGCACCCGCGAAATCACCGCACGTTACAACCATTGATAACTCGCAAGTCCGCGATGATAGATCATTGTTTAGAACGATCGTGGACTGAGAGAAGTATCTTCCTATTCTCATGCCCTCTATGAGGATGCTTCTCTGGAGTTCAATAGTACAGCGAGAGGTTCTCTTTTTCCTTGTCTCTTTCTCTTTCTCCATCTATCTCTACCTCACTCAGCTCCTCTCATTTTCTTTCCTCTTTCGTTCCTAAAGATCGAATCGTCGTGGCGATTGGGAAGACTCCTCCCGTACAGCACCCCTTGCCACCCCTGAAACGTTATCGGAAGCATCGAGTAACCCACCCTCGCCGATACCACCGCCGCGGCCGATGAGACGCACACCGAAGATTCCGGGAAACTTGTCAACGGCGGCGGACGACCTCAAGAACAATCTCCACTTCGCCATGCTCTCAGCGAAGAATTATTTCCTGAGGGAGGAAACCATCGGCAGTAATAGTAGCAGCGGCAACAGTGAGGCTAGCTACTAGAGTGCCAAGAGTTTGGCCGCTGATCTTCCGCCGCCGGTACCGAGAAGAAGGGATTCGGTTACCGTTAGAAGGTTTTTTTTTTTTTTGTTACTGTATATAATGAATTGATGTACATTCGACTCTTTTATAACACGGTTAATTCGTTCCGCGTTGTTTAGAAATCTTGAACGAATATACAATGAGTTACGAAACGCACACATTCAATTTTGATGATAGTTGTCACTTCGATAAGCATTAGTTATTTTTGAATGTTTAATTAGTTATTGTCTTAATTTTTTAAGTGCATTCGATATATCAAGGCATTTGGTTCATTAAAAAAACAGTTATTCGGTGTTAAAAAGTGTACGAATATTTTTTATCTTCGCTATAAATCAGAATGCATTACGTCCTATATCGAAATCGTGTTCTCTTGAAAAATTCTCTATGTATGTTGAGAAACAAAATACGATGGAAACATTCGTGCTATCTAAAAGTTGTTCAAATTCATTAAACCGCGTTTTTTCGAAATCGTGTTAAGAGAGAGTTGAATATATCAAGTCGTTGCATAATTCATGTCCCATCTCATGCTCTTCCAAATTGTTATTAGATTTGTTTGCAAACTTCGATATTAGTTTGCTCTTATATTACCTGTAACCCTTTGCGCTCGACCGCCGCCTCTACAGCGAAATATTTTCAACGTGATATTATTTCTTGGTAATAATTATTTACATTATCGATTGATCACTGATTTCGATGACCTAGAAATATGTTATGAAGTTCACTATTCTAAACAACATGTTACTGTTGTTAGACTTTAGGATACGTTAGATACGCTGTGAGGAAGATATGCTAGTCCCAATCCCGGAGGAGGCACATTCCATGCCAAATGGAATAGGGGCGGTACGGTCCCCGCCTGGGGTATAAATGCCCTTCCCTCTGGTAGCATCGGTCGCATAGCCGGTGCCCGCTCCAGCTGGTTAGCCAGAATTGACCAGCGTTCTCGGCCACTCCCACACACACTGCTCTATGTAGTGACTCCATTTCTGTAATAAGAGCTTAACTAATGTGTGTTTTGAAACATATAGACATGCAGTGTACCTAGGAATTCTTAGTCTACAGGTGATATAGTTTAACTATGCATGTATACGTTTTATGTTTATATTTAATCACACACACACACACACAAATATATATATTTCTTATGATCTAATTATCATTATATATTTTCTTATAATCTAGTTATGTGTCCTCTATAATCTCACTGGTTGTGTGCCGGTTACGTATAATATCTCATATTTCCTCCACTCAAACGTCAACCGGCACCCCTCGCAAGCCGCGGCTCTTCCGCACACACGGAGCACTACTCTCTCACACCGCATGCATCCACGCATTGCGGGCCACAAAAAATGCCGAATGTTGCCGATGGCGTGCCACGTCTGGGGTGGCACAAACACCGCACAGTCACCGGTTCCATCATTGAAGTCTTTGCAAATAAACCTCCGTCCCTCTGGTAGGCCGTATACGGGTGCTTCCCTTGCCGGTAGTATTAAACATAGACAGCTATCTAGACTACCCTCGTGTTGCGGCTCGTATGCCTCGACGATCGGCTCCGGGGTCGCTCTGACTGGCAGCTGCATGATGCTATAACGAAATTATGTTGTTTTGCGGTTAATAGGCTGTTCAAATCGGCAGCAAGTTGGATATATTTGTGTCGTTGGGAGATATTCTTGTGGTGGGGAGGATGGATTAGGAGGCGCCTCGTCGCTTGGATTATTGTTTCCTAAGTTCTTTTCATCGTTTATTATGCTTTCCGCATTTTCTGTTTTAATCAACGGTATTTCTTCCGCTTGTTTGTTTGTATCCTTCCGCGGCGCGAGGTATAGTAATAAACTAGTTACGGAATTTAAAACTGCTCCGATGAGGAAAATGGACCATCCATAAAGGCTATGTATCGCGTAGCCATGTATCAACGTATCTATTATTAATTTTATGGCGCGAAAAACGAAATATATTCCAATTAGTCCCGCGCTGGCGGTCCCGAAAGTGGTGAACGATTTCCATATCCGATTCCAGGTATCGTTCGTGAGTTTTGCCAATGTAACCTCATCTATCAGGTGACTGAGGGTGAGTCCCTGCATGACGATGGGTTGTCCTGCTGCTCCACGTGCCATGGTGTTTAATACCGCCGGTTTCTCTGCGGGAAACATCACGTGTTCTTGTAATCTCTCCAAATCCTTGTCGCTGTATATACCGCTGCTTGCCAATGATTCGGGGTTGGTGTATTTCCAGGTAGGTCGTGACATCGGTTGCATTATTCCTGGTGCTATTGTTCTTTCCGGAATCGGGCTAAATTTGTACCATTCGTTTCCGATAGAAAACATGTTGGGTATTATTCGATTACAAAACGTCTGTGATCCTGTTTTTAGGAGGATGTGCGTCCTTGGTGCCAGGAAATAAGTATCGTTGCCCTTCAGGACCGGCAGCTGTGAGTAGCATTCTTGGGTATGACGTATCCTGACGGTGACGGGTATGCATTTAACAATGTGTACCACCTCTCCCGCTATGGCGGCCATGTACCCTGGTCCTTTCATTAAATGGTACGCGAAAACATCTGGTGACTGTATCTCAGCTATGCTGAGAGCATTCTTTAAGACTTGTTGCTCTAAATTACATCGTCGCTGCAATACATCGCGATACAGGGAATTTATTTGCGTGCGAACGTGTTTTTCTACGTATACGAATTTGGAATTTACATATGTAAAGATATCTAGGTTTTCCGCAACTATCCGGCGACGGGTTACGAAAGGTTCCCCCTTTTTAATTTCCACGATGGTTAATTTTGGATGTTCCGTTTTGACAAGGGTATAACCGCAAACCGATTCTTCTCCCTTTTGTGTTAACGCAAAGGTAATGTCCCGGTTCTCAAGGGTGTATATTACTTGTCCCTTTTCCAGGCTATCATCAACCATCTTCTTAGCGTATCCTTCGTATAGAACGTCGTATTGTCCGAAACGGCAGTGGTCGTCGTTTACCGTATCCCAAAAAGTATATCCTTCGCGAGGGTCGATACATGTTCCGCTGGAGTACTGACAATAAGTTCCTGAAGGTAGGTGTCGTCGATCGATCTCCAAGTTTATGGTGGCATCCCGCGAAGCTAAAGTTATCGTTATTACTCCTTGAACTACAACATTATCCCATGCTCTGTATGGGTCTGAATACTGCGATCCAGTGCATTTTCCGTCTGAAGTTAAAGATCCAGCCAAAGTGATTGGCCTAGTATGCGTTTGATTCGTCGTGAGCCCGCGTAGT
The DNA here is from genome assembly GCA_916049575.1 of Ancistrocerus nigricornis. NCBI lineage: Eukaryota > Metazoa > Arthropoda > Insecta > Hymenoptera > Vespidae > Ancistrocerus > Ancistrocerus nigricornis. The sequence continues at coordinate 17,457,066 of OU696667.1, read as the reverse complement.
ATATGGTTAAAGCTTAAAGATAAGGTTCCGGTTCGATGAATTTCTTTACATTGTTCTTTCGTTGTTTCCGTTACATATTCCGCGTGTCCGTTGTTAACTATCGATATATGCGAATGCATTCCGCAATAATAAATAATACGCTGTATGCTAATTCTACATTGTTTGATTGAGGTTGTCTAATAACGCGAATGTTGTAATAGTTGTATATTGACAGTGTCTACTCGCGGCGTGTATTTGGGGAGATCGCATTCTCCCACTTCTAATAATTAGAGTGTAGTGTAAGATATACAGGGTGTCTCACGTAAGCTACAACCGCGGAAATACACGTGTGCACATGGATAATTGGAAGCGAAAAGTGAAATAAAAAGTAATAAAATTTGTCCTCGTTAACAAGTTATTAAATAAAATAGATCAGCGAATCAGGAAGCACGGAAGCGGTAGGCGGTGAGCTGCGGCCATGCTAGTCTGAAGATAAGAAGCGATAAATTTCGACGGGCGGAGCGTTCTGGCACGTATACAGGCGTGAGAAGGTAGTGGTCAGGAGGAGATTTCTAGGAAAAAGTGTCGACTTTCGCTCTTCCTCTCTCACTCTTTCTCTCTCTACCTTTCTTTCACGACGCTACCTTACGCACAACAAAAATCTAATCTAATCTCTCTCTCTCGCACCCTCCTACCCTAACGTCCCTAACACGGCGCTACCTCACGCTGCCTGCACGCGCTGACTCTCTCTCTCTCACGCCCTTTCTTTCGTTGACTTTCTCTCTCTCTTTCTCTCAATCTTTCGTCCACGACGCTTCCTTACGCTATCGCTTCTTGTCTTCAGACTAGCATGGCCGCAGCTCACCGCCTACCGCTTCCGTGCTTCCTGATTCGCTGATCTATTTTATTTAATAACTCGTTAACGAGGACAAATTTTATTACTTTTTATTTCACTTTTCGCTTCCAATTATCCATGTGGACACGTGTGTTTCCGCGGTTGTAGCTTACGTGAGACACCCTGTATATGTATACTTTGAATAACCCGCCTTAATTTTTCGGTTAGTAGACGGCGCTGTGAGGCGTGTAAGTGCGTGTGCGTGGAGAGTGTGAAACCTACCGGCGTGACGGACGGTCGCTATCGTGCGATAGACAATGTACCTGTTTTATAAGATATTATAATCCTTCTCTGATTGAAGAGTAAAGTGCAATCGCCCAAAAATATTGAGAGCCACGGACATTATTTTATCCTTTCCTCCCGATGCACGAGAAAGCTTACAGTAAAACATCAGAAGTGGGATAAAGAGGCCACGTGCTTAGAGGTTAGGAAGCCACGTGTTGGAATTTTTGGTACTGTTACGTTATCTTTGGATTTTTATGGTATTTATGCTTTATGATTTTATGAATTTATGGTTACGCGTATACGATGCTTTTAGTGAAGATTTTAGTGGAGATTTTAGTGAAGGACGATTTAGAAATTATGAATCCAAACGAGTTTACCGTGGCGAATTTGAGAAGTGTGGCGATGCACATGGGCATTGCTTCTTCCGGAACGAAAGCGGAACTTTTATTAAGATTAGAGACGACATTCCCCAATAACCAGTGGATGTGAATGATGCCGGAAGGAAGTACATTAGAACATTCGAATAGTGACCAACGGGGAAGACGTAGTGAATCAGGATAACGCCAGTAGTAGTACCATGTCGAGTCTGCAGTCCAGGGAGATAGACTTCATGCGAAGGGAAGCCGAATTAATGAAACGAGAGCTTGAAATTGCTCGTAGAGAGAACGAGATGCTGAGAAACTCTCCCCGGTTAGTAGCAGACGTTAGAGATAGACCTAATATCAGTATTAAAGCTATCGGTGACTTACTCAGTGATTTTGATGGTACCGCACACACTTTTCCCATTTGGGAAAGACAAGTAAGATTGTTACGCACTACATATAATTTGGATAACGGCAGCAGTAAGATACTGATTGGAACAAAGTTACGTGGTAGAGCGTTGCAATGCTTGCACTCTAAGGCTGAGCATATTCAGATGGACGTTGAGACCTTATTAGCTGAAATGAAGAGAATGTTTGACCATAGACCTAGTAGATTAGCGCTCAGAAGGAAATTTGAAGACTGAGTTTGGAAGTCTAATGAATGCTATGCCGAATATCATTATGACAAAGTTGTTATGGCCAACCAGCTATCGATGGAGGAAGATGAGTTGATCGACTACCTAATCGATGGCATCTCAGATCAATCGTTGAGGAACCAGGCAAGGATGCAAAGCTTTGATTCACTGGCTGCGTTATTGGCTGCCTTTGAAAAGATCACTTTGCCTCCCGACCCCAGAAGAAACACTGCTCCTAACCTGCTACCGAGGAACCGACCAGCTATTGTTAGCAGAGACCCCGTGAGGACCAATACGGTACGCTGTTTCAATTGCAACCAGGAAGGGCATTGGTCATCCACATGTCCAAAGCCAAGACGGGAGAGAGGCTCCTGTTTCACCTGTGGGTTGACGGGTCACCATTTCAAGAACTGTCCAAAAGCAACAGCCGGTCGTGTAGGGTACACGAACACCACCACAACTGCTCTCGTCGATCTCCCGGAGATGTTGCCAGTAGGAGGAGTGACAGAGCTGGAGGCGCTGGGAACGCCGTATGGTAAAACACCATTGGCCGAGACGTCTCATGGTTGCTGCGTGTTGGCTACCGAAGCGCAGGAGAAAGACTATTTCATCGAGGCCCTTGTAGATTCTGGTAGTGCCATTAACATTGTTACCGAAAACACCTATTTAAATTATTTTGGTAATTATGAGCTGTCGCGTGATAAATGTACTACGAATTATGGAGGGTTGAACAAGTCGCCCCTGATAGTACACGGGTATATTACTCCTAAGATCCGTTTGAAGCTTTTACCTAGTCACACTTTTACTGTAAAACTTGCTGTTGTTCCTAACTCCACAATGAGCTATGATCTCTTATTAGGTCGTGAGTTTATATTCTAGCCAGGTTTGACGATCAGCTTTAACAGGGATAGTTCGCTGAATATGATCTACGATGAACCGATCGCCGACATTTTGAATATAGAAGTTACCGAGTGCAATAAGGAATTAGATATTGTTACAGATGACTTGGATTCATCGCTTCCGTACGAAACCAAAGATAAATTGTTGACTTTGGTGGATTCTTTTATTCATACTAAGGATGGCACAGGTAAACTTGACTATGAATTTAATATTGAGCTCACGAAAGATAGTAAACCGTTTTATTTTACTCCTAGGCGTTTATCTTGGCACGAGCGAAACGAAGTGAAGAAAATTATAAATGGTTGTGACGTTTGAGACGTCGCAAGAAGAGAAGCTTCGGTCGGCACGCCGCTCTCAGGGCAAACTGTATCGTGGAAAATAATATACTAATTAGAATCGTACGCGTTTCATGAACTCCACCGAGAAACAACCTACGAGGGAGGTGCTAAGGAGAAAAAGACACCACTACCGAACATCGTAGTAATACGCTCGTCGAGAAAGCACCCACCGAGACCATCGTAGATTACATTCCATCGTAGCTACCGTCGTGGGAAGGAAAACACCATCATCTTATCACCATAGCGACACCTATAAGCGACGCATCGATCGACACCACGAAAATCGATAATATAGAGCGTCGGCGTCACGTATCGACGCGGAAAATTCGGCGTTCGCTAAATTCCCATAAATTAGGTAGAGGCGCACGTGGCGAAAAAGTCACGTGACAATCACGTGAGCCGGTCCGGTGGTTGCCGATGAGCGAGGACGATTTCACTTAGCGCAGGGAGTTCGTACCGTTACCATCATGGTTTAAAGTCTTAAGTTTGGAGCACACTTAGCGCAGGGCTCCCGTAGAGTGTACCTCTTGTCTCGCTTCAGAAAAGTATAGTTCCCGCTTCTCGAGTCACGGGTAGATAGTAAGTGAACGCTCCCGACGACAAGGAGGAAAGGACCGTATTGCGTGGAGGAGAGAGAGAGGTTGACGAGGCCGCTAAAACAATCGTGAACTGACAAGGGAGCTATCCAGGTCGCCAAGGGGTGAACGGTAAGCCGGTCAACACGTACATCTCCGGGAGGAATCGGTCACCGGGGTCATAGTCTCTTTTGCGTATTAGTTCGTAGAATTTGGTGGTTAGTATTAAGTATTTCGGAAAGAATTTCGTAACGCCGACATTGGCCACGTTACCACTCTGTACGAATTTCTTAGTGGTTAGTTTTAAGTTCGATAAGTTTAAGTTATTGGGAAATTGCGGGGGAATGAGACTAACGACCTCGGCCGAAGATTCCGCTCCCGGTCGTGACACCCCTCGAGAGTATTGCGTAGCGGCAAAGAGTCCTGAGAGTGGCAAGGTCGAACGGCTATTTTGTAGCGAACCTTGCAAAGCACATGCTACCGTGCTTTTATAACTGCGCTAAGCCAATCTTGTTTTCTTGTTTCTTTCACTTCAGTTTTTGTATGAATATATGTAACTTTTTGGGTATGTAACGATTGTTAGAGAGTGAGTCTGGATGCGATACGTTATCGTTCGATGTGCGAAAAGAATCGTTATTTCAATATCGTAAGAAAGAGAGAGAGAGAGTCGTAAATTGAGTATTATTTCTCGAAACCGCGTACGGATAGAAAAAAAAATCTGTAATGAGAAGGGACTCCGTTCGTCACTATGTATGCTCATCTTCGAGAAAATTAACGAACAATTGAAACACCTGCTCCCGTCGAGGGGCGTATCGATTTACACATCGCTCTCGTGAACTTGGTATTTTCTCTGGTCAAAAATAAACGTTATTTTTCTTGTTTTCTACAAATTCGGATTTAATCTTCTTTTGGGGACGCTTTCGCTTACCCCGCCCCTCTCCGTTACCACCTTGGTGGGCTGAGCTACCGTTTCGTATTCCGCTTCACGCACCTCTTCGGAATTTATTAGTTAACATCTTGCAATAATTATAAGGCTCGAGTGGTAGCCGTAAGCTACCTGGCGCCCAACTTAAATTCAATTTCGAACCGATCATCTGTTAAGCCTTGGTAGAAAAGCATTCCGAAGAGGAGAGCGTGGCGAGGAGGGCCGGTCGGCATCGAGACGAAGCAGGCACGGTTGCATGGTTTATTGGAAAGAGGAATAATTAGACCAAGCAATTCCGCATTTAGCAGTCCAATAGTGCTGATTAAATAACAGCTACCGCCTATGCGTCGATTATCGCGCTTTGAACAAGATTACGATTAAGGATAGGTACCCTCTCCCATTGATAGAGGATCAAATTAATCGTTTAGCAAGTAGTTCCTACTACACTACTCTCGACTTACGAGATGGATTTCACCAAGTTACGGTAGCTAAGGACTCGATTAAATTCACTTCGTTCGTGACGCCAGATGGCCAGTATGAATACGTAAAAATGCCGTTCGGGTTGGCCAATTCGCCAGTCGCCTTTCAAAGATTCGTTAATTTAGTTTTTAAGCCTTTACTTGACGCGGGACAAGTCCTTTTGTATTTAGATGACGTCCTAATTGCGACTAGTACTCTGGAGGAAAATTTAGATGTCCTGAAAGAAGTTTTGTGTTTGTTGTCAAAGTATGATTTAAAGCTTAATTTCCGTAAATGTCACTTCCTTAAGAGAAGCATCGAGTATCTAGGATACACTATTTCAGAAAAATTGATCGCCTCGAATACGTCTAACGTCGAGGCAATCCAGAATTTCGCGCTACCTACTGCCGCTAAACAAGTTCAGCGCTTTCTCGGTCTAACAAGTTATTTCCGTAAATTTGTACCAGATTTTGCGTTAATAGCCAGGCCACTTTACCATCTTATTAAGAAAGATGTACCTTTTAAACTCGGTGAAACGGAAATAAAGGCTTTCGAGACTCTTCGTGATCACTTAACCAGTACTCCAGTATTAGCTTTTTATAATCCGATAGCGAAAACCGAATTGCATACTGATGCCAGTTCTTATGGGTATGGTGCCATTCTGCTCCAACAGCAGAAAGACCTTCAAATGCATCCCGTTATGTACTTTAGTCGTCGAACCACTGAGGTGGAAAGTCGGTATCATAGCTATGAACTTGAAACTATGGCTATCATATATGCCTTAGAAAGATTCCGAGTGTACCTGCAAGGATTAAGTTTCACTATCGTTACCGACTGTAATGCTGTTAAATTAGCCCTTAGTAAGAAAGATATTAATCCGCGTATCAGTCGTTGGGCTATGATCCTACAGAACTATACCTATGAAATTGTGCATCGTGCATCGGACCGAATGCGTTACGTAGACGCCTTGAGTAGGAATACGTTAATTATAGAACCGCTATCGTTTGAACATGTCCTAGTCTATAAGCAATTACAAGATCCTGTGATAAAGAAAATTCATAAAGACTTAGAGGTCACCGAAAGTGATAAATTTGAATTAAGAAATGGCGTTGTATATAAAAAGTAAGGTGGAGCTCTTTTATTTTATGTACCGGAGTCGATGACGCGTGAGGTCATACGAATGTGCCATGACGACGTGGGCCATGCTGGTTTGGAAAAGGCGATAAGTTTGATTACTAAAAGTTACTGGTTCCCGGGTATGCGTATACAGGTGAAAGATTACATAGAGAATTGTTTTAAGTGTTTGACGTACTCTGTTCCCGGGGGTAAACCAGAAGGCGAGTTGCACATTTATGAGAAGGGCGTTCGCCCTTTCCAAACTATACATGTCGACCATTATGCCCCATTAGAAAAAACGAAACGAGGTTTCAAACATATTTTTATAGTTATTGACGCTTTTACAAAGTTTGTTGTTATGTATCCTGTTAAGTCAACTGCGGTTAACGAGGTTATTCTTGCGTTAACACAATATTTTCGTCATTTCGGTTGTTGTAAGCGTATTGTTTCCGATAGAGGTAGCTCCCTGACGTCTATCGAATTATCGAACTATTTATCTAAGTTAGAAATTGAACATGTTAAAGTAGCCACTGCGACTCCTCGAAGTAACGGCCAGGTCGAACGCGTTAATCGATTCTTGCGTTCGATATTGTCTAAGCTAAGCAGCGATGAGCCTTGGGATAGTGCCGTGATTAAGGCTCAATTTGCCATGAATAACACCTATCATAAATCTACCGATACTACACCCAGTTCTTTGCTGTTTGGTTGTGACCAGTATGGATTTGGCGATGACGATCTGCGTGATTATCTGCAATCCCTTACCGATTTACGATTAGAGGCTGAGCGTACCGAACTTCGAAATAATGCTGTGATAAAAAACCGACAATTACAGGAATATAATAAGGCTTTGTATGATAAGAGACACAAGAGACCGCGAAGTTATGCCGTAGGCGACTACGTGATGATTAAAAACGTTGTTACCGCGCCAGGAATTAGTCATAAGCTTTTGCCAAAATTCAAAGGTCCGTATGAGGTTAAAAAGGTATTGGACCGAGATCGTTATGTTATCGGCGATATTGAAGGATTCCAATTAAGTAACCGTCCTTTTACCGGTATTTTTAGTACCGACCGTATGAAACCGTGGATTAGAGTTACCGAGCCTGATGGTGAAAGTGACGTAGTGAGTGATGAAGGCGAACATGGTCGAGCCGACCATGAGGTCAGGATGGCCGAACTGTAAGATATATATGTATACTTTGAATGACCCGCCTTAATCTTTCGGTTAGTAGACGGCGCTGTGAGGTGTGTAAGTGCGTGTGCGTGGAGAGTGTGAAACCTACCGGCGTGACGAACGGTCGCTATCGTGCGATAGACAATGTACCTGTTTTATAAGATATTATAATCCTTCTCTGATTGAAGAGTAAAGTGCAATCGCCCAAAAATATTGAGAGCCACGGACATTATTTTATCCTTTTCTCCCGATGCACGAGAAAGCTTACAGTAGTGATATTAGATCGCGGTGATCCGCAATCAAAACCAATAATTGCCTCTGTTATTCGAATCCATATGATCAGCAAAAGAAACAAATTCATGATGATCGCCTTCTGTAATCAGATTATTATTGTATTTCATTGTACATTGTTTATTTAATCTATAACCTTTCCTGTTAAGCGAAACGATGTGTAAGCGTTTTAACGGACCTTTAGAACACATATAACTTATATTTGTGAATGGCGGACTTTATTTGAGTGTACTATTCGAGTTTTACCACCAGTCTGGAGTTTTAAATTACCGTTGGGCAGTACCTCTAAGATTTCATGTGGACCGGTATATTTATCGTCAAACTTTCCTTTGGTGGGTTCCTTGAGGAGGAAAACCCGTTCTCTCACCTGGAAGGTTTGAGGGTTCGTTTTACGATCATAATATTCTTTGGACTTCTGTTTGGAAATTATTAGTCTTTCCCTAGCTATAGCTTGCGAATTATAAAGATCGGTAATTAATTGTGTCAGATGATCGTCGTATGTTTGTTCGTCGTTTAAGTCCTCCGTTGGGTTTCCCGACGGTAATCTAGCTAGTTTTCCAAACACCAATTCATGAGGCGTATACCCAGTGGCTTCGTGTACACTAGTATTGTAAGAGAAAGCGGCAAGTTCTAATAAGTCGTCCCATTCGGAATATTTATTTACGAAAAGTTTTAAAAATTCTACTAAAACTGTATGTGATCGTTCTAAAGCTCCGTTTGATTGCGGGCGAAAAGCGGTTGTTTTATATTGTTTTATGCGAAAGTGTTGTGCAAAGCGGCGCATTAATTTACTAGTAAAATTATATCCTTGATCTGTTAGCACGGCTTTCGGCGCTCCGAACGTGCAAATGAATTTTTTAGTAAAAGCTTCAGCGACATTTATGGCGGCGATGGTTTTTAGCGGGATGGCTAAGGAAAATTTGGTGAGGTGATCTTGGATGGTTAAGATATATTCATGCTCTTTAGAAGTTTTAGGTAATGGCCCTACTATATCCCTTGAGACCTTTTCAAACGCGGAATACGGAGTGTTAGTAATCACCATGGGTTGGCGTGTCTTTACTCTTACCAGCTTCTTCAATTGGCACGGTAAACAATGTTGTATGTAGGTTTGAATATCGCTTTTCATATTCTTCCAAGTGTAAGAATGGCGGATACGTTTATATGTCTTGTTCACGCCCTTGTAACCTCCTACCACGGATGAATGGGCCTCTTCTATAATGTCTTGGCGTCTGTCCCTTTCGGGTACCTGCACTAGCCCATGGCAGACGATGATTTTACAATGGAGTCCAGTTAAGGCTGCCCTTAAGTTTGTAATTATTGTATTCCAACCCAAGTCATCAATTTTTTCGCTTTTGGCGATGCTTATGGTTTCTAAATTTTTCCTTTTAATTTCTTCGCGGAGTTCCCTCAAAGCGTCATCTAAATTGCTCATGGTCAGTTTATCCTCTTTAGTTTCTTTACACGTTAATGCTATATGGCAGGCTAGGGCAACTTGTGGCCCGCGGGCCACTGGCGCCCCACGACTAGTCAAGCGTTTCCCCCACTATCATACGGCAGACACTCGCTACAGGGCCGTCACTGTAAATATGCGTGTAGCGAGTGTATGCGGTACGATAGTGGGGGAAACGCTTGACTAGTAGTGGGGCGCCAGTGGCCCGCGGGCCACAAGTTGCCCATGCCTGCTATATGGTATTTATCGGCGTTTTTCGAAAGCTAAGACTTCAAGCTACGCGTACATACCAGTATCATTTAGGTACGACGAGAATTCGAAGAGATATAAACGTTTAAAGTTGAAAATGGAAATTGAAAAAGTGCATTTTTGGTGCTCAATTAATCTTGTCTAACTCCATGAATTCTCGGCCGATTCTAATGATTAATGGCGCGTTAGATAGACAAAAGTCTAACCTACAAGATGATATATGCGCGATATTGCTATGACAATTAGAACGAGTAGGATAAACTTGCAAACTTCGAGGCTTAACGACGATGATGCTGAGATGATAGGAAAAAAGTCGACATACGACGATGTTTTCTGAACTTTCCCCTTTCGAACGAGCCATCGATCAAGAAAATCGGCCAAAGATTGGGTTTTCTAGACGAAAAAATCCAAAAAGTGGATCCTCAAAAAGTCGATTTTCGGACATCGAGATCGCGACTTCGACCGCGCGAACTCTTCTTACGAACGCAATTGTTAGCCGATCTGCCCCTCCCTTCGCTCAATCGAAAGCCAAATGTCCAAGCTACAAGCACATACCAAAATCATTTAGGTACGATGAAAACTCGAAGAGATATGAGCGTTTAAAGTTGGAAAAAAATGAAAAAAAAAAAAAAAAGCAATTTTAAACGACGGATTGTCTCCTTTTTAGGCACGACCGCAGGGAGTTCCTTATGCTCTCGATCGAGCAAAAAGTGTAACGGACGATTATCTCCGAAACTATTCGAGATATCCAAAAATCCTTTTGGATCTTTACGTTTCATAACAAGATCTAAATGTATGTGTGTGTGTGTGTGTGTGTGTGTGTGTGTGTGTGTGTGTGTGTGTGTGTGTGTGTATGTGTGTGTGTGTGTATGTGTGTATCCACTCTAGCGTCTAAACGGCTGAACGGATCGAAGTAAAATTTACACGGAAAATCCAGTTACACCCGACGAGGATCCACTAACAATTTCGATTCGATCCGATTTCCGGTTTCAAAATGGCGGGCATTTTAAAAATTAAAAAATTCCTAAAAAATCTGTTATAAGAGCAAAACAATTAAAACTTTGCACAAATATGTAAAATAGTGACAACTAATAACATGAATTTTCTTTTAATTTTTCATAGAAACAATACAAAATGGCGGACATATCAATATTTGTATCCATTCTAGCGCTTAAACAGCTGAACGAATAAAGCTGAAATTTATACGAAAAATCTAATTACACTCAACGTATATCCTCTAACAATTTCGATTCGATCCGACTTCCGGTTTCAAAATGGCGGGCATTTTAAAAATAAAAAATTCATAAAAAATTTGTTATAAGAACAAAACAATTAAAACTTTGCACAAATATGTAAAATAGTGACAACTAAAAAGGGACAGGCGAGCGCAGCGAGCCGACTTCCTATGCGAATCATTACCGCGGTCGTGCCTAATACGAAACAGCAAGGCTGTTTCGTTCGGGGGGCCCCAGCCGCCCTATAGCTGGTTGTATACTCGCAGGAATTTAGATTCTTGGCTGCGGAAATTCGGTAATGTTTTATATTTCACAATCTGTTGTGAACATTCATCGCACGGATGCCCATCTCGAGTTAAAAAGTACAAATAATTATCTTTCCTCGTGTCTAACCGATCCCTATTGTTTATTAAATTTGCTTTGAAAGCTCGCGTATTTATTCGAGAAGTGTCATGAAAATTTTCATTCTCGTTTCCTACTATGCTAATGTCATCCCTCTCACTATCGCTACTGCTATCGTCCTCCTCTTCACTATCATTATCGCTCTCGGTATCGGTATTGCTATCGCTGTCAATAACATTGTCGTTTCTATTCGCGTTACTACCTGTCTCTTCCTGTTCGTTGTTTCTATTAAAAATTAATCGGTCAGCTAAGTGTAAAAGTTCTAAAGGAAGACTATTCGTTTCATACGGTTCGCGAGGTTCATCTATTGAGGGTGCATTGACGTTCGGTGTTTTAATCGGTTCAGGAATCGCGACTTGATGTATTTCTACCGGCTTTTCTAAGTTTTCGGGAATCGTGGTAACCTTATCGTTAGATTGTTCCTTTTCCGGGGTTTTGTCCTGTATGGGAGTTCTAATCTCTTCGACTTCCTCAAAAGTTGTTGTAGGATTACGTGTCTCTGGTAACTCTTCGGTTGGCTCGTTACTAGCTATAGGCGTGGAAACCTCTTCTTTCGATTGGTCAAATAGTGAGGAAGGCATGAGCCGATTTTCCTTCTGCGCGCGGCTTCTCGTTAAAATAGGTTCTTCTCATTCGGTTACCCTTAATTTAGGAGATATCTCGCGGGGTTTCACAGGATTAGGAACAATTTTCTTCGGTCGTCCTCGTTTCCTCACCGTTACATGTTCATCATTTATTTCCGGTTCGGGTTCCTCGGGGTTCGATGACCTTTGTGGGTCAATAGGTTCGGCAGGTATGAAATTTTCCCGACGCGTGCGACTTCTAGTCCGGATGGGTTCTTCCCTCGTTTCTCGTTCAGGTAAGGGTGGATCAGTCTCGTCTCGCGGTCTACCGGTCGTTAGATAAGGTGAGGGGCGTTTTTCTTTCTGCGTCTTACTTCGAGTTGTTACGGGGTACGCGTGTCCTTCGGATACAGGATTTCTTGAAAGCGCGTCGGCATTAACGTTAGTTTTCCCTGCTTTATGTATAATTTTATATTCATACTCGGCTAATTTTAGTCTCCATCTAATAAGTCGTGAGGTCGGATCCTTTACGCTATGCATCCAGATTAATGGTCGATGGTCAGTCACGAGGGTAAATTTTTGTCCGTACAAATAAGGTCGAAAGTGTTGTACTGCGTACACTATAGCTAAAGATTCTTTTTCTATCGTGGAATAATTCCTTTCGGCTTCATTTAAGGTTCGAGAGGCATAGGCGATTGGTAAATCCTTTCCTATTTGTCCCTGACTTAGAATGGCACCTATGGCGAAACCAGATGCGTCGGAGGTGACTACGAAGGGTTTTGTAAAGTCTGGGTATTGTAAAATCGGCTCTCTACAAAGGAGGTTTTTCAACGTTTCGAAAGAGTTTGTCTGTTTTTCAGTCCACTCGAAAGGAATGTCCTTTTTTAACCGACTTCGAAAAGGAGGAGGTTACTCTATTCGACAGTGGGCGATCTTGCTTTTTTTTTTTTTTTTTTTTTTTTTTTTTTTGTCCGGCCATAACTCCGCAACCGTTTGACCAATCGAAATAAAACCACTTCCAGTTGCTAGGTTTAGGTCTCCCATTGGTCCCGTTTAAAAAATTTTTCCGAAATGTTTATTATTAACAAAGTTATTGCAAAATTACTGCTTTATTCAGATTTATCGCAATATCTTTTTGAATGGGATTGATTTATTGTAATGAAAGAAACTATTACTATCTTCTTAGAAATAAGTAGCAGATATTAATTATATAAAAAATTTATTAATTGTTGCAAAATAATTTGTTTATTCCTCTATATCTCCTCAACGACTTCACTTATCGGAACCAAACCTTTTCGATCCTTTCGCAAATACTGCTCACTTACTAACATTATGCGACACATTCTCAATTGTTACTATGTTTAAATTGTTATTACAAAATCATTTGTTTATTCTTCTATATCTCCTCAACGACTTCACATATCGGAACCAAACCTTTTCGATCCTTTTGCAAATATTACCTACATAACTTTATTTCCACATCTTGATCGATTATACACTAAAAAGTATGAAATAAAAAAATTTTTAACAAAAAAAATAGAAACCGACTTCGAAAAAAGCGCTAAAAAGAGTGAAATAATTTTTTATGTATACCGACAATATTCGATTTCATCATTATCATACTCAGAATATTGCAACTTTTTCGGAGGCGACAGAAAATTAATTAACAGTACATTAATAGCCAGAAATTCACGGACATTGATGGATATTTATGTATTAGGCACTTACTCCTTTGTTCGTGAAAATGACCGTGTTGGAATATTTTGTGTCGCCGCCGAAAAAGTTGCAATATTCTGAGTATGATAATGATGAAATCGAATATTGTCGGTATACATAAAAAATTATTTCACTCTTTTTAGCGCTTTTTTCGAAGTCGGTTTCTATTTTTTTTGTTAAAAATTTTTTTTTAAAAGATCTGTCAGTGGTTTAGCTATTTTAGAAAAATCCTGAATAAATCTACGGTAGTAACCGGCCAACCCTAAGAATTGTTTTATGTTTTTAGGATTTTTAGGTGTCGGGAAATTCCTGACTGCTATTAACTTTTCGGGATTTGGTCTTAGCCCCTTTTCCCCAATTATATGACCCAGGTACGTTACTTCTTTCTTTAAAAATTCACATTTATCGGGTTGTAATTTGAGATTAGCCGCGCGTAACCGTTCCATTAATTTGTTAAATTTAATTTCGTGTTCTTCTAGAGAGCTAGCATACACAACAATGTCATCTAAATAAACAAAAATCTCGTTACCCCGCATACCGGTTAAGACTCTATCCATTAGTCTTTGAAAGGTCGCCGGTGCGTTTTTCAAACCAAAGGGCATTCTATTAAATTCAAAGTGACCATGGGGGTTCGAAAAAGCAGTTTTATGACTATCATTTTCATGCATCTTAATTTGATGAAATCCCGAAGCTAAATCGAATACTGAAAAATATTTGGCTCCCCCTAGTTGATCAAGAATTTCGGTTATGTTAGGCAACAGATACGCATCGTCGATCGTTTTCTCATTCAATGCGCGGAAATCAAGGACCATTCTCCAACGTTTATTTCCTTGTGAATCGGCCTTTTTGGGCACTATCCACACGGGAGTATTGTACGGTAATTTTGATTCCCTAACTATGTCTGCTTCCAGTAATTCCCCGACTTGTTTATTTATTTCGTCTTTATGGATTGATGGAAAACGATATTGTCGCGTATTTGGGTATTTCTCATCAAATTCCGAAATTTGAGATATTATTGAAATTTCTTTTTTTTAAATAAACTTAGTTTTTTTTTGCAGATATCAAAAAAGTTGCTTTGAAAGATTTATTTAATAGTATTGGTCTTCCATATTTTTGTATATAATAAAAAAAAAATAGGTTTTAAAAAATAAATAAATGAGGGAATGATTAACAGAGTGAGGGAATGATTTATTATTATATTTTAATAAAAAACATGTGCAAATAAAGGAAATTATGTAATTTTTATTATAATTAAACAATGAAATATCAAATTCTAAAGAAAATCAACTCTAAACTTTGTACTTTATTATTTATTTTTATTATTATATTTTAATAAAAAACATGTGCAAATAAAGGAAATTATGTAATTTTTATTATAATTAAACAATGAAATATCAAATTCTAAAGAAAATCAACTCTAAACTTTGTACTTATAGGCAATATAAACTCAAAAAATAACAAATTTTCTAATAAAGAGGTAACAATTTTTTTATCTTATACTTATCACTATTTATTGTTAAACTTTGTACTTAGCATTTCTCTCTAACATGAAGAAATGTCTTCATGTTATAAGCATTAACTATTATATATAATCATATTATAACTATTAACTATTATATAATATGAAATGTCTTCATATTATAAGCATTAACTATTATCTGTATTAGTCTTTTCTTATGTTAGTATTTTGAGATCAATGAATTATTCAGTCTTCATTTTAATATCACTTGTAGAGTCATCTAACTCTGTAATAACGTAATTCCCCCTCTTAACTAACTTTGGTGTCTTTATTTTCTGTATCACATCTTCCCAGCTATATAATTGCTCATCTTTAATATTAGGCCATCTCCAAAACTTCAAACCTTGCTTCATGCACCTAACCATTAAACCATCTTCAAAAACAGATGAAACTTCTCCGGGATACTTTGCCGTGCCCCATTTTATTAGGACATAATCTCCAACGGTAGCAATCTTATCACTGTCTGAAACAACAGTAGATCCCTCATTTTCTAAATCAATTGTTTCATTTTCTTTGAACATTCCAGTATAATCTCGAATGTGCGAAGACGACGCTAAAGACGGTTGTTGATTATTCTGCATTATATCCAATTCCATTGACTTTTGAGGGGATTTGTTACGCCTCTTAGTAAATCGATTACTTTGGTGTTGTTGAAAATATCCCAAGTGATAGTGGGTACAATCTTCTTCGCAATCTATGCATGAAAGTCTTCTGCACTGTAAGGTGTCGTTAAAAAATACGAACTGGCGTATTTTCTGTGTTCCCCGGAAAGTAGAAATAGTCCTGGACTGTTTTATGAGATCATCCATCAGTGAAATATCTGCTGTGGTAACTTCAAACAATAAAATAGAAGGGCACCTGGATTGAAGGATAGATTTCAACGAATTCAGGTCTACAATATCATGCCCTTCTGCCACGACTTTATCAGCTGTCCGTTTCAGGGTTCCACCGACACCGTCAGGCGCTCCCTTACCGTGCCCGGGTTCAGAATAATGCCATGAAAAGTGTACGATGTCTGGATAGAGATCTTTTAGATGGCGACATACCATTTCGAACATGAATTTATTTTTATATTGATTAACAGGCCCATCACTCAACATATGTAATCGGGAAATAGGTAAATGTTGTGATTTTATCCACTCAAATATGGGTTTTAAGTGAGCCCAAACAGCCATTGTGTCATGTCTATTGTCGCTAGAGAGAGAACAAAAGGATACAGGTTTGATTGCATTATCCTTGCGCAAGTAAAGCACTCCTGTATGCATCGTTATCTGCTTCCTTCCTCCACCAAAGTGGACAGCTTGTATTTCCTCATTATACTTGCAGCAATAGTTTTCACTGTAATCTACATGAATTAGAATGTCGTTTATTGTTAAATTTTTCTTTATATTTTGAATGGCTTGATATTGATGTGCTATACTGCCAATATGTGAAAAAAAAGTGGTAATGCTGCTTCCAGATTTTGAACAAGCTGTTTCAATTTAACTCTATACTCTTTTTTCACGGGTTTACGAACTGTCTTACTTTTTCCGTCCTTTTCAAATGAACTGACTTCATAAATCCATTGTCGATAAGTCACCAACTGATTTGGCATTGGTAAGTAGTATTCCAAAGAGCGTTCTTTGCAGGTTGAACATTCCCTGAATAGACATTTTGTGGAATGCACATTGCAGGTTATTGTCGCTAAAGCTGAAGTCACACTACAGAATTTCAATGCTTTGACTTCATGCAGTTTAGATATCATTAGATTAATATTGGCATGCTGTATGCATTGACAAGTATTTCGGTCATTCACGTTTTGCCAAGTAACCCAAAAGGGTCTGAATCTGCAAAAGGTTAATAAGCTTATCTTATAATTGACTGTGCTTAAAAACTTTTTATGTAAATTATAAAGTGTATCATATAAAACACGCTTTTGTTGAGTTTTACCATCTTTGGATTTAAGATAGTCTTTTTTCCCCGGGCACATTCTTGAGTTTTCATCTTTCTCTAAAAATTTAATCACATCGTCCTTTACCTTCAGCATTTTATCGCTTAATTTTCGAGGTTTTTGACTTTTGAAAGTATCATGTTTAAAAAAAGGTTTCGATACACGAAGTAACTTATTTTTCTGCAGTGATTCCATTTTCAACATTTCGTAATACTTTTTCTTTTTTCCATGTTTCTTTCCAAGATCTTTGTAACTAGTCTCTAGATCTCTTGTTAACGCTTCTCCGAAAAGTAATTTCTTCTTCACAATCTCAGGTACGTTTACATTCTTTAGGAGCGCATTTATTTTAGTTGCAGGCGATTTGGGGTCAGTTCTTTCTGTTTTCAGTCTCGAATACCTCTTCTTATATTTTTCGCTCAACTTCACTGCATTCTTCAATTTTTTTGCAACTGCCGTCTATTTCGAGCAGCTACATCTTCTCTAATTTGCTGCACTACTGATACTGGACTTGGTAGGGGTGTTTCATCAAGTATTCTTTGTACATTTTGGTGTGCTATAGCTTTTTTATTCCTATACACTTTACTATTTTCTTTCCATTGTTTTCGCTTTTGTCTAAGCTCTCTAGCATTCATATGTATAACTGATTTTACCTGACCCTTCTCTTTTTTCTTTAAATATTTTAATCTTTCTTTTTCCCGCAGTTTTTCCATAGATTCAGCATTATTTTTCATTTTTTCTCGCCTTTTTCTATCATACTCTTTCTTTTTTAATTTTTTGTCTGCATCACTCAACTTCTTCGGTCGTGCCATTTTTCTTCCACATACATGTACCTGTTTTAAATTAAATACCATGAAATATAAATTACAAGCAATAAATAAAAAATCTAAAAGAACCGTAGAATAGCGTATTTAAATCATTCCCTCATACAGCCGTCATTCCCTCACTCCTAAATGCAGTGAGGGAATGACGAATTTCAATTAAAACTACAAAAACACCGGCACATAACCTCAATTCGCTTGTTACATTTCGAATATGCATTATACGTAACGTGAGGTAATGATCTCCATAAATGTAACTCTTAACAATTTTTTACTTAATATGTTTTTAAACAAACTCACCTACGGTTGAGAAAAAATCGCCGTCTTGAAACAATAGAGAGTGTTGCTAGGTACTAAAAACTTAAGGCTGCGTTCATAAATATCGTTCGATACGTTCAGCAATCGAATATTCGTAATAGGGTGAGGGAATGATTTTATTTGGCGGGACATATTTAAAATCGAATTATCGTTTTTATAAATTCGTCGTTGTAAGATGGAATCTTTTATAGATAATAACAAACATCTGTCTAATATATTAGCATAATTTAATTTTTAAGAGCATTGATATATTTGAGATGAATAGGCATTTTAGTAATGTTTTTGAACTAAGGGACAACGTGAGGGAATGACTTTCACGGTAATATAGTAGTTATATCTTTTTTTTCTTTAGAGGTAAGTATGTTTTCTTTTTATACAATAGTGGTATGGACAGCGTGCATTGAAATAAAAAAAAGACTTATGTAGTTATTGCATATGACTCGGGAATCAAATTTCGGAATTTGATGAGAAATACCCATATACAGGGTGTAAAGGGTCCAAGTAGTCGAAATCGATATATATCGGCAGAGTGGGGTAATTTGAGTAGAAATATGCACTAAATTTTAAAAAAAATATTTGCACTAATTGACGAGAAATCAATTAAAAAGATCGGTCAGTGAAGAGAAGGGAGCGAAGCCATTGATGAATAATGACCTCCCAGTTGAACTTGATATTAGACATGAGAAGAAGCGGTAGGAGAAGCAAGCAATAAACAATGACGAGCAGCGTAACGCTGGAGCATCGTGGTGACTTTCGCTCTCTCTCTTTCCTCCACCTAGAGAAGGAGAATAGAAACAATAGAAACATAAAAACGTCCCGTGTGCACGACTCTCTTTGTCCAAAGATTCTGGAAATCGCCCGTACTTTGTCTTTAATACGGCGACATAAAAATTTCAAAGACTCAATAATTCATTCCTCATTTGATATTCGTAGAGAGCACAACAGAAGTTTATACCACATATTACACATTAATTTTTCAACTTAAGCAGTAATATTTAAATAAGAGCTAGTGTTGTATTTATTAATGTTAGTATATATAAATAAAAGTTGGTGTTAGTTTATTTAAATAAGAGTTGGTGTTAGTTTATTTAAATAAAAGTTAGTGTTAGTACATTTATTAGTGTCTACAATAATTATAAGTGTATACATATCAATCTCGGCAATTATTATGGGTAGGAAAAAGTGTGATATCGTCCGGAAATATTTTAAAATCTGTGACGATGGAAAAAAATTACAATGTTCTATTGAAAATTGCGTTGCAATAATTACGGTATGTAAACTTGTTTTAATACAAATGTAAATATAATACTTTAATATTATAATAATGTTATATTTGTAGGACCATTCTACTAATTTGCAAAAGCATTTGGAATTTCACCATCCAAACGAGTTCACTATTGTCATGATCGAAAAAGAAAGAAGGAAGAGACATTCTCTGGATAATCCGGATTCTACAAGGAATATTAAAAACCCAAGCTAGACTTAATGGATGCATGTGTTAGATTGGTAATCATCCATGGTAGACCATTTTCTTTCATCGATGATGACGCATTTCGGGATATCATTAGTATGATACCTTTAAATAACGAAACAATAAATTCACATAAAGTCCGTGACGCAGTTTTTCAAAAAGCAATTGTTATTAGAAATGAAATGAAAAAAGAAATAAAAGGTAAGCTAATTTCTGTGAAGGTAGATGCTGCTACTTGTATGGGTAGATCTTTTCTCGGTGTTAATATACAGTTCATGAAAGATGGAGAAATACATATTTGCACATTGGGAGTCATTGAACTATATAAAAGCCACACTTCAGAATATTTAAAAAATATTATTATAGAAACGTGTAATAAATATGACATTTCGACAAGACAAATATATTCACTAACAATAGACAACGCAGCTAATATGATAAAAATTGTACGAATTTTAAACGAAGAAGAAAATGAATATAATAATAATGATGAAAATGGACAGGATGAAATTACGGGATCAGAAATAATAGATATATTAACAAATGTAAATAATAACAATAACGATAACAATAATAATTCGAACGAAAACACCGATACTGAATTCCTAAGATCAGATGATTTTACAATTAAGACGGTTAGATGTGCGGCTCATACGCTACAACTGGCTGTTGGCGATTTAATGAAAAAAGAGACAATCTTTACAATTTTAGAAAAAGCTCGCCAAGTTGTAAAAAAATTACGCACGCCACTTTTGAAGTCAGCTTTATCAGCAGCACATTTAAAAAATGCTATACTGGATTGTACAACTAGATGGCACTCAACATACGATATGTTGGAAAGACTTAATGAATTAAAAGAATATTCTGAACAAATTCTCGTTGAAGGTTTGAAGCTATCGCAGTTAGAGTGGAAAAAAATTAACGAATTAATGAATATTTTGAAATTTGCACGACTTGCAACTAAACGACTAGAAAGTGAAAAATTATTATTTGGTGATGTATATGAACTTTGGCAACGATGCCTCATTGACGCAAGAAAATAAGAAACTGAGTATGCGGATATATTTATAGATAGTTTAAAGAAACGAGAAACATTTATATTTAAAAATGAGATTTTTTTAACTGCAATATGCATGGACCCGCGATTTAATGTAATTTTAACTGATGCGCAAATCCGTATTGCTAAGAATTACCTGCGGCAAACTTATAATAGAATTGAGTAAGTTCGAATGGCGGTGGAAGACGTGATTATAGACAATAATAATGAAGTAGAAGATGTATCTACCAATATCGTGGAAGAAGATGAATTCGAAATTTTTTTAAAAAATGCAGAAACAATCCGAGCTCAACAAAAAACAAGAAACAGTATGACCTGCTGCCCACAATCAATAGAAAACGAAATGGAAGAATTTTTAAAGGAATCGCGTTTGAAATCTTCCACAGATATTTTACTGTATTGGAATAGTAAGAAAAGTAAAACCCCGGAATTATATAAAGTAGCACAGGTGGTTTTAGCAATTCGCCAACGCAAGTGAGCGTAGAACGTTTATTTTCTGCACTAAAATTTATTTTATCTCCACATCGCTCGAAAATGACACCTGACGTTATTAATGATATACTAGTTATAAGATTAAATTGTACGAAAGTTATAAATAATTAAAATCCCTAAAAATAATGTAAGAACCGTGTTTTTTTTATTTATATACAGTCGGGGTAAAAAATAAGTGGGCACCCTATGAAGTTATAATAATGTAGGAGCGGTGTGTATGCGTGTAGAGTGTGTAAGCGTGTAGCGCGTGTATGCGTGTAGCGTGTGTATGCGTGTAGCATCTGTATGCGTGAGCAGCGGGAGTATGCGAGCGGAGCATGAGTGACGATGGATGGATTTGGAAGACGTAGTACGTATTAATAAACGTCTATTATCCTATAATAAAGATATAATATAATATAAAGATATAATATAGGTTCTCAAAAACCGAAACCGTAACCAATATAGAACCGATAAATAACTGTTATAGAACCGTTATAGCACCGATATAATATCGGTTCTCAAGAACTGAAACTGAAACCGAAATGAGCCAGAACCGATATATCCATAACAGTTTTAACATTTTTTCGGTTCTCGTAACTGTTTCAAGAACCGAAACCGATATCATAACTGTTTTCAAACCCTGGTTGAAGCGTTACGTTCCGATTATCGTTGTTGGTTATTGTGGATTGCTCCTCCTGCTATTTCGTCACTCACCTAGTTACGAGCTTGAGTAGACCGCCTTCGTCCCGCCTTCTTACGCTGATTTCTGTTAATTAATAACTCGTTAACTAAGCCGAATTTCGAAAAAGTTTATTAGACTTTTCGACTCAGTCCATACCTGTGCACATGCAGATCACCGGTGCGTAACCTGAAGTGGGACACCCTGTATACATATAGAAAGTCCGAACGCGATTAAAGACACGATAATTCGGTAATAGATCTTATTTTTCCGAATACTCAAAATCTATGCACGGGAGCCACGTGGTCTGCTCCTTTTATGGAATAACAGTCGTTCTTGGAGTATAATACTTTCTTTCTAGAACTGATATTCTGGACTACCGTAAGTTACGAATACACTACAGATACTTATTAACAAAGGACTTAGCGCAGCAATTAAGTACAATGTAACCGTTTAACTATTTCGCTCTCAGGACGACGCTTATGCAAAATACGGATTCGTAACCTTTAAATACACTTGAATCGAGCAACGACCGATCATAAGACGCTCCAACCATACTAATGGTGCACCTTTTCTCCCAGCCGACTCTCCTTTCAACAAGTCATACGAAATCTCGCGCTATACCATAAACAGGATCCGTCGGGAAAACTTAACGTAGTGTATTCTCTTGTTATAATTTTCTCGGTATCCTTAGCGCATTTCTTTACTACAAAACGCTGGCTGGTGCACTGTTTCCGGCGGAGATCTCTATACGGAAGCTACTCTTTGCGAAGTTATCTTACCAGACACTCCTACGTTTGTCTAGGTGATCGTCGACGGTACTCTTTCTCCCTCGTCCTTCGCTCGTCCTTTTGTAGTCGGCGGAAAAGATCGCGAGCAGTGCTCTTTTGGAGCGGAAACTGTCTCTATCGGTGGCTAGTCCTGCGCTAAGTGAGGAGCCGATTCCTCGCATCGTACCTACTCGCCGCTTCGCGTCACGTGACATCGCGTCACGTGCGCCTCTTCCTAATTTCGGGAATATAAGGTAATTACCGTGAGTCTTTATCTAAGGTGTCGATAACCACTTGACGCGTTACTTTATCGACGCGTCAGATTTACGGATCGCTCGATTTCTGATCGCACGCGGTCGATGGCCATGCAGTCATATACACATTCCGGGGCGGAGGCTGATGTTCTCTCTCTCTTGCTCCCACGGTGTGCTCGACGGTACTCCTTTTCGGCGGCGGTATATAGTGTGACGTGGTATCTTTGATACACGCCACAAAATCTCTCCTCTCTCTTTAATCGAGCCATAAGAGTAATACACGCACGGAACCGGACAATTAGGGACCTGCGTTACCGATGAAAAGCGGGATCGAACGACTTCCGAGGCCTCGAAAAAGCGATTTCGAACATTTTATTTACTATTTTCGATATATTTCATGCACTTCGACCACTCCGAGAGAACCGACGAAAGAACGACGACGAATACGAGATAAAGGGCCGAGCGGCGAACTCCGACGTAAAAGACACCACACAAAGCGAACTTCGTTAAAAACGAGAGAATCGACACGACGTAGAGAATCAACGAGAGCTACGAGCAACGAATTCGACAGTTAACTTCTGCACGAGCTGAGAAAACGTGAAATTAAGAGAATCATCTTCTTCGAAGTCTTCGTAGTCAACGTGCAGAAGAACAACGCAACGAATTCGAATAAGCAGCGGAAAGCGGGCGATAAAGTCGAAGAAAGCGAAGAGATTGTGGCGAAAGAAATCGTACGAGTTCGAATTGCGCGCCTGCGAGGCGACAGGCGAAAGAGCGGATAGGTTAGGTTCCGCAGGATCGTACGAATCCGTTCGGGTAGGTTCGGCCGCCGTCGGCCCAGCTCGGTAGTTCGATTTTCGGGAGAAGAGATCCCGGAAAAATCACTCTAGTTTCGTGCGTGTGAAGGATCGCAGGTGAGGGAATTTAACCTCAATTTTGGAATTTTGAATTTTTAATACCGGTTCATCGGAGTCTTTAGAAAGTAACTTCTTTGGTCAATTCTTTCTAGTAAATTAGAAATTATATCGATTTAGTTTTCCTTTTCTTGTTTTCGTAAAGGTTATTGAATTTTCCGGACAAGCGAATCGAGCTTGCGAAGTCGTTCGGTCTCCGCGAAGAGACAAGTTCTTTTATCGAATATTTTGTAAAGTATCGAATCCGATTGCGTATCGGAAGAAAATTTGTATCGAATAATCAATTATAGAATTCGGAATTGTATCCGAGATCTTTGTAAAAATCTTTTCTTAAGAGGGTCTTAGTTAACCGTGATTCGAGAGAGTTCGACCGGGTCGAAACCGTTAGCGAATTCGAACACGGGAGAAATTGTAATTCCTTGATTTCTTTGTTTTCTTTATAAATTTGGTATGAGACTCCGACAAACCGAATTATTATAGAATAAACCTTGATTTTATTTTATCTTATATATTGTGTCGTCTTTACTGTCTCGAGTAGAGTGTATCGAGCCCCTAACCCTTCCGGTTACGAACGCGAATCCTTCTTTGGATAGAATCCTTTCTTTTAATTTATCTAGCGTTTTGTTAACGACTTGGTACCGAGAACTATCGTATTCCGTTTTCGAGAAACTATCTTTATTCAATATCTTACTTTTTTTGACATCGACAATCCGGGTGGAAACGATTCTCGGCAGGGCTTAACCCTTTCCCCCGATTACCGAATCCGAGAGAGAAGAGATTGTCGTTGCAAAATTTGGCATCCCTTGTGGGGAAGCTCGATAGAAAGACCGAGAATTCTCGAGACAATAAAGAAACTTTTTGTTTGTATCGTTCCATATTTTTCGCATTGTATTCTTTGTTTGATCTGGTGCTTGCTTGTTTTTTTTCTCCGCGTTGTCCGGGAGTGTTCGCGAGTGTTCGGGAGTGACCGCGAGTGACCGCGAAAATTTTTATAGAAAATAGAAAAATTTTGGGTACTTGAATTCGGAAAATGGACAAAGAGCGAGAGCCTAGAACGTTCGTTAGGCGTGAGTCATACCCGGGATCGTGGGCCTTCGACCTATCGGCAAGGGCATTGCGCGGCATATTGTCGACAATGAACGTAAACAATGTAGGCAACGAAGACGAGCTTCGCGACCGTTTGATGCGAATAAGCAGGCGGGTAGGCGGAGAGCGGGGAGTAACGTGGGGTGACGAAGATGAGGCTAACGCAGAATCCGAGAACGAATCCGTAGACAGCGGGAGGGAGGAATCGGGAAGGCCGTGTGTAGGGGAAGGAGCAGCGTTTTACGAATTTGATGAAATTACACGCGAATCCGAACCCGAAATACGAATAACGACTCGCGAAGCTGCGAGTGTAGTAACCACGACCGCGTTAGCGACATTCGCGACCACCGTAGGTACGTCGTCCACGTACACGACATTTACGACTCTCGAGGTAGTTCCGACGGTTAGGATAGAAGACACGGGGTTAAATCCGAATGTCGCGCCGTTTCAACCGACCACGGGCCCGCTAAGTTACGCTCACCCGATAGCACATTCGACTTTTAGATGGCCACCCGTTAGAAGCGATCCTAGCGTAGTAGAGGGGATAGCGAGCGCCGTAGCACCGCCGGAGCCGACACGTCGCGTGGCCGAGCACCCCCACCACCGAGTCGAATTCTCGGGCGAGTCCGCCGAGACTTCGGCTACCTTCGCGAGCGCGGAAGATAGGGTGGGGAGGCCGGTGACAGGCGAACCGAGCTCACGTGTAGGCACGGGAAATAAAGACGAAGTTACGATTTCGAAATCGGAATTATTAGAAATAATATCTTCTACGATCGAGGCGAAATTACTATCGTTAAGACCCGCGCAAGAAAGAAATTTTGATTGCAATGATAGGTTAGAAGAAAGGGCGAACGAAATCGGTAGAGCGGAGGATAACCGGCGCGAAGAAAGAAATTATTCATCAAATAATTATTCGAGACGAACACGAGATAGCGTCGGGCAGGCCACCGTATCCGCTAGATTTACGAGTCCGAGCCGCCTGAGAGGAACAGCTGATCGACACGTCACGTATTCGACGTCACATTTTGAAAGCCGCCGTTCGAGTAAGGAGCTTTATGCGATACTCGGCCGGTGGAAATTAGAATTCGGTAAACCTAATGGACCGTCCGTCGAAGAATTTTTGGAAAGAATTGACGAGGAACGGGAGATAGTAGAAATTACGGATGAAGAAATGTTACGTGTCGTTCCGCTTTTACTTACCGGACCCGCGCGACAATGGTATCGTTTGCGTAAAAATCAGTGGTTGACGTGGCAGGATTTCGAATTCGCGATTGTAAAGAAATTCGGCGCAGTCGATCGTCCCGAGCGCGCGTTAGATCAGGCTCGCGCGCGTACTCAAGGGCAAACGGAACGGGTGGAAGACTATCTGATTAATATTGAAAGATTATTAAGTCGAGTTTATCCGCCGTTACCGTTGAAGGAACGAGTTCGAATGGCTTACGTTAATTTACGACCGGAATTTCAACGGGACATTAAATTAACCGATGCTACCGATTTCGATACTTTAGCCGAGTTAGGAAGGGAGCGCGAATTCGTATGGGAAAGAATGAAGAAATACCGACCGCCTCCTTCCGCCGACGATTCCGTATATCCCGAATTCGCGTGGGTGCCGTCAAGTACAAAGAATAAGACGGGAAAAATAAATGCTTTAGACGTGATAGATGCGATAGGAGCGAGTAGGCCGGCTAATTCAGTGCAAAATCCAAGTAATAGTAACCCGAGTAAGAAATCGAATTCGGATACGAAACCGCGAGTTTCGGCGTCGGGAGAAAGAGGAACGGGATTACGTTGCTGGAATTGCGGAGAATTTGGTCACCGGTATAATGAATGTCCGAAACCGCGAAAGAAGTTTTGCTACCGTTGCGGGAAAAAGGACGTAGTAACGACCACGTGTTCGAGTTGTAGCAGTCGGGAAAAGAAACCGAAAGAACAGCCGTCAACGTCGTGCACGTGTTCGTGTGATAAAAATAAAATTAAAGATAAAGTTCCGGAAAACGCGAAAGGGGAGTGAAGGTTCGGGCCAAGCCGACCTCCCCTCAGCGGGAAAAGGCCCGTCGTGCGTCGACGAGTAGCGTTTCACATCCGATCTCGACAGCGGAGTGTGAAATTATCGAATCCGAACCGCGTAATAGTCGAATCTTTGTAAAAATAAAAATTAACGGCGTTCCGCAGTATGCGCTCCTCGATACCGGTGCTTCGCGGTCGTTTCTTCGACGCGAAGGTAATGAAGCGATTTTTGAGGGAGAAACGCGGGTGGAACGGTCGACTTTGAAGACGGTGCATTACGCGGACGGGAGGGAAGAGACGGTGGAGGGGAAAATCACCGCCGTAGTCGAACTGGCAGGCGCGAGTAGGGACTTAGCCTTGCACGTCGTTCCGCGCTTATCGTCGAACTGCATCCTAGGGATGGATGTAGTTCGAGAATTTAAAATTATTATCGATGGCGAATCCGAGTCTTGGAAAACTGCTTTTTCGAATATTTCAATTCCGTTTCGTTCTTTTCCGGATCCGTCGAGTGGGGATACCTGCGACGGGATCGTTGATATTTCCGAATCCGAACGCGAGACAATTGAGAAGTTAATCGCGGAGGAGTTAGCGGGGGGAGGACCGTCGCGAGGGGTAACAGATTTAATTCGTCATAAAATCGATGTTCAAGGACACGCGGGAATAAAGCAACGTTATTATCCGGTCTCGCCGACAGTACAAGAGGCGATGTACGCGGAAGTTGATCGTATGCTCGCGGAAGATGTAATTGAACGTTCGAATAGTGAGTGGTCGAGCCCGATAGTAATGGTTAGGAAACCGAACGGAACTTATCGATTTTGTTGCGATTTTAGAAAAGTTAATGCAGTTTCGAAAAAGGACGCGTATCCGCTCCCGCACATGGAAGGGATTCTAAGTAAATTACGACGCGCTCGTTATATTTCGACACTCGATTTAAGTCAGGCTTTCCACCAGATACCGCTTGAAGAAAATAGTCGCGAAATAACTGCGTTTACAGTACCAGGTCGCGGATTATTTCAATTCAAAAGAATGCCGTACGGGTTGACGGGTGCGCCGGCGACATTTCAAAGATTGCTCGATCGATTGATCGGAGCCGAAATGGAACCGCACGCATTCGCTTACCTAGACGACATAATTATCGTTACCGAAACATTCGCAGAACATCTCGAATGGTTGAAACGCGTAATGCGAAAAATAAGGGAAGCCGGACTCGAAATAAATCGAGAAAAGTCCGAATTTGGCCGTAGCGAAGTACGATACTTAGGTTTTCGCGTCAATCAGCACGGTTTGCAAGTCGATCCAGAGAAGGTCGAACCCGTTTTAAATTTTCCGGAACCGCGAAACGTACGTCAATTACGACGCTTTCTAGGAATGGCCTCATGGTATCGCCGATTTATTGAAGCGTATTCGGAAAAAGTCGGACCTTTAAATTTATTATTGAAAAAAGACGTACGGTGGCAGTGGGAGACGGAACAACAAGTCGCATTCGATACCGTAAAACAAAGTTTAGCGACTGCTCCCGTATTATCTTGTCCGAATTTCGACCTTCAGTTCGTTTTGCAAACCGATGCGAGTCACTTCGGGATAGGAGCCGTTCTGACCCAAACCGAAGGCGATATCGAATACGTAATCGCATACGCGAGTAGAACTTTGACCGATGTAGAAACGAGATATTCCGTAACCGAGAAAGAAGGGTTGGCTGTCGTGTGGGCGATTAAAAAGTTCCGTCATTACCTTGAAGGTTCACACTTCACGGTAATTACCGATCACGCGAACTTACGATACTTGTATAATTTTCGCGACAAGACAGGCCGAATAAGCCGATGGGCCCTTGACTTACTCGATTACGATTTCGATATCGTCTACCGAAAAGGCGCGCTTCATAACGTTCCTGACGCGTTGTCGAGGATGTATGAAGAGGAACCCGAGGGAGAATTAACCGTATGCGGGGAAGTAGCCGAGGTAGAAGAAGCATCGTGGTACGATCGTCGCATTGAAGCCGTTAACCGATTTCCGAAACGATTTCCGGGGTGGAAGGTAGAGGACGAAAAATTATATTATCGTCGTCCGAATCCGTTGAAAAGTCGAGCGTTACCGGACCTAGAGGAGTGGAAGCTCGTAGTCCGCCCGGAAAAGCAGGAGGAGGTATTACGAGAATCGCATGACGAGCCGTCCGCCGGTCATTTAGGTGTTGAGAAAACTTATCAACGCGCGATAATAAATTATTATTGGCCGGGAATGTATCACGACATACAAGAATACGTTCGGAAATGCGTGAAATGCCAGACGTGCAAGTCTAGTCAGCTCGCGCCGAACGGGTTAATGGGGAAACGTATCGTGGATCAACCATGGGCGATGGTTTGCACCGACGTCATGGGACCGTTTCCCAAAAGTACCGCTGGATTCACGTATATTTTAATATTCCAAGACGTATTTACGCGATGGATAGAATGTATGCCGCTCCGGAAAGCAAACGGAAAAAGTATTATCGATGCATTTTTGAATCACGTCGTATACCGTTGGGGAACGCCAGAGATATTACTGACAGATAATGGGACCGAATTCGTGAATAAGACCGTTGACACCGTCTTAAACGATTGCCGAATCATTCATTCGACCGTTCCACCGTATCATCCTCAGGCGAATCCGACCGAACGCGTGAATAGAGTAATAAAAACTATGATTACCGCTTTTATCGAAAACGATCACCGCGAGTGGGACGTCCACTTAAACGAATTCACATTCGCTTATAATACAGCCGTCCACTCTTCTCTTGGTGTTAGTCCTGCGTATTTGAATTTCGGCCGCGAGCCGAGACCGCCGTGTTCACTTAGAAAAACGGAGGAAGATGACCTCGAATTAACGGAACCGGACGTAGACGGGTGGAAAGATCGAGTAGGGAGGTTGCACGAGTTGCAAGAGATAGTAGGCGAAAACTTAGAAAAAGCTTATCGTACGCAATCGTCCCATTATAACGCTCGTAAAAGGGAAACCGAATTCAAGGTGGGAGATAACGTATGGAAACGTAATCGAGTCATGTCGTCAGCGGCTCAAAACGTAGCTTCAAAACTCGCACCGAAATTCGCAGGTCCGTTTACGATTTCGAAAATATTATCGCCCGTTGTCGTTGAATTAGTGGACGTACGCGGGAAGGACGCAGGCAAGCACCATGTCAAGGATCTTAAATTAATATTAAATTAAATTAAGGCAAAACGACACTATTTCTAATCTTTTCTTTTCTTTCTGTTTCTTTCTCTCTCTCTCTACCGCTCCTCGCCCCAAAACTTTTTTTTCTCTTTCTTTTTTTATTATTCGGGGATCACAGAGGTAAGAGCGAAATAGGTAACCCAGTATCCGAATCCGAATCCGAATCCGAGTACGAATCCGAAACCGAAGTCGGAGAAAACTCAAGAAACAAATATGGTATTCATTACCGAGATTAGAGAGACGTGCCCCGGGACTTGCGGAGAGGAGGCACTGGAGAACAGGTGCGCCGAGTGCTACGGTGCGTGGCAAAGCCGCGCCAAACGACAACTCCAGAAGGAAGTCGAAGAGATGGAGAGGGCGGAGGAGGAGAAGAAGAAAGAGGAAGAAGCCAAGCGAGCCAACCCGAACCCGCAAAGAGCGGGAAGCTCCGAGGAGAAGACGGAGCCGAAAGGGGCCCCCGCTCGACTAACGAAAGAGACGGCACTGTGGAGAAAGCAGCCAGATTTCAGTATGGGGCCGGGGATCTCGCCCCCGCGAGTGGGCAACCGGTCACGACCCGGCTGCTGGAACTGCGGGGATCTGGCACACCCATTCAGATGGTGTCCCAAGCCTCCCACCAAATTCTGTACGTCCTGCGGTCAGGTGGGATTTTGGTGGAAGGATTGCGGGGCGTGCAAAAAGCGCATGCAGAGAAACACTTACCGACCACTGACGCAATAAAAGAACCCAGCAGCCGACCACGGATACGATAAACGAACCCAGCAACCGACCACGGATACGATAAACGGACCCGGAAGTCCACAGAGAAGAGGTGGAAGGAACGGCCGAAGAAGACGTCTCCTTTGATTTGCTCCATTTAAATTTCTCGACTTTTCGTTTTAAGTTTCTCTCGTTTCCCTTTTATTTCCATTGACGGATCCTTTTTTTTTCTTTTTCTTCTTTCTTTGATTAGAACCAGTAAGACCAATTGTTGACAAGACAACCAGAAAAAAAAATTGTATTACGAATTCGAGACCGGGGACCAAATAAACATAGATTGTAATATAACTGGGAGAGAATAATCTAACCCTCTCCCTACCCTTCCTTTAAACAAGTCAGTCGAGCGACGGTAACTCAACTATTTTTCTTTTCTTTTCTTTTCTTTTCTTTTCATTTTCTCCTCTTGCGTACCAGTTATCTTTTTATAATTCTAATCTTAATTTTTTTCGTTTAAGTATCGTTACAGCTTACCACAAGGCTTCGGAAGTTCGATCCGCTATCGCAGAAATTACGACTCCGATACCGAAACATTGAAAGTAGTAAGTGCCGATTAAGGAGGGAGGGGTTGTGACGTGGTATCTTTGATACACGCCACAAAATCTCTCCTCTCTCTTTAATCGAGCCATAAGAGTAATACACGCACGGAACCGGACAATTAGGGACCTGCGTTACCGATGAAAAGCGGGATCGAACGACTTCCGAGGCCTCGAAAAAGCGATTTCGAACATTTTATTTACTATTTTCGATATATTTCATGCACTTCGACCACTCCGAGAGAACCGACGAAAGAACGACGACGA
This sequence comes from Ancistrocerus nigricornis, assembly GCA_916049575.1. Lineage (NCBI taxonomy): Eukaryota > Metazoa > Arthropoda > Insecta > Hymenoptera > Vespidae > Ancistrocerus > Ancistrocerus nigricornis. Next base: position 17,425,520 of record OU696667.1, on the reverse strand, counting down.
ATACGAGATAAAGGGCCGAGCGGCGAACTCCGACGTAAAAGACACCACACAAAGCGAACTTCGTTAAAAACGAGAGAATCGACACGACGTAGAGAATCAACGAGAGCTACGAGCAACGAATTCGACAGTTAACTTCTGCACGAGCTGAGAAAACGTGAAATTAAGAGAATCATCTTCTTCGAAGTCTTCGTAGTCAACGTGCAGAAGAACAACGCAACGAATTCGAATAAGCAGCGGAAAGCGGGCGATAAAGTCGAAGAAAGCGAAGAGATTGTGGCGAAAGAAATCGTACGAGTTCGAATTGCGCGCCTGCGAGGCGACAGGCGAAAGAGCGGATAGGTTAGGTTCCGCAGGATCGTACGAATCCGTTCGGGTAGGTTCGGCCGCCGTCGGCCCAGCTCGGTAGTTCGATTTTCGGGAGAAGAGATCCCGGAAAAATCACTCTAGTTTCGTGCGTGTGAAGGATCGCAGGTGAGGGAATTTAACCTCAATTTTGGAATTTTGAATTTTTAATACCGGTTCATCGGAGTCTTTAGAAAGTAACTTCTTTGGTCAATTCTTTCTAGTAAATTAGAAATTATATCGATTTAGTTTTCCTTTTCTTGTTTTCGTAAAGGTTATTGAATTTTCCGGACAAGCGAATCGAGCTTGCGAAGTCGTTCGGTCTCCGCGAAGAGACAAGTTCTTTTATCGAATATTTTGTAAAGTATCGAATCCGATTGCGTATCGGAAGAAAATTTGTATCGAATAATCAATTATAGAATTCGGAATTGTATCCGAGATCTTTGTAAAAATCTTTTCTTAAGAGGGTCTTAGTTAACCGTGATTCGAGAGAGTTCGACCGGGTCGAAACCGTTAGCGAATTCGAACACGGGAGAAATTGTAATTCCTTGATTTCTTTGTTTTCTTTATAAATTTGGTATGAGACTCCGACAAACCGAATTATTATAGAATAAACCTTGATTTTATTTTATCTTATATATTGTGTCGTCTTTACTGTCTCGAGTAGAGTGTATCGAGCCCCTAACCCTTCCGGTTACGAACGCGAATCCTTCTTTGGATAGAATCCTTTCTTTTAATTTATCTAGCGTTTTGTTAACGACTTGGTACCGAGAACTATCGTATTCCGTTTTCGAGAAACTATCTTTATTCAATATCTTACTTTTTTTGACATCGACAATCCGGGTGGAAACGATTCTCGGCAGGGCTTAACCCTTTCCCCCGATTACCGAATCCGAGAGAGAAGAGATTGTCGTTGCAATAGGTAGAGGTACTCCTCGATGCTCTTTCTCTTTTCAATATTCTTCTCTGGTTCTTCCTTTAGACGAACGGGATCGACGAGTTCCTTTCCAATTTTTCCTCGGTGATTTTTCTCGGTAGGCAGTGGTGTCCGGTCGCAAGTGTACATGTAAGAGGTTCGAATTTTATTACTAGGTGTTCGGTATGCTTTATTTCGTCCTGAGAGACGTGCGACGAGCGGAGCACGAGTACTCTTCTTGTGACGGTGTCACAATATATAGACATTGTGACGCAACGCATTAAATGACGATTAATTAGAATCAATTATAATATAAAGAGGATAAGTTTCATAGAAATTAGATAAGCAGAATCGGAAACGTAGGTACAACGTCGAGCACGCAGAAAAAACGCGAAAAGAGCTAAAAATAGACATAGGTAACGTGGCAAACACCGAAAAAAGTGGGAGAAGTAGAAAAGGACGGGAGTACTCGAAGGAAGCGGGGCGATCGGGAAGAGGGGACGCGTGCGCGTGAACGACCGAAAATTTTCCAGAATAAAGGAAATTCCAAATGAAAGGCAATGACCCGGTCAAGCGGAGAAGTAGGGCACCAACTAGATCAGTCAAAAGAAATTCACGCGAGGTCAAAGTGTGGGAAAATTGCATATAAAAGGAGTGTCAAGGCTAAGAAAGAGTAGTCTTGGAAGCAGAGAGAAGTTCAAATCATTCACGTGCAAGTTAGAGAGATAAATTCATTAGTATCAGTGCAACGGTCCACGAAAAGAAGCATTAAACCGCAGAAGCGTCGAGGAAATCGGACGTATTCAATACCGGCGAAGGAGAGACAGAGCGCATCGTTAGAAAGAAAGAGAGGGTCGAAACGCGTGAAATCCGTCTCCACTACCGGCATACAAACACATTCATATGACACAACGTCTCCCAAAGTAAGTGTGTTATTCTTATTTCTTGGTCCTAAGATTCCTCTAGTCTAAGTATTAGAATAGGTGTATTAGTATTATTTCTTATACATAAGGTTCCTCGAATATAAGTATTAAAGTAGGAGTATGAGTGCGACGCATGTTTGAGAGAGCGTATGAGATAAGGCGAGCGAGTGAGAGCTAGCGCCAGAGAGAGAGAGAGGACGTGCGAGTGAGAGGGTATGGATGAGGAAGAGCGAGCGTGCGAGTGAGTGAGATCGCGCATAGTCATAAGAAACCCTAGGTAAGTGTGTGTTAGCGAAAGCGTCTTCGACGAGCGCGTCGAAAACCCGCAAATAAAAACAACGGCCGAACAGCTGATCGAGAGCATCGACCGTGCAGGACGGATTACGAGAAAATAAAGAAAATAACCGAGAAATTTGGTGTCATTCTTTACAATTTTCCTTACTTTCCCACTGCCAGTCCTTATGAGGATAGAACTCGTGTAGGAGGTAACTCGCTTGAGAATGGTCAGAAAAGCGATACGTTACATTTGGCGCCCAACGTGGGACTGGCAGTGCAAGAAAATGTAGGAAGAAGCAGAGACAAAAAAAACGAACCAAATAAAACATGGCAGAAAAGGAATCTCGGAGTACCATACAAGACACGAGCATAAGCACCATGGAAACCAGCGACCACCTCGAATTTACCTTCTCTGTGCCCTCAACGGTCACCACAAGAAGAAGTGCCACCCTAGCTGAAGAGCTAGAGCAGGCCGGAGCCGAAGAAATGGTGCGGCGACCACAGACACGGCAGGAGGAAGTCGTCATAGAGGAAACGGCGGTAGAAGAAAACCCCGAGACTCCGGAGTTGCCCACAGTATCAATAGCTGAGGTGCTATATGCTATCAAGGACATGGGGTATCAGTGCGAAAGGATCAACCTGAAAATCGACCGCAAAGTAAAAGAACTCGAAAGGAAAATGGAGGAAAAATTCGACGAATGGTCGGACGCCATGGGGAGAAACATCTCGCAAACATTGACGGAGCATACTGAGACCGTGCACATCGTATCGGCCCACTAAAACGGACAATCGAAGAGATGAGCCGCAGAATTCACGAGAACGAGGGTCTTTTTGACGAACTAGCAAGAAGCTTCCGCGAAACCAGGAACACCGTAGAAGACTTCCGGAGGAAAACGGAGACGATACGGCGAAGCCTGGAGGATATCAAGAGCACTCGGGAGGAAATACCGGTAGCACAGATGACGACGTGCCCAGGTCATCAATCCAACATCCAGGAACTCGCCCTTCGCAGAGAACCACCGAATTTCGACGGTCAAATTCCTACAGGAATTGGAGAACTACCTTCAAGCAACGAGAGTACGAGACAATGAATTCAAATTCATCGTGGAACAGAGCCTCACGCGAACGGCGAGAGACTGGTGGAAAGTGGTGGAAAACCGAGTGACCACGTTCAAGGAATTCGCACAAAAATTCACCAAGCTCCTAATGCAACACTAAGACGACCGAGCCAGCCAACGGGTAACACGGCACCGATGAATCAATCGACACCGTACAACAATCGTAGCGGCAACAACAACACAAATGGGAGGCGAGAGGGAGACAGAGGATAGGCAAGACCGCCGCACGTCAATGCAATAATACATGAAGAAACTCCGACAGAAAAAACGCCAGACACGCAGAACAGCAAGAAACGAGACACAACAGCCACGGAGTGAGGAAACGCCTATGTGTCTTACCATACGTAAAAACCGCACACGCATATGAGAGTACGACACGATTAGAATAAGCGACAAACACGGAAAATGAAACGAAAGAAAAAGATGTGCGGAAGAAGAAAAAAGAGAAAGAGATATTCGTGGTAACGAAAGAAACGAAAGAAGAAGAAAAAAGAGAGATAAACACGAAAGGACAATGCCCGACCATACGATTAGAAATAGAAGGAAGAGAGGTACAAGCACTGATAGACACGGGCAGCGAAATCACCTGCATCTCGGAGGAAACGTACGAGAATAAGAAGAAAAAATGGGGAAGATGTCCCACGGTACCAACAAAAGCACTAAGAGTAGTAGGAGCAACGGGACGAAAATCAGCAATAATAAGGAAACAAATGATGGCGAGCGCCAGAATAGGGAGCATAAGAGCAGACTTGACGTTCTTGATTATTCCAAGTTTAGTAAGAACATGCATCCTAGGGATGGACAGCCTAACAAATCTACGATGCAAAATCGAAATGGGGGAGTGGTGACATTCAGAGAAGGAGAAAAAGCGGAAGAAATAGAAATGGAAAGCGTAGAGGAGTCGAAAGGAGAGAAGAGACTTGAAGTAGTGGAGGAGTTCGGGGGGACGGGCCCAAAGCGCGGCGTTCCAAAGGCGAACTTGGAGGAGGAGGAGATGCGGATGAAGGTAGAGGAATGCGAGGGGCTCACCACGAAAGAGAAATAAGCATTTCGAGAATTGTTATGGAATTATAAAGATGTGTTTAGCGAAAAACCCGGAAGGATAAGCGTTTACGAACATAAATTAGAGGTAATGGATGAAACGGCATATATCCATCGATCATACCCGATCCCTATGGCGTATAGAGAACGCGTAAATCAGGAGATAGAAAAGATGTTAGAGCAAGGAATAATACAGAAATCAAATAGCCCGCACATAAATCCACTGGTTACAGTCATCAAAAAGGATGGCCGAATAAGATTATGCATGGACGTACGACAGCTCAATAGAATTCTACTACCGGACCATGAACGCCCAGTACCACCGGAAACCATCTTTCAGCAATGCGGAAACGCAAAGCTCATGTCAAGATTAGACTTGGTTAGTAGCTTTTGGCAAGTACCTCTCACTCCCGAATCAAGAAAATATACGGCATTTCTCCATAACGGACAGTGCTACGAATTTAGAGTAACTCCATTCGGATTAAAAACGAGCAGCGCGAGCCTAATTAGAGGACTGGCACACGTCCTGAAAGGGTTGGGACATCTGAAAGGGTTGTAGACGACATCTTAAGCATTTCAACCAGCCCGAAGGAGCATATGACACACCTAAGGAAACTATTCGAGCGATTAAAATAAATAGGAGTCACACTAAACCTCAAGAAATCGAAATTCTTTCGGAAAGCAGTCAACTTTCTCGGGCACGTACTAACGAATGAAGGTATTAAACCGCAGACAGAAAAAACGGAGGCGATAAGAAACTATCAGCGTCCGAAAAACATAAAACAACTGCGAGGATTCCTCGGACTCATTAATTTTTATACGAAATTCACACAAAAGCATGCACAGGAAATCATCCCGCTCCCAGAAATGATAAAAAAGGGCAGCCGCTGGGAATGGACGGAAGAACGAATTAAGTCATTCGAACGTGTAAAAATAGCTATTTATGCTACAAGTGGGAAAAGTGGCAAATTATGGTATAGGTTAAATTTCCGAAACGAGCCGATAGTGCGTGCTGTGGAACAGGGGAACGAGTGGGAATTTAGCGCCCGAGCGTCAGCGGTTTATTGCATAAACCTTTTTATGCAATCCATGCTTGGAAAGTTCAATTTTGGAGCGTTGGATAGTGTGCGCAAAGTGACCAATATCCGATGGGTATACTGTAATGTGCTATTATCTCACAGGGTAGAACTTTCCCGCACAGTTTGGCACTTTCCCGCACGCTACGTCATCACTTTCTTGCGCAGTTCAATCAAGGCAATATTATTTCACGATATACAGTAATATCTCCCACATTGACCCAACTGGAGCTCCCTCCACACTGTCCACCCTGTTATTCCTACGCCTGTGGAAACGTTATTCCTGCGCCTATGTTATCTTCGTCGGAGTCAGCCAAGCGTGTGATGTGGCTAATGGAATACGCGACGCGGTTTCTTTTGATGCGAGCTCATAGCTTCGCAGCTCGTAAAACAACGCTATAACGTTATTAATTGTACTTTTTCTTATCTGAAATTGTTTTTAACATATTGGTGACATTTTTCCGATTAAAATGAGATCAAACATGATATAATTTGGACCATATTTACTTATCATATAGTTGAGTTAGGCGTTACATTGTTCTTTTACACTTATAAACTTCGAAACGATGAACAATGTCAAGAGAGAATACACGAAACGGTGGACAATATGAGTACAGAAGGCGTGAAACGGTGGACAATGTCGGTAGAGAAGGCACGAAACGGTGGACAGTGTGAGTAGAGAAGGCACGAAACGGTAGACAGTGTGAGTAGAGAAGGCACGAAACGGTGGACAGTGTCGGTAGAGAAGACACGAAACGGTGGACAGTGTGGAGGAAGGAGCCTACATTCGACGGACATCGAATGGAGATATTTTATATGTTTTTCTATTAACCCCTTTTCGCAATTTAATCAAAGCTGTAAGAAAATGAAACGAGTTATTTAATGAATATTAATAAATAAATCTGGTCCAAATTATATCATGTTTGGTATCATTTTAATCAGAATGATCTCATCAATATGTTATTATTATTTGTTATAAACAATTAATAAGTTTAGATTGTCTTTACTGTCGTATTTGGTACACTGCTTTTTAATCTCTCGGTCGCCGCGAAACCCGACCCCATATTCTGTTACATTGGTTGTCCTTATCTTCGTTCGGCGAACTACAAAGGCGAGCCGCGCGCCGAGAAATGTTGTCTTCTCTACCCAAACTGTACCAATTCGATTCCAAGCTCTGGGGCAATATGAGAGATATTACTGTATACTTTAATTTACGACACGTACAAATACAAAAAATGTTGGCGCTGGCGAGACTCGAACTCGGGCCGCCAGCGCATTAGTCTTACATCTAGACCACTGGGCTACCGACGCTTCTTGGGAACCACTACAAACTGACTAGTTCTTAAGAAACTATCTTAAACTAAAGCCTATAACTATGTTTAGGTCTTAGTTTATGGCATATATAAGTATGTTTCTCCAAAAATTGAAAATTCCAAACATGGATTGCATAAAATCTTGTATGCAACACGTGGAAAAGTGGCAAATCTGGTATAGGTTAAATTTCCAAAACTCGCCTCTGCTTGTGCTGTGTTACAGGGGAACTCGTGTGGTTACCGCCCGAGCGTCAGAGAGGGTGCTAAATTCCCACTCGTTCCCCTGTTCCACAGCACGCACTATCGGCTCGTTTCGGAAATTTAACCTATACCATAATTTGCCACTTTTCCCACTTGTAGCATAAATAGCTAATCTCGATAGCGTTATTTTAAAGCACCCCGACCCGCGAAAATCGTACTACCTACATACCGACGCGAGCGAATATGCACTAGGCGCAGAACTCGCACAAAGGGACGACGAAGATCACCTAAGAGTGGTTGCATTTGCAAGCAGGACATTGAAGGGAGCGGAGATAAGGTATTATACGACGGAGAAGGAACTCCTTGCAATCGTATGGACGCTCCAGAAATTTAGATCGCATCTCGTAGGAGCGAAAGCAATTATCCGAACAGACCATAAAGGCTTAACCTTTCTAAAAACCTGCCGATTCACGAGTGCAAGGCTCATGCGATGGGCAATAAATATTCAAGAATATGACACCGAAATCGAATACTGCCCGGGAAAGGAAAATAAAGTAGCGGACGCGTTAAGCCGAATCCCACGCAAGGAGGGCGAGACGCGGGAGGGGAACATCTTCATAGCGAGCCTACTCGAAGAAAACAAAGCCATGACTTTGACCGACTACTTCGCGGACATAGCCGAGAAATAACGAGATGATGAACGTATAAGTGATATAAGAAAGACGTTAGAAAAACTGCCGAACGAGCAAGACGAACGATACAGCATCTTTCAAAATCTATTATATAAGCAATGCGGACGAAATGTATGGAAGCTTGCCATTCCGGAAAATATCGTAGAAAAATTAATAAAAGAATGCCACCGAACCTACGAACATATAGCCACGTACAAATGTTATAAAATAATCTCCGAAGATTTATACATCCCGAAACGGCGAAAGAAAGTCGCGAAAATAATCCGAACGTGCGACGTTTGTCAAAGAAATAAAGTCGCAAATCAAGAAAGTTATGCAGAAATGCAAAACATAGTCACGGCGGGACCACTCGAACTACTCTCCATCGATTTCTATGGCCCGTTGCCAGCCACGATAGGAGGATTTAAACATATTTTGGTAACAATAGATACATTTGGTAAGTACGTGGTATTATATCTACTTCGAAAAGCAGCCGCGGCAGCTACCATACGAAGCATCTTCGGTCATTATATCCCGAACCACGAAAAACCAAAGAGGATACAATTTGACCATGGCACGCAGTTTATATCAAAGAAATGGTTGGAAAAATTGAAACAAGAAAACATTCAGCCGATATTCTCATCGATTCGACATCCGTATCGTAATTTTTACGTAAATTTTTAATTAAAAATTACGAAATATATCGTAAATATATCGTAATTTTAAAGATAATTTTCCAGAACTAAAAGTTGGATTCTCAACATTTGCTGAATTACGACCGAAGCATTGTGTACTTGCTGGAGCAAGTGAAACACATACTGTCTGCGTCTGTGTAATTCACCGAAATGTGAAGTTAATGATTAAAGGTTCCAAGTTATCGGAAATTACGAAAAATACTTCGGAACCGATTAACAATTATAACGACTGTTTGTCTATGATAATTTGTAATCCTCCTGCGATTGAGTGCTACTTTGGACAATGCAATGAATGCCCCGGAACAATACACTTAATTGAAAAATTACAACCTTATTTGAAGAAAATATGATAGATTCTGTTATATATAAACAATGAATATCGACTGATAGGACAAAACTCGAAATGATAGAGGCATCGACTGAAGATTTTTTGGAAACGCTTAAAAATAAACTTAAAAAATTACTGAAACATGCATTTATTGCAAAACAACAATCGGAATTTTTCGTTCACTCAAAAGAAAATCTACAACAAGGAGTATGTATTGTAGTTTGTGACTTTTCGGAGAATTATGCATTTGTTTTGCAAGATTTAGTTCAGGGAATGCATTGAAATAATGATCAAGCCACCTTACATCCTTTCGTTATTTATTATGCGGAGGATAATAAGATTAAACATTTAAATTTCGTAATAATTTCAGAATGTTTAAAACATGATACCATAGCCGTTCATTTATTTCAACGATATTTAATACGATTTTTAAAAACAAAATTAAACGGTATAAATAAAATAATTTATTTTTCGGATGGAGCCAGTGGACAATATTGTTGGCGAGTCTTCTGGGAGAGGAGGTCAGGAAACGTTGGAGACGTTGGTCAAAGAAAAGAAAAGCGTTACGTTGGCGGTAATGGTTTTAATTTCATGCGTTCGATTCGGTCTTTGTCGCGCAACTGCCTGCGCGGACATCCTTCTCGTAACATTCCGAGAAGACGGAAAAGGGAGGGGACAATAAATATAGATACATCCGTGTCCTTGTAAGGACGTGTCGGTTAGGCTGCATACATATAGAAAGCCTACAATATAAAAACAAAAAAAATTTCATAAATCTCTGCCATCACGAAGAAGAGTTCAACATTAGTGCACAATGGAATTTATTTGCCACGTCGCATGGAAAAGGAGCTTGTGATGGTCTTGGAGGGACAGTAAAAAGACTTGCAAGTAGAACTAGTCTTCAAAGACCATACAACAATCAAATAAGTACGCCTCGACAATTTTTCGATTGGGTGGAACGAAATATAAAAAATATAGATGTCCAGTTTTGTACAAATGAAGAATACAGAGAGGAACTTAAAGCTTTAGAAGATCGATTTGAAGATCTTAAACCAGTTCAGGGTACATTAAATTTACATGGATTTATCGCGCATTCGAAAACAGAACTCAAGACAAAATTTTTCTCATTTTCTGAACATTCAATGTTAGTGAAAATAAAAAAGAAAGTGTCGTAAACATTGAAGAATACAAGAAGAAAGAAGAGCATGCAGAAGATAGAAGAACATAAAAGAAGATAAAAAGCACAGAAGGAGAGCCAAGGTCTCCATACATAATTTTTTCTATTAATGAAATGACTGTTACTGTTAATTATTGACTCTTAGGGAGGACAAAGTCTTAATTATATGACGAAATCTTTCAAGCTGACGAGAAACCACCTACTTGCACAATCAAAGTGATTCCTCCAAAATGTACTCCACTTGTTCAAACTTGCGATGTCTATTTTTATAGACAAGTAAAACATTGAATCTGATTGGAAAAAATAGAGAAATCAATTCCAGTGAGGACTGCATAAAAATATAATCAATAGTTCATCATAAATTATCATCGTCAATTTTTAATGAAATTATCCGGTATGCCTCGTACGCTTCCAAGCTCTCTGACGAAAGAGAAATTTTCAGGAATGTAAATGAAGTATGTTTTCCGGTAGAACTTTTAAAAAAGGGTTGTTCATGTGAACAATCTTCCTTCATAAATTGTACGAGATGTAATAATATTTTTTGTTTTCAATGTTTCTATGACAATTATCATTCAGGATCTTGCATATAAAATTAAAAATTGAAAAAGAAAGACGATATTCCCGAAATTTCATTAATAGAAAAAATTATGTATAATTAAATTCTTCATATTAGTATGTCATTAACTTTATTTCACAGTTTTTATAATTTTTTAAAGAATTGAAAAAAAAAAGTTTCCACACGCAGGGATCGAACACGGACCGCCCGCGCCGCAAGCGAGTTCGCTACAACTCGGCCACTTCGCTCTTCTTGGATGGTGTTCAAAGTCACCGGTATACGTCCTACACGTAAAACTTTAAAGCCATTTTTCTCGAAAGTTTATGGCTAGTGCGCGCTCTTACTTTGCAAATCGAATAGTCTAAAGGTATACTACAAACCTGCAAAGTCTCATCCCGAAGTCAATTTCCGAGGCCGTAATGTCCTCTTGTTAGTATAATTGCCTTTCATCCATTTCTTCTTCCGGTCTTACGTATTGTACCTCCGATAAGAATGTATGTACAACGTGGCAAGTAAAGAATATATTAAATATTAATCATTAGCCAAAACACTATTCGCACTCATCTTCATTCGCAATCCAAGTTTAAAACTCTAACAGGTTATGGACCCAGGAAAAAAGATAACCGAATAGTGAAATTGGCGGAAAATATAAGCGTAATTTAACCTAACTTAAATAGCAAATGGTTGGAACACGTGGTCGAAAAGTTGGTTAGAAAACCACACTAATTATACGTTCAAATTCAACAAGGCAAGTGCAAAACCTTTTTTTATATTTTTAATTTTTGGAAAAATATAAATTTTAAAGTATCGTAGCAAAAATGGCTACATCTGGAGCGACAAATTCTACAAGTCAATCCACGACTGATAGCAGCGGCAATACTAGTCCTGTAGGTAATATTCCAATAATAGAGCCTAAGCTGGACGGAATGTCTAACTATTCGTCGTGGAAATTTACAATGAAAATGATACTTATTGGTATGGATTTATGGGAATGCGTCAATTCAGCCGAAGTTCCTCCAAGAAATTTTTTGTACACTATCTTTCGGCAGGCCTCTTTGCTCTACCGATCGGTCGATTTTAATTTTCGAAACGGATTATGAAACTAGAAGTATTGTACTACATGGCCTCAATCTCACTTTTTCGTTAAAATACTGCCAAATAGGTGAAATATACCCGCAAACAGGACCTAAAACGGCCGAGCGCGTGCAAGACAGCGAGCAGTGGGGGTAGAGCGGCAGACACGGGAAAGGCGCGCTACACGCTTCTATTACTATATATATGCCTTAGGGAGCTGCCGCTCTACCCCCAAAGTATTGGTTGAAAACCAAACAAACCATAAGATTAAAACCTTAAGGACAGACAATGGTACAGAATTTCTTAACAATGAGATGGGAAAGTTCTTAAACGAAAACGGTGTTAGACACTAGACAACGGTACCGTATACTCCGCAGCAAAACGGCGTGGCCGAGAGAGCAAACCGTACAGTTATTGAAAAGGCACGCTGTATGTTAGAAGATAGCAAATTAGATAGAAAATTCTGGGAGTATGCTGTAAGTACGGCTATTTATTTAAAAAATCGTTCGCCTACTAAGGCAGTGATGGGAAAAACGCCCATAGAAGCCTGGACAGAAACGAAGCCGAATTTGAAGCACTTGAGGATATTCGGATGTAGAGCTTTTGTACATATACCAAAGTCGCAAAGGAAAAAATTGGATTCGAAAAGTAAAGAATATACAGGGTGTCCCATTTAAGTAAGGCCACCTTAATATCTCTCAAGGTTATTGCGATAAAGAAAATCTTAGTTACGTAATGTTAATGGCATCAATGGACCAATATCTGTTAAGAATATTTTTTCCTCAAGGTCATTTTTTGCAAAGTTATCAGTGTCATCGGTGTTTTTTGACACATAACTACATATTTTTTTTATTACATCGTGTAGCTGATCAAAAAATACGTTGAAATGTGTATAACATGACCTTGAAATGGTCTGTATTTTCGCTGTAATGTATATTATGGCACACACATGTACATGTGTACACACATCCAGATGTATGTAATACACATACAGTCCTGTATGGACTGTAGTTTTCGCGGATCAAGGTCATTTCAAGGTCATATTATTATACACATTTCAACGGATTTTTTGATCAGCTACACGATGTAATAAAAAAAAAATATGTAGTTATGTGTCTAAAAACACCGATGACCTTGATAACTTTGCAAAAAATAACCTCGTGGAAAAAATATTCTTAACAGATATCGTTCCATTAATGCCATTAACATTACGTAACTAAGATTTTTTTTATCGCAATAACCTTGAGAGATATTAAGGTGGCCTTACTTAAATGGGACACCCTGTATATTCGTAGGATATTGTACAGAAACAAAAGGATATAAATTAGTAGACCCTGAAGACCCGAAAAAAGTAATAAAGGCCAGGGATGTGATCTTCATGAAAGAAAAATTTAAAAGTCAACGAGACGAAGAATTTAATGAAAGCACCGCGAAGAACACATGGATTCCATTACAAGTCGATGAAGATAAACCCTCAACAGTACTTAATGAAACTGAAAATAATACTGGTGTGATTGATGAAACTGAAAATGAAGATAGTGATGTCTACTTAAGTCCTGAACAAGAAGTCAGAAGATACCCAGCGAGAGAAAGGAAGTCCAGGGTGTTTCCAGGCACAGTGAGACATCACGCTTTTTTATATAATATGGATGAACCAGACACTGTTAAAGAAGCGTTATCTGGTACAGAAAGAATTCAATGGGAAAGAGCAATGAAAGAAGAATTTAAATCAATGATGAAAAATGAGGTATGGGAATATGTAGAATTACCACCAGGTAAGAAAGCCATAAAAAATAGATGGGTGTTCAAAAGAAAAACAGATTGCGACGGTAACATTGTTAAATATAAAGCGCGATTAGTTGGTAAAGGCTGTTCGCAGAAACCAGGAGTAGATTTCTTTGAAACTTTTTCGCCTGTGGTAAGATATTCTGTAATTCGTTTTTTAATTTCATTAGCTGTTCAATTTGATATGAGTATAGAACATTTAGACGTAGCGACTGCATTCTTGCATAGTGAATTAAAAGAGAATGTTTATATGGAACAACCGGAACATTTTGTTGTAGGAGAGAATAAGGTTTGTCGATTAAAAAAGGCAATATATGGACTAAAACAATCGTCGAATGCGTGGTATAATAAAATTGACTCAGTACTAAAGAATTTAAATTTCAAGTGCTGTAGGTCGACGCCTTGTGTGTACACTAGGACCAAAGGAAATATAAGACTGATAATAGCAGTATACGTAGACGATATTTTAGTATTAAGCAATGATGAAAAAGAAAAACTTAATTTAAAGAAGGAATTAATGTCTTGTTTCGAAATGAAAGATTTAGGCGAAGCAAAAAACATTCTGGGAATCAAAATCCGTAGAGAGAAAGGAAAGATTTATTTGGACCAGAAAAATTATATAGAAAAAATCTTATCGAAATACAACATGAGTGACTGTAAACCAGTTTCACCCCCTTTTGCTGTGGGAACCAAATTAAACAGAGGACAAGAGAGTGACGATCGTCCTTATCAGCAACTTATCGGAAGCCTAAATTTTTTAGCAATATCTACAAGACCTGATATCTCTTATACTATTAATTATCTTAGCAGGTTCAACAATTGCCATCAGGAAGAGCATTGGGTAGCGGCCAAACGCGTACTAAGATACCTGAAGGGCACAATTAATATATGTCTCAAATACGAAAAGACGGATTGTAACATAAAAGGATACGCCGATGCGGATTTCGCAGGAGACGAGGATGATCGCAAGTCATGCACAGGTTTTACCTTCACTATGGGCAATGGTGCAATAAGTTGGGAAAGTAAAAAACAAACTTTTGTTGCGATATCAACAAGCGAATCCGAATATTTAGCGTTATCCGAAGCTTGTAAGGAAGCGAAATACTTACAAAACCTATTGTATGAAATACTTGGTAAAAAAGGTTGTATAAGTCTATTTAATGACAATCAATCTGCGCAAGCGTGGGCACACGACCAAATGCCATATAGTCGTACGAAGCATATCGACATCAGAAATCACTTTGTACGCGAAGCAATTGCGTCGAATGTTATAACGCTGAATTATTTGTGTACGGATCAAATGATCGCGGATATTTTAACTAAAGGCTTATGTAAAAGAAAACATAATGAATTTATGATAGGTTTAGGTTTAGTATCTAATATAAATGCATAAGTTGTAAGGCATGGTGATCAAGAGGGAGTGTTGGAGATCGTAATCACCAGCCTCATTATATGTATATGTATAGTTTTAAATTTAAGCGCGCAAGGATATTGCGTAGATAGAGTAATGCCACCTAGGCGCACTTAGTATAATTGCCTTTCATCCTTTTCTTCTTCCGGTCTTACGTATTGTACCTCCGATAAGAATGTATGTACAACGTGGCAAGTAAAGAATATATTAAATATTAATCATTAGCCAAAACACTATTCGCACTCATCTTCATTCGCAATCCAAGTTTAAAACTCTAACAAGACTCCATCCTGGAAAATATACCATATTAAAGAGGAGAAATCATAGATTGTAATGATATTTTTTTTATCATTTTAGCTCGGTGAAAGTGCATCAAATTTAAGTTTAAATAATTCAATTGTCTATAAAAAATATACAGTGTGTCCGCTTCCATGTAGTCAAGCGGAGGACTACATGTACACATCAATGACTTGAATCGAAATGTCTAATACCATTTTTCGAAATTCGACTTAGTTAACAAGTTATTAACTAACAAAGATCGGTTAATTACGGCGCTTAACAAAGGAAGGTGGTTCACTCGAGCTCGCAGCTAGGCAAGAAATGAAGCGGTAGGAGGAACAATCAACAATAAACGACGTTACATGTCGCTGCTCGCCGTAATTGACTGATCTTTGTTAGTTAATAATTCGTTAACTAAGTCGAATGTTGAAAAATGGTATTAGACATTTCGATTCAAGTCATTGATGTATACATGAAGTCCTCCGCTTGACTACATGGAACCGGACACCTTGTATATTCCCCGCTAAAAAAAAGGTAGAAATACTATATTAAAGTATGTTCTCGTAGCTTTAAAAAGTATATTTGTCCAACTTTATAGGTCGAATACAGCGAAAGATACAAGTCATTAAAGACTTTAATGTTTCATGATTTCTGATCTTTTTTCCAAACTTTGGCGTCCTATAACTCCAAGACCAATAAAGGTAGGACCTTACAGCAAAGCCAGATTTACATCGTTTTACATCAAGAATACGTACACAAAATTTCAAAAAAATCTGAGATGGTCGGGTCATTTTTGGTCCAAAAGCGCCCCGCTTGACGTGGAATGACTCTTATGCGAGAAGAAAAAGAAAGAGGAGAACGAAAAGTTTATTAAGGAGGCGGAAGAAGCGAGAACGGAGAGCCAAGTATGGGAAATAGTAAATAGGGAGAGGAAAAGAAGGAAGAGGATAGAGGAGGGAATGGAAGGAACATTTCATGAGGATACTGGAGGGATCGGAAGAGAGAATAAGGGAAGAAGAGAGGGGAAGGGAGACAGAGGAGGAGAATGAAGAAAAGGAATATATAGGATGGATTGAGGTGGCAAAGGCAATAGGAAATCTAAAGGATGGAAAGGCGGCTGGAGCTGATGGAGTTAAAAATGAGATCTGGAGGTATGGAGGGGTGGAAATGATAAGGTGGGTGAGAGAAATATGTAGTAGAATATGGAATGGAGAGGGATGGCCGGAGGAGTGGAAGGAAGGGCTGATAGCGCCAATAAGGAAGAAGGGGGAGGGCAAGAAAGCGGAGGAGTACAGAGGGGTGACCTTAATGCCTACGCTATACAAGATATATGCGATGGTGCTGGCAAAAAGGCTGGAGAAGGAAAGCGTAGAGGGAGGAATGCTACCACCGAATCAGACGGGGTTCAGGAGGGGGATGGGGACGATGGATAACATAAATGCATTGAATTACATAATAAACAGAATGGTTTATGGAGAGGAAAGGAAAGTGGTGGTAGCGTTCATAGACTTTAAAGCGGCTTTTGACAGTGTGGAGAGAAAGAAGATGTGGAGATCGTTAGGAAAAAGGGGAGTGAGCAAAGGGTTGAGGGAGGGAATAGAGGAAATATACAGAGAAACGAAGAGTAGAGTGAAAGTAGGAGGGGAGATAAGGGAGGAGTTCTGGTTGGGGAGAGGACTGAGACAGTGGTACCCTCTGAGCCCGAGGCTATTTGCGCAACACCTGGCAGACCTGGAAGAGGAACTGAGTGAAGGAGGAAGAGGACGAGGAGTGAAGTTGGGGGATGGGAAAATATATTCGCTGGCGTATGCGGATGATGTGGCGCTGTTAGCAGAGGAGGAGGGGGAGATCGAGGCAATGCTAAGGTGGATGGAGGAATACGTGGAGAGAAAAGGACTGGAGGTGAATGTGGCGAAAACGAAGGTGATGAGGTGTGGAAAAGGGGGGGGGAAGAAGGAGGAAGATAGAGTGAAAATGGAAAGAGGAAAGGATAGAGGAAGTGAAGGAATTCTGCTACTTGGGGTATGTAATAACAAAAAGCGAAGGGCAGGAGGCGCATGTAAGGGAAAGGACAAGAAAGGCGGGGATTACGATGGGGGAAATGTGGGGAATAGGGAAGAGGAGATTCGGAAAGGACTGGAGGAGAAGGATATGGCTGTATGACAGGTTGGTGTGGACGGTGCAGGAATATGGAGCATGGGAATGGAAAGAGAGAGGGAAGGTGGAAGCGATGAATGAAAGGTATGTGAGGTGGGTGCTAGGGGTGGACTGGAGGACGCCGGGGTACATGGTGAGAGAAGAGATACAGAGGGACATGATGAGAGAAAGAGCAGGAAGGAGGGCGTGGGGATTTGAGAAGAGATTGGAAGAAGGAAAAGGAAACGAAATAGCGAGGAGATGTCTGAAGAAAATAAAGGATAGAGCGGAGGAGGGTAGGGGACGGTCAAGATGGGAGAAGGAAAGGGTTGAATTCTATGAGGGAAGAGGATGGGAGGAGAAGGAGGCGAGAAGGAAGAGAGAGAGAGGAAAATTAGAATACGAGGAGTTAGAGGAAAGAGACAAGGTGAAGCAAAAGGAGGAACAATGGGAGAGGATTAGAGGATCGAGAACAAATAGGTGGTACAAGGAGGTAAAAGGAGAAGGAGTAGCGAGGTACTTGATGAAGGGACGGGGAGAGAACAGATGGAGGAGGATAACTAGATATAGGATGGGGAATGAAATAAGAGAAGCAAGATATTGGGAAGAGGAAGAGAAAAGGCTCCGTTCATCGATCATCATTCGATCCTTCGGATAGGCGGACGCTTGAGGAACTCTCCGCTTCTGTTCAACGAACGCCATCCAATCATCATTCCGAAGAGCTCACACCTAGCTTCACTTCTTATCGCAGAAGCTCATCTTCAGACGCTTCACGAAGGAGCACAGCTAACATGGAGTCAACTCTTACGGAGATACTGGATTCTTGGAAGCCGAAGCGCAATCCGATCATATATCCACCGCTGCATCACGTGCTTTCGTTTTCGCGCACGTGGAGAAACGCAGCAAATGGGAGACCTGCCTTCTACTCGCATCTCACCGTCCAACCCATTCTCCAAAACCGGAGTCGACTACGCTGGTCCAATCCAGCTACGAGCATTAACTGGACGAGGTTACCGTTCACATTGAGATAGGCTTTAGTTTTTATGTTAATTTCTTTTGTCGTTTTCTACGATCGAGAGATTATTGAAGTTAATTATTAAATAGAATTTGACGATTACGCGTATCTTGACGACAGACGAACCAGATACGTGAATCGACGATAATAATTTATTATAAAAGCCTACACCTGGCGCGGCCTGGGTCAAGGGCTGCCAGGGCTCATAGAAATATTAATAAATTTAATAGAACAAAGAAATGATTTGACTAGTTGGACGCCAGTCGATTTTTATTCGACAAATCGACAAACGAGCACGATATTACCTCAGGGAGGGATAGTTGGAGGACCCGAAATATATAGATATAGGTTAGGTTAGGAAGTTAATAAAGAAATAGAGTAATGATACTTTTATATTCCCAGGCAAGAGGGAGATTTCACAACTTACTTGACAAATTGACGATTTATTTCTATATTCCAGAAACAGACAAGGTATTCGACCAGTCGGAGATCGACTCTTCCAGCCGTACGTTCACACTTGTATATATTTAATTATTACAATATGATTGAAATCGTCGACAAGAAATTTACAAGACTTTATAGGTTACAAAATTTATGGATTACAATATACAGGGTGTCCCGTTTCAACACTCAAAGCGGAAAACGGCAGATAGACTGGACCAATCTAAACAGAAATATCGAAAAATATTTAGGTAAATTCGGTCTAGTTAACGAGTTATTAATTAACAACGATCGGCCATTCACGGAGAGCCAGAAGCTATCGACGGCTTGGGACGTCCCCTTCAATCTCGATAGTATGTAACGGAGGAAGCAATGGGAGAAGTAATCAACAACAAATAGTAACGCGCAGCGACACGTAATGCCGTCTATCACTGTTTACTGTGAGTACCTCTCTTTCTTTTTCTTACCCAATAGCATCATATCATTTATTTCACGCGTGCGAGGGAGAAGTAGTGTAAGAAAGAGAGAAAGAGAGTCAGCGCGAGCCTCCTGCGTACGGAGGTGTCGCACGGCGAGAAAGAAAGAGAAAGAAAGAGAGAGAAAGAGCTGTAGCGCGCGTCGATCCGCCCGTCACTGTTTACAGTGAGTAGCTCTTTCTCTCTCTTTCTTTCTCGCCGTGCGACACCTCCGTACGCAGGAGGCTCGCGCTGACTCTCTTTCTCTCTTTCTTACACTACTTCTCCCTCGCACGCGTGAAATAAATGATATGATGCTATTGGGTAAGAAAAAGAAAGAGAGGTACTCACAGTAAACAGTGATAGACGGCATTACGTGTCGCTGCGCGTTACTATTTGTTGTTGATTACTTCTCCCATTGCTTCCTCCGTTACATACTACCGAGATTGAAGGGGACGTCCCAAGCCGTCGATAGCTTCTGGCTCTCCGTGAATGGCCGATCGTTGTTAATTAATAACTCGTTAACTAGACCGAATTTACCTAAATATTTTTCGATATTTCTGTTTAGATTGGTCCAGTCTATCTGCCGTTTTCCGCTTTGAGTGTTGAAACGGGACACCCTGTAAAGATCTAAACCGTACGCAAGGCGAGAGCAGAGTGACGAAAAATGTGTCTCACGCATTTCAGTCGGAGTGGGGGAAATCGATCGGAGATCGTCGCGTGATCCTTTCGCCTCGCTATTGGCGCTCGTCGCGCGTCGCCGGTGTTGTTCGCTCCGTCGCGACGAGAAAAATTGAAACGTAGGGCTGATCTTCCTTACCGCATTCTCGGCTTCTTGCCTACATGCCGATCTGCTATACATTCGGCGATTGTCGCTTTACAAGTGAAAATTCAGATCTCTGAGCAGTCGGATTACTAAGTGACGTTGAGAGGTGGTTTTTCTTTTATCTCCTGTTACACTCTCCCCCCTCAGGTCTCAACGTCGGAGAAAATTACTATCAGTGGAGCTGCAAAATCTCAGATTAGTAAATTGTCAAATTACAATTTTTATTTACTTTATAAGTTATAAAATCAACAATCTTACCTGGGCTAATTAGACACATGGCAGACACTGACGATTACTGAAAGATCTTAATTGTATTCATTAGTCTATTTCTTACGGGAAGAGGAGGTCGTGTAAGTGAATATGGTTTTCTAGATTTTCGGAGTGACTATTCGAAACGTATTTTATTAGTATTTGACGATAAGTATACAGGGTGTCCCACGCAAGCTACAACCGCGAATATACACGTGTCCACATGGATAATTGGAAGCGAAAAGTGAAATAAAAAGTAATAAAAATTGTCCTCGTTAACGAGTTATTAAATAAAATAGATCAGCGAATCAGGAAGCACGGAAGCGGTAGGCGGTGAGCTGCGGCCATGCTAGTCTGAAGACAAGAAGCGATAGCGTAAGGAAGCGTCGTGGACGAAAGATTGAGAGAAAGAGAGAGAGAGAGAAAGTCAACGAAAGAAAGGGCGAGAGAGAGAGAGAGAGAGTCAGCGCGTGCAGGCAGCGTGAGGTAGCGCCGTGTTAGGGTAGGAGGGAGCGAGAGAGAGAGATTAGATTAGATTTTTGTTGTGCGTAAGGTAGCGTCGTGAAAGAAAGGTAGAGAGAGAAAGAGTGAAAGAGGAAGAGCGAAAGTCGACACTTTTTCCTAGAAATCGCCTCTTGACCACTACCTTCTCATGCCTGTATACGTGCCAGAACGCTCCGCCCGTCGAAATTTATCGCTTCTTATCTTCAGACTAGCATGGCCGCAGCTCACCGCCTACCGCTTCCGTGCTTCCTGATTCGCTGATCTATTTTATTTAATAACTCGTTAACGAGGACAATTTTTATTACTTTTTATTTCACTTTTCGCTTCCAATTATCCATGTGGACACGTGTATATTCGCGGTTGTAGCCTGCGTGGGACACCCTGTATAGGTATAGGGTACACATACAGGGTGTCCGCTTCCATGTAGTCAAGCGGAGGACTACATGTACACATCAATGATTTGAATCGAAATGTCTAATACCATTTTTCGAAATTCGACTTAGTTAACGAATTATTAACTAACAAAGATCGGCCAATTACGGCGAGCAGCGACATGTAACGTTGTTTATTGTGGATTGCTCCTCCTACCGCTTCATCTCTTACCTAGCTGCGAGCTCGACTGAACGGCCTTCCTTTACTAATCGCCGTAATTGGCCGATTTTTGTTAATTAATAATTCGTTAACTAAGTCGAATTTCGAAAAATGGTATTAGACATTTCGATTTAAGTCATTGATGTGTACATGTAGTCCTCCGCTCGACTACATGGACGCGGACACCCTGTATAAGTAACAAAAATAATTGAGAAAATTTTGCTCCATTCAGCCGTAACTTAACGTAATTAATGTTCTTTGGCGAATTTTGTATGGAGACAATAAGGCAAACACAAACAAAAATAAAAGGAAACGAAGGAAACTAAGTATATAAGGATCAAATTTGTCGTCAGCAGTGTCGTCGAAGGAAAGAGGAGAGGTCCTTAATCCTCCTTATTTCGTCGTCTTCTTGACGTCTTTCTTAAATTTAGTCGGGACGATGATCTTGATTTCCTCCCCGTCGTTGAGCTCTGGTCGCTCCCTGTATACGTCGTCAAGGGCCTTAAGCGCCGCTGGTGCTTGTAGGCGGCGTACAGCCTCCCTTCGCTTTTCCTTCGACAATTCGACAACGTTTTTGGCTGTCGGGTTGGCGAGGAATTCGGCAGTCGTGAGTGCGTTTTCACGAACCAGAAATTCCCGAATACGATTTTCCTTGTCTCTCGGATCGTCGAATCTCATTCGATATCGTCGTTTGAGGTAGCTCTCCCCGAGCCCGACCAAGGTGAGATGGTCCGTTGGTATAAGGCAGGCTGGCCACGTTACGTAGTTTAAACGTAGCCAATCGACTATGTCGGCGTATCGGATATTGCAATCCGGGCACTCCGGGCAATACAGATTTAAGTCCCTTCCGCAGCCGGCACACCTTTCCAGAACGCGTTCGTGCTCTATCCCGTGAGGGTAGATACAGTCGCTAGTGTCGAACCCCTCCACTCCGCAAACATGACAAAATCCGGGTCTGTATGGCAGACTGCAAGATTTAAAATGATGTTCGCTAGATCGGCAATTAATGCAGCCGACTACGTGCTGCTTGCCTACTTGCGTTACGTAGGTCTGCGTTCCTCGGTGGACCTTTTTGGCCTCTAATTTGACGATAAGGGCTTCGGCCCGTTTTTGGACGATATCTTTAAGTAATCGTTCGGATACGATCCGACAGTCGGCAAAATAGAGGGGTTTTGATGGCCCCTGAGTTGTCGTGAGGTCGGGTACGTTTAGCTCGCACAGGATTTCGGTAAATGTCAGGTCTATCTGCAGAGCCGTTGGGTGGACGGCGACCGGAGGAGCGACGACGGCCTTTGGGTCGTCGGTAGTTCTCGCAGGTCTCCCGTACTTCGGCGACATTCGCTGGGGGTGATTGACGTCCCCAAGGCGGTTACGCATGGCGTTTTCCCGTCGAAGGTCTTCTTCGTTGATTAAGAAAGGTTTTTGTCGTTTTATTTTGGGAGGAGGTATGTTGCGGATTTCGTATATTAGAGCGCGAGCTTCATCGGGTATTTCCTCGGAAATTATATCCGGCTGAGGCTTTGTATCCTTGGTATCAGCTCCCAATACTGTCGGGGTATCCTCGCTTTCCTCGGCGATGAGCGTTTTGTCGAGTGGCTTCTCTGGAACGGAGTCTTCATCGGAGTGTTCGGGTGATAACTCCTCCGTTGTCGACTGCGGTGCGTCCAGCGCCTCCAACTGCACCATTAATCTAATTATTTGATCCTTGAGAGCAAGCTTCTTTTCGTCGCTCTAGCTTTCCAACGAGCTAGTCGAGGCAGCAGAATCCTCCAGATGACATCTTGGATGCGATCTTCGGTCAAGGATGACGAGGTAGATCTACGGGGAGGCGGTAAAGTTTCTTAGACTACGACGAGGAATTTTTAGGTCTGTTAGACAGTATTTACCGACGATCTTATTGTTTTTATCTACTAATTCTACGGTCATCGGTCCCAATACCGTTTTTATTTTTACTGGCCCTAGATATTTGTGTGCCAGCTTGGCGTTATATCCCTCTGCTTTATTACTAAGCTTTTTATTGGGGTAGTAAACCTCCATTCTCTCTTTTACCTTGACTCGAGTAACTTTATCTTTGTTTAGCTTGGCAAGACGTTCGTCAGAATAGTTTTTTAATTGTATTTCGATTTTATGCCTTAACTCTTTGAGGCACGGTGGTATTGAAAGTGTCCCACCTTATTAATGTGTGAATATGCACTGTGGGACATTTTTTGAACCATCTCGAAATTTAGCAATTGCCACGTGCATATATGTTTATTTTTAGTCTCACTTACATAAAGACTTTGTTCAATTTAAAAACAAATAAAATTTCTGTGCAATATGGGCCTTTTTATTTTCTAAAAATTCTGTGCTTCAAAGGGTTAACTCGTCGATATTGTTCATCCTTTGAACCCATTCACTTACTTCGTCGTTTGAGATGGCTCGTATATCTCCTATGTTATTTACGTGTTGCCAAATAGCTTCGCGTCCGTGATTTAGAAAGAATGGCGAAATTCTAGTTCCCGCGTGTGGAACAGTGTTATACGCAAATTGAAGTTTCGATAAAGGTACGTCCCATTCGTTTTGTTTGATTTTAACGAACGCAACTATCATTGGTTTTATCGTCCGGTTAACCCGTTCAATCGGATTTCCTTGGGGGTGAGCTAACGGTGTAGTAATGTGCTTTACGCCTCTCGCGATTAAAAAATTGTTGACGTCTTTATTTAGATATTCAGTACCGTTGTCAGAAATGATCGCTTGAGGAGCGCCCCACCTATCGAAAATGGTATCTAGGATTTTAACTACGGTTTTCCCTTTTTTATCGCGAGTCGGAAACAATTCAATATATTTTGTCGAAAGATCTTGGACGACAACGATGTGTGAATTACCCTTTTTCGAGCGAGTTGTCATGTCGGCGGTATCGATTGCGATTTGCGTCCACGGTGGTAATGGAAACCTAGTTGTGAGCGGTCCTTTTAACGGATTTTGATTATCTTTGACTTTAATGCAGATTTCGCATTCTTCGACGAAGGACTTAATATCTTGTGTCATTCCTGGCCAATAGTAATTTTGTCGGATACGGTCTAGAGTTTTATCACGCCCTAAATGTCCTGCCTGCGGTGTTTCGTGATTTTCGCGCATTACTTTGTCGATATCTTCGGGTTTGACTACTATTTTCCAAGGGTGTTCGTCGTCGATTATTGCCTTCGCGTAATCCGGTCTATGATACATGAGCTCGTTATTTTCTATTTTCCAATCAGGAAATCTACGAGGGTGTTTGATTACGAGTTCGCGTTTTGTATCGTACTAGTTTTGGTCGCAGATCGTGTTTATTTGAATCCTATTACGAATCGCCTCTTCGACTATTTCTTCCCAACCGGTGGAATCTATGTCTACGTCGAACATGCGTGAGAGTGCGTCGGGCGCCTCATTTAGCGTACCGCGCCTATGTTCGACAGTCATATTATGTTGAAGAAGGTATATAGCCCATCGCGCGAGGCGACCTACCGGGTTTTTTAATCCGTGCAACCATCGCAATGCCTGGTGATCTGTAACGACTTTGAACGGCATACCCTCTAAATAACAACAAAGTTTTTCGACTGACCATACTACGGTTAGACACTCTTTCTCTGTCGTCGTGTAGTGAAGTTCCGCGCCGCGTAACGGTCGACTAAGGACTTCTATCAAAAATTCTCTGTCGGATTCGGGATCTTTTTGTACTAAAATTGCGCCTAAACCGAAGTCACTTGCGTCGGTGTATAAAATAAACGGCTGTCCCGGTATAGGGGTATATAACCGGGGTGCATCGACTAACGCTTGTTTAACTTCGTCGAAAGCTTTCTGTTCGACTTCCGTACAACACCAAGGAACTTTTGGACTCGTCAATTTATTAAGAGATCCCTGTACTCGCGCGATATTTTTTAAGTGTCGATGATACCAATTAACTAACCCGTTAAATTGACGTAATTGCGTGCGATCTTTTGGTACCGGGTACTCGAGAATCGGCTGTATTTTCTCCGGATTCGGTCGCATCCCAAATTCGTCGATAATATAACCGAGATATTTAACGCTTTTACGCGCGAAGCTACTTTTTTCACGGTTTATCGTTAATCTAGCTTCCCTTAGGACTTCAAATAACACGGATAACAACGACAGGTGTTCGTCTAGATCCTGACTTACTACGATCAAATCGTCGAGATAGACAAATAATTGATCGGTCCAATAATTCGGCAATTTTCGTTCTGTTATTATTTCTTTCACGCGTCTTTTTAAAGTGTCCATCAACCGCTGAAAAGTTGACGGAGCGCCTGTTAAACCATAGGGCATCCTAAGCCACTCGAGAAGACCTTTACCCTCGACAACAAAAGCGGTGTATTTTCGGCTTTCTTCGTCCATCGGAATCTGATAGAAAGCCTCACTCATGTCTAAAGTCGAAATTATTTTCGCGTGGTGTAACTGCGATAATATTGAACCCATTTGTGGAAGTGGATACGCGGGTTTTTTCGTTTTGCTATTCAATATTCTATAATCTATGCAAAATCGTAACCCGCCATTCGCCTTTGGTGCTACCACCGGCGAACTGGCCCAGTTACTATTACTCCACGTAACGTACCCCTTTTTTAATAGGCGATCGACCTCTTCGCTTATAAAATCGCGTATTTTCTCGCTGCGTCTATAAGGTTTTTGTCGATGTGGTGTTATGTCGTCTAGCTCGATTACGTGTTTGATTAGATCGGTTACACCGGTGGAATCTCTTTCGAATTTCGCGAATTCTTTATCTAAAAAGTTCCTTAAAATTTGTGTTTGATCGATTGACAAAGCTCTTAATTCAATAGGGAAGATAAAGCGGTGAGAAAAATTGTAAGAATGTTGACTTCCCACTAAATTCCAAGTTCTTTCATACGGGTCGACTTGTACTTTAAACGACAACCAGAAATCCATGCCTAATATTACATCTCCCGACAATCCTGGCATAATACTAAACCACTGAGGACCGTAAATGTCTCCTACATCGATAATAAAACACGTACCTCCTATAGATTTAATTACGGAACCGTCTCCTATACGTACGCCTGCTGTCGATGTCGAATCTGCCTTTAGTTCGTGTAATTGACATGATTTTACGCGTTCGTATGCTTCAGTGCTTAAGTGCGATCTTTCGCTGCCACTATCTATAATGCCCTTAATTTTTTCGCCAAAAATCGAAATTTCGACTGGGATCTTCAATACCTTCGATGGCTCGCTTATATTATCGTTACCGCGGTAAATGCGCCTCTGAGCTAGTCGGTTAATTAAGTGTGGAGAGAGCCCTTTTGGTCTCCAGTATTTTAACGAAGTTGTATCATAGGATTGATTTAAAATTGGCGTTGCATTATTTCGCGGTTCCTCGTCTAAGATTGTCGAAAGTCCGATCGGTTCTGTATCGTGATTAAAATTCGCGGTGTCTACTTCTTCGTCGGACGGATCTAATTCATCGCTCGTTTCATCGTCTACGTCCCACAATAGAGCAACGTTATCCTGTGGCTCATTCCCTACGTATAACAAGGTGTTTGAGTTCGGCGAGTTAGAATTTTTGTCAAGGTCTTTTACTTGATCAATTTTTATTTCCGCGTCTACTTTCTTGTCGCTTATTCTTTTCACGGAATTTCCTCCCTCGTTTACGCCCCGCGATTCAGTAACTAGAGGAGAAATCACTGAGTGCTCTTCTCGTTTCCCGAACGTTCGGGACAATTTTCGTTTAGGTGACCCTTTTTTCTACATCGTCCGCATACTTCTTGTCTTTTCGCGGTGCATACGCGTGCCGAGTGTGCCCAATCGCCGCAGTTAAAGCAAAATACTTTACTCCAGTCGCGAGGCGGGCTTGATTGTTTTTTCCCCGAATTTCCCCCTGATGTCGAAGGGTTTTCTTTTTTATTCTTTTCGGCATAGTTTGACAAGTTAGTTTCGAGTCGTTGGCGTACTAATGGTTTCGAGTTAGATTTGGTGGTTTTTTCATTTTTATTTGACCGATGATCGTTTTGTCGAAGAAGATTTAAATCGGTAGCATTTTCGTGATCGTCGTCTGCGTCGTCACCGCACGAGATTTCTGAGTCGTCTTCGTTAGACGCTTCTCCTTGCAAACAATACATGTCCGCCCGATCTCTTTTAGTTCGCGTTCCCCTTTGATTTTCAATTGATCGGCTACAGATGTAACTCCTTTCATTGACGTAATGCAAGAAGTCCTCGTAATTATATATTGGCAAATTCAGAATTTCAAGGGTCAGACGCGGATTGAATTTCACTAAAATTTGCTTTAATTGATCTTCAAAAGACGGAGGATTTCTCATTTTCTCGAACATAAAACGAGCTCTACACGAAAATAACGCGAGGCTTTCGCCTTTTTCTACTTTTAGAACGCGGATGTCGCCAAAAACATCACCATCGGCCTTTTTTATTCCCCATTGGTACCGGAAAGCCTTGATAAATTCTTTCCAAGTACGCCAATTCCTCTTGTTTATCAAATACCAATTTCTATATGCACCTTCAAAAATGTTTGACAAACATGGGACAAATAAATCGTTATTAATACCGCTAGTGCTGAGAAGATCTTGTAAAATTAGTAAAAATTGATCGGGATCCTTTTCTGTCCGCGGAAAGTTAATTTTCCAACCACTAACTATTCTGCCTATTTTAATAGGTAAATTAGAATCTGTGGTACTTGCACTATTTGGTGAGATACTACTTATTCTACCGTGCAAGGACGAGAATGACGCGGGTTGTCTATTCCGGTTCGAATAATTCCTATATGATCTATTCGATTCGTCGCTTTCGCTGGATTCGCTAGTTCGACGGTAAAACGCGCCCCTTCTCGTCGATTCACTATGTCGATCAAAATTTCGCGGAGGTGGAAGGTCGTTAATATAATCTGAATCGCGAGGATCCGCTCGATCTTCTCTCCTGCCTTGTCTACGCGGCGGAGGGTTGTTACGATCTTCCTCAATAAATTTATCTAACTGGGAAATTCGACGATATTCGTCGAGTGACACGTACTTATTTTCAAATACTTTTTCCCCGTTAAGTAGAATGTAAACTACTTTAATTTGTAATGACCCGTTGGGATTATTCGGTTCGGTATTAAATTGTCTTGAATTTGGTAATGTCGTTACATTTTGATTTCCTATATTTTGAAGATTTGAATTATCGAAGTGAACTCGTCGAAATTTTCTCTCGACCGAACCTTCGTTTCTCCCCGTAACTACGGGATCATTTCTCATTTGATTGACAAAATTCAACGGACGGTTTTCGCTAACACACGCTTGACTCCTCCTACCGACAAGGTTACTCTCGGCTTGAACTACAGACGGTTTTACCTGAGATGCATTAAATAATCATAGATTATTTGCAAAATTCAACGGACGGTTTTCGCTAACACACGCTTGACTCCTTCTACCGACAAGGTCGCTATTTTCAGTTCGAACAACAGACGGTTCTCCCTGATTTTTGACAAAATTTTGGACGGAAGTAAAGGCGCTTCCACGTTCATTACCTCGACGCGAAGTTCCCGGTTCCCTTTCTTCGTCAATACTATCCGCGTCAGTCGAGGAATTGCCCATCTCGTCTGACTGCGTATTATCCGTCGCGTCTCCCCCCCTCAGGCCTATGGTTCCGCGACGAATCATTTTCAATATTAGTATTAACAAAATTTCCAAAATTATTTGACTGACTCTGATCTCTTATGCCTTGCGTTAAATTGCTTATTTTCGATTGGATCTCTTTAGCCATTGTCGACTGAATTTCTTTAATCATTGCTAAGTGCATTTCTTTAAGCATAGTTACGTGCGTTAATTCGAATCCCCTAAGCGAATTATTGAATTCAGTGCGCATGCTCGCCAGTTGATTGTCTACGTAATGCGAAATAGCGACGTTGTCGGCAATAGGAGTGTTCCTTCCCCCTGCCCCGCCGCTTTGTATAGAAGTCCCCACCCGATCAGACGCGGGGGGAGGCTCAACATTACTTGTCGACATTTCGCTTAAACCGGGATTTTGAATATTTAACGAATCTAATACCGTTCGTTTATTCCCCGTGTTATTATCGGCGAGTGCTTGCGTAATATTCGCAACAGATTCGTTACCCGACGTTTCCTCATTTACCGAAGAAGAATGTAAGGTATCAAAGGATGTCGACGCTTTTTTCGATTTATTACTATTTTTCGTCTTTCTCCCACCACTTTTATTATTACGCGGCGGTGATATAAACAATGACGTCATAGTTACTATTTAAATCGTCTTGCCAAGCTCTATAAGTTTTAATTAAACAAATTTCAATCGTATTCTTACTCGATACCAAGATAAATACGTACTTCAATTACAGGCGATTGAAGTTACGTTGGGAATTTATTTATATTATTATTCAATATAATGTAAGCGAAACTGGACGGGCAGCCACCCAGGGCCGGCACAAGCGCTAGGCAGGGTCCGCCCAAGACTTGGTCCGTCCCTGACGGCGTCGAAGACGCCGACGCTAAGGGCCTTCTCCCCCAGTTTTTGAAATAAAGGACACTGTGTCGCAAGAATCTAAAAATAGAGAATCTGGCAACGAGGGCCTAGCGAAGCTAGCTTTCTGGGCATTGCGTTATCGAGCTTCTCAGTGTACGCACGTATCTTGGAAATACACTAGCTGCGATATTGTTTAACATACCCTCTACATTTCTTTCCATCATTGTTCTATCCGCCCTCCTGACTTTTATCATCTTACAAATCAGAAGTGGGATAGACTGAAAAATCGCGATTTCTTTGTGTATCGTGCGTGAAGTGAGAATAAGTTACGTACGAGACATTACGAACGATTGTTCGACTGTGCTGTGTAGACGACCGCCAAGCGATGGAAAACGTAATTCAAACGGCGAATGAAGAAGGTAATGGTGACCGAGACCGTTCTCCCTCCCAACACGGAGAACGCTTGCGCGGTGAGGAGTGCAATAAGGCCCGTCTTGATAGACTCGAACAATTAATAGAAAGCATGATCACCATCGCGATCGCGATCACGTACGCCGTCGCGCCAACGAGAGCGCGCTTCGCGCGGAGATGCGCGCCTAGAACGGATGGAGCGAATGATGGAGGAGTTGAGAGAACGGACGGCTTCGCGAGCGCGAAGCCCATCGCGCGTTCGCCCAGGAGACGAACAGCTGATACCGATATTCGACCCGGCGAAGGATGATGTGACGATAGAGAATTGGATTCGCCACGTCGACGGTATGGTGGCGCGCTACGAATGGGACGACCGTTCGGTTATGCGCCTAATTGCCGGTCGCCTTAAGGGTCACGCGAGACAATGGTACGACACGCGGCACCGAGTCGTGTCTACCTGGCGAGAATCGAAGGTGCTATTAGTGGCACAATTTAGAAAAACGGTGCCGTTTAACAAGTTATTTAAGGAGGAAGCAAATTACGAGGCTCGACCTGGACAATCATTGTCAGATTATTGCTTCCAAAAACTGAATAAACTAAGGAGACTGGATATCACCATATCCGATGAATATCTTGTAACAGGAGATAAAAACCACCTCTCAACGTCAGAAATCTAAACTTCTAATTACAAAGCGACAATCGCCGAATTAATAGGAAATCGGCGCACAGGCAAGAGACCGAAAATGCGAGAAGGAAGACCGGTCTCGCATTCGAATTTCCCTCGTCGTGACGCACGACAAAGGCCAATCATGAGGTGAAAAAGATCACGCGACGATCACCGATCGATATCTCCCCACTCCGATCGACATGCGTGAGCCATGTTTTTCCGGCACTCTGCTCTCGCCTTGCGTACAGTTTAGATCTCGTAAATTTTGTATTGTATTTCTTAAAATTTGTAAAACGTAAAGTTTAATATATCCTTCGAAGATTTCAAGCATATTGTACTGGATAATCGAATACTTGTAAAAGACGACTGGAAGAGTCGATCTTCGACGAAATAAACGAATTGTCTTCTGCGGAGAATACGAATAAATCGTCAAATTGTCAAGTAAGTTGTAAAATCTCCCTCTTGCCTGGGAATATAAAAGTATCATAGTCTATTTCTTTATTAACTTCCTAACCTAACCTATATCTATATATTTCGGGTCCTCCAACTATCCCTCTCTGAGGTAATATCATGCTCGTTTGTCGATTTGTCGAATAAAAATCGACTGGCGTCCAACTAGTAAAATCACTTTTGTCTTATTAAATTTATTAATATTTTTTATGAGCCCTGGCAGCCCTTGACCCAGGCCGCGCCAGGTGTAGGCTTCTAGAATATTTTATTATCGTCGATCCGTGTATCTCGTCCGTCTGTCGTCGAGATATGCGTAATCGTCAAATTTTATTTATTAATTAACGTAAATCTCGAAAGCCTGTCTCAATCTCGTTGATATGGTAATAGGTGGAATCCCGAGCGAAAACATTGCGCGAGCAATACGATCCGCGAAGCTCACGGATGCGAACGAGCTTTACGCGTATATGAGCGGAATGGGGGACATGCCAAAGGACGAGTCACGGCCGATCCGCCCGAAGGTTCGACTGCCGCCACGTGCAGCGGCCACATCGTCGTCATCTGGAGAGATCGCGGTACCTAAGGAGCGAGGAGCACCGACCGGCGAAAATAAGCGTCCAGGCTGCTACTCGTGTGGGCTACCGGGACATCTGGCGCGGGACTGCCGCAGAAAGAACAATTGGTGTCCTATCTGCAAAAAGGCCGGTCACCGTCGCGAGGATTGTAAGGAGAGGGAGGTAACTAGTATTGAGAATATCAATTATACTACTAATATATACCAACTGACCGTTCGGGTTAATGGTCGGAAGGTTGATAGTCTAATCGACACGGGGAGCGCGTGTACGGTGATGCAGTCGACGATAGCGAGTAAATTAAATGTTGATAAGAAATCTATAGAAAGTATCGTATTTGGAGGATTCGCTGGCCAATCGGTTACGTCTTGCACGATGGCACTGGTTAAGATAGAAATTCAGGGCGTATCCGCCAATGTAGAATTATTCGTTGTATCTAATGACTGCATATCGTACAACCACATCGTAGGGCGAGATTTCCTTCAACAGGAGCACGTTGTAATGGTCAAGCGTGGCAAACAGCTGGTATTCAAGGAAATTTCTGCAAACGAGAGACCAAACTCCTCCGAATCGATGGATGTCTGTGTTTGTGAGCCCGCTACGAACACGAGCTTGAATGTAGGAAATCTAGACGACGCAACGAAAAAGATTTTCATAGCGTTGATGGAAGAATTCCGAGACTGCATATCATCATCTATGAGTGATCTTGGTAAAACGAACACTGCAGAGATAGAGATCCGGTGTTTGACGGATGAACCCGTCGTATACCGCCCGTACCGCCTCGCAGAAAGCGAGAGGAAAGTTGTCCGAGACATGGTAAAGGAATTGCTGGACAACAACTTGATACGCGAGTCGGAATCGCCATACGCGAGTCCAGTCACTCTGGTAAAGAAAAAGAAGGGTGACTATCGCATGTGCATTGATTATAGAAAATTAAATGCCGTGACGATAAAGGATAAGTATCCGCTACCGTTAATAGACGACCAAATTGATAAACTCGGCGGACACCGCTATTTTACAGGATTGGATCTAGCATCAGGATACTATCAAGTGCCGGTGGCAGAAAATTCCATCGCGAAGACAGCATTCGTAACGCCAGAAGGAAATTACGAATTCCTTCGGATGCCGTTTGGCTTAACTAACGCTCCGGCCGTGTTCCAACGGCTGATGGACAAAGTACTCGGGTCATTGAAGGACACGATTGCGTTTCAGTACTTGGACGACGTAATAATACCGTCCCAAACCATCGAGGAAGGCTTAGAAAGGTTACGCTCGGTGTTGGAGGTTTTTCGGACACATGGCTTCACTCTGAAACTGGAGAAGTGCTCCTTTTTCGAGCGACGAATCGACTACCTGGGTCGAGAGATTAGCGAGGACGGTGTCAAGCCAGGTCAACGGAAAATTGACGCGGTAATAAAAATGAGGCCACCGCAAACCGTAACACAGGTTCGTCAATTTTTAGGGCTTGCCAGCTATTTCCGTAAATTTATTAAGGACTTTGCAACCATTGCGGTGCCCCTCACACGCCTGACGCGTAAGAATCAACCGTGGCAATGGGCAGAACCGCAGGACCGCGCGTTCAACACTA
Source organism: Ancistrocerus nigricornis (assembly GCA_916049575.1). Classification (NCBI taxonomy): domain Eukaryota; kingdom Metazoa; phylum Arthropoda; class Insecta; order Hymenoptera; family Vespidae; genus Ancistrocerus; species Ancistrocerus nigricornis. The sequence continues at coordinate 17,391,985 of OU696667.1, read as the reverse complement.
TAAAGGAGCAATTAACGACACGTCCGGTACTGTCTATCTTCGATCCGAGCCGATCTACTGAACTGCATACCGATGCAAGCTCGCTAGGCGTTGGAGCCATTTTATTACAGCGGTTGGACGATGGCAAGATGACAGCGATAGCATATTTTAGCAAACAGACCACGGACGACCAACGATGCTACCACTCGTACGAATTGGAGACAATGGCCGTAGTATTTGCTTTACGACATTTTAGGGTGTACCTGCTGGGCCAAAAATTCAAGGTCGTGACGGACTGCAATGCTCTGCGGACTACCTTCTCCAAGAGAGATCTGCTACCTCGCGTAGGACGCTGGTGGCTAGAGGTCCAAGAGTACACGTTCGACATTGAGTATCGACCAGGGGCGAGGATGGTTCACGCCGATGCACTGATGTAACGTCCCTCCATTCCGCTGAACTAAGAATAAAAGCTCTAAAACTTATAAAACTAAGAAAACAACGTTCTAAAACGCGCGATCCCCCCCCCCACACGTAAGTGAATCGAAGACGATACACTCCGCGGGTCCAGCACCGGGCGCTGGAAAAATTTCACACCTCTTAGCGTTAAAAATCACACCTTTTTCCGCGATTTTTCCCAGAACAAACTGGTTCTTTTCTTTCTCTAAAAACTTGGATGTAACGTATATTGAATCTCTACTTGCATGTAACCATTACTTATAAGAACACATACTCTTTTATTCCAGTAACAATAACATTATTTATACGCTTAAAGACTAAATTACTATAGCATACGTATCTATAGCATAAGTATAAGTTACTTTTAAAGCGAACTAATCAAATACCCGTTATATAAGAGCACATCACATTTAGGACACACTATATAAACCTAAACCACGCGCCACGTAGCTTATGTAAACATAGGGGTAGAACCGCGCGTGCAAGATAATCTAAACACCGGAGCGATAACGCTCATGAGGGTCGACACTGACTCAGCACACTTCCTAGTATATAGGAAACATAAAATCTGTCAGCGTCATACAATTCTCTTCGACTTCAGTAAAAATAGGACACATAAATATGTCAGAAAATTCTTAGAAATTGTAACCAAAACCGCCAACTCAGCTAAACTTTATAACCGTCGACACTCCTTATATGGGCATGAAACAAGGGTTCTGCTGACGCAGCTCCCCTACCTTTAGCATTAGAATCATACGACGCTCCTTATATGGGCATGAAAACGTCAAAATTCGTAGAATTGCAAGCCTTAGCCAGTATAAAGACCCGAGCACACAGAGCTCACCAGTTCTTTCACGTTCAGTCAGTTGAAGAAGCCAGTTATAAGCAGCGTAAAGTTCAGACAGTCAGTAAGTTGGAGCAAGGGAAGTTTGTAATAAGTTGTACGCTTAAACTATTATCGCCTACCAAAGACCAGAGGTAATAACAAAAGACACTTGTACACTTTTATTTTAATAAATCGTTTTATTTCTTTGTGTGTGAATTCGACTTTGAGAACTTGTAAGATCAGACGATTCCTCATTCATAATACCTACCGATCGAAACTTGAATTATTCCAAAAAGGGAAATCATACTCTCGTTAGAGACTAACTCCAAAGATTCATTGTTCGCATATTCGCTCAGAGATAGAGCCAAGGTAAGGAAATACACGAATTCAGGAACGGACGACATAGCTCTCCTTCGCGAACGTATTTGTTTGTGTGATTACGCGTTATAAGAATCGAGATAAGCTTTCTAGGTGCCGCAGCACCGTACCTGAGGCTAACGAATCCCCATATTAATATTTTTATTATCATATTTGCGTCACTCTCGTAACGGAATAACAGCGCCGATCACGGAACCGAGCAACGGTACCTTTCATCCGCGTTCGAAATAACCGCATATAGAGATCGGGACGTAACACTGAGTCGAAACCCCCTGACGATCCTTGAGGTGGCTTTCGTCGATATTACAGAGAGCGAATGGATCGTAGCGGCTCAGTTACAAGACGACCAGATAGCACGCATTCGAACGGTGCTGACTAGCAAAGAGTTAAGTCCAGAAACAAGGCACTATCGAGATGAGTACGTTTTGAGGAACGACCGGCTATATCGTTGCCTCCCAGACGGAAGGAGAGTGTGGGTGGTACCGAAGGATGCACGTTTACAGATATGCAGGCTGTGTCACGATGACGCTGGGCACCTGAGCGTGGAAAAGACGTTGGAGAGGATCCAACGAAATTACTGGTTTGCGAAGATGAGACGCTTCGTCACCAAGTATGTCAAAGCGTGTTTGAATTGCGCCTATTATAAGCGTACAACCGGTAAGAAAATATGCAAGCTGCACACAATCGAGAAGGTACCGATCCCGTTCCACACGCTCCATATTGATCATGTGGGACCTTTCGAGACGAGCCACAAGAAAAATAAATATCTACTCGTAATTGTCGATGCATTCACGAAGTTCAAGAAAGAACGCTATGACCGGACCCGACGAGAGGCACCAAAGTATGCGGTCGGAGACCTGGTGCTTGTACAGATTACAAGCGACCCCGCGACAGGTGGTAGTAAGAAACTGCTTTCCCGTCATAAGGGACCGTTTCGCATTCAAACGGTGTTGCCGAATGACCGGTACGAAGTGGAAGACCTACGAGAAGGGGGTAAGCGTTCGAGAACGGTAGTAGCTGCAGATCGCGTGAAGCCGTGGATCTCGATTCAAGGGGATGAATCGACGAGCTAATTACGGAGACACGACGGTAATCTGTGCATGCATGTATGGGTTTACATGGTAATCGTGTACGCGAAAGAGTATAATCAAAGGGAATATAGAAATTCCGTTGTGAGCGGTATAATCATATATTTTCTCTTTTGTCTATGTAGCAAGGACGAGAGAAGACCAAATGATGAGTCCAACCGAGATGCAAACCAACAGGTTCGATCAGACGTGTGGACGAGGAGGGAGAATCGGCCAGGAGACGAACGCGTACACTAGAGGTCCTGTCAGCAAGGGTGACGGCCCGACCCGCTCGCGTAGAGGGGTTCCGTACCGCAGAGTGGACTGGAGAGTACGACGTTACGGCCGTAGCCTCGCACGAGCTTGGTCTTAGTCCTTGGAGAAGGAATCACGAATAAAAGGGGTATCCAGTATTGTCCTGGGTCACTGTCTCCTATGTCGAGGAGCTTCGATTAGAAAGGGTACTGGGTGCTGCAGGATTGCAAGCAGCTGAGGATAGGTTGAGATGTGGTCGAGACCTTAGGCTGGAGAGAAAGCACTGAAAGTGGTCAGAAAGGGTGTTAGACATGCCTGGGCCATTGGTTTGAAATGGTTAGAAAGGATGTTGAGCACGCCTGGGCCACTGAAGTGAAAATGGTCAGAAAGGATGCTGAGCATGCCTGGGCCACGGACAAGCCGTATGGATGCTCTGCGGAGCGAATTCGCATCGACCTGGATGGTCGCAACGATTTCCTGTTTAGTTTGTTTTAGGAAACGACGCCTGGGGACAGACGTATCATCAGGTTGGCCGAATGTAAGCGAAACTGGACGGGCAGCCACCCAGGGCCGGCACGAGCGCTAGGCAGGGTCCGCCCAAGACTTGGTCCGTCCCTGACTGCGTCGAAGACGCCGACGCTAAGGGCCTTCTCCCCCAATTTTTGAAATAAAGGACACTGTGTCCCAAGAATCTAAAAATAGAGAATCTGGCAACGAGGGCCTAGCCTTAGCTGCACGCTTACGCCTACGCTTAGCTGCGAATGCACCAACTCCCACTCCTGCCTAGATCATAGGGAAAACCTAGTCCCCACTATGCACCCCCGAAGTTCAAAGGTCCATAGCCAATGTAGGACCTAAATTTGGAAATTAGGAGGGGTTTTGGTGGATGGCTAGTTTTTAAAAGCGAGCGCCCCACGCGGTCTGACGCCTTGTCGTGGCGGGGGTGCTTAAGTAGCCCCGACTCGGTGAGTTGCCCGGAGGTGCTACGTGCTGACGGGGGACCCGCCGAGAAGAGGCTGTGAACGAAGAGCAGACCGCCTTTCTCTATGTTTGTCCATGTGCTTACTCGCTCTTGTCCGTTGTCTATATGGGTATGGTGCGGTTTCCTGCAAGAGTGAGCTGTGGTCGGCCCCCGGTGGATATTCCCCGTAGACTAACCAAGGGGGGAGTAGTAAACCCCCTGACCGTGTGCTGCGGATATGTTAGTACCTGACCTCTGTGCCGTACCATAGGTAAACATAAGTCCTCCACGAGGGGCAAAGGTCCTGGGAAAGCACATGTTCAATGTGGAAGAACCGCTACCGCAGCATGTTAGGAGCCTATGCGGGGGTTGAAGCTGGGACGCTGGGCGTAGGTATGGAGGTCCGCCCTGGCCAGGCGCTTCCTCATACCTCGTGCTACCCGGGGTAAATGGTAGCGCCGTCTAGCCCGAGGTGGCAAGACTCCACGTCGGACGTCTGTGGAGCAACTTGCGCACGACAGGGGTGACGTTAAACCTCTAACATCAGGCGGGAGCGCCAAAACTCTAACCCTTTTCTGTAGAATTTAATAACGCACGGATAGGGGAAGGCCGCCCGAAAAACCGCTTCTCGGCTTCCGTGCGCGTAACTAGGGAAAACTTACCGGCGGGGATAGACGCCCCACCGCGGTGGGGCTCCCATGATGGGCGAACCGTCGTAAGAAATTAAACGAATTAGCATGGAAAAATTCAAACAACTTATTGGGCAGGGGGGAGGGAACAAGAAGATGGCGGCAACCCGTGGAGGTGGGGGCAAGGGTGAGCCATCGCAGGGGGAGTTTGAAGAGGAGGACCAAACCTTCTCAGAGGGCAGCAGGTTGGAGGCTGCGCACTCTAGGGGTGACCCGGACTGGGTGCCTGACCACGAGAGGAAGCGGGAGAAGGAGGAGAGAAGGGAAGGGGTTTTTAAGACGCAAGGTGGGGAGGAAGGGGATATAAACACCGACCCGGGGCTGAAGGTCTCCCCAGCGAGGCAAGAGCCGCGCATGGGGGATAAGGCCGAAGAGGAGGGGCACTCCGGGAACACACCCCCCACGGAGGCGAGGATGGGCAGGGAGTTTCAGCGGGCCATCGCGTCCCGCCAAGAGCGGTACGCCAGGAGAGAAAGGGCGAGGGGCCCCGACCCAAGCGATGAGTCGGCGACGTTGGAGGAGGAACAGCCGAAACGGAGTCGCATGGCCGATAGGGTTGAGGCTCTTTGGAGAGAGGAGGGGGAGCAGGGCATGGGCTCCCCGGCCAAACGAGTACCGGAACCGCAGAGGACGGATGGCGTGGCTAAAGAGGAGGCGTTATTCCACGCAGCAACTGTGGCTACAGCCGCGGTGAACGATGTCATGGACATATACGAGAAGGCCCTTGACGACTTCACGTGCCTGGGGGAGTACGTGGAAAGTAATGTAAAGTTTAGTGTCCGGAAGAAGAGAGACTACGCCTCGGCGCTAAAAACGCTCCAAGAGCTAGGGGTAGCACTTAAAGAAATGGCCCATACGAAGGAAGAGATGGAGATGCGGGTGGCCGGTTTCCTCGCGGGGGTAGTAGACGAGAGGGATAGGGCGGTGGCGGAACTAGAGGGAAAGGAGAAGGTCGCTACGACCTGGTGCCATTCAACAAAGCATACGGGAACCAAACAGACCCCAGCGCGGGGCCAAGCCAAGATCCACCTCTGCCCCAGGCACAGGAGGGTCCCCGCAGGGGACCAAGGAGAAAAAGGGAGACTACCTTGGGTAGCATGGCAGACGAGAGGGCGAAGATCCCCAGGATCGGAAGGAGTGGGGCTGACACCACGGGGGGCGACCACACCAACCTGGAGATTGCGACCAGCACCCCTCTGAGGGAAGGACACGGACAGGGGGACGACACCGTCAAGGCCGAGTGCCGGGAGATCATGGGGGTGTTAAAACAGATCGTCAGGAGGGTCGACACGATCTGGACGGGCCATAGGGGGATGCTCCCGCATGACTTAACGTACCCCCAGCCCTCGTCCGGCACCGGTAGCCCATTAGAGCGTGCTCTCACCGAGGCACGAGTGGGTAAAAGGACCGCCCCTATTGAAACAGAGGCTAAGACGCGACCGACACGAACGGAGATAGAAGCGCCCTGGAGCAAGGTCGTGGGAAGTAAGGCACCGAAAGAAGGTAAGGAAGAGTGCCTGTGAGGCAGGAGAAGGCAGGGGGGGCCACTATAGCCACTAAAGCGCCGCTACCGCCACCTCCCGTACCCTGGGCAAAGAACGATGCCATCCTCGTAAGGGCCAAGGAGGGTGAGAAGTTCGAGGACCTGGTGAGAAAGATAAAGGCTGGGGTGCGGCTTGATGTCCTCGTGGAGATGCCGAGAGGCCAGGACTCCGCCAAGGTGGCTAACCTGCGCTAGGCGATAGAAGGGGCGGCAGGCGCGGGGCGGAAGGCCGAGTACCTCACACCGAGAATAACGGTGGAGGTGCTTGACCTCGACGCTGGGACCACCGCGGCCGAGGTCGTGGAGGCGGTGAAGAAGGAGATGGAGGAGGACGGACCCCTGGACGCCTGGCTCAGGCCAGCGTACCGGGGAACACAGATCGCGGCGATGGTTCTACCGGCGGCGAAGGGCAGGGCACTCCTCGAAAAGGGGAGAATAACGGTGGGCTGGACGCTGGCGAGACTGCGCAGCCGGGAACAGGCTTCGAAATGCGCCAGATGCCACGAGGTGGGACACTGGGCCGTATCGTGCATGGCGAGTAGCGATAAGCGGGGGGAATGTTTCAGGCGCGGGAAAGAAGGGCACATGGCCCGCGACTGCAGGAACAGAAAAGAGGTAGAGGCTGGACGGGACGGAGGAGGACAAAACAAAGATGGCGCTCAGGGTGGTGCAAGCCAACCTTAATAGGGGACGGCGAGCCCAGGACCTCCTGTGCCAGCTTGCGGCCGAAAAAGAGGGCCGCTGTCGCTCTCGTAAGCGAGATACCCAGGCAAGGGGAGGGGAGGCAGTGGGCTATCGACGAGACCGGCCTCGCTGCCGTCTGGGTCTTGGATAGGGGTCTGGGCCAACCAAGGGTGGTGGCCAGGGGACGGGGGTTTGTGGGTGCAGTAGTGGGGGGGATCACGATCTTCTCCTGCTACTTCACCCCAAACTGCCCGTTCAGCGAGTACGAGCGGGCGATTGGGGACCTGGAGACGGCGGTCAGGAGGATCGAAGGGCAGGTCCTACTAGGGGGGGACTTAAACGCAAAATCTCCCGCCTGGGGAAGCGGCAGGGAAGACCGGAGGGGGGCGTTGTTGGCGGAGACCGCCGCCTCGCTCCGGTTGGTGGTGGCGAACGTTGGTTCGGTAAATACCTTCCGGCGCGGGGCGGGGGGATCCGTCATCGACGTGACTTTCGCGTCCGAACAGATGGCGGCAAGAATCCGGGGATGGCGGGTACTGGAGAATTTCGTCCTCAGTGACCACCAGCCCATCCTATTTGAGGTTGGGAAAGAAACGGAGGTCTGGAGACCGCCGCCCAGGGGATGGGTAATAAAGAAGTGGGATAGGGTGACCTTCACCAGGATGCTCCGGGCGGGCATCCTGGCGACTAACGGGGACGGGTATGAGAGTCATCGAGGAAGCGTGCGACGCCTCGATGCCTCGCAAGACTCTCTGGCGGGGAGGGTGCCGACCAGTCTACTGGTGGAACGACGACGTCGCGCAACAAAGACGTGAGTGCGTCAGGGCGAGGAGGAAGCTCCAGAGGCAGAGGGAGAGGGTGGCCCGCGGGGATGACCGCGGGATAGCGCGGGAAAAGGAAGAGTATGCGAGTGCAAGGAGAAAACTTAAAAGGGAGATAAAAAAGGCGAAAGGGAGAGCCTGGGACAACCTGCTAGAGAAGGTCGATGGCGACCCGTGGGGTATCCCCTACAAAGTCGTCACGGGTAAGCTGAAGGGGAAGAAGGCTACGGGGGCACCGGGCACACTGGACGAGGTCTTTGCGATAGTGCGAGACCTCTTCCCCGAGGGGGAGGCCGTACCGCCGAGAGAGTGGCTGGTGGAAGACGGAGAGGTTCCTGCCTTCACCCTCGCGGAGCTGAGGGCGGCTGCAAAGAAGCTGGCCAGTGGGAAAGCGCCGGGGCTCGACGGAGTACCGAACGAGGTGCTCCGCCTGGTCGCGGACGCCAAGCCGGACTGGCTGCTGTCGGTCTACAACGGGTGTCTCAGGAGGGATGTATTCCCAACAATCTGGAAGCGCCAGCTCCTGGCTTTGATCCCGAAGGATAAGGGCGGGGGTGCCGGGCCCGCTTCGTACAGGCCCCTCTGCCTGTTGGACACCGCCGGCAAGCTCCTCGAGCGTCTTCTCCTGCCTAGGCTGGAGCAGGCGCTGGAGCGGGCCGGCGGGCTGTCGCCCAAGCAGTTTGGCTTCAGGGCGGGGCAATCCGTCCTGAACGCCATAGGGGTCCTGGCCGAGGCGGTAGCCCGACACAAGCAGAGGAGGTCCGGCTCGCCCGAGGTGTTGGCGCTGCTCACGTTAGACGTGAGGAACGCCTTCAACTCGGCGAGCTGGCGGGAGATTTCGAGGGCCCTGGAGGAAAAATGGGCGCCTCCTGCCTACTTAAGGAGAATACTAAATAACTAACTCAGTGAGAGGACTCTAGTGGTCGAGGGACTGGACGGGAGTGCTGAGGTGAGGGTTACGGCGGGTGTTCCACAGGGCTCGGTCCTTGGGCCGACCCTGTGGAACTTAATGTTCAATGGGGTGCTGGAGCTGGTGCTTCCGGAAGGGGTAGCCCTGGTGGCCTACGCCGACGACCTTGCGCTGCTAGTGGAAGGGATCACGGCAGACAAGGCCGAGCGCAAGGCCAACAGGGCGCTCTAACGAATCGAGGGCTGGATAAGGGCTAGGAGCCTTCAGCTCGCGGGGGAGAAGACTGAGGCGGTCATCTTCAGAAGGACCAGGGCAAGGGACCAGGCGCCCACATTCAGAGCAGCGAGGGCAGAAATAAGGCCCACCGGGGCACTTAAGTATCTGGGCGTTAAAATAGACGCGGGCTGGAATTTCCGCGCACACGCGAAAAACGCAGCCAGCAGGGCAGCCACGGCAGAGGCCGTGATCGGCAGATTGATGCCCAATGTGGGGGGGCCTAAGCCAAAAAGGCGGGCGCTGCTTGCGGCCGTTTCGCGGGCCACACTACTGTATGGGGCACCCATATGGGCGGGCCACATGGCCCATAGCACTATACAGCGGGTGCTGGGGCCAGTACATAGGCGTGCACTCCTCAGGGTCTGCAGCGCCTACAGGACGGTTTCGCGGGACGCCATCTGCGTTATAGCGGGTGTGCCGCCTGTCGGACTGCAGGCCCTGGAAAGGAGGGAGAGATGGGAGAGGGAGAAGGCGCTGGCCCCCGAGCTTAGTGGGCCGGAGAAGAAGAAGGCCCGGAAAAGAATTGGGCTCGAAGCCGAGGACAAGCTCGGACACGAGTGGCAAAGGGAGTGGGATGCCTCCACAAAAGGCCGATGGACGCATCAACTGATCCCACTGATCAGACCATGGAAAGAAAGAAAGCATGGGGAGGTGGACTACCACCTCACCCAATTCCTATCTGGGCATGACGCATTCGGGTCTTACCTCAAAAGGTTCCATAGGAGGGACCAGGACGGCTGCCAAAGCTGCGGTGGGGGGCTGGACACCGTGGAACACGCGGTGTTCCGGTGCCCCGCCATGGCTGAGGGGAAAGCCGATCTGGAAGGACAACTTGGGGGAGAGATCACGCCGGAGAACGTGATGGGCCTCATGCTCGGCTCAAAGGAGAAATGGGAGAGGGTGGGAGGCTATATCCGCACCTCGCTAAGGGCAAGAGAGGAGACTGAGAGAAAATTGGCGAGAGCTTAATGGATAAGAGCAAGGAATGCCCGCAGAACCTGTTGCCACCCACTACTAATTTATTACTAATTTATTATCTATTTATTTATTTATTTTATTTATTTACTCTATATTTAGTTATTTATTTTTTTTTTTTTCTCTTTTAACTATTTACTCTATATTTTTACAGAATGGACTAACGCACAGGCTTATTGTTCGCGCCGTTTGCGCGTTTGCTAGAAATTTCTTCGGTTGAAATCGGGTGCCCTACGAAAGGGACCGAAGACCCTTACGGTCGTTGCTACGGAGAGACGCGGGCGGCTTGAGTAGGACGAAGGGAGGGGGAATTCGGAGCCAGTAGGACACTTGCGTGCGAGATGGGGACCGACGCGGTCATAGAAATTAGGGCGATCCCTTGCGAGGGTGAAATCGGTACGGTCTTCGGTTTGAATCTTGATCGGGTTCGCGATCGAGCGTCTATCGGCTGTCGTAGGTGGTCTAGTTGAGACATTATTGTCAATTTTGTGCTGCACGGTTCGGATTGTTGGGGCTCTCGAGCCAATTTGTTGCCTTTGAGGCAAGTCGCGTAATCAGTGCGGGTTACTAAGGAGCGACATGTCGCGTAGCCAGTGGGCTACATGGATGCGACACACATCGCGTAACCAGTGGGTTACATTGATGCGATGCTCATCGCGTAATCATGTGGATTACATTTGTGCGATGCCGATCGCGTAACCAGTGGGTTACATTGATGCGATCCGTGACCGGCCGTGCAGTCGGTGGGCGGCTTGGCCAGGCCCCCACCTTGGAGGAGAACCACGCCGACTAGCCGAAGCGCTTCCGAGAAAGAGTCGGTCCCCGGAATATTGGTAAGAGAGCTCTCTCGCGATCGATTATCGATATAACTTAGTTGAATGATCATTTAAGGTTTCACAGCAATCTCCAGCATAAATTTGAACATCAATGTTAACAATAATTCATGTATTCTTGTTTCTTTCCTTTTGCCTCTTTGATAGAATATCATGGCTTTTTCCCCCACTTTGAACTGGGGTTTTTTACTGCCGATATTCTTTAACGTAGACTCATTTCATTACTTCTGAATAAAGTGATTTAGTTGATTTACAGTATAACCAACGCTTATGTTTATTCAAATAACCAGTCTGGCCGATTCCATCTCATATCCCATCTCACTTCCTTTAATATTAAGAACTCACGTCATCGAATATATTATTTAAACATCATCCATCTTTATTTATTTATTGGTTGAAACACTTATTTACAGGCGGGCTTGGGGGGTAACGGGCCGCCCGCGACTACCTTTTCTTTTTTCCTTTTTTCCTCTTTTTTTTCCTTTTTTTTTATCTAACTGACATTCTCTAACCTAGTCATCCTATTCTAGTCATTTTCTTTCTAATTTAGTAGTTTTTCTACTATAAGGGGCGGGGGGGTTTGTCGCGCGCGTGAGCGGCCCGCAACGAGGGAGCCTCCTGGAGAAAGGGGGGCTGGCAGGGGAGCTGGGGGGTGATACCCTGGATTGCCCTTAGGAGAGAGTGGACCGGAGCGCGGGGAACCGCCGTGGCCTTGGCTGAAGGCTGGAGAGGGGGTAACTCCCGCAGCCATGAATGATGTGGGTGCGAATGGAGCCGGAGAGGGGTTAAAATCCACGCGGACTGTATGAGCAGTGAGCGGGCGGCGGGTAGGGGTACGCCCCAACCGCCACCCACTCACTGAGCATGAGTGGGCTGGAGAGGAGGGGACTCCCGCAGCCATGATTGTGAGGGTGGATGGGCACGACAGAGAGGGATGAATGCGCGAATGACGCAAGGACAACCCAGCGGAAATTGCTTGTAGAAATGGCCTCCTGCGGGACTTGGCCGGGGTGGGTAGAGCCTGGGGTTTCAGAGGGTAGGGGGGGTGTAGGGACCCCCACCGAGGCCGCTTCTCCCGAAGCTATACCGAAGGGTATCCGGGAATGTTCGGCCGGGGGAATTCTGAGGCCACATAGGACGCAGTCCTGGCCAATGATGATAAAAATAAAAAAAAAAAAAAAAAAAAAATAGTTTTTAAAAGCGATGGCCGAGCGCGGCTCGCCACCATTCGTACGCTAGAAGTTTCTAAGAGCATTTTTCACTTTAAAAATTAGTTTCATTTTCGTTTTCTTGTAAAAAACATATTAAGAGGCTACCTAGTCGAAGACTCAAGGAGTTTCCTTTTTGTTTCATCGCAAATCGACCTAAGAAGCTGTAAGTTGGTATTTCATCTTTTCCTTAATTAAATTTTTGTGTGAATATTGTTGTTTTCCATTGTCAACGCTTTTTTCCTTTTTCCAACCATTTCCTTAAAATAATTTAGGGAGCGCGCAGTCATTTGCGTTCTTCCTTATGGAATAAAGGGGGCGCACTCGCCTGCGTTCTCTTGTTTTCTTTGAGTAATAATAAAGAGCGCGCATTCATCTGCGTTCTCTCGGTTTCCGGGGTATTGGTTTAAAGAGCGCGCAGTCATTTTGCGTTCCCTTTTTCCTATACCTAATAAAGTAAATACATTCCCTTGACCTCCTTCAACAATAATAATTATAATTAGTTTCGTTGAGTATTTTTTTTGATGCGCGCATTTTTCTACGTTCATCCCATTGAGCGCGCAGTAGCTTTGCGTTCTCTCGGGATATTAGATTTGTCTCTCTCTCTTTCTGCGATATTTTATTCCTTCACGAGCGCGCTGTTCAATCTGTCGTTCTCGTGAGGATAAATTAATTAACAGAAAGAAAGGGTATAATTTGAGGTTTATCTGTAGATGGGAAGGTCAAGGCGATCCGGGAAAAAGGTCTCATTTAACAGAGATATTTACTTCAAAAAACTGTGGCCGGTCGCAAAATATTCTCCCGTTTCTTCTTCTCTTTCACTATTGGAAGAGTATTTGGCCACGATACATCCGTACACGGATTTTGTGAAAGAATTCGAGGCATCGTTGCAAAAATTCGTAAATAAGTAAAGGTAAATTTATCCATTTTATTTTACTTTTCCTCTCTCACGACACTCTTTTCCTCATCCCAGGGTTGCGTCGCGTAGACGCTACAACCCTAAAAGAGGTAAAATATCTTTGCTTTTTCTTTTCCTTACCAATTTATTCATCCATTAATATAATTATTGTTATTGTCCCCCGGGACGTAACATATTTTTGGTATCAGCGGTGGGATTCGAATAAAGAGTGTCGGTAATCATTTGGGTGGAAAAAATGTCGACGGAAGAAGCATCAAATAGGGCGTCTGGGTCCCAACAAAGTGCCCTCGAACCACAAACACAACAACAACAATTGCAGCAACATCACCGTTTGCTACACGCACAACAAGAAACAATAAATAGTTTGGCAGAAACCTGCAAGAAAGTGGAAGACCAACAACAAGAGATCGAAGAATTAAGAAGTCGAATTCCAAGGCCAGGTACGCCCACACACCTGGGAACAGCACTCTCCGGAAATGATGTAAGTCATCTTTACGGTTTATCCTCATTTAGAGACGCGTTAGATGCTATCCCGGTCTATGACGGGCAAAATATGGTTTTTGTATACTTCGCGGAAGGGTGCGAAGAAGCGTTAAACATGATCACGCGTAGGAGCGAAGAAAATTTAGTAAAATCAGCTAGAAACAAATTACGCGGGGATGCCCACCGCGCGATATTAGAAATGCAATTTAGAACAATGAACGAATTGGTCAATTATCTTAGGAATATATACGGTCCACGCGAAACGGTTTATGAAGCACAGGGAAAATTAGCCTACATATGCCAAAAACCTGAAGAAAGCGTAATAACATATGCAAATGGGGTGCGAGAAATCGGGAAACGAATAATTGATGCCGAAAAACGTAGAAGTAATAATGTATCAGAAAGCTTTAAAAAACTCAATGAGGAAAATTTAGTAAATAGCTTCAATCGAGGTCTAAAACCGGAAATCGCGACTAGGATTCGTCGCGGCGAAGCATTACACGCGACTATAAATCAAGCGATTGATATAGAAAAGGAATTAGTGGCAATACATAATATTAGGAGCGTGGTGTTAGGAGCGACGGCAAATTCTCGCGAAAATCGAAAGGATCAATTTCCCGTTCGTAGCATTCAACAAAGTACGGTACAATGTCAGATCTGCAATAAAATGAATCATATAGCACGGGACTGCTGGTCTTATACAGGGAAATATCCGTGGAATAATAGAAACAACGGCCAACAGAATCAGAGAAATTTCGGAAATCAATATTTTAATAATCCATATCAACAACGGAGTAATAGTAATAATCAAAATCCAAATCAATATCCGCGACCGAATTACGTGCAGCCCTCCGGAAATAATTACAATCCAGATACGAACCGTCGGGATAATAACCAACCGCGAAACTTAGGATCGGGACCGCAAGATATCTCAAAATCTAACAATCGAACGAACGCTACTAAGGGGCAACCGACGCGGCCCGTCAGAGTTTGTAATTGCAATGATTTCCGAGAGAATGAGGTCAAAGAAGAAGGTTATGACGATCAGGGAAACGATATTTGCCACGCTCAGCCGGACGCTATGAGCGCGGAATAGGCAGAGCGTCCTTCGGAAAACCACGCGAAAATTACGATACTCGGCATGAACAATGGATAAGTCCAAATGAAAAGGTAAAATGTAATCATAAGCGCGAATTTAAGGAAACTAATAATGGGGATAGATATGGAATTATACAAGACGGCTGGCATTATGAGTGCTATGGCCGCAAAAATGTAAATATAAAAACGTATAGAAGGACATACGAAAATGAAAATGAAATTGAAAATGAAAATGAAATTGAAGATGAAAATGAAATTGAAAATGAAAATGAAAATGAATATGAAAAGGTTTATTACACAGAATTATTTGAAACCTCCTACAAGGGGAAAAATTATAAGACTAGCCACGAGCAAAGACTCGGTGGAGAAAATAAATATTACCTCGACAAAAATGAGGGAAAGGAAATGAAAGGTAAAAAATTATTAAAAGGGGGAATCCCGTGCAGCGGGGTCTGCGGTAATAAAATAAACACTAAAAATAAAGGCAGCGGTAATAGTTCCAGGAAATCTGACGAAACGTTCGAAACCACGAATCCGAATCAAAATAAAACTAAAATTAAAAGGGATAATAAACAGGATCGTGCGAATTCGAGAAAATCGGGAAGATTCGCGGACTTAGGAGCTGTCGAAGCACGAGATGTTAGGATTAATCTTACGCAAGAAGGAAGCTTAAAACTCTCTCCGTGTTTATGATCGATAGTGGGTCCGGACCCAACTTGATTAAACGACGAGCAATAGCCACAAATGAAGAAGTCAATGAAAAGGAAATATTAAACCTTAGTGGCATAACGACACACCAGGTATCTACCTTAGGAGTTATCGAAATGGACATTTTAGGATGTATAACACCTTGCCATTTAGTATCCGATAATTTTCCTATACCTCAGGACGGAATCCTGGGATCCGACTTTCTTGTTCAACGACGCGCGATTATAAATTACGATAAGCATCAATTAGAATTCGACAATGATGTTATAAATTTTGAAACGGAAGACGAGATTGTATTACCCGCCCGGTCTCACTCGCAAATGTTTATCAAAGTATTAAATCCGGAAATCAATGAGGGTTACCTTCCGCGTTTGACAATAGATAAAGGGATTTATGCCGGAAACGCATTAGTAAAGGTTGGTAGGGACGATAGAGCTCACCTGAGAGTCACAAACACTACCGAAGAAGACGTTAGAGTCTTAATACCGTCCATAAAATTAATAGAAATTGATAAAATTGTAGAACCGAAGAACAGGAAAACCATTAACGCGAACAGTAGGGATTCTAAATGCTTCGCGATTAGAAATAACTATGACGAGATTAAACGGGTTGAGGAACGCTCAACAAGAATAAAGGAATTACTACGATTAGATCACTTGAATCCGGAAGAAGAACTGAGCGTAGAAGAATTAATATTCGATAACGTGGATAAATTTCATTTACCTGAGGAAAAACTAGGATACACTGAAGTTTTACAACACCGAATAAATACTACAGATGATAAACCCATAAATGGGTATTTCTCATCAAATTCCGAAATTTGATTCCCGAGTCATTAGTGCCGAGTCATATGCAATAACTACATAAGTCTTTTTTTTATTTCAATGCACGCTGTCTATACCACTATTGTATAAAAAGAAAACATACTTACCTCTAAAGAAAAAAAAGATATAACTACTACATTACCGTGAAAGTCATTCCCTCACGTTGTCCCTTAGTTCAAAAACATTACTAAAATGCCTATTCATCTCAAATATATCAATGCTCTTAAAAATTAAATTATGCTAATATATTAGACAGATGTTTGTTATTATCTATAAAAGATTCCATCTTACAACGACGAATTTATAAAAACGATAATTCGATTTTAAATATGTCCCGCCAAATAAAATCATTCCCTCACCCTATTACGAATATTCGATTGCTGAACGTATCGAACGATATTTATGAACGCAGCCTTAAGTTTTTAGTACCTAGCAACACTCTCTATTGTTTCAAGACGGCGATTTTTTCTCAACCGTAGGTGAGTTTGTTTAAAAACATATTAAGTAAAAAATTGTTAAGAGTTACATTTATGGAGATCATTACCTCACGTTACGTATAATGCATATTCGAAATGTAACAAGCAAATTGAGGTTATGTGCCGGTGTTTTTGTAGTTTTAATTGAAATTCGTCATTCCCTCACTGCATTTAGGAGTGAGGGAATGACGGCTGTATGAGGGAATGATTTAAATACGCTATTCTACGGTTCTTTTAGATTTTTTATTTATTGCTTGTAATTTATATTTCATGGTATTTAATTTAAAACAGGTACATGTATGTGGAAGAAAAATGGCACGACCGAAGAAGTTGAGTGATGCAGACAAAAAATTAAAAAAGAAAGAGTATGATAGAAAAAGGCGAGAAAAAATGAAAAATAATGCTGAATCTATGGAAAAACTGCGGGAAAAAGAAAGATTAAAATATTTAAAGAAAAAAGAGAAGGGTCAGGTAAAATCAGTTATACATATGAATGCTAGAAAGCTTAGACAAAAGCGAAAACAATGGAAAGAAAATAGTAAAGTGTATAGGAATAAAAAAGCTATAGCACACCAAAATGTACAAAGAATACTTGATGAAACACCCCTACCAAGTCCAGTATCAGTAGTGCAGCAAATTAGAGAAGATGTAGCTGCTCGAAATAGACGGCAGTTGCAAAAAAATTGAAGAATGCAGTGAAGTTGAGCGAAAAATATAAGAAGAGGTATTCGAGACTGAAAACAGAAAAAACTGACCCCAAATCGCCTGCAACTAAAATAAATGCGCTCCTAAAGAATGTAAACGTACCTGAGATTGTGAAGAAGAAATTACTTTTCGGAGAAGCGTTAACAAGAGATCTAGAGACTAGTTACAAAGATCTTGGAAAGAAACATGGAAAAAAGAAAAAGTATTACGAAATGTTGAAAATGGAATCACTGCAGAAATATAAGTTACTTCATGTATCGAAACCTTTTTTTAAACATGATACTTTCAAAAGTCAAAAACCTCGAAAATTAAGCTATAAAATGCTGAAGGTAAAGGACGATGTGATTAAATTTTTAGAGAAAGATGAAAACTCAAGAATGTGCCCGGGGAAAAAAGACTATCTTAAATCCAAAGATGGTAAAACTCAACAAAAGCGTGTTTTATATGATACACTTTATAATTTACATAAAAAGTTTTTAAGCACAGTCAATTATAAGATAAGCTTATTAACCTTTTGCAGATTCAGACCCTTTTGGGTTACTTGGCAAAACGTGAATGACCGAAATACTTGTCAATGCATACAGCATGCCAATATTAATCTAATGATATCTAAACTGCATGAAGTCAAAGCATTGAAATTCTGTAGTGTGACTTCAGCTTTAGCGACAATAACCTGCAATGTGCATTCCACAAAATGTCTATTCAGGGAATGTTCAACCTGCAAAGAACGCTCTTTGGAATACTACTTACCAATGCCAAATCAGTTGGTGACTTATCGACAATGGATTTATGAAGTCAGTTCATTTGAAAAGGACGGAAAAAGTAAGACAGTTCGTAAACCCGTGAAAAAAGAGTATAGAGTTAAATTGAAACAGCTTGTTCAAAATCTGGAAGCAGCATTACCACTTTTTTTTTCACATATTGGCAGTATAGCACATCAATATCAAGCCATTCAAAATATAAAGAAAAATTTAACAATAAACGACATTCTAATTCATGTAGATTACAGTGAAAACTATTGCTGCAAGTATAATGAGGAAATACAAGCTGTCCACTTTGGTGGAGGAAGGAAGCAGATAACGATGCATACAGGAGTGCTTTACTTGCGCAAGGATAATGCAATCAAACCTGTATCCTTTTGTTCTCTCTCTAGCGACAATAGACATGACACAATGGCTGTTTGGGCTCACTTAAAACCCATATTTGAGTGGATAAAATCACAACATTTACCTATTTCCCGATTACATATGTTGAGTGATGGGCCTGTTAATCAATATAAAAATAAATTCATGTTCGAAATGGTATGTCGCCATCTAAAAGATCTCTATCCAGACATCGTACACTTTTCATGGCATTATTCTGAACCCGGGCACGGTAAGGGAGCGCCTGACGGTGTCGGTGGAACCCTGAAACGGACAGCTGATAAAGTCGTGGCAGAAGGGCATGATATTGTAGACCTGAATTCGTTGAAATCTATCCTTCAATCCAGGTGCCCTTCTATTTTATTGTTTGAAGTTACCACAGCAGATATTTCACTGATGGATGATCTCATAAAACAGTCCAGGACTATTTCTACTTTCCGGGGAACACAGAAAATACGCCAGTTCGTATTTTTTAACGACACCTTACAGTGCAGAAGACTTTCATGCATAGATTGCGAAGAAGATTGTACCCACTATCACTTGGGATATTTTCAACAACACCAAAGTAATCGATTTACTAAGAGGCGTAACAAATCCCCTCAAAAGTCAATGGAATTGGATATAATGCAGAATAATCAACAACCGTCTTTAGCGTCGTCTTCGCACATTCGAGATTATACTGGAATGTTCAAAGAAAATGAAACAATTGATTTAGAAAATGAGGGATCTACTGTTGTTTCAGACAGTGATAAGATTGCTACCGTTGGAGATTATGTCCTAATAAAATGGGGCACGGCAAAGTATCCCGGAGAAGTTTTATCTGTTTTTGAAGATGGTTTAATGGTTAGGTGCATGAAGCAAGGTTTGAAGTTTTGGAGATGGCCTAATATTAAAGATGAGCAATTATATAGCTGGGAAGATGTGATACAGAAAATAAAGACACCAAAGTTAGTTAAGAGGGGGAATTACGTTATTACAGAGTTAGATGACTCTACAAGTGATATTAAAATGAAGACTGAATAATTCATTGATCTCAAAATACTAACATAAGAAAAGACTAATACAGATAATAGTTAATGCTTATAATATGAAGACATTTCATATTATATAATAGTTAATAGTTATAATATGATTATATATAATAGTTAATGCTTATAACATGAAGACATTTCTTCATGTTAGAGAGAAATGCTAAGTACAAAGTTTAACAATAAATAGTGATAAGTATAAGATAAAAAAATTGTTACCTCTTTATTAGAAAATTTGTTATTTTTTGAGTTTATATTGCCTATAAGTACAAAGTTTAGAGTTGATTTTCTTTAGAATTTGATATTTCATTGTTTAATTATAATAAAAATTACATAATTTCCTTTATTTGCACATGTTTTTTATTAAAATATAATAATAAATCATTCCCTCACTCTGTTAATCATTCCCTCATTTATTTATTTTTTAAAACCTATTTTTTTTTTATTATATACAAAAATATGGAAGACCAATACTCTTAAATAAATCTTTCAAAGCAACTTTTTTGATATCTGCAAAAAAATCTAAGGTTATTTAAAAAAAAGAAATTTCAATAATATCTCACATTTCGGAATTTGATGAGAAATACCCATATGTATATATATATGTATATATTAGTATTATATATATATGTATAATTTATATATATATATATATATATATATATATATATATATTAGTATTATTTATATATATATATATAATTTACATATAATTTTCGCGAAATCAGTGAGAAAAATGGTATAATCCGAAATCAAATCGATATGTAGAATCGAACAGTAACCGATATAGAACCGCTATTATATCGGTTCTCAAGAACCGAAACCTAAACCGAAATGAGCCGGAACCGATATATCTATAACAGTTATAACATTTTTTCGGTTCTCATAACTGTTTTAATAAGAACCGATATATAACAGTTTGAAACAGTTATTTTCGGAACCGTTTCAACCCCTGGCTTCAACGCGTGTTTACTTTTATCCCTTATCTCTCTTTCTCTCTCTCTCTCTCTCTCTACGCACTCCCGAACGCTGGAAGCTCGCGCTTACTTCTTCGGTTCCGAGAGAGAAAGAGAGATAAGGGAGAAAAGTAAACACGTGTTGAAGCGTTACGTTCCGATTATTGGTTATTGTGGATTGCTCCTCCTGCTATTTCGTCACTCACCTAGTTACGAGCTTGAGTAGACCGCCTTCGTCCCGCCTTCTTTCGCTGATTTCTGTTAATTAATAACTCGATAACTAAGCCGAATTTCGAAAAAGTTTATTAGACTTTTCGACTCAGCCCATACTTGTGCTCATGTAGATCACCGGTGCGTAACCTGAAGTGGGACACCCTGTATATATCACTTGTAATGAGAAGGGACTCCGTACTCGTTTGTTAACGTAATCAATCGTAAAAGATAAGTTCTCGTTCGAAATCTTGTAACCACGTAAATGTAACAAAAGTATCGTAATTACGTTTTTTGAATTACACGTTAACTTTCTGCTCCAATCGTATTTTATTTCGTTCTTTCTAAAATAGGAGCATTTCTTGTATATTATTTCGTTATTAAATAAACTCTCTGTATTTTTTTTTTGTTAACGTAAAATCGCCCGAGTCGTGCCGAAAACTCTCTTACCTACCCCCTCTCCGTTACCGCCCAGTGCGAACTGACTAGCTGGACGACTTCCGTTTCACGCAGCTACAGGTATAATTTCATTAAATTATATTTTTTCTAACTTTCGCTTCGGGCTCGAGTGGTGGCCGTAAGTCACCTGGCACCCATAAAATTACAAATCTTTGACCGAACATCCGTCTTGCCCTTGATTAGCGTCTCCCGTGGAAGAGCGTGACGAAGAGTGGATGCACCGTGCACCGGGCGTACGGTACAACGTCACAATATATATATATATATATATATATATAGTTCAACGTTATTTCCTAAAATTCCAGGGAGGTGCCAGATACACTCCCCGCGAAATAAACGTTTCAACAAATTATTTTATTTAACACGTTGACTGCCGTGCCACCCATATTCGGGTGACGGCAAAAATTCTGATTAGGCCGTATCACCCTTATTTTTATTTCGCTTATTTGAGTGCTTACGAGGTCAATTTGACGGAGTGTTTTTTATGAACTTGCGTGGCAGTCAACGTGTTAATCCGCGAGAATCCTCTCCGCGATAAAGGGCTCACGTAATTACCGTTCACGCAGTCGCAAGGAGTAGTGGATTGAGGGGGGGAAAGAAATTATCAAAGTTCCTTCGGAGCACTTTTTAACAAAAGACAAGAAAAAGAATTTATTCAATTGAAATAACGAAAGTATCGGGAATTTTCCGTTAACTATACGAATTCATACAAAGTCGGATTCCCTTTGTCTCCGGTGTTTACCTGAACGTTCAGACAAATTAACTGCCGGCTACGTGCTCGATTCCGGCACGTAGTCGCCTCGCTTCTCGAATATTCTACCGAGGAATTTCCGCCTTATTAATATTGTAATCTTATAATTTAAGCAATGAACAAGTAATAATTATTTTAGCAACAATTAAATGAACTTAATGTGCGATTACCCGCGCACCCGGACGGCGATCGAGGCTGGTTCCGCCAATAACGAAACAAAGAATCGAACGAGAAAATCGAAGGATTTATTTCGTTAAATATTCAATGTGAAAAATAATAAAAATCGCCAATTCCCGATAAACTCGGTTATCTACTATTAACGGCTCTTAATAACCCCGGAATAAGACCTCGCGATGATGATCTGCCACCCGGAAGGAACTTTTACTTGAACAAAGGATTTCTCTCTATCGGCTCAATTATCTCACCTCTTACTTATCGTAACGTCGCTTATCGATACGGCGGTACCGTCGAGTGTACGATCCTACATTCGCTCAACACCGAATCGACCGATTTATTAACAAACGTCCCGTTGTCCGTTAAAAAAATTTCCGGTGTTCCCCACCGATATACTACCAGTTTCAAAACTGCATCGGCAATGTTCTTTCCGGTGGCTTTCCTTAACGGTACGCATTCTATCCAGCGAGTAAAAATGTCCAGGAAGACGAGTATGTAAGTATAGCCCGTCGCGCTCCGCGGAAACGGACCCATAATATCAGCGGCGACTACCGTCCACGGCTGATCGACGATTCGCTTCCCCATTAAACCCGCCGGTGCGACCTACCCGACCTTGCATTGCTGACATGTAATGCACTTCCTGACGTAATCTTGAATTTCCCGGTGCATTCCCGGCCAATAATAATTTACCGCGACGCGCTGATACGTCTTTTCGATACCGAGATGTCCCGCTGCCGGTTCGTCGTGCGCTTCGCGGAGTACCTCTTCGCGTTTCTCGGGCCGAACTACGAATTTCCATTCGTTCAGATCCGCGACAGCTTTACTTTTAAGGGCGTTCGGTCGCCGAAAATATAACCTCCCGTCTTCTATTTTCCATTCCGGGAAGCGGTTTGGATATTTTTCAACCGCCTCGAGGCGACAGTCGTACCATGTGCAGTCCCCCCGTCCTCCTCCGCTTCCGCGCCCTTCCCTTCGCTCTCCGCGCTCTGCCCTTCCGCGTCGGTCCCGCCATCGGGTACCGCCGCGGCTACCTCCACGATTTCCGATTCCTCATCCTCCTCGGACATACGCGACAGCGCGTCGGGTACGTGGTGCAACGCACCCTTTCGATAGATGACGTCAAAATCGTAGTCGAGCAGGTCTAACGCCCATCGGCCGATCCTACCCGTTTTATTGCGGAAATTATAAAGATAGCGAAGGTTAGTGTGGTCGGTGATGACGGTGAAGTGCGTCCCTTCGAGATAATGCCGAAACTTTTTAACGGCCCATACTACGGCTAACCCTTCCTTTTCCGTCACCGAAAACGCGTCTCCAGATCTGATAACGTTCGGCTCGCATACGCTACGACGAACTCCTGTTCGTCCTTGGATTGAGTCAGAACTGCTCCGATACCGAAATGACTCGCGTCCGTCTGAAGGACAAACGGTAAGCTAAAATCTGGACACGAAAGTACGGGTGCTGTCGCCAAACTATGTTTTATTGTTTCAAATGCATCCCGTTGTTCTTTATTCCAACTCCACGTTACGTTTTTCTTCAGGAGATGATTCAACGGACTAACTTTTTCCACGTATGCATCGATAAATCGTCGGTACCATGAAGCCATACCGAGAAAACGTCTCAACTGACGGATGTTCCGCGGCTCGTGGATTTTTAAAACTGGCTCGACCTTGCCCGGGTCGACTTGTAACCCGTGTCTACTTACTCGGAATCCTAAATATCGCACTTCTTCGCGACAAAACTCAGATTTCTCCCAGTTAATTACAAGTCCGGCTTCTTTAATTTTTCTAATTACTCGTCGCAACCATTCTAAGTGTTCCTCGAACGTCTCCGTCACGATTATAATATCGTCTAAATAAGCAAAGGCGTGTGACTCCATTTCAGTACCGATCAATTTATCGAGCAACCATTGAAACGTGGCCGGTGCTCCCGTCAATCCATATGGCATTCTTTTAAAATGAAACAATCCGCGACCAGGGACCGAAACGCGGT
Organism: Ancistrocerus nigricornis; assembly: GCA_916049575.1. Classification (NCBI taxonomy): domain Eukaryota; kingdom Metazoa; phylum Arthropoda; class Insecta; order Hymenoptera; family Vespidae; genus Ancistrocerus; species Ancistrocerus nigricornis. The sequence goes on along the minus strand of OU696667.1, from coordinate 17,368,202 downwards.
TACTTCCCGACTATCGTCCTGGAGCGGGATTTGGTGGACGGCCTGACTCAGATCCAAGGTCGAAATGTACCGAGCACGACGTAGCTTGCTAAGTATCCCCTCCATAAAAGGCAAGGGGTACGCGTCCTTCTTCGATACCGCGTTGACCTTGCGGAAATCGCAGCAAAAACGGTAAGAACCATTCGGCTTCTTCACCATCACCACCGAGCTTGACCATTCGCTATTCGACCGTTCGATCACCCCCTCCTTTAACATACAGTCTACCACCGCGTACATCGCTTCCTGGACGGCCGGCGATACCGGATAATACCATTGTTTTATGGCGGTGTGACCTTGCACGTCGACCTTATGTCGAATTAGGTCAGTTACCCCTTTCGGTGTTCCGCCAGCGGCTAATTCCCGATCTACGAGGCGCAACACCGTTTCCCTCTCGTTCTCTGTTATATCTACGATACCGTCGCCTGCGCTAATGCCGGTTACTTCCGACGGAGGACGAAACGGGACTTCTATTCCGGCCAATGCCGAATACAATACCCCTTTCTCCCCGTCAATGATAATCTTAAACGATCGGATCGCGTCCATCACAAAAATACAATTGGACATAAGTCGAGGAACGACGTGCAAAGTCAACTCCCGCTTTACCCCTCCAAAACGGACTGCAGTAGCGATCGTCCCCTCCACCGTCTCTTTCCTCCCATCCGCGCAATGCACGGACTGTACACTCGACGGCTCTAAGCTGGCTATTTCCCCGAAAATCGCCTCGTTTCCGGCCCTCCGGATAAACGAGCGAGATGCACCGGTATCTAAAAGACTTAAAATCGTTACGCCATTTACGGTAGCATTGACAAAAATCCGCCCACCCGTTGCGTCTATCGTTGCTACTACCGCTGCATCTTTTTCCCTAATTTCTCGAGGCGCCTCTACTATGTCCTCCGCCGAGTCTCGATGGACGTCCGCTCGTACGGCTATTTCCTCTCCACACCGCGCGCCTATCCGCGGGGAATCATCTACGCGAACGCTCCCTTCCCCTCTACTCACGGGTGTCTCTATGGCCTCTACTGGGAGGGGGGAGTGGCCGTCGGCCGGTTGTTCGACTCCCCCTGACCGTTTCCCGCCGGTCCTCGCTCGCAATTCGGGCACGTCGCTTTAACACAATTTTTCCGGCCACACCGGAAGCAAAACCGTTGACGCGGTTTCTTGCACTTCGCGTGCCTATGTCCCGATTCCCCGCAATTCCAGCACCGGACCGGTGGCTTCGCGGGGTCCGGCGTGGGCCTACTCGCGATGCTCTTACTATTTGCCGCGGAATTTCTCGGCGTAGCCACCGCCGCTGCGACCGCTACCTCTCTACGCGGCTCCGCCGCTCTCGACGCGCTGGCCGCTCGTCGCGTTACCTATTCGCGATTTTCCGGCGACCTATCCTCCTCCACCGGGTAAATTTCCGCGACGCGGGCCGTTCTCGTCCTTGGCGGTTGCCTAACGCTCTCTGCGTACGTGTTCGGGCGCGTTACGGGCGATTCCGGACCGGGACGATATCGCCGTCCCATATCCCAGATTCTCTCTCTCTGTCTACCTAGTTCAGAGAGCCGGTCAAAACTATTCACCTCCCGCGGATCAATTTCTCGCTGATATTCAGGTCTTAAATTAGCGTAAGCAATACTAAGCCGTTCCGACATCGGAATCGGCGGCACGACCTTCGCGAGAAGCCCTTCTATTTTAATTAAGTACCGGCTAACCTTTTCCCCCGGTCTCTGAACTCGCGTCCGAATCGTTTCGTGTAACCTTTCCTGCGCTTCGAACCCGGAAAATCTACGTCTAAACGCCTCGCAAAACTCCTCCCACGTAGGCAGAGAATTTCTCCTTAATCGGTACCATTCGAGGGCGAGACCGGTCAGAAGGATCGAAATATTAGAGAGTAATTCACTCTCCATTACTCCTACTCGCGCACTCTCCTCCTCCACCCTTTCTAAAAAGGACTCAGCCTCCGACTCGCCTTCGCCGTCGAACGTCACCCTCCACGCGCGGATCATCTGATCTACCGCGCGCAAATTCCTAATCGCCTCCGCTCTTCGGAAGTCCCTATTATTTTCTGCGCGCGATGCTACAGTTACGGGAGATCTTTCCCGTTCTACATACGGTGTTCTCTCCCCACGTGAACTTTCCCGATATCTCCGGTCCTCTCTCACCGGCGTCCTATTCTCTATCTATAAACTGTTTAACTAAATCACAAAAGTATAGCTTAAATAATATTGATGCAAATCATAGGGCGAATGAGGCTTGTTGCCCATATTATAGTAGAATAAGAGACATGGAGTTGCAAAAGGTTAATTATAAGAAGCAATAGCAGCCAGCCCAGTTTGGTAGTGATTTAATACTCATGAATGTCCAAGGACTGATACATGACAAAGATCTCATAGAATTTGAAGTAATAAATAAAATGAAACCTAAAATTATATGCATGACGGAAACGCATGTAACGGAAGAAGTACAGGATAGTGAGCTTGAAGTCCAAGGGTATCAAATATACAGATGTAATTCTGAATCTCGTAGGACGGGGGGTGTGATAACGTATGTGCTAGGCAACATAGAAGTACAAATACTACTGAATGCCAAATTGGAGGGAAACGTATGGATGCTGGTACCGAAGTGTAAGCAGAATAGATGGAATGTGTGTTTGGTACTCATCTATCACTCGCCTAATTCTAGTGACAGGGAGTTTATTGAATACCTTGAATCTGTATGTGATGATTTAGTGTGCAAGTATAATGTGATAGTACTAGGTGACTTTAACCTGGATATAAGTAAACCAAGCTACTATACTAATAAGTTATTGAATGTCATGAATAGGTTAGGATTGGAACAACGGGTAGGGGATCACACGAGAAATGATGGGCAACATAGTACATTGATTGACTTAGTATTTACGACCATAGATACTAGCGTAGTAGTATGTCAAACGCCCAAAGTCACGGATCATGCTATAGTAAAAATTAAGACAAACCATGAAGATGAACTAAGAAAGCATACGGAAATTAGGTATAGAGATTACACTAAATTAACAACTACAGAGGTACAAAAATTGCTAAGGCAGTATAAGGAAGAAGGAAGGGACTGTATGGCCCAGGAGTGTAGTAGTGGAGAAGAAATAGACCAAAGGGCTAATCAATTCGTAGTGGACATGAGTCAGGTGGTGGAGAAATTGGCACCGATAAAAAAACTCAGAATTCCCACAAAATGGAAGGATAAAGCGTGGTTTAATGCTGAGATCCTCCAGAGCATACAGAGAAGAGATGAATTGTACAAGAAAGCTGTGATAACAAAGGACCACGAAGATGTTAGAAGATTTAGAAAGGCCAGGAATAACGTTGTGGGGTTGGTAAGGAAATATAAGAAGCAGTATATTGAAAATAGAATTGATAATTACAAGAATAACACAAAGGAACTATGGAAGACTATAAAAATAGACCTCCTAGGAAAGAAGAGTAGTGATAAGAAGGTACAGGTGAATTTCCACGGAAAGATGTATAGTGAGAGTGAAGAAATCGCGCAGCAATTCAATAACTACTGTTTATAGCATAGTGGATATAGTCAAAAGCATAGAGGCAGGAAAGGGAACTAGTAGAGCGTTGATGGTACAAGAAGTGAACTCATCATTTGAGGAGTTCAGACCTGTAAGTATTGAAGTCCTAAGAAAGTATTGTTTTAAGTTGGAAAATAAAAAAAGTACTTATGATGGTATATCAGCTGAGTTGATAAAAATGGCCTTTGAGGTAATTGGCGGAGAATTATTAAATATTGTAAATGCTTCCTTGAAGGCAGGGTATTTTCCGGAAAAGTGGAAAACCTCTGTAATTACTCCCGTTTTAAAGGTGCAAGCATCCAATAAAGGTGAAGATTATAGGCCGATAAATGTCCTACCAACGTACGAGAAAATACTTGAGATAGTAGTCAAGGAACAAATTAGTGAGTACTTTGAAAGTAACGGGCTACTCTCAGAGCATCAGGCTGGTTTTAGAAACAAGTATTCATGTGAAGTTACATTGCAGACGGTTATCTCTGATTGGAAGAGTGAGTTGGATGAAGGAAAAATGGTAGGGGTGGTGTTTATAGATCTAAAGAGAGCTTTCGAAACAGTTGACAGAGGTTTACTAATACGGAAGTTAGATAAGTATGGTCTAAAGAACGAGGTACTGAAGTGGGTCAAAGGATACTTAACGAACAGAAAGCAAAGAGTTAAATTTGGGACCTCAATATCGGATGAAATAAACGTGGACTATGGAGTACCCCAAGGATCGGTGTTAGGACCATTGCTGTTTATTATATATATTAATGACATTGAAAAAATCTTATTGAACAGGTGTAACTTGCAATTATTTGCACATGATGCCATAATATACACAGCGGGGTGGAAAATTGAAGATATTAACTATATACTTAACAATCAGTTAGAAACGTTATATGAATGGTTGAATATTAATAAGATAAAGATAAATGTAAAAAAATGTAAGGTTATGATAGTAAAATCCCAGAGGGCTGTCAAAAATATTAAATGTGATGTAAGCATAGCGGGTGAATGTATCGATCAAATAGAAACCTATAAGTATCTAGGAGTTATGATGGATGACAAATTATTGTTAAATGAGCACACGGAATACATAGTAGGTCAGATGATAAGAAAGATAAATTTTATAAATAGGATAGGAAAAGACCTAACGCAATATATCAGGTGTGTGCTTTATAAATCTCTAGTCAGCCCGCACAGCGACTACTACTGCAGCTTACTTATTAACTTAAGGGAATCGGATGTCATTAAAATACAGAGAGTGCAGAACAAGGCCATACGAATGATCCTGCATTGTAGGAAGGACACATCGGAGAGAGAGATGCTAAATGCGTTGCATTTCATGGATGTAAGAGATAGAATTAATTACTTTGTATACAGAGTGTGCCAAAAGTTCCGGGACACCTAAATAACTTTTGAACGGCTTTAGATATAGGATTGAAATGTATAGGGTGTAACCGTTCGATTACATAGAGATCAATATTACCGACCGAAATCGTAAGTAATACCGTCCGACACGTGACGGCGCTCTAATTGCTCGACGATATCCCCACTTATGTCAAATTGTAAGCGCATGCGTATAGATCATATCAATCCGAGGGAGTAGAGCGTCGATCATGATCTCGTCACTCTGCTCCGGAACGTTAGACAAGTTGTTAGTCTCCTAGACTTAGAATTTATTCGGTGAAAAACAACGCGGTAACTGCAGGCCAAAACCGGCTTAGACGTATAACAAACAGTTTGCGATCTTTTGGGTTCCGTGGTTGCCTCAAACCGAGGAGTCGTGAGAGCAAGCCGCTTCACGGCACAACCAATTTATTCTTATTTCTTAATTCTCAACTTCTTATTAACTTCTTTGGACAGAGTCACGCGTATAATACTTTATTACAAGCCGTGTATGATTCGCAAACTTGCGCCTCATACACTAACTGTTCAATAAAGTATCGTTAATGTAATTCTATTGGAGAAAGAATCGATTCCCGGCTCTAAGAACCCTTGAACGAATTTCCTTCTTCCAATAGCGGCACATTATTAAACATCAATTAGATTTTATAATACTTTATTCTGACAGGCATTCTCCACGCTATTGTCGTTCTGGATGCTTGGCCGTTAATAAAGTATCGTATATTAAAATAATATTGGAGAGGCAAGGATTGGTCCCTGGTTCATTGTACCCTTCGGCCAATCGTCTTCCCTTTCTTCATTATTATTTAAACTGCATGTGAAAATTAAATACTTTATCTTACGAAGCATACGATCGACATAAAGTCTCTTGTATGCTGAATTCTCGATAAAGTATCCGCGTTAGTAATATCGTCAGAGGTCAACTGCCATACTACCGGACTTACGAAATCCTCTAGTTAGGCAGGCGTGTCTCCCGATATTACTCATTATTTATCTTTCTTATATCATAGCGTATATGCCCGTCTTCTCGGTTTGGGGCATTCAAGCTCACATATAGCACACTAGGCCGAGTTCTTCTTACACGAATATAGGAGAAGCGCTACTGATAATTAAAGACGAACCACCGGTCTTAATTTCTTCATCACTTAACGTATTTCACTTGAATAGAGCCGTTATAATCCGCGTAGAAGGAGCAGAGTCGCTGGCGCATTCCGCGAATATTCCCGTCTTCGAGAAGGGTGTTTGCGAAGAGTAGTTTTTTTTTTTGCATTAGAGTCATTTAAATTAATAATTTTTGTGTGTTAGAGTCAAATATTCCAACGTCCGACAGTTCTCTGCCGCGACGTTGCTTAACGTAATTAATTAAAGAGAATAGCGACTTCCGAGCGACAAGCGTCACGAGCGTCTTAAAACCTAAAATAATTCGGTTAAACGAATTCGATTATAGAAGCCTAAAGAAATATCCTGTAATCAACACAAAACCATCAATTCGTGTACTAGAGAAATAAATATCATTCTCTCTTTATTATTTATCGAAAGAACCTCAATTTAATTACCTACTTTACTTTCCACTTACCTTATCGAGCTATCTTAATCCTAAAGTAAGATCCGAACTCACCCGTAATCGTACCTTTCTCTCTCGTGAGAAGAAACGAAAGAAAAAGGCGGTTACAAGGGATGCAATGGGTCAAATCAATCTACTATTTAACCACCAAAGCATCAACTTCCGCACCCCGGGGGCAGGGGGGGAAGAAGGGGCACAGAATTTTTAAATGGCATGTGGGGTCGAGTGACGGCTCATTCGAAAGGACTTTTTGAGGCGAAAACAACGCAATATCGCCGAGGTTTGTGCGATTATTTTTCGCAGCGTTATGATCATTTGAACATCTCTATTGAGGTTTTACAATAGCGAGAGCCCACAGCGGCATCAGTAGAAAGATAAGTTTTCACGCAGGCACACACGTTCCCGTGTGTGTGCACGTTTGTATGTGCGTGTATCAGGTTGTGAACACCGAAGTGTGTAAAGAATAAAACACACTAATTATTTTATTAATTGTTTAAATTGGCGTCCTTCCGCAATTTGGCAGTAACCTAAGCGAACGTAAAATGTATCGATAACATTGGTTAAAAAGTCGGGTGTGATTGAATTAGAAACGTTCACTATTTTTTCTCGCAGTTCTTGTACATTTTCAATCCTAGTCTCATAAACTTTCGATTTCAAATACCCCCAGTAAAAAAAGTCTAATGCGGTCAGATCTGGTGATCTTGTTGGCCATTCTATTGTGCCTCTTCTACCAATCCATCGTTCGCTAAAAACATTATTAAGAATATTACGAGCTGCTCCAGAAAAATGAGTCGGAGCTCCATCTTGCTGGAACCAAACATTGTGAAAAGCTTCTCCAGCAATATCCTGAACAGCCGGTATAACTTGGTTTTCTAATAAATTACAATAATTCTGAGAATTAATGAATGAGAAACACTCGCGCAAAATCTTAATGGAGATGTTCAAATGATCATAACTCTGCGAAAAATAATCGCACAAACCTCGTCGATATTGCGCTGTTTTCGCCTCAAAAAGTCCTTTCGAATGAACCGTCACTCGACCCCACATGCCATTTAAAAATTTTGTGCCCCTTCTTCCCCCCCTTCCCCCGGGTTGCGGAAGTTGATGCTTTGGTGGTTAAATAGTAGATTGATTCGACCCATTGCATCCCTATAAATTTCAATCCTATATCTAAAACCGTTCAAAAGTTATTTAGGTGTCCCGGAACTTTTGGCACACTCTGTATATATTTTGGATTTATATGTGTGTGTCTACGTTATGTTGTATACAAGGTGTCCCACTTCAGGTTACGCACCGGTGATCTACATGTGCACAGGTATGGACTGAGTCGAAAAGTCTAATAAACTTTTTCGAAATTCGGCTTAGTTAACGAGTATTAATTAACAGAAATCAGCGAAAAAAGGCGGGACGAAGGCGGTCTACTCAAGCTCGTAACTAGGTGAGTGACGAAATAGCAGGAGGAGCAATCCACAATAACCAATAACGATAATCGGAACGTAATGCTTCAACACGTGTTTACTTTTATCCCTTATCTCTCTTTCTCTCTCTCTCTCTCTCTCTCTCTGTCTACGCACTTCCGAACGCTGGAAGCTCGCGCTGACTTCTTTGGTTCCGAGAGAGAAAGAGAGATAACGGAGAAAAGTAAACACGTGTTGAAGCGTTACGTTCCGATTATTGGTTATTGTGGATTGCTCCTCCTGCTATTTCGTCACTCACTTAGTTACGAGCTTGAGTAGACCGCCTTCGTCCCGCCTTCTTTCGCTGATTTCTGTTAATTAATAACTCGATAACTAAGCCGAATTTCGAAAAAGTTTATTAGACTTTTCGACTCAGTCCATACTTGTGCACATGTAGATCACCGGTGCGTAACCTGAAGTGGGACACCCTGTATATATATTCTTTTGTAAATCATAAATCTAACATTTAACGAATAATTTTGCTCTATGTCTTGAAATTGATCTATACATAAAGTCAATTTAAAGATTCGATACCAACAAATATTTTTTTACTTGACCTCAATGTTTATGTAATTGAGTTTACCAATATAATTTCTTTTTATTACCATTATTATGCCAACATTACCATTACGTAGACCTAACTTCATTCATCAATATCTATTCACCTTAACTACTGAAACAATCCATTAACAAAACTATACTCTAAATTGTATCTGCAGAAAAAATCTTAAATACTTCACAAATTTTTACGTTCGTTATTTCACGTTTTTTTATGATAATGTTAAGTTATATATAGTGGTATCTCTCTACAGTTATAATTAAATAATACTCACTACACTCCATTTCGTTACTTTGATTCATCTAAAATAAAGATATGAATGAATAAATAATGTATATATATTGTAATGTATATATAAATATATATAATATATATAATAATATATATAATATATATAATATAATAAATTAAGATAAAAGAAACTTACGGTTATTATTTAAACTGCTACTTTCTTGTTCTTTTTTTTTTTCTACAATGAGAAGGGTTAAGTTAATAAGGAGTAAATATAATTATCATAAGTTAATAAGCACTTTTCAAATTTTCAATAGCTAATTTGAAACTATTTAGTTAAATAAAATTGAGTTTTGGAATTGATTCCTTATTATAATTACTAATTTGTGAATTTTCGGTTTTCGAATATCGGTTCAGTCCTGAATAATGTCTCCTAAGACAATTCGGACATGGCTCCGAAATATTTTCAAAGATTCGATAGAAAATCTATTGAATTTACCTATTAATTTATTCAACTCGTCTTAATATTATTCCAATTTATATAATTAAGTCGAAAGGCAATTAACAATAACACTCGCGAACAATGAAATACCCGAAGATCGAACGGTAATGGTACCTCGCGATTTCGATCGCAACCCTTTGAATTTTCGCTATTAATTCGCTAATTACGGAAAATTTTGACACACGTTTTTGATCGTTGCGAAATAAGTTACTCAATTCACAATTAGAAGGATTTAAATCAATCCCGCTACTCTCAAGAAAGAATTTAAGAAAACATTTTCAAAAAGCTTACCTCAATCCTTTAGGACGTCTGGAAACAGAATGGTTTTCTATCGATCGATATCGAAAAATTCGAAATTATAGAAAAATTGCGGAATTAGTCGAACAAACCCGAGTCTACCCGAACGCGCGAGTTCCAAACGGTTTTCGCGGAATCTTACCCAATTAACGTTCGTTCTCTTGTTGTTTTTTTAGCGCGCCGTTTGAACGTTCATAATTGCCTATTCAATTTCCTCGTAAAGTTATACGGTGTGTAAATTTTTATACGTGGTTTTTAATTAGCCAACACTAAGAATTTCAGTATTTATCACCTCCGTAGCTTTATAAGGAAGTTGAATAAATCTGGTCTTAATCATTGGCCACTTGAAAATTACGTATAAATATTTATCGGTCGAATAATTTTACGGGGAGGTTGGAACATATCAGCTTTATTAAATATATAACACATAAGTTTAAATGTGTTGGATGTTAGTATTTTAGTAAGTGGATCATGAATATTTTTAAGAAAAAAAATTGATCATATGAAGTAAGCAAGCTAATAGATAGATAAAATCTAGAGTGTGATCGGTCATTGGCTGACAGTACTGTTAGCATTGGATTTCCGTTCACATTTAGCAGTTTCGGCAGCACTGTCAGTAAAATAGAAAAAAAATATGTGTATGTCCATCATATTGTAAACGTTATGCATTTGACGTTTGATAGTAATCAATTGTAAATAAGCATCGTTCAATATGGTCATAAATTAACTTTAGATTATAACGTATTATTACGTATTTTAAAGAGGTATGTAATATATCATTGTATTCAGAATTTTAACCTTTAGAGGACCAGCATTTTATCATGAAAATGATGGTATCTCTTTTTCAAAATTTTTTATACATATATGTATAACCAATATATTGCGTAGAATTGAAGCATTTGTACAAAGCCCTTCTCGGGGTTTTCCGGTTCTCTAAGGGTTTAACATTTATAAATAAACTTATAAACAAAAAGGTTTAAATAGTTATACTTAGATAAATGATTCTGCATCTCGGTATTGTTTTTTAAATTTTAATTCAGTAGATGGATAGGATAGAATCTAATCTAGTTTATTGAATATTTTTTTGTAGATATGAAGAGTAACAAATGAAAATATAAACTTCATCAATATTTCAAAAGTGATGTCGATAAAGTCATGAAAAAAATAAAAAAATGGATATATTGTAAGTAAAACTGTAATATAATATGGATTTTTGAAATTAATTTTACATATTAAATTGACAGGAAAGGCTTTAGAATGTTGTAACAAAATTATATTTACTAATAGTGGGTCAAGGAAGAAACGGTTATTAAAAAGACATCTTGAAGTAATAAAAGGACATGCTGAAATTATATTAAAAGGTCGAATACTAGTAAACGAGGAAAATTTGAGAAAATGATTTCAAGAAGTTGTATTTAGAGGTTCAATTTTTCATTTATTATCCATTTACTGGTGATACAGACTATGAGTAGAATGTTCATTATTTTATGCTTTAATAAATTAATTTCTGTACTTAATACACTTATTTCTAAATAAAATCTTGATATAACTTTAATAAAATAACTAAACTGTTCATCTATTGCTCTGTTTACCTTGCATACAGAAATTGATTTCTCCTGATATATATTGTAGTTATATTACGAATTATTTTATTTATTAAATGGTTTAATGTGTGTGTAAAAGTAATATATATTTTATTTATCAAGGTCACTAAATTGATAAAACTTGAAGTTTTCTCATAAGTTATTTATGTTATTAACCAAATTATTTTATAATTATTTATAATTTTATAATAATTTGCTATTATTTTTTTAGTTGATAAGTAGAAGTTTATTTGTTTATCATGTATTGTTAAACAATTTTCTTTTATCATTGAAAGAACTAATTGTAGAACTTGCATAAAATTTTGTAAATTATTTGAGTGATTTTGAATTGGTAAGAATGCTAGCCTGATTTAGAATCGGCAAGAATGTTAGCCTGACTTAGAGTCGGCAAGAATATTAATCTGATTTTGAGCTGGTAAAAATGCTAGTCTGATTTTCAATGAATTGATAATAAAATACTCTCTGCTGTTATGCCTAAAAACTTGAAGTTTTCTCATAAATTACTTATATTACTAACCAAATTATTTTATGATCATTTATAACGTTTTTAGAATAATTTGTTATTATTTTCTTAATTGAAGAGTAGAAGTTTATTTGTGTATAATGTATTGTTGAACAATTTTCTTCTATCGTTGAAAGAATTAATTGTAGAATTTGCATAACATTTCTTTAAGTATTTGTGTGATTTTCTTGAATTGGTAAGAATGTTAGCCTGATTTAGAATCGGCAAGAATATTAGCCTGACTTAGAGTCGGCAAGAATATTAACCTGATTTTGAGTCGGAAAAAAGGCTAGTCTGATTTTGAGTGAATTGATAAAAGTTATTTTCTGCGGTCTTGCCTAAAAATTTGAAGTTTTTTCATAAGTTATTTATATTACTAACCAAATTACTTTATGATCACTTATAACGTTTTCATAATAATTTGCTACTATTTTTTTAGTTAAAAAACAAAAGTCTATTTGTGTGTCATATATTGTTGAACAAATTTCTTCTGGAGTTGAAAGAATTAATTGTACTACAAGTGACGTATAAATTTTCTTTTTCTGGGGCTGCATATAACCAGATATTACTGTTTTCGATTTTAGACCAATAGGTTTGTTTGAGTGTTTTAAGACGAATGTCGCAAATTCCTAAGTTTTTGAATTGGGGGTTTACTACCAGTTGTACTTCACATTCCGCATTTTCATTAATGCGTTGTGCCGGATTATGTTGGATGCAAATATACCGTGAATTATCGATTCTACATGATTCCAAATGTGGTATGTTAAAATACGTTTCAAAATTTTCCGAAATTGCTGTGTGTTTAACAAAGGGTTGTATGAATGCAAATCGTGTGCCATTTATTCCGTCGTTCTGGTGTACTGGGACTGGTAAGTGTCTATATAGTTTGTATATTGCATGATCTAATAATGGGATTTTCAGGACATAGATTAACTTGTCGTGTTTGTGAAAGATTACTAAGTTCGCTAGTTGAATTAAATTTGGTATGTGTTTTGTATTGAGTGATATTGGTAATTCCATATTAGGTGTTCTTGTTTGTATTATTTGAGCACTGTGCAAAATTTGTTTCAGATTAAGTATTTGTGGATGAATTTGTCCTGTTTTCGCGAAAAGAATTGTGTTTATGAGTGTGTTAGTGTCACATTCTAATTCCATTAGACTTTCGTCGATTTCTGTTACGTAGTGGGTAGCCTTCTGGTCTTGTCGTAAAACCGATGTTTTAGTACGGAGTGCGAGGAGTGCGACGTCTATGCCTGCCATTTCTTTTTCTACTGTTTCTGTTAGTGATTTAACTTGTTTACGGGTGATATCGAAGCCTGATTTAATTATATGTGTTTGATTTTCAACTATTTCCGCGAGTTCGGCTGTGTTTTTTGCTGTTGCTTTAATTTGACTATAGATTCTTTCGCCGTCCTCTGTGCCTAATGTTCCAAAAAGTGCTTTTTGGATTTTCCCTATGAAGTCTAATGGTGCGCGTTTTTTCCTATTATTTATGTCTGTGTCGTGAGGGTATGGTATGAGTTCTTGCAAAATTGCTTCTGTGTTTTGGATGGTCCTTAATCTTGCATCTATTGTCGTCAGCTGTCCTGTGATTAAACAGCCTGTGCCAAGGAGATGGCAGTACTGTTTTACTGCGGTTAAGTTTTCCAAAATTTGTAGCCGTCTAGTAGAAAGTCCGTCTGTGTTTACGTGTATGAGAAGTGTCCATGTTATATGGGATGATCTCAGTGTTCCTAATGCCTCAGAGTATAACCCTGGATTCCGTGTTAATGGTGTAATTTGTACACCATCGCCGGTGTCTAGCGCATACGCGCAGCATCTGTAACATGTGCCAATTTTACTTTGTCTATGTGAACTATCTTTGTTTTGTTTTCTGCTATTTTTATTTCTAGATTGTTTTTGTCTAATACTCGTACTATCTTAAATGGTCCTAGGTAGTTACTTTGCAATTTATCCGTTTTTGGTTCGCGAATAAGAAATATGAGTTGGCCTGGTGAAAAGTTTATTTGTTTTGCTTTCCTGTCATAATACTGTCTCGTTCTTTCCTTGAACCGTAATTGTTTCTCAATTACTGTCTGTCGTGTGTTTTTTAATTGTCCGACTAAATTAGTGAGATAGTCGTCATATGTTATCACTTTTTCTAATGGAGGGAATTCGGATGGTGTACGTGCTTCTGTGCCGAATATGAGTTCATATGGGCTGATCCCGGTAGTTTCGTGTATTCCTGTGTTATGTGAAAATGTGGCAAATGGAAGCCATTCATCCCAATCGTGTTGTTCGTTTATATAATGTTTCAAATATTCTACTAATGTATGGTGACTTCTTTCAAGAGCACCGTTTGATTGTGGATGATATGCTGATGTTTTATAATGTTTTATTCCGAAAAGGTTTGTAAATTCCTTAAATATTTCAGACATAAAATTTCGACCTTGATCTGATAAAATTGCGCGAGGTGTGCCAAATATGCAAATTAGGTTTGTGGCCAGGGCTCTAGCTACTTCCACTGTTGTTTGTTGTTTCAGAGGGATAGCAAGGCTAAATTTACTAAAACGATCCATGATTGTTAGTATATACTCGTTTCCGTTTTTTGTTTTCTGAAAAGGACCGCATATGTCTATTGCAACTTTATCAAAAGGTTCTGTTGGTGTATCTGTGATTATCATTGGAGCTTTATTTCTTACACGTACTAATTTATTTTTCTGGCAGTCGAAACAGTATTTAATAAAGACTCTAATATCGATTTTCGTTCCTTTCCAATAATACTGTGAGCGTATCCTATCATACGTCTTTTTTATTCCTTTGTGTCCGCCAATTGTTGACTCGTGTAATTCCTTAATTATCTGCTGTCTGTTTTTTAAAGGAGGAACAGTTAAAATTCCCTCACAAAGAGTGATGGATATGTTTGAGTTTAGAGTGTATAATCGTATGAGTGTTTTAACCCTTAATAACCTAGAGTATCAATTTTGATACCAATCTTTTAATTTTCTTTATGGCCTTAATGCCTGAAGTATCAAAATTGATACCTGTTTTTTTTTTCTAAATAAATATGTAAAATAAATATTGTGATTTTTTAGCTATTTTTCCCTTCATCTAGACCCTCAAGCAAACACAGTAATATTAAAAAAAAATCACTTTCGTAAATCAGGCTACTAAGGGTTAATGTGGGACCATGTTAGTGTGTCGAGGATTTGAGGGTCTTTTGAAATTGTGCAGGACGTAAGTTCGAGTTTCTTTAATATTTTCGTTAATGTCTCTAAGCATTTCTTTATAGTGTCTAAATTATTTGAATCTGTATGTTTCTTTTTGCAAACCATTTCAAAATAGCATGTCATACCACAACGTGTAATTAATAGTTCTCCAATTTGTGGGTTAGTTTCTAGGAGTGATTCCTGATCTATTTTTCCTTTAGCAATAAGTACTTTTGATACCATTGTGTCTGTTGCACAATCAGCTGAGAGAAAATAAGCTATATTATCTTTTTTTGTCAAAAAGTGTTTCTGTGTAACTGTAATGTTATTTTGTAGCGTTATGTCGTCCGTAATTGTCGCGTTTCTTGTTTCTATGTGTGTGTGGGGTGTGTTATTCTTTTTCTGTGATACTGTGATGGTTGGTAATATGTATTATCTGATTTGTTTCCTATATTACTGCCAATATTCGTTTCCATTGATTTAGCTGGAGTTGTTTCCAATGCAGAGATGGTGTCGGATGCACTTCCTATTTTAAATGGTGGTGATCGAAAGGCTGGTTCGATTTTATCAGTAATCGTTTCCTTTGATGTACCTGGTTTCTGCTTCCATATAGAATTTTTGCCGTTATTGTCGTTGTCTGTCAGTCCATCTGATATTTTGTCTTTGAATTTTGAAGGCGGTGATGTGAAAGTTGGTGTGATTGGTGTTTGATCTGTGCGACTTTGGGATGGTGATCTAAAATTTGGTTGTACGCTTTGTTGCGTTAAATTCTCGTTCTCCATATTCATTTTTGATTGAGCCGTTGTTTCGATTATGGGTGACTGCGAGCTGTGTTCCGGTTGTACAACGTTTCTGTTTACTTCCTTGACGTGTGGATCCTGGAGCGTTATGTTGCCGTCTGTGAGCGTGTCTGTGAGCTGCTGGGCGTGTATCTCCGTAGGATGTGTTTTGTCGTTTGGAAGTGTGTGTGTAGCGTTTTCGTTGTGTGTCTCGGGTACTTCGAAGCTCGGTTCCTTTGTGGCTGTGGCTCGTAGCGAGTTATTTGGTTGTATTTGTTCTTTTCCTAATGCTTCTTGACTTGAATATTTTTCCGTGTGGGGTTTTGTTCTGCTTTTTCCCCGATGCGCGTCCTTTGTGCGTTGCCGTGTTTGTTTTTCTAATTGTTCCTCATTTTCGTCGTCAGAAAATGGTGAATCGTAGTTGTCGTTGTCGATTTCCGTATCGACCTTGGCGTGTGTGCTCTCCTTGTGTCCGTGCCCGGTTCCGTCTCGTGTGTTAAGTGTGTCTGTCGTGTAAGTGTGTGGTTTCTTTTTGTCTGCTGGGTTATCAGATGATTCGCTTATACTTGAATATCTTCGTGTGTTAGGTTGATGAAAATCTTTACTTTTCTTGAGCTCCGGTGATTCCGCAGTTTCGGTTGAACTATTTGAAATTGAACGTTGACGTGTTTTTGGTTGATGAAATTCTTTAGTTTTTTTATACTCTGGTGATTTTGCGCTTTCTGTTGAACAATCTGAGGTCGGATGTTGACGCGTGTTTGGCTGGTGAAATTCTTTAATTTTTTTATATTTCGGTGATTCTGCGCTTTCTGTTGAACTATCTGAGGTCGGATGTTGACGCGTGTTTGGCTGGTGAAATTCTTTAATTTTTTTATATTCCGGTGATTCTGCACTTTCTGTTGAACTGTTTCTGGGCCTGATTGGCATAATATTCGCTGGATTTCTAGATAGTGCGTCGGCGACACAATTTAATTTTCCTGGTTGGTGAATAATTTCGAAATCATAATCATTTAGTGTTATTTGCCAACGTTGTAATTGTTGCGAAAGATTTGTTTTATTTTTTAAATATGTTAATGCTCTATTATCTGTTATAAGTGTGAAGCAACGCCCGTATAGATATGGTCGAAAATGTTCTATTGAATTTATTATTGCCAATAATTCCTTACGCATTTCGTCGTATGATTGTTCGGCTTTGGAAAATGTTTTCGAATAAAATGCAATTGGATGGTTAAATTTTTCGTGTTCTTGGCTCAATACTGCGCCCATTGCGTAGTCGGATGCATCGGTTGTGAGTGTAAAGTGTTTTTCGAAATTTGGATAGCGTAAAATAGGTCGTTCGAGAATTTTTGTCTTCAAATAATCAAATGCTTTTTGTGCTTCTTCCGTCCATTTGAATTCAACAGTTTTCTTAAGTAATTTGCTTAACGGTATTGCAATTTTTGCGTAATTTTTTATGAAACGTCTGTAGTACCCCGTTAGTCCCAGAAATTGACGAATATTTTTCCTACTTGATGGTACCGGATAATCTTTTACAGCGTCGATTATGTCCAAATTCGGTTTTACACCGTGCTCAGTGATAGTGTGTCCTAAATAAGTTACTTCCTTTCTTAAAAATTGGCATTTATCTGTTTGTAAGGTTAGTCCTGCTTCCGTTAAACGTTTCGCTAGTTGGTGAAATTTGGTTGCGTGTTCCGAAAGGGTGTTTGAATAGATTACAATATCGTCCAAATATACAAATAAATCGCTGCCCTGAAGTCCCGTTAAAACAATATCCATAAGTCTTTGAAAAGTTGCCGGTGCATTTTTAAGTCCGAATGGCATTCGATTAAATTCATAGTGACCGTTTTGTGTCGAAAATGCTGTTTTTTGCTTGTCTTTTGGGTGCATTTCGATTTGGTGAAATCCGGAAGCCAAATCGAAGATTGAGAAATAATGTGCGTTTCCTAATTGGTCTAAAATATCAACAATATTTGGTAGTGGATATGCATCCATGATAGTTTTTTCGTTTAATTTCCTAAAATCTATTACCATACGCCATTTTTTATTATTCTGCGAGTCACTTTTTTTTGGAACTATCCAGACTGGCGAATTATCTGGGGATATTGATGGTTGAATTATTTCTTTTTTTAATAAATTTTGAACTTGATTTTGAATTTCCGTTTTATGTGGGTAGCGATATTGTTTTATGTTTATCGGGCATTCGTCCGTGGTTATGTGTTACGTCCCGGGGAACAATAACAATAATTATATTAATAAATGGATAAAATGGTAAAGAAAGGAAAGACAAAAATATTTTACCTCTTTTGGGGTTGTAGCGTCTACGCGACGCAACCCTGTGATGAGGACAGAGTGTCGTGAGAGGGAGGTAAAAAAAACAAGGAAAAGAAATGGAGAGGGGTTTACCTTTACTTCTTTGCAAATTTTTGCAATGCTGCTTCGAACTCTCTGACAAAATCCTTATACGGATGCTCCGTGGCCAAATACTCCTCAAGCAATGAAGTGGGGGAAGAAACGGGGGAGTTTTTGGTTACAAGCCACGGTTTTTTAAAATAATTACTCCTCTTGAATGAGATTTTCTTTCCCGATCGCCTTGACCTTCCCATCTGCAGGAAAACTCAAATTATACCCTTTCTTTCTGCTAGGAATTTATCCTCACGAGAACGACAGATTTACAGCGCGCTCGTGACGGAATAAAATATCACAGAAAGAGAGAGACAAAACTAATATCCAAAGAGAACGCAAAGTTACTGCGCGCTCAATGGGATGAACGCAGAAAAATGCGCGCATCAAACTCAATGAAGTTAATTATAATTATTATCGAAGGAGGTCAAGGGAAATGAATCTACTTAATTAGATATAGGAAAAAGGGAACGCAAAATGACTGCGCGCTCTTTAACCAATACCCCGGAAAACCGAGAGAACGCAGATGAATGCGCGCTCTTTATTACTATTCAAGGGAAAAAGAGAACGCAGGCGAGTGCGCGCTCTTTATTATTATTCAAAGGAAAAAAGAGAACGCAGGCGAGTGCGCGCTCTTTTATTCCAAAAGGGAGAACGCAAATAACTGCGCGCTTCCTAAATTGTTTTGAGGAAATGGTTGGAAGAAAGGAAGAAGCATTTATAATAATGAACAACAAATTTCACACGAGAATTTAATTAGAAAGATAAAGAAACAACTTACAATTTCCTAGATGGTTTTTGATGAACCAAGAAAAAATCTCTTCCACTCTCTGGGTAGTGCGCTTCTTAATATGTTTAAGAGTAAAACGAAATCGATTTATTTTTAAGTTTCAAAGAAAAATGCTTTTAAGAAAACTTCTTGAATACGAATGGTGGCGAGCCGCGCTCGGCCATCGCTTTTAAAAACTAGCCCTCCACTAAAACCCCTCCTAATTTCCAAAATTAGGCCCTTCATTGGCTATGGACCTTTGAACTTCGGGGGTGCATAGTGGGGACTAGGTTTTCCCTATGACCTAGGCAGGAGTGGGAGTTGGTGCATTCGCAGCTAAGCGTAGGCGTTAGTGCGCTCCCAAATCCCCTCCCTTCTCTCCTTTGGTCGCTTCTTACTTATTAATTTTCTTAATAATTAATTTGCTTAACTAACTAATTTACATTTACATGCATTCATGCAACAATTACATTTCCTCACTTATACTACATTAAATCACACATACACTCTCATGCTTCTATTCTTATTATTTAATTATTATTTAAAACATTGGATAATAATTATTATCCAATACTCGCTTTCAGTTTTCTGTGACATGCATACTACTTTCTATTTCTTCATGCATCTACACCTTCACCTTAAGTTTTAATCTTATTATTAACATTATTTATTTATGCATGTTGTTTTATTCCTTCCTTATTTAATTGTACGTTTGTTATATCGAAATTTAAAATTACTCTGATCATTAGCATAATAATATTCATTTGCTTTAACATTATTTATCCATTTATAAGGAAGGGAAAAACCAACATTATTATTTAGAGGAATGCATTCTCTTAATTTCTACAACGGACTGTACCGCGTGCCTTGTATGGCGCCTTTGTTCGAGGGTTGCGTACGTGACTTAGGCGATGTGCGTTCGAGAGTTTGTATATATTGAGAAAAAACTAAGCTCCGGTGGTGTCCGGTTTTTACGGATAGGCGCATGGTTTGTTTCTTCTTCCGTGGGACGTCGATGCATTATTCGACGCCGCACGGAAAATTCCATCGCCTGCGCCTCGCACTCTTTACGAGTTTTATGACCGTCAATGACCTGAGAGTTTTAACCCGTCTGCCACGCAGACTTTTACTTTATTAAATTGGAATTCAAAATATTCCTCAGGTAATTGGCGGACATAACATATGATTTTGTGTTTTATAATAATTTATCTCCCGGAATGTAAAATAAATGTGGATATTTAGATACCAACTGAAGGACATGATTTTTTTCGTTTTCGTTTAAGTTTTCTAGGTGAAGGAACGGTTTCAGTTTTTGAAATCGATCTTCGTGTTGCTTAACATTTATCGCGTGGATTTCTGCTTCATATTCCTGTAGAATATGTTGCGAATCCTGGTTTTCTGATTGCAATGTTATTATTTTTTCGATAGGTTGGAGTTCTAAAGTTGGAATTTCGATTTCTACTGCTTGTTAGTTTGTGTTGATGATGTGTAAATATGTTATGTTATTTGTGTTTTTTACAAGCGCGTTTCCGAAGTAAAGACCCGTGTCTGTTTTAATTTTTCCTATATATCCTTCATGGAGATTCGTAGGTTTTAACCGAATAAGTGCCTGAATTTTTGATCTGGCCGGAACCGAAATTATTTCTCGTGTCGAAAATGGAATTATTTCGTTTTTGAAAATTATACAAGCTTTTGAATATAAAATATCCGATTGTGTTTGTTTAAAGAATGCGTCGCCTAATAATCCATCTTCCTTAATAGGGAAGGAATTTTTTATTGCATGAAATTCTGTCGGTGATTCTGTCGGAAATTCTAATGTTTGTGTGTTTAATTATAGTGTTTCTAACTGTTTCTTGCGCCTTTTTTAGTTACTTCTCGTCGCGCTCTCTCGAGAAGCGATTTTCAAGTTTTTTAAATCTTCTTTATTTCTGTCAATGTCTGTAGGGCTGCTATTCCGTGAAGTCGAAACGTTACGTCTTTTAGTCTCGGTCTCGTCGTTATTCGTGCGTCTATCGCGTGAAGTGTTTCCGGTGTCGTATGTCCCGTGCCTGTCGCTTTTGTATCGGTCCTGCGATCTGTTTCTTTCAGTGTCTATGTTATTTCCAGGATATCTATCGCGTGAGTTTTCTCTAAAATTTCCTTGTGAGAATCTATCGTATGAATTGTCTCTGTACCTGTTACGTGAGTCGTCTCGGTAATTTCTCCGTGAAAATCTATCGTTTGAGTCGTTTCTATATCTATTACGTGAGTCGTTTTGGTATCTGTCGCGTGAATTATTTCTATATCTGTCGGATAAAAATCTTTCGCGTGAATCGCTCCTGTATCTCTCGCGTGAATTATGGCTGTCGCGTGAATTATACCTGTCGCGTGAATCGTATCTGTCGCGTGAATCGTTGCGTGTATCGTATCTGTCGCGTGTATTGTGTCTGTCGCGTGAATTGTATCTATAGCGGTCGTGTGAATATGTGTCGCGTGGATTTTCTCTGTATGTGTTTCGTTGTTTTAATTGTCTACAGTCTTCTGTAACGTGTCCTGGTTGTTTGTGATAATCGCAATAATTTTGGGATCTTGCAAAGTGTACTCTCGTGGTAGGGTGTTTTTCTGGATTAATGTAATTTTTTCGGACTAATCTTTGTTTGTAAATTTCATGCTCGATTTTATGTGCTCTATCAATTATGTCGTCGAATGTTTGCGTGTCTGTTACCATGCAGTGATTATTTATTTCCGGGGAAAGACCTCTAATAAATGCTCTTTTTGCTTTTTCCGCCTCTTCTATTACTCTTAAATCGAGGTACGTTTGTGTTCGGGTGTGTTATAAACGTCTTTTAATCTGTCCTTAATTCTATCGAGTGTTTCTTTAATGCGCGCCGCGTATTCAATTACTGACTCGTTAAAGTTTAGTTAATGTATTAGGTGAGGCTGCTTCTATTATTAGTGACGCTGCGCCACTTAGTTTAAACGGGATCATGTTCAGGAATTTTTTTTGTTCTTCATCGGATAATGAAGCATTCGCGCGTTTACATGATTTGATAAATGATTGTACCGGTATATTTTTCCCATCGAAAAGGGGTATTGCTTTATACGCGTCGCGGAAAGTAAAAGAGATGGCCATTTTTACGTTTTTATGGAGTTTAGATGGAATTTTACGCGGTTTTCTGTTTGTGTTTCTTTTTTTTTTTTTTATTTTAAATAAAAGATATGTGTTGTGTGATATTTTGTGTGTGCGCAAACAAACTCAAACAATGATATTAATGATATGAAAAGGAAAATATGGAGTACTTACCGGAGGAGTACTAACGCGAGGATCATGAGATCAAGAGTGTGTGTATGTGTGTTTTCTTTCCTTCCTTCTTATTTCCTTTTTGTGTTAATGTGTTTTGTGTACTTGTATGTATTTGTGTATTTATTGTTGGGTTTTACGAATATTCGCGTGTTATTTGGTTCGAGAAACACTTCTGACACCACTTGTAACGTGCGTTCGGAGTCGAAACCGGGAGGAGAGTGTCGCGCTAAGCTTGGGCGTGGAGGCTCTCACCTAAGAGCCCACCCCTATTCTCCGAATGCTGAGCGTGTGCATCAGCATTCTTGGAGCCATACGTTAACGTTCGCTCTCACGGTTTTGTATTCGTCACATGTTAAACCTCGTTGACTTTTTCCTATGTAATTAATTATACAGGGTGTTTCACGTAAGCAACGGCATTTTCTACACACGTGTCCACAGGGATAATTGGAAGCGAAAAGTGAAATAAAAAGTAATAAAAATTGTCCTCGTTAAAGAGTTATTAAATAAAATAGATCAGCGAATGAGGAAGCACGGAAGCGGTAGGCGGTGAGCTGCGGCCATGCTAGTCTGAAGATAAAAAGGGACGGGCGGAGCGTTCTGACACGTATACAGGCGTGAGAAGGTAGTGGTCAGGAGGAGATTTCTAGGAAAAAGTGTCGACTTTCGCTCTTCCTCTCTCACTCTTTCTCTCTCTACCTTTCTTTCACGACGCTACCTTACGCACAACAAAAATCTAATCTAATCTCTCTCTCTCGCTCCCTCCTACCCTAACACGGCGCTACCTCACGCTGCCTGCACGCGCTGACCTTCTCTCTCTCTCGCCTTTTCTTTCGTTGACTTTCTCTCTCTCTCTCTCTCTCTCTCTTTCTCTCAATCTTTCGTCCACGACGCTTCCTTACGCTATCGCTTCTTGTCTTCAGACTAGCATGGCCGCAGCTCACCGCCTACCGCTTCCGTGCTTCCTCATTCGCTGATCTATTTTATTTAATAACTCTTTAACGAGGACAATTTTTATTACTTTTTATTTCACTTTTCGCTTCCAATTATCCTTGTGGATACATGTGTAGAAAATGCCGTTGCTTACGTGAGACACCCTGTATATCCGACACATGCGTAAGGATCTAATATATATTGTATATCCATATTAGCTTTCATAAGTTGTAAAATTAATTTATTATATGAGTTAATTCTTAATTCGTTTAAATTACGTTTTAAAAATACTGTTGGGCGTTTTAAATTGTATTGAATAATTTTAATATATTCTTCTTCGTTACATGCTATAAATTGTAAAAATTCTTCAAATGTATTTATATTCCTCTGATATGTTTTTGAAATAATCTTAAATACAGTATTTAAAATTAATTTCCATTTTTGGGAAATATATATTTTTGTTTCAATTGATAAATCATCTTTATTAGGTAAAAGAATTCGTGTTTTGTTCATTGGTAATTTTGGAAATCCAAATCGACATGTATCTTTTCCTTGTATTTTTATTTTGCATTTTCGGTTATGTTTATGAATTTGGTAAGCTATTAAATTTGGAATGTTTTCATCTTGACGACAAGTTATATGTTGATCAATAAAGTTTTCACATTCTTTTATAGAATCATTATTTGTTTCATCGAAAATAGGTGCATTATTTAACCATAGTAAACAATGTATATGGGGACTTCCTCTGTGTTGGAATTCTACTCTATAATAATAATCTAGTACATTGTTATTATTGAATATACTTTCTTGAGATAATAGAACTTTAAAAAATTCTCTAACCCTGTGATCAAAATAACGTGCACATGTTATGGGATCAGATTGAATGAGGCGACTTTTTTCAGCCCAAGATATATGTGCGCATTCATTAAGAGAAATGTTACATTTATCGATTACATGTTTTAAAATTTGAAGTAGTTCTAACCATTTTGTTTCTGCAGCTGAAAGTGTTAAAAATATTGCAGGCATTCCTAATTGACGAATCATACTTATAACATCTTTTTTCTTTTGCTCCCAAAATGCAGCACTGGATCTATCTTTTTGTAAAATTCTGAATCCATCATTTTGCTGAATTAAGTTATCTATATAAGTTTCATTTAATATGTTTTCTACTGTTATGTCACGTCTCGGGTGAGGGCCAATAACACGTTCGTTACTCTACACCTACCCGGACGGTTTAAAGATTTGGCCTGTTTTGGTCACGTGTCCTACGACGCGTTTACCGTGGGCGGCCAAGAGATCAAGGGAGAGGAATCGCAATGAGTTGTGGAATGAATAAATGAATTAAGAAGTTGAAGCCTGTCTTTCATCGGCTGGTTAATCAATGGAACGTTCGGAAGACTAACTTATGTCAATTTAACATTCACCTTTTGTTCGGCATCGTTCTCGTAGCAATGTGTCTGCCGCGTGAAAATTGCAATGTGTCTGCAAGGGTTGCAATGTGTCTGCAAGGGTTGCAATATGTCTGCTTTGTTTATTAAGAGAACAATGCCGTTGAAAAGGGTTACAAAAGATATTTATTTATTATATGGAATGTAGGTAGGCTGATAGATGGAATTAGGATAAGATTGCTGATGGGATTGACGCTACAGGAGTCCTGTCGCGGAGTTACTCCGGTACATGTGAAAATGAGAAGAATTACGCTTTTTACTTACGTTCATTTAGTAGAACAAGTAGTAGTAGTGGTAATACAGGAGGTTGGTTGTGACTAAAGCCTCTTATAAGTTGTTACTGACGCAATGATACACTTTGAACACTATACGAATAACTTGCTACTGTTTGACGATGACGATGAACAGGTGTTTAAGAGAAGATGAACGGGTAACTACTTGAAAATGGACGGGTAACTACTAGCATGTAACTGATGAAGAGTGGCGAGGATTGCTCTTTTAAAGCCGTGAAGAGCCGTGATTTTCGTAGTGGGGGCCTGGTGGCGTAATTTTGTGAGGTTCTGATTGGCTGCTGGTGTCGTAGGTCTGGTGCATCGTTTGCAAAATCTTGGTCTTTTCGTGGAAAGGGTGGTGTTTTGGGGGTTGCTGATGCGGCTGGGAATCTTGATTTTAGCAGACTGTCTGTTCGTGCTTTATCTACTGGTTTTGAATTGTGTGGGCCAGATTTCAGGGTTCGTCTTGCATCTTCTTGAGGCTGATTTCTTCTTGAGTCTAATTTCTTCTTGTGCGTGGGACCGAGTCCCTCTGGTTTTCTGTTCTGTGTGTTGGGTTGCATCCGCTTCCTTTGATTTTGGTGCTTATTGCGCTTTCGTGGTGTACTCTTCACGTTGATTTGGCGTTTTTATAATGGTTAAACTCTTAATAACTTTAATAATCTTTCCCTTGAAGATTTTCAATGTTTACTAATGTACTTATAGTTATTACGCATGTGACACAAGATCGAGCGGGTGTCGGGCTCCCGTCGCGATATCGGGCGGCTCGAGCGCTTGGGCCCGTGACGTTGTCGCGGAGAGGGGTCGCGTGTCGACTCGTGTAGCGCAGCGCTTTCTTATCTCTCGCGTGAGATGTACGGCGGACACGTTTCATATTCGTAAGCGTGGCGTTGCATGAAAATTCTTAAGTTAGAATTTAAGCTATGTATTGTCAATAATAATTATTAGTGGAATTTTCATGGGACGTCACAGTTATATTTTTAGATTGGCATTTTTTACGTAAACTAATTTGAATGAAGGATATTAATTTATGTAATCGTAAACGGCAATGGGAAAACATTAGTTTTGGTATATTTATAGCACATCGTCTGTCAAACATTCGTGCTTCAGATTTTGCAATTTGGCCTAGGGTAAGACGTGTATTAAATTTTCTTTCTTTTCCACAATAAATTGTAGAGAAAGATAATTCTTCAACGTTTTCATCCATTAATAGAGATATAGGTTTTTTATTTTCTCCTGGTGCAAATTTCATAGCAATAAATTCTTCCTGTAGAAGAGTTTCTTCTCCTCCAGGATTTAGTGGTTCGTCATTTACAGTTTCATCCCAATTATCCTATTCTTCTGTTTCCAATGTATTATTTGTATTATTTTCTATATTTGTTTCTTCATTTTCTATTAATGTTTCTTCTTCATTTTGTTCCACATTTTCATTATATAACCAATCTTCTGAACAAATGATATTATGTTTTTTATATAAGGATTGATTTGTTAAATAACATGCTGCTGCGTAAATTTTTTCTGGTCGTACAGCTTGAGATACATATGGTGTTTGATCTCTCATTCTTCTCATTAGTTTTATATAAATGATTTGAGTGTTATTCCTTTGTCTAGGAAGAATTGAAACATTTGTATTAATATCTATAGGAACATTAACACAATTTCCTCGAAGACCAAATTGTTTATCTATTCTTAAATGTCTAATTTGCATGAATGGTAGACGACATGAAACAAGTCGTTCTTCTATGGGTAGTAAATCTTTTAATTCTTCTGGTATTGGTTGAAATTCTAGTCCATTTATTAAAGCAAATTGTGGAATTTTATTATTAAAAATTGATGATTTACAAGTAACACATAATAATATTTTGTTGTCGGTTCTTATTTTGCATATTTCATTCCAATTGTTTATTATATTTCTTTTTGTAGATAATTTTTCATCAGTATAAAAAGTAATTGATTTTTTGAACCAAAGACCACCGCAAGAAGAACAAATCCATACAGGACCTTCTGATATTGTTTTCATATAATTTTCTATTTTATGTAATAAATTAGGTTTATGTTGTAAAGCAAATTCATCATTTCCAATTGGTATTACATTACTGTAATTAATGGTATTGGGTTCAGATTCTCTTAATAAAGTATTGTAACGTAACGCTAGGTATCGTAGTTAAAATAATTAGAAGTAAAAAGATAGGCTTCGGAATAGAAGTAGGCAAGCGAGAAATTAGATTATTCGAGACAATAGATCGGAGGTAATATAAGAAATGGGACGAAATCTAAATTTAGAATCTGAAAAGTCGTCAAAACGTAAGAAACGGCAAAAGAAATAAAGACGGGAAGGCACGAGGAAGCCCGATCGGAGACGGCTCGTGCCGAAGATGATCGGCAAGCTCAGGGCCGCGCTAGGCCAGCGGCGCGCGACGAAAGGGACACAGGGGGGACCCAATTAGCGCGTAGAAATCGAATCCCGCGAGAAGAGGAACGGGTGGGAAACGTCCTTTATAAGCAAAGGTACCAAAGTTCTCGAGACCGAGAATTTTCTCAAAGTCTCAAAAAGTCATAGTGTTGCATTATATCTTTAATTTGAAGTGGGTAGAAGACGGTGTTCGATTTCAAATCAGTTATACGCGTGTGTCAGCGCCAGAGCAATCAAAAGCGAGGTAGCGGGTAAGCCGATTAGGAGACAAAAGCGGGACATTGTTACAACCTCTCCTCAGATAAGTGTAAACATTTCTTGGTTACTTCCTCAAATCCCGGTAGTATAAGGCTTAGGCTAAGTGTATGTGTGAGCCGCGTATCTGAGCGAGTGTGTGTGCGTGTGTGTGGAGCGAGAGCGACGACGAGTTCGCCGGCGTACAAAAACATCACGAGCGCGATCAGCTGTTCAAGAGCGACTGCTGATCGACATAAACACAAACGAAGACTTTAAATAAACGTAATTTAATAGCAATTTCACGGGAGTCATTTTATTCTTTGTCCACTTTCCACTGCCAGTCCTAAAAAGACCGAACGAGTAAAAAGTAACGTAAGTTTAAAAAAAGGTAAGAAAGGCAATACGTTACAGTATATATGTATTTGTGAAATGCGATTATTAATAGAAGATACTAAATTTATATTTTTAAATATATGTATTCGGTGTAAAGTTTCAATACGTTGTATTATTTGAGTAATTCTTATTTCATTTCTTACTTTTTGTATTTTAATAGCGTTTTTTGATTTTTCTTTATTTTTATATTCATCTAATTTTCGTTTTCTTGTTACTCTTTCTATATTTGAATTATTTTCTTTATCTTTATAATCATCATTTTCTCTTAATGTTTTCATTCTTTCTTTGTTTAATGTAATTTCTTTATCCTTATAAGTATCTTTCTCTCTTAATGATTTCATTCTTTCTATGTTTAATGTAATTTCTTTATCTTTATAACTATCTTTCTCTCTTAATGTTTTCATTCTTTCTTTGTTAAAGTAATTTCTTTATCTTTATAAGTATCTTTCTCTCTTAATGATTTCATTCTTTCTTTGTTTAATGTAATTTCTTTATCTTTATAAGTATCTTTCTTTCTTAATGATTTCATTCTTTCTTTGTTTAATGTAATTTCTTTATCTTTATAAGCATCTTTCTTTCTTAATGATTTCATTCTTTCTTTATTTAATGCAATTTCAGTAGTTTTATAAGTTAAGTCTTTTTTACGTTTTTCTTGCATATGTATTTTATTTTTTAAATTTATTGTTTCTTTCAAAGAATCTGATATATTATATCGTTTTTCTGTTACGTATTTTTTCATTTCTAATTTTCTTTGTTTTGTAGATTTTTTTTTCTCGATTTCTTTAAAGAATGTGATAGCATAGGTGGGGAAGTAATTATTTCGTTATTAATGTTTACAGTTTTATTTAGTGTATTATTATTCTTTATTTCTTCGGTTTCGGATACTGATAATTGAGATAATGGGTATAATACAGTGTTTGATTCTATATCGTTATCGTTTTCATCATGCGTATTATTCATTGATAGTAAGGAAATATTTTGCGATAGCGAATCAATATTATCTATTATAGGTGATAGTTGTACGTTGTTATGTATAAATATGTTTTCTGTGTCATTTATAATTAATTCCCAATGACCATCTTTGTCATTCTGTTTATTCATGCCAAAAAATAAAAAATTAATTGGAATTAAATTTTCTGTATTAGTAAATGTCATTAATAAAGAAGGAATATTATTAATTTTACGATAAATATTCGCAGTTCTTTTATATATTTTAGTAAAAATTCGAATTTCAAATTCTGTGCCATATTCTCTATTTTTTGACATTTTTAGAAAATAATCTTCTTTACTAGATATTTCATGAACACTTCTTGCAAAATCTTTTTCTAAGTCCCGATTTGAGTATACATAATTAATAATTTCGTTTCTTATTCTTATATGATATTCTTCTGTATTATATATGATTACACTCATTGCACGAAACAAACAATTTCCATCTCCAGTAATTTTATGTATATATGAAGTCATTTTAGTTATAAAAGTTGATAGTATGAATAGGAAACAAATAAACAAGAATTTTAATCAGACTTTGGATCAGCAAGAATGATAGATTTTTAATTGATACAAATATTAGTTATTTGACTTTGCGTCTGCAAGAATGTTAGTTTAATTTTGAGTCGGCAAGAATACTAACTTGACTTTCAATTGGTTAGAATGTTAGCCTGTCTTTGAGACGGCAACAAATGTTAACCTGATACTTGATCGGCAAGAATGTTAGCCTGACACTTGGTCGGCAAGAATTATACAATAAATAGAATAAATAAAAGAAAATAATTAGAAAGAGATTAAGTAGAATATAGAAAATAGAATAAATAAATTAGCCTGTCTTTAAGGCGGTAACAAATTCTAGCCTGATATTTGATCGGCAAGAATGCTAGCCTGACTTTAAGTCGGCATAAAATCCTAGCCTGACACTTGGTCGGCAACGAATTATATAATAAATAGTATAAATAAAAGAAAAATAAATAGAAAGAGAATAGGTAGAATAGGTAGAATAGAAAGAATAGAAAGAATAGATAGAATAGATAGAATAGAGAAATAAATAGATGAATAGAATAGAAATAGAAGAATAAAAAAATAAATAAAATATTAGATTATAATTGTTTTTGGGGATTTGGAGGTGGGTCGGGACGAGTTGGACGGGATCGGGAGAATGTCGATATTTCGAAAGTATGTAAGTGTATACGGTCTTTTCGAGATCTCGAAAGTATTCATATGTATATGAATGTTTCGAGATCTCGAAAGTATGGTGCATAACGTAACAGTATGTAATAACAAAAAAAAAAAAATTTAACAAAACAGTACAAATCAACTTTGAAAGTAATGGATGAATAACAATTTGCGAAAATTTTGTAATTGTTGCTATGTTTAATTGTTTATATGGTAATTCCTCATCGACGAAACTACTTATCGGAACGAACATTTTTGGATTCTATCACGAATATTTTCTTGATAGTAACGATTTGCAAAATTTTTTTTAATTGTTACTATGTTTAATTTGTTTATTCGGTTATTTTTTAATAACGAATCAATTTATTGAAATGAAAACTTTACGATTTTATCAAGGATAACATGTGATTAGTAACAATTTGTGAAAATTCGTTTAATTGTTGTTATATTTAATTTGTTTATACGGTCATTCCTCGCGTACGGAATCACTAATCGGAACGAAAACTTTCAGATTGTATCGTGATTATTCTCTAGATAGTAAGAATTTGTGAAAAATTTGTTAAATTGTTGCTGTATTTAATTTGTTTATACGGCTATTTTTTAACGACAAATTTACTTATCAAAATTAAAATTTTTCGCTCTTATCACGAATAACATCTGGTTAGTAACAATTTGCGAAAATCTTTCAATTGTTGCTATGTTCAAATTGTTATTATATAATTATAATTATAAGATTATAAGATATTGGAAGATATTGAAAGAAGATAATATTAAACAGGTCATATCTTGTTGATATACATTTTAACCTTATCCGTTCAGCCGTTTAGGCGCTAGAATGGATACAAATATTGATTTCTCCCCCATTTTGTATTGCTTCTATAAAAAATTTAAAAAAAATTCATGTTATTAGTTTTCATTATTTTACATATTTGTGCAAAGTTTTAATTGTTTGGCTCTTATAACAGATTTTTTATGAATTTTTTAATTTTTAAAATGTCCGCCATTTTGAAACCGGAAGTCGGATCGAACCGAAATTGTCAGTGGATCCTCGTCGGGTGTAACTGAATTTTCCGTGTAAATTTTACTTCGATCCGTTCAGCCGTTTAGACGCTAGAGTGGATACACACATACACACACACACATACATACATTTAGATCTTGTTATGAAACGTAAAGATCCAAAAAGGGTTTTTGGATATCTCGAATAGTTTCGGAGATAATCGTCCGTTACACTTTTTACTCGATCGAGAGCATAAGGAACTCCCTGCGGTCGTGCCTAAAAACGACAACGAATACGAACGAAACGATAACGAATCACAGAATCGACATATGAGCATTACACCTACTTCGAAACGACAAACTTCGTAGGCGAATTCGATGATGGACGAACTACGAACAAAAAAAAATCGATGACAAATCATGAGAGCAGCTTAAGAACCACGTCAGCGAACATCGAGAGAAGAGAACAAATCTGTTGCACAGAAATAAGCAGAGAAAACGAAAAATCAGGCAATTATGAACGTTCAAACGGCGCGCCAAAAAAACGTCAAGAGAACGAGCGTTAATTGGGTAAGACTCCGCGAAAACCGTTTGGAACTCGCGCGTTCGGGTAGACTCGGGTTCGTTCGGATAATTCCGCATTTTTCTACAATTTTGAATTTTTCGATATCGATCGATAAAAAATCATTCTGTTTCCAGACGTCCTAAAGGATTGAGTTAAGCTTTTTGAAAATTTTTTCCTAAATTCTTTCTTGAGAGTAGCGAAATTGATTTAAATCCTTCTAATTGTGAATTGAGTAACTTATTTCGCGACGATCAAAAACGTGTGTCCAAATTTTCCGTAATTAGCGAATTAATAGCGAAAATTCAAAGGGTTGCGATCGAAATCGCGAGGTACCATTACCGTTCGATCTTCGGGTATTTCATTGTTCGTGAGTGTTATTGTTAATTGTCTTTCGACTTAATTATGTAGATTGGAGTAATATTAAGACGAGTTGAATAAATTGATAGGTAAATTCAGTAGATTTTCTATCGAATCTTTGAAGATATTTCGGAGCCATGTCCGAATTGTCCTAGGAGACATTATCCAGAGCTGAACCGATAGATAATGGCGCCCCAACCAGTGAGAAAAAATTCACAAATTAGTAATTATTATAAGGAATCAACTCCAAAACTCGATTTTATTTAACTAAATAGTTTCAAATTAGCTATTGGAAATTTGAAAAGTATATTAACTTACGATAAATATATTTGCTCGTTATTAACTTAACCCTTCTCATTGTAGAAAAAGAAGAAAAAATGAACACAAACGAACGGCTATTGAAACAATTACCGTAAGTTTCTTTTATCGTATTGTATTATGCGCCTCTTCCGATAGATCTCACTGTAGTCCCTCTCCCATGCCCGAATTACCACACAAAATTCAAAGCCCGTCTAGAGACTTTTTTGTCCATGATAGGCGGATGTCCGGTCCTGATGCTCATTCTTCTTTTGTGTGCGAATTGAAACACGCTGTAACTGTTAGTGCTGAATCTTTAACGAAATGAGTGCTCAAGACTCCAGGATCCTTTCCGCAGAGGAGGAATCTGCTTTGGAGAAGCGTTTGAGGAGACTTGAGAAATTAATTGAGAAGAAACACCATAAGAAAAGCAAGAGTGAGTATCTCTTTCTTTTTTCTAGGGTGGCTCTTCTCGTGTCGATATTAGGATAAGCTCATCGTCGGGATGTCGAGGAAGACGACGCAGCCCTTCGCCTGGGCTCTAACCCACGCGAGGCAGAGTTATTACTCAGGCTATCATCCAAGTTTCGAAGATAAGAGGTTAAAAAAGAGGAAGAGAGATGAATCGGAGAAACAATCGAAGATGCGATCGATAGGAGCATCGGTAAGATCTGAGTTCGAGCGCACCTCAGTCGCGACTCACTCAGATTTTGGATCTCGCTCGGACCTCGGATCTTCTTTTGGATCTTGCTCAGTCCTCGGATCTTACTCACACACTTGTCAGTGTGCCATCTTGTCCTGCCTTTTTAGGCCAATCCTGCTCGTGACGTTTTGAGGTTGGGATAACCTGTGGTATCACATGGAGTTTGAAAGTTCGGCACAAGCCCCTCTCGTGGGCTCTAACCCACGTGAGGCAGAGTTATTACTCGGGCGTTTAGTCAAGCTCTTATTTGAATTACTTTCTTTTGAGGAAAGTCCCTTAATCGCGCAGGATTTCCTGTCTGAGGAAAAATAAGAGCTGGACTTTTTAGAACCTGAGTAGACCTATCCTGCTTATGGTGCACGTTTGACGTTCTTGACATTCGTCCTTTGCGACTTCGTTTCATGGTGTTTTTTCGTTGTGATTCTTCAGGACGTCGCCGAGATTCAAGTTCTCTAGATGAGAGAAGAAAGAGACGACGAAAGGGGGTTCGAAGACGTTCAAGATCGTCATCTTCGGAGAGCGCCTGGGTTGACGACCCCGTGGACCTCTCCTCAGACTGCAGTGTTGCGCAAGGTGGCTCTCAGGTTCCAGTTCAAGAGCGGACGAACGATGTCGTTGAGCCTCTAAATATTTTGCCGGTCGCAGACCCAAACGCGGTGCCCACTCTAGTCGAACCGCGGAATGACTCGACTCTTGACCCTCAGGTTTTGAAAATTTTGGGGAAAATATTTCTGGAGGAACGTGTTCTGGACGACGAGATTCCATCAGAGATGCTGGTTCGCTGGGAGGAAATTCTTAAAAAAGGGCTTCCTGTCGAAGATAGGACCCAGTTGATCATGAAATATCCGCCACTCAAGAATGCTTCTCGTATTGACCCGCCCACGATTAATCCGGAAGTAAAAGCTGTCTTACCGGAAACGGTCATGAAAAGGGATGAGCGGATTGCTGCGAAACAATTAAAGTTAGCGGCTTGCATTGCTGCAGTTGGAAAGATGTTTCGAGGAGCGCTGAATAACTCACAAGAAAAGCTTTCACTTCTTGAAGGTCTAAGCGACACCGGAAGGCTGTTGGTGGACCTTTTCCATGACGAGTCTTCAATAAGAAGAAACTTGGTCTTAGTCAACATAGGCACGTCCTTTAAAGAGGTCCTAAGTTCGTCCACGGCTGATGACCTTCTGTTTGGCAGGCAACTGGACGAAAAGTGAGAGCGGCTAAGGCGCTTGAAAGTACCAGTAAAGAGTTGGGTACGCTGCGTGCAGGCCCTTCATTTAAGGCGCCAAAAAACTTGAAGTTCCCGCCCCGTCGTTTTTCAAGCGGATTTCGCCATCGGCCGACGGATTCAGGCGGGAGGAAACTGATGTCCGCAGCAAAGAATCGGAGCAATTTACCGAGACAGAGGAGCCCTCGCCGTCGGGATTCCCCGAAGCGGAAAACGATCCGCCCACTACCTCGCAGGCGTTAATATCACCTGTAAGTATGATAGCCGGCAGATTGCGATTTTTTGCGAATAATTGGAAGCGTCTATTTGTTGACAAGCGCGTCTTATCGTGGGTGATGGGTTACAGAATCCCTTTTTCCTCATCCCCTCGTCAACAATTTCCTCCCAAGGATAGGTCGAATTCTGGTAAGGAAGCTATTGTGATTAGAGACCTGATAAAGGCTCTTTTGTGTAAAGGAGCAATAGAGTCGTGCCGAGATGCCTCAAATCAGTTTCTATCTGATATTTTCGCGGTACCAAAGTCTGGGGGAGGCTATCGTTTAGTCTTAAACCTAAAGAAGTTGAATAAATTCGTTCTTACATCCCACTTCAAGCTCGAGGATCGTAGAGCAGCAGTAAATCTTGTTAACCCTCCGAAGACGGTGCCGGAGTCACGATTTTTACGCGCTTGAGAGCTCAAACGCACACAACGATGAAGTTGTAATTCTTGGAAGCAGATACTCTGCCAGTAAGACCTCACTGGCGTGGTAGGGAGAGATAAATTTTTCTTATCTCTTCGAGCGAGCGAGTGAAAGGGGCTAAGAGAGCGAGCAAGAGATCGAGCGAGTGATCGAGCGAGCGATCGAGCGAGTGAGAGGATCTATAAGGGGTGAGTAAAAAGGGCTAAGAGAGCAAGTGAGAGGATCTATAGGGAGTGAGTGAAAGGGGCTGAAAGAGCGAGCGAACGATGGACAACGCAGGCGCGTGGACGGCTTTTGTTACCGGCTAGTAAAACAACGACGACGACTTCAGTGTAGTTTGACGGCTTGGCGAAATATAACGAATACCTGTGCATCTTTTACAAAAGACTATTGTTGTTGTTATTGCTGATTTTCATTGAAAGAGAGAAGGAAGGTGTTTATTCAACAGCTTGGACAAAAATTGACTACGGAAAATATAGATAGACAAGCAACTGAATTTGAAAATCAGCAAATTTCATTTCATAGAAACGTTTTATCCGCAATAGAGGCGACTGGAAGGAAAATAGTAAAAAAACCCAAATTACAAGGACAAAAACGTGCTCGATGTTGCTTATGCGTTGGAAGTAATAATAGGTACAGCAATGTATGCGATGAATGTAATAGACATGTTTGTAACAACCATTGCATTCAAACACATACCGTTATTTGTAACTCGTGCAATGATTTATGAATAAATGTATAATTTTATATTTTATGATGTTCTTTTTTTGTATGCATGTAGTAGAACCTACACACCGCGTAATCTCAAGTAGATTCCTTCGTAGTTGTATATATTGCAACGATATTCCTAAAATTATTCCGGGGAGGTGCCGGACGCACTCCCCGCGAAATACTCGCTTTAAAAACAAATTAAATTTTCTTTATGAACTAGGAGAATCCTCTCCCTAGTAAGGGCTCACGAATTACCGCTCACGCGATCGTAGGGAGTAGTGGGTTGAGGGGGAAAGAAATTATTTTTCAAGTTCCTTCGGAGTACGATTCGATTTAAACAATAAAGAATTTATTCAAATTATTAGTGAAACGCTTCGAAATTTTCCGTAAACTACGGTATACAAAAGGAAACCGGGATCTCTTTGTCCGCGGTGTTTACCTAAACGCCCGGACGAACTAACCGCCGGCTACGAGTTCTATGCCGGCACGTGGCCGCTTCCTTCTCGATTATTCCATCGAGGAATGAACTACTTATTAACGTCTCTATTTTATAACTGAAGCAATAAACAAAGTAATAATTATTCCAGCAAAACAACGTACAGTAAATATTCAATTAACCGCGCACCCGGACGGCGATCGAGGCTGGTTCCGCTCCTCGCGAACAAAGGAAGCCACGAGAAAATCGAAGGATATTTCCTTACGTTATCTATTCAATTATTTAAATAATAAAACAGTAAACCCCGACAAACTCGGTTAAAAGGACTCTAACTCCGAATAAAACCCCGGAATTGACCTCACTTTCCGATCCGCCACCCGGAAGGAACTTAATGCGTGACAAAGGATTCACTTATCGATTGCTCTAATTACCTCTTAACAGGATTAACGTCGCGAACAGAGTCATTTTTCGAGGATCACGCACGCGGTTCCTTACGAGCCGGCTTACCGAAATTCCCCGAGCCCACCCGAAGATAGCCGAGCGCCTGCTTGCTATCTCCCTTGCTCTAACGCTTCGCTAAGCGACGCGCGCACGCATGGCCGCTTTACGCGACCTCATCGAAATTTCTTCCTTTAATTCTTCAACCGGATGACCGCCGCCGATGACCATTCTGACGGTCATCTCGGTCCGTCTTGAGCGAAGGGAGGCTCCGATTATTCGCTGTCGGGTGGTCCTCGTTGCCGTGGAATTTCGGCCGTTTCCTTCGCCGATCGCATTTCCGCTTCGCTCGTCCTCGTCGTGCGTGTCCTCTCTCTCGCTCCCTCTCTCTCTTTCTCGAGCTTTCTCGTTCCTTCGACGGTTCACTCTCCATCTCTCTCGTTCTGCCGTCGCTTCGTCGGCCGCCGTTGCTCTCTCCGGCCTCGTCCTTCCCCTCTCCGGCGTGGCGGTCATGAAAGAGGTTCTAATTTCAGTATTTATTCCCTTATTTTAACGCAGAACCAGCCTCGAGGCCCTCCAACTCGCGTTACATTTTTCCGCGGTCCACCCGGCGACTCTGTCCGCGTCGTTCCACTCTCTATTCCGCGGCGAAGGGGAGAGGATTCTCTTTTTGTGACGGGTATCCAAAATACCACGTCACAACTCCTCCCCCCCTAGCCCGCGTTTACGCGGTCTCTCGTTCCACCCGGAACGGCGGATCTCCACTCTTTAATCACTCGGGTGGCCCCCCGGCCACGCTACATTCGAGTGCCTTGATACGGAAAATTTTCATCCCCTTCCGACTGGCATTTCACTCCCCGCGATCCTTCGATTCTCCGGTTCGCGGTATCACGTGGACGGACTTAGCTCGTGGCTGGTTCTGATTTAATTAATTATCTGTAGCTCACGAAGACTCTACTCTTGTATTTAAAACGATGATTACTTCTAATAAGTGGTGCAGGAAAATAGCAACAAGAACAAAGCTTAGTAAAGGTAGGGGGAACTTACCAGGCACTACTGTTCTCCTGGCCTCTACCCGGTCTACGGTCCGGTTACCACACGAAGGAGGAGGGATAGCTAAACACCATACAATAACTTTAAACACGATTTACCCCTTTTACAATTCACCATTTATTGTCTCCAACCAACAAAAAAAAAACTAATTTTGTCCTGGCTGCCCTAACTCAACTTTCAGCCGAAGTACCGGACTGCATTATAAAAAAAAATCTTTAATAACTATAAACTCTTAAAGTGTCAAAAGAGAGAACGAATAATACAAGAAAAATATAAAAAATATGAGAAAGAGTATTATTGTCGGCTAACGCCGTCCGTCTGGCGCCGGTGGTTCAGGTTTGCGTGAGTTGACCTCCCTCGAGTCGGTGGCTTCCCGGACGGATAATGCCGGCCGCTCCCCGTGCAGGTGGGACAGGTGTCCCTCGTGTACCCGGGTCGGCCACACTCCGGGCAGATTCCGGCCCGCTTCTCGTAGGGACACCGGCTCAGGGGGTGCCCGTACTGCCGGCAATTCCAGCAGTCTAAAACTTCCGCCGGGGACCTGTTCGAATTGTACTCGGGCACCCCCTCGTACCACTCCGCCAGCATCCGGTCGCACTTCCGTCTAGTGTAGTCGCATATTTCCTTTACATGGCGGCGCAGTGCCTCGCGGGGGTCTTCTTTCCACCCCATCGGGATGGCCAGGGGTTCTCCACGCCGTTGGCAGCGGCTGATCCCTTGGCTGGCGGCAAGCGCCTCCTCCCTTCCCTTGGACAATTCTTTTATCCACACCATAATAAAAAACCTTTTTTTTTTTTTGTCTCCCCTTTTTTTTTTTTCTGTCTTTTGTTATTTGCGTGAGTGCTGCGTTTGCTACAATCAGAAAACCAAACATCCACATTCAACTTTTCCGATCTCCTCAATTTACCACTACCATCACCATTGTTCCCCTGGAACGGCACGGCGACTGATACTCTAAGACGACACAACCCTTACTTGTCACCGTCACCACTAAAATTTTTCGGACAACACACGAACATACATTTAACAAACACACCCCTACTTGACACCGCCACCACTATTCCCACACCGGTTTCAAGTCTTTCACGTGGTGCTTGCCGGCGTCCTTCCCTCGGACATCGGTCAAGGCCACCACTACCGAGGAGATGATCTTCGTGACGGTGTATGGACCCGTGAACTTCGGTGCGAGCTTTGCTGCCACGTTCTGCGCCGCTGAGGATAAGACCCGGTTTTTCTTCCACACGCGGTCACCCACGTTATACTTCGCGTCACGCCTCCGCAGGTTATATCGGCTGGCTTGAGTTTGGAAGGCCTTCTCGAGGCTCTCCCCTACCAGCTCTTGTAACTCATGCAAACGGCTCACTCTATCTTTCCACCCGTCTGTATCGGGAGCTGCGACCTCTACGTCACCCTCTTCCTCCACCCGGAGCATTTTCGGAGGCCTAGCTTCCCTCCCATAATTCAAAAATGCCGGGCTAACCCCGATCGACGAATGGACGGCCGTATTATACGCGAACGCAAATTCTGTCAGGTGGACGTCCCACTCACGGCGATCTTTACTTATATACGCCGTCATCATGGTCTTAAGAATTCGATTAACCCTTTCTGTCGGGTTCGCTTGTGGATGGTACGGCGGTACCGTCGAGTGTACGATCCTACATTCGCTCAACACCGAATCGATCGATTTATTTACAAACTCAGTCCCATTGTCCGTTAAAAGAATCTCCGGTGTTCCCCACCGATAAACGACAAGTTTCAAAAATGCATCGGCAATGCTTTTCCCGGTGGCTTTCCTTAACGGTACGCATTCTATCCAGCGAGTAAAAATGTCCAGGAAGACGAGTACGTAAGTATAGCCCGCCGCGCTCCGCGGAAACGGACCCATAATATCGGCAGCGACTACCGTCCACGGCTGATCGACGATTCGCTTCCCCATTAAACCCGCCGGCGCGACCTGCCCGACCTTGCATTGCTGACACGTGGTGCACTTCCTTACATAATCTTGAATTTCCCGGTGCATTCCCGGCCAATAATAATTTACCGCGCGGCGCTGATACGTCTTTTCGATACCGAGATGCCCCGCTGCCGGTTCGTCGTGCGCTTCGCGGAGTACCTCCTCGCGTTTCTCAGGTCGAACTACGAACTTCCACTCGTTCAAATCTGCAACGGCTTTACTTTTAAGAGCGTTCGGTCGCCGGAAATATAACCTCCCGTCTTCTATTTTCCATTCCGGGAAGCGGTTTGGATATTTTTCGACCGCTTCGAGGCGACGGTCGTACCATGTACAGTCTCCCCCGTCCTCCTCCCCTTCCGCGCTCTTACCCTCGCCCTCCGCGCCCTGCGCTTCCGCGTCGGTCCCACCATCGGGTACCGCCGCGGCCACCTCCACGATTTCCGACTCCTCGTCCTCCTAGAACATACGCGACAGCGCGTCGGGTACGTGGTGCAACGCACCCTTTCGATAGATGACGTCAAAATCGTAATCGAGCAGGTCTAACGCCCATCTGCCGATCCTACCCGTTTTATCGCGGAAATTATAAAGATAGCGAAGATTAGCGTGGTCGGTGATGACGGTGAAGTGCGTCCCCTCGAGATAATGCCGAAACTTTTTAACGGCCCACACTACTGCCAACCCTTCCTTTTCCGTCACCGAATAACGCGTCTCTGGATCTGGTAACGTTCGGCTCGCATACGCCACGACGAACTCCTGTTCGTCCTTGGATTGAGTCAGGACTGCTCCGATACCGAAATGACTCGCGTCCGTCTGAAGGACAAACGGTAAATTAAAATCTGGACATGAAAGAACGGGTGCTGTCGCCAAACTATGCTTTACCGTTTCGAACGCCTCCCGTTGCTCTTTATCCCAACTCCACGTTACGTTTTTCTTTAATAGATGATTCAACGGACTAACTTTTTCCGCGTATGCATCGATAAATCGTCGGTACCATGAAGCCATACCGAGAAAACGTCTCAACTGACGGATATTACGCGGCTCTGGGAATTTTAAAACTGGTTCGACCTTGTCCGGGTCGACTTGTAACCCGTGTCGATTTACTCGAAATCCTAAGTATCGTACTTCTTCTCGACAAAATTCAGATTTCTCCCGGTTAATCACAAGTCCGGCTTCTTTAATTTTTCGAATAACTCGTCGCAACCATTCCAAATGTTCCTCGAACGTCTCCGTCACGATTATAATATCGTCTAAGTATGCAAATGCGTGTGGCTCCATTTCAGTACCGATCAATTTATCGAGCAACCGTTGAAACGTGGCCGGTGCTCCCGTCAATCCATACGGCATCCTTTTAAAATGAAATAATCCGCGACCAGGAACCGTAAACGCGGTTACTTCCCGACTATCATCTTCGAGCGGGATTTGGTGGAAGGCCTGACTCAGATCCAAGGTCGAAATGTACCGAGCTCGACGTAACTTGCTAAGTATCCCCTCCATAAAAGGTAAAGGGTACGCGTCTTTTTTCGATACCGCATTGACCTTGCGGAAGTCGCAGCAAAAACGGTAAGAACCATTCGGTTTCTTCACCATCACCACCGGGCTTGACCATTCGCTATTCGATCGCTCGATCAGCCCTTCCTTTAACATACGGTCTACCTCCGCGTACATCGCTTCCTGGACGGCCGGCGATACCGGATAATACCGTTGTTTTATGGCGGTGTGACCTTGCACGTCGACTTTATGTCGAATTAAGTCAGTTACCCATTTCGGTGCTCCTCCTGCGGCTAATTCCCGATCTACGAGGCGCAACACCGTTTCCCTCTCGTTTTCTGTAATATCTACGATCCCGTCGCATGCACTAATGCCGGTTACTTCCGACGGAAGACGAAACGGGACTTCTATTCCGGCTAATGCCGAGTACCACATCCCCTTCTCTCCGTCAATAATAATCTTAAAAGATCGAATCGCATCCATCCCAAAAATACAATTAGACATAAGCCGAGGAACGACGTGCAAGGTCAACTCCCGCTTCACCCCTCCAAAACGGACTGCAGTAGCGATCGTTCCCTCCACCGTCTCTTTTCTACCATCGGCGTAATGTACGGACTGCACACTCGACGGTTCTAAACTAGCTATCTCCCCGAAAATCGCCTCGTTTCCGGCCCTCCGGATAAACGAGCGAGATGCACCGGTGTCTAAAAGACCGAAAATCGGTACACCGTTTACGGTGGCGTTCACAAAAATTCTCCCTCCCGTTGTATCTATGGTAGCTACCACCGCTGCATCTCTCTCCCCATTTTCGAGAGGCGCCTCCACTATTTCCTCCGTCGAGTCCCTATGGACGTCCGCTCGCACGGCTATTTCTTCCCCGCACCGCTCACCCACCCTCGGAGAATCGTCTACGCGAGCGCTCCCACTCCCACTACTCGCGGGTATTTCTAAGGCCTCTACTGGGAGGGGGGAGCGGCCGTCGGCCGGTTGGTCAACTCCCCCTGACCGTTTCCCGCCGGCCTACGCTCGCAATTTGGGCACGTCGCTTTCACGCAATCCTTTCGTCCACACCTGAAACAAAATCGCTGACGTGGCTTTTTGCATTTCGCGTGTCTATGCCCCGATTCCCCGCAATTCCAGCACCGGACCGGTGGCTTCGCGGGGTCCGGCGTGGGCCTACTCGCGGTGCTTTTATTGCTAGTCGCGGAATTCCGCGGCGTAGCCACCGCCGCTGCGACCGCTACCTCTCTACGCGGCTCCTCCACCCTTGACGCGCTAGCCGCTCGTCGCGCTACCGGTTCGCGGTTCTCCGGCGACCTATCCTCCTCCACCGGGTATATTTCCGCGACGCGGGCCGTCCGCGCCCTTGGCGGCTGCCTAACGCTCTCTGCGTACGTGTTCGGACGCGTTACGGGCGATTCTGGACCGGGACGGTACCGCCGTCCCATATCCCAAATTCTCTCTCTCTGCCTTCCGAGTTTAGAGAGCCGATCAAAACTAGTGACTTCTCTCGGATCAATTTCTCTTTGATATTCGGGTCTTAAATTCGCGTAGGCGATGCTAAGCCGTTCCGACATCGGAACCAGCGGCACGACCTTCGCGAGAAGCCCTTCAATTTTAATTAAGTACCGGCTAACTTTTTCTCCCGGTCTCTGAACTCGCGTTCGAATCGTTTCCCGTAATCTTTCCTGCGCTTCAAACCCGGAAAACCGTCGTCTAAACGCCTCGCAAAACTCCTCCCACGTACGCAAAGAACTCTTTCTTAACCGGTACCATTCGAGGGCGAGGCCGGTCAGGAGGATCGAAATATTGGAGAGTAATTCGCTCTCCATTACTCCTACTCTCGTACTTTCCTCCTCCACCCGTTCTAAAAAGGACTCAGCCTCCGATTCGTCCTCGCCGTCGAAAGTTACCCTCCACGCGCGGATCATCTGATCGACCGCGCGCAAATTCCTTATTGTCTCCGCTCTTCTTGAAAATCCATCTTCTCTTGAAAATCCATCCACCCATTGACCGGTGTGACCTTGAGCTCCTCCGGCTGTCCCTCCTTCCTTCCATCCTGTCTTGGTTGGTAGAAGCTCGCACCGAAGTTCCAATTCCGCTCTTCAAAGTCACCGTAATCCAAGGTCACCGAAATCCTTTGTCTCACTCACGATTTTCCAAACACCCGCGATCACTTCCGAAGATGTTCGAACTTTCCCTAACCGTACCGGTGTAGGCAACACGTAACGAAAATTTGAAAAGACCTTCACCAGGACGAACAACAACACAAACCTCAACCGTTCCTCTCTACGACCTTCCGGCTTGCGTGAGCCCCACGTTGGGCGCCAAATTTGCAACGATATTCCTAAAATTATTCCGGGGAGGTGCCGGACGCACTCCCCGCGAAATACTCGCTTTAAAAACAAATTAAATTTTCTTTATGAACTAGGAGAATCCTCTCCCTAGTAAGGGCTCACGAATTACCGCTCACGCGATCGTAGGGAGTAGTGGGTTGAGGGGGAAAGAAATTATTTTTCAAGTTCCTTCGGAGTACGATTCGATTTAAACAATAAAGAATTTATTCAAATTATTAGTGAAACGCTTCGAAATTTTCCGTAAACTACGGTATACAAAAGGAAACCGGGATCTCTTTGTCCGCGGTGTTTACCTAAACGCCCGGACGAACTAACCGCCGGCTACGAGTTCTATGCCGGCACGTGGCCGCTTCCTTCTCGATTATTCCATCGAGGAATGAACTACTTATTAACG
The DNA here is from genome assembly GCA_916049575.1 of Ancistrocerus nigricornis. Taxonomy (NCBI): domain Eukaryota; kingdom Metazoa; phylum Arthropoda; class Insecta; order Hymenoptera; family Vespidae; genus Ancistrocerus; species Ancistrocerus nigricornis. The sequence continues at coordinate 17,324,588 of OU696667.1, read as the reverse complement.
TCTCTATTTTATAACTGAAGCAATAAACAAAGTAATAATTATTCCAGCAAAACAACGTACAGTAAATATTCAATTAACCGCGCACCCGGACGGCGATCGAGGCTGGTTCCGCTCCTCGCGAACAAAGGAAGCCACGAGAAAATCGAAGGATATTTCCTTACGTTATCTATTCAATTATTTAAATAATAAAACAGTAAACCCCGACAAACTCGGTTAAAAGGACTCTAACTCCGAATAAAACCCCGGAATTGACCTCACTTTCCGATCCGCCACCCGGAAGGAACTTAATGCGTGACAAAGGATTCACTTATCGATTGCTCTAATTACCTCTTAACAGGATTAACGTCGCGAACAGAGTCATTTTTCGAGGATCACGCACGCGGTTCCTTACGAGCCGGCTTACCGAAATTCCCCGAGCCCACCCGAAGATAGCCGAGCGCCTGCTTGCTATCTCCCTTGCTCTAACGCTTCGCTAAGCGACGCGCGCACGCATGGCCGCTTTACGCGACCTCATCGAAATTTCTTCCTTTAATTCTTCAACCGGATGACCGCCGCCGATGACCATTCTGACGGTCATCTCGGTCCGTCTTGAGCGAAGGGAGGCTCCGATTATTCGCTGTCGGGTGGTCCTCGTTGCCGTGGAATTTCGGCCGTTTCCTTCGCCGATCGCATTTCCGCTTCGCTCGTCCTCGTCGTGCGTGTCCTCTCTCTCGCTCCCTCTCTCTCTTTCTCGAGCTTTCTCGTTCCTTCGACGGTTCACTCTCCATCTCTCTCGTTCTGCCGTCGCTTCGTCGGCCGCCGTTGCTCTCTCCGGCCTCGTCCTTCCCCTCTCCGGCGTGGCGGTCATGAAAGAGGTTCTAATTTCAGTATTTATTCCCTTATTTTAACGCAGAACCAGCCTCGAGGCCCTCCAACTCGCGTTACATTTTTCCGCGGTCCACCCGGCGACTCTGTCCGCGTCGTTCCACTCTCTATTCCGCGGCGAAGGGGAGAGGATTCTCTTTTTGTGACGGGTATCCAAAATACCACGTCACAATATGTTCTCCCCCCCTTGGATTGTGAGCGTGACTCTCCCTACCTCCATCCCCACTCTACCTTCGTAGCTCTCGCTACACACCGTGCATATGTATTAGTGGAGTATCCGTGTGAGTCAGAAGTGACTCCGCCACAGTTCTTCGACCGTCAGTCCTCGGAGGGTTAATGAGCACTGCTTCCTGGCAACAATTGATTTAAAGGACGCTTACTACACGGTTCCTATAGCAGAGCAAGATAGGAAATTCTTGAGGTTTCGATTCTAAGGGACTCTTTATGAGTTCACACGTTTGCCTTTTGGGCTAGCATCGGCTCCCTATATCTTTACGAAGATTTTGAAACCGGTTATGGCGGTATTGCGTAGCAGAGGGTTCCTTTCAGTAATTTATCTAGATGACATTCTTATCATTGGAAGTTCGTTCCAGGAATGCAGGAAAAATCACCTCGCAACTCGTGGTCTTATCGAAAGCTTAGGTTTCATAATTAATGAAGAAAAATCTCAAGTTATCCCGGCAAGAAAATGTAAATTCCTTGGTTTTTGGTTTAATTTAGACACGATGCGGCTGGAACTTCCAAAGGATAAGAAGGTTAAGGTGGAGAACCTGATTAAGAAGTTTAGTATTACTAAAGAATGTAAGATTCGAGGCTTCGCTCGTTTTGTGGGTTCATTAGTGGCGAGTTGGCCGGCAGTTCCGTATGGATTCGCTCATACGAAGGCGTTTGAGAGAGCATGTTATTTGGCTCTGTTAGACTCCGGAGACTGCTTTGATTCAAAGATGTTGTTGGGCCATGAGCTCCAAGCTGATTTTATTTGGTGGTTAGAAGCAATCAAGAAACCTAGTAATTCAATACGTCCTTTGGCATTTTGTCTGGAGATCTTTAGTGATGCTTCGCTTTCTAGTTGGGGAATAATCTGTGGAAGAAGGAAATAACACGGGTTGTGGAGTGAAGACGAAAGCCGCTTGCATATTAACATTTTGGAGCTAAAAGCGGCGTTTTTTGGGTTGAAATGTTTTGCTGACGAAATAAGGAACAGTGATATCTTGTTAAGGTTGGATAATACTACGGCGGTTGCTTACATCAACCGAATGGGTGGCACGCGTTTCGAGAAGTTGAACAGCACGACGAGAATGATATGGGATTGGTGCGAGGAGCGAAAGATTAAAATCACAGCTTCCTTCATTGGTACTAAGGACAATGCGGAAGCTGATTTTGAATCACGAAGGCTCCATAAAGAGACTGAGTATTCTCTGGCAGACGGGGCGTTTCAAGTCATTACGGATTCGTTAGGAGTTCCTCAAATTGACTTATTTGCAGCACGCATCAACGCGAAGTGTGGACACTTTGTTTCCTGGTTCTCTGATCCGGAAAGTTTGGCGATAGATGCTTTCACAATTTGTTGAGCGGACTTCTCTTTGGCCTATGCGTTTCCTCCATTCTCGGTCATACTCAGGGTCTTGCAAAAGATAAAAGTAGAAGGGGCAAGGATAATTGTTGTTGTTTCTCAATGGCCTACTCAGCCCTGGTACCCACTGTTTCGAGCCTTGCTGATTAGTAAACCCATCATTTTTACACCTAACAAGGGATTATTATTGTCTCCTAGCAATGATCCACATCCGCTATGGAAGGATCTTACCCTGGAGGTGGGGTTATTATCAGGACGGCGTTCCAACTAAATCACGTTCCAGAATCGGCTCTGGATTTGATGGCAGCATCTCTTCGGACTTGGTTTTTTTTTTTTTTTTTTTTTTTTGAAATGTTTATTTATTTCAACTATTAATTCATACATTTAGGAGTAAACAAACAAAAAACATAACACCTTTAAATCTCACTCAAATTTTAACAATGCTGTCAGGCTGTTGTTATCAGCATCTCGCAGCTTTAACATATCTGTATCTAATATACTGTTTCTAAAAATTCTTTAACATTCTTAGACCTTAAAAAAATTAACTGTCTTATTTTATATAGTATCACAGACAAATATAGGAAAAAAATTATATAACGAAAAAAAAAACCAGTCTTAAATTTTTTGACTTATAACTAACTTATACACTAACTTATAAATTAAACTATTTACATATATACAGATATAAAGAATTGGCACTATGTCCCATTGTCTAGTCGGCGGTTGCCTCTGATGGAAAGTTGTCTCCAACTTTCTAATAATCTTTGTTTTCTTTCTGTCAGTTTGTTGATTATTTCTGGGTTGTCATCTAGCCACCAATATTTATGATCAAGTCGATGGAAATCCTCTTCGTCTCTTTTTGGAATAGACCTGGAGTACTTGAAATTATCCATGTTTTCATCTAAATATCTTTCTATGTCAATTTTTTTATTTGCTTTATGCCTGCTTCTGTGGTATAGTGTTGGCACATTCATGTCGTTCTGTATAAGCCCTAGTCTGTCGAGATGTATAAATGCTTGTGGCGGTAAATATCCCTTTATTGCTGCTGCCTGTAAGTTTGTACAATGTTCTTTAATGTTCTGAATTATTTCGTTGTTTATATGTGCTGCTTGGCTAAAGTAATTTCTCTTAGCTTAATCATGAAGTTATCAATTCGTGACACGTTGGCTGCTTCGTATATTTTCCTATTGCTGATTCTTTCTATGTACTCCGTTTGTGGTTTTCTGTACATTCCTAAAGCTGCCCTTAAACAAGCTCTTTCGAATTGTCTAACCCTTTCCATTTGAGCCGCCCCGACATTCCACCAAACAGGCGCTGCATAAGTTAGTAGTGGTCTAATTAGTGCAAGATAACATATAACTCTAGCTCTATTGCTTATTTGCGCATTATGAAACAATCTGGATAAGGCCCTGTAGGAGTTTCTTGCTTTTGCTAGCTGGGTGTCTATATGCTGATAACATCTTATATATTGATCTATTATCATTCCTAGGTATCTTACGGATTTTTTCGTTGGAATTTCGGCTGGAGCTTTGGTATCCGGGTTGAAAGTTTTTATTGAGAATTTGTCTGCTTCTTTTCTTTTAACGGCCGAGATGAATCGTGATGGTTGGCGGAATAATATAGTTTCACATTTAGCCGGGTTTATTCTGAGGTTCCAGTTTGTATAATGGCTATTTATTTTATTTATAATATCCTCTAATTTAGTTTGAATTTCTTTCGGGTTTACTCCAGCAACATAAAAAATTGTGTCGTCTGCATATGCAATGGAGTATGTGTTATTGTTTTGGTTTAGATTGAATAAATTAAGCACGTTGCAGGTGTATATGTTAAAGAGACCAGGAGAATTGACCGTTCCTTGCATTAATCCTTCTGTAATATAGAAGAGAACCGATGATCTATTTTCTCCATCCCAGATGGTGAAAGTGCGGTCCGAGATCATACTCCATATTGTTCCGACTATTTCTGGAGAGAATTTCTTCTTTAATAAAATAAATATTAAGCCAGTTATCCAGACGGAGTCAAACGCTTTTTCTAAGTCTACAAGTGTGGCCCCTACCATTTCGTTATTTGCTAAGTGATTGTTGATATCTGATAAAAGTTTATGAATAGCATGTACAGTCGAATGCTGGTGTCTGAAGCCGAATTGGTTATCCGGTATAATGCTGTTTATTCTGCAATGCTCATTAATTCTGTTATTAATAACTGCTTCAAAAACTTTGCTGATGTTTGGCGTGAGACTGATAGGTCTATAACTGGCTGGTGTGTTCAGTGGTTTTCCTTTTTTGTGAATTGGTATTATTTTTGCCGTTTTCCATGCATCCGGGAAATATTGAATGTTTAGTGCGTTATTAAAAATTACTGTGAAATCTTTTATTAACTTCATTGGTAGATGTCTAAGTGTTATTGATGGGATATTGTCTGTTCCTACCGACGTCTTATTTGGTAGGCAGTTGAAGATTGCTGTAACTTCTGCTACAGAAGTGAAGTATCTTGGTCCATCAATCTCTGCTAAGGGTTCGTGTGCTTTGTTGTCCATGGAGAAATTTGTGACTACTATGCCTGAATTTCTGTCCGCCTTATATTGTGAAGTAAAGTTATTTACAGTGTGATCAATTATTTCCTTTAATCTTGTGCCGTTGTTTAAATATCTCGGGGAGTTTATGACTTCATAAAAGGCACCTATGACGTTTAACTTGTCTATTTTTTCTTCAACTATATATTCATTTTCATTTTCCATAGCTATGTTGAGGTTACATTTACTTCTTGAGATTAGATTCATATCTGTCTTTTTAACGTGCATGCTGGGTATATGAATTCTATTTTTCGGTCTAAAAACTTTATTTATTATTGGGAAGAAATTATCTGGGTTTCTGTGATCTATTTTCTTCATTATTTTTGTCCAGTGATCTTCAATGTTAGTTTTTATTTCTTCTTGTATTTTAGTCTTAGTGGATTTGAGCAATGATTTTATGTAATTAATCGTGGTCTCACTAGTAGGTGGATTCGTTTTTTGTAGAGAATGTAATAGTGTTAGTAGCTTGGATTTGTAGTTATGCAGTTTTTTTATTTTTTTTGTGATGTACTGATTAGTACCGGTATAATGAGTTGGTATTCATCACTTAAGAATTCAGAAAAACGATTCCACTTAGTGGCTTTGTATAAATATCTGTAATTTGATATATTCTGGTTGAATGAGACTTCCGTTTGTACTTCCATTACTATTGCCTTGTGATCACTATCGTACGTTAGAGTATTCATTTTTCCATCATTCAAGTTAATAAGCTGCAGTCTAGCATCTACGATGGCTAGATCTATAACAGAGTTGGAGGGTAAGAATGTTGGCTCGCTTGGAGCATATATTTTTGTTTTGTATCGTTGGGTGTTCTCATTATCCCATTTATTGAGTAGACGTCCTCTAGTATTGTTAGCTCTGTCTCCAAATTCTAAGTGTCTGGCATTAAAGTCCCCAGCTAAAATGTAGTATGTCTCCTCTTCATTAAGTTTTAAATTAACAAATATGGCGTTTAACTCACTTAGGAATTCTTGCTTGGTCTCGATTTTATTAGTTGCATATATGCTAGCTATAAAAAGTCTGCGGTTGCCCTTGATCTTCAGTTTTATAATTGTATATTCTATTATGCAGTTGTTTTCAGAGTTTGGGTATGTGACCTTATCATACTGTATATTGTTTTTTATGACTATTGCAGTTCCTCCTCCTTTTTTAGAATTAGGCCTGTCCGTACGAATTATATCATAATTTTCAATGCTTACCTTGTGTATTTTGTTTAACTTTGTTTCTGAGATTAAAGCAATATCCAGTTTATTTAATTTAATGAATTCTTCCAAATCAAGTCTGCGCTGATATGTTACTATGGAGTTGGTGTTTATAGCAGCAATTTTTAAAGTGCCACCTATTTGCAGTTCATTGTTGGTATGATATGTCTGGTTTCTGCTTGTATTGTTGTGAGTATCCATTATTCAAGAATTATTTGATCACCTATTGCTTCAAATAGCTGCTCTATTCTGCTCGCATTGCGGGCTATCATTACTTCCAAAGATATTAACTTGTTAGCCATATTTTTAAATTCATTTTTTAGGTCAGTTACCCAATTTGGTATGGAATTGCCTGCTTGTGTATCTTTATAATGATAGTGCGTTCCCAAATCACTAGTGTTTCTTAGAACTTGCTCAGATCTAGGTTGTGCGCAGAGACTTGGGTTTTGATGTTGTTGTGAAGCCATTGCTGCGTAGGAGATATTTGCATTAACTGCTCTACTTACTCGCTGTATGATGTTATGATTATCCTGTTTTTTAATATTTTTATTATTATTAACCATATTAAGTGCATGTTTATAATACATGCATCCTTTATAGCTGGCTGGATGCCCCTCCTGTCCACAATTTGCACATTTTAATTTTTCTTTTTGCTGGTTTGAAGTAATTTGGCATGCATTTGGCCCGTGATCCCCTCCACACTTGACGCACCGGTATGGGAGCATACAATTAGAGCTAGCGTGACCTAATCGCTGGCATCTTTTACATTGAAATATCTTCCTTCTTCTAAGTGACTCCCATTTGACCACTTGGTGCAAGAAAACTTTAGTTTTCATGAGTTCAGATATTACGCTGTCTTGAGTGGTTTGTATCAAAAAGTAAGTCGCATTCCTTGGATTGTTTTTATTAAATTTAATTTCTGATACTTTTTCTATTTTCAAGTTACTTAGATTAAGAGAATCAATTTCTTCCTTTACTATTTCTGGCGTGTATCCTCCATTGACTCCCTTAAGCACTATTGATTTCGGTTTCTTACTTTTAATAGTGTATGTATAATAATTTTTCTTATTTAGAATTAATAATTCAATGATTTTTTCATATACGTCAACATTGCTGGCATATAATGTTAAGGTGGAGTCAGGGCCGTTTAACTGCTTCAGCCTAAATTCTCCTTTGTTTATGTTATTACCCGTCAACAAACCGATTGTTTCTCTTATTTCAACATTTATAATATGAATCGGTGGAGGTCTTAATTTCTTCTCTTTATCGCCTTTAACGTTGTCTTTGGTGTTATTTAAATTACTGTCAATCCGTGTATTGATATTATCTATTGATTTGCATGCCCTATGTACTACACTTTCTTCGAAATCCATAGTCTCCTGATCTGTCAGGTTTTCTAATGATTCGAAGCTGTTACTTTTATTAATGTTTGGGACCTGCGCAGAGTTTTTGTCTACTCTGCTAGTTTTTTTGGGAGTTATCCACTCGCCAGCATTGTCCTCAATTTTAGAGGTGGAAGGTTGTTGAGAATCTTTAAATTCTAATCCCCTCTCTCTATTATTAATTAAATTAGGTGTTGGGTTAAACCTTAAATTTTTGGATTTAGCAGATTGCAAACCGTACTCTTTTAGCATTTTTTTATAGCTGTTTTCTAGTGTTTCTGTAGTTACAGTCGTTCTTTTAGTTACTTTATTTACTTTATTTGCCGTATCTTTATTTTGCGAGGTGTCAAGCTTTCGTTTAGTCTTTGAGGCCATGTTGGCCTATTATCTTCCTTTGTCTCACTTATCCAACTAATCGTTTTTTTTTAAACTATGATTACAACAAAATATTAAATAAAGAATAAAAATAAAGACAAAAATAAACTTAATTAAAATCTTTTCGCCTTTTCGGTTCTTCTCTCGCATTTATAACGTCGAGATAGTATTTTCAAGCACGTGAACTTTAAGGTTAGATCCACGTGCGTGCGACTCGGCTTCGCGCACGTCCTATCACGTTCACGTCCGCCGCGCGACTCCCTTCGGACTTGGTCAAGGAAGCAGTATGACTGCGCCCTTAAGAGATGGTGGAATTTTTGCGTGAGTCACAATGTGGACTTATATAGACCTTCTGTTGAGAACGTCCTTTCTGTTCTCGCGTTGGAATTTCAGCGAGGGGCGTCTTATGGGTCCCTGAATTCCCTGCGATCAGCGATTTCTCTAATAGCTGGACCGTTCGTGGGCCAGGATTTTACAATTAAGCGTTTTTTCAAAGGCGTTTCGGAACGACGCCCATCAAAACCCAAGTATAGCGTTACGTGGGATCTGCAAATAGTTTTGGACTATCTGGATTCGTTAGGTGGAAACAATGTTTTGACATTAGAAGTTTGAGCGAAAAAACTCGTCACTCTTCTTGCCCTGGTGACCGGTCAGCGTATGCAGACGCTGTCGTTCATTAGGCTTAGTAATATAATTAGAAGAGACAATATCATCCAGATTAAGATTTCGGATACTGTTAAGACGTCAGGGTGCTGTCGACCTCAACCCTTACTCTCCTTCCCAAAATACGAGGCTCGGGAAAATATATGCGTTGTAATGGCTGTCGAATCATACATACAGCGTACGAGTGCTGTTCGGGGAACCGAAGATTCGCTTTTTCTCGCTGTTAAGGAACCGTTTAAGAGAATTTCCTCTCAAACGCTTGCCCGATGGGTCAAGGAGGTTTTATTAAGTAGCGGTATCGATAATGTGGTAATCCGCGCTCGTAAGCCGGCTACCGGTTATCTTTGGAAGCAGAAGGAAGGTGGTGTTTGAGGTATAGATCAGGTCCTTCTTGAGTATAAGTATGACTTTTATTAAATAACTGGTTATTGGTGAGGCACAAGTAACCCTCCTAACTCTTTGCTCGCTCTCGATGATCTGTTCTGTTCGTTTCCTTCTTTCTGTGCGTTCCGCTCCTTAGCGTTCGGTGCTAAGAAGGGAGAATCGCTGAATTGCATCTTCGGCTCGGGACTCGCGATGTCCAGACGCTTGGGTGATGCAATGCTTACACATTACTCTTGGGTCGCCTCTTCGGAAAGGCGGCCTTGAATATGATACTACTGTGTCGCTTAGGCGACTCGCGGGTACAACACCCCTCCCCCGCGGGAAAAAAGAATGTGCCACCATTCTTACGCTTGATTACCTATGGGTATACTTGTGCATTTATAAAGTACAATTTTTTAATTATTCCCGATAACATATGTGTAATATAATCGTTTACCTATATACAGGGTGTCTCACGCAAGCTACAACAGCGGAAATACACGTGTCCACATGGATAATTGGAAGCGAAAAGTGAAATAAAAAGTAATAAAATTTGTCCTCGTTAACGAGTTATTAAATAAAATAGATCAGCGAATGAGGAAGCACGGAAGCGGTAGGCGGTGAGTAGCGGCCATGCTAGTCTGAAGACAAGAAGCGATAGCGTAAGAAAGCGTCGTGGACGAAAGATTGAGAGAAAGAGAGAGAGAGAGAGAGAGAGAAAGTCAACGAAAGAAAGGGCGAGAGAGAGAGAGTCAGCGCGTGCAGGCAGCGTGAGGTAGCGCCGTGTTAGGGTAGGAGGGAGCGAGAGAGAGAGAGATTAGATTAGATTTTTGTTGTGCGTAAGGTAGCGTCGTGAAAGAAAGGTAGAGAGAGAAAGAGTGAGAGAGGAAGAGCGAAAGTCGACACTTTTTCCTAGAAATCTCCTCCTGACCACTACCTTCTCACGCCTGTATACGTGCCAGAACGCTCCGCCCGTCGAAATTTATCGCTTCTTATCTTCAGACTAGCATGGCCGCTACTCACCGCCTACCGCTTCCGTGCTTCCTGATTCGCTGATCTATTTTATTTAATAACTCGTTAACGAGGACAAATTTTATTACTTTTTATTTCCTTTTTCGCTTCCAATTATCCATGTGGACACGTGTATTTCCGCGGTTGTAGCTTGCGTGAGACACCCTGTATATACATATATTCTTCGTTTATACATTATAGGAAAATATAGTATTTCTTTATTTCTTTATTTTATTTTATTTTTTTTGTTTGTTTTTGACAATGTTTATTTTTCCCGATAACATGTTTTAATATAATCGTTTATGCTTATATAGATACTTTTCGCTTTTGTTCGCTTCTACTTGTTACGCTAATCCTAATAATTCCTATCGCCACGAGTGGAGCGTGATTAAATACGTGGTTATTATTTTTATACTTGTTAGTATTTGCCTTCCTATGGGAGGTATTCCAATTATTACCGTAATTATTTCGCGTTATCGGCTATACGCTTTTACTTCTGTTACGCGGTCTACGGGGTATCCTGATTCTATATTTAAGGAATCGGAAAGTTTAGTGCTGTCTGTAAGTGTGGTAATGCTTTTTGCGAGTATTGAACTATTTGGGTACACGATAATAACGTAAATTGTTCGTCTGTCTGTTCAGTGGGGTCGGCTTTTGAAGAGTGTGTTCTTAGATTTTGTGGAAAGACACAAAGGAAAAAAAAATTTTGTCATGGGGAGGATCTTTTATTATTTGCCTCCTATTTGTTCTTCTCGTTTAAGTGTTTTAAACGGTTCGCGTGTTCTGTAGTTGTTTTCTTTCCCTTTTTTATTACATAGTTTTCCGCGGATTTTTGTTTTATTTTAGTGTACGGTCCGATCCAATAGTTATCTAGTTTCTCTGATCGTCCTCGTCTTATTTTGTTACCTCTTTTTATTATGTGTTTTGTTTTTGAAGCGCATGCTGCCTGGCTTTGCTTCTCGTTGCGTGGTGTAGCACACGAATTTCTTGCAGCTCGGTGGCTGTATTCGAACTCGCTTCTCTTGGGGAGTGGCTCCGGGTTACTGGTCGAGTGCTTCGGGCGCTCGGCTATACTTGTGCCCAGTACTGATTCGCGAGGTTTATAATTAGTAGCCGTACGCGGTGTCGTGTTATATTCGCACGTCGCGTAAGGTAGCCACTCGCTCCTGTCCGTTTGATTTTTACTTATAAGATGTTTTAGGTAATCTGCTAGGGTTTTATGGTTCCGTTCTAGGACGCCATTTGGTTGGGAATGATACATTGTAGTTTCTATATTTTTCACATTTAGTAGTTTGTATCTTCCTTTAGATATTTCTGACATGAAATTAGCTTCTTTATCTGTTAATACTTTTTGTGGTATTCCATATTCGCAAATTAATTTCGTAGCAATTTCTTCCACTATTGTATTCGCTTTTTGGTTGGGTTTTAGTATGGCTTCCCTATAATTTGTTAAGTTATCTTGGAAAGTGAGTGTGTATCGATTGCTTTCTTTCACAACCGTTAATAGTCCTACTATATCTAAATTGTATGTTTCGAAAGGTTGACTGGGTGTGTCTGTAATTACCATCGGCATTTTTGTACGCGTGCCTAATTTGTTTTGTTGACATTTCGCACATTTTGCTATATAATTCTCTATATCCTTTCGAAGTCTTATCCAATTGTATTTTAATTTAGTTCTATTATATGTTCTATCGACTTCTTGATGGCCTCCTAGGGGGGAGTCGTGATATTCGTATAAGATTCGTTTCTTCCCATCGGCGGAAAATTCTTTATGTTCCGTATCGTCGGTGTCGGATATCGCGTTTGTAACGTATACGCGGCTTAGCGCGTCAGCATTGCTGTTATTCTTACATTCTTTGTAAGTGATCTGGTAATTGTATTCTTCTAGCTTAATACGCCATCGCATGAAGCGTGATCCGGGATCTTTTACATTAAATAGCCACGTCAGCGGTTTATGATCTGTTACTATCGTGAATTTCGTTCCGTACAAAAATGATCTGAAATATCTTAATTCCCATACTATGGCTAATAATTCTTTTTCCGCGGTACTATCTTTAATTTTTGCTTTATTTTGTCTTCTACTAGAGTATGCTGTTTGCAAATCTTTATTTATCTCATCTTGGGCGTCTACTTTTGGAAAGTGTTTTATAATTTGGTAATAATTTACTGAATCAAGAAATGTTTCTACGTTCTTTACGTTTACCGACTTTGAAAATTCGTTTACTATCTGCACTTTCATGGGATCCAGTTTTATCCCTTCAGAGGTGACGGTATGGTCTAAGTAGGTTGCTTTTTTTCTTAAAATTTCGCCTATTTCTAGCTGTAGCCCTAATTTATGTTTTCGTAGCTGTTCCAATTTATTGGGTACTGTTAATCTGGGGGCGTTCCATGAGCTAGATCCTTTACCTATTATTCCGGCCTCAGTTATTTCCTTTGCCTGCCTATTTATTTCTTCTTTTTGTTTTTGTTTTAATCTATATGACGCCACATTGATAGGTGCCGTTCCCGGTCCTACATTTATGCAATGCTCGGTTATGTCGGTACTTTCTACCACATTTCCTTCCGAGTAAAATAAATCGTTATATTCCTTGTCAATTTCGCAAATCTTTTGTTTTTCCTCTTTGTTTAATTTCTCGGTCCTAATGCTAGTCCTAAGTTTTTCCATTCTTTCGGTTTCTCTACTGCTTTGTAGCGTATTTATTTTCGCGTTGACTTTGTTACTCGCGTTTTCTTTAAAGAGATTCTCGCGGTCTTTGACTTCTACTGATGTATTTGTTAGCTCGGCTTCGTCTTCGGTCGTATTCGTTACGTTAACTACGCATTCACCGTTTTCGGCTTTGGTTAAACACTTTGTTATGTATATTCCCGCTCCTAAATCTCTTCTTTCTACTATTTCACATTTTGATTTTGAAATTGTATATAATCCGGGTAAAGAAAATACTGAAGCTGATTGTTTGTCTAGAAATCCAGTTTTGGAATCACATGAGGACACAAACAGTGATTCTGTGATTAAAACTTCAAACTTACTGAAGTTGAATGATATCAAAGAAAATCAGAAATTGTTAAAAATTGATGATAAATGCATTATTAAAGATGATATAATTTATAAAATTCTAAATAATAGAGAGAAAATATGGATTACTGAAGAATTCGGAAAGTTTCTTATAACCGAGGTACACGTTGATCAGGGACATATAGGCACAAAACAGTTAATTTTAACCCTTGGCCAAAAATTTTATTTCAAAAATATGTATAAACACATAAGATTGACTTGTAGATCTTGTGAAACTTGCATTAAAAATAAATCGAGAATAGGTATCTTTAAAGCCCCTTTATCTCAACTTGGTCCAGCAAAGGAACCTTTCGAAATAGTGTCTATAGACACAATAGGAGGTTTCAAAGGTAATAGAAGTACAAACAAATATTTACATTTGGCGGTGGATCATTTTACAAGATTTGCTTATACAATAACCTCAAAGACTCAAGTTGCAAAAGATTTTATAAATCTAATCAAGAAAGTAGAAAAAAATGGAAGTATTAAATTAGTTTTATCAGATCAGTATCCTGGTATAAATTCAGTACAGTTTAAGCAATATTTGAATAAACAGAAAGTAGCATTGGTTTTTACAGCAGTGGATTGTGCATTTTCTAACGGATTGAACGAGAGGACAAATCAGACTTTGGTAAACAGAATACGATGTAAAATTTATGAAAATAAAAATAAATCTTGGCCTCAGGTAGCAGAGGAATGTGTAAAGGATTATAACAACACAATTCACAGTTCGACCGGATTTACTCCTAATTATTTGCTGACAGGATTAAACCATTCATCTTTACCTGACGAAGTGAACGACAATAATTTGACAAATTTAGTCAACAATAGAGAAATAGCTTTTAAGAAATCAAAAAATATTCACAATCAGAATAAAGAATATTATGATAAGAATGTAAAACAGATAAATTATAAGGTAGGAGATTTAGTTTATGTACAAAACGTTAATAAATTGAATAAAAATAAAATAGATCCAATTAGAGTAGGTCCTTTTAAAATTAAAGAGAAAATTTCTGATGTAATGTTCTCGTTAGATAGTAGATTAAGGAAAAATGAGTCAAATATTTTTCATGCTAATAAGATTGTTCCTTACACCGATGGAACGTACCCTCGGTCTTAAAAAGGGGGGATGTAAGCCTGTGCGTGGTCGGGCTTGGCTTGGTCGCTTGTCAGCACGCGCGTGAGAGTCAGTATGTAACAAGACTCCGAGCTGTGAGCATTAATGTTATTGTATTGATGTATACAAAGGTTTGCTATCGGCAATTGTATTTGATTCAGGTTAGTTTTAAGCTTACTTGTTTACTATAATATTTCTGGACTTCGCTAATTTGTACATATTATTAATATTACAGTTGTTTACTGCATCATGTATTTGTTGATTCTTACCTCAAACTTCGCTCCTTTCAAGCTCTTTAAATTGTAACTTACATATATTTATATATTTTATATGTATTTTTATATTTATATATATTCTATTTATATATTTATTTATATATATTCTAAATTATGATATTGCAATATATTCAGATGGCATATAATCTTCGGAATCGCCCGTTCCGCGATGCTCTTTTCGAGATTGAGGAGGGCATAAATTATTTTGGTGGTGCTGCTTCGGCCGACGAAGTGGACAATGTTTCTCAAGAATCTGAGGAAAGCGATTTCGTAGACGAAGATGAAGATTTAGAAAACGAAAACGCTGTACTATCTGCTCGCGTAAACCAGCCTCGCTCTCAAGGCCGACCGTCTACTATTTTGAGGGAAAGTAACGGTAAGTGTGGCACAGGCAGTTTCACGACAAACGGTCGGGTATAAAAACGACTCTCAATGCATTCCTTCTATAGAAATGACCCTTCGTCTTTCGGTTTGTTTATGTGTGTGTATGGGTTTGTCATTTGATAGGTCGAACGAATACGCCCGTTATTAGCCGCACACCAGGCCCGGCAGGCGAGGCAAGTAATTGCCAAACAGTAAGCGAATTCTGGGACGTTTTGTTTACTACCGAACTCTTCGATATCATCGTTGAATGCACGAACTTAAAAATCGAAGAGACTTGTCTTGGGATGATCGCTAAGAACAAAGAATTGCAGTCATATCATCATCATACCAACATCGCAGAAATGAGGACATTCGTCGCAATTCTGTATTATGCAGGATTATGGAAATCTAATCACGTCAACACGCACGAACTATGGGGCAAAGAGAACGGATTTACATTTTACCGTTGTGTTATGCCGAGATCAAGATTTATGTTTCTCGCCTCGTGTCTACGATTCGATGAAAAACAGACCCGACAACGTGGAGATAGATTATGTCCGATTCGTAAAGTATGGGATATCTTCATTGCCAACTGTACGAAAAATTATACGCCTCATCAGCATTGCACTGTCGACGAACAATTACTGAGTTTTCGGGGACGATGTATATTCCGGATGTACATAAAATCGAAACCGGACAAGTACGGACTAAAAATTATCACGTTGAATGGCGCTACCACGTGTTACTTGGTGAGTTTTCACTTGATGAATTGTAAGCATGATTTTTTCTATAAAGTGAATTGCACATTAACTTTCTACGATCTCATTTCAGATATATGGTATTCCATATTTGGGGAAAACTGGTTCCGTAGTGGGAAACGAGCCAGTATCCGAATTTTATTTCCGTAATGTAACGACGCCAATTCACGGAACAAATCGAACTGTAACCTGCGATAATTGGTTCACTTCCATTCCTTTGATACAAAAGATGCTGAAACCTCCATTCAACCTAAAAATCACTGGTACGATCCGGAAAAATAAGCGGAAAATTCCGTTAGAAATGAAGGTTGCTTCGAAAACACCACCGGCTACAGATTTCTCACGAAACCTTTCGTTACTATTGCACACACCGAAGAAAAATAAAATCGTGTTGCTTGCTTCGTCATATCTACAAACAACAGGGATAACAAACGGAAAGCCAGAAATAATCCAATTTTATAATGAAACGAAAGGAGGAACAGATTGTTTCGATAAACTGTGCCATTCATATACAACCACCAGGTCAACCCAGAGATGGCCACTGAGGTTCTTTTTTGGTATCCTGGATCAAGCGATGGTGAATAGTCGAATTTTATACAACTGTCGATGCGTAAATAACAACGACGAGACAAACGCCCTTTCTGCAAAACAGTTCCTGAAAGAAATTGTAATGCACTTGGTCAGGCCTCATATCAGTAACCGAGGCAACATTGAAGAGCTCCGAATAGACATCAAACGAGGAATCGCCGGAATTCTTGGCGTCGAAGAGGTACTAGAACAATCTCAAGAGCGGCACTATACGCAGAAAAGGGTCCGATGCGGATTATGCAACCGAAATGAGGACTAGAAAACCCGACAGCTGTGCTCCTATTGATTATTTGCGTTGACTGTGGCGGACAAGATTAGTCTATACACTATTCTTTTATTGTTATCTATTTTTCAAACTAATTTTCATAATAAATAGCTCATTTTTCACCATTATTGTGTTTTATTTCACTTCGAAAAAGACCAACTTCAGATAACGAAATAAATACCTTTTTTTAAAGCGCCCACTATTGAGTTATTTTTTTCCATAAACTATGATATCTCAAGAGTATCATCCTAAAATTTTATGAAAAAATATTGAAAATTGCGTGAGTTATGATTTTTTTTGTAAAAAATGTTCTTTTTCACGCATTGCCTCATTGCTGATTTTTTCGACACTTTAAAAATTGTTAAAACGATTTCTTCAAGGATATTCTTATTTTAGAAGGTTCAAACTAACATGCTGTATTTTTATGTGCTGTTCGGAACGATAATGGCAACGCAGCAAACATCTAAAAGTGGCTGGGGTCATACCGACTCCGTGTGACCACCACGCTTTTATTAGAATGTGTGACCACGGAGGGTTAATATAACTGTAATAAGCGTAAACGTTGTTTTATTTACTTAAAGATTTTTAGATAGGAGACTTCCGCGCCGAGGAATCCAAGTGGGAACTTATATAAATATTTATGTTATACCTTTTCAAAAATTTTAAAATTTATATATGTTATATGGGCACATAGGAAGAATATTGCAACGTTATTTCTAAGATTATTCCGGGGAGGTGCCGGATGCACTCCCCGCGAAATAACCGTGTCAACAAATTAATTTTTATAATCTGCGAGAATCCTCTCCGCAATAAAGGGCTCACGAAATACCGCTCACGCAGCCGTAAGGAGTAGTGGGTTGAGGGGGGAAAGAAATTATTAACAAAGTTCCCTCGGAGCACGATTTGACAAAAAAAAACAATAAAAGAATTTATTCAAGTAACTATTGAAAATAATTCGAAATTTTCCGTTCGCTACGGAATACAAGGCCAAACCGGGATCTCTTTGTCCGCGGTGTTTACTTAAACGCCCGGACGAATTAACCGCCGGCTACGTGCTCGTCGTAGGCACGTGGTCGCTTCTCTTCCCGATTGTTCTTCCCCGGATTTGCGACTTATTACCGTTTTATTCTTATAATTTATACGGCGAATCAATCAATAATTATTTAAACAACAACGAGATACAGTAAATATTCGATTAACCGCGCACCCGGACGGCGACCGAGGCTGGTTCCGCTCCTCGGGAACAAAGGAATCCACGAGAAAATCGAAGGATGCTTCTATTGTTACTAACTAATTAATTTAACAATAATTTCGACCAAACTCCGATAACTCGGTTATGAAATGCTCTAAGCTCAGAATAAACCCCGGAATTGACCTCACTCCACCGATCCGCCACCCGGAAGGAACTTCGTACGTGAACAAAGGATTTACTTGTCGATTGCTCTAATTACCTCTTATTCAATTGAACGTCGCGCACAGAGTAATTTTTCTAGGATCACGCACGCGGTTCCTTACGAGCCGGCCTACCGAAATTCCCCGAGCCCACCCGAAGATAGCCGAGCGCCTACTCGCCATCTCTCTCGCTCTACCGCCTCGCTAGGCGACGCGCGCACGCATGGCCGCTTTTCGCGACTTCGCTCGTAATTCTTCTTGCAATTTCTCGACCGGATGACCGCCACCGATGACCATTCCGGCGGTCATCTCGATCCGTAATTGAGCGAAGGGATGCTCCGGTGATTCGCTGTCGGGTGGTCCTCGTTGCCTTGGAATTTCGGCCGTTTCCTTCGCCGATCGTCTTTCTGCCTCGCTCGTTCTCGCCGTGCGTGTCCTCTCTCTCTCTCTCTCTCTCGATCTTATCATCGCTCCTTCGACGGTTCGCTCTCTCGCTCTGCCGTCGCTCCGTCGGCCGCCGTTGCTCTCTCCGGCCTCGTCCTTCTCCCCTCCGGCGTGGCGATCATGGAAGAGGGTCTAACTTTACTATTTATTCATTTTTCTACCCCAGAACCAGCCTCGAGGCCCTCCGACTCGCGTCACATTTTCTTCCGCGGTCCACCCGGTGACTCTGTCCGCGACGGTTCTTTTTCTAATCCGCGGCGAAGGGTAGAGGATTCTCGTTTGTGACGGGTATTCAAAATACCACGTCACAATATATACACAAAAATTGGTGACTGCCCCCCGAGTACAAGGTCTTTTTTCAATTATTTTTAACCTAATTTTTTATATTGTTCACATTTGTTCTGCAGTGGAAATTATTACAAAAATACTACTAGTGAGTCTTTAGTACCTCTATAAAGCCACGTAAGTCCCATGTGATTCGCAACAACCATTCCCGAGGAAAAAATGTTTTCTGATATTTCTAAAATTTTTTTTTGTCGAAAAGTATTATCTTCTAGAAGCTAATATTTAGCATGGTTTATAGTTGCATAAAGAGGGACCTGTGAAAAAAAAATCAGTCAAATTAGCGCAAAGGCACATTTTCCATACTTACCCGGCTATAGCCTTTACGGCTTCTACTTGATAACGCATCTTTCCATCACCCGACACGCACTTCCACCTCCAACTCACCCCACACAGAAGAAACACTGTTTCCCAAACCTACGAATAGGAAAATCCGAAGATTTCTCAAAGCCAATAGAAAATTGTCCATCCCAAAATCAAAAAACCAACCAACCAATAGAGTAGTGGAATGCCCACTCACTAAGGCTTTAAAATAAGCAGCATGCACCCCGAGAAGACACTCCAGTTTTATCTTGCAAATTGTAAAGTTCGGTAGTCGGCATTTGGTTTTTTATAAGTACACACTCTTGATTCTTGATCTCTCTGCTTGATCAGTAAAGTTCGGTCGTCGGCATTTGGTTTTTATATCTGTAAACTAGACAATTTCAGCGAAGTCGGCATTCGGCATTTGTATTCTTAATATAGCTGACCTTATAAGTTGATACTAGTTGTCTAATAAATTTCCAAGTATAAAACCTTATAAGTGAATTGTTATCAACGATCAACACTCCACTTCATCACTTCTAAACGAAGAACAAGCTTAAGGGGGTCTTCCCGTGTGCCGATTTCAAAAAATCGATTTTTTTTTTTCGATAAATCGCTTTTATAACAAGTCAAGAATATGTGGTATAAAGGATATTTCAAAATTCGAAGTCGTTCAAAAGTTATAGACGTAAAACTGAGACAATGTTCGAAGAAAGCGACGAGCTCGCTCGCCGCGGCGTAACCGTACCTTCTGTTAGGATTTTGAATAGATTAGGCTGCTCCCTGAGACCCTTCTGAATATTGCTCATGTAGAGGAGATAGAAAATGAATCTTTAAACCCCCTTATTTGGACATTTTCGCCAAGCACCTACATCGGGACCGAAGATTGTAGAAAGTGCAACTTTTTTTGCAGTTCTAATTTTAAATGAAGGTTTCAAGCCATCTTAAAAACAATTACAACATTCGGATGCAAAATTGGTCCAAACGCGCATAATTATTCGCACCATCGCGACGAAATGCGCATAGACCGTACCGAGCGACGCTCCAGCGAGTTTAAAAAATTGTTAAGAATTGCTGCCAGGGAAGAGCTGACAGTTCTGCATGACATTTTTGAAGAAGAGGAAGGTATCTGCTACGGACCAGGCATCGCTGAGTGATGGTGAGTAAAAGTTTATTCGTGTAATATGTACTTGAACTTTCAAACGCGTTTTTCTCGAAACTACATTTTTCAAGCTGGCGGCGAAAATTTAGTAAAAACTAAATGGATCTCACTCTTATGTCGAAATTTATGTTCAGTACATTTATAATTCTGGTCGGTTCTAGAATAAGTTTGATATCTGTCATAGTTTTTTTTATGAAGCCTCGAAAGTCGCAGAAAAAGGCCAGAAATCGTAACTTTTTTTTCAAAACCGTGCAAAAACTTAGATTTTTAAGATTTTTAAACGCCTGTAGTTCCGACGATAACTACATGTTTACAGATTATAATGCCGTTTCATTTTTTTATTTCAGATAAACAGGACAGCTCTAATCTTCACCGCCACGACCCTATGTTTTTGAAACATACTTGCCTTTACAACACCGCTGCAGCTAATGTTATTAATATTTCGGCATAAAAAAATTCATAGTTGTAGTTTAGACCGTAATAAATATGCTGTAAAAATTTCAAGATTGTACCTTTTCATAGTTCGCCAGAAAAACTTCCTAAAAAAAGCTTAAAATGTCAGCCGTCACACGGGAAGACCCCCTTAATGCGAGCAGATAAGTACATTCGAATTGGCGCGCCGCCTTTGCAAGGAAAAGAAGTATGTTTTCGAGGTGTCGGGTCGAGCGGTAACAAAACTTTGGGCGAGTTTTGTACAGATGTAACGATAGATGGTAATCCCTATAAGATGACGATGCACGTAATTCCCGACGCTTTAATGCAGTATGAATTGCTAATTGGAACCGATTTCTTAAATACCGTTGAGGTAGCAATGAAAGAGGGTAACATTTTGACTAGGAAACCGAAGAAAGAGGACGCGACTGATGACGCTAGGCCGGATATGTTTGAAATAGATTATGTACACGAGGTAAATAAGGTCGATGTTTCTCACATTGCGAATGAATATAAACGCGAGATAGAAGCGATGACGGTGTCGTATATTCCTAAGAAAGAGCGCGACGTAAGCGTGAAAATGACGATAGTTTTAAAGGTTGACGAACCTGGCGAATTAAACGCGGCGCTTACAGATCTAATTAACGAGGACATGGTTTTAACTTATCTGGATGACTTAATAATACCGTCGATAGATTTTGAGAGTGGTTTACATAAATTACGAATTCCTAGACGCGGCAAGTAAGGTTGGTTTAATAATTAAGTGGGAGAAATGTCAGTTCTTACAAAAAACGGTAGAATTTTTAGGTTACATTATTGAAAGTGGGACGGTAAAACCGTCGACGCGTAAGACCGATGGCATGATGAAATTCCCTGAACCAGGTAACAGAAAACAGGTGCAAAGCTTTTTGGGATTGACAGGTTATTTCCGTAAATTCGTTATGCATTATTCAACGATCGCGAAGCCTCTAACAAACATATTGAGATATGGCGTAAGTTTCCGTTTCGGCGAGGAAGAAAGGCGTGCATTTAATCAGTTAAAAGCGGAGTTGAGTGGTCGTCCGGTACTGAAGCTCTATAAAATAGGTGCGTATACCGAATCGCAGACGGATGCTTCCATGCATGGATTTGGCGCGATATTATTACAACGCGATAGCGAAGATCATGCGTTGCACCCAGTACACTATTTCAACGGAAAGACATCTGCGGCCGAAGAAAAGTATACGAGCTATGAGCTCAAGGTTTTGGCTATTGTGAGGGCATTACGAAAGTTTCGCGTATATCTGATAGGGATACCGTTCAAAATCGTGACGGATTGCAAAGCGTTTACGTTGATCATGAGTAAGAAAGATTTGTGTGTGAGAGTTGCGAGATGGGCTTTGTTACTTGAGGAATTCGATTATAACGTTGAGCACCGCGAGGGCAAAAGTATGGGTCATGTCGACGCGTTGAGTCGCAACCCGCTTCCCGTTTGTATGTTGGTGAATGCGTGTGAAGCGAGTGTAATGGCGCGACTGCGAAAAGCTCAACATAGCGACGATAAATTAAGTAATATTTTTCATGCAGTAGATAATAAGCAGGTTAAGGGTTACGTTGTGAGAAACGGACTTTTATTTAAGGAGTGCGACGATGATGTGTTATTAGTAGTTCCGCGTTCGATGCAATCGCAAGTAATACGGAAAGCACACGAAAACGGGCATTTTTCTGGGGTTAAGACGAAAGCGCTTCTAAGAAAAGATTATTGGTTCCAAGATATGAAAACTAAAGTCAAAAAGATTATAGGAAATTGTATCCCTTGTATCTTAGCCGAGAAGCAGCGCGGTTAGCAGGGAGGTTTGCTGTGTCCTATCAACAAAGGAGAAGTTCCGCTAGATGTATATCATATAGATCACTTAGGACCGCTCCCGTCTACTCGTAAACAGTATCGTTATATATTCGTGGTGGCAGATGCTTTTGCTAAATTTGTGTGGCTATACGCTACAAAAACCACTAATACCGCAGAGGTTCTCGATCGTGTAAAAAAAAATCCGCGAAAAATTATATCATACACAAATAACATTAAAAATGTAAAGTGGGCCGTCGCTGTAGTTAATATAAACAATAAATCGTGCTTTTTCTTGCTACATAAAGATATTAAATCAATGATGCGTCGCATCTTTATTAATAACTTTTTATCAAATATCTATAATTTCAATTTCCATATTGGTTCTTTAGACCCATGTTAAACATTGTTGACTTCATAAATTACACATTCTCCTTCAAACAATTTTACTAAAATAACAATCTCTGTAAAAAACCTTGTACAAAGTACGCGACGGCCTGCTTTCTTCGTAAACGTTAAATATAATATAACATTTTGGTACATCTATCAATCCAGGAACAATATTTAATATGTTTGTTTAGATAATAAATAATTCCAATTTTTCGAAAGTTACCCATATACAGTTTTTAGATAATTTTTTAAAATTGTTTATGTAGATAGAGTAGGGATACAAAAATTTATTTTACTTATCTTCAATCTAAAATTTAAACCAATCGGTGCATTTATGATAATATTTAATTTATAAAACATTTTAATGAATTTATTTAATTTTTATTGTTTCCTAGTTCATAAATAACCGTATAATAACCTGAATCAAATACATAGTTCATTTTCCTGTGCTAGAGTTGCTCCACCCCATGCTTCCATTCATTCAATTCTTAAATACGAAAAAGTAGGCTTCGCAGATTGCCAGGTTGTATTTTTTCATTTTACGAAAAAAAGCGGGCCGTCGCGTACTTTGTACAAGGTTTTTTACAGAGATTGTTATTTTAGTAAAATTGTTTGAAGGAGAATGTGTAATTTATGAAGTCAACAATGTTTAACATGGGTCTAAAGAACCAATATGGAAATTGAAATTATAGATATTTGATAAAAAGTTATTAATAAAGATGCGACGCATCATTGATTTAATATCTTTATGTAGCAAGAAAAAGCACGATTTATTGTTTATATTAACTACAGCGACGGCCCACTTTACATTTTTAATGTTATTTGTGTATGATTTTACATAATTTTGTTATAATAAAAAATTCTTGTTTCAATTTAAAAATAAGAGCAAATATAAATTACAGTGACGGCCCACGTAACATTCCTATTGTTATTTATTTTTCTACATACGTAGACTATCATGTTATTATTTTCTATTGTCTCTCCAAGAAAAGTACACACCTAAGCTCCATTTGACGATCTTTGGCGATTTTTGAGCTACTTTCATACTTAATAGTGTTCTTGAGAGCGTACTCACTAGAAAACTCTAAGGGATCCGAAATTGAATGCTTTTAGAGCAAAGAAATCCATGCGATTCCAAATGAAAATTATGCATTTCGAGGAGGATTGCCGACGTTCCGGTCGTATACTACGACTTTTTTCGAGGGTACCAGGTTAACTAGAGGACATGATATATTATATTACAATGTATATAATCGATGGAATAGATGTACAATGATGGAAAAATTTACCGAAAAAGTACATAACAGATGTGGTATACATTCAGACTTGTTGCAATATTATTCATAAAAACGTCTACGAAAATATGATAGTTCGCTCCGCTCTGAGAAACTCCCGGAACGTAACCAAATGAACTCATCTATACGTTTACACACAGCGAATTTTACTTATTACTAATTCGAATCTTCTAATGAAGTAAAAGATTAAAATTATCTGAAAAATGATTACATAAGGAATAGTTAGTTCATATCTTTATTAATATGTCGAATGGGATTAAAATTAGTAAGTACGTGTTTCTAACCTGCTTGATAACCACTACCCTGTACCTCCTGCGTGTGAAGGACGTTATAACGAAAAATTAGCAACTTCTTGCTATCTAAAAACTTCGATAGAATTAACCACGTTCTTAATTAATGAGATAGAAGTCTACTGCCTTCCTTAATTATCCCTTCTAACCACACATGTCCTCTACGTTTCTATAGTCAAAGAGAGATTATGATAATACCGACGGGTACAATAAATAAATAAAATGTGATAGGTTAAGAATATCGACATGTCAAACATTCCAGCGCTAGCTAGATTTCCACCTGATATCGACGCTAACTCCACTGGCTTTACTAACGGCGAATTTAGGAAACTGGACAAAATTCGATATATATAGATATACTCGCAATGTTAACGAAAAAGGTCGGAAAAAAAAGACTGATAAAATTGATATTTCATAAAATTTAAAAATATATAAATTAGATTATTAACTTATTGGAAGCCGCAATCCTAATAAATAATATATCAACGAAAAGGAAAAAGTTCCAGGATTACGATGAAACAAACCAAAATTATGTAGCACTTCGCGTCGATGAGATATTAGTATTTTAAGGTTTCCCCCTCCCTTCAAATTTACGATTTTGCTGTAAATATACCACCGGCGTTAGTCCGATTTTTTGCGACGGACAGGCCTAACTGCCGTTAGTCTGTAATCGGATCGAGGTACGGCCTTCACGTCACACGACTTTGAAGATTATAGCAAGTCCGAAGGTATACATCATAATCTTATCACGACAGAAGTTCCGCGAGCTAACGGACAAGTCGAGAGAGTTAACCGAACTATTATTCCCCTGTTGACCAAATTATCTACACCCAAGCCAGATGAATGGTTCAAATATTCAGAAGTAGCGCAAAAATTCCTAAACGCTACACTTCATAGGAGCATCGAGAGGTCACCATTCAAAGTTTTATTCGGAACACATATGCGAATCAAGGAAAATCCGGAAATTCGCGAGATTATCAACGAAGAGTGTATCAATATATTTAACGATAATCGGGACGATATGCGTCACAAAGCCAAGGAAAACATTTTAAAAATCCAGGAAGAGAATCGACGCACATATAACAGGAAACGAAAAGAAGCAAGGCAATATCAGGAAGATGAATTAGTCGCTATTCGAAGAACGCAGCTCGGACCAGGCCTGAAATTCCATTCCAAGTACTTAGGCCCATATCGTATCGCTCGAGTTCTACGTAACAACCGTTACGTTGTACACAAAGTCGGCGACCAGGAGGGACCTCAACAAACATCTACGGCGGCCGAGTACATGAAGCCATGGATCGATAATGACAGTGACGATTCGTGTAGTGAATCGATCGAAATGGTTTTGTTCCGATAGATAGAGTCGTTGAGGAGATTGTGACGTGGTATTTTGGATACCCGTCACAAAAGAGAATCCTCTCCCCTTCGCCGCGAATTAGAAAAAGAGCCGTCGCGGACAGAGTTACCGGGTGGACCGCGGAAGAAAATGTAACGCGAGTCGGAGAGCCTCGAGGCTGGTTCTGAGATAGAAATATGAATAAATATTGAAGTTAGACCCTCTTTCATGACCGCCACACCGGAGAGGAGAAGGACGAGGTCGGAGAGAGAGCAACGACGACCGACGGAGCGACGGCAGAGCGAGAGAGAGCGAGGCAGAGAGACAATCGGCGAAGAAAAAGGCCGAAATTCCGAGTCGACGAGGACCACCCGATAGCGAATCAGCAAAACATCCCTTCGCTCAATAGCGGATCGAGATGACCGCTGAAATGGTCATCGGTGGCGGTCATCCGATCGAAATTCTAAAGAAGAACGAGCAAGTCCGCGGAAGAATTATTTAGCGAAGTTGCGGAAAGCGGCCATGCGTGCGCGCGTCGCCTAGCGAGTCGGTAGAGCGAGGGAGATAGCGAGTAGGCGCTCGGCTATCTTCGGGTGGGCTCGGGAAATTTCGGTAGGCCGGCTCGTAAGGAACCGCGTGCGTGATCCTTGAAAAATTACTCTGTGCGCGACGTTACGTTAAGTAAGAGGTGAGATAATTGAGCCGATAAAGAGAAATCCTTTGTTCAAGTAAAAGTTCCTTCCGGGTGGCGGATCATCATCGCGAGGTCTTATTCCGGGGTTATTCGGAGCCGTTAACAGTAGATAACCGAGTTTATCGGGAATTGGCGATTTTTATTGTTTAAACGATTAATATTTAGCGGAAATAAATCCTTCGATTTTCTAGTTCGATTCTTTTGTTCGCGAGTAGCGGAAACAGCCTCGATCGCCGTCCGGGTGCGCGGATAATCGCATATTAAGATCGTTTAATTGTTGCTAAAATTATTATTAGTTGTTCATTGTTAAATTATAAGATTACAATATTAATAAGCCGTAAATTCCCCGGTAGAATATACGAGGAGCGAGGCGACCACGTGCCGGCATCGAGCACGTAGCCGGCAGTTAATTTGTCCGGACGTTCCAGTAAACAACGGAGACAAAGAGAATCCGACTTTATATTATTTCCTTGCCGTTAACGGAAAATTTCCGAGATTCATTTATTTAAATTGAATAAACTTATTTTATTGTCTTTCGTAAATCGTGCTCCGAAAGAAACTTTGATAATTTCTTTTCTCCCCTCAACCCACTACTCCTTACGGCTGCGTGAACGGTAAGAACGTGAGCCCTTTTTCGCGGAGAGGATTCTCGCGGAGTAATAAAGAAAATGATTTGTTGACGCGGTTATTTCGCGGGGAGTGCATCCGGCACCTCCCCGGAGTATTTCGGAAATAACGTTGCAAGATATAGAGCGATGAACAATTGATTTTGCAATAACAATTGAAACATAGCAACAATTGAAAATGTATTGCATAATGTTAGTAAGTGGGGAATATTTGCGAAAAGATCGAAAAGGTTTGGTTCCGATAGGTGAGGTCGTTGAGGAGATAAGAGAGAATAAACAAATGATTTTGTAATAATATTATAAATATAGCAACAATTAATAAATTTTTACATAATTAATATTTACTAAATATTTCTGAAAAGACAGTAATAGTTCCATTACAATAAATCAATCCCATTCAAAGATATTGCGATAAATCTAAATAAAGCTCGTAACTCCCTTCGCACGTCAAATCGACGATCGATCCCCCGTTTTGGCGGATGCAGGTCTGACTGGAACCCTTGTTGACGATCAGGAGCGCCTGCGCCGCCGCCCAGTCTCTGACAACCCTACCACTAGCGTCTGTGCCTAAGGAACCCCATGCCGTACACATGGCATTGAAGTCCCCCAGCACGAGCACCCGACGACGAAGGTGAGGCCGAATGACCTCACCAACATCGCCGAGAAACTCCTCAACTCGGGTAAGGTTGGCAGCGGGCGAGATGTAGATGCCCAGCACGACGGTTTTCTCCCAGAGTACCGCGACAAACTCCCTACCGCTACTCAGCACGGAGAAAGGGGAGGGGAAATTTGCCGCGGACGCTACGATAGCTACCGAGCCGTACGTGTCCGCCACCCACTCTGGTTGGTCAGGACATCGATACGGCTCGGGAGCTACAGCCAACCCCACGGTCCGCTCCGCCATGAGCTGGACAAACAGGTCCTGCGCACGGCGAGCGTGGTTGAGATTCGCGTGAAGGATGGTGGCCATTGTTTAAACAACAACCAACGTCTCCACCAGACGAACCACCCCGGGCGTGGGGTTGGGAGACCATACGGGCGTGGCAGCGCCCGCACTCGCCCCCGCCACGTGGGCCGATGCGGCGGCGGAGGTGTCAACGCCGCCAGGTCGGCCCTTCCGTCTCTTCTTTGTGGCGCAGGATTTCGCGCCCAGTTGGTGGCCGCTCGGTCTCCCCAAGTCCGAGCATAACGGACATTTGGGGGAGGCCGAACAGCTCTTCGCACGGTGTCCCGCAGCACCACACCGGTAACACCGGTCGCTGCGGTCCACCGTGGCAGTGCACCGCTGCCTCGTGTGCCCAAACTCGAGGCAACAGAAACACTGCAGTGGGTGGGCGGCCAGCAAATCAACGTTGGCAGACACCCAACCCACCCGAATCTTTCCGACTGAGGCAATTTTCATTGCCGCGGTCGAGGGGCACCGTAACCAAACGGAGCCCAGGCCGGACGGAGACGCCTGTATCTCTCCGACACGAACGTCCTCCGCACAACACTCACCGGCCACGGCAATTGCCTGCGCCACATCACTACGCGTCACCGAGTCGTCCAGTCCCTTTATTCGGCACTCGGTGCATTTAAGGGGCCGGGCGACCCGGACGCCTTCCTCCCGAAGCAGGGAGTCGAGCCTGGCTGCCAGGAGGTCAGCTTTAGCGGCGCTGTCCTGCCCGGGGACCTCAAGAATGAGGCCTCCGGTGACAGCTCGCTTAATTTCACCTCGGCAATGCCCAGTTCAGCCAGCTTAATGCAGGATCTGGCCCGGGACATTACCGAGGCATACGTGAGGGAGCTGTCCCCAGGAACCGTTATCGCTATCGCGGCTGTTCGGGGGGGGGGGGCTGATCTTTTTGGCCCGCTTCCTCACGCTGACCTGTCTGGCAGGTTGCTGAGCCTTGTTTATAGGCCCGGCTTCCTGCTTCTTTTTCCCTTTGCCCGCCGAGACGGGTTGGGCAGGAGGAGAAGATGACTGCGCAGCAGCCTTCTTAGCTGCTTTCTGGTCTCTTGAAGGGGTCTCCGACAACCCCTTCTTCGACGGGGCGGTCGGCGCGCCTTTTGCGCCGATTGGTGCGCCCGTTGGTGCGGTTGGTTGGACTGCCGATCCCGCGGGAGAAATTCCCGATGTAAGTCGGACAATTTCGCGTCCACGACCTCCCCGATTTTCCTAATCAGGATATCATCGGGGGAGGCCTGTGGCACTGCCTGGTTCCTCTTACCGGCCGCACCCTTCGACGACGCCGCCGGGGGAGCCGGTACCTACGCCGTCTCCCTCAGGGACCTAACGTAAGTCCCCTTTCAGGTTCTGGAGCTCGTGAAGACCCTCTCCACGAGCCCCATAGCTGCAGCAATGTTTTGCTACCGCTCCTGAGGGGACAGCGCCGTCAGGTCTTCGGTCATCGCTGAGGTCCCTGAGGTGGCGGCCACGGGAGCTGGAGCTGCAGATTCTAAAAATCTACGCTCTGCTTCGAGCTTCAGCTCCCGCGCCTCTAAGTTCAGCAGCTGCTCCTTTGCAGCCGCCAAACCTACATACTCCCCTGTTGTGGGCGGACGTCCACGTCGCCTCTTTGTCTGTCCCACACGGCAGTGACATCACTGCCGTCGCTTCTTCGGCGGGACAGGCTCTGCAAGAGGAGGGAGGGCGTGGTAGATAACCGCCCCCCCTCAACCTCCATCTCGCTGGACATCTGCGGCTGCAATGTGGTTTGCAGCCGCTCAAGCCTCACGATAGGGGCCAGCTCGCTCCTTGCGGATGTCTGATGGATGAAAACACCGGCTGTACGTCTTCTTGTTTTAATTTCGCTAGCCATTTTTTCGACGTAAACTGTGTCCCATGATCGAATTGAATTCTCCTTGGTTTCCCATGTGTTGAGATGTAATGACCGAAAATGCTCCTTATGGTGGCCGCCGCGTCTGCCTTTCGTAGCGGGTAAAGTGCCACGTATTTGCTGAATGCATCAATGGTCACTAGGATGTGTTTAAACCCTCCTTTCGTCGCTGGTAGTGGACCGTAGAAGTCGATGGACAGCAATTCCCGTGGTCCTTCCATTACGATATTTTGCATCGCTGCGTAACTTTCCTGGTTGGCGACCTTACTTCTTTGGTATATATCGCACGTTCTGATGGTTTTCGCTATTTTTATTAACCGACTTCGAAAAGGAGGAGGTTACTCTATTCGACAGTGGGCGATCTTGCTTTTTTTTTTTTCTTTTTTTTTTTTTGTTCGTCCGGCCATAACTCCACAACCGGTTGACCAATCGAAATGGAACCCCTCCCAGTTGCTAGGTTTAGGTCTCCCATTGGTCCCGTTTAAAAAATTTTTCCGAAATGTTTATTATTAACAAAGTTATTGCAAAATTAGTGCTTTATTAAGATTTATCGCAATATCTTTTTGGATGGAATTGATTTATTGTAATGAAAGAAACTATTACTATCTTCTTAGAAACAATTTGCAGATATTAATTATATACAAAATTTATTGATTGTTGCAAAATAGTTTGTTTATTCCTCTATATCTCTTCAACGACTTCACCTATTGGAACCAAACCTTTTCGATCCTTTCGCAAATACTGCTCACTTACTAACATTATGCGACACATCTTCAATTGTTGTTATGTTCAAATTGTTATTGCAAAATTATTTGTTTATTCCTCTATATCTCTTCAACGACTTCACCTATCGGAACCAAACCTTTTCGATCCTTTTGCAAATATTACCTACATAACTTTATTTCCACATCTTGATCGATTATACACTAAAAAGTATGAAATAAAAAAATTTTTAACAAAAGAAATAGAAACCGACTTCGAAAAAAGCGTTAAAAAGAGTGAAATAATTTTTTATGTATACCGACAATATTCGATTTCATCATTATCATACTCAGAATATTGCAACTTTTTCGAAGGCGACGGAAAATTAATTAACAGTACATTAATAGCCAGAAATTCACGGACATTGATGGATATTTATGTATTAGGCACTTACTACTTTGTTCGTGAAAATGACCGTGTTGGAATATTTTGTGTCGCCGCCGAAAAAGTTGCAATATTCTGAGTATGATAATGATGAAATCGAATATTGTCGGTATACATACAAAATTATTTCACTCTTTTTAGCGCTTTTTTCGAAGTCGGTTTCTATTTTTTTTGTTAAAAATTTTTTTTTCATTATCCATATTTCATTCCGTTTAATTGGTTTAATTTCGATGTTTTCCTTCACCTCGGACGGCTGCCATCCCAAGCTAACGAGCCCGTCCTATCCGGGTTATTTTACCGAGGTTTTCCTTCCTCTCGACGGTGGACTGCTCTTAGTCAAGGTACTCATACACGACCTGCCCGGCAAGGTAGAACCTGCCAAGAGCTTACGCTCCCACCGGCATAGCCCGTGTAATCATCGTACCACGCAAGCTCCCCCACTACGACAAGGTGGCAGTCCATGGGGGAGTCGTTACTGTTTCCCCAACCTTGTTTAACATGGTCAACTAAAAGACCCATTTTCAACTTAAAATCGTTTTGAATTTCAGCCTTTCTCGCTTCTCGAATATTTTTCAGCTCTACAGTCGGGGCTGACCATTTTTTAAAAGGTAAATTATATGCCACGTGAAGTAGACATTCAAACATCCTTATCCACGCGAGTAAGGAGGAAATTCCGAAATTAAATTCTTTAACCGGAATTCTTTATCTTTTAGCAATTCCAAATTATTCATTTCTTTAGGTGTAGCTTTACATATATAACATCTCTGAGATGCTTTATTTTCGGCTGAAATATTACAAATTTTGTTATCAATTGTGACGCGCTTCTCTCTCTCACACGCGACGGGAGAAGACGTGCACACCTTCGCCACGCTCTCCTCTTCGGAATACTTTTTAATAACGAAAGGCTAAACAGTTGTTCGGTTGAATAATTGAATTTAGTTGGGCGCCAGGTAGCTTACGGCTACCACTCGAGCCTTGAAATTAATATAAGATGTTAGTTACTAAATTCCGAAGAGTTGCGTGAAGCGGAACACGAAAACGGTAGCTCAGTCCACCGAGGTGGTAACGGAGAGGGGCGGAGTAAGAGAATTACCATAAACGCAATACCACAAATTATCGGTAACAAAAGAGAGTAATTTATTTCGTTAGCACAGAAAAGATAAGTGACTGTACTTGTATAAAATAGCAGAAACTAGTTGAAGAAAAGAGTTACAAAAATTACGTTCGAAGTCCCTACTCATTACATTTCGATTTTACCCGGACGCGATAAATTATAATCTCCTATACCTGAACAATACTTCAATAAAGAATAGAGAACTTTTACGATACAATAACTGAGTTAGGTTTGCTAAACGGAAGCTTTACAATATTGATCATAAACGAATTACGTTACCGAATACTTTTCATTCTAACCGAATATACGAATCTCCGCAATTACATAAAACACACAAGACGATACAATACTTAGCATACAATACATTCATTTCGCTCGCAATACTAACGCCACTCTCAGGACGAAACGTTGCACTTGCAACCGACGAAAAGTGCTCTAACGAGACACGACCGAAAAGGGAAAACCTGGCCAGAACTTCGAAACGAAATATAACCGGAGACTTCCGCACCAATGCAGTCTCACGATTATCAACGAAATTTCCAAAAGAGATCAACCGTTCAAGTACGGTAGCGTGGACGATTTCCGGCGCTCCTAATTTCTGTACGGGATCTACTATTCACGCAATAATTCCACAAAATAATTCCCCCAAACGCAACATCATCATTCTGGCCGGTTTCACCTACTTTCCCGATATATGAGGGCTAAACGGAATCCCGTCTTACCGGCTGTACCTCTCCCGCATGGACGGAACTCAACGGACGACCTCGCGCTCCACCAAACTCCTCCTCGAAATGGCGGGTCTCCTCCGGCTTCCTCGTCCTTCTATGTTGTCCCACGGTAGCCAAACGTCCGTATCTCCTTCTCCACTACGAGATGTCGAACCCCCAAGGCCCGCGAGACACTTTACGGGATCACGAAATTACTAAATTCAAATCTAACCAAAAGTATACGAAACGGTACTGCCTGGTTAAGACACGGGAGCGAAGCGACTATACGAAATACAAAAACGGACTTTACTCTACGAAGGTCTAATGCTAAGTCCCGCTCCTGACTCGTACTGCCGAACGGCTCCTTGCTCTGCGTCACGTGACAGATCGGCACGTGCGCCTCTACCTAATTTATTCTAAATTAAGTAACGCGTGACATTTCTTAATTTCGCGTCGATACGTTGCGCCGATGCCCTACATTATCGATAGGTGTAGATGATCGATGCTGAGTAGTGCTAATCGGTAGCCACGCAACGTATTCTTCTTCGCCATGGTGTGAAGATGATGATTATCCCACGGCGGAGGCACGTAGAGCACGAAAGCGATGACAGTTCGGGAGCTGAATGTCTTCTTGATGATCTTTCCTCGCTTGATGAAGTTAGCGGTCTTTTCTTTTCCTTCGATGGGTTTCCCTCGATGGCAGCGGGATATTCCATTACATACAAAAATTCGGGAGCAATCAATACATATTCTTTATACACGAATTCGCCCTGAGAGGGTGCGTTGACGGAAGCATTGCTATTCTCTTCTTGTGACAAACGTCACACAATCATTGTTAAAATTAATTTATGATTTATTGTTAATTGTCGCGATTCTAAAATAGTGGGTTCTAATTCATTTATTTGTTTTTTAATTCGCGATATTTCATTATTAACCGTATCTACTGTTTCTTTAATAAAGTTGAATTTAATGGGCCTGTAGAACCAAGTTGAAGAAGGAGTAGGATTTTCCCATATAATCTCAGAACTATTTTCATCGTAAATCCTTAGAGGAACAATGCATGACATAAAAACAGCAGAATCGTACCATTGCTCTACAAAATTAAAATATCATTGTTTATATTCGGCCTGGCCCGCGGCCCCATCGCAGCCCCATTTACTAATTAATTTAAAAACTTTATTTTCGAAATTCTTTAAATTTAGAGACTTTATAATCCTTGCTACAGTGTGATCGAGTAAACCATGTAAAGAAATTTCACCACTGTTTTTAATGATAGATATGCATGGATTTGGCGGATAGCAATTAATTTTTGCTCTGGATAAATGATAATATGATGGAAAAAATGGACTGTTCAGATTTATATTAATTTCTTTAGCAATGGTAAGATACTGATGTTTTGATAAATCAGCCGTTACATATAGAGCCAAAGACTTTTCATTCGATAAGACTTTATTAGAATCATCTAATTTACGGTTTTTACAAAATTCATAAACCCTATCTCCTTCTTCAGGCTGGTCTAACAAAAAATTTAATACTTTAGCTACACCTTTATGTCCACGAGTTTGAAGATTTCTTTTTACTGAAGCTACTAATTCTTCCAATCAACATTTTTCAAGAAGCGAGTCAGATGATTTATTTTGTTGCCGCGAACTATAGCTTTGAAAACTTTTTGTAAGTATCGGTTTTGTTCCTTCACCTACAAAAAATTGTTGCGAAAGCCAAACGCTATTATTACGAAGAAAATTATTTTCGGTATACCGCGCCTGCTTCCATTTTTTTGTTAAAGTTGCAAAAAAACTGCGGAACAACATTTTCAACTTTGCTAATTGATAGATACCATAAACAGCTTCAGATAGAGATACTTCATTAAGTAGAAATTTGTAATCACTAAACTTCGTAGAAGCATTTCTAAAAAACAAATAAACATCACAGTTAGTGGAATTAATTGTCAACTCCATTTTCTAAATTATCAATGCGAAAATATATGGAGAAAGATAAACTAATAATTGTAATTTGAAATAATTTGATTTAAATAATACCAAAATGTATTTAAAAAACTATATATTTCTTAAAGACTTGTAGAAGAAAAATTCAATAAGATTAAATGAAGTTGACAACTAATTAGTGAAAATTATTAAGCAAACAACAAATAAAATTATTAATCTTAATATTGTGTTGATGTATAATTTTATGCAGGTTTTGAAAGGAAAACGTACGTATATTATATTTAATTTTCTTTAATATGCATCTTTGTTTAAAATAAAAACATCTGAAATATACAAAAACCGCATGAAATAATGAATCAACCAATAGATAACAGATTCGCACAACCACACAGTCTCACTAATCTCACAATTTTACAATAAAGACATATAACCACTTTCTTGGTTTGGAGTTAAATAAAAATTGGTAAGTAACACGCACAGAAAGCGTACGAAGAAATTAATTACACGTCTCAATAAACACATATCACACTAAATACGTATAACGGCTTTCTTTTATCGAAATCAGTTTAAAAGATACACGCAAGATGTACAGGAAGTGTATAAGAAAATTAATTATACGTCTTCATTGAACGAAGCTCGGTAACGAAGTGACATAAACAATCTTAACGGTTAAAAAAAAGAAAAACGCTTTTGTTTTCAGCCGTTATGCTCCCGCACGTCTTTAACGAATAGAAACAAAGTAGCCTTTTTCATCTCTCGCCATTAAAGGTGAGCCATTGAAATTCCGTTATTTATTAAGATGAATAATTTTCTTTGTTGTTTGTTTAATAACTAATCGCTAATAGCTCATTTAGTAGCTTTTTTATAAGTGAAACTCGGACGAGTACCGCTATTAAGTATGATAAAAAAAAACGCACCGAAATAGAACTCTACCGCAAGGTGGTGAGGAAACGAGTTCATTTTTACTTAAAATAATAAATGAAATATAAATACGAGAGTGCATATGTTAGGTTTCAGTGAGTTATTATCTACAGAAAACATCCACATTTTGATTTGATATATCTCAGCCGCGAGGGATCGCAGCCTCTTAAAATTTGTTACGTTTTATTAAAGAGAGTACGCTTTACAAACCGACGATTGGCCCATTTCTGGAGCCGCCCCTTCCTGGAAGATATAACAGGTTGAAAATCGAAAAATCTCACGTTTTCCAACATATTTCTAATCATAACTCTCTAGGGAAGCGTTTCTCGAAAAAATTAAATAGGATATATTTTGTTCAGTTTAAGATTTACTATAAGATAGCGTCTGCAAAATTTCAAAATGGTGCCCCAATAAAAAATTAGGTTTTTTCAATTTTTTGATCCCACTGACTTGAGAAGGGTGTCGATCCGCCTTATTTGGCCTCTTCAACAAGAATATACTATTTTTTTTATCGGAAATCAACCTAGAAAGACAAAACGCCGATTTTTCTCGATTGTTGTCCACTGTGTGACGGCTAAATGGCGGCAGCCAAACGACCACGAAAAACTGTCCTGCACTTTTATAAGAAAAGGGGCAGGCGAGAGCAGCGAGCCGACATTTACTGTAGTTGTGCGAAGAATAACCTCTCGATTTTTTGCCGCGTTCGTGCCTAATACGAAACAGTAAAGCTGTTTCGTTCGATGGCTCCGCGCACCCCTACGGCTGGTTCCTGTTTGATCAACTGCCTTAGATTTGATGACTCGACCACCAGAGAGGAACGTCTAAAAGATGATACACTTGCTCCAATATCCGAAATGTTTGATAAGTTCATATCAAACAGTCAGTCTCAATATACCTACGCCTGGACCATACCTCTGCATCGATGAAATGTTACTGCCATTTGGAGGTCGTTGGAAGTTCATTATTTATATGCCTCAGAAACTAGCAAAATATGGCATCAAAAGATTATTATTAGTAGATGCTCGTACATATATTTACAATGCTTATACATACATACCATGGAAAGAATTCCGATGGTAAAGGGTTAACCGATCAAGAGGAAAAAAATGACAGTACCCACTCAGTCGGTTCTAAAACTTGCAAAAGTGGTCGAAAATTCGAACCGAAATACATATTACTGCTGACAACTGGTTCAGCTCGATACCACTAGTCGAAGCATTGCTGAAAAGAGGACTGACTTACCTGGGCACTCTGAACAAAAATAAAGCTGAAATACTACCTTGTTTCTTAACGGACAAGAATAGACCGATAAAAAGTTCATTGTATAGTTTTATAAAAGACTATTCAATTTTATCATATGTGCCAAAACTTAATAAAGGCATATTGTTGATTTCTTCTTCCCATCACATTCGAGAAATAGACAATGATACAGGAAAACCAGTTATGATTGCAGACTACAATCAAAAAAAAGGTGGAGTGGACGAGGTGGATAAGAAATGCTCGATTTATTGTTGTAGCCGTAAAACTCGTTGTTGGCCTATGGCAATTTTTCAAAGGATACTGGATATGGCAGGCATAAATAGCTTTATATTGTATCAAAGTTATGCTGACAGTGATGAAAAAAATGAGGAGAACAACTTTTTTATTGAATATGGCAAGAGATTTAGTGCTGAATCATATAACCAGCAAATGGGCGGCTGGGGCCACCCCAACGAAACAGCCTTGCTGTTTCGTACTAGGCACGACCGCGACAATGACTTACACAAGAAGTCGGCTCGCTGTGCTCGCCTATCACTTTTTACTTATTTCTACTCAAAAAATAAGTCCCACCTCAACCCAGATCAGTTTTATTTTAAAACACCTTTGTGTTCGCGACATAGACCCAACCCCGCCCGGATCACCTTTATTATTTTATTCATTTTGTTTTAAATACCTTTTTTTAAACCACCTTTCTGTTCGCGACGTAGACCTAACCCCGCCCGGATCACCTTTATTTTTAATTAATTTTCTATAAAATATCTTTTATTTTAAAACACCTTTCTGTTCGCGACATAGACCCACCCCCACCCGGATCACCTTTATTTTTTTATTCATTTTGTGTTAAATACCTTTTGTTTTAAAACACCTTTCTGCTCGCAACATAGACCCACCCCCACCCGGATCAGCTTTATTTTTTTATTCATTTTGTGTTAAATACTTTTTGTTAAAACCACCTTTCTGCTCGAAACATAGACCCACCCCCACCCGGATCACTTTAATTTATTTATTCATTTTGTGTAAAATACCTTTCGTTTTAAACCATCTTTCTGCTTGCAACCCAGACCCAACCCCACCCGGATCAGCTTTATTTTTTTATTCATTTTGTGTTAAATACTTTTTGTTTAAACCACCTTTCTGCTCGCAACATAGACCCACCCCCACCCGGATCACTTTAATTTTTGTGTTTCAAAGGTTTTTTCCCAAACGTCCATAAAAATAATACACAATGTTCAGATTTAGAATCTTTGAAATAAAGACGATATTAATTGACATATGATCGATTATTATGTTTAACCTAATTGTTGAAACGGAAACAGAAAGTATTATCGACCACTGTCCAATTAAGGAACTTCCTCGTTTCCTAAAGTCAATTAAAAAAAAAAACAAAAGAAAAACATGGTCCAAATTTTTCGTAATTAGCGAATTAATAACGAAAATTCAAAGGGTTTCGTTCGAAATCGCGAGGTACCATTACCGTTCAATCTTCGGGTATTTCATTGTTCGCGAGTGATTGTTAATTGTCTTTCGACTTAATTATATAAATTGGAATAATATTAAGACGAGTTGAATAAATTGATAGGTAAATTCAGTAGATTTTCTATCGAATCTTTGAAAATATTTCGGAGCCATGTCCGAATTGTCCTAGGAGACATTATTCAGGGCTGAACCGATAGATAACGGCGCCCCAACCAGTGAAAGAAAATTCACAGATTAGTAATTATAATAAGGAATCAACTCCAAAACTCAATTTTGGAGTTTTGGAGTTGATTTGAAACTAAATAGTTTCAAATTAGCTATTGGAAATTTGAAAAGTATATTAACTTATGATAATTATATTTGCTCCTTATTAACTTAACCCTTTTCATTGTAGAAAAAAAAGAAAAGAATAAACGTATTGCAGTCGTTGAGTCGAAAGAGGAAAGCCGCAATACTATGGTGTTTTCTGGACTTTCCCCTTTCGAACGAGCCATCGATCAATCCATTTGACCGATAATTCAGGGACCTAGACTAAGATTTCCAAAGGGTCGATCCCAAAAAGTCGATTTTCTGACATCGAGATTTCGACTTCGACCGCACGAACTCTTCTACCGAATGCAATTTTCGGCCGATTTGCACGTTCTATGACTCGTTCAAAAGCTAAGAGTTCAAGCTACAGACACGGATAACTATCATTCGGCTACGAAAATTACTTGAGGACATATAAGCGTCTAAAGTTGAAGAAAGGAAAGTGAACAAGGTGGAAGTAAAAATAAAATTAAACTAGTAAAAAAAATTGTAATAAAAAAAATAATAATAATAAAAAAATGATCTATAATAAATATCTATGAGAATAAATTCATTATTTAAAAAAATCGGGAAATAAAGGGTCATTTGACCCGTTGCGTTAAGTTTAGTGTTCAAATTTTTTTATTTATTTTTATGTACATATGATGATTGGTGGAATAAATCGACTAAATACGAATTAAAATCGTGGCGTTGTTGTCTTTTTTGCCGCTGCAAATTGTAGAAGTGCCGTACACGTCGTCCGGCACGATGTTTCTTTCGTAAGTCTAAAAAAAATGTAAATTTTCTGTATTATTTTATAGTTTAATAAAATTACAAAAATAATTAATTTTTTAATATTTAATTAGTATTTAATAATAATAAAAATAAGATGATAAACTTACACATATTTTGTCCTGGTTGTTGCTGCTGCTGTTGTTGTTGTTGCTGTTGCTGATGTGGTTGCGTTGGTTGGAGTTGCTGTTGTTGTTGTTGTTGCTGATGTTGTTGTTGTTGCTGATGTTGTTGTTGTTGCTGATGTTGTTGTTGTTGTTGTTGTTGTTGTTGCTGCTGCTGCTGTTGTAGTTGTTGCTGCTGTTGTTGTTGTTGATGTTGTTGTTGTTGCTGATGTTGTTGTTGTTGATGATGATGATGTTGTTGTTGTTGCTGCTGTTGTTGCTGATGATGTATAATTAAATTTTTTATTTGTTGTTGGTGTTCGTTCTGCATTTGCATTACTGCCTTTTCAATGTTCTCTTTTTCTTTTTTTTTCTCTTCTAAAAGTTCCGTCATTTTTTGTTCCCATAATTTTTTTTCTTCTTCAAATCTCTTAATAATGTCATTTACATCAACATTTTGTTTTGTATTATCTGAAATTAATAATAAATATTTGTTTACATACATACATACAGAGTGTTTTATTTAAATTACTCTAATCGAAAGTTACAGATGCTCAGTATGAATTGTAATCGAAAAGTCTTATATATTTTTACGACATATAGCTTAGTTAATGAGTTATTAATTATCAAAGATCAATCACGGAGAACGAAAACGATTAAAGGTTACGAATTTCCCACTTAATATATATATTGGGTAATCTATTTGAATGTATCCATCTAAATATTTTCATTATTTGTGATGATATTTTTAGAAACATAGGAAATACATTTATATCATAGATATGCAAGAATTCGCGGGAGTGAGTCAGTGAGTACACATGCACATATATTTCTTTCCTTCACAGAATATAGAGGACGTGCAAATGGAATGAAACCGACACACTTTTCAACACGTACTTTTAAAAGCAGAGTGTGTATCTTGTATATATAGATTTATAGCAGGTTAAGTGTATCGAAGAAAATAGGTAAGAAAGAACGTTTCTTATTATCAGTAATTTTGTTCCCCAATAAATATAATAAATGTTTTGAGAAAGAAAAAATAATAATAATAAATATCATCACTTAAAATAATTATCTATTGATTTAATTAAATTATTAGATGGAAGCATTTCAAAGATTTTAAGGTTATTTTTAATGAAATACTATGTTTTCATGTTAAAATATTAAGGAGTGTTAAATTTTGAGTAAAACATTATTGACTTTTGTTAGCTGTTAACTTAATATTTAATCAATAACTTAAATCTCTTTTTTAAAAATGATTTATGCAGAAAGACAATTTAAAGATATAATATTAGGCGAGATTTTTGTTTGACTATAGTATTTATGTGACAATGTTTATGAACATTATCTTTTTTACTATTAATATATTAACATTATCATTATATGAAGTTTACGTTATAGAATTATTTTCTGTAAAGATATATTAAAAGATATGGTTTATCGAGAATCAATAACAATGCAAGAAAATATAATAATAAGAAATTGTAAAGTATTTAATACTATTAATATATTACTATACTATTACTATTAATATATTAATAGTAAAAAAGATAA
Organism: Ancistrocerus nigricornis; assembly: GCA_916049575.1. Taxonomy (NCBI): domain Eukaryota; kingdom Metazoa; phylum Arthropoda; class Insecta; order Hymenoptera; family Vespidae; genus Ancistrocerus; species Ancistrocerus nigricornis. Next base: position 17,283,510 of record OU696667.1, on the reverse strand, counting down.
CGTTCATAAACATTGTCACATAAATACTATAGTCAAACCAATATCTCGCCTAATATTATATCTTTAAGGGGAATCCGACGGAAGTATCGACGCGCCGCCAAGCGGCCATCGTGAACGGTTTTACCCTAGGATTTTGTGTCCGTGAACCGTATTCTGCCCCGACAAATTTAAGCTTCAGTTTAACAGATTATAATCAATTCAAGGTGTCAAATGAAAGATCTGATCATAATCTAGCGCGCTAAGAAGCCCGATTTTTTAAATCATCATTATGAAAATAATGAAAGGCATAAGAAAATCAGCTGACCAAACTCACACATGCTTGTCTACTCACACCAAGAAAACTTTGAATCTCTAAAAACATGTTTTAATATTTTATTGATGATTTCAAAAATCCGGCTCCTTAGCGCGCTAGATTATGATCAGATCTTTCATTTGACACCTTGAATTCATTATAATCTGTTAAATTAAAGCTTAAATTTGTCGGGGCAGAATCCTCGTCTCAGCGATACGAAATCGTCGCCTCGAGCTTCCATCGATTACCGCTGGCGTCGCTGTCGGGAATGTGCAGCGGAGATGTGAGATCCATGCAGGGCCCCGGGTATTGAAACAGAACTATACCTATAACAGAATAAAAATAAGAACATTGTCCGATACCTCTGATTATAATGTAAAATAAAGACAACTAAATAAAAATAACAATATGGAAATAATTATTAAAAATGGCTGTGTTATTAAAGTTATTATATATTTAATCACGCATGTACATTTATAACAATGTTATATTGAAAATCATCTCTCACGATTACATTATTATTTGATAATTAATTAAATGATGGCACATCTCACTGATTCAATAATTTTTTAATATGTTGTCAGGTCTAAGAATCTGAGCAACTAGTTTGAATTTAGCTTTCCAAATATTCATAGAAATATTTCTCATATAATATTTTTCTATCGTGACGTGGGTTGCATCTAGATTAAATCGAATGTAGACATATTATCTTTTATTTGACATGCCATATAAAGATATTCTGCTATAGTGCCTGATTTTTTAAATCATCAATAGAATATTAAAAAATGGGTTTAGAATATTAAAGTTATGTAGAGCTGATTTTCTTATGCCTTTATCTACTTTCGTAACGATGATTTCAAAAATCGGGCTCCTTAGCGCGCTAGATTATTATCAGATCTTTCATTTGACGCCTTGATACTATTATGTTCTGTCATTTTGAGGCTGCATTTTGTCGGCCAGAAATGCGGTTTACGGATACAAAATGCTCGCCTCGTCCCGATCTCTGTTGCCGCTTGGCAGCGACACCTGCTCCGAGAAAAATTTTATGTTTGAAATGTTTGCAAAGGGTCGTTGAAAGTACATACAATTTTTAGATACCCGAATCCAGTGATGCCAGAATCTTGGGACGTAGGACAAATCGCTACCCCCACTATCACTTACCGTCGTCTCCCACTTTACCTCCACGGCGCTTACACGCACACAACCAAATCGGTTGTACTTGACATACGCAATAACTAATCACTGTCATTTTACAATTTTTTATAAATGTAGAAATAACTAATTTGTCGGCAAATACTACAATCAATTCAAACCATAACCATAATAAATAGCAAATGTATGTGTTACCGGCAAAGTGTATAATCTGGCATTCTATACAATGCCAAGGCATTTTACAATACATATGCATTACTTTAATGCAACTGTGAATCAATCTATGTATTTAATTTATTTATTTACACACAACGTTACGAAGTATTCTGTCTAAAACGTACAAATTAATTGTGAAAGTATGTCTTCAAATATATTTAATAGTAGCCTTGAAAAGAACAATTTTTCTTCTTACGAGTTGTTATTAACACGAATTGAATCCTTTATTAATCAATGCTAAAAATATTGATGGCTTCTAAACAATCATTAGCCCTTTCATGTTCTCTAGAGATTACATTTCATCAGCTGATAATCATGCTACGCATATAAAGAAGGCTTCGAGAGCAACAATACAATTTTACTGAGCCGTAAAAACAATGGCCTACTCGTCCGCGTGCTTCTAGAAACGTGTTAGTTCTCTAACACCTATAAAGATCGTTGTCATGCCATCATATTTTACAAGCTTTTATTTCAGCTTCACTTATCTACCTACATATACATATGTCTAATACAAATCTTGTAAGCTAAATTCGACCCACTTTTGTACGTTCAATTGACTTGAAACTTTGCACAGATGTATAACTCTGATGACAATACATTTTTTTTGGAAAATAAATTTTCATAAAAGTAAAGGGTTCTTTCGAGAAATTTGAAGCCACTGTAATATGTAAAGCAGACATCGTTCGTCAATTGGACGGGTAGCTGAGATGGTAGCGTCATAGCTTTTTGTTTCCAACGTCGGTGGTTCGAGTCCCGACGGATCTCGTGCGAATTTTATATTATACGATTGAACGCATGGCGAGAAAGCTCCACACGCGGCATACGACCTGTCGGGTATAAGTTAACTGCGACTGTACATTTTTCTTCAACTGTAGATTATGCTTCTACATCAGGGATACCTTATCTATTTGTCGGTCATCGCGAAAGGGATAACTAAAGTTAGATGGACAATGAATGAAGATACTTTTTTGTTTTTTTAGCTATCACTTTTTGTAATTCATTTAAAACGATAACAAAAGGAAATGCGTTGCTTGATAAATATTCACAAACAAACGTGGTCCAAAAGTCGTTATGCTTGATCTCAATTTTATTACAACAATCTCATCGATATGTTACAAACTATTTTATATTGAAAAAGTGAAAAAAGAAAACGTTTAATTATCGTCATTATTGTAGAATTTGGTATGCTGTTTTCGTAATAACTTAGTTGCCTCGACACTCGTTCCATAATCCTCTTCCATTCGCGGTTTATTCATATTTCAAATGATCTACAACATATTTTTATCGGTCAGGGCGACACGCGACATATGTTATTACTTTAGCACGGCCCTGGCGTCTAAACTTCCGAAAAGTAACAGTAGGAGCCACTATCGTCAAGGCAAAGTTTTGTGAAAAATGCCAGTAGAAGGCGCTTCGATCAAATCGGAGTTACTAAAATCTGTCGGATTCCCCTTAAATTGTCTTTCTGCATAAATCATTTTTAAAAAAAGAGATTTAAGTTATTTATTAAATATTAAGTTAACAGCTAACAAAAGTCAATAATGTTTTACTTAAAATTTAACACTCTTTAATATTTTAACATGAAAACATAGTAGATACAATTTAGAGTATAGTTTTGATAATGGATTGTTTCAGTAGTTAAGGTGAATAGATATTAATGAATGAAGTTAGGTCTACGTAATAGTAATGTTGGCATAATAATGGTAATAAAAAGAAATTATATTGGTAAACTCAATTACATAAACATTGAAGTCAAGAAAAAAAATATTTGTTGGTATCGAATCTTTAAATTGACTTTATGTATACATCAATTTAAAAAAATAGAGCGAAATTATTCATTAAATGTTAGGTTTATGATTTACAAAAGAATACATATATACAACATAATCTAGACACACACATATAAATATAAAATATATATATGTTCATTATTGCTTACTACAAGGAGATAAGTGGCAATGAATGTATCTATGGTATACGAGTTAATGATATTCAATTTTACATATACAGGGTGGGTCGCCACAGTTTGCCATTTAGATTTACATCATTATTATTACACATAGCAAACAATATTTCTGATGAAGTTGAATGGTTTTGAGAGGGGCACATTCTGATGGTACAATTTTTTTTTGTAGATGGACGTGTAAAAGACATAAAGATCATTAACGTTTTTTTAAATGGAATCATATAATTTTTATTGCATCAGCTGATGCTCCTTCATGTTCTTTACAAAAAAGTATTAATCCAGTAGTGCCAAAAAATGATTAGTTTAGGAGATACTTTAATTCTAATGTCTATTAATTCTTGCTCTTCTACTAAATCATCACATTGAATTCATAATATTGACCAGAAAGTAACAATTTCCTAACAAATTGAAATTAAAATATCTCCTAAACTAATCATTTTTTGGCACTACTGGATTAATACTTTTTTGTAAAGAACATGAAGGAGCATCAGCTGATGCAATAAAAATTATATGATTCCATTTAAAAAAACGTTAATGATCTTTGTCTTTTACACGTCCATCTACAAAAAAAAATTGTACCATCAGAATGTGCCCCTCTCAAAACCATTCAACTTCATCAGAAATATTGTTTGCTATGTGTAATAATAATGATGTAAATCTAAATGGCAAACTGTGGCGATCCACCCTGTATATATAAAATTGAATATCATTAACTCGTATACCATAGATACATTCATTGCCACTTATCTCCTTGTAGTAAGCAATAATGAACATATATATATTTTATATTTATATGTGTGTGTCTAGATTATGTTGTATATATGTATTCTTTTGTAAATCATAAACCTAACATTTAATGAATAATTTCGCTCTATTTTTTTAAATTGATGTATACATAAAGTCAATTTAAAGATTCGATACCAACAAATATTTTTTTTCTTGACTTCAATGTTTATGTAATTGAGTTTACCAATATAATTTCTTTTTATTACCATTATTATGCCAACATTACCATTACGTAGTGTTACGTCCCGGGGAACAATAACAATAATTATATTAATAAATTAATAAAATGGTAAAGAAAGGAAAGACAAAGATATTTTACCTCTTTTGGGGTTGTAGCGTCTACGCGACGCAACCCTGGGATGAGGACAGAGTGTCGCGAGAGGGAGATAAAAACAAAGGAAAAGAAATGGAGAGGGGTTTACCTTTACTTCTTTGCAAATTTCTGTAGTGCTGCTTCGAACTCTTTGACAAAATCCTTATACGGATGCTCCGTGGCCAAATACTCCTCTAGCAATGAAGTGGGGGAAGAAACGGGGGAGTTTTTGGTTACAGGCCACGGTTTTTTAAAATAATTACTCCTCTTGAATGAGATTTTCTTTCCCGATCGCCTTGACCTTCCCATCTGCAGGAAAACTCAAATTATACCCTTTCTTTCTGCTAGGAATTTATCCTCACGAGAACGACAGATTTACAGCGCGCTCGTGACGGAATAAAATATCACAGAAAGAGAGAGACAAATCTAATATCCAAAGAGAACGCAAAGTTACTGCGCGCTCAATGGGATGAACGCAGAAAAATGCGCGCATCAAAACTCAATGAAGCTAATTATAATTATTATTGAAGGAGGTCAAGGGAAATGAATCTACTTAATTAGATATAGGAAAAAGGGAACGCAAAATGACTGCGCGCTCTTTAACCAATACCCCGGAAAATCGAGAGAACGCAGATGAATGCGCGCTCTTTATTATTATTCAAAGGAAAAAAGAGAACGCAGGCGAGTGCGCGCTCTTTATTATTATTCAAAGGAAAAAAGAGAACGCAGGCGAGTGCGCGCTCTTTTATTCCAAAAGGGAGAACGCAAATGACTGCGCGCTCCCTAAATTGTTTTGAGGAAATGGTTGGAAGAAAGGAAGAAGCATTTATAATAATGAACAACAAATTTCACACGAAAATTTAATTAGAAAGATAAAGAAACAACTTACAATTTCTTAGATGGTTTTTGATGAACCAAGGAAGATCTCTTCAAGTCTCTGGCTAATTAGCTTCTTAATACGTTTAAGAGTAAAACGAAGTCGATTTATTTTTAAGTTCAAAGAAAATGCTTTTAAGAAAACTTCTTGAATACGAATGGTGGCGAGCCGTGCTCGGCCATCGCTTTTAAAAACTAGCCCTCCACTAAAACCCCTCCTAATTTCCAAAATTAGGCCCTTCATTGGCTATGGACCTCTGAACTTCGGGGGTGCATAGTGGGGACTAGGTTTTCCTATGACCTAGGCAGGAGTGGGAGTTGGTGCATTCGCAGCCAGGCGTAGGCGTAAGCGTGCTCCCAAGTCCCCTCCCTTTGCTCTTTGGTCGCATCTTAATTAATTTTATCTTAATAATTAATTTGCTTAACTAACTAATTTACATTTACATGCGTTCATGCAACAATTACATTTCCTCACTTATACTACATTAAATCACACATACACTCTCATGCTTCTATTCTTATTATTTAATTATTATTTAAAACATTGGATGATAATTATTATCCAATACTCGCTTTCAGTTTTCTATGACATGCATACTACCTTCTACTTCTTCATGCATCTACACCTTCACCTTAGGTTTTAATCTTATTATTAACATTATTTATTTATGCATATTGTTTTATTCTTTCCTTATTTGATTGTACGTTTTGTTATATGGAAATTTAAAATTACTCTGATCATTAGCATAATAGTATTCATTTGCTTTAACATTATTTATCCATTTATAAGGAAGGGAAAAAACCAACATTATTATTTAGAGGAATGCATTCTCTTAATTTCTACAACGGACTGTACCGCGTGCCTTGTATGGCGCCTTTGTTCGAGGGTTGCGTACGTGACTTAGGCGATGTGCGTTCGAGAGTTTGTATATATTGAGAAAAAACTAAGCTCCGGTGGTGTCCGGTTTTTACGGGTAGGCGCATGGTTTGTTTCTTCTTCCGTGGGACGTCGATGCATTATTCGACGCCGCACGGAAAATTCCATCGCCTGCGCCTCGCACTCTTTACGAGTTTTATGACCGTCAATGACCTGAGAGTTTTAACCCGTCTGCCACGCAGACTTTTACTTTATTAAATTAAAATTCAAAATATTCCTCAGGTAATTGGCGGACATAACAGTAGACTTAACTTCATTCATCAATAACTATTCACCATAACTACTGAAACAATCCATTAACAAAACTATACTCTAAATTGTATCTGCAAAAAAAATCTTAAATACTTCACAAATTTTTACGTTCGTTATTTTACGTTTTTTTATGATAATGTTAAGTTATATATAGTGGTATCTCTCTATAGTTATAATTGAATAAGACTCACCACACTCCATTTCGTTACTCTGATTCATCTAAAATAAAGATATCAATGAATAAATAATGTATATATATTGTAATGTATATATAAATATATATAATATATATAATAATATATATAATATATATAATAATATATATAATATATATAATAATATATATAATATATATAATATAATAAATTAAGATAAAAGAAACTTACGGTAATTGTTTAAACAGCTGCTCTCTTGTTCTTTTCTTTTTTTTCTACAATGAGAAGGGTTAAGTTAATAAGGAGCAAATATAATTATCATAAGTTAATATACTTTTCAAATTTCCAATAGCTAATTTGAAACTATTTAGTTAAATAAAATTGAGTTTTGGAGTTGATTCCTTATTATAATTACTAATCTGTGAATTTTCTTTTACTGGTTGGGGCGCCGTTATCTATCGGTTCAGCCCTGAATAATGTCTCCTAGGACAATTCGGACATGGCTCCGAAATATTTTCAAAGATTCGATAGAAAATCTACTGAATTTACCTATCAATTTATTCAACTCGTCTTAATATTATTCCAATTTATATAATTAAGTCGAAAGGCAATTAACAATAACACTCGCGAACAATGAAATACCCGAAGATCGAACGGTGATGGTACCTCGCGATTTCGATCGAAACCCTTTGAATTTTCGCTATTAATTTGCTAATTACGGAAAATTTTGACACACGTTTTTGATCGTCGCGAAATAAGTTACTCAATTCACAATTAGAAGGATTTAAATCAATTCCGCTACTCTCAAGAAAGAATTTAAGAAAAAATTTTCAAAAAGCTTACCTCAATCCTTTAGGATGTCTGGAAACAGAATGATTTTCTATCGATCGATATCGAAAAATTCAAAATTGTAGAAAAATTGCGGAATTAGCCGAACGAACCCGAGTCTACCCGAACGCGCGAGCTCCAAACGGTTTTCGCGAAGTCTTATCCAATTAACGCTCGTTCTCTTGTCGTTTTTTTGGCGCGTCGTTTGAACGTTCAAATTGTCTATTTTAATTTCTTCGAAAAATTATTCGGTTTGTAAATTTTTATACGTGACTTTTAATTAGCCAACACTAAGAATTTTAGCATTTATCACTTTTCAGCATTTCAGAAGTTGAATAAATCCGGTCTTAATCATTGACCATTTGAAAACTACGTATAAATATTTATCGATCGAATAATTTTACGGGAAGGTTGGAACAAATCAGCTTTATTAATATGTAACACATAAGTTTGAATGTGTTAGATATTAGTATTTTAGTAAGTGGATCATGAATATTTTTAAGAAAAAAAATTGATCATATGAAGTAAGCAAGTTAATAGATGGATAAGATCTAAAGCGTGTTCGGTAATTGGCTAACAGTACTGTTAGCATTAGATTTCCGTTCACATTTAGCAGTTTCGGCAGCACTGTCAGTATGAAATAGAAAAAGAATATGTGTATGTCCATCATATTGTAAATGTTATGCATTTGACGTTTGATACTAATCGTAAATAAGCATCGTTCAATATGCTCATAAATTAATTTTAGATTATAACGTATTATTACGTATTTTAAAGAGGTATGTAATATATCATTGTATTCAGAATTTTAATCTTTAGAGGACCAGCATTTTATCATAAAAATGATGGTATTTCTTTTTCAAAATTTTTTATACATATATAACCTATATATTGCGTAAAATTGAAGCATTTGTACAAAGCCCTTCTCAGGGTTTTCCGGTTCTTTAAAGGTTAAACATTTATAAATAAACTTATAAGCAAAAAGGTTTAAATAGTTATACTTAGATAAATGATTGTGCATTTTGGTATTGTTTAAATTTTAATTCAGTAGATGGATAGGATAGAATCTAATCTATTTTATTGAATATTTTTTTGTAGACATGAAGAATAACAAATGAAAATATACACTCCATCAATATTTCAATAGTGATGTCGAGAAAGTCATGAAAAAAATAAAAAAATTGATATATTGTAAGTAAAACTGTAATATAATATGGATTTTTGAAATTAATTTTATATATTAAATTGACAGGAAAGGCTTTAGAATGTTGTAACAAAATTATATTTACTAATAGTGGGTCAAGGAAGAAATGGTTATTTTTAAAAAGACATCCTGAAATAATAAAAGGACATGCTGAAATTATATTAAAAAGTCGAATACCAGTAAATGAGAAAAATTTGAGAAAATGATTTCAAGAAGTTGTATTTAGAGGTTGAATTTTTCATTTATTATGCACACAGAAATTGATTTCTCCTGATATATATTGTGGTTATATTATGAATTTTTTGAATGATTTTGAATTGGTAAGAATGTTAGCCTGATTTAGAATCGGCAACAAGAATGTTAGCCTGACTTAGAGTCGGCTAGAATATTTACCTGATTTTGAGTTGGAAAAAAGGCTAGTCTGATTTTGAGTGAATCGATAAAAGATATTCTCTGCGATCTTGCCTAAAAACTTGAAGTTTTTTTTCATAAGTTATTTATATTATTAACCAAATTACTTTATGATCACTTATAACGTTTTCATAATAATTTGCTACTATTTTCTTAGTTGAAAAACAAAAGTCTATTTGTGTGTCATATATTGTTGAACAAATTTCTTCTGGAGTGGAAAGAATTAATTGTAGATCTTTAATAAAATTTTTCAAATTCTTTGTTTTGTGATTTTTGTCATCTAATAAATTAATATTAAAATCCCCGACAATAATAATGTTATTAACTGTGGGTTGTATGTTTTTAGCCATTGTAATTGTTTCAGTTAACATTAATTTTAATTGACGTATTAATGCGTTTGGTATAATGTATAAGAATATTATTGCTGTATTTTGTACTAAAATACCATTAATATCAATTTGATTTTTATAACAATTTTTATAAAATAGTGTTATATTTGGTGCTAAAGATTTTTTTGCATAAACAACACTTCCAAATGGTTTTCGAATGTTGAGACAATCATTGCGATGAATACATTCAAATAAATTCCATTCAAAAATATCTGTTGGCAATGTCCATGTTTCTACTAAAATAATAATATCTGCAGAAAGAAAACCTCTGTCATTTTGAATATCAATTAAATGTTTATTTAATGATCTGATGTTGTGAAATAATACTAATATGTTATCATTGGTTTTATAATCTTGTGGAAATTTCATATTTAATTTTAGTAATTTCGATTCTCTTAAACGATTCATTTCTATTTTGACAGGATCATTTGGATTGTATCGAGGACGTGTATATTTTCCTTGAATAAATAAGCCGTCAATTGAAGTGACTCTACTAAAGGCAACATATAACATTCGTAGTTCTATACGTCTAATACCAACATGTGTAACGATACATGGAAAAGTACTACCTTGTGATTTATGAATAGTTATACCTTCGGCAGGAACAAGTGGAAATTGTTTTCTCATTATTTGATGAATCGTTTTTTGTCTCGTTTGAATGGTTTTAGTAATGTATTCTATAGGAGTCTAATCTAAATTTATTTTCATTCTACGCATATAATTACTCCATTTTTGGCGAGTTTTTAAACCAATAGTTTTATCTTCAAATTCTAAGTATAATCTTGCTGCAATTTTTTGTTGTTTATTATCTGTACCCCATGTTATTAATTGTAATCTTCCGGTTGCACCATTTGTTAAACCGTCTTGCGTATCAATATTTACAGTTATCATATACCTAGCCGTTAATTTTGCTTTTATTTTTAAAGGTAAACCTTGTGTTTTTGTTGTAGGTAATTTTTTAAAATTTGTTAATAAGTTTATTTTTTTTTCATCGGGTATGGCACCAATACAACTATCTATTGCTTCTATGTCACAACATTCTGTGTTTAAATTTTCTAGAAAAGAAATATTAAATGCATCTACTTCTTTATTTGTAGGTAATAAATGAATTGCTTTGGAAGGAATATTTATTATATTACGTTGTATTAATTTATTTATTTCTCTTGATTTAAATAATTCTTCATCTTCATCGGTTAATTCTTCATTTGCTAAATGATTTAGTGCATGTGCAAAAGAAATGTCATCTCTTTGACGCATAATTTCATTTAATTCATAAATTTCAAATAAATTCCATAAATATGGTCCACTTAGAACAGATAAATCATCTTGATTATTAGCTTTAAATATCCAATTATCCATAACCGGTCTTAATTGATTAAAATCACCTAGTACAATGACAGATAATCCTCCGAATAAATTTGTAGTATCAAATATTTGTTGTAAACGTTGATTAATCATAGCGAATATTTTACATCCAACCATAGATATTTCATCTATGATTAATAATTTAAGAGTTTGTAATTTTGTTCTAATTGTATTTAATTGATTTGGTTGTAAAGGAATTAAAATATCCTGATTTACTGGTAAATGGAAAACACTATGAATAGTTGTACCTCCTATATTAAATGCAGCTTTTCCTGTCGGGGCACAAAGAATCTTATATGTATTATTGGGATCATTTCCAGGAATTCTATTAAAGTGTCTTAAAGTTGTTTGAGTAATTGCATTAATTAATTTACTTTTACCAACTCCTGCTCCACCACTTATAAAATGATAAAATTTACTATTTTTCATATTTCTTAATTGATATATAAAGTTAAGGTGATACCTATATTGTTTATCATTTAATATTCGAATTAAAGCATAATATTCATTATCTAGTAGTTGTTTTGGCAATGTAATTTGTTCCATAACATTAATGGATGATGTATTGTTTGTTATTTCATTGATTATATCTGCATGGATTTCTTCTGTTTCATATATTTGAAATTCATCAGGTATTCTGTCATCATTTTCAAATTCTTGATCTTGTATATATTCATTATCATCATTATTTCTTTCTGCTAAGGCAAGTTCAATATCATTTTCTATATAATTATTTTTGACATATTTGGCTTTATTAACTTGTATCATGTTAAATTTATTAATATATTTATTATATAAACTAATATTTATATCATTAATTTCATTTTCATCTCGCCAATTTGAAAATAGTAATAATTGTTCACGATAATAATTGTTTGCATCTTGTTTAATGGAATAACTACGGTATCTGATAACTTTGGCAGTATTACGTTGAGATATATAACCTTTATTGTTAAGTAATTTCAACTGTTTATTTTGTTTATCAAAGTCATTTGTTTCATTTTCATTTTCATGTTCGCTATTATCATCATCATCATTTGTGTCATCCCTGATTACTTTTTTTTTCTGGAAACGAGAATATTCATAATAAGCTGCAAAATCAGCTAAACAATGAAGTTCTAATTCTTTTGGTCGAACTATATAATGTTCTATTAATCCTTCGCTCATGATATCTGTAGAATTTGGATCTAAACGGGATAACTCATCAAGTTCTTTTTTGGATTTTAATATTTTACATCTTTCATCCGGAGGTGAAGTGTTTATATATATACAATTTCTAGACGATACAGATAATGGTATACTTAATATGTGATATGTAATTTCTTGTGCTGATATTTCAGATTTGTTTATAAATACATTGATAATGTTTCTTAATTGATTTTGAATCGAATAATTCTCTTTACGTACTTCTTCTGCCGTGTCTTTAATTAATTTTGATAAACCTCGTTGACTTTTTCCTATGTAATTAATTATATATCCGACACATGCGTAAGGATCTAATATATATTGTATATCCATATTAGCTTTCATAAGTTGTAAAATTAATTTATTATATGAATTAATTCTTAATTCGTCTACATTACGTTTTAAAAATACTGTTGGGCGTTTTAAATTGTATTGAATAATTGTAATATATTCTTCTTCGTTACATCCTATAAATTGTAAAAATTCTTCAAATGTATTTATATTCCTCTGGTTTGTTTTTGAAACAATCTTAAATACAGTATTTAAAATTAATTTCCATTTTTGGGAAATATATATTTTTGTTTCATTCGATAAATCATCTTTATTTGGTAAAAGAATCCGTGTTTTGTTCATTGGTAATTTTGGAAATCCAAATCGACATGTATCTTTGCCTTGTATTTTTATTTTGCATTTTCGGTTATGTTTATGAATTTGGTAAGCTATTAAATTTGGAATGTTTTCATCTTGACGACAAGTTATATGTTGATCAATAAAGTTTTCACATTCTTTTATAGAATCATTATTTGTTTCATCGAAAATAGGTGCATTATTTAACCATAGCAAACAATGTATATGGGGACTTCCTCTGTGTTGGAATTCTACTCTATAATAATAATCTAGTACATTGTTATTATTGAATATACTTTCTTGAGATAATAGAACTTTAAAAAATTCTCTAACCCTGTGATCAAAATAACGTGCACATGTTATGGGATCAGATTGAATGAGGCGACTTTTTTCAGCCCAAGATATATGTGCGCATTCATTAAGAGAAATGTCACATTTATCGATTACATGTTTTAAAATTTGAAGTAGTTCTAACCATTTTGTTTCTGCAGCTGAAAGCGTTAAAAATATTGTAGGCATTCCTAATTGACGAATCATACTTATAACATCTTTTTTCTTTTGCTCCCAAAATGCAGCACTGGATCTATCTTTTTGTAAAATTCTGAATCCATCATTTTGCTGAATTAAGTTATCTACATAAGTTTCATTCAATATGTTTTCTACTGTTATATTTTTAGATTGGCATTTTTTGCGTAAACTAATTTGAATGAAGGATATTAATTTATGTAATCGTAAACGACAATGGGAAAACATTAGTTTTGGTATATTTATAGCACATCGTCTGTCAAACATTCGTGCTTCAGATTTTGCAATTTGGCCTAGGGTAAGACGTGTATTAAATTTTCTTTCTTTTCCACAATAAATTGTAGGGAAAGATAATTCTTCAACGTTTTCATCCATTAATAGAGATATAGGTTTTTTATTTTCTCCTGGTGCAAATTTCATAGCAATAAATTCTTCCTGTAGACGAGTTTCTTCTCCTCCAGGATTTAGTGGTTCGTCATTTACAGTTTCATCCCAATTATCCCATTCTTCTGTTTCCAATGTATTATTTGTATTATTTTCTATATTTGTTTCATTTTCTATTAACGCGTCTTCTTCATTTTGTTCTATATTTTCATTATATAACCACTCTTCTGAACAAATGATATTATGTTTTTTATATAAGGATTGATTTGTTAAATAACATGCTGCTGCGTAAACTTTTTCTGGTCGTACAGCTTGAAATACATATGGTGTTTGATCTCTCATTCTTCTCATTAGTTTTATATAAATGATTTGAGTGTTATTCCTTTGTCTAGGAAGAATTGAAACATTTGTATTAATATCTATAGGAACATTAACACAATTTCCTCGAAGACCAAATTGTTTATCTATTCCTAAATGTCTAATTTGCATGAATGGTAGACGACATGAAACAAGTCGTTCTTCTATGGGTAGTAAATCTTTTAATTCTTCTGGTATTGGTTGAAATTCTAGTCCATTTATTAAAGCTAATTGTGGAATTTTATTATTCAAAATTGATGATTTACAAGTAACACATAATAATATTTTGTTGTCGGTTCTTATTTTGCATATTTCATTCCAATTGTTTATTATATTTCTTTTTGTAGATAATTTTTCATCAGTATAAAAAGTAATTGATTTTTTGAACCAAAGTCCACCGCAAGAAGAACAAATCCATACAGGACCTTCTGATATTGTTTTCATGTAATTTTCTATTTTATGCAATAAATTAGGTTTATGCTGTAAAGCAAATTCATCATTTTCAATCGGTATTACATTACTGTAATTAATGGTATTGGGTTCAAATTCTTTTAATAAAGTATATATTTGTGAAATGCGATTATTAATAGAAGATACTAAATTTATATTTCTAAATATATGTATTCGGTGTAAAGTTTCAATACGTTCTGTTATTTGAGTAATTCTTATATCATTTCTTACTTTTTGTATTTTAATAGCGTTTTTTGATTTTTCTTTACTTTTATATTCATCTAATTTTCGTTTTCTTGTTATTCTTTCTATATTTGAATTATTTTCTTTATCTTTATAATCATCACTTTTTCTTAAACTTTTCATTCTTTCTTTGTTTAACGTAATTTCTTTATCTTTATAAGCTTCTTTCTTTCTTAATGATTTCATTCTTTCTTTGTTTAATATAATTTCTTTATCTTTATAAGCATCTTTCTCTCTTAATGATTTCATTCTTTCTTTGTTTAATGTAATTTCTTTATCTGTGTAAGTATCTTTCTCTCTTAATGATTTCATTCTTTCTTTGTTTAATGTAATTTCTTTATCTTTATAAGCATCTTTCTCTCTTAATGATTTCATTCTTTCTTTGTTTAATGTAATTTCTTTATCTTTATAAGTATCTTTCTTTCTTAATGATTTCATTCTTTCTTTGTTTAATGTAATTTCTTTATCTTTATAAGCATCTTTCTTTCTTAATGATTTCATTCTTTCTTTATTTAATGCAATTTCAGTAGTTTTATAAGTTAAGTCTTTTTTACGTTTTTCTTGCATATGTATTTTATTTTTTAAATTTATTGTTTCTTTCAAAGAATCTGATATATTATATCGTTTTTCTGTTACGTATTTTTTCATTTCTAATTTTCTTTGTTTTGTAGATTTTTTTTTCTCGATTTCTTTAAAGAATGTGATAGGATAGGTGGGGAAGTAATTATTTCGTTATTAATGTTTACAGTTTTATTTAGTGTATTATTATTCTTTATTTCTTCGGTTTCGGATACTGATAATTGAGATAATGGGTATAATACAGTGTTTGATTCTATATCGTTATCGTTTTCATCATGCGTATTATTCATTGATAGTAAGGAAATATTTTGCGATAGCGAATCAATATTATCTATTATAGGTGATAGTTGTACGTTGTTATGTATAAATATGTTTTCTGTGTCATTTATAATTAATTCCCAATGACCATCTTTGTCATTCTGTTTATTCATGCCAAAAAATAAAAAATTAATTGGAATTAAATTTTCTGTATTAGTAAATGTCATTAATAAAGAAGGAATATTATTAATTTTACGATAAATATTCGCAGTTCTTTTATATATTATAATAAAAATTCGAATTTCAAATTCTGTACCATATTCTCTATTTTTGGACATTTTTAGAAAATAATCTTCTTTACTAGATATTTCATGAACATTTCCTGCAAAATCTTTTTCTAAATCCCAATTTGAGTATACATAATTAATAATTTCGTTTCTTATTCTTATATGAAATTCTTCTGTATTATATATGGCTACACTCATTGCGCGAAACAAACAATTTCCATCTCCAGTAATTTTATGTATATATGAAGTCATTTTAGTTATAAAAGTTGATAGTATGAATAGGAAAAAAAGTAAACAAGAATTTTAATCAGACTTTGGATCAGTAAGAATGATCTATGATGATTTCTAATTGATACAAATATTAGTTATTTGACTTTACGTCTGCAAGAATGTTAGTTTAATTTTAAGTCGGCAAGAATACTAACTTGACTTTGAATTGGTTAGAATGTTAGCTTGTCTTTGAGACGGCAACAAATGTTAACCTAATATTTGATCGGCAAGAGTGCTAGCCTGACACTTAGTCGGCAAGAATTATATAATAAATAGAATAAATAAATAAACTAGCCTGTCTTTAAGGCGGTAACAAATCTTAGCCTGATATTTGATCGGCAAGAATGCTAGCTTGATTTTAAATCAGCAAAAAATGCTAGCTTAACTTTGAGTTGGCAAAAAATCCTAGCCTGACACTTGGTCGGCAACGAATTAGATAATAACTAGCCTGACTTTGAGTCGGCAACAAATCCTAGCCTGACACTTGGTCGGCAACGAATTAGATAATAACTAGCCTGACTTTGAGTCGGCAACAAATTCTAGCCTGACACTTGGTCGGCAACGAATTATATAATAATAAATAGAATAAGTAAAAGCAAATAAATAGAAAGAGAAAAGGTAGAATAGAGAAAATAGAGAGAATAAATAGAATAAATAGAAAATAGATAGAAATAGAATAGAAGAATAGAAAGAATAGAAAGAATAGAATAGAATAAATAGAAAATAGATAGAAATAGAATAGAAGAATAGAAAGAATGGAAAGAATAGAATAGAATAGATTAGAAATAGAATAATTAATATAAAGATATTTTTTTTTTGAACGAGATCAGAAGAGTGTCAAGATCTCGAAAGGATATAAGTGTATACGATCTTTTCGAGATCTCGAAAGTATTCATATGTATATGAATGTTTCGAGATCTCGAAAGTATCGTGTATAACGTAACAGTATGTAATAACAAAATAAAAAAAATTTGACAAAACAGTACAAATCAACTTCGAAAGTAATGGATGAAAAATTTGATTAGTAATTAATTGTTGCTATGTTTAATTGTTTATATGGTAATCCCTCATCGACGAAACCACTTATCGGAACGAACATTTTTGGATTTTATCACGAATATTCTCTTGATAGTAACAATTTGTGAAAATTTGTTTAATTGTTGCTATGTTTAATTTGTTTATTTGGTTATTTCTTAATAAGGAATCAATTTATCGAAATGAAAATTTTACGATATTATCAAAGATAATATGTAATTAGTAACAATTTGTGAAAATTCGTTTAATTGTTGTTATATTTAATTTGTTTTACGATCATTCTTTGCGTACGGAATTACTAATCGGAATGAAAACTTTCAGATTCTATCGTGATTATTCTCTAGATAGTAACAATTTGTGAAAAATTTGTTAAATTGTCGTTGTATTTAATTTGTTTATACGATCATTCTTCGCGTACGGAATTACTAATCGGAATGAAAATTTTCAGATTCTATCGTGATTATTCTCTAGATAGTAACAATTTGTGAAAAATTTGTTAAATTGTCGTTGTATTTAATTTGTTTATACGATCATTCTTCGCGTACGGAATTACTAATCGGAATGAAAACTTTCAGATTCTATCGTGATTATTCTCTAGATAGTAACAATTTGTGAAAAATTTGTTAAATTGTCGTTTTATTTAATTTGTTTATACGGCTATTTTTTAATAACAAATTTACTTATCAAAATTAAAATTTTTTCGCTCTTATCACGAATAACATCTGGTTAGTAACAATTTGCGAAAATCCTTCAATTGTTGCTATGTTCAAATTGTTATTGTATAATTATAATTATAAGATTATAAAGATATTGAAAGAAGATAATATTAAATAGGTCATATCTTGTTGAAATACATTTTAACTTTATCCGTTTAGCCATTTAGGCACTAAAACAAATATTGATTTGTTCATCATTTTTTTTTGGATTGCTTCTATGAAAAATTTTGAAAAAATTCATGTTATAAGTTGTCACTATTTTATATATTTGTGCAAAGTTTTAATTGTTTTGTTCTTATAACAAATTTGTTATGAATTTTTTATTTTTAAAATGCCCGCCATTTTGAAACCGGAAGTCGGATCGAATCGAAATTGTTAGAGGATATACGTTGAGTGCAATTCGATTTTTCGTATAAATTTCAGCTTTATTCCTTCAGCTGTTTAGGCGCTAGAATGAATACAAATATTGATTTGTCCGCCATTTTGTATTGCTTCTATGAAAAATTTAAAAAAAATTCATGTTATTAGTTGTCACTATTTTACATATTTGTGCAAAGTTTTAATTGTTTTGTTCTTATAACAGATTTTTTAGGAATTTTTTAATTTTTAAAATGACCGCCATTTTGAAACCGGAAGTTGAATTAATTCGAAATTGTTAGTGAATCCTCGTCGGGTGTAACTGGATTTTCCGTGTAAATTTTACTTCGATTCGTTCAGCCGTTTAGACGCTAGAGTGGACACACACACACACACACACACAGATGTTGTTATGAAACGTAAAGATCCAAAAGGGTTTTTGGATATCTCGAATAGTTTCGGAGATAATCGTCCGTTACACTTTTTGCTCGATCGAGAGCATAAGGAACTCCCTGCGGTCGTGCCTAAAAACCCGAGTATACAATGAAATATTGCCAAGAGAGCTGCGCATGACTATCACTAGGGTTTTGGGTAAAGATATCCCCAGTGATGCCAGAATCGAGGACGGAGGACCGAAGCTCTTACCCCCCACTATGACCTACCGGCGTCTCCCACTTTACGTCCACGGCTCTCACGCACACAGCACCCCACTCTTGTCCATGTGCACTGCTTGCTCAACCGTTTTCGCCACCGACCTACGTTACCGACCCGACTCTCAAGCATTCTATGCGCATGCGCCTTCTCTGGGACACGTCAGTCCCATCGCGAGGGCGGTTTGAAAACGGAAAAAGATTTCAAACAAATAAAACAGCTATTTCCCAAGCCATAAAATTCTGAAAAAAAAAAAAATATGAATGACCGTAGTCCATCTTACATAGGAATGTCCTGAGGGAAGTTAAAAGTGAGGGGAAACTTTTCCGCAGTCACTAATGTATGCCATTAACTTTAAAAATTCATAAAAAAATGAAATGTAAACAAAATAAAATAAACTATGAATGAAATTTGTTGAGAATTGTATGCTTTATAATCCTATGGGCACAGAAAAATTCTTTTGTTTTCCAACAATTATTTATGTAAAAAACAAAATTATAACCTCCTATTTCTGCGAAATTACTTGGGGGAAAAATTTTATTTTTGGCGCATTGCATTCTTTGTACTTTTCTCTGAAGAAAAGGTTCTATACAATTTTTCCATAGGACCCACGGTTTGCGCGCAATGATGAATTTAAGTCTGCATTACTGGACCGAGTCGACAAATATTCTCCGTGAGATGGTACGGGCAGAAGACAAGGAAAAAATCTCTGTCTCTCTTACGCGAGTGACGTCGCGTTCTCCGCTGCGTATTCGTGGCACGTGCCTCCTATAGGTGTGCGCACACATTGTTACTCGCCGGCGAAACAGAAACCACGTGCTACTCTTCGGTCGCTGAAATATCTATTGCCGCTGCTACGATTTCGAGAATATCGATCAAAAATTTCGATATGGATTTTTCAATTGGAATAAGTTGGGGGTTGACCCGAAAGCATAAATCTGAGGTTTCGTCATCCTTGAGATTTAACGTTAGCCGCAATTGGGAAAAACGTGTTTTTACGTTTTTACTTAATATCTCGCAAATTCAGCATCGGACGACAAAAATGTCAAAATCGTTTTTTGTAGGAACTAAAATTTTCTATCACTTTTATTTAAAACTCTTTTCTATATACTTCATATCTTACGAGATATAGTCTGGTAAACAATTCAAATTGTGATTTTTAGTAAATATTTCGTCAATAGTTGCAGATATAAAAAAATTGGTGGTAATGAAACTTATACAGCACAAAATTCTCTACAAATTTTATCTAAAGCTTTTTCCCGTAAAATTAGTTATGGGACCAGCATTACTGGACCGAGTCGACAAATATTCTCCGTGAGATGGTACGGGCAGAAGACAAGAAAAGAATATCGCGTCGTCTCTGTCACTCTTACGCGAGTGACGTCGCGTTCTCCGCTGCGATTCGTGCCTCGTGCCTCCCATCGGCGTGCGTACACATAGCTTATCGCCGTCAAAACAAACAACGCGTGCTACTTGTCGATGTGGAAAAGATTAAGTGGATGAACTTCGACTTCAACGATTTTATACGGACGAAATCTTTGTCGCAATGACATAACTCACAAGTCGAGCCGTACTGCGGGACGTAGCAGGAAGTTGTGGAGTTGAGGCGAGCACTATAGGAATCAATGAGCTAAACTAATTAATGGAATGAAAAATGTATTCGGCGTTCATTCAGGTTGTTTCAAGTGTAAATGAAAAGACTTTTTATCTAAATATTGAAATAAAGTAAATTACGAAAAAGAAAAATTGATGGATGTACTTAATTTACATGCGATTATTCCAACATCCAACATTTCGGCCATTCATTCATGGCCCTCTTCAAAGAAGCAAAAAACTGTGCAATTAAAACGAAGTACATCATCCTTCATTAACTTCTGAAAAATCAAGAAAGGACGATGTAAGAGAATTAATTATGAAACAACTACGTTTATCAAAAACACTATGTATGTGTATTGATGAACTACTTACGTGATATTATGACGTAAATAACCGAGCAATTAAAGCCATTTAACACCATACTGAAGAATATTGTTAACCCCTTAACCTACGATTTAGATTCGAAGATGCTGGGCCGAAATTGTATACAAGCTACCACAATTATTGCATCAGACTGTAATTGCGTATCAAATATTCCACGTAATATTCACATCTGGCCCGATCACCGTATGCCCGTAATATTTACATCTGGCCCGATCATCGTACGCGGGCTATGCCCGTAATATTTAAGTTTGGCCCAACCACCGTACGCGGGCTATGTCCGTCATTGTAGGTTAAGGGGTTAAAAAATAACAATTAATGTAAAATCACGAGGATAAGCACTGGTATTACGTGCCATCGTAGGTATGAAATCCACGCGTTCTTCTCACTTAGAGGAACGTTACACAAGTGAGGAAGGTTATTAGACGAACGATACTTTTTTTGATGTATACATTTTTCGATTATTATGTCCGTGAGGTGGTAGGTACAAACGATCAAATCAAACGTACAAGTATTTAAATTATTTTTGAAACCTCCCGCAACTCATAAGAGTTTAAGAGAGGGGGCATTAACTATATTGGATACCTATGTGGATACGCCGGCCAATCATGTACGTGAAAAGGACATTGTCGTAATAATGCTAAGACGAGCGCCAACATTTGAAACGCAGTTACGTTACTTTATTTAAAAAATACAGAAAATTAACGGAAATGAAAAACATATACGAGGTATCATATGAGACCTACGATTCAAACGAAAAGTTTGATGATGTTGGTAAAATAATAATTTACCTCATTATTTTCTGTACGAGTGTTAACGGTATTATTTAACATAATATGAAACGTTTCTGCTATTCTCCTTTTTCTTGTGTCACTTTCGTGATGGAGAATGTCTACGTTATTAAGATCAAATGTATGGCCAGTATCTATAAAGCTATTGAGCTAAACTAAGGCCCTGCAAGCAAAATTAGAGAGCGTGCTACCAAGAGAAGAGCCTTCGCCGCAGCAACAGCCTCAGGAATAGCCGCAGCCGCGGCATAAATGTCAGCAACAGCAGCAGGGAGTGCAATGAGGAAAAAATCGTAAGTGTATTTTTTTATAATTTTTAACACGTTTAAAAAAAATTTCAAAAAATTTTTCATTTTTAAACAAAATTTGTTTTAGCTCGACGCAGACACCGCAGCGGAACAAAAGTGCGACAACACCGGGAAAGGCGGACTAACATTAATAAATATTTAGAGGTTATGAGGCTAATGTCTGACAATGCCTCGCGTAATAATAATAGTTTTAAATAGGTTTTTGTTATATCATAAATTTTTTTGTATTTAGTTTCAAATTTTCTTTTCTTTTCTAAATTTTATTTGTTTTTTGGCATGTTTAATGGAGAGGCTATGCGATGCATTGTTAGATATTAGCCTCATAACCTCCTTTTGTGTATTTTTATAAATAAATAAGTATAACCGTATTAACTTCCCGATTAACGGGAAGTTATTGTAATGACCCCGAAAATCGAAAATCGATTTTTTGATAGATGTTGACATTTCAAGGTCATCTCAACATTTTCTGACCATTTTCGGCTTATAGTCTGTATGTGTGTGTGTGTGTGTGTATGTATGTGGTCAAATTTTTCGTGCACGATTACGCCCACACTAATGACGTGATCTTGGTGATGTATGACTTCATCGATTGGTATTGAGGTAATTTGGTGCTGATTAGATTTTGGTCTCATTTGACCGAGTAGTTTTTTAGTTTTTTTTTTTAAAACAATTCAACAGGGTAATCTTTACGAAAGGATAGAATTTTGGGACGGATTCGCTAAACGTTATTAATATATGATATAATTATAATTAATATAGGGTTTACCCGTATAAATAAATAAATAAAAATAAATAAATAAATAAATAATAATATATAAGTATAAAATGTGATTTCGATAAGGTGCAGGTAATTTGGACCAGTCTTTTTAATTGATAACTATACGTTAGATGTTGATTGGAAAGACTTTTATTGCAAAACAAACCATTTTTTACGAACAAAAAACATTAATTTGTACAAAAATTATACACACACATACATTTTCATTCACACAGATTTCGTTATGAAAAAAAGACATACAAAAAGGGTATCGATATTTCAAATAGCTTCGGAAACAATCGTTCGTTACACTTTTTTCTTTTATTAAGTGCATAAAAAAGTTCTTGTAGTCGAACCTAGAAAATACATATAATTTTGAGTGGTCCAAATTGCTAGCATATCTATGAATAACTGACTTTTCAAATAAGTCATATAAAAAATAAAAGAATTAGAAAATCAATGGAAATACATAAAGTAGGTATGGATAGTAATAGTTATACGCGATTAAAAAAAAAAATTGAATGAATAATAAGTCAGATATAACTGAATTGTACACTTACTGAAAAACTTTTGCTAAAATCAATTTCACTAATTACTCTATCATCCGCACAATCACCATGAAAACCGCGTGACAAATGTCATTGTTTTATGTTGTCATGGTTAACTTCTAGTGCGCAGTATTTCCAAAGAGATAGTGTTATTAGTTATTAAAATATTGCAGTGGTCCATATTATCTGCAGTGGTCCACAGTACCCTACTTTCCTCTAATATTGGTCGTTTAACTGTAAATTACACTTGAAGAACGGAAATTTGCTTTTGCCATTTTCGACTTCTATCGAAATCTTGTCTATCTACAGAAGAATGTAAAAATGTAAGAAGACCTGACTGTTATTTGCAAGATACACATATTAATTCATTTCAGGAAATTATGAACAGAGCATTGAATGAACATGGTCGTCATAATTTTGCACAGAACACGGGATAAATAAGAGCTTTTTTGACAAATTTAGAACCAATTCCTAGACATAGACAAAATATTAAGATTATACAGGGTGTATTCGACCATATAGTCAATCGGGATTCCACCTGTAGCCAGTAAGAAATTGAGCCGAAATAAGTCATAAAAGTTAACATAAGCCAGGTTAATTAACAAGTTATTAATTATTAAAGATAGGGCGAAAAAGCGGTAGGCGGCGAGCCGCGGCCATGCTAATCTGATGGCGAGCGGCGCGGGAAGCGGCGGGCGAGACGGTCGAGCATCGAATTGTTTACTTTCGCTCTTCCTTCCTCTTTCTTTCTTTCCTCTCTTCCTTTCCTCCGCGGCGCTAACTTACGTTGGCGACTCAGGCGGACTCTCTCTCTCTCCCTTCCTTTCTCTCTTTCTTCTAGCGTCTCGCCATCAGAATAGCATGGCCGCGGCTCGTCGCCTACCGCTTTTTCGCCCTATCTTTGATAATTAATAACTCGATAACTAACCTGGCTTATGTTAACTTTTATGACTTATTTCGACTCAATTTATTGCTGGCTACACGTGGAATACCGATTGACTATATGGTCGAATACACCCTGTATATTCTGGTGGACTAGGTTCGGACGTAATAGGACATTGGGTATGCACTAAATCCGATGGTCATGGTAATATTCACATTTACGATAGTTTATATAAGAATTATTTGGAAGATGATCAACAAGATTTTTTTAATGCTCTTTACAGATTCCGCAAGACCTACATATTCCACAAAGTACAGAGACAGACTAATGGCATTGATTGTGGTGCGTTTGCAATATATTTTACAGCATTATTATGTTATAATAAAGATCCGAGTAATGAAATACATTATAATGTCCATAAAATGCGAAATCATATATCAAACATGTTGTCTTGTAAAAAATTATTGATGTTACCCGAAAATGATCATCTAACTTAGTGTTACATATTCTGAGATAAATATATAATACTTTTCGATTGAAGTATTACATTTTAATTTTCTTTTAAATGTGAGTCACAACGCAATCTTCCCGGGAAGATAAGAATTTGCGAGCAGGCGATGCGAATGAACAAATGACCACTTATGGAATCGGGAAGTTCTTAATGTGATACCTATCGGTATCAAATATAAAAAAAAGCGATTACGCAACTAAGCAACACCAAACAATACCCACTACTAACCACGGGCATCCATCTTGCGAGCGAGCGTAGCGAGCGAGCAAAAACAACCCCACTGGTTTAGTCATGTATTTATCTGTATTGTTCCCCGGGGGGGGGGGGGGGCGTTCCAGCGCCAAAAGGAAGCGTTTTTTTCTTAAGTTTTCTAGGAGGGGGAAAAACCAAGTGAGCCCGGAGAATTTGGTGGTATATTTTTATATGTATTAGTAGTTTATGAACAAATTTATTTAAAAAAACAAAATAATAATTGTTAACATGCAGTAAATATGATTTAAAAAGTTTTTTCAAATACGTAGTAGATTTGCGTAGAAGATAATTTAATACTGAAAAGTAAGCTTTGGTTTAAATCCCTAGGTCGGAAAGTCTTTTCGTTATCACGGTCGCCAATTTCGAAGAATCGTAGAAATAAACCAGCTATCGGGGGGCGGAGCCCCCCCAACGAAACAGCCTTGCTGTTTCGTATTAAGCACGACCGCGGTAATGATACCCACAGGAAGTCGGCTCGCTGAGCTCGTCTATCCCTTTTCTTATGAGAGTACAGGGTAGCTGATTGCGGCCGTTTGACTGCCGTTATCTGGCCGGCGGGATAATTTTTTTTAAAATACTGATTACATTAAAACTCGTTTCTGCTAAAAAAAAAAAATGTTTTTTCGTTCGTCATGTCGTATTGCTTCCCTGAAAAATTTTGAAACAATTCATATTATTAGTTATCATTATTATTAGTTATACTTTTGCAAAGTTCGAATTGTTTCCCTATTATAGCAGATTTTGTATGAATTTTTTAATGTTTAAAATGACCGCCATTTTGAAACCGGAAGTTGAATTAATTCGAAATTGTTAGTGAATCCTCGTCGGGTGTAACTGGATTTTCCGTGTAAATTTTACTTCGATTCGTTCAGCCGTTTAGACGCTAGAGTGGACACACACACACACACACACACACAGATGTTGTTATGAAACGTAAAGATCCAAAAGGGTTTTTGGATATCTCGAATAGTTTCGGAGATAATCGTCCGTTACACTTTTTGCTCGATCGAGAGCATAAGGAACTCCCTGCGGTCCTCCTCGTGCCTAAAAAAGTAACAAATTCATTCCTCAATCGTATAATGAAATGTATTGAAGTTGATGGACGCCATTTTGAGCACTTGTTCTATCTGCTATTTTATCAATTGCATAAATTTCCAAACTGTTATGAATTTTATGTGTTCAAGGTCATGCTGTTATAGGTCGTTGAACTCGTCTCGACCTCATCTACCATTTTCTGGTGAAAAAAAATATGTTGTTCCATTTAACATTAGGTTTACGGACGTTTTTTATATACCTATCTCTACGGCACCCGTCAAATTGACGGGTGAATGAAAATACGCACTTTCTTTAAAAAACAGATTTATTCAAGTTTATTCAAAATTGCACAATATTTGGCTTCACGTTTAAATACAGTATCAAGAAATAAAAAGTCCTTTAAAAAATATCGTGGAGATAATAAAAATAATACTAACGGGTAATCCTACTTATTGAGTACAGTTTTTACAGGTATATTGCACTTTGCCTGTGCCTTTTCCGCATACCACTTTTTTTGCAAGATATGCAACAATTGCTGCTTTTATTTTTGTTACAGTGGCCCACTTGTCAACTTTTTCGCTCTTGTAGTATTATAGATGATGAAGAAGCGTCTGATCGTTGGCAAATGTTCTCCTTGTTTTCCGCACCTAATTTCTCGGCCAAACTAAACATGTATTGTTTCCTGGATATTGTGGCTCCGGTACACTGTTTATATAGTATCCACGCGTTTATTGCTGCCAAATCTAATATATTGACAAAAATGTGAAGAGGCCATCGGAAATTGCCTGCTTTTACGCTATATTTGCGTGCCATCTGGTCAACGACGCACTGTGCTTTATAGGCGGAAAAAATAAAACATTTCAGATGTATTATTTGAGTAGCTGATATAGGCCGGTTCTGGACCACTCGGCGAGGGGGGTGCGGTGATGCGGGGGGATTCGACTCCAGCGAAGGGGGGGGGATGACGCGATGCCGGATATTGACACCTGGCGATAAGAAGAAACGAATCGCATAGTTTATGTTATGGTCGGTATCTTTCGATGCCACCTAAGACCATAGCGTGCATATTATTCGGAAGTTTACACTATGACATACGCTGGTCGAAATGATTACGTTTGACCAAAGCAAATTTTATCGCCCCTTCGAGCGCTATACTTCACAGCGTTTTCTATAGCGATAGGAAGAAACGAATCGTATAGTTTATGTTCTCGGTATCTTTCGATGCCACCTAAGACCATAGCGTGCATATTATTATTGGGAAGTTTACATTACACGTTCGAACTCGCTGGTCGAAATGATTACGTTTGACCAAAGCAAATTTTATCACCCCTTCGAGCGCGCAGCGTTCCTTCATTAGTCGAGAAACCACCGTTCTTATTAGTCCTACGGCTACGAGTATCATCGAATTCGAAAAACATTTTTTCCGTAATAGTATAGTCTAGTGTTCGTGACGAACGGTATCCTCGCAAGATGGATCATATAAAAAACATTTACCGAGTTTTAACGGCCAAGTCAAAGCTAACGCGTACTCGAAACGAATATCTCGAGTGGATGCAGGAGTGCGACGAGGCCCAAGGAAATATCATCGCGTATTTACGAAACGAAACGGACAACTTGTCGATCGGTACGAAACGTTGCATAACATCGATAATCTCGCGGCTGACATGTGCAAAAATTTTGATGCAAAAACGCTTTTCGCGAGTGGGCAGAGGCTTGTACGAGACGAATCGCGGTGCGAGAGCGTCTTCCTTTACTTGGGAGAACATCGAGTCGGCCTTTGAAAATCGAATTCTCACGGGCGCCGTCATTAACATCGAACACATCGAGACGCGACAATTCCTTAAAGACGCGCGTCGCATGGTGACGAGTCGGGTTACGGACGCCATCAACACACACAATTGTATTTAAGTCAACGCGATATTGGAAGCGGAGTTCATGTCGAATGGTAACACCGACGTTAAAAGTTTCAATATGCGTAATCGCGAGGTCTGCGCGACATCGAATTTACGCCGATGGTACACGGAGGATGTGATAGAGCCGATCTTGACGGCTATGGAAGAATTTCAAGAACGCGACAGTGGGCGGGCGCTAACCAAAATATTGTGCCTGATGGTAAACGTTAACAAGTACCAGCCCATGCACGCGGTATGCAACCTTTCGATACCGCGAGAGCTGGCACTGAAGAAAGCGATCGTCAACGTAAAGTGCAACGGCGTCGACGACAACGCTTGCTTCTTCCGTTCGGTTGTAGCGAGCCTATATCCGGCTAGACATCACGTGGACAGAGAATCTTCTTATCCGCATTACTCCGACGTACTTAACACCAACGGCTTTCAACTGCCCATGACGCTGAAGCAAATTGTGAAATTTGAGCGTCGCAACGACGCACAGTGGGCCGAAATCGACCAAAAATGGACATAGGATTTTTTGCCGTATGAATGATTTTTTAGTATATAAATCGGTAGAACTTGATTGCCCAAACAATAATGCTTAGAGTCACTTTTTACAGAAACGCGTAAATCTTGCTTTTTCGTGATGAAAAAAAACACAAAAAGTTAAATTACTAAAATGTCTTAAGCGATCCCACTTTGGCACTTAAACAGTGATAATCTATGACTAGTACGACATATAATACCATAAATATCTCGCGCCCACGCCTGCCCGTTCGCCTGCTATAGCAATCGAAAGTTATGAAAAAAAATGTTTTTTTCAATTTATTTATAGACAATTATTTTTATCATTTATTTAACATATAATGATACTAATAATTGACTAAAAACATATTCAAATAATAAAGGACGTAGCTATGTAAAAATTTTTTAATGTAAATAACACGACAGCCTACATTATTGCTTTATTATTTAATATTATTTATCGTACCTAGAAAATGGATTCAAATTACAATACCTGTAATAGCAACGGAAGAAAAGAAAATAAAAAATCATATAATCCATTAAAGATAAAATCGACAATAAACATTTTAGTTTAACAAATTTATTAAATACACAAAAATATATATTAAATACACAAAAATGAATTAAAATATAACTTATAATAAAAAAGATAACAAAATTAAACATTATTTAAATTAACAAAACTCTCTTCTTATATTTAATATCTACATTACTATCTACTTTTTACAACAAACAATACTATTTCCTTCTCCGTTAGTATATAAAATTAGAAATTAAAAAATTTATTACATTCGTTTGTGTATCCTTCGGTTCTTTTTTGTATTTGTGGTCTCAGAGACGATATGTATGGATCGGACGTTACAAGAAAATTATTTAAAATATCTTGGTTTGTATAAATTCTCGTACATTTTCGAGAATAATGTTCCCTAATTTGTCTAAAGTCTTTGTTCCGGGCTTCGGATGCCTCCTCCGATAATTTTCCTATTGGTATTGTGCCGAAATTTTGTATAATAGCTGTACCGTGTATTAAAATTTTATGAACGCTAGAAGGCATATTGTACCACGGATATAAATATATGTACAGACGTGCGGTTTCATCACAAAATTTTGCAAAATGTTCTAAATTTATTCGTTCCCCGGAGGCAATGACTTGCAATATTATATAAAAGTTGTGTATTAAATTGATATTAACTCCTGTTATTTGTGCAGTTCTTTCTTCTTCTTGGCACTTCTGTACATACATTTATATCCGTGGTATAATATGCCTTCTAGCGTTCATAAAATTTTAATACACGGTACAGCTATTATACAAAATTTCGGCACAATACCAATAGGAAAATTATCGGAGGAGGCATCCGAAGCCCGGAACAAAGACTTTAGACAAATTAGGGAACATTATTCTCGAAAATGTACGAGAATTTATACAAACCAAGATATTTTAAATAATTTTCTTGTAACGTCCGATCCATACATATCGTCTCTGAGACCACAAATACAAAAAAGAACCGAAGGATACACAAACGAATGTAATAAATTTTTTAATTTCTAATTTTATATACTAACGGAGAAGGAAATAGTATTGTTTGTTGTAAAAAGTAGATAGTAATGTAGATATTAAATATAAGAAGAGAGTTTTGTTAATTTAAATAATGTTTAATTTTGTTATCTTTTTTATTATAAGTTATATTTTAATTCATTTTTGTGTATTTAATATATATTTTTGTGTATTTAATAAATTTGTTAAACTAAAATGTTTATTGTCGATTTTATCTTTAATGGATTATATGATTTTTTATTTTCTTTTCTTCCGTTGCTATTACAGGTATTGTAATTTGAATCCATTTTCTAGGTACGATAAATAATATTAAATAATAAAGCAATAATGTAGGCTGTCGTGTTATTTACATTAAAAAATTTTTACATAGCTACGTCCTTTATTATTTGAATATGTTTTTAGTCAATTATTAGTATCATTATATGTTAAATAAATGATAAAAATAATTGTCTATAAATAAATTGAAAAAAACATTTTTTTTCATAACTTTCGATTGCTATAGCAGGCGAACGGGCAGGCGTGGGCGCGAGATATTTATGGTATTATATGTCGTACTAGTCATAGATTATCACTGTTTAAGTGCCAAAGTGGGATCGCTTAAGACATTTTAGTAATTTAACTTTTTGTGTTTTTTTTCATCACGAAAAAGCAAGATTTACGCGTTTCTGTAAAAAGTGACTCTAAGCATTATTGTTTGGGCAATCAAGTTCTACCGATTTATATACTAAAAAATCATTCATACGGCAAAAAATCCTATGTCCATTTTTGGTCGATTTCGGCCCACTGTGCGACGTTTCCGTTAACGTATACGGTTGGAGCAAGAGTCTCTGCGAGCCGCTACATCTGACTTCGAGAAAACGAGAAAGACACGCGAACCTGCTTCTCCTTGAAACATCGACTCGGAATAATTTCGTGTGCATAAGGAATCTCTCAAGATTGGTCTCCAGACAGATTAACGGTAGAGAGCATAGAAAATATATTTGCGATCGGTAAGTTAGAGATCTATCTTTTATTCTCCGTATAAAAGTAACTATCACGATAGGATTTAATGATTGAAATTTTTTTTTAGATGTCTCCATTACTTCATATCGGAGGAAAAATTGAAGGCCCACACCGTCGATTGCCAACGAATCAACGATTGCGCGATAACGCTTCCCACGAATGATGACAACTACTTACGCTTTGAAAATTTTTCGCGCAAGGTACGCATTCCCTTCATAATTTACGCGGATTTCGAGTGCTTGCTCGCGAACGTTAATACGGGTGAAGATCAACGACACACACAACCCTATCAGCATCACCGCGCGTACAGTGTAGGATATTACTTACATTGCTCGTACGACGCGTCATTGTGTAAATATCGATCGTATCGCGACAAATCCGACTGCATCGAGTGGTTCGTAAAAGAGATGCGCGAGCTAGGACATCAACTCGATTCAATTTTTCGAAAAGTTATTCCGATGACGCGACTCACCGCGGAAGAGGAAAGGGAATTTCATAGATCCACCACTTGTCACATTTGCGAGAACCCTTTTCTCGACGAGACCAAAGTACGCGATCATTGTCATCTTTCGGGTGCATATAGAGGTCCGGCGCACTCGAGTTGTAATTTGAATTACAAGATACCGTTCACGGTACCGGTGGTGTTTCACAATTTGTCAGGTTACGACGCGCACTTTGTCATAAAGAAACTCGCCACCGCGTTCAAAGGTAAAGTAAACCTACTACCAATAACCAAAGAAAAGTACATCTCTTTCACGAAGCACATGGACGAAACGCGTAGAAAAGTAGAAGAAACGGGTGGAGAAAACGTTCGTAAGATGGATAAGAAGAGCGAGGCTATGCAATACATCAAATTTAGATTCATAGATTCGTTTAAATTTCTCAGCTCTAGTCTCGACAAATTAGCTTCTTATCTCGAGAAAGATAAATTAAAAAATTTAAGAACGCAATTTCATTCGCTCAGCAACGACGACTTCGATCTTCTTACCAGGAAGGGCGTTTTCCCATACGACTACGTAACGTCTTACGATAAATTAAGCGAGACGCGTTTACCAGATCGCGACGCGTTTTACAACAGATTGAACGATAGCGACATATCTGATACCGATTACGCGCACGCCGTTAACGTTTGGACGCGCTTCCACACCGAAACGTTGGGACAGTACAGCGACTTGTACTTAAAAATTGACATGATGCTACTAGCCGATATTTTTGAAAATTTCCGAAACGATTGCATCGAAAGTTACAAGTTAGATCCGGCTCATTATTTTACTCTTCCGGGCTTCGCGTGGGACGTAATGCTGAAGTATACAAAAATTACACTCACTCTGTTGACGGATATAGATATGTATATGTTCGTCGAGCGAGGGATACGCGGCGGGCTGTGTCAGTGTTCTCACAGATACTCGCGCGCAAACAACAAATACATGGCAACGTACGATCCGTCGAAACCTTCCACGTACCTCATGTACATCGACGTAAATAATTTATACGGCTGGGCGATGTCGCAACCTCTTCCGCACGGGGCATTCCAATGGATCGAAGGGCGATCTTTGCTCGAGTTCGATGTAAATTCGGTTTCGGAGGACGGGCCCGTAGGATATATCTTAGAGGTTGATTTGGAATATCCGCGCGAGCTTCACGATTCGCACGTCGATCTTCCGTTTTGCCCTCTTCAAGATACGGCACCGGGTAAACGCGGTCAAAAATTACTCGTTACGGTAAACCCTAAGGAACGATACGTGATACACTATCGATATCTGCAACAGTGCTTGAGACACGGCTTAAAGTTGACGAAGAT
Source organism: Ancistrocerus nigricornis (assembly GCA_916049575.1). Classification (NCBI taxonomy): domain Eukaryota; kingdom Metazoa; phylum Arthropoda; class Insecta; order Hymenoptera; family Vespidae; genus Ancistrocerus; species Ancistrocerus nigricornis. The sequence continues at coordinate 17,250,613 of OU696667.1, read as the reverse complement.
ACATCGCATTTTAGAATTCCAGCAGTCGTGCTGGTTGCGCAAGTACATCGACTTGAACACTCAATTTCGTACTCGCGCGACTAACGATTTTCAAAAAAATTTATTCAAGTTAATGAATAACGCGGTGTTCGGTAAAACGATGGAGAACGTGCGCAATCATAGGGACGTGAAACTGGTTACGCGGTGGGACGGACGATTCGGTGCGGAAGCGTTGATCGCGAAACCTAATTTTCATAGCCGTACGATATTTTCGGAAGATGTAGTAGCGATAGAATTGAGTAAGTTAAATATTAAATTGTGCAAGCCAGCGTACGTAGGAATGTGTATCTTGGACATATCGAAAGTATGTCTGTACGATTTTCACTACGGTTACATGCAATCGCGTCTCCCCGGCAAGTCTAAAATTATGTACACCGATACGGATAGTTTAATTTACGAGCTCGAATGCGACGATGCTTACGAGGAGATAATAAAGCGAGACATAGATCGCTTCGACACCAGCGACTACGCCGAAAATAATCCATATCGTATACCGCGAGCGAATAAAAAAGTTTTAGTCATGATGAAGGATGAAAATAATGGCGCGATTATGTCCGAATTCGTTGGTCTGAGAGCGAAAATGTATGCCCTTCGTGTAAGTAACTGCGAAGGAGTAAGCGATAGCATTACGAAGAAAATCAAAGGGGTAAAGAGGAACGTCACGACTAAGAGCATAGAGTTCGACGATTATCTTCGATGCTTGAACGACAAAGTGGAAAAGATAATTATTCAAAATCGAATCGCGTCCAAACGGCACAACGTTTACACGATCCGCGAGCGAAAACTGGCACTCAGTCCGTACGACGATAAGCGATTCATCGTACCCGGCTCCACTCGTACGCTTCCGTGGGGACATTACGCTATTGATAGATACATACATGGAAGAATAAAATAAAAAGACATATTTCGTAAAATACATATATATTTATGTGATTTCGTTATTGCAATACATCCTTCTTGTCGATCCATGAATTATGAGAAGCGTCGAATCCTAACCACTTCACGTACATCTTACTTCCTTTTTTGCGCAACACCTTTTCGATGAGGTGTACGTCCGGACACGCGGTCGCCCGTAGTTCGTACTCGTAAAATCCTCCCGCGATAGAATTTCCCTTGTAATCCTTTAGCAAGTACGTCACCGGAATCGTTGGTTTTATCGCCGTAACTTCAAACACCTCCGCCGACCAATTTGGCGTGTACCCTTTATCGAACACCGTCTTGAACTTGCTCACGCGTACTTTGTCGCCGACTCGAAATTTCGCCGATTCCATGTTTTTAAGCTTGTCGTAGGTGTATACGTTCGACAGGAGACGACTCTCGATGTCGCGAGTCACGTCGATAGGCCGCATTCCTATGGTTCGATGTTTTCGTTGATTGTAATCGGACACCAGAGTGGGAAGGGCTCTGATCCAACTATAGGTACCGTTCAACGAGAACGACTTCCACATCGCGCTCTTGAGCGTGCGATTGAAGCGTTCCACCACGGAGGCCTTCATAACGCTGTGCGTGGAGTAATGATTTATATCATGCTTCTTCATGATAGACTGAAAATCCGTATTATAATAGCTATTTATGCTACAAGTGGGAAAAGTGGCAAATTATGGTATAGGTTAAATTTCCGAAACGAGCCGATAGTGCGTGCTGTGGAACAGGGGGACGAGTGGGAATTTAGCTAATCACACGAGTTCCCCTGGAACACAGCACAAGCACAGGCGAGTTTTGGAAATTTGACCTATACCAGATTTGCCACTTTTCCCACGTGTTGCATACAAGATTTTATGCAATCCATGTTTGGAATGTTCAATTTTTGGAGAAACATACTTATATAGGCCATAAACTAAGGCCTAAACATAGTTATAGGCCTTAGTTTAAGATAGTTTCTTAAGAACTGGTCAGTTTGTAGTGGTTCCCAAGAAGCGTCGGTAGCCCAGTGGTCTAGATGTAAGACTAATGCGCTGGCGGCCCGAGTTCGAGTCTCGCCAGCGCCACAATTTTTTGTATTTGTACGTGTCGTAAATTAAAGTATATATCGTGAAATAATATTGCCTTGATTGAACTGTGCGGGAAAGTGATGACGTAGCGTGCGGGAAAGTGCCAAACTGTGCGGGAAAGTTCTACCCTGTGAGATAATAGCACATTACAGTATACCCATCGGATATTGGTCACTTTGCGCACACTATCCAGCGCTCAAAAAGTGAACTTTCCAAGCATGGATTGCATAAAATTCTTTTCCCATATCGCTTTGCAAATTTTTCGGAATTCGTCCATCCATCCGTATGATCGTAGCAAAGGCCTTAGCCGTATCGCTTCCGCTTTTATTCTTTAGGGGGATCCCCACGCGTACTTGCTGAACACATCGATAACGGTGAGTATGTATTGATGCCCGCGGTTTTGTTTCGCGTAAGAACGAACGTCGACTAAGTCAGCCTGCCAGAGATCGTCGAATCCGCGTACGATGACTCGTCTGCGCGCAAAGTTACGCCTCGCAGGTGCGTGCAGCTCGTCTACCAATTTCACTCTCTCCATGTTGCGACCGACCCTCGCCCCGACCTTCCGTCTTATAGCGAAAAAGTATTTCCAGCACGCGTATAAAACAATCCATACATTTGACACAGCGCTCGTTATTCGCATCATCTAACGATATCTTTTGTTCCGTTACCTTCTTCATTATCTTTATAGGCATAGCGAGAAATGCATCGTTTAACTTTCGATCGACGACTGATCAATGTTTCCCCCTCTCTTATTTTATAGTCACCAACTCGGCCCGTAATGCACTCCCGTAAGCTCGCATCTGTTCGCCGTTACGATGTATTCGTTCGCTCAATACGCTCATCTTTTCGTACAACAGTTTCTCGATTTGATCTCGTTCGAACTTTAGCATTTTTGTAATCGTATCGTGATGCTCGAGTATCCGTTCTTTGATGACATCATCCATCTCGCCTTTCGCTTGCGCTTTCATTCTCTTCGATATTTCGATACACGCCACACGCTGAGCGTGGAGGTCTTCGTCGAATGCGTTTAGGCGTTCGGTCATTGATTTCTCCAGTTCGTTCTTTAACGCGTCGTATTTCATGGTCGTGAGAGCTTCGATGTTTTTCGTAGCGTCCTTTAGAACGCCCTTGACGTAGGACATGGTCGTGACGTCACGATCTTCTACCGGCTCTGCCACGCGCCTAATCTTCGCTCCTCTGGCATTAAATGCGTCATCGTCTTCGTCCAAACACAAGGCGTTATCGCGTACGTAATTTCTGAACGTGAACGTTGAACTGGAGACGCTCTCCTTCGGCCGTAGCGACGTTCCAAATTTATTGATCGGCATTTTACAAGCTACTGTCTCGACAATCGACGGAGCGCTCAATTTATAATCAAACCAGCTTCATCGAGTTCCTCGATTATAGATACGATTTCGTTATCGTGACCCGTATGACCAGCGTTTCGCGAGGAAACGAGCAATCTCAGTCGATCCACGAGTTCGTTCGGATCGTCCCAATAAACGTAGTCCGTCGGGTTTTTCAACGCACGCTTGTTTTTAGGTAACAAACCGTCTTTGTGCGTCGATGTTTCGAAAAAATCGGACGAAAAGGTAAGGTCGGAATCATCTCGCGACGCATCTAATTCGCCGCTTTTATCATCGTCGTCGTCGTCCTCGACGCGCTCGTACGGCGTCGGACGCGTCCTCTTGCTCTTGGGCATCTTTCCTACGTTCGGTCTTACGTCCTGTATCGCCGGTGATAATTTGTCGTTACGAGCTTTCTTGACATCGTTGCGATCGTACGGCGTAGAACGCATCCTCTTGCTCTTGGGTGCCTTTCCTACGTTCGGTCTTACGTCCTGTATCGGAGGTGGGAATTCGCCATCGTCGTCGTCGAAACGAGCTTTCTTAATTTCGTCGCACTCGTACGGGGCAGGGCGCGTTCCCTTGCGCTTGGTAACGCTTCGCGCGATCGGCCTTACGATATGTATCGGCGGCGGTGGTGTCGGAAATCCATCGTCATCGTCGACGAAACGAACTTTCTTGGGCTCGATACGCTCAGCGTCGGACGCGTACCCGCGCGCTTGGTCCCCTTTCGTACGATCGGTCTTACGACCTGTATCGCCGGTGTTTCAAATGTCATCGTCTGTACCGAGGGTTGTGGCGGCGGCAACATCGGTTTTAACTCTTCCGTGGGAAGAGATGAGATTTTTGAAAACGATGTCGTATTTTCGACCAATCGCTTCAATGGACCGACTATCGGTTTAAACGTAGTTTCGAGCATGCTGTCCCTAGTCATTTTCATGTTCTTCAAGGCTAAATGTTTTTTGCGTATTGCCGCGCTCGTCTCTGCGATTCCTCTCGCGATAGCCTCCTTCTTTCTCGCATCGCTGGGAAGACCGCCGTTGTCGTCGTCGTTTGCTCGTCGCACGCGACGTCGTCAAAAATGAATATCGAATTGGCTCGAGCCTCGGAAGGTGGAACGATATCCGTGTTGTCCGAGAAAGGAAAGTAACCAATGTTTTCCACGGACGTTAGTACATCCTCCAAGTACCGATACTTTGGTTGTTGCAACGACTTTGAGTACACGTAGACGTTTTCGAATCGCAGACCGTTAGAAATCGAGTTTCGCTGGTCGCTCTCTCCCTTCCTTTCTCTCTTTCTTCTAGCGTCTCGCCATCAGAATAGCATGGCCGCGGCTCGCCGCCTACCGCTTTTTCGCCCTATCTTTGATAATTAATAACTCGATAACTAACCTGGCTTATGTTAACTTTTATGACTTATTTCGACTCAATTTATTGCTGGCTACACGTGGAATACCGATTGACTATATGGTCGAATACACCCTGTATATTCTGGTGGACTAGGTTCGGTCGTAATAGGACATTGGGTATGCACTAAATCCGATGGTCATGGTAATATTCACATTTACGATAGTTTATATAAGAATTATTTGGAAGATGATCAACAAGATTTTTTTAATGCTCTTTACAGATTCCGCAAGACCTACATATTCCACAAAGTACAGAGACAGACTAATGGCATTGATTGTGGTGCGTTTGCAATATATTTTACAGCATTATTATGTTATAATAAAGATCCGAGTAACGAAATACATTATAATGTCCATAAAATGCGAAATCATATATCAAACATGTTGTCTTGTAGAAAATTATTGATGTTACCCGAAAATGATCATCTAACTTAGTGTTACATATTCTGAGATAAATATATAATACTTTTCGATTGAAGTATTACATTTTAATTTTCTTTTAAATGTGAGTCACAACGCAATCTTCCCGGGAAGATAAGAATTTGCGAGCAGGCGATGCGAATGAACAAATGACCACTTATGGAATCGGGAAGTTCTTAATGTGATACCTATCGGTATCAAATATAAAAAAAAAGCGATTACGCAACTAAGCAACACCAAACAATACCCACTACTAACCACGGGCATCCATCTTGCGAGCGAGCGTAGCGAGCGAGCAAAAACAACCCCACTGGTTCCTTCCTGTATTCCTCCTTTCTTCCTAAACCCTTTCTATATATTGCAATAGTACGGTCATTTAAAATACCCGTCATCTAGATGTCGCGATTACAGCCTAATTGCACAAAGCACTTGATACGATAATTAGACATAGTATTTGCGGCGATAAAGTACATTAAGATAATCGTAAGATGATCGAATAAAAGCCATTAAGAACGCGAGTGTATTGATATTTTGTGACGGCATAAACCTTTCCCGAAGAGCGAGTTAGTTATACTAATATGGATATATATTCAGCACGGAAAACTATCAATGTGCTATTCGTTTGAAGCGACCAATTCATCAGAGGACTCAACATCTAAAGAAATAATTTTAACACTTTACCGACCGGCAGTCGATTAATCGACTTTTATTCCACAGCGCTTACTGACCGGTAGCCGATTACTCGACTTTTCTATTTTCCGTTAGATTCGATTAGGTTAGACTGGCAAGTAGCAAGCATTTCTTATTTTGTATTCAGATACTCGTCGCTTTGCTCTCGCGACAATCTAAGCCGAAACCGAGCCAGTGTCTCGGACGATCTGCGGCTGAGTGGCCGGTGAGAAGGGCATAGGATTCTCGAACAGCTACCGTTCGGTTAAGTGTTAACAGGACGTAAGTAAAACGTTCCGTTACAATATATCATTTATAAAAGAAAAGCAAGATACGTATATTTTGGAGAAGTTAAGAGGTTATGTGCAGAGGCTTGAAAATATCGACATATTCAAGCATTTTTTTCGACTTGTATAAAGTTTTTTCTTTCATTCGTGATACTAAATTGTTACACAATGTTTGAAGTTATAACTAGAAAAATTTGAAGTAAAAATATTTATTCTAGACAAAATTATAAACTCGAATGTTGACCCCTGTCTCGCAAACAGTGATTTGCGGTGACCATCGGTTCTTCTAAATGGTTCATTTGAAATCAATGAAACAAACAAAAATTATTAGTTTATTAGTTAATCTAGTGCTTAGTCGAAGCATTTAGTTTGTTAAATTTCTCAATTGTTGCTACGTTTAAATTATTATTATAGGATTACTATATACTTATCATAACTTAACCTTTTCTAACCTTTCGCGAATATTATCGATCAACAATAATTTGTTGAATTTCTCAATTGTTACTATGCTTAAATTGTTATTGCACAGTAATTTGCACCGCTTAATGCAATGAAAGGTTTTCGTGCACACCTCTGCTGTTATAACATTTTCAAAGTTTTGTCAATAGGAATTAGATTAATATTGTGTTCATATTATTATCTATAATAAAACCATTTCTCAAATATTTCTTTATTAATATTATTCTTGTAAATATGATAAGAAAATACGCATATTTAAGGGGCTACATCTACCTAGAGACCCGAAAAAATGGCCAAATTTCTGAATTATTTTTCTGGCTAACGGTTGGTGAGAAAGAAACGCATTTTTTTAACACGAAGGTACATATATTGAGAGCCTTTGAAAAAAAAATCACCAAAAAATGCAGATAAACAACAAAGATATGGCCGCCGACAGACGATGAAGTTATTTTGAATAACCACTTGATGGATTGTTTTCAAATTTGCAGGAGATACGACGAGAAACATTTAAAGGTCGTTGACGATCTCACTTTTTAAAAATCGATCTTCATTTTGTTAATAGTTACGTAAAAATGCCGCCTTTTTCATAGATTCTGTTTGTTCGAATTTCAATTCGTCGCTATTTTATTTAAAAAAATGATTTTAAAAATCGAAGATCGTCAACGACTCGTATTTATCGTTGACTTGAATATCCCGTTTGGTTTTTAAAATTCAGATAGACCGTTTTAGCTGGAGAGTGTCCATCACCAGTCGTCGCGAAAATAACTTCATCGTCTGTCGGCGGCCATATCTTTGTTGTTTATCTGCATTTTTTGGTGATTTTTTTTTCAAAGGCTCTCAATATATGTACCTTCGCGTTAAAAAAAATGCGTTTCTTTCTCACCAACCAATAGCCAGAAAAAAAATTCAGAAATTTGGCCATTTTTTCGGGTCTCTAGGTAGATGTAGCCCCTTAAAGATAGCAATAAATAAGTCATAACTCATAACACTAATTAAATATGCAATGAAAAGTATGAAATAAAAAATTTGTAATAAAATAATTGAATCCAACTTCCAAATAGTAAAGATGAAAAGCACAAAACAAAATAAAAGTAATTTGGAAAAGGCACTAAAAGGAATGAAATAATTGTAACTGTATAATTGCAATAAGAAAAATATAGTAACAATTGAAATTGCACTCGGTTTGAATTTAAGGATATGTACGACTATCATCTATGTCATATTCAAAATATTGCAACTTCTTCAAAGGCGGCACCAAATATTCCAATGATTTGAAGGAAGTATATTTCAATCTGTTTAAGAATGAGCATCACAATTAATTGTTCAAGCGGTAAGAGGTTTGGAAATTTTCTTAACTATTCTTGTATTACATTATTCCAAACTTTTACAAACTACATACTACAAAGTTTGTGTCAATATATACAGGGTGATCCACCTAAATATAGTCACCAAAATATCTTCTTTACTTGTGATGACATAAAAAAATGTTTTAAGAAAGAAATAACAACTTTCAAGAAAGTATAATTTGTAAAGCATTTGAACTTTGCGATACCATTTACATCGCATTAAAAATCTTTGTTATGTTATCATAAATAAAGAAGATATTTTGCTGGTTACATATAAATGGACCACCCTGTATTCACTTCTTTATTGTATTATGAAAGTGTAGCTTGATTACAAGTTGTGTTTTATTTTTAATGTTAAGATAGTTGTTTTTTTTTTATAATTATAATTGTCTTTTTCTTTTCATATATAGCTGCTTGGCAAAAAACAACAATTAAGAAAATATTGGAAGATTCTGGAATACCTGAAGCAAAAATTACTTCTGATGCTGAACTACTTCAATTAATTCTTGTGGAAAGAAGAGCAAAAGAACAGATCCAGAGGGAATTAGAAAAATATATCTGTTTGATTGAAGAATTGCAGAATTAAGTGGAAAAGCCAAATAATAAGTTTCCTTTTACATTAAATAAGCCTGTTACTTAGATGGATTTAATTAATTATTATTTACAGAATTATAAACAAATATTTCAATTTATATAAAATCAAATTATATCAAATCAATTATTCATCTAATTCGCGTACTGATTTTTGATAGGTTACTTATTTTAAATTGCGTCTAGGTTACGTCATGGTTGTGTTAAACTTAATAAAATCTTACATTTATACATTTTATAACCTCGTTTAAAAAAATACATTTGTATGTGTAGAACCTTACAAGTAATAAGCGTAATTTTAATATTTTGAGATCTGTCATATAGAAAAATATTAAACCACATTCAGGCGCAACCCCATTCAAGCTTTAACTAATGCTTCGCCAGTAATGTATTGTAACGTATCGCCTTTCTTACCTTTTTGAACTCGACGTTACCTTTTTCTCCTCGTTCGGTCTTTTTGGGACTGGCAGTGGGAAAAGGATGCAAATGAACTGAATTCCGCAAAATGTCACGTTAACTTAGTTTATTGAATGCGTTTCTCTTTTCTTCTTTCGGTTCGCGTTCGATCAGCTGATCGCTTTCGGGTTTATTTACCTTCGGTCGCTCTCGATTTTCCCACGCACACACTCTCTCTCATACACACCGCTCACGCATACACTTAGACTATGTCTTATCCTACTGGGATTTGAGGATGTACACAATGATTGTTTACTCTTATCTGTGGAGACCTTGTAACGTTGCCACGCTTTTGTTGCCTAATTGGATCAACTGCTACCTCGCTTCTAATTGCCCTGGCGCCGACACACGCGTATAAATGATTTTAAATCAAACACTTGCTTTGCACTCCGAATTTTTAGATTTATCGCAACACTAGAACTTTTGGAAACTTTGAGAAAATTCTCGGTCTAGAGCTATGCGTTCCTTCTCTATATAAAGTCCTATTCCCACCCTTACCTCATCTCGAGAGATTTGAAATTTCTTACCTAATTGGTTCCCCCCCGTGCGCACCTTTCGTCGCGCGCCGCTGGCCTCGCTCGGCCCTGAACTTGCCGATCGGCATCGGCACGCGCCGTCACCGCTCGGGCTTCCTCGTTCCTAACCGTCTCAATTTCTTCTACCTTTTTTTTCTTGTTATTGCCGTTTCGGAATCTAAATTTAGCCTGCTTCACGTTTCTTATATCACTTCTGATCTTTTGTTTGATTAATCGGATTTCCTAGCTTTCCTACTCCTATTTCTATTTCTATTCTTTTTAATATTAATTATTTTAACTATTATCTCAGCGTTACGTTACAATGTCCCCCCATAATAATTTTTATTTTTATTTATAAAATTAAATTTATTATACTTTTCATTGTTTCTTTTTTTTCATTCCGTTTCTTCCTCCTCCTCGTCCTCCTCTTCTTCCTCGCGCCACCTTCGGATCTGTCGCATGAGGACGTTGCCGAGATTGTATAGTATGCCTTCCTCTCGGTACCCAATGACGGCCTTCATAGGTATTTCGTCGTCCTCCTCCGCGTCTGTCGTTCTCAGATCCAAGACGAGTTTCTTTCCCTGCACCTTCTGGGCGACGAAATCCACCTCACTTTGTGTCCATCTCCGTCCGTACATGGGCTCCACCTCCCTTAGCGCGACTAATATTGCCAGGGCCCGGAGATGAGTTAGTCTTTGGGGCATAAAATAAATGTCCCCGTGTTTCTTTCGGACTACCCGACACGTATCCATCAGGAAAATGCAGCATGCATTCACTCCCACACACTCGATCTGTCCTCGCTCTATCCTCCCGTGATACGTCGTAATGCACGGCGTGCCTTGCTTACGGAAGATCTCAGGAATTGGTGTTTGGCTTCCTGGTTTCTTCATATGTTTGTCCAAAATGGGTTGAAGCTTTCGGTATAGGACGTCGTCGAGCGCGGTCCTTATGGCGATCCGTCTTGGCGTGATCACCCGGATAGCCTTTCCCGTTTGTAGTCTGCTCAATTTCCGTCGGTCGTGTTTCAAGACTATACTTCTTGGGATAGCTCCTGCTTGAAAGGGCACCCAGGGCCACTCCGCTCTTCCGCCCCTCTGCCTGACCTCTAAAAACTTCAGCAACGACATTCTGTTGCACTTACACTTTGGTTCTTATAGTTCGCTCCTGTCGCTTTCGCAAATTGTATCGAACTGTGGGATTGTCGGTTTCGATTCCTCCCTCCTTTTGGCTAATTTTGACTTTATTGTGGTTCTTAGCGGTCATCTCTTCCCGCGGGATTTTGGCCGTTGGAGGTTTCTCGATCGTCTTCTCCTTGTCTATCGTACTCGTTGTTATCGTCTCTTTCCCACTTGTGGACCTTTCGTCGTCAACGTTCTTCCTTAAATCTTCCTTGCGATGGTAAACCTTCATGCTATTCGCATGAAATCTCCCCCGCTCCTTCCCTGTCGTCGGGTCTCTTATAACGAACGTTGCCGCTCCAATTTGAGTTTCGAGGACGTATGGCCCTTCATAGAGTGCGAGGAATTTCGCGATCTTTTTGTTCGCCGGATCGGACACGTTGCACGCCTTTACCAGGACCCAATCCCCTACTTTAAACTCCGTTAATTTGTGTGTTTTGTTGAACCTTTCAGCGCGCTTCTTTCCCTTTTTTCTAATTCTTTCTCGTGCGAGCATTAGCTTTTCCTCCCATGGCGGTTCCTTGTTTTCCTCGTGTCCGGGTATCCATTCTGTCCATGCCCTCGGTGGTTTCTCTCCTTTGTGGAGCTCTATCGGTGTCAATTCCGTTGTTTCGTGGTGGACCTCATTTATGCATTTCTCGACGATGGGCAGCCATTCCTTCCAATTTGTATGTTTTTCTCCTAGGAAGGTTCTAAAGAATCGTCCGAGTTCTCTATTTACTCGCTCCACGATGTTTCCTTGCGGGTGTCTGATGGACGAGAACACCGGCTGCATATCCTCTTGTTTTAATTTCGCTAACCATTTTTTTGATGTAAACTGCGTCCCATGGTCGAATTGGATTCGTTTTGGTTTCCCATGGTTCGGGATGTAGTGTCCAAAAATACTTCGAATTGTCGCGGCGGCGTCCGCTTTTCGCAGAGGATACAGCGCGACGTACTTGCTAAACGCATCGATTGTTACGAGAATATGTTTAAATCCTCCTTTCGTTGCCGGTAGCGGTCCATAAAAGTCGATCGAGAGGAGCTCGTGCGGTCCTTCCATTACGATATTTTGCATTGCCGCGTGGCTTTCCTGATTGGCGACCTTACTTCTTTGACACACATCGCATGTTTTGATTGTTTTCGCGATTTTCTTCAGTAGCTTTGGAATGAATAAATCTTCTGAAATTATTTTATAGCATTTATAAGTCCCGACGTGCCCGTATACTCGGTGACAATCTTCGATGAGCGTTTCTTCAATTTCCTCCGGTATTACGAGCTTCCATATATTTTGGCCACATTGTTTGTAGAGCAGATTTTGAAATAGACTGTATTTGTCATTTTGCGCGCTCGGTAGTTTTTCTAACGCCGTTCGTATCCCGTTTAAGCGTTCGTCCTTCTTTTGTTTATTCGCCATGTCCTCGAAATCTTTGGCCAGCGTCGATGACGGTCTCTCGGCAAGGATGCTCGCTATTATGACATCTCCCTCCCGCGTCTCGCCCTCCTCGCACGGGATTCGGCTTAGTGTGTCCGCGACCTTATTTTCCTTTCCCGGGCAATACTCGATGTCAATATCGTACTCTTGGATTGCAATAGCCCATCGCATGAGCCTTGCACTTGTGAATCGGCATGTTTTCAGGAACGTTAATCCTTTATGGTCTGTCCTTATTATGACCTTCGTTCCAATTAAATAAGACCGAAACTTTTGCAATGCCCACACGATCGCAAGAAGCTCCTTTTCCGTGGTGTAGTACCTCACCTCCGCCCCTTTTAATGTTCTGCTGGCGAACGCTACGACTCCCATCTGACCTTGTTCGTCCTTCTGAGCCAGCTCCGCTCCTAATGCAGATTCACTCGCGTCCGTATGCAGATAAAACGGTTTTTGTGGATCGGGGTGCCTCAAGACAACGGTTTCGAGGAAAAGCATTTTTACACGTTCGAACGCTTTCGTCCTTTCTTCATTCCACTCGAATCTGCTGCCCTTCTTCAGCATCTCTAAAAGCGGGACGATCTCGTGTGCATGTCTTTGCGTGAATTTCGTGTAAAAGTTGATTAATCCTAGGAAGCCTCGCAGTTGTTTGATGTTCTTAGGTCGCGGATATTTTCGTATGGCCTCCGTTTTTTCAATTTGTGGGCGTATTCCCCCCGTGGTTAGAACATGTCCCAGAAAGTCAACCTCTTGTCGGAAGAACTTCGATTTTCTCAAGTTCAGTGTCACATTAATTTCTCTTAACCTCTCGAATAATCTCCGTAGGTTCTCCAGGTGCTCCTTTGTGTTTTCGGGTACACAAAGAAGGTCGTCCACGAAATTGAGGATCCGGTCTCCGAGTCCTTTTAGTACGTGCGCTAGGCCCCTTATCAGGCTTGCACTGCTTGTTTTTAATCCGAATGGCGTGACTCTGAACTCGTAGCATTGTCCGTTATGTAGGAATGCCGTGTATTTTCGCGATTCCGGTGTTAAGGGCACCTGCCAAAAACTGCTTACCATGTCGAGGCTGGATATGACCTTCGCCCTTCCGCATTGTTGGAAAAGCGTTTCCAACGGTACCGGGCATTCGTGGTCCGGTAATAATATTTTGTTTAGTTGTCTCGCATCCAGGCACAGTCTTATACTCCCGTCTTTCTTAATCACCGTTACCAGCGGATTGATGTATGGGCTGTTTGACCTCTGGATCACGCCCTGCTCCATCATTTTCTCGATTTCCTTATTGACTCTTTCTCGATATGCCATCGGAATCGGATACGATCGGTGTATATACGCCGTCTTATCGCTTACTTCTAACTTATGTTCATATACCCACATCCTCCCAGGTTGATCGCTAAACACATCCTTGAATTGCCATAATAGATTTTGAAAGCTCTCTCTTTCTTTCGTGGTAAGTCCCTGACACTCCTCCGCCTTTTCCTTTATCTCTTCCATCCTCTTACACATCTCCTCTTCTCTCTCGTTCGCCTCCGGGACGCCGCGCTTTGGGTCCGTCCCCCCGAACTCTTCTATTACCTCTATTCTCCTCTCACCCGTCGACTCCTCCACGCTCTCCACTTGCACCTCGTCTTCCTTTTCCCCGTTGCTTACTCTTACCACTCCCTTCCTCATTTCTATTTGGCTGTTTAAGTGCGTTAGGCTGTCCATCCCTAGGATGCACGGTCTCACTAAGTTAGGTATTATTAAATATATCAATTCCGTTTCGACACTTCCAATTTTTGTTCCTGCCCTCAATTGCTTTTTTATTAATGCGGACTTCCTCCCCGTCGCGCCCACCACTCTCATCGTTCTCGTCGGTAGCGTGGGACATTTTCCCCACTTGTTTTTATTTTCTTCATATTTTTCTTCGGCGATACATGTCACTTCACTTCCCGTATCTACGAGTGCTTTTATTTCTCTTCCTTCAATGTTGATTTTGATTATCGGGCATTGCCCTCTCGTGTTTACCTGCCTGGTTGTATCTCCGTTTCCTTTTTCCTCTCGCGCCACCAGATTGATTTCTGGCGCGCACTCTTTCTTTCGCACACCTTCTCCTCTAGTTGTTTCTCTTGTTGTTTCCGTCGTCTTTTTTCGTGTCGTACAGTCACCGGTGTGCCTTGTCTCTAGATGCGGTACGACACTTCGGCGTTTCCCCACTGCGAGGTCGGGATGATATGCGCCTCTGACGTGCTGGGTTTGGCTGCTTGTTCCATGGCACTTGTTTCGTTGACCATCGCATTCACCTGCGGGGGTCTTGCTGGCCATCCTCTCTCTCCTTCTCGTCTCGGATTCGGAATATTATTTCCTCCTCTGTTTGCTACCGGCGTGGAGTGACTCGTCGGCGGTGCGTTGAACGCTGGGCCGCCGAATCTCCGTGGAGGTGCGTTCGGCGTTTGTGTCGCTGTTCCCCGCTGGGAGTTTACCGCTCGCTTAAGATCGTGTCTTTCGAGAATTCTTATCAGACCTTCGACACTCGTTACTCCTTTTAAGAGGATCTCGTCCCGGATTTCCGGGGTGAAGTGTGCTGCTAGTGCTTCCACGACTTCTTCCTCGCTAATTCGCGGGGTGAGGTCGTATGCACTCGCGCAAAGTCGCGACGCGTATTTGACTCTCGTCGTGTTCGCCCGTTCTTCGTAAAAACCGTTATTTAAATGCCTCCTAATGCGCACTTGCTGCTCTCGACTCCAGAACCGCTCTGTAAATTTGTGTGCGAATTCATCGAAGGTCCTTATTCTTCCCTCCACGATGTTCCACCAGTCCCTCGCCGTACGCGTGAGGCTTTGCTCTATGACGAATTTGAATTCATGGTCGTGTATGCGTGCTGCTTGGCAATAATTTTCGATTTCTCGAAGGTACTTCATCGGTCGTTCCCTTCCGGACCCGTCGAAGCTTGGCGGTGTTCTTCGCAGAGCCATTTCCCGAATGTTTGAGTGTGTGGTAGCACTTGTGTCTCTCACTGTCTCCTGCTGCGTTTCTCTCGTGTTTCGCATTTCTTCGATGCTCCTTCTCAATGTTTCCATTTCCCGGCGATAGTCATCCACGGTGTTCCGCGTTTCCCGGAAGCTCCTGGCTACTTCGTCGACGATATTCTCATTTTCGGTGACCCTCCTGCCTAGTTCTTCGATCGCCCTTTTTACCGGGCCGAGAACGATGCGCACTGTCTCCGTGTGTCCCTCCAGTGTCTTCGAAATGGTCCTTGCCATTGCGTCGGACCAGTCATCGAATTTGTCTTCCATCTTCTTTTCTAATTCCCGCACCTTTCGATCTATCTTGAGGTTTATCCGCTCGCACTGACGTCCCATTTCCTTTATCGCCTCCAATACCTCGGCCATTGATACGTTGCTTGGTCGAGGATTCCTGTCATCCTCTTCTGTGGTCGTCTCTTCTAGTATTATTTCTTCTTGCCGTGGCTGTGGCACCCGCACCATCTCTTCAGCTCCGGCGTCTGTGAGTTCTTCCGCGAGTGTTACGCTCCTTCGAGTACTCACCGCTGGAGGCACCGAGAAGGTGAACTCATGGTGCTCACTTGTTTCGAGCGTGCCTATCCCCGTCTCCGACACTGTGCTACGCGATTCTTTATCCGCCATGGTTTTTCTTTTGCACTTTTCTCAACACTTTTCGCGACTGCCAGCCCCACGTTGGGCGCCAATTGTAACGTATCGCCTTTCTTACCTTTTTGAACTCGACGTTACCTTTTTCTCCTCGTTCGGTCTTTTTGGGACTGGCAGTGGGAAAAGGATGCAAATGAACTGAATTCCGCAAAATGTCACGTTAACTTACAAGGGGACATTACGGCCTCGGAAATTGACTTCGGGATGACACTTTGCAGGTTTGTAGTATACCTTTAGAAAATTCGATTTGCAAAGTAAGAGCGCGCACTAGCCATAAACTTTCGAGAAAAATGACTTTAAAGTTTTACGTGTAAGACGTATACCGGTCACTTTGAAGACCATCCAAGAGCGGCGCAGTGGCCGAGTTGTAGCGAACTCGCTTGCAGCGCGGGCGGTCGGTGTTCGATCCCGGTGTGGAAACTTTTTTTTTTTTTTTCAATTCTTCAAAAAATTATAAAAACTGTGAAATAAAGTTAATGACATACTAATATGAAGAATTTAATCATATAAAAGTCTCATGTGGGAAAGGAAAAGTTTTTATTAATTATTGACTCTTGGGGAGGACAAACAAAGCCAGAATTATACGACGAAATTTTTCAGGATGACGAGAAATCACCTACATGCACGATTAAAGTGATTCCTCCGAAATGTACTCCACTTGTTCAACCTTGCGATGTCTATTTTTATAGACAAGTAAAAAATTTAATAAAACGAATACAGAATTGCGCTTATCTGATTGAAAATAATAGAGAAATAAATTCACGTGAGGACTGTATAAAAATCCAATCCATCGTGCATCATCAATTATCATCGTCAATTTTTAATGAAATGATCCGGTATGCCTGGTTCGCTTCCAAGCTCTCTGACGAAAGAGAAATGTTCAGAAATGTAAATGAAGTATGTTTTCCGGTAGAACTTTTAAAAAAAGGTTGTTCATGTGAACAATCTTCCTTCATAAATTGTGCGAGATGTAATAATATTTTATGTTTTCAATGTTTCTATGACAATTATCATTCTGGATCTTGTAAATAAAATTAAAAATATCTTTATGCAATCCATGCTTGGAAAGTTCACTTTTTGAGCGCTGGATAGTGTGCGCAAAGTGACCAATATCCGATGGGTATACTGTAATGTGCTATTATCTCACAGGGTAGAACTTTCCCGCACAGTTTGGCACTTTCCCGCACGCTACGTCATCACATTCCCGCACGCTACGTCATCACTTTCCCGCACAGTTCAATCAAGGCAATATTATTTCACGATATATACTTTAATTTACGACACGTACAAATATAAAAAATTTTGGCGCTGGCGAGACTCGAACTCGGGCCGCCAGCGCATTAGTCTTACATCTAGACCACTGGGCTACCGACGCTTCTTGGGAACCACTACAAACTGACCAGTTCTTAAGAAACTATCTTAAACTAAGGCCTATAACTATGTTTAGGCCTTAGTTTATGGCCTATATAAGTATGTTTCTCCAAAAATTGAACATTCCAAACATGGATTGCATAAAATCTTGTATGCAACACGTAGGAAAAGTGGCAAATCTGGTATAGGTCAAATTTCCAAAACTCGCCTCTGCTTGTGCTGTGTTCCAGGGGAACTCGTGTGATTAGCTAAATTCCCACTCGTTCCCCTGTTCCACAGCACGCACTATCGGCTCGTTTCGGAAATTTAACTTATACCATAATTTGCCACTTTTCCCACTTGTAGCATAAATAGCTATTAATTCACATTTTAATTTGTTGTAACAGTCATTTCATTAATAGAAAAAATTATATATGATTAAATTCTTTATATTAGTATGTCATTAACTTTATTTCACAGTTTTTATAATTTTTTGAAGAATTGAAAAAAAAAAAAAAAAAAGTTTCCACACGGGGATCGAACACGGACCGCCCGCGCCGCAAGCGAGTTCGCTATAACTCGGCCACTGCGCCGCTCTTGGATGGTCTTCAAAGTGACCGGTATACGTCTTACACGTAAAACTTTAAAGTCATTTTTCTCGAAAGTTTATGGCTAGTGCGCGCTCTTACTTTGCAAATCGAATTTTCTAAAGGTATACTACAAACCTGCAAAGTGTCATCCCGAAGTCAATTTCCGAGGCCGCAATGTCCCCTTGTTAGTTTATTGAATGCGTGTCTCTTTTCTTCTTTCGGTTCGCGTTCGATCAGCTGATCGCTTTCGGGTTTATTTACCTTCGGTCGCTCTCGATTTTCCCACGCACACACTCTCTCTCATACACACCGCTCACGCATACACTTAGACTATGTCTTATCCCACTGGGATTTGAGGATGTACACAATGATTGTTTACACTTATCTGTGGAGACCTTGTAACGTTGCCACGCTTTTGTTGCCTAATTGGATCAACTGCTACCTCGCTTCTAATTGCCCTGGCGCCGACACACGCGTATAAATGATTTTAAATCAAACACTTGCTTTGCACTCCGAATTTTTAGATTTATCGCAACACTAGAACTTTTGGAAACTTTGAGAAAATTCTCGGTCTAGAGCTATGCGTTCCTTCTCTATATAAAGTCCTATTCCCACCCTTACCTCATCTCGAGAGATTTGAAATTTCTTACCTAATTGGTTCCCCCCCGTGCGCACCTTTCGTCGCGCGCCGCTGGCCTCGCTCGGCCCTGAACTTGCCGATCGGCATCGGCACGCGCCGTCACCGCTCGGGCTTCCTCGTTCCTAACCGTCTCAATTTCTTCTACCTTTTTTTTCTTGTTATTGCCGTTTCGGAATCTAAATTTAGCCTGCTTCACGTTTCTTATATCACTTCTGATCTTTTGTTTGATTAATCGGATTTCCTAGCTTTCCTACTCCTATTTCTATTTCTATTCTTTTTAATATTAATTATTTTAACTATTATCTCAGCGTTACGTTACAGTATACATTATATAGGTAGGTATTGTACATATAAATTTATATGATTCTGTTTACCTTTAACAAAATAATTTTCAGCGCCATATGATATACTGCAAGCTAACTAGATTTGGATTTATTTGATTAAATAATAATTATAATAGATAAACTGTTGTGCTAACATAGAATTTCACTTATTATTATTATTTGTAAATTTCTGTTCCTGTTATATAATCAAGTACAGAAAAATATTTCATATTATAAAATGTTTATTTAAGAATGTTCAATAAAAAATCTAGATTTAATAAAAGACATTGTTTTTATTTTAATTATAGAGTAAAGCAGTAAAATGAAAGTACAGTGAAAAGTACAGTGTAATTATGATTTGGTTTCAGTCTATTTTATATTATTAGTCTATAGAAGTTTAAAACACATAACTGAAGAACGTTTAAAATGTATTTGAAGATTTAAAAAGCATTTACATATTTTATACAGGGTGTGTTCGACCGTATAGTCGTGAGCTATATCACGTTGTAGCCAGGAATAAATAGAGCCGAAAGAAGTCATAAAAGTTAACATGAGGTAGGTAAGTTAACGAGTTATTAATTATAAGAGTTTGGCATATCACGACGCGCGGAAGCGGTAGGCGGCGAGCCGCGGCCATGCTAATCTAGCGGCGCGAGGCGAGTGGCGAGCGGGTGAGGCGCCCGAGCTCGTCTACATACGTAGGAGATGAGCGATCGGGAGGAGCTTTCCCCGAAAAAGTGACAAGCAGTGGGGCATTAACGCTCGAGCATCGCGTTGAGTTTCTATCTTTCTTCCTCTCTCTGTCTTTCTCTCTCTTCCTTTCCTCCAAGGCACTACCTTACGATGGGGACTCACGCGGACTTTTTCTCTCTTTCTTCTACGGCTCGAGCATCGAATTGTTTACTTTCGCTCTTCCTTCCTCTCTCTTTCTTTCTTTCTCTTCCTTTCCTCGACGGCGCTAACTTACGACGGCGACTCGCGCGGACTCTCTCTCTCTCCCTTCCTTTCTCTCTTTCTTCTACGGCTGGAGCATCGCGTAGCTTTGCGTAAAACATCTCGTGGAAGACACGCGTCGCGGGACAGAAGCCGAAATGTGTGCAGCAATCGCACACGCGTTTTTTACGATTCCGGCACATATGTTTCAGCGTGCAACGCGTAGTGTTGTTACACGGACTAAGTTGTGTGTGAGAGAAAGAGGGGGACATTTTGAACAATGTCTACGCGATGCTCCAACCGTAGAAGAAAGAGAGAAAGGAAGGGAGAGAGAGAGTCCGCGCAAGTCGCCATCTAGTAAAGGAAGAGAAAGAAAGAAAGAGAGTTGAAGGAAGAGCGAAAGTAAACAATTCGATGCTCCAGCCGTAGAAGAAAGAGAGAAAGGAAGGGAGAGAGAAAGAGTCAGCGCGAGTCCCCATCTTAAGGTAGCGCCGTGGAGGAAAGGAAGAGAGAGAAAGACAGAGAGCGGAAGAAAGAGGGAAAGTCTACTCGATGCTCGAGCGTTAATGCCCCACTGCTTGTCACTTTTTCGTGGAAAGCTCCTCCCGATCACTCATCTCCTACGTATGTAGACGAGCTCGGGCGCCTCACCCGCTCGCCACTCGCCCCGCGCCGCTGGATTAGCATGGCCGCGGCTCGCCGCCTACCGCTTCCGCGCGTCGTGATATGCCAAACTCTTATAATTAATAACTCGTTAACTTACCTACCTCATGTTAACTTTTATGACTTCTTTCGGCTCTATTTATTCCTGGCTACAACGTGATATAGCTCACGACTATACGGTCGAACACACCCTGTATATTTGTATAACACATATTTGAAGATTTCAGGAGTAACAGACAAGGTATTTACTCTTTGTTTTTGCTACAACACTACTCAACTTACAATTATTTCCAATGTAAAACAATAACAATGTAATTATGATTTGGTTTCAGTCTATTTTATATTATCAGTCTATAGAAGTTTAAAACACATAGCTGAAGAACGTTTGAAATGTATTTGAAGATTTAAAAACCATTTACATATTTTATATATTTGTATAACACATATTTGAAGATGTCAGGAGTAACGGACAAGATATTTCGTCTTTGTTTTTGCTACAACACTACTACGCTCAAAGTCATTGCCAATGTTAAATCACTACTAATGTATTTATAATTTGGTTTCAGTTTATTTTATATTACTAGTCTGTACAAGTTTAAAACATAACTGAAGGACGTTTGAAATGTATTTGAACATTTAAAAAACATTTACATATTTTATATATTAATCATTCTCAATCATCGGAAATAATCATTCTGCTTGTGATTAATAGTTATAAATAATAATAACTACAACTCTTTGTTTTATACCATACTTTTTTCCTGTCCTAGCCTTTAATTAATTTTTAATTGTTCAGTCTCATTCACATTTTCTACAGTAAAAAGGATATAGTAAAAAAGATTTGTTTTTATTTAATTGACGTTTTTCCTGATATGACATTATGTATCCATGATTTAATTTGTGGTACTGTACGATCTTTTAAGCATTCATTCTTATATTTCAAATCAGTAATATCAGCACTGGATGGTAAATTTGATTTGTTTATGTTCTCGGAGAATCTGGTTAATATTACACGTCGCTCTATATCAGTCCACCTCTTCCTTTTTAGGCACGACCGCAGGGAGTTGCTTATCCTCTCGATCGAGTAAAAAGTGTAACGGACGATTATCTCCGAAACTATTCGAGATATCCAAAAACCCTTTTGGATCTTTATGTTTCATAACAAGATCTAAATGTCCGTATGTATGTGTGTGTGTGTGTGTATGTGTGTGTGTATCCACTCTAGCGTCTAAACGGCTGAACGAATCGAAGTAAAATTTACACGAAAAATCCAGTTACACCCGATGAGGATCCACTAACAATTTCAAGTCGGTCCGATTTCCGGTTTCAAAATGGCGGGCATTTTAAAAATTAAAAAATTCATAAAAAATCTGTTATAAGAGCAAAACAATTAAAACTTTGCACAAATATGTAAAATAGTGGCAGCTAATAACATGAATTTTTTCAAAATTTTTCAGCAAAATAGTACAAAATGGCGGACTAATTATTATTATATTTTCGTTTTCTCTGCTTATTTTTGTGCAATAGATTTGTTCTCTCTTCTCGATGTTCGCTGACGCGGTTCTTATGCTGCTCTCATGATTTGTCGTCGATTTTTTTGTTTGTAGTTCGTCTATCACCGAATTCTGCTACAAAGTTTGTTGTCCTGAAGTAGACGTAATGTTCATATGTCGATTCTGTGTTTCATTATCGTTTCGTTCGTATTTGTTGTCTTTTTCTTATCGGAGAATAATTAAAATTAATTAATACAGATCAATAATAATTTATCAAGATCTCAGAATCATTCGACCTTGTTTTATAATTGGTTTATTCGATCTCTACCTTACCACCTTAGGACAATTTCTTTATCGGTATGACAAGGGAGAGAGAAAAATGGCTTTTTTCAGGACGTGCTCGAGAAATCACACGTCACAGTATATTTCTAATTGTACTGTTTAAAATGATTAATCAATTTTTCTATGTAATTTTTATTTTTTATATATATTTTCGATTTTTTCTATATATTTTTTAAATCGATTTATATACTGTATAGTTTAAATAAACATATCTTTCTATTAGTCAATCATTTAAGTTGGGTTGTTCCAACTTCCTCATAAAATTACAGTATTAATAAATAGTTAAACCTTTAGGCCGAGTTTATTCAATTTCTTCGTATAGTTATTCGGTCTGTAAATTTTGATACGTGGCTTTTAATTAGCCAACACTAAGAATTTCAGCATTTATCACCTCCGTAGTTTTATGGGGAAGTTGAATAAATCCGGCCTTAATCATTGGCCACTTGAAAACTACGTATAAATATTTATGCAATCCATGCTTGGAAAGTTCACTTTTTGAGCGCTGGATAGTGTGCGCAAAGTGACCAATATCCGATGGGTATACTGTAATGTGCTATTATCTCACAGGGTAGAACTTTCCCGCACAGTTTGGCACTTTCCCGCACGCTACGTCATCACATTCCCGCACGCTACGTCATCACTTTCCCGCACAGTTCAATCAAGGCAATATTATTTCACGATATATACTTTAATTTACGACACGTACAAATACAAAAAATTTTGGCGCTGGCGAGACTCGAACTCGGGCCGCCAGCACATTAGTCTTACATCTAGACCACTGGGCTACCGACGCTTCTTGGGAACCACTACAAACTGACCAGTTCTTAAGAAACTATCTTAAACTAAGGCCTATAACTATGTTTAAGCCTTAGTTTATGGCCTATATAAGTATGTTTCTCCAAAAATTGAACATTCCAAACATGGATTGCATAAAATCTTGTATGCAACACGTGGGAAAAGTGGCAAATCTGGTATAGGTCAAATTTCCAAAACTCGCCTCTGCTTGTGCTGTGTTCCAGGGGAACTCGTGTGATTAGCTAAATTCCCACTCGTTCCCCTGTTCCACAGCACGCACTATCGGCTCGTTTCGGAAATTTAACCTATACCATAATTTGCCACTTTTCCCACTTGTAGCATAAATAGCTATTATCGGTCGAATAATTTTACGGGGAGGTTGGAACAAATCAGCTTTATTAATATATAACACATAAGTTTAAATGTGTTAGATGTTAGTATTTTAGTAAGTGGATCATGAATATTTGTATATACTATTACATTATGCGCGATACTTTCGTGATTTCAAGACGTCCGTATATACTCGGATATTTTCGGGATCCCGAAGTGATTGCATACTTTCGAAATCTCGAGACGTTCGTATATACTCAGATATTTTCGGGATCTTGAAGTGATAGCATACTTTCGAGATCTCGAAATGTTCGTATATATTCGGATATACTCGGATATTTTCCCGATCTTGGCCGATTATTTCCGACTCGACCCGAAATAATATAAATCTGTTAACCTTACTATTAATTTTTTTTAATTTAATTCTTCTATTTCTATTATATTTCTAAAACTTATTCTTATTTTATTTTAAACTTATTCTATTTCTATTCATATATATTGTTGCGACCGGCCGACCGCGCCTTTTTCCGCGGAGAGAAGTTAGCGCTTCGTTCCGAGTCGGCTCGCGTTGCTGTCGAAAGAGTTGCCACGGCCATGTTTACAGCGGCCGACTGTCTTTGGTTCTGGGAAGGATCTCGAAGCGTATGGACGTGTTTTCGGAAGCTGCGACTGGAATTATTAAACCCGATCGTTCTTGTTGTACCTCTAAGCTTGTTCCTTGTTTAACGTTTTACGAATAAAGCTTCTTGTTCTTTCGCACTCGCGTTCGCGGACTACATTTTTGGGGGCTCGTCCGGGATTAGTAAGTGTTCGTGGCCGCGAGTGAGTGTTAGGAGGTGATGGCTCCACGACGACTCCGCCTGACGAGAGAGGAGAGCGGAGCCGGGGAGGCACGACGCCGGCGACCGACGAGGGACGGAGAGTAGGCCGGGGAGCCGAGGCTGATGGATGTCATCGGCGAACTGAGAGCGGGGCTGGGACGTCAGCGAGCTGACTTGGAGGCAGAGCGACGCAGGAATGAGGAGCTGCTCGCCAGGGAGGCGCAGGGCTTTCCGGGCTCTTCGTCTAATAGGAATGCCGCTCCCAACAGGTCAGGCTGTAGTGTTCCTGCTTTTCCGCAGAATCCCGATCTTGACTGTAATCCCGATTTAGACATGAGATATAGTAGGCAGACGATTCCGCGGACGGCTTCGAGCTCGCGTTTGGGGTACGCGGTGAAGCCGGATAATTTCGACGGGACGTCGCCTCTCCGCGAGTTTTTCACGCAGTTTGAGTTTGTCGCTAGGGCGAATTCTTGGGACGAGTCCGCGAAGGTTCTCGCGATCGCGTCCAGCTTGAGAGGAAGGGCTCGCGCAGTGTTAGATTCGCTTAGGGATCCATTGAGCGTGACGTTCGAGGAGTTGCGGTCGCAGTTGGAGTTGCGCTTCGGCGAACGGTTGTGCGCGCAAAAGTCTTACACCGAGTTTAGAAATCGTAGGCAGCGCGCGGGGGAGGACTTGGCGTCTCTCGCCGCTGACTTGGATAGGCTCGTCCGGTTGGCTTATCCGGAGAGTTCGTTTGAAATACAGGCTAAGATCGCGTGCGCGCAGTTTTTGAATGCGGTTGCCGATCCTTTTGTTAGGCAGACTCTTCAATTGGAGGGTATGAAATCGTTGAGGGTAGCGATCGTCAGGGCTATAGAGGTTAACGGTATCAGGGAAGGGAATGGCGTAGGTTTCGCGTACGGCGACCCGGGAAGCGTTCCGTTTCGGGACACCCGCCAGGTTAATGGAGCTCCGTCAAGGAATCAGCAGCCGCCGCAGGGTCCCAACCTTGAAGTGAGGGGTCCACCTAGGCCGGACTGCTATGGAGGAGGTGCTCCGCTGAAGAGGATCGGTCAGGGGGCGCCTAGGCCGGGTCCGGTGGGGAATTCTTCTCGGAGCGGCTCTGATGGTCGAAGAGGTCCCTCTACGAGAGGAGCAGGAGAATGCTGGCTATGCGGCGAGAAGGGGCATTTCAGGGCTGGATGTCCGAAGAATGTTCCTGGCAGGGGAAACTTCTGAGCGTCGAACTAGTGGGGCCGAGTTCGATGGCGGACGAAAGGCCCCGCGCGTTTAGGGCTCGATTAGGACGGGTAATTAGGAAACCCGACGCTTTCAGATTCGAGGGGGGGGAGGGGGGGAAGCTTGCACGCTTCTCATCGATACGGGTTCGGACGTTTCTTTACTGAGCTCGAGGTTCAAGCTTCCGTCGCACGAGAAGGCTTCGTTGTTCAATGCGCGGCTCCGTTATCTGACCGGGGAGACTCTACGAGTGGGGATGGTGGTGGAGGCTCCGGTGAGGTTAGGAAAGTTGGAAGTGAGGTTACGATTGTTGATCGCGGATATCGACGATGATTGTTTGCTAGGGTTGGACTTCTTGTCCAAGGCGGGTTTGGAGGCGGAATTTAGGCGCGTAGTAGCGGATTCCGCCGAGTTGCGCGTTGCTAGAATTGTGGGACAACCTCCTGCGACGTTGGAGAGTGTTCTGGCGGGAAATTCGGGGAATTTGACGGCGGAGCAGAAAAGCGATTTCGAGGCCTTTCTACTGCAATTTCAAGAGGTTTTCGCGGAGGATGCTGTTGCGGGGAGTTGTAGCGTTGTTGAGCATAGGATAGAGTTGACGGACGATCGTCCTATCAAGCAGGCGCCGAGGAGGGTTCCTTTACATTTGAGGGACGAGGTCGAGAGGAATATTCGTGAGATGCTGGAGCAGGCAGTGATAGAAGAATCTTCGAGTCCGTGGGTTTCTCCGGCGGTTTTCGTCAAGAAGAAGGATGGTTCGATGCGTTTCTTTATCGATTATCGAAAGTTGAATTTAGTCACAAAGAAGGACTCTGTATAGAGATACAGTCGAGAGATTAGAGAACTGATTCGGTAAGCGAGGAGATGAGATAGGTGAAAAAGATCTTTATAGAGAAAAATAGAGCGATGCGTGTATTTCAAAAGTTGCAACCGATCCGAGTCGAATGCTCCCTCCTTCTTTAATTTGGATGACTCCGTCTCCCCAGCCGACGTACGACGTTGATGCGTAAGATGGATGCACAAGAGAAAGTGTGAATGAGAGTTGAAACTTGAAAAAGTCTGGGGTCAGGTGTGAATCTGAGCACTGGACGGTCTCGATTGAGAGTGGTTAATTTCAGAAGAAAAGACGAGATTTCAAATATACAAAAAAAATATATATAGGATTTATTCCTACTTCGGTATACACGTTGTTGGGAACCTTTACGGTCGAGAAGCTATTCTTCTCTCTATATATATATCTATATATATATAAAAAAAAATATACAGTCACAAAGATCGCGCGAGGATTCGAGAACACAATTCGATCTCTCTTCTTTGAATCCGATTTCGAAAGATATGTATGTTTATATAAAATCTATATACGCCGTGAAATTGAAATCAACGAAACTAAAGCCACCTATGACTGCTTGATAGAGAGAAATTGCGTTATTGGTCTCTTATTTCGATAATGAGATTGTAATTAACTGATACAAGAATGAAAACGCTCGTTACGTGAGATTATATTTAATTCCGTCTATGTTGAGCTACGTGCGTTCGACGCGTGCCGCTATTGAACGTGACCTACCCAATGTAAACACGACGAGTCGTTTCTTACGACGGTGTATAGTGACAATACTGAATTTGCGTGGAATTTTCCACGTTCATAAATCGAAAGATCTTATATTCGTTTTATTCAGAAACTTCTTATTTTAACTCCGTCGTTCAATTTCGACCGCGAGCAAGTTTCTCTAACCCACGCGAAAAAGCACGAATACACTCAAGTCAGGTACCAAGAGCCGAAAAGAGCGTATGTTCTTCCTCGCATGGGAACGTGTTTGTTGCACGGGTAAGTTCGGGTGCATCGGGTACCGAGAGCCGAAGACCTAAACACTCGTGTTTCCAACCACGTTCTTTCTCCACGATAAACGTATAACTTTATCTTTGAATAAGCCGAGGAAGTAGGGGCGGGTATGAGCCGTGGCCTAAATCCCTGACCTTCGCCAATGAAGTTTCGCGCCTATCCGATCGTGCAAAACACCTCGGTCGTTCGATGTCCTTGGACGGTCTCACGAGTTCGGTATTGCACGATACCACTCTATTATTCGATTTAAAATGTTACAAATTTTACAGTTTCTTTAATTAAAGTGTTACTATTAATGTGATGTTATTGGAACGACGGAGTTAAGAATTTAGTATGTCGGTCGGTGCCGTGAAGCGGCTTGTTTCACGACTCGTCGGTTTGACGCGCCTACGTAAGTTCTATAGTGCCTGAGACGGTTTGCTCATGGGTCACTTGAGACGGTTTGCTCGAAGCTCACGTATCGTTTTTCGCCGAAACTTTATTCATTTCCGAATACCAATAATCAAATAATAGAAAACAATACTTGAAATGTTACTTCACATACAATCGTTAGGCAATCGTATGCTGCTCAAAAGAAAAAAAGAAAACGCTACGTGGTGACTGAGGGATCGTCGAGGACCGAGAAGCGGACCTCTCTATCCTGATCTATATAATTCGCGAAGTGATCCCACAGTAACGAGACCGTGGTTTTGGCGCTCCTTATATATCTGAGTACTGCCAATTACGGACCATGAAGTAATTTACGTCGGTACATTTGCATGGTAGATTTGTCCGACGCGTGCGACATCTCACGCGGTGACGATTGCTTTGTTGTGTTTATCTACTTATCGATTGAATCTATCGTTAACACATGTGTCTCTTTCTATATCTCTCTCGATATAGAGAAAGTTATGTATATGTAACCGGACGGTTACATCACCCCCCTCCCCCTCTGGGAGCACAACTCGCTTGTGCGATGATGATGAAAAAAAAATATAGAACTATCTTCACGTAATTGACAGTATCGCTTACCACTATCAGACTTTGATTATCACAGCACTCGTTACTAACGGAGTAACTATACATACAAACTAATACGCAAGAAGTCATACTCATGCATCACACACGCATCCATTCGCTCCCTTCTCGGGTACGTTATATACACACTTTTGGCTTTTATGCCGCGGGTTCGCCTTAAGCGTTCGTCACTCCCGCACTTCCGTCTCTATCGGATACATATATATCGGCGGACGCACTGCGTTCCCCCTTTCACTACGGACGACCAGCGTTCCGTATCACACACTACAGACACTTAGTGTTACTGCACTTTTTATTCGAGCATCGCCTCCTCCAGTTCCTCACTAATGTTCATTAATTCGAATTCCTCGTCGCCTCCCTTCTCTGCGCTGACATTCAAGAGTCCGAGCGGGTCTTCTTGATCCAGGAAGAAGGTCTCGAGCGTCGGGTCACTTTCTTCGCAGCGTTCCACGGTAATGAACGGACGGCGCGTGGTTTGAGGTGACTCTTGCGCCTCCTCCTCCAGCTCCGCATAAAAGTCCGACCATTCTTTGCCTGACCAGACCGTATCGGGCGCATGACTAGGCCCGGGAACCGGTATGGACGGAAGTGGTGCATGGCTAGGTCCGGGAACCGGTATGAACGAAAGTGGTGCATTCGGGTTTGTGCCAAGCGTCCCCGCTCCGGGCACGCTTGGAACGTTGGGCGGCCAATCTATTGGTGTTTGACACCGGACCGGTCGCTTTTCTATGTTAAATTGCACCGCCGTGCCGCCTTGGTATCTTCCCGAGCTCGCTGCCCTCCATGGTCTCGGAAGTATGGTTATCATTCGTGCCTCCGGAACATCTTCGAACACGTAATCGGTTCCCGTTTGCGTTGGGCGAGACACCATCGCCCACCCCGCGTATGACTGAGTAGCCTTATCCATGCTGTCGACACAAGAGTTACTAGAAGAATGCTGCCTTGTCGCGATTATTCTTCCTCTTCCGTATTACCCCACTTCCCAAATTTCGTGTATCTCCTCCCGAGGTGGGGGAATACCCCTCTCTCGGAGCGATTTCGCGCTACGTATTTGTTTTCATTCGATACTTCTTCAAATCCGTGGCATGTTCCATGCCACGGATTTTTCCGCCATCCGGGAAGCGTAATACATAGGTTGAGGGACCTCTGACCTCGGTGACTTCGTACGGTCCTTCGTATAACGGTAGAAATTTGGCTATGCGCCGATCTGCCGCGTTTGAGATGGGATTCGTTTTAAGTAAGACGAGTTCTTCTTCTTGGAAGGTGAGTGGATATCGGGCCTTTTTCTCCGCGATTCGACGTCGTTTCTCTGCCTTTTTTATCATTTGTTGACGTGCCCATACTAATTTTTGCGAGTATTCGTCTGCCTCGTCGTCTTCACGTTCTTTCCATCGCTCGGCTGTCGTCCATGGTCTTTGTGGTTTTTTCTTTTCTTGTAACTCGAAAGGGGTAAAACCGGTGCTGTCATGCACTAGCTCGTTGCAACAAGTCTCAATTACTTCGATCCATTGCGCCCAGGCGGTATGTTTTCGCTGAATAAGCGTGCGGAAAATTCGTCCGATTTCTCGATTCACCCTCTCCACCGGGTTACTTTGCGGATGTCGTATAGAAGAAAGGATATGCCGTACGCCTTCCTTCTCCAACGCTTCTGTCCATTGTTTGGACGTGAACTGCGTACCGTGGTCCGATAGGATGCACTTCGGACGGCCATATTTTGGAATATAGTCTTGGAATATTCGGTTCAATGCTGCTTTGGTGGTTGCTTGCTTTATCGGATATATTTTTACAAATTTGGTGAAGAGATCTTCCGTAACAAGAAGGTGTTTAACTCCTCCCCTGGCAGTTGGTAGGGGCCCAAAAAAATCGATGGATACTATTTCGGACGGTGCTTCCGGAAGAATTGCTTGCGGAGGTACATATATCGCAGTATTGCGTGCCTTAACGCGCTGGCACGTGTCGCAGAACGCAATTTCTCTCCTCACTGCTCGTCCCATTCGTGGAAAATAAAAACTCTCAGAAAGTAACCTGACGCATCGTTCGCTACCTACGTGTGCATATAATTCGTGAACCTCGTTAATCAATGGATTGATCCACTTTTCTGGAATTATCCCTTTCCACTTCTCGTCATGCCCCCGATGGCACAAGACTCCCTTTATAATCTTAAAACGTCGCGGAGAAGGATTCTCCCCCCTTTCGCATGCGTCGAACGTCTCGCGGAGACGCGCATCGCTGCGTTGATGTGTGTGGAGGTTCCGGAGCATCGAACTTATTGCTTTTGCTAGTGTGCGAACAATCGCTGTATAGATAGGTACGACCGTTTTACTAATTTCCAACGTACTTTGGTTTTGGTAATCGATTCTGCTAAGCAAGTCTGCTGGGATATTCAATTTCCCTGGACAATAAGAGATCTCGATTGCATATTCTTGAATGGATAAGGCCCATCGCGTCATACGCTGATTTACAAATCGACTCTGGTTTAAAAATGACAACGCTTTGTGATCCGTCATTAATATTATGTTCGACCCATGAATATAAGTACGGAATTTATTGAGTGCCCACACGATACTCAGAAGTTCTTTTTCGGTCGTAAAATAATTAATTTCGGCTCCCTTTAGTGTGCGACTGGCAAAGGATATCGGTCGAAGGTCACCTACATCGTCCCTTTGGGCTAATACGGCCCCGAGTGCCAAGTGACTGGCGTCGGTTGAGATGTAATACGACTCTCGTGGATTAGGAAAATGTAACACGACATTCTCACAAAAGAGCGATTTAACGCGGTTAAAAGCCTCGTCCATTTCATCCGTCCATTCCCAGCGATTTCCCTTTTTTAACACCCGAAGTAGAGGCACTGTCGCATTGGCATGATCACGTGTAAATTTGCTATAGAAGTTAATTAAGCCCAAAAACCCACGAACTTGTTTGACGTTTCGCGGTGTCGGAAAATTTCGAATGGCTGAAATTTTTTCCGGGTCAGGTTTTATTCCCTCCTTTGAAAGTATATGGCCCAGAAACGGCACCTGCTCTCTGACAAATTTACATTTATTAAGTTTAATTGTAAGACCATACCGATGCAACCGTTCGAGTAACGTGCTCATATGTTTCAAATGTTCCGAAAAAGAATTCGAGATACATAGCAAATCATCAATAAAATTCACGACAAATGCTTCTAATCCTTTAAGTACCGGGCGCAAAGCTCGCACAAGGCTAGCACTGCTGGTTTTCAAGCCAAATGGTGTAACCTTGTACTCATAGCATTGTCCTCTATATAAAAATGCAGTATATTTACGAGACTCCGGGCTAAGTGGAATTTGCCAAAAACTACTGGTTAAATCTAGACTTGACATGTATACTACTTTCGTTACTCTTTGAAAAACACTATCGATTGTTTCTGACATTTCGTGATCGCTGACCAAGATCTTATTTAACATTCGTGCATCAAGGCATAATCTAAGAGAGCCATCCTTTTTTATCACTGGAACTATCGGATTCAAATACGGACTCGCCGATGGCTGGATTACATCGTTTTCTAACATTCTTTGAACTTCCTGATCCGCTTTTTCCCAGTACTTTAACGGAATCGGGTACGATCGTTTAACGAACGGTTGACTTTCCTCCACACGGAGTACGTGTTCATAACCTTTTAACCTCCCCGGCCT
The DNA here is from genome assembly GCA_916049575.1 of Ancistrocerus nigricornis. Taxonomy (NCBI): domain Eukaryota; kingdom Metazoa; phylum Arthropoda; class Insecta; order Hymenoptera; family Vespidae; genus Ancistrocerus; species Ancistrocerus nigricornis. The sequence continues at coordinate 17,218,839 of OU696667.1, read as the reverse complement.
CTCGTCCCATACTGCGCGATATTTAGTTAATACGTTAAAAAACATTTGACGTTGTTCACACGAAATGTTACATGATTGAAGTGCATTCTCGATTTTTTCGTCTAGCCCTATGTCTGTATTGCGAATGCTACAGACCCATTCTCCCGAGTCTCGACTTTGTAACGGAATTGTGTCTAAATGATTATTCGCTTGCATTGTTAAATACCCGAGTTCGAAATCGATACGAGATTTCAAGCACCTTAAGAGATCAATACCGATGATGACTGCTCGCATTAAACGTGGAATAACGACTACTGGATGCGTGAAATTTAAACCTTGACATTGAAATTGAGCTAAAATTTGTCTCGTGATACGTGACGATCGTGCACCTACTGCACCTATTACTTGTACTCCCACGACTGGAAACGTTGGACATTTAATGAAATTTTCTTTATGACACTCATACCACTCTTGTGAAAACGCGGTTACCGTACTTCCCGTATCAATCAAAGCTTTAATCGTAATTCCTTCTATCGTGACTTCAACCTCGGGGCTTTCCGTTCTGATGTTCTCCGCGCGTGGAAGAGTACAGTCTATTAAGCTATGAATTTCTACGTTAAATTTGTTATTTTCTGCCCCTCTATAAAGTACTAAGGGTTGCGCCGAGGCTTGTGCAACTCTCAGTCGCGAAAAGACTCCTCCTGATTCGTAGTATTTGCAACGGTCTCGTCTTCACCCTCCTCGTGTATGTTAAGGTCATTGTCTGTCACAAACGTCGCTTGAATTTTTACCGGAGTTGATTCGCGTCTATTATCTTGACTACGTGGATAGAATCCACGTGGTGCTTTGTTTTGATTCGGAGGTGGATCTTGCTTACGATTTTCCGAACTTGGCCCGTCCCGTGTCGTGTTATAACGTCGTTCGTATCTCCCATCGGATTCGCGCGACTGCGAGTATGGAACGAAAGGACCTTGATTATTGCGATCAGAATACCTAACTGAAGGGTGATTTACACTTCCCCCATGGTCATATCGGTCAAGTAACGTTAAGAATGCGTCAATGTCAGTAATGTTTTGTGCGACGACTGCATCGTCAATCGCTTGTGTAAAGTGTTTAGAGAGCAGTTGCACGATCTCGCCATTTGGACGAGGTGGTGTTATATCGCGAGCATTTGCAATTTGTTTCATCGCATAGGCTACCCGCGTGCTACCGTCCTTTTCCCGATAGTATCCTGTTTCTAAGTTCGAGCGGATCTTTCTTTGTACCGTCGTATTCCAATACCTTGCTAAGAAGACGTTCGAAAATTCAGACCAAGTCTCGATATTTTCGCTTACTAAATCCCACCATTCGTTAGCAATTCCCTTCATTGACTGTGAAATGACGTATTTCATCTCTGAACCAGCTACCCCGCTGACCTCTACGTATTGTCTCAAATCGCGTAAAAACTTAGGCGGGCGTTCGTTTGGACTGCCTTCAAAGGTAGGCAAGTCGGGTTTTAGTGGAAATGGACGAGATGAGTTGGACGCCTGTGCTCTTGCCAGAGCACGTTGCTCATTAATTGGCATCGATGAAAAAAAATCATTTTGCTCGCGACCATGCCTGTTTGGTTGCCCTTGCACCCTCTCCGTTCTGGTGCTGTTAATACCCGCGCGCCTGATTTGAGCTGGTATGTCTGCTTGAAAACGGCGTAAGCTTTCGCGCATTTCTTCGACACCCTTATCCATTCTTGAATTGATCTCATCTCTCTCTTCGTTTAATGTTTGATCTACATATGAAAGAACTGCCTCCCGGACTTTGACTACACTGCGCTCTATCTGCCTTGTTAGATCGTCAAAACGGTTTTCGAACTGACCGATAACCTCATCTTCGAGCAATTGACACTTCTGCTCGCAAAGTGTTACCCGCGAGGATAACTCTTTAACTAACTTAACCAAATCTGGCGTGCCGACACCTCCACACGCACCCTCGCTTGATATTTGCCCCTCTGGACGCGGTTCAATTTCGAGATCTGAACTGAATGATTTTCTTATCGGAGAACGCATGATTTTTGAGCCACCCGGTATCAAACTTTCAGCACGTTTGTTCGCGGTGCTTTCTAAACTTTTATCCTGCTCATGTGACATGTTTAACCTATTTTTCGCTTTGCTGCGAAGGTTCCTTTTCATCGTGTTTTACCGATTCAACGCAATGTGATATTCGCGTGACTAATTAAATCTCTAATGAAATTACGTTAATACGATCTTTTCTCAAGAATAACCAGTCTCGTGCTTTCGAGCCGCCCAACGTTGGGCGCCAATTTATTTTTCTTCTTATGCAACCGATCCGAGTCGAATGCTCCCTCCTTCTTTAATTTGGATGACTCCGTCTCCCCAGCCGACGTACGACGTTGATGCGTAAGATGGATGCACAAGAGAAAGTGTGAATGAGAGTTGAAACTTGAAAAAGTCTGGGGTCAGGTGTGAATCTGAGCACTGGACGGTCTCGATTGAGAGTGGTTAATTTCAGAAGAAAAGACGAGATTTCAAATATACAAAAAAAATATATATAGGATTTATTCCTACTTCGGTATACACGTTGTTGGGAACCTTTACGGTCGAGAAGCTATTCTTCTCTCTATATATATATCTATATATATATAAAAAAAAATATACAGTCACAAAGATCGCGCGAGGATTCGAGAACACAATTCGATCTCTCTTCTTTGAATCCGATTTCGAAAGATATGTATGTTTATATAAAATCTATATACGCCGTGAAATTGAAATCAACGAAACTAAAGCCACCTATGACTGCTTGATAGAGAGAAATTGCGTTATTGGTCTCTTATTTCGATAATGAGATTGTAATTAACTGATACAAGAATGAAAACGCTCGTTACGTGAGATTATATTTAATTCCGTCTATGTTGAGCTACGTGCGTTCGACGCGTGCCGCTATTGAACGTGACCTACCCAATGTAAACACGACGAGTCGTTTCTTACGACGGTGTATAGTGACAATACTGAATTTGCGTGGAATTTTCCACGTTCATAAATCGAAAGATCTTATATTCGTTTTATTCAGAAACTTCTTATTTTAACTCCGTCGTTCAATTTCGACCGCGAGCAAGTTTCTCTAACCCACGCGAAAAAGCACGAATACACTCAAGTCAGGTACCAAGAGCCGAAAAGAGCGTATGTTCTTCCTCGCATGGGAACGTGTTTGTTGCACGGGTAAGTTCGGGTGCATCGGGTACCGAGAGCCGAAGACCTAAACACTCGTGTTTCCAACCACGTTCTTTCTCCACGATAAACGTATAACTTTATCTTTGAATAAGCCGAGGAAGTAGGGGCGGGTATGAGCCGTGGCCTAAATCCCTGACCTTCGCCAATGAAGTTTCGCGCCTATCCGATCGTGCAAAACACCTCGGTCGTTCGATGTCCTTGGACGGTCTCACGAGTTCGGTATTGCACGATACCACTCTATTATTCGATTTAAAATGTTACAAATTTTACAGTTTCTTTAATTAAAGTGTTACTATTAATGTGATGTTATTGGAACGACGGAGTTAAGAATTTAGTATGTCGGTCGGTGCCGTGAAGCGGCTTGTTTCACGACTCGTCGGTTTGACGCGCCTACGTAAGTTCTATAGTGCCTGAGACGGTTTGCTCATGGGTCACTTGAGACGGTTTGCTCGAAGCTCACGTATCGTTTTTCGCCGAAACTTTATTCATTTCCGAATACCAATAATCAAATAATAGAAAACAATACTTGAAATGTTACTTCACATACAATCGTTAGGCAATCGTATGCTGCTCAAAAGAAAAAAAGAAAACGCTACGTGGTGACTGAGGGATCGTCGAGGACCGAGAAGCGGACCTCTCTATCCTGATCTATATAATTCGCGAAGTGATCCCACAGTAACGAGACCGTGGTTTTGGCGCTCCTTATATATCTGAGTACTGCCAATTACGGACCATGAAGTAATTTACGTCGGTACATTTGCATGGTAGATTTGTCCGACGCGTGCGACATCTCACGCGGTGACGATTGCTTTGTTGTGTTTATCTACTTATCGATTGAATCTATCGTTAATACATGTGTCTCTTTCTATATCTCTCTCGATATAGAGAAAGTTATGTATATGTAACCGGACGGTTACAAAGTATACGTCGTACTGACTGTCGAGAGCGTTCAGCACGTTTACATAGACGTTAGTATTTGATACATTTAAATAGACAAAGAGACGCGAGCGATGACGTAGACAGTAAACACGGGAACGGTTTCGGCAAGAGAAATATTCGAGCGGTATCGAGTATGTACAAGGTAGCGATGGCGCGGCTAACAGCGCGAGCACAAAAAATTTAACTATTTCGCTCCAACATTTCCGCCCGCCTCGACGACGTATGCGCGTCGTCGAAACCGTGAAAAAAACAATAGTATATTAAGGTTTATTGTTCTGAGATATCGAATCCGCAACGGGCAGAGGACAGAGTTTCACTATGGGCCTCTTGAGCGTAGAGGTTCGAGTTCGTACGGTAGCAACGCGAACGAGATTGTCTTTACCGGGATGCACTTCTATTACACGCGCGAGCGGCCACTTAGACGGCGGATATCGTTCGTCCACAACGAGAACTAGAGAGCCGATTTTTATAGAGTCACTTGGTTGACGCCACTTCGTGATGCTTTGGAATCGCTGGAGGTACTCCGTAGACCAGCGTTGCCAAAATCTTTCAAGCATCTGGCGGAGCAATTGCCATCGAGAAAGGCGCGATTCCGGTAGCTTGATTATAGCGGGTTCGGGAATCGTGTTGAGGGAAGTTCCGACCAGAAAGTGACCTGGAGTAAGAGCTTCGACGTCCGCGGGATCATCCGAGAGCGGGCAAATAGGACGCGAGTTAATCACCGCCTCTACTTGCACCAACAGTGTAGAGAATTCTTCGTACGTGAGGAGCGTATCGCCGACGACGCGCTTGAGGTGAAATTTCACCGATTTCACGGCCGCCTCCCATTTTCCTCCGAAGTGAGGTGCAGCGGGAGGGTTGAACGTCCACTTCGTGCCGTCGGTTGCGAGGAGGTTCGCGAGATTATCGAGTTCGCGCGAGGAAGAGTCGAAGAGACGTCGAAGTTCGGCATCGGCGCCGACAAGATTCGTGCCGCAATCGCTGGTCAGCGTCGCGCGAATTCCTCGGCGACCCGTGAATCTCTTGTAGGCTGCTAGAAATCCTTCCGTCGAGTAGTCGGTCGCGAGTTCGAGGTGTACAGCCGATGACGAGAAACAAACGAATACGACGAGATAGCCTTTGTAAGTCTTCGCCGCCCGCCCTCTCCACGTTTTCAAGTTGAACGGTCCCGCGTAGTCCACTCCAGTATGTAGAAATGGGCGCGACGGTTGCGTACGAGAGACGGGTAATTGTCCCATCAACTGAGTCGCGGTGATAGCTCGTTGTCGAGCGCAGGTTACGCAGCGCAAGACGAAGCTGCGTACTGGCGCACGACCTCCGATTATCCAATACGAGCGTCTTAACGTTGCGAGCATAACTTGAGTTCCTCCGTGAAGAGTCTGGCGATGAGCGTGGTCGAGAACGAGACGAGTAAAGACGGAGTCGCGCGGTAAAATCAGAGGATGCGTTGTATCGGGATCGAGAAGAGCGTTGCGAAGCCGCCCGCCAACGCGAAGCATTCCGTTCGAATCGAGAAACGGTACGAGTCGAAGAAGCGGATTCGATTGCGTAATCGCGTCGCCTTGCGAGAGTCGCTGCATTTCAGATGCGAAGTAGCCTTGCTGGGTGGTCTTCACCCAAAAGAGACGAGCTTCGTTTATCTCCTCCGGTGTTAGCGGTGACGCGGACGAGCGTTGATCGCGATATCGAAACCGAGAGGCAGCACGAAAACACCACGCGGTTACGCGGAGAAGACGCGTGAGTCGAGAGTATCGTTCGACGAGATCCCACACGAGTGCGGATTGATTGGCGGTCGCGTGAGTCACAGTTTTTGAACGTTCTTCGAGATCGACGTCTCCCGGTGGAGGAACCACCGACGGCCAGCATGTAGAGTGTCGACTGAGCCAAGCCGGACCTTGCCACCAAATCGAGTTTTTTGCGAGTTGCTTAGGAGATAAGCCACGCGACGCGAGGTCCGCTGGATTTTCCTCTCCGGGTACATGGCGCCATCGCGCTTCCGGTAGCGTTTCTTGCACTTTAGAGACTCGATTGCGTACAAAATCTTTCCAGCGCGATGGATGCCCCTGAATCCAGAAAAGTGCTGTCGTAGAATCGGTCCAGAGGTAGACAGGAATATTTTCCAACTTGAGAACTTGACGTATTTGCGAGAGGTGACGTACAAGCAGTACCGCGGCGGAGAGTTCGAGACGCGGCGTAGTTATGCGGATCGTTCGCGATCGTTTACTCGATTCCGACCCTTTCTTGATCGGAGCGACTTTAGATTTCGCCGATACGAGTGCGATTCGTACGTCATCGAGATCGTAAATGACACGGACGTATAGAACAACACCGAGTGCCGCGTGCGAAGCGTCGGAAAAACCGTGCAATTCGAAACCGAGAGCCGACGGCGATAGTCCGAGCCATCGAGGAACCGATATTCGCGAGACGTCCTTGAGTTGCCGAGCGTATTCGTTCCATTTAGATGCGAGATGTTGTGGCAGAGGATCGTCCCAGCCGAGTTGCGCTGACCAGAGCTCTTGCATAAAGATTTTCGCGCGAACGATAACGGGAGCGAGCCAGCCTAGCGGGTCGAACAGCTGAGCGATGCACGACAACACCGCACGTTTCGTGATGGCAACAGACTCCTTCGCGTCCTTAAACGTAAACACAAACACGTCGGATCGTTGTTGCCATGTGAGACCGAGAGCGCGGTAAGACGGTCCGTCTTCGAGTGCGAGAGAGAGAGAAGATTCACGATCAGCTGACGCGATATCTGCGAGTAATTCGTCGCGACTCGCCGTCCATTTTTGTAGCGGAAAGCCGCCCGCCTTGAAGAGTCCGATGAGCTGTTGAATTTTTTCACGTCCCTCGTCGAGGCTGTGCGCGCCGGAGAAGATGTCGTCGACGTAGGTACTTTCTTCGATCACTCCTTTGGCGAGAGGAAAACGATCGCCTTCGTCCGCGTCGAGCTGACGAAGTGTTCGATTCGCGAGAAACGGAGCTGAGGTGAGACCGTACGTTACGGTAGAGAGTGCGAACGTTTCGAGTGCACCGGTCGAATTGCGCCATAAGATTCTTTGGAAATCGTGATCGTCCGAGTGAAGTCGAATTTGCCGAAACATTTTCGCGATGTCTGCGGAAAAGACGAATTCGAATGACCGCCAGCGAGTTATGACGTCCGCGAGATCGGTCAACAACTTCGGACCTTCGTGCAGGTAGTCGTTGAGCGAGACGCCTTGATCGGTTTTTTGCGATCCGTTGAACACGACGCGGTATTTAGTCGTAGAGCTTGACGGTCGAATCACGCAAAGATGCGGCAGATAATACGTACGTGCGTGTCGCGAAGGAGCTTCCGAAGTACGATACATATGACCGAGGCTTTCGTATTCGTTTAGAAACTTCGAATAAGCGGCGTGCAACTCCGAGTCCGATGCGACACGCTTCTCCATTCGCGTAAGCATTTTGAGCGCTACCGTTCGAGAATCACCTAGATTTTCTGGCGGATTTTTGAAGGGGAGTCGTACGACATATCGTCCTTCCGAGTTCCTCGAGTGCGTGGTCGCGAAATGTTCTTCACATTGAGCGTCTTCGAGAGAGTATTTTTTTGAGTCGTTCGTGAAAACTTCTTCTTGCATCCAGAACCTTTGTAATAGTTCGGCGAGATCGTCATCCGGTAAACATTGAAGACTGTGGACGTTTGCGTTAAGCGAGGTATGAGTCGCAATCGGTACGTTCCCCGAGAGTATCCAGCCTAGAGATGTTTTTTGTGCGATAGGAGCCGCGGTTGGACATTTTCGCATGCCTTCTTCTAGGAACAAACCGTAGACGTCGGCTCCGGATACGAGATCGATGCGTCCTGGCCTTGAGAAGTCCGGATCTGCGAGTTCGAGATCCTTTAGATGTGGCCAGCGAACGTCCGATATTTTGGCCGACGGCAGGTATCCCGTGAGTTTCGGCAGGACAGAGGCGCGTATTTCGCACGAGAACGACGGTTGTACGCGAGAGTGGAGGCTGATCGTGATGGAGCCACGAGACGAACGCGGCGAATCGGCGCCAATACCGACGATCGGAATCGAGGATCGCGAGCGCGGAAGTCGGAGACGCTGAGCGAGCGATTCGGTTACGAGAGAAATCTCCGATCCTTGGTCGAGGAGAGCGCGAGCTTCGAGTATTTCTCCGTAACGCGGATGACCTTGACGACGGCGGTGGCCAAAAGAACGGGAGGACGCTCGTCTGCTCCGATTTGAGCAACGTTACTCGTAGCCGGTCCACTCGTCTTCGGTTGTTCGAAACGCGAATTCGACGCTTCCGAAGTTGTCGCGGTCCTTGTCGATTGCACTGGTGCTTGAGCGATGGTAGCGGGAGGCACGACCGTGGAGTTGCGGTGAATCGACGTGTGGTGTTGAGCACCGCACGTTCGGCATCGTTTTCGCGTTCGGCAAGCTTTCAGTTGATGCGGTCCTAGACAGTTGAAGCAAAGCTTCTTCTGTACGAGAAGGTCATGACGCTGATCCGTTGTTTTGCCTAAATAGGCGGGGCAAGACGAAAGATAGTGGTCAGCTCCGCAGAAAGCGCACGCCTGTGCGAGAGGAGACGTGGCGGTAGCGAGATGCGTCTTGACACTTCCTGGTCGAGAAGTTGAAGGAGCTTGCGCGGCGATGCGCGTTTTTCCAGCGGTTCGCTCGTACGCTTGTAGAGACCGAGCGCGCGCGATTAAAAACTTCTCGAGTTGCTTCCACGTTGGAGGTTCGGTGGAGTCTCCGAGTTCGCGTTCCCAATCCTTTATCGAGGCTGCGTCGAGTTTACGTACGGTAAGGTAGACCACGATGTCATCCCAATTTTCTATAGGACGTCCGAGTGCGCTGAGAGATCCGAGAGCTTGCTTGACGTCCGAGTGCAGTCGTTCGATGTCCGTAGCCGATTCGCGGGTGAGCGGTTTCGGCGAGATTAGAGCGTGGAGAGCGGTGTCGACTAGCAAGCGTTTGTTATCATAAAACGCCACGAGATCGTCCCAAGCCATTTGAAAGTGGCCTTCCGTCAACGGTACGTTTTTAAGGCGTTGAGCAGCACTTCCGGTCAAACTCGACTTCAAATACTGAAGTTTTTCCACGTTCGAGATCCTCGTATTAACGCGAACTAACGAGGAGAAGAGGTCACGAAACGGAACCCATTCGACGTAATCGCCGTTGAACTTCGGAAGGTCGATCCGAGGAAGACGAGGTCCTAGAGGTGCGTCGAGTCCGTGTACGGGCGCGCGCGCGGGAGGAGGATTCGCGCGAGCTGCTTCGGTCGAAAGTCTGTCGAACAGAGCGGTCATCGTTTCTTCCGCATCGAGAAAATTCTCTTCGCATTGCGAGAATAACGACTCCGTGAAATAAGGTAGATTCGCGACCTTCATTTGCATTTCTGCTTGGAGCGTGACTTTGCCGGCGCAGATGATGTCGTGATTTGCCTGAAATTTCTCCCATTTCGTCCTGAGAGCTTTGAGGCGACCTTGCACTCTTTGATGGACGATATTTTCCGCGCCTATCTTCCGCAGGTTTTCCACCGCGCGAGAAATAAAACCGAAGAGCTCGTTTTGTTGCTCGAGGAGATAATCTAGGTTCGTCGAACTCATTTTGGAAGCACTTAGAAGAGCACACGTCACTAAAAACGATCACGCTTTCGAGATCGTCGAGGTCGAATTTGAATTAAACCGTCACCGGGAGCCACACCACTCGCGTAAACACCGGCTAACGGTCTTGCGAACAACGAGTACGAAAAAAAAATAGAGAGAGGCTGCACTTTTTATTTAAGCTTATCGTTCGAGTATCGAGGATGATAGTTCACTCGCGTGACGAATCGAGTTCGTTAGAGAATTGCGTAAACGAATCGATGAGGACGAAGCGAAATCGCACGAGAGAACTTCACGAGATCTTTTCCACACTACTTTTTAACACAGGTGCTTACAGAATCCGGCTCGAAGGACCAGCAATGTATAGAGATAGAGTCGAGAGATTAGAGAACTGATTCGGTAAGCGAGGAGATGAGATAGGTGAAAAAGATCTTTATAGAGAAAAATAGAGCGATGCGTGTATTTCAAAAGTATACGTCGTACTGACTGTCGAGAGCGTTCAGCACGTTTACATAGACGTTAGTATTTGATACATTTAAATAGACAAAGAGACGCGGCGATGACGTAGACAGTAAACACGGGAACGGTTTCGGCAAGAGAAATATTCGAGCGGTATCGAGTATGTACAAGGTAGCGATGGCGCGGCTAACAGCGCGAGCACGAAAAATTTAACTATTTCGCTCCAACAGACTCGTATCCTCTTCCGCGAATAGATGATTTGTTGGATAGGTTGGCAGGGAACTCCTGGTTTACGACGTTGGATCTTAAAAGCGGGTACTGGCAGATTAAGGTTAGATCGCAGGATAAGGAGAAGACAGCTTTCTCCGTTGGAAAGGGGTTGTGGCAGTTCAAGGTTATGCCTTTCGGGTTATGTAATGCCCCTGCTACTTTCGAGCGTTTGATGGAACGGGTTCTACATGGTTTACTTAATGAGATTTGTTTGTTGTATTTGGATGATGTGATTATTTTCAGTAGGACTTTCGAGGGAATGATGGAGAATTTGCGTGAAGTCTTCGCTAGGTTATGTTCCACTGGGTTAAGGGTTAATGCGAAGAAGTGCAGGTTTCTTGAGAGGGAGGTTAAGTATCTCGGGCATGTTATTTTGGAGAAAGGGGTGGCTACGGATCCACAGAAAACGTCGGCCGTGGCCGGTTGGCCCGTTCCTCGGAATAAGAAGCAGGTTAGGAGTTTCTTGGGTTTCTGCTCGTACTATAGGAGGTTGGTAAAAGGTTTTTCTTTAATTGCGAAACCTCTGTTCCTGTTGACTGAAAAGAGTACGCCCTTCGTTTGGAACCCGGAGTGCGAGGTAGCGTTCGTTAGGTTGAAGCAGGCGTTGACGTCGCCTTCGGTTTTGGCTTTTCCGTTAGAGGGGCGGCAGTTTATTTTGGATACCGACGCTTCAAATCATGGGATAGGGGGTGTTCTGTCACAAATTCAAAAGGGAAAGGAGGTAGTTATTGCGTATTTCAGTCGCATTATGAATAAAGCGGAGAGGAACTATTGTGTCACGAGGAGGGAACTGTTGGCTGCGGTAGAGGCTATTAAGGCCTTCGATCATTATTTGTGTGGTTCAAAATTTATTTTGCGTACCGATCACGCGTCTTTACGTTGGTTGCTTTCCTTCAAAGATTTGGACGGTCAGTTAGCTCGTTGGTTAGAGAGGCTCCAACGCTATGATTTCGAGATCGTGCATCGTGGTGGGAAACTCCATGGGAATGCTGACGGCTTATCGAGACAGCCTTGTGCGGAGGACAACTGCAACTACTGCGCCAAGAGGGAAGTCTTGGAGCTTGAAGCTGTCAGGAAGGTCTCTTTCGTGGAAGAAGAAACTTTGGATTGGCGCGACTGGCAGAAGAAGGACGAGGTGATCCGGGTTCTGCTTCACGCTAAGGAGGAGGGGAGGAGACCGAACTGGCAAAAGATCTCGGCGAAGGAACCGGCTCTGAAGGCGTATTGGGCGCAGTGGGATTCGTTAGAGGTCAAAGGTGGAATTTTGTATAGGAAATGGGAGCATCTTCTTAGTTCTTGTGTTTATCAAGTTGTGGTTCCGAAGGGGAAGGTTGAGAGCGTGTTGAGGGAGGCTCATGATAGTCCGACAGGGGGGCATTTCGGGGTGAATAAGACATTGGAGAAGGTCCGTAAACGTTTTTATTGGATAGGTTGCAGGCAGGATGCGGAGGATTGGTGCAAGTCCTGCGGGATTTGTGTAGCCAAACGGGGTCCTAGCAAAAAGGGGAAGCATGAGTTGCAGGTTTATAACGTAGGAAGTCCTTTTGAAAGGGTTCAGATGGATATTTTAGGTCCGTTTCCAAAGTCTTCCCGGGGAAGTAGGTATTTGTTAGTGGTCGTGGATTGTTTTAGTAAGTGGTTGGAAGCCTTTCCTCTTAGGAACATGAGAGCAGGGACGGTAGCGGGAGTTTTTGTGGATCAGATTGTTTCTCGTCATGGTGTCCCGTTAGAGGTTCACACTGATCAGGGTAGGAATTTCGAGTCGAAGCTTTTCCGTGAGGTTTCGGAGTTGTTAGGTATGAGGAAGACCAGGACGACGGCACTGCACCCGCAGTCGGACGGGCAGGTGGAACGTCAGCATCGGACGATCGTGGACTATCTGTCGAAATTCGTGGATGGGAATCAGAGGGACTGGGATAGGTGGATCCCGTTGTTTTTGTTGGCGTACCGATCAGCGAAGCATGAGGCTATGGGGATGACTCAGGCGGAGATGTGCACTGGACGGGATTTGAGGTTGCCTTTGGACCTGTTACGAGGGTGTCCACCTACTTCGGAGGAGGGTGTGCTGCCGCGTCCGTATGTCCGGAAGCTGAAGGACAAGCTGAGCGAGGTCCATAGTTCCGCGAGGGAGCGGATGGAGCTCAGATCCTGCAAGATGAAGGACTGGTATGATCGGAGGGCGATCAAGGGTAGCTTCCAGGAAGGGCAGAAGGTGTGGTTGTATAATCCCGTGCGTCAAGTATGTTTGACTCCGAAGCTTCAGAGTGATTGGGAGGGTCCTTATGAGGCTCTCAAGAAGATCAATGACGTTGTCTTTTGTATTGTGAGGTCTCCGGGGGGTAAGAGGAAGATTGTTCATGCTCACACAATGAAAACGATAACAATATAGAATCAAACTCTTTATTACACCCATTATCTCAATTATCAGTATCCGAAACCGAAGAAATAAACAATAACAATACACTAAATAAAACTGTAAACATTAATAACGAAATAACTACTTTTCCACCTATCCTATCACATTCTTTAAAGAAATCAAGAAAAAAAAAATCTGCAAAACAGAGAAAATTAGAAATGAAAAAATACATAACAGAAAAACGATATAATATGTCAGATTCTTTGAAAGAAACAATAAAATTAAAAAATAAAATACATATGCAAGGAAAAGGTAAAACAGATTAAACTTATAAAACTACTGAAATTACATTAAACAAAGAAAGAATGAAAACATTAAGAGAAAAAGATACCTATAAAGATAAAGAAATTACACTGAACAAAGGAAGAATGAAAACATTAAGAGAAAACGATGCTTATAAAGATAAAGAAATTACGTTAAACAAAAAAAGAATGAACATTAAGAGAAAAAGATACCTATAAAGATAAAGAAATTACACTGAACAAAGAAAGAATACAAACATTAAGAAAAAAAGATACCTATAAAAATAAAGAAATTACGTTAAATAAAGAAAGAATGAAAACATTAAGAGAAAACGATGCTTATAAAATCGCTCTCTTTATCTTAATCCTTCGACGGCTCGCTCTCTCTCTCTCTCGTTCTGCCGTCGCTCCGTCGGCCGCCGTTGCTCTCTCCGGCCTCGTCCTTCCCCTCTCCGGCGTGGCGGTCATGAAAGAGGGTCTAACTTTACTATTTATTCATTATTCTAACTCAGAACCAGCCTCGAGGCCCTCCGACTCGCGTTACATATTTTCCCCGTGGTCCACCCGGTGACTCTGTCCGCGACGATTCTTTTCTAATTCGCGGCGAAGGGGAGAGGATTCTCGTTTGTGACGGGTATTCAAAATACCACGTCACAACTCCTCCCCCCCTAGCCCGCGTTTACGCGGTCTCCCGTTCCACCCGGAACGGCGGATCTCCACTCTCTAATCACTCGGGTGGCCCCCCGGCCACGCTTCATTCGAGTGCCTTGCATACGGAAAATTTTCATCCCGTTTCGACCGGCATTTCACTCCCCGCGATCGGATCCTTCGATTCTCCGGTCCGCGGTAACGCGTGGGCGGACTTAGCTTTCGTGACTGGTTCTGATTTCATTTAAGTTACTTTTAATTCAAGAAATAAACTCTGTATAGGAGCAGACGATAATTACTTTACTAAAAGAACAGGCGATGTGTGAAATATAGCGAACATAGAAGAGAAAAGAAAAAAAAATATAAAAGAGCTTGGAAAGAGATAGAGAAAGAACTTACCAGGCGTCGCTAGGTTCCTGGCCTCCACCCGGCCTACGGTCCGGTCACCACACGAAGGAGGGGGGGGGGGGGAGGGAACTCTAAAATTTTCTAACGAATATACACCCAATACCTTTTTACTACATTTATTTCGGCTCTCGGAAGGGTTATATGGCCGTTCCCTTATACATATAACATTCATCCTTATAGTTTATGCCCCTGCTCCCGTATCCGCCGGAGCCATGGGCCGCGTTGGCCCCCGGGCGGGTAGTGGGCCCCCGTTCCCGTGCAGGTGGGGCAGTTGGCCCGGCTGTAACCCGGGCGGCCGCATTCCGTACAGATACCCCCCCGTAACGGCTGGGGACATTGGCGGATCTCGTGGCCCCAGGCATAACAATTCCAGCATTCGGCTGGCGGCGCGATCCTCCTCGAACTAGCGGCCGGGTGGCGTCCCGGGATCCCCACCGGTCTCTCTACCGGTACCACCCGCAAATCGTAGCGCGTCAAAAACACCCTGGTTCGGCGCAGTAATTCCCGCCAGTAGGCGGCCTCTTCAGCGGTAAGCTCGTCGGTCCTATCCTCCTCTCCCTCCGCTCTCCATCCTACAGGGATGGCTCGGTCTCTGGGGGCCAGCTTTCCCCCGTCCTCCCGATGCCGCTTCAGCCGGCTCTCTCTCTGGCGGCGCGCCAGCTCCTCTTCTCTGCCTTTATCTAATGCTTTTAGATTTACCATTTTTCTTCCCTTGCCCTTTTCTTTTTGTTATTGTTTTTGTTTTCTTTCTCTACCCTCTAATATCTATAACCGAAAAAAACCAACCCTGCTTTTACTATCCCGTCTACTTTTTACCGCCACCACTAAAATTGGTTCACCTTGAACGACACAACGACAACCACGAAGACGATGCACCCTTCACTTGTCACCGTCACCACTAACTTTCTCGACAATACACGAACACACATTAAACAAAACACACCCCTACTTGACACCGTCACCACTAAAATTACTTTAACGACACACGGACATACATTAAACAAAACACACCCCTACTTGTCACCGCCACCAGTATTCCCACACCGGTTTTAAATCTTTAACGTGGTGCTTGCCGGCGTCCTTCCCTCGGACGTCGGTCAAGGCCACCACCACCGAGGAGATGATTTTTGTCACGGTGTACGGTCCCGTGAACTTCGGTGCGAGCTTCGCTGCCACGTTTTGCGCCGCTGAGGACAACATACGATTCTTCTTCCACACGCGGTCACCCACGTTATACTTTGCGTCACGCCTCCGCAGGTTATACCGGCCGGCTTGCGTTTGGAAGGCCTTCTCGAGGCTCTCCCCTACCAGCTCTTGTAATTCATGCAAACGGCTCACTCTGTCTTTCCACCCGTCTGTATCGGGAGCTGCGACCTCTATGTCGCCCTCTTCCTCCACCCGGAGCCCCAATCGTACTTCTTCCCGACAAAATTCAGATTTCTCCCGGTTAATTACAAGTCCGGCCTCTTTAATTTTTCGAATTACCCGTCGCAACCATTTCAAATGTTCCTCGAACGTTTCCGTCACGATTATAATATCGTCTAGATATGCAAAAGCGTGTGGCTCCATTTCAGTACCGATCAATTTATCGAGCAACCGTTGAAACGTGGCCGGTGCTCCCGTCAATCCATACGGCATTCTTTTAAAATGAAATAATCCGCGACCAGGAACCGTAAACGCGGTTACTTCCCGACTATCGTCTTCGAGCGGGATTTGGTGGAAGGCCTGACTCAGATCCAAGGTCGAAATGTACCGAGCTCGACGTAACTTGCTAAGTATCCCCTCCATAAAAGGTAAAGGGTACGCGTCTTTTTTCGATACCGCATTGACCTTGCGGAAGTCGCAGCAAAAACGGTAAGAACCATTCGGCTTCTTCACCATCACCACCGGGCTTGACCATTCGCTATTCGATCGCTCGATCACCCTTTCCTTTAACATACGGTCTACCTCCGCGTACATCGCTTCCTGGACGGCCGGCGATACCGGATAATACCGTTGTTTTATGGCGGCGTGACCTTGCACGTCGACTTTATGTCGAATTAGGTCAGTTACCCCTTTCCGTGTTCCTCCTGCGGCTAATTCCCGATCTACGAGGCGCAACGCCGTTTCCCTCTCGTTTTCAGTGATATCTACGATCCCGTCGCATGCACTAATGCCGGTTATTTCTGACGGAAGACGAAACGGGACTTCTATTCCGGCTAATGCCGAGTACCACATCCCTTTCTCCCCGTCAATAATGATTTTAAAAGATCGGATTGCGTCCATCCCAAAAATACAATTCGACATAAGCCGTGGAACGACGTGCAAGGTCAACTCCCGCTTTACCCCTCCAAAACGGACTGCAGTAGCGATCGTTCCCTCCACCGTCTCTTTTCTCCCATCGGCGTAATGTACGGACTGCACACTCGACGGTTCTAATCCGCCTATTTCCCCGAAAATTGCCTCGTTTCCCGCCCTCCGGATAAACAAGCGAGATGCACCGGTGTCCAAAAGACCGAAAATCGGTACGCCGTTTACGGTGGCATTTACGAAAATTCTCCCACCCGTTGCATCTATTGTAGCTACCACCGCTGCATCTCTCTCCCTATTTTCGAGAGGCGCCTCCACTATGTCCTCCGTCGAGTCTCTATGGACGTCCGCTCGCACGGCTATTTCTTCTCCGCACCGCTCGCCTACCCCCGGAGAATCGTCTACGCGAGCGCTCCCTTTCCCACTACTCGCGGGTGTCCTTATGGCCTCTACTGGGAGGGGGGAGCGGCCGTCGGCCGGCTGGTCGACTCCCCCCGACCGTTTCCCGCCGGTCTTCGCTCGCAATTCGGACACGTCGCCTTCACGCAATCTTTACGGCCACACCGGAAGTAAAACCGTTGACGCGGCTTTTTGCACTTCGCGTGCCTATGCCCCTATTCTCCGCAATTCCAGCACCGGACCGGTGGCTTCGCGGGGTCCGGCGTGGGCCTACTCGCGGTGCTTCTACTGCTGGCCGCGGAATTCCGCGGCGTAGCCACCGCCGCTGCGACCGCTGCATCTCTCCGCGGCTCCTCCACCCTTGACGCGCTAGCCGCTCGTCGCGCTACCGGTTCGCGTTTCTCTGGCGACCTATCCTCCTCCACCGGGTATATTTCCGCGACGCGGGCCGTCCGCGCCCTTGGCGGCTGCCTAACGCTCTCTGCGTACGTGTTTGGACGCGTTACGGGCGATTCTGGACCGGGACGGTACCGCCGTCCCATATCCCAGATTCTCTCTCTCTGTCTCCCTAGTTCAGAGAGCCGGTCAAAACTAGTTACCTCCCTCGGATCAATTTCTCGCTGATATTCAGGTCTTAAATTAGCGTAAGCAATACTAAGCCGTTCCGTCATCGGAACCGGCGGCACGACCTTCGCGAGAAGCCCTTCAATTTTAATTAAGTACCGGCTAACCTTCTCTCCCAGTCTCTGAACTCGCGTTCGAATCGTTTCCCGTAATCTTTCCTGCGCTTCAAACCCGGAAAACCGTCGTCTAAACGCCTCGCAAAACTCCTCCCACGTACGCAAAGAACTTCTTCTCAATCTGTACCATTCGAGGGCGAGACCGGTCAGGAGGATCGAAATATTAGAGAGTAATTCGCTCTCCATTACTCCTACTCGCGCACTCTCCTCCTCCACCCTTTCTAAAAAGGACTCTGCCTCCGCCTCGTCCTCGCCGTCGAACGACACCCTCCACGCGCGGATCATTTGATCCACCGCGCGTAGATTCCTAATCGCTTCCGCTCTTCGGAAGTCCCTATTATTTTGCGCACGCGACGATACGGTTACGGGAGATCTTTCCCATTCTACCCGCGGTGTTTTTCCCCCTCGTGACCTCTTTCCGTATGCCCGGTCCTTCACCCCCTGCGTCCTACTCCCTCTCTTTGTCTTGGTGAGTAAGCGTTCTATCACGATTCTTATCGCTCTGTCATTCTCGATCCTTTTCTGCTCTCTCTTGTCCGCTACGGACTGTTTTTCAGGGCCTGGAGCTTCCCCCGCCGGCTCTGTCTAGTTCGAGCAATAAATCGACGTGCTCCCTTTTTCTGGGCCGTGGGTGGAAGTAAATTTTCGTTGACCATCTTCACATAACCTCATAAAACTGTCACAAGTAAATTTGGCGGGACGGTTATCATTTACCACTCACTAGCGACACTGCGCGCGACGCTCGTTACACCAACGCCTCTACACGACCGATCTGGTACTTCGTCGCACACCAGCATCTACATTACCATCGCAGCACCATGTCCGAATCATCTGAATCGTCGAGCTCGTGTGACTCGCAGTGTGGAGCATCGACGGGACGTCAACGTGACGAGACGACGGAGGTGCGTGAACGTTGTCGTTGGTGCAAGAAAACCGTAAAATATGCGATCGAGTGCGGTAGCTGCCATAGTGCGTTTCATCCTAGCTGCTCGCAGTTTACAGAGGTGAATGTACGAAACGAGCCCATGTTACTATGTAAGGGTTGCGTTGCGCGGTTACCTCTTGCCTCTTCTTCTCCGCCTATCCGTTTTTCAACTCATAGTGACGCTTCGAGAGAATCATATGCGTCACCACCTCAGAACTCAGACTCTGTCTCCCTGAACACAATACTTGCGGCCGTACAAAGTTCTTCGCGTAATTCTAAATCTCAGTTTATGGCACTAAATAATCGACTAGTAAATCTTGAGGGAAAGCTAGAAAATTTGGAAGAAATCCCTGAGTTATCGCGTAAGGTGGAGGATTGCTTTCACAAGCTCGAGTCGCTTGCATCTACTCAGTCATCGCTCACCGGCAAACTTGAATCGCTAGTCGAGGAAAATACGGCGCTTAAAGCACGCTGTGCCACTCTCGAGACCACGGTGGCGAGTTGCCTAGACAGCATCACCTCTCTCTCCTCTCGTCTTGAGCGGACAGAGAAGACGAACTCTAATAGTGAGATGATAGTCTCTGGGTTTCCGGAGAAGGAAGGAGAAGATCTTCGTGCAATGTGCGTTGCGACATCGGCGACGATAGGTGTCCAGGTCTCTCCGAACGACATTGCTGAGGTTACGCGTATTAAGAGCACGCGTACGACTGACAGGCCCCGACTGGTCTTTGTTAAGCTCAATAGCCCAGCGTTACGCCGTCAAATCTTGGCTGCTTCTCGTGCTCGACGTGTACTTTGGTCCACGGACGTCGCTAGCGAACTCCCGCGTTTTAGAATGCATATAAATGAGTACCTGCAGCCCGCGACTGTAGATCTTCTCAATCGCACGAAGGCTGAGGCCAGTAAAGCTGGCTACAAATACGTCTGGTGCCGTGAGTCAGTAATACGCGTAAAGAAAGCAGAAGGATCTACACCCATAATTATACGCTCTCCTACAGATCTGTGTCAGCTCTCCCGGTCCGAGGCGACTGCCTCGACATCAGCGCAAGCCTCCACCTGAAGCTCTCCCCGTGCCTCCATCACATCGAGTAACTCCACCGACACTCAGTATGGAGTGCAACGACAATCTCTCCTCTCGCGGATTCGGTAGTCGGGGGGAAAGGGTTAAGCCCTGCCGAGAATCGTTTCCTCCCGGATTGTCGATGTCAAAAAAGTAAGATACGGTATAGAAGATAATTTCTCGAAAGCGGAATACGCTAGTTCTCGATACT
This sequence comes from Ancistrocerus nigricornis, assembly GCA_916049575.1. NCBI lineage: Eukaryota > Metazoa > Arthropoda > Insecta > Hymenoptera > Vespidae > Ancistrocerus > Ancistrocerus nigricornis. The sequence continues at coordinate 17,199,037 of OU696667.1, read as the reverse complement.
AACTGCTGTTAACGAAACGCTAAATAAGATAACAAAAAGGATTCTAACCAAAGAAGGATTCGCGTTCGTAACCAGAAGGGTTAGGGGCTCGATAAACTCTACTCGAGACAGTAAAGACGACACAATATATAAAATATAGTAAAATCAAGATTTATTCTATAATAATTCGGTTTGTCGGAGTCTCATACAAAAAGCATAAAGAAAACAAAGCAATCAAAGAATCACAATTTCTCCCGTGTTCGAATTCGCTAACGGTTTCGACCCGGTCGAACTCTCTCGAATCACGGTTAACAAAGACTCTCTTAAGAAAGGATTTTTACAAAATCTCGGATACGAATTCCGAATTCTATAAGTTATTCGATACGATTTTTCTTCCGATACGCAATCGGATTCGATATTTTACAAGGTTTTACGATAAAGAAATCGTCTCTTCGCGGAGACCGAACGACTTCGCAAGCTCGATTCGCGTGTCCACAAAAAAAAGAATAATCTTTACGAAAACAGATAAAGAAAGTTAAATCGAAATGATCTTTAATTTATAATACAGAATTGAATAAAGAATCTACTCTTTCCAGACTCCGATGAACCGGTATGCAAAAATCAAAAATTGAGGTTAATTTCCCTCACCTGTAACCTTCGTCACGCACGAAACTAGAATAATTTTTCGAGGATCTATTCTCCCGAAAATCGAACTACCGAGCTGGGCCGACGGCGGCCGAACCTACCCGAACGGATTCGTACGATCCTGCGGATCCTAACCTATCCGCGCTCTCGCTTGTCGCCTCGCAGGCGCGCAATTCGAACGCGTAAGAATTCTTTCGCCACATTCTCTTCGTTCTCTTCGACTTTCTCGCACGCTTTTCGCTGCTTTTCCGAATTCGTTGCGTTGCTCCTCTGCACGTTGACTACGAAGACTTCGAAGAAGATGATTCTCGTAATTTCACGTTTTCTCAGCTCGTGCAGAAGTTAACTGACGAATTCGTTGCTCGTAGCTTTCGTTGTTTCTCTACGTCGTGTCGATTCTTTCGTGTTAAGCGAAGTTCGTTCTCTGTAGCGTCTTTTACGTCGGAGTTCGTCGCTCGGCCCTTTTTCTCGGATTCTTCGTCGTTATCTCGTCGGTTCACTCGGAGTAGTCGAAATGCATGAAATATATCGAAAATAATAAATAAGAGGTTCGAAATCGCTTTTTCGAGGCCTCGGAAGTCGTTCGATCCCGCTTTTCATCGGTGACGCAGGTCCCTAATTGTCCGGTTCCGTGCGTGTATTATTCTTATGGCTCGATTAAAAAGAGAGGAGAGATTTTGTGGCGTGTATCAAAGATACCACGTCACAACCCCTCCCTCCTTAATCGGCACTTACTTCTTTCAATTCTGCGGTATCGGAGTCGGACAATACTACGTTAGCGGATCGAACTTCCGAAGCCTTTGTCGAGCTGTAACGAAACTTAGACCAAAAATAAAAATAAAGATTATAAAATTATAATAAGCAGGGTCTAAAAGAAAATGAAAAGAAAAGAAAAAGAAAATAAGTACGAAGTAAATGAGGAAGGGTGAGGAGAACGGTATACCACTCTTTTTCCTTAGTTTCCTTAGTCCTTATTTATTAGCCCAAATGTCGATCTCGAATACGATAGCGTTACATAGAACATAGTTTGCTCTTTATTTATTTTTTTTCTGTGACAACGAATGGATCGCTTTTCCTATCCCTGGTCCGTTATCTCAAAACAAAAAAAAATCGGATTTTTCATCCCTACCCATTGCTCGGTTGTTCCCAACCCAAAAAAAAAAGTGATTTTAGGTTTATAATCGGCTGCCTCTTATCGCTACTTCACGTCTGGTACTTACAGTTACGAAAATATACGCGGAAAATAAAGAATTACATTTTCACTCACAGAATGTATACGCAGAAAAAAAAAGAATTACATTTTCACTCACAGAATGTATACGCAGAAAAAAAAAGAATTACATTTTCAATCTCAGATTGATTTCTGTCTATCAACGATAATGATTAGGTTTTTCTCCCCAACCCAAAAGGTCCCTTATTGGAACGAAGGGAGTGAATAAAAGAAAACGGAAACGGAAAATCGTGAATGAGGGAAGCCAAAAAAAATTCCAGAGGGGCGTCTTCCTTCGTTGTCTCGTCTCCTCCTTCGGTACGGCTGCTGGGTTCGTTATTGCGTGAGCGACCGGAATTGGCCTCCTTGCACCCGCTTTTTACACGCGCCGCAGTCTCTCCATAGAAATCCTACTTGTCCGCAGGACGTGCAGAATTTTGTCGCTGGTTTAGGGCACCAACGGAACGGGTGCGCCATGGCCCCGCAATTCCAACATCCCGGTCTTAATCGATTGCCCACTCGTGGGGGCGAGATCCCCGGTCCCAAGTTGAAATTGGGTTGTTTCCTCTCCAGGGTCTTCTCGACTATTTGTTTTGAGGGTCCAGCGGTGACCTCTTCCTGCTGCCCCATTTTCTTGGAGCCTGTTTCTCCCTTCGGGTTCGGTTTCACTAGCTTGGCCCGGCTCTCTTCTTCCGTCTTCTTTTCCTTCTCCTCTTTTTCCTGCTGCTCTACTTCCTTCTGCAGCTCGCGCCTCGCGCGACTCTGCCACGCACAGTAGCAAGATAGGCATCTATCTTCCAGTGCCGCCTCTCCGCAATCCCCGGGACACTTCTCCTCGACCTCTGTTATAAATACCATTTTCTTGGTTCTCTCTGGTACTTCCAGTTCGGCTGCGGGTTCGTATTCGAATTCGGGTACGTGATCGTATTCGGGTTCGTTGTTACCCTAGATTCGCTCTTACTCTGTTCTTCCCCCGAATAAAAAAAAAGAGAAAAAAAGTTTTGGGGCGAGGAGCGGAAAGAGAAAGAGAAAGAAACAGAAAGAAAAGAAAAGATTAGAGATAGGGTCTTGTTTCTTTAAATTAATTTAGTATTAATTTTAGATCTTTGACATGGTGCTTGCCTGCGTCCTTCCCGCGTGCGTCCACTAATTCAACGACGACGGGCGATAATATTTTCGAAATCGTAAACGGACCTGCGAATTTCGGTGCGAGTTTTGAAGCTACGTTTTGAGCCGCTGACGACATGACTCGATTACGTTTCCATACGTTATCTCCCACCTTGAATTCGGTTTCCCTTTTACGAGCGTTATAATGGGACGATTGCGTACGATATGCTTTTTCTAAGTTTTTGCCTACAATTTCTTGCAACTCGTGCAACCTCCCTACGCGATCCTTCCACCCGTCTACGTCCGGCTCCGTTAGTTCGAGGTCATCTTCCTCGCTTTTTCTAAGTGAACGTGGCGGTCTCGGCTCGCGGCCGAAATTCAAATACGCAGGACTAACACCAAGAGAAGAGTGGACGGCGGTATTATAAGCGAATGCAAATTCGTTTAAGTGGACGTCCCACTCGCGGTGATCGTTTTCGATAAAAGCGGTAATCATCGTTTTTATTACTCTATTCACGCGTTCGGTCGGATTCGCCTGAGGATGATACGGTGGAACGGTCGAATGAATTATTCGGCAATCGTTTAAGACGGTGTCAACGGTCTTATTCACGAATTCGGTCCCATTATCTGTCAGTAATATTTCTGGCGTTCCCCAACGGTATACGACGTGATTTAAAAACGCATCGATAATGCTTTTTCCGTTCGCTTTACGGAGCGGCATACACTCTATCCATCGCGTAAATACGTCTTGGAATATCAAAATATACGTGAATCCAGCGGTACTTTTGGGAAACGGTCCCATGACATCGGTGCAAACCATCGCCCATGGTTGATCTACGATACGTTTCCCCATTAACCCGTTCGGCGCGAGCTGACTAGACTTGCACGTCTGGCATTTCACGCATTTCCGAACGTATTCTTGAATATCGTGATACATTCCCGGCCAATAATAATCTTTTATCGCGCGTTGATACGTCTTCTCGACGCCTAAATGACCGGCGGACGGCTCGTCATGCGATTCTCGTAATACCTCCTCCTGCTTTTCCGGGCGGACTACGAGCTTCCACTCTTCTAAGTCCGGTAACGCTCGACTTTTCAACGGATTCGGACGACGATAATATAATTTTTCGTCCTCTACCTTCCACCCCGGAAATCGTTTCGGAAATCGGTTAACGGCTTCTATGCGACGATCGTACCACGATGCTTCTTCTACCTCGGCTACTTCCCCGCATACGGTTAATTCTCCCTCGGGTTCCTCTTCATACATCCTCGACAACGCGTCAGGAACGTTATGAAGCGCGCCTTTTCGGTAGACGATATCGAAATCGTAATCGAGTAAGTCAAGGGCCCATCGGCTTATTCGGCCTGTCTTGTCGCGAAAATTATACAAGTATCGTAAGTTCGCGTGATCGGTAATTACCGTGAAGTGTGAACCTTCAAGGTAATGACGGAACTTTTTAATCGCCCACACGACAGCCAACCCTTCTTTCTCGGTTACGGAATATCTCGTTTCTACATCGGTCAAAGTTCTACTCGCGTATGCGATTACGTATTCGATATCGCCTTCGGTTTGGGTCAGAACGGCTCCTATCCCGAAGTGACTCGCATCGGTTTGCAAAACGAACTGAAGGTCGAAATTCGGACAAGATAATACGGGAGCAGTCGCTAAACTTTGTTTTACGGTATCGAATGCGACTTGTTGTTCCGTCTCCCACTGCCACCGTACGTCTTTTTTCAATAATAAATTTAAAGGTCCGACTTTTTCCGAATACGCTTCAATAAATCGGCGATACCATGAGGCCATTCCTAGAAAGCGTCGTAATTGACGTACGTTTCGCGGTTCCGGAAAATTTAAAACGGGTTCGACCTTCTCTGGATCGACTTGCAAACCGTGCTGATTGACGCGAAAACCTAAGTATCGTACTTCGCTACGGCAAAATTCGGACTTTTCTCGATTTATTTCGAGTCCGGCTTCCCTTATTTTTCGCATTACGCGTTTCAACCATTCGAGATGTTCTGCGAATGTTTCGGTAACGATAATTATGTCGTCTAGGTAAGCGAATGCGTGCGGTTCCATTTCGGCTCCGATCAATCGATCGAGCAATCTTTGAAATGTCGCCGGCGCACCCGTCAACCCGTACGGCATTCTTTTGAATTGAAATAATCCGCGACCTGGTACTGTAAACGCAGTTATTTCGCGACTATTTTCTTCAAGCGGTATCTGGTGGAAAGCCTGACTTAAATCGAGTGTCGAAATATAACGAGCGCGTCGTAATTTACTTAGAATCCCTTCCATGTGCGGGAGCGGATACGCGTCCTTTTTCGAAACTGCATTAACTTTTCTAAAATCGCAACAAAATCGATAAGTTCCGTTCGGTTTCCTAACCATTACTATCGGGCTCGACCACTCACTATTCGAACGTTCAATTACATCTTCCGCGAGCATACGATCAACTTCCGCGTACATCGCCTCTTGTACTGTCGGCGAGACCGGATAATAACGTTGCTTTATTCCCGCGTGTCCTTGAACATCGATTTTATGACGAATTAAATCTGTTACCCCTCGCGACGGTCCTCCCCCCGCTAACTCCTCCGCGATTAACTTCTCAATTGTCTCGCGTTCGGATTCGGAAATATCAACGATCCCGTCGCAGGTATCCCCACTCGACGGATCCGGAAAAGAACGAAACGGAATTGAAATATTCGAAAAAGCAGTTTTCCAAGACTCGGATTCGCCATCGATAATAATTTTAAATTCTCGAACTACATCCATCCCTAGGATGCAGTTCGACGATAAGCGCGGAACGACGTGCAAGGCTAAGTCCCTACTCGCGCCGGCCAGTTCGACTACGGCGGTGATCTTCCCCTCTACCGTCTCTTCCCTCCCGTCCGCGTAATGCACCGTCTTCAAATTTGACCGTTCCACCCGCGTTTCTCCCTCGAAAATTGCTTCGTTACCTTCGCGTCGAAGAAACGACCGCGAAGCACCGGTATCGAGAAGCGCATACTGCGGAACGCCGTTAATTTTTACTTTTACGAAGATGCGACTATTACGCGGTTCGGATTCGATAATTTCGCATTCCGCTGTCGAGATCGGATGCGAATTGCTACTCGTCGACGCACGACGGGCCTTTTCCCGCTGAGGGGAGGTCGGCTTGGCCCGAACCTTCACTCCCCTTTCGCGTTTTCCGGAACTGTATCTTTACTTTTATTTTTCTCACACGAACACGAGCACGACGTCGACGGCTTTTCTTTCGGTTTCGTCTCCCTATTTCTACAACTCGAGCACGTGGTCGTCACTACGTCCTTTTTCCCGCAACGATAACAAAATTTCTTTCGCGGTTTCGGACATTCGTTATAGCGATGGCCAAATTCTCCGCAATTCCAGCAACGTAATCCCGTTCCTCTCTCTCCCGACGCCGAAACTCGCGGTTTCGTATTTGAATTTGATTTCTTGGACGGATTACTATTGCTCGGATTTTGCGCTGAATTTGCCTGCCTACCAGTTCCTATCGCATTTACCGCATCTAAAGCGTTAATTTTTCCCGTCTTATTCTTTGTATTCGACGGTACCCACGCGAATTCGGGATATACGGAATCGTCGGCGGAAGGAGGCGGTCGGTATTTCTTCATTCGTTCCCATACGAATTCGCGCTCCCTTCCTAACTCGGCTAAGGTATCGAAATCGGTTGCATCGGTTAATTTAATGTCCCGTTGGAATTCCGGTCGTAAATTAACGTATGCCATTCGAACTCGTTCCTTCAACGGTAACGGCGGATAAACTCGACTCAACAAACGTTCGATATTAATAAGGTAGTCCTCCACCCGTTCCGTTTGCCCTTGCGTACGCGCGCGAGCCTGATCTAACGCGCGCTCGGGACGATCGACGGCGCCGAATTTCTTCACTATCGCGAACTCGAAATCCTGCCACGTCAACCACTGATTTTTACGCAAACGATACCATTGTCGCGCGGGTCCGGTAAGTAAAAGCGGAACGACACGTAACATTTCTTCATCCGTAATTTCTACTATCTCCCGTTCCTCGTCAATTCTTTCCAAAAATTCTTCGACGGACGGTCCATTAGGTTTACCGAATTCTAATTTCCACCGGCCGAGTATCGCATAAAGCTCCTTACTCGAACGGCGGCTTTCAAAATGTGACGTCGGATACGTGACGTGTCGATCAGCTGTTTCTCGTAAGCGGCTCGGACTCGTAAATCTCGTTTGTCTCGAACTATTATTTCTCGAATAATTACGTTCTTCGCGTCGGCTATCCTCCGCTCTCCCGATTTCGTCCGTCCTAACCTCTACTCTTTCATGGCGACTAACGTTTCTATCTTGCGTGGGTCCTAACGATAATAATTTTGCTTCAATCGTAGAAGATATCATTTCTAGTAATTCAGATTTCGAAATCGTAACCTCATCGTTATTTCTCGTGCCTACACGCGTGCTCGGTTCGCCTGTCACCGGCCTCCCCACCCTATCTTCCGCGCTCGCGAAGGTAGCCGAAGTCTCGGCGGACTCGCCCGAGAATTCGACTCGGTGGTGGGGGTTCTCTGCCACGCGACTCATCGGCTCCGGCGGGGCTACGGCGCTCGCTATCCCCTCTACTACGCTAGGATCGCTTCTAACGGGTGGCCATCTAAAAGTCGAATGTGCTATCGGGTGAGCGTAACTTAGCGGGCCCGTGGTCGGTTGAAACGGCGCGACATTCGGATTTAACCCCGTGTCTTCTATCCTAACCGTCGGAACTACCTCGAGAGTCGTAAATGTCGTGTACGTGGACGACGTACCTACGGTGGTCGCGAATGTCGCTAACGCGGTCGTGGTTACTACACTCGCAGCTTCGCGAGTCGTTATTCGTATTTCGGGTTCGGATTCGCGTGTAATTTCATCAAATTCGTAAAACGCTGCTCCTTCCCCTACACACGGCCTTCCCGATTCCTCCCTCCCGCTGTCTACGGATTCGTTCTCGGATTCTGCGTTAGCCTCATCTTCGTCACCCCACGTTACTCCCCGCTCTCCGCCTACCCGCCTGCTTATTCGCATCAAACGGTCGCGAAGCTCGTCTTCGTTGCCTGCATTGTTTACGTTCATTGTCGACAATATGCCGCGCAATGCCCTTGCCGATAGGTCGAAGGCCCACGATCCCGGGTATGACTCACGCCTAACGAACGTTCTAGGCTCTCGCTCTTTGTCCATTTTCCGAATTCAAGTACCCAAAATTTTTCTATTTTCTATAAAAATTTTCGCGGTCACTCGCGGTCACTCCCGAACACTCGCGAACACTCCCGGACAACGCGGAGAAAAAAAACAAGCAAGCACCAAATCAACAGAGAATACAATGAGAAATATATGGACGATACAAACAAAAAGTTTCTTTCTTGTCTCGAGAATTCTCGGTCTTTCTATCGAGCTCCCCACAAGGGATGCCAAATTTTGCAACGACAATCTCTCCTCTCGCGGATTCGGTAGTCGGGGGGAAAGGGTTAAGCCCTGCCGAGAATCGTTTCCTCCCGGATTGTCGATGTCAAAAAAGTAAGATACGGTATAGAAGATAATTTCTCGAAAGCGGAATACGCTAGTTCTCGATACTAACTGCTGTTAACGAAACGCTAAATAAGATAACAAAAAGGATTCTAACCAAAGAAGGATTCGCGTTCGTAACCAGAAGGGTTAGGGGCTCGATAAACTCTACTCGAGACAGTAAAGACGACACAATATATAAAATATAGTAAAATCAAGATTTATTCTATAATAATTCGGTTTGTCGGAGTCTCATACAAAAAGCATAAAGAAAACAAAGCAATCAAAGAATCACAATTTCTCCCGTGTTCGAATTCGCTAACGGTTTCGACCCGGTCGAACTCTCTCGAATCACGGTTAACAAAGACTCTCTTAAGAAAGGATTTTTACAAAATCTCGGATACGAATTCCGAATTCTATAAGTTATTCGATACGATTTTTCTTCCGATACGCAATCGGATTCGATATTTTACAAGGTTTTACGATAAAGAAATCGTCTCTTCGCGGAGACCGAACGACTTCGCAAGCTCGATTCGCGTGTCCACAAAAAAAAGAATAATCTTTACGAAAACAGATAAAGAAAGTTAAATCGAAATGATCTTTAATTTATAATACAGAATTGAATAAAGAATCTACTCTTTCCAGACTCCGATGAACCGGTATGCAAAAATCAAAAATTGAGGTTAATTTCCCTCACCTGTAACCTTCGTCACGCACGAAACTAGAATAATTTTTCGAGGATCTATTCTCCCGAAAATCGAACTACCGAGCTGGGCCGACGGCGGCCGAACCTACCCGAACGGATTCGTACGATCCTGCGGATCCTAACCTATCCGCGCTCTCGCTTGTCGCCTCGCAGGCGCGCAATTCGAACGCGTAAGAATTCTTTCGCCACATTCTCTTCGTTCTCTTCGACTTTCTCGCACGCTTTTCGCTGCTTTTCCGAATTCGTTGCGTTGCTCCTCTGCACGTTGACTACGAAGACTTCGAAGAAGATGATTCTCGTAATTTCACGTTTTCTCAGCTCGTGCAGAAGTTAACTGACGAATTCGTTGCTCGTAGCTTTCGTTGTTTCTCTACGTCGTGTCGATTCTTTCGTGTTAAGCGAAGTTCGTTCTCTGTAGCGTCTTTTACGTCGGAGTTCGTCGCTCGGCCCTTTTTCTCGGATTCTTCGTCGTTATCTCGTCGGTTCACTCGGAGTAGTCGAAATGCATGAAATATATCGAAAATAATAAATAAGAGGTTCGAAATCGCTTTTTCGAGGCCTCGGAAGTCGTTCGATCCCGCTTTTCATCGGTGACGCAGGTCCCTAATTGTCCGGTTCCGTGCGTGTATTATTCTTATGGCTCGATTAAAAAGAGAGGAGAGATTTTGTGGCGTGTATCAAAGATACCACGTCACAGGAGGTACGGCTCGAATACGTCACAGACAACCACGATTACGACTATGTCATCTAAACGCGCAATCCCTATCGGCACATATCGACGAGTTTCGTAACTATTTTACTCTCAATTTCTTTCATGTCATCATTGTATCTGAAACTTGGTTGCATGCGCTCATTTCGGACGAGTACGTGACGTTACTTAGTTATAATCTCATTAGACATGACAGAGCAGGTGTAAGAGGAGGGGGAGTCGCAATTTATGTGCACGAAAGTCTCCTGGTCAAGCAACTATGTTCCTCACCAGATGTATACTGCGCTAAGCCGGAGTACGTTATAACCGAAGTAACTCCTGTCAATTCGCACCCTTTACTACTAGCGGCGGTTTACCGTCCGCCCAAAATCGGGTTTCTTAACGACTTTGAGGATGCCTTAACGCGTCTAATTCCCACTTATAATCACGTTGTTGTCGCTGGTGATTTCAATGCTGATCTCAACATAACTACTCATGACTCGCGGCATATCAAAGACTATTTCTTTAGTCACAATCTTGACCTTGTGCCTTTTGGTAACACGCACCATACCTCCACATCATCGACGCGGCTAGATTTATTTGCTGTAGACCAAATGGCTAAAGTTTCTACATACGGGCAGTCGGGTGCCCCCTTTCTTTCAGGGCATGAACTTATCTTCGTTGAATACGAGATACATGCTCCTCGTCCATCTTGTGTGCTAGTTACCAGTCGCAATCTAAAGAGAATCGACCCTGCCTCGTTTATCGAAGATCTAGCTCATGTTGGTTTCACTGGAATTGATGATGGCTACCGTCACATTGACGATAAAACACTCGTCCTCACAGAAGGCATATTGCGAGTGGTCGACATCCATGCACCTCTACGGACACGTGCCGTTGCGCGTCCTCCTGCACCATGGCTAACGTCTATGATCAAGCGTAGTATGGCGGACAGGGATAGCTTATTTAAAGTATTCAAGGGTAGCCATCTCCCGGAGCACTATGCGGCGTACAAAACTGCTAGAAATAGCACTCAGCAACTCATTCGCCTGGCTAAGGCGAATTACTTCACCAACTTATTCTCGACGATCCATCATCCTCGCTCATTGTGGAAGGAATTCCGCCGCCTTGGTCTCACTAAATCGCGCTCCGCAATGACGAACACAGCCATACCACTGGACGCGCTAAATCGGCAATTCTTGCTAGCCGGCGCTGCTGTATCGTCGCTACAGTCTCATTTACACACCAACGAATTACAACCGCCCGTTGCCTTTGACAGCAACAACTTCTACTTTTCGGACATCACTTCCTTAATGGTTGTGGAATCAATCTCATCAATTAAAAAGAACTCGGCCGGGGTGGACGGCATCTCGATGGAAGTAATACGTATGAGCCTACCCATCATCTTACCTTTACTTTTGGAATTATTCAACGCTTCAGTGACAACGTCCATATTCCCTTCAGCCTGGAAAAACTCGCTTATTACGCCTATTCCGAAAACTCGACACCCTAACTCTGCGAGTGACTACAGGCCGGTTGCCACACTCTGTTGCTTTTCGAAGATTTTCGAGAAAATTATCCACAAGCAGCTTAACGAGTTTCTCATAAAAACTGAATCTTTGGATCCCTACCAATCGGGATGTAGGAAGTCGTACAGCACGCAAACTGCTCTCCTCAAAGTCACGGACGACATCAGGCATGGTGCGGATAACCGGCAAATAACAATTATGGTGCTGTTCGACTTTTCCAAGGCATTCGATACGGTGGACCATCATCTTCTAATTGCTAAACTCCGTAAGCTCGCACTGTCGCATTCTGTGCTACGATGGTTCAAATCGTATCTTGTAGGACGCAAACAAGCGGTTGTTGGTCCTAACGGTATGCGCTCCTCCTGGAGACCTGTTGACGCTGGAGTCCCGCAAGGATCGGTGCTTGGCCCTCTGCTATTTTCCATTTTCATTAATGACCTTCCTCGGGCCATTAAGTACAGTCGCTACATGCTATTCGCCGACGACTTTAGAATTTATCTCCAGTGTCTTCCTAGAGAGCTCGCTGAATCACTCCGTAAGGTTGCGGAGGACGTAGCTGCAATTTCCAACTGGGCAACTGAAAATAAGCTCCGCCTAAACCTTAGCAAAACAGTAGCAGCGATCATTGGAAGTGCGCAGTATATTCGCCGCCTTGACTTCGATCAAGTACCTCGCATTCGAGTATCTAATTACTCTATCCCTTACGTGGAATCCTTTCGCGACCTTGGTGTCATTGTCAATAACACACTCTCCTGGAATGACCACATATCGGCAGTGTCGAACAAGGTCTTCAGAAGTCTCCATCAGCTCAAAGCCTGCAAAGAACTGCTGTCTGCTCCATTAAGAAAACAACTTGTTGTGGCCCTAGTTTTTCCACACTTTGATTACTGTTGTGCTGTATATGGCGACCTCACAGGCATGCAAAACACCAGGTTGCAACGTGCGCTGAACGCTTGTGTTCGGTTCATCTATAGTTTACGAAGGGACGAACATATTACTCCGTATTTAAACAAACTAGGCTGGCTCACAATTATGAACAGACGTCGCTACATGACGGGATGTATGCTTTTCTCGATTCTTTCAAGCTCGCTTCCGGCCTATCTTCGTACTAATTTTGTTTTTCGCTCCCAAATCAGCCAGCGTGACACGCGTGGTCAGGAACTCGACCTGCATATTCCGATTTGCCGTACATCGGCTTACTTAAAGTCTTTTGTGGTAACTGCAAGTTACCTATGGAATTGCCTGCCACCAAACATACGGCTCTCTCCGTCTCTGCCATGTTTCAAAAACAGACTATATGCACACCTCTTATCTTCTCAGCGAGGTACCTAAGCTTTGGTTCTGAATCAGACGCTTCATATCTAAATTATTACTTAGCTTTATATTAAGTCTAAATTTAAGTCCTAGTTTTAAGATTATTTTTTAAGATTATTGTATTTACATGTTACTAGCATACTTATAATTCAATCTCTTCTACGGGAATTGCCCATGAAGTAATAAATCGTATCTATCTATCTATCTATCTCTCGCTCATCGGAGTGTCAGGTATAAAATATTCGGTTCTAGAGGGACCGAAGGAAACCGCGCGAGATTGCGGCAAAGGAAGATTCGAAAATTCGGGTAGTCTATTCGGTACTCCCACCCCGTATACGCACGCATCGCTATCACGCGTCACGCTCGTGTCGACTCGCTCCCTCTCTCTCTCCCACCCGACGGCGGCCGAAGTCGCAACGGAGCCTACCGAAGCCTGCCTCTGGTGGTGGGGATGCCTACGTGCGGGCGAGCTCGGCTGCCGAGCTCTCCCCTCTCCTACGCCGCGCTCAGCTGATCGCGCGGCTGAGGTCGTCGACCGCGCTGGTTGAGCGTGGTGGGGCAGCCCGTTTTCGGCCGCGACTATCCCTACTCTATCTCTCGTCCCCCTACCCCACAGCTCCTCTACTACCACTATGGAATCCTCTCGAGGTGGAGACGCACGAATGGACGAATGCGCGACCGGAAAAGCGGAGGTTGGTTCCCATACGGAAGCTAGAAAAGGGTTAGTGGAGACAAATGGTGCAGCTGACACCCTTAAAAATGGATTCGCCGCCGTCGTCCTAGTCGCGGAGGTCGTTGCGGTCGACGTGGTCACCACCGTCACCCCTAGCGTGTCCTCCCGGTGGACCACGACGATCGCCTCGGTCGTCGGCCCCTCCACTAAATTTCTAAGTTCGGTGGTTTGAGCTCCACCGTACGCGAAAGACGGTTCACGCGAACTGTCCTCCGCTTCCCCCTCGGAACTCTCTACCTCTGACTCCCCCTCATCCTCCTCCGTCCTCCCCCGCAGCCCTACGCGTGAGTCTATGCATCCTATCTCTTAAGACAATGAGTGAGCCGCTCGCATTAACCCGCAGTGACGCAAGTATGTCAGAAAGTACTTCACCGGACACGTTGAAGATCCATCCACCCCTTGACCGGTGCGACCTTGAGCTCCGCCGGCTGTCCCTCCTTCCTTCCATCCTGCCTTGGTTGGTAGAAGCTCGCACCGAAGTTCCAATTCCGTTCCTCAAAGTCACCGTAATCCAATGTCACCGAAATCCTTTGTCTCACTCACGATTTTTCAAACACCCGCGATCACTCCCGAGGATGCTCGAACTTTCCCGAAACGAACCGGTGTGGACAACACGTAACGAGAATTTGAAAAGTCCTTCACCAGGACGAACAACAACACAATCCTCAACCGTTCCTCCCTACGACCTTCCGGCTTGCGTGAGCCCCACGTTGGGCGCCTAATTTGCAACGTTATATCTAAAATTATTCCGGGGAGGTGCCGGATGCACTCCCCGCGAAATAACCGTTTTAAACAAATTAATTTCTTTATAAATCTGCGAGAATCCTCTCCGCAATAAGGGCTCACGAAATACCGCTCACGCAGCCGTAGGGAGTAGTGGGTTGAGGGGGGAAAGAAATTAATAAAAGTTCCTTCGGAGCGCGATTTACTAAAACAATAAAATACGTTTATTTAATTTGAATAAATGAACCTCGGAATTTTCCGTTTGCTACAGGAAACAAGACAAAACCGGAATCTCTTTGTCCGTGTTGTTTATTCAAACGCCCGGACGAACTAACCGCCGGCTACGTACTCGATGCCGGCACGTGGCCGCCTCGCTTCTCGATGATTCTACCGAGGAATTTATAATTTAATAGCACGCTAATCTTACAATTTAACAACAAATCAGTTACCCAATAATTTAACAACAATTTCGATATTTTAGATATACGATTAACCGCGCACCCGGACGGCGGTCGAGGCTGGTTCCGCTACTCGCGAACAAAGGAATCGAACGAGAAAAATCGAAGGATGCTTCTACTTGATTCAACTAATTAATTTATACAATAATATCGATAAATCCCCGATAACTCGGTTGTATACTATTCTCGGCTCCGAATAACCCCGGAATTAACCTCACTTTACTGATCCGCCACCCGGAAGGAACTTCTTGCGTGAACAAAGGATTACTCTCGGTTGCTCTAATTAACTCACCTCTAATCTCGATAAACGTCGCGCACAGAGTAATTTTTCTAGTATCACGCACGCGGTTCCTTACGAGCCGGCTTACCGAAATTCCCCGAGCCCACCCGAAGATAGCCGAGCGCCTACTCGCTATCTCTCTCGCTCTACCGCCTCGCTAGGCGACGCGCGCACGCATGGCCGCTTTTCGTTACTTCGATAATAATTCCTCTTGCGAATTTCGACCGGATGACCGCCACCGATGACCATTCCGGCGGTCATCTCAATCCGTCATTAAGCGAAGGGATGCTCCGATGATTCGCTGTCGGGTGGTCCTCGTTGCCTTGGAATTTCGGCCGTTTCTTTCGCCGATCGTCTTTCTTCCTCGCTCGTTCTCGCCGTGCGTGTCCTCTCTCTCGCTCTCTTTATCTTAATCCTTCGACGGCTCGCTCTCTCTCTCTCTCTCTCTCGTTCTGCCGTCGCTCCGTCGGCCGCCGTTGCTCTCTCCGGCCTCGTCCTTCCCCTCTCCGGCGTGGCGGTCATGAAAGAGGGTCTAACTTTACTATTTATTCATTATTCTAATTCAGAACCAGCCTCGAGCCCCTCCGACTCGCGTTACATATTTTCCCCGTGGTCCACCCGGTGACTCTGTCCGCGACGATTCTTTTCTAATTCGCGGCGAAGGGGAGAGGATTCTCGTTTGTGACGGGTATTCAAAATACCACGTCACAACATTAGGAAAGAGTAAGTTAAGTTTAGAGTTACCATATCGAGAGTTGATAGGAAGTCTCATGTACTTGTCTGTTGCGACACGACCAGATATTATGCATAGCGTAGTATTCCTATCACAGTTTAACACATGTTTTGGAAAGGAACACTGGAACGCCGCAAAGCGGATAATTAAACACTTGAAGTGTACAGTTAACTATGGCTTGATGTATGAGAAAAATAATTTTGATATAAAAGGATATGTTGACGCAGACTGGGGTTCCAGTACTCTTGAAAGGAAGTCATTTACGGGGTACGTTTTTACGCTTGGGGGTTCGGCTATTGTTTGGAAAAGCTAAAAACAAAAGACAGTTGTGTTATCATCCGCAGAAGCGGAATATATGGCGATGTCCGAGTCAAGTAAGGAGGCTATATTTTTAAAGGATTTATTGTTAGAGTTAAGGCTTGAAATTAAAGTAAAAATATACAATGATAATCAGAGCGCACAATTGTTAGCGAAAAATAGTATGTTTCATGCAAGGTCAAAGCACATTGATTTACGTTATCACTTCATAAGAGATGCGTTGGATAACAAAATGTTTGATTTAATTTACATGCCTAGTGAAGAGATGATTGCGGATGTAATGACAAAACCCCTCAACAGAGAAAAACATTACTTTTGTATGAGTAGCTTAGGCCTGCGAGAAATTGACAAGGAACATGATTGTGAAAAGCATGCATTGAGGGGGGAGTGTTGAAGTAAGACCAATGTATGCTGTATAGTTTTAAGCTTGAACAAGAAGATGCGTGCGCAACTTCTTCGGAAACGCCTGTGCTAACCGACGTAAAAAGTCGTGCGTATGCAGTGTGTCTGTAGAGTTAATAAATTAATATTATATATGCGTATAGAGTTCTTTTGATAATATTTTTACCTAAACGATCGTTATTCGATCACGCTACACTGGGAATTTCATAACATAAATAATACAAATAATACATTGGAAACAGAAGAATGGGATAATTGGGATGAAACTATAAATGACGAACCACTAAATCCTGGAGGAGAAGAAACTCTTCTACAGGAAGAATTTATTGCTATGAAATTTGCACCAGGAGAAAATAAAAAACCTATGTCTCTATTAATGGATGAAAACGTTGAAGAATTATCTTTCCCTAACAATTTATCCCAACAATTTATTGTGGAAAAGAAAGAAAATTTAATACACGTCTTACCCTAGGCCAAATTGCAAAATCTGAAGCACGAATGTTTGACAGACGATGTGCTATAAATATACCAAAACTAATGTTTTCCCATTGCCGTTTACGATTACATAAATTAATATCCTTCATTCAAATTAGTTTACGCAAAAAATGCCAATCTAAAAATATAACAGTAGAAAACATATTGAATGAAACTTATGTAGATAACTTAATTCAGCAAAATGATGGATTCAGAATTCTACAAAAAGATAGATCCAGTGCTGCATTTTGGGAGCAAAAGAAAAAAGATGTTATATGAATGATTCGTCAATTAGGAATGCCTACAATATTTTTAACACTTTCAGCTGCAGAAACAAAATGGTTAGAACTACTTCAAATTTTAAAACATGTAATCGATAAATGTGACATTTTTCTTAATGAATGCGCACATATATCTTGGGCTGAAAAAAGTCGCCTCATTCAATCTGATCCCATAACATGTGCACGTTATTTTGATCACAGGGTTAGAGAATTTTTTAAAGTTCTATTATCTCAAGAAAGTATATTCAATAATAACAATGTACTAGATTATTATTATAGAGTAGAATTCCAACACAGAGGAAGTCCCCATATACATTGTTTACTATGGTTAAATAATGCACCTATTTTCGATGAAACAAATAATGATTCTATAAAAGAATGTGAAAACTTTATTGATCAACATATAACTTGTCGTCAAGATGAAAACATTCCAAATTTAATAGCTTACCAAATTCATAAACAAAACCGAAAATGTAAAATAAAAATACAAGGAAAAGATACATGTCGATATGGATTTCCAAAATTACCAATGAACAAAACACGAATTCTTCTACCTAATAAAGATGATTTATCAAATGACACAAAAATATATATTTCCCAAAAATGGAAATTAATTTTAAATACTGTATTTAAGATTGTTTCAAAAACATATCAGAGGAATATAAATACATTTGAAGAATTTTTACAATTTATAGCATGTAACGAAGAAGAATATATTAAAATTATTCAATACAATTTAAAACGCCCAACAGTATTTTTAAAACGTAATTTAAACGAATTAAGAATTAACTCATATAATAAATTAATTTTACAACTTATGAAAGCTAATATGGATATACAATATATATTAGATCCTTACGCATGTGTCGGATATATAATTAATTACATAGGAAAAAGTCAACGAGGTTTATCAAAATTAATTAAAGACACAGCAGAAGACGTACGTAAAGAGAATTATTCGATTCAAAATCAATTAAGAAACATTATCAATGTATTTATAAACAAATCTGAAATATCAGCACAAGAAATTACATATCACATATTAAGTATACCATTATCTGTATCGTCTAGAAATTGTATATATATAAACACTTCACCTCCAGATGAAAAATGTAAAATATTAAAATCCAAAAAAGAACTTGATGAGTTATCCCGTTTAGATCCAAATTCTACAGACATCATGAGCGAAGGATTAATAGAACATTATATAGTTCGACCAAAAGAATTAGAACTTCATTGTTTAGCTGATTTTGCAGCTTATTATGAATATTCTCGTTTCCAGAAAAAAAAGTAATCAGGGATGACACAAATGATGATGATGATAGTGAACATGAAAATGAAAATGAAACAAATGGCTTTGATAAACAAAATAAACAGTTGAAATTACTTAACAATAAAGGCTATATATCTCAACGTAATACTGCCAAAGTTATCAGATACCGTAGTTATTCCATTAAACAAGATGCAAACAATTATTATCGTGAACAATTATTACTATTTTCAAATTGGCGAGATGAAAATGAAATTAATGATATAAATATTAGTTTATATAATAAATATATTAATAAATTTAACATGATACAAGTTAATAAAGCCAAATATGTCAAAAATAATTATATAGAAAATGATATTGAACTTGCCTTGGCAGAAAGAAATAATGATGATAATGAATATACAGGGTGTCCCATTTCAACACTCCAAGCGGGAAACGGCAGATAGAATGGACCAATCTAAACAGAAATATCGAAAAATATTTAGATAAATTCGGTCTAGTTAACGAGTTATTAATTAACAACGATCGGCCATTCACGGAGAGCCAGAAGCTATCGACGGCTTGGGACGTCCCCTTCAATCTCGGTAGTATGTAACGGAGGAAGCAATGGGAGGTGTAATCAACAACAAATAGTAACGCGCAGCGGCACGTAATGCCGTCTATCAGTTTACTGTGAGTACCTCTCTTTCTTTTTCTTACCCAATAGCATCATATCATTTATTTCATGCGTGCGAGGGAGAAATAGTCTAAGAAAGAGAGAAAGAGAGTCAGCGCGAGCATTCAGCGTAAGGTAGTGTCGTAGAAAGAGAGTCGGAGAGAAAGAAATAGAGAAAGAGAGAGCGAAGGTCAGTGCGCGAGCCTCTTGCGTACGGAAGTGTCGCACGGCGAGAAAGAAAGAGAAAGAAAGAGAGAGAAAGAGCTGTAGCGCGCGTCGATCCGCTCGTCACTGTTTACAGTGAGTAGCTCTTTCTCTCTCTTTCTTTCTCGCCGTGCGACACCTCCGTACGCAGGAGGCTCGCGCTGACTCTCTTTCTCTCTTTCTTAGACTATTTCTCCCTCGCACGCATGAAATAAATGATATGATGCTATTGGGTAAGACAAAGAAAGAGAGGTACTCACAGTAAACAGTGATAGACGGCATTACGTGTCGCTGCACGTTACTATTTGTTGTTGATTACTCCTCCCATTGCTTCCTCCGTTACATACTACCGAGATTGAAGGGGACGTCCCAAGCCGTCGATAGCTTCTGGCTCTCCGTGAATGGCCGATCGTTGTTAATTAATAACTCGTTAACTAGACCGAATTTATCTAAATATTTTTCGATATTTCTGTTTAGATTGGTCCATTCTATCTGCCGTTTCCCGCTTGGAGTGTTGAAACGGGACACCCTGTATACAAGATAAAGAATTTGAAAATCATGACAGAATACCTGATGAATTTCAAATATATGAAACAGAAGAAATCCATGCAGATATAATCAATGAAATAACAAACAATACATCATCCATTAATGTTATGGAACAAATTACATTGCCAAAACAACTACTAGATAATGAATATTATGCTTTAATTCGAATATTAAATGATAAACAATATAGGTATCACCTTAACTTTATATTGAAAGGGCAGACACTTTTCTTTACACTTTAAGACGTTCGTTAATCCATACGTGCAGGACGGCTGTTATCCTAAGGCGAAATGGATTGTTATCCGAATTATACGGGATAGGTTTATCGGGAAGAACGTTACCAACGAGAACACTGATACGAATTAATCCTTTTATGCTTGGTGGTTAAGAATAACGGTATTTATTCAGATTACACTTCCTATATCAATGAAACGCACGTATTGCGATTCCTTACACTTTAATACGAATGACCCTCGTGCTAGCCTTTGTTTACCTGAAGCGTAGCACGTCCGGAAGGAGAGTGCCGAATTCGCACGCGCTCGTGCACGCGTTCGTATCTATTTCACTAATTAGACATCGGTAACGATGGCAGCACTTATCGGCGCCTATACTACCGCGCCGTTAGAACGGCGCATAGCTAATTTTCTTACAATATATCAATTAAGAAATATGAAAAATAGTAAATTTTATCATTTTATAAGTGGCGGAGCAGGAGTTGGTAAAAGTAAATTAATTAATGCAATTACTCAAACAACTTTAAGACACTTTAATAGAATTCCTGGAAATGATCCCAATAATACATATATGATTCTTTGCGCCCCGACAGGAAAAGCTGCATTTAATATAGGAGGTACAACTATTCATAGTGTTTTCCATTTACCAGTAAATCAGGATATTTTAATTCCTTTACAACCAAATCAATTAAATACAATTAGAACAAAATTACAAACTCTTAAATTATTAATCATAGATGAAATATCTATGGTTGGATGTAAAATATTCGCTATGATTAATCAACGTTTACAACAAATATTTGATACGACAAATTTATTCGGAGGATTATCTGTCATTGTACTAGTTGATTTTAATCAATTAAGACCGGTTATGGATAATTGGATATTTAAAGCTAATAATCAAGATGATTTATCCGTTCTAAGTGGACCATATTTATGGAATTTATTTGAAATTTATGAATTAAATGAAATTATGCGTCAAAGAGATGACATTTCTTTTGCACATGCGCTAAATCATTTAGCAAATGAAGAATTAACCGATGAAGATGAAGAATTATTTAAATCAAGAGAAATAAATAAATTAATACAACGTAATATAATAAATATTCCTTCCAAAGCAATTCATTTATTACCTACAAATAAAGAAGTAGATGCATTTAATATTTCTTTTCTAGAAAATTTAAACACAGAATATTGTGACATAGAAGCAATAGATAGTTGTATTGGTGCCATACCCGATGAAAAAAAAATAAACTTATTAACAAATTTTTAAAAATTACCTACAACAAAAACACAAGGTTTACCTTTAAAAATAAAAGCAAAATTAACAGCTTGATATATGATAACTGTAAATATTGATACGCAAGATGGTTTAACAAATGGTGCAACCGGAAGATTACGATTAATAACATGGGGTACAGATAATAAACAACAAAAAATTGCAGCAAGATTATACTTAGAATTTGAAGATAAAACTATTGGTTTAAAAACTCGCCAAAAATGGAGTAATTATATTAGCGTAGAATGAAAATAAATTTAGATTGGACTCCTATAGAATACATTACTATAACCATTCAAACGAGACAAAAAACAATTCATCAAATAATGAGAAAACAGTTTCCAATTGTTCCTGCCGAAGGTATAACTATTCATAAATCACAAGGTAGTACTTTTCCATGTATCGTTACACATGTTGGTATTAAACGTATAGAACTACGAATGTTATATGTTGCATTTAGTAGAGTCACTTCGATTGACGGCTTATTTATTCAAGGAAAATATACGCGTCCTCGATACAATCCAAATGATCCTGTCAAAATAGTGTGGTAATCCGCGCTTGTCAGCCGGTTACCGGTTATCTTTGGAAGCGGAAGGAAGGTGGTGTTTGAGGTATAGATCAGGTTCTTCTTGAGTATAAGTATGACTTTTATTAAATAACTGGTTATTGCTGAGGCACAAGTAACCCTCCTAACTCTTTGCTCGCTCTCGATGATCTGTCTGTTCGTTTCCTCGCTTCTACGCGTGCCACTCCTTAGCGTTCGGTGCTAAGAAGGGAGAATCGCTGAATTGCATCTTAGGCTCGGGACTCGCGATGTCCAGGCGCTTGGGTGATGCAATGCTTACACATTACTTTTGGGTCGCCTTTTCGGAAGGCGGCCTTGAATACGATACTGCTGTGTCGCTTAGGCGACTCGCGGGTACAACACCCCTCCCCCGCGGGAAGAAGAATGTGCCACCATTCTTACGTTTGATTACCTATGGGTATACTTGTGCATTTATAAAGTACAATTTTTTTTTATTATTCCCGATAACATATGTGTAATATAATCGTTTACCTATATATATATATATATATTCTTATCTTATGCTTTATTCTTTTATTTGTATTTATTTTGTTTATACATATATTCTTCATTTATATATTATAGGAAAATATATTTCTTTACTTCTTTATTTTATTTTATTTTATTTTTTTTTTTTATTTTTTTTTTTTTTTTTGACAATGTTTATTTTTCCCGATGACATGTTTTAATATAATCGTTTATGCTTATATAGATACTTTTCGCTTTTGTTCGCTTCTACAAGCTATGTTAGTTCTTTCTTTTTTTATTTGTTTTCTTTTTGGCGGTTGTCTATTCTCGTTAGTTTCTACTTCTATTGATAACTCGCGGTTTTTACGCTGTTTTCGTTTATAGTATATGGTGTAGAGCGCTACTATTACTAAGATTGTAATTCCTATTGATACGACTGGGGGATACGCGAATGTGTGGTAATCATTATTATAAAGATTCGTATCTACTTCTTTTTGTAACGCTGTTAGCCGCGTGCTCGCTAATTTTAGTTCTTCTGGATTTCTAATTATCGGTTGGAGGTCTATTTCTGCTACTTGGCTTCGTGTAATTTTTTCGGCTACCTCTTGAGTAAGATTAAGTGTTAAATTATATGCTGGTAAATAATCTAGCTGTCTCTTTTCTTTGAATTCTTGTACTGTTTCTATTGTTACTTCTGATGTCGAAATTATGCATTTACCTTTTATATCTAATATACCTGAATCTTTTAAGATTTTATGTATGGTGCCTTTCCCGTTGCAGGTTATTGCTAACGGTTCTTCTTTTGGGGCAACGAAAATCCATGTTTCTGGTGCTTCTAATTCTAGTAATAAGGTCCTTTCTAATTTGAGGAGCCTTGTTTTGCACTTTTCTGGTTGTTTATTGATTTTATTGTACATGCGTACTTCGCACGGTCCGTGTGGATAAATTTTGTAAATTGGATGTCTTGATGAGCACAGAAACTGGGTTTTGGTTGTCTTACATGCTTGTATATCTGTTTCGCTTAGCGATACATATTCGCGTCGGATTTCGTCGACTATCGCATAACGCTCGCTAGTCTCGATTATAGCGTATGTACTGTTGTTCATACGCGCTGGTATCGGGTGTACTCTTTTAATTTGAAATATTTGTGTCCCTATGAGGGGTATTATGATTACAGTAATTATCGAACGTTGCCGACTATATGCTTTGACTTCTGTTACCCGATCTAAAAGATATCCCGATTGTATGTCTAGGGGGATTGGAAAATTTAAACCTACTGGCAGGTGTGGTAATGCTTCCTGCAAGTATTGAATTATTTGCGCGAATGATAATACGTTGGTGTTTATTAGTCCTTTGCGTATGTCTGTTACGTAATGCGTCAAGTCTTGTACGTCTTCCAGTAAGTTATCTATCATTAATGTGATTAATGTAAATTGTTCGTCCATCTGTTCCCTAACGTCTTGTGTGTGTTGACGTGTATTTAACATTTGTTCTACTTGTGCCATCGCTTTTGCTAGAAGTTTTTCTCGTTGCTCAACGTTACCAAAGCTATCGTTAAATATTTTTATACTGGAATTAATTATTTGTATTTGCTGCGATAATGCATGCCAAACTCTTGTTTCGCTTTTCTCTAATTTTTCGAGGTGTACATTTATACGTTCCTCGTCGTTAGCATCCATTAATCCGAATAAATATTTTCCTGCTGTTCCTAAGCCGTTGATGAGACCGCGTTTTGGTCTCTGTTCTACTCCTAATGTCGCTCGTATGGAATTTAATTTCCCTGTAATCGATCGTAATTTCGGCGTGATTGTATTTATAAATGGTCGGCAAATTGTTGCGTGCCATGCCTGGTGCGCCAAACAAATTTGCGTCAACTTATTGCAATATGATGCTAATTTTTCTTCGCGAAGATAATAAGGTATCATATTGATTTTTAACACTAATTTCCACGTGTCTTTGTAGAGGTGTAAGTTTCCCACGTTTTCAAAATATATTCCCGGTTGGTTCTCGAAGTTCCGAATTTCTACGGAGTTGTCTATGTTGCCCGTTAGATAAGGG
Source organism: Ancistrocerus nigricornis (assembly GCA_916049575.1). Taxonomy (NCBI): domain Eukaryota; kingdom Metazoa; phylum Arthropoda; class Insecta; order Hymenoptera; family Vespidae; genus Ancistrocerus; species Ancistrocerus nigricornis. Next base: position 17,174,647 of record OU696667.1, on the reverse strand, counting down.
CTCGCTGCTCTTGCTGCCGCAAGTATTCTGTAAGATGAGTTAGTGTATCGATTGCTTTCTTTCACAACCTTTAATAGTCCTACTATATCTAAATTGTATGTTTCGAAAGGTTGACTGGGTGTGTCTATAATTACCATCGGCATTTTTTTACGCGTGCCTAATTTGTTTTGTTGACATTTCGCACATTTTGCTATATAATTCTCTATATCCTTTCGAAGTCCTATCCAATTGTACTTTAATTTAATTCTATTATATGTTCTATCGACTCCTTGATGGCCTCCTAGGGGGGAATCGTGATATTCGTATAAGATTCGTTTCTTCTCATCGGCGGAAAATTCTTTATGTTCCGTATCATCGGTGTCGGATATCGCGTTTGTAACGTATACGCGGCTTAGCGCGTCAGCATTGCTGTTATTCTTTCCTTCTTTGTACGTGATCTGGTAATTGTATTCTTCTAGCTTAATACGCCATCGCATGAAGCGTGATCCGGGATCTTTTACATTAAATAGCCACGTCAGCGGTTTATGATCTCTTACTATCGTGAATTTCGTTCCGTACAAAAATGATCTGAAATATCTTAATTCCCATACTATGGCTAATAATTCTTTTTCCGCGGTACTATCTTTAATTTTTGCTTTATTTTGTCTTCTACTAGAGTATGCTGTTTGCAAATCTTTATTTATCTCATCTTGGGCTTCTACTTTTGGAAAGTGTTTTATAATTTGGTAATAATTTACTGAATCAAGAAATGTTTCTACGTTCTTTACGTTTACCGACTTTGAAAATTCGTTTGCTATCTGCACTTTCATGGGATCCAGTTTTATCCCTTCAGAGGTGACGGTATGGTCTATGTAGGTTGCTTTTTTTCTTAAAATTTCGCCTATTTCTAGCTGTAGCCCTAATTTATGTTTTCGTAGCTGTTCCAATTTATTGGGTACTGTTAATCTAGGGGCGTTCCATGAGCTAGATCCTTTACCTATTATTCCGGCCTCAGTTATTTCCTTTGCCTGCCTATTTATTTCTTCTTTTTGTTTTTGTTTTAATCTATATGACGCCACATTGATAGGTGCCGTTCCCGGTCCTACATTTATGCAATGCTCGGTTATGTCGGTACTTTCTACCACATTTCCTTCCGAGTAAAATAAATCGCTATATTCCTCGTCAATTTCGCAAATCTTTTGTTTTTCCTCTTTGTTTAATTTCTCGGTCCTAATGCTAGTCCTAAGTTTTTCCATTCTTTCGGTTTCTCTACTGCTTTGTAGCGTATTTATTTTCGCGCTGACTTTGTTACTCGCGTTTTCTTTAAAGAGATTCTCGCGGTCTTTGACTTCTACTGATGTATTTGTTAGCTCGGCTTCGTCTTCGGTCGTATTCGTTACGTTAACTACGCATTCACCGTTTTCGGCTTTGGTTAAACACTTTGTTATGTATATTCCCGCTCCTATTTCTCTTTTTTCTACTAATCCTTCCCCTTCTGAGGTTGTTTGTACTGTTATAATTTTTTCCGTTCGCGGTGCTATTACGTTTGTTCCTATATTTTTTAACGGTATTATTTCTCCGTATAATGCCAAATGTTTGCGCGGAGTTATCGTTACGTTATGTTTTTCCATGAAATCAATCCCTAATAGTCCGTCGGCTTCTATCGGAAAGTCGTTTCGGACTAAATAGCATGGATGCTGTATTGTCTGCTTCCCTAGTTGTATATTTAATGTTACTTGGCATAGGGGTTTCTGCACAGTTAATCCTATTCCCGTTAATTCTATGTTTGTCGAGCGTGCATCTTTTTCCTCGTCTATTAGTCCGATTTTTACGAGCGTTACTTGGGCTCCTGAATCTACTAACATGGTGGCGTGTCCACCTATTATATCTTCGGACGTGATTTTGCAGTGATTTTTGTGTTCTGTTTTTGCCGCAAGGCTATTTACGTTATATTGCTTTACTTTACCGTCAGTCGCGTTACTTGTGCTAGGTTGCGTCTGTCGTTCGTTTTGATTGGTCATTGTCGGCGTTTGTGATGTCGACGGTCTTTCGTTTGGTTCGTTAGTCAGTCTATTTTCTGGTCTAGTACGACAATTTCGCGCCATGTGCCCGGGCCGTCCACAGGTCAGACACACGATTTGGTCTCTACCGGGGCCCGTGCCTCCTGTACGGTTTGGGGTATTTCGCGGGTTTATTCTAGTTTGCGCATAGCAATTGTTAGTTGTGTGCCCTACTCGGTTGCATTTACCACATCGCGGTGGGGGTCTCCTTTGTAATGGGTCCTCATTTTGGGACGATTGGGCGTATTCGTAACCTTGACTCTTTCCGTACTTTATTTCTGCCTCTGAGGCTCCTATAATCGCGTCTTCCAAGGTTTTATAACCTTTCGACTGGACGATCGTCGCTGCGCGGCCATACAATCCGTTTTCGAACACGACAAGGGCCTGCTGCTTGAGGGTTTCTGTTACTGCGCTTTTCGCGATTGTATTCGATTGCGGTGCCACGGTTAATCTTATTAGTATCATTAACAGATCTTCTATGCGTTTTCCGAACGCCTGCGCGCTTTCTCCCGGTTTCTGTCGGCTTTTATGTAGTTCGACCTGTACCGAGGATATTGAACGTTTTTCTAAAAATACTGCTTGTAACGCCGCTTTTAACTCTTCGTACGTCTCAATTTGTTTGTATCGCAATTCCTGCTCCGCTTTTCCTTCGAGTTTGACGTTTTTTATGTACTCGAATAATGCTATTTTGTCGGCTTCTTTGGCCATCGAATATGCGTAATCGCACGATTTTAGGAATTCTACTAGTTTGTTGGTGGATCGCCCATCGAAAGTTTTTACGCACCTAATTAGTTCTTTAAATTCTAATCTTCCTGCCATGTCGTCGTCCCGCTCTTCTAACAGTGAAAAATCTAGTGATTCTATTGGGTATTCCCGTCTGGTTTCTATTCGGTCACTAATCGGTGATTGTAATCCCGATGCACCGTGGTCTGATTCGCTAAGATCGCTATCCGTACAGAGATGTTTTACGGCTGTCGCGGACAATTTCCTACGTTTACCTTCGCTTTCTGGGGTGGTAAATATTAATTTTTTGTCGAAAAACGATTCGAGTGATCGACTAAACTGCTGTTTGTACGGCAGGAAATATGATTCTGCGGGTCTGTCCTGGTCGGACATGCGGTCGCTATTTTTACGTTTGTCTTGCGTGCTGAGCTAGGTGTGGGTGTTACTCACAGTAGAAGTGTTCGCCACATTCTGCTGGGCTGCCGCCGTTGCTGTCACCTGTTCGCTGGGAGTTGACTGCCCTATCTCTCGTTCTCCGCGCCGTCCGCAGATAAGCTCGGTGAACTGGCTCGTGCCGTAAGCTGAGCTGTCGATAAGGCTCGTCTCCTCCTTGTCGCTCGTCCAGTCGTCTACTTCCTCGTATGAACCTTGGCTGCCGCCTGGTCTGCTTCCTCCGTCTCGGTGTAGTTTACACCGTCCTTCACCTTGGCCTTTGCTTCTTCTGGCGATAACTGCCACGTATTTGCAAAAAATTTTTTGCGAAACAATCCCACTCGCTGCCACCAATGTGGTAATCCGCGCTTGTCAGCCGGTTACCGGTTATCTTTGGAAGCGGAAGGAAGGTGGTGTTTGAGGTATAGATCAGGTTCTTCTTGAGTATAAGTATGACTTTTATTAAATAACTGGTTATTGCTGAGGCACAAGTAACCCCCCTAACTCTTTGCTCGCTCTCGATGATCTGTCTGTTCGTTTCCTCGCTTCTACGCGTGCCACTCCTTAGCGTTCGGTGCTAAGAAGGGAGAATCGCTGAATTGCATCTTAGGCTCGGGACTCGCGATGTCCAGGCGCTTGGGTGATGCAATGCTTACACATTACTTTTGGGTCGCCTTTTCGGAAGGCGGCCTTGAATACGATACTGCTGTGTCGCTTAGGCGACTCGCGGGTACAACAATAGAAATGAATCGTTTAAGAGAATCGAAATTACTAAAATTAAATATGAAATTTCCACAAGATTATAAAACCAATGATAACATATTAGTATTATTTCAAAATATCAGATCATTAAATAAACATTTAATTGATATTCAAAATGACAGAGGTTTTCTTTCTGCAGATATTATTATTTTAGTAGAAACATGGACATTACCAACAGATATGTTAGAATGGAATTTATTTGAATGTATTCATCGCAATGACTGTCTCAATATTCGAAAACCATTTGGAAGTGTTGTTTATGCAAAAAAATCTTTAGCACCAAATATAACGCTATTTTATAAAAATTGTTATAAAAATCAAATTGACATTAATGGTATTTTAGTACAAAATACAGCAATAATATTCTTATACATTATACCAACTTCATTAATACGTCAATTAAAATTAATGTTAACTGAAACAATTACAATAGCTAAAAACATACAACCCACAGTTAATAACATTATCATTGTCGGAGATTTTAATATTAATTTATTAGATGACAAAAATCACAAAACAAATAATTTGAAAAATTTTATTAAAGATCTACAATTAATTCTTTCAACTCCAGAAGAAATTTGTTCAACAATATATGACACACAAATAGACTTTTGTTTTTCAACTAAAAAAATAGTAGCAAATTATTATGAAAACGTTATAAGTGATCATAAAGTAATTTGGTTAGTAATATAAATAACTTATGAAAAAACTTCAAGTTTTTAGGTATAACAGCAAAGAGTATTTTATTATCAATTCACTGAAAATCATACTAGCATTTTTTCCAGCTCAAAATCAGATTAATATTCTTGCCGACTCTAAGTCAAGCTAACATTCTTGCCGATTCTAAATCAGGCTAGCATTCTTACCAATTCAAAATCACTCAAATAATTTAAAAAATTTTATGCAAGTTCTACAATTAGTTCTTTCAATGATAAAAGAAAAATGTTTAACAATACATGATACACAAATAAACTTCTACTTATCAACTAAAAAAATAATAGCAAATTATTATAAAATTATAAATGATTATATAATAATTTGGTTAATAACATAAATAACTTATGAGAAAACTTCAAGTTTTATCAATTTAGTGACCTTGATAAATAAAATATATATTACTTTTACACACACATTAAACCATTTAATAAATAAAATAATTCGTAATATAACTACAATATACAGGGTGTCCCACGGTTCGATGTCGAAGAATGGCATGTGCGACTGATTTTTCTGAGTCGAAAGGAGTCATAAAAAGTAACATATGCCAGGTTAGTTTTCGAGCTATTAATTAATAACGATCTGCCAATCGTGAAGCGCGGAAGCGGTAGGTGTACTCTCGCCGCCATACCAAAACTCTAGCCAAGAGGGTCGGCGCGAGCCGCTAGCTTAAGATAGCCTCGTAGCACTGACTCTCTCTCTCTCTCTCTCTCGCTCGCTCACTCTGTCTCTCGCCCTAGCTTTCTTCTACGGCGCTATCTTACGTTGACGGACCACCGGGCCCTTCATTCTTTCTCTCACTCTCGCTCTCTCTCTCTTTCTCTATCGCCCGCCGGTCCACTCATAGCTTGGCTAGAGTTTTGGTATGGCGGCGAGAGTACACCTACCGCTTCCCCGCTTCACGATTGGCAGATCGTTATTAATTAATAGCTCGAAAACTAACCTGGCATATGTTACTTTTTAGGCACGACCGCAGGGAGTTCCTTATGCTCTCGATCGAGCAAAAAGTGTAACGGACGATTATCTCCGAAACTATTCGAGATATCCCAAAACCCTTTTGGATCTTTATGTTTCATAACAAGATCTAAATGTATGTATGTATGTATGTGTGTGTGTGTGTGTGTGTGTGTGTCCACTCTAGCGTCTAAACGGCTGAACGAATCGAAGTAAAATTTACACGAAAAATCCAGTTACACCCGACGAGGATCCACTGACAATTTCGATTCGATCCAACTTCCGGTTTCAAAATGGCGGGCATTTAAAAAATTTAAAAATTCATAAAAAATCTGTTATAAGAGCAAAACAATTAAAATTTTGCAGAAATATGTAAAATTATGACAACTAATAACATGAATTTTTTCACAATTTTTCAGCAAAACGGTACAAAATGACGGACTAATAAATATTTTTATCGACTCTAGCGCCTAAACGGCTGAACGGATAATGCTGAAATTTATACGAAAAATCCAGTTCTTCCTAACATAGATCCACTAACAATTTCGAATTGATTCAATTTCCGGTTTCAAAATGGCGGTCATTTTAAACATCAAAAAATTCATAAAAAATCTGCTATGATAGGGAAACTATTCAAACTTTGCAAAGGTATGTAAAATAGTGACAACTAAAAAGGGATAGGCGAGCGCAGCGTGCCGACTTCCTATGCGAATCATTACCGCGGTCGTGCCTAATACGAAACAGCAAGGCTATTTCGTTGGGGGGGCCCCAGCCGCCCTATAGCTGGTTATGACTCCTTCCGACTCAGAAAAATCAGTCGCACATGCCATTCTTCGTCTGACGTCGAACCGTGGGACACCCTGTATATCAGGAGAAATCAATTTCTGTATGCAAGGTAAACAGACCAATAGATGAACAGTTTAGTTATTTTATTAAAGCTATATCAAGATTTTATTTAGAAATAAGTGTATTAAGTACAGAAATTAATTTATTAAAGCATAAAATAATGAACATTCTACTCGTAGTCTGTATCACCAGTAAATGGACACTAAAACTAATAAATGAAAAATTCAACCTCTAAATACAACTTCTTGAAATCATTTTCTCAAATTTTTCTCATTTACTCGTATTCAACCTTTTAATATAATTTCAGCATGTCCTTTTATTATTTCAGGATGTCTTTTTAAAATAACCATTTCTTCCTTGACCCACTATTAGTAAATATAATTTTGTTACAACATTCTAAAGCCTTTCCTGTCAATTTAATATATAAAATTAATTTCAACAATCCATATTATATTACAGTTTTACTTACAATATATCCATTTTTTTATTTTTTTCATGACTTTATCGACATCACTATTGAAATATTGATGGAGTTTATACTTTTATTTGTTACTCTTCATGTCTACAAAAAAATATTCAATAAAATAGATTAGATTCTATCCTATCCATCTACTGAATTAAAATTTAAACAATACCAAAATCCACAATCATTTATCTAAGTATAACTATTTAAACCTTTTTGTTTATAAGTTTATTTATAAATGTTTAACCTTTAGAGAACCGGAAAACCCCGAGAAGGGCTTTGTATAAATGCTTCAATTCTACGCAATATATTGGTTATATATGTATAAAAATTTTGAAAAAGAAATGATAAAATGCTGATCCTCTAAACGTTAAAATTCCGAATACAATGATATATTACATACCTCTTTAAAATACGTAATAATACGTTATAATATAAAATTAATTTATGATCATATTGAACGATGCTTATTTACAATTAATTACAATCTAACGTTAAACGCATAACGTTTACAATATGATGAACATACACATATTTTTTTTCTATTTTAGTGACAGTGTTGCCGAAACTGCTAAATGTGAACGGAAATGCAATGCAAACAGTACTGTCAGCCAATTACCGAACACGCTTTAGATCTTATCCATCTATTAGCTTGCTTACTTCATATGATCAATTTTTTTTCTTAAAAATATTCATGATCCACTTACTAAAATACTAACATCTAACACATTTAAACTTATGTGTTATATATTAATAAAGCTGATTTGTTCCAACCTCCCCGTAAAATTATTCGACCGATAAATATTTATACGTAGTTTTCAAGTGGCCAATGATTAAGGCCGGATTTATTCAACTTCCCCATAAAACTACGGAGGTGATAAATGCTGAAATTCTTAGTGTTGACTAATTAAAAGCCACGTATCAAAATTTACAGACCGAATAACTATACGAAGAAATTGAATAAACTCGGCCTAAAGGTTTAACTATTTATTAATACTGTAATTTTATGAGGAAGTTGGAACAACCCAACTTAAATGATTGACTAATAGAAAGATATGTTTATTTAAACTATACAGTATATAAATCGATTTGAAAAATATATAGAAAAAATCGAAAATATATATAAAAAATAAAAATTACATAGAAAAATTGATTAATCATTTTAAACAGTACAATTAGAAATATACTGTGACGTGTGATTTCTCGAGCACGTCCTGAAAAAAGCCATTTTTCTCTCTCCCTTGTCATACCGATAAAGAAATTGTCCTAAGGTGGTAAGGTAGAGATCGAATAAACCAATTATAAAACAAGGTCGAATGATTCTGAGATCTTGATAAATTATTATTGATCTGTATTAATTAATTTTAATTATTCTCCGATAAGAAAACGACAACAAATACGAACGAAACGATAACGAAACACAGAATCGACATATGAACATTACGTCTACTTCAAGACAACAAACTTTGTAGCAGAATTCAGTGATAGACAAACTACGAACAAAAAAATCGACGACAAATCATGAGAGCAGCATAAGAACCGCGTCAGCGAGCATTGAGAAGAGAGAACAAATCTATTCTACAAAAATAAGCAGAGAAAACGAAAAAACAGGCAATTATGAACGTTTAAACGGCGCGCCAAAAAACGACAAGAGAACGAGCGTTAATTGTGTAAGACTTCGCGAAAACCGTTTGGAGCTCGCGCGTTCGGGTAGATTCGGGTTCGTTCGGCTAATTCCGCAATTTTTCTTCTACAATTTTGAATTTTTCGATATCGATCGATAGAAAATCATTCTGTTTCCAGACGTCCTAAAGGATTGAGGTAAGCTTTTTGAAAATTTTTCTTAAATTCTTTTTTGAGAGTAGCGAAATTGATTTAAATCTTTCTAATTGTGAATTGAGAAACTTATATCTCGACGATCAAAAACGTGTGTAAAAATTTTCCGTAATTAATGAATTAATAGCGAAAATTCAAAGGGTTGCGATCGAAATCACGAGGTACCATTGCCGTTCGATCTTCGGGTATTTCATTGTTCGCGAGTGTTATTGTTAATTACCTTTCGACATAATTATGTAGATTGGAGTAATATTAAGACGAGTTGAATAAATTGAGAGATAAATTCAGTCGATTTTTTATCGAATCTTTGAAAATATTTCGGAGCCGTGTATGAATTGTCCTAGGAGACATTATCCAGGACTGAACCGATAAATAATGGCGCCCTAACCAGTGAGAGAAAATTCACAAATTAGTAATTATAATAAGGCATCAACTCCAAAACTCAATTTTATTTAACTAAATAGTTTCAAATTAGTTATTGGAAATTTGAAAAGTATATTAACTTACAATAATTATATTTGCTCCTTATTAATTTAACTCTTCTCATTGTAGAAAAAAAAAAGAATAAATAACAAGAAAGTAGCAGTTTAAATAATTACCGTAAGTTTCTTTTATCTTAATTTATTATATTATATGTATTATATATATTATTATATATATTATATATATCTATATATACATTACAATATATATACATTATTTATTCATTCATATCTTTATTTTAGATGAATCAAAATAACGAAATGGGGTGTGGTGAGTATTATTCAATTATAACTATAGAGAGGTACCACTATATATAACTTAACATTATCATAAAATTACATATTTATGCACGATTTTAATACAGTTATGAGCAAAGAGAATCCACACACTTTAAAATAGAGTAACTTTTTTATTTATAATTGAACTAAACGACTTGAATTTTTACAAAAACATAGATAAATTGGTTTATTAGACGTCGTAGATTTTTTGGTCTGAAAAAATCAGAATCTTCATAACTACAGAAAAAATAATCATTTTTTTTTGTCTATTTTTTGTCTATTTTAAAGTGTGTGGACTCACTTTTACTCATAACTGTATATATACATATACAGTACAATTGAATATCGTTAACTCGTATACCATAGATACATTCATTGCCACTTATCTCCTTGTAGTAAACAATAATGAACATATATGTATTTTGTATTTATATATGTGTGACTAGGTTATGCTGTATATATAAATTCTTTTGTAAATCATAAACCTAACATTTAACGAATAATTTTACTCTATTTCTTGAAATTGATCTATGCATAAAGTCAATTTGAAAATTCGATACCAACAAATATTTTTACTTGACTTCAATGTTTATGTAATTGAGTTTACCAATATAATTTCTTTTTATTACCATTATTATGTCAACATTACCATTACATAGACATAACTCTATTCATCATTATCTATTCACATTAACTACTGAAACAACCCATTAATTAACAAAAAAACTATATTTTAAATTGTATTTGCAGAAAAAATCTTAAATACTTCACAAATTCTTATTTTTATTATATTTTCTTGTATTGTTATTGATTCTCAATAAACCATATCTTTTAATGTATCTTTACAGAAAATAATCCTGTAACGTAAACTTTATGTAATGGTAATGTTGATATATTAATAGTAAAAAAGATAAAGTTCATAAACATTGTCACATAAATATTATAGTCAAATAGAAATCTCTCCCAATATTGTATCTTTAAATTGTCTTTATGCATAAATCATTTTCAAAAAACAGATTTAAGTTATTAATTAAATATTAAGTTAACAGCTAACAAAAGTCAATAATGTTTTACTCAAAATTTAACACTCCTTAATATTTTAACATGAAAACATGGTATTTCATTAAAAATAACCTTAAAATCTTTGAAATGCTTCCATCTAATAATTTAATCAATAGATAATTATTTTAAGTGATGATATTTAATAGTTTACCTTGTATATATATTAATATATATAATATGAACATTTTATAAAATAATCATGCATTGTATAGAATGCCCAATTTATTGGGTAAAATGTATAATATGTATATTTTAAATCATTTTTCTGCTCGCAATCAAGTAACGCTCTCACCTGAATTATTTGATTTTTTTTAGATAGCAAGTAATAGTTAAAAATAAAATAAAATAATTCAGATAGGGCCATATTTTTGTTTCAAACAGAAAACACATTGATATGTATACACATTGACTAACACATTTGGCATTCTATACAATACCTGTTTATTTTACAATTATTTTTTTATTATTATTATTTTTTTCTCAGAACATTTGTTATATTTATTGAGGAGCAAGATTACTAATAATAAGAAACATTCTTTATGCAATCCATGCTTGGAAAGTTCACTTTTTGAGCGCTGGATAGTGTGCGCAAAGTGACCAATATCCGATGGGTATACTGTAATGTGCTATTATCTCACAGGGTAGAACTTTCCCGCACAGTTTGGCACTTTCCCGCACGCTACGTCATCACATTCCCGCACGCTACGTCATCACTTTCCCGCACAGTTCAATCAAGGCAATATTATTTCACGATATATACTTTAATTTACGACACGTACAAATATAAAAAATTTTGGCGCTGGCGAGACTCGAACTCGGGCCGCCAGCGCATTAGTCTTACATCTAGACCACTGGGCTACCGACGCTTCTTGGGAACCACTACAAACTGACCAGTTCTTAAGAAACTATCTTAAACTAAGGCCTATAACTATGTTTAGGCCTTAGTTTATGGCCTATATAAGTATGTTTCTCCAAAAATTGAACATTCCAAACATGGATTGCATAAAATCTTGTATGCAACACGTGGGAAAAGTGGCAAATCTGGTATAGGTCAAATTTCCAAAACTCGCCTCTGCTTGTGCTGTGTTCCAGGGGAACTCGTGTGATTAAATTCCCACTCGTTCCCCTGTTCCACAGCACGCACTATCGGCTCGTTTCGGAAATTTAACCTATACCATAATTTGCCACTTTTCCCACTTGTAGCATAAATAGCTATTCTTACCTATTCTCTTCTATACACTTAACCTGCCATAGATTTATATATACAAGATACACACTCTACTGTTAAAAGTACGCGTTGAACAGTGTGTCGACCTCATTCCACTCGCACGTCCCCTATATTCTGGGAAGGAAAGAAATATAAGTGTGTTTGTACTTACTCACTCCCGCGCATTCTCATGTATCTACGATATAAATGTATTTCCTATGTTTCTTACAATGTCATCATAAACCAGCTATAGGGCGGCTGGGGCCCCCCGAACGAAACAGCCTTGCTGTTTCGTATTAGGCACGACCGCGGTAATGATTCGCATAGGAAGTCGGCTCGCTGCGCTCGCCTGTCCCTTTTTAGTTGTCACTATTTTACATATTTTTGCAAAGTTTTAATTGTTTCCCTATTATAGCAGATTTTTTATGAATTTGTTAATGTTTAAAATGACCGCCATTTTGAAACCGGAAATTGAATCAATTCGAAATTGTTAGTGGATCTATGTTAGGAAGAACTGGATTTTTCGTATAAATTTCAGCTTTATCCGCTCAGCCGTTTAGGCGCTAGAGTTGATAAAAATATTTATTAGTTCGCCATTTTGTACCGTTTCGCTGAAAAATTTTGAAAAAAATCATGTTATTAGTTGTCACTATCTTACATATTTGTGCAAAGTTTTAATTGTTTTGCTCTTCTAACAGAATTTTTATGAATTTTTTAATATTTAAAATGCCCGCCATTTTGAAACCGGAAGTCGGATCGAATCGAAATTGTTAGTGGATCCTCATCGGGTGTAACTGGATTTTTCGTGTAAATTTTACTCCGATCCGTTCAGCCGTTTAGACGCTAGAGTGGATACACACATACACACATACACACACACATACACACACACACACACATACATACGGACATTTAGATCTTGTTATGAAACATAAAGATCCAAAAGGGTTTTTGGATATCTCGAATAGTTTCGGAGATAATCGTCCGTTACACTTTTTGCTCGATCGAGAGCATAAGGAACTCCCTGCGGTCGTGCCTAAAAATGAAAATATTTAAATGGATACATTCAAATAGATTACCTAATAGATTCAATTAGATTATATATTATATATATATATATATATATATATATTGGGTAATCTATTTGAATGTATATATATAGGGTGTCCGGTTCCAGATATTAAAGTGGTAAATTACATATGTACAAGCATGATTTAAATCGAAAAGTCATAATCCTCCGACCATTTCATATCACTCCTACAATCAAGTTCGTAGCTTTCAATCATTTTCATTCTCCGTGAATGACTGATCTTTGTTAATTAATAACTCATTAACTAAGCTGTATTTCGTAATTATTAGACTCGTAGTGGAACCTCAGATCGGACCTCGGAGCTCTCCGTTCTACTCTTTGCCTTTGGCTGCGTAGTTGTCTCGTAGCTCGGTGGCTTGGCCTCCTACTCAGGTATCCGGTTCTCGTCGCGGTCACTCGTTTCACGACAACCCGGGTTCGCGCACTTCGCACCCGCACAGCGATAAAGTCAAGCGTCAACTAACACGCGCGGCCTTCGCGTGGCCGTCCTTATATTTGGCTTAGTGGGTTATTGTCTCGATTGCGCGATGCTCCGTCCGCGCTTCCGAGGGATTGCAAGGGAAAAGCGCATACGTAGATTTTATAGGAATTCCGCGACGCAGCGGTTACTCCCTGGTGGAATGTGTTCAGTGTGTTACTATCTCAATCGCGCGATGCTTATTTCACGCTTTTGGGATAGCAACGCGTGTTGCGCTGCATCGTCGGAACTCCGTGGTGATGCAACTGTCCCCTGTTCGAACGACGTTTTAAGGAGGTCGTTGCAAGACGAAGTTAGGCGTACGTTACAACAAACATTTCTATTTTCTTTAGACATACGCCGAAGAACTCACCGCGCCGGACAACGAGTTAGACGTTATTATGAATTACAGGAAAGTCGCCGGCAAAGCAGAGAGTTTAATTCGTATCTCGTTGACATGTTTAAAAAAGCGAGATATGTCAACAAAAAAGAACGAAATTGATTATTATTATTATTATCTATTATTTTAATTTTTATTATTATTATTATTAATATTTATTATTTTTAATTTATGTATTTTTTAATTAACTAATTTAAATTATAATATTATTTATAATAATTATTATTATTAATAATAACAATTTTAATAATAAATAAAATAAATATAATACTTAAATATAAATTAAAATAATTTTTTAATTGAAATTGAATATAATATTATACATATAATATAAATATAATAAAAAAAATATATTACAAAAAAAAATAATTATTATTACTTATTATTTATTACTAATTATTACCTAACTATTATTTATTTATTATACAGAGTGTCCCACGGTTGGATGTCAGATAAAGAATGGCATGTGCGACTGATTTTTCTGAGTCGAAAGGAATCATAAAATAAATTTAAAAAAATAACATATGCCAGGTTAGTTTTCGAGCTAATAATTAATAACGATTTGCCAATCGTGAAGCGCAGAAGCGGTAGGTGTACTCTTGCCGCCATACCAAAACTCTAGCCAAGCTATGAGTGGACCGGCGGGCGATAGAGAAAGAGAGAATGAAAGGCCTAGTGATCCGTCAGCGTAAGATAACGCCGTAGAGGTAAGCTAGGGCGAGAGACAGAGTGAGCGAGAGAGAGAGAGAGGGTCGGCGCGAACCGCCAACTTAAGATAACCTCGTAGCACTGACTCTTTCTCTCTCTCTCTCTCTCTCTCTCTCGCTCATTCACAAAAAAGAAACCGACTTCGAAAATAATACAGATGAAAAGCAATAAACAAGATTAATATAATTTAGAAATGAGATTTATATAATTTAGAAAAAAGCGCTAAAAAGAATGAAATAATTTTTTATGTGTAATTACAATCTTAATAATGTTAAATTTATAGATACATTAGGAAAAGATATAGTAATAACTGAGATATGCAGTCAATTCTAGTTAAACGATATGTAGGTGTTTCATCGTTGTCATATTCAAGATATTGCAACATTTTCGGAGGCGACACAAAATATTCCAACACGGTCATTTTCACGAACAAATGAGTGTCTAATACGGAAATATCCATCAACATCCGTTAATTTTTGGCTATTAATGTATTGTTAATTAATTTTCCGTTGCCTCCGAAAAAGTTGCAATATTTTGAGTATGACGATGATGAAACATCTACATATCGTTTAACTAGAATTGACTGCATATCTCAGTTATTACTATATCTTTTCCTAATGTATCTATACATTTAACATTATTAAGATTGTAATTACACATAAAAAATTATTTCATTCTTTTTAGCGCTTTTTTCTAAATTACATTAATCTCGTTTATTGCTTTTCATCTGTACTATTTTCTAAGTCGGTTTCTATTTTTTTAATAAAAATTTTTTTATTTCATACTTTTTAGTGTATAATTTATTAAGATGTGAAAAAAAAGTTATGTAGGTAATATTTGAGAAAGGATCGAAAAGGATTGGTTCCGATAGGTGGAGCCGTTGCGGAGATATAGAAAAAAAATAAAGGTGATCCGGTTTGGGGTGGGTTTTATTTTTCGATCAAAAAGCGGTGTTTAAATGAAAGATATTTTACGCGAAAGAAATAGAAAATCAAAGTGATCCGGGTGGGGTTGGGTCTTATGTTTCGAGCAGAAAGGTATGTTTAAATAAAAGACATTTTACAGAAAACGAAGGAAATATAAAAGTCGTCCGGGTGGGGATGTGTCTATGTTGCGAGCGGAAAGGAGTGTTTAAATAAAAGGAATTTTACAGAAAACGAAAAAAAAATAAAAGTGGTCCGGTTGGAGATATGTCTATGTCGCGAGCAGAAAGGGGTGTTTAAATAAAAGGAATTTTACAGAAAACGAAGGAAAAATAAGTCGTCCGGGTGGGGACGTGTCTATGTCGCGAGCGGAAAGGTGTGTTTAAATAAAAGAAATTTTGCGTAAAAGAAATGAAAAATAAAAGTGATCCGGGTGGGGATGTGTCTATGTCGCGAGCAGAAAGAGGTGTTTAAATAAAAGGTATTTTACAGAAAACGAAAAAAAAATAATCGGTATTTTAAATAAGAAAAGGGATAGGCGAGCGCAGCGAGCCGACTTCCTGTACGAATTACCGTGGTCGTGCCTTGGGGGGGCCCCAGCCGCCCATTTGCTGGTTGTTGATCCAAATGGAGATGCTGCAAAAATTAATTTGTACATATCATTGTAAAGTGTTTACCTTACCGTTCACATTAATATAGAATTATACAGAATATAAAGAAAAAACATAGAATATAAAAAAAATATTACTTACTGCTTCGCTTTCTTTTTGATTTTTTCGTTATCGTTTCTGTTACATTAATACTACCTTCAGCACGTTCTTCGGCGTCACTTACTGCTTGTTCTACATTAATTTCATCTTCTACATTTTCCTCACCACCCTGAGCGATTTCTAATAATTTAGACATTTTAAGAATTTCTATTTCAGGTACTGGTTGACGATAAACATTGTTGTGTATGGTTTTGTCATGACCCATAAAGTTCGCTAAATCCGTTATTTCATTTTCATTTATTTGCAAGGAAACACAACGCGTTGCAATATGTTTACGCAGTTTGGTACCCCTTAAGCTGAACGGCATTTCCGCACCACAGGCAACAGAAAACTTTCTCATTAATATGCATGCTCTTAAATGTTTGATACGACGTTTGTCATATCCTGGTATGCCAAACAAATACGGGTTTTTACTTGGGACATTTGCGCTTTGGCGATAATGTAAAAGTAGCTCGATACACTGTAACAACTTTGTATCTAAAAGTACAGGCACACTACGTCCCAACTTTCCTCGGATCACAAATCTTACATACTTTTTAGCTATCTAAAATACAATTAATTATATGCTTTGTAGATCATAAACTCGATATATTAACTTAAGTTATATTCAATATTTGAATCAGTTACAATTTGTATTAAAAATAGGTGCATTGTTAAACCAAAATCGTACGTACCTCTTGTGAATTTGTTGATAATGATTTATATAAATCTGCATGAGTCTTCTCACTGATACTTTCACGATTTTTAAAATCATCAATTAAAACACGTTCGATCTCACCTGCTCTGCGTCTATTAAAAACTTGTAGGGAAATTAATGAAACCTCTAGTAGATTATACCATACTGTATATGAAAATGTCTCTCTTAAAGTACTAAATAATGTGTTTCTGAGGAGAAGTCTGTTAAATAATTGCACAACTTTTTGATGTCTTCGCTACATGGCAAGTGAACCTTTGTTTGTCATTTGTTATGTGACACAGTTTCCTCTACAGTTTTATTTACAGTTATGCAAAATTCTTCAACAAATAGTTTTAGATAGTTTTCTGTAGTTAGTTGACGTTCTGCATCGTTTCTTCTAATACATTCTGTTATTAGAAGTTTTCTAATTTGTTTAATTAATGTTCCAAGTCTAGATGCAACAAATGGAGCTTCTAGACAAATGATTATATATGATAATAGCAAATGATAATAGCAAATGATTTGGTTTCAATTTACATTGGAAATAATTGTAAGTTGAGTACTGTTGTAGCAAAAACAATGAGTGAATTATCGGTCAGTCTTGTTCAAATTCTAATGAATGTTCTCATTGTTAACTCTGATACTTCATTTTATCATTAAACCTACTTTTAGTCTATGAAAAACTTATAAAAAGAATAATGTTATTGACTGACATTGTATTGTGTATAAGAATGACTTGTATAATATTGTAGATATGGTATGTGTCACAGCGTTTCCACTTGTAATAACAAAAATTGGATATTTTTGGAAACTGACTTATTTGTACAATTATATGTATAATAAAGAAATATATTTCATTTTATATTTTACATGAGTTTTTGATAATTAAAGTGAATATTTCTTTCCCAGTACCCCTTACACGAAGACATTGGACTTGTAGGTTGGTAACTTTGTAAATAATAGTTGTCATGTAAATTTAAACTGATGCATAATATAGTATAGATACTAGACTTTATTATCTTTTACTAAACATCTTAAGGGGAAACAATACTACCCAACGTATTCTGTTTGGATAGTACATAAGTGATGTAAAATCTTAGTTCCACGGTTTCTCTTTTATATGAAGGAATTTCTACACAAACTCGGTGTCAAACGAAAGCTAACATTTCAAAGAATGTCGGATTCCATAAAACTTTATGCAACAAATCTTTTAAGTTATTGTAAATGTTATTTAAAAATATTCCCTAGACTCGTATCGTCTGTCCTACGAAGCACGTCCGGAGAAGCATGGCTGTCACAGATGATGTATTTTCCAAGTTTTTAATTATATGGAGCTTACCCCTCAACCAAAAACAAACCCAACATTTCTACTATCTCGTACTTTATGTAGAAATTAACATGGAAGAGTTTTAATGCCGCAATAGACTGATCTCGTGGAACTACGATTTCAACCGGTCTACGTCCGTAAAACATCGCATTTTGACATATAATTGGTTAACAACTTTGTCGATAGCTGGCGACATCGTCGAAATGCAATGCTGAACCTAGTATTTTGCTGGACCCGGACTTTGTTCACCTCCGCATACAATTTTCAATTTTTATTAAACATTAAAACACATATTATTCATACATATCAGTATTTATTTATTGTGTCTACTTGCATTTACATTGTTTTTTCTCTGCTAAATACTTTGTAAGATATATATTTATATATATATTGAAAAAGTAAAGTGTCGGAACCTACGGATCAATGAAGCTATTCAAAGGAGGCTTTCATACCTTGATACGAAATCGTAATTCCATCCCCATACCATATATAAAGAAAAATATAATACAATATTGGTATCGAATAAAAGCTAAGATATCAAGGAATGTCGGAAGTTGAGAAATCCGGAGATTGAACGTACGAAAATAATTGTAATTCCTATTGAAAGAACACTGCATCGTAATCTCCAAACGAGATGTTCTCATTTACCGACCGAGATTTTAGCAGCGCCGTACGTGCATGCTATATGACTTTCGTTCGCGATACACGACGTTGCGACGGAACATCGTTTCTTTTTGCTCAAAGTGCTGATTATTTATGAATTAGGACCACCTAGATTTTATGTTGCCGACATCCCTCAGAATCGTGGCATTAATTTGGTATCAACATTTCCGTAAAAACGTAAAGCGGTTAGGCATCAACTTGGAATTACTTTTTACTGTTTCACGAAGACTTCCGTGACTCGATGCGGAATCGCAATTCCTGCCCCACAAAATAAATACAGCGAAATATAATCCAGTATAATCCAAGGAATGTCGGAAGTTGAGAAATCCGTCGTTTGAACGTACGAAAATAATTGTAACTTCTATTGAAAGATCACGGCATTGTAACTTCCAAACGAGAGATTTTCATTTATTGACCGCGACCTGAAATCCAAACATCTATAGGGAGAATTAAAAAAGAGTCCTTTC
Organism: Ancistrocerus nigricornis; assembly: GCA_916049575.1. Classification (NCBI taxonomy): domain Eukaryota; kingdom Metazoa; phylum Arthropoda; class Insecta; order Hymenoptera; family Vespidae; genus Ancistrocerus; species Ancistrocerus nigricornis. Next base: position 17,155,364 of record OU696667.1, on the reverse strand, counting down.
ACAACAATTTTTTTCTATTTAAAATTTTTATTATTTAGTTATTAAGGAAAGATAAAAAACAAACTGATAAAAGATACAAATTAAAATTTATTATTGAAATATAAAAACATACAAAACTTAAATATAAAAATAAAAACATAAAAAACTCTAATATAAATAAAAATAAAGATCTTTATTCGACGGTTTACGCCCACCGCGGCCTCGTGCCCCGCGGCAACGTGCCCCGCGGCAACGTGCCCCGCGACTTGTTACGCGGCCTCCTCCGTGACTGTTTTGGTCAGCGCTTCCACTCGAGGCCCAATTCCTCGCGAATGAGCACAGAGCTTCGATAAACTATGAAACAAATCATTAATTAATTTATCGTAGACATTTTTACATATACACGTATATTGAAACTGTGTTAAGAAAGGGGAGGTTCTTACTTCGTTGTCACCGGCACCGCCGTCGCCGTCGTCACGTGTGAAAACGTAGAAATCACGTGAAAAGTAGAAGACAGCGGTAGGTCATGGTGGGGGAAGGCGCTTCGGTCTTCGGCCCTTCGAATGGCATTTATGCTTGCGACGGCAGCGAAGTTCCGAGTGGGGCAATAAACGAGGTACCATTGTCAGATTTTTCACAGCTGATCCAAACCGCAGGCTCTCAAGCCTACTAGGGTGAACGACTCTAGCCCTAGCAGCCAAATGCCAACCCCACCTCCTCGCGGTGAGAGCTGGGCAACGCTGCGTCTTCGCGCAGTGGCCAACGGGGATCTGGCTTCCCCCCTCCCCGCCTTCCCACATCCTTCTTCCTTCCTACACCTATCACTACCTATACTTCCGTCCTCTCCAAATCACCCCCACTCACAACCCGTCCTTATCCCCTCTTATCCCGCGGCTCTGTGCCTTTTCCATCGCAGAGTCGCAGCAACCCGGGCCCGCGTCTCGGCAGTGTCCTGACTGCCTGGGCGACGGAACCGGGAGGCACCCCCCTTTTATTTTTAGGTTTTTCTCTCTTTTCAGCTATCGGTTTCTTTTCTGCATTTTCTTCCCGAACTTCAATAGAGAAAATTGCCTATAAAACTCCATGATGGTCGCTTCTGGGATAAAATATTCCGGAGGTAAACTAGCCTCCCAATCGGATCTCCGGGTGGAGGCTATCCCAGAAGAGACCAACGTGGCAAGGAAGAGCGCGCGTCTGGCTGCTCGTTCGATGCCTGACGCGCGCGCCACGAAGGGATGCAGCTCCGGCGAAGAGCAGTGCAGGGTCGCGGCCACTCGTCGGGGAGGTTCCTCCATGGCGCCTTGCCGACCTGCTTCCCGCTGCGCCCCTGGCCCATCGCGCGACGGACTACAGTCCCAGGTTCTCGGTCTTCGTACCGTCCGTGTCGCCCTAGAAAGGTGTGATAGGTTGGTGCCCAAGCCATCTTCTAGGGCTGGGCGCAGGGTCAATTTCGACCCTATAGTCCGCGTAGTAGACATCGCGAAAATAGATTCCGCGCTAGCGTCAGCGAAGTCCTCAAGCGTGAGGCACGTTATATTCGCGATCGCGAACCCTGCGTCCCCCACATGGACCCCTTCCGCGACGCGTGCGTGTCCGGCCCCACCGCGAGGGACCTTGGTTTTGCTTCCTCCGCCGGCGGAGGCCGCGCCTGCGTTCACGGGAATTAGGGTCCTACAATTGAACATGGGCCGTTCAAATGTAGTGACGGGTGAAGTCAGGGATCTTATTAGCCAGAAGCGACTGGACGTCCTGTTATTGCAGGAACCATACGTCCGAAAGATTGGCAAGACCTGGGCTTTTGTTGGTTTAGGGACCACTGCTAAGGTAGCTGCGGACCGCGTCGAGCAGCCCTGGGCGGCCGTAGCGGTCTGCAACCCCGAGTATAGCATGGTCAAAGTCTCGCAGCTGAGCACAACCCACTGCGTTTGCGTGGAAGTGCAGGCACCCGGCTTCTCGTTTTATGCCGTCTCGCATTACTTCCAGTATCGCGACGACATCGAGAAGCACCTCAGGCACCTCGACATGGTGCTCCGTTCACTGAGGGGGCAGAGAATACTCGTTGCGTTGGATGCCAACGCCCGCTCGTCACTCTGGGGTCCCCAGAGAACCGACGAGAAAGGATCTAAGCTGGAGGACCTCGTTCGGGCGTTTGGCTTAAAGGTTGTGAACGATGTTCGTCAGCCTCCCACCTACTGGACTCCACGAGGCTCGTCGTATATTGACGTCACCCTCGTGTCGTCCAACATGAGCCAGTTCATCGGCGAGTGGAAGGCGAGGGAGGATTGGACGAATAGCGACCACAACTTCGTTGATATCAGGATCGGTGCGCCGAAGGCCAAGAGTGGTGATTGCGGTGCGGCGCGGCGTTCTGTGAACACGAGGTTCAACACTCGGAGGGCCGACTGGGATCAGTTCGCCGTGACGCTAGCCGCTCTCTCCGTCTCAAAGCTGGAGGTGATCGACCTGACGTCTGCGGATCGCGTTGAAGAAATGGTACCGACAGTAGCTTGTGCAGCTGCAGGGTGGTCCGACCTTTGCACTGAAAGAGAATTTAGAATCCTCAGTGCTCTGCAGCACGGAGCGCTTCTGTCAATGACCTCCGCGTATCGCACGGCAGCGACAAAATCGCTCCAGGTTGTAGCTGGTGTGCTCCCGATTGACATTATGCTACGACAGAGTAGGGAACTTTACAGAATTAGGAAAAACCCCGAGGCCGCGGAAACTTCACGAAAAAGAGCGCTAGTCAAAAGCGCCAAGGTTGAGGCAATAAACAGGTGGCAAGCCCACTGGGCTTCTTCTGAAATAGGCCGCACCACCTTTGCCTTCTTCCCGGATGTGGAGGAGAGAGTGCGTGCGGGGTGGGTAAAACCCAACCACTACGTCTCGCAAGCTCTCACGGCACACGGCGATTTCCGAGCCAGACTTTATTCACTCGGACTCGCCCCCCCATGAGACTTGCGAGTGCGGGTTGGTGGACACTGCCCGGCACCACATCTTTCACTGCCCGGCTTTCGAACCGCAAAGAGTCGCTTTGCGGGACCTTATGGAAGAGCGAGAATGGCCGGAGGCGGCCCACTGTTTAGTGGCGTCACCAGAAGCATTCTCGCTCTTCGACGATTTCTGTCGCGAGACCCTCTGGCTAAAGGGCAGCCAGTAAAGGGGTCGAATTTAAATTCGGGTGTGAATGTGTGCGCGGGAGAGAATGTTACGATGGATGCTGCCAGCCGGGGGCACGTGTGCATGCTAGCTTAGGGCCTGCGACTCAATAGAATAGGGACAGATGCAGGTGCTAGTGACCTGCGTGAGCGCAGTGATCGTGATCGTGCCTGTGTCGTGCTACGAGTGAGTGTAGTGATTTGTGCGCCTAGTTTTTAAGTGTATTGTTCGGGAGCCGTTCAGCAGAGGATTTGTCGGAATCCCTCAAAAATATAGATTTGTTTTGTATATAACGTATTTGCGTCGTATTGGAAAAATCGAAATTTTCGAATTACAAATTATAATATATGCTCGAATAAAATACTTAAAAAAAATGGCTTCTACTGTTTTATATGTAATTTCTTAAATTTAATTTTTTTGGTAAATTAATCATTCTATCTTGTTGCCAAAACTATTGCTAGATAACTATCTCGTTTTAAAAAAGTGGTCGTATACTTCTGACCGCAGCCATACACATATGCGTGTGCGTGCGTTCGCACATCCACAGCACGTTTTGATTTGGATCAGCTGTGAGAAATCTGATTATCATACTTCTTTCATTACCCTCACGGCACGCGGCGCCGGCGAAAGGGACACATATGTATATGGTTTCGATCAGCGGACCCCATGTCTCTGTATTATCGACAGTGGACAGGAGCCCCTTTCGAGCCAGTATTTCGCAACGTCCCTGCACATTTGTACTACCATTACTTCGTCACCGTACATTAGCCGCAAGAGGCGAAATTACAACTAGGGAGCGCTTCGATCAGCTCAGAGTTTGGCTCGAGGTATTGTTTCCCCTTAAACAAGTATTATGCACCTATTATAAAACTATTACAGCTCATTTGAACGAGTATGTTAGATTGGAACTAATTCCGACAGAGACTAATTATAAATACTAATTATATCTACTTAGATATCTAAAAGAGCTATCGTTTGTCAACTGAACGAGTAGCCGAGATGATAGCGTCTTAGCTTCTTATTTCCGAGATCGGAGGGTATTTTTGACAGCTTAACCTCAAACCACAAATCTTGTTAGACCTTACTCGAAATATCGATAAAGCAGAAATCAATATTATTATCGGCAGAATTATATATCGATCGTAGCGCCGTAAATTAATTTCTAAAATTAAACCTTCTTAATTCCTTTTTTACCGTTTACGCTTCATATACAAATCTAACTGGTCTTTACCAATGTGCGGAATGTTTCGGTAAAGTGATACAAAATTTCGTGTTGTGGCAAATACATGAATAAATAAATACATATAACGACGCTTTTGCAGAAAGAGAAAAAATGAGAAAATTATAGACTAATTTAATATTTTGACTACGATATCCCAGGATCTAGTCCTGGCATTCTTTACAAGCTTTTATTTAACTTGACCTATCAGTATGTTTAGATCAAATTTCGTGAAAAAAATCGAATTTATCAAAACGACGCAGATCCTTAACAAAGCAACCGCACGATTTGGAAAATGAAGTTTGGGACGAGTCTTCGTGTGTTTGTAGTAATACCTTATGGTGTTTCTATGGCAAAGGGAAAAAAGTAGATGAGCAATCGAAAAATAACGCTCCAAACATTTCATACGTGCTTACATACTACAAAGTTTTACTGTTTCCCAAGCGGTTCAGCGGTCGAGGCGGTAGCGGTCCAGCGTGGTAACCCGAGGTCCAGAGTTCGACTCTCGGCTCGTCGTGGACTTTTTTTTGTTATTTGTGCATTTTATTATATCTTGTGTGCTTCTTACTTTGTACCTGTACTTTTTCATGTTTTTGTTTAATAAAAAATAACGTGTACAATGATTTGGAAAGTTTACTTTTCGCTTGAAATATTCAAATCGTATCATATTAAATACGAGATATGTGTGAACCCTGCTTCGCCCGGGTGATCTGCGTGACTTACCACGCATAAACATTTCATATTTAATTTTCGCTAATTATTTCGAAAAATTATATCGACTTTGCTTTATTTAGACGTAGAGAAGAAGAGATAGAGATAGATTAGATTAGATTAAGTACGTTTATTAGCTTAGCTATACATGATATGTACATTTTGATGTACTTGACACTATATATCTATGTACATTCGAAAACTTATCCTGTTATTCTTATTTTATTTAATATTGCAATGTTCATTACGTAGTTACATATTTATATTTAACTCTTATTTAACTTATATGTTATCTTATTCTATTTCGTGATTAATTACGTTTTACCTTTATACTTTTAAAGATTTTACCTCTCTTATCCCCTTATACCTTATCTTATACTATATTATAACTATTAATTACATTTTACCTTTGTACTTATAAGAAGAAAACAAAAAGCTTTCTCTCTCTTATCATCTTGTACCTTGTATCTTATCTTACACTATATTACAGCTACCTTATAGTTAAACTTATATCTAGATATTCATTTAGCGGCTCCTCAGAGAAATGAGAAATGAGAAATGAGTGTAACAGGAGAATAGTGCTCCCTTATAATATATATATATCTTAATTTATAATCTACTCCTTAATCCTATTTGTCCCTTATTAGTTATTAAGTCTTTTAATTTTCTCCTAAATAGTTTTATATTATCCATTTCCTGTAACTCTTTAGGTAGCTCATTGAACATACTCACTCTTTTATACATTATATCTTTTTGTGCATGACTAGTTCTCCTCATATTAATATACAAGTTGTTACAGTTTCTAGTCTCGTATAGGTGATTGTCTTTACACTGTAAGCAATCCATTGCATTAGGAAGAATTTTCATTTTCAGTTTAAATATAAAGATACAAACATTATACTTGATTCTCTCTCTCACACTCATAAACCTAAGTGCTTCCCTCATCTCTCTCACTGGCGTTTCGCGTTTGCATTGTAGAATTATACGCATAGCTCTATTTTGCATTACTTGTAACTTGTTCAGCTCAGTTTCATTCAGATTTACTAGAATAGTACAGCAATAATCGAGGTGTGGTCCAATTAAACTTTTATAGAGCATACATCTCAAATAGGAAGTAAATTCGCCTCCAATCCTGTTTAGGAAATTTTGCTTGGTAGCCATTTTATTACAGATATATTTATTATGCTCGTTAAAGATTAGTTGATCATCTAATATAACTCCTAGGTATTTGTGGCTACTTACTTGTGTTAAAGTCTGTTCAGCTATCTTAATATCAATTTGTGTGTCCTTATTCCATCTCTTCGGTTTTAATAGCATACTTTTACATTTATTTATATTTATTTTTAATTTGTTCCAACAAATCCAATTATATACTCTTTTAAGTTGTTCGTTTAATTTCTTTTGTACTTCCCTTACACTAAAACCGTTTATAAATATTATGATATCATCAGCAAACAATTTAAACTTACATTTCCTAATTATTTTTTCTATACCATTTATATATATCAGGTACAGAAGCGGACCTAGTACTGTTCCTTGTGGCACACCAAATTCAACCTCTAAGATTTGAGAAAAAGTATTTCCATATTTAACTTTTTGTTTCCTTCCTAATATGTAGTCAGTTAGCCATAATAACACATTCCCTTCTATCCCTAGTCCTTTACATTTCTCAATTAGTATTGTTTTGTTTATTGTTTCAAAAGCTCTTTTAAAGTCTAGGAACACAATTCCAATTACTTTACCTTGATCCATATCCAATTTCCATTCTGAGATTACTGTTTGCAACGCATACTCGCATGAATAAGATTTCCTAAAACCTGCTTGGTGTTCAGATAATAAATGGTTTGTTTCTAAGTATTCGTATAACTGCTCCTTTACTACTAACTCAAGTAGTTTTTCATATGTTGGAAGTGTGTTAATTGGTCTGAAATCATCACATTTGTTGGACCCTTTCACCTTCGAGATCGGTACGATCGTCGCAGTTTTCCAGTTACTTGGGAATATCCCTTCCTTTAATGAGGTATTTATGACCTGTAAGAAATCAGTACTTAGTTCTTGGATCCTTATTTTCAGTATTTTGGTGCTTATACCTTCTTCAGTGCCTCTTTTATTACCTAGTTTCTTAGCTATTTGTTGCAATTGTCCATAATCAATTTCCTTAAAGCGAGAGAATTTACTCAAAGGTAATTTTACTATTCTTATGGTACTACTCTCTATATACATTTCTGGATCTTCTGCTATTATTTCTATATCCTCAATAATATCCTTTATGCTGTTGATAAAATATAGGTTAAATTGATTTGCTATGTCCCTTTCGTTTGTATATTCCTTATCTTTAAATCTAATATTTTTAAAACTGCTACCTATTTTATTGCTTCTTAGAAAATCTTCCTTGAGTATTTTCCATACCTTAGCTGGTTCCTTCATATTTTCTATTATGTTTCTCTGTATATACTCCTCCTTTGCTCTCCTTATCATATTCACAATTTGATTTCTTTTAATTCTAAAACTTATAAAATCTATATGCTCACGGGTAGTAATTGCCTTTACGTATAGTTTATTGCGCTCTTTGATTTCCTTAAGAATTACCTTATTGAACCATTTATTGTGTAACCATTTAGTGCGTACTTTCCTCGTTTTTATTGGTGCTACCTTATTCACTATTTTTGATATTTCATCTATTATCCTGTTAGTCCTCTTTTCAAATTCCGTTTTTACACTTAAGTTTGAACTCTCCTCTTCATCTCTTATTTCCTGCATTAACCTACGTACATCCGATTCTTGCACATTACTGAGATCTCTATATGTTATCTCTATTTCCTTTTCCGAGTTTACTTCTATATTATTACATATACTTACTATCGCATGGTCTGTTACTTGTGGAGTATATATTACTTCCGTTTCTATCTCCTTATTGGAGAAAGCCAGGTCTATCAAGGTATTGCTGTGCTCACTAATCCTGGTACAGTTTTGCACCCATTGCTTCAATCCTAATTTATTCATTGTTTCCAGTAATTTACTTGAGTAATATGTAATTTTACTTATATCTATATTAAAGTCACCTAGGATTATTATCTCCTTATTTAATAAGTATTCTTCACATGTCTCTTCTAAACAGTAAATACATTCTGCATCATTAGAGTTGGGTGAGTGATATATAGTACCTATTATTTGATTCCACTTACCATATTTGCATTCAACCATTAGCATCCACATATTGCCCGGAATTATTTTACATTTTAACACTTTATATTCAATATTATTATCCAGATACATAATCACTCCTCCCGTTCTTGTAGACTCAGAATTACATCTAATACAGTTGAATCCACTTATCTTTATTTCTTCATCATATACTGCCTCAGTGATGTGAGTTTCTGTAAGACACATTATTTTCGGTTTAAAGTTTTTAACAATTACTCCCACAATCTCGTTTATATGTCTAAGAAACCCCTGTGTGTTTAGTAATAAAATTTGATACCTGCTTTTCCTTTGTTGCTATGCATTCATATATATCATTTTATTTTGTTCAATATTAAAGATTTTAGTAAAACATGGGCATTTTTTGTCATTTGCTGTATGTCTCGTATCTGTCTCATCATTATTATATCTATTAATTCTATTTATGCAATTTACACACGTAGCGTCTTTACTGACACATACTTTTTCATCATGATTATCACTACATTTTCTGCACACTGTCTCTTTTTTGCATTCTTTTCTCATGTGTCCATATCCCCAACAGTTGAAGCATTGAATAACTCTTATACTTTCTGTAACAGTACATCGCCTATAACCTATGTTTAATTTGCCTCGACTCATAATTTCCTTAAAGCAATTGTTGTTAACCTGTATTATTATATTCATTGTATTAGTCCTCTCATATTTAAATTTATGAATAATAGTTATGTCAGTTTCATACTTGCTTCCGTTCAGCTGATTTTGGCTTATAATAGCGTTAATTAATTCTTCATCACTCTTTGCTCCATCTTCAATATCTACTCCAGTGATTTTGGCTCTTGGTATTCTTACTTTAGGTACTTCTATCTTATACTTATCTCCTAATCCGCTATTTACCGCTTCTTTAAACTTCTCACATTCTTCATTATTACTACATCCAATAATTACCGCTCCATTAGAGGTCTTTTTCACTTTGGTTACACCTACTCCTAATTCAGCTACCTTAATCTTATTCTTAATATCTTGTACTGTTATACTATTTTCTTGCTTATTTGACGGTTTCACTATAATTATAGATTCATTTTTATCTGCCCTTACTTTACTCGCATATGTTGGGATCTTACCTTCCTTCAGTACTTTATTTTCTTCTTTAATTTGTCTTATCTCTTCTCTCAGTTTTACTAACTCTTCTTTTATTTTCTTCATTTCAGTGGCTACTTCCTTCTGTAGTATTTCTTTTATACAATCTTCACTTATTTGCTTCGATATTAAGGTCCTAAGCAATATTTCAATTTTATTGTTCGAATCTTCATCCTTATTACTATTATTCCCTATTTTTTCGATACATACCTGTTGCGTTTCCGCTGCTTCTTCCTCGTTTATACAGCATATTAGCTGATTACTATCTTGGTCTAAGACCCTTCTAGCAATAGCACATCCTTTATGATATGCATTTTTACATATATTACACTTATATAATTTTTCAATATTTGCTATATCCTTATTACATTTCTTACATATATCCCTTTTGTTGGGCTCAATAATTTTCTCGGGTTTTCCCATGACTACTTGTTGCACACATAACCTAATGGCCACGTGCTTCACTCAATACTCAGTAATTATTATTTTTATTTCTTATATATTATTATTATTTCCTTTAATATAAATTTCCGTGTATATATGCTTTAGTTTTATCGTATTCTTATTAAATTCTTATTACTTTTAGTGCTAACTGTTCTATACATAACCTAGTCGCCACGTGTTTCATTTGGATATGCCATATATCTGCAACATACCTCAATTTATTATATAAATTATATATCTATATGTTCATTGAAGTTATTATTTCTGTTTATCTGTATGTATATATGAATTATAAAATATTTAATTGCTTTAATTAGCAATATTCTTACTAATGCTCACGCACGCTCCTGCCTAGTCCATAGAGAGAGAGAGAGAGATAGAGTCCATAGAGATAGAGATAGAGATAGAGAAGAGAAGAGAAGAGAAGAGAAGAGAAGAGAAGAGAAGAGAAGAGAAGAGAAGAGAAGAGAAGAGAAGAGAAGAGAAGAGAAGAGAAGAGATTGTGCATATGTAAGAATAATAATCAAGTCGTGGAGAAGAATAATTTATCAGACTAACTTATATTCTTTAATATAAGTCAGTCCAGACCCATTTTCCTTAAAGTAGTGGTTGGTATTGGTTTTCTTGTTATTTTCTGATACCTTGATACACTAACCATCGCATTTAGCGAAATACTCTATTTATTAAATATTTTTCTTCTATATTTCATGCAAGTATATCCAACATTAGTACACGTTAGCATTTCACCAAAATAACATTCGGTCTTGAAAACTATCGATGAACCGTATATAAATTTTGTCAAATGGTGCTTTTCGGGACCGAGTATATTTCATAGTGTTTGACGAAAAACAATAACACATTTTCTAATATAATATATATTTATTGTATTCGGACGGATTATTACTGATTTTTGACACGCACAAAACCTACGTTTTTACATTTAAGCTTATTATATTAAAGATAAATCAGGTACTGAATACTACCAATGAATTGTTATGCAGTTCCATTGAAAGGTGCTTTCCAGGACTGCACAAAACTGACCATTTTTTAAAAATAACAATCAATATACTTTCGAAACTCATCATAACTAAACCTACTAATCATTTTCTAGATTCGAAGTCAGAACAACCACTGCAATATGTTAAGATTATATCATTTTAATAAAAAAAAAAACGAAGTCCTGGATAGTGTGAAAATGAACTAAAACGTTCACTTTTATAGACATAATAACAACATTCAATCTACTATGTAATTAAGAGCTTATTTAAGCATGGTCCTCATAACTACCATATGATAGGCTTTTGCATTTATTATTAAAAGTATTGGAGATATTTGAAAAATACGGGCGGGAATGGATTTCTTAAGCCTTGCGCCATCAATATATGCTAAGAAATTAAATCATTTTAGTCGGTCCCCGAAAGCACCTTTTGACATACATATACAGGGTGTCCCACTTCAGGTTACGCACCGGTGATCTACATGTGCACAGGTATGGACTGAGTCGAAAAGTCTAATAAACTTTGTCGAAATTCGGCTTAGTTATCGAGTTATTAATTAACAGAAATCAGCGAAAGAAGGCGGGACGAAGGCGGTCTACTCAAGCTCGTAACTAGGTGAGTGACGAAATAGCAGGAGGAGCAATCCACAATAACCAATAACGATAATCGGAACGTAACGCTTCAACACGTGTTTACTTTTATCCCTTATCTCTCTTTCTCTCTCTCTCTCTCTCTCTCTCTCTACGCACTTCCGAACGCTGGAAGCTCGCGCTGACTTCTTTGGTTCCGAGAGAGAAAGAGAGATAAGGGAGAAAAGTAAACACGTGTTGAAGCGTTACGTTCCGATTATCGTTGTTGGTTATTGTGGATTGCTCCTCCTCCTGTTTCGTCACACACCTAGTTACGAGCTTGAGTAGACCGCCTTCGTCCCGCCTTCTTTCGCTGATTTCTATTAATTAATAACTCGATAACTAAGCCGAATTTCGACAAAGTTTATTAGACTTTTCGATTCAAGTCGATACTTGTGCACATGTATGTGGCCGCTTAGTCACCTGGAACCAGACACCCTGTATATTAAATAAAATTAAAATCCACCAGTTCGAAAGGTTATATCCCTTCGGTACGGATGGTTAAATTTCTATCTTTATAATACGGATTGTTATATCAATCCCACCGCTGTCACCAGTTTTGTCACGTCTACGCCTAGTAGCGTAGCAGGGCCGTAGGAATAATCACAGGTAGCCCTTAGGTAGTTGGAAAGGATGTGGACGCGCCCAAAGACTCAATGCTTTGAGGTTGCCACCTTTTGAGGATAGGTACGTGGACGCGCCGAGAGACTCAATGCTCAAGGGTTGCCACTTCGGTAGAAGGTAGGAAAGGAGTAGACGTGTCCAGAGACTCAATGCTCTAGAGTTGCTACCTTAGGATGATTAGGCCTACAGGTTATTAAGTTGGTGTAGACATGTCCATTGATCGACGGATCTCGAGCGGCAAAGATTCGTCGATGGTGGGTTAGATTCCGTTTCGATAATGTAAGGAATAAGGAATTCCGAAAATGAATATTATCTTTTAAAAGAGTAACAAAAGTTAATATATATATTCTGAATATTAAGATATATGGTTACAAAGATTATTACAATAAAAAGGAGAAAGTTCTTTGGTATGAGAAAGAATTATAACCAACCGGTTTCTATCCTTTCTCGAGGTTATAGCCAATCGGCTTTTACCTGAATAAATCTAATCGCGGTTATAACCAATAGGTTTTTACCCGATCTACGTTATATCTCTAGTTTTACGCGGGAGTGAACGCGGAGACGTTCAGGGAGAGTACCTCGCTGAGTAATGCCTAACAACTACCGTGAGTTGTATGGTGAGAGAGATCTGGAGCGATCTCTCGATGAAGTCTCGGACCCTTCCGGACTGAACTCTGACTATGCTCGCTCCTCGCGCCCTTATAAGTTCTAAAAAGTCTTAAAACACTAACGGAGAAGCGTATCCATCTAGCGGAGGATTAGGTTCCCCTTTTCTAAGATAAGTAGGCGAGCGGCGTCGCGTAGGCGCACGAGGGAACGTTCCTAGTTTCAACGGGAGCTAACCAAGGAAAAATATCATTCGGATGAAATTCGGATGTAACAAACATCTGGTTAGTAACAATTTGCGAAAATCCTTCAATTGTTGCTATGTTCAAATTGTAACCGTACCTATAAGCACGGTACATAGATATTGAGATTTCTACTTTATCGAGAGATTAGGATAAGTCGACCTAATCAGCCGCTTGTAGCGCGAACAGCGCACATCCCCACTGTTCTACCGAATTTCGTGTGACGTATGAGGCCCAGTGGCAGGGGCAAGTGTATAAAGGGCAGCGCGAGCACGCAGAAGTCGCTCTCTTAACGGATCATCCAAAAAGATCAAACCACCGCGCTGGTGTTAAGGAGTCATAGGGATTGCTAACCTGTCATATGAGTACGTCTCTGGCAGTGCTCAGTATCTTTGAAAATTAGTTAACTAAATATAATAATGTTCTTTCTTATTATTATTATTATTAGTAAGGATCGACGGGTTAATTAATTTAGCTGAGTTTCTCTGTAAATAGAGTTTTGTATTTATTAATTTCCCGAATGTCTGTTACAATTAATTTCCAAATTTCTTATCTGTAAATAGAGAAACGACATCAAAGCTTTTTCTTCCGTCGTCTCTATTTTTACAAGGCTTTGTTCAGTTATCGCTAATCAATTTCTATCTCTCTTAATCTCACCGTGATATGCCCATGTGTCTTTCCTAATTGCGTCTCTTCCTTACCTTTTCCTACTTTACCGTCCGGCGGGTGTTTACGCGGCCAAATTTAAAATGGGTTTATTACAGTAGTGCTTGTACTACTTTATATCTCCCTACCGCGGAAGAATTGTGTACACATTTTTTTTTTTTTTTTTGTGTATCTATATTATTGTTGTAGTTGTTATTGTAAGTCTTCGCCCATGTCAACGGCAGCTTCCGGTACTGGAATGAGCTTAGTAATGTGAAAGAAGTTTGATTCTGTTTTCCTGTGCCCTGTGTTTATTTTGTAAATAGAATTCGATAGTTTTTCTTCTATCTCGAAAGGTTCAATTTTTAGTTCATCTAGTTTTTTCCTATTTAATCGGTTTCCATTTTCTATATATACTAAATCACCAACATTAAATTTCATTTCCTTCCTGTATTTGTCAAATACTGTTTTATTATAATTGTGTGCCTTAATAGTTCTTTCTAGAGCAATTCTTCTATCTTGGAATAAGTTGTTTTCTTTTCTAATGTGAAGTTCCTCGGGTAAAATCGTAGTGTTTTTTCCTTCCATTAGATATATTGGTGGAAACCCTGTGACGGTGTGATCCGTTTCATTATATGCTTTAGTGCAGTTTTGTGCCACTGTCGTCCATGCTAATTTTTTTCCTTGTTCATTGATTTTACATCTTATTTTGTTAACTAATGTTTGATTTAGTCTTTCATTTAGACCGTTTGAGAATGGCGAGTTTACTGCTGTAAATATGATTGGAATGTTTTCTTCTTCTAAGAATTTTTTGAATTCCTTCGAATTTATTCCGGGGTATTGGTCAGATAGAATCATACCAATTTTGTTGTCTTCCGCTACTTTTTGAACTAATTTTATGAAGTCATTTGCCTTTTGTGTTTTGGATGTTAAAATATATGCGTACCTTGTAAAATGGTCTACTAAAAGATGTAAGTATTTTTTTGTTGATCTAGAACTCCCGAATCCTCCGATTGTATCTACTGACACAATCTCAAATGGTTCTCTTGCAGGTCCTAGATGTGACATTAGTCCGTATTTACTTTGCCCTCTTGATTTGTTCTTTATACATATTTCGCAGCTTTTACATATTTTTATTATATTTTGTGTAAGATTTTTAGCTGTATAGTAAGGGATAATTTTACTTTCCATTTGTTTTATTCCTATATGACAATATTTTTATGCACCTTTTTGATAAATTTTACACTAAAATTCTCCGACAAGATTATTTTTTCTTTCTTTTTTACTGTTTTATAGTATACTTTATTTTTTTCTATCATTTTATCTTTTGAACTTTGTAAAATTTTGTTATTTTCCTGGTCCGTAATAATTTCCTCTAGTCTTATTAAGTTTACCATTTTTACTACATCTTCTTGATTTTCGTGAGCTTCTAGTACCGGATTTCTGCTTAAACAGTCAGCTTCTAAATTCTGTTTCCCTGGGGAATATTTGATTGTAAAGTCATATTGCGAAATATAATAAGTTAGATCGCCTAAATCTTCATCTGTTCTAGATTTTATGTTTAAATTTTCGAGTGGTTTGTGGTCAGTAACGACTATAAATGCTTTTCCCATAAGCCAGTATTGCCAATATTGTATGGCCTCTTTTATTGCTAAACATTTCAAGTAAATTGCTTTTTTTTTCTTGTGGTTGTTATTTAGTTTCTTGGAGAAATAAGCTACAGGTTTTTCTTCTCCGTTTGGTTGTTTTTGTTTCATGACCGCTCCTATGCCTTGTAGACTAGCATCTGTATAAATATAAATTGGCAGATTTGGATCATATATTTCTAATACTGGTTGAGAACATAATACTTGTTGCATTTTTTCAAATGCTTTTTGACACCCCTCCGTCCAACCGAATTGTTGTCCTTTTCTTAAGAGGTTGTGCAACGGATCTAATGTTATAGCTATATTTGGTATATATTTATTATAAAAATTTATTTTCCCTAAGAATTGTCTCACGTGTTTCAGTGTTTTTGGTATTGGAAAGTTCTTTATTGAGATCAAATTATCATTTAATGGACGTATAGTGTTATTGCTTATCACATGTCCGAGGTATTTCACCGAATTTTTTCCAAATCTACACTTTGAAAATTTTAGTCTGAGTCCCTCTTCTTTTATTGTTTCTAGCAATTGTGTTAAGTGATCTATGTGTTTAGTAAAAGATTTCGAAAACACTAAAATATCGTCTATATAGTTTACCGTAAAATCTGTAAGTTTATATTTTCTTATTATATTGCTTAGTATTCTTTGAAAAATTGCTGGCGAAGTTTTTAGTCCAAGTGGTAGGCACGTCCATTGGTAATGCCCTTCTTGAGTAACAAATGCTGTTTTTCTTCTATCTTTTATTCTCAAAGGAATCGACCAAAATGCCGAATTGATATGTAGTGAGGAAAAGAATTTGCAATCTCTTGCTTTAACCATTAGATCTCCTATTAAGGGAAAAGGTTGCGACTGCGGTATGACTATTTTATTCAGTTCCCTGAAATCACAGCATAGTCTTGATTTTTTTTTTTCATCTCTCTTATATGCCAGAGTTACTGGTGCGGCGAAGGGACTGTATGATTCTTCTATCAGGTTTCTTTCCAGTAGTTTTGCCACTTGAGATTCTATTTCTTTTCTATCTTCTGCACTACATTTATACGGTCTTTTACTACAGAATCTATCGACTAGTAGGTCGATTCGAGCCTCATACTCTCTTACCGTTCCTACGTCATATTTGTCTTTGGCGAAAATTGCACTATGTTTCTCTATTAGTCTATTTATTTCAGTCTTTTCCTTGTAATCTAAATGATCTACAGAAATATTAAAATCTGATGTGTCTATATATTCATTGAAGTTTATAAAACCTTCTTTATTTATTCTCACGGCTTCATCTTTATTTTTCAAATTTTCTCTTGTGTCCGTTTTATCTGAGTTTTGTTTGATAATCAAATGTTCATCTTGGATTAGTTGGAATTCTTTTATTATGTCTAATCCTATCAGAAAATCGTATTGAAAATTATCTTTATCTATCACAAAAATATTCATAATTTTCTCTATATCAAAAATTTTTATTTTTATTATTACTATTCCTTTAGTTTTTTTCACACCATTAATCGTCAATAAGTTTGCGCTTTGCACATTCTCTCTATTTTTTGTTTGTAGTTTTAGTAATTTCGAATTTATTAGGGAAACATTTGATCCCGAATCATATATTCCGAGTGTGTCTACTGTATCGTGCAATCGTACTTTTACCTTGATTAATGGTGGCACTACAAGTTTTTTGGTTGCGTGTTAATTAATTCGGATTCTATTTCTGTACTATTGACGAATTTAATCTGACTTTTCTCTTTATTATCATTGTCATTTGCTTTGAACCAACATAAAGATTTAGTCTAAGATCCCGCACTCTTAATCGACCTTCCCTCATCGAGTTTCCTAATAAAATGCATATTTTATACAATATAATGTATAAATGAACAAAACGTGCTAAGGTTGCCGTTCCATATCTCTGCATAGCTATTTTTAATTAAAAATTATTTAATTGAATTTTTTTAGATAATTACTGTCATGTGATTTCGTGAAAAATTTAGCATCAATCAATAGTAAAAGATGTAAATAAAATGCCAAAGTCAGGTTGCCTATCTGTTTTTAGGCAATAATGAAGGGTTGCCAGGTATAAACAGGTAAGCTTGTATGTGTAATTTACCCTCATTGAGTTTCCTTATATAATTATATATTAAAATGTAGATAATTTTATTGCGAACACGATGGTATAGGGTTGCCTTAGCAAAGATAGGCAAATCTAAGGGTTGTCGCGATTTTAAGTTTCAGTAATTGAGTAAGAAAGCGCGGCGCGACGGAGAAAGACCGACCGTTCTAACCTATGCGATAGAGAAAGACGCAGAATAAACAGTTGCGTGTGAGACAGTTTTCGATTTTAAGAAAGTTTTCATGCTCATTTCTCCGTGTACCATCGATCGGTATCTCACTCTCGGTCGATAATTAGATCGATCATAAAATTAAGTGGGAATGACAAAGGCGATCTATCCAGAAGAGTTAATCGGCGCAAAGCTATAGAAGCGGCCACTCAATGCTTCGCGTCGTGTAGCATTCAATAATTTCAACTATATAAATGTACAATATAATAATAATATATAAGTAATATACACTTACCTTTTAAATTTTACGTGTTCTATTTACAAAAGAGGGTCAATAAATTAAAAAATAAATTAATTAAAATTTTAAAAACCGATTAATACATTTGATGGAATAGAAAAAATATATTTTATGCAATCCATGCTTGGAAAGTTCACTTTTTGAGCGCTGGATAGTGTGCGCAAAGTGACCAATATCCGATGGGTATACTGTAATGTGCTATTATCTCACAGGGTAGAACTTTCCCGCACAGTTTGGCACTTTCCCGCACGCTACGTCATCACATTCCCGCACGCTACGTCATCACTTTCCCGCACAGTTCAATCAAGGCAATATTATTTCACGATATATACTTTAATTTACGACACGTACAAATATAAAAAATTTTGGCGCTGGCGAGACTCGAACTCGGGCCGCCAGCGCATTAGTCTTACATCTAGACCACTGGGCTACCGACGCTTCTTGGGAACCACTACAAACTGACCAGTTCTTAAGAAACTATCTTAAACTAAGGCCTATAACTATGTTTAGGCCTTAGTTTATGGCCTATATAAGTATGTTTCTCCAAAAATTGAACATTCCAAACATGGATTGCATAAAATCTTGTATGCAACACGTGGGAAAAGTGGCAAATCTGGTATAGGTCAAATTTCCAAAACTCGCCTCTGCTTGTGCTGTGTTCCAGGGGAACTCGTGTGATTAAATTCCCACTCGTTCCCCTGTTCCACAGCACGCACTATCGGCTCGTTTCGGAAATTTAACCTATACCATAATTTGCCACTTTTCCCACTTGTAGCATAAATAGCTATTATTGTACAATTTTAAATACAAAGCGTTCTAATATAATAGATTACTCATAATCTGATTCATCAGAAGTTTCTAAATTAAAATCAAATTCTGATGGATTTTCAGCATTATTATCTATTTCATTTATCTGTAAAATTTCTTCAACTTGTAAGGGTGTTGGGTCCCCGAGGAATCCTATTGGCTTTAAAGGGCCATCCATATACCACCCGCATGCTTTAGGTTGTAATTTTACGCAGCAACGATCTGTTGCATTAAGCCACATTGAATTTACGTATATAGTGCGTAAAATTTTTTGTTTTAATGATTTCCAACACGGAGGAATCATGTTCGAATCGAAACTTTTAATTTTTTTCATGAATTGCTCATTGTCTTTTTTCGTCGAATAATTTTTATGAAAAGAAAAATAACTCAAAGTGTAATGTTTGCAACGCAACGGCGATCGAGAAAGATACGGAATAACAATTGCCGATTTAAAGAGTGCATGTTCATTTTTCCGTTAATGGTGAATTACGAGAATCCGTTTTACGTAATTGCGTAAATTTTGCAATAAGAAGATGAAGTGTTTCTTATGTGATGTAAGTGATAGAGATATACTTGACTTCGACGAAAAAACATTTCAAAATTGTTATTTGAAGTTATTGTTTCGACGAAAAAAAAACTTTAAGTATCACGATGTTCAGTTAACCAAAGACTCAGTTAGGGTTTTGGGTTATCATATCAAGTGTTATAAAAAAATAACGGCATTAAGCCAAAAATATAATGAACAATACTTGACATTTGTCAGAAATTATGAAGTAAGTATAACATTCTGTCTCAAATTATTAAAACTAAATTTTAAAGAATTTGTATTTGTTATTTTTGTTAAATATTCGACGCTTACTTTTGTAATTATTTATAGGTAACGGAACTCCGTGGTAATTTCTGTGAAAGTATATCAAATCTTTCGCTCGAGGATTTTGTAAGTGTATCAACAGTTTAACTGTATAAATGTTAATATATACGCTTTGTTAAATGAACTATGTTTGTAATTTAAATTTTCTATTTACATTTGTTCAACACATTATTTATTTCAGGTGCCGTCATTAACATCAGCCAGGCCTAATTCGATTGAAGAGAGGCCTGTTTCAATTTCAGAGACTCCTCACTCAACAGCACGTAGCGTACCCTCAACAGCAGACAACTGCTTGGAATCGATACAAATTCAAGATCCATCCACTACAACTCTTTTACCGAGGTCATCAACCTACAATGAAAATACAGTATGCCTGTTTTGCGACCATAAGCAAAAGACATGTGGAAAACGCAGGCATAATCTTATATTTCATCAGTCAAAACAATTTAAGCAACAAGTTAAAGCGATTGCGGAAAATTTAAAGGATTCTGCGGTAATTTCAAAACTCGAGAATCAAACAATTAGTTACCATAAGATTTGTTTCGCTATTTATCGGCAAACAGAAAAGCGGCATACCGAGGAACATAAAACATCAAGTTGGCATAAAAATAGACAGCAACATAAATTAGCTTACGACAGCCTTGTAGATTTTATTAATAGAGAAATAATTGAAAGTGATAAAATTATGTACTTTGCGCAATTATACTCCAGATACCAAGCTATGATATTAGAGTTCGGAGAGGGTAAAATAGACTCCGAAGAAATAACAAATTACCGACCCGAGTACTTGGAAAAAAAACTATTGAAAACTTTTGGTGACCGCCTGACGATAAAAGCATCTGTTGGACCTCGTTGTAAAAAAATTGTTTACAAGCCAGACATCGATGTAACAACAATGCCAAATAACGCTACATTTTTTTAAATAAAAGAAGAGAATAAATTAGAAGATGTAGCTTTTTATTTAAGGAATTGCATAAAAACTATAAATTGCAAATCGCTGCCGGCTCATTTAACAGCTGATAATATTGTTCATGGAGAATGTGAGATCCCCGAAAAATTATTTGAATTTGTACGCAATCTCATTGATGGACCCAACGTTTCTAACAACAATTCTAACGGGATCAAGATTACGTCACTGTGCAGCGATATTATTTATGCTGTAACAAAAGGTAGATGTAAGCCTGCCAAAAATTTAACCCTTGGATTGGCTATAAAGTCTTTGACAAATTCTCGGCAAGTAATGACGATGCTCAACAGATATGGGCATACAATAGGATATAATTTAGCTGAAGAGTTGGAGACGGAAATGACCTATACAGCTGTCGAAGATAATAAGATAATACCATCAGGTATCGACATTGTAACTGGACGCAGCACTCACGTAGCGTTTGATAATTTTGATCGCTTCGTGGATACGACTTCAGGAAAAGATACAATGCACGACACAGTTGGAATAATCTATCAATTTCCGCATACAGAAAATGAAGATTTTGATGAAATTGAAGCCACGACTTCTTCAACTCTTCCTCTTGATGACAACGGAGAACAATGTGGATCTTCTTCAAGAAAAAGACGGCGCTTTAATGAAATTTCACGAGAAGTTTGTTCATATTACACTAAACCGACTACAAGTATGCATATACTAAGCGTTGATTCTTTTAATAGTGTGATCAACTTATGCGAAAGTGCAACGGAGATAGCTGTTCATAAAGATTTATTATGGACAATGTCTTCGTCGAGATTTGATTTTGTTCCTTCGTGGTTGGGCTTTAACTGCATGATTTTGAAAGATTATAGTGAAATACAAAAAGTGGACTATTTGCCTCCAATAAACTCTTCTCCAACATCTTATGCTGTTGTAAATGAAACACTTGTCATGGCTAAAAAAATAGCTGAAAAGTGTGGCCAAGAAGCGATAATCGTGACATATGATTTGGCCATAGCCAAAATGGCAATGCAAATTCAAGAGGATGAAAAGCCTAAATTTAATAATATTTTCGTTAATTTGGGTGCGTTCCACATGCAAGTAGCATTTTTTAAAGCAATTGGGAAATTTATAGATTCCAGTGAGTTAGTCGAAATACTGGTTCAGGCAGAAGTATTAGCAGGCGGCTCAATGAACAGCTTTTTAGACAGCAAGCACTTTAATCGTTGTAAGCGACTACATCCGCTGACCGCCGTTGCGTTGCAAACATTGCATTTTGAACAGTATTTATCCACAACTGAAGTTTCGCCCGAAATGCTGGATGAACTTTTAACAATAGTTATCGATAATACATGTAATCAAACTGTTTCTGACGTCAACGAGAGGATTGAATTACCTGATTTATTGAGTCACATTGTTAACGGTTATAAAGAGTACTGCAAACATACTTTGACGGGTGAACATGGAAAAACGGCTGAATACTACTACCAGTATTGCGAGTTTATAAACTTATTCCTTCGGTTTTCAAGAAGCATCCGTACCAGTAACTTCGAACTATACTTGCACTCAATTTTCAACATGATAGATTTATTTTTTGCATTAAACCAGCCTAATTACGCTAGATGGTCTCTAATGTACTTGAATAATTTAATTAGGTTACATCAAGAAAATTCACCCCTGATTACCGAATTTCGACGAGGCGCATTTGGAATTAGACGTACAAAAGCCAATTTTGCTAGATCACCTGTTGACTTGACGCTAGAGCAGACCATTAATGCTAATGCCAGTAATCAATTGGCTAATAATCTTTCCGCGGACTCTATATCTGCCCGCCAAAGATGGGCTCTCAGCCATAGTATGCGAACAAAAATATTGACTGCTGTCAAGGAGCATCTCGGTTTGTCAAAAAAAGATGATACCTCACATTCTTTGCAAAAAAGTAGAATAAAAAAAGATAAAACTAGTTTTCACAGTATTATTAAAACGATTAAAAATACTATCAATCCATTTGATGATAGTATCAATAAAAATGTTCTATTTAACATTTCTACGGGTAAAGCAGCACCCTCAGATGTTACTGATTTCCTGCTTACTGTTAAGTCTGTGGGAAATCAACAAAAGTTAGCTTTCATTTCCGAATGCAATTCTGTTATCGGAAGATTTGAAAAACCGATATCACGAAACAAAATTCTTAATTTTTCGTCACAGTGCTCCTCCAAAATTCAGGCGAATAAAGATAAACAGGCAGTATTAAAAATGGAACGAGATATCTTTGGTCGGCTTCTCGCGATTAGCCTTAAAAAAAAAATTAATATCGAACACTGTTTGGCATTTCCTCTAGCACCACTGCCGCCAGCTCTTTTCTCGTGTACCGGTGAAATGTTAAAAACAGACAAGTCAACATTATCTAAGATATTGAAATCTCAAGTCCAAATGGTGCAGCCGACACAAATTGACGTTGAAATAATAGATGGTTTTTACTTCTTACACTTGATCGGAACCTCCTTGCCACAAACCTTTGATAAAGTAGCTGAATCTATTCTTATTAAACTTTGTTCAAGTAATGCTGCCGAGATACATATTATATTTGATCGTTATTTAAGGCCATCAATCAAAGATTCAGAACGACGAAATCGACAAGGGTTTGATATTTTCTATCAAATTACAGGACCTCTACAACCTAGACCTACCGATTTTTTGGGAAGTCTTAAAAATTATCGTTTCAAAGAGGCTTTGGTACAGTTTTTAGCAGATTATTGGGAGAATGACCATTTGGAAACAATAATACAAACGAAGAAAATCTTTATAACCGTTGACAGTCAGTGCTACTCCTATCAAGTAATAGAAAATCATGTCGTAAAAACTACAGAAATCGATTATGAATGTCAACATGAAGAAGCGGATACGCGAATTATGTTCCACATTAGTAAAGTGCCACCAACTTCAAAAATTTTAGTAAAAGCCTCTGATACGGATGTTTTAATAATTTTGCTAGCTAATATGCATAAAGTTTCTGCATATGCAGGTTCAAGAAATAAGAAACAAAATAATAAAGACCTTAACTGCATAAATTGCACAGAATTAGCGTTGAAGTTGGGATCCTCGTTATGTTTGAGCCTACCTGCATTTCATGCATTTACAGGCTGCGACTCACTGCAGCATTTTATAATAAAGGGAAAGTGAAACCGTTCAAAATTTTTGAAAAAAACGAGATATATCAAGAAACTTTTTCGTCATTACAAGATGATGTCGACATTTTTATTGAAGACAAAATTGAGGTAATACAAGAATTTACTGCACTTATGTATGGAATAAAGCACTGTAGAAGTGTTAATGACGCGAGATATCGCATATTTCATAAAAATTATTCGACGAAAAAAGACAATGAGCAATTCATGAAAAAAATTAAAAGTTTCGATTCGAACATGATTCCTCCGTGTTGGAAATCATTAAAACAAAAAATTTTACGCACTATATACGTAAATTCAATGTGGCTTAATGCAACAGATCGTTGCTGCGTAAAATTACAACCTAAAGCATGCGGGTGGTATATGGATGGCCCTTTAAAGCCAATAGGATTCCTCGGGGACCCAACACCCTTATAAGTTGAAGAAATTTTACAGATAAATGAAATAGATAATAATGCTGAAAATCCATCAGAATTTGATTTTAATTTAGAAACTTCTGATGAATCAGATTATGAGTAATCTATTATATTAGAACGCTTTGTATTTAAAATTGTACAATAAAATATATTTTTTCTATTCCATCAAATGTATTAATCGGTTTTTAAAATTTTAATTAATTTATTTTTTAATTTATTGACCCTCTTTTGTAAATAGAACACGTAAAATTTAAAAGGTAAGTGTATATTACTTATATATTATTATTATATTGTACATTTATATAGTTGAAATTATTGAATGCTACACGACGCGAAGCATTGAGTGGCCGCTTCTATAGCTTTGCGCCGATTAACTCTTCTGGATAGATCGCCTTTGTCATTCCCACTTAATTTTATGATCGATCTAATTATCGACCGAGAGTGAGATACCGATCGATGGTACACGGAGAAATGAGCATGAAAACTTTCTTAAAATCGAAAACTGTCTCACACGCAACTGTTTATTCTGCGTCTTTCTCTATCGCATAGGTTAGAACGGTCGGTCTTTCTCCGTCGCGCCGCGCTTTCTTACTCAATTACTGAAACTTAAAATCGCGACAACCCTTAGATTTGCCTATCTTTGCTAAGGCAACCCTATACCATCGTGTTCGCAATAAAATTATCTACATTTTAATATATAATTATATAAGGAAACTCAATGAGGGTAAATTACACATACAAGCTTACCTGTTTATACCTGGCAACCCTTCATTATTGCCTAAAAACAGATAGGCAACCTGACTTTGGCATTTTATTTACATCTTTTACTATTGATTGATGCTAAATTTTTCACGAAATCACATGACAGTAATTATCTAAAAAAATTCAATTAAATAATTTTTAATTGAAAATAGCTATGCAGAGATATGGAACGGCAACCTTAGCACGTTTTGTTCATTTATACATTATATTGTATAAAATATGCATTTTATTAGGAAACTCGATGAGGGAAGGTCGATTAAGAGTGCGGGATCTTAGACTAATTCTGGATGGAAGCGATTTACTTTACCTTTCCTTTCACAAATTCTGCATGGTTTTTTCTCTGAGTCATCTTTATTGAGTTTGCTTAGAGCTTTACTAATTATGTTTTTCCTTTTTATCATATATTCTAGGCTCCGTAATTCATTAAACAAATCTTCTGTTGTTTTCAATTTTTCCCTATCAATTCTGTTTATTATAAACTCTGGTAATCCTACTGCTATTAGATCAATTAAGGTGCACTTGTCAATCGATCTATTCCTCTCTAACAAAATTCTTTCTTTCTTTAAAGCGTAATCTAATAATGAACCGTTTATGTATTTATATAAAATTGCATACTTAATAGGAGACCATCCTTTGTCTGCATAAGTCTCGCAAAAATTTTTTCTCCAAATTTCCCATTGTGACGTTAATGAATGTTCTATAAGCATAGAATTATACCAATCTACACCTGACCCATCCAAAAATAATCTAAAGATTTCGATTTTTTCTGCGTCTTTTTGTACATCCAAACGAGTGCATTCTCTTTCAAAAGTGTCTAACCATTGAGTTCCGTTAGCGCCCTTACCTGTAAATTTTTCAATAACAAATTTTTCTGTTATTTTTTTCAAATTTGTTTGTCCCTCATTTTTGTTAACAATGGCTTCTAAAAGTTGAGTTAATGTTCTGTCTACTGAGGTACTTGTTTCAGCTTTTGCATACTGTGGCTTTGTACTTTCTTCTAAATAGTAATCGTTTATTATTAAATTATCATCTGTGTCCATGTAAAATCGTTTTAACTCTGCAGTTAACGAGATCCAAACTTCTCTGCTTTGGTGTCTTATTTTAAGAGTGGACTTTATTTTTTTAAAGGCTTCAGTTTTCATTAGTTCTGTATGAAATCCCACGGCTTGGTATTCTTCTGGTAATTTGTAAATCTCTCCACGTGGCGTCTCAATAGAGGTTATGGTCAGGACGTTAGTCTTTGTATCTTGTCCTGCCTTTACCATGAATTCAAATCGTAAGGAGTCCATTGTTATAGCAAGATGTCGTTTTATAATAATGTTCTTTCTTCTTATTATTGTTACGAGTGTTCGGAGTCGCGACTGGGAGGAGAGTGTCGCGTCTTGGCTTGGGCTCCGAGGCTCTCGCCTAAGAGCCCACCCCTATTCTCCGAATGCTGAGCGTGTGCATCAGCATTCTCGGAGTTACGCGATAACAGTTCTCACGGTTTTGAGTTCGTCACATTATTATTATTAGTAAGGATCGACGGGTTAATTAACTTAGCTGAGTTTCTCTGTAAATAGAGTTTTGTATTTATTAATTTCCCGAATGTCTGTTACAATTAATTTCCAAATTTCTTACCTGTAAATAGAGAAACGACATCAAAGCTTTTTCTTCCGTCGTCTCTATTTTTACAAGGCTTTGTTCAGTTATCGCTAATCAATTTCTATCTCTCTTAATCTCACCGTGATATGCCCATGTGTCTTTCCTAATTGCGTCTCTTCCTTACCTTTTCCTACTTTACCGTCCGGCGGGTGTTTACGCGGCCAAATTTAAAATGGGTTTATTACAGTAGTGCTTGTACTACTTTATATAAATAATAGAATCGATCTATTATTTCGTAATTTCGAGTAGAATCAAACAATTTATTATCAAGTACAATATCAACCGCACTCCGCGGAATAGGAGACTTTATAGACGTTAATCAGTTAAGTAATAATATATATTCACCGTACTCCACGGCATAGGAGAAACTGTCTTATAATTATATCATTAAAATTTCAATTTATATTTCAATCTTCCAAATAAACGAACAAGGACATTGAATTCGTAAGACGTATGTTTCACTACCTTCGAATGATCTTGAATCAATTCTACCGGTGTGAGCATCGCCTAACTACCACCAATTCCTTTCATTCGTAATAATATCTCATAAGCACGGACTAAAGACATTGGAATCGTAAGACGCATGTTTCACTACCTTCGAATGATCTAGAATCAATTCTACCGGTGTGAGCATCGCCTAACCACCACCAACTCTTCATCCGTGTATATAAAAGCGTTAAAGGTATCATGGTTTCGACGGTCGAGTGTTTCATTACCTTCGAATGATCCTGAATCAATTCTACCGGTATGAGCATTGCCTGTCTACCACCAGAACCGTCACACGCATTAATAAAAGTATTATTAAATTGAATCATCAATTTAGAGATTAAAAGGCCAGATACCTGGTACCGTAAACGTAACGATTTATTTAATCTTTCTCTTGCGAGCGAATTCCGTAGAAAGATATATTCACCGTGCATTCTCGTCACCGACGACGTTCTTGTGTATTGTTTTTATATTACCGTGAAGAGTTTTCTCTTACGAATCTGTTTACATACAAGCTTAAAGCCGATCATCGCGTTTCGACGTTCGTAGAAGATTTCTAACTTTAAATTGCCATTAAATGCGTGATATAATTTTCTTGTAATATTAAATATACTTACTTTCAAAATAT
The DNA here is from genome assembly GCA_916049575.1 of Ancistrocerus nigricornis. Classification (NCBI taxonomy): domain Eukaryota; kingdom Metazoa; phylum Arthropoda; class Insecta; order Hymenoptera; family Vespidae; genus Ancistrocerus; species Ancistrocerus nigricornis. The sequence goes on along the minus strand of OU696667.1, from coordinate 17,127,865 downwards.
GTAGGCGTACTGATCGAATAACAACGCTCAGTAAGGATGGACTGTATCAATACTATTTGAGAATATAGATAAAGTTTGTTTTGTATTAACTAAACACATTTGCTTATTAAACTCACCTGGTCAGTAATAAGATTGCCCATCCACAATCGCGAACCAGCGACCCAGAATAAGATAGAGAGTAGGGTATTGTTCATGCAAGTTGCCAACTTACCTTCAAATCCAAAAACCTACCGCGATATACGAAAATAACCGCTTACAAAATTGTTATTGTATAATTATAATTATAAGATTATAAAGATATTGAAAGAAGATAATATTAAATAGGTCATATCTTGTTGAAATACATTTTAACTTTATCCGTTTAGCCATTTAGGCGTTAAAACAAATATTGATTTGTCCATCATTTTTTTTTGTATTGCTTCTATGAAAAATTAAAAAAAAATTCATGTCATTAGTTGTCACTATTTTACATATTTGTGCAAAGTTTTAATTGTTTTGCTCTTATATCAGATTTTTTATGAATTTTTTAATTTTTAAAATGCCCGCCATTTGGAAACCGGAAGTCGGATCGAATCGAAATTGTTAGTGGATCCTCGTCGGGTGTAACTGGATTTTCCGTGTAAATTTTACTTCGATCCGTTCAGCTGTTTAGACGCTAGAGTGGATACACACATACACACACACACATACACACACACACACACACACATACATACATTTAGATCTTGTTATGAAACGTAAAGATCCAAAAATGGTTTTTGGATATCTCGAATAGTTTCGGAGATAATCGTCCGTTACACTTTTTACTCGATCGAGAGCATAAGGAACTCCCTGCGGTCGTGCCTAAAAAGGGGACATCGAAACAGATTTTAAACAAGCAAAAGAGATAAAAACCAGCTATAGGGGGGCTGGGGCCCCCGAACGAAACAGCCTTGCTGTTTCGTATTAGGCACGACCGCGGTAATGATTCGTACAGGAAGTCGGCTCGCTGCGCTCGCCTATCCCTGTTCTTATGAGAGTACAGGATAGCTGATTGCGGCCGTTTGACTATCGTTATCTGGCCGTCGGGATAATTTTTTTAAAAATACCGATTACATTAAAACTCGTTTCTGGTCATAAAAAAAAAAAATGTTTTTTCGTTCTGGTTGTATTGCTTCCCTGAAAATTTTTGAAAAAAATTACGTTATTAGTTTTCACTATTTTACATACTTTTGCAAAGTTTGAATTGTTTGCCTATTATAGAGAATTTTTTATGAATTTTTTAATGTTTAAAATGACCGCCATTTTGAAACCGGAAGTTGAATCAATTCGAAATTGTTAGTGGATCTATGTTTGGAAGAACTGGATTTTTCGTATAAATTTCAGCCTTATCCGTTCAGCCGTTTAGGCGCTAGAGTAGATACAAATTTTTACTAGTCCGCCATTTTGTACTGTTTCGCTGAAAAATTTTGAAAAAATTCATGTTATTAGTTGTCACTACCTTACATATTTGTGCAAAGTTTTAATTGTTTTGCTCTTATAACATAATTTTTATGAATTTTTTAATTTTTAAAATGCCCGCCATTTTGAAACCGGAAATCGGATCGAATCGAAATTGTTAGTGGATCCTCGTCGGGTGTAACTGGATTTTCCGTGTAAATTTTACTTCGATCCGTTCAGCTGTTTAGACGCTAGAGTGGATACACACATACACACACACACATACACACACACACACACACACATACATACATTTAGATCTTGTTATGAAACGTAAAGATCCAAAAATGGTTTTTGGATATCTCGAATAGTTTCGGAGATAATCGTCCGTTACACTTTTTGCTCGATCGAGAGCATAAGGAACTCCCTGCGGTCGTGCCTAAAAAAGGAGGAACAAACAAGACAAAACTTTTAAACATTAGATAAAAAAAAGGGGGTAGGGAGAAATGGAACTTTAAACGCCAAAAGGAGAAGGAACAAAGAAAATAGAAACCAAATAATCACCTGAACTTGTAATTCTTCGTTAATTCTAATTAAAACTAAGATTTTTTCGAGAAAGGACCACCGGGAAACGACGCTTAACCCCACCACTCTACCGAAGGGACCGTTGAGGTCCGCCGCGCGCGCTTAAAAGGAGCGGTCCAGGCAACGGAAGATCACTCTCTCCTGGACGACCGCCTAAGCCATACCTGTACGACGAAGCTAAGTCTCAAGGATCACCGTAGCAGAAGGAAGCGACTCATTTCCTTAAGGAGTACCCCAACAACGAATTCACGAAGGAAGCAGCTCACCTGAAGTCTCCAAGAACTTCTCGAGGAAGATCAACAGGAGACCCGGCGACAAACACGCTCCACAAGTTCCTTTCAGAACTTCAATTCGAGACTAGTTCGTTTCAGAACTACATCGTTCCTTTTTTTTGTGTGTCTTTAAATCACATTACAGAATTACAATGGCTTTCACCGCTGATTGGATCAGGAATAACGTTTATAGAATTGCAGCTATGGTTAACGCCTGCAACGGCTTGCAATGGCAAGACGGTAACACGGATTTCTACCAGTACGTACCGATGGCACCACAGCATTACTATGTGCAACCGACCTACGTGACAACGATTCCTGCAACCGGACCAACTAACCCGACAGGAAGCCACGCCAAAGTAGACGTCGAAGGAGACAGCGATGAATACCCTCACACTGTACAACGATTCGCTACGCGAGAAGCATACTCACCTGGGATGGAAACGATAGAAGAAGGGCTCTCCAATGAAGACACATGGGAGGATGAACTCCTTATGTGCGACGAGGATGTCTACCCTTCCGACACGCCACCATCAACGAACGAGACCACTCCTAACACGTTCGAGGAGGACCTCGAACCTTCTCAACGGGAGGGGGGGGGGTGACGTCCCTACCTCTACAGTAGCCGACAACGTAACGTACCAAGTACATAACGACGGATACAGCGAGTCCTTCGAAGGAGACTGTCAGAGAAGAGGACCCGCCTGGTCATGCCATTGTGGATTTATGAAATTTAACCAAGCACCTGCCGCTGAAGCAGCATGGTTAATCACGGCAGAATGTCTTGGCATCGAAGAAGAACGGGAGGAGAACCCTACAATCTACGCCGTATTAGTGGCGCATACATCCGAATTAAACATAGGACCAAATGCCGTCGGATCATTCCAGTACTGTACAGAAGAAAATCAAAGGGAAACCGTCACTAAAATGACCACGAGCTTACCTGCGGTCATCGCTGAGCCTCTGGCACGCCCCATTCCATCTGCACCGGGAGTCGTAACCCTCGCAGAAGCCAAAGCACTCATTGTCGCCGAACGCAGAGCCCTCTCCATGGCAGTAATGGACCGTGACGTCACGGCAAATCAACACGAAGGTCCATCTTCTTCTACCGGAGCAAAGGTCTCACCTAAGAGAAAAAGAGATGACGAGGAACATATATACGACGAACCGATTGTCCAGAGAAGACCTTTTTTTTTTTTTTTTTTTTTTTTTTTGCAGGAGGAGGAAACCTTGCATAGGCACCCCCTGTCGGCTTTCGCCTTCAGGGGGTAGTGTGAGATTCCTACTCACTAAAACCACCTCCTGTTTGGTCATCGGCGGTGGTGCAATACCGATGACCGCCATCAACCCCTCGCCCGTGGAATCGCCTTCAGGCATGCATCGCCGGACGAGGGGTTGTGTCTGAGAGGGGGCTCTGCGCCTCCCTCTTACATCCCTCTGCCATCCTGTCCCAACACCCTCCGCCGGGGCGCGAGTGTCACCCCGGTACCCGTCGGAGAGTGCCAGGACTCCTCTCGCTCTGCCCCTGTCTCAAATGGAGGGCCCCGAAGCATGCTCCGGCAGCCCCCCACCAGGGACAAGGGACTCATTCACTCATCGTAATGCGCCCGCCGGGGCGCAGTGTTGCCACCGGTACCCGACGGTCACATCGCGACCCACTCATCCTTCCTCCAGTGCAAACACGGTGTGCCCGCTCATAACTCACACAACATTCATTCCACCCATGGCCTCCGCAGGGGCGCGGGGTGACCCGGTACCCCACGGGGGCCAGGGCTCTCATGCATACTTCACGGGAGAGCCGACGGGGCACGGTGTTGCCACCGGTACCCGCCGGTCTCCCGCGACTCATTCACACGCATTCATACTCACTTTGCGATGTTCCTTTTCCGAGAAACATCACGGGTGTCGTCAGCCCTGCTGACCTTCCCGCTCTAACCTCCTCTCCCACTCCTCTCTCCGCCAGATGACAGAGTTGAGGTAACCCGCCACACAATCCCAAGCATCAGGAGACCTCAGCATGAGCGTCACCATGTTGTCAGGGGGAACGTCGGTCACCCCCAACGACATGGCTGCCACCCTGAGGTCCCCCTGCACTGCTCCACAGTGGAACAGTGCGTGCTCGGGATTGTCCAGCGGGTCGCCGCACAACTGGCACCCGGCCCACAACCTCCTGCGGAATCGGTGCAAGTACTCGCCAAAACATCCGTGTCCGCTAAGCGCCTGCGTCAGCCGATAGTTCAGTTGCCCAAACGACCGACCGACCCAGGCACCCAGCGCAGGGATGAGTCGACGAGTCCATGCACCGACCCGCCTTTCCTCCCTCCACCTTTCCTCCCACTCCTCCATTAACCGGAGGCGGGCCACACTCCTTGCTTCCGCCCTAAACTGTTGTCGCTCCTCCTGCGGCAATTCCTTCACTCTCCTCCTTGCCTCATCGTTGGCCTCCCTCTCCCTGATCACAAGATCAAGAGGAGGGATGCCAGCGAGCACCTCCACCGCCCTTCCCGACACCGTTCTATAGGCACTGGTGGCGCGAGGGGCCGCCCTCCTATAGGTCGGTGCCACATGCCTCCTTAGCACCGCGGGTGACATATAGGGCCCCCAAAACGGCGCACCATACATAATGGTGGCACTCACCACCCCCGCCAAAAGCCTCCTCCTCTCTGTCTTAGGCCCTCCCACATTGGGCATAAGCTTGCCTATTTTCGCCTCGACAATGGCTGCCTTTTTCCCCACCATTTTAGCATGGTCGAGAAATCGGAAGCGACCGTCGACGCGAACCCCAAGATATTTTAGGGATTTGATGGCCCTCACCTCCCTACCGTCAACCCAAAACTTGGGCCCCCTCCTCTCTTTTCTTCTCCTGGACACCAGAATGGCCTCCGTTTTCTCTGGTGCCAGGCGTAGCCCGTTCCTGCGGAGCCACCCAACAACTTTTCGGATGGCCACATTGGCCGCAAACTCCACCCTTCGCATCGATGAGGCTTCTGCCAAGACGGCGATGTCGTCAGCAAACGCAATTAGGCGGATACCTGCCGGCATCGGTATCCCCAGTAATTCATCAAACATAATGTTCCACAGGAATGGTCCTAAAACCGATCCCTGTGGAACACCGGCCGAAAGTGTCCAACGACATCGCCGCCCGTCATCCGCCTCCAGCAGCAGCATCTTGTCCTTAAAGTAGTCCACGAGTACTCTGTAAAGATACTCGGGGACTCTCCACCTCTCTTTTAAGGACCTCAAGATCACCCCCCAATCCGCCTCGTTAAAGGCGTTCTTGACGTCTAAGGTGACCAGTGCACAAGTCCCGGCCCTCCTGATATTGGTCTCCTTCACTCTGGCAACGGCCTCGCGTAGGACCCTCAGGGCGTCCATAGTAGAGCGCCCTGTTCGGAATCCGAACTGTCTCTCCGACAATCCGCCGGCCCCTTGGACCGCCTCCTCCAGCCTAGCCAGAAGGAGGCGCTCGAAGAGCTTACCGGTGGTGTCCAAGAGACAGAGGGGCCTGTACAAGGCCGTCCCAGTTCCGCCCTTCTCCTTATTAATGAGGCATAATACCTGCTCCTTCCAAATTTTGGGGAAGATCCCCTCCTTCAGGGCGGAGTTACAGACAGCTAGGAGCCAACCGGGCTCGAGCGCCGCAACCCGTCGGAGTACCTCATTGGGTATCCCGTCGGGCCCCGGAGCCTTCGCCGCGGCTAACCTCCCGATGGCTGCCTGCAACTCCTCCTCGGTAACTGGAGGGGGGGGTTCTTCCCCAACCTGCGCCCTGGTCACCTCCACAGGATGCAACTGCCGCCGCGGAAACAACTCCCGAGCGATCCGCCTTAACGCCGGCAAACCGCCCGGGACCGCGGGTCGATGCTTCAACTTCCCCATCACAAGTTTGTAGGGATTACCCCACAAATTCTGATCCACGCTCGCGATCAGGTCCGTCCAGGCTTTACGCTTCGCAGACTTGATCGCGAACTTCAAGGCCTTTTGGGCCTCCCTTACCTCTCCCTCGAGCTCTTCTACCCCCCTACCCCTCCCCCTGGCTCTAGTGAGCCTTCTCCTTAGAGCGTTACAGCTCGTACGCAGCTCCGCGATCTCGGGGTTCCACCAATGTACCTGGGCCTTACCCTCAAGGTGTCGCCTCCGAGACATTGCGCGATCGCAAGCCTCGGTAACGCCCTTGATGAAACCCCTTGCGGCTATCTCCGCAGACCCACCCACTGAAAAGTCCCCATGTGGCCACCAATAGGCGGCGGCTCGATGAATCTCTTCATCGAACCGCCGCTCGTCCATCTTCTTGAGAGACCATCCCCTGCTCGTCCGCGACGATCGCCGCGCTGCAGCACCTTTCAAGACGGTAAAGAGGGCCTGGTGATCGCTGAGCATGTCGTCGTCTAGAACGCGCCACGATCCCAGACGGACCACCAGGTCCTCACTAAGAAAGGTCGCGTCGATGACGGAGCCGGTTCCGCACCTGCGAAAGGTATCCGGGCAACCAGGATGGTTGGCCGGTACCAATCGCAGGGCAGCCGTCAGCCCCGCCAACAACGCGTCTCTCCTATCCGTGATGCTGCTGCCCCACAATGGGGACTTCGCGTTGAAGTCGCCAGCCAGCAGGATAGGCCCCTCAAGCCTACGGATAGCTGCCCCCATCCCCGCCAAAACTTCACGGTATTCCCGCAATGCTCGGCTGGGGGTGAAGTAGCATCCCACGATGTTGATCCCTTTAACCTTGGTTACCACATACCCCTCCCCACGCGTGATTATTCGCGGATCCCCGAGATCGCGTCCCAGGACCCAGATCACAGCCTGCCCTGTAAGATCGGCGCAACACCTATCACCAGCTACCCTTCCGGGTTCGCTGGCGATAAGTACATGCGCTCCTCTTTCCATGGCAGACTGAAAAGCCAGGTCCTGAGCTGCTCTACTCCTCCTCATGTTGAGCTGTAACACTCTAAGCTCCATTTTGTGGTGCTAATTTTCCAGGTCCCCCTCCCGGGCATTCCCAAATCTTATGTCCCTTCTGCTTGCATCGGTAGCACCTCCCGGCCTGCTCTATTGGTGCAGTACATCTGGCCACCAGGTGTCCAGTGCCATGGCACCTGATGCACCTTGATGGCCTCGCCTTCTTTCTCACCCTAGCAAGGTTCCATCCAACCCTTACCGTTCCGGTATTTAGCAACCTGTGTGCTGCCTGTCCAGAGAAGACCTACCCCATACTATGTGGCTGACATCCTGCGTCCAGATTGGCCTCCGCTAGAAAGAATCCATGCACCTTTTGGACCACCGCAGCCATCCCGCTGCCAGGTGTTGGAAGTTCCCGAAAGCAGCCCGGAGCCAGGGTGCTGGCCATTTTGCAACGGATCAACAAAGGACGACGTTCCCAAGGACAAGTACAACCTACATTTGTATATTGCATATATTTGTATTAAAATAATATTTAAAACTCAGTAACATATAAGATATAACCAGTAACTTTTAGACAACACATGCACATATTCAACATGTAACCGTACCACGTATAAATATTTATATTCTCTTTGTAACCGTTGAACCGCACCCTTAGAGCGCATAACTAGAAATATATAAATTAAACTTAGTCACGCTTTCTAAGAGGAAGTCGTAAAAATAAGAAACTCCTATGTAACTCGACCTAAGCCATAATGTAGACTTACCGAAACCTCCCAAACGAGAAGTCGTAAAGATAAGCAATCTTATAATAGGGGACAACCGAATCTTTCTAAAAAGGAAGTCGTAAAGTTTAAACACCCTCTTTTCCAAAGAGGACCCTTTTTGGAAAACAACCCTAGTAAGAGCGGATACATAAACTTCCAAACAGCTGCTGACCGCGTACGCTCTTTCCCCTTGTAACACTTGCTTATCTTATTAGGACATGAAACATTAATCTCTGTATACAACAACAGCCGATGACTCAGCTTAGGTTTTCCCATGTATTGTAAGCCCTCGCTGGGTATATAAACCGGAGCTCTCGGAGCTCCACTGAGTCAGTCTTACGGAATCAGTGAACGTGTTAACTTCGTTACGGCCAGTCGATCAGTTGAAGTCAGAGTGAACTAGTGAACAACGTCGTTACGTTATAATACTATTGTAATCTGTGAACTTCGCAACTACGAGGAAGGTAACTCATCTTTGTAATTGTCAAGCTGAATAAATACTTATAACTATTCGGGTGTACTGAAAACCCCTGAAGCCCTTACGTTTACAAATCGCGTGTTTTGGACTAAGTTTTCTTAGCAAAGGTGAAGTATACGTCTTCGAATTTACTATTCACGGAATTAGAAGAAATCATCACGCTTGACGCAGAAATACCCCTCAAGAACGAGGATAGGGCATAACAGGAAAGTCTCCTACAATTAAAAGGGTCACTTAGGTGCAGCGGCACCGTACTCCAGGCGCTAGCATCCCATACATATAATTTCTTCCTATCTGAACGTACGCAATTGGTCGGACATCTTGACGAAGGACTGGTCGAAGAAACCAAGCGGTATCCTCCCATCGTCCTTAGCTCTCGAGTCGCACCAGGGACGTAACACCAGCACCAAAACAACCAATTATATTTCGTACAGAAGCCTTTGAAACTGAAAGCGATTCCAAGGAACAATTCCAGAAGAACCACAATTGCCTATAATTGATCCGAAGGAATCGCCGACGAAATATTCAGCCTCACGCGAAGAATATGAGCTATGTTCGATCGGTCGTCCGTTCCTGAATTTCCTTAGCTTGGCTCTACCTCTGAGCGAATATGCGAACAATGAATCTTTGCAGTGAGTCTCGAACGAGGGTGTGATTTCCCTTTTTGGAATAATTCAATACGCTCCTAAAACCGCATATCGCGCGCCGTTTGGACATTACTAATTCTTACGAATGCCGTTTGGTCTTAAGAATTCTCCTGTTGTACCCGCGAGTCGCCTAAGCGACACAGTAAGTATCATATTCAAGGCCGCCTTCCGAAGAGGCGACCCAAAAGTAATGTGTAAGCATTGCATCACCCAAGCGCCTGGACATCTAGAATCTGATCTATACCTCAGACACCACCTTCCCTCCGCTTCCAAAGATAACCGGTAGCCGGCTTACAAGCGCGGATTACCACACTGGTGGCAGCGAGTGGGATCGTTTTGCAAAAAATTTTTGCATATAAGTGGCAGTTATCGCCAGAAGAAGCAAAGGCTAAGGTGAAGGACGGTGTAAACTACACCGAGACGGAGGAATCAGACCAGGCGCAGCCAAGGTTCGTACGAGGAAGTAGACGACTGGACGAGCGAAAAGGAGAAGACGAACCTTAGCAACACCTCAGCTGACGGCACGTCAACTCCCAGCGAACAGGTGATAGCAACGGCAGCAGCCCTGCTGAATGTGGCGAACACTTCTACTGTGAGTAACATCCACACCTAGCTCAGCACGCAAGACAAACGTAAAAGTAGCGACCGTATGTCCGACCAGGGCAAACCCGCAGAATTATATTTTCTACCGTACAAACGGTATTTTAGTCGATCATTCGAATCATTTTTCGAAGCAAAATTAGTATTTACCACCGAAGAAAGCGAGTGTAAACGTAGGAAACTATCCACGACAGCTGTAAAACATCTCTGTACAGATAGCAATCTTAGCGACTCAGACCACGGCGCGTCGGGACTACAGTCACCGACTAGTGACCGAATAGAAATCAGACGAGAATACCCGATAGAACGATTAGATTTTTCTTTGTTAGACGTACGAAGCCCGGAAATGGCGAACGGAGATATGACTATCTCAGAAGCACTAAGGTGCGTAAAAGTTTTTACGGGAGGCCCTGCGGTCAGAGTATCCGAATTTTTAGAGACATGCGAATGTGCGCCGGAACTAGTTAATGAAGCAGACAAACAGAAACTTTTCAGGACAATTAAAAGCGTAAAATTAGCAGGAAAGGCGCACCAAGAAATGCGATACAAAAAACTTGATACTTATGGGGAATTTAAAATAGCACTAGAAAAAGTATTTCTAGACCGACGGTCGCTAGCGTCCGTGCAAATCGAGTCAAATAAAAGTCGGCAAAGGCCGGGAGAAAGCGCGCAAGCTTTTGGACGGCGCGTAGAAGAACTTCACATGCTATTAGTCAGATTAATCATCGAATCAGAACCAGATGAAGCGGGATACAATACTATAACCGCCACTCTCAAACGACAAGCTCAAGTTATTTTTGAAAACGGTTTGCAAGGACGTGCAGCGACTATCGTTCAATCGAGAGGATACAAAACCCTGGAAGACGCGATTATAGGAGCCTCAGAGGCAGAAATAAAGTACGGAGAAAGTCAAAGTTACGAATACACGCAATCGTCCCAAAATGAGGACCCAGTTCAAAAGAATTCCCCACCTCGATGTGGTAAATGCAACCGAGTAGGGCACGCAACTAGCAATTGCTATGCGCAAATTAGAATAAACCCGCGAAACACCCCAGACCGTACAGGAGGCACTGGCCCCGGCAGGGACCAAATCGTGTGTCTGACCTGTGGACGGCCCGGGCACATGGCGCGAAATTGTCGTACTAGACCAGAAAATAGACTGACTAACAAACCAAACGAAAGAGTGTCGACATCACAAACGCCGACAACGACCAACCAAAACGAACGACTAACGCAACCCAGCACAAGTAACGTGACTGACGGTAAAGTAAAGCAATATAACGTAAATAGCCTTGCGGCAAAAACAGAACACAAAAATCACTGCAAAATCACGTCCGAAGACATAATAGGTGGACACGCCACCATGTTAGTAGATTCAGGAGCCCAAGTAACGCTCGTAAAAATCGGGCTAATAGACGAGGAAAAAGAGGCACGCTCGACAAACATAGAATTAACGGGAATAGGATTAACTGTGCAGAAACCCCTGTGCCAAGTAACATTAAATATACAACTAGGGAAGCAGACAATACAGCATCCATGCTATTTAGTTCGAAACGACTTTCCGATAGAAGCCGACGGACTATTAGGGATTGGTTTCATGGAAAAACATAACGTAACGATAACACCGCGCAAACATTTGGCACTATACGGAGAAATAATACCGTTAAAAAATATAGGAACAAACGTAATAGCACAGCGAACGGAAAAAATTATAACAGTACGAACAACCTCAGAAGGAGAAGGATTAGTAGAAAAAAGAGAAATAGAATCGGGAGTGTATATTGCAAATTGCTTAACCAAAGCCGAAAAAGGAGAATGCGTTGTCAGCGTAATGAATACGACCGACGACGAAGTCGAGCTCTCCAGGATATCAGTAGAAGTTAAAGACCACGCGATTCTCTTCGAAGAACACGCGAATAATACAGTCAGCGCGAAAATAAATACGTTACAAAGAAGCAGCGGAGCCGAAAGAATGGAAAAACTTAGGACTAGCATTAGAACAGAGCATTTAAACCAGGAGGAAAAGCAAACCAGTGGGGTTGTTTTTTCTCACTCGCTACGCTCGCTCGCGAGTGGGATTGTTTTTGCTCGCTCGCTACGCTCGCTCGCGAGTGGGATGCCTGTGGTTAGTAGTGGGTATTGTTTGGTGTTGCTTAGTTGCGGAATCGCTTTTTCTTCATATTTGATACCGATAGGTATCACATTAAGAACTTCCCGATTACATAAGTGGTCATTTGTTCATTCGCATCGCCTGCTCGCAAATTCTTATCTTTCCGTGAAAATTGCGTTGTGACTCACTCGCTATTTGAAATATAATGACCAATGGTTATCACATTTAAAAGAAAATTAAAATGTAATACTTCAATCGAAAAGTATTATATATTTATCTCAGAATATGTAACACTAAGTTAGATAACCATTTTCGGGAAACATCAATAATTTTCTACAAGACAACATGTTTGATATATGATTTCGCATTTTATGGACATTATAATGAAATGCATTACTCGGATTTTTATTAAAACATAATAATGTTGCAAAATATATTGCAAACGCACCACAATCAATGCCATTAGTCTGTCTCTGTACTTTGTGGAATATGTAGGTCTTACGGAATCTGTAAAGAGCATTTAAAAAATCTTGTTGATCACCTTCCAAACAATTCTTATATAAACTATCGTAAATGTGAATATTACCCTGACCATCGGATTTAGTGCATATCCAATGTCCTATTACGTCCGAACCTAGTCCACCAGAATATATAATCTGAATATTTTGTCTATGTCTAGGAATTAGTTCTAAATTTTTCAAAAAAGCTCTTATATATCCCGTGTTCTGTGCAAAATTATGACGACCATGTTCATTCAATGCTCTGTTCATAATTTCCTGAAATAAATTAATATGTGTATCTTGCAAATAACAGTCAGGTCTTCTTACATTTCTACATTCTTCTGTAGACAAACTAAAATTATAATTTCTTATCTCATGATCTTTGTTATCATTAAACATATTATAAACAATTTCTCTCCCATTTTCATTCAATGATTCAGCCTTGGTACATGCTTGGTTATCAATTAAAAAAAGTGGTCCAAATTATCTGCACCTTATCGAAATCACATTGTATACTTATATATTATTATTTATTTATTTTTTTTTCTTTTGTTTTTTTTTATTATTTTTTTTTTATTTTTTTTTTATTTATTTATTTTTTTTATTTATTTATTAATACGGGTAAATCTTGTATTTATTATAATTATATCATATATTAATAACGTTTAGCGAAGCGCTCCCAAAATTCTATCCTTTCGTAAAGATTACCCTTTTGAATTGTTTTTTTTAAAAAACTAAAAAACTACTCGGCCAAATGAGACCAAAATCTAATCAGCACCAAATTACCTCAATACCAATCGATGAAGTCATACATCACCAAGATCACGTCATTAATGTGGGCGTTTTCGTGAACGAAAAATTTGACCACATACATACACACACACACACACACATACAGACTATAAGCCGAAAATGGTCAGAAAATGTTGAGATGACCTTGAAATGTCAACATCTATCCAAAAATCGATTTTCGATTTTCGGGGTCATTACAATAACTTCCCGGTAATCGGGAAGTTAAAAATATGGGACATTTGCGAGAAATATAACGATTTATTTTATCTAGAAGGAGATATATTAGAAAGTACTAACGCGACCGAGCATTACATAAATGTAGAATCGGGAACGGCACCCATAAATGTGGCGCCATATAGGTTACCACAAAAACAAAAAGAAGAAGTAAGTAAGCAAGTAAAAGAAATGCTCGGAGCAGGAATAATCAGAAAGAGCAAGAGCTCATGGAACGCACCATTACTGGTAGTACCCAAAAAATCAGGCAGCGACGGACAAGCAAAAATGCGCGTCGTAATAGATTTTAGGAAACTAAATAACGTAACGATAGGAGATTCTTTCCCATTACCAAACATAGCAGATATATTCGATCAATTAGGCGGTGCAAAATACTTTACAACATTAGATCTGGCATCAGGTTACCACCAGATAAAAATGCGAGAAGAAGATAAATACAAGACAGCATTCTCTACGCCGTTCGGACATTACGAATATAACCGTATGCCGTTCGGATTAAAAAACGCGCCCGCGACTTTTCAAAGATTAATGAATTCAGTATTATCAGGGCTACAAGGAATTCAATGTTTTGTATACTTGGACGACGTGGTAATTCACGCGCCAAGCCTAGAAGAACACAATAAACGACTAAAGGCAATATTTGAGCAATTAAGAAAACATAAACTACGTTTGCAACCAACAAAGTGTGAATTCCTTAGAAAAGAAACCGTATTTTTAGGACATATCATTACACCGGAAGGAATTAAACCGGATCCTATGAAAACAAAAGCGGTTACGGATTTCCCTAAACCAAATAACGTTAAAAACATTCAGAGATTCCTAGGATTAGCTAGTTACTACCGGCGATTCATAGAGAATTTTTCAAAAACAGCGAAACCATTGACACAGTTATTAAAAAAGGGAACAACATTCCAGTGGACCGATCTAGAACAGGAAGCATTTGAATTATTAAAACATAAACTAACATGTACACCTTTACTCCAATACCCAGATTTCTCAAAACCTTTTGTGCTAACCACAGACGCGTCAGATAAGGCGCTAGGTGCCATTCTATCCCAAGGAGAAGTAGGAAAAGATTTACCAATAGCATACGCGAGTAGAATACTCAATAAAGCAGAAATAAATTATAGCACAACTGAAAAAGAATTATTATCAATAGTCTGGGGAGTACAACATTTTAGACCATATTTGTACGGAACGAAATTCACGATAGTAACAGACCATAAACCGCTGACGAGGCTATTTAATGTAAAAGATCCCGGATCACGCCTCACGCGATGGCGTATTAAGCTAGAAGAATACAATTACCAGATCACGTACAAAGAAGGAAAGAATAACAGCAATGCTGACGCGCTAAGCCGCGTATACGTTACAAACGCGATACCTCACACCGAACATAGAGAATTTTCCGCCGATGAAAAGAAACGAATCTTATACGAATATCACGACTCCCCCCTAAGAGGCCATCAAGGAGTCGATAGAACATATAATAGAATTAAATTAAAATACAATTGGACAGGACTTCGAAAGGATATAGAGAATTGTATATCAAAATGCGCGAAATGTCAACAAAATAAGTTAGCCAATGGTAATTACAGATACGCCTACCCAACCTTTCGAAAAATGTAGCCTAAATATAGTTGGACCATTACCAGTTTCCAATGCAGGGAATCATTATATACTTACTTTTCAAGATAATTTAACGAAATATAGCAAAGCCATCCCTATACCAAAACAAGAAGCCAATACGATTGCGAAAGAATTTGCTACAAAAATAGTTTGCGAATACGGAATACCGCAAACAATATTAACTGACCAAGGAACTAACTTCGTATCAGATGTTTTTAAAGGGGTATGCAAAGTACTAAGTATAAAAAAGATACAAACAACAGCCTACCACCCACAATCCAACGGTGCGCTAAAGCGAAGCCACAAAACGTTGGCAGATTATCTAAAAAATTATGTAGGAAAGGATCAAGCGGATTAGGACGAATGGTTACCATACGCGATGTTTACATATAATACAACTCCACATACGGCGACTACCTATACCCCGTATGAATTAGTTTTCGGAAGATTAGCCGAAATGCCTACCTCTATCAAGCGCGAACCGCAACCTTTATATAATTACGATAACTATGCTAACGAATTACGTGAAAGAATCCGGGCTGCTAACACGTTCGCGAAAGAGAATTTAACACGCGCGAAAGAACACGCAAAAGAATATTACGATAAGACGTCGCGACCGAGAACTTTCAATGAAGGAGATAAAGTATTATTATATGACGACGCGGCGAGACGAGGACGGTCAAAGAAATTAGATTATTACTGGATCGGACCATATACTATAATAAAACAGAAATCCGCGGAAAACTATATTATAAAGAAAGGAAAGAAAACAATGACAGTACACGCGAACCGGTTAAAACACTTTAATGAATGAAAATTAAAAACTAAAGAGAGGAAAACGGTAGAACGAACTCATAAAACACTAGCGGATTACCTACAACATTTTATATGTAAAGATTTTGCACGAAACCTAAGAACACATTCTTCAAAAGCTGACACCACTGAACAGACAGACGAACAATTTACGTTATTATCGTATACCCAAATAGTTCAATACTCGCAAAAAGCATTACCACACTTATAGACAGCACTAAACTTTCCGATTCCTTAAATATAGAAGCAGGATACCTCTTAGACCGCGTAACAAAAGTAAAAGTGTATAGCCGATAACGCGCAATAATTACGGTAATAATTGGAATACCTCTCATAGGAAGGCAAATACTAACAAGTATAAAAATAATAACCACGTATTTAATCATGCTCCACTTGTGTCGATAGGAATTATAATCTTAGTACTAGTAGCGCTTTATAGCATATATTACAAGCGAAAAAGGCGAAAACACCGCGCGACAACAATAGAAATTGAAACTAACCCTAGTAGACAACCGCAAAAGCGAAAACAGATCAAGAAACAAAAAACTAACGTAGCATTTAAAAGCGAAAAGTATCTATGTAAGCATAAACGATTATATTAAAACATGTCATCGTGAAAAATAAACATTGTCAAAAAAATAAAATAAAATAAAATAAAGAAATAAAGAAATATATTTTCCTATAATATATAAATGAAGAATATATGTATAAATAAAATAAATACCAATAAACGAATAAAGCGTAAGAAAAGAATATATACAGGGTGTCCCGTTTCAACACTCAAAGCGGAAAACGGCAGATAGACTGGACCAATCTAAACAGAAATATCGAAAAATATTTAGGTAAATTCGGTCTAGTTAACGAGTTATTAATTAACAACGATCGGCCATTCACGGAGAGCCAGAAGCTATCGACGGCTTGGGACGTCCCCTTCAATCTCGGTAGTATGTAACGGAGGAAGCAATGGGAGGAGTAATCAACAACAAATAGTAACGCGCAGCGGCACGTAATGCCGTCTAGCATTCAGCGTAAGGTAGTGTCGTAGAAAAAGAGTCGGGGAGAAAGAAATAGAGAGAGAGCGAAGGTCAGTGCGCGAGCCTCTTGCGTACGGAGGTGTCGCACGGCGAGAAAGAAAGAGAAAGAAAGAGAGAGAAAGAGCTGTAGCGCGCGTCGATCCGCCCGTCACTGTTTACAGTGAGTAGCTCTTTCTCTCTCTTTCTTTCTCGCCGTGCGACACCTCCGTACGCAGGAGGCTCGCGCTGACTCTCTTTCTCTCTTTCTTACACTACTTCTCCCTCGCACGCGTGAAATAAATGATATGATGCTATTGGGTAAGAAAAAGAAAGAGAGGTACTCACAGTAAACAGTGATAGACGGCATTACGTGCCGCTGCGCGTTACTATTTGTTGTTGATTACTCCTCCCATTGCTTCCTCCGTTACATACTACCGAGATTGAAGGGGACGTCCCAAGCCGTCGATAGCTTCTGGCTCTCCGTGAATGGCCGATCGTTGTTAATTAATAACTCGTTAACTAGACCGAATTTACCTAAATATTTTTCGATATTTCTGTTTAGATTGGTCCAGTCTATCTGCCGTTTTCCGCTTTGAGTGTTGAAACGGGACACCCTGTATATAGGTAAACGATTATATTACACATATGTTATCGGGAATAATTAAAAAATTGTACTTTATAAATGCACAAGTATACCCATAGGTAATCAAGCGTAAGAATGGTGGCACATTCTTTTTTCCCGCGGGGGAGGGGTGTTGTACCCGCGAGTCGCCTAAGCGACACAGTAAGTATCATATTCAAGGCCGCCTTCCGAAGCGGCGACCCAAAAGTAATGTGTAAGCATTGCATCACCCAAGCGCCTGGACATCCCAAGTCCCGAGCCTAAGATGCAATTAAGCGATTTTCCCTTCTTAGCACCGAACGCCAAGGAGTGGCACGCGTAGAAGCGAGGAAACGAATAGACAGAACATCTAGATCGAGCAAAGAGTTAGGAGGGTTACTTGTGCCTCACCAATAACCAGTTATTTAATAAAGTCATACTTATACTCAAGAAGAATCTGATCTATACCTCAGACACCACCTTCCTTCCGCTTCCAAAGATAACCGGTAGCCGGCTTACGAGCGCGGATTACCACAGTTGTAAGGTGGAAGGAGAATTCTTAAAACCAAACGGCATTCGTAAGAATTAGTTATGTCCAAACGGCGCGCTACATATATGCGGTTTTAGGAGAGTATTGAATTATTCCAAAAAGGGAAATCATACCCTCGTTCGAGACTCACTGCAAAGATTCATTGTTCGCATATTCGCTCAGAGGTAGAGCCAAGGTTGTCACGTCGACCTATTCGACAGGTCGCCGTGTACTGTTCAGTATTATTATTACTATTGTTATAAACAATATTAATAATAATTATATCTTATACACTGTCAATAAACAATAAACGTATCCATATATTAGAATTAAGATGAACTATTGTAGCGTTTCTGTCAAGCGACATTTATTTGTTAACAATACTCATAAACAATTAACAATGTATCCGAATAACCGTTAGTCGAATAATAAGAAAGAGTATTCTAGAATAATAATGTACGGCAAATCTTAAGACATTTAGTAACGGCTATAGGTAGCCAGTCGAGAACAAATAGTGATAAGAGATAACGAGTCAGCACATTCTCTCACGCGCCCCATCCAAGGCCTCGTCACTCCGCGGTCCATGCACGCCTTGCGGGCGTAGCACGGTGCCTTAGGAAGACTAGGTAGAGCGCGTAAGAACACCAGCTATAGGGCGGCTGGGGCCCCCCAACGAAACAGAATACGACCGCGGTAATGATTCGCATAGAAAGTCGGCTCGCTGCGCTCGCCTATCCCTTTTTAGTTGTCACTATTTTACATACTTTTGCAAAGTTTGAATAGTTTCCCTATTATAGCAGATTTTTTATGAATTTTTTGATGTTTAAAATGACCGCCATTTTGAAACCGGAAATTGAATCAATTCGAAATTGTTAGTGGATCTATGTTTGGAAGAACTGGATTTTTCGTATAAATTTCAGCTGTATCAGTTCAGCCGTTTAGGCGCTAGAGTCGATAAAAATATTTATTAGTCCGTCATTTTGTACCGTTTTGCTGAAAAATTGTGAAAAAATTCATGTTATTAGTTGTCATAATTTTACATATTTATGCAAAATTTTAATTGTTTTGCTCTTATAACAGATTTTTTATGAATTTTTAAATTTTTTAAATGCCCGCCATTTTGAAACCGGAAGTCGGATCGAATCGAAATTGTTAGTGGATCTTCGTCGGGTGTAACTGGATTTTTCGTGTAAAGTTTACTTCGATTCGTTCAGCCGTTTAGACGCTAGAGTGGATACACACACACACACACACACACACACATACATACATACATACATTTAGATCTTGTTATGAAACATAAAGATCCAAAAGGGTTTTTGGATATCTCGAATAGTTTCGGAGATAATCGTCCGTTACCCTTTTTGCTCGATCGAGAGCATAAGGAACTCCCTGCGGTCGTGCCTAACAAGGAGCGCAGCGGCGGCTCGACGGCGGCTCGCGAGAGCGTTGCGGCGTCGTCTGAGTAGCGTCACACTCTTCAAGTAGCCGTCAGTACGTGTAGTTCTGTATCTCGCAACAGCTCCGAAATGCTTTAGTTATTTCCGAGTTTCTGTAATATCAAAGAGAATTCAGTTATTCTTTTAGAGTTCAATATTATATTTTTAGATTTAATTGTTCTTGCGTGTAACTAGGATAGTGTTGTAGATTAACGCGTTTTGTAGTGATTCAAAAATATATATTCATATATAGTGTACTTAAAATTCATTGACCAATTATTCAACCTCACCTCATACCTTCCCGGCGTTACTTTGAGGACCATCTGCCTACATCATAGGAGAAAGCGTCGATCCAGAGGACAGCGGTATGAAGGTAGGTTCTTTTAAGACTAACATATATTCATAATTCTGGCATTATAAACTCTCTTTTCTAATCTTGTCAAATTCGAGTAGTCATAGTAATAAATTTATATTATTAATAATTCATATATATTCATACATACAACACAGATATATTCATATTTAATTATACTATTAAGAATTCAGTGTATTTACTGGCTACAAATCCAGCGTAAAAGAGAATTAAGAAACGCATTTGTCTCAGATAATCCCGTCTATTCTTACTCTCAGTTTACTTTCTACTGTCAGTGATCTCTGCATTGTGTTTCCAAAGGTTCTCCTTTAAGTCAGAATTTAACATAATACATATTTTTATATACCGTATTTTATATATTTTATATATTTTATATTTATTAAATTGTCTCTGCGGATAATACCACTTCAGTCGGTAACGCCTACGGTCGGTAATAGCAGGCTGTCGGTAACAGCCTACGGTCGGTAATAGTAGGCTGTCGGTAACATCCACAGTCCGTAATAGTAGGTCGTCAATAACACCCACAGTCAGTATCAACAGAACGTCGGTAATCCCTTCTGTCGGTAAAAGTAAATTATCAGTATCGTCAATCGGTCAGTTACACGTACAGTTATCAACGATCGCAAGAAAGCCTCACCCCAAGTAATATTCGTAAGCGATTGACTAAAAAGAGGCAACGTCGTGCTGTAGTAAACGGTTCCTCGTGACAGAGCCAGGACGTAACAAAGTAAGGAAATTCAGGAACGGACGACCGATCGAACATAGCTCATATTCTTTGCGTGAGGCTGAATATGTCTCCGGCGATTCCTTCGGATCGATTATAAGTAATTGTGGTTCTTCTGAAATTGTTCCTTGGAATCGCTTTCAGTTTCAAAGGCTTCTGTACGAAATATAATTGGTTGTTTTGGTGCTGGTTCCTCTGATTCATCGTCTGAATCACTGTCAGTCTCAAAGAATTTAATGCCGAACTGGTTTTCTTCTTTTAGGTGAAGGTATACTGTATTTTCATCAATAGATTTGTCTAATTCGTCAAAAGTTCGTATCGGAAGAGATTGAACAGGTAGGTTTCTTGAGTGAGCGTCAGCGTTATTACGTTTTTCATGGTCGGTATAGGTCGTCATAATCGAATTCCATTAGTTTTAGCTTTCAGCGGAAGAATCGTGAAGTTGGATCTGTGGTATTCTTTAGCTAAATTAAAGGTTGATGGTCTGTAAGTAACACGAATTTACGGCCGTATAGGTATGGACGAAAGTGCATTACAGAATACACTACTGCTAGCATCTCTTTTTCTGTAGTACTACATTTTCTTTCAGCTGGATTCAGTACTCTAGATGTATAGGCGACAGGTAAGTCACGTCTTAATTTTCCTTGGCTGAGTTTGTCTTGGCTTAGAGTATCCCGCTGATGGCGTAACCCGAGGCATCGGTTGCTGATGTGATGTACTGAGTATATCTATTTTATAAGTATAATGGTATCCTGTCTTCCAGAGTCATGTTTTTATTTTTCCATTTTCATACCTTTGATTAACTTAGAAGCATTAGATTAAAAGTATAAATTTCTCCTTGCTCAAGCTCTTGTTGGCAGTAGCGAGTTTAACGTAATACACCAGTGGTGTTATAGCTTGGACGACTGTATCGTCAATCAAAAGATAGTAAAACTATCGTTAAATTATAATAAACAAAGCTTAGAAATATAAAACGTATAACGATTAATAACTACCTTACGAAAATAGGGAAATTAGCTACCTTGTTATACGCATTCAGAAACCTAAAAGGGGAAATCTAACATTAGAAACAAATCTACGATCAAAATAAAGGAAAATATACCTATCGATTCCGCATAGATGCGATGTAACCTCTTACACCCTATATTCGTGAAGCAAAGTGTTAATTCGTGATTTTTGTACTATTACAAACACAATATATGTTTGATAAAGGCTCTTATCGATCTAACGTAACAGTAGTTCGGTAAAAACCTGAATAATTAAGGTTAAAATTGAAGAATATAAAGTTAAAGTTTCGACACTGTTTTACCAACCGTCGGAGTACAGTCGGCGGCATATATGGCTACCCAGTATGAAGTTGGCGATAATTAAATTATATGAGAATTTCTATAGTATTTCTGTTATTACTAACTTCATACTGGGTAGCCATATATGCCGCCGACTGTACAGTCGCGCGTTCGATATATTTCGATATAATTTTATTTTTCTGTAAATTTGCTACGATGTTGCAAATTAGATTATAAGGGTTATTTTGACTTAATATTTACTAAAATTATGATTATGTGCGGTTATGATTGTTTATTATTGTACAGCATTTCACAAAAGAAATTGATTTTTGTTCGATTCATAGATCGATGAGTAAGGATCGTTCTACGTTATCTAGATTAAGAATTACCACATGTTAATAACTAAGAAAACCAAAGAAAATCCAAAAATATATATAAAATAATAAAATACACAAAAAAATTTTTCACACAAATTTTTCCTCGTGATCGTCCAAAACAAAAAAATTACATTAAGAAATAAAAGATACGTTAAGAAACTTTATAAATCCTGTATATTTCTCATAAGCATGAGAGTTCACACACAAGTATGTACATATATCGCGGAACATGATAGACACGTAATCTTAAGTATTAACAAAAATATGTTTAACCTATTTAGTCATGTTACGTTATGTCTTAATCGATTAAACTTAATAAAATAAGAGATATTCTATGGTTTTGTTCAGTTATCTATGATTAATTTTAGTTAACAACGAGATGTTCGTTAAAATTTTCCATTGTAACTTAATTTAGTTATTTCCAATTTCTTTATTGTTTAAAAGCCAAAATCCGGTTAATTGACGAAGAGTCGAGTAGTATCCCATCTAGGAGTCCTAAAAATAAAACATATATATTAATAAATATACGTATAAATAAATAACGCGTAACAACAATTTATACTCACCGTTTTCGTTATAAAAAACAGTTAATCATGTAATTCCTGAAAGAAATATATAAATTAAATTAACATTTATTTAAAAACAATTATATTTACGCGACATTTTGCGAACTTACTAATGTACACGTGTACTTTACGGTAGCACAACTCCTCACCACTACGTGGCGCCCGATTCTCGCGAGTAATACTCGTAGATGTTATACCTTAGAGAGGCACGTTAACCATAATCATATAACTAGTTAAGAGTAGAAGGCGGGTAAGAGAAAGGTGGCGCGGACTGGATTTGCGTCCCTATTGCACTCTCTGATCCGTCTGCCGATCAATCGTTCATCACCCTCGGCTACTGGCGCGGTACGACCTAGCAGTCAGTAAGTAAGCCCATAGGAACCCCACAAGTAGGTGCCATAACCGGGTGCAGGCTTGACCAAGCATCCGAGCATGGTGACAACCTCCTTGGCATCGAGCAATGGTGTCTTGGACTTGTCCGTCTCAGTTATTAGATTCTCGCGTTTAGTTTCAACTCTTATAACGTAAATTCACGCGTAACTTCTGTTAAAGTTAACTTCAGAAGTTTAACACGCATAACTTCTGTTAAACTTCTGTAAACTTCTGTTCTCTTTGTTTTCTTCCTGAAATAGGAACAGAAATGTTATCTAATTTAGTTACGTTTTCCAAAGATTTATTAGAATCAACGGTTAAGTTAATTTATAAAACCGATCTCAGTATTATTTCTCCTTGTTATCCATGTCGATAAATCGATATGAAACTAAAGTTTATTCTCATTTGTATTTATATTTTGATAATTCTATCAGATTCAATTATTAAGCAATGTCTGTAATATCAGAACCTTCGTTTTTCTTTGTATACATTCATTCCAACAATCATCGTTGTAGAAATATCCTATTTTGTTAACCTATTAAAAGATATACGTTTTGTTAAAACTTACCTGTAGTTACATATTTCTCTTTCCTTCTATACAGGGTGTCTCACCTAAGTTACAACCGCGAATATACACGTATCCACATGGATAATTGGAAGCGAAAAGTGAAATAAAAAGTAATAAAATTTGTCCTCGTTAACGAGTTATTAAATAAAATAGATAAGCGAATCAGGAAGCACGGAAGCGGTAGGCGGTGAGCTGCGGCCATGCTAGTCTGAAGACAAGAAGCGATAGCGTAGAGAAGCGTCGTGGACGAAGGATTGAGAACAAGAGAGAGAGAGAGAGAGTCAGCGCGTGCAGGCAGCGTGAGGTAGCGCCGTGTTAGGGTAGGAGGGAGCGAGAGAGAGAGAGAGATTAGATTAGATTTTTGTGCGTAATGTAGCGTCGTGGAATAAAGGTAGAGAGAGAAAGAATGAAAGAGGAAGAGCGAAAGTCGACACTTTTTCCGAGAAATCTCCTCCTGACCACTACCTTTTCACGCCTGTATACGAACCAGAACGCCCCGCCCGTCGAAATTATCGCTTCTTATCTTCAGACTAGCATGGCCAAAGCTCACCTCCAACCGCTTCCGTGCTTCCTGATTCGCTGATCTATTTTATTTAATAACTCGTTAACGAGGACAAATTTTATTACTTTTTATTTCACTTTTCGCTTCCAATTATCCATGTGGACACGTGTATATTCGCGGTTGTAGCTTACGTGAGACACCCTGTATAACCCTCTATTAAAATTGCCATTCTTGGACAGAGTAAAAAGCGTCAGAAACCCTCAAAATTTCGTCAGTTTTTGCGTTTCTCTAGCCGTTCTCGAGATATCTGCAAATTCTTGAATTCACCGCCGACCAAAATCACACGAAATCTACAACCACGCTTGCCTTAGTGACACGCACATTAAAAACCTACCGGTTATAGGTTTTAAATCCATAAATATCGCCATGCGGCCATATCAATGCGTGGCCATATTATCCCTCCGTACCATGGAAGTAAAATTGACTTTTTAAATTTTTTTACGATTCGCAACTGGGTCCGGTTAATGACAGATGCATTCAATGGGTTTCGATCATCCCCCCTTTATGAAACCCTCAAAATTTCGTCAGTTTTTTCGTATCTCCAGCCGTTCTCGAGATATCTGCAAATTCTTGAATTCACCGCCGACGAAAATCAAACGAAATCTACGGCCTTGCTGGCATTAGTGACGCGCTCATTAGAGGACCTACTGGTTAGAGGCTTCCCACCGCTAAATGTCGCCATGCGGCCATATCAAATGCGTGGCCATATTATCCCACCGAACCTTGGAAGTAAAATTGACTTTTCAAATTTTTTTACGATTTGCTGCTGGGTCCGGTCAATGACAGATGAACTCAATGGGTTTTTGTCATCCCCCTTTTATGAAACCCCCAAAGGTTCGTCAGTTTTTGCGTATCTCTAGCCGTTCTCGAGAAATCTGAACATTTTTGAATTCACCGCCGACGAAAATCAAACGAAATCTACGGCCTTGCTGGCATTAGTGACGCGCTCATTAGAGGAACTACTGGTTATAGGCTTTCCACCGCTAAATGTCGCTATACGGCCATATCAATCGTGGCCATATTATCCCTCCGATCCTTGGAAGTAAAATTGACTTTTTAAATTTTTTTACGATTAGTTGCTGGGTCCGGTCAATGACAGATGAACTCAATGGGTTTTGGCTATCCCCCTTTTATGAAACCCCCAAAGGTTCGTCAGTTTTTGTGTATCTCTAGCCGTTCTCGAGATATCTGAACATTTTTGAATTCACCGCCGACGAAAATCAAACGAAATCTACGGCCGTCCTGGCATTAGTGACGCGCTCATTAGAGGACCTACTGGTTATAGGCTTTCCACCGCTAAATGTCGCCATGCGGCCATATCAAATGCGTGGCCATACTATCCCACCGAACCTTGGAAGTAAAATTGACTTTTTAAATTTTTTTACGATTAGTTGCTGGGTCCGGTCAATGACAGATGAACTCAATGGGTTTTGGCTATCCCCCTTTTATGAAACCCCCAAAGGTTCGTCAGTTTTTGTGTATCTCTAGCCGTTCTCGAGATATCTGAACATTTTTGAATTCACCGCCGACGAAAATCAAACGAAATCTACGGCCGTCCTGGCATTAGTGACGCGCTCATTAGAGGACCTACTGGTTATAGGCTTTCCACCGCTAAATGTCGCCATGCGGCCATATCAAATGCGTGGCCATATTATCCCACCGAACCTTGGAAGTAAAATTGACTTTTCAAATTTTTTTACGATTTGCTGCTGGGTCCGGTCAATGACAGATGAACTCAATGGGTTTTCGTCATCCCCCTTTTATGAAACCCCCAAAGGTTCGTCAGTTTTTGCGTATCTCTAGCCGTTCTCGAGAAATCTGAACATTTTTGAATTCACCGCCGACGAAAATCAAACGAAATCTACGGCCTTGCTGGCATTAGTGACGCGCTCATTAGAGGACCTACTGGTTATAGGCTTTCCACCGCTAAATGTCGCCATGCGACCATATCAAATGCGTGGCCATACTATCCCACCGAACCTTGGAAGTAAAATTGACTTTTTAAATTTTTTTACGATTAGTTGCTGGGTCCGGTCAATGACAGATGAACTCAATGGGTTTTGGCTATCCCCCTTTTATGAAACCCCCAAAGGTTCGTCAGTTTTTGTGTATCTCTAGCCGTTCTCGAGATATCTGAACATTTTTGAATTCACCGCCGACGAAAATCAAACGAAATCTACGGCCGTCCTGGCATTAGTGACGGGCTCAGTAGAGGACCTACTGGTTATAGGCTTTCCACCGCTAAATGTCGCCATGCGGCCATATCAAATGCGTGGCCATGTTATCCCACCGAACCTTGGAAGTAAAATTGACTTTTTAAATTTTTTTACGATTAGTTGCTGGGTCCGGTCAATGACAGATGAACTCAATGGGTTTTGGCTATCCCCCTTTTATGAAACCCCCAAAGGTTTGTCAGTTTTTGTGTATCTCTAGCCGTTCTCGAGATATCTGAACATTTTTGAATTCACCGCCGACGAAAATCAAACGGAATCTACAGCCGTCCTGGCATTAGTGACGCGCTCATTAGAGGACCTACTGGTTATAGGCTTTCCACCGCTAAATGTCGCCATGCGGCCATATCAAATGCGTGGCCATATTATCCCACCGAACCTTGGAAGTAACATTGACTTTTTAAATTTTTTTACGATTAGTTGCTGGGTCCGGTCAATGACAGATGAACTCTATGGGTTTTGGCTATCCCCCTTTTATGAAACCCCCAAAGGTTCGTCAGTTTTTGTGTATCTCTAGCCGTTCTCGAGATATCTGAACATTTTTGAATTCACCGCCGACGAAAATCAAACGAAATCTACGGCCGTCCTGGCATTAGTGACGCGCTCATTAGAGGACCTACTGGTTATAGGCTTTCCACCGCTAAATGTCGCCATGCGGCCATATCAAATGCGTGGCCACACTATCCCACCGAACCTTGGAAGTAAAATTGACTTTTTAAATTTTTTTACGATTAGTTGCTGGGTCCGGTCAATGACAGATGAACTCAATGGGTTTTGGCTATCCCCTTTTTATGAAACCCCCAAAGGTTCGTCAGTTTTTGTGTATCTCTAGCCTTTCTCGAGATATCTGAACATTTTTGAATTCACCGCCGACGAAAATCAAACGGAATTTACAGCCGTCCTGGCATTAGTGACGCGCTCATAAGAGGACCTACTGGTTATAGGCTTTCCACCGCTAAATGTCGCCATGCGGCCATATCAAATGCGTGGCCATACTATCCCACCGAACCTTGGAAGTAAAATTGACTTTTTAAATTTTTTTACGATTAGTTGCTGGGTCCGGTCAATGACAGATGAACTCAATGGGTTTTGGCTATCCCCCTTTTAAGAAACCCCCAAAGGTTCGTCAGTTTTTGTGTATCTCTAGCCGTTCTCGAGATATCTGAACATTTTTGAATTCACCGCCGACGAAAATCAAACGGAATCTACAGCCGTACTGGCATTAGTGACGCGCTCATTAGAGGACCTACTGGTTATAGGCTTTCCCCCGCTAAATGTCGCCATACGGCCATATCAAATGCGTGGCCATATTATCCCACCGAACCTTGGCAGTAAAATTGACTTTTTAAATTTTTTTACGATTAGTTGATTTGTCCGGTCAATGACAGATGAACTCAATGGGTTTTGGCTATCCCCCTTTTATGAAACCCCCAAAGGTTCGTCAGTTTTTGTGTATCTCTAGCCGTTCTCGAGATATCTGAACATTTTTGAATTCACCGCCGACGAAAATCAAACGAAATCTACGGCCTTGCTGGCATTAGTGACGCGCTCATTAGAGGACCTACTGGTTATAGGCTTTCCACCGCTAAATGTCGCCATGCGACCATATCAAATGCGTGGCCATACTATCCCACCGAACCTTGGAAGTAAAATTGACTTTTTAAATTTTTTTACGATTAGTTGCTGGGTCCGGTCAATGACAGATGAACTCAATGGGTTTTGGCTATCCCCCTTTTATGAAACCCCCAAAGGTTCGTCAGTTTTTGTGTATCTCTAGCCGTTCTCGAGATATCTGAACATTTTTGAATTCACCGCCGACCAAAATCAAACGAAATCTACAACCATACTGGCATTAGTGACGCGCTCAGTAGAGGACCTACTGGTTATAGGCTTTCCCCCGCTAAATGTCGCCATACGGCCATATCAAATGCGTGGCCATATTATCCCACCGAACCTTGGCAGTAAAATTGACTTTTTAAATTTTTTTACGATTAGTTGCTTTGTCCGGTCAATGACAGATGAACTCAATGGGTTTTGGCTATCCTCCTTTTATGAAACCCCCAAAGGTTCGTCAGTTTTTGTATATCTCTAGCCGTTCTCGAGATATCTGAACATTTTTGAATTCACCGCCGACGAAAATCAAACGGAATCTACAGCCGTCCTGGCATTAGTGACGCGCTCATTAGAGGACCTACTGGTTATAGGCTTTCCACCGCTAAATGTCGCCATGCGGCCATATCAAATGCGTAGTCATACTCTCCCACCGAACCTTGGAAGTAAAATTGACTTTTTAAATTTTTTTACGATTAGTTGCTGGGTCCGGTCAATGACAGATGAACTCAATGGGTTTTGGCTATCCCCCTTTTATGAAACCCCCAAAGGTTTGTCAGTTTTTGTGTATCTCTAGCCGTTCTCGAGATATCTGAACATTTTTGAATTCACCGCCGACGAAAATCAAACGGAATCTACAGCCGTCCTGGCATTAGTGACGCGCTCATTAGAGGACCTACTGGTTATAGGCTTTCCACCGCTAAATGTCGCCATGCGGCCATATCAAATGCGTGGCCATACTATCCCACCGAACCTTGGAAGTAAAATTGACTTTTTAAATTTTTTTACGATTAGTTGCTGGGTCCGGTCAATGACAGATGAACTCAATGGGTTTTGGCTATCCCCCTTTTATGAAACCCCCAAAGGTTCGTCAGTTTTTGTGTATCTCTAGCCGTTCTCGAGATATCTGAACATTTTTGAATTCACCGCCGACCAAAATCAAACGAAATCTACGGCCGTCCTGGCATTAGTGACGCGCTCATTAGAGGACCTACTGGTTATAGGCTTTCCACCGCTAAATGTCGCCATGCGGCCATATCAAATGCGTGGCCACACTATCCCACCGAACCTTGGAAGTAAAATTGACTTTTTAAATTTTTTTACGATTAGTTGCTGGGTCCGGTCAATGACAGATGAACTCAATGGGTTTTGGCTATCCCCCTTTTATGAAACCCCCAAAGGTTCGTCAGTTTTTGTGTATCTCTAGCCGTTCTCGAGATATCTGAACATTTTTGAATTCACCGCCGACGAAAATCAAACGAAATCTACGGCCGTCCTGGCATTAGTGACGCGCTCATTAGAGGACCTACTGGTTATAGGCTTTCCACCGCTAAATGTCGCCATGCGGCCATATCAAATGCGTGGCCATATTATCCCACCGAACCTTGGAAGTAAAATTGACTTTTCAAATTTTTTTACGATTTGCTGCTGGGTCCGGTCAATGACAGATGAACTCAATGGGTTTTCGTCATCCCCCTTTTATGAAACCCCCAAAGGTTCGTCAGTTTTTGCGTATCTCTAGCCGTTCTCGAGAAATCTGAACATTTTTGAATTCACCGCCGACGAAAATCAAACGAAATCTACGGCCTTGCTGGCATTAGTGACGCGCTCATTAGAGGACCTACTGGTTATAGGCTTTCCACCGCTAAATGTCGCCATGCGACCATATCAAATGCGTGGCCATACTATCCCACCGAACCTTGGAAGTAAAATTGACTTTTTAAATTTTTTTACGATTAGTTGCTGGGTCCGGTCAATGACAGATGAACTCAATGGGTTTTGGCTATCCCCCTTTTATGAAACCCCCAAAGGTTCGTCAGTTTTTGTGTATCTCTAGCCGTTCTCGAGATATCTGAACATTTTTGAATTCACCGCCGACGAAAATCAAACGAAATCTACGGCCGTCCTGGCATTAGTGACGCGCTCAGTAGAGGACCTACTGGTTATAGGCTTTCCACCGCTAAATGTCGCCATGCGGCCATATCAAATGCGTGGCCATGTTATCCCACCGAACCTTGGAAGTAAAATTGACTTTTTAAATTTTTTTACGATTAGTTGCTGGGTCCGGTCAATGACAGATGAACTCAATGGGTTTTGGCTATCCCCCTTTTATGAAACCCCCAAAGGTTTGTCAGTTTTTGTGTATCTCTAGCCGTTCTCGAGATATCTGAACATTTTTGAATTCACCGCCGACGAAAATCAAACGGAATCTACAGCCGTCCTGGCATTAGTGACGCGCTCATTAGAGGACCTACTGGTTATAGGCTTTCCACCGCTAAATGTCGCCATGCGGCCATATCAAATGCGTGGCCATATTATCCCACCGAACCTTGGAAGTAACATTGACTTTTTAAATTTTTTTACGATTAGTTGCTGGGTCCGGTCAATGACAGATGAACTCTATGGGTTTTGGCTATCCCCCTTTTATGAAACCCCCAAAGGTTCGTCAGTTTTTGTGTATCTCTAGCCGTTCTCGAGATATCTGAACATTTTTGAATTCACCGCCGACGAAAATCAAACGAAATCTACGGCCGTCCTGGCATTAGTGACGCGCTCATTAGAGGACCTACTGGTTATAGGCTTTCCACCGCTAAATGTCGCCATGCGGCCATATCAAATGCGTGGCCATGTTATCCCACCGAACCTTGGAAGTAAAATTGACTTTTTAAATTTTTTTACGATTAGTTGCTGGGTCCGGTCAATGACAGATGAACTCAATGGGTTTTGGCTATCCCCCTTTTATGAAACCCCCAAAGGTTTGTCAGTTTTTGTGTATCTCTAGCCGTTCTCGAGATATCTGAACATTTTTGAATTCACCGCCGACGAAAATCAAACGGAATCTACAGCCGTCCTGGCATTAGTGACGCGCTCATTAGAGGACCTACTGGTTATAGGCTTTCCACCGCTAAATGTCGCCATGCGGCCATATCAAATGCGTAGTCATACTATCCCACCGAACCTTGGAAGTAAAATTGACTTTTTAAATTTTTTTACGATTAGTTGCTGGGTCCGGTCAATGACAGATGAACTCAATGAGTTTTGGCTATCCCCCTTTTATGAAACCCCCAAAGGTTCGTCAGTTTTTGTGTATCTCTAGCCGTTCTCGAGATATCTGAACATTTTTGAATTCACCGCCGACCAAAATCAAACGAAATCTACAACCATACTGGCATTAGTGACGCGCTCAGTAGAGGACCTACTGGTTATAGGCTTTCCCCCGCTAAATGTCGCCATACGGCCATATCAAATGCGTGGCCATATTATCCCACCGAACCTTGGCAGTAAAATTGACTTTTTAAATTTTTTTACGATTAGTTGATTTGTCCGGTCAATGACAGATGAACTCAATGGGTTTTGGCTATCCCCCTTTTATGAAACCCCCAAAGGTTCGTCAGTTTTTGTGTATCTCTAGCCGTTCTCGAGATATCTGAACATTTTTGAATTCACCGCCGACGAAAATCAAACGAAATCTACGGCCTTGCTGGCATTAGTGACGCGCTCATTAGAGGACCTACTGGTTATAGGCTTTCCACCGCTAAATGTCGCCATGCGACCATATCAAATGCGTGGCCATACTATCCCACCGAACCTTGGAAGTAAAATTGACTTTTTAAATTTTTTTACGATTAGTTGCTGGGTCCGGTCAATGACAGATGAACTCAATGGGTTTTGGCTATCCCCCTTTTATGAAACCCCCAAAGGTTCGTCAGTTTTTGTGTATCTCTAGCCGTTCTCGAGATATCTGAACATTTTTGAATTCACCGCCGACCAAAATCAAACGAAATCTACAACCATACTGGCATTAGTGACGCGCTCAGTAGAGGACCTACTGGTTATAGGCTTTCCCCCGCTAAATGTCGCCATACGGCCATATCAAATGCGTGGCCATATTATCCCACCGAACCTTGGCAGTAAAATTGACTTTTTAAATTTTTTTACGATTAGTTGCTTTGTCCGGTCAATGACAGATGAACTCAATGGGTTTTGGCTATCCTCCTTTTATGAAACCCCCAAAGGTTCGTCAGTTTTTGTATATCTCTAGCCGTTCTCGAGATATCTGAACATTTTTGAATTCACCGCCGACGAAAATCAAACGGAATCTACAGCCGTCCTGGCATTAGTGACGCGCTCATTAGAGGACCTACTGGTTATAGGCTTTCCACCGCTAAATGTCGCCATGCGGCCATATCAAATGCGTAGTCATACTCTCCCACCGAACCTTGGAAGTAAAATTGACTTTTTAAATTTTTTTACGATTAGTTGCTGGGTCCGGTCAATGACAGATGAACTCAATGGGTTTTGGCTATCCCCCTTTTATGAAACCCCCAAAGGTTTGTCAGTTTTTGTGTATCTCTAGCCGTTCTCGAGATATCTGAACATTTTTGAATTCACCGCCGACGAAAATCAAACGGAATCTACAGCCGTCCTGGCATTAGTGACGCGCTCATTAGAGGACCTACTGGTTATAGGCTTTCCACCGCTAAATGTCGCCATGCGGCCATATCAAATGCGTGGCCATACTATCCCACCGAACCTTGGAAGTAAAATTGACTTTTTAAATTTTTTTACGATTAGTTGCTGGGTCCGGTCAATGACAGATGAACTCAATGGGTTTTGGCTATCCCCCTTTTATGAAACCCCCAAAGGTTCGTCAGTTTTTGTGTATCTCTAGCCGTTCTCGAGATATCTGAACATTTTTGAATTCACCGCCGACGAAAATCAAACGAAATCTACGGCCGTCCTGGCATTAGTGACGCGCTCATTAGAGGACCTACTGGTTATAGGCTTTCCACCGCTAAATGTCGCCATGCGGCCATATCAAATGCGTGGCCACACTATCCCACCGAACCTTGGAAGTAAAATTGACTTTTTAAATTTTTTTACGATTAGTTGCTGGGTCCGGTCAATGACAGATGAACTCAATGGGTTTTGGCTATCCCCCTTTTATGAAACCCCCAAAGGTTCGTCAGTTTTTGTGTATCTCTAGCCGTTCTCGAGATATCTGAACATTTTTGAATTCACCGCCGACGAAAATCAAACGAAATCTACGGCCGTCCTGGCATTAGTGACGCGCTCATTAGAGGACCTACTGGTTATAGGCTTTCCACCGCTAAATATCGCCATGCGGCCATATCAAATGCGTGGCCATATTATCCCACCGAACCTTGGAAGTAAAATTGACTTTTCAAATTTTTTTACGATTTGCTGCTGGGTCCGGTCAATGACAGATGAACTCAATGGGTTTTCGTCATCCCCCTTTTATGAAACCCCCAAAGGTTCGTCAGTTTTTGCGTATCTCTAGCCGTTCTCGAGAAATCTGAACATTTTTGGATTCACCGCCGACGAAAATCAAACGAAATCTACGGCCTTGCTGGCATTAGTGACGCGCTCATTAGAGGACCTACTGGTTATAGGCTTTCCACCGCTAAATGTCGCCATGCGGCCATATCAAATGCGTGGCCATACTATCCCACCGAACCTTGGAAGTAAAATTGACTTTTTAAATTTTTTTACGATTTGCTGCTGGGTCCGGTCAATGACAGATGAACTCAATGGGTTTTCGTCATCCCCCTTTTATGAAACCCCCAAAGGTTCGTCAGTTTTTGCGTATCTCTAGCCGTTCTCGAGAAATCTGAACATTTTTGAATTCACCGCCGACGAAAATCAAACGAAATCTACGGCCTTGCTGGCATTAGTGACGCGCTCATTAGAGGACCTACTGGTTATAGGCTTTCCACCGCTAAATGTCGCCATGCGACCATATCAAATGCGTGGCCATACTATCCCACCGAACCTTGGAAGTAACATTGACTTTTTAAATTTTTTTACGATTAGTTGCTGGGTCCGGTCAATGACAGATGAACTCAATGGGTTTTGGCTATCCCCCTTTTATGAAACCCCCAAAGGTTTGTCAGTTTTTGTGTATCTCTAGCCGTTCTCGAGATATCTGAACATTTTTGAATTCACCGCCGACGAAAATCAAACGGAATCTACAGCCGTCCTGGCATTAGTGACGCGCTCATTAGAGGACCTACTGGTTATAGGCTTTCCACCGCTAAATGTCGCCATGCGGCCATATCAAATGCGTGGCCATATTATCCCACCGAACCTTGGAAGTAACATTGACTTTTTAAATTTTTTTACGATTAGTTGCTGGGTCCGGTCAATGACAGATGAACTCTATGGGTTTTGGCTATCCCCCTTTTATGAAACCCCCAAAGGTTCGTCAGTTTTTGTGTATCTCTAGCCGTTCTCGAGATATCTGAACATTTTTGAATTCACCGCCGACGAAAATCAAACGAAATCTACGGCCGTCCTGGCATTAGTGACGCGCTCATTAGAGGACCTACTGGTTATAGGCTTTCCACCGCTAAATGTCGCCATGCGGCCATATCAAATGCGTGGCCATGTTATCCCACCGAACCTTGGAAGTAAAATTGACTTTTTAAATTTTTTTACGATTAGTTGCTGGGTCCGGTCAATGACAGATGAACTCAATGGGTTTTGGCTATCCCCCTTTTATGAAACCCCCAAAGGTTTGTCAGTTTTTGTGTATCTCTAGCCGTTCTCGAGATATCTGAACATTTTTGAATTCACCGCCGACGAAAATCAAACGGAATCTACAGCCGTCCTGGCATTAGTGACGCGCTCATTAGAGGACCTACTGGTTATAGGCTTTCCACCGCTAAATGTCGCCATGCGGCCATATCAAATGCGTAGTCATACTATCCCACCGAACCTTGGAAGTAAAATTGACTTTTTAAATTTTTTTACGATTAGTTGCTGGGTCCGGTCAATGACAGATGAACTCAATGGGTTTTGGCTATCCCCCTTTTATGAAACCCCCAAAGGTTCGTCAGTTTTTGTGTATCTCTAGCCGTTCTCGAGATATCTGAACATTTTTGAATTCACCGCCGACCAAAATCAAACGAAATCTACAACCATACTGGCATTAGTGACGCGCTCAGTAGAGGACCTACTGGTTATAGGCTTTCCCCCGCTAAATGTCGCCATACGGCCATATCAAATGCGTGGCCATATTATCCCACCGAACCTTGGCAGTAAAATTGACTTTTTAAATTTTTTTACGATTAGTTGATTTGTCCGGTCAATGACAGATGAACTCAATGGGTTTTGGCTATCCCCCTTTTATGAAACCCCCAAAGGTTCGTCAGTTTTTGTGTATCTCTAGCCGTTCTCGAGATATCTGAACATTTTTGAATTCACCGCCGACGAAAATCAAACGAAATCTACGGCCTTGCTGGCATTAGTGACGCGCTCATTAGAGGACCTACTGGTTATAGGCTTTCCACCGCTAAATGTCGCCATGCGACCATATCAAATGCGTGGCCATACTATCCCACCGAACCTTGGAAGTAAAATTGACTTTTTAAATTTTTTTACGATTAGTTGCTGGGTCCGGTCAATGACAGATGAACTCAATGGGTTTTGGCTATCCCCCTTTTATGAAACCCCCAAAGGTTCGTCAGTTTTTTGTGTATCTCTAGCCGTTCTCGAGATATCTGAACATTTTTGAATTCACCGCCGACCAAAATCAAACGAAATCTACAACCATACTGGCATTAGTGACGCGCTCAGTAGAGGACCTACTGGTTATAGGCTTTCCCCCGCTAAATGTCGCCATACGGCCATATCAAATGCGTGGCCATATTATCCCACCGAACCTTGGCAGTAAAATTGACTTTTTAAATTTTTTTACGATTAGTTGCTTTGTCCGGTCAATGACAGATGAACTCAATGGGTTTTGGCTATCCTCCTTTTATGAAACCCCCAAAGGTTCGTCAGTTTTTGTATATCTCTAGCCGTTCTCGAGATATCTGAACATTTTTGAATTCACCGCCGACGAAAGTCAAACGGAATCTACAGCCGTCCTGGCATTAGTGACGCGCTCATTAGAGGACCTACTGGTTATAGGCTTTCCACCGCTAAATGTCGCCATGCGGCCATATCAAATGCGTAGTCATACTCTCCCACCGAACCTTGGAAGTAAAATTGACTTTTTAAATTTTTTTACGATTAGTTGCTGGGTCCGGTCAATGACAGATGAACTCAATGGGTTTTGGCTATCCCCCTTTTATGAAACCCCCAAAGGTTTGTCAGTTTTTGTGTATCTCTAGCCGTTCTCGAGATATCTGAACATTTTTGAATTCACCGCCGACGAAAATCAAACGGAATCTACAGCCGTCCTGGCATTAGTGACGCGCTCATTAGAGGACCTACTGGTTATAGGCTTTCCACCGCTAAATGTCGCCATGCGGCCATATCAAATGCGTGGCCATACTATCCCACCGAACCTTGGAAGTAAAATTGACTTTTTAAATTTTTTTACGATTAGTTGCTGGGTCCGGTCAATGACAGATGAACTCAATGGGTTTTGGCTATCCCCCTTTTATGAAACCCCCAAAGGTTCGTCAGTTTTTGTGTATCTCTAGCCGTTCTCGAGATATCTGAACATTTTTGAATTCACCGCCGACGAAAATCAAACGGAATCTACGGCCGTCCTGGCATTAGTGACGCGCTCATTAGAGGACCTACTGGTTATAGGCTTTCCACCGCTAAATGTCGCCATGCGGCCATATCAAATGCGTGGCCACACTATCCCACCGAACCTTGGAAGTAAAATTGACTTTTTAAATTTTTTTACGATTAGTTGCTGGGTCCGGTCAATGACAGATGAACTCAATGGGTTTTGGCTATCCCCCTTTTATGAAACCCCCAAAGGTTCGTCAGTTTTTGTGTATCTCTAGCCGTTCTCGAGATATCTGAACATTTTTGAATTCACCGCCGACGAAAATCAAACGAAATCTACGGCCGTCCTGGCATTAGTGACGCGCTCATTAGAGGACCTACTGGTTATAGGCTTTCCACCGCTAAATGTCGCCATGCGGCCATATCAAATGCGTGGCCATATTATCCCACCGAACCTTGGAAGTAAAATTGACTTTTCAAATTTTTTTACGATTTGCTGCTGGGTCCGGTCAATGACAGATGAACTCAATGGGTTTTCGTCATCCCCCTTTTATGAAACCCCCAAAGGTTCGTCAGTTTTTGCGTATCTCTAGCCGTTCTCGAGAAATCTGAACATTTTTGAATTCACCGCCGACGAAAATCAAACGAAATCTACGGCCTTGCTGGCATTAGTGACGCGCTCATTAGAGGACCTACTGGTTATAGGCTTTCCACCGCTAAATGTCGCCATGCGACCATATCAAATGCGTGGCCATACTAACCCACCGAACCTTGGAAGTAAAATTGACTTTTTAAATTTTTTTACGATTAGTTGCTGGGTCCGGTCAATGACAGATGAACTCAATGGGTTTTGGCTATCCCCCTTTTATGAAACCCCCAAAGGTTCGTCAGTTTTTGTGTATCTCTAGCCGTTCTCGAGATATCTGAACATTTTTGAATTCACCGCCGACGAAAATCAAACGAAATCTACGGCCGTCCTGGCATTAGTGACGCGCTCAGTAGCTGACCTACTGGTTATAGGCTTTCCACCGCTAAATGTCGCCATGCGGCCATATCAAATGCGTGGCCATGTTATCCCACCGAACCTTGGAAGTAAAATTGACTTTTTAAATTTTTTTACGATTAGTTGCTGGGTCCGGTCAATGACAGATGAACTCAATGGGTTTTGGCTATCCCCCTTTTATGAAACCCCCAAAGGTTTGTCAGTTTTTGTGTATCTCTAGCCGTTCTCGAGATATCTGAACATTTTTGAATTCACCGCCGACGAAAATCAAACGGAATCTACAGCCGTCCTGGCATTAGTGACGCGCTCATTAGAGGACCTACTGGTTATAGGCTTTCCACCGCTAAATGTCGCCATGCGGCCATATCAAATGCGTGGCCATATTAT
Organism: Ancistrocerus nigricornis; assembly: GCA_916049575.1. Classification (NCBI taxonomy): domain Eukaryota; kingdom Metazoa; phylum Arthropoda; class Insecta; order Hymenoptera; family Vespidae; genus Ancistrocerus; species Ancistrocerus nigricornis. The sequence continues at coordinate 17,089,766 of OU696667.1, read as the reverse complement.
CCCACCGAACCTTGGAAGTAACATTGACTTTTTAAATTTTTTTACGATTAGTTGCTGGGTCCGGTCAATGACAGATGAACTCTATGGGTTTTGGCTATCCCCCTTTTATGAAACCCCCAAAGGTTCGTCAGTTTTTGTGTATCTCTAGCCGTTCTCGAGATATCTGAACATTTTTGAATTCACCGCCGACGAAAATCAAACGAAATCTACGGCCGTCCTGGCATTAGTGACGCGCTCATTAGAGGACCTACTGGTTATAGGCTTTCCACCGCTAAATGTCGCCATGCGGCCATATCAAATGCGTGGCCATACTATCCCACCGAACCTTGGAAGTAAAATTGACTTTTTAAATTTTTTTACGATTAGTTGCTGGGTCCGGTCAATGACAGATGAACTCAATGGGTTTTGGCTATCCCCCTTTTATGAAACCCCCAAAGGTTTGTCAGTTTTTGTGTATCTCTAGCCGTTCTCGAGATATCTGAACATTTTTGAATTCACCGCCGACGAAAATCAAACGGAATCTACAGGCGTCCTGGCATTAGTGACGCGCTCATTAGAGGACCTACTGGTTATAGGCTTTCCACCGCTAAATGTCGCCATGCGGCCATATCAAATGCGTGGCCATACTATCCCACCGAACCTTGAAAGTAAAATTGACTTTTTAAATTTTTTTACGATTAGTTGCTGGGTCCGGTCAATGACAGATGAACTCAATGGGTTTTGGCTATCCCCCTTTTATGAAACCCCCAAAGGTTCGTCAGTTTTTGTGTATCTCTAGCCGTTCTCGAGATATCTGAACATTTTTGAATTCACCGCCGACGAAAATCAAACGGAATCTACAGCCGTCCTGGCATTAGTGACGCGCTCATTAGAGGACCTACTGGTTATAGGCTTTCCACCGCTAAATGTCGCCATGCGGCCATATCAAATGCGTGGCCATATTATCCCACCGAACCTTGGAAGTAACATTGACTTTTTAAATTTTTTTACGATTAGTTGCTGGGTCCGGTCAATGACAGATGAACTCTATGGGTTTTGGCTATCCCCCTTTTATGAAACCCCCAAAGGTTCGTCAGTTTTTGTGTATCTCTAGCCGTTCTCGAGATATCTGAACATTTTTGAATTCACCGCCGACGAAAATCAAACGAAATCTACGGCCGTCCTGGCATTAGTGACGCGCTCATTAGAGGACCTACTGGTTATAGGCTTTCCACCGCTAAATGTCGCCATGCGGCCATATCAAATGCGTGGCCATACTATCCCACCGAACCTTGGAAGTAAAATTGACTTTTTAAATTTTTTTACGATTAGTTGCTGGGTTTGGTCAATGACAGATGAACTCAATGGGTTTTGGCTATCCCCCTTTTATGAAACCCCCAAAGGTTTGTCAGTTTTTGTGTATCTCTAGCCGTTCTCGAGATATCTGAACATTTTTGAATTCACCGCCGACGAAAATCAAACGGAATCTACAGGCGTCCTGGCATTAGTGACGCGCTCATTAGAGGACCTACTGGTTATAGGCTTTCCACCGCTAAATGTCGCCATGCGGCCATATCAAATGCGTGGCCATACTATCCCACCGAACCTTGAAAGTAAAATTGACTTTTTAAATTTTTTTACGATTAGTTGCTGGGTCCGGTCAATGACAGATGAACTCAATGGGTTTTGGCTATCCCCCTTTTATGAAACCCCCAAAGGTTTGTCAGTTTTTGTGTATCTCTAGCCGTTCTCGAGATATCTGAACATTTTTGAATTCACCGCCGACGAAAATCAAACGGAATCTACAGCCGTCCTGGCATTAGTGACGCGCTCATTAGAGGACCTACTGGTTATAGGCTTTCCACCGCTAAATGTCGCCATGCGGCCATATCAAATGCGTGGCCATATTATCCCACCGAACCTTGGAAGTAACATTGACTTTTTAAATTTTTTTACGATTAGTTGCTGGGTCCGGTCAATGACAGATGAACTCTATGGGTTTTGGCTATCCCCCTTTTATGAAACCCCCAAAGGTTCGTCAGTTTTTGTGTATCTCTAGCCGTTCTCGAGATATCTGAACATTTTTGAATTCACCGCCGACGAAAATCAAACGGAATCTACGGCCGTCCTGGCATTAGTGACGCGCTCATTAGAGGACCTACTGGTTATAGGCTTTCCACCGCTAAATGTCGCCATGCGGCCATATCAAATGCGTGGCCATACTATCCCACCGAACCTTGGAAGTAAAATTGACTTTTTAAATTTTTTTACGATTAGTTGCTGGGTCCGGTCAATGACAGATGAACTCAATGGGTTTTGGCTATCCCCCTTTTATGAAACCCCCAAAGGTTTGTCAGTTTTTGTGTATCTCTAGCCGTTCTCGAGATATCTGAACATTTTTGAATTCACCGCCGACGAAAATCAAACGGAATCTACAGGCGTCCTGGCATTAGTGACGCGCTCATTAGAGGACCTACTGGTTATAGGCTTTCCACCGCTAAATGTCGCCATGCGGCCATATCAAATGCGTGGCCATACTATCCCACCGAACCTTGAAAGTAAAATTGACTTTTTAAATTTTTTTACGATTAGTTGCTGGGTCCGGTCAATGACAGATGAACTCAATGGGTTTTGGCTATCCCCCTTTTATGAAACCCCCAAAGGTTCGTCAGTTTTTGTGTATCTCTAGCCGTTCTCGAGATATCTGAACATTTTTGAATTCACCGCCGACGAAAATCAAACGGAATCTACAGCCGTCCTGGCATTAGTGACGCGCTCATTAGAGGACCTACTGGTTATAGGCTTTCCACCGCTAAATGTCGCCATGCGGCCATATCAAATGCGTGGCCATATTATCCCACCGAACCTTGGAAGTAACATTGACTTTTTAAATTTTTTTACGATTAGTTGCTGGGTCCGGTCAATGACAGATGAACTCTATGGGTTTTGGCTATCCCCCTTTTATGAAACCCCCAAAGGTTCGTCAGTTTTTGTGTATCTCTAGCCGTTCTCGAGATATCTGAACATTTTTGAATTCACCGCCGACGAAAATCAAACGAAATCTACGGCCGTCCTGGCATTAGTGACGCGCTCATTAGAGGACCTACTGGTTATAGGCTTTCCACCGCTAAATGTCGCCATGCGGCCATATCAAATGCGTGGCCATACTATCCCACCGAACCTTGGAAGTAAAATTGACTTTTTAAATTTTTTTACGATTAGTTGCTGGGTTTGGTCAATGACAGATGAACTCAATGGGTTTTGGCTATCCCCCTTTTATGAAACCCCCAAAGGTTTGTCAGTTTTTGTGTATCTCTAGCCGTTCTCGAGATATCTGAACATTTTTGAATTCACCGCCGACGAAAATCAAACGGAATCTACAGGCGTCCTGGCATTAGTGACGCGCTCATTAGAGGACCTACTGGTTATAGGCTTTCCACCGCTAAATGTCGCCATGCGGCCATATCAAATGCGTGGCCATACTATCCCACCGAACCTTGAAAGTAAAATTGACTTTTTAAATTTTTTTACGATTAGTTGCTGGGTCCGGTCAATGACAGATGAACTCAATGGGTTTTGGCTATCCCCCTTTTATGAAACCCCCAAAGGTTCGTCAGTTTTTGTGTATCTCTAGCCGTTCTCGAGATATCTGAACATTTTTGAATTCACCGCCGACGAAAATCAAACGAAATCTACGGCCGTCCTGGCATTAGTGACGCGCTCATTAGAGGACCTACTGGTTATAGGCTTTCCACCGCTAAATGTCGCCATGCGGCCATATCAAATGCGTGGCCATACTATCCCACCGAACCTTGGAAGTAAAATTGACTTTTTAAATTTTTTTACGATTAGTTGCTGGGTTTGGTCAATGACAGATGAACTCAATGGGTTTTGGCTATCCCCCTTTTATGAAACCCCCAAAGGTTTGTCAGTTTTTGTGTATCTCTAGCCGTTCTCGAGATATCTGAACATTTTTGAATTCACCGCCGACGAAAATCAAACGGAATCTACAGGCGTCCTGGCATTAGTGACGCGCTCATTAGAGGACCTACTGGTTATAGGCTTTCCACCGCTAAATGTCGCCATGCGGCCATATCAAATGCGTGGCCATACTATCCCACCGAACCTTGAAAGTAAAATTGACTTTTTAAATTTTTTTACGATTAGTTGCTGGGTCCGGTCAATGACAGATGAACTCAATGGGTTTTGGCTATCCCCCTTTTATGAAACCCCCAAAGGTTCGTCAGTTTTTGTGTATCTCTAGCCGTTCTCGAGATATCTGAACATTTTTGAATTCACCGCCGACGAAAATCAAACGGAATCTACAGCCGTCCTGGCATTAGTGACGCGCTCATTAGAGGACCTACTGGTTATAGGCTTTCCACCGCTAAATGTCGCCATGCGGCCATATCAAATGCGTGGCCATATTATCCCACCGAACCTTGGAAGTAACATTGACTTTTTAAATTTTTTTACGATTAGTTGCTGGGTCCGGTCAATGACAGATGAACTCTATGGGTTTTGGCTATCCCCCTTTTATGAAACCCCCAAAGGTTCGTCAGTTTTTGTGTATCTCTAGCCGTTCTCGAGATATCTGAACATTTTTGAATTCACCGCCGACGAAAATCAAACGAAATCTACGGCCGTCCTGGCATTAGTGACGCGCTCATTAGAGGACCTACTGGTTATAGGCTTTCCACCGCTAAATGTCGCCATGCGGCCATATCAAATGCGTGGCCATACTATCCCACCGAACCTTGGAAGTAAAATTGACTTTTTAAATTTTTTTACGATTAGTTGCTGGGTTTGGTCAATGACAGATGAACTCAATGGGTTTTGGCTATCCCCCTTTTATGAAACCCCCAAAGGTTTGTCAGTTTTTGTGTATCTCTAGCCGTTCTCGAGATATCTGAACATTTTTGAATTCACCGCCGACGAAAATCAAACGGAATCTACAGGCGTCCTGGCATTAGTGACGCGCTCATTAGAGGACCTACTGGTTATAGGCTTTCCACCGCTAAATGTCGCCATGCGGCCATATCAAATGCGTGGCCATACTATCCCACCGAACCTTGAAAGTAAAATTGACTTTTTAAATTTTTTTACGATTAGTTGCTGGGTCCGGTCAATGACAGATGAACTCAATGGGTTTTGGCTATCCCCCTTTTATGAAACCCCCAAAGGTTTGTCAGTTTTTGTGTATCTCTAGCCGTTCTCGAGATATCTGAACATTTTTGAATTCACCGCCGACGAAAATCAAACGGAATCTACAGCCGTCCTGGCATTAGTGACGCGCTCATTAGAGGACCTACTGGTTATAGGCTTTCCACCGCTAAATGTCGCCATGCGGCCATATCAAATGCGTGGCCATATTATCCCACCGAACCTTGGAAGTAACATTGACTTTTTAAATTTTTTTACGATTAGTTGCTGGGTCCGGTCAATGACAGATGAACTCTATGGGTTTTGGCTATCCCCCTTTTATGAAACCCCCAAAGGTTCGTCAGTTTTTGTGTATCTCTAGCCGTTCTCGAGATATCTGAACATTTTTGAATTCACCGCCGACGAAAATCAAACGAAATCTACGGCCGTCCTGGCATTAGTGACGCGCTCATTAGAGGACCTACTGGTTATAGGCTTTCCACCGCTAAATGTCGCCATGCGGCCATATCAAATGCGTGGCCATACTATCCCACCGAACCTTGGAAGTAAAATTGACTTTTTAAATTTTTTTACGATTAGTTGCTGGGTCCGGTCAATGACAGATGAACTCAATGGGTTTTGGCTATCCCCCTTTTATGAAACCCCCAAAGGTTTGTCAGTTTTTGTGTATCTCTAGCCGTTCTCGAGATATCTGAACATTTTTGAATTCACCGCCGACGAAAATCAAACGGAATCTACAGGCGTCCTGGCATTAGTGACGCGCTCATTAGAGGACCTACTGGTTATAGGCTTTCCACCGCTAAATGTCGCCATGCGGCCATATCAAATGCGTGGCCATACTATCCCACCGAACCTTGAAAGTAAAATTGACTTTTTAAATTTTTTTACGATTAGTTGCTGGGTCCGGTCAATGACAGATGAACTCAATGGGTTTTGGCTATCCCCCTTTTATGAAACCCCCAAAGGTTCGTCAGTTTTTGTGTATCTCTAGCCGTTCTCGAGATATCTGAACATTTTTGAATTCACCGCCGACGAAAATCAAACGGAATCTACAGCCGTCCTGGCATTAGTGACGCGCTCATTAGAGGACCTACTGGTTATAGGCTTTCCACCGCTAAATGTCGCCATGCGGCCATATCAAATGCGTGGCCATATTATCCCACCGAACCTTGGAAGTAAAATTGACTTTTCAAATTTTTTTACGATTTGCTGCTGGGTCCGGTCAATGACAGATGAACTCAATGGGTTTTTGTCATCCCCCTTTTATGAAACCCCCAAAGGTTCGTCAGTTTTTGCGTATCTCTAGCCGTTCTCGAGATATCTGAACATTTTTGAATTCACCGCCGACGAAAATCAAACGAAATCTACGGCCGTCCTGGCATTAGTGACGCGCTCATAAGAGGACCTACTGGTTATAGGCTTTCCACCGCTAAATGTCGCCATGCGGCCATATCAAATGCGTGGCCACACTATCCCACCGAACCTTGGAAGTAAAATTGACTTTTTAAATTTTTTTACGATTAGTTGCTGGGTCCCGTCAATGACAGATGAACTCAATGGGTTTTGGCTATCCCCTTTTTATGAAACCCCCAAAGGTTCGTCAGTTTTTGTGTATCTCTAGCCTTTCTCGGGATTTCTGAACATTTTTGAATTCACCGCCGACGAAAATCAAACGAAATCTACGGCCGTCCTGGCATTAGTGACGCGCTCAGTAGAGGACCTACTGGTTATAGGCTTTCCACCGCTAAATGTCGCCATGCGGCCATATCAAATGCGTGGCCATGTTATCCCACCGAACCTTGGAAGTAAAATTGACTTTTTAAATTTTTTTACGATTAGTTGCTGGGTCCGGTCAATGACAGATGAACTCAATGGGTTTTGGCTATCCCCCTTTTATGAAACCCCCAAAGGTTTGTCAGTTTTTGTGTATCTCTAGCCGTTCTCGAGATATCTGAACATTTTTGAATTCACCGCCGACGAAAATCAAGCGAAATCTACGGCCGTCCTGGCATTAGTGACGCGCTCATTAGAGGACCTACTGGTTATAGGCTTTCCACCGCTAAATGTCGCCATGCGGCCATATCAAATGCGTGGCCACACTATCCCACCGAACCTTGGAAGTAAAATTGACTTTTTAAATTTTTTTACGATTAGCTGCTGGGTCCGGTCAATGACAGATGGACTCAATGGGTTTTGGCCATCCCCCCTTTATGAAACCCCCAAAATTTCGTCAGTTTTTTCGTATCTCCAGCCGTTCTCGAGATATCTGCAAATTCTTGAATTCACCGCCGACGAAAATCAAACGAAATCTACGGCCTTGCTGGCATTAGTGACGCGCTCATTAGAGGACCTACTGGTTAGAGGCTTCCCACCGCTAAATGTCGCCATGCGGCCATATCAAATGCGTGGCCATATTATCCCACCGAACCTTGGAAGTAAAATTGACTTTTCAAATTTTTTTACGATTTGCTGCTGGGTCCGGTCAATGACAGATGAACTCAATGGGTTTTGGCTATCCCCCTTTTATGAAACCCCCAAAGGTTCGTCAGTTTTTGTGTATCTCTAGCCGTTCTCGAGATATCTGAACATTTTTGAATTCACCGCCGACGAAAATCAAACGAAATCTACGGCCTTCCTGGCATTAGTGACGCGCTCATTAGAGGACCTACTGGTTATAGGCTTTCCACCGCTAAATGTCGCCATGCGGCCATATCAAATGCGTGGTCATACTATCCCACCGAACCTTGGAAGTAAAATTGACTTTTTAAATTTTTTTACGATTAGTTGCTGGGTCCGGTCAATGACAGATGAACTCAATGGGTTTTGGCTATCCCCCTTTTATGAAACCCCCAAAGGTTCGTCAGTCTTTGTGTATCTCTAGCCGTTCTCGAGATATCTGAACATTTTTGAATTCACCGCCGACCAAAATCAAACGAAATCTACAACCATACTGGCATTAGTGACGCGCTCAGTAGAGGACCTACTGGTTATAGGCTTTCCCCCGCTAAATGTCGCCATACGGCCATATCAAATGCGTGGCCATATTATCCCACCGAACCTTGGCAGTAAAATTGACTTTTTAAATTTTTTTACGATTAGTTGCTGGGTCCGGTCAATGACAGATGAACTCAATGGGTTTTGGCTATCCCCCTTTTATGAAACCCCCAAAGGTTCGTCAGTTTTTGTGTATCTCTAGCCGTTCTCGAGATATCTGAACATTTTTGAATTCACCGCCGACGAAAATCAAGCGAAATCTACGGCCGTCCTGGCATTAGTGACGCGCTCATTAGAGGACCTACTGGTTATAGGCTTTCCACCGCTAAATGTCGCCATGCGGCCATATCAAATGCGTGGCCACACTATCCCACCGAACCTTGGAAGTAAAATTGACTTTTTAAATTTTTTTACGATTAGCTGCTGGGTCCGGTCAATGACAGATGGACTCAATGGGTTTTGGCCATCCCCCCTTTATGAAACCCCCAAAATTTCGTCAGTTTTTTCGTATCTCCAGCCGTTCTCGAGATATCTGCAAATTCTTGAATTCACCGCCGACGAAAATCAAACGAAATCTACGGCCTTCCTGGCATTAGTGACGCGCTCAGTAGAGGACCTACTGGTTATAGGCTTTCCACCGCTAAATGTCGCCATGCGGCCATATCAAATGCGTGGCCATGTTATCCCACCGAACCTTGGAAGTAAAATTGACTTTTTAAATTTTTTTACGATTAGTTGCTGGGTCCGGTCAATGACAGATGGACTCAATGGGTTTTGGCCATCCCCCCTTTATGAAACCCCCAAAGGTTCGTCAGTTTTTGTGTATCTCTAGCCGTTCTCGAGATATCTGAACATTTTTGAATTCACCGCCGACGAAAATCAAACTAAATCTACGGCCTTGCTGGCATTAGTGACGCGCTCATTAGAGGAACTACTGGTTATAGGCTTTCCACCGCTAAATGTCGCCATGCGGCCATATCAAATGCGTGGCCACACTATCCCACCGAACCTTGGAAGTAAAATTGACTTTTTAAATTTTTTTACGATTAGCTGCTGGGTCCGGTCAATGACAGATGAACTCAATGGGTTTTGGCTATCCCCCTTTTATGAAACCCCCAAAGGTTCGTCAGTTTTTGTGTATCTCTAGCCGTTCTCGAGATATCTGAACATTTTTGAATTCACCGCCGACGAAAATCAAACGAAATCTACGGCCGTCCTGGCATTAGTGACGCGCTCATTAGAGGAACTACTGGTTATAGGCTTTCCACCGCTAAATGTCGCCATACGGCCATATCAATCGTGGCCATATTATCCCTCCGATCCTTGGAAGTAAAATTGACTTTTTAAATTTTTTTACGATTATTTGCTGGGTCCGGTCAATAACAGATGAACTCAATGGGTTTTGGCTATCCCCTTTTTATGAAACCCCCAAAGGTTCGTCAGTTTTTGTGTATCTCTAGCCGTTCTCGAGATATCTGAACATTTTTGAATTCACCGCCGACGAAAATCAAACGAAATCTACGGCCGTCCTGGCATTAGTCACGCGCTCATTAGAGGACCTACTGGTTATAGGCTTTCCACCGCTAAATGTCGCCATGCGTGGCCACACTATCCCACCGAACCTTGGAAGTAAAATTGACTTTTTAAATTTTTTTACGATTAGTTGCTGGGTCCGGTCAATGACAGATGAACTCAATGGGTTTTGGCTATCCCCCTTTTATGAAACCCCCAAAGGTTCGTCAGTTTTTGTGTATCTCTAGCCGTTCTCGAGATATCTGAACATTTTTGAATTCACCGCCGACGAAAATCAAACGAAATCTACGGCCGTCCTGGCATTAGTGACGCGCTCATTAGAGGACCTACTGGTTATAGGCTTTCCACCGCTAAATGTCGCCATGCGGCCATATCAAATGCGTGGCCATATTATCCCACCGAACCTTGGAAGTAACATTGACTTTTTAAATTTTTTTACGATTAGTTGCTGGGTCCGGTCAATGAGAGATGAACTCAATGGGTTTTGGCTATCCCCCTTTTATGAAACCCCCAAAGGTTCGTCAGTTTTTGTGTATCTCTAGCCGTTCTCGAGATATCTGAACATTTTTGAATTCACCGCCGACGAAAATCAAACGAAATCTACGGCCGTCCTGGCATTAGTGACGCGCTCATTAGAGGAACTACTGGTTATAGGCTTTCCACCGCTAAATGTCGCCATGCGGCCATATCAAATGCGTGGCCACACTATCCCACCGAACCTTGGAAGTAAAATTGACTTTTTAAATTTTTTTACGATTAGTTGCTGGGTCCGGTCAATGACAGATGAACTCAATGGGTTTTGGCTATCCCCCTTTTATGAAACCCCCAAAGGTTCGTCAGTTTTTGTGTATCTCTAGCCGTTCTCGAGATATCTGAACATTTTTGAATTCACCGCCGACGAAAATCAAGCGAAATCTACGGCCGTCCTGGCATTAGTGACGCGCTCATTAGAGGACCTACTGGTTATAGGCTTTCCACCGCTAAATGTCGCCATGCGGCCATATCAAATGCGTGGCCACACTATCCCACCGAACCTTGGAAGTAAAATTGACTTTTTAAATTTTTTTACGATTAGCTGCTGGGTCCGGTCAATGACAGATGGACTCAATGGGTTTTGGCCATCCCCCCTTTATGAAACCCCCAAAATTTCGTCAGTTTTTTCGTATCTCCAGCCGTTCTCGAGATATCTGCAAATTCTTGAATTCACCGCCGACGAAAATCAAACGAAATCTACGGCCTTCCTGGCATTAGTGACGCGCTCAGTAGAGGACCTACTGGTTATAGGCTTTCCACCGCTAAATGTCGCCATGCGGCCATATCAAATGCGTGGCCATGTTATCCCACCGAACTTTGGAAGTAAAATTGACTTTTTAAATTTTTTTACGATTAGTTGCTGGGTCCGGTCAATGACAGATGGACTCAATGGGTTTTGGCCATCCCCCCTTTATGAAACCCCCAAAGGTTCGTCAGTTTTTGTGTATCTCTAGCCGTTCTCGAGAAATCTGAACATTTTTGAATTCACCGCCGACGAAAATCAAACTAAATCTACGGCCTTGCTGGCATTAGTGACGCGCTCATTAGAGGAACTACTGGTTATAGGCTTTCCACCGCTAAATGTCGCCATGCGGCCATATCAAATGCGTGGCCACACTATCCCACCGAACCTTGGAAGTAAAATTGACTTTTTAAATTTTTTTACGATTAGCTGCTGGGTCCGGTCAATGACAGATGAACTCAATGGGTTTTGGCTATCCCCCTTTTATGAAACCCCCAAAGGTTCGTCAGTTTTTGTGTATCTCTAGCCGTTCTCGAGATATCTGAACATTTTTGAATTCACCGCCGACGAAAATCAAGCGAAATCTACGGCCGTCCTGGCATTAGTGACGCGCTCATTAGAGGACCTACTGGTTATAGGCTTTCCACCGCTAAATGTCGCCATGCGGCCATATCAAATGCGTGGCCACACTATCCCACCGAACCTTGGAAGTAAAATTGACTTTTTAAATTTTTTTACGATTAGCTGCTGGGTCCGGTCAATGACAGATGGACTCAATGGGTTTTGGCCATCCCCCCTTTATGAAACCCCCAAAATTTCGTCAGTTTTTGTGTATCTCTAGCCGTTCTCGAGATATTTGAACATTTTTGAATTCACCGCCGACGAAAATCAAACGAAATCTACGGCCTTCCTGGCATTAGTGACGCGCTCAGTAGAGGACCTACTGGTTATAGGCTTTCCACCGCTAAATGTCGCCATGCGGCCATATCAAATGCGTGGCCATGTTATCCCACCGAACTTTGGAAGTAAAATTGACTTTTTAAATTTTTTTACGATTAGTTGCTGGGTCCGGTCAATGACAGATGGACTCAATGGGTTTTGGCCATCCCCCCTTTATGAAACCCCCAAAGGTTCGTCAGTTTTTGTGTATCTCTAGCCGTTCTCGAGAAATCTGAACATTTTTGAATTCACCGCCGACGAAAATCAAACGAAATCTACGGCCTTGCTGGCATTAGTGACGCGCTCATTAGAGGACCTACTGGTTAGAGGCTTCCCACCGCTAAATGTCGCCATGCGGCCATATCAAATGCGTGGCCATATTATCCCACCGAACCTTGGAAGTAAAATTGACTTTTCAAATTTTTTTACGATTTGCTGCTGGGTCCGGTCAATGACAGATGAACTCAATGGGTTTTTGTCATCCCCCTTTTATGAAACCCCCAAAGGTTCGTCAGTTTTTGCGTATCTCTAGCCGTTCTCGAGATATCTGAACATTTTTGAATTCACCGCCGACGAAAATCAAACGAAATCTACGGCCGTCCTGGCATTAGTGACGCGCTCATAAGAGGACCTACTGGTTATAGGCTTTCCACCGCTAAATGTCGCCATGCGGCCATATCAAATGCGTGGCCACACTATCCCACCGAACCTTGGAAGTAAAATTGACTTTTTAAATTTTTTTACGATTAGTTGCTGGGTCCCGTCAATGACAGATGAACTCAATGGGTTTTGGCTATCCCCTTTTTATGAAACCCCCAAAGGTTCGTCAGTTTTTGTGTATCTCTAGCCTTTCTCGGGATTTCTGAACATTTTTGAATTCACCGCCGACGAAAATCAAACGAAATCTACGGCCGTCCTGGCATTAGTGACGCGCTCAGTAGAGGACCTACTGGTTATAGGCTTTCCACCGCTAAATGTCGCCATGCGGCCATATCAAATGCGTGGCCATGTTATCCCACCGAACCTTGGAAGTAAAATTGACTTTTTAAATTTTTTTACGATTAGTTGCTGGGTCCGGTCAATGACAGATGAACTCAATGGGTTTTGGCTATCCCCCTTTTATGAAACCCCCAAAGGTTCGTCAGTTTTTGTGTATCTCTAGCCGTTCTCGAGATATCTGAACATTTTTGAATTCACCGCCGACGAAAATCAAGCGAAATCTACGGCCGTCCTGGCATTAGTGACGCGCTCATTAGAGGACCTACTGGTTATAGGCTTTCCACCGCTAAATGTCGCCATGCGGCCATATCAAATGCGTGGCCACACTATCCCACCGAACCTTGGAAGTAAAATTGACTTTTTAAATTTTTTTACGATTAGCTGCTGGGTCCGGTCAATGACAGATGGACTCAATGGGTTTTGGCCATCCCCCCTTTATGAAACCCCCAAAATTTCGTCAGTTTTTTCGTATCTCCAGCCGTTCTCGAGATATCTGCAAATTCTTGAATTCACCGCCGACGAAAATCAAACGAAATCTACGGCCTTGCTGGCATTAGTGACGCGCTCATTAGAGGACCTACTGGTTAGAGGCTTCCCACCGCTAAATGTCGCCATGCGGCCATATCAAATGCGTGGCCATATTATCCCACCGAACCTTGGAAGTAAAATTGACTTTTCAAATTTTTTTACGATTTGCTGCTGGGTCCGGTCAATGACAGATGAACTCAATGGGTTTTGGCTATCCCCCTTTTATGAAACCCCCAAAGGTTCGTCAGTTTTTGTGTATCTCTAGCCGTTCTCGAGATATCTGAACATTTTTGAATTCACCGCCGACGAAAATCAAACGAAATCTACGGCCTTCCTGGCATTAGTGACGCGCTCATTAGAGGACCTACTGGTTATAGGCTTTCCACCGCTAAATGTCGCCATGCGGCCATATCAAATGCGTGGTCATACTATCCCACCGAACCTTGGAAGTAAAATTGACTTTTTAAATTTTTTTACGATTAGTTGCTGGGTCCGGTCAATGACAGATGAACTCAATGGGTTTTGGCTATCCCCCTTTTATGAAACCCCCAAAGGTTCGTCAGTCTTTGTGTATCTCTAGCCGTTCTCGAGAAATCTGAACATTTTTGAATTCACCGCCGACGAAAATCAAACTAAATCTACGGCCTTGCTGGCATTAGTGACGCGCTCATTAGAGGAACTACTGGTTATAGGCTTTCCACCGCTAAATGTCGCCATGCGGCCATATCAAATGCGTGGCCACACTATCCCACCGAACCTTGGAAGTAAAATTGACTTTTTAAATTTTTTTACGATTAGCTGCTGGGTCCGGTCAATGACAGATGAACTCAATGGGTTTTGGCTATCCCCCTTTTATGAAACCCCCAAAGGTTCGTCAGTTTTTGTGTATCTCTAGCCGTTCTCGAGATATCTGAACATTTTTGAATTCACCGCCGACGAAAATCAAGCGAAATCTACGGCCGTCCTGGCATTAGTGACGCGCTCATTAGAGGACCTACTGGTTATAGGCTTTCCACCGCTAAATGTCGCCATGCGGCCATATCAAATGCGTGGCCACACTATCCCACCGAACCTTGGAAGTAAAATTGACTTTTTAAATTTTTTTACGATTAGCTGCTGGGTCCGGTCAATGACAGATGGACTCAATGGGTTTTGGCCATCCCCCCTTTATGAAACCCCCAAAATTTCGTCAGTTTTTGTGTATCTCTAGCCGTTCTCGAGATATTTGAACATTTTTGAATTCACCGCCGACGAAAATCAAACGAAATCTACGGCCTTCCTGGCATTAGTGACGCGCTCAGTAGAGGACCTACTGGTTATAGGCTTTCCACCGCTAAATGTCGCCATGCGGCCATATCAAATGCGTGGCCATGTTATCCCACCGAACTTTGGAAGTAAAATTGACTTTTTAAATTTTTTTACGATTAGTTGCTGGGTCCGGTCAATGACAGATGGACTCAATGGGTTTTGGCCATCCCCCCTTTATGAAACCCCCAAAGGTTCGTCAGTTTTTGTGTATCTCTAGCCGTTCTCGAGAAATCTGAACATTTTTGAATTCACCGCCGACGAAAATCAAACGAAATCTACGGCCTTGCTGGCATTAGTGACGCGCTCATTAGAGGACCTACTGGTTAGAGGCTTCCCACCGCTAAATGTCGCCATGCGGCCATATCAAATGCGTGGCCATATTATCCCACCGAACCTTGGAAGTAAAATTGACTTTTCAAATTTTTTTACGATTTGCTGCTGGGTCCGGTCAATGACAGATGAACTCAATGGGTTTTTGTCATCCCCCTTTTATGAAACCCCCAAAGGTTCGTCAGTTTTTGCGTATCTCTAGCCGTTCTCGAGATATCTGAACATTTTTGAATTCACCGCCGACGAAAATCAAACGAAATCTACGGCCGTCCTGGCATTAGTGACGCGCTCATAAGAGGACCTACTGGTTATAGGCTTTCCACCGCTAAATGTCGCCATGCGGCCATATCAAATGCGTGGCCACACTATCCCACCGAACCTTGGAAGTAAAATTGACTTTTTAAATTTTTTTACGATTAGTTGCTGGGTCCCGTCAATGACAGATGAACTCAATGGGTTTTGGCTATCCCCTTTTTATGAAACCCCCAAAGGTTCGTCAGTTTTTGTGTATCTCTAGCCTTTCTCGGGATTTCTGAACATTTTTGAATTCACCGCCGACGAAAATCAAACGAAATCTACGGCCGTCCTGGCATTAGTGACGCGCTCAGTAGAGGACCTACTGGTTATAGGCTTTCCACCGCTAAATGTCGCCATGCGGCCATATCAAATGCGTGGCCATGTTATCCCACCGAACCTTGGAAGTAAAATTGACTTTTTAAATTTTTTTACGATTAGTTGCTGGGTCCGGTCAATGACAGATGAACTCAATGGGTTTTGGCTATCCCCCTTTTATGAAACCCCCAAAGGTTCGTCAGTTTTTGTGTATCTCTAGCCGTTCTCGAGATATCTGAACATTTTTGAATTCACCGCCGACGAAAATCAAGCGAAATCTACGGCCGTCCTGGCATTAGTGACGCGCTCATTAGAGGACCTACTGGTTATAGGCTTTCCACCGCTAAATGTCGCCATGCGGCCATATCAAATGCGTGGCCACACTATCCCACCGAACCTTGGAAGTAAAATTGACTTTTTAAATTTTTTTACGATTAGCTGCAGGGTCCGGTCAATGACAGATGGACTCAATGGGTTTTGGCCATCCCCCCTTTATGAAACCCCCAAAATTTCGTCAGTTTTTTCGTATCTCCAGCCGTTCTCGAGATATCTGCAAATTCTTGAATTCACCGCCGACGAAAATCAAACGAAATCTACGGCCTTGCTGGCATTAGTGACGCGCTCATTAGAGGACCTACTGGTTAGAGGCTTCCCACCGCTAAATGTCGCCATGCGGCCATATCAAATGCGTGGCCATATTATCCCACCGAACCTTGGAAGTAAAATTGACTTTTCAAATTTTTTTACGATTTGCTGCTGGGTCCGGTCAATGACAGATGAACTCAATGGGTTTTGGCTATCCCCCTTTTATGAAACCCCCAAAGGTTCGTCAGTTTTTGTGTATCTCTAGCCGTTCTCGAGATATCTGAACATTTTTGAATTCACCGCCGACGAAAATCAAACGAAATCTACGGCCTTCCTGGCATTAGTGACGCGCTCATTAGAGGACCTACTGGTTATAGGCTTTCCACCGCTAAATGTCGCCATGCGGCCATATCAAATGCGTGGTCATACTATCCCACCGAACCTTGGAAGTAAAATTGACTTTTTAAATTTTTTTACGATTAGTTGCTGGGTCCGGTCAATGACAGATGAACTCAATGGGTTTTGGCTATCCCCCTTTTATGAAACCCCCAAAGGTTCGTCAGTCTTTGTGTATCTCTAGCCGTTCTCGAGATATCTGAACATTTTTGAATTCACCGCCGACCAAAATCAAACGAAATCTACAACCATACTGGCATTAGTGACGCGCTCAGTAGAGGACCTACTGGTTATAGGCTTTCCCCCGCTAAATGTCGCCATACGGCCATATCAAATGCGTGGCCATATTATCCCACCGAACCTTGGCAGTAAAATTGACTTTTTAAATTTTTTTACGATTAGTTGCTGGGTCCGGTCAATGACAGATGAACTCAATGGGTTTTGGCTATCCCCCTTTTATGAAACCCCCAAAGGTTCGTCAGTTTTTGTGTATCTCTAGCCGTTCTCGAGATATCTGAACATTTTTGAATTCACCGCCGACGAAAATCAAGCGAAATCTACGGCCGTCCTGGCATTAGTGACGCGCTCATTAGAGGACCTACTGGTTATAGGCTTTCCACCGCTAAATGTCGCCATGCGGCCATATCAAATGCGTGGCCACACTATCCCACCGAACCTTGGAAGTAAAATTGACTTTTTAAATTTTTTTACGATTAGCTGCTGGGTCCGGTCAATGACAGATGGACTCAATGGGTTTTGGCCATCCCCCCTTTATGAAACCCCCAAAGGTTCGTCAGTTTTTGTGTATCTCTAGCCGTTCTCGAGAAATCTGAACATTTTTGAATTCACCGCCGACGAAAATCAAACTAAATCTACGGCCTTGCTGGCATTAGTGACGCGCTCATTAGAGGAACTACTGGTTATAGGCTTTCCACCGCTAAATGTCGCCATGCGGCCATATCAAATGCGTGGCCACACTATCCCACCGAACCTTGGAAGTAAAATTGACTTTTTAAATTTTTTTACGATTAGCTGCTGGGTCCGGTCAATGACAGATGAACTCAATGGGTTTTGGCTATCCCCCTTTTATGAAACCCCCAAAGGTTCGTCAGTTTTTGTGTATCTCTAGCCGTTCTCGAGATATCTGAACATTTTTGAATTCACCGCCGACGAAAATCAAACGAAATCTACGGCCGTCCTGGCATTAGTGACGCGCTCATTAGAGGAACTACTGGTTATAGGCTTTCCACCGCTAAATGTCGCCATACGGCCATATCAATCGTGGCCATATTATCCCTCCGATCCTTGGAAGTAAAATTGACTTTTTAAATTTTTTTACGATTATTTGCTGGGTCCGGTCAATAACAGATGAACTCAATGGGTTTTGGCTATCCCCTTTTTATGAAACCCCCAAAGGTTCGTCAGTTTTTGTGTATCTCTAGCCGTTCTCGAGATATCTGAACATTTTTGAATTCACCGCCGACGAAAATCAAACGAAATCTACGGCCGTCCTGGCATTAGTCACGCGCTCATTAGAGGACCTACTGGTTATAGGCTTTCCACCGCTAAATGTCGCCATGCGTGGCCACACTATCCCACCGAACCTTGGAAGTAAAATTGACTTTTTAAATTTTTTTACGATTAGTTGCTGGGTCCGGTCAATGACAGATGAACTCAATGGGTTTTGGCTATCCCCCTTTTATGAAACCCCCAAAGGTTCGTCAGTTTTTGTGTATCTCTAGCCGTTCTCGAGATATCTGAACATTTTTGAATTCACCGCCGACGAAAATCAAACGAAATCTACGGCCGTCCTGGCATTAGTGACGCGCTCATTAGAGGACCTACTGGTTATAGGCTTTCCACCGCTAAATGTCGCCATGCGGCCATATCAAATGCGTGGCCATATTATCCCACCGAACCTTGGAAGTAACATTGACTTTTTAAATTTTTTTACGATTAGTTGCTGGGTCCGGTCAATGAGAGATGAACTCAATGGGTTTTGGCTATCCCCCTTTTATGAAACCCCCAAAGGTTCGTCAGTTTTTGTGTATCTCTAGCCGTTCTCGAGATATCTGAACATTTTTGAATTCACCGCCGACGAAAATCAAACGAAATCTACGGCCGTCCTGGCATTAGTGACGCGCTCATTAGAGGAACTACTGGTTATAGGCTTTCCACCGCTAAATGTCGCCATGCGGCCATATCAAATGCGTGGCCACACTATCCCACCGAACCTTGGAAGTAAAATTGACTTTTTAAATTTTTTTACGATTAGTTGCTGGGTCCGGTCAATGACAGATGAACTCAATGGGTTTTGGCTATCCCCCTTTTATGAAACCCCCAAAGGTTCGTCAGTTTTTGTGTATCTCTAGCCGTTCTCGAGATATCTGAACATTTTTGAATTCACCGCCGACGAAAATCAAGCGAAATCTACGGCCGTCCTGGCATTAGTGACGCGCTCATTAGAGGACCTACTGGTTATAGGCTTTCCACCGCTAAATGTCGCCATGCGGCCATATCAAATGCGTGGCCACACTATCCCACCGAACCTTGGAAGTAAAATTGACTTTTTAAATTTTTTTACGATTAGCTGCTGGGTCCGGTCAATGACAGATGGACTCAATGGGTTTTGGCCATCCCCCCTTTATGAAACCCCCAAAGTTTCGTCAGTTTTTTCGTATCTCTAGCCGTTCTCGAGATATCTGCAAATTCTTGAATTCACCGCCGACGAAAATCAAACGAAATCTACGGCCGTCCTGGCATTAGTGACGCGCTCATTAGAGGACCTACTGGTTATAGGCTTTCCACCGCTAAATGTCGCCATGCGGCCATATCAAATGCGTGGCCATGTTATCCCACCGAACTTTGGAAGTAAAATTGACTTTTTAAATTTTTTTACGATTAGTTGCTGGGTCCGGTCAATGACAGATGAACTCAATGGGTTTTGGCCATCCCCCCTTTATGAAACCCCCAAAGGTTCGTCAGTTTTTGTGTATCTCTAGCCGTTCTCGAGATATCTGAACATTTTTGAATTCACCGCCGACGAAAATCAAACTAAATCTACGGCCTTCCTGGCATTAGTGACGCGCTCATTAGAGGAACTACTGGTTATAGGCTTTCCACCGCTAAATGTCGCCATGCGGCCATATCAAATGCGTGGCCACACTATCCCACCGAACCTTGGAAGTAAAATTGACTTTTTAAATTTTTTTACGATTAGCTGCTGGGTCCGGTCAATGACAGATGAACTCAATGGGTTTTGGCTATCCCCCTTTTATGAAACCCCCAAAGGTTCGTCAGTTTTTGTGTATCTCTAGCCGTTCTCGAGATATCTGAACATTTTTGAATTCACCGCCGACGAAAATCAAACGAAATCTACGGCCGTCCTGGCATTAGTGACGCGCTCATTAGAGGAACTACTGGTTATAGGCTTTCCACCGCTAAATGTCGCCATACGGCCATATCAATCGTGGCCATATTATCCCTCCGATCCTTGGAAGTAAAATTGACTTTTTAAATTTTTTTACGATTATTTGCTGGGTCCGGTCAATAACAGATGAACTCAATGGGTTTTGGCTATCCCCTTTTTATGAAACCCCCAAAGGTTCGTCAGTTTTTGTGTATCTCTAGCCGTTCTCGAGATATCTGAACATTTTTGAATTCACCGCCGACGAAAATCAAACGAAATCTACGGCCGTCCTGGCATTAGTCACGCGCTCATTAGAGGACCTACTGGTTATAGGCTTTCCACCGCTAAATGTCGCCATGCGTGGCCACACTATCCCACCGAACCTTGGAAGTAAAATTGACTTTTTAAATTTTTTTACGATTAGTTGCTGGGTCCGGTCAATGACAGATGAATTCAATGGGTTTTGGCTATCCCCCTTTTATGAAACCCCCAAAGGTTCGTCAGTTTTTGTGTATCTCTAGCCGTTCTCGAGATATCTGAACATTTTTGAATTCACCGCCGACGAAAATCAAACGAAATCTACGGCCGTCCTGGCATTAGTGACGCGCTCATTAGAGGACCTACTGGTTATAGGCTTTCCACCGCTAAATGTCGCCATGCGGCCATATCAAATGCGTGGCCATATTATCCCACCGAACCTTGGAAGTAACATTGACTTTTTAAATTTTTTTACGATTAGTTGCTGGGTCCGGTCAATGAGAGATGAACTCAATGGGTTTTGGCTATCCCCCTTTTATGAAACCCCCAAAGGTTCGTCAGTTTTTGTGTATCTCTAGCCGTTCTCGAGATATCTGAACATTTTTGAATTCACCGCCGACGAAAATCAAACGAAATCTACGGCCGTCCTGGCATTAGTGACGCGCTCATTAGAGGACCTACTGGTTATAGGCTTTCCACCGCTAAATGTCGCCATGCGGCCATATCAAATGCGTGGCCATATTATCCCACCGAACCTTGGAAGTAACATTGACTTTTTAAATTTTTTTACGATTAGTTGCTGGGTCCGGTCAATGAGAGATGAACTCAATGGGTTTTGGCTATCCCCCTTTTATGAAACCCCCAAAGGTTCGTCAGTTTTTGTGTATCTCTAGCCGTTCTCGAGATATCTGAACATTTTTGAATTCACCGCCGACGAAAATCAAACGAAATCTACGGCCGTCCTGGCATTAGTGACGCGCTCATTAGAGGAACTACTGGTTATAGGCTTTCCACCGCTAAATGTCGCCATGCGGCCATATCAAATGCGTGGCCACACTATCCCACCGAACCTTGGAAGTAAAATTGACTTTTTAAATTTTTTTACGATTAGTTGCTGGGTCCGGTCAATGACAGATGAACTCAATGGGTTTTGGCTATCCCCCTTTTATGAAACCCCCAAAGGTTCGTCAGTTTTTGTGTATCTCTAGCCGTTCTCGAGAAATCTGAACATTTTTGAATTCACCGCCGACGAAAATCAAACGAAATCTACGGCCTTGCTGGCTTTAGTGACGCGCTCATTAGAGGACCTACTGGTTATAGGCTTTCCACCGCTAAATGTCGCCATGCGGCCATATCAAATGCGTGGCCATACTATCCCACCGAACCTTGGAAGTAAAATTGACTTTTTAAATTTTTTTACGATTAGTTGCTGGGTCCGGTCAATGACAGATGAACTCAATGGGTTTTGGCTATCCCCCTTTTATGAAACCCCCAAAGGTTCGTCAGTTTTTGTGTATCTCTAGCCGTTCTCGAGATATCTGAACATTTTTGAATTCACCGCCGACGAAAATCAAACGAAATCTACGGCCTTGCTGGCATTAGTGACGCGCTCATTAGAGGAACTACTGGTTATAGGCTTTCCACCGCTAAATGTCGCCATACGGCCATATCAATCGTGGCCATATTATCCCTCCGATCCTTGGAAGTAAAATTGACTTTTTAAATTTTTTTACGATTAGTTGCTGGGTCCGGTCAATGACAGATGAACTCAATGGGTTTTGGCTATCCCCCTTTTATGAAACCCCCAAAGGTTCGTCAGTTTTTGTGTATCTCTAGCCGTTCTCGAGATATCTGAACATTTTTGAATTCACCGCCGACGAAAATCAAACGAAATCTACGGCCGTCCTGGCATTAGTGACGCGCTCATTAGAGGACCTACTGGTTATAGGCTTTCCACCGCTAAATGTCGCCATGCGTGGCCACACTATCCCACCGAACCTTGGAAGTAAAATTGACTTTTTAAATTTTTTTACGATTAGTTGCTGGGTCCGGTCAATGACAGATGAACTCAATGGGTTTTGGCTATCCCCCTTTTATGAAACCCCCAAAGGTTCGTCAGTTTTTGTGTATCTCTAGCCGTTCTCGAGATATCTGAACATTTTTGAATTCACCGCCGACGAAAATCAAACGAAATCTACGGCCGTCCTGGCATTAGTGACGCGCTCATTAGAGGACCTACTGGTTATAGGCTTTCCACCGCTAAATGTCGCCATGCGGCCATATCAAATGCGTGGCCATATTATCCCACCGAACCTTGGAAGTAACATTGACTTTTTAAATTTTTTTACGATTAGTTGCTGGGTCCGGTCAATGACAGATGAACTCAATGGGTTTTAGCTATCCCCCTTTTATGAAACCACCAAAGGTTCGTCAGTTTTTGTGTATCTCTAGCCGTTCTCGAGAAATCTGAACATTTTTGAATTCACCGCCGACGAAAATCAAACGAAATCTACGGCCTTGCTGGCATTAGTGACGCGCTCATTAGAGGACCTACTGGTTATAGGCTTTCCACCGCTAAATGTCGCCATGCGGCCATATCAAATGCGTGGCCATACTATCCCACCGAACCTTGGAAGTAAAATTGACTTTTTAAATTTTTTTACGATTAGTTGCTGGGTCCGGTCAATGACAGATGAACTCAATGGGTTTTGACTATCCCCCTTTTATGAAACCCCCAAAGGTTCGTCAGTTTTTGTGTATCTCTAGCCGTTCTCGAGATATCTGAACATTTTTGAATTCACCGCCGACGAAAATCAAACGAAATCTACTGCCGTCCTGGCATTAGTGACGCGCTCAGTAAAGGACCTACTGGTTATAGGCTTTCCACCGCTAAATGTCGCCATGCGGCCATATCAAATGCGTGGCCATGTTATCCCACCGAACCTTGGAAGTAAAATTGACTTTTTAAATTTTTTTACGATTAGTTGCTGGGTCCGGTCAATGACAGATGAACTCAATGGGTTTTGGCTATCCCCCTTTTATGAAACCCCCAAAGGTTTGTCAGTTTTTGTGTATCTCTAGCCGTTCTCGAGATATCTGAACATTTTTGAATTCACCGCCGATGAAAATCAAACGGAATCTACAGCCGTCCTGGCATTAGTGACGCGCTCATTAGAGGACCTACTGGTTATAGGCTTTCCACCGCTAAATGTCGCCATGCGGCCATATCAAATGCGTGGCCATATTATCCCACCGAACCTTAGAAGTAACATTGACTTTTTAAATTTTTTTACGATTAGTTGCTGGGTCCGGTCAATGACAGATGAACTCAATGGGTTTTGGCTATCCCCCTTTTATGAAACCCCCAAAGGTTCGTCAGTTTTTGTGTATCTCTAGCCGTTCTCGAGATATCTGAACATTTTTGAATTCACCGCCGACGAAAATCAGACGAAATCTACGGCCGTCCTGGCATTAGTGACGCGCTCATTAGATGACCTACTGGTTATAGGCTTTCCACCGCTAAATGTCGCCATGCGGCCATATCAAATGCGTGGCCACACTATCCCACCGAACCTTGGAAGTAAAATTGACTTTTTAAATTTTTTTACGATTAGTTGCTGGGTCCGGTCAATGACAGATGAACTCAATGGGTTTTGGCTATCCCCCTATTATGAAACCCCCAAAGGTTCGTCAGTTTTTGTGTATCTCTAGCCGTTCTCGAGATATCTGAACATTTTTGAATTCACCGCCGACGAAAATCAAACCATATCTACGGCCGTCCTGGCATTAGTGACGCGCTCATTAGAGGACCTACTGGTTATAGGCTTTCCACCGCTAAATGTCGCCATGCGGCCATATCAAATGCGTGGCCATACTATCCCACCGAACCTTGGAAGTAAAATTGACTTTTTAAATTTTTTTACGATTAGCTGCTGGGTCCGTTCAATGACAGATGAACTCGATGGGTTTTGGCCATCCCCCCTTTATGAAACCCCCAAAATTTCATCAGTTTTTGCGTATCTCTTGCCGTTCTCGAGATATCTGAACATTTTTGAATTCACCGCCGACGAAAATCAAACGAAATCTACGGCCGTCCTGGCATTAGTGACGCGCTCATTAGAGGACCTACTGGTTATAGGCTTTCCACCGCTAAATGTCGCCATGCGGCCATATCAAATGCGTGGCCATATTATCCCACCGAACCTTGGAAGTAAAATTGACTTTTTAAATTTTTTTACGATTAGTTGCTGGGTCCGGTCAATGACAGATGAACTCAATGGGTTTTGGCTATCCCCCTTTTATGAAACCCCCAAAGGTTCGTCAGTTTTTGTGTATCTCTAGCCGTTCTCGAGATATCTGAACATTTTTGAATTCACCGCAGACGAAAATCAAACGAAATCTACGGCCGTCCTGGCATTAGTGACGCGCTCATTAGAGGACCTACTGGTTATAGGCTTTCCACCGCTAAATGTCGCCATGCGGCCATATCAATCGTGGCCATATTATCCCACCGAACCTTGGAAGTAAAATTGACTTTTTAAATTTTTTTACGATTAGTTGCTGGGTCCGGTCAATGACAGATGAACTCAATGGGTTTTGGCTATCCCCCTTTTATGAAACCCCCAAAATTTCGTCAGTTTTTGCGTTTCTCTAGCCGTTCTCGAGATATCTGCAAATTTTTGAATTCACCGCCGACCAAAATCAAACGAAATCTACAACCATGCTGGCATTAGTGACACGCTCATTAGAGGACCTACTGGTTATAGGCTTTCCACCGCTAAATGTCGCCATGCGGCCATATCAAATGCGTGGCCATACTATCCCACCGAACCTTGGAAGTAAAATTGACTTTTTAAATTTTTTTACGATTAGCTGCTGGGTCCGGTCAATGACAGATGAACTCGATGGGTTTTGGCCATCCCCCCTTTATGAAACCCCCAAAATTTCATTAGTTTTTGCATATCTCTAGCCGTTCTCGAGATATCTGAACATTTTTGAATTCACCGCCGACGAAAATCAAACGAAATCTACGGCCGTCCTGGCATTAGTGACGCGCTCATTAGAGGACCTACTGGTTATAGGCTTTCCACCGCTAAATGTCGCCATGCGGCCATATCAAATGCGTGGCCATATTATCCCACCGAACCTTGGAAGTAACATTGACTTTTTAAATTTTTTTACGATTAGTTGCTGGGTCCGGTCAATGACAGATGAACTCAATGGGTTTTGGCTATCCCCTTTTTATGAAACCCCCAAAGGTTCGTCAGTTTTTGTGTATCTCTAGCCTTTCTCGAGATATCTGAACATTTTTGAATTCACCGCCGACGAAAATCAAACGGAATTTACAGCCGTCCTGGCATTAGTGACGCGCTCATAAGAGGACCTACTGGTTATAGGCTTTCCACCGCTAAATGTCGCCATGCGGCCATATTAAATGCGTGGCCATACTATCCCACCGAACCTTGGAAGTAATATTGACTTTTTAAATTTTTTTACGATTAGTTGCTGGGTCCGGTCAATGACAGATGAACTCAATGGGTTTTGGCTATCCCCCTTTTATGAAACCCCCAAAGGTTCGTCAGTTTTTGTGTATCTCTAGCCGTTCTCGAGATATCTGAACATTTTTGAATTCACCGCCGACGAAAATCAAACGAAATCTACGGCCTTGCTGGCATTAGTGACGCGCTCATTAGAGGAACTACTGGTTATAGGCTTACCACCGCTAAATGTCGCCATGCGGCCATAACAAATGCGTGGCCACACTATCCCACCGAACCTTGGAAGTAAAATTGACTTTTTAAATTTTTTTACGATTAGTTGCTGGGTCCGGTCAATGACAGATGAACTCAATGGGTTTTGGCTATCTCCCTTTTATGAAACCCCCAAAGGTTCGTCAGTTTTTGTGTATCTCTAGCCGTTCTCGAGATATCTGAACATTTTTGAATTCACCGCCGACGAAAATCAAACGGAATCTACAGCCGTCCTGGCATTAGTGACGCGCTCATTAGAGGACCTACTGGTTATAGGCTTTCCACCGCTAAATGTCGCCATGCGGCCATATCAAATGCGTGGTCATACTATCCCACCGAACCTTGGAAGTAACATTGACTTTTTAAATTTTTTTACGATTAGTTGCTGGGTCCGGTCAATGAGAGATGAACTCAATGGGTTTTGGCTATCCCCCTTTTATGAAACCCCCAAAGGTTCGTCAGTTTTTGTGTATCTCTAGCCGTTCTCGAGATATCTGAACATTTTTGAATTCACCGCCGACGAAAATCAAACGAAATCTACGGCCGTCCTGGCATTAGTGACGCGCTCATTAGAGGAACTACTGGTTATAGGCTTTCCACCGCTAAATGTCGCCATGCGGCCATATCAAATGCGTGGCCACACTATCCCACCGAACCTTGGAAGTAAAATTGACTTTTTAAATTTTTTTACGATTAGTTGCTGGGTCCGGTCAATGACAGATGAACTCAATGGGTTTTGGCTATCCCCCTTTTATGAAACCCCCAAAGGTTCGACAGTTTTTGTGTATCTCTAGCCGTTCTCGAGATATCTGAACATTTTTGAATTCACCGCCGACGAAAATCAAGCGAAATCTACGGCCGTCCTGGCATTAGTGACGCGCTCATTAGAGGACCTACTGGTTATAGGCTTTCCACCGCTAAATGTCGCCATGCGGCCATATCAAATGCGTGGCCACACTATCCCACCGAACCTTGGAAGTAAAATTGACTTTTTAAATTTTTTTACGATTAGCTGCTGGGTCCGGTCAATGACAGATGGACTCAATGGGTTTTGGCCATCCCCCCTTTATGAAACCCCCAAAATTTCGTCAGTTTTTTCGTATCTCCAGCCGTTCTCGAGATATCTGCAAATTCTTGAATTCACCGCCGACGAAAATCAAACGAAATCTACGGCCTTCCTGGCATTAGTGACGCGCTCAGTAGAGGACCTACTGGTTATAGGCTTTCCACCGCTAAATGTCGCCATGCGGCCATATCAAATGCGTGGCCATGTTATCCCACCGAACTTTGGAAGTAAAATTGACTTTTTAAATTTTTTTACGATTAGTTGCTGGGTCCGGTCAATGACAGATGGACTCAATGGGTTTTGGCCATCCCCCCTTTATGAAACCCCCAAAGGTTCGTCAGTTTTTGTGTATCTCTAGCCGTTCTCGAGAAATCTGAACATTTTTGAATTCACCGCCGACGAAAATCAAACTAAATCTACGGCCTTGCTGGCATTAGTGACGCGCTCATTAGAGGAACTACTGGTTATAGGCTTTCCACCGCTAAATGTCGCCATGCGGCCATATCAAATGCGTGGCCACACTATCCCACCGAACCTTGGAAGTAAAATTGACTTTTTAAATTTTTTTACGATTAGCTGCTGGGTCCGGTCAATGACAGATGAACTCAATGGGTTTTGGCTATCCTTCTTTTATGAAACCCCCAAAGGTTCGTCAGTTTTTGTGTATCTCTAGCCGTTCTCGAGATATCTGAACATTTTTGAATTCACCGCCGACGAAAATCAAACGAAATCTACGGCCGTCCTGGCATTAGTGACGCGCTCATTAGAGGAACTACTGGTTATAGGCTTTCCACCGCTAAATGTCGCCATACGGCCATATCAATCGTGGCCATATTATCCCTCCGATCCTTGGAAGTAAAATTGACTTTTTAAATTTTTTTACGATTATTTGCTGGGTCCGGTCAATAACAGATGAACTCAATGGGTTTTGGCTATCCCCTTTTTATGAAACCCCCAAAGGTTCGTCAGTTTTTGTGTATCTCTAGCCGTTCTCGAGATATCTGAACATTTTTGAATTCACCGCCGACGAAAATCAAACGAAATCTACGGCCGTCCTGGCATTAGTCACGCGCTCACTAGAGGACCTACTGGTTATAGGCTTTCCACCGCTAAATGTCGCCATGCGTGGCCACACTATCCCACCGAACCTTGGAAGTAAAATTGACTTTTTAAATTTTTTTACGATTAGTTGCTGGGTCCGGTCAATGACAGATGAACTCAATGGGTTTTGGCTATCCCCCTTTTATGAAACCCCCAAAGGTTCGTCAGTTTTTGTGTATCTCTAGCCGTTCTCGAGATATCTGAACATTTTTGAATTCACCGCCGACGAAAATCAAACGAAATCTACGGCCGTCCTGGCATTAGTGACGCGCTCATTAGAGGAACTACTGGTTATAGGCTTTCCACCGCTAAATGTCGCCATGCGGCCATATCAAATGCGTGGCCACACTATCCCACCGAACCTTGGAAGTAAAATTGACTTTTTAAATTTTTTTACGATTAGTTGCTGGGTCCGGTCAATGACAGATGAACTCAATGGGTTTTGGCTATCCCCCTTTTATGAAACCCCCAAAGGTTCGTCAGTTTTTGTGTATCTCTAGCCGTTCTCGAGATATCTGAACATTTTTGAATTCACCGCCGACGAAAATCAAGCGAAATCTACGGCCGTCCTGGCATTAGTGACGCGCTCATTAGAGGACCTACTGGTTATAGGCTTTCCACCGCTAAATGTCGCCATGCGGCCATATCAAATGCGTGGCCACACTATCCCACCGAACCTTGGAAGTAAAATTGACTTTTTAAATTTTTTTACGATTAGCTGCTGGGTCCGGTCAATGACAGATGGACTCAATGGGTTTTGGCCATCCCCCCTTTATGAAACCCCCAAAATTTCGTCAGTTTTTTCGTATCTCCAGCCGTTCTCGAGATATCTGCAAATTCTTGAATTCACCGCCGACGAAAATCAAACGAAATCTACGGCCTTCCTGGCATTAGTGACGCGCTCATTAGAGGACCTACTGGTTATAGGCTTTCCACCGCTAAATGTCGCCATGCGGCCATATCAAATGCGTGGCCATGTTATCCCACCGAACTTTGGAAGTAAAATTGACTTTTTAAATTTTTTTACGATTAGTTGCTGGGTCCGGTCAATGACAGATGGACTCAATGGGTTTTGGCCATCCCCCCTTTATGAAACCCCCAAAGGTTCGTCAGTTTTTGTGTATCTCTAGCCGTTCTCGAGATATCTGAACATTTTTGAATTCACCGCCGACGAAAATCAAACTAAATCTACGGCCTTGCTGGCATTAGTGACGCGCTCATTAGAGGAACTACTGGTTATAGGCTTTCCACCGCTAAATGTCGCCATGCGGCCATATCAAATGCGTGGCCACACTATCCCACCGAACCTTGGAAGTAAAATTGACTTTTTAAATTTTTTTACGATTAGCTGCTGGGTCCGGTCAATGACAGATGAACTCAATGGGTTTTGGCTATCCTTCTTTTATGAAACCCCCAAAGGTTCGTCAGTTTTTGTGTATCTCTAGCCGTTCTCGAGATATCTGAACATTTTTGAATTCACCGCCGACGAAAATCAAACGAAATCTACGGCCGTCCTGGCATTAGTGACGCGCTCATTAGAGGAACTACTGGTTATAGGCTTTCCACCGCTAAATGTCGCCATACGGCCATATCAATCGTGGCCATATTATCCCTCCGATCCTTGGAAGTAAAATTGACTTTTTAAATTTTTTTACGATTATTTGCTGGGTCCGGTCAATAACAGATGAACTCAATGGGTTTTGGCTATCCCCTTTTTATGAAACCCCCAAAGGTTCGTCAGTTTTTGTGTATCTCTAGCCGTTCTCGAGATATCTGAACATTTTTGAATTCACCGCCGACGAAAATCAAACGAAATCTACGGCCGTCCTGGCATTAGTCACGCGCTCACTAGAGGACCTACTGGTTATAGGCTTTCCACCGCTAAATGTCGCCATGCGTGGCCACACTATCCCACCGAACCTTGGAAGTAAAATTGACTTTTTAAATTTTTTTACGATTAGTTGCTGGGTCCGGTCAATGACAGATGAACTCAATGGGTTTTGGCTATCCTCCTTTTATGAAACCCCCAAAGGTTCGTCAGTTTTTGTGTATCTCTAGCCGTTCTCGAGATATCTGAACATTTTTGAATTCACCGCCGACGAAAATCAAACGAAATCTACGGCCGTCCTGGCATTAGTGACGCGCTCATTAGAGGACCTACTGGTTATAGGCTTTCCACCGCTAAATGTCGCCATGCGGCCATATCAAATGCGTGGCCATATTATCCCACCGAACCTTGGAAGTAACATTGACTTTTTAAATTTTTTTACGATTAGTTGCTGGGTCCGGTCAATGAGAGATGAACTCAATGGGTTTTGGCTATCCCCCTTTTATGAAACCCCCAAAGGTTCGTCAGTTTTTGTGTATCTCTAGCCGTTCTCGAGATATCTGAACATTTTTGAATTCACCGCCGACGAAAATCAAACGAAATCTACGGCCGTCCTGGCATTAGTGACGCGCTCATTAGAGGAACTACTGGTTATAGGCTTTCCACCGCTAAATGTCGCCATGCGGCCATATCAAATGCGTGGCCACACTATCCCACCGAACCTTGGAAGTAAAATTGACTTTTTAAATTTTTTTACGATTAGTTGCTGGGTCCGGTCAATGACAGATGAACTCAATGGGTTTTGGCTATCCCCCTTTTATGAAACCCCCAAAGGTTCGTCAGTTTTTGTGTATCTCTAGCCGTTCTCGAGATATCTGAACATTTTTGAATTCACCGCCGACGAAAATCAAGCGAAATCTACGGCCGTCCTGGCATTAGTGACGCGCTCATTAGAGGACCTACTGGTTATAGGCTTTCCACCGCTAAATGTCGCCATGCGGCCATATCAAATGCGTGGCCACACTATCCCACCGAACCTTGGAAGTAAAATTGACTTTTTAAATTTTTTTACGATTAGCTGCTGGGTCCGGTCAATGACAGATGAACTCAATGGGTTTTGGCCATCCCCCCTTTATGAAACCCCCAAAATTTCGTCAGTTTTTTCGTATCTCCAGCCGTTCTCGAGATATCTGCAAATTCTTGAATTCACCGCCGACGAAAATCAAACGAAATCTACGGCCTTCCTGGCATTAGTGACGCGCTCAGTAGAGGACCTACTGGTTATAGGCTTTCCACCGCTAAATGTCGCCATGCGGCCATATCAAATGCGTGGCCATGTTATCCCACCGAACTTTGGAAGTAAAATTGACTTTTTAAATTTTTTTACGATTAGTTGCTGGGTCCGGTCAATGACAGATGAACTCAATGGGTTTTGGCCATCCCCCCTTTATGAAACCCCCAAAGGTTCGTCAGTTTTTGTGTATCTCTAGCCGTTCTCGAGAAATCTGAACATTTTTGAATTCACCGCCGACGAAAATCAAACTAAATCTACGGCCTTGCTGGCATTAGTGACGCGCTCATTAGAGGAACTACTGGTTATAGGCTTTCCACCGCTAAATGTCGCCATGCGGCCATATCAAATGCGTGGCCACACTATCCCACCGAACCTTGGAAGTAAAATTGACTTTTTAAATTTTTTTACGATTAGCTGCTGGGTCCGGTCAATGACAGATGAACTCAATGGGTTTTGGCTATCCCCCTTTTATGAAACCCCCAAAGGTTCGTCAGTTTTTGTGTATCTCTAGCCGTTCTCGAGATATCTGAACATTTTTGAATTCACCGCCGACGAAAATCAAACGAAATCTACGGCCGTCCTGGCATTAGTGACGCGCTCATTAGAGGAACTACTGGTTATAGGCTTTCCACCGCTAAATGTCGCCATACGGCCATATCAATCGTGGCCATATTATCCCTCCGATCCTTGGAAGTAAAATTGACTTTTTAAATTTTTTTACGATTATTTGCTGGGTCCGGTCAATAACAGATGAACTCAATGGGTTTTGGCTATCCCCTTTTTATGAAACCCCCAAAGGTTCGTCAGTTTTTGTGTATCTCTAGCCGTTCTCGAGATATCTGAACATTTTTGAATTCACCGCCGACGAAAATCAAACGAAATCTACGGCCGTCCTGGCATTAGTCACGCGCTCATTAGAGGACCTACTGGTTATAGGCTTTCCACCGCTAAATGTCGCCATGCGTGGCCACACTATCCCACCGAACCTTGGAAGTAAAATTGACTTTTTAAATTTTTTTACGATTAGTTGCTGGGTCCGGTCAATGACAGATGAACTCAATGGGTTTTGGCTATCCCCCTTTTATGAAACCCCCAAAGGTTCGTCAGTTTTTGTGTATCTCTAGCCGTTCTCGAGATATCTGAACATTTTTGAATTCACCGCCGACGAAAATCAAACGAAATCTACGGCCGTCCTGGCATTAGTGACGCGCTCATTAGAGGACCTACTGGTTATAGGCTTTCCACCGCTAAATGTCGCCATGCGGCCATATCAAATGCGTGGCCATATTATCCCACCGAACCTTGGAAGTAACATTGACTTTTTAAATTTTTTTACGATTAGTTGCTGGGTCCGGTCAATGAGAGATGAACTCAATGGGTTTTGGCTATCCCCCTTTTATGAAACCCCCAAAGGTTCGTCAGTTTTTGTGTATCTCTAGCCGTTCTCGAGATATCTGAACATTTTTGAATTCACCGCCGACGAAAATCAAACGAAATCTACGGCCTTGCTGGCATTAGTGACGCGCTCATTAGAGGAACTACTGGTTATAGGCTTTCCACCGCTAAATGTCGCCATACGGCCATATCAATCGTGGTCATATTATCCCTCCGATCCTTGGAAGTAAAATTGACTTTTTAAATTTTTTTACGATTAGTTGCTGGGTCCGGTCAATGACAGATGAACTCAATGGGTTTTGGCTATCCCCCTTTTATGAAACCCCCAAAGGTTCGTCAGTTTTTGTGTATCTCTAGCCGTTCTCGAGATATCTGAACATTTTTGAATTCACCGCCGACGAAAATCAAACGAAATCTACGGCCTTGCTGGCATTAGTGACGCGCTCATTAGAGGAACTACTGGTTATAGGCTTTCCACCGCTAAATGTCGCCATACGGCCATATCAATCGTGGCCATATTATCCCTCCGATCCTTGGAAGTAAAATTGACTTTTTAAATTTTTTTACGATTAGTTGCTGGGTCCGGTCAATGACAGATGAACTCAATGGGTTTTGGCTATCCCCCTTTTATGAAACCCCCAAAGGTTCGTCAGTTTTTGTGTATCTCTAGCCGTTCTCGAGATATCTGAACATTTTTGAATTCACCGCCGACGAAAATCAAACGAAATCTACGGCCGTCCTGGCATTAGTGACGCGCTCATTAGAGGACCTACTGGTTATAGGCTTTCCACCGCTAAATGTCGCCATGCGTGGCCACACTATCCCACCGAACCTTGGAAGTAAAATTGACTTTTTAAATTTTTTTACGATTAGTTGCTGGGTCCGGTCAATGACAGATAAACTCAATGGGTTTTGGCTATCCCCCTTTTATGAAACCCTCAAAGGTTCGTCAGTTTTTGTGTATCTCTAGCCGTTCTCGAGATATCTGAACATTTTTGAATTCACCGCCGACGAAAATCAAACGAAATCTACGGCCGTCCTGGCATTAGTGACGCGCTCATTAGAGGACCTACTGGTTATAGGCTTTCCACCGCTAAATGTCGCCATGCGGCCATATCAAATGCGTGGCCATATTATCCCACCGAACCTTGGAAGTAACATTGACTTTTTAAATTTTTTTACGATTAGTTGCTGGGTCCGGTCAATGACAGATGAACTCAATGGGTTTTAGCTATCCCCCTTTTATGAAACCACCAAAGGTTCGTCAGTTTTTGTGTATCTCTAGCCGTTCTCGAGAAATCTGAACATTTTTGAATTCACCGCCGACGAAAATCAAACGAAATCTACGGCCTTGCTGGCATTAGTGACGCGCTCATTAGAGGACCTACTGGTTATAGGCTTTCCACCGCTAAATGTCGCCATGCGGCCATATCAAATGCGTGGCCATACTATCCCACCGAACCTTGGAAGTAAAATTGACTTTTTAAATTTTTTTACGATTAGTTGCTGGGTCCGGTCAATGACAGATGAACTCAATGGGTTTTGACTATCCCCCTTTTATGAAACCCCCAAAGGTTCGTCAGTTTTTGTGTATCTCTAGCCGTTCTCGAGATATCTGAACATTTTTGAATTCACCGCCGACGAAAATCAAACGAAATCTACTGCCGTCCTGGCATTAGTGACGCGCTCAGTAAAGGACCTACTGGTTATAGGCTTTCCACCGCTAAATGTCGCCATGCGGCCATATCAAATGCGTGGCCATGTTATCCCACCGAACCTTGGAAGTAAAATTGACTTTTTAAATTTTTTTACGATTAGTTGCTGGGTCCGGTCAATGACAGATGAACTCAATGGGTTTTGGCTATCCCCCTTTTATGAAACCCCCAAAGGTTTGTCAGTTTTTGTGTATCTCTAGCCGTTCTCGAGATATCTGAACATTTTTGAATTCACCGCCGATGAAAATCAAACGGAATCTACAGCCGTCCTGGCATTAGTGACGCGCTCATTAGAGGACCTACTGGTTATAGGCTTTCCACCGCTAAATGTCGCCATGCGGCCATATCAAATGCGTGGCCATATTATCCCACCGAACCTTAGAAGTAACATTGACTTTTTAAATTTTTTTACGATTAGTTGCTGGGTCCGGTCAATGACAGATGAACTAAATGGGTTTTGGCTATCCCCCTTTTATGAAACCCCCAAAGGTTCGTCAGTTTTTGTGTATCTCTAGCCGTTCTCGAGATATCTGAACATTTTTGAATTCACCGCCGACGAAAATCAGACGAAATCTACGGCCGTCCTGGCATTAGTGACGCGCTCATTAGATGACCTACTGGTTATAGGCTTTCCACCGCTAAATGTCGCCATGCGGCCATATCAAATGCGTGGCCACACTATCCCACCGAACCTTGGAAGTAAAATTGACTTTTTAAATTTTTTTACGATTAGTTGCTGGGTCCGGTCAATGACAGATGAACTCAATGGGTTTTGGCTATCCCCCTATTATGAAACCCCCAAAGGTTCGTCAGTTTTTGTGTATCTCTAGCCGTTCTCGAGATATCTGAACATTTTTGAATTCACCGCCGACGAAAATCAAACCATATCTACGGCCGTCCTGGCATTAGTGACGCGCTCATTAGAGGACCTACTGGTTATAGGCTTTCCACCGCTAAATGTCGCCATGCGGCCATATCAAATGCGTGGCCATACTATCCCACCGAACCTTGGAAGTAAAATTGACTTTTTAAATTTTTTTACGATTAGCTGCTGGGTCCGTTCAATGACAGATGAACTCGATGGGTTTTGGCCATCCCCCCTTTATGAAACCCCCAAAATTTCATCAGTTTTTGCGTATCTCTTGCCGTTCTCGAGATATCTGAACATTTTTGAATTCACCGCCGACGAAAATCAAACGAAATCTACGGCCGTCCTGGCATTAGTGACGCGCTCATTAGAGGACCTACTGGTTATAGGCTTTCCACCGCTAAATGTCGCCATGCGGCCATATCAAATGCGTGGCCATATTATCCCACCGAACCTTGGAAGTAAAATTGACTTTTTAAATTTTTTTACGATTAGTTGCTGGGTCCGGTCAATGACAGATGAACTCAATGGGTTTTGGCTATCCCCCTTTTATGAAACCCCCAAAGGTTCGTCAGTTTTTGTGTATCTCTAGCCGTTCTCGAGATATCTGAACATTTTTGAATTCACCGCAGACGAAAATCAAACGAAATCTACGGCCGTCCTGGCATTAGTGACGCGCTCATTAGAGGACCTACTGGTTATAGGCTTTCCACCGCTAAATGTCGCCATGCGGCCATATCAATCGTGGCCATATTATCCCACCGAACCTTGGAAGTAAAATTGACTTTTTAAATTTTTTTACGATTAGTTGCTGGGTCCGGTCAATGACAGATGAACTCAATGGGTTTTGGCTATCCCCCTTTTATGAAACCCCCAAAATTTCGTCAGTTTTTGCGTTTCTCTAGCCGTTCTCGAGATATCTGCAAATTTTTGAATTCACCGCCGACCAAAATCAAACGAAATCTACAACCATGCTGGCATTAGTGACACGCTCATTAGAGGACCTACTGGTTATAGGCTTTCCACCGCTAAATGTCGCCATGCGGCCATATCAAATGCGTGGCCATACTATCCCACCGAACCTTGGAAGTAAAATTGACTTTTTAAATTTTTTTACGATTAGCTGCTGGGTCCGGTCAATGACAGATGAACTCGATGGGTTTTGGCCATCCCCCTATTATGAAACCCCCAAAGGTTCGTCAGTTTTTGTGTATCTCTAGCCGTTCTCGAGATATCTGAACATTTTTGAATTCACCGCCGACGAAAATCAAACGAAATCTACAACCATGCTGGCATTAGTGACGCGCTCATTAGAGGACCTACTGGTTATAGGCTTTCCACCGCTAAATGTCGCCATGCGGCCATATCAAATGCGTGGCCATATTATCCCACCGAACCTTGGAAGTAACATTGACTTTTTAAATTTTTTTACGATTAGTTGCTGGGTCCGGTCAATGACAGATGAACTCAATGGGTTTTGGCTATCCCCTTTTTATGAAACCCCCAAAGGTTCGTCAGTTTTTGTGTATCTCTAGCCTTTCTCGAGATATCTGAACATTTTTGAATTCACCGCCGACGAAAATCAAACGGAATTTACAGCCGTCCTGGCATTAGTGACGCGCTCATAAGAGGACCTACTGGTTATAGGCTTTCCACCGCTAAATGTCGCCATGCGGCCATATTAAATGCGTGGCCATACTATCCCACCGAACCTTGGAAGTAATATTGACTTTTTAAATTTTTTTACGATTAGTTGCTGGGTCCGGTCAATGACAGATGAACTCAATGGGTTTTGGCTATCCCCCTTTTATGAAACCCCCAAAGGTTCGTCAGTTTTTGTGTATCTCTAGCCGTTCTCGAGATATCTGAACATTTTTGAATTCACCGCCGACGAAAATCAAACGAAATCTACGGCCTTGCTGGCATTAGTGACGCGCTCATTAGAGGAACTACTGGTTATAGGCTTACCACCGCTAAATGTCGCCATGCGGCCATAACAAATGCGTGGCCACACTATCCCACCGAACCTTGGAAGTAAAATTGACTTTTTAAATTTTTTTACGATTAGTTGCTGGGTCCGGTCAATGACAGATGAACTCAATGGGTTTTGGCTATCTCCCTTTTATGAAACCCCCAAAGGTTCGTCAGTTTTTGTGTATCTCTAGCCGTTCTCGAGATATCTGAACATTTTTGAATTCACCGCCGACGAAAATCAAACGGAATCTACAGCCGTCCTGGCATTAGTGACGCGCTCATTAGAGGACCTACTGGTTATAGGCTTTCCACCGCTAAATGTCGCCATGCGGCCATATCAAATGCGTGGTCATACTATCCCACCGAACCTTGGAAGTAAAATTGACTTTTTAAATTTTTTTACGATTAGTTGCTGGGTCCGGTCAATGACAGATGAACTCAATGGGTTTTGGCTATCCCCCTTTTATGAAACCCCCAAAGGTTCGTCAGTTTTAGCGTATCTCTGGCCGTTCTCGAGATATCTGAACATTTTTGAATTCACCGCCGACGAAAATCAAACGAAATCTACGGCCGTCCTGGCATTAGTGACGCGCTCAGTAGAGGACCTACTGGTTATAGGCTTTCCACCGCTAAATGTCGCCATGCGGCCATATCAAATGCGTGGCCATATTATCCCTCCGAACCTTGGACGCAAAATTTCCTTTTTACATTTCTTTACGATTTGCAAATGGGTCCAGACAATGACAGATGCATTCAATGGATTTTCGTCATCCCCCTTTTATGAAACCCCCAAAGGTTCGTCAGTTTTTGCATATCTCTAGCCGTTCTCGAGAAATCTGAACATTTTTGAATTCACCGCCGACGAAAATCAAACGAAATCTACGGCCGTCCAGGCATTAGTGACGCGCTCATTAGAGGACCTACTGGTTATAGGCTTTCCACCGCTAAATGTCGCCATGCGGCCATATCAAATGCGTGGCCATATTATCCCTCCGAACCTTGGACGCAAAATTTCCTTTTTACATTTCTTTACGATTTGCAAATGGGTCCAGACAATGACAGATGCATTCAATGGATTTTCGTCATCCCCCTTTTATGAAACCCCCAAAGGTTCGTCAGTTTTTGCATATCTCTAGCCGTTCTCGAGAAATCTGAACATTTTTGAATTCACCGCCGACGAAAATCAAACGAAATCTACGGCCGTCCTGGCATTAGTGACGCGCTCAGTAGAGGACCTACTGGTTATAGGCTTTCCACCGCTAAATGTCGCCATGCGGCCATATCAAATGCGTGGCCATATTATCCCTCCGAACCTTGGACGCAAAATTTCCTTTTTACATTTCTTTACGATTTGCAAATGGGTCCAGATAATGACAGATGCATTCAATGGATTTTCGTCATCCCCCTTTTATGAAACCCCCAAAGGTTCGTCAGTTTTTGCATATCTCTAGCTGTTCTCGAGAAATCTGAACATTTTTGAATTCACCGCCGACCAAAATCAAACGAAATCTACAACCCTACTGGCATTAGTGACGCGCTCAGTAGAGGACCTACTGGTTATAGGCTTTCCCCCGCTAAATGGCGCCATACGGCCATATCAAATGCGTGGCCATATTATCCCACCGAACCTTGGCAGTAAAATTGACTTTTTAAATTTTTTTACTATTAGTTGCTTGGTCCGGTCAATGACAGATGAACTCAATGGGTTTTGGCCATTCCCCCTTTTATGAAACCCCCAAAATTTCGTCAGTTTTTGCGTTTCTCTAGCCGTTCTCGAGATATCTGAACATTTTTGAATTCACCGCCGACCAAAATCAAACGAAATCTACGGCCTTGCTGGCATTAGTGACGCGCTCATTAGAGGACCTACTAGTTATAGGCTTTCCCCCGCTAAATGGCGCCATACGGCCATATCAAATGCGTGGCCATATTATCCCACCGAACCTTGGCAGTAAAATTGACTTTTTAAATTTTTTTACTATTAGTTGCTTGGTCCGGTCAATGACAGATGACCTCAATGGGTTTTGGCCATTCCCCCTTTTATGAAACCCCCAAAATTTCATCAGTTTTTGCGTATCTCTAGCCGTTCTCGAGATATCTGAACATTTTTGAATTCACCGCCGACCAAAATCAAACGAAATCTACAGCCATACTGGCATTAGTGACGCGCTCAGTAGAGGACCTACTAGTTATAGGCTTTCCCCCGCTAAATGTCGCCATACGGCCATATCAAATGCGTGGCCATATTATCCCACCGAACCTTGGCAGTAAAATTGACTTTTTAAATTTTTTTACGATTAGTTGCTTGGTCCGGTCAATGACAGATGAACTCAATGGGTTTTGGTCATCCCCCTTTTATGAAACCCCCAAAGGTTCGTCAGTTTTTGCGTATCTCTAGCCGTTCTCGAGAAATCTGAACATTTTTGAATTCACCGCCGACGAAAATCAAACGAAATCTACGGCCTTGCTGGCATTAGTGACGCGCTCATTAGAGGAACTACTGCTTATAGGCTTTCCACCGCTAAATGTCGCCATGCGGCCATATCAAATGCGTGGCCATATTATCCCTCCGAACCTTGGAGGCAAAATTTCCTTTTTACATTTTTTTACGATTGGCAAATGGGTCCAGACAATGACAGATGCATTCAATGGATTTTCGTCATCCCCCCTTTATGAAACCCTCAAAATTTCATCAGTTTTTGCGTATCTCTAGCCGTTCTCGAGATATCTGAACATTTTTGAATTCACCGCCGACGAAAATCAAACGAAATCTACGGCCTTGCTGGCATTAGTGACGCGCTCATTAGAGGACCTACTGGTTATAGGCTTTCCACAGCTAAACGTCGCCATGCGGCCATAACAAATGCGTGGCCATATTATCCCACCGAACCTTGGAAGTAAAATTGACTTTTTAAATTTTTCTACGATTAGCTGCTGGGTCCGGTCAATGACAGATGAACTCAATGGGTTTTGGCCATCCCCTCTTTATGAAACCCCCAAAATTTCATCAGTTTTTGCGTATCTCTAGCCGTTTTCGAGATATCTGAACATTTTTGAATTCACCGCCGACCAAAATCAAACGAAATCTACAACCATACTGGCATTAGTGACGCGCTCAGTAGAGGACCTACTGTTTATAGGCTTTCCCCCGCTAAATGTCGCCATACGGCCATATCAAATGCGTGTCCATATTATCCCACCGTACCTTGGCAGTAAAATTGACTTTTTAAATTTTTTTACGATTAGTTGCTTGGTCCGGTCAATGACAGATGAACTCAATGGGTTTTGGCAATCCCCCTTTTATGAAACCCCCAAAGGTTCGTCAGTTTTTGTGTATCTCTAGCCGTTCTCGAGATATCTGAACATTTTTGAATTCACCGCCGACGAAAATCAAACGAAATCTACGGCCGTCCTGGCATTAGTGACGCGCTCATTAGAGGACCTACTGGTTATAGGCTTTCCACCGCTAAATGTCGCCATGCGGCCATATCAAATGCGTGGCCACACTATCCCACCGAACCTTGGAAGTAAAATTGACTTTTTAAATTTTTTTACGATTAGTTGCTGGGTCCGGTCAATGACAGATGAACTCAATGGGTTTTGGCTATCCCCCTATTATGAAACCCCCAAAGGTTCGTCAGTTTTTGTGTATCTCTAGCCGTTCTCGAGATATCTGAACATTTTTGAATTCACCGCCGACGAAAATCAAACGAAATCTACAACCATGCTGGCATTAGTGACGCGCTCATTAGAGGACCTACTGGTTATAGGCTTTCCACCGCTAAATGTCGCCATGCGGCCATATCAAATGCGTGGCCATATTATCCCACCGAACCTTGGAAGTAAAATTGACTTTTTAAATTTTTTTACGATTAGTTGCTGGGTCCGGTCAATGACAGATGAACTCAATGGGTTTTGGCTATCCCCCTTTTATGAAACCCCCAAAGGTTCGTCAGTTTTTGTGTATCTCTAGCCGTTCTCGAGATATCTGAACATTTTTGAATTCACCGCCGACGAAAATCAAACGAAATCTACGGCCGTCCTGGCATTAGTGACGCGCTCATTAGAGGACCTACTGGTTATAGGCTTTCCACCGCTAAATGTCGCCATGCGGCCATATCAAATGCGTGGCCATATTATCCCACCGAACCTTGGAAGTAAAATTGACTTTTTAAATTTTTTTACGATTAGTTGCTGGGTCCGGTCAATGACAGATGAACTCAATGGGTTTTGGCCATTCCCCCTTTTATGAAACGCCCAAAATTTCATCAGTTTTTGCGTATCTCTAGCCGTTCTCGAGATATCTGAACATTTTTTAATTCACCGCCGACGAAAATCAAACGAAATCTACGGCCGTCCTGGCATTAGTGACGCGCTCAGTAGAGGACCTACTGGTTATAGGCTTTCCACCGCTAAATGTCGCCATGCGGCCATATCAAATGCGTGGCCATACTATCCCACCGAACCTTGGAAGTAAAATTGACTTTTAAAATTTTTTTACGATTAGTTGCTGGGTCCGGTCAATGACAGATGAACTCAATGGGTTTTGGCCATCCCCTTTTTATGAAACGCCCAAAATTTCATCAGTTTTTGCGTATCTCTAGCCGTTCTCGAGATATCTGAACATTTTTGAATTCACCGCCGACCAAAATCAAACGAAATCTACAGCCATACTGGCATTAGTGACGCGCTCAGTAGAGGACCTACTGGTTATAGGCTTTCCCCCGCTAAATGTCGCCATACGGCCATATCAAATGCGTGGCCATATTATCCCACCGAACCTTGGCAGTAAAATTGACTTTTTAAATTTTTTTACGATTAGTTGCTTGGTCCGGTCAATGACAGATGAACTCAATGGGTTTTGGTCATCCCCCTTTTATGAAACCCCCAAAGGTTCGTCAGTTTTTGCGTATCTCTAGCCGTTCTCGAGAAATCTGAACATTTTTGAATTCACCGCCGACGAAAATCAAACGAAATCTACGGCCTTGCTGGCATTAGTGACGCGCTCATTAGAGGAACTACTGCTTATAGGCTTTCCACCGCTAAATGTCGCCATGCGGCCATATCAAATGCGTGGCCATATTATCCCTCCGAACCTTGGAGGCAAAATTTCCTTTTTACATTTTTTTACGATTGGCAAATGGGTCCAGACAATGACAGATGCATTCAATGGATTTTCGTCATCCCCCCTTTATGAAACCCTCAAAATTTCATCAGTTTTTGCGTATCTCTAGCCGTTCTCGAGATATCTGAACATTTTTGAATTCACCGCCGACGAAAATCAAACGAAATCTGCGGCCTTGCTGGCATTAGTGACGCGCTCATTACAGGACCTACTGGTTATAGGCTTTCCACCGCTAAACGTCGCCATGCGGCCATAACAAATGCGTGGCCATATTATCCCACCGAACCTTGGAAGTAAAATTGACTTTTTAAATTTTTCTACGATTAGCTGCTGGGTCCGGTCAATGACAGATGAACTCAATGGGTTTTGGCCATCCCCTCTTTATGAAACCCCCAAAATTTCATCAGTTTTTGCGTATCTCTAGCCGTTCTCGAGATATCTGAACATTTTTGAATTCACCGCCGACCAAAATCAAACGAAATCTACAACCATACTGGCATTAGTGACGCGCTCAGTAGAGGACCTACTGTTTATAGGCTTTCCCCCGCTAAATGTCGCCATACGGCCATATCAAATGCGTGTCCATATTATCCCACCGAACCTTGGCAGTAAAATTGACTTTTTAAATTTTTTTACGATTAGTTGCTTGGTCCGGTCAATGAAAGATGAACTCAATGGGTTTTGGCAATCCCCCTTTTATGAAACCCCCAAAGGTTCGTCAGTTTTTGTGTATCTCTAGCCGTTCTCGAGATATCTGAACATTTTTGAATTCACCGCCGACGAAAATCAAACGAAATCTACGGCCGTCCTGGCATTAGTGACGCGCTCATTAGAGGACCTACTGGTTATAGGTTTTCCACCGCTAAATGTCGCCATGCGGCCATATCAAATGCGTGGCCACACTATCCCACCGAACCTTGGAAGTAAAATTGACTTTTTAAATTTTTTTACGATTAGTTGCTGGGTCCGGTCAATGACAGATGAACTCAATGGGTTTTGGCTATCCCCCTATTATGAAACCCCCAAAGGTTCGTCAGTTTTTGTGTATCTCTAGCCGTTCTCGAGATATCTGAACATTTTTGAATTCACCGCCGACGAAAATCAAACGAAATCTACGGCCGTCCTGGCATTAGTGACGCGCTCATTAGAGGACCTACTGGTTATAGGCTTTCCACCGCTAAATGTCGCCATGCGGCCATATCAAATGCGTGGCCATACTATCCCACCGAACCTTGGAAGTAAAATTGACTTTTTAAATTTTTTTACGATTAGCTGCTGGGTCCGGTCAATGACAGATGAACTCGATGGGTTTTGGCCATCCCCCCTTTATGAAACCCCCAAAATTTCATCAGTTTTTGCGTATCTCTTGCCGTTCTCGAGATATCTGAACATTTTTGAATTCACCGCCGACTAAAATCAAACGAAATCTACGGCCGTCCTGGCATTAGTGACGCGCTCATTAGAGGACCTACTGGTTATAGGCTTTCCACCGCTAAATGTCGCCATGCGGCCATATCAAATGCGTGGCCATATTATCCCACCGAACCTTGGAAGTAAAATTGACTTTTTAAATTTTTTTACGATTAGTTGCTGGGTCCGGTCAATGACAGATGAACTCAATGGGTTTTGGCTATCCCCCTTTTATGAAACCCCCAAAGGTTCGTCAGTTTTTGTGTATCTCTAGCCGTTCTCGAGATATCTGAACATTTTTGAATTCACCGCCGACGAAAATCAAACGAAATCTACGGCCGTCTTGGCATTAGTGACGCGCTCATTAGAGGACCTACTGGTTATAGGCTTTCCACCGCTAAATGTCGCCATGCGGCCATATCAAATGCGTGGCCATACTATCCCACCGAACCTTGGAAGTAAAATTGACTTTTTAAATTTTTTTACGATTAGCTGCTGGGTCCGGTCAATGACAGATGAACTCGATGGGTTTTGGCCATCCCCCCTTTATGAAACCCCCAAAATTTCATCAGTTTTTGCGTATCTCTTGCCGTTCTCGAGATATCTGAACATTTTTGAATTCACCGCCGACGAAAATCAAACGAAATCTACGGCCGTCCTGGCATTAGTGACGCGCTCATTAGAGGACCTACTGGTTATAGGCTTTCCACCGCTAAATGTCGCCATGCGGCCATATCAAATGCGTGGCCATATTATCCCACCGAACCTTGGAAGTAAAATTGACTTTTTAAATTTTTTTACGATTAGTTGCTGGGTCCGGTCAATGACAGATGAACTCAATGGGTTTTGGCTATCCCCCTTTTATGAAACCCCCAAAGGTTCGTCAGTTTTTGTGTATCTCTAGCCGTTCTCGAGATATCTGAACATTTTTGAATTCACCGCAGACGAAAATCAAACGAA
Source organism: Ancistrocerus nigricornis (assembly GCA_916049575.1). Classification (NCBI taxonomy): domain Eukaryota; kingdom Metazoa; phylum Arthropoda; class Insecta; order Hymenoptera; family Vespidae; genus Ancistrocerus; species Ancistrocerus nigricornis. The sequence goes on along the minus strand of OU696667.1, from coordinate 17,044,971 downwards.
ATCTACGGCCGTCCTGGCATTAGTGACGCGCTCATTAGAGGAACTACTGGTTATAGGCTTTCCACCGCTAAATGTCGCCATGCGGCCATATCAAATGCGTGGCCATATTTTTCCTTCGTACCATGAAAGTAAAATTGACTTTTTAAATTTTTTTACGATTAGTTGCTGGGTCCTGTCAATGACAGATGGACTCAACGGGTTTTGGCCATCCACCCTTTACGAAACCCCCAAAATTTCGTCAGTTTTTGCGTTTCTCTAGCCGTTCTCGAGATATCTGCAAATTTTTGAATTCACCGCCGACCAAAATCAAACGAAATCTACAACCATGCTGGCATTAGTGACGCGCTCATTAGAGGACCTACTGGTTATAGGCCTTTCACCGCTAAATGTCGCCATGCGGCCATATCAAATGCGTGGCCATATTATCCCACCGAACCTTGGAAGTAAAATTGACTTTTTAAATTTTTTTACGATTAGTTGCTGGGTCCGGTCAATGACAGATGAACTCAATGGGTTTTGGCTATCCCCCTTTTATGAAACCCCCAAAGGTTCGTCAGTTTTTTTGTATCTCTAGCCGTTCTCGAGATATCTAACCATTTTTTATTTCACCGCCGACGTAAATCAAACGAAATCTACGGCCGTCCTGGCATTAGTGACACGCTCATTAGAGGACCTACTGGTTATAGGCTTTCCACCGCTAAATGTCGCCATGCGGCCATATCAATCGTGGCCATATTATCCCTCCGAACCTTGGAGGCAAAATTTACTTTTTACATTTGTTTACGATTTGCAAATGGGTCCAGACAATGACAGATGCATTCAATGGATTTTGGTCAACCCCCTTTTATGAAACCCCCAAAGGTTCGTCAGTTTTTGTGTATCTCTAGCCGTTCTCGAGATATCTGAACATTTTTGAATTCACCGCCGACCAAAATCAAACGAAATCTACAACCATACTGGCATTAGTGACTCGCTCAGTAGAGGACATGCTGGTTATAGGCTTTCCACCGCTAAATGTCGCCATGCGGCCATATCAAATGCGTGGCCATATTATCCCACCGAACCTTGGGAGTAAAATTGACTTTTTAAATTTTTTTACGATTAGTTGCTGGGTCCTGTCAATGACAGATGGACTCAATGGGTTTTGGCCATCCACCCTTTACGAAACCCCCAAAATTTCATCAGTTTTTGCGTATGTCTAGCCGTTCTCGAGATATCTGAACATTTTTGAATTCACCGCCGACGAAAATCAAACGAAATCTACGGCCGTCCTGGCATTAGTGACGCGCTCATTAGAGGACCTACTGGTTATAGGCTTTCCACCGCTAAATGTCGCCATGCGGCCATATCAAATGCGTGGCCACACTATCCCACCGAACCTTGGAAGTAAAATTGACTTTTTAAATTTTTTTACGATTAGTTGCTGGGTCCGGTCAATGACAGATGAACTCAATGGGTTTTGGCTATCCCCCTTTTATGAAACCCCCAAAGGTTCGTCAGTTTTTGTGTATCTCTAGCCGTTCTCGAGATATCTGAACATTTTTGAATTCACCGCCGACGAAAATCAAACGAAATCTACGGCCGTCCTGGCATTAGTGACGCGCTCATTAGAGGACCTACTGGTTATAGGCTTTCCACCGCTAAATGTCGCCATGCGGCCATATCAAATGCGTGGCCACACTATCCCACCGAACCTTGGAAGTAAAATTGACTTTTTAAATTTTTTTACGATTAGTTGCTGGGTCCGGTCAATGACAGATGAACTCAATGGGTTTTGGCTATCCCCCTATTATGAAACCCCCAAAGGTTCGTCAGTTTTTGTGTATCTCTAGCCGTTCTCGAGATATCTGAACATTTTTGAATTCACCGCCGACGAAAATCAAACGAAATCTACGGCCGTCCTGGCATTAGTGACGCGCTCATTAGAGGACCTACTGGTTATAGGCTTTCCACCGCTAAATGTCGCCATGCGGCCATATCAAATGCGTGGCCACACTATCCCACCGAACCTTGGAAGTAAAATTGACTTTTTAAATTTTTTTACGATTAGTTGCTGGGTCCGGTCAATGACAGATGAACTCAATGGGTTTTGGCTATCCCCCTATTATGAAACCCCCAAAGGTTCGTCAGTTTTTGTGTATCTCTAGCCGTTCTCGAGATATCTGAACATTTTTGAATTCACCGCCGACGAAAATCAAACGAAATCTCTGGCCGTCCTGGCATTAGTGACGCGCTCATTAGAGGACCTACTGGTTATAGGCTTTCCACCGCTAAATGTCGCCATGCGGCCATATCAAAAGCGTGGCCATATTATCCCACCGAACCTTGGAAGTAACATTGACTTTTTAAATTTTTTTACGATTAGTTGCTGGGTCCGGTCAATGACAGATGAACTCAATGGGTTTTGGCTATCCCCCTTTTATGAAACCACCAAAGGTTCGTCAGTTTTTGTGTATCTCTAGCCGTTCTCGAGAAATCTGAACATTTTTGAATTCACCGCCGACGAAAATCAAACGAAATCTACGGCCTTGCTGGCATTAGTGACGCGCTCATTAGAGGACCTACTGGTTATAGGCTTTCCACCGCTAAATGTCGCCATGCGGCCATATCAAATGCGTGGCCATACTATCCCACCGAACCTTGGAAGTAAAATTGACTTTTTAAATTTTTTTACGATTAGTTGCTGGGTCCGGTCAATGACAGATGAACTCAATGGGTTTTGGCTATCCCCCTTTTATGAAACCCCCAAAGGTTCGTCAGTTTTTGCATATCTCTAGCCGTTCTCGAGATATCTGAACATTTTTGAATTCACCGCCGACGAAAATCAAACGAAATCTACGGCCGTCCTGGCATTAGTGACGCGCTCATTAGAGGACCTACTGGTTATAGGCTTTCCACCGCTAAATGTCGCCATGCGGCCATATCAAATGCGTGGCCATATTATCCCACCGAACCTTGGAAGTAACATTGACTTTTTAAATTTTTTTACGATTAGTTGCTGGGTCCGGTCAATGACAGATGAACTCAATGGGTTTTGGCTATCCCCTTTTTATGAAACCCCCAAAGGTTCGTCAGTTTTTGTGTATCTCTAGCCTTTCTCGAGATATCTGAACATTTTTGAATTCACCGCCGACGAAAATCAAACGGAATTTACAGCCGTCCTGGCATTAGTGACGCGATCATAAGAGGACCTACTGGTTATAGGCTTTCCACCGCTAAATGTCGCCATGCGGCCATATTAAATGCGTGGCCATACTATCCCACCGAACCTTGGAAGTAATATTGACTTTTTAAATTTTTTTACGATTAGTTGCTGGGTCCGGTCAATGACAGATGAACTCAATGGGTTTTGGCTATCCCCCTTTTATGAAACCCCCAAAGGTTCGTCAGTTTTTGTGTATCTCTAGCCGTTCTCGAGATATCTGAACATTTTTGAATTCACCGCCGACGAAAATCAAACGAAATCTACGGCCTTGCTGGCATTAGTGACGCGCTCATTAGAGGAACTACTGGTTATAGGCTTACCACCGCTAAATGTCGCCATGCGGCCATAACAAATGCGTGGCCACACTATCCCACCGAACCTTGGAAGTAAAATTGACTTTTTAAATTTTTTTACGATTAGTTGCTGGGTCCGGTCAATGACAGATGAACTCAATGGGTTTTGGCTATCTCCCTTTTATGAAACCCCCAAAGGTTCGTCAGTTTTTGTGTATCTCTAGCCGTTCTCGAGATATCTGAACATTTTTGAATTCACCGCCGACGAAAATCAAACGGAATCTACAGCCGTCCTGGCATTAGTGACGCGCTCATTAGAGGACCTACTGGTTATAGGCTTTCCACCGCTAAATGTCGCCATGCGGCCATATCAAATGCGTGGTCATACTATCCCACCGAACCTTGGAAGTAAAATTGACTTTTTAAATTTTTTTACGATTAGTTGCTGGGTCCGGTCAATGACAGATGAACTCAATGGGTTTTGGCTATCCCCCTTTTATGAAACCCCCAAAGGTTCGTCAGTTTTAGCGTATCTCTGGCCGTTCTCGAGATATCTGAACATTTTTGAATTCACCGCCGACGAAAATCAAACGAAATCTACGGCCGTCCTGGCATTAGTGACGCGCTCAGTAGAGGACCTACTGGTTATAGGCTTTCCACCGCTAAATGTCGCCATGCGGCCATATCAAATGCGTGGCCATATTATCCCTCCGAACCTTGGACGCAAAATTTCCTTTTTACATTTCTTTACGATTTGCAAATGGGTCCAGACAATGACAGATGCATTCAATGGATTTTCGTCATCCCCCTTTTATGAAACCCCCAAAGGTTCGTCAGTTTTTGCATATCTCTAGCCGTTCTCGAGAAATCTGAACATTTTTGAATTCACCGCCGACGAAAATCAAACGAAATCTACGGCCGTCCTGGCATTAGTGACGCGCTCAGTAGAGGACCTACTGGTTATAGGCTTTCCACCGCTAAATGTCGCCATGCGGCCATATCAAATGCGTGGCCATATTATCCCTCCGAACCTTGGACGCAAAATTTCCTTTTTACATTTCTTTACGATTTGCAAATGGGTCCAGATAATGACAGATGCATTCAATGGATTTTCGTCATCCCCCTTTTATGAAACCCCCAAAGGTTCGTCAGTTTTTGCATATCTCTAGCTGTTCTCGAGAAATCTGAACATTTTTGAATTCACCGCCGACCAAAATCAAACGAAATCTACAACCCTACTGGCATTAGTGACGCGCTCAGTAGAGGACCTACTGGTTATAGGCTTTCCCCCGCTAAATGGCGCCATACGGCCATATCAAATGCGTGGCCATATTATCCCACCGAACCTTGGCAGTAAAATTGACTTTTTAAATTTTTTTACTATTAGTTGCTTGGTCCGGTCAATGACAGATGAACTCAATGGGTTTTGGCCATTCCCCCTTTTATGAAACCCCCAAAATTTCGTCAGTTTTTGCGTTTCTCTAGCCGTTCTCGAGATATCTGAACATTTTTGAATTCACCGCCGACCAAAATCAAACGAAATCTACGGCCTTGCTGGCATTAGTGACGCGCTCATTAGAGGACCTACTAGTTATAGGCTTTCCCCCGCTAAATGGCGCCATACGGCCATATCAAATGCGTGGCCATATTATCCCACCGAACCTTGGCAGTAAAATTGACTTTTTAAATTTTTTTACTATTAGTTGCTTGGTCCGGTCAATGACAGATGACCTCAATGGGTTTTGGCCATTCCCCCTTTTATGAAACCCCCAAAATTTCATCAGTTTTTGCGTATCTCTAGCCGTTCTCGAGATATCTGAACATTTTTGAATTCACCGCCGACCAAAATCAAACGAAATCTACAGCCATACTGGCATTAGTGACGCGCTCAGTAGAGGACCTACTAGTTATAGGCTTTCCCCCGCTAAATGTCGCCATACGGCCATATCAAATGCGTGGCCATATTATCCCACCGAACCTTGGCAGTAAAATTGACTTTTTAAATTTTTTTACGATTAGTTGCTTGGTCCGGTCAATGACAGATGAACTCAATGGGTTTTGGTCATCCCCCTTTTATGAAACCCCCAAAGGTTCGTCAGTTTTTGCGTATCTCTAGCCGTTCTCGAGAAATCTGAACATTTTTGAATTCACCGCCGACGAAAATCAAACGAAATCTACGGCCTTGCTGGCATTAGTGACGCGCTCATTAGAGGAACTACTGCTTATAGGCTTTCCACCGCTAAATGTCGCCATGCGGCCATATCAAATGCGTGGCCATATTATCCCTCCGAACCTTGGAGGCAAAATTTCCTTTTTACATTTTTTTACGATTGGCAAATGGGTCCAGACAATGACAGATGCATTCAATGGATTTTCGTCATCCCCCCTTTATGAAACCCTCAAAATTTCATCAGTTTTTGCGTATCTCTAGCCGTTCTCGAGATATCTGAACATTTTTGAATTCACCGCCGACGAAAATCAAACGAAATCTACGGCCTTGCTGGCATTAGTGACGCGCTCATTAGAGGACCTACTGGTTATAGGCTTTCCACAGCTAAACGTCGCCATTTGGCCATAACAAATGCGTGGCCATATTATCCCACCGAACCTTGGAAGTAAAATTGACTTTTTAAATTTTTCTACGATTAGCTGCTGGGTCCGGTCAATGACAGATGAACTCAATGGGTTTTGGCCATCCCCTCTTTATGAAACCCCCAAAATTTCATCAGTTTTTGCGTATCTCTAGCCGTTTTCGAGATATCTGAACATTTTTGAATTCACCGCCGACCAAAATCAAACGAAATCTACAACCATACTGGCATTAGTGACGCGCTCAGTAGAGGACCTACTGTTTATAGGCTTTCCCCCGCTAAATGTCGCCATACGGCCATATCAAATGCGTGTCCATATTATCCCACCGTACCTTGGCAGTAAAATTGACTTTTTAAATTTTTTTACGATTAGTTGCTTGGTCCGGTCAATGACAGATGAACTCAATGGGTTTTGGCAATCCCCCTTTTATGAAACCCCCAAAGGTTCGTCAGTTTTTGTGTATCTCTAGCCGTTCTCGAGATATCTGAACATTTTTGAATTCACCGCCGACGAAAATCAAACGAAATCTACGGCCGTCCTGGCATTAGTGACGCGCTCATTAGAGGACCTACTGGTTATAGGCTTTCCACCGCTAAATGTCGCCATGCGGCCATATCAAATGCGTGGCCACACTATCCCACCGAACCTTGGAAGTAAAATTGACTTTTTAAATTTTTTTACGATTAGTTGCTGGGTCCGGTCAATGACAGATGAACTCAATGGGTTTTGGCTATCCCCCTATTATGAAACCCCCAAAGGTTCGTCAGTTTTTGTGTATCTCTAGCCGTTCTCGAGATATCTGAACATTTTTGAATTCACCGCCGACGAAAATCAAACGAAATCTACAACCATGCTGGCATTAGTGACGCGCTCATTAGAGGACCTACTGGTTATAGGCTTTCCACCGCTAAATGTCGCCATGCGGCCATATCAAATGCGTGGCCATATTATCCCACCGAACCTTGGAAGTAAAATTGACTTTTTAAATTTTTTTACGATTAGTTGCTGGGTCCGGTCAATGACAGATGAACTCAATGGGTTTTGGCTATCCCCCTTTTATGAAACCCCCAAAGGTTCGTCAGTTTTTGTGTATCTCTAGCCGTTCTCGAGATATCTGAACATTTTTGAATTCACCGCCGACGAAAATCAAACGAAATCTACGGCCGTCCTGGCATTAGTGACGCGCTCATTAGAGGACCTACTGGTTATAGGCTTTCCACCGCTAAATGTCGCCATGCGGCCATATCAAATGCGTGGCCATATTATCCCACCGAACCTTGGAAGTAAAATTGACTTTTTAAATTTTTTTACGATTAGTTGCTGGGTCCGGTCAATGACAGATGAACTCAATGGGTTTTGGCCATTCCCCCTTTTATGAAACCCCCAAAATTTCATCAGTTTTTGCGTATCTCTAGCCGTTCTCGAGATATCTGAACATTTTTTAATTCACCGCCGACGAAAATCAAACGAAATCTACGGCCGTCCTGGCATTAGTGACGCGCTCAGTAGAGGACCTACTGGTTATAGGCTTTCCACCGCTAAATGTCGCCATGCGGCCATATCAAATGCGTGGCCATACTATCCCACCGAACCTTGGAAGTAAAATTGACTTTTAAAATTTTTTTACGATTAGTTGCTGGGTCCGGTCAATGACAGATGAACTCAATGGGTTTTGGCCATCCCCTTTTTATGAAACGCCCAAAATTTCATCAGTTTTTGCGTATCTCTAGCCGTTCTCGAGATATCTGAACATTTTTGAATTCACCGCCGACCAAAATCAAACGAAATCTACAGCCATACTGGCATTAGTGACGCGCTCAGTAGAGGACCTACTGGTTATAGGCTTTCCCCCGCTAAATGTCGCCATACGGCCATATCAAATGCGTGGCCATATTATCCCACCGAACCTTGGCAGTAAAATTGACTTTTTAAATTTTTTTACGATTAGTTGCTTGGTCCGGTCAATGACAGATGAACTCAATGGGTTTTGGTCATCCCCCTTTTATGAAACCCCCAAAGGTTCGTCAGTTTTTGCGTATCTCTAGCCGTTCTCGAGAAATCTGAACATTTTTGAATTCACCGCCGACGAAAATCAAACGAAATCTACGGCCTTGCTGGCATTAGTGACGCGCTCATTAGAGGAACTACTGCTTATAGGCTTTCCACCGCTAAATGTCGCCATGCGGCCATATCAAATGCGTGGCCATATTATCCCTCCGAACCTTGGAGGCAAAATTTCCTTTTTACATTTTTTTACGATTGGCAAATGGGTCCAGACAATGACAGATGCATTCAATGGATTTTCGTCATCCCCCCTTTATGAAACCCTCAAAATTTCATCAGTTTTTGCGTATCTCTAGCCGTTCTCGAGATATCTGAACATTTTTGAATTCACCGCCGACGAAAATCAAACGAAATCTGCGGCCTTGCTGGCATTAGTGACGCGCTCATTAGAGGACCTACTGGTTATAGGCTTTCCACCGCTAAACGTCGCCATGCGGCCATAACAAATGCGTGGCCATATTATCCCACCGAACCTTGGAAGTAAAATTGACTTTTTAAATTTTTCTACGATTAGCTGCTGGGTCCGGTCAATGACAGATGAACTCAATGGGTTTTGGCCATCCCCTCTTTATGAAACCCCCAAAATTTCATCAGTTTTTGCGTATCTCTAGCCGTTCTCGAGATATCTGAACATTTTTGAATTCACCGCCGACCAAAATCAAACGAAATCTACAACCATACTGGCATTAGTGACGCGCTCAGTAGAGGACCTACTGTTTATAGGCTTTCCCCCGCTAAATGTCGCCATACGGCCATATCAAATGCGTGTCCATATTATCCCACCGAACCTTGGCAGTAAAATTGACTTTTTAAATTTTTTTACGATTAGTTGCTTGGTCCGGTCAATGACAGATGAACTCAATGGGTTTTGGCAATCCCCCTTTTATGAAACCCCCAAAGGTTCGTCAGTTTTTGTGTATCTCTAGCCGTTCTCGAGATATCTGAACATTTTTGAATTCACCGCCGACGAAAATCAAACGAAATCTACGGCCGTCCTGGCATTAGTGACGCGCTCATTAGAGGACCTACTGGTTATAGGCTTTCCACCGCTAAATGTCGCCATGCGGCCATATCAAATGCGTGGCCACACTATCCCACCGAACCTTGGAAGTAAAATTGACTTTTTAAATTTTTTTACGATTAGTTGCTGGGTCCGGTCAATGACAGATGAACTCAATGGGTTTTGGCTATCCCCCTATTATGAAACCCCCAAAGGTTCGTCAGTTTTTGTGTATCTCTAGCCGTTCTCGAGATATCTGAACATTTTTGAATTCACCGCCGACGAAAATCAAACGAAATCTACGGCCGTCCTGGCATTAGTGACGCGCTCATTAGAGGACCTACTGGTTATAGGCTTTCCACCGCTAAATGTCGCCATGCGGCCATATCAAATGCGTGGCCATACTATCCCACCGAACCTTGGAAGTAAAATTGACTTTTTAAATTTTTTTACGATTAGCTGCTGGGTCCGGTCAATGACAGATGAACTCGATGGGTTTTGGCCATCCCCCCTTTATGAAACCCCCAAAATTTCATCAGTTTTTGCGTATCTCTTGCCGTTCTCGAGATATCTGAACATTTTTGAATTCACCGCCGACTAAAATCAAACGAAATCTACGGCCGTCCTGGCATTAGTGACGCGCTCATTAGAGGACCTACTGGTTATAGGCTTTCCACCGCTAAATGTCGCCATGCGGCCATATCAAATGCGTGGCCATATTATCCCACCGAACCTTGGAAGTAAAATTGACTTTTTAAATTTTTTTACGATTAGTTGCTGGGTCCGGTCAATGACAGATGAACTCAATGGGTTTTGGCTATCCCCCTTTTATGAAACCCCCAAAGGTTCGTCAGTTTTTGTGTATCTCTAGCCGTTCTCGAGATATCTGAACATTTTTGAATTCACCGCCGACGAAAATCAAACGAAATCTACGGCCGTCTTGGCATTAGTGACGCGCTCATTAGAGGACCTACTGGTTATAGGCTTTCCACCGCTAAATGTCGCCATGCGGCCATATCAAATGCGTGGCCATACTATCCCACCGAACCTTGGAAGTAAAATTGACTTTTTAAATTTTTTTACGATTAGCTGCTGGGTCCGGTCAATGACAGATGAACTCGATGGGTTTTGGCCATCCCCCCTTTATGAAACCCCCAAAATTTCATCAGTTTTTGCGTATCTCTTGCCGTTCTCGAGATATCTGAACATTTTTGAATTCACCGCCGACGAAAATCAAACGAAATCTACGGCCGTCCTGGCATTAGTGACGCGCTCATTAGAGGACCTACTGGTTATAGGCTTTCCACCGCTAAATGTCGCCATGCGGCCATATCAAATGCGTGGCCATATTATCCCACCGAACCTTGGAAGTAAAATTGACTTTTTAAATTTTTTTACGATTAGTTGCTGGGTCCGGTCAATGACAGATGAACTCAATGGGTTTTGGCTATCCCCCTTTTATGAAACCCCCAAAGGTTCGTCAGTTTTTGTGTATCTCTAGCCGTTCTCGAGATATCTGAACATTTTTGAATTCACCGCAGACGAAAATCAAACGAAATCTACGGCCGTCCTGGCATTAGTGACGCGCTCATTAGAGGAACTACTGGTTATAGGCTTTCCACCGCTAAATGTCGCCATGCGGCCATATCAAATGCGTGGCCATATTTTTCCTTCGTACCATGAAAGTAAAATTGACTTTTTAAATTTTTTTACGATTAGTTGCTGGGTCCTGTCAATGACAGATGGACTCAACGGGTTTTGGCCATCCACCCTTTACGAAACCCCCAAAATTTCGTCAGTTTTTGCGTTTCTCTAGCCGTTCTCGAGATATCTGCAAATTTTTGAATTCACCGCCGACCAAAATCAAACGAAATCTACAACCATGCTGGCATTAGTGACGCGCTCATTAGAGGACCTACTGGTTATAGGCCTTTCACCGCTAAATGTCGCCATGCGGCCATATCAAATGCGTGGCCATATTATCCCACCGAACCTTGGAAGTAAAATTGACTTTTTAAATTTTTTTACGATTAGTTGCTGGGTCCGGTCAATGACAGATGAACTCAATGGGTTTTGGCTATCCCCCTTTTATGAAACCCCCAAAGGTTCGTCAGTTTTTTTGTATCTCTAGCCGTTCTCGAGATATCTAACCATTTTTGAATTCACCGCCGACCAAAATCAAACGAAATCTACAACCATACTGGCATTAGTGACTCGCTCAGTAGAGGACATGCTGGTTATAGGCTTTCCACCGCTAAATGTCGCCATGCGGCCATATCAAATGCGTGGCCATATTATCCCACCGAACCTTGGGAGTAAAATTGACTTTTTAAATTTTTTTACGATTAGTTGCTGGGTCCTGTCAATGACAGATGGACTCAATGGGTTTTGGCCATCCACCCTTTACGAAACCCCCAAAATTTCATCAGTTTTTGCGTATGTCTAGCCGTTCTCGAGATATCTGAACATTTTTGAATTCACCGCCGACGAAAATCAAACGAAATCTACGGCCGTCCTGGCATTAGTGACGCGCTCATTAGAGGACCTACTGGTTATAGGCTTTCCACCGCTAAATGTCGCCATGCGGCCATATCAAATGCGTGGCCATACTATCCCACCGAACCTTGGAAGTAAAATTGACTTTTTAAATTTTTTTACGATTAGCTGCTGGGTCCGGTCAATGACAGATGAACTCGATGGGTTTTGGCCATCCCCCCTTTATGAAACCCCCAAAATTTCATCAGTTTTTGCGTATCTCTTGCCGTTCTCGAGATATCTGAACATTTTTGAATTCACCGCCGACTAAAATCAAACGAAATCTACGGCCGTCCTGGCATTAGTGACGCGCTCATTAGAGGACCTACTGGTTATAGGCTTTCCACCGCTAAATGTCGCCATGCGGCCATATCAAATGCGTGGCCACACTATCCCACCGAACCTTGGAAGTAAAATTGACTTTTTAAATTTTTTTACGATTAGTTGCTGGGTCCGGTCAATGACAGATGAACTCAATGGGTTTTGGCTATCCCCCTATTATGAAACCCCCAAAGGTTCGTCAGTTTTTGTGTATCTCTAGCCGTTCTCGAGATATCTGAACATTTTTGAATTCACCGCCGACGAAAATCAAACGAAATCTACGGCCGTCCTGGCATTAGTGACGCGCTCATTAGAGGACCTACTGGTTATAGGCTTTCCACCGCTAAATGTCGCCATGCGGCCATATCAAATGCGTGGCCATACTATCCCACCGAACCTTGGAAGTAAAATTGACTTTTTAAATTTTTTTACGATTAGTTGCTGGGTCCGGTCAATGACAGATGAACTCAATGAGTTTCGGCCATCCCCCCTTTATGAAACCACCAAAATTTCGTCAGTTTTTGTGTATCTCTAGCCGTTCTCGAGATATCTAACCATTTTTGATTTCACCGCCGACGTAAATCAAACGAAATGTACGGCCGTCCTGGCATTAGTGACACGCTCATTAGAGGACCTACTGGTTATAGGCTTTCCACCGCTAAATGTCGCCATGCGGCCATATCAATCGTGGCCATATTATCCCTCCGAACCTTGGAGGCAAAATTTACTTTTTACATTTGTTTACGATTTGCAAATGGGTCCAGACAATGACAGATGCATTCAATGGATTTTGGTCAACCCCCTTTTATGAAACCCCGAAAGGTTCGTCAGTTTTTGTGTATCTCTAGCCGTTCTCGAGATATCTGAACATTTTTGAATTCACCGCCGACCAAAATCAAACGAAATCTACAACCATACTGGCATTAGTGACTCGCTCAGTAGAGGACATGCTGGTTATAGGCTTTCCACCGCTAAATGTCGCCATGCGGCCATATCAAATGCGTGGCCATATTATCCCACCGAACCTTGGGAGTAAAATTGACTTTTTAAATTTTTTTACGATTAGTTGCTGGGTCCTGTCAATGACAGATGGACTCAATGGGTTTTGGCCATCCACCCTTTACGAAACCCCCAAAATTTCATCAGTTTTTGCGTATGTCTAGCCGTTCTCGAGATATCTGAACATTTTTGAATTCACCGCCGACGAAAATCAAACGAAATCTACGGCCGTCCTGGCATTAGTGACGCGCTCATTAGAGGACCTACTGGTTATAGGCTTTCCACCGCTAAATGTCGCCATGCGGCCATATCAAATGCGTGGCCACACTATCCCACCGAACCTTGGAAGTAAAATTGACTTTTAAAATTTTTTTACGATTAGTTGCTGGGTCCGGTCAATGACAGATGAACTCAATGGGTTTTGGCTATCCCCCTTTTATGAAACCCCCAAAGGTTCGTCAGTTTTTGTGTATCTCTAGCCGTTCTCGAGATATCTGAACATTTTTGAATTCACCGCCGACGAAAATCAAACGAAATCTACGGCCGTCCTGGCATTAGTGACGCGCTCATTAGAGGACCTACTGGTTATAGGCTTTCCACCGCTAAATGTCGCCATGCGGCCATATCAAATGCGTGGCCACACTATCCCACCGAACCTTGGAAGTAAAATTGACTTTTTAAATTTTTTTACGATTAGTTGCTGGGTCCGGTCAATGACAGATGAACTCAATGGGTTTTGGCCATCCACCCTTTACGAAACCCCCAAAATTTCATCAGTTTTTGCGTATGTCTAGCCGTTCTCGAGATATCTGAACATTTTTGAATTCACCGCCGACGAAAATCAAACGAAATCTACGGCCGTCCTGGCATTAGTGACGCGCTCATTAGAGGACCTACTGGTTATAGGCTTTCCACCGCTAAATGTCGCCATGCGGCCATATCAAATGCGTGGCCACACTATCCCACCGAACCTTGGAAGTAAAATTGACTTTTAAAATTTTTTTACGATTAGTTGCTGGGTCCGGTCAATGACAGATGAACTCAATGGGTTTTGGCTATCCCCCTTTTATGAAACCCCCAAAGGTTCGTCAGTTTTTGTGTATCTCTAGCCGTTCTCGAGATATCTGAACATTTTTGAATTCACCGCCGACGAAAATCAAACGAAATCTACGGCCGTCCTGGCATTAGTGACGCGCTCATTAGAGGACCTACTGGTTATAGGCTTTCCACCGCTAAATGTCGCCATGCGGCCATATCAAATGCGTGGCCACACTATCCCACCGAACCTTGGAAGTAAAATTGACTTTTTAAATTTTTTTACGATTAGTTGCTGGGTCCGGTCAATGACAGATGAACTCAATGGGTTTTGGCTATCCCCCTATTATGAAACCCCCAAAGGTTCGTCAGTTTTTGTGTATCTCTAGCCGTTCTCGAGATATCTGAACATTTTTGAATTCACCGCCGACGAAAATCAAACGAAATCTACGGCCGTCCTGGCATTAGTGACGCGCTCATTAGAGGACCTACTGGTTATAGGCTTTCCACCGCTAAATGTCGCCATGCGGCCATATCAAATGCGTGGCCATACTATCCCACCGAACCTTGGAAGTAAAATTGACTTTTTAAATTTTTTTACGATTAGCTGCTGGGTCCGTTCAATGACAGATGAACTCGATGGGTTTTGGCCATCCCCCCTTTATGAAACCCCCAAAATTTCATCAGTTTTTGCGTATCTCTTGCCGTTCTCGAGATATCTGAACATTTTTGAATTCACCGCCGACGAAAATCAAACGAAATCTACGGCCGTCCTGGCATTAGTGACGCGCTCATTAGAGGACCTACTGGTTATAGGCTTTCCACCGCTAAATGTCGCCATGCGGCCATATCAAATGCGTGGCCATATTATCCCACCGAACCTTGGAAGTAAAATTGACTTTTTAAATTTTTTTACGATTAGTTGCTGGGTCCGGTCAATGACAGATGAACTCAATGGGTTTTGGCTATCCCCCTTTTATGAAACCCCCAAAGGTTCGTCAGTTTTTGTGTATCTCTAGCCGTTCTCGAGATATCTGAACATTTTTGAATTCACCGCCGACGAAAATCAAACGAAATCTACGGCCGTCCTGGCATTAGTGACGCGCTCATTAGAGGACCTACTGGTTATAGGCTTTCCACCGCTAAATGTCGCCATGCGGCCATATCAAATGCGTGGCCACACTATCCCACCGAACCTTGGAAGTAAAATTGACTTTTTAAATTTTTTTACGATTAGTTGCTGGGTCCGGTCAATGACAGATGAACTCAATGGGTTTTGGCAATCCCCCTATTATGAAACCCCCAAAGGTTCGTCAGTTTTTGTGTATCTCTAGCCGTTCTCGAGATATCTGAACATTTTTGAATTCACCGCCGACGAAAATCAAACGAAATCTACGGCCGTCCTGGCATTAGTGACGCGCTCATTAGAGGACCTACTGGTTATAGGCTTTCCACCGCTAAATGTCGCCATGCGGCCATATCAAATGCGTGGCCATACTATCCCACCGAACCTTGGAAGTAAAATTGACTTTTTAAATTTTTTTACGATTAGCTGCTGGGTCCGGTCAATGACAGATGAACTCGATGGGTTTTGGCCATCCCCCCTTTTATGAAACCCCCAAAATTTCATCAGTTTTTGCGTATCTCTTGCCGTTCTCGAGATATCTGAACATTTTTGAATTCACCGCCGACGAAAATCAAACGAAATCTACGGCCGTCCTGGCATTAGTGACGCGCTCATTAGAGGACCTACTGGTTATAGGCTTTCCACCGCTAAATGTCGCCATGCGGCCATATCAAATGCGTGGCCATATTATCCCACCGAACCTTGGAAGTAAAATTGACTTTTTAAATTTTTTTACGATTAGTTGCTGGGTCCGGTCAATGACAGATGAACTCAATGGGTTTTGGCTATCCCCCTTTTATGAAACCCCCAAAGGTTCGTCAGTTTTTGTGTATCTCTAACCGTTCTCGAGATATCTGAACATTTTTGAATTCACCGCTGACCAAAATCAAACGAAATCTACAACCATACTGGCATTAGTGACTCGCTCAGTAGAGGACATGCTGGTTATAGGCTTTCCACCGCTAAATGTCGCCATGCGGCCATATCAAATGCGTGGCCATATTTTTCCTTCGTACCATGAAAGTAAAATTGACTTTTTAAATTTTTTTACGATTAGTTGCTGGGTCCTGTCAATGACAGATGGACTCAACGGGTTTTGGCCATCCACCCTTTACGAAACCCCCAAAATTTCGTCAGTTTTTGCGTTTCTCTAGCCGTTCTCGAGATATCTGAACATTTTTGATTTCACCGCCGACGTAAATCAAACGAAATCTACGGCCGTCCTGGCATTAGTGACACGCTCATTAGAGGACCTACTGGTTATAGGCTTTCCACCGCTAAATGTCGCCATGCGGCCATATCAAATGCGTGGCCACACTATCCCACCGAACCTTGGAAGTAAAATTGACTTTTTAAATTTTTTTACGATTAGTTGCTGGGTCCGGTCAATGACAGATGAACTCAATGGGTTTTGGCTATCCCCCTTTTATGAAACCCCCAAAGGTTCGTCAGTTTTTGCGTATGTCTAGCCGTTCTCGAGATATCTGAACATTTTTGAATTCACCGCCGACGAAAATCAAACGAAATCTACGGCCGTCCTGGCATTAGTGACGCGCTCATTAGAGGACCTACTGGTTATAGGCTTTCCACCGCTAAATGTCGCCATGCGGCCATATCAAATGCGTGGCCACACTATCCCACCGAACCTTGGAAGTAAAATTGACTTTTTACATTTGTTTACGATTTGCAAATGGGTCCAGACAATGACAGATGCATTCAATGGATTTTGGTCAACCCCCTTTTATGAAACCCCCAAAGGTTCGTCAGTTTTTGTGTATCTCTAGCCGTTCTCGAGATATCTGAACATTTTTGAATTCACCGCCGACGTAAATCAAACGAAATCTACGGCCGTCCTGGCATTAGTGACGCGCTCATTAGAGGACCTACTGGTTATAGGCCTTTCACCGCTAAATGTCGCCATGCGGCCATATCAAATGCGTGGCCACACTATCCCACCGAACCTTGGAAGTAAAATTGACTTTTTAAATTTTTTTACGATTAGTTGCTGGGTCCGGTCAATGACAGATGAACTCAATGGGTTTTGGCTATCCCCCTTTTATGAAACCCCCAAAGGTTCGTCAGTTTTTGTGTATCTCTAGCCGTTCTCGAGATATCTGAACATTTTTGAATTCACCGCCGACGTAAATCAAACGAAATCTACGGCCGTCCTGGCATTAGTGACGCGCTCATTAGAGGACCTACTGGTTATAGGCCTTTCACCGCTAAATGTCGCCATGCGGCCATATCAAATGCGTGGCCACACTATCCCACCGAACCTTGGAAGTAAAATTGACTTTTTAAATTTTTTTACGATTAGTTGCTGGGTCCGGTCAATGACAGATGAACTCAATGGGTTTTGGCTATCCCCCTTTTATGAAACCCCCAAAGGTTCGTCAGTTTTTGTGTATCTCTAGCCGTTCTCGAGATATCTGAACATTTTTGAATTCACCGCCGACGTAAATCAAACGAAATCTACGGCCGTCCTGGCATTAGTGACGCGCTCATTAGAGGACCTACTGGTTATAGGCTTTCCACCGCTAAATGTCGCCATGCGGCCATATCAATCGTGGCCATATTTTTCCTTCGTACCATGAAAGAAAAATTGACTTTTTAAATTTTTTTACGATTAGCTGCTGGGTCCGGTCAATGACAGATGGACTCAATGGGTTTTGGCCATCCCCCCTTTATGAAACCCCCAAAATTTCGTCTGTTTTTGCGTTTCTCTAGCCGTTCTCGAGATATCTGCAAATTTTTGAATTCACCGCCTACCAAAATCAAACGAAATCTACAACCATGCTGGCATTAGTGACACGCTCATTAGAGGACCTACTGGTTATAGGCTTTCCACCGCTAAATGTCGCCATGCGGCCATATCAAATGCGTGGCCATACTATCCCACCGAACCTTGGAAGTAAAATTGACTTTTTAAATTTTTTTACGATTAGCTGCTGGGTCCGGTCAATGACAGATGAACTCAATGGGTTTTGGCTATCCCTCTTTTATGAAACCCCCAAAATTTCGTCAGTTTTTGCGTTTCTCTAGCCGTTCTCGAGATATCTGCAAATTTTTTGAATTCACCGCCGACCAAAATCAAACGAAATCTACAACCATGCTGGCATTAGTGACACGCTAATTAGAGGACCTACTGGTTATAGGCTTTCCACCGCTAAATGTCGCCATGCGGCCATATCAAATGCGTGGCCATACTATCCCACCGAACCTTGGAAGTAAAATTGACTTTTTAAATTTTTTTACGATTAGCTGCTGGGTCCGGTCAATGACAGATGAACTCGATGGGTTTTGGCCATCCCTCCTTTATGAAACCCCCAAAATTTCATCAGTTTTTGCGTATCTCTAGCCGTTCTCGAGATATCTGAACATTTTTGAATTCACCGCCGACGAAAATCAAACGAAATCTACGGCCGTCCTGGCATTAGTGACGCGCTCATTAGAGGACCTACTGGTTATAGGCTTTCCACCGCTAAATGTCGCCATGCGGCCATACCAAATGCGTGGCCATATTATCCCACCGAACCTTGGAAGTAAAATTGACTTTTTAAATTTTTTTACGATTAGTTGCTGGGTCCGGTCAATGACAGATGAACTCAATGGGTTTTGGCTATCCCCCTTTTATGAAACCCCCAAAGGTTCGTCAGTTTTTGTGTATCTCTAGCCGTTCTCGAGATATCTGAACATTTTTGAATTCACCGCCGACGAAAATCAAACGAAATCTACAACCATGCTGGCATTAGTGACGCGCTCATTAGAGGACCTACTGGTTATAGGCTTTCCACCGCTAAATGTCGCCATGCGGCCATATCAAATGCGTGGCCATATTATCCCACCGAACCTTGGAAGTAAAATTGACTTTTTAAATTTTTTTACGATTAGTTGCTGGGTCCGGTCAATGACAGATGAACTCAATGGGTTTTGGCTATCCCCCTTTTATGAAACCCCCAAAGGTTCGTCAGTTTTTGTGTATCTCTAGCCGTTCTCGAGATATTTGAACATTTTTGAATTCACCGCCGACCAAAATTAAACGAAATCTACAACCATACTGGCATTAGTGACGCGCTCAGTAGAGGACCTACTGGTTATAGGCTTTCCCCCGCTAAATGTCGCCATACGGCCATATCAAATGCGTGGCCATATTATCCCACCGAACCTTGGCAGTAAAATTGACTTTTTAAATTTTTTTACGATTAGTTGCTGGGTCCTGACAATGACAGATGGACCCAATGGGTTTTGGCTATCCCCCTTTTATGAAACCCCCAAAGGTTCGTCAGTTTTTGTGTATCTCTAGCCGTTCTCGAGATATCTGAACATTTTTGAATTCACCGCCGACGAAAATCAAACGAAATCTACGGCCGTCCTGGCATTAGTGACGCGCTCATTAGAGGACCTACTGGTTATAGGCTTTCCACCGCTAAATGTCGCCATGCGGCCATATCAAATGCGTGGCCACACTATCCCACCGAACCTTGGCAGTAAAATTGACTTTTTAAATTTTTTTACGATTAGTTGCTGGGTCCTGTCAATGAAAGATGGACCCAATGGGTTTTGGCTATCCCCCTTTTATGAAACCCCCAAAGGTTCGTCAGTTTTTGTGTATCTCTAGCCGTTCTCGAGATATCTGAACATTTTTGAATTCACCGCCGACGTAAATCAAACGAAATCTACGGCCGTCCTGGCATTAGTGACACGCTCATTAGAGGACCTACTGGTTATAGGCTTTCCACCGCTAAATGTCGCCATGCGGCCATATCAAATGCGTGGCCATATTATCCCACCGAACCTTGGAAGTAAAATTGACTTTTTAAATTTTTTTACGATTAGTTGCTGGGTCCGGTCAATGACAGATGAACTCAATGGGTTTTGGCTATCCCCCTTTTATGAAACCCCCAAAGGTTCGTCAGTTTTTGTGTATCTCTAGCCGTTCTCGAGATATCTGAACATTTTTGAATTCACCGCCGACGAAAATCAAACGAAATCTACGGCCGTCCTGGCATTAGTGACGCGCTCATTAGAGGACCTACTGGTTATAGGCTTTCCACCGCTAAATGTCGCCATGCGGCCATATCAATCGTGGCCATATTATCCCACCGAACCTTGGAAGTAAAATTGACTTTTTAAATTTTTTTACGATTAGTTGCTGAGTCCTGTCAATGACAGATGGACTCAATGGGTTTTGGCCATCCCCCCTTTACGAAACCCCCAAAATTTCATCAGTTTTTGCGTATGTCTAGCCGTTCTCGAGATATCTGAACATTTTTGAATTCACCGCCGACGAAAATCAAACGAAATCTACAACCATGCTGGCATTAGTGACACGCTCATTAGAGGACCTACTGGTTATAGGCTTTCCCCCGCTAAATGTCGCCATACGGCCATATCAAATGCGTGGCCATATTATCCCACCGAACCTTGGCAGTAAAATTGACTTTTTAAATTTTTTTACGATTAGTTGCTGGGTCCGGTCAATGACAGATGAACTCAATGGGTTTTGGCTATCCCCCTTTTATGAAACCCCCAAAGGTTCGTCAGTTTTTGTGTATCTCTAGCCGTTCTCGAGATATTTGAACATTTTTGAATTCACCGCCGACGAAAATCAAACGAAATCTACGGCCGTCCTGGCATTAGTGACGCGCTCATTAGAGGACCTACTGGTTATAGGCTTTCCACCGCTAAATGTCGCCATGCGGCCATATCAATCGTGGCCATATTTTTCCTCCGTACCATGAAAGTAAAATTGACTTTTTAAATTTTTTTACGATTAGCTGCTGGGTCCGGTCAATGACAGATGAACTCGATGGGTTTTGGCCATCCCCCTTTATGAAACCCCCAAAATTTCATCAGTTTTTGCGTATCTCTAGCCGTTCTCGAGATATCTGAACATTTTTTAATTCACCGCCGACGAAAATCAAACGAAATCTACGGCCGTCCTGGCATTAGTGACGCGCTCATTAGAGGACCTACTGGTTATAGGCTTTTCACCGCTAAATGTCGCCATGCGGCCATATCAAATGCGTGGCCATATTATCCCACCGAACCTTGGAAGTAAAATTGACTTTTTAAATTTTTTTACGATTAGTTGCTGGGTCCGGTCAATGACAGATGAACTCAATGGGTTTTGGCTATCCCCCTTTTATGAAACCCCCAAAGGTTCGTCAGTTTTTGTGTATCTCTAGCCGTTCTCGAGATATCTGAACATTTTTGAATTCACCGCCGACGAAAATCAAACGAAATCTACAACCATGCTGGCATTAGTGACGCGCTCATTAGAGGACCTACTGGTTATAGGCATTCCACCGCTAAATGTCGCCATGCGGCCATATCAATCGTGGCCATATTTTTCCTTCGTACCATGAAAGTAAAATTGACTTTTTAAATTTTTTTACGATTAGCTGCTGGGTCCGGTCAATGACAGATGAACTCAATGGGTTTTGGCTATCCCCCTTTTATGAAACCCCCAAAATTTCGTCAGTTTTTGCGTTTCTCTAGCCGTTCTCGAGATATCGGCAAATTTTTGAATTCACCGCCGACCAAAATCAAACAAAATCTACGGACGTCCTGGCATTAGTGACGCGCTCATTAGAGGACCTACTGGTTATAGGCTTTCCACCGCTAAATGTTGCCATGCGGCCATAACAAATGCGTGGCCATATTATCCCACCGAACCTTGGAAGTAAAATTGACTTTTTAAATTTTTCTACGATTAGTTGCTTGGTCCGGTCAATGACAGATGAACTCAATGGGTTTTGGCCACCCCTCTTTATGAAACCCCCAAAATTTCATCAGTTTTTGCGTATCTCTAGCCGTTCTCGAGATATCTGAACATTTTTTAATTCACCGCCGACGAAAATCAAACGAAATCTACGGCCGTCCTGGCATTAGTGACGCGCTCATTAGAGGACCTACTGGTTATAGGCTTTTCACCGCTAAATGTCGCCATGCGGCCATATCAAATGCGTGGCCATATTATCCCACCGAACCTTGGAAGTAAAATTGACTTTTTAAATTTTTTTACGATTAGTTGCTGGGTCCGGTCAATGACAGATGAACTCAATGGGTTTTGGCTATCCCCCTTTTATGAAACCCCCAAAGGTTCGTCAGTTTTTGTGTATCTCTAGCCGTTCTCGAGATATCTGAACATTTTTGAATTCACCGCCGACGAAAATCAAACGAAATCTACAACCATGCTGGCATTAGTGACGCGCTCATTAGAGGACCTACTGGTTATAGGCATTCCACCGCTAAATGTCGCCATGCGGCCATATCAATCGTGGCCATATTTTTCCTTCGTACCATGAAAGTAAAATTGACTTTTTAAATTTTTTTACGATTAGCTGCTGGGTCCGGTCAATGACAGATGGACTCAATGGGTTTTGGCCATCCCCCCTTTATGAAACCCCCAAAATTTCGTCAGTTTTTGCGTTTCTCTAGCCGTTCTCGAGATATCTGAACATTTTTGAATTCACCGCCGACCAAAATCAAACGAAATCTACAACCATACTGGCATTAGTGACGCGCTCAGTAGAGGACCTACTGGTTATAGGCTTTCCCCCGCTAAATGTCGCCATACGGCCATATCAAATGCGTGGCCATATTATCCCACCGAACCTTGGCAGTAAAATTGACTTTTTAAATTTTTTTACGATTAGTTGCTGGGTCCTGTCAATGACAGATGGACCCAATGGGTTTTGGCCATCCCCCCTTTACGAAACCCCCAAAATTTCATCAGTTTTTGCGTATGTCTAGCCGTTCTCGAGATATCTGAACATTTTTGAATTCACCGCCGACGAAAATCAAACGAAATCTACGGCCGTCCTGGCATTAGTGACGCGCTCATTAGAGGACCTACTGGTTATAGGCTTTCCACCGCTAAATGTCGCCATGCGGCCATATCAAATGCGTGGCCATATTATCCCACCGAACCTAGGAAGTAAAATTGACTTTTTAAATTTTTTTACGATTAGTTGCTGGGTCCGGTCAATGACAGATGAACTCAATGGGTTTTGGCTATCCCCCTTTTATGAAACCCCCAAAGGTTCGTCAGTTTTTGTGTATCTCTAGCCGTTCTCGAGATATTTGAACATTTTTGAATTCACCGCCGACGAAAATCAAACGAAATCTACGGCCGTCCTGGCATTAGTGACGCGCTCATTAGAGGACCTACTGGTTATAGGCTTTCCACCGCTAAATGTTGCCATGCGGCCATAACAAATGCGTGGCCATATTATCCTACCGAACCTTGGAAGTAAAATTGACTCTTTAAATTTTTCTACGATTAGTTGCTTGGTCCGGTCAATGACAGATGAACTCAATGGGTTTTGGCCACCCCTCTTTATAAAACCCCCAAAATTTCATCAGTTTTTGCGTATCTCTAGCCGTTCTCGAGATATCTGAACATTTTTGAATTCACCGCCGACGAAAATCAAACGAAATCTACGGCCGTCCTGGCATTAGTGACGCGCTCATTAGAGGACCTACTGGTTATAGGCTTTCCACCGCTAAATGTCGCCATGCGGCCATATCAAATGCGTGGCCATATTATCCCACCGAACCTTGGAAGTAAAATTGACTTTTTAAATTTTTTTACGATTAGTTGCTGGGTCCGGTCAATGACAGATGAACTCAATGGGTTTTGGCTATCCCCCTTTTATGAAACCCCCAAAGGTTCGTCAGTTTTTGTGTATCTCTAGCCGTTCTCGAGATATCTGAACATTTTTGAATTCACCGCCGACGAAAATCAAACGAAATCTACAACCATGCTGGCATTAGTGACGCGCTCATTAGAGGACGTACTGGTTATAGGCTTTCCACCGCTAAATGTCGCCATGCGGCCATATCAATCGTGGCCATATTTTTCCTTCGTACCATGAAAGTAAAATTGACTTTTTAAATTTTTTTACGATTAGCTGCTGGTTCCGGTCAATGACAGATGGACTCAATGGGTTTTGGCCATCCCCCCTTTATGAAACCCCCAAAATTTCGTCTGTTTTTGCGTTTCTCTAGCCGTTCTCGAGATATCTGCAAATTTTTGAATTCACCGCCGACCAAAATCAAACGAAATCTACAACCATGCTGGCATTAGTGACACGCTCATTAGAGGACCTACCGGTTATAGGCTTTCCACCGCTAAATGTCGCCATGCGGCCATATCAATCGTGGCCATATTTTTCCTTCGTACCTTCGAAGTAAAATTGACTTTTTAAATTTTTTTACGATTAGCTGCTGGGTCCGGTCAATGACAGATGAACTCAATGGGTTTTGGCTATCCCCCTTTTATGAAACCCCCAAAATTTCGTCAGTTTTTGCGTTTCTCTAGCCGTTCTCGAGATATCTGCAAATTTTTTGAATTCACCGCCGACCAAAATCAAACGAAATCTACAACCATGCTGGCATTAGTGACACGCTCATTAGAGGACCTACTGGTTATAGGCTTTCCACCGCTAAATGTCGCCATGCGGCCATATCAAATGCGTGGCCATACTATCCCACCGAACCTTGGAAGTAAAATTGACTTTTTAAATTTTTTTACGATTAGCTGCTGGGTCCGGTCAATGACAGATGAACTCGATGGGTTTTGGCCATCCCTCCTTTACGAAACCCCCAAAATTTCATCAGTTTTTGCGTATGTCTAGCCGTTCTCGAGATATCTGAACATTTTTGAATTCACCGCCGACGAAAATCAAACGAAATCTACGGCCGTCCTGGCATTAGTGACGCGCTCATTAGAGGACCTACTGGTTATAGGCTTTCCACCGCTAAATGTCGCCATGCGGCCATATCAAATGCGTGGCCACACTATCCCACCGAACCTTGGAAGTAAAATTGACTTTTTAAATTTTTTTACGATTAGCTGCTGGGTCCGGTCAATGACAGATGGACTCAATGGGTTTTGGCCATCCCCCCTTTATGAAACCCCCAAAATTTCGTCAGTTTTTGCGTTTCTCTAGCCGTTCTCGAGATATCTGAACATTTTTGAATTCACCGCCGACCAAAATCAAACGAAATCTACAACCATACTGGCATTAGTGACGCGCTCAGTAGAGGACCTACTGGTTATAGGCTTTCCCCCGCTAAATGTCGCCATGCGGCCATATCAAATGCGTGGCCATATTATCCCACCGAACCTTGGCAGTAAAATTGACTTTTTAAATTTTTTTACGATTAGTTGCTGGGTCCTGTCAATGACAGATGGACCCAATGGGTTTTGGCCATCCCCCCTTTACGAAACCCCCAAAATTTCATCAGTTTTTGCGTATCTCTAGCCGTTCTCGAGATATCTGAACATTTTTGAATTCACCGCCGACGAAAATCAAACGAAATCTACGGCCGTCCTGGCATTAGTGACGCGCTCATTAGAGGACCTACTGGTTATAGGCTTTCCACCGCTAAATGTCGCCATGCGGCCATATCAAATGCGTGGCCATATTATCCCACCGAACCTTGGAAGTAAAATTGACTTTTTAAATTTGTTTACGATTAGCTGCTGGGTCCGGTCAATGACAGATGAACTCGATGGGTTTTGGCCATCCCCCCTTTATGAAACCCCCAAAATTTCATTAGTTTTTGCGTATCTCTAGCCGTTCTCGAGATATCTGAACATTTTTGAATTCACCGCCGACGAAAATCAAACGAAATCTACGGCCGTCCTGGCATTAGTGACGCGCTCATTAGAGGACCTACTGGTTATAGGCTTTCCCCCGCTAAATGTCGCCATACGGCCATATCAAATGCGTGGCCATATTATCCCACCGAACCTTGGCAGTAAAATTGACTTTTTAAATTTTTTTACGATTAGTTGCTGGGTCCTGTCAATGACAGATGGACCCAATGGGTTTTGGCCATCCCCCCTTTACGAAACCCCCAAAATTTCATCAGTTTTTGCGTATGTCTAGCCGTTCTCGAGATATCTGAACATTTTTGAATTCACCGCCGACGAAAATCAAACGAAATCTACGGCCGTCCTGGCATTAGTGACACGCTCATTAGAGGACCTACTGGTTATAGGCTTTCCACCGCTAAATGTCGCCATGTGGCCATATCAATCGTGGCCATATTTTTCCTTCGTACCATGAAAGTAAAATTGACTTTTTAAATTTTTTTACGATTAGTTGCTGGGTCCGGTCAATGACAGATGAACTCAATGGGTTTTGGCTATCCCCCTTTTATGAAACCCCCAAAGGTTCGTCAGTTTTTGTGTATCTCTAGCCGTTCTCGAGATATTTGAACATTTTTGAATTCACCGCCGACGAAAATCAAACGAAATCTACAACCATGCTGGCATTAGTGACGCGCTCATTAGAGGACCTACTGGTTATAGGCTTTCCACCGCTAAATGTCGCCATGCGGCCATATCAATCGTGGCCATATTTTTCCTTCGTACCATGAAAGTAAAATTGACTTTTTAAATTTTTTTACGATTAGCTGCTGGGTCCGGTCAATGACAGATGGACTCAATGGGTTTTGGCTATCCCCCTTTTATGAAACCCCCAAAGGTTCGTCAGTTTTTGCGTTTCTCTAGCCGTTCTCGAGATATCTGAACATTTTTGAATTCACCGCCGACCAAAATCAAACGAAATCTACAACCATACTGGCATTAGTGACGCGCTCAGTAGAGGACCTACTGGTTATAGGCTTTCCCCCGCTAAATGTCGCCATACGGCCATATCAAATGCGTGGCCATATTATCCCACCGAACCTTGGCAGTAAAATTGACTTTTTAAATTTTTTTACGATTAGTTGCTGGGTCCTGTCAATGACAGATGGACCCAATGGGTTTTGGCCATCCCCCCTTTACGAAACCCCCAAAATTTCATCAGTTTTTGCGTATGTCTAGCCGTTCTCGAGATATCTGAACATTTTTGAATTCACCGCCGACGAAAATCAAACGAAATCTACGGCCGTCCTGGCATTAGTGACGCGCTCATTAGAGGACCTACTGGTTATAGGCTTTCCACCGCTAAATGTCGCCACGCGGCCATATCAAATGCGTGGCCATATTATCCCACCGAACCTTGGAAGTAAAATTGACTTTTTAAATTTGTTTACGATTAGTTGCTGGGTCCGGTCAATGACAGATGAACTCAATGGGTTTTGGCTATCCCCCTTTTATGAAACCCCCAAAGGTTCGTCAGTTTTTGTGTATCTCTAGCCGTTCTCGAGATATTTGAACATTTTTGAATTCACCGCCGACGAAAATCAAACGAAATCTACGGCCGTCCTGGCATTAGTGACGCGCTCATTAGAGGACCTACTGGTTATAGGCTTTCCACCGCTAAATGTCGCCATGCGGCCATATCAATCGTGGCCATATTTTTCCTCCGTACCATGAAAGTAAAATTGACTTTTTAAATTTTTTTACGATTAGCTGCTGGGTCCGGTCAATGACAGATGAACTCGATGGGTTTTGGCCATCCCCCTTTTATGAAACCCCCAAAATTTCGTCAGTTTTTGCGTTTCTCTAGCCGTTCTCGAGATATCTGCAAATTTTTGAATTCACCGCCGACCAAAATCAAACAAAATCTACGGACGTCCTGGCATTAGTGACGCGCTCATTAGAGGACCTACTGGTTATAGGCTTTCCACCGCTAAATGTTGCCATGCGGCCATAACAAATGCGTGGCCATATTATCCCACCGAACCTTGGAAGTAAAATTGACTTTTTAAATTTTTCTACGATTAGTTGCTTGGTCCGGTCAATGACAGATGAACTCAATGGGTTTTGGCCACCCCTCTTTATGAAACCCCCAAAATTTCATCAGTTTTTGCGTATCTCTAGCCGTTCTCGAGATATCTGAACATTTTTGAATTCACCGCCGACGAAAATCAAACGAAATCTACGGCCGTCCTGGCATTAGTGACGCGCTCATTAGAGGACCTACTGGTTATAGGCTTTCCACCGCTAAATGTCGCCATGCGGCCATATCAAATGCGTGGCCATATTATCCCACCGAACCTTGGAAGTAAAATTGACTTTTTAAATTTTTTTACGATTAGTTGCTGGGTCCGGTCAATGACAGATGAACTCAATGTGTTTTGGCTATCCCCCTTTTATGAAACCCCCAAAGGTTCGTCAGTTTTTGTGTATCTCTAGCCGTTCTCGAGATATCTGAACATTTTTGAATTCACCGCCGACGAAAATCAAACGAAATCTACAACCATGCTGGCATTAGTGACGCGCTCATTAGAGGACCTACTGGTTATAGGCTTTCCACCGCTAAATGTCGCCATGCGGCCATATCAATCGTGGCCATATTTTTCCTTCGTACCATGAAAGTAAAATTGACTTTTTAAATTTGTTTACGATTAGCTGCTGGGTCCGGTCAATGACAGATGGACTCAATGGGTTTTGGCCATCCCCCCTTTATGAAACCCCCAAAATTTCGTCAGTTTTTGCGTTTCTCTAGCCGTTCTCGAGATATCTGAACATTTTTGAATTCACCGCCGACCAAAATCAAACGAAATCTACAACCATGCTGGCATTAGTGACACGCTCATTAGAGGACCTACCGGTTATAGGCTTTCCACCGCTAAATGTCGCCATGCGGCCATATCAATCGTGGCCATATTTTTCCTTCGTACCTTCGAAGTAAAATTGACTTTTTAAATTTTTTTACGATTAGCTGCTGGGTCCGGTCAATGACAGATGAACTCAATGGGTTTTGGCTATCCCCCTTTTATGAAACCCCCAAAATTTCGTCAGTTTTTGCGTTTCTCTAGCCGTTCTCGAGATATCTGCAAATTTTTTGAATTCACCGCCGACCAAAATCAAACGAAATCTACAACCATGCTGGCATTAGTGACACGCTCATTAGAGGACCTACTGGTTATAGGCTTTCCACCGCTAAATGTCGCCATGCGGCCATATCAAATGCGTGGCCATACTATCCCACCGAACCTTGGAAGTAAAATTGACTTTTTAAATTTTTTTACGATTAGCTGCTGGGTCCGGTCAATGACAGATGAACTCGATGGGTTTTGGCCATCCCTCCTTTACGAAACCCCCAAAATTTCATCAGTTTTTGCGTATGTCTAGCCGATCTCGAGATATCTGAACATTTTTGAATTCACCGCCGACGAAAATCAAACGAAATCTACGGCCGTCCTGGCATTAGTGACGCGCTCATTAGAGGACCTACTGGTTATAGGCTTTCCACCGCTAAATGTCGCCATGCGGCCATATCAAATGCGTGGCCATATTATCCCACCGAACCTTGGAAGTAAAATTGACTTTTTAAATTTGTTTACGATTAGCTGCTGGGTCCGGTCAATGACAGATGAACTCGATGGGTTTTGGCCATCCCCCCTTTATGAAACCCCCAAAATTTCATTAGTTTTTGCGTATCTCTAGCCGTTCAAGAGATATCTGAACATTTTTGAATTCACCGCCGACGAAAATCAAACGAAATCTACGGCCGTCCTGGCATTAGTGACGCGCTCATTAGAGGACCTACTGGTTATAGGCTTTCCCCCGCTAAATGTCGCCATACGGCCATATCAAATGCGTGGCCATATTATCCCACCGAACCTTGGCAGTAAAATTGACTTTTTAAATTTTTTTACGATTAGTTGCTGGGTCCTGTCAATGACAGATGGACCCAATGGGTTTTGGCCATCCCCCCTTTACGAAACCCCCAAAATTTCATCAGTTTTTGCGTATGTCTAGCCGTTCTCGAGATATCTGAACATTTTTGAATTCACCGCCGACGAAAATCAAACGAAATCTACGGCCGTCCTGGCATTAGTGACGCGCTCATTAGAGGACCTACTGGTTATAGGCTTTCCACCGCTAAATGTCGCCATGCGGCCATATCAAATGCGTGGCCACACTATCCCACCGAACCTTGGAAGTAAAATTGACTATTTAAATTTTTTTACGATTAGCTGCTGGGTCCGGTCAATGACAGATGGACTCAATGGGTTTTGGCCATCCCCCCTTTATGAAACCCCCAAAATTTCGTCAGTTTTTGCGTTTCTCTAGCCGTTCTCGAGATATCTGAACATTTTTGAATTCACCGCCGACCAAAATCAAACGAAATCTACAACCATACTGGCATTAGTGACGCGCTCAGTAGAGGACCTACTGGTTATAGGCTTTCCCCCGCTAAATGTCGCCATACGGCCATATCAAATGCGTGGCCATATTATCCCACCGAACCTTGGCAGTAAAATTGACTTTTTAAATTTTTTTACGATTAGTTGCTGGGTCCTGTCAATGACAGATGGACCCAATGGGTTTTGGCCATCCCCCCTTTACGAAACCCCCAAAATTTCATCAGTTTTTGCGTATGTCTAGCCGTTCTCGAGATATCTGAACATTTTTGAATTCACCGCCGACGAAAATCAAACGAAATCTACGGCCGTCCTGGCATTAGTGACGCGCTCATTAGAGGACCTACTGGTTATAGGCTTTCCACCGCTAAATGTCGCCATGCGGCCATATCAAATGCGTGGCCATATTATCCCACCGAACCTTGGAAGTAAAATTGACTTTTTAAATTTGTTTACGATTAGCTGCTGGGTCCGGGCAATGACAGATGAACTCAATGGGTTTTGGCTATCCCCCTTTTATGAAACCCCCAAAGGTTCGTCAGTTTTTGTGTATCTCTAGCCGTTCTCGAGATATTTGAACATTTTTGAATTCACCGCCGACGAAAATCAAACGAAATCTACGGCCGTCCTGGCATTAGTGACGCGCTCATTAGAAGACCTACTGGTTATAGGCTTTCCACCGCTAAATGTCGCCATGCGGCCATATCAATCGTGGCCATATTTTTCCTCCGTACCATGAAAGTAAAATTGACTTTTTAAATTTTTTTACGATTAGCTGCTGGGTCCGGTCAATGACAGATGGACTCAATGGGTTTTGGCCATCCCCCCTTTATGAAACCCCCAAAATTTCGTCAGTTTTTGCGTTTCTCTAGCCGTTCTCGAGATATCTGAACATTTTTGAATTCACCGCCGACCAAAATCAAACGAAATCTACAACCATACTGGCATTAGTGACGCGCTCAGTAGAGGACCTACTGGTTATAGGCTTTCCCCCGCTAAATGTCGCCATACGGCCATATCAAATGCGTGGCCATATTATCCCACCGAACCTTGGCAGTAAAATTGACTTTTTAAATTTTTTTACGATTAGTTGCTGGGTCCTGTCAATGACAGATGGACCCAATGGGTTTTGGCCATCCCTCCTTTACGAAACCCCCAAAATTTCATCAGTTTTTGCGTATGTCTAGCCGTTCTCGAGATATCTGAACATTTTTGAATTCACCGCCGACGAAAATCAAACGAAATCTACGGCCGTCCTGGCATTAGTGACGCGCTCATTAGAGGACCTACTGGTTATAGGCTTTCCACCGCTAAATGTCGCCATGCGGCCATATCAAATGCGTGGCCATATTATCCCACCGAACCTTGGAAGTAAAATTGACTTTTTAAATTTGTTTACGATTAGCTGCTGGGTCCGGTCAATGACGGATGAACTCGATGGGTTTTGGCCATCCCCCCTTTATGAAACCCCCAAAATTTCATTCGTTTTTGTGTATCTCTAGCCGTTCTCGAGATATTTGAACATTTTTGAATTCACCGCCGACGAAAATCAAACGAAATCTACGGCCGTCCTGGCATTAGTGACGCGCTCATTAGAGGACCTAATGGTTATAGGCTTTCCACCGCTAAATGTCGCCATGCGGCCATATCAATCGTGGCCATATTTTTCCTCCGTACCATGAAAGTAAAATTGACTTTTTAAATTTTTTTACGATTAGTTGCTGGGTCCTGTCAATGACAGATGGACCTAATGGGTTTTGGCCATCCCCCCTTTACGAAACCCCCAAAATTTCATCAGTTTTTGCGTATGTCTAGCCGTTCTCGAGATATCTGAACATTTTTGAATTCACCGCCGACGAAAATCAAACGAAATCTACGGCCGTCCTGGCATTAGTGACGCGCTCATTAGAGGACCTACTGGTTATAGGCTTTCCACCGCTAAATGTCGCCATGCGGCCATATCAAATGCGTGGCCATATTATCCCACCGAACCTTGGAAGTAAAATTGACTTTTTAAATTTTTTTACGATTAGTTGCTGGGTCCGGTCAATGACAGATGAACTCAATGGGTTTTGGCTATCCCCCTTTTATGAAACCCCCAAAATTTCGTCAGTTTTTGCGTTTCTCTAGCCGTTCTCGAGATATCTGCAAATTTTTGAATTCACCGCCGACCAAAATCAAACGAAATCTACGGACGTCCTGGCATTAGTGACGCGCTCATTAGAGGACCTACTGGTTATAGGCTTTCCACCGCTAAATGTCGCCATGCGGCCATATCAAATGCGTGGCCATACTATCCCACCGAACCTTGGAAGTAAAATTGACTTATTAAATTTTTTTACGATTAGCTGCTGGGTCCGGTCAATGACAGATGAACTCGATGGGTTTTGGCCATCCCTCCTTTATGAAACCCCCAAAATTTCATCAGTTTTTGCGTTTCTCTAGCCGTTCTCGAGATATCTGCAAATTTTTGAATTCACCGCCGACCAAAATCAAACGAAATCTACGGACGTCCTGGCATTAGTGACGCGCTCATTAGAGGACCTACTGGTTATAGGCTTTCCACCGCTAAATGTCGCCATGCGGCCATATCAAATGCGTGGCCATATTATCCCACCGAACCTTGGAAGTAAAATTGACTTTTTAAATTTTTTTACGATTAGTTGCTGGGTCCGGTCAATGACAGATGAACTCAATGGGTTTTGGCTATCCCCCTTTTATGAAACCCCCAAAGGTTCGTCAGTTTTTGTGTATCTCTAGCCGTTCTCGAGATATTTGAACATTTTTGAATTCACCGCCGACGAAAATCAAACGAAATCTACGGCCGTCCTGGCATTAGTGACGCGCTCATTAGAGGACCTACTGGTTATAGGCTTTCCACCGCTAAATGTCGCCATGCGGCCATATCAATCGTGGCCATATTTTTCCTCCGTACCATGAAAGTAAAATTGACTTTTTAAATTTTTTTACGATTAGTTGCTGGGTCCGGTCAATGACAGATGAACTCAATGGGTTTTGGCTATCCCCCTTTTATGAAACCCCCAAAATTTCGTCAGTTTTTGCGTTTCTCTAGCCGTTCTCGAGATATCTGCAAATTTTTGAATTCACCGCCGACCAAAATCAAACGAAATCTACGGACGTCCTGGCATTAGTGACGCGCTCATTAGAGGACCTACTGGTTATAGGCTTTCCACCGCTAAATGTCGCCATGCGGCCATATCAAATGCGTGGCCATACTATCCCACCGAACCTTGGAAGTAAAATTGACTTATTAAATTTTTTTACGATTAGCTGCTGGGTCCGGTCAATGACAGATGAACTCGATGGGTTTTGGCCATCCCTCCTTTATGAAACCCCCAAAATTTCATCAGTTTTTGCGTTTCTCTAGCCGTTCTCGAGATATCTGCAAATTTTTGAATTCACCGCCGACCAAAATCAAACGAAATCTACGGACGTCCTGGCATTAGTGACGCGCTCATTAGAGGACCTACTGGTTATAGGCTTTCCACCGCTAAATGTCGCCATGCGGCCATATCAAATGCGTGGCCATATTATCCCACCGAACCTTGGAAGTAAAATTGACTTTTTAAATTTTTTTACGATTAGTTGCTGGGTCCGGTCAATGACAGATGAACTCAATGGGTTTTGGCTATCCCCCTTTTATGAAACCCCCAAAATTTCGTCAGTTTTTGCGTTTCTCTAGCCGTTCTCGAGATATCTGCAAATTTTTGAATTCACCGCCGACCAAAATCAAACGAAATCTACGGACGTCCTGGCATTAGTGACGCGCTCATTAGAGGACCTACTGGTTATAGGCTTTCCACCGCTAAATGTCGCCATGCGGCCATATCAAATGCGTGGCCATACTATCCCACCGAACCTTGGAAGTAAAATTGACTTTTTAAATTTTTTTACGATTAGTTGCTGGGTCCTGTCAATGACAGATGGACCCAATGGGTTTTGGCCATCCCCCCTTTACGAAACCCCCAAAATTTCATCAGTTTTTGCGTATGTCTAGCCGTTCTCGAGATATCTGAACATTTTTGAATTCACCGCCGACGAAAATCAAACGAAATCTACGGCCGTCCTGGCATTAGTGACGCGCTCATTAGAGGACCTACTGGTTATAGGCTTTCCACCGCTAAATGTCGCCATGCGGCCATATCAAATGCGTGGCCATATTATCCCACCGAACCTTGGAAGTAAAATTGACTTTTTAAATTTGTTTACGATTAGCTGCTGGGTCCGGTCAATGACAGATGAACTCAATGGGTTTTGGCTATCCCCCTTTTATGAAACCCCCAAAGGTTCGTCAGTTTTTGTGTATCTCTAGCCGTTCTCGAGATATTTGAACATTTTTGAATTCACCGCCGACGAAAATCAAACGAAATCTACGGCCGTCCTGGCATTAGTGACGCGCTCATTAGAGGACCTACTGGTTATAGGCTTTCCACCGCTAAATGTCGCCATGTGACCATATCAAATGCGTGGCCATATTATCCCACCGAACCTTGGAAGTAAAATTGACTTTTTAAATTTGTTTACGATTAGCTGCTGGGTCCGGTCAATGACGGATGAACTCGATGGGTTTTGGCCATCCCCCCTTTATGAAACCCCCAAAATTTCATTAGTTTTTGCGTATCTCTAGCCGTTCTCGAGATATCTGAACATTTTTGAATTCACCGCCGACGAAAATCAAACGAAATCTACGGCCGTCCTGGCATTAGTGACGCGCTCATTAGAGGACCTACTGGTTATAGGCTTTCCACCGCTAAATGTCGCCATGCGGCCATATCAAATGCGTGGCCATATTATCCCACCGAACCTTGGAAGTAAAATTGACTTTTTAAATTTTTTTACGATTAGTTGCTGGGTCCGGTCAATGACAGATGAACTCAATGGGTTTTGGCTATCCCCCTTTTATGAAACCCCCAAAGGTTCGTCAGTTTTTGTGTATCTCTAGCCGTTCTCGAGATATTTGAACATTTTTGAATTCACCGCCGACGAAAATCAAACGAAATCTACGGCCGTCCTGGCATTAGTGACGCGCTCATTAGAGGACCTACTGGTTATAGGCTTTCCACCGCTAAATGTCGCCATGCGGCCATATCAATCGTGGCCATATTATTCCTCCGTACCATGAAAGTAAAATTGACTTTTTAAATTTTTTTACGATTAGTTGCTGGGTCCTGTCAATGACAGATGGACCCAATGGGTTTTGGCCATCCCCCCTTTACGAAACCCCCAAAATTTCATCAGTTTTTGCGTATGTCTAGCCGTTCTCGAGATATCTGAACATTTTTGAATTCACCGCCGACGAAAATCAAACGAAATCTACGGCCGTCCTGGCATTAGTGACGCGCTCATTAGAGGACCTACTGGTTATAGGCTTTCCACCGCTAAATGTCGCCATGCGGCCATATCAAATGCGTGGCCATATTATCCCACCGAACCTTGGAAGTAAAATTGACTTTTTAAATTTTTTTACGATTAGTTGCTGGGTCCGGTCAATGACAGATGAACTCAATGGGTTTTGGCTATCCCCCTTTTATGAAACCCCCAAAATTTCGTCAGTTTTTGCGTTTCTCTAGCCGTTCTCGAGATATCTGCAAATTTTTGAATTCACCGCCGACCAAAATCAAACGAAATCTACGGACGTCCTGGCATTAGTGACGCGCTCATTAGAGGACCTACTGGTTATAGGCTTTCCACCGCTAAATGTCGCCATGCGGCCATATCAAATGCGTGGCCATACTATCCCACCGAACCTTGGAAGTAAAATTGACTTATTAAATTTTTTTACGATTAGCTGCTGGGTCCGGTCAATGACAGATGAACTCGATGGGTTTTGGCCATCCCTCCTTTATGAAACCCCCAAAATTTCATCAGTTTTTGCGTTTCTCTAGCCGTTCTCGAGATATCTGCAAATTTTTGAATTCACCGCCGACCAAAATCAAACGAAATCTACGGACGTCCTGGCATTAGTGACGCGCTCATTAGAGGTCCTACTGGTTATAGGCTTTCCACCGCTAAATGTCGCCATGCGGCCATATCAAATGCGTGGCCATATTATCCCACCGAACCTTGGAAGTAAAATTGACTTTTTAAATTTTTTTACGATTAGTTGCTGGGTCCGGTCAATGACAGATGAACTCAATGGGTTTTGGCTATCCCCCTTTTATGAAACCCCCAAAATTTCGTCAGTTTTTGCGTTTCTCTAGCCGTTCTCGAGATATCTGCAAATTTTTGAATTCACCGCCGACCAAAATCAAACGAAATCTACGGACGTCCTGGCATTAGTGACGCGCTCATTAGAGGACCTACTGGTTATAGGCTTTCCACCGCTAAATGTCGCCATGCGGCCATATCAAATGCGTGGCCATACTATCCCACCGAACCTTGGAAGTAAAATTGACTTATTAAATTTTTTTACGATTAGCTGCTGGGTCCGGTCAATGACAGATGAACTCGATGGGTTTTGGCCATCCCTCCTTTATGAAACCCCCAAAATTTCATCAGTTTTTGCGTTTCTCTAGCCGTTCTCGAGATATCTGCAAATTTTTGAATTCACCGCCGACCAAAATCAAACAAAATCTACGGACGTCCTGGCATTAGTGACGCGCTCATTAGAGGACCTACTGGTTATAGGCTTTCCACCGCTAAATGTCGCCATGCGGCCATATCAAATGCGTGGCCATATTATCCCACCGAACCTTGGAAGTAAAATTGACTTTTTAAATTTTTTTACGATTAGTTGCTGGGTCCGGTCAATGACAGATGAACTCAATGGGTTTTGGCTATCCCACTTTTATGAAACCCCCAAAGGTTCGTCAGTTTTTGTGTATCTCTAGCCGTTCTCGAGATATTTGAACATTTTTGAATTCACCGCCGACGAAAATCAAACGAAATCTACGGCCGTCCTGGCATTAGTGACGCGCTCATTAGAGGACCTACTGGTTATAGGCTTTCCACCGCTAAATGTCGCCATGCGGCCATATCAATCGTGGCCATATTTTTCCTCCGTACCATGAAAGTAAAATTGACTTTTTAAATTTTTTTACGATTAGCTGCTGGGTCCGGTCAATGACAGATGGACTCAATGGGTTTTGGCCATCCCCCCTTTATGAAACCCCCAAAATTTCGTCAGTTTTTGCGTATGTCTAGCCGTTCTCGAGATATCTGAACATTTTTGAATTCACCGCCGACCAAAATCAAACGAAATCTACAACCATACTGGCATTAGTGACGCGCTCAGTAGAGGACCTACTGGTTATAGGCTTTCCCCCGCTAAATGTCGCCATACGGCCATATCAAATGCGTGGCCATATTATCCCACCGAACCTTGGCAGTAAAATTGACTTTTTAAATTTTTTTACGATTAGTTGCTGGGTCCGGTCAATGACAGATGAACTCGATGGGTTTTGGCCATCCCTCCTTTACGAAACCCCCAAAATTTCATCAGTTTTTGCGTATGTCTAGCCGTTCTCGAGATATCTGAACATTTTTGAATTCACCGCCGACGAAAATCAAACGAAATCTACGGCCGTCCTGGCATTAGTGACGCGCTCATTAGAGGACCTACTGGTTATAGGCTTTCCACCGCTAAATGTCGCCATGCGGCCATATCAAATGCGTGGCCACACTATCCCACCGAACCTTGGAAGTAAAATTGACTTTTTAAATTTTTTTACGATTAGCTGCTGGGTCCGGTCAATGACAGATGGACTCAATGGGTTTTGGCCATCCCCCCTTTATGAAACCCCCAAAATTTCGTCAGTTTTTGCGTTTCTCTAGCCGTTCTCGAGATATCTGCAAATTTTTGAATTCACCGCCGACCAAAATCAAACGAAATCTACGGACGTCCTGGCATTAGTGACGCGCTCATTAGAGGACCTACTGGTTATAGGCTTTCCACCGCTAAATGTCGCCATGCGGCCATATCAAATGCGTGGCCATACTATCCCACCGAACCTTGGAAGTAAAATTGACTTATTAAATTTTTTTACGATTAGCTGCTGGGTCCGGTCAATGACAGATGAACTCGATGGGTTTTGGCCATCCCTCCTTTATGAAACCCCCAAAATTTCATCAGTTTTTGCGTTTCTCTAGCCGTTCTCGAGATATCTGCAAATTTTTGAATTCACCGCCGACCAAAATCAAACAAAATCTACGGACGTCCTGGCATTAGTGACGCGCTCATTAGAGGACCTACTGGTTATAGGCTTTCCACCGCTAAATGTCGCCATGCGGCCATATCAAATGCGTGGCCATATTATCCCACCGAACCTTGGAAGTAAAATTGACTTTTTAAATTTTTTTACGATTAGTTGCTGGGTCCGGTCAATGACA
This sequence comes from Ancistrocerus nigricornis, assembly GCA_916049575.1. NCBI lineage: Eukaryota > Metazoa > Arthropoda > Insecta > Hymenoptera > Vespidae > Ancistrocerus > Ancistrocerus nigricornis. The sequence continues at coordinate 17,006,392 of OU696667.1, read as the reverse complement.
GATGAACTCAATGGGTTTTGGCTATCCCACTTTTATGAAACCCCCAAAGGTTCGTCAGTTTTTGTGTATCTCTAGCCGTTCTCGAGATATTTGAACATTTTTGAATTCACCGCCGACGAAAATCAAACGAAATCTACGGCCGTCCTGGCATTAGTGACGCGCTCATTAGAGGACCTACTGGTTATAGGCTTTCCACCGCTAAATGTCGCCATGCGGCCATATCAATCGTGGCCATATTTTTCCTCCGTACCATGAAAGTAAAATTGACTTTTTAAATTTTTTTACGATTAGCTGCTGGGTCCGGTCAATGACAGATGGACTCAATGGGTTTTGGCCATCCCCCCTTTATGAAACCCCCAAAATTTCGTCAGTTTTTGCGTATGTCTAGCCGTTCTCGAGATATCTGAACATTTTTGAATTCACCGCCGACCAAAATCAAACGAAATCTACAACCATACTGGCATTAGTGACGCGCTCAGTAGAGGACCTACTGGTTATAGGCTTTCCCCCGCTAAATGTCGCCATACGGCCATATCAAATGCGTGGCCATATTATCCCACCGAACCTTGGCAGTAAAATTGACTTTTTAAATTTTTTTACGATTAGTTGCTGGGTCCTGTCAATGACAGATGGACCCAATGGGTTTTGGCCATCCCCCCTTTACGAAACCCCCAAAATTTCATCAGTTTTTGCGTATGTCTAGCCGTTCTCGAGATATCTGAACATTTTTGAATTCACCGCCGACGAAAATCAAACGAAATCTACGGCCGTCCTGGCATTAGTGACGCGCTCATTAGAGGACCTACTGGTTATAGGCTTTCCACCGCTAAATGTCGCCATGCGGCCATATCAAATGCGTGGCCATATTATCCCACCGAACCTTGGAAGTAAAATTGACTTTTTAAATTTGTTTACGATTAGCTGCTGGGTCCGGTCAATGACAGATGAACTCAATGGGTTTTGGCTATCCCCCTTTTATGAAACCCCCAAAGGTTCGTCAGTTTTTGTGTATCTCTAGCCGTTCTCGAGATATTTGAACATTTTTGAATTCACCGCCGACGAAAATCAAACGAAATCTACGGCCGTCCTGGCATTAGTGACGCGCTCATTAGAGGACCTACTGGTTATAGGCTTTCCACCGCTAAATGTCGCCATGCGGCCATATCAAATGCGTGGCCATATTATCCCACCGAACCTTGGAAGTAAAATTGACTTTTTAAATTTGTTTACGATTAGCTGCTGGGTCCGGTCAATGACGGATGAACTCGATGGGTTTTGGCCATCCCCCCTTTATGAAACCCCCAAAATTTCATTAGTTTTTGCGTATCTCTAGCCGTTCTCGAGATATCTGAACATTTTTGAATTCACCGCCGACGAAAATCAAACGAAATCTACGGCCGTCCTGGCATTAGTGACGCGCTCATTAGAGGACCTACTGGTTATAGGCTTTCCACCGCTAAATGTCGCCATGCGGCCATATCAAATGCGTGGCCATATTATCCCACCGAACCTTGGAAGTAAAATTGACTTTTTAAATTTTTTTACGATTAGCTGCTGGGTCCGGTCAATGACAGATGAACTCAATGGGTTTTGGCTATCCCCCTTTTATGAAACCCCCAAAGTTTCGTCAGTTTTTGCGTATCTCTAGCCGTTCTCGAGATATTTGAACATTTTTGAATTCACCGCCGACGAAAATCAAACGAAATCTACGGCCGTCCTGGCATTAGTGACGCGCTCATTAGAGGACCTACTGGTTATAGGCTTTCCACCGCTAAATGTCGCCATGCGGCCATATCAATCGTGGCCATATTTTTCCTCCGTACCATGAAAGTAAAATTGACTTTTTAAATTTTTTTACGATTAGTTGCTGGGTCCTGTCAATGACAGATGGACCCAATGGGTTTTGGCCATCCCCCCTTTACGAAACCCCCAAAATTTCATCAGTTTTTGCGTATGTCTAGCCGTTCTCGAGATATCTGAACATTTTTGAATTCACCGCCGACGAAAATCAAACGAAATCTACGGCCGTCCTGGCATTAGTGACGCGCTCATTAGAGGACCTACTGGTTATAGGCTTTCCACCGCTAAATGTCGCCATGCGGCCATATCAAATGCGTGGCCATATTATCCCACCGAACCTTGGAAGTAAAATTGACTTTTTAAATTTTTTTACGATTAGTTGCTGGGTCCGGTCAATGACAGATGAACTCAATGGGTTTTGGCTATCCCCCTTTTATGAAACCCCCAAAATTTCGTCAGTTTTTGCGTTTCTCTAGCCGTTCTCGAGATATCTGCAAATTTTTGAATTCACCGCCGACCAAAATCAAACGAAATCTACGGACGTCCTGGCATTAGTGACGCGCTCATTAGAGGACCTACTGGTTATAGGCTTTCCACCGCTAAATGTCGCCATGCGGCCATATCAAATGCGTGGCCATACTATCCCACCGAACCTTGGAAGTAAAATTGACTTATTAAATTTTTTTACGATTAGCTGCTGGGTCCGGTCAATGACAGATGAACTCGATGGGTTTTGGCCATCCCTCCTTTATGAAAACCCCAAAATTTCATCAGTTTTTGCGTTTCTCTAGCCGTTCTCGAGATATCTGCAAATTTTTGAATTCACCGCCGACCAAAATCAAACGAAATCTACGGACGTCCTGGCATTAGTGACGCGCTCATTAGAGGACCTACTGGTTATAGGCTTTCCACCGCTAAATGTCGCCATGCGGCCATATCAAATGCGTGGCCATATTATCCCACCGAACCTTGGAAGTAACATTGACTTTTTAAATTTTTTTACGATTAGTTGCTGGGTCCGGTCAATGACAGATGAACTCAATGGGTTTTGGCTATCCCACTTTTATGAAACCCCCAAAGGTTCGTCAGTTTTTGTGTATCTCTAGCCGTTCTCGAGATATTTGAACATTTTTGAATTCACCGCCGACGAAAATCAAACGAAATCTACGGCCGTCCTGGCATTAGTGACGCGCTCATTAGAGGACCTAATGGTTATAGGCTTTCCACCGCTAAATGTCGCCATGCGGCCATATCAATCGTGGCCATATTTTTCCTCCGTACCATGAAAGTAAAATTGACTTTTTAAATTTTTTTACGATTAGTTGCTGGGTCCTGTCAATGACAGATGGACCCAATGGGTTTTGGCCATCCCCCCTTTACGAAACCCCCAAAATTTCGTCAGTTTTTGCGTATGTCTAGCCGTTCTCGAGATATCTGAACATTTTTGAATTCACCGCCGACGAAAATCAAACGAAATCTACGGCCGTCCTGGCATTAGTGACGCGCTCATTAGAGGACCTACTGGTTATAGGCTTTCCACCGCTAAATGTCGCCATGCGGCCATATCAAATGCGTGGCCACACTATCCCACCGAACCTTGGAAGTAAAATTGACTTTTTAAATTTTTTTACGATTAGCTGCTGGGTCCGGTCAATGACAGATGGACTCAATGGGTTTTGGCCATCCCCCCTTTATGAAACCCCCAAAATTTCGTCAGTTTTTGCGTATGTCTAGCCGTTCTCGAGATATCTGAACATTTTTGAATTCACCGCCGACGAAAATCAAACGAAATCTACGGCCGTCCTGGCATTAGTGACGCGCTCATTAGAGGACCTACTGGTTATAGGCTTTCCACCGCTAAATGTCGCCATGCGGCCATATCAAATGCGTGGCCATATTATCCCACCGAACCTTGGAAGTAAAATTGACTTTTTAAATTTTTTTACGATTAGTTGCTGGGTCCGGTCAATGACAGATGAACTCAATGGGTTTTGGCTATCCCCCTTTTATGAAACCCCCAAAATTTCGTCAGTTTTTGCGTTTCTCTAGCCGTTCTCGAGATATCTGCAAATTTTTGAATTCACCGCCGACCAAAATCAAACGAAATCTACGGACGTCCTGGCATTAGTGACGCGCTCATTAGAGGACCTACTGGTTATAGGCTTTCCACCGCTAAATGTCGCCATGCGGCCATATCAAATGCGTGGCCATACTATCCCACCGAACCTTGGAAGTAAAATTGACTTATTAAATTTTTTTACGATTAGCTGCTGGGTCCGGTCAATGACAGATGAACTCGATGGGTTTTGGCCATCCCTCCTTCATGAAACCCCCAAAATTTCATCAGTTTTTGCGTTTCTCTAGCCGTTCTCGAGATATCTGCAAATTTTTGAATTCACCGCCGACCAAAATCAAACGAAATCTACGGACGTCCTGGCATTAGTGACGCGCTCATTAGAGGACCTACTGGTTATAGGCTTTCCACCGCTAAATGTCGCCATGCGGCCATATCAAATGCGTGGCCATATTATCCCACCGAACCTTGGAAGTAAAATTGACTTTTTAAATTTTTTTACGATTAGTTGCTGGGTCCGGTCAATGACAGATGAACTCAATGGGTTTTGGCTATCCCCCTTTTATGAAACCCCCAAAGGTTCGTCAGTTTTTGTGTATCTCTAGCCGTTCTCGAGATATTTGAACATTTTTGAATTCACCGCCGACGAAAATCAAACGAAATCTACGGCCGTCCTGGCATTAGTGACGCGCTCATTAGAGGACCTACTGGTTATAGGCTTTCCACCGCTAAATGTCGCCATGCGGCCATATCAATCGTGGCCATATTTTTCCTCCGTACCATGAAAGTAAAATTGACTTTTTAAATTTTTTTACGATTAGTTGCTGGGTCCTGTCAATGACAGATGGACCCAATGGGTTTTGGCCATCCCCCCTTTACGAAACCCCCAAAATTTCATCAGTTTTTGCGTATGTCTAGCCGTTCTCGAGATATCTGAACATTTTTGAATTCACCGCCGACGAAAATCAAACGAAATCTACGGCCGTCCTGGCATTAGTGACGCGCTCATTAGAGGACCTACTGGTTATAGGCTTTCCACCGCTAAATGTCGCCATGCGGCCATATCAAATGCGTGGCCATATTATCCCACCGAACCTTGGAAGTAAAATTGACTTTTTAAATTTTTTTACGATTAGTTGCTGGGTCCGGTCAATGACAGATGAACTCAATGGGTTTTGGCTATCCCCCTTTTATGAAACCCCCAAAATTTCGTCAGTTTTTGCGTTTCTCTAGCCGTTCTCGAGATATCTGCAAATTTTTGAATTCACCGCCGACCAAAATCAAACGAAATCTACGGACGTCCTGGCATTAGTGACGCGCTCATTAGAGGACCTACTGGTTATAGGCTTTCCACCGCTAAATGTCGCCATGCGGCCATATCAAATGCGTGGCCATACTATCCCACCGAACCTTGGAAGTAAAATTGACTTATTAAATTTTTTTACGATTAGCTGCTGGGTCCGGTCAATGACAGATGAACTCGATGGGTTTTGGCCATCCCTCCTTTATGAAACCCCCAAAATTTCATCAGTTTTTGCGTTTCTCTAGCCGTTCTCGAGATATCTGCAAATTTTTGAATTCACCGCCGACCAAAATCAAACGAAATCTACGGACGTCCTGGCATTAGTGACGCGCTCATTAGAGGTCCTACTGGTTATAGGCTTTCCACCGCTAAATGTCGCCATGCGGCCATATCAAATGCGTGGCCATATTATCCCACCGAACCTTGGAAGTAAAATTGACTTTTTAAATTTTTTTACGATTAGTTGCTGGGTCCGGTCAATGACAGATGAACTCAATGGGTTTTGGCTATCCCCCTTTTATGAAACCCCCAAAATTTCGTCAGTTTTTGCGTTTCTCTAGCCGTTCTCGAGATATCTGCAAATTTTTGAATTCACCGCCGACCAAAATCAAACGAAATCTACGGACGTCCTGGCATTAGTGACGCGCTCATTAGAGGACCTACTGGTTATAGGCTTTCCACCGCTAAATGTCGCCATGCGGCCATATCAAATGCGTGGCCATATTATCCCACCGAACCTTGGAAGTAAAATTGACTTTTTAAATTTTTTTACGATTAGTTGCTGGGTCCGGTCAATGACAGATGAACTCAATGGGTTTTGGCTATCCCCCTTTTATGAAACCCCCAAAATTTCGTCAGTTTTTGCGTTTCTCTAGCCGTTCTCGAGATATCTGCAAATTTTTGAATTCACCGCCGACCAAAATCAAACGAAATCTACGGACGTCCTGGCATTAGTGACGCGCTCATTAGAGGACCTACTGGTTATAGGCTTTCCACCGCTAAATGTCGCCATGCGGCCATATCAAATGCGTGGCCATACTATCCCACCGAACCTTGGAAGTAAAATTGACTTATTAAATTTTTTTACGATTAGCTGCTGGGTCCGGTCAATGACAGATGAACTCGATGGGTTTTGGCCATCCCTCCTTTATGAAACCCCCAAAATTTCATCAGTTTTTGCGTTTCTCTAGCCGTTCTCGAGATATCTGCAAATTTTTGAATTCACCGCCGACCAAAATCAAACAAAATCTACGGACGTCCTGGCATTAGTGACGCGCTCATTAGAGGACCTACTGGTTATAGGCTTTCCACCGCTAAATGTCGCCATGCGGCCATATCAAATGCGTGGCCATATTATCCCACCGAACCTTGGAAGTAAAATTGACTTTTTAAATTTTTTTACGATTAGTTGCTGGGTCCGGTCAATGACAGATGAACTCAATGGGTTTTGGCTATCCCACTTTTATGAAACCCCCAAAGGTTCGTCAGTTTTTGCGTATGTCTAGCCGTTCTCGAGATATTTGAACATTTTTGAATTCACCGCCGACGAAAATCAAACGAAATCTACGGCCGTCCTGGCATTAGTGACGCGCTCATTAGAGGACCTACTGGTTATAGGCTTTCCACCGCTAAATGTCGCCATGCGGCCATATCAATCGTGGCCATATTTTTCCTCCGTACCATGAAAGTAAAATTGACTTTTTAAATTTTTTTACGATTAGCTGCTGGGTCCGGTCAATGACAGATGGACTCAATGGGTTTTGGCCATCCCCCCTTTATGAAACCCCCAAAATTTCGTCAGTTTTTGCGTATGTCTAGCCGTTCTCGAGATATCTGAACATTTTTGAATTCACCGCCGACCAAAATCAAACGAAATCTACAACCATACTGGCATTAGTGACGCGCTCAGTAGAGGACCTACTGGTTATAGGCTTTCCCCCGCTAAATGTCGCCATACGGCCATATCAAATGCGTGGCCATATTATCCCACCGAACCTTGGCAGTAAAATTGACTTTTTAAATTTTTTTACGATTAGTTGCTGGGTCCTGTCAATGACAGATGGACCCAATGGGTTTTGGCCATCCCCCCTTTACGAAACCCCCAAAATTTCATCAGTTTTTGCGTATGTCTAGCCGTTCTCGAGATATCTGAACATTTTTGAATTCACCGCCGACGAAAATCAAACGAAATCTACGGCCGTCCTGGCATTAGTGACGCGCTCATTAGAGGACCTACTGGTTATAGGCTTTCCACCGCTAAATGTCGCCATGCGGCCATATCAAATGCGTGGCTATATTATCCCACCGAACCTTGGAAGTAAAATTGACTTTTTAAATTTGTTTACGATTAGCTGCTGGGTCCGGTCAATGACAGATGAACTCAATGGGTTTTGGCTATCCCCCTTTTATGAAACCCCCAAAGGTTCGTCAGTTTTTGTGTATCTCTAGCCGTTCTCGAGATATTTGAACATTTTTGAATTCACCGCCGACGAAAATCAAACGAAATCTACGGCCGTCCTGGCATTAGTGACGCGCTCATTAGAGGACCTACTGGTTATAGGCTTTCCACCGCTAAATGTCGCCATGCGGCCATATCAAATGCGTGGCCATATTATCCCACCGAACCTTGGAAGTAAAATTGACTTTTTAAATTTGTTTACGATTAGCTGCTGGGTCCGGTCAATGACGGATGAACTCGATGGGTTTTGGCCATCCCCCCTTTATGAAACCCCCAAAATTTCATTAGTTTTTGCGTATCTCTAGCCGTTCTCGAGATATCTGAACATTTTTGAATTCACCGCCGACGAAAATCAAACGAAATCTACGGCCGTCCTGGCATTAGTGACGCGCTCATTAGAGGACCTACTGGTTATAGGCTTTCCACCGCTAAATGTCGCCATGCGGCCATATCAAATGCGTGGCCATATTATCCCACCGAACCTTGGAAGTAAAATTGACTTTTTAAATTTTTTTACGATTAGCTGCTGGGTCCGGTCAATGACAGATGAACTCAATGGGTTTTGGCTATCCCCCTTTTATGAAACCCCCAAAGGTTCGTCAGTTTTTGTGTATCTCTAGCCGTTCTCGAGATATTTGAACATTTTTGAATTCACCGCCGACGAAAATCAAACGAAATCTACGGCCGTCCTGGCATTAGTGACGCGCTCATTAGAGGACCTACTGGTTATAGGCTTTCCACCGCTAAATGTCGCCATGCGGCCATATCAATCGTGGCCATATTTTTCCTCCGTACCATGAAAGTAAAATTGACTTTTTAAATTTTTTTACGATTAGTTGCTGGGTCCTGTCAATGACAGATGGACCCAATGGGTTTTGGCCATCCCCCCTTTACGAAACCCCCAAAATTTCATCAGTTTTTGCGTATGTCTAGCCGTTCTCGAGATATCTGAACATTTTTGAATTCACCGCCGACGAAAATCAAACGAAATCTACGGCCGTCCTGGCATTAGTGACGCGCTCATTAGAGGACCTACTGGTTATAGGCTTTCCACCGCTAAATGTCGCCATGCGGCCATATCAAATGCGTGGCCATATTATCCCACCGAACCTTGGAAGTAAAATTGACTTTTTAAATTTTTTTACGATTAGTTGCAGGGTCCGGTCAATGACAGATGAACTCAATGGGTTTTGGCTATCCCCCTTTTATGAAACCCCCAAAATTTCGTCAGTTTTTGCGTTTCTCTAGCCGTTCTCGAGATATCTGCAAATTTTTGAATTCACCGCCGACCAAAATCAAACGAAATCTACGGACGTCCTGGCATTAGTGACGCGCTCATTAGAGGACCTACTGGTTATAGGCTTTCCACCGCTAAATGTCGCCATGCGGCCATATCAAATGCGTGGCCATACTATCCCACCGAACCTTGGAAGTAAAATTGACTTATTAAATTTTTTTACGATTAGCTGCTGGGTCCGGTCAATGACAGATGAACTCGATGGGTTTTGGCCATCCCTCCTTTATGAAACCCCCAAAATTTCATCAGTTTTTGCGTTTCTCTAGCCGTTCTCGAGATATCTGCAAATTTTTGAATTCACCGCCGACCAAAATCAAACGAAATCTACGGACGTCCTGGCATTAGTGACGCGCTCATTAGAGGACCTACTGGTTATAGGCTTTCCACCGCTAAATGTCGCCATGCGGCCATATCAAATGCGTGGCCATATTATCCCACCGAACCTTGGAAGTAAAATTGACTTTTTAAATTTTTTTACGATTAGCTGCTGGGTCCGGTCAATGACAGATGGACTCAATGGGTTTTGGCCATCCCCCCTTTATGAAACCCCCAAAATTTCGTCAGTTTTTGCGTATGTCTAGCCGTTCTCGAGATATCTGAACATTTTTGAATTCACCGCCGACCAAAATCAAACGAAATCTACAACCATACTGGCATTAGTGACGCGCTCAGTAGAGGACCTACTGGTTATAGGCTTTCCCCCGCTAAATGTCGCCATACGGCCATATCAAATGCGTGGCCATATTATCCCACCGAACCTTGGAAGTAAAATTGACTTTTTAAATTTGTTTACGATTAGCTGCTGGGTCCGGTCAATGACGGATGAACTCGATGGGTTTTGGCCATCCCCCCTTTATGAAACCCCCAAAATTTCATTAGTTTTTGCGTATCTCTAGCCGTTCTCGAGATATTTGAACATTTTTGAATTCACCGCCGACGAAAATCAAACGAAATCTACGGCCGTCCTGGCATTAGTGACGCGCTCATTAGAGGACCTACTGGTTATAGGCTTTCCACCGCTAAATGTCGCCATGCGGCCATATCAATCGTGGCCATATTTTTCCTCCGTACCATGAAAGTAAAATTGACTTTTTATATTTTTTTACGATTAGCTGCTGGGTCCGGTCAATGACAGATGGACTCAATGGGTTTTGGCCATCCCCCCTTTATGAAACCCCCAAAATTTCGTCAGTTTTTGCGTTTCTCTAGCCGTTCTCGAGATATCTGAACATTTTTGAATTCACCGCCGACCAAAATCAAACGAAATCTACAACCATACTGGCATTAGTGACGCGCTCAGTAGAGGACCTACTGGTTATAGGCTTTCCCCCGCTAAATGTCGCCATACGGCCATATCAAATGCGTGGCCATATTATCCCACCGAACCTTGGAAGTAAAATTGACTTTTTAAATTTTTTTACGATTAGTTGCTGGGTCCGGTCAATGACAGATGAACTCAATGGGTTTTGGCTATCCCCCTTTTATGAAACCCCCAAAGGTTCGTCAGTTTTTGTGTATCTCTAGCCGTTCTCGAGATATTTGAACATTTTTGAATTCACCGCCGACGAAAATCAAACGAAATCTACGGCCGTCCTGGCATTAGTGACGCGCTCATTAGAGGACCTAATGGTTATAGGCTTTCCACCGCTAAATGTCGCCATGCGGCCATATCAATCGTGGCCATATTTTTCCTCCGTACCATGAAAGTAAAATTGACTTTTTAAATTTTTTTACGATTAGTTGCTGGGTCCTGTCAATGACAGATGGACCCAATGGGTTTTGGCCATCCCCCCTTTACGAAACCCCCAAAATTTCATCAGTTTTTGCGTATGTCTAGCCGTTCTCGAGATATCTGAACATTTTTGAATTCACCGCCGACGAAAATCAAACGAAATCTACGGCCGTCCTGGCATTAGTGACGCGCTCATTAGAGGACCTACTGGTTATAGGCTTTCCACCGCTAAATGTCGCCATGCGGCCATATCAATCGTGGCCATATTTTTCCTCCGTACCATGAAAGTAAAATTGACTTTTTAAATTTTTTTACGATTAGCTGCTGGGTCCGGTCAATGACAGATGGACTCAATGGGTTTTGGCCATCCCCCCTTTATGAAACCCCCAAAATTTCGTCAGTTTTTGCGTATGTCTAGCCGTTCTCGAGATATCTGAACATTTTTGAATTCACCGCCGACCAAAATCAAACGAAATCTACAACCATACTGGCATTAGTGACGCGCTCAGTAGAGGACCTACTGGTTATAGGCTTTCCCCCGCTAAATGTCGCCATACGGCCATATCAAATGCGTGGCCATATTATCCCACCGAACCTTGGCAGTAAAATTGACTTTTTAAATTTTTTTACGATTAGTTGCTGGGTCCTGTCAATGACAGATGGACCCAATGGGTTTTGGCCATCCCCCCTTTACGAAACCCCCAAAATTTCATCAGTTTTTGCGTATGTCTAGCCGTTCTCGAGATATCTGAACATTTTTGAATTCACCGCCGACGAAAATCAAACGAAATCTACGGCCGTCCTGGCATTAGTGACGCGCTCATTAGAGGACCTACTGGTTATAGGCTTTCCACCGCTAAATGTCGCCATGCGGCCATATCAAATGCGTGGCCATATTATCCCACCGAACCTTGGAAGTAAAATTGACTTTTTAAATTTGTTTACGATTAGCTGCTGGGTCCGGTCAATGACAGATGAACTCAATGGGTTTTGGCTATCCCCCTTTTATGAAACCCCCAAAGGTTCGTCAGTTTTTGTGTATCTCTAGCCGTTCTCGAGATATTTGAACATTTTTGAATTCACCGCCGACGAAAATCAAACGAAATCTACGGCCGTCCTGGCATTAGTGACGCGCTCATTAGAGGACCTACTGGTTATAGGCTTTCCACCGCTAAATGTCGCCATGCGGCCATATCAAATGCGTGGCCATATTATCCCACCGAACCTTGGAAGTAAAATTGACTTTTTAAATTTGTTTACGATTAGCTGCTGGGTCCGGTCAATGACGGATGAACTCGATGGGTTTTGGCCATCCCCCCTTTATGAAACCCCCAAAATTTCATTAGTTTTTGCGTATCTCTAGCCGTTCTCGAGATATCTGAACATTTTTGAATTCACCGCCGACGAAAATCAAACGAAATCTACGGCCGTCCTGGCATTAGTGACGCGCTCATTAGAGGACCTACTGGTTATAGGCTTTCCACCGCTAAATGTCGCCATGCGGCCATATCAAATGCGTGGCCATATTATCCCACCGAACCTTGGAAGTAAAATTGACTTTTTAAATTTTTTTACGATTAGTTGCTGGGTCCGGTCAATGACAGATGAACTCAATGGGTTTTGGCTATCCCCCTTTTATGAAACCCCCAAAGGTTCGTCAGTTTTTGTGTATCTCTAGCCGTTCTCGAGATATTTGAACATTTTTGAATTCACCGCCGACCAAAATCAAACGAAATCTACGGCCGTCCTGGCATTAGTGACGCGCTCATTAGAGGACCTACTGGTTATAGGCTTTCCACCGCTAAATGTCGCCATGCGGCCATATCAATCGTGGCCATATTTTTCCTCCGTACCATGAAAGTAAAATTGACTTTTTAAATTTTTTTACGATTAGTTGCTGGGTCCTGTCAATGACAGATGGACCCAATGGGTTTTGGCCATCCCCCCTTTACGAAACCCCCAAAATTTCATCAGTTTTTGCGTATGTCTAGCCGTTCTCGAGATATCTGAACATTTTTGAATTCACCGCCGACGAAAATCAAACGAAATCTACGGCCGTCCTGGCATTAGTGACGCGCTCATTAGAGGACCTACTGGTTATAGGCTTTCCACCGCTAAATGTCGCCATGCGGCCATATCAAATGCGTGGCCATATTATCCCACCGAACCTTGGAAGTAAAATTGACTTTTTAAATTTTTTTACGATTAGTTGCAGGGTCCGGTCAATGACAGATGAACTCAATGGGTTTTGGCTATCCCCCTTTTATGAAACCCCCAAAATTTCGTCAGTTTTTGCGTTTCTCTAGCCGTTCTCGAGATATCTGCAAATTTTTGAATTCACCGCCGACCAAAATCAAACGAAATCTACGGACGTCCTGGCATTAGTGACGCGCTCATTAGAGGACCTACTGGTTATAGGCTTTCCACCGCTAAATGTCGCCATGCGGCCATATCAAATGCGTGGCCATACTATCCCACCGAACCTTGGAAGTAAAATTGACTTATTAAATTTTTTTACGATTAGCTGCTGGGTCCGGTCAATGACAGATGAACTCGATGGGTTTTGGCCATCCCTCCTTTATGAAACCCCCAAAATTTCATCAGTTTTTGCGTTTCTCTAGCCGTTCTCGAGATATCTGCAAATTTTTGAATTCACCGCCGACCAAAATCAAACGAAATCTACGGACGTCCTGGCATTAGTGACGCGCTCATTAGAGGACCTACTGGTTATAGGCTTTCCACCGCTAAATGTCGCCATGCGGCCATATCAAATGCGTGGCCATATTATCCCACCGAACCTTGGAAGTAAAATTGACTTTTTAAATTTTTTTACGATTAGTTGCTGGGTCCGGTCAATGACAGATGAACTCAATGGGTTTTGGCTATCCCCCTTTTATGAAACCCCCAAAGGTTCGTCAGTTTTTGTGTATCTCTAGCCGTTCTCGAGATATTTGAACATTTTTGAATTCACCGCCGACGAAAATCAAACGAAATCTACGGCCGTCCTGGCATTAGTGACGCGCTCATTAGAGGACCTAATGGTTATAGGCTTTCCACCGCTAAATGTCGCCATGCGGCCATATCAATCGTGGCCATATTTTTCCTCCGTACCATGAAAGTAAAATTGACTTTTTAAATTTTTTTACGATTAGTTGCTGGGTCCTGTCAATGACAGATGGACCCAATGGGTTTTGGCCATCCCCCCTTTACGAAACCCCCAAAATTTCATCAGTTTTTGCGTATGTCTAGCCGTTCTCGAGATATCTGAACATTTTTGAATTCACCGCCGACGAAAATCAAACGAAATCTACGGCCGTCCTGGCATTAGTGACGCGCTCATTAGAGGACCTACTGGTTATAGGCTTTCCACCGCTAAATGTCGCCATGCGGCCATATCAAATGCGTGGCCACACTATCCCACCGAACCTTGGAAGTAAAATTGACTTTTTAAATTTTTTTACGATTAGCTGCTGGGTCCGGTCAATGACAGATGGACTCAATGGGTTTTGGCCATCCCCCCTTTATGAAACCCCCAAAATTTCGTCAGTTTTTGCGTATGTCTAGCCGTTCTCGAGATATCTGAACATTTTTGAATTCACCGCCGACGAAAATCAAACGAAATCTACGGCCGTCCTGGCATTAGTGACGCGCTCATTAGAGGACCTACTGGTTATAGGCTTTCCACCGCTAAATGTCGCCATGCGGCCATATCAAATGCGTGGCCATATTATCCCACCGAACCTTGGAAGTAAAATTGACTTTTTAAATTTTTTTACGATTAGTTGCTGGGTCCGGTCAATGACAGATGAACTCAATGGGTTTTGGCTATCCCCCTTTTATGAAACCCCCAAAGGTTCGTCAGTTTTTGTGTATCTCTAGCCGTTCTCGAGATATTTGAACATTTTTGAATTCACCGCCGACGAAAATCAAACGAAATCTACGGCCGTCCTGGCATTAGTGACGCGCTCATTAGAGGACCTACTGGTTATAGGCTTTCCACCGCTAAATGTCGCCATGCGGCCATATCAATCGTGGCCATATTTTTCCTCCGTACCATGAAAGTAAAATTGACTTTTTAAATTTTTTTACGATTAGTTGCTGGGTCCTGTCAATGACAGATGGACCCAATGGGTTTTGGCCATCCCCCCTTTACGAAACCCCCAAAATTTCATCAGTTTTTGCGTATGTCTAGCCGTTCTCGAGATATCTGAACATTTTTGAATTCACCGCCGACGAAAATCAAACGAAATCTACGGCCGTCCTGGCATTAGTGACGCGCTCATTAGAGGACCTACTGGTTATAGGCTTTCCACCGCTAAATGTCGCCATGCGGCCATATCAAATGCGTGGCCATATTATCCCACCGAACCTTGGAAGTAAAATTGACTTTTTAAATTTTTTTACGATTAGTTGCAGGGTCCGGTCAATGACAGATGAACTCAATGGGTTTTGGCTATCCCCCTTTTATGAAACCCCCAAAATTTCGTCAGTTTTTGCGTTTCTCTAGCCGTTCTCGAGATATCTGCAAATTTTTGAATTCACCGCCGACCAAAATCAAACGAAATCTACGGACGTCCTGGCATTAGTGACGCGCTCATTAGAGGACCTACTGGTTATAGGCTTTCCACCGCTAAATGTCGCCATGCGGCCATATCAAATGCGTGGCCATACTATCCCACCGAACCTTGGAAGTAAAATTGACTTATTAAATTTTTTTACGATTAGCTGCTGGGTCCGGTCAATGACAGATGAACTCGATGGGTTTTGGCCATCCCTCCTTTATGAAACCCCCAAAATTTCATCAGTTTTTGCGTTTCTCTAGCCGTTCTCGAGATATCTGCAAATTTTTGAATTCACCGCCGACCAAAATCAAACGAAATCTACGGACGTCCTGGCATTAGTGACGCGCTCATTAGAGGACCTAATGGTTATAGGCTTTCCACCGCTAAATGTCGCCATGCGGCCATATCAAATGCGTGGCCATATTATCCCACCGAACCTTGGAAGTAAAATTGACTTTTTAAATTTTTTTACGATTAGTTGCTGGGTCCGGTCAATGACAGATGAACTCAATGGGTTTTGGCTATCCCCCTTTTATGAAACCCCCAAAGTTTCGTCAGTTTTTGTGTTTCTCTAGCCGTTCTCGAGATATTTGAACATTTTTGAATTCACCGCCGACGAAAATCAAACGAAATCTACGGCCGTCCTGGCATTAGTGACGCGCTCATTAGAGGACCTAATGGTTATAGGCTTTCCACCGCTAAATGTCGCCATGCGGCCATATCAATCGTGGCCATATTTTTCCTCCGTACCATGAAAGTAAAATTGACTTTTTAAATTTTTTTACGATTAGTTGCTGGGTCCTGTCAATGACAGATGGACTCAATGGGTTTTGGCCATCCCCCCTTTACGAAACCCCCAAAATTTCATCAGTTTTTGCGTATGTCTAGCCGTTCTCGAGATATCTGAACATTTTTGAATTCACCGCCGACGAAAATCAAACGAAATCTACGGCCGTCCTGGCATTAGTGACGCGCTCATTAGAGGACCTACTGGTTATAGGCTTTCCACCGCTAAATGTCGCCATGCGGCCATATCAAATGCGTGGCCACACTATCCCACCGAACCTTGGAAGTAAAATTGACTTTTTAAATTTTTTTACGATTAGCTGCTGGGTCCGGTCAATGACAGATGGACTCAATGGGTTTTGGCCATCCCCCCTTTATGAAACCCCCAAAATTTCGTCAGTTTTTGCGTATGTCTAGCCGTTCTCGAGATATCTGAACATTTTTGAATTCACCGCCGACGAAAATCAAACGAAATCTACGGCCGTCCTGGCATTAGTGACGCGCTCATTAGAGGACCTACTGGTTATAGGCTTTCCACCGCTAAATGTCGCCATGCGGCCATATCAAATGCGTGGCCATATTATCCCACCGAACCTTGGAAGTAAAATTGACTTTTTAAATTTTTTTACGATTAGTTGCTGGGTCCGGTCAATGACAGATGAACTCAATGGGTTTTGGCTATCCCCCTTTTATGAAACCCCCAAAATTTCGTCAGTTTTTGCGTTTCTCTAGCCGTTCTCGAGATATCTGCAAATTTTTGAATTCACCGCCGACCAAAATCAAACGAAATCTACGGACGTCCTGGCATTAGTGACGCGCTCATTAGAGGACCTACTGGTTATAGGCTTTCCACCGCTAAATGTCGCCATGCGGCCATATCAAATGCGTGGCCATACTATCCCACCGAACCTTGGAAGTAAAATTGACTTATTAAATTTTTTTACGATTAGCTGCTGGGTCCGGTCAATGACAGATGAACTCGATGGGTTTTGGCCATCCCTCCTTTATGAAACCCCCAAAATTTCATCAGTTTTTGCGTTTCTCTAGCCGTTCTCGAGATATCTGCAAATTTTTGAATTCACCGCCGACCAAAATCAAACGAAATCTACGGCCGTCCTGGCATTAGTGACGCGCTCATTAGAGGACCTACTGGTTATAGGCTTTCCACCGCTAAATGTCGCCATGCGGCCATATCAAATGCGTGGCCATATTATCCCACCGAACCTTGGAAGTAAAATTGACTTTTTAAATTTTTTTACGATTAGTTGCTGGGTCCGGTCAATGACAGATGAACTCAATGGGTTTTGGCTATCCCCCTTTTATGAAACCCCCAAAGGTTCGTCAGTTTTTGTGTATCTCTAGCCGTTCTCGAGATATTTGAACATTTTTGAATTCACCGCCGACGAAAATCAAACGAAATCTACGGCCGTCCTGGCATTAGTGACGCGCTCATTAGAGGACCTACTGGTTATAGGCTTTCCACCGCTAAATGTCGCCATGCGGCCATATCAATCGTGGCCATATTTTTCCTCCGTACCATGAAAGTAAAATTGACTTTTTAAATTTTTTTACGATTAGTTGCTGGGTCCTGTCAATGACAGATGGACCCAATGGGTTTTGGCCATCCCCCCTTTACGAAACCCCCAAAATTTCATCAGTTTTTGCGTATGTCTAGCCGTTCTCGAGATATCTGAACATTTTTGAATTCACCGCCGACGAAAATCAAACGAAATCTACGGCCGTCCTGGCATTAGTGACGCGCTCATTAGAGGACCTACTGGTTATAGGCTTTCCACCGCTAAATGTCGCCATGCGGCCATATCAAATGCGTGGCCACACTATCCCACCGAACCTTGGAAGTAAAATTGACTTTTTAAATTTTTTTACGATTAGCTGCTGGGTCCGGTCAATGACAGATGGACTCAATGGGTTTTGGCCATCCCCCCTTTATGAAACCCCCAAAATTTCGTCAGTTTTTGCGTTTCTCTAGCCGTTCTCGAGATATCTGAACATTTTTGAATTCACCGCCGACCAAAATCAAACGAAATCTACAACCATACTGGCATTAGTGACGCGCTCAGTAGAGGACCTACTGGTTATAGGCTTTCCCCCGCTAAATGTCGCCATACGGCCATATCAAATGCGTGGCCATATTATCCCACCGAACCTTGGCAGTAAAATTGACTTTTTAAATTTTTTTACGATTAGTTGCTGGGTCCTGTCAATGACAGATGGACCCAATGGGTTTTGGCCATCCCCCCTTTACGAAACCCCCAAAATTTCATCAGTTTTTGCGTATGTCTAGCCGTTCTCGAGATATCTGAACATTTTTGAATTCACCGCCGACGAAAATCAAACGAAATCTACGGCCGTCCTGGCATTAGTGACGCGCTCATTAGAGGACCTACTGGTTATAGGCTTTCCACCGCTAAATGTCGCCATGCGGCCATATCAAATGCGTGGCCATATTATCCCACCGAACCTTGGAAGTAAAATTGACTTTTTAAATTTGTTTACGATTAGCTGCTGGGTCCGGTCAATGACAGATGAACTCAATGGGTTTTGGCTATCCCCCTTTTATGAAACCCCCAAAGGTTCGTCAGTTTTTGTGTATCTCTAGCCGTTCTCGAGATATTTGAACATTTTTGAATTCACCGCCGACCAAAATCAAACGAAATCTACGGACGTCCTGGCATTAGTGACGCGCTCATTAGAGGACCTACTGGTTATAGGCTTTCCACCGCTAAATGTCGCCATGCGGCCATATCAAATGCGTGGCCATATTATCCCACCGAACCTTGGAAGTAAAATTGACTTTTTAAATTTTTTTACGATTAGTTGCTGGGTCCGGTCAATGACAGATGAACTCAATGGGTTTTGGCTATCCCCCTTTTATGAAACCCCCAAAGGTTCGTCAGTTTTTGTGTATCTCTAGCCGTTCTCGAGATATTTGAACATTTTTGAATTCACCGCCGACGAAAATCAAACGAAATCTACGGCCGTCCTGGCATTAGTGACGCGCTCATTAGAGGACCTAATGGTTATAGGCTTTCCACCGCTAAATGTCGCCATGCGGCCATATCAATCGTGGCCATATTTTTCCTCCGTACCATGAAAGTAAAATTGACTTTTTAAATTTTTTTACGATTAGTTGCTGGGTCCTGTCAATGACAGATGGACCCAATGGGTTTTGGCCATCCCCCCTTTACGAAACCCCCAAAATTTCATCAGTTTTTGCGTATGTCTAGCCGTTCTCGAGATATCTGAACATTTTTGAATTCACCGCCGACGAAAATCAAACGAAATCTACGGCCGTCCTGGCATTAGTGACGCGCTCATTAGAGGACCTACTGGTTATAGGCTTTCCACCGCTAAATGTCGCCATGCGGCCATATCAAATGCGTGGCCACACTATCCCACCGAACCTTGGAAGTAAAATTGACTTTTTAAATTTTTTTACGATTAGCTGCTGGGTCCGGTCAATGACAGATGGACTCAATGGGTTTTGGCCATCCCCCCTTTATGAAACCCCCAAAATTTCGTCAGTTTTTGCGTATGTCTAGCCGTTCTCGAGATATCTGAACATTTTTGAATTCACCGCCGACGAAAATCAAACGAAATCTACGGCCGTCCTGGCATTAGTGACGCGCTCATTAGAGGACCTACTGGTTATAGGCTTTCCACCGCTAAATGTCGCCATGCGGCCATATCAAATGCGTGGCCATATTATCCCACCGAACCTTGGAAGTAAAATTGACTTTTTAAATTTTTTTACGATTAGTTGCTGGGTCCGGTCAATGACAGATGAACTCAATGGGTTTTGGCTATCCCCCTTTTATGAAACCCCCAAAATTTCGTCAGTTTTTGCGTTTGTCTAGCCGTTCTCGAGATATCTGCAAATTTTTGAATTCACCGCCGACCAAAATCAAACGAAATCTACGGACGTCCTGGCATTAGTGACGCGCTCATTAGAGGACCTACAGGTTATAGGCTTTCCACCGCTAAATGTCGCCATGCGGCCATATCAAATGCGTGGCCATACTATCCCACCGAACCTTGGAAGTAAAATTGACTTATTAAATTTTTTTACGATTAGCTGCTGGGTCCGGTCAATGACAGATGAACTCGATGGGTTTTGGCCATCCCTCCTTTATGAAACCCCCAAAATTTCATCAGTTTTTGCGTTTCTCTAGCCGTTCTCGAGATATCTGCAAATTTTTGAATTCACCGCCGACCAAAATCAAACGAAATCTACGGACGTCCTGGCATTAGTGACGCGCTCATTAGAGGACCTACTGGTTATAGGCTTTCCACCGCTAAATGTCGCCATACGGCCATATCAAATGCGTGGCCATATTATCCCACCGAACCTTGGAAGTAAAATTGACTTTTTAAATTTTTTTACGATTAGTTGCTGGGTCCGGTCAATGACAGATGAACTCAATGGGTTTTGGCTATCCCCCTTTTATGAAACCCCCAAAGGTTCGTCAGTTTTTGTGTATCTCTAGCCGTTCTCGAGATATTTGAACATTTTTGAATTCACCGCCGACGAAAATCAAACGAAATCTACGGCCGTCCTGGCATTAGTGACGCGCTCATTAGAGGACCTACTGGTTATAGGCTTTCCACCGCTAAATGTCGCCATGCGGCCATATCAATCGTGGCCATATTTTTCCTCCGTACCATGAAAGTAAAATTGACTTTTTAAATTTTTTTACGATTAGTTGCTGGGTCCTGTCAATGACAGATGGACCCAATGGGTTTTGGCCATCCCCCCTTTACGAAACCCCCAAAATTTCGTCAGTTTTTGCGTATCTCTAGCCGTTCTCGAGATATCTGAACATTTTTGAATTCACCGCCGACGAAAATCAAACGAAATCTACGGCCGTCCTGGCATTAGTGACGCGCTCATTAGAGGACCTACTGGTTATAGGCTTTCCACCGCTAAATGTCGCCATGCGGCCATATCAAATGCGTGGCCACACTATCCCACCGAACCTTGGAAGTAAAATTGACTTTTTAAATTTTTTTACGATTAGCTGCTGGGTCCGGTCAATGACAGATGGACTCAATGGGTTTTGGCCATCCCCCCTTTATGAAACCCCCAAAATTTCGTCAGTTTTTGCGTTTCTCTAGCCGTTCTCGAGATATCTGAACATTTTTGAATTCACCGCCGACCAAAATCAAACGAAATCTACAACCATACTGGCATTAGTGACGCGCTCAGTAGAGGACCTACTGGTTATAGGCTTTCCCCCGCTAAATGTCGCCATACGGCCATATCAAATGCGTGGCCATATTATCCCACCGAACCTTGGCAGTAAAATTGACTTTTTAAATTTTTTTACGATTAGTTGCTGGGTCCTGTCAATGACAGATGGACCCAATGGGTTTTGGCCATCCCCCCTTTACGAAACCCCCAAAATTTCATCAGTTTTTGCGTATGTCTAGCCGTTCTCGAGATATCTGAACATTTTTGAATTCACCGCCGACGAAAATCAAACGAAATCTACGGCCGTCCTGGCATTAGTGACGCGCTCATTAGAGGACCTACTGGTTATAGGCTTTCCACCGCTAAATGTCGCCATGCGGCCATATCAAATGCGTGGCCATATTATCCCACCGAACCTTGGAAGTAAAATTGACTTTTTAAATTTGTTTACGATTAGCTGCTGGGTCCGGTCAATGACAGATGAACTCAATGGGTTTTGGCTATCCCCCTTTTATGAAACCCCCAAAGGTTCGTCAGTTTTTGTGTATCTCTAGCCGTTCTCGAGATATTTGAACATTTTTGAATTCACCGCCGACGAAAATCAAACGAAATCTACGGCCGTCCTGGCATTAGTGACGCGCTCATTAGAGGACCTACTGGTTATAGGCTTTCCACCGCTAAATGTCGCCATGCGGCCATATCAATCGTGGCCATATTTTTCCTCCGTACCATGAAAGTAAAATTGACTTTTTATATTTTTTTACGATTAGCTGCTGGGTCCGGTCAATGACAGATGGACTCAATGGGTTTTGGCCATCCCCCCTTTATGAAACCCCCAAAATTTCGTCAGTTTTTGCGTTTCTCTAGCCGTTCTCGAGATATCTGAACATTTTTGAATTCACCGCCGACCAAAATCAAACGAAATCTACAACCATACTGGCATTAGTGACGCGCTCAGTAGAGGACCTACTGGTTATAGGCTTTCCCCCGCTAAATGTCGCCATACGGCCATATCAAATGCGTGGCCATATTATCCCACCGAACCTTGGAAGTAAAATTGACTTTTTAAATTTGTTTACGATTAGCTGCTGGGTCCGGTCAATGACGGATGAACTCGATGGGTTTTGGCCATCCCCCCTTTATGAAACCCCCAAAATTTCATTAGTTTTTGCGTATCTCTAGCCGTTCTCGAGATATTTGAACATTTTTGAATTCACCGCCGACGAAAATCAAACGAAATCTACGGCCGTCCTGGCATTAGTGACGCGCTCATTAGAGGACCTACTGGTTATAGGCTTTCCACCGCTAAATGTCGCCATGCGGCCATATCAATCGTGGCCATATTTTTCCTCCGTACCATGAAAGTAAAATTGACTTTTTATATTTTTTTACGATTAGCTGCTGGGTCCGGTCAATGACAGATGGACTCAATGGGTTTTGGCCATCCCCCCTTTATGAAACCCCCAAAATTTCGTCAGTTTTTGCGTTTCTCTAGCCGTTCTCGAGATATCTGAACATTTTTGAATTCACCGCCGACCAAAATCAAACGAAATCTACAACCATACTGGCATTAGTGACGCGCTCAGTAGAGGACCTACTGGTTATAGGCTTTCCCCCGCTAAATGTCGCCATACGGCCATATCAAATGCGTGGCCATATTATCCCACCGAACCTTGGAAGTAAAATTGACTTTTTAAATTTGTTTACGATTAGCTGCTGGGTCCGGTCAATGACGGATGAACTCGATGGGTTTTGGCCATCCCCCCTTTATGAAACCCCCAAAATTTCATTAGTTTTTGCGTATCTCTAGCCGTTCTCGAGATATCTGAACATTTTTGAATTCACCGCCGACGAAAATCAAACGAAATCTACGGCCGTCCTGGCATTAGTGACGCGCTCATTAGAGGACCTACTGGTTATAGGCTTTCCACCGCTAAATGTCGCCATGCGGCCATATCAAATGCGTGGCCATATTATCCCACCGAACCTTGGAAGTAAAATTGACTTTTTAAATTTTTTTACGATTAGTTGCTGGGTCCGGTCAATGACAGATGAACTCAATGGGTTTTGGCTATCCCCCTTTTATGAAACCCCCAAAGGTTCGTCAGTTTTTGTGTATCTCTAGCCGTTCTCGAGATATTTGAACATTTTTGAATTCACCGCCGACGAAAATCAAACGAAATCTACGGCCGTCCTGGCATTAGTGACGCGCTCATTAGAGGACCTAATGGTTATAGGCTTTCCACCGCTAAATGTCGCCATGCGGCCATATCAATCGTGGCCATATTTTTCCTCCGTACCATGAAAGTAAAATTGACTTTTTAAATTTTTTTACGATTAGTTGCTGGGTCCTGTCAATGACAGATGGACCCAATGGGTTTTGGCCATCCCCCCTTTACGAAACCCCCAAAATTTCATCAGTTTTTGCGTATGTCTAGCCGTTCTCGAGATATCTGAACATTTTTGAATTCACCGCCGACGAAAATCAAACGAAATCTACGGCCGTCCTGGCATTAGTGACGCGCTCATTAGAGGACCTACTGGTTATAGGCTTTCCACCGCTAAATGTCGCCATGCGGCCATATCAAATGCGTGGCCATATTATCCCACCGAACCTTGGAAGTAAAATTGACTTTTTAAATTTTTTTACGATTAGTTGCTGGGTCCGGTCAATGACAGATGAACTCAATGGGTTTTGGCTATCCCCCTTTTATGAAACCCCCAAAATTTCGTCAGTTTTTGCGTTTCTCTAGCCGTTCTCGAGATATCTGCAAATTTTTGAATTCACCGCCGACCAAAATCAAACGAAATCTACGGACGTCCTGGCATTAGTGACGCGCTCATTAGAGGACCTACTGGTTATAGGCTTTCCACCGCTAAATGTCGCCATGCGGCCATATCAAATGCGTGGCCATACTATCCCACCGAACCTTGGAAGTAAAATTGACTTATTAAATTTTTTTACGATTAGCTGCTGGGTCCGGTCAATGACAGATGAACTCGATGGGTTTTGGCCATCCCTCCTTTATGAAACCCCCAAAATTTCATCAGTTTTTGCGTTTCTCTAGCCGTTCTCGAGATATCTGAACATTTTTGAATTCACCGCCGACGAAAATCAAACGAAATCTACGGCCGTCCTGGCATTAGTGACGCGCTCATTAGAGGACCTACTGGTTATAGGCTTTCCCCCGCTAAATGTCGCCATACGGCCATATCAAATGCGTGGCCATATTATCCCACCGAACCTTGGCAGTAAAATTGACTTTTTAAATTTTTTTACGATTAGTTGCTGGGTCCTGTCAATGACAGATGGACCCAATGGGTTTTGGCCATCCCCCCTTTACGAAACCCCCAAAATTTCATCAGTTTTTGCGTATGTCTAGCCGTTCTCGAGATATCTGAACATTTTTGAATTCACCGCCGACGAAAATCAAACGAAATCTACGGCCGTCCTGGCATTAGTGACGCGCTCATTAGAGGACCTACTGGTTATAGGCTTTCCACCGCTAAATGTCGCCATGCGGCCATATCAAATGCGTGGCCACACTATCCCACCGAACCTTGGAAGTAAAATTGACTTTTTAAATTTTTTTACGATTAGCTGCTGGGTCCGGTCAATGACAGATGGACTCAATGGGTTTTGGCCATCCCCCCTTTATGAAACCCCCAAAATTTCGTCAGTTTTTGCGTATGTCTAGCCGTTCTCGAGATATCTGAACATTTTTGAATTCACCGCCGACCAAAATCAAACGAAATCTACAACCATACTGGCATTAGTGACGCGCTCAGTAGAGGACCTACTGGTTATAGGCTTTCCCCCGCTAAATGTCGCCATACGGCCATATCAAATGCGTGGCCATATTATCCCACCGAACCTTGGCAGTAAAATTGACTTTTTAAATTTTTTTACGATTAGTTGCTGGGTCCTGTCAATGACAGATGGACCCAATGGGTTTTGGCCATCCCCCCTTTACGAAACCCCCAAAATTTCATCAGTTTTTGCGTATGTCTAGCCGTTCTCGAGATATCTGAACATTTTTGAATTCACCGCCGACGAAAATCAAACGAAATCTACGGCCGTCCTGGCATTAGTGACGCGCTCATTAGAGGACCTACTGGTTATACGCTTTCCACCGCTAAATGTCGCCATGCGGCCATATCAAATGCGTGGCCATATTATCCCACCGAACCTTGGAAGTAAAATTGACTTTTTAAATTTGTTTACGATTAGCTGCTGGGTCCGGTCAATGACAGATGAACTCAATGGGTTTTGGCTATCCCCCTTTTATGAAACCCCCAAAGGTTCGTCAGTTTTTGTGTATCTCTAGCCGTTCTCGAGATATTTGAACATTTTTGAATTCACCGCCGACGAAAATCAAACGAAATCTACGGCCGTCCTGGCATTAGTGACGCGCTCATTAGAGGACCTACTGGTTATAGGCTTTCCACCGCTAAATGTCGCCATGCGGCCATATCAAATGCGTGGCCATATTATCCCACCGAACCTTGGAAGTAAAATTGACTTTTTAAATTTGTTTACGATTAGCTGCTGGGTCCGGTCAATGACGGATGAACTCGATGGGTTTTGGCCATCCCCCCTTTATGAAACCCCCAAAATTTCATTAGTTTTTGCGTATCTCTAGCCGTTCTCGAGATATCTGAACATTTTTGAATTCACCGCCGACGAAAATCAAACGAAATCTACGGCCGTCCTGGCATTAGTGACGCGCTCATTAGAGGACCTACTGGTTATAGGCTTTCCACCGCTAAATGTCGCCATGCGGCCATATCAAATGCGTGGCCATATTATCCCACCGAACCTTGGAAGTAAAATTGAGTTTTTAAATTTTTTTACGATTAGTTGCTGGGTCCGGTCAATGACAGATGAACTCAATGGGTTTTGGCTATCCCCCTTTTATGAAACCCCCAAAGGTTCGTCAGTTTTTGTGTATCTCTAGCCGTTCTCGAGATATTTGAACATTTTTGAATTCACCGCCGACGAAAATCAAACGAAATCTACGGCCGTCCTGGCATTAGTGACGCGCTCATTAGAGGACCTACTGGTTATAGGCTTTCCACCGCTAAATGTCGCCATGCGGCCATATCAATCGTGGCCATATTTTTCCTCCGTACCATGAAAGTAAAATTGACTTTTTAAATTTTTTTACGATTAGTTGCTGGGTCCTGTCAATGACAGATGGACCCAATGGGTTTTGGCCATCCCCCCTTTACGAAACCCCCAAAATTTCATCAGTTTTTGCGTATGTCTAGCCGTTCTCGAGATATCTGAACATTTTTGAATTCACCGCCGACGAAAATCAAACGAAATCTACGGCCGTCCTGGCATTAGTGACGCGCTCATTAGAGGACCTACTGGTTATAGGCTTTCCACCGCTAAATGTCGCCATGCGGCCATATCAAATGCGTGGCCATATTATCCCACCGAACCTTGGAAGTAAAATTGACTTTTTAAATTTTTTTACGATTAGTTGCTGGGTCCGGTCAATGACAGATGAACTCAATGGGTTTTGGCTATCCCCCTTTTATGAAACCCCCAAAATTTCGTCAGTTTTTGCGTTTCTCTAGCCGTTCTCGAGATATCTGCAAATTTTTGAATTCACCGCCGACCAAAATCAAACGAAATCTACGGACGTCCTGGCATTAGTGACGCGCTCATTAGAGGACCTACTGGTTATAGGCTTTCCACCGCTAAATGTCGCCATGCGGCCATATCAAATGCGTGGCCATACTATCCCACCGAACCTTGGAAGTAAAATTGACTTATTAAATTTTTTTACGATTAGCTGCTGGGTCCGGTCAATGACAGATGAACTCGATGGGTTTTGGCCATCCCTCCTTTATGAAACCCCCAAAATTTCATCAGTTTTTGCGTTTCTCTAGCCGTTCTCGAGATATCTGCAAATTTTTGAATTCACCGCCGACCAAAATCAAACGAAATCTACGGACGTCCTGGCATTAGTGACGCGCTCATTAGAGGACCTACTGGTTATAGGCTTTCCACCGCTAAATGTCGCCATGCGGCCATATCAAATGCGTGGCCATATTATCCCACCGAACCTTGGAAGTAAAATTGACTTTTTAAATTTTTTTACGATTAGTTGCTGGGTCCGGTCAATGACAGATGAACTCAATGGGTTTTGGCTATCCCCCTTTTATGAAACCCCCAAAGGTTCGTCAGTTTTTGTGTATCTCTAGCCGTTCTCGAGATATTTGAACATTTTTGAATTCACCGCCGACGAAAATCAAACGAAATCTACGGCCGTCCTGGCATTAGTGACGCGCTCATTAGAGGACCTACTGGTTATAGGCTTTCCACCGCTAAATGTCGCCATGCGGCCATATCAATCGTGGCCATATTTTTCCTCCGTACCATGAAAGTAAAATTGACTTTTTAAATTTTTTTACGATTAGTTGCTGGGTCCTGTCAATGACAGATGGACCCAATGGGTTTTGGCCATCCCCCCTTTACGAAACCCCCAAAATTTCATCAGTTTTTGCGTATGTCTAGCCGTTCTCGAGATATCTGAACATTTTTGAATTCACCGCCGACGAAAATCAAACGAAATCTACGGCCGTCCTGGCATTAGTGACGCGCTCATTAGAGGACCTACTGGTTATAGGCTTTCCACCGCTAAATGTCGCCATGCGGCCATATCAAATGCGTGGCCATATTATCCCACCGAACCTTGGAAGTAAAATTGACTTTTTAAATTTTTTTACGATTAGTTGCTGGGTCCGGTCAATGACAGATGAACTCAATGGGTTTTGGCTATCCCCCTTTTATGAAACCCCCAAAATTTCGTCAGTTTTTGCGTTTCTCTAGCCGTTCTCGAGATATCTGCAAATTTTTGAATTCACCGCCGACCAAAATCAAACGAAATCTACGGACGTCCTGGCATTAGTGACGCGCTCATTAGAGGACCTACTGGTTATAGGCTTTCCACCGCTAAATGTCGCCATGCGGCCATATCAAACGCGTGGCCATACTATCCCACCGAACCTTGGAAGTAAAATTGACTTATTAAATTTTTTTACGATTAGCTGCTGGGTCCGGTCAATGACAGATGAACTCGATGGGTTTTGGCCATCCCTCCTTTATGAAACCCCCAAAATTTCATCAGTTTTTGCGTTTCTCTAGCCGTTCTCGAGATATCTGCAAATTTTTGAATTCACCGCCGACCAAAATCAAACGAAATCTACGGACGTCCTGGCATTAGTGACGCGCTCATTAGAGGACCTACTGGTTATAGGCTTTCCACCGCTAAATGTCGCCATGCGGCCATATCAAATGCGTGGCCATATTATCCCACCGAACCTTGAAAGTAAAATTGACTTTTTAAATTTTTTTACGATTAGTTGCTGGGTCCGGTCAATGACAGATGAACTCAATGGGTTTTGGCTATCCCCCTTTTATGAAACCCCCAAAGGTTCGTCAGTTTTTGTGTATCTCTAGCCGTTCTCGAGATATTTGAACATTTTTGAATTCACCGCCGACGAAAATCAAACGAAATCTACGGCCGTCCTGGCATTAGTGACGCGCTCATTAGAGGACCCAATGGTTATAGGCTTTCCACCGCTAAATGTCGCCATGCGGCCATATCAATCGTGGCCATATTTTTCCTCCGTACCATGAAAGTAAAATTGACTTTTTAAATTTTTTTACGATTAGTTGCTGGGTCCTGTCAATGACAGATGGACCCAATGGGTTTTGGCCATCCCCCCTTTACGAAACCCCCAAAATTTCATCAGTTTTTGCGTATGTCTAGCCGTTCTCGAGATATCTGAACATTTTTGAATTCACCGCCGACGAAAATCAAACGAAATCTACGGCCGTCCTGGCATTAGTGACGCGCTCATTAGAGGACCTACTGGTTATAGGCTTTCCCCCGCTAAATGTCGCCATACGGCCATATCAAATGCGTGGCCATATTATCCCACCGAACCTTGGCAGTAAAATTGACTTTTTAAATTTTTTTACGATTAGTTGCTGGGTCCTGTCAATGACAGATGGACCCAATGGGTTTTGGCCATCCCCCCTTTACGAAACCCCCAAAATTTCATCAGTTTTTGCGTATCTCTAGCCGTTCTCGAGATATCTGAACATTTTTGAATTCACCGCCGACGAAAATCAAACGAAATCTACGGCCGTCCTGGCATTAGTGACGCGCTCATTAGAGGACCTACTGGTTATAGGCTTTCCACCGCTAAATGTCGCCATGCGGCCATATCAAATGCGTGGCCACACTATCCCACCGAACCTTGGAAGTAAAATTGACTTTTTAAATTTTTTTACGATTAGTTGCTGGGTCCTGTCAATGACAGATGGACCCAATGGGTTTTGGCCATCCCCCCTTTACGAAACCCCCAAAATTTCATCAGTTTTTGCGTATGTCTAGCCGTTCTCGAGATATCTGAACATTTTTGAATTCACCGCCGACGAAAATCAAACGAAATCTACGGCCGTCCTGGCATTAGTGACGCGCTCATTAGAGGACCTACTGGTTATAGGCTTTCCACCGCTAAATGTCGCCATGCGGCCATATCAAATGCGTGGCCATATTATCCCACCGAACCTTGGAAGTAAAATTGACTTTTTAAATTTGTTTACGATTAGCTGCTGGGTCCGGTCAATGACAGATGAACTCAATGGGTTTTGGCTATCCCCCTTTTATGAAACCCCCAAAGGTTCGTCAGTTTTTGTGTATCTCTAGCCGTTCTCGAGATATTTGAACATTTTTGAATTCACCGCCGACGAAAATCAAACGAAATCTACGGCCGTCCTGGCATTAGTGACGCGCTCATTAGAGGACCTACTGGTTATAGGCTTTCCACCGCTAAATGTCGCCATGCGGCCATATCAATCGTGGCCATATTTTTCCTCCGTACCATGAAAGTAAAATTGACTTTTTATATTTTTTTACGATTAGCTGCTGGGTCCGGTCAATGACAGATGGAGTCAATGGGTTTTGGCCATCCCCCCTTTATGAAACCCCCAAAATTTCGTCAGTTTTTGCGTTTCTCTAGCCGTTCTCGAGATATCTGAACATTTTTGAATTCACCGCCGACCAAAATCAAACGAAATCTACAACCATACTGGCATTAGTGACGCGCTCAGTAGAGGACCTACTGGTTATAGGCTTTCCCCCGCTAAATGTCGCCATACGGCCATATCAAATGCGTGGCCATATTATCCCACCGAACCTTGGCAGTAAAATTGACTTTTTAAATTTTTTTACGATTAGTTGCTGGGTCCTGTCAATGACAGATGGACCCAATGGGTTTTGGCCATCCCCCCTTTACGAAACCCCCAAAATTTCATCAGTTTTTGCGTATGTCTAGCCGTTCTCGAAATATCTGAACATTTTTGAATTCACCGCCGACGAAAATCAAACGAAATCTACGGCCGTCCTGGCATTAGTGACGCGCTCATTAGAGGACCTACTGGTTATAGGCTTTCCACCGCTAAATGTCGCCATGCGGCCATATCAAATGCGTGGCCATATTATCCCACCGAACCTTGGAAGTAAAATTGACTTTTTAAATTTTTTTACGATTAGTTGCTGGGTCCGGTCAATGACAGATGAACTCAATGGGTTTTGGCTATCCCCCTTTTATGAAACCCCCAAAGGTTCGTCAGTTTTTGTGTATCTCTAGCCGTTCTCGAGATATTTGAACATTTTTGAATTCACCGCCGACGAAAATCAAACGAAATCTACGGCCGTCCTGGCATTAGTGACGCGCTCATTAGCGGACCTACTGGTTATAGGCTTTCCACCGCTAAATGTCGCCATGCGGCCATATCAAATGCGTGGCCATATTATCCCACCGAACCTTGGAAGTAAAATTGACTTTTTAAATTTGTTTACGATTAGCTGCTGGGTCCAGTCAATGACGGATGAACTCGATGGGTTTTGGCCATCCCCCCTTTATTAAACCCCCAAAATTTCATTAGTTTTTGCGTATCTCTAGCCGTTCTCGAGATATCTGAACATTTTTGAATTCACCGCCGACGAAAATCAAACGAAATCTACGGCCGTCCTGGCATTAGTGACGCGCTCATTAGAGGACCTACTGGTTATAGGCTTTCCACCGCTAAATGTCGCCATGCGGCCATATCAAATGCGTGGCCATATTATCCCACCGAACCTTGGAAGTAAAATTGACTTTTTAAATTTTTTTACGATTAGTTGCTGGGTCCGGTCAATGACAGATGAACTCAATGGGTTTTGGCTATCCCCCTTTTATGAAACCCCCAAAGGTTCGTCAGTTTTTGTGTATCTCTAGCCGTTCTCGAGATATCTGAACATTTTTGAATTCACCGCCGACGAAAATCAAACGAAATCTACGGCCGTCCTGGCATTAGTGACGCGCTCATTAGAGGACCTACTGGTTATAGGCTTTCCACCGCTAAATGTCGCCATGCGGCCATATCAATCGTGGCCATATTTTTCCTCCGTACCATGAAAGTAAAATTGACTTTTTAAATTTTTTTACGATTAGTTGCTGGGTCCTGTCAATGACAGATGGACCCAATGGGTTTTGGCCATCCCCCCTTTACGAAACCCCCAAAATTTCATCAGTTTTTGCGTATGTCTAGCCGTTCTCGAGATATCTGAACATTTTTGAATTCACCGCCGACGAAAATCAAACGAAATCTACGGCCGTCCTGGCATTAGTGACGCGCTCATTAGAGGACCTACTGGTTATAGGCTTTCCACCGCTAAATGTCGCCATGCGGCCATATCAAATGCGTGGCCATATTATCCCACCGAACCTTGGAAGTAAAATTGACTTTTTAAATTTTTTTACGATTAGTTGCTGGGTCCGGTCAATGACAGATGAACTCAATGGGTTTTGGCTATCCCCCTTTTATGAAACCCCCAAAATTTCGTCAGTTTTTGCGTTTCTCTAGCCGTTCTCGAGATATCTGCAAATTTTTGAATTCACCGCCGACCAAAATCAAACGAAATCTACGGACGTCCTGGCATTAGTGACGCGCTCATTAGAGGACCTACTGGTTATAGGCTTTCCACCGCTAAATGTCGCCATGCGGCCATATCAAATGCGTGGCCATACTATCCCACCGAACCTTGGAAGTAAAATTGACTTATTAATTTTTTTTACGATTAGCTGCTGGGTCCGGTCAATGACAGATGAACTCGATGGGTTTTGGCCATCCCTCCTTTATGAAACCCCCAAAATTTCATCAGTTTTTGCGTTTCTCTAGCCGTTCTCGAGATATCTGCAAATTTTTGAATTCACCGCCGACCAAAATCAAACGAAATCTACGGCCGTCCTGGCATTAGTGACGCGCTCATTAGAGGACCTACTGGTTATAGGCTTTCCACCGCTAAATGTCGCCATGCGGCCATATCAAATGCGTGGCCATATTATCCCACCGAACCTTGAAAGTAAAATTGACTTTTTAAATTTTTTTACGATTAGTTGCTGGGTCCGGTCAATGACAGATGAACTCAATGGGTTTTGGCTATCCCCCTTTTATGAAACCCCCAAAGGTTCGTCAGTTTTTGTGTATCTCTAGCCGTTCTCGAGATATTTGAACATTTTTGAATTCACCGCCGACGAAAATCAAACGAAATCTACGGCCGTCCTGGCATTAGTGACGCGCTCATTAGAGGACCTAATGGTTATAGGCTTTCCACCGCTAAATGTCGCCATGCGGCCATATCAATCGTGGCCATATTTTTCCTCCGTACCATGAAAGTAAAATTGACTTTTTAAATTTTTTTACGATTAGTTGCTGGGTCCTGTCAATGACAGATGGACCCAATGGGTTTTGGCCATCCCCCCTTTACGAAACCCCCAAAATTTCATCAGTTTTTGCGTATGTCTAGCCGTTCTCGAGATATCTGAACATTTTTGAATTCACCGCCGACGAAAATCAAACGAAATCTACGGCCGTCCTGGCATTAGTGACGCGCTCATTAGAGGACCTACTGGTTATAGGCTTTCCCCCGCTAAATGTCGCCATACGGCCATATCAAATGCGTGGCCATATTATCCCACCGAACCTTGGCAGTAAAATTGACTTTTTAAATTTTTTTACGATTAGTTGCTGGGTCCTGTCAATGACAGATGGACCCAATGGGTTTTGGCCATCCCCCCTTTACGAAACCCCCAAAATTTCATCAGTTTTTGCGTATGTCTAGCCGTTCTCGAGATATCTGAACATTTTTGAATTCACCGCCGACGAAAATCAAACGAAATCTACGGCCGTCCTGGCATTAGTGACGCGCTCATTAGAGGACCTACTGGTTATAGGCTTTCCACCGCTAAATGTCGCCATGCGGCCATATCAAATGCGTGGCCACACTATCCCACCGAACCTTGGAAGTAAAATTGACTTTTTAAATTTTTTTACGATTAGTTGCTGGGTCCTGTCAATGACAGATGGACCCAATGGGTTTTGGCCATCCCCCCTTTACGAAACCCCCAAAATTTCATCAGTTTTTGCGTATGTCTAGCCGTTCTCGAGATATCTGAACATTTTTGAATTCACCGCCGACGAAAATCAAACGAAATCTACGGCCGTCCTGGCATTAGTGACGCGCTCATTAGAGGACCTACTGGTTATAGGCTTTCCACCGCTAAATGTCGCCATGCGGCCATATCAATCGTGGCCATATTTTTCCTCCGTACCATGAAAGTAAAATTGACTTTTTATATTTTTTTACGATTAGCTGCTGGGTCCGGTCAATGACAGATGGACTCAATGGGTTTTGGCCATCCCCCCTTTATGAAACCCCCAAAATTTCGTCAGTTTTTGCGTTTCTCTAGCCGTTCTCGAGATATCTGAACATTTTTGAATTCACCGCCGACCAAAATCAAACGAAATCTACAACCATACTGGCATTAGTGACGCGCTCAGTAGAGGACCTACTGGTTATAGGCTTTCCCCCGCTAAATGTCGCCATACGGCCATATCAAATGCGTGGCCATATTATCCCACCGAACCTTGGCAGTAAAATTGACTTTTTAAATTTTTTTACGATTAGTTGCTGGGTCCTGTCAATGACAGATGGACCCAATGGGTTTTGGCCATCCCTCCTTTACGAAACCCCCAAAATTTCATCAGTTTTTGCGTATCTCTAGCCGTTCTCGAGATATTTGAACATTTTTGAATTCACCGCCGACGAAAATCAAACGAAATCTACGGCCGTCCTGGCATTAGTGACGCGCTCATTAGAGGACCTAATGGTTATAGGCTTTCCACCGCTAAATGTCGCCATGCGGCCATATCAATCGTGGCCATATTTTTCCTCCGTACCATGAAAGTAAAATTGACTTTTTAAATTTTTTTACGATTAGTTGCTGGGTCCTGTCAATGACAGATGGACCCAATGGGTTTTGGCCATCCCCCCTTTACGAAACCCCCAAAATTTCATCAGTTTTTGCGTATGTCTAGCCGTTCTCGAAATATCTGAACATTTTTGAATTCACCGCCGACGAAAATCAAACGAAATCTACGGCCGTCCTGGCATTAGTGACGCGCTCATTAGAGGACCTACTGGTTATAGGCTTTCCACCGCTAAATGTCGCCATGCGGCCATATCAAATGCGTGGCCATATTATCCCACCGAACCTTGGAAGTAAAATTGACTTTTTAAATTTTTTTACGATTAGTTGCTGGGTCCGGTCAATGACAGATGAACTCAATGGGTTTTGGCTATCCCCCTTTTATGAAACCCCCAAAATTTCGTCAGTTTTTGCGTTTCTCTAGCCGTTCTCGAGATATCTGCAAATTTTTGAATTCACCGCCGACCAAAATCAAACGAAATCTACGGACGTCCTGGCATTAGTGACGCGCTCATTAGAGGACCTACTGGTTATAGGCTTTCCACCGCTAAATGTCGCCATGCGGCCATATCAAATGCGTGGCCATATTATCCCACCGAACCTTGGAAGTAAAATTGACTTTTTAAATTTGTTTACGATTAGCTGCTGGGTCCGGTGAATGACGGATGAACTCGATGGGTTTTGGCCATCCCCCCTTTATGAAACCCCCAAAATTTCATTAGTTTTTGCGTATCTCTAGCCGTTCTCGAGATATCTGAACATTTTTGAATTCACCGCCGACGAAAATCA
Source organism: Ancistrocerus nigricornis (assembly GCA_916049575.1). NCBI lineage: Eukaryota > Metazoa > Arthropoda > Insecta > Hymenoptera > Vespidae > Ancistrocerus > Ancistrocerus nigricornis. Next base: position 16,971,041 of record OU696667.1, on the reverse strand, counting down.
AACGAAATCTACGGCCGTCCTGGCATTAGTGACGCGCTCATTAGAGGACCTACTGGTTATAGGCTTTCCACCGCTAAATGTCGCCATGCGGCCATATCAAATGCGTGGCCATATTATCCCACCGAACCTTGGAAGTAAAATTGACTTTTTAAATTTTTTTACGATTAGTTGCTGGGTCCGGTCAATGACAGATGAACTCAATGGGTTTTGGCTATCCCCCTTTTATGAAACCCCCAAAGGTTCGTCAGTTTTTGTGTATCTCTAGCCGTTCTCGAGATATTTGAACATTTTTGAATTCACCGCCGACGAAAATCAAACGAAATCTACGGCCGTCCTGGCATTAGTGACGCGCTCATTAGAGGACCTACTGGTTATAGGCTTTCCACCGCTAAATGTCGCCATGCGGCCATATCAATCGTGGCCATATTTTTCCTCCGTACCATGAAAGTAAAATTGACTTTTTAAATTTTTTTACGATTAGTTGCTGGGTCCTGTCAATGACAGATGGACCCAATGGGTTTTGGCCATCCCCCCTTTACGAAACCCCCAAAATTTCATCAGTTTTTGCGTATGTCTAGCCGTTCTCGAGATATCTGAACATTTTTGAATTCACCGCCGACGAAAATCAAACGAAATCTACGGCCGTCCTGGCATTAGTGACGCGCTCATTAGAGGACCTACTGGTTATAGGCTTTCCACCGCTAAATGTCGCCATGCGGCCATATCAAATGCGTGGCCATATTATCCCACCGAACCTTGGAAGTAAAATTGACTTTTTAAATTTTTTTACGATTAGTTGCTGGGTCCGGTCAATGACAGATGAACTCAATGGGTTTTGGCTATCCCCCTTTTATGAAACCCCCAAAATTTCGTCAGTTTTTGCGTTTCTCTAGCCGTTCTCGAGATATCTGCAAATTTTTGAATTCACCGCCGACCAAAATCAAACGAAATCTACGGACGTCCTGGCATTAGTGACGCGCTCATTAGAGGACCTACTGGTTATAGGCTTTCCACCGCTAAATGTCGCCATGCGGCCATATCAAATGCGTGGCCATACTATCCCACCGAACCTTGGAAGTAAAATTGACTTATTAAATTTTTTTACGATTAGCTGCTGGGTCCGGTCAATGACAGATGAACTCGATGGGTTTTGGCCATCCCTCCTTTATGAAAACCCCAAAATTTCATCAGTTTTTGCGTTTCTCTAGCCGTTCTCGAGATATCTGCAAATTTTTGAATTCACCGCCGACCAAAATCAAACAAAATCTACGGACGTCCTGGCATTAGTGACGCGCTCATTAGAGGACCTACTGGTTATAGGCTTTCCACCGCTAAATGTCGCCATGCGGCCATATCAAATGCGTGGCCATATTATCCCACCGAACCTTGGAAGTAAAATTGACTTTTTAAATTTTTTTACGATTAGTTGCTGGGTCCGGTCAATGACAGATGAACTCAATGGGTTTTGGCTATCCCACTTTTATGAAACCCCCAAAGGTTCGTCAGTTTTTGTGTATCTCTAGCCGTTCTCGAGATATTTGAACATTTTTGAATTCACCGCCGACGAAAATCAAACGAAATCTACGGCCGTCCTGGCATTAGTGACGCGCTCATTAGAGGACCTACTGGTTATAGGCTTTCCACCGCTAAATGTCGCCATGCGGCCATATCAATCGTGGCCATATTTTTCCTCCATACCATGAAAGTAAAATTGACTTTTTAAATTTTTTTACGATTAGCTGCTGGGTTCGGTCAATGACAGATGGACTCAATGGGTTTTGGCCATCCCCCCTTTATGAAACCCCCAAAATTTCGTCAGTTTTTGCGTTTCTCTAGCCGTTCTCGAGATATCTGAACATTTTTGAATTCACCGCCGACCAAAATCAAACGAAATCTACAACCATACTGGCATTAGTGACGCGCTCAGTAGAGGACCTACTGGTTATAGGCTTTCCCCCGCTAAATGTCGCCATACGGCCATATCAAATGCGTGGCCATATTATCCCACCGAACCTTGGCAGTAAAATTGACTTTTTAAATTTTTTTACGATTAGTTGCTGGGTCCTGTCAATGACAGATGGACCCAATGGGTTTTGGCCATCCCCCCTTTACGAAACCCCCAAAATTTCGTCAGTTTTTGCGTTTCTCTAGCCGTTCTCGAGATATCTGAACATTTTTGAATTCACCGCCGACCAAAATCAAACGAAATCTACAACCATACTGGCATTAGTGACGCGCTCAGTAGAGGACCTACTGGTTATAGGCTTTCCCCCGCTAAATGTCGCCATACGGCCATATCAAATGCGTGGCCATATTATCCCACCGAACCTTGGCAGTAAAATTGACTTTTTAAATTTTTTTACGATTAGTTGCTGGGTCCTGTCAATGACAGATGGACCCAATGGGTTTTGGCCATCCCCCCTTTACGAAACCCCCAAAATTTCATCAGTTTTTGCGTATCTCTAGCCGTTCTCGAGATATCTGAACATTTTTGAATTCACCGCCGACGAAAATCAAACGAAATCTACGGCCGTCCTGGCATTAGTGACGCGCTCATTAGAGGACCTACTGGTTATAGGCTTTCCACCGCTAAATGTCGCCATGCGGCCATATCAAATGCGTGGCCATATTATCCCACCGAACCTTGGAAGTAAAATTGACTTTTTAAATTTTTTTACGATTAGTTGCTGGGTCCGGTCAATGACAGATGAACTCAATGGGTTTTGGCTATCCCCCTTTTATGAAACCCCCAAAGGTTCGTCAGTTTTTGTGTATCTCTAGCCGTTCTCGAGATATTTGAACATTTTTGAATTCACCGCCGACGAAAATCAAACGAAATCTACGGCCGTCCTGGCATTAGTGACGCGCTCATTAGAGGACCTACTGGTTATAGGCTTTCCACCGCTAAATGTCGCCATGCGGCCATATCAATCGTGGCCATATTTTTCCTCCATACCATGAAAGTAAAATTGACTTTTTAAATTTTTTTACGATTAGCTGCTGGGTTCGGTCAATGACAGATGGACTCAATGGGTTTTGGCCATCCCCCCTTTATGAAACCCCCAAAATTTCGTCAGTTTTTGCGTTTCTCTAGCCGTTCTCGAGATATCTGAACATTTTTGAATTCACCGCCGACCAAAATCAAACGAAATCTACAACCATACTGGCATTAGTGACGCGCTCAGTAGAGGACCTACTGGTTATAGGCTTTCCCCCGCTAAATGTCGCCATACGGCCATATCAAATGCGTGGCCATATTATCCCACCGAACCTTGGCAGTAAAATTGACTTTTTAAATTTTTTTACGATTAGTTGCTGGGTCCTGTCAATGACAGATGGACTCAATGGGTTTTGGCCATCCCCCCTTTACGAAACCCCCAAAATTTCGTCAGTTTTTGCGTTTCTCTAGCCGTTCTCGAGATATCTGAACATTTTTGAATTCACCGCCGACCAAAATCAAACGAAATCTACAACCATACTGGCATTAGTGACGCGCTCAGTAGAGGACCTACTGGTTATAGGCTTTCCACCGCTAAATGTCGCCATACGGCCATATCAAATGCGTGGCCATATTATCCCACCGAACCTTGGCAGTAAAATTGACTTTTTAAATTTTTTTACGATTAGTTGCTGGGTCCTGTCAATGACAGATGGACCCAATGGGTTTTGGCCATCCCCCCTTTACGAAACCCCCAAAATTTCATCAGTTTTTGCGTATGTCTAGCCGTTCTCGAGATATCTGAACATTTTTGAATTCACCGCCGACGAAAATCAAACGAAATCTACGGCCGTCCTGGCATTAGTGACGCGCTCATTAGAGGACCTACTGGTTATAGGCTTTCCACCGCTAAATGTCGCCATGCGGCCATATCAAATGCGTGGCCATATTATCCCACCGAACCTTGGAAGTAAAATTGACTTTTTAAATTTTTTTACGATTAGTTGCTGGGTCCGGTCAATGACAGATGAACTCAATGGGTTTTGGCTATCCCCCTTTTATGAAACCCCCAAAGGTTCGTCAGTTTTTGTGTATCTCTAGCCGTTCTCGAGATATTTGAACATTTTTGAATTCACCGCCGACGAAAATCAAACGAAATCTACGGCCGTCCTGGCATTAGTGACGCGCTCATTAGAGGACCTACTGGTTATAGGCTTTCCACCGCTAAATGTCGCCATGCGGCCATATCAATCGTGGCCATATTTTTCCTCCATACCATGAAAGTAAAATTGACTTTTTAAATTTTTTTACGATTAGCTGCTGGGTTCGGTCAATGACAGATGGACTCAATGGGTTTTGGCCATCCCCCCTTTATGAAACCCCCAAAATTTCGTCAGTTTTTGCGTTTCTCTAGCCGTTCTCGAGATATCTGAACATTTTTGAATTCACCGCCGACCAAAATCAAACGAAATCTACAACCATACTGGCATTAGTGACGCGCTCAGTAGAGGACCTACTGGTTATAGGCTTTCCCCCGCTAAATGTCGCCATACGGCCATATCAAATGCGTGGCCATATTATCCCACCGAACCTTGGCAGTAAAATTGACTTTTTAAATTTTTTTACGATTAGTTGCTGGGTCCTGTCAATGACAGATGGACTCAATGGGTTTTGGCCATCCCCCCTTTACGAAACCCCCAAAATTTCGTCAGTTTTTGCGTTTCTCTAGCCGTTCTCGAGATATCTGAACATTTTTGAATTCACCGCCGACCAAAATCAAACGAAATCTACAACCATACTGGCATTAGTGACGCGCTCAGTAGAGGACCTACTGGTTATAGGCTTTCCACCGCTAAATGTCGCCATGCGGCCATATCAAATGCGTGGCCATATTATCCCACCGAACCTTGGCAGTAAAATTGACTTTTTAAATTTTTTTACGATTAGTTGCTGGGTCCTGTCAATGACAGATGGACCCAATGGGTTTTGGCCATCCCCCCTTTACGAAACCCCCAAAATTTCATCAGTTTTTGCGTATGTCTAGCCGTTCTCGAGATATCTGAACATTTTTGAATTCACCGCCGACGAAAATCAAACGAAATCTACGGCCGTCCTGGCATTAGTGACGCGCTCATTAGAGGACCTACTGGTTATAGGCTTTCCACCGCTAAATGTCGCCATGCGGCCATATCAAATGCGTGGCCATATTATCCCACCGAACCTTGGAAGTAAAATTGACTTTTTAAATTTTTTTACGATTAGTTGCTGGGTCCGGTCAATGACAGATGAACTCAATGGGTTTTGGCTATCCCCCTTTTATGAAACCCCCAAAGGTTCGTCAGTTTTTGTGTATCTCTAGCCGTTCTCGAGATATTTGAACATTTTTGAATTCACCGCCGACGAAAATCAAACGAAATCTACGGCCGTCCTGGCATTAGTGACGCGCTCATTAGAGGACCTACTGGTTATAGGCTTTCCACCGCTAAATGTCGCCATGCGGCCATATCAATCGTGGCCATATTTTTCCTCCGTACCATGAAAGTAAAATTGACTTTTTAAATTTTTTTACGATTAGCTGCTGGGTCCGGTCAATGACAGATGGACTCAATGGGTTTTGGCCATCCCCCCTTTATGAAACCCCCAAAATTTCGTCAGTTTTTGCGTTTCTCTAGCCGTTCTCGAGATATCTGAACATTTTTTAATTCACCGCCGACCAAAATCAAACGAAATCTACAACCATACTGGCATTAGTGACGCGCTCAGTAGAGGACCTACTGGTTATAGGCTTTTCCCCGCTAAATGTCGCCATACGGCCATATCAAATGCGTGGCCATATTATCCCACCGAACCTTGGCAGTAAAATTGACTTTTTAAATTTTTTTACGATTAGTTGCTGGGTCCGGTCAATGACAGATGAACTCAATGGGTTTTGGCTATCCCCCTTTTATGAAACCCCCAAAGGTTCGTCAGTTTTTGTGTATCTCTAGCCGTTCTCGAGATATTTGAACATTTTTGAATTCACCGCCGACGAAAATCAAACGAAATCTACGGCCGTCCTGGCATTAGTGACGCGCTCATTAGAGGACCTACTGGTTATAGGCTTTCCACCGCTAAATGTCGCCATGCGGCCATATCAAATGCGTGGCCATACTATCCCACCGAACCTTGGAAGTAAAATTGACTTATTAAATTTTTTTACGATTAGCTGCTGGGTCCGGTCAATGACAGATGAACTCGATGGGTTTTGGCCATCCCTCCTTTATGAAACCCCCAAAATTTCATCAGTTTTTGCGTTTCTCTAGCCGTTCTCGAGATATCTGCAAATTTTTGAATTCACCGCCGACCAAAATCAAACAAAATCTACGGACGTCCTGGCATTAGTGACGCGCTCATTAGAGGACCTACTGGTTATAGGCTTTCCACCGCTAAATGTCGCCATGCGGCCATATCAAATGCGTGGCCATATTATCCCACCGAACCTTGGAAGTAAAATTGACTTTTTAAATTTTTTTACGATTAGTTGCTGGGTCCGGTCAATGACAGATGAACTCAATGGGTTTTGGCTATCCCCCTTTTACGAAACCCCCAAAATTTCGTCAGTTTTTGCGTTTCTCTAGCCGTTCTCGAGATATCTGAACATTTTTGAATTCACCGCCGACCAAAATCGAACGAAATCTACAACCATACTGGCATTAGTGACGCGCTCAGTAGAGGACCTACTGGTTATAGGCTTTCCCCCGCTAAATGTCGCCATACGGCCATATCAAATGCGTGGCCATATTATCCCACCGAACCTTGGCAGTAAAATTGACTTTTTAAATTTTTTTACGATTAGTTGCTGGGTCCTGTCAATGACAGATGGACCCAATGGGTTTTGGCCATCCCCCCTTTACGAAACCCCCAAAATTTCATCAGTTTTTGCGTATGTCTAGCCGTTCTCGAGATATCTGAACATTTTTGAATTCACCGCCGACGAAAATCAAACGAAATCTACGGCCGTCCTGGCATTAGTGACGCGCTCATTAGAGGACCTACTGGTTATAGGCTTTCCACCGCTAAATGTCGCCATGCGGCCATATCAATCGTGGCCATATTTTTCCTCCGTACCATGAAAGTAAAATTGACTTTTAAAATTTTTTTACGATTAGCTGCTGGGTTCGGTCAATGACAGATGGACTCAATGGGTTTTGGCCATCCCCCCTTTATGAAACCCCCAAAATTTCGTCAGTTTTTGCGTTTCTCTAGCCGTTCTCGAGATATCTGAACATTTTTGAATTCACCGCCGACCAAAATCAAACGAAATCTACGGCCGTCCTGGCATTAGTGACGCGCTCATTAGAGGACCTACTGGTTATAGGCTTTCCACCGCTAAATGTCGCCATGCGGCCATATCAAATGCGTGGCCATACTATCCCACCGAACCTCGGAAGTAAAATTGACTTTTTAAATTTTTTTACGATTAGTTGCTGGGTCCGGTCAATGACAGATGAACTCAATGGGTTTTGGCTATCCCACTTTTATGAAACCCCCAAAGGTTCGTCAGTTTTTGTGTATCTCTAGCCGTTCTCGAGATATTTGAACATTTTTGAATTCACCGCCGACGAAAATCAAACGAAATCTACGGCCGTCCTGGCATTAGTGACGCGCTCATTAGAGGACCTACTGGTTATAGGCTTTCCACCGCTAAATGTCGCCATGCGGCCATATCAATCGTGGCCATATTTTTCCTCCATACCATGAAAGTAAAATTGACTTTTTAAATTTTTTTACGATTAGCTGCTGGGTTCGGTCAATGACAGATGGACTCAATGGGTTTTGGCCATCCCCCCTTTATGAAACCCCCAAAATTTCGTCAGTTTTTGCGTTTCTCTAGCCGTTCTCGAGATATCTGAACATTTTTGAATTCACCGCCGACCAAAATCAAACGAAATCTACAACCATACTGGCATTAGTGACGCGCTCAGTAGAGGACCTACTGGTTATAGGCTTTCCCCCGCTAAATGTCGCCATACGGCCATATCAAATGCGTGGCCATATTATCCCACCGAACCTTGGCAGTAAAATTGACTTTTTAAATTTTTTTACGATTAGTTGCTGGGTCCTGTCAATGACAGATGGACCCAATGGGTTTTGGCCATCCCCCCTTTACGAAACCCCCAAAATTTCGTCAGTTTTTGCGTTTCTCTAGCCGTTCTCGAGATATCTGAACATTTTTGAATTCACCGCCGACCAAAATCAAACGAAATCTACAACCATACTGGCATTAGTGACGCGCTCAGTAGAGGACCTACTGGTTATAGGCTTTCCCCCGCTAAATGTCGCCATACGGCCATATCAAATGCGTGGCCATATTATCCCACCGAACCTTGGCAGTAAAATTGACTTTTTAAATTTTTTTACGATTAGTTGCTGGGTCCTGTCAATGACAGATGGACCCAATGGGTTTTGGCCATCCCCCCTTTACGAAACCCCCAAAATTTCATCAGTTTTTGCGTATGTCTAGCCGTTCTCGAGATATCTGAACATTTTTGAATTCACCGCCGACGAAAATCAAACGAAATCTACGGCCGTCCTGGCATTAGTGACGCGCTCATTAGAGGACCTACTGGTTATAGGCTTTCCACCGCTAAATGTCGCCATGCGGCCATATCAAATGCGTGGCCACACTATCCCACCGAACCTTGGAAGTAAAATTGACTTTTTAAATTTTTTTACGATTAGCTGCTGGGTCCGGTCAATGACAGATGGACTCAATGGGTTTTGGCCATCCCCCCTTTATGAAACCCCCAAAATTTCGTCAGTTTTTGCGTTTCTCTAGCCGTTCTCGAGATATCTGAACATTTTTGAATTCACCGCCGACCAAAATCAAACGAAATCTACAACCATACTGGCATTAGTGACGCGCTCAGTAGAGGACCTACTGGTTATAGGCTTTCCCCCGCTAAATGTCGCCATACGGCCATATCAAATGCGTGGCCATATTATCCCACCGAACCTTGGCAGTAAAATTGACTTTTTAAATTTTTTTACGATTAGTTGCTGGGTCCTGTCAATGACAGATGGACCCAATGGGTTTTGGCCATCCCCCCTTTACGAAACCCCCAAAATTTCATCAGTTTTTGCGTATCTCTAGCCGTTCTCGAGATATCTGAACATTTTTGAATTCACCGCCGACGAAAATCAAACGAAATCTACGGCCGTCCTGGCATTAGTGACGCGCTCATTAGAGGACCTACTGGTTATAGGCTTTCCACCGCTAAATGTCGCCATGCGGCCATATCAAATGCGTGGCCATATTATCCCACCGAACCTTGGAAGTAAAATTGACTTTTTAAATTTTTTTACGATTAGTTGCTGGGTCCGGTCAATGACAGATGAACTCAATGGGTTTTGGCTATCCCCCTTTTATGAAACCCCCAAAGGTTCGTCAGTTTTTGTGTATCTCTAGCCGTTCTCGAGATATTTGAACATTTTTGAATTCACCGCCGACGAAAATCAAACGAAATCTACGGCCGTCCTGGCATTAGTGACGCGCTCATTAGAGGACCTACTGGTTATAGGCTTTCCACCGCTAAATGTCGCCATGCGGCCATATCAATCGTGGCCATATTTTTCCTCCGTACCATGAAAGTAAAATTGACTTTTTAAATTTTTTTACGATTAGCTGCTGGGTCCGGTCAATGACAGATGGACTCAATGGGTTTTGGCCATCCCCCCTTTATGAAACCCCCAAAATTTCGTCAGTTTTTGCGTTTCTCTAGCCGTTCTCGAGATATCTGAACATTTTTTAATTCACCGCCGACCAAAATCAAACGAAATCTACAACCATACTGGCATTAGTGACGCGCTCAGTAGAGGACCTACTGGTTATAGGCTTTTCCCCGCTAAATGTCGCCATACGGCCATATCAAATGCGTGGCCATATTATCCCACCGAACCTTGGCAGTAAAATTGACTTTTTAAATTTTTTTACGATTAGTTGCTGGGTCCGGTCAATGACAGATGAACTCGATGGGTTTTGGCCATCCCTCCTTTATGAAACCCCCAAAATTTCATCAGTTTTTGCGTTTCTCTAGCCGTTCTCGAGATATCTGCAAATTTTTGAATTCACCGCCGACCAAAATCAAACAAAATCTACGGACGTCCTGGCATTAGTGACGCGCTCATTAGAGGACCTACTGGTTATAGGCTTTCCACCGCTAAATGTCGCCATGCGGCCATATCAAATGCGTGGCCATATTATCCCACCGAACCTTGGAAGTAAAATTGACTTTTTAAATTTTTTTACGATTAGTTGCTGGGTCCGGTCAATGACAGATGAACTCAATGGGTTTTGGCTATCCCCCTTTTACGAAACCCCCAAAATTTCGTCAGTTTTTGCGTTTCTCTAGCCGTTCTCGAGATATCTGAACATTTTTGAATTCACCGCCGACCAAAATCGAACGAAATCTACAACCATACTGGCATTAGTGACGCGCTCAGTAGAGGACCTACTGGTTATAGGCTTTCCCCCGCTAAATGTCGCCATACGGCCATATCAAATGCGTGGCCATATTATCCCACCGAACCTTGGCAGTAAAATTGACTTTTTAAATTTTTTTACGATTAGTTGCTGGGTCCTGTCAATGACAGATGGACCCAATGGGTTTTGGCCATCCCCCCTTTACGAAACCCCCAAAATTTCATCAGTTTTTGCGTATGTCTAGCCGTTCTCGAGATATCTGAACATTTTTGAATTCACCGCCGACGAAAATCAAACGAAATCTACGGCCGTCCTGGCATTAGTGACGCGCTCATTAGAGGACCTACTGGTTATAGGCTTTCCACCGCTAAATGTCGCCATGCGGCCATATCAATCGTGGCCATATTTTTCCTCCGTACCATGAAAGTAAAATTGACTTTTTAAATTTTTTTACGATTAGCTGCTGGGTTCGGTCAATGACAGATGGACTCAATGGGTTTTGGCCATCCCCCCTTTATGAAACCCCCAAAATTTCGTCAGTTTTTGCGTTTCTCTAGCCGTTCTCGAGATATCTGAACATTTTTGAATTCACCGCCGACCAAAATCAAACGAAATCTACGGCCGTCCTGGCATTAGTGACGCGCTCATTAGAGGACCTACTGGTTATAGGCTTTCCACCGCTAAATGTCGCCATGCGGCCATATCAAATGCGTGGCCATACTATCCCACCGAACCTCGGAAGTAAAATTGACTTTTTAAATTTTTTTACGATTAGTTGCTGGGTCCGGTCAATGACAGATGAACTCAATGGGTTTTGGCTATCCCCCTTTTATGAAACCCCCAAAGGTTCGTCAGTTTTTGTGTATCTCTAGCCGTTCTCGAGATATCTGAACATTTTTGAATTCACCGCCGACGAAAATCAAACGAAATCTACGGCCGTCCTGGCATTAGTGACGCGCTCATTAGAGGACCTACTGGTTATAGGCTTTCCACCGCTAAATGTCGCCATGCGGCCATATCAAATGCGTGGCCATACTATCCCACCGAACCTCGGAAGTAAAATTGACTTTTTAAATTTTTTTACGATTAGCTGCTGGGTCCGGTCAATTACAGATGGACTCAATGGGTTTTGGCCATCCCCCCTTTATGAAACCCCCAAAATTTCGTGAGTTTTTGCGTTTCTCTAGCCGTTCTCGAGATATCTGAACATTTTTGAATTCACCGCCGACCAAAATCAAACGAAATCTACAACCATACTGGCATTAGTGACGCGCTCAGTAGAGGACCTACTGGTTATAGGCTTTTCCCCGCTAAATGTCGCCATACGGCCATATCAAATGCGTGGCCATATTATCCCACCGAACCTTGGCAGTAAAATTGACTTTTTAAATTTTTTTACGATTAGCTGCTGGGTCCGGTCAATGACAGATGGACTCAATGGGTTTTGGCCATCCCCCCTTTATGAAACCCCCAAAATTTCGTCAGTTTTTGCGTTTCTCTAGCCGTTCTCGAGATATCTGAACATTTTTGAATTCACCGCCGACCAAAATCAAACGAAATCTACAACCATACTGGCATTAGTGACGCGCTCAGTAGAGGACCTACTGGTTATAGGCTTTCCCCCGCTAAATGTCGCCATACGGCCATATCAAATGCGTGGCCATATTATCCCACCGAACCTTGGCAGTAAAATTGACTTTTTAAATTTTTTTACGATTAGTTGCTGGGTCCTGTCAATGACAGATGGACCCAATGGGTTTTGGCCATCCCCCCTTTACGAAACCCCCAAAATTTCATCAGTTTTTGCGTATGTCTAGCCGTTCTCGAGATATCTGAACATTTTTGAATTCACCGCCGACGAAAATCAAACGAAATCTACGGCCGTCCTGGCATTAGTGACGCGCTCATTAGAGGACCTACTGGTTATAGGCTTTCCACCGCTAAATGTCGCCATGCGGCCATATCAAATGCGTGGCCATATTATCCCACCGAACCTTGGAAGTAAAATTGACTTTTTAAATTTTTTTACGATTAGTTGCTGGGTCCGGTCAATGACAGATGAACTCAATGGGTTTTGGCTATCCCCCTTTTATGAAACCCCCAAAGGTTCGTCAGTTTTTGTGTATCTCTAGCCGTTCTCGAGATATTTGAACATTTTTGAATTCACCGCCGACGAAAATCAAACGAAATCTACGGCCGTCCTGGCATTAGTGACGCGCTCATTAGAGGACCTACTGGTTATAGGCTTTCCACCGCTAAATGTCGCCATGCGGCCATATCAATCGTGGCCATATTTTTCCTCCGTACCATGAAAGTAAAATTGACTTTTTAAATTTTTTTACGATTAGCTGCTGGGTCCGGTCAATGACAGATGGACTCAATGGGTTTTGGCCATCCCCCCTTTATGAAACCCCCAAAATTTCGTCAGTTTTTGCGTTTCTCTAGCCGTTCTCGAGATATCTGAACATTTTTTAATTCACCGCCGACCAAAATCAAACGAAATCTACAACCATACTGGCATTAGTGACGCGCTCAGTAGAGGACCTACTGGTTATAGGCTTTTCCCCGCTAAATGTCGCCATACGGCCATATCAAATGCGTGGCCATATTATCCCACCGAACCTTGGCAGTAAAATTGACTTTTTAAATTTTTTTACGATTAGTTGCTGGGTCCGGTCAATGACAGATGAACTCGATGGGTTTTGGCCATCCCTCCTTTATGAAACCCCCAAAATTTCATCAGTTTTTGCGTTTCTCTAGCCGTTCTCGAGATATCTGCAAATTTTTGAATTCACCGCCGACCAAAATCAAACAAAATCTACGGACGTCCTGGCATTAGTGACGCGCTCATTAGAGGACCTACTGGTTATAGGCTTTCCACCGCTAAATGTCGCCATGCGGCCATATCAAATGCGTGGCCATATTATCCCACCGAACCTTGGAAGTAAAATTGACTTTTTAAATTTTTTTACGATTAGTTGCTGGGTCCGGTCAATGACAGATGAACTCAATGGGTTTTGGCTATCCCCCTTTTACGAAACCCCCAAAATTTCGTCAGTTTTTGCGTTTCTCTAGCCGTTCTCGAGATATCTGAACATTTTTGAATTCACCGCCGACCAAAATCGAACGAAATCTACAACCATACTGGCATTAGTGACGCGCTCAGTAGAGGACCTACTGGTTATAGGCTTTCCCCCGCTAAATGTCGCCATACGGCCATATCAAATGCGTGGCCATATTATCCCACCGAACCTTGGCAGTAAAATTGACTTTTTAAATTTTTTTACGATTAGTTGCTGGGTCCTGTCAATGACAGATGGACCCAATGGGTTTTGGCCATCCCCCCTTTACGAAACCCCCAAAATTTCATCAGTTTTTGCGTATGTCTAGCCGTTCTCGAGATATCTGAACATTTTTGAATTCACCGCCGACGAAAATCAAACGAAATCTACGGCCGTCCTGGCATTAGTGACGCGCTCATTAGAGGACCTACTGGTTATAGGCTTTCCACCGCTAAATGTCGCCATGCGGCCATATCAATCGTGGCCATATTTTTCCTCCGTACCATGAAAGTAAAATTGACTTTTTAAATTTTTTTACGATTAGCTGCTGGGTTCGGTCAATGACAGATGGACTCAATGGGTTTTGGCCATCCCCCCTTTATGAAACCCCCAAAATTTCGTCAGTTTTTGCGTTTCTCTAGCCGTTCTCGAGATATCTGAACATTTTTGAATTCACCGCCGACCAAAATCAAACGAAATCTACGGCCGTCCTGGCATTAGTGACGCGCTCATTAGAGGACCTACTGGTTATAGGCTTTCCACCGCTAAATGTCGCCATGCGGCCATATCAAATGCGTGGCCATACTATCCCACCGAACCTCGGAAGTAAAATTGACTTTTTAAATTTTTTTACGATTAGTTGCTGGGTCCGGTCAATGACAGATGAACTCAATGGGTTTTGGCTATCCCCCTTTTATGAAACCCCCAAAGGTTCGTCAGTTTTTGTGTATCTCTAGCCGTTCTCGAGATATCTGAACATTTTTGAATTCACCGCCGACGAAAATCAAACGAAATCTACGGCCGTCCTGGCATTAGTGACGCGCTCATTAGAGGACCTACTGGTTATAGGCTTTCCACCGCTAAATGTCGCCATGCGGCCATATCAAATGCGTGGCCATACTATCCCACCGAACCTCGGAAGTAAAATTGACTTTTTAAATTTTTTTACGATTAGCTGCTGGGTCCGGTCAATTACAGATGGACTCAATGGGTTTTGGCCATCCCCCCTTTATGAAACCCCCAAAATTTCGTGAGTTTTTGCGTTTCTCTAGCCGTTCTCGAGATATCTGAACATTTTTGAATTCACCGCCGACCAAAATCAAACGAAATCTACAACCATACTGGCATTAGTGACGCGCTCAGTAGAGGACCTACTGGTTATAGGCTTTTCCCCGCTAAATGTCGCCATACGGCCATATCAAATGCGTGGCCATATTATCCCACCGAACCTTGGCAGTAAAATTGACTTTTTAAATTTTTTTACGATTAGCTGCTGGGTCCGGTCAATGACAGATGGACTCAATGGGTTTTGGCCATCCCCCCTTTATGAAACCCCCAAAATTTCGTCAGTTTTTGCGTTTCTCTAGCCGTTCTCGAGATATCTGAACATTTTTGAATTCACCGCCGACCAAAATCAAACGAAATCTACAACCATACTGGCATTAGTGACGCGCTCAGTAGAGGACCTACTGGTTATAGGCTTTCCCCCGCTAAATGTCGCCATACGGCCATATCAAATGCGTGGCCATATTATCCCACCGAACCTTGGCAGTAAAATTGACTTTTTAAATTTTTTTACGATTAGTTGCTGGGTCCTGTCAATGACAGATGGACCCAATGGGTTTTGGCCATCCCCCCTTTACGAAACCCCCAAAATTTCATAAGTTTTTGCGTATGTCTAGCCGTTCTCGAGATATCTGAACATTTTTGAATTCACCGCCGACGAAAATCAAACGAAATCTACGGCCGTCCTGGCATTAGTGACGCGCTCATTAGAGGACCTACTGGTTATAGGCTTTCCACCGCTAAATGTCGCCATGCGGCCATATCAAATGCGTGGCCATATTATCCCACCGAACCTTGGAAGTAAAATTGACTTTTTAAATTTGTTTACGATTAGCTGCTGGGTCCGGTCAATGACAGATGAACTCGATGGGTTTTGGCCATCCCCCCTTTATGAAACCCCCAAAATTTCATTAGTTTTTGCGTATCTCTAGCCGTTCTCGAGATATCTGAAAATTTTTGAATTCACCGCCGACGAAAATCAAACGAAATCTACGGCCGTCCTGGCATTAGTGACGCGCTCATTAGAGGACCTACTGGTTATAGGCTTTCCACCGCTAAATGTCGCCATGCGGCCATATCAAATGCGTGGCCATATTATCCCACCGAACCTTGGAAGTAAAATTGACTTTTTAAATTTGTTTACGATTAGCTGCTGGGTCCGGTCAATGACAGATGAACTCGATGGGTTTTGGCCATCCCCCCTTTATGAAACCCCCAAAATTTCATTAGTTTTTGCGTATCTCTAGCCGTTCTCGAGATATCTGAACATTTTTGAATTCACCGCCGACGAAAATCAAACGAAATCTACGGCCGTCCTGGCATTAGTGACGCGCTCATTAGAGGACCTACTGGTAATAGGCTTTCCACCGCTAAATGTCGCCATGCGGCCATATCAAATGCGTGGCCATATTATCCACCGAACCTTGGAAGTAAAATTGACTTTTTAAATTTTTTTACGATTAGTTGCTGGGTCCGGTCAATGACAGATGAACTCAATGGGTTTTGGCTATCCCCCTTTTATGAAACCCCCAAAGGTTCGTCAGTTTTTGTGTATCTCTAGCCGTTCTCGAGATATTTGAACATTTTTGAATTCACCGCCGACGAAAATCAAACGAAATCTACGGCCGTCCTGGCATTAGTGACGCGCTCATTAGAGGACCTACTGGTTATAGGCTTTCCACCGCTAAATGTCGCCATGCGGCCATATCAATCGTGGCCATATTTTTCCTCCGTACCATGAAAGTAAAATTGACTTTTTAAATTTTTTTACGATTAGCTGCTGGGTCCGGTCAATTACAGATGGACTCAATGGGTTTTGGCCATTCCCCCTTTTATGAAACCTCCAAAATTTCGTCAGTTTTTGCGTTTCTCTAGCCGTTCTCGTGATATCTGAACATTTTTGAATTCACCGCCGACCAAAATCAAACGAAATCTACAACCATACTGGCATTAGTGACGCGCTCAGTAGAGGACCTACTGGTTATAGGCTTTTCCCCGCTAAATGTCGCCATACGGCCATATCAAATGCGTGGCCATATTATCCCACCGAACCTTGGCAGTAAAATTGACTTTTTAAATTTTTTTACGATTAGTTGCTGGGTCCTGTCAATGACAGATGGACCCAATGGGTTTTGGCCATCCCCCCTTTACGAAACCCCCAAAATTTCATCAGTTTTTGCGTATGTCTAGCCGTTCTCGAGATATCTGAACATTTTTGAATTCACCGCCGACGAAAATCAAACGAAATCTACGGCCGTCCTGGCATTAGTGACGCGCTCATTAGAGGACCTACTGGTTATAGGCTTTCCACCGCTAAATGTCGCCATGCGGCCATATCAAATGCGTGGCCATATTATCCCACCGAACCTTGGAAGTAAAATTGACTTTTTAAATTTTTTTACGATTAGTTGCTGGGTCCTGTCAATGACAGATGGACCCAATGGGTTTTGGCCACCCCCCCTTTTCGAAACTCCCAAAATTTCATCAGTTTTTGCGTATGTCTAGCCGTTCTCGAGATATCTGCAAATTTTTGAATTCACCGCCGACCAAAATCAAACGAAATCTACGGACGTCCTGGCATTAGTGACGCGCTCATTAGAGGACCTACTGGTTATAGGCTTTCCACCGCTAAATGTCGCCATGCGGCCATATCAATCGTGGCCATATTTTTCCTTCGTACCATGAAAGTAAAATTGACTTTTTTAATTTTTTTACGATTAGCTGCTGGGTCCGGTCAATGACAGATGGACTCAATGGGTTTTGGCCATCCCCCCTTTATGAAACCCCAAAATTTCGTCAGTTTTTGCGTTTCTCTAGCCGTTCTCGAGATATCTGCAAATTTTTGAATTCACCGCCGACCAAAATCAAACGAAATCTACAACCATGCTGGCATTAGTGACACGCTCATTAGAGGACCTACCGGTTATAGGCTTTCCACCGCTAAATGTCGCCATGCGGCCATATCAATCGTGGCCATATTTTTCCTTCGTACCATGAAAGTAAAATTGACTTTTTAAATTTTTTTACGATTAGCTGCTGGGTCCGGTCAATGACAGATGGACTCAATGGGTTTTGGCTATCCCCCTTTTATGAAACCCCCAAAATTTCGTCAGTTTTTGCGTTTCTCTAGCCGTTCTCGAGATATCTGCAAATTTTTGAATTCACCGCCGACCAAAATCAAACGAAATCTACAACCATGCTGGCATTAGTGACGCGCTCATTAGAGGACATACTGGTTATAGGCTTTCCACCGCTAAATGTCGCCATGCGGCCATATCAAATGCGTGGCCATATTATCCCACCGAACCTTGGAAGTAAAATTGACTTTTTAAATTTTTTTACGATTAGCTGCTGGGTCCGGTCAATGACAGATGAACTCAATAGATTTTGGCTGTCCCCCTTTTATGAAACCCCCAAAATTTCGTCAGTTTTTGCGTTTCTCTAGCCGCTCTCGAGATATCTGCAAATTTTTGAATTCACCGCCGACCAAAATCAAACGAAATCTACAACCATGCTGGCATTAGTGACACGCTCATTAGAGGACCTACCGGTTATAGGCTTTCCACCGCTAAATGTCGCCATGCGGCCATATCAAATGCGTGGCCACACTATTCCACCGAACCTTGGAAGTAAAATTGACTTTTTAAATTTTTTTACGATTAGTTGCTGGGTCCGGTCAATGACAGATGAACTCAATGGGTTTTGGCTATCCTCCTTTTATGAAACCCCCAAAGGTTCGTCAGTTTTTGTGTATCTCTAGCCGTTCTCGAGATATCTGAACATTTTTGAATTCACCGCCGACGAAAATCAAACGAAATCTACGGCCGTCCTGGCATTAGTGACGCGCTCATTAGAGGACCTACTGGTTATAGGCTTTCCACCGCTAAATGTCGCCATGCGGCCATATCAAATGCGTGGCCATACTATCCCACCGAACCTCGGAAGTAAAATTGACTTTTTAAATTTTTTTACGATTAGTTGCTGGGTCCGGTCAATGACAGATGAACTCAATGGGTTTTGGCTATCCCCCTTTTATGAAACCCCCAAAGGTTCGTCAGTTTTTGTGTATCTCTAGCCGTTCTCGAGATATCTGAACATTTTTGAATTCACCGCCGACGAAAATCAAACGAAATCTACGGCCGTCCTGGCATTAGTGACGCGCTCATTAGAGGACCTACTGGTAATAGGCTTTCCACCGCTAAATGTCGCCATGCGGCCATATCAAATGCGTGGCCATATTATCCACCGAACCTTGGAAGTAAAATTGACTTTTTAAATTTTTTTACGATTAGTTGCTGGGTCCGGTCAATGACAGATGAACTCAATGGGTTTTGGCTATCCCCCTTTTATGAAACCCCCAAAGGTTCGTCAGTTTTTGTGTATCTCTAGCCGTTCTCGAGATATTTGAACATTTTTGAATTCACCGCCGACGAAAATCAAACGAAATCTACGGCCGTCCTGGCATTAGTGACGCGCTCATTAGAGGACCTACTGGTTATAGGCTTTCCACCGCTAAATGTCGCCATGCGGCCATATCAATCGTGGCCATATTTTTCCTCCGTACCATGAAAGTAAAATTGACTTTTTAAATTTTTTTACGATTAGCTGCTGGGTCCGGTCAATTACAGATGGACTCAATGGGTTTTGGCCATTCCCCCTTTTATGAAACCTCCAAAATTTCGTCAGTTTTTGCGTTTCTCTAGCCGTTCTCGTGATATCTGAACATTTTTGAATTCACCGCCGACCAAAATCAAACGAAATCTACAACCATACTGGCATTAGTGACGCGCTCAGTAGAGGACCTACTGGTTATAGGCTTTTCCCCGCTAAATGTCGCCATACGGCCATATCAAATGCGTGGCCATATTATCCCACCGAACCTTGGCAGTAAAATTGACTTTTTAAATTTTTTTACGATTAGTTGCTGGGTCCTGTCAATGACAGATGGACCCAATGGGTTTTGGCCATCCCCCCTTTACGAAACCCCCAAAATTTCATCAGTTTTTGCGTATGTCTAGCCGTTCTCGAGATATCTGAACATTTTTGAATTCACCGCCGACGAAAATCAAACGAAATCTACGGCCGTCCTGGCATTAGTGACGCGCTCATTAGAGGACCTACTGGTTATAGGCTTTCCACCGCTAAATGTCGCCATGCGGCCATATCAAATGCGTGGCCATATTATCCCACCGAACCTTGGAAGTAAAATTGACTTTTTAAATTTTTTTACGATTAGTTGCTGGGTCCTGTCAATGACAGATGGACCCAATGGGTTTTGGCCATCCCCCCTTTACGAAACCCCCAAAATTTCATCAGTTTTTGCGTATGTCTAGCCGTTCTCGAGATATCTGCAAATTTTTGAATTCACCGCCGACCAAAATCAAACGAAATCTACGGACGTCCTGGCATTAGTGACGCGCTCATTAGAGGACCTACTGGTTATAGGCTTTCCACCGCTAAATGTCGCCATGCGGCCATATCAATCGTGGCCATATTTTTCCTTCGTACCATGAAAGTAAAATTGACTTTTTTAATTTTTTTACGATTAGCTGCTGGGTCCGGTCAATGACAGATGGACTCAATGGGTTTTGGCCATCCCCCCTTTATGAAACCCCAAAATTTCGTCAGTTTTTGCGTTTCTCTAGCCGTTCTCGAGATATCTGCAAATTTTTGAATTCACCGCCGACCAAAATCAAACGAAATCTACAACCATGCTGGCATTAGTGACACGCTCATTAGAGGACCTACCGGTTATAGGCTTTCCACCGCTAAATGTCGCCATGCGGCCATATCAATCGTGGCCATATTTTTCCTTCGTACCATGAAAGTAAAATTGACTTTTTAAATTTTTTTACGATTAGCTGCTGGGTCCGGTCAATGACAGATGGACTCAATGGGTTTTGGCTATCCCCCTTTTATGAAACCCCCAAAATTTCGTCAGTTTTTGCGTTTCTCTAGCCGTTCTCGAGATATCTGCAAATTTTTGAATTCACCGCCGACCAAAATCAAACGAAATCTACAACCATGCTGGCATTAGTGACGCGCTCATTAGAGGACATACTGGTTATAGGCTTTCCACCGCTAAATGTCGCCATGCGGCCATATCAAATGCGTGGCCATATTATCCCACCGAACCTTGGAAGTAAAATTGACTTTTTAAATTTTTTTACGATTAGCTGCTGGGTCCGGTCAATGACAGATGAACTCAATAGATTTTGGCTGTCCCCCTTTTATGAAACCCCCAAAATTTCGTCAGTTTTTGCGTTTCTCTAGCCGCTCTCGAGATATCTGCAAATTTTTGAATTCACCGCCGACCAAAATCAAACGAAATCTACAACCATGCTGGCATTAGTGACACGCTCATTAGAGGACCTACCGGTTATAGGCTTTCCACCGCTAAATGTCGCCATGCGGCCATATCAAATGCGTGGCCACACTATTCCACCGAACCTTGGAAGTAAAATTGACTTTTTAAATTTTTTTACGATTAGTTGCTGGGTCCGGTCAATGACAGATGAACTCAATGGGTTTTGGCTATCCTCCTTTTATGAAACCCCCAAAGGTTCGTCAGTTTTTGTGTATCTCTAGCCGTTCTCGAGATATCTGAACATTTTTGAATTCACCGCCGACGAAAATCAAACGAAATCTACGGCCGTCCTGGCATTAGTGACGCGCTCATTAGAGGACCTACTGGTTATAGGCTTTCCACCGCTAAATGTCGCCATGCGGCCATATCAAATGCGTGGCCATACTATCCCACCGAACCTCGGAAGTAAAATTGACTTTTTAAATTTTTTTACGATTAGTTGCTGGGTCCGGTCAATGACAGATGAACTCAATGGGTTTTGGCTATCCCCCTTTTATGAAACCCCCAAAGGTTCGTCAGTTTTTGTGTATCTCTAGCCGTTCTCGAGATATCTGAACATTTTTGAATTCACCGCCGACGAAAATCAAACGAAATCTACGGCCGTCCTGGCATTAGTGACGCGCTCATTAGAGGACCTACTGGTTATAGGCTTTCCACCGCTAAATGTCGCCATGCGGCCATATCAAATGCGTGGCCATACTATCCCACCGAACCTCGGAAGTAAAATTGACTTTTTAAATTTTTTTACGATTAGTTGCTGGGTCCGGTCAATGACAGATGAACTCAATGGGTTTTGGCTATCCCCCTTTTATGAAACCCCCAAAGGTTCGTCAGTTTTTGTGTATCTCTAGCCGTTCTCGAGATATCTGAACATTTTTGAATTCACCGCCGACGAAAATCAAACGAAATCTACGGCCGTCCTGGCATTAGTGACGCGCTCATTAGAGGACCTACTGGTTATAGGCTTTCCACCGCTAAATGTCGCCATGCGGCCATATCAAATGCGTGGCCATACTATCCCACCGAACCTCGGAAGTAAAATTGACTTTTTAAATTTTTTTACGATTAGTTGCTGGGTCCGGTCAATGACAGATGAACTCAATGGGTTTTGGCCATCCCCCCTTTACGAAACCCCCAAAATTTCATCAGTTTTTGCGTATGTCTAGCCGTTCTCGAGATATCTGCAAATTTTTGAATTCACCGCCTACCAAAATCAAACGAAATCTACGGACGTCCTGTCATTAGTGACGCGCTCATTAGAGGACCTACTGGTTATAGGCTTTCCACCGCTAAATGTCGCCATGCGGCCATATCAATCGTGGCCATATTTTTCCTTCGTACCATGAAAGTAAAATTGACTTTTTAAATTTTTTTACGATTAGTTGCTGGGTCCGGTCAATGACAGATGAACTCAATGGGTTTTGGCTATCCCCCTTTTATGAAACCCCCAAAGGTTCGTCAGTTTTTGTGTATCTCTAGCCGTTCTCGAGATATCTGAACATTTTTGAATTCACCGCCGACGAAAATCAAACGAAATCTACGGCCGTCCTGGCATTAGTGACGCGCTCATTAGAGGACCTACTGGTTATAGGCTTTCCACCGCTAAATGTCGCCATGCGGCCATATCAAATGCGTGGCCATATTATCCCACCGAACCTTGGAAGTAAAATTGACTTTTTAAATTTTTTTACGATTAGTTGCTGGGTCCTGTCAATGACAGATGGACCCAATGGGTTTTGGCCATCCCCCCTTTACGAAACCCCCAAAATTTCATCAGTTTTTGCGTATGTCTAGCCGTTCTCGAGATATCTGCAAATTTTTGAATTCACCGCCGACCAAAATCAAACGAAATCTACGGACGTCCTGGCATTAGTGACGCGCTCATTAGAGGACCTACTGGTTATAGGCTTTCCACCGCTAAATGTCGCCATGCGGCCATATCAAATGCGTGGCCATACTATCCCACCGAACCTCGGAAGTAAAATTGACTTTTTAAATTTTTTTACGATTAGTTGCTGGGTCCGGTCAATGACAGATGAACTCAATGGGTTTTGGCTATCCCCCTTTTATGAAACCCCCAAAGGTTCGTCAGTTTTTGTGTATCTCTAGCCGTTCTCGAGATATCTGCAAATTTTTGAATTCACCGCCGACCAAAATCAAACGAAATCTACGGACGTCCTGGCATTAGTGACGCGCTCATTAGAGGACCTACTGGTTATAGGCTTTCCACCGCTAAATGTCGCCATGCGGCCATATCAAATGCGTGGCCATACTATCCCACCGAACCTCGGAAGTAAAATTGACTTTTTAAATTTTTTTACGATTAGTTGCTGGGTCCGGTCAATGACAGATGAACTCAATGGGTTTTGGCTATCCCCCTTTTATGAAACCCCCAAAGGTTCGTCAGTTTTTGTGTATCTCTAGCCGTTCTCGAGATATCTGAACATTTTTGAATTCACCGCCGACGAAAATCAAACGAAATCTACGGCCGTCCTGGCATTAGTGACGCGCTCATTAGAGGACCTACTGGTTATAGGCTTTCCACCGCTAAATGTCGCCATGCGGCCATATCAAATGCGTGGCCATACTATCCCACCGAACCTCGGAAGTAAAATTGACTTTTTAAATTTTTTTACGATTAGTTGCTGGGTCCGGTCAATGACAGATGAACTCAATGGGTTTTGGCTATCCCCCTTTTATGAAACCCCCAAAGGTTCGTCAGTTTTTGTGTATCTCTAGCCGTTCTCGAGATATCTGAACATTTTTGAATTCACCGCCGACGAAAATCAAACGAAATCTACGGCCGTCCTGGCATTAGTGACGCGCTCATTAGAGGACCTACTGGTTATAGGCTTTCCACCGCTAAATGTCGCCATGCGGCCATATCAAATGCGTGGCCATACTATCCCACCGAACCTCGGAAGTAAAATTGACTTTTTAAATTTTTTTACGATTAGCTGCTGGGTCCGGTCAATTACAGATGGACTCAATGGGTTTTGGCCATCCCCCCTTTATGAAACCCCCAAAATTTCGTGAGTTTTTGCGTTTCTCTAGCCGTTCTCGAGATATCTGAACATTTTTGAATTCACCGCCGACCAAAATCAAACGAAATCTACAACCATACTGGCATTAGTGACGCGCTCAGTAGAGGACCTACTGGTTATAGGCTTTTCCCCGCTAAATGTCGCCATACGGCCATATCAAATGCGTGGCCATATTATCCCACCGAACCTTGGCAGTAAAATTGACTTTTTAAATTTTTTTACGATTAGCTGCTGGGTCCGGTCAATGACAGATGGACTCAATGGGTTTTGGCCATCCCCCCTTTATGAAACCCCCAAAATTTCGTCAGTTTTTGCGTTTCTCTAGCCGTTCTCGAGATATCTGAACATTTTTGAATTCACCGCCGACCAAAATCAAACGAAATCTACAACCATACTGGCATTAGTGACGCGCTCAGTAGAGGACCTACTGGTTATAGGCTTTCCCCCGCTAAATGTCGCCATACGGCCATATCAAATGCGTGGCCATATTATCCCACCGAACCTTGGCAGTAAAATTGACTTTTTAAATTTTTTTACGATTAGTTGCTGGGTCCTGTCAATGACAGATGGACCCAATGGGTTTTGGCCATCCCCCCTTTACGAAACCCCCAAAATTTCATAAGTTTTTGCGTATGTCTAGCCGTTCTCGAGATATCTGAACATTTTTGAATTCACCGCCGACGAAAATCAAACGAAATCTACGGCCGTCCTGGCATTAGTGACGCGCTCATTAGAGGACCTACTGGTAATAGGCTTTCCACCGCTAAATGTCGCCATGCGGCCATATCAAATGCGTGGCCATATTATCCACCGAACCTTGGAAGTAAAATTGACTTTTTAAATTTTTTTACGATTAGTTGCTGGGTCCGGTCAATGACAGATGAACTCAATGGGTTTTGGCTATCCCCCTTTTATGAAACCCCCAAAGGTTCGTCAGTTTTTGTGTATCTCTAGCCGTTCTCGAGATATTTGAACATTTTTGAATTCACCGCCGACGAAAATCAAACGAAATCTACGGCCGTCCTGGCATTAGTGACGCGCTCATTAGAGGACCTACTGGTTATAGGCTTTCCACCGCTAAATGTCGCCATGCGGCCATATCAATCGTGGCCATATTTTTCCTCCGTACCATGAAAGTAAAATTGACTTTTTAAATTTTTTTACGATTAGCTGCTGGGTCCGGTCAATTACAGATGGACTCAATGGGTTTTGGCCATCTCCCCCCTAGGAAACCCCCAAAATTTCATCAGTTTTTGCGTATTTCTAGCCGTTCTCGAGATATCTGAACATTTTTGAATTCACCGCCGACCATTGCGGTAAAGCAATGCGACTGCCGGATCTTGATTTAATTTCAAAGTTCCAGCGGTAAAGCAATGCGACTGCCGGATCTTGATTTAATTTCATAGTTCTAGCGGTAAAGCAATGCGACTGCCGGAACTTGGTTTTTATTTCAACGTTCCAGCGGTAAAGCAATGCGACTGCCGGATCTTGATTTAATTTCAAAGTTCCAGCGGTAAAGCAATGCGACTGCCGGATCTTGATTTAATTTCATAGTTCTAGCGGTAAAGCGATACGACTGCCGGATCTTGATTTAATTTCAAAGTTCCAGCGGTAAAGCAATGCGACTGCCGGATCTTGATTTAATTTCATAGTTCTAGCGGTAAAGCAATACGACTGCCGAAACTTGGTTTTTATTTCAACGTTCCAGCGGTAAAGCAATGCGACTGCCGGATCTTGATTTAATTTCAAAGTTCCAGCGGTAAAGCAATGCGACTGCCGGATCTTGATTTAATTTCAAAGTTCCAGCGGTAAAACAATGCGACTGCCGGAACTTGGTTTTTATTTCAAAGTCATGCGGTAAAGCAATGCGACTGCCGGAACTTGGTTTTTATTTCAACGTTCCAGCGGTAAAGCAATGCGACTGCCGGAACTTGATTTAATTTCAACGTTCATGCTGTGGTAGTCCGCGCTCGTAAGCCGGCTACCGGTTATCTTTGGAAGCGGAAGGAAGGTGGTGTTTGAGGTATAGATCAGTTTCTTCTTGAGTATAAGTATGACTTTTATTAAATAACTGGTTATTGGTGAGGCACAAGTAACCCTCCTAACTCTTTGATCGCTCTCGATGATCTGTCTATTCGTTTCCTCGCTTCTACGCGTGCCACTCCTTAGCGTTCGGTGCTAAGAAGGGAGAATCGCTGAATTGCATCTTAGGCTCGGGACTCGCGATGTCCAGGCGCTTGGGTGATGCAATGCTTACACATTACTTTTGGGTCGCCTCTTCGGAAGGCGGCCTTGAATATGATACTACTGTGTCGCTTAGGCGACTCGCGGGTACAACACCCCTCCCCCGCGGGAAGAAGAATGTGCCACCATTCTTACGTTTGATTACCTATGGGTATACTTGTGCATTTATAAAGTACAATTTCTTTTTAATTATTCCCGATAACATATGTGTAATATAATCGTTTACCTATATATATATATTCTTATCTTATGCTTTATTCTTTTATTGGTATTTATTTTGTTTATACATATATTCTTCATTTATATATTATAGGAAAATATATTTCTTTATTTCTTTATTTTATTTTAATTTGTTTTTTTTTTTTTTTTTTTTTTTGACAATGTTTATTTTTCCCGATGACATGTTTTAATATAATCGTTTACTTATATGTATACATATATTCTTCGTTTATACATTATAGGAAAATATAGTATTTCTTTATTTCTTTATTTTATTTTATTTTATTTTTTTTTTTTTTTTTTTTTGACAATGTTTATTTTTCCCGATAATATGTTTTAATATAATCGTTTATGCTTTGCAACGACAATCTCTCCTCTCGCGGATTCGGTAGTCGGGGGGAAAGGGTTAAGCCCTGCCGAGAATCGTTTCCTCCCGGATTGTCGATGTCAAAAAAGTAAGATACGGTATAGAAGATAATTTCTCGAAAGCGGAATACGCTAGTTCTCGATACTAACTGCTGTTAACGAAACGCTAAATAAGATAACAAAAAGGATTCTAACCAAAGAAGGATTCGCGTTCGTAACCAGAAGGGTTAGGGGCTCGATAAACTCTACTCGAGACAGTAAAGACGACACAATATATAAAATATAGTAAAATCAAGATTTATTCTATAATAATTCGGTTTGTCGGAGTCTCATACAAAAAGCATAAAGAAAACAAAGCAATCAAAGAATCACAATTTCTCCCGTGTTCGAATTCGCTAACGGTTTCGACCCGGTCGAACTCTCTCGAATCACGGTTAACAAAGACTCTCTTAAGAAAGGATTTTTACAAAATCTCGGATACGAATTCCGAATTCTATAAGTTATTCGATACGATTTTTCTTCCGATACGCAATCGGATTCGATATTTTACAAGGTTTTACGATAAAGAAATCGTCTCTTCGCGGAGACCGAACGACTTCGCAAGCTCGATTCGCGTGTCCACAAAAAAAAGAATAATCTTTACGAAAACAGATAAAGAAAGTTAAATCGAAATGATCTTTAATTTATAATACAGAATTGAATAAAGAATCTACTCTTTCCAGACTCCGATGAACCGGTATGCAAAAATCAAAAATTGAGGTTAATTTCCCTCACCTGTAACCTTCGTCACGCACGAAACTAGAATAATTTTTCGAGGATCTATTCTCCCGAAAATCGAACTACCGAGCTGGGCCGACGGCGGCCGAACCTACCCGAACGGATTCGTACGATCCTGCGGATCCTAACCTATCCGCGCTCTCGCTTGTCGCCTCGCAGGCGCGCAATTCGAACGCGTAAGAATTCTTTCGCCACATTCTCTTCGTTCTCTTCGACTTTCTCGCACGCTTTTCGCTGCTTTTCCGAATTCGTTGCGTTGCTCCTCTGCACGTTGACTACGAAGACTTCGAAGAAGATGATTCTCGTAATTTCACGTTTTCTCAGCTCGTGCAGAAGTTAACTGACGAATTCGTTGCTCGTAGCTTTCGTTGTTTCTCTACGTCGTGTCGATTCTTTCGTGTTAAGCGAAGTTCGTTCTCTGTAGCGTCTTTTACGTCGGAGTTCGTCGCTCGGCCCTTTTTCTCGGATTCTTCGTCGTTATCTCGTCGGTTCACTCGGAGTAGTCGAAATGCATGAAATATATCGAAAATAATAAATAAGAGGTTCGAAATCGCTTTTTCGAGGCCTCGGAAGTCGTTCGATCCCGCTTTTCATCGGTGACGCAGGTCCCTAATTGTCCGGTTCCGTGCGTGTATTATTCTTATGGCTCGATTAAAAAGAGAGGAGAGATTTTGTGGCGTGTATCAAAGATACCACGTCACAACCCCTCCCTCCTTAATCGGCACTTACTTCTTTCAATTCTGCGGTATCGGAGTCGGACAATACTACGTTAGCGGATCGAACTTCCGAAGCCTTTGTCGAGCTGTAACGAAACTTAGACCAAAAATAAAAATAAAGATTATAAAATTATAATAAGCAGGGTCTAAAAGAAAATGAAAAGAAAAGAAAAAGAAAATAAGTACGAAGTAAATGAGGAAGGGTGAGGAGAACGGTATACCACTCTTTTTCCTTAGTTTCCTTAGTCCTTATTTATTAGCCCAAATGTCGATCTCGAATACGATAGCGTTACATAGAACATAGTTTGCTCTTTATTTATTTTTTTCTGTGACAACGAATGGATCGCTTTTCCTATCCCTGGTCCGTTATCTCAAAACAAAAAAAAATCGGATTTTTCATCCCTACCCATTGCTCGGTTGTTCCCAACCCAAAAAAAAAGTGATTTTAGGTTTATAATCGGCTGCCTCTTATCGCTACTTCACGTCTGGTACTTACAGTTACGAAAATATACGCGGAAAATAAAGAATTACATTTTCACTCACAGAATGTATACGCAGAAAAAAAAAGAATTACATTTTCACTCACAGAATGTATACGCAGAAAAAAAAAGAATTACATTTTCAATCTCAGATTGATTTCTGTCTATCAACGATAATGATTAGGTTTTTCTCCCCAACCCAAAAGGTCCCTTATTGGAACGAAGGGAGTGAATAAAAGAAAACGGAAACGGAAAATCGTGAATGAGGGAAGCCAAAAAAAATTCCAGAGGGGCGTCTTCCTTCGTTGTCTCGTCTCCTCCTTCGGTACGGCTGCTGGGTTCGTTATTGCGTGAGCGACCGGAATTGGCCTCCTTGCACCCGCTTTTTACACGCGCCGCAGTCTCTCCATAGAAATCCTACTTGTCCGCAGGACGTGCAGAATTTTGTCGCTGGTTTAGGGCACCAACGGAACGGGTGCGCCATGGCCCCGCAATTCCAACATCCCGGTCTTAATCGATTGCCCACTCGTGGGGGCGAGATCCCCGGTCCCAAGTTGAAATTGGGTTGTTTCCTCTCCAGGGTCTTCTCGACTATTTGTTTTGAGGGTCCAGCGGTGACCTCTTCCTGCTGCCCCATTTTCTTGGAGCCTGTTTCTCCCTTCGGGTTCGGTTTCACTAGCTTGGCCCGGCTCTCTTCTTCCGTCTTCTTTTCCTTCTCCTCTTTTTCCTGCTGCTCTACTTCCTTCTGCAGCTCGCGCCTCGCGCGACTCTGCCACGCACAGTAGCAAGATAGGCATCTATCTTCCAGTGCCGCCTCTCCGCAATCCCCGGGACACTTCTCCTCGACCTCTGTTATAAATACCATTTTCTTGGTTCTCTCTGGTACTTCCAGTTCGGCTGCGGGTTCGTATTCGAATTCGGGTACGTGATCGTATTCGGGTTCGTTGTTACCCTAGATTCGCTCTTACTCTGTTCTTCCCCCGAATAAAAAAAAAGAGAAAAAAAGTTTTGGGGCGAGGAGCGGAAAGAGAAAGAGAAAGAAACAGAAAGAAAAGAAAAGATTAGAGATAGGGTCTTGTTTCTTTAAATTAATTTAGTATTAATTTTAGATCTTTGACATGGTGCTTGCCTGCGTCCTTCCCGCGTGCGTCCACTAATTCAACGACGACGGGCGATAATATTTTCGAAATCGTAAACGGACCTGCGAATTTCGGTGCGAGTTTTGAAGCTACGTTTTGAGCCGCTGACGACATGACTCGATTACGTTTCCATACGTTATCTCCCACCTTGAATTCGGTTTCCCTTTTACGAGCGTTATAATGGGACGATTGCGTACGATATGCTTTTTCTAAGTTTTTGCCTACAATTTCTTGCAACTCGTGCAACCTCCCTACGCGATCCTTCCACCCGTCTACGTCCGGCTCCGTTAGTTCGAGGTCATCTTCCTCGCTTTTTCTAAGTGAACGTGGCGGTCTCGGCTCGCGGCCGAAATTCAAATACGCAGGACTAACACCAAGAGAAGAGTGGACGGCGGTATTATAAGCGAATGCAAATTCGTTTAAGTGGACGTCCCACTCGCGGTGATCGTTTTCGATAAAAGCGGTAATCATCGTTTTTATTACTCTATTCACGCGTTCGGTCGGATTCGCCTGAGGATGATACGGTGGAACGGTCGAATGAATTATTCGGCAATCGTTTAAG
Source organism: Ancistrocerus nigricornis (assembly GCA_916049575.1). Lineage (NCBI taxonomy): Eukaryota > Metazoa > Arthropoda > Insecta > Hymenoptera > Vespidae > Ancistrocerus > Ancistrocerus nigricornis. The sequence continues at coordinate 16,940,382 of OU696667.1, read as the reverse complement.
ACGGTGTCAACGGTCTTATTCACGAATTCGGTCCCATTATCTGTCAGTAATATTTCTGGCGTTCCCCAACGGTATACGACGTGATTTAAAAACGCATCGATAATGCTTTTTCCGTTCGCTTTACGGAGCGGCATACACTCTATCCATCGCGTAAATACGTCTTGGAATATCAAAATATACGTGAATCCAGCGGTACTTTTGGGAAACGGTCCCATGACATCGGTGCAAACCATCGCCCATGGTTGATCTACGATACGTTTCCCCATTAACCCGTTCGGCGCGAGCTGACTAGACTTGCACGTCTGGCATTTCACGCATTTCCGAACGTATTCTTGAATATCGTGATACATTCCCGGCCAATAATAATCTTTTATCGCGCGTTGATACGTCTTCTCGACGCCTAAATGACCGGCGGACGGCTCGTCATGCGATTCTCGTAATACCTCCTCCTGCTTTTCCGGGCGGACTACGAGCTTCCACTCTTCTAAGTCCGGTAACGCTCGACTTTTCAACGGATTCGGACGACAATAATATAATTTTTCGTCCTCTACCTTCCACCCCGGAAATCGTTTCGGAAATCGGTTAACGGCTTCTATGCGACGATCGTACCACGATGCTTCTTCTACCTCGGCTACTTCCCCGCATACGGTTAATTCTCCCTCGGGTTCCTCTTCATACATCCTCGACAACGCGTCAGGAACGTTATGAAGCGCGCCTTTTCGGTAGACGATATCGAAATCGTAATCGAGTAAGTCAAGGGCCCATCGGCTTATTCGGCCTGTCTTGTCGCGAAAATTATACAAGTATCGTAAGTTCGCGTGATCGGTAATTACCGTGAAGTGTGAACCTTCAAGGTAATGACGGAACTTTTTAATCGCCCACACGACAGCCAACCCTTCTTTCTCGGTTACGGAATATCTCGTTTCTACATCGGTCAAAGTTCTACTCGCGTATGCGATTACGTATTCGATATCGCCTTCGGTTTGGGTCAGAACGGCTCCTATCCCGAAGTGACTCGCATCGGTTTGCAAAACGAACTGAAGGTCGAAATTCGGACAAGATAATACGGGAGCAGTCGCTAAACTTTGTTTTACGGTATCGAATGCGACTTCTTGTTCCGTCTCCCACTGCCACCGTACGTCTTTTTTCAATAATAAATTTAAAGGTCCGACTTTTTCCGAATACGCTTCAATAAATCGGCGATACCATGAGGCCATTCCTAGAAAGCGTCGTAATTGACGTACGTTTCGCGGTTCCGGAAAATTTAAAACGGGTTCGACCTTCTCTGGATCGACTTGCAAACCGTGCTGATTGACGCGAAAACCTAAGTATCGTACTTCGCTACGGCAAAATTCGGACTTTTCTCGATTTATTTCGAGTCCGGCTTCCCTTATTTTTCGCATTACGCGTTTCAACCATTCGAGATGTTCTGCGAATGTTTCGGTAACGATAATTATGTCGTCTAGGTAAGCGAATGCGTGCGGTTCCATTTCGGCTCCGATCAATCGATCGAGCAATCTTTGAAATGTCGCCGGCGCACCCGTCAACCCGTACGGCATTCTTTTGAATTGAAATAATCCGCGACCTGGTACTGTAAACGCAGTTATTTCGCGACTATTTTCTTCAAGCGGTATCTGGTGGAAAGCCTGACTTAAATCGAGTGTCGAAATATAACGAGCGCGTCGTAATTTACTTAGAATCCCTTCCATGTGCGGGAGCGGATACGCGTCCTTTTTCGAAACTGCATTAACTTTTCTAAAATCGCAACAAAATCGATAAGTTCCGTTCGGTTTCCTAACCATTACTATCGGGCTCGACCACTCACTATTCGAACGTTCAATTACATCTTCCGCGAGCATACGATCAACTTCCGCGTACATCGCCTCTTGTACTGTCGGCGAGACCGGATAATAACGTTGCTTTATTCCCGCGTGTCCTTGAACATCGATTTTATGACGAATTAAATCTGTTACCCCTCGCGACGGTCCTCCCCCCGCTAACTCCTCCGCGATTAACTTCTCAATTGTCTCGCGTTCGGATTCGGAAATATCAACGATCCCGTCGCAGGTATCCCCACTCGACGGATCCGGAAAAGAACGAAACGGAATTGAAATATTCGAAAAAGCAGTTTTCCAAGACTCGGATTCGCCATCGATAATAATTTTAAATTCTCGAACTACATCCATCCCTAGGATGCAGTTCGACGATAAGCGCGGAACGACGTGCAAGGCTAAGTCCCTACTCGCGCCGGCCAGTTCGACTACGGCGGTGATCTTCCCCTCTACCGTCTCTTCCCTCCCGTCCGCGTAATGCACCGTCTTCAAATTTGACCGTTCCACCCGCGTTTCTCCCTCGAAAATTGCTTCGTTACCTTCGCGTCGAAGAAACGACCGCGAAGCACCGGTATCGAGAAGCGCATACTGCGGAACGCCGTTAATTTTTACTTTTACGAAGATGCGACTATTACGCGGTTCGGATTCGATAATTTCGCATTCCGCTGTCGAGATCGGATGCGAATTGCTACTCGTCGACGCACGACGGGCCTTTTCCCGCTGAGGGGAGGTCGGCTTGGCCCGAACCTTCACTCCCCTTTCGCGTTTTCCGGAACTGTATCTTTACTTTTATTTTTCTCACACGAACACGAGCACGACGTCGACGGCTTTTCTTTCGGTTTCGTCTCCCTATTTCTACAACTCGAGCACGTGGTCGTCACTACGTCCTTTTTCCCGCAACGATAACAAAATTTCTTTCGCGGTTTCGGACATTCGTTATAGCGATGGCCAAATTCTCCGCAATTCCAGCAACGTAATCCCGTTCCTCTCTCTCCCGACGCCGAAACTCGCGGTTTCGTATTTGAATTTGATTTCTTGGACGGATTACTATTGCTCGGATTTTGCGCTGAATTTGCCTGCCTACCAGTTCCTATCGCATCTACCGCATCTAAAGCGTTAATTTTTCCCGTCTTATTCTTTGTATTCGACGGTACCCACGCGAATTCGGGATATACGGAATCGTCGGCGGAAGGAGGCGGTCGGTATTTCTTCATTCGTTCCCATACGAATTCGCGCTCCCTTCCTAACTCGGCTAAGGTATCGAAATCGGTTGCATCGGTTAATTTAATGTCCCGTTGGAATTCCGGTCGTAAATTAACGTATGCCATTCGAACTCGTTCCTTCAACGGTAACGGCGGATAAACTCGACTCAACAAACGTTCGATATTAATAAGGTAGTCCTCCACCCGTTCCGTTTGCCCTTGCGTACGCGCGCGAGCCTGATCTAACGCGCGCTCGGGACGATCGACGGCGCCGAATTTCTTCACTATCGCGAACTCGAAATCCTGCCACGTCAACCACTGATTTTTACGCAAACGATACCATTGTCGCGCGGGTCCGGTAAGTAAAAGCGGAACGACACGTAACATTTCTTCATCCGTAATTTCTACTATCTCCCGTTCCTCGTCAATTCTTTCCAAAAATTCTTCGACGGACGGTCCATTAGGTTTACCGAATTCTAATTTCCACCGGCCGAGTATCGCATAAAGCTCCTTACTCGAACGGCGGCTTTCAAAATGTGACGTCGGATACGTGACGTGTCGATCAGCTGTTTCTCGTAAGCGGCTCGGACTCGTAAATCTCGTTTGTCTCGAACTATTATTTCTCGAATAATTACGTTCTTCGCGTCGGCTATCCTCCGCTCTCCCGATTTCGTCCGTCCTAACCTCTACTCTTTCATGGCGACTAACGTTTCTATCTTGCGTGGGTCCTAACGATAATAATTTTGCTTCAATCGTAGAAGATATCATTTCTAGTAATTCAGATTTCGAAATCGTAACCTCATCGTTATTTCTCGTGCCTACACGCGTGCTCGGTTCGCCTGTCACCGGCCTCCCCACCCTATCTTCCGCGCTCGCGAAGGTAGCCGAAGTCTCGGCGGACTCGCCCGAGAATTCGACTCGGTGGTGGGGGTTCTCTGCCACGCGACTCATCGGCTCCGGCGGGGCTACGGCGCTCGCTATCCCCTCTACTACGCTAGGATCGCTTCTAACGGGTGGCCATCTAAAAGTCGAATGTGCTATCGGGTGAGCGTAACTTAGCGGGCCCGTGGTCGGTTGAAACGGCGCGACATTCGGATTTAACCCCGTGTCTTCTATCCTAACCGTCGGAACTACCTCGAGAGTCGTAAATGTCGTGTACGTGGACGACGTACCTACGGTGGTCGCGAATGTCGCTAACGCGGTCGTGGTTACTACACTCGCAGCTTCGCGAGTCGTTATTCGTATTTCGGGTTCGGATTCGCGTGTAATTTCATCAAATTCGTAAAACGCTGCTCCTTCCCCTACACACGGCCTTCCCGATTCCTCCCTCCCGCTGTCTACGGATTCGTTCTCGGATTCTGCGTTAGCCTCATCTTCGTCACCCCACGTTACTCCCCGCTCTCCGCCTACCCGCCTGCTTATTCGCATCAAACGGTCGCGAAGCTCGTCTTCGTTGCCTGCATTGTTTACGTTCATTGTCGACAATATGCCGCGCAATGCCCTTGCCGATAGGTCGAAGGCCCACGATCCCGGGTATGACTCACGCCTAACGAACGTTCTAGGCTCTCGCTCTTTGTCCATTTTCCGAATTCAAGTACCCAAAATTTTTCTATTTTCTATAAAAATTTTCGCGGTCACTCGCGGTCACTCCCGAACACTCGCGAACACTCCCGGACAACGCGGAGAAAAAAAACAAGCAAGCACCAAATCAACAGAGAATACAATGAGAAATATATGGACGATACAAACAAAAAGTTTCTTTCTTGTCTCGAGAATTCTCGGTCTTTCTATCGAGCTCCCCACAAGGGATGCCAAATTTTGCAACGACAATCTCTCCTCTCGCGGATTCGGTAGTCGGGGGGAAAGGGTTAAGCCCTGCCGAGAATCGTTTCCTCCCGGATTGTCGATGTCAAAAAAGTAAGATACGGTATAGAAGATAATTTCTCGAAAGCGGAATACGCTAGTTCTCGATACTAACTGCTGTTAACGAAACGCTAAATAAGATAACAAAAAGGATTCTAACCAAAGAAGGATTCGCGTTCGTAACCAGAAGGGTTAGGGGCTCGATAAACTCTACTCGAGACAGTAAAGACGACACAATATATAAAATATAGTAAAATCAAGATTTATTCTATAATAATTCGGTTTGTCGGAGTCTCATACAAAAAGCATAAAGAAAACAAAGCAATCAAAGAATCACAATTTCTCCCGTGTTCGAATTCGCTAACGGTTTCGACCCGGTCGAACTCTCTCGAATCACGGTTAACAAAGACTCTCTTAAGAAAGGATTTTTACAAAATCTCGGATACGAATTCCGAATTCTATAAGTTATTCGATACGATTTTTCTTCCGATACGCAATCGGATTCGATATTTTACAAGGTTTTACGATAAAGAAATCGTCTCTTCGCGGAGACCGAACGACTTCGCAAGCTCGATTCGCGTGTCCACAAAAAAAAGAATAATCTTTACGAAAACAGATAAAGAAAGTTAAATCGAAATGATCTTTAATTTATAATACAGAATTGAATAAAGAATCTACTCTTTCCAGACTCCGATGAACCGGTATGCAAAAATCAAAAATTGAGGTTAATTTCCCTCACCTGTAACCTTCGTCACGCACGAAACTAGAATAATTTTTCGAGGATCTATTCTCCCGAAAATCGAACTACCGAGCTGGGCCGACGGCGGCCGAACCTACCCGAACGGATTCGTACGATCCTGCGGATCCTAACCTATCCGCGCTCTCGCTTGTCGCCTCGCAGGCGCGCAATTCGAACGCGTAAGAATTCTTTCGCCACATTCTCTTCGTTCTCTTCGACTTTCTCGCACGCTTTTCGCTGCTTTTCCGAATTCGTTGCGTTGCTCCTCTGCACGTTGACTACGAAGACTTCGAAGAAGATGATTCTCGTAATTTCACGTTTTCTCAGCTCGTGCAGAAGTTAACTGACGAATTCGTTGCTCGTAGCTTTCGTTGTTTCTCTACGTCGTGTCGATTCTTTCGTGTTAAGCGAAGTTCGTTCTCTGTAGCGTCTTTTACGTCGGAGTTCGTCGCTCGGCCCTTTTTCTCGGATTCTTCGTCGTTATCTCGTCGGTTCACTCGGAGTAGTCGAAATGCATGAAATATATCGAAAATAATAAATAAGAGGTTCGAAATCGCTTTTTCGAGGCCTCGGAAGTCGTTCGATCCCGCTTTTCATCGGTGACGCAGGTCCCTAATTGTCCGGTTCCGTGCGTGTATTATTCTTATGGCTCGATTAAAAAGAGAGGAGAGATTTTGTGGCGTGTATCAAAGATACCACGTCACAGCTTATATAGATACTTTTCGCTTTTGTTCGCTTCTACTTGTTACGCTAATCCTAATAATTCCTATCGCCACGAGTGGAGCGTGATTAAATACGTGGTTATTATTTTTATACTTGTTAGTATTTGCCTTCCTATGGGAGGTATTCCAATTATTACCGTAATTATTGCGCGTTATCGACTATACGCTTTTACTTCTGTTACGCGATCTAAGAGGTATCCTGCTTCTATATTTAAGGAATCGGAAAGTTTAGTGCTGTCTATAAGTGTGGTAATGCTTTTTGCGAGTATTGAACTATTTGGGTACACGATAATAACGTAATTGTTGGTCTGTCTGTTCAATGGTGTCAACTTTTGAAGAGTGTGTTCTTAGGTTTCGTGCAAAATCTTTACTTATAACATGTTGTAGGTAATCCGCTAGTATTTTATGATTTCGTTCTACCGTTTTCCTCTCTTTAGTTTTTAATTTTCATTCATTAAAGTGTTTCAACCGGTTCGCGTGTACCGTTATTGTTTTCTTTCCTTTCTTTATAATGTAATTTTCCGCGGATTTCTGTTCTATTATTGTATATGGTCCGATCCAGTAATTATCTAATTTCTTTGACCGTCCTCGTCTCGTTGCGTCGTCATATAGTAGTACCTTATCCCCTTCGTCAAAAGTTCTCGGTCGCGACGTTTTATCGTAATATTCTTTTGCGTGTTCTTTCGCGCGTGTTAAATTCTCTTTCGCGAACGTGTTAGCCGTCCGGATTCTTTCGCGTAATTCAGTAGCATAGTTATCGTAGTTATATAAAGGTTGCGGTTCGCGCTTGATAGAGGTAGGCATTTCGGCTAATCTTCCGAAGACTAATTCATACGGGGTATAGGTAGTCGCCGTATGTGGGGTTGTATTATATGTAAACATCGCGTAAGGTAACCATTCGTCCCAATCCGCTTGATCCTTTCCTACATAATTTTTTAGATAATCTGCCAACGTCTTGTGACTTCGTTCCAGCGCACCGTTGGATTGTGGGTGGTAGGCTGTTGTTTGTATCTTTTTTATATTTAATACTTTGCATACTCCTTTAAAAACTTCAGATACAAAGTTAGTTCCTTGATCTGTTAATATTGTTTGCGGTATTCCGTATTCGCAAACTATTTTTTTAGCAAATTTTTTCGCCACCGTGTTGGCTTCCTGATTTGGTATAGGGATGGCTTTGCTATATTTTGTTAAATTATCTTGAAATGTGAGTATATACTGATTGCCTCTATTAGAAACTGGTAATGGTCCTACTATATCTAGGCTACATTTTTCGAAAGGTTGGGTAGGCGTATCCGTAATTACCATTGGCATTTTTGTTCGCGTGCCTAATTTATTTTGTTGACATTTCGCGCATTTTGATATATAATTCTCTATATCCTTTCGAAGTCCTGTCCAATTGTATTTTAATTTAATTCTATTATATGTTCTATCGACTCCTTGATGGCCTCCTAGGGGGGAGTCGTGATATTCGTATAAGATTTGTTTCTTTTCATCGGCGGAAAATTCTCTATGTTCCTTATTTTCGGTGTCGGGTATCGCGTTTGTAACGTATACGCGGCTTAGCGCGTCAGCATTGCTGTTACTCTTTCCTTCTTTGTACGTGATTTGGTAATTGTATTCTTCTAGCATAATACGCCATCGCATGAGGCGTGATCCGGGATCTTTTACATTAAATAGCCACGTCAGCGGTTTATGGTCTGTTACTATCGTGAATTTTGTTCCGTACAAATATGGTCTAAAATGTTTTACTCCCCAGACTATTGCTAATAATTCTTTTTCAGTCGTGCTATAATTTATTTCTGCCTTATTGAGTATTCTACTCGCGTATGCTATTGGTAAATCTTTTCCTACTTCTCCTTGGGATAGAATGGCCCCTAGCGCCTTGTCTGACGCGTCCGTGGTTAGCACAAAAGGTTTTGAGAAATCTGGGTATTGGAGTAAAGGTGTAGATGTTAGTTTATGTTTTAATAATTCAAATGCTTCCTGTTCTAGATCGGTCCACTGGAATGTTGTTCCCTTTTTTAATAATTGCGTTAATGGTTTCGCTGTTTTTGAAAAATTCTCTATGAATCGCCGGTAGTAACTAGCTAATCCTAGAAATGTCTGAATGTTTTTAGCGTTATTTGGTTTGGGGAAATCCGTCACCGCTTTTGTTTTCATGGGATCCGGTTTAATTCCTTCTGGTGTAATGATATGCCCTAGGAATACGGTTTCTTTTCTGAGGAATTCGCACTTTGTTGGTTGTAAACGCAATTTATGTTTTCTTAATTGCTCAAATATTGCTTTTAGTCGTTTATTGTGTTCTTCTAGGCTTGCCGCGTGAATAACCACGTCGTCCAAGTATACGAAACATTGAATTCCTTGTAGTCCTGATAATACTGAATTCATTAATCTTTGAAAAGTCGCGGGCGCGTTTTTTAAACCGAACGGCATACGGTTATATTCGTAATGTCCGAACGGTGTAGAGAATGCTGTCTTGCATTTATCTTCTTCTCGCATTTTTATCTGGTGGTAACCTGATGCCAGATCTAACGTTGTAAAGTATTTTGCACCGCCTAATTGATCGAATATATCTGCTATATTTGGTAATGGGAAAGAATCTCCTATCGTTACGTTGTTTAGTTTCCTAAAATCTATTACAACGCGCATTCTTGCTTGTCCATCGTTGCCTGGTTTTTTGGGTACTACCAGTAATGGTGCGTTCCATGAGCTTTTGCTCTTACTGATTATCCCTGCTTCGAGCATTTCCTTTACTTGCTTACTTACTTCTTCTTTTTGTTTTTGTGGTAACCTATATGGCGCCACATTTATGGGTGCCGTTCCTGATTCTACATTTATGCAATGCTCGGTCGCGTTAGTACTTTCTAATATATCTCCTTCTAGGTAAAATAAATCGTTATATTTCTCGCAAATGTCCCATATTTTTTGTTTTTCCTCCTGGTTTAGATGCTCTGTTCTAATGCTAGTTCTAAGTTTTTCCATTCTTTCGGCTCCGCTGCTTCTTTGTAGCGTATTTATTTTCGCGCTGACTGTATTATTCGCGTGTTCTTTAAAGAGAATCGCGGGGTCTTTAACTTCTACTGATATGCCGGTGAGCTCGACTTCGTCGTCGGTCGTATTCATTACGCTGACAACGCATCCCCCTTTTTCGGCTTTGGTTAAGCAATTTGCAATATACACTCCCGATTCTATTTCTCTTTTTTCTACTAATCCTTCCCCTTCTGAGGTTGTTTGTACTGTTATAATTTTTTCCGTTCGCGGTGCTATTACGTTTGTTCCTATATTTTTTAACGGTATTATTTCTCCGTATAATGCCAAATGTTTGCGCGGCGTTATCGTTACGTTATGTTTTTCCATGAAATCAATCCCTAATAGTCCGTCGGCTTCTATCGGAAAGTCGTTTCGGACTAAATAGCATGGATGCTGTATTGTCTGCTTCCCTAGTTGTATATTTAATGTTACTTGGCACAGGGGTTTCTGCACAGTTAATCCTATTCCCGTTAATTCTATATTTGTCGAGCGTGCATCTTTTTCCTCGTCTATTAGCCCGATTTTTACGAGCGTTACTTGGGCTCCTGAATCTACTAGCATGGTGGCGTGTCCACCTATTATATCTTCGGACGTGATTTTGCAGTGATTTTTGTGTTCTGTTTTTGCCGCAAGGCTATTTACGTTATATTGCTTTACTTTAGCGTCAGTCGCGTTACTTGTGCTGGGTTGCGTCTGTCGTTCATTTTGGTTGGTCGTCGTCGGCGTTTGTGGTGTCGACGGTCTTTCGTTTGGTCTGTTAGTCAGTCTATTTTCTGGTCTAGTACGGCAATTTCGCGCCATGTGCCCGGGCCGTCCACAGGTGAGGCACACAATTTGGTTCCTGCCGGGTCCCGTGCCTCCTGTACGGTTTGGTGTATTTCGCGGGTTTATTGTAGTTCGCGCGTAACAGTCACTAGTCGCGTGCCCTACTCGGTTACAATTTCCACATCGGAGGGTTGAATTTTGCCCGGAGGGTTGGTACGGTTGGGATATTTGATACGTCGTTTCTATGTCTACCGCTCCTACGATCGCTTCTTGCAGGGTTTTGTATCCCTTAGCCTGAACAAGCGTCCCTACTCGCCCCTGCAGGCCATTCTCGAAAACGTGTTTAGCCTGGTCTCTTAGAACCTCGGTTAGGTTTCGCTTGGAATTCGCGTCGTGATGCGGTTTTATCGTTAATCTTACGAGTTGCATGTATAGCTTTTCTACGCGTTGCCCGAACGCCTGCGCGCTTTCCCCTGGTTTTTGATAGCTTCTATATAGCTCAGCTTGTACTGCCGATACTGAGCGTTTTTCTAAAAATATTGCTTCTAATTCCGTTTTTAATTCTTCGTACGTATTAAGTTCTTTATATCGCATTTCTTCTGCCGCTTTTCCTACGAGTTTGAGATTTCTTATGTACGCGAATAATGCTGGTCTATCGGTTTCTTTAAGTTGCGCAAATGTATAGTCGCACGCCGTTAGGAATTCTAAAAGTTTGGTGGTTGAACTCCCGTCAAAAGGGTTTATGCACTTGCGTGCTTCCTTGAGGCTTAATTGTTCTGTCATTTCGTCGTCTTCTATTTCTAAAAGCGAAAAGTCTAGCGTTTCTATTGGGTATTCTCGTCTGGTTTCTATTCGGTCACTAATCGGTGATTGTAATCCCGATGCGCCGTGGTCTGATTCGCTAAGATCGCTATCCGTACAGAGATGTTTTACGGCTGTCGCGGACAATTTCCTACGTTTACCTTCGCTTTCTGGGGTGGTAAATATTAATTTTTTGTCGAAAAACGATTCGAGTGATCGACTAAACTGCTGTTTGTCTGGCAGGAAATATACTTTTGCGGATTTGCCCTGGTCGGACATACGGTCGCTACTTTTACGTTTGTCTTGCGTGCTGAGCTAGGTGTGGGTGTTACTCACAGTAGAAGTGTTCGCCACATTCTGCTGGGCTGCCGCCGTTGCTGTCACCTGTTCGCTGGGAGTTGACTGCCCTATATCTCGTTCTCCGCGCCGTCCGCAGATAAGCTCGGTGAACTGGCTCGTGCCGTAAGCTGAGCTGTCGATAAGGCTCGTCTCCTCCTTGTCGCTCGTCCAGTCGTCTACTTCCTCGTATGAACCTTGGCTGCCGCCTGGTGTTAGATTGCCTGGTCTGCTTCCTCCGTCTCGGTGTAGTTTACACCGTCCTTCACCTTGGCCTTTGCTTCTTCTGGCGATAACTGCCACGTATTTGCAAAATTTTTTTGCAAAACGATCTCACTCGCTGCCACCAATGTGGTAGTCCGCGCTCGTAAGCCGGCTACCGGTTATCTTTGGAAGCGGAAGGAAGGTGGTGTTTGAGGTATAGATCAGTTTCTTCTTGAGTATAAGTATGACTTTTATTAAATAACTGGTTATTGGTGAGGCACAAGTAACCCTCCTAACTCTTTGATCGCTCTCGATGATCTGTCTATTCGTTTCCTCGCTTCTACGCGTGCCACTCCTTAGCGTTCGGTGCTAAGAAGGGAGAATCGCTGAATTGCATCTTAGGCTCGGGACTCGCGATGTCCAGGCGCTTGGGTGATGCAATGCTTACACAATACTTTTGGGTCGCCTCTTCGGAAGGCGGCCTTGAATATGATACTACTGTGTCGCTTAGGCGACTCGCGGGTACAACAATGCAGTAAAGCAATGCGACTGCCGGAACTTGGTTTTTATTTCAAAGTTCCAGCGGTAAAGCAATACGACTGCCGAATGTTGATTTAATTTCATAGTTCTAGCGGTAAAGCAATATGACTGCCGGATCTTGATTTAATTTCAAAGTTCATGCGGTAAAGCAATGCGACTGCCGGAACTTGGTTTTTATTTCAACGTTCCAGCGGTAAAGCAATGCGACTGCCGGAACTTGGTTTTTATTTCAACGTTCCAGCGGTAAAGCAATGCGACTGCCGGAACTTGGTTTTTATTTCAAAGTTCCAGCGGTAAAGCAATGCGACTGCCGAATCTTGATTTAATTTCAACGTTCCAGCGGTAAAGTAATGCGACTGCCGGAACTTGGTTTTTATTTCAACGTTCCAGCGGTAAAGCAATGCGACTGCCGGATCTTGATTTAATTTAATAGTTCTAGCGGTAAAGCAATACGACTGCCGGATCTTGATTTAATTTTAAAGTTTATGCGGTAAAGCAATACGACTGCCGGATCTTGGTTTAATTTCAAAGTTCATGCGGTAAAGCAATGCGACTGCCGGAACTTGGTTTTTATTTCAACGTTCCAGCAGTAAAGCAATGCGACTGCCGGAACTTGGTTTTTATTTCAACGTTCCAGCGGTAAAGCAATGCGACTGCCGGATCTTGATTTAATTTCAAAGTTCCAGCGGTAAAGCAATGCGACTGCCGGATCTTGATTTAATTTAATAGTTCTAGCGGTAAAGCAATACGACTGCCGGATCTTGATTTAATTTCAAAGTTTATGCGGTAAAGCACTACGACTGCCGGATCTTGGTTTAATTTCAAAGTTCATGCGGTAAAGCAATGCGACTGCCGGAACTTGGTTTTTATTTCAACGTTCCAGCGGTAAAGCAATGCGACTGCCGGAACTTGGTTTTTATTTCAAAGTTCCAGCGGTAAAGCAATACGACTGCCGAATGTTGATTTAATTTCAAGGTTCTAGCGGTAAAGCAATACGACTGCCGGATCTTGATTTAATTTCAAAGTTCATGCGGTAAAGCAATGCGACTGCCGGATCTTGATTTAATTTCAAAGTTCATGCGGTGAAGCAATACGACTGCCGGAACTTGGTTTTTATTTCAAAGTCATGCGGTTAAGCAATGCGACTGCCGGAACTTGGTTTTTATTTCAAAGTTCTAGCGGTAAAGCGATGCGACTGCCGAATTTTGATTTAATTTCAACGTTCCAGCGGTAAAGCAATGCGACTGCCGGAACTTGGTTTAATTTAATAGTTCTAGCGGTAAAGCAATACGACTGCCAGATCTTGATTTAATTCAAAGTTTATGCGGTAAAGCAATACGACTGCCGGATCTTGGTTTAATTTCAACGTTCCAGCGGTAAAGCAATGCGACTACCGGAACTTTGTTTTTATTTCAACGTTCCAGCGGTAAAGCAATGCGACTGCCGGATCTTGATTTAATTTCAAAGTTCATGCGGTAAAGCAATGCGACTGCCGGAACTTGGTTTTTATTTCAAAGTCATGCGGTTAAGCAATGCGACTGCCGGAACTTGGTTTTTATTTCAAAGTTCCAGCGGTAAAGCGATGCGACTGCCGGATCTTGATTTAATTTAATAGTTCTAGCGGTAAAGCAATACGACTGCCGGATCTTGATTTAATTTCAAAGTTCATGCGGTAAAGCAATACGACTGCCGGATCTTGATTTAATTTCAAAGTTCATGCGGTAAAGCAATGCGACTGCCGGAACTTGGTTTTTATTTCAACGTTCCACCGGTAAAGCAATGCGACTGCCGGAACTTGGTTTTTATTTCAAAGTTCCAGCGGTAAAGCAATGCGACTGCCGAATCTTGATTTAATTTCAACGTTCCAGCGGTAAAGTAATGCGACTGCCGGAACTTGGTTTTTATTTCAACGTTCCAGCGGTAAAGCAATGCGACTGCCGGATCTTGATTTAATTTAATAGTTCTAGCGGTAAAGCAATACGACTGCCGGATCTTGATTTAATTTTAAAGTTTATGCGGTAAAGCAATACGACTGCCGGATCTTGGTTTAATTTCAAAGTTCATGCGGTAAAGCAATGCGACTGCCGGAACTTGGTTTTTATTTCAACGTTCCAGCGGTAAAGCAATGCGACTGCCGGAACTTGGTTTTTATTTCAACGTTCCAGCGGTAAAGCAATGCGACTGCCGGATCTTGATTTAATTTCAAAGTTCCAGCGGTAAAGCAATGCGACTGCCGGATCTTGATTTAATTTAATAGTTCTAGCGGTAAAGCAATACGACTGCCGGATCTTGATTTAATTTCAAAGTTTATGCGGTAAAGCACTACGACTGCCGGATCTTGGTTTAATTTCAAAGTTCATGCGGTAAAGCAATGCGACTGCCGGAACTTGGTTTTTATTTCAACGTTCCAGCGGTAAAGCAATGCGACTGCCGGAACTTGGTTTTTATTTCAAAGTTCCAGCGGTAAAGCAATACGACTGCCGAATGTTGATTTAATTTCAAGGTTCTAGCGGTAAAGCAATACGACTGCCGGATCTTGATTTAATTTCAAAGTTCATGCGGTAAAGCAATGCGACTGCCGGATCTTGATTTAATTTCAAAGTTCATGCGGTGAAGCAATACGACTGCCGGAACTTGGTTTTTATTTCAAAGTCATGCGGTTAAGCAATGCGACTGCCGGAACTTGGTTTTTATTTCAAAGTTCTAGCGGTAAAGCGATGCGACTGCCGAATTTTGATTTAATTTCAACGTTCCAGCGGTAAAGCAATGCGACTGCCGGAACTTGGTTTAATTTAATAGTTCTAGCGGTAAAGCAATACGACTGCCAGATCTTGATTTAATTCAAAGTTTATGCGGTAAAGCAATACGACTGCCGGATCTTGGTTTAATTTTAACGTTCCAGCGGTAAAGCAATGCGACTACCGGAACTTTGTTTTTATTTCAACGTTCCAGCGGTAAAGCAATGGGACTGCCGGATCTTGATTTAATTTCAAAGTTCATGCGGTAAAGCAATGCGACTGCCGGAACTTGGTTTTTATTTCAAAGTCATGCGGTTAAGCAATGCGACTGCCGGAACTTGGTTTTTATTTCAAAGTTCCAGCGGTAAAGCGATGCGACTGCCGGATCTTGATTTAATTTAATAGTTCTAGCGGTAAAGCAATACGACTGCCGGATCTTGATTTAATTTCAAAGTTCATGCGGTAAAGCAATACGACTGCCGGATCTTGATTTAATTTCAAAGTTCATGCGGTAAAGCAATGCGACTGCCGGAACTTGGTTTTTATTTCAACGTTCCAGCGGTAAAGCGATGCGACTGCCGGATCTTGATTTAATTTCAAAGTTCCAGCGGTAAAGCAATGCGACTGCCGGATCTTGATTTAATTTAATAGTTCTAGCGGTAAAGCAATACGACTGCCGGATCTTGATTTAATTTCAAAGTTTATGCGGTAAAGCACTACGACTGCCGGATCTTGATTTAATTTCAAAGTTCCAGCGGTAAAGCAATGCGACTGCCGGATCTTGATTTAATTTCAACGTTCCAGCGGTAAAGCAATGCGACTACCGGAACTTGGTTTTTATTTCAACGTTCCAGCGGTAAAGCAATGCGACTGCCGGATCTTGATTTAATTTCAAAGTTCATGCGGTAAAGCAATGCGACTGCCGGAACTTGGTTTTTATTCCAAAGTTCCAGCGGTAAAGCAATACGACTGCCGAATGTTGATTTAATTTCAAGGTTCTAGCGGTAAAGCAATACGACTGCCGGATCTTGATTTAATTTCAAAGTTCCAGCGGTAAAGCAATGCGACTGCCGGATCTTGATTTAATTTAATAGTTCTAGCGGTAAAGCAATACGACTGCCGGATCTTGATTTAATTTCAAAGTTTATGCGGTAAAGCACTACGACTGCCGGATCTTGGTTTAATTTCAAAGTTCATGCGGTAAAGCAATGCGACTGCCGGATCTTGATTTAATTTCAAAGTTCATGCGGTGAAGCAATACGACTGCCGGATCTTGATTTAATTTCAAAGTCATGCGGTAAAGCAATGCGACTGCCGGAACTTGATTTAATTTCAACGTTCATGCGGTAAAGCAATGCGACTGCCGGATCTTGATTTAATTTCAAAGTCATGCGGTAAAGCAATGCGACTGCCGGAACTTGGTTTTTATTTCAAAGTCATGCGGTAAAGCAATGCGACTGCCGGAACTTGGTTTTTATTTCAACGTTCCAGCGGTAAAACAATGCGACTGCCGGAACTTGGTTTTTATTTCAACGTTCCAGCGGTAAAGCAATGCGACTGCCGGAACTTGGTTTTTATTTCAACGTTCCAGCGGTAAAGCAATGCGACTGCCGGAACTTGGTTTTTATTTCAACGTTCCAGCGGTAAAGCAATGCGACTGCCGGATCTTGATTTAATTTAATAGTTCTAGCGGTAAAGCAATACGACTGCCGGATCTTGATTTAATTTTAAAGTTTATGCGGTAAAGCAATACGACTGCCGGATCTTGGTTTAATTTCAAAGTTCATGCGGTAAAGCAATGCGACTGCCGGAACTTGGTTTTTATTTCAACGTTCCAGCGGTAAAGCAATGCGACTGCCGGAACTTGGTTTTTATTTCAACGTTCCAGCGGTAAAGCAATGCGACTGCCGGATCTTGATTTAATTTCAAAGTTCCAGCGGTAAAGCAATGCGACTGCCGGATCTTGATTTAATTTAATAGTTCTAGCGGTAAAGCAATACGACTGCCGGATCTTGATTTAATTTCAAAGTTTATGCGGTAAAGCACTACGACTGCCGGATCTTGGTTTAATTTCAAAGTTCATGCGGTAAAGCAATGCGACTGCCGGAACTTGGTTTTTATTTCAACGTTCCAGCGGTAAAGCAATGCGACTGCCGGAACTTGGTTTTTATTTCAAAGTTCCAGCGGTAAAGCAATACGACTGCCGAATGTTGATTTAATTTCAAGGTTCTAGCGGTAAAGCAATACGACTGCCGGATCTTGATTTAATTTCAAAGTTCATGCGGTAAAGCAATGCGACTGCCGGATCTTGATTTAATTTCAAAGTTCATGCGGTGAAGCAATACGACTGCCGGAACTTGGTTTTTATTTCAAAGTCATGCGGTTAAGCAATGCGACTGCCGGAACTTGGTTTTTATTTCAAAGTTCTAGCGGTAAAGCGATGCGACTGCCGAATTTTGATTTAATTTCAACGTTCCAGCGGTAAAGCAATGCGACTGCCGGAACTTGGTTTAATTTAATAGTTCTAGCGGTAAAGCAATACGACTGCCAGATCTTGATTTAATTCAAAGTTTATGCGGTAAAGCAATACGACTGCCGGATCTTGGTTTAATTTTAACGTTCCAGCGGTAAAGCAATGCGACTACCGGAACTTTGTTTTTATTTCAACGTTCCAGCGGTAAAGCAATGGGACTGCCGGATCTTGATTTAATTTCAAAGTTCATGCGGTAAAGCAATGCGACTGCCGGAACTTGGTTTTTATTTCAAAGTCATGCGGTTAAGCAATGCGACTGCCGGAACTTGGTTTTTATTTCAAAGTTCCAGCGGTAAAGCGATGCGACTGCCGGATCTTGATTTAATTTAATAGTTCTAGCGGTAAAGCAATACGACTGCCGGATCTTGATTTAATTTCAAAGTTCATGCGGTAAAGCAATACGACTGCCGGATCTTGATTTAATTTCAAAGTTCATGCGGTAAAGCAATGCGACTGCCGGAACTTGGTTTTTATTTCAACGTTCCAGCGGTAAAGCGATGCGACTGCCGGATCTTGATTTAATTTCAAAGTTCCAGCGGTAAAGCAATGCGACTGCCGGATCTTGATTTAATTTAATAGTTCTAGCGGTAAAGCAATACGACTGCCGGATCTTGATTTAATTTCAAAGTTTATGCGGTAAAGCACTACGACTGCCGGATCTTGATTTAATTTCAAAGTTCCAGCGGTAAAGCAATGCGACTGCCGGATCTTGATTTAATTTCAACGTTCCAGCGGTAAAGCAATGCGACTACCGGAACTTGGTTTTTATTTCAACGTTCCAGCGGTAAAGCAATGCGACTGCCGGATCTTGATTTAATTTCAAAGTTCATGCGGTAAAGCAATGCGACTGCCGGAACTTGGTTTTTATTCCAAAGTTCCAGCGGTAAAGCAATACGACTGCCGAATGTTGATTTAATTTCAAGGTTCTAGCGGTAAAGCAATACGACTGCCGGATCTTGATTTAATTTCAAAGTTCCAGCGGTAAAGCAATGCGACTGCCGGATCTTGATTTAATTTAATAGTTCTAGCGGTAAAGCAATACGACTGCCGGATCTTGATTTAATTTCAAAGTTTATGCGGTAAAGCACTACGACTGCCGGATCTTGGTTTAATTTCAAAGTTCATGCGGTAAAGCAATGCGACTGCCGGATCTTGATTTAATTTCAAAGTTCATGCGGTGAAGCAATACGACTGCCGGATCTTGATTTAATTTCAAAGTCATGCGGTAAAGCAATGCGACTGCCGGAACTTGATTTAATTTCAACGTTCATGCGGTAAAGCAATGCGACTGCCGGATCTTGATTTAATTTCAAAGTCATGCGGTAAAGCAATGCGACTGCCGGAACTTGGTTTTTATTTCAAAGTCATGCGGTAAAGCAATGCGACTGCCGGAACTTGGTTTTTATTTCAACGTTCCAGCGGTAAAACAATGCGACTGCCGGAACTTGGTTTTTATTTCAACGTTCCAGCGGTAAAGCAATGCGACTGCCGGAACTTGGTTTTTATTTCAACGTTCCAGCGGTAAAGCAATGCGACTGCCGGAACTTGGTTTTTATTTCAACGTTCCAGCGGTAAAGCAATGCGACTGCCGGATCTTGATTTAATTTAATAGTTCTAGCGGTAAAGCAATACGACTGCCGGATCTTGATTTAATTTCAAAGTTCATGCGGTAAAGCAATACGACTGCCGGATCTTGATTTAATTTCAAAGTTCATGCGGTAAAGCAATACGACTGCCGGATCTTGATTTAATTTCAAAGTTCATGCGGTAAAGCAATGCGACTGCCGGAACTTGGCTTTTATTTCAACGTTCCAGCGGTAAAGCAATGCGACTGCCGGAACTTGGTTTTTATTTCAAAGTTCCAGCGGTAAAGCAATGCGACTGCCGAATCTTGATTTAATTTAATAGTTCTAGCGGTAAAGCAATACGACTGCCGGATCTTGATTTAATTTCAAAGTTTATGCGGTAAAGCAATACGACTGCCGGATCTTGGTTTAATTTCAAAGTTCATGCGGTAAAGCAATGCGACTGCCGGAACTTGGTTTTTATTTCAACGTTCCAGCGGTAAAGCAATGCGACTGCCGGAACTTGGTCTTTATTTCAACGTTCCAGCGGTAAAGCAATGCGACTGCCGGATCTTGATTTAATTTCAAAGTTCCAGCGGTAAAGCAATGCGACTGCCGGATCTTGGTTTTTATTTCAACGTTCCAGCGGTAAAGCGATGCGACTGCCGGATCTTGATTTAATTTCAAAGTTCCAGCGGTAAAGCAATGCGACTGCCGGATCTTGATTTAATTTAATAGTTCTAGCGGTAAAGCAATACGACTGCCGGATCTTGATTTAATTTCAAAGTTTATGCGGTAAAGCACTACGACTGCCGGATCTTGATTTAATTTCAAAGTTCCAGCGGTAAAGCAATGCGACTGCCGGATCTTGATTTAATTTCAACGTTCCAGCGGTAAAGCAATGCGACTACCGGAACTTGGTTTTTATTTCAACGTTCCAGCGGTAAAGCAATGCGACTGCCGGATCTTGATTTAATTTCAAAGTTCATGCGGTAAAGCAATACGACTGCCGGATCTTGATTTAATTTCAAAGTTTATGCGGTAAAGCACTACGACTGCCGGATCTTGATTTAATTTCAAAGTTCCAGCGGTAAAGCAATGCGACTGCCGGATCTTGATTTAATTTCAACGTTCCAGCGGTAAAGCAATGCGACTACCGGAACTTGGTTTTTATTTCAACGTTCCAGCGGTAAAGCAATGCGACTGCCAGATCTTGATTTAATTTCAAAGTTCATGCGGTAAAGCAATGCGACTGCCGGATCTTGATTTAATTTCAAAGTTCCAGCGGTAAAGCAATGCGACTGCCGGATCTTGATTTAATTTAATAGTTCTAGCGGTAAAGCAATACGACTGCCGGATCTTGATTTAATTTCAAAGTTTATGCGGTAAAGCACTACGACTGCCGGATCTTGGTTTAATTTCAAAGTTCATGCGGTAAAGCAATGCGACTGCCGGAACTTGGTTTTTATTTCAAAGTCATTCGGTAAAGCAATGCGACTGCCGGAACTTGGTTTTTATTTCAACGTTCCAGCGGTAAAGCAATGCGACTGCCGGAACTTGATTTAATTTCAACGTTCATGCGGTAAAGCAATGCGACTGCCGGATCTTGATTTAATTTCAAAGTCATGCGGTAAAGCAATGCGACTGCCGGAACTTGGTTTTTATTTCAAAGTCATGCGGTAAAGCAATGCGACTGCCGGAACTTGGTTTTTATTTCAACGTTCCAGCGGTAAAACAATGCGACTGCCGGAACTTGGTTTTTATTTCAACGTTCCAGCGGTAAAGCAATGCGACTGCCGGAACTTGGTTTTTATTTCAACGTTCCAGCGGTAAAGCAATGCGACTGCCGGAACTTGGTTTTTATTTCAACGTTCCAGCGGTAAAGCAATGCGACTGCCGGATCTTGATTTAATTTAATAGTTCTAGCGGTAAAGCAATACGACTGCCGGATCTTGATTTAATTTCAAAGTTCATGCGGTAAAGCAATACGACTGCCGGATCTTGATTTAATTTCAAAGTTCATGCGGTAAAGCAATACGACTGCCGGATCTTGATTTAATTTCAAAGTTCATGCGGCAAAGCAATGCGACTGCCGGAACTTGATTTTTATTTCAACGTTCCAGCGGTAAGGCAATGCGACTGCCGGAACTTGGTTTTTATTTCAACGTTCCATCGGTAAAGCAATGCGACTGCCGGATCTTGATTTAATTTCAAAGTTCCAGCGGTAAAGCAATGCGACTGCCGGATCTTGATTTAATTTAATAGTTCTAGCGGTAAAGCAATACGACTGCCGGATCTTGATTTAATTTCAAAGTTTATGCGGTAAAGCAATACGACTGCCGGATCTTAGTTTAATTTCAAAGTTCATGCGGTAAAGCAATGCGACTGCCGGAACTTGGTTTTTATTTCAACGTTCCAGCAGTAAAGCAATGCGACTGCCGGAACTTGGTTTTTATTTCAACGTTCCAGCGGTAAAGCAATGCGACTGCCGGATCTTGATTTAATTTCAAAGTTCCAGCGGTAAAGCAATGCGACTGCCTGATCTTGGTTTTTATTTCAACGTTCCAGCGGTAAAGCGATGCGACTGCCGGATCTTGATTTAATTTCAAAGTTCCAGCGGTAAAGCAATGCGACTGCCGGATCTTGATTTAATTTCAACGTTCCAGCGGTAAAGCAATGCGACTACCGGAACTTGGTTTTTATTTCAACGTTCCAGCGGTAAAGCAATGCGACTGCCGGATCTTGATTTAATTTCAAAGTTCATGCGGTAAAGCAATACGACTGCCGGATCTTGATTTAATTTCAAAGTTTATGCGGTAAAGCACTACGACTGCCGGATCTTGATTTAATTTCAAAGTTCATGCGGTAAAGCAATACGACTGCCGGATCTTGATTTAATTTCAAAGTTCATGCGGTAAAGCAATGCGACTGCCGGAACTTGGTTTTTATTTCAACGTTCCAGCGGTAAAGCGATGCGACTGCCGGATCTTGATTTAATTTCAAAGTTCCAGCGGTAAAGCAATGCGACTGCCGGATCTTGATTTAATTTAATAGTTCTAGCGGTAAAGCAATACGACTGCCGGATCTTGATTTAATTTCAAAGTTTATGCGGTAAAGCACTACGACTGCCGGATCTTGATTTAATTTCAAAGTTCCAGCGGTAAAGCAATGCGACTGCCGGATCTTGATTTAATTTCAACGTTCCAGCGGTAAAGCAATGCGACTACCGGAACTTGGTTTTTATTTCAACGTTCCAGCGGTAAAGCAATGCGACTGCCGGATCTTGATTTAATTTCAAAGTTCATGCGGTAAAGCAATACGACTGCCGGATCTTGATTTAATTTCAAAGTTTATGCGGTAAAGCACTACGACTGCCGGATCTTGATTTAATTTCAAAGTTCCAGCGGTAAAGCAATGCGACTGCCGGATCTTGATTTAATTTCAACGTTCCAGCGGTAAAGCAATGCGACTACCGGAACTTGGTTTTTATTTCAACGTTCCAGCGGTAAAGCAATGCGACTGCCAGATCTTGATTTAATTTCAAAGTTCATGCGGTAAAGCAATGCGACTGCCGGATCTTGATTTAATTTCAAAGTTCCAGCGGTAAAGCAATGCGACTGCCGGATCTTGATTTAATTTAATAGTTCTAGCGGTAAAGCAATACGACTGCCGGATCTTGATTTAATTTCAAAGTTTATGTGGTAAAGCACTACGACTGCCGGATCTTGGTTTAATTTCAAAGTTCATGCGGTAAAGCAATGCGACTGCCGGAACTTGGTTTTTATTTCAAAGTCATTCGGTAAAGCAATGCGACTGCCGGAACTTGGTTTTTATTTCAACGTTCCAGCGGTAAAGCAATGCGACTGCCGGAACTTGATTTAATTTCAACGTTCATGCGGTAAAGCAATGCGACTGCCGGATCTTGATTTAATTTCAAAGTCATGCGGTAAAGCAATGCGACTGCCGGAACTTGGTTTTTATTTCAAAGTCATGCGGTAAAGCAATGCGACTGCCGGAACTTGGTTTTTATTTCAACGTTCCAGCGGTAAAACAATGCGACTGCCGGAACTTGGTTTTTATTTCAACGTTCCAGCGGTAAAGCAATGCGACTGCCGGAACTTGGTTTTTATTTCAACGTTCCAGCGGTAAAGCAATGCGACTGCCGGAACTTGGTTTTTATTTCAACGTTCCAGCGGTAAAGCAATGCGACTGCCGGATCTTGATTTAATTTAATAGTTCTAGCGGTAAAGCAATACGACTGCCGGATCTTGATTTAATTTCAAAGTTCATGCGGTAAAGCAATACGACTGCCGGATCTTGATTTAATTTCAAAGTTCATGCGGTAAAGCAATACGACTGCCGGATCTTGATTTAATTTCAAAGTTCATGCGGTAAAGCAATGCGACTGCCGGAACTTGGTTTTTATTTCAACGTTCCAGCGGTAAGGCAATGCGACTGCCGGAACTTGGTTTTTATTTCAACGTTCCATCGGTAAAGCAATGCGACTGCCGGATCTTGATTTAATTTCAAAGTTCCAGCGGTAAAGCAATGCGACTGCCGGATCTTGATTTAATTTAATAGTTCTAGCGGTAAAGCAATACGACTGCCGGATCTTGATTTAATTTCAAAGTTTATGCGGTAAAGCAATACGACTGCCGGATCTTAGTTTAATTTCAAAGTTCATGCGGTAAAGCAATGCGACTGCCGGAACTTGGTTTTTATTTCAACGTTCCAGCGGTAAAGCAATGCGACTGCCGGAACTTGGTTTTTATTTCAACGTTCCAGCGGTAAAGCAATGCGACTGCCGGATCTTGATTTAATTTCAAAGTTCCAGCGGTAAAGCAATGCGACTGCCTGATCTTGGTTTTTATTTCAACGTTCCAGCGGTAAAGCGATGCGACTGCCGGATCTTGATTTAATTTCAAAGTTCATGCGGTAAAGCAATGCGACTGCCGGAACTTGGTTTTTATTTCAAAGTCATTCGGTAAAGCAATGCGACTGCCGGAACTTGGTTTTTATTTCAACGTTCCAGCGGTAAAGCAATGCGACTGCCGGAACTTGATTTAATTTCAACGTTCATGCGGTAAAGCAATGCGACTGCCGGATCTTGATTTAATTTCAAAGTCATGCGGTAAAGCAATGCGACTGCCGGAACTTGGTTTTTATTTCAAAGTCATGCGGTAAAGCAATGCGACTGCCGGAACTTGGTTTTTATTTCAACGTTCCAGCGGTAAAACAATGCGACTGCCGGAACTTGGTTTTTATTTCAACGTTCCAGCGGTAAAGCAATGCGACTGCCGGAACTTGGTTTTTATTTCAACGTTCCAGCGGTAAAGCAATGCGACTGCCGGAACTTGGTTTTTATTTCAACGTTCCAGCGGTAAAGCAATGCGACTGCCGGATCTTGATTTAATTTAATAGTTCTAGCGGTAAAGCAATACGACTGCCGGATCTTGATTTAATTTCAAAGTTCATGCGGTAAAGCAATACGACTGCCGGATCTTGATTTAATTTCAAAGTTCATGCGGTAAAGCAATACGACTGCCGGATCTTGATTTAATTTCAAAGTTCATGCGGTAAAGCAATGCGACTGCCGGAACTTGGTTTTTATTTCAACGTTCCAGCGGTAAGGCAATGCGACTGCCGGAACTTGGTTTTTATTTCAACGTTCCATCGGTAAAGCAATGCGACTGCCGGATCTTGATTTAATTTCAAAGTTCCAGCGGTAAAGCAATGCGACTGCCGGATCTTGATTTAATTTAATAGTTCTAGCGGTAAAGCAATACGACTGCCGGATCTTGATTTAATTTCAAAGTTTATGCGGTAAAGCAATACGACTGCCGGATCTTAGTTTAATTTCAAAGTTCCAGCGGTAAAGCAATGCGACTGCCGGATCTTGATTTAATTTAATAGTTCTAGCGGTAAAGCAATACGACTGCCGGATCTTGATTTAATTTCAAAGTTTATGCGGTAAAGCAATACGACTGCCGGATCTTAGTTTAATTTCAAAGTTCATGCGGTAAAGCAATGCGACTGCCGGAACTTGGTTTTTATTTCAACGTTCCAGCGGTAAAGCAATGCGACTGCCGGAACTTGGTTTTTATTTCAACGTTCCAGCGGTAAAGCAATGCGACTGCCGGATCTTGATTTAATTTCAAAGTTCCAGCGGTAAAGCAATGCGACTGCCTGATCTTGGTTTTTATTTCAACGTTCCAGCGGTAAAGCGATGCGACTGCCGGATCTTGATTTAATTTCAAAGTTCCAGCGGTAAAGTAATGCGACTGCCGGATCTTGATTTAATTTCAACGTTCCAGCGGTAAAGCAATGCGACTACCGGAACTTGGTTTTTATTTCAACGTTCCAGCGGTAAAGCAATGCGACTGCCGGATCTTGATTTAATTTCAAAGTTCATGCGGTAAAGCAATACGACTGCCGGATCTTGATTTAATTTCAAAGTTTATGCGGTAAAGCACTACGACTGCCGGATCTTGATTTAATTTCAAAGTTCATGCGGTAAAGCAATACGACTGCCGGATCTTGATTTAATTTCAAAGTTCATGCGGTAAAGCAATGCGACTGCCGGAACTTGGTTTTTATTTCAACGTTCCAGCGGTAAAGCGATGCGACTGCCGGATCTTGATTTAATTTCAAAGTTCCAGCGGTAAAGCAATGCGACTGCCGGATCTTGATTTAATTTAATAGTTCTAGCGGTAAAGCAATACGACTGCCGGATCTTGATTTAATTTCAAAGTTTATGCGGTAAAGCACTACGACTGCCGGATCTTGATTTAATTTCAAAGTTCCAGCGGTAAAGCAATGCGACTGCCGGATCTTGATTTAATTTCAACGTTCCAGCGGTAAAGCAATGCGACTACCGGAACTTGGTTTTTATTTCAACGTTCCAGCGGTAAAGCAATGCGACTGCCGGATCTTGATTTAATTTCAAAGTTCATGCGGTAAAGCAATACGACTGCCGGATCTTGATTTAATTTCAAAGTTTATGCGGTAAAGCACTACGACTGCCGGATCTTGATTTAATTTCAAAGTTCCAGCGGTAAAGCAATGCGACTGCCGGATCTTGATTTAATTTCAACGTTCCAGCGGTAAAGCAATGCGACTACCGGAACTTGGTTTTTATTTCAACGTTCCAGCGGTAAAGCAATGCGACTGCCAGATCTTGATTTAATTTCAAAGTTCATGCGGTAAAGCAATGCGACTGCCGGATCTTGATTTAATTTCAAAGTTCCAGCGGTAAAGCAATGCGACTGCCGGATCTTGATTTAATTTAATAGTTCTAGCGGTAAAGCAATACGACTGCCGGATCTTGATTTAATTTCAAAGTTTATGTGGTAAAGCACTACGACTGCCGGATCTTGGTTTAATTTCAAAGTTCATGCGGTAAAGCAATGCGACTGCCGGAACTTGGTTTTTATTTCAAAGTCATTCGGTAAAGCAATGCGACTGCCGGAACTTGGTTTTTATTTCAACGTTCCAGCGGTAAAGCAATGCGACTGCCGGAACTTGATTTAATTTCAACGTTCATGCGGTAAAGCAATGCGACTGCCGGATCTTGATTTAATTTCAAAGTCATGCGGTAAAGCAATGCGACTGCCGGAACTTGGTTTTTATTTCAAAGTCATGCGGTAAAGCAATGCGACTGCCGGAACTTGGTTTTTATTTCAACGTTCCAGCGGTAAAACAATGCGACTGCCGGAACTTGGTTTTTATTTCAACGTTCCAGCGGTAAAGCAATGCGACTGCCGGAACTTGGTTTTTATTTCAACGTTCCAGCGGTAAAGCAATGCGACTGCCGGAACTTGGTTTTTATTTCAACGTTCCAGCGGTAAAGCAATGCGACTGCCGGATCTTGATTTAATTTAATAGTTCTAGCGGTAAAGCAATACGACTGCCGGATCTTGATTTAATTTCAAAGTTCATGCGGTAAAGCAATACGACTGCCGGATCTTGATTTAATTTCAAAGTTCATGCGGTAAAGCAATACGACTGCCGGATCTTGATTTAATTTCAAAGTTCATGCGGTAAAGCAATGCGACTGCCGGAACTTGGTTTTTATTTCAACGTTCCAGCGGTAAGGCAATGCGACTGCCGGAACTTGGTTTTTATTTCAACGTTCCATCGGTAAAGCAATGCGACTGCCGGATCTTGATTTAATTTCAAAGTTCCAGCGGTAAAGCAATGCGACTGCCGGATCTTGATTTAATTTAATAGTTCTAGCGGTAAAGCAATACGACTGCCGGATCTTGATTTAATTTCAAAGTTTATGCGGTAAAGCAATACGACTGCCGGATCTTAGTTTAATTTCAAAGTTCATGCGGTAAAGCAATGCGACTGCCGGAACTTGGTTTTTATTTCAACGTTCCAGCGGTAAAGCAATGCGACTGCCGGAACTTGGTTTTTATTTCAACGTTCCAGCGGTAAAGCAATGCGACTGCCGGATCTTGATTTAATTTCAAAGTTCCAGCGGTAAAGCAATGCGACTGCCTGATCTTGGTTTTTATTTCAACGTTCCAGCGGTAAAGCGATGCGACTGCCGGATCTTGATTTAATTTCAAAGTTCCAGCGGTAAAGCAATGCGACTGCCGGATCTTGATTTAATTTCAACGTTCCAGCGGTAAAGCAATGCGACTACCGGAACTTGGTTTTTATTTCAACGTTCCAGCGGTAAAGCAATGCGACTGCCGGATCTTGATTTAATTTCAAAGTTCATGCGGTAAAGCAATACGACTGCCGGATCTTGATTTAATTTCAAAGTTTATGCGGTAAAGCACTACGACTGCCGGATCTTGATTTAATTTCAAAGTTCATGCGGTAAAGCAATACGACTGCCGGATCTTGATTTAATTTCAAAGTTCATGCGGTAAAGCAATGCGACTGCCGGAACTTGGTTTTTATTTCAACGTTCCAGCGGTAAAGCAATGCGACTGCCGGATCTTGATTTAATTTCAAAGTTCCAGCGGTAAAGCAATGCGACTGCCGGATCTTGATTTAATTTAATAGTTCTAGCGGTAAAGCAATACGACTGCCGGATCTTGATTTAATTTCAAAGTTTATGCGGTAAAGCACTACGACTGCCGGATCTTGATTTAATTTCAAAGTTCCAGCGGTAAAGCAATGCGACTGCCGGATCTTGATTTAATTTCAACGTTCCAGCGGTAAAGCAATGCGACTACCGGAACTTGGTTTTTATTTCAACGTTCCAGCGGTAAAGCAATGCGACTGCCGGATCTTGATTTAATTTCAAAGTTCATGCGGTAAAGCAATGCGACTGCCGGAACTTGGTTTTTATTCCAAAGTTCCAGCGGTAAAGCAATACGACTGCCGAATGTTGATTTAATTTCAAGGTTCTAGCGGTAAAGCAATACGACTGCCGGATCTTGATTTAATTTCAAAGTTCATGCGGTAAAGCAATGCGACTGCCGGATCTTGATTTAATTTCAAAGTTCATGCGGTGAAGCAATACGACTGCCGGATCTTGATTTAATTTCAAAGTCATGCGGTAAAGCAATGCGACTGCCGGAACTTGGTTTTTATTTCAAAGTCATGCGGTAAAGCAATGCGACTGCCGGAACTTGATTTAATTTCAAAGTTCATGCGGTAAAGCAATTCGACTGCCGGAACTTGGTTTTTATTTCAAAGTTCCAGCGGTAAAGCAATGCGACTGCCGAATTTTGATTTAATTTCAACGTTCCAGCGGTAAAGCAATGCGACTGCCGGAACTTGGTTTTTATTTCAACGTTCCAGCGGTAAAGCAATGCGACTGCCGGATCTTGATTTAATTTCAAAGTTCCAGCGGTAAAGCAATGCGACTGCCGGATCTTGATTTAATTTAATAGTTCTAGCGGTAAAGCAATACGACTGCCGGATCTTGATTTAATTTCAAAGTTTATGCGGTAAAGCACTACGACTGCCGGAACTTGATTTAATTTCAACGTTCATGCGGTAAAGCAATGCGACTGCCGGAACTTGGTTTTTATTTCAACGTTCCAGCGGTAAAACAATGCGACTGCCGGAACTTGGTTTTCATTTCAACGTTCCAGCGGTAAAGCAATGCGACTGCCGGAACTTGGTTTTTATTTCAACGTTCCAGCGGTAAAGCAATGCGACTGCCGGAACTTGGTTTTTATTTCAACGTTCCAGCGGTAAAGCAATGCGACTGCCGGATCTTGATTTAATTTAATAGTTCTAGCGGTAAAGCAATACGACTGCCGGATCTTGATTTAATTTCAAAGTTCATGCGGTAAAGCAATACGACTGCCGGATCTTGATTTAATTTCAAAGTTCATGCGGTAAAGCAATACGACTGCCGGATCTTGATTTAATTTCAAAGTTCATGCGGTAAAGCAATGCGACTGCCGGAACTTGGTTTTTATTTCAACGTTCCAGCGGTAAAGCAATGCGACTGCCGGAACTTGGTTTTTATTTCAACGTTCCATCGGTAAAGCAATGCGACTGCCGGATCTTGATTTAATTTCAAAGTTCCAGCGGTAAAGCAATGCGACTGCCGGATCTTGATTTAATTTAATAGTTCTAGCGGTAAAGCAATACGACTGCCGGATCTTGATTTAATTTCAAAGTTTATGCGGTAAAGCAATACGACTGCCGGATCTTGGTTTAATTTCAAAGTTCATGCGGTAAAGCAATGCGACTGCCGGAACTTGGTTTTTATTTCAACGTTCCAGCGGTAAAGCAATGCGACTGCCGGAACTTGGTTTTTATTTCAACGTTCCAGCGGTAAAGCAATGCGACTGCCGGATCTTGATTTAATTTCAAAGTTCCAGCGGTAAAGCAATGCGACTGCCGGATCTTGATTTAATTTAATAGTTCTAGCGGTAAAGCAATACGACTGCCGGATCTTGATTTAATTTCAAAGTTCATGCGGTAAAGCAATACGACTGCCGGATCTTGATTTAATTTCAAAGTTCATGCGGTAAAGCAATGCGACTGCCGGAACTTGGTTTTTATTTCAACGTTCCAGCGGTAAAGCAATGCGACTGCCGGAACTTGGTTTTTATTTCAAAGTTCCAGCGGTAAAGCAATGCGACTGCCGAATCTTGATTTAATTTCAACGTTCCAGCGGTAAAGCAATGCGACTGCCGGAACTTGGTTTTTATTTCAAAGTTCCAGCGGTAAAGCAATGCGACTGCCGAATCTTGATTTAATTTCAACGTTCCAGCGGTAAAGCAATGCGACTGCCGGAACTTGGTTTTTATTTCAACGTTCCAGCGGTAAAGCAATGCGACTGCCGGATCTTGATTTAATTTAATAGTTCTAGCGGTAAAGCAATACGACTGCCGGATCTTGATTTAATTTCAAAGTTCATGCGGTAAAGCAATACGACTGCCGGATCTTGATTTAATTTCAAAGTTCATGCGGTAAAGCAATGCGACTGCCGGAACTTGGTTTTTATTTCAACGTTCCAGCGGTAAAGCAATGCGACTGCCGGAACTTGGTTTTTATTTCAAAGTTCCAGCGGTAAAGCAATGCGACTGCCGAATCTTGATTTAATTTCAACGTTCCAGCGGTAAAGCAATGCGACTGCCGGAACTTGGTTTTTATTTCAAAGTTCCAGCGGTAAAGCAATGCGACTGCCGAATCTTGATTTAATTTCAACGTTCCAGCGGTAAAGCAATGCGACTGCCGGAACTTGGTTTTTATTTCAACGTTCCAGCGGTAAAGCAATGCGACTGCCGGATCTTGATTTAATTTAATAGTTCTAGCGGTAAAGCAATACGACTGCCGGATCTTGATTTAATTTCAAAGTTCATGCGGTAAAGCAATGCGACTGCCGGAACTTGGTTTTTATTTCAACGTTCCAGCGGTAAAGCAATGCGACTGCCGGAACTTGGTTTTTATTTCAAAGTTCCAGCGGTAAAGCAATGCGACTGCCGAATCTTGATTTAATTTCAACGTTCCAGCGGTAAAGTAATGCGTCTGCCGGAACTTGGTTTTTATTTCAACGTTCCAGCGGTAAAGCAATGCGACTGCCGGATCTTGATTTAATTTAATAGTTCTAGCGGTAAAGCAATACGACTGCCGGATCTTGATTTAATTTCAAAGTTTATGCGGTAAAGCAATACGACTGCCGGATCTTGGTTTAATTTCAAAGTTCATGCGGTAAAGCAATGCGACTGCCGGAACTTGGTTTTTATTTCAACGTTCCAGCGGTAAAGCAATGCGACTGCCGGAACTTGGTTTTTATTTCAACGTTCCAGCGGTAAAGCAATGCGACTGCCGGATCTTGATTTAATTTCAAAGTTCCAGCGGTAAAGCAATGCGACTGCCGGATCTTGGTTTTTATTTCAACGTTCCAGCGGTAAAGCGATGCGACTGCCGGATCTTGATTTAATTTCAAAGTTCCAGCGGTAAAGCAATGCGACTGCCGGATCTTGATTTAATTTAATAGTTCTAGCGGTAAAGCAATACGACTGCCGGATCTTGATTTAATTTCAAAGTTTATGCGGTAAAGCACTACGACTGCCGGATCTTGATTTAATTTCAAAGTTCCAGCGGTAAAGCAATGCGACTGCCGGATCTTGATTTAATTTCAACGTTCCAGCGGTAAAGCAATGCGACTACCGGAACTTGGTTTTTATTTCAACGTTCCAGCGGTAAAGCAATGCGACTGCCGGATCTTGATTTAA
The DNA here is from genome assembly GCA_916049575.1 of Ancistrocerus nigricornis. NCBI lineage: Eukaryota > Metazoa > Arthropoda > Insecta > Hymenoptera > Vespidae > Ancistrocerus > Ancistrocerus nigricornis. Next base: position 16,908,850 of record OU696667.1, on the reverse strand, counting down.
TTTCAAAGTTCATGCGGTAAAGCAATACGACTGCCGGATCTTGATTTAATTTCAAAGTTTATGCGGTAAAGCACTACGACTGCCGGAACTTGATTTAATTTCAAAGTTCCAGCGGTAAAGCAATGCGACTGCCGGATCTTGATTTAATTTCAACGTTCCAGCGGTAAAGCAATGCGACTACCGGAACTTGGTTTTTATTTCAACGTTCCAGCGGTAAAGCAATGCGACTGCCGGATCTTGATTTAATTTCAAAGTTCATGCGGTAAAGCAATGCGACTGCCGGATCTTGATTTAATTTCAAAGTTCCAGCGGTAAAGCAATGCGACTGCCGGATCTTGATTTAATTTAATAGTTCTAGCGGTAAAGCAATACGACTGCCGGATCTTGATTTAATTTCAAAGTTTATGCGGTAAAGCACTACGACTGCCGGATCTTGGTTTAATTTCAAAGTTCATGCGGTAAAGCAATGCGACTGCCGGAACTTGGTTTTTATTTCAAAGTCATTCGGTAAAGCAATGCGACTGCCGGAACTTGGTTTTTATTTCAACGTTCCAGCGGTAAAGCAATGCGACTGCCGGAACTTGATTTAATTTCAACGTTCATGCGGTAAAGCAATGCGACTGCCGGATCTTGATTTAATTTCAAAGTCATGCGGTAAAGCAATGCGACTGCCGGAACTTGGTTTTTATTTCAAAGTCATGCGGTAAAGCAATGCGACTGCCGGAACTTGGTTTTTATTTCAACGTTCCAGCGGTAAAGCAATGCGACTGCCGGATCTTGATTTAATTTAATAGTTCTAGCGGTAAAGCAATACGACTGCCGGATCTTGATTTAATTTCAAAGTTCATGCGGTAAAGCAATGCGACTGCCGGAACTTGGTTTTTATTTCAACGTTCCAGCGGTAAAGCAATGCGACTGCCGGAACTTGGTTTTTATTTCAAAGTTCCAGCGGTAAAGCAATGCGACTGCCGAATCTTGATTTAATTTCAACGTTCCAGCGGTAAAGTAATGCGACTGCCGGAACTTGGTTTTTATTTCAACGTTCCAGCGGTAAAGCAATGCGACTGCCGGATCTTGATTTAATTTAATAGTTCTAGCGGTAAAGCAATACGACTGCCGGATCTTGATTTAATTTCAACGTTCCAGCGGTAAAGCAATGCGACTGCCGAATCTTGATTTAATTTCAACGTTCCAGCGGTAAAGCAATGCGACTGCCGGAACTTGGTTTTTATTTCAACGTTCCAGCGGTAAAGCAATGCGACTGCCGGATCTTGATTTAATTTAATAGTTCTAGCGGTAAAGCAATACGACTGCCGGATCTTGATTTAATTTCAAAGTTCATGCGGTAAAGCAATGCGACTGCCGGAACTTGGTTTTTATTTCAACGTTCCAGCGGTAAAGCAATGCGACTGCCGGAACTTGGTTTTTATTTCAAAGTTCCAGCGGTAAAGCAATGCGACTGCCGAATCTTGATTTAATTTCAACGTTCCAGCGGTAAAGTAATGCGTCTGCCGGAACTTGGTTTTTATTTCAACGTTCCAGCGGTAAAGCAATGCGACTGCCGGATCTTGATTTAATTTAATAGTTCTAGCGGTAAAGCAATACGACTGCCGGATCTTGATTTAATTTCAAAGTTTATGCGGTAAAGCAATACGACTGCCGGATCTTGGTTTAATTTCAAAGTTCATGCGGTAAAGCAATGCGACTGCCGGAACTTGGTTTTTATTTCAACGTTCCAGCGGTAAAGCAATGCGACTGCCGGAACTTGGTTTTTATTTCAACGTTCCAGCGGTAAAGCAATGCGACTGCCGGATCTTGATTTAATTTCAAAGTTCCAGCGGTAAAGCAATGCGACTGCCGGATCTTGATTTAATTTAATAGTTCTAGCGGTAAAGCAATACGACTGCCGGATCTTGATTTAATTTCAATGTTTATGCGGTAAAGCACTACGACTGCCGGATCTTGATTTAATTTCAAAGTTCCAGCGGTAAAGCAATGCGACTGCCGGATCTTGATTTAATTTCAACGTTCCAGCGGTAAAGCAATGCGACTACCGGAACTTGGTTTTTATTTCAACGTTCCAGCGGTAAAGCAATGCGACTGCCGGATCTTGATTTAATTTCAAAGTTCATGCGGTAAAGCAATACGACTGCCGGATCTTGATTTAATTTCAAAGTTTATGCGGTAAAGCACTACGACTGCCGGATCTTGATTTAATTTCAAAGTTCCAGCGGTAAAGCAATGCGACTGCCGGATCTTGATTTAATTTCAACGTTCCAGCGGTAAAGCAATGCGACTACCGGAACTTGGTTTTTATTTCAACGTTCCAGCGGTAAAGCAATGCGACTGCCGGATCTTGATTTAATTTCAAAGTTCATGCGGTAAAGCAATGCGACTGCCGGATCTTGATTTAATTTCAAAGTTCCAGCGGTAAAGCAATGCGACTGCCGGATCTTGATTTAATTTAATAGTTCTAGCGGTAAAGCAATACGACTGCCGGATCTTGATTTAATTTCAAAGTTTATGCGGTAAAGCACTACGACTGCCGGATCTTGGTTTAATTTCAAAGTTCATGCGGTAAAGCAATGCGACTGCCGGAACTTGGTTTTTATTTCAAAGTCATTCGGTAAAGCAATGCGACTGCCGGAACTTGGTTTTTATTTCAACGTTCCAGCGGTAAAGCAATGCGACTGCCGGAACTTGATTTAATTTCAACGTTCATGCGGTAAAGCAATGCGACTGCCGGATCTTGATTTAATTTCAAAGTCATGCGGTAAAGCAATGCGACTGCCGGAACTTGGTTTTTATTTCAAAGTCATGCGGTAAAGCAATGCGACTGCCGGAACTTGGTTTTTATTTCAACGTTCCAGCGGTAAAACAATGCGACTGCCGGAACTTGGTTTAATTTCAAAGTTCCAGCGGTAAAGCAATGCGACTGCCGGATCTTGATTTAATTTCAAAGTTCCAGCGGTAAAGCAATGCGACTGCCGGATCTTGATTTAATTTAATAGTTCTAGCGGTAAAGCAATACGACTGCCGGATCTTGATTTAATTTCAAAGTTTATGCGGTAAAGCACTACGACTGCCGGATCTTGGTTTAATTTCAAAGTTCATGCGGTAAAGCAATGCGACTGCCGGAACTTGGTTTTTATTTCAAAGTCATTCGGTAAAGCAATGCGACTGCCGGAACTTGGTTTTTATTTCAACGTTCCAGCGGTAAAGCAATGCGACTGCCGGAACTTGATTTAATTTCAACGTTCATGCGGTAAAGCAATGCGACTGCCGGATCTTGATTTAATTTCAAAGTCATGCGGTAAAGCAATGCGACTGCCGGAACTTGGTTTTTATTTCAAAGTCATGCGGTAAAGCAATGCGACTGCCGGAACTTGGTTTTTATTTCAACGTTCCAGCGGTAAAACAATGCGACTGCCGGAACTTGGTTTTTATTTCAACGTTCCAGCGGTAAAACAATGCGACTGCCGGAACTTGGTTTTTATTTCAACGTTCCAGCGGTAAAGCAATGCGACTGCCGGAACTTGGTTTTTATTTCAAAGTTCCAGCGGTAAAGCAATGCGACTGCCGAATCTTGATTTAATTTCAACGTTCCAGCGGTAAAGTAATGCGTCTGCCGGAACTTTGTTTTTATTTCAACGTTCCAGCGGTAAAGCAATGCGACTGCCGGATCTTGATTTAATTTAATAGTTCTAGCGGTAAAGCAATACGACTGCCGGATCTTGATTTAATTTCAAAGTTTATGCGGTAAAGCAATACGACTGCCGGATCTTGGTTTAATTTCAAAGTTCATGCGGTAAAGCAATGCGACTGCCGGAACATGGTTTTTATTTCAACGTTCCAGCGGTAAAGCAATGCGACTGCCGGAACTTGGTTTTTATTTCAACGTTCCAGCGGTAAAGCAATGCGACTGCCGGATCTTGATTTAATTTCAAAGTTCCAGCGGTAAAGCAATGCGACTGCCGGATCTTGATTTAATTTAATAGTTCTAGCGGTAAAGCAATACGACTGCCGGATCTTGATTTAATTTCAAAGTTTATGCGGTAAAGCACTACGACTGCCGGATCTTGATTTAATTTCAAAGTTCCAGCGGTAAAGCAATGCGACTGCCGGATCTTGATTTAATTTCAACGTTCCAGCGGTAAAGCAATGCGACTACCGGAACTTGGTTTTTATTTCAACGTTCCAGCGGTAAAGCAATGCGACTGCCGGATCTTGATTTAATTTCAAAGTTCCAGCGGTAAAGCAATGCGACTGCCGGATCTTGATTTAATTTCAACGTTCCAGCGGTAAAGCAATGCGACTACCGGAACTTGGTTTTTATTTCAACGTTCCAGCGGTAAAGCAATGCGACTGCCGGATCTTGATTTAATTTCAAAGTTCATGCGGTAAAGCAATGCGACTGCCGGATCTTGATTTAATTTCAAAGTTCCAGCGGTAAAGCAATGCGACTGCCGGATCTTGATTTAATTTAATAGTTCTAGCGGTAAAGCAATACGACTGCCGGATCTTGATTTAATTTCAAAGTTTATGCGGTAAAGCACTACGACTGCCGGATCTTGGTTTAATTTCAAAGTTCATGCGGTAAAGCAATGCGACTGCCGGAACTTGGTTTTTATTTCAAAGTCATTCGGTAAAGCAATGCGACTGCCGGAACTTGGTTTTTATTTCAACGTTCCAGCGGTAAAGCAATGCGACTGCCGGAACTTGATTTAATTTCAAAGTTCATGCGGTAAAGCAATGCGACTGCCGGATCTTGATTTAATTTCAAAGTCATGCGGTAAAGCAATGCGACTGCCGGAACTTGGTTTTTATTTCAAAGTCATGCGGTAAAGCAATGCGACTGCCGGAACTTGGTTTTTATTTCAACGTTCCAGCGGTAAAACAATGCGACTGCCGGAACTTGGTTTTTATTTCAACGTTCCAGCGGTAAAACAATGCGACTGCCGGAACTTGGTTTTTATTTCAACGTTCCAGCGGTAAAGCAATGCGACTGCCGGAACTTGGTTTTTATTTCAACGTTCCAGCGGTAAAGCAATGCTACTGCCGGATCTTGATTTAATTTCAAAGTTCCAGCGGTAAAGCAATGCGACTGCCGGATCTTGATTTAATTTCAAAGTTCCAGCGGTAAAGCAATGCGACTGCCGGATCTTGATTTAATTTAATAGTTCTAGCGGTAAAGCAATACGACTGCCGGATCTTGATTTAATTTCAAAGTTTATGCGGTAAAGCACTACGACTGCCGGATCTTGGTTTAATTTCAAAGTTCATGCGGTAAAGCAATGCGACTGCCGGAACTTGGTTTTTATTTCAAAGTCATTCGGTAAAGCAATGCGACTGCCGGAACTTGGTTTTTATTTCAACGTTCCAGCGGTAAAGCAATGCGACTGCCGGAACTTGATTTAATTTCAACGTTCATGCGGTAAAGCAATGCGACTGCCGGATCTTGATTTAATTTCAAAGTCATGCGGTAAAGCAATGCGACTGCCGGAACTTGGTTTTTATTTCAAAGTCATGCGGTAAAGCAATGCGACTGCCGGAACTTGGTTTTTATTTCAACGTTCCAGCGGTAAAACAATGCGACTGCCGGAACTTGGTTTTTATTTCAACGTTCCAGCGGTAAAACAATGCGACTGCCGGAACTTGGTTTTTATTTCAACGTTCCAGCGGTAAAGCAATGCGACTGCCGGAACTTGGTTTTTATTTCAAAGTTCCAGCGGTAAAGCAATGCGACTGCCGCATCTTGATTTAATTTCAACGTTCCAGCGGTAATGTATTGCGTCTGCCGGAACTTGGTTTTTATTTCAACGTTCCAGCGGTAAAGCAATGCGACTGCCGGATCTTGATTTAATTTAATAGTTCTAGCGGTAAAGCAATACGACTGCCGGATCTTGATTTAATTTCAAAGTTTATGCGGTAAAGCAATACGACTGCCGGATCTTGGTTTAATTTCAAAGTTCATGCGGTAAAGCAATGCGACTGCCGGAACTTGGTTTTTATTTCAACGTTCCAGCGGTAAAGCAATGCGACTGCCGGAACTTGGTTTTTATTTCAACGTTCCAGCGGTAAAGCAATGCGACTGCCGGATCTTGATTTAATTTCAAAGTTCCAGCGGTAAAGCAATGCGACTGCCGGATCTTGATTTAATTTAATAGTTCTAGCGGTAAAGCAATACGACTGCCGGATCTTGATTTAATTTCAAAGTTTATGCGGTAAAGCACTACGACTGCCGGATCTTGATTTAATTTCAAAGTTCCAGCGGTAAAGCAATGCGACTGCCGGATCTTGATTTAATTTCAACGTTCCAGCGGTAAAGCAATGCGACTACCGGAACTTGGTTTTTATTTCAACGTTCCAGCGGTAAAGCAATGCGACTGCCGGATCTTGATTTAATTTCAAAGTTCATGCGGTAAAGCAATACGACTGCCGGATCTTGATTTAATTTCAAAGTTTATGCGGTAAAGCACTACGACTGCCGGATCTTGATTTAATTTCAAAGTTCCAGCGGTAAAGCAATGCGACTGCCGGATCTTGATTTAATTTCAACGTTCCAGCGGTAAAGCAATGCGACTACCGGAACTTGGTTTTTATTTCAACGTTCCAGCGGTAAAGCAATGCGACTGCCGGATCTTGATTTAATTTCAAAGTTCATGCGGTAAAGCAATGCGACTGCCGGATCTTGATTTAATTTCAAAGTTCCAGCGGTAAAGCAATGCGACTGCCGGATCTTGATTTAATTTAATAGTTCTAGCGGTAAAGCAATACGACTGCCGGATCTTGATTTAATTTCAAAGTTTATGCGGTAAAGCACTACGACTGCCGGATCTTGGTTTAATTTCAAAGTTCATGCGGTAAAGCAATGCGACTGCCGGAACTTGGTTTTTATTTCAAAGTCATTCGGTAAAGCAATGCGACTGCCGGAACTTGGTTTTTATTTCAACGTTCCAGCGGTAAAGCAATGCGACTGCCGGAACTTGATTTAATTTCAACGTTCATGCGGTAAAGCAATGCGACTGCCGGATCTTGATTTAATTTCAAAGTCATGCGGTAAAGCAATGCGACTGCCGGAACTTGGTTTTTATTTCAAAGTCATGCGGTAAAGCAATGCGACTGCCGGAACTTGGTTTTTATTTCAACGTTCCAGCGGTAAAACAATGCGACTGCCGGAACTTGGTTTTTATTTCAACGTTCCAGCGGTAAAACAATGCGACTGCCGGAACTTGGTTTTTATTTCAACGTTCCAGCGGTAAAGCAATGCGACTGCCGGAACTTGGTTTTTATTTCAACGTTCCAGCGGTAAAGCAATGCGACTGCCGGATCTTGATTTAATTTCAAAGTTCCAGCGGTAAAGCAATGCGACTGCCGGATCTTGATTTAATTTCAAAGTTCCAGCGGTAAAGCAATGCGACTGCCGGATCTTGATTTAATTTAATAGTTCTAGCGGTAAAGCAATACGACTGCCGGATCTTGATTTAATTTCAAAGTTTATGCGGTAAAGCACTACGACTGCCGGATCTTGGTTTAATTTCAAAGTTCATGCGGTAAAGCAATGCGACTGCCGGAACTTGGTTTTTATTTCAAAGTCATTCGGTAAAGCAATGCGACTGCCGGAACTTGGTTTTTATTTCAACGTTCCAGCGGTAAAGCAATGCGACTGCCGGAACTTGATTTAATTTCAACGTTCATGCGGTAAAGCAATGCGACTGCCGGATCTTGATTTAATTTCAAAGTCATGCGGTAAAGCAATGCGACTGCCGGAACTTGGTTTTTATTTCAAAGTCATGCGGTAAAGCAATGCGACTGCCGGAACTTGGTTTTTATTTCAACGTTCCAGCGGTAAAACAATGCGACTGCCGGAACTTGGTTTTTATTTCAACGTTCCAGCGGTAAAACAATGCGACTGCCGGAACTTGGTTTTTATTTCAACGTTCCAGCGGTAAAGCAATGCGACTGCCGGAACTTGGTTTTTATTTCAACGTTCCAGCGGTAAAGCAATGCGACTGCCGGATCTTGATTTAATTTCAAAGTTCCAGCGGTAAAGCAATGCGACTGCCGGATCTTGATTTAATTTAATAGTTCTAGCGGTAAAGCAATACGACTGCCGGATCTTGATTTAATTTCAAAGTTCATGCGGTAAAGCAATACGACTGCCGGATCTTGATTTAATTTCAAAGTTCATGCGGTAAAGCAATACGACTGCCGGATCTTGATTTAATTTCAAAGTTCATGCGGTAAAGCAATGCGACTGCCGGAACTTGGTTTTTATTTCAACGTTCCAGCGGTAAGGCAATGCGACTGCCGGAACTTGGTTTTTATTTCAACGTTCCAGCGGTAAAGCAATGCGACTGCCGGATCTTGATTTAATTTCAAAGTTCCAGCGGTAAAGCAATGCGACTGCCGGATCTTGGTTTTTATTTCAACGTTCCAGCGGTAAAGCAATGCGACTGCCGGAACTTGGTTTTTATTTCAACGTTCCAGCGGTAAAGCAATGCGACTGCCGGATCTTGATTTAATTTCAAAGTTCCAGCGGTAAAGCAATGCGACTGCCGGATCTTGGTTTTTATTTCAACGTTCCAGCGGTAAAGCGATGCGACTGCCGGATCTTGATTTAATTTCAAAGTTCCAGCGGTAAAGCAATGCGACTGCCGGATCTTGATTTAATTTAATAGTTCTAGCGGTAAAGCAATACGACTGCCGGATCTTGATTTAATTTCAAAGTTTATGCGGTAAAGCACTACGACTGCCGGATCTTGATTTAATTTCAAAGTTCCAGCGGTAAAGCAATGCGACTGCCGGATCTTGATTTAATTTCAACGTTCCAGCGGTAAAGCAATGCGACTACCGGAACTTGGTTTTTATTTCAACGTTCCAGCGGTAAAGCAATGCGACTGCCGGATCTTGATTTAATTTCAAAGTTCATGCGGTAAAGCAATACGACTGCCGGATCTTGATTTAATTTCAAAGTTTATGCGGTAAAGCACTACGACTGCCGGATCTTGATTTAATTTCAAAGTTCCAGCGGTAAAGCAATGCGACTGCCGGATCTTGATTTAATTTCAACGTTCCAGCGGTAAAGCAATGCGACTACCGGAACTTGGTTTTTATTTCAACGTTCCAGCGGTAAAGCAATGCGACTGCCGGATCTTGATTTAATTTCAAAGTTCATGCGGTAAAGCAATGCGACTGCCGGATCTTGATTTAATTTCAAAGTTCCAGCGGTAAAGCAATGCGACTGCCGGATCTTGATTTAATTTAATAGTTCTAGCGGTAAAGCAATACGACTGCCGGATCTTGATTTAATTTCAAAGTTTATGCGGTAAAGCACTACGACTGCCGGATCTTGGTTTAATTTCAAAGTTCATGCGGTAAAGCAATGCGACTGCCGGAACTTGGTTTTTATTTCAACGTTCCAGCGGTAAAGCAATGCGACTGCCGGAACTTGGTTTTTATTTCAACGTTCCAGCGGTAAAGCAATGCGACTGCCGGATCTTGATTTAATTTCAAAGTTCCAGCGGTAAAGCAATGCGACTGCCGGAACTTGGTTTTTATTTCAACGTTCCAGCGGTAAAGCAATGCGACTGCCGGATCTTGATTTAATTTCAAAGTTCCAGCGGTAAAGCAATGCGACTGCCGGATCTTGATTTAATTTAATAGTTCTAGCGGTAAAGCAATACGACTGCCGGATCTTGATTTAATTTCAAAGTTTATGCGGTAAAGCACTACGACTGCCGGATCTTGATTTAATTTCAAAGTTCCAGCGGTAAAGCAATGCGACTGCCGGATCTTGATTTAATTTCAACGTTCCAGCGGTAAAGCAATGCGACTACCGGAACTTGGTTTTTATTTCAACGTTCCAGCGGTAAAGCAATGCGACTGCCGGATCTTGATTTAATTTCAAAGTTCATGCGGTAAAGCAATACGACTGCCGGATCTTGATTTAATTTCAAAGTTTATGCGGTAAAGCACTACGACTGCCGGATCTTGATTTAATTTCAAAGTTCCAGCGGTAAAGCAATGCGACTGCCGGATCTTGATTTAATTTCAACGTTCCAGCGGTAAAGCAATGCGACTACCGGAACTTGGTTTTTATTTCAACGTTCCAGCGGTAAAGCAATGCGACTGCCGGATCTTGATTTAATTTCAAAGTTCATGCGGTAAAGCAATGCGACTGCCGGATCTTGATTTAATTTCAAAGTTCCAGCGGTAAAGCAATGCGACTGCCGGATCTTGATTTAATTTAATAGTTCTAGCGGTAAAGCAATACGACTGCCGGATCTTGATTTAATTTCAAAGTTTATGCGGTAAAGCACTACGACTGCCGGATCTTGGTTTAATTTCAAAGTTCATGCGGTAAAGCAATGCGACTGCCGGAACTTGGTTTTTATTTCAAAGTCATTCGGTAAAGCAATGCGACTGCCGGAACTTGGTTTTTATTTCAACGTTCCAGCGGTAAAGCAATGCGACTGCCGGAACTTGATTTAATTTCAACGTTCATGCGGTAAAGCAATGCGACTGCCGGATCTTGATTTAATTTCAAAGTCATGCGGTAAAGCAATGCGACTGCCGGAACTTGGTTTTTATTTCAAAGTCATGCGGTAAAGCAATGCGACTGCCGGAACTTGGTTTTTATTTCAACGTTCCAGCGGTAAAACAATGCGACTGCCGGAACTTGGTTTAATTTCAAAGTTCCAGCGGTAAAGCAATGCGACTGCCGGATCTTGATTTAATTTCAAAGTTCCAGCGGTAAAGCAATGCGACTGCCGGATCTTGATTTAATTTAATAGTTCTAGCGGTAAAGCAATACGACTGCCGGATCTTGATTTAATTTCAAAGTTTATGCGGTAAAGCACTACGACTGCCGGATCTTGGTTTAATTTCAAAGTTCATGCGGTAAAGCAATGCGACTGCCGGAACTTGGTTTTTATTTCAAAGTCATTCGGTAAAGCAATGCGACTGCCGGAACTTGGTTTTTATTTCAACGTTCCAGCGGTAAAGCAATGCGACTGCCGGAACTTGATTTAATTTCAACGTTCATGCGGTAAAGCAATGCGACTGCCGGATCTTGATTTAATTTCAAAGTCATGCGGTAAAGCAATGCGACTGCCGGAACTTGGTTTTTATTTCAAAGTCATGCGGTAAAGCAATGCGACTGCCGGAACTTGGTTTTTATTTCAACGTTCCAGCGGTAAAACAATGCGACTGCCGGAACTTGGTTTTTATTTCAACGTTCCAGCGGTAAAACAATGCGACTGCCGGAACTTGGTTTTTATTTCAACGTTCCAGCGGTAAAGCAATGCGACTGCCGGAACTTGGTTTTTATTTCAAAGTTCCAGCGGTAAAGCAATGCGACTGCCGAATCTTGATTTAATTTCAACGTTCCAGCGGTAAAGTAATGCGTCTGCCGGAACTTGGTTTTTATTTCAACGTTCCAGCGGTAAAGCAATGCGACTGCCGGATCTTGATTTAATTTAATAGTTCTAGCGGTAAAGCAATACGACTGCCGGATCTTGATTTAATTTCAAAGTTTATGCGGTAAAGCAATACGACTGCCGGATCTTGGTTTAATTTCAAAGTTCATGCGGTAAAGCAATGCGACTGCCGGAACTTGGTTTTTATTTCAACGTTCCAGCGGTAAAGCAATGCGACTGCCGGAACTTGGTTTTTATTTCAACGTTCCAGCGGTAAAGCAATGCGACTGCCGGATCTTGATTTAATTTCAAAGTTCCAGCGGTAAAGCAATGCGACTGCCGGATCTTGATTTAATTTAATAGTTCTAGCGGTAAAGCAATACGACTGCCGGATCTTGATTTAATTTCAAAGTTTATGCGGTAAAGCACTACGACTGCCGGATCTTGATTTAATTTCAAAGTTCCAGCGGTAAAGCAATGCGACTGCCGGATCTTGATTTAATTTCAACGTTCCAGCGGTAAAGCAATGCGACTACCGGAACTTGGTTTTTATTTCAACGTTCCAGCGGTAAAGCAATGCGACTGCCGGATCTTGATTTAATTTCAAAGTTCCAGCGGTAAAGCAATGCGACTGCCGGATCTTGATTTAATTTCAACGTTCCAGCGGTAAAGCAATGCGACTACCGGAACTTGGTTTTTATTTCAACGTTCCAGCGGTAAAGCAATGCGACTGCCGGATCTTGATTTAATTTCAAAGTTCATGCGGTAAAGCAATGCGACTGCCGGATCTTGATTTAATTTCAAAGTTCCAGCGGTAAAGCAATGCGACTGCCGGATCTTGATTTAATTTAATAGTTCTAGCGGTAAAGCAATACGACTGCCGGATCTTGATTTAATTTCAAAGTTTATGCGGTAAAGCACTACGACTGCCGGATCTTGGTTTAATTTCAAAGTTCATGCGGTAAAGCAATGCGACTGCCGGAACTTGGTTTTTATTTCAAAGTCATTCGGTAAAGCAATGCGACTGCCGGAACTTGGTTTTTATTTCAACGTTCCAGCGGTAAAGCAATGCGACTGCCGGAACTTGATTTAATTTCAACGTTCATGCGGTAAAGCAATGCGACTGCCGGATCTTGATTTAATTTCAAAGTCATGCGGTAAAGCAATGCGACTGCCGGAACTTGGTTTTTATTTCAAAGTCATGCGGTAAAGCAATGCGACTGCCGGAACTTGGTTTTTATTTCAACGTTCCAGCGGTAAAACAATGCGACTGCCGGAACTTGGTTTTTATTTCAACGTTCCAGCGGTAAAACAATGCGACTGCCGGAACTTGGTTTTTATTTCAACGTTCCAGCGGTAAAGCAATGCGACTGCCGGAACTTGGTTTTTATTTCAACGTTCCAGCGGTAAAGCAATGCTACTGCCGGATCTTGATTTAATTTCAAAGTTCCAGCGGTAAAGCAATGCGACTGCCGGATCTTGATTTAATTTCAAAGTTCCAGCGGTAAAGCAATGCGACTGCCGGATCTTGATTTAATTTAATAGTTCTAGCGGTAAAGCAATACGACTGCCGGATCTTGATTTAATTTCAAAGTTTATGCGGTAAAGCACTACGACTGCCGGATCTTGGTTTAATTTCAAAGTTCATGCGGTAAAGCAATGCGACTGCCGGAACTTGGTTTTTATTTCAAAGTCATTCGGTAAAGCAATGCGACTGCCGGAACTTGGTTTTTATTTCAACGTTCCAGCGGTAAAGCAATGCGACTGCCGGAACTTGATTTAATTTCAACGTTCATGCGGTAAAGCAATGCGACTGCCGGATCTTGATTTAATTTCAAAGTCATGCGGTAAAGCAATGCGACTGCCGGAACTTGGTTTTTATTTCAAAGTCATGCGGTAAAGCAATGCGACTGCCGGAACTTGGTTTTTATTTCAACGTTCCAGCGGTAAAACAATGCGACTGCCGGAACTTGGTTTTTATTTCAACGTTCCAGCGGTAAAACAATGCGACTGCCGGAACTTGGTTTTTATTTCAACGTTCCAGCGGTAAAGCAATGCGACTGCCGGAACTTGGTTTTTATTTCAAAGTTCCAGCGGTAAAGCAATGCGACTGCCGAATCTTGATTTAATTTCAACGTTCCAGCGGTAAAGTAATGCGTCTGCCGGTACTTGGTTTTTATTTCAACGTTCCAGCGGTAAAGCAATGCGACTGCCGGATCTTGATTTAATTTAATAGTTCTAGCGGTAAAGCAATACGACTGCCGGATCTTGATTTAATTTCAAAGTTTATGCGGTAAAGCAATACGACTGCCGGATCTTGGTTTAATTTCAAAGTTCATGCGGTAAAGCAATGCGACTGCCGGAACTTGGTTTTTATTTCAACGTTCCAGCGGTAAAGCAATGCGACTGCCGGAACTTGGTTTTTATTTCAACGTTCCAGCGGTAAAGCAATGCGACTGCCGGATCTTGATTTAATTTCAAAGTTCCAGCGGTAAAGCAATGCGACTGCCGGATCTTGATTTAATTTAATAGTTCTAGCGGTAAAGCAATACGACTGCCGGATCTTGATTTAATTTCAAAGTTTATGCGGTAAAGCACTACGACTGCCGGATCTTGATTTAATTTCAAAGTTCCAGCGGTAAAGCAATGCGACTGCCGGATCTTGATTTAATTTCAACGTTCCAGCGGTAAAGCAATGCGACTACCGGAACGTGGTTTTTATTTCAACGTTCCAGCGGTAAAGCAATGCGACTGCCGGATCTTGATTTAATTTCAAAGTTCATGCGGTAAAGCAATACGACTGCCGGATCTTGATTTAATTTCAAAGTTTATGCGGTAAAGCACTACGACTGCCGGATCTTGATTTAATTTCAAAGTTCCAGCGGTAAAGCAATGCGACTGCCGGATCTTGATTTAATTTCAACGTTCCAGCGGTAAAGCAATGCGACTACCGGAACTTGGTTTTTATTTCAACGTTCCAGCGGTAAAGCAATGCGACTGCCGGATCTTGATTTAATTTCAAAGTTCATGCGGTAAAGCAATGCGACTGCCGGATCTTGATTTAATTTCAAAGTTCCAGCGGTAAAGCAATGCGACTGCCGGATCTTGATTTAATTTAATAGTTCTAGCGGTAAAGCAATACGACTGCCGGATCTTGATTTAATTTCAAAGTTTATGCGGTAAAGCACTACGACTGCCGGATCTTGGTTTAATTTCAAAGTTCATGCGGTAAAGCAATGCGACTGCCGGAACTTGGTTTTTATTTCAAAGTCATTCGGTAAAGCAATGCGACTGCCGGAACTTGGTTTTTATTTCAACGTTCCAGCGGTAAAGCAATGCGACTGCCGGAACTTGATTTAATTTCAACGTTCATGCGGTAAAGCAATGCGACTGCCGGATCTTGATTTAATTTCAAAGTCATGCGGTAAAGCAATGCGACTGCCGGAACTTGGTTTTTATTTCAAAGTCATGCGGTAAAGCAATGCGACTGCCGGAACTTGGTTTTTATTTCAACGTTCCAGCGGTAAAACAATGCGACTGCCGGTACTTGGTTTTTATTTCAACGTTCCAGCGGTAAAACAATGCGACTGCCGGAACTTGGTTTTTATTTCAACGTTCCAGCGGTAAAGCAATGCGACTGCCGGAACTTGGTTTTTATTTCAACGTTCCAGCGGTAAAGCAATGCGACTGCCGGATCTTGATTTAATTTCAAAGTTCCAGCGGTAAAGCAATGCGACTGCCGGATCTTGATTTAATTTCAAAGTTCCAGCGGTAAAGCAATGCGACTGCCGGATCTTGATTTAATTTAATAGTTCTAGCGGTAAAGCAATACGACTGCCGGATCTTGATTTAATTTCAAAGTTTATGCGGTAAAGCACTACGACTGCCGGATCTTGGTTTAATTTCAAAGTTCATGCGGTAAAGCAATGCGACTGCCGGAACTTGTTTTTTATTTCAAAGTCATTCGGTAAAGCAATGCGACTGCCGGAACTTGGTTTTTATTTCAACGTTCCAGCGGTAAAGCAATGCGACTGCCGGAACTTGATTTAATTTCAACGTTCATGCGGTAAAGCAATGCGACTGCCGGATCTTGATTTAATTTCAAAGTCATGCGGTAAAGCAATGCGACTGCCGGAACTTGGTTTTTATTTCAAAGTCATGCGGTAAAGCAATGCGACTGCCGGAACTTGGTTTTTATTTCAACGTTCCAGCGGTAAAACAATGCGACTGCCGGAACTTGGTTTTTATTTCAACGTTCCAGCGGTAAAACAATGCGACTGCCGGAACTTGGTTTTTATTTCAACGTTCCAGCGGTAAAGCAATGCGACTGCCGGAACTTGGTTTTTATTTCAACGTTCCAGCGGTAAAGCAATGCGACTGCCGGATCTTGATTTAATTTCAAAGTTCCAGCGGTAAAGCAATGCGACTGCCGGATCTTGATTTAATTTAATAGTTCTAGCGGTAAAGCAATACGACTGCCGGATCTTGATTTAATTTCAAAGTTCATGCGGTAAAGCAATACGACTGCCGGATCTTGATTTAATTTCAAAGTTCATGCGGTAAAGCAATACGACTGCCGGATCTTGATTTAATTTCAAAGTTCATGCGGTAAAGCAATGCGACTGCCGGAACTTGGTTTTTATTTCAACGTTCCAGCGGTAAGGCAATGCGACTGCCGGAACTTGGTTTTTATTTCAACGTTCCAGCGGTAAAGCAATGCGACTGCCGGATCTTGATTTAATTTAATAGTTCTAGCGGTAAAGCAATACGACTGCCGGATCTTGATTTAATTTCAAAGTCATGCGGTAAAGCACTACGACTGCCGGATCTTGGTTTAATTTCAAAGTTCATGCGGTAAAGCAATGCGACTGCCGGAACTTGGTTTTTATTTCAAAGTCATTCGGTAAAGCAATGCGACTGCCGGAACTTGGTTTTTATTTCAACGTTCCAGCGGTAAAGCAATGCGACTGCCGGAACTTGATTTAATTTCAACGTTCATGCGGTAAAGCAATGCGACTGCCGGATCTTGATTTAATTTCAAAGTCATGCGGTAAAGCAATGCGACTGCCGGAACTTGGTTTTTATTTCAAAGTCATGCGGTAAAGCAATGCGACTGCCGGAACTTGGTTTTTATTTCAACGTTCCAGCGGTAAAACAATGCGACTGCCGGAACTTGGTTTTTATTTCAACGTTCCAGCGGTAAAACAATGCGACTGCCGGAACTTGGTTTTTATTTCAACGTTCCAGCGGTAAAGCAATGCGACTGCCGGAACTTGGTTTTTATTTCAACGTTCCAGCGGTAAAGCAATGCTACTGCCGGATCTTGATTTAATTTCAAAGTTCCAGCGGTAAAGCAATGCGACTGCCGGATCTTGATTTAATTTCAAAGTTCCAGCGGTAAAGCAATGCGACTGCCGGATCTTGATTTAATTTAATAGTTCTAGCGGTAAAGCAATACGACTGCCGGATCTTGATTTAATTTCAAAGTTTATGCGGTAAAGCACTACGACTGCCGGATCTTGGTTTAATTTCAAAGTTCATGCGGTAAAGCAATGCGACTGCCGGAACTTGGTTTTTATTTCAAAGTAATTCGGTAAAGCAATGCGACTGCCGGAACTTGGTTTTTATTTCAACGTTCCAGCGGTAAAGCAATGCGACTGCCGGAACTTGATTTAATTTCAACGTTCATGCGGTAAAGCAATGCGACTGCCGGATCTTGATTTAATTTCAAAGTCATGCGGTAAAGCAATGCGACTGCCGGAACTTGGTTTTTATTTCAAAGTCATGCGGTAAAGCAATGCGACTGCCGGAACTTGGTTTTTATTTCAACGTTCCAGCGGTAAAACAATGCGACTGCCGGAACTTGGTTTTTATTTCAACGTTCCAGCGGTAAAACAATGCGACTGCCGGAACTTGGTTTTTATTTCAACGTTCCAGCGGTAAAGCAATGCGACTGCCGGAACTTGGTTTTTATTTCAAAGTTCCAGCGGTAAAGCAATGCGACTGCCGAATCTTGATTTAATTTCAACGTTCCAGCGGTAAAGTAATGCGTCTGCCGGAACTTGGTTTTTATTTCAACGTTCCAGCGGTAAAGCAATGCGACTGCCGGATCTTGATTTAATTTAATAGTTCTAGCGGTAAAGCAATACGACTGCCGGATCTTGATTTAATTTCAAAGTTTATGCGGTAAAGAAATACGACTGCCGGATCTTGGTTTAATTTCAAAGTTCATGCGGTAAAGCAATGCGACTGCCGGAACTTGGTTTTTATTTCAAAGTTCCAGCGGTAAAGCAATGCGACTGCCGGAACTTGGTTTTTATTTCAACGTTCCAGCGGTAAAGCAATGCGACTGCCGGATCTTGATTTAATTTCAAAGTTCCAGCGGTAAAGCAATGCGACTGCCGGATCTTGATTTAATTTAATAGTTCTAGCGGTAAAGCAATACGACTGCCGGATCTTGATTTAATTTCAAAGTTTATGCGGTAAAGCACTACGACTGCCGGATCTTGATTTAATTTCAAAGTTCCAGCGGTAAAGCAATGCGACTGCCGGATCTTGATTTAATTTCAAAGTTCCAGCGGTAAAGCAATGCGACTACCGGAACTTGGTTTTTATTTCAACGTTCCAGCGGTAAAGCAATGCGACTGCCGGATCTTGATTTAATTTCAAAGTTCATGCGGTAAAGCAATACGACTGCCGGATCTTGATTTAATTTCAAAGTTTATGCGGTAAAGCACTACGACTGCCGGATCTTGATTTAATTTCAAAGTTCCAGCGGTAAAGCAATGCGACTGCCGGATCTTGATTTAATTTCAACGTTCCAGCGGTAAAGCAATGCGACTACCGGAACTTGGTTTTTATTTCAACGTTCCAGCGGTAAAGCAATGCGACTGCCGGATCTTGATTTAATTTCAAAGTTCATGCGGTAAAGCAATGCGACTGCCGGATCTTGATTTAATTTCAAAGTTCCAGCGGTAAAGCAATGCGACTGCCGGATCTTGATTTAATTTAATAGTTCTAGCGGTAAAGCAATACGACTGCCGGATCTTGATTTAATTTCAAAGTTTATGCGGTAAAGCACTACGACTGCCGGATCTTGGTTTAATTTCAAAGTTCATGCGGTAAAGCAATGCGACTGCCGGAACTTGGTTTTTATTTCAAAGTCATGCGGTAAAGCAATGCGACTGCCGGAACTTGGTTTTTATTTCAACGTTCCAGCGGTAAAGCAATGCGACTGCCGGAACTTGATTTAATTTCAACGTTCATGCGGTAAAGCAATGCGACTGCCGGATCTTGATTTAATTTCAAAGTCATGCGGTAAAGCAATGCGACTGCCGGAACTTGGTTTTTATTTCAAAGTCATGCGGTAAAGCAATGCGACTGCCGGAACTTGGTTTTTATTTCAACGTTCCAGCGGTAAAACAATGCGACTGCCGGAACTTGGTTTTTATTTCAACGTTCCAGCGGTAAAACAATGCGACTGCCGGAACTTGGTTTTTATTTCAACGTTCCAGCGGTAAAGCAATGCGACTGCCGGAACTTGGTTTTTATTTCAACGTTCCAGCGGTAAAGCAATGCGACTGCCGGATCTTGATTTAATTTCAAAGTTCCAGCGGTAAAGCAATGCGACTGCCGGATCTTGATTTAATTTCAAAGTTCCAGCGGTAAAGCAATGCGACTGCCGGATCTTGATTTAATTTAATAGTTCTAGCGGTAAAGCAATACGACTGCCGGATCTTGATTTAATTTCAAAGTTTATGCGGTAAAGCACTACGACTGCCGGATCTTGGTTTAATTTCAAAGTTCATGCGGTAAAGCAATGCGACTGCCGGAACTTGGTTTTTATTTCAAAGTCATTCGGTAAAGCAATGCGACTGCCGGAACTTGGTTTTTATTTCAACGTTCCAGCGGTAAAGCAATGCGACTGCCGGAACTTGATTTAATTTCAACGTTCATGCGGTAAAGCAATGCGACTGCCGGATCTTGATTTAATTTCAAAGTCATGCGGTAAAGCAATGCGACTGCCGGAACTTGGTTTTTATTTCAAAGTCATGCGGTAAAGCAATGCGACTGCCGGAACTTGGTTTTTATTTCAACGTTCCAGCGGTAAAACAATGCGACTGCCGGAACTTGGTTTTTATTTCAACGTTCCAGCGGTAAAACAATGCGACTGCCGGAACTTGGTTTTTATTTCAACGTTCCAGCGGTAAAGCAATGCGACTGCCGGAACTTGGTTTTTATTTCAACGTTCCAGCGGTAAAGCAATGCGACTGCCGGATCTTGATTTAATTTCAAAGTTCCAGCGGTAAAGCAATGCGACTGCCGGATCTTGATTTAATTTAATAGTTCTAGCGGTAAAGCAATACGACTGCCGGATCTTGATTTAATTTCAAAGTTCATGCGGTAAAGCAATACGACTGCCGGATCTTGATTTAATTTCAAAGTTCATGCGGTAAAGCAATACGACTGCCGGATCTTGATTTAATTTCAAAGTTCATGCGGTAAAGCAATGCGACTGCCGGAACTTGGTTTTTATTTCAACGTTCCAGCGGTAAGGCAATGCGACTGCCGGAACTTGGTTTTTATTTCAACGTTCCAGCGGTAAAGCAATGCGACTGCCGGATCTTGATTTAATTTCAAAGTTCCAGCGGTAAAGCAATGCGACTGCCGGATCTTGGTTTTTATTTCAACGTTCCAGCGGTAAAGCAATGCGACTGCCGGAACTTGGTTTTTATTTCAACGTTCCAGCGGTAAAGCAATGCGACTGCCGGATCTTGATTTAATTTCAAAGTTCCAGCGGTAAAGCAATGCGACTGCCGGATCTTGGTTTTTATTTCAACGTTCCAGCGGTAAAGCGATGCGACTGCCGGATCTTGATTTAATTTCAAAGTTCCAGCGGTAAAGCAATGCGACTGCCGGATCTTGATTTAATTTAATAGTTCTAGCGGTAAAGCAATACGACTGCCGGATCTTGATTTAATTTCAAAGTTTATGCGGTAAAGCACTACGACTGCCGGATCTTGATTTAATTTCAAAGTTCCAGCGGTAAAGCAATGCGACTGCCGGATCTTGATTTAATTTCAACGTTCCAGCGGTAAAGCAATGCGACTACCGGAACTTGGTTTTTATTTCAACGTTCCAGCGGTAAAGCAATGCGACTGCCGGATCTTGATTTAATTTCAAAGTTCATGCGGTAAAGCAATACGACTGCCGGATCTTGATTTAATTTCAAAGTTTATGCGGTAAAGCACTACGACTGCCGGATCTTGATTTAATTTCAAAGTTCCAGCGGTAAAGCAATGCGACTGCCGGATCTTGATTTAATTTCAACGTTCCAGCGGTAAAGCAATGCGACTACCGGAACTTGGTTTTTATTTCAACGTTCCAGCGGTAAAGCAATGCGACTGCCGGATCTTGATTTAATTTCAAAGTTCATGCGGTAAAGCAATGCGACTGCCGGATCTTGATTTAATTTCAAAGTTCCAGCGGTAAAGCAATGCGACTGCCGGATCTTGATTTAATTTAATAGTTCTAGCGGTAAAGCAATACGACTGCCGGATCTTGATTTAATTTCAAAGTTTATGCGGTAAAGCACTACGACTGCCGGATCTTGGTTTAATTTCAAAGTTCATGCGGTAAAGCAATGCGACTGCCGGAACTTGGTTTTTATTTCAAAGTCATTCGGTAAAGCAATGCGACTGCCGGAACTTGGTTTTTATTTCAACGTTCCAGCGGTAAAGCAATGCGACTGCCGGAACTTGGTTTTTATTTCAACGTTCCAGCGGTAAAGCAATGCGACTGCCGGAACTTGATTTAATTTCAACGTTCATGCGGTAAAGCAATGCGACTGCCGGATCTTGATTTAATTTCAAAGTCATGCGGTAAAGCAATGCGACTGCCGGAACTTGGTTTTTATTTCAAAGTCATGCGGTAAAGCAATGCGACTGCCGGAACTTGGTTTTTATTTCAACGTTCCAGCGGTAAAACAATGCGACTGCCGGAACTTGGTTTTTATTTCAACGTTCCAGCGGTAAAGCAATGCGACTGCCGAATCTTGATTTAATTTCAACGTTCCAGCGGTAAAGCAATGCGACTGCCGGAACTTGGTTTTTATTTCAACGTTCCAGCGGTAAAGCAATGCGACTGCCGGATCTTGATTTAATTTAATAGTTCTAGCGGTAAAGCAATACGACTGCCGGATCTTGATTTAATTTCAAAGTTCATGCGGTAAAGCAATGCGACTGCCAGAACTTGGTTTTTATTTCAACGTTCCAGCGGTAAAGCAATGCGACTGCCGGAACTTGGTTTTTATTTCAAAGTTCCAGCGGTAAAGCAATGCGACTGCCGAATCTTGATTTAATTTCAACGTTCCAGCGGTAAAGTAATGCGTCTGCCGGAACTTGGTTTTTATTTCAACGTTCCAGCGGTAAAGCAATGCGACTGCCGGATCTTGATTGTAATTTAATAGTTCTAGCGGTAAAGCAATACGACTGCCGGATCTTGATTTAATTTCAAAGTTTATGCGGTAAAGCAATACGACTGCCGGATCTTGGTTTAATTTCAAAGTTCATGCGGTAAAGCAATGCGACTGCCGGAACTTGGTTTTTATTTCAACGTTCCAGCGGTAAAGCAATGCGACTGCCGGAACTTGGTTTTTATTTCAACGTTCCAGCGGTAAAGCAATGCGACTGCCGGATCTTGATTTAATTTCAAAGTTCCAGCGGTAAAGCAATGCGACTGCCGGATCTTGATTTAATTTAATAGTTCTAGCGGTAAAGCAATACGACTGCCGGATCTTGATTTAATTTCAAAGTTTATGCGGTAAAGCACTACGACTGCCGGATCTTGATTTAATTTCAAAGTTCCAGCGGTAAAGCAATGCGACTGCCGGATCTTGATTTAATTTCAACGTTCCAGCGGTAAAGCAATGCGACTACCGGAACTTGGTTTTTATTTCAACGTTCCAGCGGTAAAGCAATGCGACTGCCGGATCTTGATTTAATTTCAAAGTTCATGCGGTAAAGCAATACGACTGCCGGATCTTGATTTAATTTCAAAGTTTATGCGGTAAAGCACTACGACTGCCGGATCTTGAATTAATTTCAAAGTTCCAGCGGTAAAGCAATGCGACTGCCGGATCTTGATTTAATTTCAACGTTCCAGCGGTAAAGCAATGCGACTACCGGAACTTGGTTTTTATTTCAACGTTCCAGCGGTAAAGCAATGCGACTGCCGGATCTTGATTTAATTTCAAAGTTCATGCGGTAAAGCAATGCGACTGCCGGATCTTGATTTAATTTCAAAGTTCCAGCGGTAAAGCAATGCGACTGCCGGATCTTGATTTAATTTAATAGTTCTAGCGGTAAAGCAATACGACTGCCGGATCTTGATTTAATTTCAAAGTTTATGCGGTAAAGCACTACGACTGCCGGATCTTGGTTTAATTTCAAAGTTCATGCGGTAAAGCAATGCGACTGCCGGAACTTGGTTTTTATTTCAAAGTCATACGGTAAAGCAATGCGACTGCCGGAACTTGGTTTTTATTTCAACGTTCCAGCGGTAAAGCAATGCGACTGCCGGAACTTGATTTAATTTCAACGTTCATGCGGTAAAGCAATGCGACTGCCGGATCTTGATTTAATTTCAAAGTCATGCGGTAAAGCAATGCGACTGCCGGAACTTGGTTTTTATTTCAAAGTCATGCGGTAAAGCAATGCGACTGCCGGAACTTGGTTTTTATTTCAACGTTCCAGCGGTAAAACAATGCGACTGCCGGAACTTGGTTTTTATTTCAACGTTCCAGCGGTAAAACAATGCGACTGCCGGAACTTGGTTTTTATTTCAACGTTCCAGCGGTAAAGCAATGCGACTGCCGGAACTTGGTTTTTATTTCAACGTTCCAGCGGTAAAGCAATGCGACTGCCGGATCTTGATTTAATTTCAAAGTTCCAGCGGTAAAGCAATGCGACTGCCGGATCTTGATTTAATTTCAAAGTTCCAGCGGTAAAGCAATGCGACTGCCGGATCTTGATTTAATTTAATAGTTCTAGCGGTAAAGCAATACGACTGCCGGATCTTGATTTAATTTCAAAGTTTATGCGGTAAAGCACTACGACTGCCGGATCTTGGTTTAATTTCAAAGTTCATGCGGTAAAGCAATGCGACTGCCGGAACTTGGTTTTTATTTCAAAGTCATTCGGTAAAGCAATGCGACTGCCGGAACTTGGTTTTTATTTCAACGTTCCAGCGGTAAAGCAATGCGACTGCCGGAACTTGATTTAATTTCAACGTTCATGCGGTAAAGCAATCCGACTGCCGGATCTTGATTTAATTTCAAAGTCATGCGGTAAAGCAATGCGACTGCCGGAACTTGGTTTTTATTTCAAAGTCATGCGGTAAAGCAATGCGACTGCCGGAACTTGGTTTTTATTTCAACGTTCCAGCGGTAAAACAATGCGACTGCCGGAACTTGGTTTTTATTTCAACGTTCCAGCGGTAAAACAATGCGACTGCCGGAACTTGGTTTTTATTTCAACGTTCCAGCGGTAAAGCAATGCGACTGCCGGAACTTGGTTTTTATTTCAACGTTCCAGCGGTAAAGCAATGCGACTGCCGGATCTTGATTTAATTTCAAAGTTCCAGCGGTAAAGCAATGCGACTGCCGGATCTTGATTTAATTTAATAGTTCTAGCGGTAAAGCAATACGACTGCCGGATCTTGATTTAATTTCAAAGTTCATGCGGTAAAGCAATACGACTGCCGGATCTTGATTTAATTTCAAAGTTCATGCGGTAAAGCAATACGACTGCCGGATCTTGATTTAATTTCAAAGTTCATGCGGTAAAGCAATGCGACTGCCGGAACTTGGTTTTTATTTCAACGTTCCAGCGGTAAGGCAATGCGACTGCCGGAACTTGGTTTTTATTTCAACGTTCCAGCGGTAAAGCAATGCGACTGCCGGATCTTGATTTAATTTCAAAGTTCCAGCGGTAAAGCAATGCGACTGCCGGATCTTGGTTTTTATTTCAACGTTCCAGCGGTAAAGCGATGCGACTGCCGGATCTTGATTTAATTTCAAAGTTCCAGCAGTAAAGCAATGCGACTGCCGGATCTTGATTTAATTTAATAGTTCTAGCGGTAAAGCAATACGACTGCCGGATCTTGATTTAATTTCAAAGTTCATGCGGTAAAGCAATACGACTGCCGGATCTTGATTTAATTTCAAAGTTCATGCGGTAAAGCAATGCGACTGCCGGAACTTGGTTTTTATTTCAACGTTCCAGCGGTAAAGCAATGCGACTGCCGGAACTTGGTTTTTATTTCAAAGTTCCAGCGGTAAAGCAATGCGACTGCCGAATCTTGATTTAATTTCAACGTTCCAGCGGTAAAGCAATGCGACTGCCGGAACTTGGTTTTTATTTCAAAGTTCCAGCGGTAAAGCAATGCGACTGCCGAATCTTGATTTAATTTCAACGTTCCAGCGGTAAAGCAATGCGACTGCCGGAACTTGGTTTTTATTTCAACGTTCCAGCGGTAAAGCAATGCGACTGCCGGATCTTGATTTAATTTAATAGTTCTAGCGGTAAAGCAATACGACTGCGGGATCTTGATTTAATTTCAAAGTTCATGCGGTAAAGCAATGCGACTGCCGGAACTTGGTTTTTATTTCAACGTTCCAGCGGTAAAGCAATGCGACTGCCGGAACTTGGTTTTTATTTCAAAGTTCCAGCGGTAAAGCAATGCGACTGCCGAATCTTGATTTAATTTCAACGTTCCAGCGGTAAAGTAATGCGTCTGCCGGAACTTGGTTTTTATTTCAACGTTCCAGCGGTAAAGCAATGCGACTGCCGGATCTTGATTTAATTTAATAGTTCTAGCGGTAAAGCAATACGACTGCCGGATCTTGATTTAATTTCAAAGTTTATGCGGTAAAGCAATACGACTGCCGGATCTTGGTTTAATTTCAAAGTTCATGCGGTAAAGCAATGCGACTGCCGGAACTTGGTTTTTATTTCAACGTTCCAGCGGTAAAGCAATGCGACTGCCGGAACTTGGTTTTTATTTCAACGTTCCAGCGGTAAAGCGATGCGACTGCCGGATCTTGATTTAATTTCAAAGTTCCAGCGGTAAAGCAATGCGACTGCCGGATCTTGGTTTTTATTTCAACGTTCCAGCGGTAAAGCGATGCGACTGCCGGATCTTGATTTAATTTCAAAGTTCCAGCGGTAAAGCAATGCGACTGCCGGATCTTGATTTAATTTAATAGTTCTAGCGGTAAAGCAATACGACTGCCGGATCTTGATTTAATTTCAAAGTTTATGCGGTAAAGCACTACGACTGCCGGATCTTGATTTAATTTCAAAGTTCCAGCGGTAAAGCAATGCGACTGCCGGATCTTGATTTAATTTCAACGTTCCAGCGGTAAAGCAATGCGACTACCGGAACTTGGTTTTTATTTCAACGTTCCAGCGGTAAAGCAATGCGACTGCCGGATCTTGATTTAATTTCAAAGTTCATGCGGTAAAGCAATACGACTGCCGGATCTTGATTTAATTTCAAAGTTTATGCGGTAAAGCACTACGACTGCCGGATCTTGATTTAATTTCAAAGTTCCAGCGGTAAAGCAATGCGACTGCCGGATCTTGATTTAATTTCAACGTTCCAGCGGTAAAGCAATGCGACTACCGGAACTTGGTTTTTATTTCAACGTTCCAGCGGTAAAGCAATGCGACTGCCGGAACTTGATTTAATTTCAACGTTCATGCGGTAAAGCAATGCGACTGCCGGATCTTGATTTAATTTCAAAGTCATGCGGTAAAGCAATGCGACTGCCGGAACTTGGTTTTTATTTCAAAGTCATGCGGTAAAGCAATGCGACTGCCGGAACTTGGTTTTTATTTCAACGTTCCAGCGGTAAAACAATGCGACTGCCGGAACTTGGTTTTTATTTCAACGTTCCAGCGGTAAAACAATGCGACTGCCGGAACTTGGTTTTTATTTCAACGTTCCAGCGGTAAAGCAATGCGACTGCCGGAACTTGGTTTTTATTTCAACGTTCCAGCGGTAAAGCAATGCGACTGCCGGATCTTG
This sequence comes from Ancistrocerus nigricornis, assembly GCA_916049575.1. NCBI lineage: Eukaryota > Metazoa > Arthropoda > Insecta > Hymenoptera > Vespidae > Ancistrocerus > Ancistrocerus nigricornis. The sequence continues at coordinate 16,882,340 of OU696667.1, read as the reverse complement.
ATTTAATTTCAAAGTTCCAGCGGTAAAGCAATGCGACTGCCGGATCTTGATTTAATTTCAAAGTTCCAGCGGTAAAGCAATGCGACTGCCGGATCTTGATTTAATTTAATAGTTCTAGCGGTAAAGCAATACGACTGCCGGATCTTGATTTAATTTCAAAGTTGATGCGGTAAAGCACTACGACTGCCGGATCTTGGTTTAATTTCAAAGTTCATGCGGTAAAGCAATGCGACTGCCGGAACTTGGTTTTTATTTCAAAGTCATTCGGTAAAGCAATGCGACTGCCGGAACTTGGTTTTTATTTCAACGTTCCAGCGGTAAAGCAATGCGACTGCCGGAACTTGATTTAATTTCAACGTTCATGCGGTAAAGCAATGCGACTGCCGGATCTTGATTTAATTTCAAAGTCATGCGGTAAAGCAATGCGACTGCCGGAACTTGGTTTTTATTTCAAAGTCATGCGGTAAAGCAATGCGACTGCCGGAACTTGGTTTTTATTTCAACGTTCCAGCGGTAAAACAATGCGACTGCCGGAACTTGGTTTTTATTTCAACGTTCCAGCGGTAAAACAATGCGACTGCCGGAACTTGGTTTTTATTTCAACGTTCCAGCGGTAAAGCAATGCGACTGCCGGAACTTGGTTTTTATTTCAACGTTCCAGCGGTAAAGCAATGCGACTGCCGGATCTTGATTTAATTTCAAAGTTCCAGCGGTAAAGCAATGCGACTGCCGGATCTTGATTTAATTTAATAGTTCTAGCGGTAAAGCAATACGACTGCCGGATCTTGATTTAATTTCAAAGTTCATGCGGTAAAGCAATACGACCGCCGGATCTTGATTTAATTTCAAAGTTCATGCGGTAAAGCAATACGACTGCCGGATCTTGATTTAATTTCAAAGTTTATGCGGTAAAGCACTACGACTGCCGGATCTTGGTTTAATTTCAAAGTTCATGCGGTAAAGCAATGCGACTGCCGGAACTTGGTTTTTATTTCAAAGTCATTCGGTAAAGCAATGCGACTGCCGGAACTTGGTTTTTATTTCAACGTTCCAGCGGTAAAGCAATGCGACTGCCGGAACTTGATTTAATTTCAACGTTCATGCGGTAAAGCAATGCGACTGCCGGATCTTGATTTAATTTCAAAGTCATGCGGTAAAGCAATGCGACTGCCGGAACTTGGTTTTTATTTCAAAGTCATGCGGTAAAGCAATGCGACTGCCGGAACTTGGTTTTTATTTCAACGTTCCAGCGGTAAAACAATGCGACTGCCGGAACTTGGTTTTTATTTCAACGTTCCAGCGGTAAAACAATGCGACTGCCGGAACTTGGTTTTTATTTCAACGTTCCAGCGGTAAAGCAATGCGACTGCCGGAACTTGGTTTTTATTTCAACGTTCCAGCGGTAAAGCAATGCGACTGCCGGATCTTGATTTAATTTCAAAGTTCCAGCGGTAAAGCAATGCGACTGCCGGATCTTGATTTAATTTAATAGTTCTAGCGGTAAAGCAATACGACTGCCGGATCTTGATTTAATTTCAAAGTTCATGCGGTAAAGCAATACGACCGCCGGATCTTGATTTAATTTCAAAGTTCATGCGGTAAAGCAATACGACTGCCGGATCTTGATTTAATTTCAAAGTTCATGCGGTAAAGCAATGCGACTGCCGGAACTTGGTTTTTATTTCAACGTTCCAGCGGTAAGGCAATGCGACTGCCGGAACTTGGTTTTTATTTCAACGTTCCAGCGGTAAAGCAATGCGACTGCCGGATCTTGATTTAATTTCAAAGTTCCAGCGGTAAAGCAATGCGACTGCCGGATCTTGGTTTTTATTTCAACGTTCCAGCGGTAAAGCGATGCGACTGCCGGATCTTGATTTAATTTAATAGTTCTAGCGGTAAAGCAATACGACTGCCGGATCTTGATTTAATTTCAAAGTTTATGCGGTAAAGCACTACGACTGCCGGATCTTGATTTAATTTCAAAGTTCCAGCGGTAAAGCAATGCGACTGCCGGATCTTGATTTAATTTCAACGTTCCAGCGGTAAAGCAATGCGACTACCGGAACTTGGTTTTTATTTCAACGTTCCAGCGGTAAAGCAATGCGACTGCCGGATCTTGATTTAATTTCAAAGTTCATGCGGTAAAGCAATACGACTGCCGGATCTTGATTTAATTTCAAAGTTTATGCGGTAAAGCACTACGACTGCCGGATCTTGATTTAATTTCAAAGTTCCAGCGGTAAAGCAATGCGACTGCCGGATCTTGATTTAATTTCAACGTTCCAGCGGTAAAGCAATGCGACTACCGGAACTTGGTTTTTATTTCAACGTTCCAGCGGTAAAGCAATGCGACTGCCGGATCTTGATTTAATTTCAAAGTTCCAGCGGTAAAGCAATGCGACTGCCGGATCTTGATTTAATTTAATAGTTCTAGCGGTAAAGCAATACGACTGCCGGATCTTGATTTAATTTCAAAGTTTATGCGGTAAAGCACTACGACTGCCGGATCTTGGTTTAATTTCAAAGTTCATGCGGTAAAGCAATGCGACTGCCGGAACTTGGTTTTTATTTCAAAGTCATTCGGTAAAGCAATGCGACTGCCGGAACTTGGTTTTTATTTCAACGTTCCAGCGGTAAAGCAATGCGACTGCCGGAACTTGATTTAATTTCAACGTTCATGCGGTAAAGCAATGCGACTGCCGGATCTTGATTTAATTTCAAAGTCATGCGGTAAAGCAATGCGACTGCCGGAACTTGGTTTTTATTTCAAAGTCATGCGGTAAAGCAATGCGACTGCCGGAACTTGGTTTTTATTTCAACGTTCCAGCGGTAAAACAATGCGACTGCCGGAACTTGGTTTTTATTTCAACGTTCCAGCGGTAAAGCAATGCGACTGCCGGAACTTGGTTTTTATTTCAACGTTCCAGCGGTAAAGCAATGCGACTGCCGGAACTTGGTTTTTATTTCAACGTTCCAGCGGTAAAGCAATGCGACTGCCGGATCTTGATTTAATTTAATAGTTCTAGCGGTAAAGCAATACGACTGCCGGATCTTGATTTAATTTCAAAGTTCATGCGGTAAAGCAATACGACTGCCGGATCTTGATTTAATTTCAAAGTTCATGCGGTAAAGCAATACGACTGCCGGATCTTGATTTAATTTCAAAGTTCATGCGGTAAAGCAATGCGACTGCCGGAACTTGGTTTTTATTTCAACGTTCCAGCGGTAAGGCAATGCGACTGCCGGAACTTGGTTTTTATTTCAACGTTCCATCGGTAAAGCAATGCGACTGCCGGATCTTGATTTAATTTCAAAGTTCCAGCGGTAAAGCAATGCGACTGCCGGATCTTGATTTAATTTAATAGTTCTAGCGGTAAAGCAATACGACTGCCGGATCTTGATTTAATTTCAAAGTTTATGCGGTAAAGCAATACGACTGCCGGATCTTGGTTTAATTTCAAAGTTCATGCGGTAAAGCAATGCGACTGCCGGAACTTGGTTTTTATTTCAACGTTCCAGCGGTAAAGCAATGCGACTGCCGGAACTTGGTTTTTATTTCAACGTTCCAGCGGTAAAGCAATGCGACTGCCGGAACTTGGTTTTTATTTCAACGTTCCAGCGGTAAAACAATGCGACTGCCGGATCTTGATTTAATTTCAAAGTTCCAGCGGTAAAGCAATGCGACTGCCGGAACTTGGTTTTTATTTCAAAGTCATTCGGTAAAGCAATGCGACTGCCGGAACTTGGTTTTTATTTCAACGTTCCAGCGGTAAAGCAATGCGACTGCCGGAACTTGATTTAATTTCAACGTTCATGCGGTAAAGCAATGCGACTGCCGGATCTTGATTTAATTTCAAAGTCATGCGGTAAAGCAATGCGACTGCCGGAACTTGGTTTTTATTTCAAAGTCATGCGGTAAAGCAATGCGACTGCCGGAACTTGGTTTTTATTTCAACGTTCCAGCGGTAAAACAATGCGACTGCCGGAACTTGGTTTTTATTTCAACGTTCCAGCGGTAAAACAATGCGACTGCCGGAACTTGGTTTTTATTTCAACGTTCCAGCGGTAAAGCAATGCGACTGCCGGAACTTGGTTTTTATTTCAACGTTCCAGCGGTAAAGCAATGCGACTGCCGGATCTTGATTTAATTTCAAAGTTCCAGCGGTAAAGCAATGCGACTGCCGGATCTTGATTTAATTTAATAGTTTTAGCGGTAAAGCAATACGACTGCCGGATCTTGATTTAATTTCAAAGTTCATGCGGTAAAGCAATACGACTGCCGGATCTTGGTTTAATTTCAAAGTTCATGCGGTAAAGCAATGCGACTGCCGGAACTTGGTTTTTATTTCAACGTTCCAGCGGTAAAGCAATGCGACTGCCGGAACTTGGTTTTTATTTCAACGTTCCAGCGGTAAAGCAATGCGACTGCCGGATCTTGATTTAATTTCAAAGTTCCAGCGGTAAAGCAATGCGACTGCCGGATCTTGGTTTTTATTTCAACGTTCCAGCGGTAAAGCGATGCGACTGCCGGATCTTGATTTAATTTCAAAGTTCCAGCGGTAAAGCAATGCGACTGCCGGATCTTGATTTAATTTAATAGTTCTAGCGGTAAAGCAATACGACTGCCGGATCTTGATTTAATTTCAAAGTTTATGCGGTAAAGCACTACGACTGCCGGATCTTGATTTAATTTCAAAGTTCCAGCGGTAAAGCAATGCGACTGCCGGATCTTGATTTAATTTCAACGTTCCAGCGGTAAAGCAATGCGACTACCGGAACTTGGTTTTTATTTCAACGTTCCAGCGGTAAAGCAATGCGACTGCCGGATCTTGATTTAATTTCAAAGTTCATGCGGTAAAGCAATACGACTGCCGGATCTTGATTTAATTTCAAAGTTTATGCGGTAAAGCACTACGACTGCCGGATCTTGATTTAATTTCAAAGTTCCAGCGGTAAAGCAATGCGACTGCCGGAACTTGGTTTTTATTTCAACGTTCCAGCGGTAAGGCAATGCGACTGCCGGAACTTGGTTTTTATTTCAACGTTCCATCGGTAAAGCAATGCGACTGCCGGATCTTGATTTAATTTCAAAGTTCCAGCGGTAAAGCAATGCGACTGCCGGATCTTGATTTAATTTAATAGTTCTAGCGGTAAAGCAATACGACTGCCGGATCTTGATTTAATTTCAAAGTTTATGCGGTAAAGCAATACGACTGCCGGATCTTGGTTTAATTTCAAAGTTCATGCGGTAAAGCAATGCGACTGCCGGAACTTGGTTTTTATTTCAACGTTCCAGCGGTAAAGCAATGCGACTGCCGGAACTTGGTTTTTATTTCAACGTTCCAGCGGTAAAGCAATGCGACTGCCGGAACTTGATTTAATTTCAACGTTCATGCGGTAAAGCAATGCGACTGCCGGATCTTGATTTAATTTCAAAGTCATGCGGTAAAGCAATGCGACTGCCGGAACTTGATTTAATTTCAACGTTCATGCGGTAAAGCAATGCGACTGCCGGATCTTGATTTAATTTCAAAGTCATGCGGTAAAGCAATGCGACTGCCGGAACTTGGTTTTTATTTCAACGTTCCAGCGGTAAAACAATGCGACTGCCGGAACTTGGTTTTTATTTCAACGTTCCAGCGGTAAAACAATGCGACTGCCGGAACTTGGTTTTTATTTCAACGTTCCAGCGGTAAAGCAATGCGACTGCCGGAACTTGGTTTTTATTTCAACGTTCCAGCGGTAAAGCAATGCGACTGCCGGATCTTGATTTAATTTCAAAGTTCCAGCGGTAAAGCAATGCGACTGCCGGAACTTGGTTTTTATTTCAACGTTCCAGCGGTAAAGCAATGCGACTGCCGGATCTTGATTTAATTTCAAAGTTCCAGCGGTAAAGCAATGCGACTGCCGGAACTTGGTTTTTATTTCAACGTTCCAGCGGTAAAGCAATGCGACTGCCGGAACTTGGTTTTTATTTCAACGTTCCATCGGTAAAGCAATGCGACTGCCGGATCTTGATTTAATTTCAAAGTTCCAGCGGTAAAGCAATGCGACTGCCGGATCTTGATTTAATTTAATAGTTCTAGCGGTAAAGCAATACGACTGCCGGATCTTGATTTAATTTCAAAGTTTATGCGGTAAAGCAATACGACTGCCGGATCTTGGTTTAATTTCAAAGTTCATGCGGTAAAGCAATGCGACTGCCGGAACTTGGTTTTTATTTCAACGTTCCAGCGGTAAAGCAATGCGACTGCCGGAACTTGGTTTTTATTTCAACGTTCCAGCGGTAAAGCAATGCGACTGCCGGATCTTGATTTAATTTCAAAGTTCCAGCGGTAAAGCAATGCGACTGCCGGAACTTGGTTTTTATTTCAAAGTCATTCGGTAAAGCAATGCGACTGCCGGAACTTGGTTTTTATTTCAACGTTCCAGCGGTAAAGCAATGCGACTGCCGGAACTTGATTTAATTTCAACGTTCATGCGGTAAAGCAATGCGACTGCCGGATCTTGATTTAATTTCAAAGTCATGCGGTAAAGCAATGCGACTGCCGGAACTTGATTTAATTTCAACGTTCATGCGGTAAAGCAATGCGACTGCCGGATCTTGATTTAATTTCAAAGTCATGCGGTAAAGCAATGCGACTGCCGGAACTTGGTTTTTATTTCAAAGTCATGCGGTAAAGCAATGCGACTGCCGGAACTTGGTTTTTATTTCAAAGTTCCAGCGGTAAAGCAATGCGACTGCCGGATCTTGATTTAATTTCAAAGTTCCAGCGGTAAAGCAATGCGACTGCCGGATCTTGATTTAATTTCAAAGTTCATGCGGTAAAGCAATGCGACTGCCGGAACTTGGTTTTTATTTCAACGTTCCAGCGGTAAAGCAATGCGACTGCCGAATCTTGATTTAATTTCAACGTTCCAGCGGTAAAGTAATGCGTCTGCCGGAACTTGGTTTTTATTTCAACGTTCCAGCGGTAAAGCAATGCGACTGCCGGATCTTGATTTAATTTAATAGTTCTAGCGGTAAAGCAATACGACTGCCGGATCTTGATTTAATTTCAAAGTTTATGCGGTAAAGCAATACGACTGCCGGATCTTGGTTTAATTTCAAAGTTCATGCGGTAAAGCAATGCGACTGCCGGAACTTGGTTTTTATTTCAACGTTCCAGCGGTAAAGCAATGCGACTGCCGGAACTTGGTTTTTATTTCAACGTTCCAGCGGTAAAGCGATGCGACTGCCGGATCTTGATTTAATTTCAAAGTTCCAGCGGTAAAGCAATGCGACTGCCGGATCTTGGTTTTTATTTCAACGTTCCAGCGGTAAAGCGATGCGACTGCCGGATCTTGATTTAATTTCAAAGTTCCAGCGGTAAAGCAATGCGACTGCCGGATCTTGATTTAATTTAATAGTTCTAGCGGTAAAGCAATACGACTGCCGGATCTTGATTTAATTTCAAAGTTTATGCGGTAAAGCACTACGACTGCCGGATCTTGATTTAATTTCAAAGTTCCAGCGGTAAAGCAATGCGACTGCCGGATCTTGATTTAATTTCAACGTTCCAGCGGTAAAGCAATGCGACTACCGGAACTTGGTTTTTATTTCAACGTTCCAGCGGTAAAGCAATGCGACTGCCGGATCTTGATTTAATTTCAAAGTTCATGCGGTAAAGCAATACGACTGCCGGATCTTGATTTAATTTCAAAGTTTATGCGGTAAAGCACTACGACTGCCGGATCTTGATTTAATTTCAAAGTTCCAGCGGTAAAGCAATGCGACTGCCGGATCTTGATTTAATTTCAACGTTCCAGCGGTAAAGCAATGCGACTACCGGAACTTGGTTTTTATTTCAACGTTCCAGCGGTAAAGCAATGCGACTGCCGGAACTTGATTTAATTTCAACGTTCATGCGGTAAAGCAATGCGACTGCCGGATCTTGATTTAATTTCAAAGTCATGCGGTAAAGCAATGCGACTGCCGGAACTTGGTTTTTATTTCAAAGTCATGCGGTAAAGCAATGCGACTGCCGGAACTTGGTTTTTATTTCAACGTTCCAGCGGTAAAACAATGCGACTGCCGGAACTTGGTTTTTATTTCAACGTTCCAGCGGTAAAACAATGCGACTGCCGGAACTTGGTTTTTATTTCAACGTTCCAGCGGTAAAGCAATGCGACTGCCGGAACTTGGTTTTTATTTCAACGTTCCAGCGGTAAAGCAATGCGACTGCCGGATCTTGATTTAATTTCAAAGTTCCAGCGGTAAAGCAATGCGACTGCCGGATCTTGATTTAATTTCAAAGTTCCAGCGGTAAAGCAATGCGACTGCCGGATCTTGATTTAATTTAATAGTTCTAGCGGTAAAGCAATACGACTGCCGGATCTTGATTTAATTTCAAAGTTTATGCGGTAAAGCACTACGACTGCCGGATCTTGGTTTAATTTCAAAGTTCATGCGGTAAAGCAATGCGACTGCCGGAACTTGGTTTTTATTTCAAAGTCATTCGGTAAAGCAATGCGACTGCCGGAACTTGGTTTTTATTTCAACGTTCCAGCGGTAAAGCAATGCGACTGCCGGATCTTGATTTAATTTCAACGTTCATGCGGTAAAGCAATGCGACTGCCGGATCTTGATTTAATTTCAAAGTCATGCGGTAAAGCAATGCGACTGCCGGAACTTGGTTTTTATTTCAAAGTCATGCGGTAAAGCAATGCGACTGCCGGAACTTGGTTTTTATTTCAACGTTCCAGCGGTAAAACAATGCGACTGCCGGAACTTGGTTTTTATTTCAACGTTCCAGCGGTAAAACAATGCGACTGCCGGAACTTGGTTTTTATTTCAACGTTCCAGCGGTAAAGCAATGCGACTGCCGGAACTTGGTTTTTATTTCAACGTTCCAGCGGTAAAGCAATGCGACTGCCGGATCTTGATTTAATTTCAAAGTTCCAGCGGTAAAGCAATGCGACTGCCGGATCTTGATTTAATTTAATAGTTCTAGCGGTAAAGCAATACGACTGCCGGATCTTGATTTAATTTCAAAGTTCATGCGGTAAAGCAATACGACTGCCGGATCTTGATTTAATTTCAAAGTTCATGCGGTAAAGCAATACGACTGCCGGATCTTGATTTAATTTCAAAGTTTATGCGGTAAAGCACTACGACTGCCGGATCTTGGTTTAATTTCAAAGTTCATGCGGTAAAGCAATGCGACTGCCGGAACTTGGTTTTTATTTCAAAGTCATTCGGTAAAGCAATGCGACTGCCGGAACTTGGTTTTTATTTCAACGTTCCAGCGGTAAAGCAATGCGACTGCCGGAACTTGATTTAATTTCAACGTTCATGCGGTAAAGCAATGCGACTGCCGGATCTTGATTTAATTTCAAAGTCATGCGGTAAAGCAATGCGACTGCCGGAACTTGGTTTTTATTTCAAAGTCATGCGGTAAAGCAATGCGACTGCCGGAACTTGGTTTTTATTTCAACGTTCCAGCGGTAAAACAATGCGACTGCCGGAACTTGGTTTTTATTTCAACGTTCCAGCGGTAAAACAATGCGACTGCCGGAACTTGGTTTTTATTTCAACGTTCCAGCGGTAAAGCAATGCGACTGCCGGAACTTGGTTTTTATTTCAACGTTCCAGCGGTAAAGCAATGCGACTGCCGGATCTTGATTTAATTTCAAAGTTCCAGCGGTAAAGCAATGCGACTGCCGGATCTTGATTTAATTTAATAGTTCTAGCGGTAAAGCAATACGACTGCCGGATCTTGATTTAATTTCAAAGTTCATGCGGTAAAGCAATACGACCGCCGGATCTTGATTTAATTTCAAAGTTCATGCGGTAAAGCAATACGACTGCCGGATCTTGATTTAATTTCAAAGTTCATGCGGTAAAGCAATGCGACTGCCGGAACTTGGTTTTTATTTCAACGTTCCAGCGGTAAGGCAATGCGACTGCCGGAACTTGGTTTTTATTTCAACGTTCCAGCGGTAAAGCAATGCGACTGCCGGATCTTGATTTAATTTCAAAGTTCCAGCGGTAAAGCAATGCGACTGCCGGATCTTGGTTTTTATTTCAACGTTCCAGCGGTAAAGCGATGCGACTGCCGGATCTTGATTTAATTTAATAGTTCTAGCGGTAAAGCAATACGACTGCCGGATCTTGATTTAATTTCAAAGTTTATGCGGTAAAGCACTACGACTGCCGGATCTTGATTTAATTTCAAAGTTCCAGCGGTAAAGCAATGCGACTGCCGGATCTTGATTTAATTTCAACGTTCCAGCGGTAAAGCAATGCGACTACCGGAACTTGGTTTTTATTTCAACGTTCCAGCGGTAAAGCAATGCGACTGCCGGATCTTGATTTAATTTCAAAGTTCATGCGGTAAAGCAATACGACTGCCGGATCTTGATTTAATTTCAAAGTTTATGCGGTAAAGCACTACGACTGCCGGATCTTGATTTAATTTCAAAGTTCCAGCGGTAAAGCAATGCGACTGCCGGATCTTGATTTAATTTCAACGTTCCAGCGGTAAAGCAATGCGACTACCGGAACTTGGTTTTTATTTCAACGTTCCAGCGGTAAAGCAATGCGACTGCCGGATCTTGATTTAATTTCAAAGTTCCAGCGGTAAAGCAATGCGACTGCCGGATCTTGATTTAATTTAATAGTTCTAGCGGTAAAGCAATACGACTGCCGGATCTTGATTTAATTTCAAAGTTTATGCGGTAAAGCACTACGACTGCCGGATCTTGGTTTAATTTCAAAGTTCATGCGGTAAAGCAATGCGACTGCCGGAACTTGGTTTTTATTTCAAAGTCATGCGGTAAAGCAATGCGACTGCCGGAACTTGGTTTTTATTTCAACGTTCCAGCGGTAAAGCAATGCGACTGCCGGAACTTGATTTAATTTCAACGTTCATGCGGTAAAGCAATGCGACTGCCGGATCTTGATTTAATTTCAAAGTCATGCGGTAAAGCAATGCGACTGCCGGAACTTGGTTTTTATTTCAAAGTCATGCGGTAAAGCAATGCGACTGCCGGAACTTGGTTTTTATTTCAACGTTCCAGCGGTAAAACAATGCGACTGCCGGAACTTGGTTTTTATTTCAACGTTCCAGCGGTAAAGCAATGCGACTGCCGGAACTTGGTTTTTATTTCAAAGTTCCAGCGGTAAAGCAATGCGACTGCCGGAACTTGGTTTTTATTTCAACGTTCCAGCGGTAAAGCAATGCGACTGCCGGATCTTGATTTAATTTAATAGTTCTAGCGGTAAAGCAATACGACTGCCGGATCTTGATTTAATTTCAAAGTTCATGCGGTAAAGCAATACGACTGCCGGATCTTGATTTAATTTCAAAGTTCATGCGGTAAAGCAATACGACTGCCGGATCTTGATTTAATTTCAAAGTTCATGCGGTAAAGCAATGCGACTGCCGGAACTTGGTTTTTATTTCAACGTTCCAGCGGTAAGGCAATGCGACTGCCGGAACTTGGTTTTTATTTCAACGTTCCATCGGTAAAGCAATGCGACTGCCGGATCTTGATTTAATTTCAAAGTTCCAGCGGTAAAGCAATGCGACTGCCGGATCTTGATTTAATTTAATAGTTCTAGCGGTAAAGCAATACGACTGCCGGATCTTGATTTAATTTCAAAGTTTATGCGGTAAAGCAATACGACTGCCGGATCTTGGTTTAATTTCAAAGTTCATGCGGTAAAGCAATGCGACTGCCGGAACTTGGTTTTTATTTCAACGTTCCAGCGGTAAAGCAATGCGACTGCCGGAACTTGGTTTTTATTTCAACGTTCCAGCGGTAAAGCAATGCGACTGCCGGAACTTGGTTTTTATTTCAACGTTCCAGCGGTAAAACAATGCGACTGCCGGATCTTGATTTAATTTCAAAGTTCCAGCGGTAAAGCAATGCGACTGCCGGAACTTGGTTTTTATTTCAAAGTCATTCGGTAAAGCAATGCGACTGCCGGAACTTGGTTTTTATTTCAACGTTCCAGCGGTAAAGCAATGCGACTGCCGGAACTTGATTTAATTTCAACGTTCATGCGGTAAAGCAATGCGACTGCCGGATCTTGATTTAATTTCAAAGTCATGCGGTAAAGCAATGCGACTGCCGGAACTTGGTTTTTATTTCAAAGTCATGCGGTAAAGCAATGCGACTGCCGGAACTTGGTTTTTATTTCAACGTTCCAGCGGTAAAACAATGCGACTGCCGGAACTTGGTTTTTATTTCAACGTTCCAGCGGTAAAACAATGCGACTGCCGGAACTTGGTTTTTATTTCAACGTTCCAGCGGTAAAGCAATGCGACTGCCGGAACTTGGTTTTTATTTCAACGTTCCAGCGGTAAAGCAATGCGACTGCCGGATCTTGATTTAATTTCAAAGTTCCAGCGGTAAAGCAATGCGACTGCCGGATCTTGATTTAATTTAATAGTTTTAGCGGTAAAGCAATACGACTGCCGGATCTTGATTTAATTTCAAAGTTCATGCGGTAAAGCAATACGACTGCCGGATCTTGGTTTAATTTCAAAGTTCATGCGGTAAAGCAATGCGACTGCCGGAACTTGGTTTTTATTTCAACGTTCCAGCGGTAAAGCAATGCGACTGCCGGAACTTGGTTTTTATTTCAACGTTCCAGCGGTAAAGCAATGCGACTGCCGGATCTTGATTTAATTTCAAAGTTCCAGCGGTAAAGCAATGCGACTGCCGGATCTTGGTTTTTATTTCAACGTTCCAGCGGTAAAGCGATGCGACTGCCGGATCTTGATTTAATTTCAAAGTTCCAGCGGTAAAGCAATGCGACTGCCGGATCTTGATTTAATTTAATAGTTCTAGCGGTAAAGCAATACGACTGCCGGATCTTGATTTAATTTCAAAGTTTATGCGGTAAAGCACTACGACTGCCGGATCTTGATTTAATTTCAAAGTTCCAGCGGTAAAGCAATGCGACTGCCGGATCTTGATTTAATTTCAACGTTCCAGCGGTAAAGCAATGCGACTACCGGAACTTGGTTTTTATTTCAACGTTCCAGCGGTAAAGCAATGCGACTGCCGGATCTTGATTTAATTTCAAAGTTCATGCGGTAAAGCAATACGACTGCCGGATCTTGATTTAATTTCAAAGTTTATGCGGTAAAGCACTACGACTGCCGGATCTTGATTTAATTTCAAAGTTCCAGCGGTAAAGCAATGCGACTGCCGGAACTTGGTTTTTATTTCAACGTTCCAGCGGTAAGGCAATGCGACTGCCGGAACTTGGTTTTTATTTCAACGTTCCATCGGTAAAGCAATGCGACTGCCGGATCTTGATTTAATTTCAAAGTTCCAGCGGTAAAGCAATGCGACTGCCGGATCTTGATTTAATTTAATAGTTCTAGCGGTAAAGCAATACGACTGCCGGATCTTGATTTAATTTCAAAGTTTATGCGGTAAAGCAATACGACTGCCGGATCTTGGTTTAATTTCAAAGTTCATGCGGTAAAGCAATGCGACTGCCGGAACTTGGTTTTTATTTCAACGTTCCAGCGGTAAAGCAATGCGACTGCCGGAACTTGGTTTTTATTTCAACGTTCCAGCGGTAAAGCAATGCGACTGCCGGAACTTGATTTAATTTCAACGTTCATGCGGTAAAGCAATGCGACTGCCGGATCTTGATTTAATTTCAAAGTCATGCGGTAAAGCAATGCGACTGCCGGAACTTGATTTAATTTCAACGTTCATGCGGTAAAGCAATGCGACTGCCGGATCTTGATTTAATTTCAAAGTCATGCGGTAAAGCAATGCGACTGCCGGAACTTGGTTTTTATTTCAACGTTCCAGCGGTAAAACAATGCGACTGCCGGAACTTGGTTTTTATTTCAACGTTCCAGCGGTAAAACAATGCGACTGCCGGAACTTGGTTTTTATTTCAACGTTCCAGCGGTAAAGCAATGCGACTGCCGGAACTTGGTTTTTATTTCAACGTTCCAGCGGTAAAGCAATGCGACTGCCGGATCTTGATTTAATTTCAAAGTTCCAGCGGTAAAGCAATGCGACTGCCGGAACTTGGTTTTTATTTCAACGTTCCAGCGGTAAAGCAATGCGACTGCCGGATCTTGATTTAATTTCAAAGTTCCAGCGGTAAAGCAATGCGACTGCCGGAACTTGGTTTTTATTTCAACGTTCCAGCGGTAAGGCAATGCGACTGCCGGAACTTGGTTTTTATTTCAACGTTCCATCGGTAAAGCAATGCGACTGCCGGATCTTGATTTAATTTCAAAGTTCCAGCGGTAAAGCAATGCGACTGCCGGATCTTGATTTAATTTAATAGTTCTAGCGGTAAAGCAATACGACTGCCGGATCTTGATTTAATTTCAAAGTTTATGCGGTAAAGCAATACGACTGCCGGATCTTGGTTTAATTTCAAAGTTCATGCGGTAAAGCAATGCGACTGCCGGAACTTGGTTTTTATTTCAACGTTCCAGCGGTAAAGCAATGCGACTGCCGGAACTTGGTTTTTATTTCAACGTTCCAGCGGTAAAGCAATGCGACTGCCGGATCTTGATTTAATTTCAAAGTTCCAGCGGTAAAGCAATGCGACTGCCGGAACTTGGTTTTTATTTCAAAGTCATTCGGTAAAGCAATGCGACTGCCGGAACTTGGTTTTTATTTCAACGTTCCAGCGGTAAAGCAATGCGACTGCCGGAACTTGATTTAATTTCAACGTTCATGCGGTAAAGCAATGCGACTGCCGGATCTTGATTTAATTTCAAAGTCATGCGGTAAAGCAATGCGACTGCCGGAACTTGATTTAATTTCAACGTTCATGCGGTAAAGCAATGCGACTGCCGGATCTTGATTTAATTTCAAAGTCATGCGGTAAAGCAATGCGACTGCCGGAACTTGGTTTTTATTTCAAAGTCATGCGGTAAAGCAATGCGACTGCCGGAACTTGGTTTTTATTTCAAAGTTCCAGCGGTAAAGCAATGCGACTGCCGGATCTTGATTTAATTTCAAAGTTCCAGCGGTAAAGCAATGCGACTGCCGGATCTTGATTTAATTTCAAAGTTCATGCGGTAAAGCAATGCGACTGCCGGAACTTGGTTTTTATTTCAACGTTCCAGCGGTAAAGCAATGCGACTGCCGGAACTTGGTTTTTATTTCAAAGTTCCAGCGGTAAAGCAATGCGACTGCCGAATCTTGATTTAATTTCAACGTTCCAGCGGTAAAGCAATGCGACTGCCGGAACTTGGTTTTTATTTCAAAGTTCCAGCGGTAAAGCAATGCGACTGCCGAATCTTGATTTAATTTCAACGTTCCAGCGGTAAAGCAAAGCGACTGCCGGAACTTGGTTTTTATTTCAACGTTCCAGCGGTAAAGCAATGCGACTGCCGGATCTTGATTTAATTTAATAGTTCTAGCGGTAAAGCAATACGACTGCCGGATCTTGATTTAATTTCAAAGTTCATGCGGTAAAGCAATGCGACTGCCGGAACTTGGTTTTTATTTCAACGTTCCAGCGGTAAAGCAATGCGACTGCCGGAACTTGGTTTTTATTTCAAAGTTCCAGCGGTAAAGCAATGCGACTGCCGAATCTTGATTTAATTTCAACGTTCCAGCGGTAAAGTAATGCGTCTGCCGGAACTTGGTTTTTATTTCAACGTTCCAGCGGTAAAGCAATGCGACTGCCGGATCTTGATTTAATTTAATAGTTCTAGCGGTAAAGCAATACGACTGCCGGATCTTGATTTAATTTCAAAGTTTATGCGGTAAAGCAATACGACTGCCGGATCTTGGTTTAATTTCAAAGTTCATGCGGTAAAGCAATGCGACTGCCGGAACTTGGTTTTTATTTCAACGTTCCAGCGGTAAAGCAATGCGACTGCCGGAACTTGGTTTTTATTTCAACGTTCCAGCGGTAAAGCAATGCGACTGCCGGATCTTGATCTAATTTCAAAGTTCCAGCGGTAAAGCAATGCGACTGCCGGATCTTGATTTAATTTAATAGTTCTAGCGGTAAAGCAATACGACTGCCGGATCTTGATTTAATTTCAAAGTTTATGCGGTAAAGCACTACGACTGCCGGATCTTGATTTAATTTCAAAGTTCCAGCGGTAAAGCAATGCGACTGCCGGATCTTGATTTAATTTCAACGTTCCAGCGGTAAAGCAATGCGACTACCGGAACTTGGTTTTTATTTCAACGTTCGAGCGGTAAAGCAATGCGACTGCCGGATCTTGATTTAATTTCAAAGTTCTAGCGGTAAAGCAATACGACTGCCGGATCTTGATTTAATTTCAAAGTTCATGCGGTAAAGCAATACGACTGCCGGATCTTGATTTAATTTCAAAGTTCATGCGGTAAAGCAATGCGACTGCCGGAACTTGGTTTTTATTTCAACGTTCCAGCGGTAAAGCAATGCGACTGCCGGAACTTGGTTTTTATTTCAACGTTCCAGCGGTAAAGCAATGCGACTGCCGGATCTTGATTTAATTTCAAAGTTCCAGCGGTAAAGCAATGCGACTGCCGGATCTTGATTTAATTTAATAGTTCTAGCGGTAAAGCAATACGACTGCCGGATCTTGATTTAATTTCAAAGTTCATGCGGTAAAGCAGTACGACTGCCGGATCTTGATTTAATTTCAAAGTTCATGCGGTAAAGCAATGCGACTGCCGGAACTTGGTTTTTATTTCAACGTTCCAGCGGTAAAGCAATGCGACTGCCGGAACTTGGTTTTTATTTCAAAGTTCCAGCGGTAAAGCAATACGACTGCCGGATCTTGATTTAATTTCAAAGTTCATGCGGTAAAGCAATGCGACTGCCGGAACTTGGTTTTTATTTCAACGTTCCAGCGGTAAAGCAATGCGACTGCCGGAACTTGGTTTTTATTTCAAAGTTCCAGCGGTAAAGCAATGCGACTGCCGAATCTTGATTTAATTTCAACGTTCCAGCGGTAAAGTAATGCGTCTGCCGGAACTTGGTTTTTATTTCAACGTTCCAGCGGTAAAGCAATGCGACTGCCGGATCTTGATTTAATTTAATAGTTCTAGCGGTAAAGCAATACGACTGCCGGATCTTGATTTAATTTCAAAGTTTATGCGGTAAAGCAATACGACTGCCGGATCTTGGTTTAATTTCAAAGTTCATGCGGTAAAGCAATGCGACTGCCGGAACATGGTTTTTATTTCAACGTTCCAGCGGTAAAGCAATGCGACTGCCGGAACTTGGTTTTTATTTCAACGTTCCAGCGGTAAAGCAATGCGACTGCCGGATCTTGATTTAATTTCAAAGTTCCAGCGGTAAAGCAATGCGACTGCCGGATCTTGGTTTTTATTTCAACGTTCCAGCGGTAAAGCGATGCGACTGCCGGATCTTGATTTAATTTCAAAGTTCCAGCGGTAAAGCAATGCGACTGCCGGATCTTGGTTTTTATTTCAACGTTCCAGCGGTAAAGCAATGCGACTGCCGGATCTTGATTTAATTTAATAGTTCTAGCGGTAAAGCAATACGACTGCCGGATCTTGATTTAATTTCAAAGTTCATGCGGTAAAGCAATACGACTGCCGGATCTTGATTTAATTTCAAAGTTCATGCGGTAAAGCAATACGACTGCCGGATCTTGATTTAATTTCAAAGTTCATGCGGTAAAGCAATACGACTGCCGGATCTTGATTTAATTTCAAAGTTCATGCGGTAAAGCAATACGACTGCCGGATCTTGATTTAATTTCAAAGTTCATGCGGTAAAGCAATGCGACTGCCGGAACTTGGTTTTTATTTCAACGTTCCAGCGGTAAGGCAATGCGACTGCCGGAACTTGGTTTTTATTTCAACGTTCCAGCGGTAAAGCAATGCGACTGCCGGATCTTGATTTAATTTCAAAGTTCCAGCGGTAAAGCAATGCGACTGCCGGATCTTGGTTTTTATTTCAACGTTCCAGCGGTAAAGCGATGCGACTGCCGGATCTTGATTTAATTTCAAAGTTCCAGCGGTAAAGCAATGCGACTGCCGGATCTTGATTTAATTTAATAGTTCTAGCGGTAAAGCAATACGACTGCCGGATCTTGATTTAATTTCAAAGTTCATGCGGTAAAGCAATACGACTGCCGGATCTTGATTTAATTTCAAAGTTCATGCGGTAAAGCAATGCGACTGCCGGAACTTGGTTTTTATTTCAACGTTCCAGCGGTAAAGCAATGCGACTGCCGGAACTTGGTTTTTATTTCAAAGTTCCAGCGGTAAAGCAATGCGACTGCCGAATCTTGATTTAATTTCAACGTTCCAGCGGTAAAGCAATGCGACTGCCGGAACTTGGTTTTTATTTCAAAGTTCCAGCGGTAAAGCAATGCGACTGCCGAATCTTGATTTAATTTCAACGTTCCAGCGGTAAAGCAATGCGACTGCCGGAACTTGGTTTTTATTTCAACGTTCCAGCGGTAAAGCAATGCGACTGCCGGATCTTGATTTAATTTAATAGTTCTAGCGGTAAAGCAATACGACTGCCGGATCTTGATTTAATTTCAAAGTTCATGCGGTAAAGCAATGCGACTGCCGGAACTTGGTTTTTATTTCAACGTTCCAGCGGTAAAGCAATGCGACTGCCGGAACTTGGTTTTTATTTCAAAGTTCCAGCGGTAAAGCAATGCGACTGCCGAATCTTGATTTAATTTCAACGTTCCAGCGGTAAAGTAATGCGTCTGCCGGAACTTGGTTTTTATTTCAACGTTCCAGCGGTAAAGCAATGCGACTGCCGGATCTTGATTTAATTTAATAGTTCTAGCGGTAAAGCAATACGACTGCCGGATCTTGATTTAATTTCAAAGTTTATGCGGTAAAGCAATACGACTGCCGGATCTTGGTTTAATTTCAAAGTTCATGCGGTAAAGCAATGCGACTGCCGGAACTTGGTTTTTATTTCAACGTTCCAGCGGTAAAGCAATGCTACTGCCGGAACTTGGTTTTTATTTCAACGTTCCAGCGGTAAAGCAATGCGACTGCCGGATCTTGATTTAATTTCAAAGTTCCAGCGGTAAAGCAATGCGACTGCCGGATCTTGGTTTTTATTTCAACGTTCCAGCGGTAAAGCGATGCGACTGCCGGATCTTGATTTAATTTCAAAGTTCCAGCGGTAAAGCAATGCGACTGCCGGATCTTGATTTAATTTAATAGTTCTAGCGGTAAAGCAATACGACTGCCGGATCTTGATTTAATTTCAAAGTTTATGCGGTAAAGCACTACGACTGCCGGATCTTGATTTAATTTCAAAGTTCCAGCGGTAAAGCAATGCGACTGCCGGATCTTGATTTAATTTCAACGTTCCAGCGGTAAAGCAATGCGACTACCGGAACTTGGTTTTTATTTCAACGTTCCAGCGGTAAAGCAATGCGACTGCCGGATCTTGATTTAATTTCAAAGTTCATGCGGTAAAGCAATACGACTGCCGGATCTTGATTTAATTTCAAAGTTTATGCGGTAAAGCACTACGACTGCCGGATCTTGATTTAATTTCAAAGTTCCAGCGGTAAAGCAATGCGACTGCCGGATCTTGATTTAATTTCAACGTTCCAGCGGTAAAGCAATGCGACTACCGGAACTTGGTTTTTATTTCAACGTTCCAGCGGTAAAGCAATGCGACTGCCGGATCTTGATTTAATTTCAAAGTTCATGCGGTAAAGCAATGCGACTGCCGGATCTTGATTTAATTTCAAAGTTCCAGCGGTAAAGCAATGCGACTGCCGGATCTTGATTTAATTTAATAGTTCTAGCGGTAAAGCAATACGACTGCCGGATCTTGATTTAATTTCAAAGTTTATGCGGTAAAGCACTACGACTGCCGGATCTTGGTTTAATTTCAAAGTTCATGCGGTAAAGCAATGCGACTGCCGGAACTTGGTTTTTATTTCAAAGTCATTCGGTAAAGCAATGCGACTGCCGGAACTTGATTTAATTTCAAAGTTCCAGCGGTAAAGCAATGCGACTGCCGGATCTTGATTTAATTTAATAGTTCTAGCGGTAAAGCAATACGACTGCCGGATCTTGATTTAATTTCAAAGTTTATGCGGTAAAGCACTACGACTGCCGGATCTTGGTTTAATTTCAAAGTTCATGCGGTAAAGCAATGCGACTGCCGGAACTTGGTTTTTATTTCAAAGTCATTCGGTAAAGCAATGCGACTGCCGGAACTTGGTTTTTATTTCAACGTTCCAGCGGTAAAGCAATGCGACTGCCGGAACTTGATTTAATTTCAACGTTCATGCGGTAAAGCAATGCGACTGCCGGATCTTGATTTAATTTAATAGTTCTAGCGGTAAAGCAATACGACTGCCGGATCTTGATTTAATTTCAAAGTTTATGCGGTAAAGCACTACGACTGCCGGATCTTGGTTTAATTTCAAAGTTCATGCGGTAAAGCAATGCGACTGCCGGAACTTGGTTTTTATTTCAAAGTCATTCGGTAAAGCAATGCGACTGCCGGAACTTGGTTTTTATTTCAACGTTCCAGCGGTAAAGCAATGCGACTGCCGGAACTTGATTTAATTTCAACGTTCATGCGGTAAAGCAATGCGACTGCCGGATCTTGATTTAATTTCAAAGTCATGCGGTAAAGCAATGCGACTGCCGGAACTTGGTTTTTATTTCAAAGTCATGCGGTAAAGCAATGCGACTGCCGGAACTTGGTTTTTATTTCAACGTTCCAGCGGTAAAACAATGCGACTGCCGGAACTTGGTTTTTATTTCAACGTTCCAGCGGTAAAACAATGCGACTGCCGGAACTTGGTTTTTATTTCAACGTTCCAGCGGTAAAGCAATGCGACTGCCGGAACTTGGTTTTTATTTCAACGTTCCAGCGGTAAAGCAATGCGACTGCCGGATCTTGATTTAATTTCAAAGTTCCAGCGGTAAAGCAATGCGACTGCCGGATCTTGATTTAATTTAATAGTTCTAGCGGTAAAGCAATACGACTGCCGGATCTTGATTTAATTTCAAAGTTCATGCGGTAAAGCAATACGACCGCCGGATCTTGATTTAATTTCAAAGTTCATGCGGTAAAGCAATACGACTGCCGGATCTTGATTTAATTTCAAAGTTCATGCGGTAAAGCAATGCGACTGCCGGAACTTGGTTTTTATTTCAACGTTCCAGCGGTAAGGCAATGCGACTGCCGGAACTTGGTTTTTATTTCAACGTTCCAGCGGTAAAGCAATGCGACTGCCGGATCTTGATTTAATTTCAAAGTTCCAGCGGTAAAGCAATGCGACTGCCGGATCTTGGTTTTTATTTCAACGTTCCAGCGGTAAAGCGATGCGACTGCCGGATCTTGATTTAATTTAATAGTTCTAGCGGTAAAGCAATACGACTGCCGGATCTTGATTTAATTTCAAAGTTTATGCGGTAAAGCACTACGACTGCCGGATCTTGATTTAATTTCAAAGTTCCAGCG
Source organism: Ancistrocerus nigricornis (assembly GCA_916049575.1). Classification (NCBI taxonomy): domain Eukaryota; kingdom Metazoa; phylum Arthropoda; class Insecta; order Hymenoptera; family Vespidae; genus Ancistrocerus; species Ancistrocerus nigricornis. The sequence continues at coordinate 16,860,916 of OU696667.1, read as the reverse complement.
GTAAAGCAATGCGACGGCCGGATCTTGATTTAATTTCAACGTTCCAGCGGTAAAGCAATGCGACTACCGGAACTTGGTTTTTATTTCAACGTTCCAGCGGTAAAGCAATGCGACTGCCGGATCTTGATTTAATTTCAAAGTTCATGCGGTAAAGCAATACGACTGCCGGATCTTGATTTAATTTCAAAGTTTATGCGGTAAAGCACTACGACTGCCGGATCTTGATTTAATTTCAAAGTTCCAGCGGTAAAGCAATGCGACTGCCGGATCTTGATTTAATTTCAACGTTCCAGCGGTAAAGCAATGCGACTACCGGAACTTGGTTTTTATTTCAACGTTCCAGCGGTAAAGCAATGCGACTGCCGGATCTTGATTTAATTTCAAAGTTCCAGCGGTAAAGCAATGCGACTGCCGGATCTTGATTTAATTTAATAGTTCTAGCGGTAAAGCAATACGACTGCCGGATCTTGATTTAATTTCAAAGTTTATGCGGTAAAGCACTACGACTGCCGGATCTTGGTTTAATTTCAAAGTTCATGCGGTAAAGCAATGCGACTGCCGGAACTTGGTTTTTATTTCAAAGTCATTCGGTAAAGCAATGCGACTGCCGGAACTTGGTTTTTATTTCAACGTTCCAGCGGTAAAGCAATGCGACTGCCGGAACTTGATTTAATTTCAACGTTCATGCGGTAAAGCAATGCGACTGCCGGATCTTGATTTAATTTCAAAGTCATGCGGTAAAGCAATGCGACTGCCGGAACTTGGTTTTTATTTCAAAGTCATGCGGTAAAGCAATGCGACTGCCGGAACTTGGTTTTTATTTCAACGTTCCAGCGGTAAAACAATGCGACTGCCGGAACTTGGTTTTTATTTCAACGTTCCAGCGGTAAAGCAATGCGACTGCCGGAACTTGGTTTTTATTTCAACGTTCCAGCGGTAAAGCAATGCGACTGCCGGAACTTGGTTTTTATTTCAACGTTCCAGCGGTAAAGCAATGCGACTGCCGGATCTTGATTTAATTTAATAGTTCTAGCGGTAAAGCAATACGACTGCCGGATCTTGATTTAATTTCAAAGTTCATGCGGTAAAGCAATACGACTGCCGGATCTTGATTTAATTTCAAAGTTCATGCGGTAAAGCAATACGACTGCCGGATCTTGATTTAATTTCAAAGTTCATGCGGTAAAGCAATGCGACTGCCGGAACTTGGTTTTTATTTCAACGTTCCAGCGGTAAGGCAATGCGACTGCCGGAACTTGGTTTTTATTTCAACGTTCCATCGGTAAAGCAATGCGACTGCCGGATCTTGATTTAATTTCAAAGTTCCAGCGGTAAAGCAATGCGACTGCCGGATCTTGATTTAATTTAATAGTTCTAGCGGTAAAGCAATACGACTGCCGGATCTTGATTTAATTTCAAAGTTTATGCGGTAAAGCAATACGACTGCCGGATCTTGGTTTAATTTCAAAGTTCATGCGGTAAAGCAATGCGACTGCCGGAACTTGGTTTTTATTTCAACGTTCCAGCGGTAAAGCAATGCGACTGCCGGAACTTGGTTTTTATTTCAACGTTCCAGCGGTAAAGCAATGCGACTGCCGGATCTTGATTTAATTTCAAAGTTCCAGCGGTAAAGCAATGCGACTGCCGGATCTTGATTTAATTTAATAGTTCTAGCGGTAAAGCAATACGACTGCCGGATCTTGATTTAATTTCAAAGTTCCAGCGGTAAAGCAATGCGACTGCCGGATCTTGATTTAATTTCAAAGTTCATGCGGTAAAGCAATGCGACTGCCGGAACTTGGTTTTTATTTCAACGTTCCAGCGGTAAAGCAATGCGACTGCCGGAACTTGGTTTTTATTTCAAAGTTCCAGCGGTAAAGCAATGCGACTGCCGAATCTTGATTTAATTTCAACGTTCCAGCGGTAAAGCAATGCGACTGCCGGAACTTGGTTTTTATTTCAAAGTTCCAGCGGTAAAGCAATGCGACTGCCGAATCTTGATTTAATTTCAACGTTCCAGCGGTAAAGCAAAGCGACTGCCGGAACTTGGTTTTTATTTCAACGTTCCAGCGGTAAAGCAATGCGACTGCCGGATCTTGATTTAATTTAATAGTTCTAGCGGTAAAGCAATACGACTGCCGGATCTTGATTTAATTTCAAAGTTCATGCGGTAAAGCAATGCGACTGCCGGAACTTGGTTTTTATTTCAACGTTCCAGCGGTAAAGCAATGCGACTGCCGGAACTTGGTTTTTATTTCAAAGTTCCAGCGGTAAAGCAATGCGACTGCCGAATCTTGATTTAATTTCAACGTTCCAGCGGTAAAGTAATGCGTCTGCCGGAACTTGGTTTTTATTTCAACGTTCCAGCGGTAAAGCAATGCGACTGCCGGATCTTGATTTAATTTAATAGTTCTAGCGGTAAAGCAATACGACTGCCGGATCTTGATTTAATTTCAAAGTTTATGCGGTAAAGCAATACGACTGCCGGATCTTGGTTTAATTTCAAAGTTCATGCGGTAAAGCAATGCGACTGCCGGAACTTGGTTTTTATTTCAACGTTCCAGCGGTAAAGCAATGCGACTGCCGGAACTTGGTTTTTATTTCAACGTTCCAGCGGTAAAGCAATGCGACTGCCGGATCTTGATCTAATTTCAAAGTTCCAGCGGTAAAGCAATGCGACTGCCGGATCTTGATTTAATTTAATAGTTCTAGCGGTAAAGCAATACGACTGCCGGATCTTGATTTAATTTCAAAGTTTATGCGGTAAAGCACTACGACTGCCGGATCTTGATTTAATTTCAAAGTTCCAGCGGTAAAGCAATGCGACTGCCGGATCTTGATTTAATTTCAACGTTCCAGCGGTAAAGCAATGCGACTACCGGAACTTGGTTTTTATTTCAACGTTCGAGCGGTAAAGCAATGCGACTGCCGGATCTTGATTTAATTTCAAAGTTCTAGCGGTAAAGCAATACGACTGCCGGATCTTGATTTAATTTCAAAGTTCATGCGGTAAAGCAATACGACTGCCGGATCTTGATTTAATTTCAAAGTTCATGCGGTAAAGCAATGCGACTGCCGGAACTTGGTTTTTATTTCAACGTTCCAGCGGTAAAGCAATGCGACTGCCGGAACTTGGTTTTTATTTCAACGTTCCAGCGGTAAAGCAATGCGACTGCCGGATCTTGATTTAATTTCAAAGTTCCAGCGGTAAAGCAATGCGACTGCCGGATCTTGATTTAATTTAATAGTTCTAGCGGTAAAGCAATACGACTGCCGGATCTTGATTTAATTTCAAAGTTCATGCGGTAAAGCAGTACGACTGCCGGATCTTGATTTAATTTCAAAGTTCATGCGGTAAAGCAATGCGACTGCCGGAACTTGGTTTTTATTTCAACGTTCCAGCGGTAAAGCAATGCGACTGCCGGAACTTGGTTTTTATTTCAAAGTTCCAGCGGTAAAGCAATACGACTGCCGGATCTTGATTTAATTTCAAAGTTCATGCGGTAAAGCAATGCGACTGCCGGAACTTGGTTTTTATTTCAACGTTCCAGCGGTAAAGCAATGCGACTGCCGGAACTTGGTTTTTATTTCAAAGTTCCAGCGGTAAAGCAATGCGACTGCCGGATCTTGATTTAATTTCAAAGTTCCAGCGGTAAAGTAATGCGTCTGCCGGAACTTGGTTTTTATTTCAACGTTCCAGCGGTAAAGCAATGCGACTGCCGGATCTTGATTTAATTTAATAGTTCTAGCGGTAAAGCAATACGACTGCCGGATCTTGATTTAATTTCAAAGTTTATGCGGTAAAGCAATACGACTGCCGGATCTTGGTTTAATTTCAAAGTTCATGCGGTAAAGCAATGCGACTGCCGGAACATGGTTTTTATTTCAACGTTCCAGCGGTAAAGCAATGCGACTGCCGGAACTTGGTTTTTATTTCAACGTTCCAGCGGTAAAGCAATGCGACTGCCGGATCTTGATTTAATTTCAAAGTTCCAGCGGTAAAGCAATGCGACTGCCGGATCTTGGTTTTTATTTCAACGTTCCAGCGGTAAAGCGATGCGACTGCCGGATCTTGATTTAATTTCAAAGTTCCAGCGGTAAAGCAATGCGACTGCCGGATCTTGATTTAATTTAATAGTTCTAGCGGTAAAGCAATACGACTGCCGGATCTTGATTTAATTTCAAAGTTTATGCGGTAAAGCACTACGACTGCCGGATCTTGATTTAATTTCAAAGTTCCAGCGGTAAAGCAATGCGACTGCCGGATCTTGATTTAATTTCAACGTTCCAGCGGTAAAGCAATGCGACTACCGGAACTTGGTTTTTATTTCAACGTTCCAGCGGTAAAGCAATGCGACTGCCGGATCTTGATTTAATTTCAAAGTTCATGCGGTAAAGCAATGCGACTGCCGGAACTTGGTTTTTATTCCAAAGTTCCAGCGGTAAAGCAATGCGACTGCCGGATCTTGATTTAATTTCAAAGTTCCAGCGGTAAAGCAATGCGACTGCCGGATCTTGGTTTTTATTTCAACGTTCCAGCGGTAAAGCGATGCGACTGCCGGATCTTGATTTAATTTCAAAGTTCCAGCGGTAAAGCAATGCGACTGCCGGATCTTGATTTAATTTAATAGTTCGAGCGGTAAAGCAATACGACTGCCGGATCTTGATTTAATTTCAAAGTTTATGCGGTAAAGCACTACGACTGCCGGATCTTGATTTAATTTCAAAGTTCCAGCGGTAAAGCAATGCGACTGCCGGATCTTGATTTAATTTCAACGTTCCAGCGGTAAAGCAATGCGACTACCGGAACTTGGTTTTTATTTCAACGTTCCAGCGGTAAAGCAATGCGACTGCCGGATCTTGATTTAATTTCAAAGTTCATGCGGTAAAGCAATGCGACTGCCGGAACTTGGTTTTTATTCCAAAGTTCCAGCGGTAAAGCAATACGACTGCCGAATGTTGATTTAATTTCAAGGTTCTAGCGGTAAAGCAATACGACTGCCGGATCTTGATTTAATTTCAAAGTTCATGCGGTAAAGCAATGCGACTGCCGGATCTTGATTTAATTTCAAAGTTCATGCGGTGAAGCAATACGACTGCCGGATCTTGATTTAATTTCAAAGTCATGCGGTAAAGCAATACGACTGCCGGATCTTGATTTAATTTCAAAGTTCATGCGGTAAAGCAATACGACTGCCGGATCTTGATTTAATTTCAAAGTTCATGCGGTAAAGCAATGCGACTGCCGGAACTTGGTTTTTATTTCAACGTTCCAGCGGTAAAGCAATGCGACTGCCGGAACTTGGTTTTTATTTCAAAGTTCCAGCGGTAAAGCAATGCGACTGCCGAATCTTGATTTAATTTCAACGTTCCAGCGGTAAAGCAATGCGACTGCCGGAACTTGGTTTTTATTTCAAAGTTCCAGCGGTAAAGCAATGCGACTGCCGAATCTTGATTTAATTTCAACGTTCCAGCGGTAAAGCAATGCGACTGCCGGAACTTGGTTTTTATTTCAACGTTCCAGCGGTAAAGCAATGCGACTGCCGGATCTTGATTTAATTTAATAGTTCTAGCGGTAAAGCAATACGACTGCCGGATCTTGATTTAATTTCAACGTTCCAGCGGTAAAGCAATGCGACTGCCGGAACTTGGTTTTTATTTCAACGTTCCAGCGGTAAAGCAATGCGACTGCCGGATCTTGATTTAATTTCAAAGTTCCAGCGGTAAAGCAATGCGACTGCCGGATCTTGATTTAATTTAATAGTTCTAGCGGTAAAGCAATACGACTGCCGGATCTTGATTTAATTTCAAAGTTTATGCGGTAAAGCACTACGACTGCCGGATCTTGGTTTAATTTCAAAGTTCATGCGGTAAAGCAATGCGACTGCCGGAACTTGGTTTTTATTTCAAAGTCATTCGGTAAAGCAATGCGACTGCCGGAACTTGGTTTTTATTTCAACGTTCCAGCGGTAAAGCAATGCGACTGCCGGAACTTGATTTAATTTCAACGTTCATGCGGTAAAGCAATGCGACTGCCGGATCTTGATTTAATTTCGAAGTCATGCGGTAAAGCAATGCGACTGCCGGAACTTGGTTTTTATTTCAAAGTCATGCGATAAAGCAATGCGACTGCCGGAACTTGGTTTTTATTTCAACGTTCCAGCGGTAAAACAATGCGACTGCCGGAACTTGGTTTTTATTTCAACGTTCCAGCGGTAAAGCAATGCGACTGCCGGAACTTGGTTTTTATTTCAACGTTCCAGCGGTAAAGCAATGCGACTGCCGGAACTTGGTTTTTATTTCAACGTTCCAGCGGTAAAGCAATGCGACTGCCGGATCTTGATTTAATTTAATAGTTCTAGCGGTAAAGCAATACGACTGCCGGATCTTGATTTAATTTCAAAGTTCATGCGGTAAAGCAATACGACTGCCGGATCTTGATTTAATTTCAAAGTTCATGCGGTAAAGCAATACGACTGCCGGATCTTGATTTAATTTCAAAGTTCATGCGGTAAAGCAATGCGACTGCCGGAACTTGGTTTTTATTTCAACGTTCCAGCGGTAAAGCAATGCGACTGCCGGAACTTGGTTTTTATTTCAACGTTCCATCGGTAAAGCAATGCGACTGCCGGATCTTGATTTAATTTCAAAGTTCCAGCGGTAAAGCAATGCGACTGCCGGATCTTGATTTAATTTAATAGTTCTAGCGGTAAAGCAATACGACTGCCGGATCTTGATTTAATTTCAAAGTTTATGCGGTAAAGCAATACGACTGCCGGATCTTGGTTTAATTTCAAAGTTCATGCGGTAAAGCAATGCGACTGCCGGAACTTGGTTTTTATTTCAACGTTCCAGCGGTAAAGCAATGCGACTGCCGGAACTTGGTTTTTATTTCAACGTTCCAGCGGTAAAGCAATGCGACTGCCGGATCTTGATTTAATTTCAAAGTTCCAGCGGTAAAGCAATGCGACTGCCGGATCTTGATTTAATTTCAAAGTCATGCGGTAAAGCAATGCGACTGCCGGAACTTGGTTTTTATTTCAAAGTTCATGCGGTAAAGCAATGCGACTGCCGGAACTTGGTTTTTATTCCAAAGTTCCAGCGGTAAAGCAATACGACTGCCGAATGTTGATTTAATTTCAAGGTTCTAGCGGTAAAGCAATACGACTGCCGGATCTTGATTTAATTTCAAAGTTCATGCGGTAAAGCAATGCGACTGCCGGATCTTGATTTAATTTCAAAGTTCATGCGGTGAAGCAATACGACTGCCGGATCTTGATTTAATTTCAAAGTCATGCGGTAAAGCAATGCGACTGCCGGAACTTGGTTTTTATTTCAAAGTCATGCGGTAAAGCAATGCGACTGCCGGATCTTGATTTAATTTCAAAGTTCATGCGGTAAAGCAATTCGACTGCCGGAACTTGGTTTTTATTTCAAAGTTCCAGCGGTAAAGCAATGCGACTGCCGAATTTTGATTTAATTTCAACGTTCCAGCGGTAAAGCAATGCGACTGCCGGAACTTGGTTTTTATTTCAACGTTCCAGCGGTAAAGCAATGCGACTGCCGGATCTTGATTTAATTTCAAAGTTCCAGCGGTAAAGCAATGCGACTGCCGGATCTTGATTTAATTTAATAGTTCTAGCGGTAAAGCAATACGACTGCCGGATCTTGATTTTATTTCAAAGTTTATGCGGTAAAGCACTACGACTGCCGAATCTTGGTTTAATTTCAAAGTTCATGCGGTAAAGCAATGCGACTGCCGGAACTTGGTTTTTATTTCAAAGTCATTCGGTAAAGCAATGCGACTGCCGGAACTTGGTTTTTATTTCAACGTTCCAGCGGTAAAGCAATGCGACTGCCGGAACTTGATTTAATTTCAACGTTCATGCGGTAAAGCAATGCGACTGCCGGATCTTGATTTAATTTCAAAGTCATGCGGTAAAGCAATGCGACTGCCGGAACTTGGTTTTTATTTCAAAGTCATGCGGTAAAGCAATGCGACTGCCGGAACTTGGTTTTTATTTCAACGTTCCAGCGGTAAAACAATGCGACTGCCGGAACTTGGTTTTTATTTCAACGTTCCAGCGGTAAAGCAATGCGACTGCCGGAACTTGGTTTTTATTTCAACGTTCCAGCGGTAAAGCAATGCGACTGCCGGAACTTGGTTTTTATTTCAACGTTCCAGCGGTAAAGCAATGCGACTGCCGGATCTTGATTTAATTTAATAGTTCTAGCGGTAAAGCAATACGACTGCCGGATCTTGATTTAATTTCAAAGTTCATGCGGTAAAGCAATACGACTGCCGGATCTTGATTTAATTTCAAAGTTCCAGCGGTAAAGCAATGCGACTGCCGGATCTTGATTTAATTTCAAAGTTCCAGCGGTAAAGCAATGCGACTGCCGGATCTTGATTTAATTTCAAAGTTCCAGCGGTAAAGCAATGCGACTGCCGGATCTTGATTTAATTTAATAGTTCTAGCGGTAAAGCAATACGACTGCCGGATCTTGATTTAATTTCAAAGTTTATGCGGTAAAGCACTACGACTGCCGGATCTTGGTTTAATTTCAAAGTTCATGCGGTAAAGCAATGCGACTGCCGGAACTTGGTTTTTATTACAACGTTCCAGCGGTAAAGCAATGCGACTGCCGGAACTTGGTTTTTATTTCAAAGTTCCAGCGGTAAAGCAATACGACTGCCGAATGTTGATTTAATTTCAAGGTTCTAGCGGTAAAGCAATACGACTGCCGGATCTTGATTTAATTTCAAAGTTCATGCGGTAAAGCAATGCGACTGCCGGAACTTGGTTTTTATTTCAACGTTCCAGCGGTAAAGCAATGCGACTGCCGGAACTTGGTTTTTATTTCAAAGTTCCAGCGGTAAAGCAATGCGACTGCCGAATCTTGATTTAATTTCAACGTTCCAGCGGTAAAGTAATGCGTCTGCCGGAACTTGGTTTTTATTTCAACGTTCCAGCGGTAAAGCAATGCGACTGCCGGATCTTGATTTAATTTAATAGTTCTAGCGGTAAAGCAATACGACTGCCGGATCTTGATTTAATTTCAAAGTTTATGCGGTAAAGCAATACGACTGCCGGATCTTGGTTTAATTTCAAAGTTCATGCGGTAAAGCAATGCGACTGCCGGAACATGGTTTTTATTTCAACGTTCCAGCGGTAAAGCAATGCGACTGCCGGAACTTGGTTTTTATTTCAACGTTCCAGCGGTAAAGCAATGCGACTGCCGGATCTTGATTTAATTTCAAAGTTCCAGCGGTAAAGCAATGCGACTGCCGGATCTTGGTTTTTATTTCAACGTTCCAGCGGTAAAGCGATGCGACTGCCGGATCTTGATTTAATTTCAAAGTTCCAGCGGTAAAGCAATGCGACTGCCGGATCTTGATTTAATTTAATAGTTCTAGCGGTAAAGCAATACGACTGCCGGATCTTGATTTAATTTCAAAGTTTATGCGGTAAAGCACTACGACTGCCGGATCTTGATTTAATTTCAAAGTTCCAGCGGTAAAGCAATGCGACTGCCGGATCTTGATTTAATTTCAACGTTCCAGCGGTAAAGCAATGCGACTACCGGAACTTGGTTTTTATTTCAACGTTCCAGCGGTAAAGCAATGCGACTGCCGGATCTTGATTTAATTTCAAAGTTCATGCGGTAAAGCAATGCGACTGCCGGAACTTGGTTTTTATTCCAAAGTTCCAGCGGTAAAGCAATGCGACTGCCGGATCTTGATTTAATTTCAAAGTTCCAGCGGTAAAGCAATGCGACTGCCGGATCTTGGTTTTTATTTCAACGTTCCAGCGGTAAAGCGATGCGACTGCCGGATCTTGATTTAATTTCAAAGTTCCAGCGGTAAAGCAATGCGACTGCCGGATCTTGATTTAATTTAATAGTTCTAGCGGTAAAGCAATACGACTGCCGGATCTTGATTTAATTTCAAAGTTTATGCGGTAAAGCACTACGACTGCCGGATCTTGATTTAATTTCAAAGTTCCAGCGGTAAAGCAATGCGACTGCCGGATCTTGATTTAATTTCAACGTTCCAGCGGTAAAGCAATGCGACTACCGGAACTTGGTTTTTATTTCAACGTTCCAGCGGTAAAGCAATGCGACTGCCGGATCTTGATTTAATTTCAAAGTTCATGCGGTAAAGCAATGCGACTGCCGGAACTTGGTTTTTATTCCAAAGTTCCAGCGGTAAAGCAATACGACTGCCGAATGTTGATTTAATTTCAAGGTTCTAGCGGTAAAGCAATACGACTGCCGGATCTTGATTTAATTTCAAAGTTCATGCGGTAAAGCAATGCGACTGCCGGATCTTGATTTAATTTCATAGTTCATGCGGTGAAGCAATACGACTGCCGGATCTTGATTTAATTTCAAAGTCATGCGGTAAAGCAATACGACTGCCGGATCTTGATTTAATTTCAAAGTTCATGCGGTAAAGCAATACGACTGCCGGATCTTGATTTAATTTCAAAGTTCATGCGGTAAAGCAATGCGACTGCCGGAACTTGGTTTTTATTTCAACGTTCCAGCGGTAAAGCAATGCGACTGCCGGAACTTGGTTTTTATTTCAAAGTTCCAGCGGTAAAGCAATGCGACTGCCGAATCTTGATTTAATTTCAACGTTCCAGCGGTAAAGCAATGCGACTGCCGGAACTTGGTTTTTATTTCAAAGTTCCAGCGGTAAAGCAATGCGACTGCCGAATCTTGATTTAATTTCAACGTTCCAGCGGTAAAGCAATGCGACTGCCGGAAATTGGTTTTTATTTCAACGTTCCAGCGGTAAAGCAATGCGACTGCCGGATCTTGATTTAATTTAATAGTTCTAGCGGTAAAGCAATACGACTGCCGGATCTTGATTTAATTTCAACGTTCCAGCGGTAAAGCAATGCGACTGCCGGAACTTGGTTTTTATTTCAACGTTCCAGCGGTAAAGCAATGCGACTGCCGGATCTTGATTTAATTTCAAAGTTCCAGCGGTAAAGCAATGCGACTGCCGGATCTTGATTTAATTTAATAGTTCTAGCGGTAAAGCAATACGACTGCCGGATCTTGATTTAATTTCAAAGTTTATGCGGTAAAGCACTACGACTGCCGGATCTTGGTTTAATTTCAAAGTTCATGCGGTAAAGCAATGCGACTGCCGGAACTTGGTTTTTATTTCAAAGTCATTCGGTAAAGCAATGCGACTGCCGGAACTTGGTTTTTATTTCAACGTTCCAGCGGTAAAGCAATGCGACTGCCGGAACTTGATTTAATTTCAACGTTCATGCGGTAAAGCAATGCGACTGCCGGATCTTGATTTAATTTCAAAGTCATGCGGTAAAGCAATGCGACTGCCGGAACTTGGTTTTTATTTCAAAGTCATGCGATAAAGCAATGCGACTGCCGGAACTTGGTTTTTATTTCAACGTTCCAGCGGTAAAACAATGCGACTGCCGGAACTTGGTTTTTATTTCAACGTTCCAGCGGTAAAGCAATGCGACTGCCGGAACTTGGTTTTTATTTCAACGTTCCAGCGGTAAAGCAATGCGACTGCCGGAACTTGGTTTTTATTTCAACGTTCCAGCGGTAAAGCAATGCGACTGCCGGATCTTGATTTAATTTAATAGTTCTAGCGGTAAAGCAATACGACTGCCGGATCTTGATTTAATTTCAAAGTTCATGCGGTAAAGCAATACGACTGCCGGATCTTGATTTAATTTCAAAGTTCATGCGGTAAAGCAATACGACTGCCGGATCTTGATTTAATTTCAAAGTTCATGCGGTAAAGCAATGCGACTGCCGGAACTTGGTTTTTATTTCAACGTTCCAGCGGTAAAGCAATGCGACTGCCGGAACTTGGTTTTTATTTCAACGTTCCATCGGTAAAGCAATGCGACTGCCGGATCTTGATTTAATTTCAAAGTTCCAGCGGTAAAGCAATGCGACTGCCGGATCTTGATTTAATTTAATAGTTCTAGCGGTAAAGCAATACGACTGCCGGATCTTGATTTAATTTCAAAGTTTATGCGGTAAAGCAATACGACTGCCGGATCTTGGTTTAATTTCAAAGTTCATGCGGTAAAGCAATGCGACTGCCGGAACTTGGTTTTTATTTCAACGTTCCAGCGGTAAAGCAATGCGACTGCCGGAACTTGGTTTTTATTTCAACGTTCCAGCGGTAAAGCAATGCGACTGCCGGATCTTGATTTAATTTCAAAGTTCCAGCGGTAAAGCAATGCGACTGCCGGATCTTGATTTAATTTCAAAGTCATGCGGTAAAGCAATGCGACTGCCGGAACTTGGTTTTTATTTCAAAGTTCATGCGGTAAAGCAATGCGACTGCCGGAACTTGGTTTTTATTCCAAAGTTCCAGCGGTAAAGCAATACGACTGCCGAATGTTGATTTAATTTCAAGGTTCTAGCGGTAAAGCAATACGACTGCCGGATCTTGATTTAATTTCAAAGTTCATGCGGTAAAGCAATGCGACTGCCGGATCTTGATTTAATTTCAAAGTTCATGCGGTGAAGCAATACGACTGCCGGATCTTGATTTAATTTCAAAGTCATGCGGTAAAGCAATGCGACTGCCGGAACTTGGTTTTTATTTCAAAGTCATGCGGTAAAGCAATGCGACTGCCGGAACTTGATTTAATTTCAAAGTTCAAGCGGTAAAGCAATTCGACTGCCGGAACTTGGTTTTTATTTCAAAGTTCCAGCGGTAAAGCAATGCGACTGCCGAATTTTGATTTAATTTCAACGTTCCAGCGGTAAAGCAATGCGACTGCCGGAACTTGGTTTTTATTTCAACGTTCCAGCGGTAAAGCAATGCGACTGCCGGATCTTGATTTAATTTCAAAGTTCCAGCGGTAAAGCAATGCGACTGCCGGATCTTGATTTAATTTAATAGTTCTAGCGGTAAAGCAATACGACTGCCGGATCTTGATTTTATTTCAAAGTTTATGCGGTAAAGCACTACGACTGCCGAATCTTGGTTTAATTTCAAAGTTCATGCGGTAAAGCAATGCGACTGCCGGAACTTGGTTTTTATTTCAAAGTCATTCGGTAAAGCAATGCGACTGCCGGAACTTGGTTTTTATTTCAACGTTCCAGCGGTAAAGCAATGCGACTGCCGGAACTTGATTTAATTTCAACGTTCATGCGGTAAAGCAATGCGACTGCCGGATCTTGATTTAATTTCAAAGTCATGCGGTAAAGCAATGCGACTGCCGGAACTTGGTTTTTATTTCAAAGTCATGCGGTAAAGCAATGCGACTGCCGGAACTTGGTTTTTATTTCAACGTTCCAGCGGTAAAACAATGCGACTGCCGGAACTTGGTTTTTATTTCAACGTTCCAGCGGTAAAGCAATGCGACTGCCGGAACTTGGTTTTTATTTCAACGTTCCAGCGGTAAAGCAATGCGACTGCCGGAACTTGGTTTTTATTTCAACGTTCCAGCGGTAAAGCAATGCGACTGCCGGATCTTGATTTAATTTAATAGTTCTAGCGGTAAAGCAATACGACTGCCGGATCTTGATTTAATTTCAAAGTTCATGCGGTAAAACAATACGACTGCCGGATCTTGATTTAATTTCAAAGTTCATGCGGTAAAGCAATACGACTGCCGGATCTTGATTTAATTTCAAAGTTCATGCGGTAAAGCAATGCGACTGCCGGAACTTGGTTTTTATTTCAACGTTCCAGCGGTAAAGCAATGCGACTGCCGGAACTTGGTTTTTATTTCAACGTTCCATCGGTAAAGCAATGCGACTGCCGGATCTTGATTTAATTTCAAAGTTCCAGCGGTAAAGCAATGCGACTGCCGGATCTTGATTTAATTTAATAGTTCTAGCGGTAAAGCAATACGACTGCCGGATCTTGATTTAATTTCAAAGTTTATGCGGTAAAGCAATACGACTGCCGGATCTTGGTTTAATTTCAAAGTTCATGCAGTAAAGCAATGCGACTGCCGGAACTTGGTTTTTATTTCAACGTTCCAGCGGTAAAGCAATGCGACTGCCGGAACTTGGTTTTTATTTCAACGTTCCAGCGGTAAAGCAATGCGACTGCCGGATCTTGATTTAATTTCAAAGTTCCAGCGGTAAAGCAATGCGACTGCCGGATCTTGATTTAATTTAATAGTTCTAGCGGTAAAGCAATACGACTGCCGGATCTTGATTTAATTTCAAAGTTCATGCGGTAAAGCAATACGACTGCCGGATCTTGATTTAATTTCAAAGTTCATGCGGTAAAGCAATGCGACTGCCGGAACTTGGTTTTTATTTCAACGTTCCAGCGGTAAAGCAATGCGACTGCCGGAACTTGGTTTTTATTTCAACGTTCCATCGGTAAAGCAATGCGACTGCCGGATCTTGATTTAATTTCAAAGTTCCAGCGGTAAAGCAATGCGACTGCCGGATCTTGATTTAATTTAATAGTTCTAGCGGTAAAGCAATACGACTGCCGGATCTTGATTTAATTTCAAAGTTTATGCGGTAAAGCAATACGACTGCCGGATCTTGGTTTAATTTCAAAGTTCATGCGGTAAAGCAATGCGACTGCCGGAACTTGGTTTTTATTTCAACGTTCCAGCGGTAAAGCAATGCGACTGCCGGAACTTGGTTTTTATTTCAACGTTCCAGCGGTAAAGCAATGCGACTGCCGGATCTTGATTTAATTTCAAAGTTCCAGCGGTAAAGCAATGCGACTGCCGGATCTTGATTTAATTTCAAAGTCATGCGGTAAAGCAATGCGACTGCCGGAACTTGGTTTTTATTTCAAAGTTCATGCGGTAAAGCAATGCGACTGCCGGAACTTGGTTTTTATTCCAAAGTTCCAGCGGTAAAGCAATACGACTGCCGAATGTTGATTTAATTTCAAGGTTCTAGCGGTAAAGCAATACGACTGCCGGATCTTGATTTAATTTCAAAGTTCATGCGGTAAAGCAATGCGACTGCCGGATCTTGATTTAATTTCAAAGTTCATGCGGTGAAGCAATACGACTGCCGGATCTTGATTTAATTTCAAAGTCATGCGGTAAAGCAATGCGACTGCCGGAACTTGGTTTTTATTTCAAAGTCATGCGGTAAAGCAATGCGACTGCCGGAACTTGATTTAATTTCAAAGTTCATGCGGTAAAGCAATTCGACTGCCGGAACTTGGTTTTTATTTCAAAGTTCCAGCGGTAAAGCAATGCGACTGCCGAATTTTGATTTAATTTCAACGTTCCAGCGGTAAAGCAATGCGACTGCCGGAACTTGGTTTTTATTTCAACGTTCCAGCGGTAAAGCAATGCGACTGCCGGATCTTGATTTAATTTCAAAGTTCCAGCGGTAAAGCAATGCGACTGCCGGATCTTGATTTAATTTAATAGTTCTAGCGGTAAAGCAATACGACTGCCGGATCTTGATTTTATTTCAAAGTTTATGCGGTAAAGCACTACGACTGCCGAATCTTGGTTTAATTTCAAAGTTCATGCGGTAAAGCAATGCGACTGCCGGAACTTGGTTTTTATTTCAAAGTCATTCGGTAAAGCAATGCGACTGCCGGAACTTGGTTTTTATTTCAACGTTCCAGCGGTAAAGCAATGCGACTGCCGGAACTTGATTTAATTTCAACGTTCATGCGGTAAAGCAATGCGACTGCCGGATCTTGATTTAATTTCAAAGTCATGCGGTAAAGCAATGCGACTGCCGGAACTTGGTTTTTATTTCAAAGTCATGCGGTAAAGCAATGCGACTGCCGGAACTTGGTTTTTATTTCAACGTTCCAGCGGTAAAACAATGCGACTGCCGGAACTTGGTTTTTATTTCAACGTTCCAGCGGTAAAGCAATGCGACTGCCGGAACTTGGTTTTTATTTCAACGTTCCATCGGTAAAGCAATGCGACTGCCGGATCTTGATTTAATTTCAAAGTTCCAGCGGTAAAGCAATGCGACTGCCGGATCTTGATTTAATTTAATAGTTCTAGCGGTAAAGCAATACGACTGCCGGATCTTGATTTAATTTCAAAGTTTATGCGGTAAAGCAATACGACTGCCGGATCTTGGTTTAATTTCAAAGTTCATGCAGTAAAGCAATGCGACTGCCGGAACTTGGTTTTTATTTCAACGTTCCAGCGGTAAAGCAATGCGACTGCCGGAACTTGGTTTTTATTTCAACGTTCCAGCGGTAAAGCAATGCGACTGCCGGATCTTGATTTAATTTCAAAGTTCCAGCGGTAAAGCAATGCGACTGCCGGATCTTGATTTAATTTAATAGTTCTAGCGGTAAAGCAATACGACTGCCGGATCTTGATTTAATTTCAAAGTTCATGCGGTAAAGCAATACGACTGCCGGATCTTGATTTAATTTCAAAGTTCATGCGGTAAAGCAATGCGACTGCCGGAACTTGGTTTTTATTTCAACGTTCCAGCGGTAAAGCAATGCGACTGCCGGAACTTGGTTTTTATTTCAAAGTTCCAGCGGTAAAGCAATGCGACTGCCGAATCTTGATTTAATTTCAACGTTCCAGCGGTAAAGCAATGCGACTGCCGGAACTTGGTTTTTATTTCAAAGTTCCAGCGGTAAAGCAATGCGACTGCCGAATCTTGATTTAATTTCAACGTTCCAGCGGTAAAGCAATGCGACTGCCGGAACTTGGTTTTTATTTCAACGTTCCAGCGGTAAAGCAATGCGACTGCCGGATCTTGATTTAATTTAATAGTTCTAGCGGTAAAGCAATACGACTGCCGGATCTTGATTTAATTTCAAAGTTCATGCGGTAAAGCAATGCGACTGCCGGAACTTGGTTTTTATTTCAACGTTCCAGCGGTAAAGCAATGCGACTGCCGGAACTTGGTTTTTGTTTCAAAGTTCCAGCGGTAAAGCAATGCGACTGCCGAATCTTGATTTAATTTCAACGTTCCAGCGGTAAAGTAATGCGTCTGCCGGAACTTGGTTTTTATTTCAACGTTCCAGCGGTAAAGCAATGCGACTGCCGGATCTTGATTTAATTTAATAGTTCTAGCGGTAAAGCAATACGACTGCCGGATCTTGATTTAATTTCAAAGTTTATGCGGTAAAGCAATACGACTGCCGGATCTTGGTTTAATTTCAAAGTTCCAGCGGTAAAGCAATGCGACTGCCGGATCTTGATTTAATTTAATAGTTCTAGCGGTAAAGCAATACGACTGCCGGATCTTGATTTAATTTCAAAGTTTATGCGGTAAAGCACTACGACTGCCGGATCTTGATTTAATTTCAAAGTTCCAGCGGTAAAGCAATGCGACTGCCGGATCTTGATTTAATTTCAACGTTCCAGCGGTAAAGCAATGCGACTACCGGAACTTGGTTTTTATTTCAACGTTCCAGCGGTAAAGCAATGCGACTGCCGGATCTTGATTTAATTTCAAAGTTCATGCGGTAAAGCAATGCGACTGCCGGAACTTGGTTTTTATTCCAAAGTTCCAGCGGTAAAGCAATACGACTGCCGAATGTTGATTTAATTTCAAGGTTCTAGCGGTAAAGCAATACGACTGCCGGATCTTGATTTAATTTCAAAGTTCATGCGGTAAAGCAATGCGACTGCCGGATCTTGATTTAATTTCAAAGTTCATGCGGTGAAGCAATACGACTGCCGGATCTTGATTTAATTTCAAAGTCATGCGGTAAAGCAATGCGACTGCCGGAACTTGGTTTTTATTTCAAAGTCATGCGGTAAAGCAATGCGACTGCCGGAACTTGATTTAATTTCAAAGTTCATGCGGTAAAGCAATTCGACTGCCGGAACTTGGTTTTTATTTCAAAGTTCCAGCGGTAAAGCAATGCGACTGCCGAATTTTGATTTAATTTCAACGTTCCAGCGGTAAAGCAATGCGACTGCCGGAACTTGGTTTTTATTTCAACGTTCCAGCGGTAAAGCAATGCGACTGCCGGATCTTGATTTAATTTCAAAGTTCCAGCGGTAAAGCAATGCGACTGCCGGATCTTGATTTAATTTAATAGTTCTAGCGGTAAAGCAATACGACTGCCGGATCTTGATTTAATTTCAAAGTTTATGCGGTAAAGCACTACGACTGCCGGATCTTGGTTTAATTTCAAAGTTCATGCGGTAAAGCAATGCGACTGCCGGAACTTGGTTTTTATTTCAAAGTCATTCGGTAAAGCAATGCGACTGCCGGAACTTGGTTTTTATTTCAACGTTCCAGCGGTAAAGCAATGCGACTGCCGGAACTTGATTTAATTTCAACGTTCATGCGGTAAAGCAATGCGACTGCCGGATCTTGATTTAATTTCAAAGTCATGCGGTAAAGCAATGCGACTGCCGGAACTTGGTTTTTATTTCAAAGTCATGCGGTAAAGCAATGCGACTGCCGGAACTTGGTTTTTATTTCAACGTTCCAGCGGTAAAACAATGCGACTGCCGGAACTTGGTTTTTATTTCAACGTTCCAGCGGTAAAGCAATGCGACTGCCGGAACTTGGTTTTTATTTCAACGTTCCAGCGGTAAAGCAATGCGACTGCCGGAACTTGGTTTTTATTTCAACGTTCCAGCGGTAAAGCAATGCGACTGCCGGATCTTGATTTAATTTAATAGTTCTAGCGGTAAAGCAATACGACTGCCGGATCTTGATTTAATTTCAAAGTTCATGCGGTAAAGCAATACGACTGCCGGATCTTGATTTAATTTCAAAGTTCATGCGGTAAAGCAATACGACTGCCGGATCTTGATTTAATTTCAAAGTTCATGCGGTAAAGCAATGCGACTGCCGGAACTTGGTTTTTATTTCAACGTTCCAGCGGTAAAGCAATGCGACTGCCGGAACTTGGTTTTTATTTCAACGTTCCATCGGTAAAGCAATGCGACTGCCGGATCTTGATTTAATTTCAAAGTTCCAGCGGTAAAGCAATGCGACTGCCGGATCTTGATTTAATTTAATAGTTCTAGCGGTAAAGCAATACGACTGCCGGATCTTGATTTAATTTCAAAGTTTATGCGGTAAAGAAATACGACTGCCGGATCTTGGTTTAATTTCAAAGTTCATGCGGTAAAGCAATGCGACTGCCGGAACTTGGTTTTTATTTCAACGTTCCAGCGGTAAAGCAATGCGACTGCCGGAACTTGGTTTTTATTTCAAAGTTCCAGCGGTAAAGCAATACGACTGCCGAATGTTGATTTAATTTCAAGGTTCTAGCGGTAAAGCAATACGACTGCCGGATCTTGATTTAATTTCAAAGTTCATGCGGTAAAGCAATGCGACTGCCGGATCTTGATTTAATTTCAAAGTTCATGCGGTGAAGCAATACGACTGCCGGAACTTGGTTTTTATTTCAAAGTCATGCGGTTAAGCAATGCGACTGCCGGAACTTGGTTTTTATTTCAAAGTTCCAGCGGTAAAGCGATGCGACTGCCGAATTTTGATTTAATTTCAACGTTCCAGCGGTAAAGCAATGCGACTGCCGGATCTTGATTTAATTTAATAGTTCTAGCGGTAAAGCAATACGACTGCCGGATCTTGATTTAATTTCAAAGTTCATGCGGTAAAGCAATACGACTGCCGGATCTTGATTTAATTTCAAAGTTCATGCGGTAAAGCAATGCGACTGCCGGAACTTGGTTTTTATTTCAACGTTCCAGCGGTAAAGCGATGCGACTGCCGGATCTTGATATAATTTCAAAGTTCATGCGGTAAAGCAATGCGACTGCCGGAACTTGGTTTTTATTTCAAAGTCATGCGGTTAAGCAATGCGACTGCCGGAACTTGGTTTTTATTTCAAAGTTCCAGCGGTAAAGCGATGCGACTGCCGGATCTTGATTTAATTTAATAGTTCTAGCGGTAAAGCAATACGACTGCCGGATCTTGATTTAATTTCAAAGTTCATGCGGTAAAGCAATACGACTGCCGGATCTTGATTTAATTTCAAAGATCATGCGGTAAAGCAATGCGACTGCCGGAACTTGGTTTTTATTTCAACGTTCCAGCGGTAAAGCAATGCGACTGCCGGAACTTGGTTTTTATTTCAACGTTCCAGCGGTAAAGCAATGCGACTGCCGGATCTTGATTTAATTTAATAGTTCTAGCGGTAAAGCAATACGACTGCCGGATCTTGATTTAATTTCAAAGTTCATGCGGTAAAGCAATACGACTGCCGGATCTTGATTTAATTTCAAAGTTCATGCGGTAAAGCAATACGACTGCCGGATCTTGATTTAATTTCAAAGTTCATGCGGTAAAGCAATGCGACTGCCGGAACTTGGTTTTTATTTCAACGTTCCAGCGGTAAAGCGATGCGACTGCCGGATCTTGATTTAATTTCAAAGTTCATGCGGTAAAGCAATGCGACTGCCGGAACTTGGTTTTTATTTCAAAGTCATGCGGTTAAGCAATGCGACTGCCGGAACTTGGTTTTTATTTCAAAGTTCCAGCGGTAAAGCGATGCGACTGCCGGATCTTGATTTAATTTAATAGTTCTAGCGGTAAAGCAATACGACTGCCGGATCTTGATTTAATTTCAAAGTTCATGCGGTAAAGCAATACGACTGCCGGATCTTGATTTAATTTCAAAGTTCATGCGGTAAAGCAATGCGACTGCCGGAACTTGGTTTTTATTTCAACGTTCCAGCGGTAAAGCAATGCGACTGCCGGAACTTGGTTTTTATTTCAACGTTCCAGCGGTAAAGCAATGCGACTGCCGGATCTTGATTTAATTTAATAGTTCTAGCGGTAAAGCAATACGACTGCCGGATCTTGATTTAATTTCAAAGTTCATGCGGTAAAGCAATACGACTGCCGGATCTTGATTTAATTTCAAAGTTCATGCGGTAAAGCAATACGACTGCCGGATCTTGATTTAATTTCAAAGTTCATGCGGTAAAGCAATGCGACTGCCGGAACTTGGTTTTTATTTCAACGTTCCAGCGGTAAAGCAATGCGACTGCCGGAACTTGGTTTTTATTTCAACGTTCCATCGGTAAAGCAATGCGACTGCCGGATCTTGATTTAATTTCAAAGTTCCAGCGGTAAAGCAATGCGACTGCCGGATCTTGATTTAATTTAATAGTTCTAGCGGTAAAGCAATACGACTGCCGGATCTTGATTTAATTTCAAAGTTTATGCGGTAAAGCAATACGACTGCCGGATCTTGGTTTAATTTCAAAGTTCATGCGGTAAAGCAATGCGACTGCCGGAACTTGGTTTTTATTTCAACGTTCCAGCGGTAAAGCAATGCGACTGCCGGAACTTGGTTTTTATTTCAACGTTCCAGCGGTAAAGCAATGCGACTGCCGGATCTTGATTTAATTTCAAAGTTCCAGCGGTAAAGCAATGCGACTGCCGGATCTTGATTTAATTTAATAGTTCTAGCGGTAAAGCAATACGACTGCCGGATCTTGATTTAATTTCAAAGTTCATGCGGTAAAGCAATACGACTGCCGGAACTTGGTTTTTATTTCAAAGTTCCAGCGGTAAAGCAATGCGACTTCCGGATCTTGATTTAATTTCAAAGTTCATGCGGTAAAGCAATGCGACTGCCGGAACTTGGTTTTTATTTCAACGTTCCAGCGGTAAAGCAATGCGACTGCCGGAACTTGGTTTTTATTTCAAAGTTCCAGCGGTAAAGCAATGCGACTGCCGAATCTTGATTTAATTTCAACGTTCCAGCGGTAAAGCAATGCGACCGCCGGAACTTGGTTTTTATTTCAAAGTTCCAGCGGTAAAGCAATGCGACTGCCGAATCTTGATTTAATTTCAACGTTCCAGCGGTAAAGCAATGCGACTGCCGGAACTTGGTTTTTATTTCAACGTTCCAGCGGTAAAGCAATGCGACTGCCGGATCTTGATTTAATTTAATAGTTCTAGCGGTAAAGCAATACGACTGCCGGATCTTGATTTAATTTCAAAGTTCATGCGGTAAAGCAATGCGACTGCCGGAACTTGGTTTTTATTTCAACGTTCCAGCGGTAAAGCAATGCGACTGCCGGAACTTGGTTTTTATTTCAAAGTTCCAGCGGTAAAGCAATGCGACTGCCGAATCTTGATTTAATTTCAACGTTCCAGCGGTAAAGTAATGCGACTGCCGGAACTTGGTTTTTATTTCAACGTTCCAGCGGTAAAGCAATGCGACTGCCGGATCTTGATTTAATTTAATAGTTCTAGCGGTAAAGCAATACGACTGCCGGATCTTGATTTAATTTCAAAGTTTATGCGGTAAAGCAATACGACTGCCGGATCTTGGTTTAATTTCAAAGTTCATGCGGTAAAGCAATGCGACTGCCGGAACTTGGTTTTTATTTCAACGTTCCAGCGGTAAAGCAATGCGACTGCCGGAACTTGGTTTTTATTTCAACGTTCCAGCGGTAAAGCAATGCGACTGCCGGATCTTGATTTAATTTCAAAGTTCCAGCGGTAAAGCAATGCGACTGCCGGATCTTGATTTAATTTAATAGTTCTAGCGGTAAAGCAATACGACTGCCGGATCTTGATTTAATTTCAAAGTTTATGCGGTAAAGCACTACGACTGCCGGATCTTGGTTTAATTTCAAAGTTCATGCGGTAAAGCAATGCGACTGCCGGAACTTGGTTTTTATTTCAACGTTCCAGCGGTAAAGCAATGCGACTGCCGGAACTTGGTTTTTATTTCAAAGTTCCAGCGGTAAAGCAATACGACTGCCGAATGTTGATTTAATTTCAAGGTTCTAGCGGTAAAGCAATACGACTGCCGGATCTTGATTTAATTTCAAAGTTCATGCGGTAAAGCAATGCGACTGCCGGATCTTGATTTAATTTCAAAGTTCATGCGGTGAAGCAATACGACTGCCGGAACTTGGTTTTTATTTCAAAGTCATGCGGTTAAGCAATGCGACTGCCGGAACTTGGTTTTTATTTCAAAGTTCAAGCGGTAAAGCGATGCGACTGCCGAATTTTGATTTAATTTCAACGTTCCAGCGGTAAAGCAATGCGACTGCCGGATCTTGATTTAATTTAATAGTTCTAGCGGTAAAGCAATACGACTGCCGGATCTTGATTTAATTTCAAAGTTCATGCGGTAAAGCAATACGACTGCCGGATCTTGATTTAATTTCAAAGTTCATGCGGTAAAGCAATGCGACTGCCGGAACTTGGTTTTTATTTCAACGTTCCAGCGGTAAAGCGATGCGACTGCCGGATCTTGATTTAATTTCAAAGTTCATGCGGTAAAGCAATGCGACTGCCGAATCTTGATTTAATTTCAACGTTCCAGCGGTAAAGTAATGCGACTGCCGGAACTTGGTTTTTATTTCAACGTTCCAGCGGTAAAGCAATGCGACTGCCGGATCTTGATTTAATTTAATAGTTCTAGCGGTAAAGCAATACGACTGCCGGATCTTGATTTAATTTCAAAGTTTATGCGGTAAAGCAATACGACTGCCGGATCTTGGTTTTTATTTCAACGTTCCAGCGGTAAAGCGATGCGACTGCCGGATCTTGATTTAATTTCAAAGTTCCAGCGGTAAAGCAATGCGACTGCCGAATCTTGATTTAATTTCAACGTTCCAGCGGTAAAGTAATGCGACTGCCGGAACTTGGTTTTTATTTCAACGTTCCAGCGGTAAAGCAATGCGACTGCCGGATCTTGATTTAATTTAATAGTTCTAGCGGTAAAGCAATACGACTGCCGGATCTTGATTTAATTTCAAAGTTTATGCGGTAAAGCAATACGACTGCCGGATCTTGGTTTAATTTCAAAGTTCATGCGGTAAAGCAATGCGACTGCCGGAACTTGGTTTTTATTTCAACGTTCCAGCGGTAAAGCAATGCGACTGCCGGAACTTGGTTTTTATTTCAACGTTCCAGCGGTAAAGCAATGCGACTGCCGGATCTTGATTTAATTTCAAAGTTCCAGCGGTAAAGCAATGCGACTGCCGGATCTTGATTTAATTTAATAGTTCTAGCGGTAAAGCAATACGACTGCCGGACCTTGATTTAATTTCAAAGTTTATGCGGTAAAGCACTACGACTGCCGGATCTTGGTTTAATTTCAAAGTTCATGCGGTAAAGCAATGCGACTGCCGGAACTTGGTTTTTATTTCAACGTTCCAGCGGTAAAGCAATGCGACTGCCGGAACTTGGTTTTTATTTCAAAGTTCCAGCGGTAAAGCAATGCGACTGCCGGATCTTGATTTAATTTCAAAGTTCCAGCGGTAAAGCAATGCGACTGCCGGATCTTGATTTAATTTCAAAGTTCCAGCGGTAAAGCAATGCGACTGCCGGATCTTGATTTAATTTAA
Source organism: Ancistrocerus nigricornis (assembly GCA_916049575.1). Taxonomy (NCBI): domain Eukaryota; kingdom Metazoa; phylum Arthropoda; class Insecta; order Hymenoptera; family Vespidae; genus Ancistrocerus; species Ancistrocerus nigricornis. Next base: position 16,836,668 of record OU696667.1, on the reverse strand, counting down.
TAGTTCTAGCGGTAAAGCAATACGACTGCCGGATCTTGATTTAATTTCAAAGTTTATGCGGTAAAGCACTACGACTGCCGGATCTTGGTTTAATTTCAAAGTTCATGCGGTAAAGCAATGCGACTGCCGGAACTTGGTTTTTATTACAACGTTCCAGCGGTAAAGCAATGCGACTGCCGGAACTTGGTTTTTATTTCAAAGTTCCAGCGGTAAAGCAATACGACTGCCGAATGTTGATTTAATTTCAAGGTTCTAGCGGTAAAGCAATACGACTGCCGGATCTTGATTTAATTTCAAAGTTCATGCGGTAAAGCAATACGACTGCCGGATCTTGATTTAATTTCAAAGTTTATGCGGTAAAGCAATACGACTGCCGGATCTTGGTTTAATTTCAAAGTTCATGCGGTAAAGCAATGCGACTGCCGGAACTTGGTTTTTATTTCAACGTTCCAGCGGTAAAGCAATGCGACTGCCGGAACTTGGTTTTTATTTCAACGTTCCAGCGGTAAAGCAATGCGACTGCCGGATCTTGATTTAATTTCAAAGTTCCAGCGGTAAAGCAATGCGACTGCCGGATCTTGATTTAATTTAATAGTTCTAGCGGTAAAGCAATACGACTGCCGGACCTTGATTTAATTTCAAAGTTTATGCGGTAAAGCACTACGACTGCCGGATCTTGGTTTAATTTCAAAGTTCATGCGGTAAAGCAATGCGACTGCCGGAACTTGGTTTTTATTTCAACGTTCCAGCGGTAAAGCAATGCGACTGCCGGAACTTGGTTTTTATTTCAAAGTTCCAGCGGTAAAGCAATGCGACTGCCGGATCTTGATTTAATTTCAAAGTTCCAGCGGTAAAGCAATGCGACTGCCGGATCTTGATTTAATTTCAAAGTTCCAGCGGTAAAGCAATGCGACTGCCGGATCTTGATTTAATTTAATAGTTCTAGCGGTAAAGCAATACGACTGCCGGATCTTGATTTAATTTCAAAGTTTATGCGGTAAAGCACTACGACTGCCGGATCTTGGTTTAATTTCAAAGTTCATGCGGTAAAGCAATGCGACTGCCGGAACTTGGTTTTTATTTCAACGTTCCAGCGGTAAAGCAATGCGACTGCCGGAACTTGGTTTTTATTTCAAAGTTCCAGCGGTAAAGCAATGCGACTGCCGGATCTTGATTTAATTTCAAAGTTCCAGCGGTAAAGCAATGCGACTGCCGGATCTTGATTTAATTTCAAAGTTCCAGCGGTAAAGCAATGCGACTGCCGGATCTTGATTTAATTTAATAGTTCTAGCGGTAAAGCAATACGACTGCCGGATCTTGATTTAATTTCAAAGTTTATGCGGTAAAGCACTACGACTGCCGGATCTTGGTTTAATTTCAAAGTTCATGCGGTAAAGCAATGCGACTGCCGGAACTTGGTTTTTATTACAACGTTCCAGCGGTAAAGCAATGCGACTGCCGGAACTTGGTTTTTATTTCAAAGTTCCAGCGGTAAAGCAATACGACTGCCGAATGTTGATTTAATTTCAAGGTTCTAGCGGTAAAGCAATACGACTGCCGGATCTTGATTTAATTTCAAAGTTCATGCGGTAAAGCAATGCGACTGCCGGAACTTGGTTTTTATTTCAACGTTCCAGCGGTAAAGCGATGCGACTGCCGGCTCTTGATTTAATTTCAAAGTTCATGCGGTAAAGCAATGCGACTGCCGGAACTTGGTTTTTATTTCAAAGTCATGCGGTTAAGCAATGCGACTGCCGGAACTTGGTTTTTATTTCAAAGTTCCAGCGGTAAAGCGATGCGACTGCCGGATCTTGATTTAATTTAATAGTTCTAGCGGTAAAGCAATACGACTGCCGGATCTTGATTTAATTTCAAAGTTCATGCGGTAAAGCAATACGACTGCCGGATCTTGGTTTTTATTTCAAAGTTCCAGCGGTAAAGCGATGCGACTGCCGAATTTTGATTTAATTTCAACGTTCCAGCGGTAAAGCAATGCGACTGCCGGATCTTGATTTAATTTAATAGTTCTAGCGGTAAAGCAATACGACTGCCGGATCTTGATTTAATTTCAAAGTTCATGCGGTAAAGCAATACGACTGCCGGATCTTGATTTAATTTCAAAGTTCATGCGGTAAAGCAATGCGACTGCCGGAACTTGGTTTTTATTTCAACGTTCCAGCGGTAAAGCGATGCGACTGCCGGCTCTTGATTTAATTTCAAAGTTCATGCGGTAAAGCAATGCGACTGCCGGAACTTGGTTTTTATTTCAAAGTCATGCGGTTAAGCAATGCGACTGCCGGAACTTGGTTTTTATTTCAAAGTTCCAGCGGTAAAGCGATGCGACTGCCGGATCTTGATTTAATTTAATAGTTCTAGCGGTAAAGCAATACGACTGCCGGATCTTGATTTAATTTCAAAGTTCATGCGGTAAAGCAATACGACTGCCGGATCTTGATTTAATTTCAAAGTTCATGCGGTAAAGCAATGCGACTGCCGGAACTTGGTTTTTATTTCAACGTTCCAGCGGTAAAGCGATGCGACTGCCGGATCTTGATTTAATTTCAAAGTTCCAGCGGTAAAGCAATGCGACTGCCGGATCTTGATTTAATTTAATAGTTCTAGCGGTAAAGCAATACGACTGCCGGATCTTGATTTAATTTCAAAGTTTATGCGGTAAAGCACTACGACTGCCGGATCTTGATTTAATTTCAAAGTTCCAGCGGTAAAGCAATGCGACTGCCGGATCTTGATTTAATTTCAACGTTCCAGCGGTAAAGCAATGCGACTACCGGAACTTGGTTTTTATTTCAACGTTCCAGCGGTAAAGCAATGCGACTGCCGGATCTTGATTTAATTTCAAAGTTCATGCGGTAAAGCAATGCGACTGCCGGAACTTGGTTTTTATTCCAAAGTTCCAGCGGTAAAGCAATACGCCTGCCGAATGTTGATTTAATTTCAAGGTTCTAGCGGTAAAGCAATACGACTGCCGGATCTTGATTTAATTTCAAAGTTCATGCGGTAAAGCAATGCGACTGCCGGATCTTGATTTAATTTCAAAGTTCATGCGGTAAAGCAATGCGACTGCCGGAACTTGATTTAATTTCAAAGTTCATGCGGTAAAGCAATTCGACTGCCGGAACTTGGTTTTTATTTCAAAGTTCCAGCGGTAAAGCAATGCGACTGCCGGATCTTGATTTAATTTCAAAGTTCATGCGGTAAAGCAATGCGACTGCCGGAACTTGGTTTTTATTCCAAAGTTCCAGCGGTAAAGCAATACGCCTGCCGAATGTTGATTTAATTTCAAGGTTCTAGCGGTAAAGCAATACGACTGCCGGATCTTGATTTAATTTCAAAGTTCATGCGGTAAAGCAATGCGACTGCCGGAACTTGGTTTTTATTTCAAAGTCATGCGGTAAAGCAATGCGACTGCCGGAACTTGATTTAATTTCAAAGTTCATGCGGTAAAGCAATTCGACTGCCGGAACTTGGTTTTTATTTCAAAGTTCCAGCGGTAAAGCAATGCGACTGCCGAATTTTGATTTAATTTCAACGTTCCAGCGGTAAAGCAATGCGACTGCCGGAACTTGGTTTTTATTTCAACGTTCCAGCGGTAAAGCAATGCGACTGCCGGATCTTGATTTAATTTCAAAGTTCCAGCGGTAAAGCAATGCGACTGCCGGACCTTGATTTATATTAATAGTTCTAGCGGTAAAGCAATACGACTGCCGGATCTTGATTTAATTTCAAAGTTTATGCGGTAAAGCACTACGACTGCCGGATCTTGGTTTAATTTCAAAGTTCATGCGGTAAAGCAATGCGACTGCCGGAACTTGGTTTTTATTTCAAAGTCATTCGGTAAAGCAATGCGACTGCCGGAACTTGGTTTTTATTTCAACGTTCCAGCGGTAAAGCAATGCGACTGCCGGAACTTGATTTAATTTCAACGTTCATGCGGTAAAGCAATGCGACTGCCGGATCTTGATTTAATTTCAAAGTCATGCGGTAAAGCAATGCGACTGCCGGAACTTGGTTTTTATTTCAAAGTCATTCGGTAAAGCAATGCGACTGCCGGAACTTGGTTTTTATTTCAACGTTCCAGCGGTAAAGCAATGCGACTGCCGGAACTTGATTTAATTTCAACGTTCATGCGGTAAAGCAATGCGACTGCCGGAACTTGGTTTTTATTTCAAAGTTCCAGCGGTAAAGCAATACGACTGCCGAATGTTGATTTAATTTCAAGGTTCTAGCGGTAAAGCAATACGACTGCCGGATCTTGATTTAATTTCAAAGTTCATGCGGAAAGCAATGCGACTGCCGGATCTTGATTTAATTTCAAAGTTCATGCGGTGAAGCAATACGACTGCCGGAACTTGGTTTTTATTTCAACGTTCCAGCGGTATAGCAATGCGACTGCCGGATCTTGATTTAATTTCAAAGTTCCAGCGGTAAAGCAATGCGACTGCCGGATCTTGATTTAATTTAATAGTTCTAGCGGTAAAGCAATACGACTGCCGGATCTTGATTTAATTTCAAAGTTTATGCGGTAAAGCACTACGACTGCCGGATCTTGGTTTAATTTCAAAGTTCATGCGGTAAAGCAATGCGACTGCCGGAACTTGGTTTTTATTTCAACGTTCCAGCGGTAAAGCAATGCGACTGCCGGAACTTGGTTTTTATTTCAAAGTTCCAGCGGTAAAGCAATACGACTGCCGAATGTTGATTTAATTTCAAGGTTCTAGCGGTAAAGCAATACGACTGCCGGATCTTGATTTAAATTCAAAGTTCATGCGGTAAAGCAATGCGACTGCCGGATCTTGATTTAATTTCAAAGTTCATGCGGTGAAGCAATACGACTGCCGGATCTTGATTTAATTTCAAAGTCATGCGGTAAAGCAATGCGACTGCCGGAACTTGGTTTTTATTTCAACGTTCCAGCGGTAAAGCAATGCGACTGCCGGAACTTGGTTTTTATTTCAACGTTCCAGCGGTAAAGCAATGCGACTGCCGGATCTTGATTTAATTTCAAAGTTCCAGCGGTAAAGCAATGCGACTGCCGGATCTTGATTTAATTTAATAGTTCTAGCGGTAAAGCAATACGACTGCCGGATCTTGATTTAATTTAATAGTTCTAGCGGTAAAGCAATACGACTGCCGGATCTTGATTTAATTTCAAAGTTTATGCGGTAAAGCACTACGACTGCCGGATCTTGGTTTAATTTCAAAGTTCATGCGGTAAAGCAATGCGACTGCCGGAACTTGGTTTTTATTTCAACGTTCCAGCGGTAAAGCAATGCGACTGCCGGAACTTGGTTTTTATTTCAAAGTTCCAGCGGTAAAGCAATGCGACTGCCGGATCTTGATTTAATTTCAAAGTTCCAGCGGTAAAGCAATGCGACTGCCGGATCTTGATTTAATTTCAAAGTTCCAGCGGTAAAGCAATGCGACTGCCGGATCTTGATTTAATTTAATAGTTCTAGCGGTAAAGCAATACGACTGCCGGATCTTGATTTAATTTCAAAGTTTATGCGGTAAAGCACTACGACTGCCGGATCTTGGTTTAATTTCAAAGTTCATGCGGTAAAGCAATGCGACTGCCGGAACTTGGTTTTTATTACAACGTTCCAGCGGTAAAGCAATGCGACTGCCGGAACTTGGTTTTTATTTCAAAGTTCCAGCGGTAAAGCAATACGACTGCCGAATGTTGATTTAATTTCAAGGTTCTAGCGGTAAAGCAATACGACTGCCGGATCTTGATTTAATTTCAAAGTTCATGCGGTAAAGCAATGCGACTGCCGGATCTTGATTTAATTTCAAAGTTCATGCGGTGAAGCAATACGACTGCCGGAACTTGGTTTTTATTTCAAAGTCATGCGGTTAAGCAATGCGACTGCCGGAACTTGGTTTTTATTTCAAAGTTCCAGCGGTAAAGCGATGCGACTGCCGAATTTTGATTTAATTTCAACGTTCCAGCGGTAAAGCAATGCGACTGCCGGAACTTGGTTTTTATTACAACGTTCCAGCGGTAAAGCAATGCGACTGCCGGAACTTGGTTTTTATTTCAAAGTTCCAGCGGTAAAGCAATACGACTGCCGAATGTTGATTTAATTTCAAGGTTCTAGCGGTAAAGCAATACGACTGCCGGATCTTGATTTAATTTCAAAGTTCATGCGGTAAAGCAATGCGACTGCCGGATCTTGATTTAATTTCAAAGTTCATGCGGTGAAGCAATACGACTGCCGGAACTTGGTTTTTATTTCAAAGTCATGCGGTTAAGCAATGCGACTGCCGGAACTTGGTTTTTATTTCAAAGTTCCAGCGGTAAAGCGATGCGACTGCCGAATTTTGATTTAATTTCAAAGTTCCAGCGGTAAAGCAATGCGACTGCCGGATCTTGATTTAATTTAATAGTTCTAGCGGTAAAGCAATACGACTGCCGGATCTTGATTTAATTTCAAAGTTCATGCGGTAAAGCAATGCGACTGCCGGATCTTGATTTAATTTCAAAGTTCATGCGGTGAAGCAATACGACTGCCGGATCTTGATTTAATTTCAAAGTCATGCGGTAAAGCAATGCGACTGCCGGAACTTGGTTTTTATTTCAAAGTCATGCGGTAAAGCAATGCGACTGCCGGAACTTGATTTAATTTCAAAGTTCATGCGGTAAAGCAATTCGACTGCCGGAACTTGGTTTTTATTTCAAAGTTCCAGCGGTAAAGCAATGCGACTGCCGAATTTTGATTTAATTTCAACGTTCCAGCGGTAAAGCAATGCGACTGCCGGAACTTGGTTTTTATTTCAACGTTCCAGCGGTAAAGCAATGCGACTGCCGGATCTTGATTTAATTTCAAAGTTCCAGCGGTAAAGCAATGCGACTGCCGGACCTTGATTTATATTAATAGTTCTAGCGGTAAAGCAATACGACTGCCGGATCTTGATTTAATTTCAAAGTTTATGCGGTAAAGCACTTCGACTGCCGGATCTTGGTTTAATTTCAAAGTTCATGCGGTAAAGCAATGCGACTGCCGGAACTTGGTTTTTATTTCAAAGTCATTCGGTAAAGCAATGCGACTGCCGGAACTTGGTTTTTATTTCAACGTTCCAGCGGTAAAGCAATGCGACTGCCGGAACTTGATTTAATTTCAACGTTCATGCGGTAAAGCAATGCGACTGCCGGATCTTGATTTAATTTCAAAGTCATGCGGTAAAGCAATGCGACTGCCGGAACTTGGTTTTTATTTCAAAGTCATTCGGTAAAGCAATGCGACTGCCGGAACTTGGTTTTTATTTCAACGTTCCAGCGGTAAAGCAATGCGACTGCCGGAACTTGATTTAATTTCAACGTTCATGCGGTAAAGCAATGCGACTGCCGGAACTTGGTTTTTATTTCAAAGTTCCAGCGGTAAAGCAATACGACTGCCGAATGTTGATTTAATTTCAAGGTTCTAGCGGTAAAGCAATACGACTGCCGGATCTTGATTTAATTTCAAAGTTCATGCGGAAAGCAATGCGACTGCCGGATCTTGATTTAATTTCAAAGTTCATGCGGTGAAGCAATACGACTGCCGGAACTTGGTTTTTATTTCAACGTTCCAGCGGTATAGCAATGCGACTGCCGGATCTTGATTTAATTTCAAAGTTCCAGCGGTAAAGCAATGCGACTGCCGGATCTTGATTTAATTTAATAGTTCTAGCGGTAAAGCAATACGACTGCCGGATCTTGATTTAATTTCAAAGTTTATGCGGTAAAGCACTACGACTGCCGGATCTTGGTTTAATTTCAAAGTTCATGCGGTAAAGCAATGCGACTGCCGGAACTTGGTTTTTATTTCAACGTTCCAGCGGTAAAGCAATGCGACTGCCGGAACTTGGTTTTTATTTCAAAGTTCCAGCGGTAAAGCAATACGACTGCCGAATGTTGATTTAATTTCAAGGTTCTAGCGGTAAAGCAATACGACTGCCGGATCTTGATTTAAATTCAAAGTTCATGCGGTAAAGCAATGCGACTGCCGGATCTTGATTTAATTTCAAAGTTCATGCGGTGAAGCAATACGACTGCCGGATCTTGATTTAATTTCAAAGTCATGCGGTAAAGCAATGCGACTGCCGGAACTTGGTTTTTATTTCAACGTTCCAGCGGTAAAGCAATGCGACTGCCGGAACTTGGTTTTTATTTCAACGTTCCAGCGGTAAAGCAATGCGACTGCCGGATCTTGATTTAATTTCAAAGTTCCAGCGGTAAAGCAATGCGACTGCCGGATCTTGATTTAATTTAATAGTTCTAGCGGTAAAGCAATACGACTGCCGGATCTTGATTTAATTTCAAAATTTATGCGGTAAAGCACTACGACTGCCGGATCTTGGTTTAATTTCAAAGTTCATGCGGTAAAGCAATGCGACTGCCGGAACTTAGTTTTAATTTCAACGTTCCAGCGGTAAAGCAATGCGGCTGCCGGAACTTGGTTTTTATTTCAAAGTTCCAGCGGTAAAGCAATACGACTGCCGAATGTTGATTTAATTTCAAGGTTCTAGCGGTAAAGCAATACGACTGCCGGATCTTGATTTAATTTCAAAGTTCATGCGGTAAAGCAATGCGACTGCCGGATCTTGATTTAATTTCAAAGTTCATGCGGTGAAGCAATACGACTGCCGGAACTTGGTTTTTATTTCAAAGTCATGCGGTTAAGCAATGCGACTGCCGGAACTTGGTTTTTATTTCAAAGTTCCAGCGGTAAAGCGATGCGACTGCCGAATTTTGATTTAATTTCAACGTTCCAGCGGTAAAGCAATGCGACTGCCGGAACTTGGTTTAATTTAATAGTTCTAGCGGTAAAGCAATACGACTGCCGGATCTTTATTTAATTCAAAGTTTATGCGGTAAAGCAATACGACTGCCGGATCTTGGTTTAATTTCAACGTTCCAGCGGTAAAGCAATGCGACTACCGGAACTTGGTTTTTATTTCAACGTTCCAGCGGTAAAGCAATGCGACTGCCGGATCTTGATTTAATTTCAAAGTTCATGCGGTAAAGCAATGCGACTGCCGGAACTTGGTTTTTATTTCAAAGTCATGCGGTTAAGCAATGCGACTGCCGGAACTTGGTTTTTATTTCAAAGTTCCAGCGGTAAAGCGATGCGACTGCCGAATTTTGATTTAATTTCAACGTTCCAGCGGTAAAGCAATGCGACTGCCGGAACTTGGTTTAATTTAATAGTTCTAGCGGTAAAGCAATACGACTGCCGGATCTTTATTTAATTCAAAGTTTATGCGGTAAAGCAATACGACTGCCGGATCTTGGTTTAATTTCAACGTTCCAGCGGTAAAGCAATGCGACTGCCGGATCTTGATTTAATTTCAAAGTTCCAGCGGTAAAGCAATGCGACTGCCGGATCTTGATTTAATTTAATAGTTCTAGCGGTAAAGCAATACGACTGCCGGATCTTGATTTAATTTCAAAGTTTATGCGGTAAAGCACTACGACTGCCGGATCTTGGTTTAATTTCAAAGTTCATGCGGTAAAGCAATGCGACTGCCGGAACTTGGTTTTTATTTCAACGTTCCAGCGGTAAAGCAATGCGACTGCCGGAACTTGGTTTTTATTTCAAAGTTCCAGCGGTAAAGCAATACGACTGCCGAATGTTGATTTAATTTCAAGGTTCTAGCGGTAAAGCAATACGACTGCCGGATCTTGATTTAATTTCAAAGTTCATGCGGTAAAGCAATGCGACTGCCGGATCTTGATTTAATTTCAAAGTTCATGCGGTGAAGCAATACGACTGCCGGAACTTGGTTTTTATTTCAAAGTCATGCGGTTAAGCAATGCGACTGCCGGAACTTGGTTTTTATTTCAAAGTTCCAGCGGTAAAGCGATGCGACTGCCGAATTTTGATTTAATTTCAACGTTCCAGCGGTAAAGCAATGCGACTGCCGGATCTTGATTTAATTTAATAGTTCTAGCGGTAAAGCAATACGACTGCCGGATCTTGATTTAATTTCAAAGTTCATGCGGTAAAGCAATACGACTGCCGGATCTTGATTTAATTTCAAAGTTCATGCGGTAAAGCAATGCGACTGCCGGAACTTGGTTTTTATTTCAACGTTCCAGCGGTAAAGCGATGCGACTGCCGGATCTTGATTTAATTTCAAAGTTCATGCGGTAAAGCAATGCGACTGCCGAATCTTGATTTAATTTCAACGTTCCAGCGGTAAAGTAATGCGACTGCCGGAACTTGGTTTTTATTTCAACGTTCCAGCGGTAAAGCAATGCGACTGCCGGATCTTGATTTAATTTAATAGTTCTAGCGGTAAAGCAATACGACTGCCGGATCTTGATTTAATTTCAAAGTTTATGCGGTAAAGCAATACGACTGCCGGATCTTGGTTTTTATTTCAACGTTCCAGCGGTAAAGCGATGCGACTGCCGGATCTTGATTTAATTTCAAAGTTCCAGCGGTAAAGCAATGCGACTGCCGAATCTTGATTTAATTTCAACGTTCCAGCGGTAAAGTAATGCGACTGCCGGAACTTGGTTTTTATTTCAACGTTCCAGCGGTAAAGCAATGCGACTGCCGGATCTTGATTTAATTTAATAGTTCTAGCGGTAAAGCAATACGACTGCCGGATCTTGATTTAATTTCAAAGTTTATGCGGTAAAGCAATACGACTGCCGGATCTTGGTTTAATTTCAAAGTTCATGCGGTAAAGCAATGCGACTGCCGGAACTTGGTTTTTATTTCAACGTTCCTGCGGTAAAGCAATGCGACTGCCGGAACTTGGTTTTTATTTCAACGTTCCAGCGGTAAAGCAATGCGACTGCCGGATCTTGATTTAATTTCAAAGTTCCAGCGGTAAAGCAATGCGACTGCCGGATCTTGATTTAATTTAATAGTTCTAGCGGTAAAGCAATACGACTGCCGGACCTTGATTTAATTTCAAAGTTTATGCGGTAAAGCACTACGACTGCCGGATCTTGGTTTAATTTCAAAGTTCATGCGGTAAAGCAATGCGACTGCCGGAACTTGGTTTTTATTTCAACGTTCCAGCGGTAAAGCAATGCGACTGCCGGAACTTGGTTTTTATTTCAAAGTTCCAGCGGTAAAGCAATGCGACTGCCGGATCTTGATTTAATTTCAAAGTTCCAGCGGTAAAGCAATGCGACTGCCGGATCTTGATTTAATTTCAAAGTTCCAGCGGTAAAGCAATGCGACTGCCGGATCTTGATTTAATTTAATAGTTCTAGCGGTAAAGCAATACGACTGCCGGATCTTGATTTAATTTCAAAGTTTATGCGGTAAAGCACTACGACTGCCGGATCTTGGTTTAATTTCAAAGTTCATGCGGTAAAGCAATGCGACTGCCGGAACTTGGTTTTTATTACAACGTTCCAGCGGTAAAGCAATGCGACTGCCGGAACTTGGTTTTTATTTCAAAGTTCCAGCGGTAAAGCAATACGACTGCCGAATGTTGATTTAATTTCAAGGTTCTAGCGGTAAAGCAATACGACTGCCGGATCTTGATTTAATTTCAAAGTTCATGCGGTAAAGCAATACGACTGCCGGATCTTGATTTAATTTCAAAGTTTATGCGGTAAAGCAATACGACTGCCGGATCTTGGTTTAATTTCAAAGTTCATGCGGTAAAGCAATGCGACTGCCGGAACTTGGTTTTTATTTCAACGTTCCAGCGGTAAAGCAATGCGACTGCCGGAACTTGGTTTTTATTTCAACGTTCCAGCGGTAAAGCAATGCGACTGCCGGATCTTGATTTAATTTCAAAGTTCCAGCGGTAAAGCAATGCGACTGCCGGATCTTGATTTAATTTAATAGTTCTAGCGGTAAAGCAATACGACTGCCGGACCTTGATTTAATTTCAAAGTTTATGCGGTAAAGACCTACGACTGCCGGATCTTGGTTTAATTTCAAAGTTCATGCGGTAAAGCAATGCGGCTGCCGGAACTTGGTTTTTATTTCAACGTTCCAGCGGTAAAGCAATGCGACTGCCGGAACTTGGTTTTTATTTCAAAGTTCCAGCGGTAAAGCAATGCGACTGCCGGATCTTGATTTAATTTCAAAGTTCCAGCGGTAAAGCAATGCGACTGCCGGATCTTGATTTAATTTCAAAGTTCCAGCGGTAAAGCAATGCGACTGCCGGATCTTGATTTAATTTAATAGTTCTAGCGGTAAAGCAATACGACTGCCGGATCTTGATTTAATTTCAAAGTTTATGCGGTAAAGCACTACGACTGCCGGATCTTGGTTTAATTTCAAAGTTCATGCGGTAAAGCAATGCGACTGCCGGATCTTGATTTAATTTCAAAGTTCATGCGGTGAAGCAATACGACTGCCGGAACTTGGTTTTTATTTCAAAGTCATGCGGTTAAGCAATGCGACTGCCGGAACTTGGTTTTTATTTCAAAGTTCCAGCGGTAAAGCGATGCGACTGCCGAATTTTGATTTAATTTCAACGTTCCAGCGGTAAAGCAATGCGACTGCCGGATCTTGATTTAATTTAATAGTTCTAGCGGTAAAGCAATACGACTGCCGGATCTTGATTTAATTTCAAAGTTCATGCGGTAAAGCAATACGACTGCCGGATCTTGATTTAATTTCAAAGTTCATGCGGTAAAGCAATGCGACTGCCGGAACTTGGTTTTTATTTCAACGTTCCAGCGGTAAAGCGATGCGACTGCCGGCTCTTGATTTAATTTCAAAGTTCATGCGGTAAAGCAATGCGACTGCCGGAACTTGGTTTTTATTTCAAAGTCATGCGGTTAAGCAATGCGACTGCCGGAACTTGGTTTTTATTTCAAAGTTCCAGCGGTAAAGCGATGCGACTGCCGGATCTTGATTTAATTTAATAGTTCTAGCGGTAAAGCAATACGACTGCCGGATCTTGATTTAATTTCAAAGTTCATGCGGTAAAGCAATACGACTGCCGGATCTTGATTTAATTTCAAAGTTCATGCGGTAAAGCAATGCGACTGCCGGAACTTGGTTTTTATTTCAACGTTCCAGCGGTAAAGCGATGCGACTGCCGGATCTTGATTTAATTTCAAAGTTCCAGCGGTAAAGCAATGCGACTGCCGGATCTTGATTTAATTTAATAGTTCTAGCGGTAAAGCAATACGACTGCCGGATCTTGATTTAATTTCAAAGTTTATGCGGTAAAGCACTACGACTGCCGGATCTTGATTTAATTTCAAAGTTCCAGCGGTAAAGCAATGCGACTGCCGGATCTTGATTTAATTTCAACGTTCCAGCGGTAAAGCAATGCGACTACCGGAACTTGGTTTTTATTTCAACGTTCCAGCGGTAAAGCAATGCGACTGCCGGATCTTGATTTAATTTCAAAGTTCATGCGGTAAAGCAATGCGACTGCCGGAACTTGGTTTTTATTCCAAAGTTCCAGCGGTAAAGCAATACGCCTGCCGAATGTTGATTTAATTTCAAGGTTCTAGCGGTAAAGCAATACGACTGCCGGATCTTGATTTAATTTCAAAGTTCATGCGGTAAAGCAATGCGACTGCCGGATCTTGATTTAATTTCAAAGTTCATGCGGTGAAGCAATACGACTGCCGGATCTTGATTTAATTTCAAAGTCATGCGGTAAAGCAATGCGACTGCCGGAACTTGGTTTTTATTTCAAAGTCATGCGGTAAAGCAATGCGACTGCCGGAACTTGATTTAATTTCAAAGTTCATGCGGTAAAGCAATTCGACTGCCGGAACTTGGTTTTTATTTCAAAGTTCCAGCGGTAAAGCAATGCGACTGCCGAATTTTGATTTAATTTCAACGTTCCAGCGGTAAAGCAATGCGACTGCCGGAACTTGGTTTTTATTTCAACGTTCCAGCGGTAAAGCAATGCGACTGCCGGATCTTGATTTAATTTCAAAGTTCCAGCGGTAAAGCAATGCGACTGCCGGACCTTGATTTATATTAATAGTTCTAGCGGTAAAGCAATACGACTGCCGGATCTTGATTTAATTTCAAAGTTTATGCGGTAAAGCACTACGACTGCCGGATCTTGGTTTAATTTCAAAGTTCATGCGGTAAAGCAATGCGACTGCCGGAACTTGGTTTTTATTTCAAAGTCATTCGGTAAAGCAATGCGACTGCCGGAACTTGGTTTTTATTTCAACGTTCCAGCGGTAAAGCAATGCGACTGCCGGAACTTGATTTAATTTCAACGTTCATGCGGTAAAGCAATGCGACTGCCGGATCTTGATTTAATTTCAAAGTCATGCGGTAAAGCAATGCGACTGCCGGAACTTGGTTTTTATTTCAAAGTCATTCGGTAAAGCAATGCGACTGCCGGAACTTGGTTTTTATTTCAACGTTCCAGCGGTAAAGCAATGCGACTGCCGGAACTTGATTTAATTTCAACGTTCATGCGGTAAAGCAATGCGACTGCCGGAACTTGGTTTTTATTTCAAAGTTCCAGCGGTAAAGCAATACGACTGCCGAATGTTGATTTAATTTCAAGGTTCTAGCGGTAAAGCAATACGACTGCCGGATCTTGATTTAATTTCAAAGTTCATGCGGAAAGCAATGCGACTGCCGGATCTTGATTTAATTTCAAAGTTCATGCGGTGAAGCAATACGACTGCCGGAACTTGGTTTTTATTTCAACGTTCCAGCGGTATAGCAATGCGACTGCCGGATCTTGATTTAATTTCAAAGTTCCAGCGGTAAAGCAATGCGACTGCCGGATCTTGATTTAATTTAATAGTTCTAGCGGTAAAGCAATACGACTGCCGGATCTTGATTTAATTTCAAAGTTTATGCGGTAAAGCACTACGACTGCCGGATCTTGGTTTAATTTCAAAGTTCATGCGGTAAAGCAATGCGACTGCCGGAACTTGGTTTAATTTAATAGTTCTAGCGGTAAAGCAATACGACTGCCGGATCTTGATTTAATTTCAAAGTTTATGCGGTAAAGCACTACGACTGCCGGATCTTGGTTTAATTTCAAAGTTCATGCGGTAAAGCAATGCGACTGCCGGATCTTGATTTAATTTCAAAGTTCATGCGGTGAAGCAATACGACTGCCGGAACTTGGTTTTTATTTCAAAGTCATGCGGTTAAGCAATGCGACTGCCGGAACTTGGTTTTTATTTCAAAGTTCCAGCGGTAAAGCGATGCGACTGCCGAATTTTGATTTAATTTCAACGTTCCAGCGGTAAAGCAATGCGACTGCCGGATCTTGATTTAATTTAATAGTTCTAGCGGTAAAGCAATACGACTGCCGGATCTTGATTTAATTTCAAAGTTCATGCGGTAAAGCAATACGACTGCCGGATCTTGATTTAATTTCAAAGTTCATGCGGTAAAGCAATGCGACTGCCGGAACTTGGTTTTTATTTCAACGTTCCAGCGGTAAAGCGATGCGACTGCCGGCTCTTGATTTAATTTCAAAGTTCATGCGGTAAAGCAATGCGACTGCCGGAACTTGGTTTTTATTTCAAAGTCATGCGGTTAAGCAATGCGACTGCCGGAACTTGGTTTTTATTTCAAAGTTCCAGCGGTAAAGCGATGCGACTGCCGGATCTTGATTTAATTTAATAGTTCTAGCGGTAAAGCAATACGACTGCCGGATCTTGATTTAATTTCAAAGTTCATGCGGTAAAGCAATACGACTGCCGGATCTTGATTTAATTTCAAAGTTCATGCGGTAAAGCAATGCGACTGCCGGAACTTGGTTTTTATTTCAACGTTCCAGCGGTAAAGCGATGCGACTGCCGGATCTTGATTTAATTTCAAAGTTCCAGCGGTAAAGCAATGCGACTGCCGGATCTTGATTTAATTTAATAGTTCTAGCGGTAAAGCAATACGACTGCCGGATCTTGATTTAATTTCAAAGTTTATGCGGTAAAGCACTACGACTGCCGGATCTTGATTTAATTTCAAAGTTCCAGCGGTAAAGCAATGCGACTGCCGGATCTTGATTTAATTTCAACGTTCCAGCGGTAAAGCAATGCGACTACCGGAACTTGGTTTTTATTTCAACGTTCCAGCGGTAAAGCAATGCGACTGCCGGATCTTGATTTAATTTCAAAGTTCATGCGGTAAAGCAATGCGACTGCCGGAACTTGGTTTTTATTCCAAAGTTCCAGCGGTAAAGCAATACGCCTGCCGAATGTTGATTTAATTTCAAGGTTCTAGCGGTAAAGCAATACGACTGCCGGATCTTGATTTAATTTCAAAGTTCATGCGGTAAAGCAATGCGACTGCCGGATCTTGATTTAATTTCAAAGTTCATGCGGTGAAGCAATACGACTGCCGGATCTTGATTTAATTTCAAAGTCATGCGGTAAAGCAATGCGACTGCCGGAACTTGGTTTTTATTTCAAAGTCATGCGGTAAAGCAATGCGACTGCCGGAACTTGATTTAATTTCAAAGTTCATGCGGTAAAGCAATTCGACTGCCGGAACTTGGTTTTTATTTCAAAGTTCCAGCGGTAAAGCAATGCGACTGCCGAATTTTGATTTAATTTCAACGTTCCAGCGGTAAAGCAATGCGACTGCCGGAACTTGGTTTTTATTTCAACGTTCCAGCGGTAAAGCAATGCGACTGCCGGATCTTGATTTAATTTCAAAGTTCCAGCGGTAAAGCAATGCGACTGCCGGACCTTGATTTATATTAATAGTTCTAGCGGTAAAGCAATACGACTGCCGGATCTTGATTTAATTTCAAAGTTTATGCGGTAAAGCACTACGACTGCCGGATCTTGATTTAATTTCAAAGTTCATGCGGTAAAGCAATGCGACTGCCGGAACTTGGTTTTTATTTCAAAGTCATTCGGTAAAGCAATGCGACTGCCGGAACTTGGTTTTTATTTCAACGTTCCAGCGGTAAAGCAATGCGACTGCCGGAACTTGATTTAATTTCAACTTTCATGCGGTAAAGCAATGCGACTGCCGGATCTTGATTTAATTTCAAAGTCATGCGGTAAAGCAATGCGACTGCCGGAACTTGGTTTTTATTTCAAAGTCATTCGGTAAAGCAATGCGACTGCCGGAACTTGGTTTTTATTTCAACGTTCCAGCGGTAAAGCAATGCGACTGCCGGAACTTGATTTAATTTCAAAGTTCATGCGGTAAAGCAATGCGACTGCCGGAACTTGGTTTTTATTTCAAAGTTCCAGCGGTAAAGCAATACGACTGCCGAATGTTGATTTAATTTCAAGGTTCTAGCGGTAAAGCAATACGACTGCCGGATCTTGATTTAATTTCAAAGTTCATGCGGAAAGCAATGCGACTGCCGGATCTTGATTTAATTTCAAAGTTCATGCGGTGAAGCAATACGACTGCCGGAACTTGGTTTTTATTTCAACGTTCCAGCGGTATAGCAATGCGACTGCCGGATCTTGATTTAATTTCAAAGTTCCAGCGGTAAAGCAATGCGACTGCCGGATCTTGATTTAATTTAATAGTTCTAGCGGTAAAGCAATACGACTGCCGGATCTTGATTTAATTTCAAAGTTTATGCGGTAAAGCACTACGACTGCCGGATCTTGGTTTAATTTCAAAGTTCATGCGGTAAAGCAATGCGACTGCCGGAACTTGGTTTTTATTTCAACGTTCCAGCGGTAAAGCAATGCGACTGCCGGAACTTGGTTTTTATTTCAAAGTTCCAGCGGTAAAGCAATACGACTGCCGAATGTTGATTTAATTTCAAGGTTCTAGCGGTAAAGCAATACGACTGCCGGATCTTGATTTAAATTCAAAGTTCATGCGGTAAAGCAATGCGACTGCCGGATCTTGATTTAATTTCAAAGTTCATGCGGTGAAGCAATACGACTGCCGGATCTTGATTTAATTTCAAAGTCATGCGGTAAAGCAATGCGACTGCCGGAACTTGATTTAATTTCAAAGTTCATGCGGTAAAGCAATTCGACTGCCGGAACTTGGTTTTTATTTCAAAGTTCCAGCGGTAAAGCAATGCGACTGCCGAATTTTGATTTAATTTCAACGTTCCAGCGGTAAAGCAATGCGACTGCCGGAACTTGGTTTTTATTTCAACGTTCCAGCGGTATAGCAATGCGACTGCCGGATCTTGATTTAATTTCAAAGTTCCAGCGGTAAAGCAATGCGACTGCCGGATCTTGATTTAATTTAATAGTTCTAGCGGTAAAGCAATACGACTGCCGGATCTTGATTTAATTTCAAAGTTTATGCGGTAAAGCACTACGACTGCCGGATCTTGGTTTAATTTCAAAGTTCATGCGGTAAAGCAATGCGACTGCCGGAACTTGGTTTTTATTTCAACGTTCCAGCGGTAAAGCAATGCGACTGCCGGAACTTGGTTTTTATTTCAAAGTTCATGCGGAAAGCAATGCGACTGCCGGATCTTGATTTAATTTCAAAGTTCATGCGGTGAAGCAATACGACTGCCGGAACTTGGTTTTTATTTCAACGTTCCAGCGGTATAGCAATGCGACTGCCGGATCTTGATTTAATTTCAAAGTTCCAGCGGTAAAGCAATGCGACTGCCGGATCTTGATTTAATTTAATAGTTCTAGCGGTAAAGCAATACGACTGCCGGATCTTGATTTAATTTCAAAGTTTATGCGGTAAAGCACTACGACTGCCGGATCTTGGTTTAATTTCAAAGTTCATGCGGTAAAGCAATGCGACTGCCGGAACTTGGTTTTTATTTCAACGTTCCAGCGGTAAAGCAATGCGACTGCCGGAACTTGGTTTTTATTTCAAAGTTCCAGCGGTAAAGCAATACGACTGCCGAATGTTGATTTAATTTCAAGGTTCTAGCGGTAAAGCAATACGACTGCCGGATCTTGATTTAAATTCAAAGTTCATGCGGTAAAGCAATGCGACTGCCGGATCTTGATTTAATTTCAAAGTTCATGCGGTGAAGCAATACGACTGCCGGATCTTGATTTAATTTCAAAGTCATGCGGTAAAGCAATGCGACTGCCGGAACTTTGTTTTTATTTCAACGTTCCAGCGGTAAAGCAATGCGACTGCCGGAACTTGGTTTTTATTTCAACGTTCCAGCGGTAAAGCAATGCGACTGCCGGATCTTGATTTAATTTCAAAGTTCCAGCGGTAAAGCAATGCGACTGCCGGATCTTGATTTAATTTAATAGTTCTAGCGGTAAAGCAATACGACTGCCGGATCTTGATTTAATTTAATAGTTCTAGCGGTAAAGCAATACGACTGCCGGATCTTGATTTAATTTCAAAGTTTATGCGGTAAAGCACTACGACTGCCGGATCTTGGTTTAATTTCAAAGTTCATGCGGTAAAGCAATGCGACTGCCGGAACTTGGTTTTTATTTCAACGTTCCAGCGGTAAAGCAATGCGACTGCCGGAACTTGGTTTTTATTTCAAAGTTCCAGCGGTAAAGCAATGCGACTGCCGGATCTTGATTTAATTTCAAAGTTCCAGCGGTAAAGCAATGCGACTGCCGGATCTTGATTTAATTTCAAAGTTCCAGCGGTAAAGCAATGCGACTGCCGGATCTTGATTTAATTTAATAGTTCTAGCGGTAAAGCAATACGACTGCCGGATCTTGATTTAATTTCAAAGTTTATGCGGTAAAGCACTACGACTGCCGGATCTTGGTTTAATTTCAAAGTTCATGCGGTAAAGCAATGCGACTGCCGGAACTTGGTTTTTATTACAACGTTCCAGCGGTAAAGCAATGCGACTGCCGGAACTTGGTTTTTATTTCAAAGTTCCAGCGGTAAAGCAATACGACTGCCGAATGTTGATTTAATTTCAAGGTTCTAGCGGTAAAGCAATACGACTGCCGGATCTTGATTTAATTTCAAAGTTCATGCGGTAAAGCAATGCGACTGCCGGATCTTGATTTAATTTCAAAGTTCATGCGGTGAAGCAATACGACTGCCGGAACTTGGTTTTTATTTCAAAGTCATGCGGTTAAGCAATGCGACTGCCGGAACTTGATTTTATTTCAAAGTTCCAGCGGTAAAGCGATGCGACTGCCGAATTTTGATTTAATTTCAACGTTCCAGCGGTAAAGCAATGCGACTGCCGGATCTTGATTTAATTTAATAGTTCTAGCGGTAAAGCAATACGACTGCCGGATCTTGATTTAATTTCAAAGTTCATGCGGTAAAGCAATACGACTGCCGGATCTTGATTTAATTTCAAAGTTCATGCGGTAAAGCAATGCGACTGCCGGAACTTGGTTTTTATTTCAACGTTCCAGCGGTAAAGCGATGCGACTGCCGGCTCTTGATTTAATTTCAAAGTTCATGCGGTAAAGCAATGCGACTGCCGGAACTTGGTTTTTATTTCAAAGTCATGCGGTTAAGCAATGCGACTGCCGGAACTTGGTTTTTATTTCAAAGTTCCAGCGGTAAAGCGATGCGACTGCCGGATCTTGATTTAATTTAATAGTTCTAGCGGTAAAGCAATACGACTGCCGGATCTTGATTTAATTTCAAAGTTCATGCGGTAAAGCAATACGACTGCCGGATCTTGATTTAATTTCAAAGTTCATGCGGTAAAGCAATGCGACTGCCGGAACTTGGTTTTTATTTCAACGTTCCAGCGGTAAAGCGATGCGACTGCCGGATCTTGATTTAATTTCAAAGTTCCAGCGGTAAAGCAATGCGACTGCCGGATCTTGATTTAATTTAATAGTTCTAGCGGTAAAGCACTACGACTGCCGGATCTTGATTTAATTTCAAAGTTCCAGCGGTAAAGCAATGCGACTGCCGGATCTTGATTTAATTTCAACGTTCCAGCGGTAAAGCAATGCGACTACCGGAACTTGGTTTTTATTTCAACGTTCCAGCGGTAAAGCAATGCGACTGCCGGATCTTGATTTAATTTCAAAGTTCATGCGGTAAAGCAATGCGACTGCCGGAACTTGGTTTTTATTCCAAAGTTCCAGCGGTAAAGCAATACGCCTGCCGAATGTTGATTTAATTTCAAGGTTCTAGCGGTAAAGCAATACGACTGCCGGATCTTGATTTAATTTCAAAGTTCATGCGGTAAAGCAATGCGACTGCCGGATCTTGATTTAATTTCAAAGTTCATGCGGTGAAGCAATACGACTGCCGGATCTTGATTTAATTTCAAAGTCATGCGGTAAAGCAATGCGACTGCCGGAACTTGGTTTTTATTTCAAAGTCATGCGGTAAAGCAATGCGACTGCCGGAACTTGATTTAATTTCAAAGTTCATGCGGTAAAGCAATTCGACTGCCGGAACTTGGTTTTTATTTCAAAGTTCCAGCGGTAAAGCAATGCGACTGCCGAATTTTGATTTAATTTCAACGTTCCAGCGGTAAAGCAATGCGACTGCCGGAACTTGGTTTTTATTTCAACGTTCCAGCGGTAAAGCAATGCGACTGCCGGATCTTGATTTAATTTCAAAGTTCCAGCGGTAAAGCAATGCGACTGCCGGACCTTGATTTATATTAATAGTTCTAGCGGTAAAGCAATACGACTGCCGGATCTTGATTTAATTTCAAAGTTTATGCGGTAAAGCACTACGACTGCCGGATCTTGGTTTAATTTCAAAGTTCATGCGGTAAAGCAATGCGACTGCCGGAACTTGGTTTTTATTTCAAAGTCATTCGGTAAAGCAATGCGACTGCCGGAACTTGGTTTTTATTTCAACGTTCCAGCGGTAAAGCAATGCGACTGCCGGAACTTGATTTAATTTCAACGTTCATGCGGTAAAGCAATGCGACTGCCGGATCTTGATTTAATTTCAACGTCATGCGGTAAAGCAATGCGACTGCCGGAACTTGGTTTTTATTTCAAAGTCATTCGGTAAAGCAATGCGACTGCCGGAACTTGGTTTTTATTTCAACGTTCCAGCGGTAAAGCAATGCGACTGCCGGAACTTGATTTAATTTCAACGTTCATGCGGTAAAGCAATGCGACTGCCGGAACTTGGTTTTTATTTCAAAGTTCCAGCGGTAAAGCAATGCGACTGCCGAATGTTGATTTAATTTCAAGGTTCTAGCGGTAAAGCAATACGACTGCCGGATCTTGATTTAATTTCAAAGTTCATGCGGAAAGCAATGCGACTGCCGGATCTTGATTTAATTTCAAAGTTCATGCGGTGAAGCAATACGACTGCCGGAACTTGGTTTTTATTTCAACGTTCCAGCGGTATAGCAATGCGACTGCCGGATCTTGATTTAATTTCAAAGTTCCAGCGGTAAAGCAATGCGACTGCCGGATCTTGATTTAATTTAATAGTTCTAGCGGTAAAGCAATACGACTGCCGGATCTTGATTTAATTTCAAAGTTTATGCGGTAAAGCACTACGACTGCCGGATCTTGGTTTAATTTCAAAGTTCATGCGGTAAAGCAATGCGACTGCCGGAACTTGGTTTTTATTTCAACGTTCCAGCGGTAAAGCAATGCGACTGCCGGAACTTGGTTTTTATTTCAAAGTTCCAGCGGTAAAGCAATACGACTGCCGAATGTTGATTTAATTTCAAGGTTCTAGCGGTAAAGCAATACGACTGCCGGATCTTGATTTAAATTCAAAGTTCATGCGGTAAAGCAATGCGACTGCCGGATCTTGATTTAATTTCAAAGTTCATGCGGTGAAGCAATACGACTGCCGGATCTTGATTTAATTTCAAAGTCATGCGGTAAAGCAATGCGACTGCCGGAACTTGGTTTTTATTTCAACGTTCCAGCGGTAAAGCAATGCGACTGCCGGAACTTGGTTTTTATTTCAACGTTCCAGCGGTAAAGCAATGCGACTGCCGGATCTTGATTTAATTTCAAAGTTCCAGCGGTAAAGCAATGCGACTGCCGGATCTTGATTTAATTTAATAGTTCTAGAGGTAAAGCAATACGACTGCCGGATCTTGATTTAATTTCAAAATTTATGCGGTAAAGCACTACGACTGCCGGATCTTGGTTTAATTTCAAAGTTCATGCGGTAAAGCAATGCGACTGCCGGAACTTGGTTTTAATTTCAACGTTCCAGCGGTAAAGCAATGCGGCTGCCGGAACTTGGTTTTTATTTCAAAGTTCCAGCGGTAAAGCAATACGACTGCCGAATGTTGATTTAATTTCAAGGTTCTAGCGGTAAAGCAATACGACTGCCGGATCTTGATTTAATTTCAAAGTTCATGCGGTAAAGCAATGCGACTGCCGGATCTTGATTTAATTTCAAAGTTCATGCGGTGAAGCAATACGACTGCCGGAACTTGGTTTTTATTTCAAAGTCATGCGGTTAAGCAATGCGACTGCCGGAACTTGGTTTTTATTTCAAAGTTCCAGCGGTAAAGCGATGCGACTGCCGAATTTTGATTTAATTTCAACGTTCCAGCGGTAAAGCAATGCGACTGCCGGAACTTGGTTTAATTTAATAGTTCTAGCGGTAAAGCAATACGACTGCCGGATCTTTATTTAATTCAAAGTTTATGCGGTAAAGCAATACGACTGCCGGATCTTGGTTTAATTTCAACGTTCCAGCGGTAAAGCAATGCGACTACCGGAACTTGGTTTTTATTTCAACGTTCCAGCGGTAAAGCAATGCGACTGCCGGATCTTGATTTAATTTCAAAGTTCATGCGGTAAAGCAATGCGACTGCCGGAACTTGGTTTTTATTTCAAAGTCATGCGGTTAAGCAATGCGACTGCCGGAACTTGGTTTTTATTTCAACGTTCCAGCGGTAAAGCGATGCGACTGCCGGATCTTGATTTAATTTCAAAGTTCCAGCGGTAAAGCAATGCGACTGCCGGATCTTGATTTAATTTAATAGTTCTAGCGGTAAAGCAATACGACTGCCGGATCTTGATTTAATTTCAAAGTTTATGCGGTAAAGCACTACGACTGCCGGATCTTGATTTAATTTCAAAGTTCCAGCGGTAAAGCAATGCGACTGCCGGATCTTGATTTAATTTCAACGTTCCAGCGGTAAAGCAATGCGACTACCGGAACTTGGTTTTTATTTCAACGTTCCAGCGGTAAAGCAATGCGACTGCCGGATCTTGATTTAATTTCAAAGTTCATGCGGTAAAGCAATACGACTGCCGGATCTTGATTTAATTTCAAAGTTCATGCGGTAAAGCAATACGACTGCCGGATCTTGATTTAATTTCAAAGTTCATGCGGTAAAGCAATGCGACTGCCGGAACTTGGTTTTTATTTCAACGTTCCAGCGGTAAAGCAATGCGACTGCCGGAACTAGGTTTTTATTTCAACGTTCCATCGGTAAAGCAATGTGACTGCCGGATCTTGATTTAATTTCAAAGTTCCAGCGGTAAAGCAATGCGACTGCCGGATCTTGGTTTTTATTTCAACGTTCCAGCGGTAAAGCAATGCGACTGCCGGATCTTGATTTAATTTCAAAGTTCATGCGGTAAAGCAATGCGACTGCCGGAACTTGGTTTTTATTTCAAAGTCATGCGGTTAAGCAATGCGACTGCCGGAACTTGGTTTTTATTTCAACGTTCCAGCGGTAAAGCGATGCGACTGCCGGATCTTGATTTAATTTCAAAGTTCCAGCGGTAAAGCAATGCGACTGCCGGATCTTGATTTAATTTAATAGTTCTAGCGGTAAAGCAATACGACTGCCGGATCTTGATTTAATTTCAAAGTTTATGCGGTAAAGCACTACGACTGCCGGATCTTGATTTAATTTCAAAGTTCCAGCGGTAAAGCAATGCGACTGCCGGATCTTGATTTAATTTCAACGTTCCAGCGGTAAAGCAATGCGACTACCGGAACTTGGTTTTTATTTCAACGTTCCAGCGGTAAAGCAATGCGACTGCCGGAACTTGGTTTAATTTAATAGTTCTAGCGGTAAAGCAATACGACTGCCGGATCTTTATTTAATTCAAAGTTTATGCGGTAAAGCAATACGACTGCCGGATCTTGGTTTAATTTCAACGTTCCAGCGGTAAAGCAATGCGACTACCGGAACTTGGTTTTTATTTCAACGTTCCAGCGGTAAAGCAATGCGACTGCCGGATCTTGATTTAATTTCAAAGTTCATGCGGTAAAGCAATGCGACTGCCGGA
Source organism: Ancistrocerus nigricornis (assembly GCA_916049575.1). Classification (NCBI taxonomy): domain Eukaryota; kingdom Metazoa; phylum Arthropoda; class Insecta; order Hymenoptera; family Vespidae; genus Ancistrocerus; species Ancistrocerus nigricornis. The sequence continues at coordinate 16,811,680 of OU696667.1, read as the reverse complement.
ACTTGGTTTTTATTTCAACGTTCCAGCGGTAAAGCGATGCGACTGCCGGATCTTGATTTAATTTAATAGTTCTAGCGGTAAAGCAATACGACTGCCGGATCTTGATTTAATTTCAAAGTTTATGCGGTAAAGCACTACGACTGCCGGATCTTGATTTAATTTCAAAGTTCCAGCGGTAAAGCAATGCGACTGCCGGATCTTGATTTAATTTCAACGTTCCAGCGGTAAAGCAATGCGACTACCGGAACTTGGTTTTTATTTCAACGTTCCAGCGGTAAAGCAATGCGACTGCCGGATCTTGATTTAATTTCAAAGTTCATGCGGTAAAGCAATGCGACTGCCGGAACTTGGTTTTTATTTCAAAGTCATGCGGTTAAGCAATGCGACTGCCGGAACTTGGTTTTTATTTCAAAGTTCCAGCGGTAAAGCGATGCGACTGCCGGATCTTGATTTAATTTAATAGTTCTAGCGGTAAAGCAATACGACTGCCGGATCTTGATTTAATTTCAAAGTTCATGCGGTAAAGCAATACGACTGCCGGATCTTGATTTAATTTCAAAGTTCATGCGGTAAAGCAATGCGACTGCCGGAACTTGGTTTTTATTTCAACGTTCCAGCGGTAAAGCAATGCGACTGCCGGAACTAGGTTTTTATTTCAACGTTCCATCGGTAAAGCAATGCGACTGCCGGATCTTGATTTAATTTCAAAGTTCCAGCGGTAAAGCAATGCGACTGCCGGATCTTGGTTTTTATTTCAACGTTCCAGCGGTAAAGCAATGCGACTGCCGGAACGTGGTTTTTATTTCAACGTTCCAGCGGTAAAGCAATGCGACTGCCGGATCTTGATTTAATTTCAAAGTTCATGCGGTAAAGCAATGCGACTGCCGGAACTTGGTTTTTATTTCAAAGTCATGCGGTTAAGCAATGCGACTGCCGGAACTTGGTTTTTATTTCAAAGTTCCAGCGGTAAAGCGATGCGACTGCCGGATCTTGATTTAATTTAATAGTTCTAGCGGTAAAGCAATACGACTGCCGGATCTTGATTTAATTTCAAAGTTCATGCGGTAAAGCAATACGACTGCCGGATCTTGATTTAATTTCAAAGTTCATGCGGTAAAGCAATGCGACTGCCGGAACTTGGTTTTTATTTCAACGTTCCAGCGGTAAAGCGATGCGACTGCCGGATCTTGATTTAATTTCAAAGTTCCAGCGGTAAAGCAATGCGACTGCCGGATCTTGATTTAATTTAATAGTTCTAGCGGTAAAGCAATACGACTGCCGGATCTTGATTTAATTTCAAAGTTTATGCGGTAAAGCACTACGACTGCCGGATCTTGATTTAATTTCAAAGTTTCAGCGGTAAAGCAATGCGACTGCCGGATCTTGATTTAATTTCAACGTTCCAGCGGTAAAGCAATGCGACTACCGGAACTTGGTTTTTATTTCAACGTTCCAGCGGTAAAGCAATGCGACTGCCGGATCTTGATTTAATTTCAAAGTTCATGCGGTGAAGCAATACGACTGCCGGAACTTGGTTTTTATTTCAAAGTCATGCGGTTAAGCAATGCGACTGCCGGAACTTGGTTTTTATTTCAAAGTTCCAGCGGTAAAGCGATGCGACTGCCGAATTTTGATTTAATTTCAACGTTCCAGCGGTAAAGCAATGCGACTGCCGGAACTTGGTTTAATTTAATAGTTCTAGCGGTAAAGCAATACGACTGCCAGATCTTGATTTAATTCAAAGTTTATGCGGTAAAGCAATACGACTGCCGGATCTTGGTTTAATTTCAACGTTCCAGCGGTAAAGCAATGCGACTACCGGAACTTGGTTTTTATTTCAACGTTCCAGCGGTAAAGCAATGCGACTGCCGGATCTTGATTTAATTTCAAAGTTCATGCGGTAAAGCAATGCGGCTGCCGGAACTTGATTTAATTTCAAAGTTCATGCGGTAAAGCAATGCGACTGCCGGAACTTGGTTTTTATTTCAAAGTCATGCGGTTAAGCAATGCGACTGCCGGAACTTGGTTTTTATTTCAAAGTTCCAGCGGTAAAGCGATGCGACTGCCGGATCTTGATTTAATTTAATAGTTCTAGCGGTAAAGCAATACGACTGCCGGATCTTGATTTAATTTCAAAGTTCATGCGGTAAAGCAATACGACTGCCGGATCTTGATTTAATTTCAAAGTTCATGCGGTAAAGCAATGCGACTGCCGGAACTTGGTTTTTATTTCAACGTTCCAGCGGTAAAGCGATGCGACTGCCGGATCTTGATTTAATTTCAAAGTTCCAGCGGTAAAGCAATGCGACTGCCGGATCTTGATTTAATTTAATAGTTCTAGCGGTAAAGCAATACGACTGCCGGATCTTGATTTAATTTCAAAGTTTATGCGGTAAAGCACTACGACTGCCGGATCTTGATTTAATTTCAAAGTTTCAGCGGTAAAGCAATGCGACTGCCGGATCTTGATTTAATTCAAAGTTTATGCGGTAAAGCAATACGACTGCCGGATCTTGGTTTAATTTCAACGTTCCAGCGGTAAAGCAATGGGACTACCGGAACTTGGTTTTTATTTCAACGTTCCAGCGGTAAAGCAATGCGACTGCCGGATCTTGATTTAATTTCAAAGTTCATGCGGTAAAGCAATGCGACTGCCGGAACTTGGTTTTTATTTCAAAGTCATGCGGTTAAGCAATGCGACTGCCGGAACTTGGTTTTTATTTCAAAGTTCCAGCGGTAAAGCGATGCGACTGCCGGATCTTGATTTAATTTAATAGTTCTAGCGGTAAAGCAATACGACTGCCGGATCTTGATTTAATTTCAAAGTTCATGCGGTAAAGCAATACGACTGCCGGATCTTGATTTAATTTCAAAGTTCATGCGGTAAAGCAATTCGACTGCCGGAACTTGGTTTTTATTTCAACGTTCCAGCGGTAAAGCAATGCGACTGCCGGAACTAGGTTTTTATTTCAACGTTCCATCGGTAAAGCAATGCGACTGCCGGATCTTGATTTAATTTCAAAGTTCCAGCGGTAAAGCAATGCGACTGCCGGATCTTGGTTTTTATTTCAACGTTCCAGCGGTAAAGCAATGCGACTACCGGAACTTGGTTTTTATTTCAACGTTCCAGCGGTAAAGCAATGCGACTGCCGGATCTTGATTTAATTTCAAAGTTCATGCGGTGAAGCAATACGACTGCCGGAACTTGGTTTTTATTTCAAAGTCATGCGGTTAAGCAATGCGACTGCCGGAACTTGGTTTTTATTTCAAAGTTCCAGCGGTAAAGCGATGCGACTGCCGAATTTTGATTTAATTTCAACGTTCCAACGGTAAAGCAATGCGACTGCCGGAACTTGGTTTAATTTAATAGTTCTAGCGGTAAAGCAATACGACTGCCAGATCTTGATTTAATTCAAAGTTTATGCGGTAAAGCAATACGACTGCCGGATCTTGGTTTAATTTCAACGTTCCAGCGGTAAAGCAATGCGACTACCGGAACTTGGTTTTTATTTCAACGTTCCAGCGGTAAAGCAATGCGACTGCCGGATCTTGATTTAATTTCAAAGTTCATGCGGTAAAGCAATGCGACTGCCGGGACTTGGTTTTTATTTCAAAGTCATGCGGTTAAGCAATGCGACTGCCGGAACTTGGTTTTTATTTCAAAGTTCCAGCGGTAAAGCGATGCGACTGCCGGATCTTGATTTAATTTAATAGTTCTAGCGGTAAAGCAATACGACTGCCGGATCTTGATTTAATTTCAAAGTTTATGCGGTAAAGCACTACGACTGCCGGAACTTGGTTTTTATTTCAAAGTTCCAGCGGTAAAGCGATGCGACTGCCGGATCTTGATTTAATTTAATAGTTCTAGCGGTAAAGCAATACGACTGCCGGATCTTGATTTAATTTCAAAGTTTATGCGGTAAAGCACTACGACTGCCGGATCTTGGTTTAATTTCAAAGTTCCAGCGGTAAAGCAATGCGACTGCCGGATCTTGATTTAATTTAATAGTTCTAGCGGTAAAGCAATACGACTGCCGGATCTTGATTTAATTTCAAAGTTTATGCGGTAAAGCACTACGACTGCCGGATCTTGATTTAATTTCAAAGTTTCAGCGGTAAAGCAATGCGACTGCCGGATCTTGATTTAATTCAAAGTTTATGCGGTAAAGCAATACGACTGCCGGATCTTGGTTTAATTTCAACGTTCCAGCGGTAAAGCAATGGGACTACCGGAACTTGGTTTTTATTTCAACGTTCCAGCGGTAAAGCAATGCGACTGCCGGATCTTGATTTAATTTCAAAGTTCATGCGGTAAAGCAATGCGACTGCCGGAACTTGGTTTTTATTTCAAAGTCATGCGGTTAAGCAATGCGACTGCCGGAACTTGGTTTTTATTTCAAAGTTCCAGCGGTAAAGCGATGCGACTGCCGGATCTTGATTTAATTTAATAGTTCTAGCGGTAAAGCAATACGACTGCCGGATCTTGATTTAATTTCAAAGTTCATGCGGTAAAGCAATACGACTGCCGGATCTTGATTTAATTTCAAAGTTCATGCGGTAAAGTAATTCGACTGCCGGAACTTGGTTTTTATTTCAACGTTCCAGCGGTAAAGCAATGCGACTGCCGGAACTAGGTTTTTATTTCAACGTTCCATCGGTAAAGCAATGCGACTGCCGGATCTTGATTTAATTTCAAAGTTCCAGCGGTAAAGCAATGCGACTGCCGGATCTTGGTTTTTATTTCAACGTTCCAGCGGTAAAGCAATGCGACTACCGGAACTTGGTTTTTATTTCAACGTTCCAGCGGTAAAGCAATGCGACTGCCGGATCTTGATTTAATTTCAAAGTTCATGCGGTGAAGCAATACGACTGCCGGAACTTGGTTTTTATTTCAAAGTCATGCGGTTAAGCAATGCGACTGCCGGAACTTGGTTTTTATTTCAAAGTTCCAGCGGTAAAGCGATGCGACTGCCGAATTTTGATTTAATTTCAACGTTCCAACGGTAAAGCAATGCGACTGCCGGAACTTGGTTTAATTTAATAGTTCTAGCGGTAAAGCAATACGACTGCCAGATCTTGATTTAATTCAAAGTTTATGCGGTAAAGCAATACGACTGCCGGATCTTGGTTTAATTTCAACGTTCCAGCGGTAAAGCAATGCGACTACCGGAACTTGGTTTTTATTTCAACGTTCCAGCGGTAAAGCAATGCGACTGCCGGATCTTGATTTAATTTCAAAGTTCATGCGGTAAAGCAATGCGACTGCCGGGACTTGGTTTTTATTTCAAAGTCATGCGGTTAAGCAATGCGACTGCCGGAACTTGGTTTTTATTTCAAAGTTCATGCGGTAAAGCAATGCGACTGCCGGGACTTGGTTTTTATTTCAAAGTCATGCGGTTAAGCAATGCGACTGCCGGAACTTGGTTTTTATTTCAAAGTTCCAGCGGTAAAGCGATGCGACTGCCGGGACTTGGTTTTTATTTCAAAGTCATGCGGTTAAGCAATGCGACTGCCGGAACTTGGTTTTTATTTCAAAGTTCCAGCGGTAAAGCGATGCGACTGCCGGATCTTGATTTAATTTAATAGTTCTAGCGGTAAAGCAATACGACTGCCGGATCTTGATTTAATTTCAAAGTTTATGCGGTAAAGCACTACGACTGCCGGATTTTGGTTTAATTTCAAAGTTCATGCGGTAAAGCAATGCGACTGCCGGAACTTGGTTTTTATTTCAAAGTCATGCGGTTAAGCAATGCGACTGCCGGAACTTGATTTAATTTAATAGTTCTAGCGGTAAAGCAATACGACTGCCGGATCTTGATTTAATTTCAAAGTTTATGCGGTAAAGCACTACGACTGCCGGATCTTGGTTTAATTTCAAAGTTCATGCGGTAAAGCAATGCGACTGCCGGGACTTGGTTTTTATTTCAAAGTCATGCGGTTAAGCAATGCGACTGCCGGAACTTGGTTTTTATTTCAAAGTTCCAGCGGTAAAGCGATGCGACTGCCGGATCTTGATTTAATTTAATAGTTCTAGCGGTAAAGCAATACGACTGCCGGATCTTGATTTAATTTCAAAGTTTATGCGGTAAAGCACTACGACTGCCGGATCTTGGTTTAATTTCAAAGTTCATGCGGTAAAGCAATGCGACTGCCGGAACTTGGTTTTTATTTCAAAGTCATTCGGTAAAGCAATGCGACTGCCGGAACTTGGTTTTTATTTCAACGTTCCAGCGGTAAAGCAATGCGACTGCCGGAACTTGATTTAATTTCAACGTTCATGCGGTAAAGCAATGCGACTGCCGGATCTTGATTTAATTTCAAAGTCATGCGGTAAAGCAATGCGACTGCCGGAACTTGGTTTTTATTTCAAAGTCATTCGGTAAAGCAATGCGACTGCCGGAACTTGGTTTTTATTTCAACGTTCCAGCGGTAAAGCAATGCGACTGCCGGAACTTGATTTAATTTCAACGTTCATGCGGTAAAGCAATGCGACTGCCGGAACTTGGTTTTTATTTCAAAGTTCCAGCGGTAAAGCAATACGACTGCCGAATGTTGATTTAATTTCATAGTTCTAGCGGTAAAGCAATACGACTGCCGGATCTTGATTTAATTTCAAAGTTCATGCGGTAAAGCAATGCGACTGCCGGATCTTGATTTAATTTCAAAGTTCATGCGGTGAAGCAATACGACTGCCGGAACTTGGTTTTTATTTCAAAGTCATGCGGTTAAGCAATGCGACTGCCGGAACTTGGTTTTTATTTCAAAGTTCCAGCGGTAAAGCGATGCGACTGCCGAATTTTGATTTAATTTCAACGTTCCAGCGGTAAAGCAATGCGACTGCCGGAACTTGGTTTAATTTAATAGTTCGAGCGGTAAAGCAATACGACTGCCGGATCTTTATTTAATTCAAAGTTTATGCGGTAAAGCAATACGACTGCCGGATCTTGGTTTAATTTCAACGTTCCAGCGGTAAAGCAATGCGACTACCGGAACTTGGTTTTTATTTCAACGTTCCAGCGGTAAAGCAATGCGACTGCCGGATCTTGATTTAATTTCAAAGTTCATGCGGTAAAGCAATGCGACTGCCGGAACTTGGTTTTTATTTCAAAGTCATGCGGTTAAGCAATGCGACTGCCGGAACTTGGTTTTTATTTCAAAGTTCCAGCGGTAAAGCGATGCGACTGCCGGATCTTGATTTAATTTAATAGTTCTAGCGGTAAAGCAATACGACTGCCGGATCTTGATTTAATTTAATAGTTCTAGCGGTAAAGCAATACGACTGCCGGATCTTGATTTAATTTCAAAGTTTATGCGGTAAAGCACTACGACTGCCGGATCTTGATTTAATTTCAAAGTTCCAGCGGTAAAGCAATGCGACTGCCGGATCTTGATTTAATTTCAACGTTCCAGCGGTAAAGCAATGCGACTACCGGAACTTGGTTTTTATTTCAACGTTCCAGCGGTAAAGCAATGCGACTGCCGGATCTTGATTTAGTTTCAAAGTTCATGCGGTAAAGCAATGCGACTGCCGGAACTTGGTTTTTATTTCAAAGTCATGCGGTTAAGCAATGCGACTGCCGGAACTTGGTTTTTATTTCAAAGTTCCAGCGGTAAAGCGATGCGACTGCCGGATCTTGATTTAATTTAATAGTTCTAGCGGTAAAGCAATACGACTGCCGGATCTTGATTTAATTTCAAAGTTCATGCGGTAAAGCAATACGACTGCCGGATCTTGATTTAATTTCAAAGTTCATGCGGTAAAGCAATGCGACTGCCGGAACTTGGTTTTTATTTCAACGTTCCAGCGGTAAAGCAATGCGACTGCCGGAACTAGGTTTTTATTTCAACGTTCCATCGGTAAAGCAATGCGACTGCCGGATCTTGATTTAATTTCAAAGTTCCAGCGGTAAAGCAATGCGACTGCCGGATCTTGGTTTTTATTTCAACGTTCCAGCGGTAAAGCAATGCGACTGCCGGAACGTGGTTTTTATTTCAACGTTCCAGCGGTAAAGCAATGCGACTGCCGGATCTTGATTTAATTTCAAAGTTCATGCGGTAAAGCAATGCGACTGCCGGAACTTGGTTTTTATTTCAAAGTCATGCGGTTAAGCAATGCGACTGCCGGTACTTGGTTTTTATTTCAAAGTTCCAGCGGTAAAGCGATGCGACTGCCGGATCTTGATTTAATTTAATAGTTCTAGCGGTAAAGCAATACGACTGCCGGATCTTGATTTAATTTCAAAGTTCATGCGGTAAAGCAATACGACTGCCGGATCTTGATTTAATTTCAAAGTTCATGCGGTAAAGCAATGCGACTGCCGGAACTTGGTTTTTATTTCAACGTTCCAGCGGTAAAGCGATGCGACTGCCGGATCTTGATTTAATTTCAAAGTTCCAGCGGTAAAGCAATGCGACTGCCGGATCTTGATTTAATTTAATAGTTCTAGCGGTAAAGCAATACGACTGCCGGATCTTGATTTAATTTCAAAGTTTATGCGGTAAAGCACTACGACTGCCGGATCTTGATTTAATTTCAAAGTTCCAGCGGTAAAGCAATGCGACTGCCGGATCTTGATTTAATTTCAACGTTCCAGCGGTAAAGCAATGGGACTACCGGAACTTGGTTTTTATTTCAACGTTCCAGCGGTAAAGCAATGCGACTGCCGGATCTTGATTTAATTTCAAAGTTCATGCGGTAAAGCAATGCGACTGCCGGAACTTGGTTTTTATTTCAAAGTCATGCGGTTAAGCAATGCGACTGCCGGAACTTGGTTTTTATTTCAAAGTTCCAGCGGTAAAGCGATGCGACTGCCGGATCTTGATTTAATTTAATAGTTCTAGCGGTAAAGCAATACGACTGCCGGATCTTGATTTAATTTCAAAGTTCATGCGGTAAAGCAATACGACTGCCGGATCTTGATTTAATTTCAAAGTTCATGCGGTAAAGCAATTCGACTGCCGGAACTTGGTTTTTATTTCAACGTTCCAGCGGTAAAGCAATGCGACTGCCGGAACTAGGTTTTTATTTCAACGTTCCATCGGTAAAGCAATGCGACTGCCGGATCTTGATTTAATTTCAAAGTTCCAGCGGTAAAGCAATGCGACTGCCGGATCTTGGTTTTTATTTCAACGTTCCAGCGGTAAAGCAATGCGACTACCGGAACTTGGTTTTTATTTCAACGTTCCAGCGGTAAAGCAATGCGACTGCCGGATCTTGATTTAATTTCAAAGTTCATGCGGTGAAGCAATACGACTGCCGGAACTTGGTTTTTATTTCAAAGTCATGCGGTTAAGCAATGCGACTGCCGGAACTTGGTTTTTATTTCAAAGTTCCAGCGGTAAAGCGATGCGACTGCCGAATTTTGATTTAATTTCAACGTTCCAACGGTAAAGCAATGCGACTGCCGGAACTTGGTTTAATTTAATAGTTCTAGCGGTAAAGCAATACGACTGCCAGATCTTGATTTAATTCAAAGTTTATGCGGTAAAGCAATACGACTGCCGGATCTTGGTTTAATTTCAACGTTCCAGCGGTAAAGCAATGCGACTACCGGAACTTGGTTTTTATTTCAACGTTCCAGCGGTAAAGCAATGCGACTGCCGGATCTTGATTTAATTTCAAAGTTCATGCGGTAAAGCAATGCGACTGCCGGGACTTGGTTTTTATTTCAAAGTCATGCGGTTAAGCAATGCGACTGCCGGAACTTGGTTTTTATTTCAAAGTTCCAGCGGTAAAGCGATGCGACTGCCGGATCTTGATTTAATTTAATAGTTCTAGCGGTAAAGCAATACGACTGCCGGATCTTGATTTAATTTCAAAGTTCATGCGGTAAAGCAATACGACTGCCGGATCTTGATTTAATTTCAAAGTTCATGCGGTAAAGCAATGCGACTGCCGGAACTTGGTTTTTATTTCAACGTTCCAGCGGTAAAGCGATGCGACTGCCGGATCTTGATTTAATTTCAAAGTTCCAGCGGTAAAGCAATGCGACTGCCGGATCTTGATTTAATTTAATAGTTCTAGCGGTAAAGCAATACGACTGCCGGATCTTGATTTAATTTCAAAGTTTATGCGGTAAAGCACTACGACTGCCGGATCTTGATTTAATTTCAAAGTTCCAGCGGTAAAGCAATGCGACTGCCGGATCTTGATTTAATTTCAACGTTCCAGCGGTAAAGCAATGCGACTACCGGAACTTGGTTTTTATTTCAACGTTCCAGCGGTAAAGCAATGCGACTGCCGGATCTTGATTTAATTTCAAAGTTCATGCGGTAAAGCAATGCGACTGCCGGAACTTGGTTTTTATTTCAAAGTTCCAGCGGTAAAGCAATACGACTGCCGAATGTTGATTTAATTTCAAGGTTCTAGCGGTAAAGCAATGCGACTGCCGGAACTTGGTTTTTATTTCAACGTTCCAGCGGTAAAGCAATGCGACTGCCGGAACTTGATTTAATTTCAACGTTCATGCGGTAAAGCAATGCGACTGCCGGAACTTGGTTTTTATTTCAAAGTTCCAGCGGTAAAGCAATACGACTGCCGAATGTTGATTTAATTTCATAGTTCTAGCGGTAAAGCAATACGACTGCCGGATCTTGATTTAATTTCAAAGTTCATGCGGTAAAGCAATGCGACTGCCGGATCTTGATTTAATTTCAAAGTTCATGCGGTGAAGCAATACGACTGCCGGAACTGGGTTTTTATTTCAAAGTCATGCGGTTAAGCAATGCGACTGCCGGAACTTGGTTTTTATTTCAAAGTTCCAGCGGTAAAGCGATGCGACTGCCGAATTTTGATTTAATTTCAACGTTCCAGCGGTAAAGCAATGCGACTGCCGGAACTTGGTTTAATTTAATAGTTCGAGCGGTAAAGCAATACGACTGCCGGATCTTTATTTAATTCAAAGTTTATGCGGTAAAGCAATACGACTGCCGGATCTTGGTTTAATTTCAACGTTCCAGCGGTAAAGCAATGCGACTACCGGAACTTGGTTTTTATTTCAACGTTCCAGCGGTAAAGCAATGCGACTGCCGGATCTTGATTTAATTTAATAGTTCTAGCGGTAAAGCAATACGATTGCCGGATCTTGATTTAATTTAATAGTTCTAGCGGTAAAGCAATACGACTGCCGGATCTTGATTTAATTTCAAAGTTTATGCGGTAAAGCACTACGACTGCCGGATCTTGATTTAATTTCAAAGTTCCAGCGGTAAAGCAATGCGACTGCCGGATCTTGATTTAATTTCAACGTTCCAGCGGTAAAGCAATGCGACTACCGGAACTTGGTTTTTATTTCAACGTTCCAGCGGTAAAGCAATGCGACTGCCGGATCTTGATTTAATTTCAAAGTTCATGCGGTAAAGCAATGCGACTGCCGGAACTTGGTTTTTATTTCAAAGTCATGCGGTTAAGCAATGCGACTGCCGGAACTTGGTTTTTATTTCAAAGTTCCAGCGGTAAAGCGATGCGACTGCCGGAACTTGGTTTTTATTTCAACGTTCCAGCGGTAAAGCAATGCGACTGCCGGATCTTGATTTAATTTCAAAGTTCATGCGGTAAAGCAATGCGACTGCCGGAACTTGGTTTTTATTTCAAAGTCATGCGGTTAAGCAATGCGACTGCCGGAACTTGGTTTTTATTTCAAAGTTCCAGCGGTAAAGCGATGCGACTGCCGGATCTTGATTTAATTTAATAGTTCTAGCGGTAAAGCAATACGATTGCCGGATCTTGATTTAATTTAATAGTTCTAGCGGTAAAGCAATACGACTGCCGGATCTTGATTTAATTTCAAAGTTTATGCGGTAAAGCACTACGACTGCCGGATCTTGATTTAATTTCAAAGTTCCAGCGGTAAAGCAATGCGACTGCCGGATCTTGATTTAATTTCAACGTTCCAGCGGTAAAGCAATGCGACTACCGGAACTTGGTTTTTATTTCAACGTTCCAGCGGTAAAGCAATGCGACTGCCGGATCTTGATTTAATTTCAAAGTTCATGCGGTAAAGCAATGCGACTGCCGGAACTTGGTTTTTATTTCAAAGTCATGCGGTTAAGCAATGCGACTGCCGGAACTTGGTTTTTATTTCAAAGTTCCAGCGGTAAAGCGATGCGACTGCCGGATCTTGATTTAATTTAATAGTTCTAGCGGTAAAGCAATACGACTGCCGGATCTTGATTTAATTTCAAAGTTCATGCGGTAAAGCAATACGACTGCCGGATCTTGATTTAATTTCAAAGTTCATGCGGTAAAGCAATGCGACTGCCGGAACTTGGTTTTTATTTCAACGTTCCAGCGGTAAAGCAATGCGACTGCCGGAACTAGGTTTTTATTTCAACGTTCCATCGGTAAAGCAATGCGACTGCCGGATCTTGATTTAATTTCAAAGTTCCAGCGGTAAAGCAATGCGACTGCCGGATCTTGGTTTTTATTTCAACGTTCCAGCGGTAAAGCAATGCGACTGCCGGAACGTGGTTTTTATTTCAACGTTCCAGCGGTAAAGCAATGCGACTGCCGGATCTTGATTTAATTTCAAAGTTCATGCGGTAAAGCAATGCGACTGCCGGAACTTGGTTTTTATTTCAAAGTCATGCGGTTAAGCAATGCGACTGCCGGAACTTGGTTTTTATTTCAAAGTTCCAGCGGTAAAGCGATGCGACTGCCGGATCTTGATTTAATTTAATAGTTCTAGCGGTAAAGCAATACGACTGCCGGATCTTGATTTAATTTCAAAGTTCATGCGGTAAAGCAATACGACTGCCGGATCTTGATTTAATTTCAAAGTTCATGCGGTAAAGCAATGCGACTGCCGGAACTTGGTTTTTATTTCAACGTTCCAGCGGTAAAGCGATGCGACTGCCGGATCTTGATTTAATTTCAAAGTTCCAGCGGTAAAGCAATGCGACTGCCGGATCTTGATTTAATTTAATAGTTCTAGCGGTAAAGCAATACGACTGCCGGATCTTGATTTAATTTCAAAGTTTATGCGGTAAAGCACTACGACTGCCGGATCTTGATTTAATTTCAACGTTCCAGCGGTAAAGCAATGGGACTACCGGAACTTGGTTTTTATTTCAACGTTCCAGCGGTAAAGCAATGCGACTGCCGGATCTTGATTTAATTTCAAAGTTCATGCGGTAAAGCAATGCGACTGCCGGAACTTGGTTTTTATTTCAAAGTCATGCGGTTAAGCAATGCGACTGCCGGAACTTGGTTTTTATTTCAAAGTTCCAGCGGTAAAGCGATGCGACTGCCGGATCTTGATTTAATTTAATAGTTCTAGCGGTAAAGCAATACGACTGCCGGATCTTGATTTAATTTCAAAGTTCATGCGGTAAAGCAATACGACTGCCGGATCTTGATTTAATTTCAAAGTTCATGCGGTAAAGCAATTCGACTGCCGGAACTTGGTTTTTATTTCAACGTTCCAGCGGTAAAGCAATGCGACTGCCGGAACTAGGTTTTTATTTCAACGTTCCATCGGTAAAGCAATGCGACTGCCGGATCTTGATTTAATTTCAAAGTTCCAGCGGTAAAGCAATGCGACTGCCGGATCTTGGTTTTTATTTCAACGTTCCAGCGGTAAAGCAATGCGACTACCGGAACTTGGTTTTTATTTCAACGTTCCAGCGGTAAAGCAATGCGACTGCCGGATCTTGATTTAATTTCAAAGTTCATGCGGTGAAGCAATACGACTGCCGGAACTGGGTTTTTATTTCAAAGTCATGCGGTTAAGCAATGCGACTGCCGGAACTTGGTTTTTATTTCAAAGTTCCAGCTGTAAAGCGATGCGACTGCCGAATTTTGATTTAATTTCAACGTTCCAACGGTAAAGCAATGCGACTGCCGGAACTTGGTTTAATTTAATAGTTCTAGCGGTAAAGCAATACGACTGCCAGATCTTGATTTAATTCAAAGTTTATGCGGTAAAGCAATACGACTGCCGGATCTTGGTTTAATTTCAACGTTCCAGCGGTAAAGCAATGCGACTACCGGAACTTGGTTTTTATTTCAACGTTCCAGCGGTAAAGCAATGCGACTGCCGGATCTTGTTTTAATTTCAAAGTTCATGCGGTAAAGCAATGCGACTGCCGGGACTTGGTTTTTATTTCAAAGTCATGCGGTTAAGCAATGCGACTGCCGGAACTTGGTTTTTATTTCAAAGTTCCAGCGGTAAAGCGATGCGACTGCCGGATCTTGATTTAATTTAATAGTTCTAGCGGTAAAGCAATACGACTGCCGGATCTTGATTTAATTTCAAAGTTCATGCGGTAAAGCAATACGACTGCCGGATCTTGATTTAATTTCAAAGTTCATGCGGTAAAGCAATGCGACTGCCGGAACTTGGTTTTTATTTCAACGTTCCAGCGGTAAAGCGATGCGACTGCCGGATCTTGATTTAATTTCAAAGTTCCAGCGGTAAAGCAATGCGACTGCCGGATCTTGATTTAATTTAATAGTTCTAGCGGTAAAGCAATACGACTGCCGGATCTTGATTTAATTTCAAAGTTTATGCGGTAAAGCACTACGACTGCCGGATCTTGATTTAATTTCAAAGTTCCAGCGGTAAAGCAATGCGACTGCCGGATCTTGATTTAATTTCAACGTTCCAGCGGTAAAGCAATGCGACTACCGGAACTTGGTTTTTATTTCAACGTTCCAGCGGTAAAGCAATGCGACTGCCGGATCTTGATTTAATTTCAAAGTTCATGCGGTAAAGCAATGCGACTGCCGGAACTTGGTTTTTATTTCAAAGTTCCAGCGGTAAAGCAATACGACTGCCGAATGTTGATTTAATTTCAAGGTTCTAGCGGTAAAGCAATACGACTGCCGGATCTTGATTTAATTTCAAAGTTCATGCGGTAAAGCAATGCGACTGCCGGAACTTGGTTTTTATTTCAAAGTTCCAGCGGTAAAGCAATACGACTGCCGAATGTTGATTTAATTTCAAGGTTCTAGCGGTAAAGCAATACGACTGCCGGATCTTGATTTAATTTCAAAGTTCATGCGGTAAAGCAATGCGACTGCCGGATCTTGATTTAATTTCAAAGTTCATGCGGTGAAGCAATACGACTGCCGGATCTTGATTTAATTTCAAAGTCATGCGGTAAAGCAATGCGACGGCCGGAACTTGGTTTTTATTTCAAAGTCATGCGGTAAAGCAATGCGACTGCCGGAACTTGATTTAATTTCAAAGTTCATGCGGTAAAGCAATTCGACTGCCGGAACTTGGTTTTTATTTCAAAGTTCCAGCGGTAAAGCAATGCGACTGCCGAATTTTGATTTAATTTCAACGTTCCAGCGGTAAAGCAATGCGACTGCCGGAACTTGGTTTTTATTTCAACGTTCCAGCGGTAAAGCAATGCGACTGCCGGATCTTGATTTAATTTCAAAGTTCCAGCGGTAAAGCAATGCGACTGCCGGATCTTGATTTAATTTAATAGTTCTAGCGGTAAAGCAATACGACTGCCGGATCTTGATTTAATTTCAAAGTTTATGCGGTAAAGCACTACGACTGCCGGATCTTGGTTTAATTTCAAAGTTCATGCGGTAAAGCAATGCGACTGCCGGAACTTGGTTTTTATTTCAAAGTCATTCGGTAAAGCAATGCGACTGCCGGAACTTGGTTTTTATTTCAACGTTCCAGCGGTAAAGCAATGCGACTGCCGGAACTTGATTTAATTTCAACGTTCATGCGGTAAAGCAATGCGACTGCCGGATCTTGATTTAATTTCAAAGTCATGCGGTAAAGCAATGCGACTGCCGGAACTTGGTTTTTATTTCAAAGTCATTCGGTAAAGCAATGCGACTGCCGGAACTTGGTTTTTATTTCAACGTTCCAGCGGTAAAGCAATGCGACTGCCGGAACTTGATTTAATTTCAACGTTCATGCGGTAAAGCAATGCGACTGCCGGAACTTGGTTTTTATTTCAAAGTTCCAGCGGTAAAGCAATACGACTGCCGAATGTTGATTTAATTTCAAGGTTTTAGCGGTAAAGCAATACGACTGCCGGATCTTGATTTAATTTCAAAGTTCATGCGGTAAAGCAATGCGACTGCCGGATCTTGATTTAATTTCAAAGTTCATGCGGTGAAGCAATACAACTGCCGGAACTTGGTTTTTATTTCAACGTTCCAGCGGTATAGCAATGCGACTGCCGGATCTTGATTTAATTTCAAAGTTCCAGCGGTAAAGCAATGCGACTGCCGGATCTTGATTTAATTTAATAGTTCTAGCGGTAAAGCAATACGACTGCCGGATCTTGATTTAATTTCAAAGTTCATGCGGTGAAGCAATACGACTGCCGGATCTTGATTTAATTTCAAAGTCATGCGGTAAAGCAATGCGACTGCCGGAACTTGGTTTTTATTTCAAAGTCATGCGGTAAAGCAATGCGACTGCCGGAACTTGATTTAATTTCAAAGTTCATGCGGTAAAGCAATTCGACTGCCGGAACTTGGTTTTTATTTCAAAGTTCCAGCGGTAAAGCAATGCGACTGCCGAATTTTGATTTAATTTCAACGTTCCAGCGGTAAAGCAATGCGACTGCCGGAACTTGGTTTTTATTTCAACGTTCCAGCGGTAAAGCAATGCGACTGCCGGATCTTGATTTAATTTCAAAGTTCCAGCGGTAAAGCAATGCGACTGCCGGATCTTGATTTAATTTAATAGTTCTAGCGGTAAAGCAATACGACTGCCGGATCTTGATTTAATTTCAAAGTTTATGCGGTAAAGCACTACGACTGCCGGATCTTGGTTTAATTTCAAAGTTCATGCGGTAAAGCAATGCGACTGCCGGAACTTGGTTTTTATTTCAAAGTCATTCGGTAAAGCAATGCGACTGCCGGAACTTGGTTTTTATTTCAACGTTCCAGCGGTAAAGCAATGCGACTGCCGGAACTTGATTTAATTTCAACGTTCATGCGGTAAAGCAATGCGACTGCCGGATCTTGATTTAATTTCAAAGTCATGCGGTAAAGCAATGCGACTGCCGGAACTTGGTTTTTATTTCAAAGTCATTCGGTAAAGCAATGCGACTGCCGGAACTTGGTTTTTATTTCAACGTTCCAGCGGTAAAGCAATGCGACTGCCGGAACTTGATTTAATTTCAACGTTCATGCGGTAAAGCAATGCGACTGCCGGAACTTGGTTTTTATTTCAAAGTTCCAGCGGTAAAGCAATACGACTGCCGAATGTTGATTTAATTTCAAGGTTTTAGCGGTAAAGCAATACGACTGCCGGATCTTGATTTAATTTCAAAGTTCATGCGGTAAAGCAATGCGACTGCCGGATCTTGATTTAATTTCAAAGTTCATGCGGTGAAGCAATACAACTGCCGGAACTTGGTTTTTATTTCAACGTTCCAGCGGTATAGCAATGCGACTGCCGGATCTTGATTTAATTTCAAAGTTCCAGCGGTAAAGCAATGCGACTGCCGGATCTTGATTTAATTTAATAGTTCTAGCGGTAAAGCAATACGACTGCCGGATCTTGATTTAATTTCAAAGTTTATGCGGTAAAGCACTACGACTGCCGGATCTTGGTTTAATTTCAAAGTTCATGCGGTAAAGCAATGCGACTGCCGGAACTTGGTTTTTATTTCAACGTTCCAGCGGTAAAGCAATGCGACTGCCGGAACTTGGTTTTTATTTCAAAGTTCCAGCGGTAAAGCAATACGACTGCCGAATGTTGATTTAATTTCAAGGTTCTAGCGGTAAAGCAATACGACTGCCGGATCTTGATTTAAATTAAAAGTTCATGCGGTAAAGCAATGCGACTGCCGGATCTTGATTTAATTTCAAAGTTCCAGCGGTAAAGCAATGCGACTGCCGGATCTTGATTTAATTTCAACGTTCCAGCGGTAAAGCAATGCGACTACCGGAACTTGGTTTTTATTTCAACGTTCCAGCGGTAAAGCAATGCGACTGCCGGATCTTGATTTAATTTAATAGTTCTAGCGGTAAAGCAATACGACTGCCGGATCTTGATTTAATTTCAAAGTTTATGCGGTAAAGCACTACGACTGCCGGATCTTGGTTTAATTTCAAAGTTCATGCGGTAAAGCAATGCGACTGCTGGAACTTGGTTTTTATTTCAACGTTCCAGCGGTATAGCAATGCGACTGCCGGATCTTGATTTAATTTCAAAGTTCCAGCGGTAAAGCAATGCGACTGCCGGATCTTGATTTAATTTCAACGTTCCAGCGGTAAAGCAATGCGACTACCGGAACTTGGTTTTTATTTCAACGTTCCAGCGGTAAAGCAATGCGACTGCCGGAACGTGGTTTTTATTTCAACGTTCCAGCGGTAAAGCAATGCGACTGCCGGAACTTGGTTTTTATTTCAACGTTCCAGCGGTAAAGCAATGCGACTGCCGGTTCTTGATTTAATTTCAAAGTTCCAGCGGTAAAGCAATGCGACTGCCGGATCTTGATTTAATTTAATAGTTCTAGCGGTAAAGCAATACGACTGCCGGATCTTGATTTAATTTCAAAGTTTATGCGGTAAAGCAATACGACTGCCGGATCTTGGTTTAATTTCAAAGTTCATGCGGTAAAGCAATGCGACTGCTGGAACTTGGTTTTTATTTCAACGTTCCAGCGGTATAGCAATGCGACTGCCGGATCTTGATTTAATTTCAAAGTTCCAGCGGTAAAGCAATGCGACTGCCGGATCTTGATTTAATTTCAACGTTCCAGCGGTAAAGCAATGCGACTACCGGAACTTGGTTTTTATTTCAACGTTCCAGCGGTAAAGCAATGCGACTGCCGGATCTTGATTTAATTTCAAAGTTCCAGCGGTAAAGCAATGCGACTGCCGGATCTTGATTTAATTTAATAGTTCTAGCGGTAAAGCAATACGACTGCCGGATCTTGATTTAATTTCAAAGTTCATGCGGTAAAGCAATGCGACTGCCGGAACTTGGTTTTTATTTCAACGTTCCAGCGGTAAAGCAATGCGACTGCCGGAACTAGGTTTTTATTTCAACGTTCCATCGGTAAAGCAATGCGACTGCCGGATCTTGATTTAATTTCAAAGTTCCAGCGGTAAAGCAATGCGACTGCCGGATCTTGGTTTTTATTTCAACGTTCCAGCGGTAAAGCAATGCGACTACCGGAACTTGGTTTTTATTTCAACGTTCCAGCGGTAAAGCAATGCGACTGCCGGATCTTGATTTAATTTCAAAGTTCATGCGGTGAAGCAATACGACTGCCGGAACTTGGTTTTTATTTCAAAGTCATGCGGTTAAGCAATGCGACTGCCGGAACTTGGTTTTTATTTCAAAGTTCCAGCGGTAAAGCGATGCGACTGCCGAATTTTGATTTAATTTCAACGTTCCAGCGGTAAAGCAATGCGACTGCCGGAACTTGGTTTAATTTAATAGTTCTAGCGGTAAAGCAATACGACTGCCGGATCTTGGTTTTTATTTCAAAGTCATGCGGTTAAGCAATGCGACTGCCGGAACTTGGTTTTTATTTCAAAGTTCCAGCGGTAAAGCGATGCGACTGCCGGATCTTGATTTAATTTCAAAGTTCATGCGGTAAAGCAATGCGACTGCCGGAACTTGGTTTTTATTTCAAAGTTCCAGCGGTAAAGCGATGCGACTGCCGGAACTTGGTTTAATTTAATAGTTCTAGCGGTAAAGCAATACGACTGCCGGATCTTGGTTTTTATTTCAAAGTCATGCGGTTAAGCAATGCGACTGCCGGAACTTGGTTTTTATTTCAAAGTTCCAGCGGTAAAGCGATGCGACTGCCGGATCTTGATTTAATTTCAAAGTTCCAGCGGTAAAGCAATGCGACTGCCGGAACTTGGTTTTTATTTCAACGTTCCAGCGGTAAAGCAATGCGACTGCCGGAACGTGGTTTTTATTTCAACGTTCTATCGGTAAAGCAATGCGACTGCCGGATCTTGATTTAATTTCAAAGTTCATGCGGTAAAGCAATACGACTGCCGGATCTTGATTTAATTTCAAAGTTCCAGCGGTAAAGCAATGCGACTGCCGGATCTTGATTTAATTTCAACGTTCCAGCGGTAAAGCAATGCGACTACCGGAACTTGGTTTTTATTTCAACGTTCCAGCGGTAAAGCAATGCGACTGCCGGATCTTGATTTAATTTCAAAGTTCATGCGGTAAAGCAATGCGACTGCCGGAACTTGGTTTTTATTTCAAAGTCATGCGGTTAAGCAATGCGACTGCCGGAACTTGGTTTTTATTTCAAAGTTCCAGCGGTAAAGCGATGCGACTGCCGGATCTTGATTTAATTTAATAGTTCTAGCGGTAAAGCAATGCGACTGCCGGATCTTGGTTTAATTTCAACGTTCCAGCGGTAAAGCAATGCGACTACCGGAACTTGGTTTTTATTTCAACGTTCCAGCGGTAAAGCAATGCGACTGCCGGATCTTGATTTAATTTCAAAGTTCATGCGGTAAAGCAATGCGACTGCCGGAACTTGGTTTTTATTTCAAAGTCATGCGGTTAAGCAATGCGACTGCCGGAACTTGGTTTTTATTTCAAAGTTCCAGCGGTAAAGCGATGCGACTGCCGGATCTTGATTTAATTTCAAAGTTCCAGCGGTAAAGCAATGCGACTGCCGGAACTTGGTTTTCTAGCGGTAAAGCAATACGACTGCCGGATCTTTATTTAATTCAAAGTTTATGCGGTAAAGCAATACGACTGCCGGATCTTGGTTTAATTTCAACGTTCCAGCGGTAAAGCAATGCGACTACCGGAACTTGGTTTTTATTTCAACGTTCCAGCGGTAAAGCAATGCGACTGCCGGATCTTGATTTAATTTCAAAGTTCATGCGGTAAAGCAATGCGACTGCCGGAACTTGGTTTTTATTTCAAAGTCATGCGGTTAAGCAATGCGACTGCCGGAACTTGGTTTTTATTTCAAAGTTCCAGCGGTAAAGCGATGCGACTGCCGGATCTTGATTTAATTTAATAGTTCTAGCGGTAAAGCAATACGACTGCCGGATCTTGATTTAATTTCAAAGTTCATGCGGTAAAGCAATACGACTGCCGGATCTTGATTTAATTTCAAAGTTCATGCGGTAAAGCAATGCGACTGCCGGAACTTGGTTTTTATTTCAACGTTCCAGCGGTAAAGCGATGCGACTGCCGGATCTTGATTTAATTTCAAAGTTCCAGCGGTAAAGCAATGCGACTGCCGGATCTTGATTTAATTTAATAGTTCTAGCGGTAAAGCAATACGACTGCCGGATCTTGATTTAATTTCAAAGTTTATGCGGTAAAGCACTACGACTGCCGGATCTTGATTTAATTTCAAAGTTCATGCGGTAAAGCAATACGACTGCCGGATCTTGATTTAATTTCAAAGTTCATGCGGTAAAGCAATGCGACTGCCGGAACTTGGTTTTTATTTCAAAGTCATGCGGTTAAGCAATGCGACTGCCGGAACTTGGTTTTTATTTCAAAGTCATGCGGTTAAGCAATGCGACTGCCGGAACTTGGTTTTTATTTCAACGTTCCAGCGGTAAAGCAATGCGACTGGCGGATCTTGATTTAATTTCAAAGTTCATGCGGTAAAGCAATGCGACTGCCGGAACTTGGTTTTTATTTCAAAGTCATGCGGTAAAGCACTACGACTGCCGGATCTTGATTTAATTTCAAAGTTCATGCGGTAAAGCAATACGACTGCCGGATCTTGATTTAATTTCAAAGTTCATGCGGTAAAGCAATGCGACTGCCGGAACTTGGTTTTTATTTCAAAGTCATGCGGTTAAGCAATGCGACTGCCGGAACTTGGTTTTTATTTCAACGTTCCAGCGGTAAAGCAATGCGACTGCCGGAACTAGGTTTTTATTTCAACGTTCCATCGGTAAAGCAATGCGACTGCCGGATCTTGATTTAATTTCAAAGTTCCAGCGGTAAAGCAATGCGACTGCCGGAACTTGGTTTTTATTTCAAAGTTCCAGCGGTAAAGCGATGCGACTGCCGGATCTTGATTTAATTTCAAAGTTCCAGCGGTAAAGCAATGCGACTGCCGGAACTTGGTTTTTATTTCAACGTTCCAGCGGTAAAGCAATGCGACTGCCGGAACGTGGTTTTTATTTCAAAGTTTATGCGGTAAAGCACTACGACTGCCGGATCTTGATTTAATTTCAAAGTTCCAGCGGTAAAGCAATGCGACTGCCGGATCTTGATTTAATTTCAACGTTCCAGCGGTAAAGCAATGCGACTACCGGAACTTGGTTTTTATTTCAACGTTCCAGCGGTAAAGCAATGCGACTGCCGGATCTTGATTTAATTTCAAAGTTCATGCGGTAAAGCAATGCGACTGCCGGAACTTGGTTTTTATTTCAAAGTCATGCGGTTAAGCAATGCGACTGCCGGAACTTGGTTTTTATTTCAAAGTTCCAGCGGTAAAGCGATGCGACTGCCGGATCTTGATTTAATTTAATAGTTCTAGCGGTAAAGCAATGCGACTGCCGGATCTTGGTTTAATTTCAACGTTCCAGCGGTAAAGCAATGCGACTACCGGAACTTGGTTTTTATTTCAACGTTCCAGCGGTAAAGCAATGCGACTGCCGGATCTTGATTTAATTTCAAAGTTCATGCGGTAAAGCAATGCGACTGCCGGAACTTGGTTTTTATTTCAAAGTCATGCGGTTAAGCAATGCGACTGCCGGAACTTGGTTTTTATTTCAAAGTTCCAGCGGTAAAGCGATGCGACTGCCGAATTTTGATTTAATTTCAACGTTCCAGCGGTAAAGCAATGCGACTGCCGGAACTTGGTTTAATTTAATAGTTCTAGCGGTAAAGCAATACGACTGCCGGATCTTTATTTAATTCAAAGTTTATGCGGTAAAGCAATACGACTGCCGGATCTTGGTTTAATTTCAACGTTCCAGCGGTAAAGCAATGCGACTGCCGGAACTTGGTTTTTATTTCAACGTTCCAGCGGTAAAGCAATGCGACTGCCGGATCTTGATTTAATTTCAAAGTTCATGCGGTAAAGCAATGCGACTGCCGGAACTTGGTTTTTATTTCAAAGTCATGCGGTTAAGCAATGCGACTGCCGGAACTTGGTTTTTATTTCAAAGTTCCAGCGGTAAAGCGATGCGACTGCCGGATCTTGATTTAATTTAATAGTTCTAGCGGTAAAGCAATACGACTGCCGGATCTTGATTTAATTTCAAAGTTCATGCGGTAAAGCAATACGACTGCCGGATCTTGATTTAATTTCAAAGTTCATGCGGTAAAGCAATGCGACTGCCGGAACTTGGTTTTTATTTCAACGTTCCAGCGGTAAAGCGATGCGACTGCCGGATCTTGATTTAATTTCAACGTTCCAGCGGTAAAGCGATGCGACTGCCGGATCTTGATTTAATTTCAAAGTTCCAGCGGTAAAGCAATGCGACTGCCGGATCTTGATTTAATTTAATAGTTCTAGCGGTAAAGCAATACGACTGCCGGATCTTGATTTAATTTCAAAGTTTATGCGGTAAAGCACTACGACTGCCGGATCTTGATTTAATTTCAAAGTTCATGCGGTAAAGCAATGCGACTGCCGGAACTTGGTTTTTATTTCAAAGTCATGCGGTTAAGCAATGCGACTGCCGGAACTTGGTTTTTATTTCAAAGTTCCAGCGGTAAAGCGATGCGACTGCCGAATTTTGATTTAATTTCAACGTTCCAGCGGTAAAGCAATGCACTGCCGGAACTTGGTTTAATTTAATAGTTCTAGCGGTAAAGCAATACGACTGCCGGATCTTTATTTAATTCAAAGTTTATGCGGTAAAGCAATACGACTGCCGGATCTTGGTTTAATTTCAACGTTCCAGCGGTAAAGCAATGCGACTACCGGAACTTGGTTTTTATTTCAACGTTCCAGCGGTAAAGCAATGCGACTGCCGGATCTTGATTTAATTTCAAAGTTCATGCGGTAAAGCAATGCGACTGCCGGAACTTGGTTTTTATTTCAAAGTCATGCGGTTAAGCAATGCGACTGCCGGAACTTGGTTTTTATTTCAAAGTTCCAGCGGTAAAGCGATGCGACTGCCGGATCTTGATTTAATTTAATAGTTCTAGCGGTAAAGCAATACGACTGCCGGATCTTGATTTAATTTCAAAGTTCATGCGGTAAAGCAATACGACTGCCGGATCTTGATTTAATTTCAAAGTTCATGCGGTAAAGCAATGCGACTGCCGGAACTTGGTTTTTATTTCAACGTTCCAGCGGTAAAGCGATGCGACTGCCGGATCTTGATTTAATTTCAAAGTTCCAGCGGTAAAGCAATGCGACTGCCGGATCTTGATTTAATTTAATAGTTCTAGCGGTAAAGCAATACGACTGCCGGATCTTGATTTAATTTCAAAGTTTATGCGGTAAAGCACTACGACTGCCGGATCTTGATTTAATTTCAAAGTTCATGCGGTAAAGCAATACGACTGCCGGATCTTGATTTAATTTCAAAGTTCATGCGGTAAAGCAATGCGACTGCCGGAACTTGGTTTTTATTTCAAAGTCATGCGGTTAAGCAATGCGACTGCCGGAACTTGGTTTTTATTTCAACGTTCCAGCGGTAAAGCAATGCGACTGCCGGATCTTGATTTAATGTCAAAGTTCATGCGGTAAAGCAATGCGACTGCCGGAACTTGGTTTTTATTTCAAAGTCATGCGGTTAAGCAATGCGACTGCCGGAACTTGGTTTTTATTTCAAAGTTCCAGCGGTAAAGCGATGCGACTGCCGGATCTTGATTTAATTTAATAGTTCTAGCGGTAAAGCAATACGACTGCCGGATCTTGATTTAATTTCAAAGTTCATGCGGTAAAGCAATACGACTGCCGGATCTTGATTTAATTTCAAAGTTCATGCGGTAAAGCAATGCGACTGCCGGAACTTGGTTTTTATTTCAACGTTCCAGCGGTAAAGCGATGCGACTGCCGGAACTAGGTTTTTATTTCAACGTTCCATCGGTAAAGCAATGCGACTGCCGGATCTTGATTTAATTTCAAAGTTCCAGCGGTAAAGCAATGCGACTGCCGGATCTTGGTTTTTATTTCAACGTTCCAGCGGTAAAGCAATGCGACTACCGGAACTTGGTTTTTATTTCAACGTTCCAGCGGTAAAGCAATGCGACTGCCGGATCTTGATTTAATTTCAAAGTTCATGCGGTGAAGCAATACGACTGCCGGAACTTGGTTTTTATTTCAAAGTCATGCGGTTAAGCAATGCGACTGCCGGAACTTGGTTTTTATTTCAAAGTTCCAGCGGTAAAGCGATGCGACTGCCGAATTTTGATTTAATTTCAACGTTCCAGCGGTAAAGCAATGCGACTGCCGGAACTTGGTTTAATTTAATAGTTCTAGCGGTAAAGCAATACGACTGCCGGATCTTGGTTTTTATTTCAAAGTCATGCGGTTAAGCAATGCGACTGCCGGAACTTGGTTTTTATTTCAAAGTTCCAGCGGTAAAGCGATGCGACTGCCGGATCTTGATTTAATTTCAAAGTTCATGCGGTAAAGCAATGCGACTGCCGGAACTTGGTTTTTATTTCAAAGTCATGCGGTTAAGCAATGCGACTGCCGGAACTTGGTTTTTATTTCAAAGTTCCAGCGGTAAAGCGATGCGACTGCCGGAACTTGGTTTAATTTAATAGTTCTAGCGGTAAAGCAATACGACTGCCGGATCTTGGTTTTTATTTCAAAGTCATGCGGTTAAGCAATGCGACTGCCGGAACTTGGTTTTTATTTCAACGTTCCAGCGGTAAAGCAATGCGACTGCCGGATCTTGGTTTAATTTAATAGTTCTAGCGGTAAAGCAATACGACTGCCGGATCTTGGTTTTTATTTCAACGTTCCAGCGGTAAAGCAATGCGACTACCGGAACTTGGTTTTTATTTCAACGTTCCAGCGGTAAAGCAATGCGACTGCCGGATCTTGATTTAATTTAATAGTTCTAGCGGTAAAGCAATACGACTGCCGGATCTTGGTTTTTATTTCAACGTTCCAGCGGTAAAGCAATGCGACTGCCGGAACTTGGTTTTTATTTCAACGTTCCAGCGGTAAAGCAATGCGACTGCCGGATCTTGGTTTAATTTAATAGTTCTAGCGGTAAAGCAATACGACTGCCGGATCTTGGTTTTTATTTCAACGTTCCAGCGGTAAAGCAATGCGACTGCCGGAACTTGGTTTTTATTTCAACGTTCCAGCGGTAAAGCAATGCGACTGCCGGATCTTGGTTTAATTTAATAGTTCTAGCGGTAAAGCAATACGACTGCCGGATCTTGGTTTTTATTTCAACGTTCCAGCGGTAAAGCAATGCGACTACCGGAACTTGGTTTTTATTTCAACGTTCCAGCGGTAAAGCAATGCGACTGCCGGATCTTGATTTAATTTCAAAGTTCATGCGGTAAAGCAATACGACTGCCGGATCTTGATTTAATTTCAAAGTTCATGCGGTAAAGCAATGCGACTGCCGGAACTTGGTTTTTATTTCAACGTTCCAGCGGTAAAGCGATGCGACTGCCGGATCTTGATTTAATTTCAAAGTTCCAGCGGTAAAGCAATGCGACTGCCGGATCTTGATTTAATTTAATAGTTCTAGCGGTAAAGCAATACGACTGCCGGATCTTGATTTAATTTCAAAGTTTATGCGGTAAAGCACTACGACTGCCGGATCTTGGTTTAATTTCAAAGTTCATGCGGTAAAGCAATGCGACTGCCGGAACTTGGTTTTTATTTCAACGTTCCAGCGGTAAAGCAATGCGACTGCCGGAACTTGGTTTTTATTTCAAAGTTCCAGCGGTAAAGCAATACGACTGCCGAATGTTGATTTAATTTCAAGGTTCTAGCGGTAAAGCAATACGACTGCCGGATCTTGATTTAATTTCAAAGTTCATGCGGTAAAGCAATGCGACTGCCGGATCTTGATTTAATTTCAAAGTTCATGCGGTGAAGCAATACGACTGCCGGAACTTGGTTTTTATTTCAAAGTCATGCGGTTAAGCAATGCGACTGCCGGATCTTGATTTAATTTCAAAGTTTATGCGGTAAAGCAATACGACTGCCGGATCTTGGTTTAATTTCAAAGTTCATGCGGTAAAGCAATGCGACTGCTGGAACTTGGTTTTTATTTCAACGTTCCAGCGGTATAGCAATTCGACTGCCGGATCTTGATTTAATTTCAAAGTTCCAGCGGTAAAGCAATGCGACTGCCGGATCTTGATTTAATTTCAACGTTCCAGCGGTAAAGCAATGCGACTACCGGAACTTGGTTTTTATTTCAACGTTCCAGCGGTAAAGCAATGCGACTGCCGGAACGTGGTTTTTATTTCAACGTTCCAGCGGTAAAGCAATGCGACTGCCGGAACTTGGTTTTTATTTCAACGTTCCAGCGGTAAAGCAATGCGACTGCCGGTTCTTGATTTAATTTCAAAGTTCCAGCGGTAAAGCAATGCGACTGCCGGATCTTGATTTAATTTAATAGTTCTAGCGGTAAAGCAATACGACTGCCGGATCTTGATTTAATTTCAAAGTTTATGCGGTAAAGCAATACGACTGCCGGATCTTGGTTTAATTTCAAAGTTCATGCGGTAAAGCAATGCGACTGCTGGAACTTGGTTTTTATTTCAACGTTCCAGCGGTATAGCAATGCGACTGCCGGATCTTGATTTAATTTCAAAGTTCCAGCGGTAAAGCAATGCGACTGCCGGATCTTGATTTAATTTCAACGTTCCAGCGGTAAAGCAATGCGACTACGGAACTTGGTTTTTATTTCAACGTTCCAGCGGTAAAGCAATGCGACTGCCGGATCTTGATTTAATTTCAAAGTTCCAGCGGTAAAGCAATGCGACTGCCGGATCTTGATTTAATTTAATAGTTCTAGCGGTAAAGCAATACGACTGCCGGATCTTGATTTAATTTCAAAGTTCATGCGGTAAAGCAATGCGACTGCCGGAACTTGGTTTTTATTTCAACGTTCCAGCGGTAAAGCAATGCGACTGCCGGAACTAGGTTTTTATTTCAACGTTCCATCGGTAAAGCAATGCGACTGCCGGATCTTGATTTAATTTCAAAGTTCCAGCGGTAAAGCAATGCGACTGCCGGATCTTGGTTTTTATTTCAACGTTCCAGCGGTAAAGCAATGCGACTACCGGAACTTGGTTTTTATTTCAACGTTCCAGCGGTAAAGCAATGCGACTGCCGGATCTTGATTTAATTTCAAAGTTCATGCGGTGAAGCAATACGACTGCCGGAACTTGGTTTTTATTTCAAAGTCATGCGGTTAAGCAATGCGACTGCCGGAACTTGGTTTTTATTTCAAAGTTCCAGCGGTAAAGCTATGCGACTGCCGAATTTTGATTTAATTTCAACGTTCCAGCGGTAAAGCAATGCGACTGCCGGAACTTGGTTTAATTTAATAGTTCTAGCGGTAAAGCAATACGACTGCCGGATCTTGGTTTTTATTTCAAAGTCATGCGGTTAAGCAATGCGACTGCCGGAACTTGGTTTTTATTTCAAAGTTCCAGCGGTAAAGCGATGCGACTGCCGGATCTTGATTTAATTTCAAAGTTCATGCGGTAAAGCAATGCGACTGCCGGAACTTGGTTTTTATTTCAAAGTTCCAGCGGTAAAGCGATGCGACTGCCGGAACTTGGTTTAATTTAATAGTTCTAGCGGTAAAGCAATACGACTGCCGGATCTTGGTTTTTATTTCAAAGTCATGCGGTTAAGCAATGCGACTGCCGGAACTTGGTTTTTATTTCAAAGTTCCAGCGGTAAAGCGATGCGACTGCCGGATCTTGATTTAATTTCAAAGTTCCAGCGGTAAAGCAATGCGACTGCCGGAACTTGGTTTTTATTTCAACGTTCCAGCGGTAAAGCAATGCGACTGCCGGAACGTGGTTTTTATTTCAACGTTCCATCGGTAAAGCAATGCGACTGCCGGATCTTGATTTAATTTCAAAGTTCATGCGGTAAAGCAATACGACTGCCGGATCTTGATTTAATTTCAAAGTTCCAGCGGTAAAGCAATGCGACTGCCGGATCTTGATTTAATTTCAACGTTCCAGCGGTAAAGCAATGCGACTACCGGAACTTGGTTTTTATTTCAACGTTCCAGCGGTAAAGCAATGCGACTGCCGGATCTTGATTTAATTTCAAAGTTCATGCGGTAAAGCAATGCGACTGCCGGAACTTGGTTTTTATTTCAAAGTCATGCGGTTAAGCAATGCGACTGCCGGAACTTGGTTTTTATTTCAAAGTTCCAGCGGTAAAGCGATGCGACTGCCGGATCTTGATTTAATTTAATAGTTCTAGCGGTAAAGCAATGCGACTGCCGGATCTTGGTTTAATTTCAACGTTCCAGCGGTAAAGCAATGCGACTACCGGAACTTGGTTTTTATTTCAACGTTCCAGCGGTAAAGCAATGCGACTGCCGGATCTTGATTTAATTTCAAAGTTCATGCGGTAAAGCAATGCGACTGCCGGAACTTGGTTTTTATTTCAAAGTCATGCGGTTAAGCAATGCGACTGCCGGAACTTGGTTTTTATTTCAAAGTTCCAGCGGTAAAGCGATGCGACTGCCGAATTTTGATTTAATTTCAACGTTCCAGCGGTAAAGCAATGCGACTGCCGGAACTTGGTTTAATTTAATAGTTCTAGCGGTAAAGCAATACGACTGCCGGATCTTTATTTAATTCAAAGTTTATGCGGTAAAGCAATACGACTGCCGGATCTTGGTTTAATTTCAACGTTCCAGCGGTAAAGCAATGCGACTACCGGAACTTGGTTTTTATTTCAACGTTCCAGCGGTAAAGCAATGCGACTGCCGGATCTTGATTTAATTTCAAAGTTCATGCGGTAAAGCAATGCGACTGCCGGAACTTGGTTTTTATTTCAAAGTCATGCGGTTAAGCAATGCGACTGCCGGAACTTGGTTTTTATTTCAAAGTTCCAGCGGTAAAGCGATGCGACTGCCGGATCTTGATTTAATTTAATAGTTCTAGCGGTAAAGCAATACGACTGCCGGATCTTGATTTAATTTCAAAGTTCATGCGGTAAAGCAATACGACTGCCGGATCTTGATTTAATTTCAAAGTTCATGCGGTAAAGCAATGCGACTGCCGGAACTTGGTTTTTATTTCAACGTTCCAGCGGTAAAGCGATGCGACTGCCGGATCTTGATTTAATTTCAAAGTTCCAGCGGTAAAGCAATGCGACTGCCGGATCTTGATTTAATTTAATAGTTCTAGCGGTAAAGCAATACGACTGCCGGATCTTGATTTAATTTCAAAGTTTATGCGGTAAAGCACTACGACTGCCGGATCTTGATTTAATTTCAAAGTTCATGCGGTAAAGCAATACGACTGCCGGATCTTGATTTAATTTCAAAGTTCATGCGGTAAAGCAATGCGACTGCCGGAACTTGGTTTTTATTTCAAAGTCATGCGGTTAAGCAATGCGACTGCCGGAACTTGGTTTTTATTTCAAAGTCATGCGGTTAAGCAATGCGACTGCCGGAACTTGGTTTTTATTTCAACGTTCCAGCGGTAAAGCAATGCGACTGGCGGATCTTGATTTAATTTCAAAGTTCATGCGGTAAAGCAATGCGACTGCCGGAACTTGGTTTTTATTTCAAAGTCATGCGGTAAAGCACTACGACTGCCGGATCTTGATTTAATTTCAAAGTTCATGCGGTAAAGCAATACGACTGCCGGATCTTGATTTAATTTCAAAGTTCATGCGGTAAAGCAATGCGACTGCCGGAACTTGGTTTTTATTTCAAAGTCATGCGGTTAAGCAATGCGACTGCCGGAACTTGGTTTTTATTTCAACGTTCCAGCGGTAAAGCAATGCGACTGCCGGAACTAGGTTTTTATTTCAACGTTCCATCGGTAAAGCAATGCGACTGCCGGATCTTGATTTAATTTCAAAGTTCCAGCGGTAAAGCAATGCGACTGCCGGAACTTGGTTTTTATTTCAAAGTTCCAGCGGTAAAGCGATGCGACTGCCGGATCTTGATTTAATTTCAAAGTTCCAGCGGTAAAGCAATGCGACTGCCGGAACTTGGTTTTTATTTCAACGTTCCAGCGGTAAAGCAATGCGACTGCCGGAACGTGGTTTTTATTTCAAAGTTTATGCGGTAAAGCACTACGACTGCCGGATCTTGATTTAATTTCAAAGTTCCAGCGGTAAAGCAATGCGACTGCCGGATCTTGATTTAATTTCAACGTTCCAGCGGTAAAGCAATGCGACTACCGGAACTTGGTTTTTATTTCAACGTTCCAGCGGTAAAGCAATGCGACTGCCGGATCTTGATTTAATTTCAAAGTTCATGCGGTAAAGCAATGCGACTGCCGGAACTTGGTTTTTATTTCAAAGTCATGCGGTTAAGCAATGCGACTGCCGGAACTTGGTTTTTATTTCAAAGTTCCAGCGGTAAAGCGATGCGACTGCCGGATCTTGATTTAATTTAATAGTTCTAGCGGTAAAGCAATGCGACTGCCGGATCTTGGTTTAATTTCAACGTTCCAGCGGTAAAGCAATGCGACTACCGGAACTTGGTTTTTATTTCAACGTTCCAGCGGTAAAGCAATGCGACTGCCGGATCTTGATTTAATTTCAAAGTTCATGCGGTAAAGCAATGCGACTGCCGGAACTTGGTTTTTATTTCAAAGTCATGCGGTTAAGCAATGCGACTGCCGGAACTTGGTTTTTATTTCAAAGTTCCAGCGGTAAAGCGATGCGACTGCCGAATTTTGATTTAATTTCAACGTTCCAGCGGTAAAGCAATGCGACTGCCGGAACTTGGTTTAATTTAATAGTTCTAGCGGTAAAGCAATACGACTGCCGGATCTTTATTTAATTCAAAGTTTATGCGGTAAAGCAATACGACTGCCGGATCTTGGTTTAATTTCAACGTTCCAGCGGTAAAGCAATGCGACTACCGGAACTTGGTTTTTATTTCAACGTTCCAGCGGTAAAGCAATGCGACTGCCGGATCTTGATTTAATTTCAAAGTTCATGCGGTAAAGCAATGCGACTGCCGGAACTTGGTTTTTATTTCAAAGTCATGCGGTTAAGCAATGCGACTGCCGGAACTTGGTTTTTATTTCAAAGTTCCAGCGGTAAAGCGATGCGACTGCCGGATCTTGATTTAATTTAATAGTTCTAGCGGTAAAGCAATACGACTGCCGGATCTTGATTTAATTTCAAAGTTCATGCGGTAAAGCAATACGACTGCCGGATCTTGATTTAATTTCAAAGTTCATGCGGTAAAGCAATGCGACTGCCGGAACTTGGTTTTTATTTCAACGTTCCAGCGGTAAAGCGATGCGACTGCCGGATCTTGATTTAATTTCAACGTTCCAGCGGTAAAGCGATGCGACTGCCGGATCTTGATTTAATTTCAAAGTTCCAGCGGTAAAGCAATGCGACTGCCGGATCTTGATTTAATTTAATAGTTCTAGCGGTAAAGCAATACGACTGCCGGATCTTGATTTAATTTCAAAGTTTATGCGGTAAAGCACTACGACTGCCGGATCTTGATTTAATTTCAAAGTTCATGCGGTAAAGCAATGCGACTGCCGGAACTTGGTTTTTATTTCAAAGTCATGCGGTTAAGCAATGCGACTGCCGGAACTTGGTTTTTATTTCAAAGTTCCAGCGGTAAAGCGATGCGACTGCCGAATTTTGATTTAATTTCAACGTTCCAGCGGTAAAGCAATGCACTGCCGGAACTTGGTTTAATTTAATAGTTCTAGCGGTAAAGCAATACGACTGCCGGATCTTGATTTAATTTCAAAGTTCATGCGGTAAAGCAATGCGACTGCCGGAACTTGGTTTTTATTTCAACGTTCCAGCGGTAAAGCGATGCGACTGCCGGATCTTGATTTAATTTCAAAGTTCCAGCGGTAAAGCAATGCGACTGCCGGATCTTGATTTAATTTAATAGTTCTAGCGGTAAAGCAATACGACTGCCGGATCTTGATTTAATTTCAAAGTTTATGCGGTAAAGCACTACGACTGCCGGATCTTGATTTAATTTCAAAGTTCATGCGGTAAAGCAATACGACTGCCGGATCTTGATTTAATTTCAAAGTTCATGCGGTAAAGCAATGCGACTGCCGGAACTTGGTTTTTATTTCAAAGTCATGCGGTTAAGCAATGCGACTGCCGGAACTTGGTTTTTATTTCAACGTTCCAGCGGTAAAGCAATGCGACTGCCGGATCTTGATTTAATGTCAAAGTTCATGCGGTAAAGCAATGCGACTGCCGGAACTTGGTTTTTATTTCAAAGTCATGCGGTTAAGCAATGCGACTGCCGGAACTTGGTTTTTATTTCAAAGTTCCAGCGGTAAAGCGATGCGACTGCCGGATCTTGATTTAATTTAATAGTTCTAGCGGTAAAGCAATACGACTGCCGGATCTTGATTTAATTTCAAAGTTCATGCGGTAAAGCAATACGACTGCCGGATCTTGATTTAATTTCAAAGTTCATGCGGTAAAGCAATGCGACTGCCGGAACTTGGTTTTTATTTCAACGTTCCAGCGGTAAAGCAATGCGACTGCCGGAACTAGGTTTTTATTTCAACGTTCCATCGGTAAAGCAATGCGACTGCCGGATCTTGATTTAAATTCAAAGTTCCAGCGGTAAAGCAATGCGACTGCCGGATCTTGGTTTTTATTTCAACGTTCCAGCGGTAAAGCAATGCGACTACCGGAACTTGGTTTTTATTTCAACGTTCCAGCGGTAAAGCAATGCGACTGCCGGATCTTGATTTAATTTCAAAGTTCATGCGGTGAAGCAATACGACTGCCGGAACTTGGTTTTTATTTCAAAGTCATGCGGTTAAGCAATGCGACTGCCGGAACTTGGTTTTTATTTCAAAGTTCCAGCGGTAAAGCGATG
The DNA here is from genome assembly GCA_916049575.1 of Ancistrocerus nigricornis. NCBI lineage: Eukaryota > Metazoa > Arthropoda > Insecta > Hymenoptera > Vespidae > Ancistrocerus > Ancistrocerus nigricornis. Next base: position 16,777,800 of record OU696667.1, on the reverse strand, counting down.
CGACTGCCGAATTTTGATTTAATTTCAACGTTCCAGCGGTAAAGCAATGCGACTGCCGGAACTTGGTTTAATTTAATAGTTCTAGCGGTAAAGCAATACGACTGCCGGATCTTGGTTTTTATTTCAAAGTCATGCGGTTAAGCAATGCGACTGCCGGAACTTGGTTTTTATTTCAAAGTTCCAGCGGTAAAGCGATGCGACTGCCGGATCTTGATTTAATTTCAAAGTTCATGCGGTAAAGCAATGCGACTGCCGGAACTTGGTTTTTATTTCAAAGTCATGCGGTTAAGCAATGCGACTGCCGGAACTTGGTTTTTATTTCAAAGTTCCAGCGGTAAAGCGATGCGACTGCCGGAACTTGGTTTAATTTAATAGTTCTAGCGGTAAAGCAATACGACTGCCGGATCTTGGTTTTTATTTCAAAGTCATGCGGTTAAGCAATGCGACTGCCGGAACTTGGTTTTTATTTCAACGTTCCAGCGGTAAAGCAATGCGACTGCCGGATCTTGGTTTAATTTAATAGTTCTAGCGGTAAAGCAATACGACTGCCGGATCTTGGTTTTTATTTCAACGTTCCAGCGGTAAAGCAATGCGACTACCGGAACTTGGTTTTTATTTCAACGTTCCAGCGGTAAAGCAATGCGACTGCCGGATCTTGATTTAATTTCAAAGTTCATGCGGTAAAGCAATACGACTGCCGGATCTTGATTTAATTTCAAAGTTCATGCGGTTAAGCAATGCGACTGCCGGAACTTGGTTTTTATTTCAACGTTCCAGCGGTAAAGCAATGCGACTGCCGGATCTTGGTTTAATTTAATAGTTCTAGCGGTAAAGCAATACGACTGCCGGATCTTGGTTTTTATTTCAACGTTCCAGCGGTAAAGCAATGCGACTACCGGAACTTGGTTTTTATTTCAACGTTCCAGCGGTAAAGCAATGCGACTGCCGGATCTTGATTTAATTTCAAAGTTCCAGCGGTAAAGCAATGCGACTGCCGGATCTTGATTTAATTTAATAGTTCTAGCGGTAAAGCAATACGACTGCCGGATCTTGATTTAATTTCAAAGTTTATGCGGTAAAGCACTACGACTGCCGGATCTTGATTTAATTTCAAAGTTCATGCGGTAAAGCAATACGACTGCCGGATCTTGATTTAATTTCAAAGTTCATGCGGTAAAGCAATGCGACTGCCGGAACTTGGTTTTTATTTCAAAGTCATGCGGTTAAGCAATGCGACTGCCGGAACTTGGTTTTTATTTCAACGTTCCAGCGGTAAAGCAATGCGACTGCCGGATCTTGATTTAATGTCAAAGTTCATGCGGTAAAGCAATGCGACTGCCGGAACTTGGTTTTTATTTCAAAGTCATGCGGTTAAGCAATGCGACTGCCGGAACTTGGTTTTTATTTCAAAGTTCCAGCGGTAAAGCGATGCGACTGCCGGATCTTGATTTAATTTAATAGTTCTAGCGGTAAAGCAATACGACTGCCGGATCTTGATTTAATTTCAAAGTTCATGCGGTAAAGCAATACGACTGCCGGATCTTGATTTAATTTCAAAGTTCATGCGGTAAAGCAATGCGACTGCCGGAACTTGGTTTTTATTTCAACGTTCCAGCGGTAAAGCAATGCGACTGCCGGAACTAGGTTTTTATTTCAACGTTCCATCGGTAAAGCAATGCGACTGCCGGATCTTGATTTAATTTCAAAGTTCCAGCGGTAAAGCAATGCGACTGCCGGATCTTGGTTTTTATTTCAACGTTCCAGCGGTAAAGCAATGCGACTACCGGAACTTGGTTTTTATTTCAACGTTCCAGCGGTAAAGCAATGCGACTGCCGGATCTTGACTTAATTTCAAAGTTCATGCGGTGAAGCAATACGACTGCCGGAACTTGGTTTTTATTTCAAAGTCATGCGGTTAAGCAATGCGACTGCCGGAACTTGGTTTTTATTTCAAAGTTCCAGCGGTAAAGCGATGCGACTGCCGAATTTTGATTTAATTTCAACGTTCCAGCGGTAAAGCAATGCGACTGCCGGAACTTGGTTTAATTTAATAGTTCTAGCGGTAAAGCAATACGACTGCCGGATCTTGGTTTTTATTTCAAAGTCATGCGGTTAAGCAATGCGACTGCCGGAACTTGGTTTTTATTTCAAAGTTCCAGCGGTAAAGCGATGCGACTGCCGGATCTTGATTTAATTTCAAAGTTCATGCGGTAAAGCAATGCGACTGCCGGAACTTGGTTTTTATTTCAAAGTCATGCGGTTAAGCAATGCGACTGCCGGAACTTGGTTTTTATTTCAAAGTTCCAGCGGTAAAGCGATGCGACTGCCGGAACTTGGTTTAATTTAATAGTTCTAGCGGTAAAGCAATACGACTGCCGGATCTTGGTTTTTATTTCAAAGTCATGCGGTTAAGCAATGCGACTGCCGGAACTTGGTTTTTATTTCAAAGTTCCAGCGGTAAAGCGATGCGACTGCCGGATCTTGATTTAATTTCAAAGTTCATGCGGTAAAGCAATGCGACTGCCGGAACTTGGTTTTTATTTCAAAGTCATGCGGTTAAGCAATGCGACTGCCGGAACTTGGTTTTTATTTCAACGTTCCAGCGGTAAAGCAATGCGACTGCCGGATCTTGATTTAATTTCAAAGTCATGCGGTTAAGCAATGCGACTGCCGGAACTTGGTTTTTATTTCAAAGTTCCAGCGGTAAAGCGATGCGACTGCCGGATCTTGATTTAATTTCAAAGTTCATGCGGTAAAGCAATGCGACTACCGGAACTTGGTTTTTATTTCAACGTTCCAGCGGTAAAGCAATGCGACTGCCGGATCTTGATTTAATTTCAAAGTTCATGCGGTAAAGCAATGCGACTGCCGGAACTTGGTTTTTATTTCAAAGTCATGCGGTTAAGCAATGCGACTGCCGGAACTTTGTTTTTATTTCAAAGTTCCAGCGGTAAAGCAATGCGACTGCCGGATCTTGATTTAATTTAATAGTTCTAGCGGTAAAGCAATACGACTGCCGGATCTTGATTTAATTTCAAAGTTCATGCGGTAAAGCAATGCGACTGCCGGAACTTGGTTTTTATTTCAACGTTCCAGCGGTAAAGCAATGCGACTGCCGGAACTAGGTTTTTATTTCAACGTTCCATCGGTAAAGCAATGCGACTGCCGGATCTTGATTTAATTTCAAAGTTCCAGCGGTAAAGCAATGCGACTGCCGGATCTTGGTTTTTATTTCAACGTTCCAGCGGTAAAGCAATGCGACTACCGGAACTTGGTTTTTATTTCAACGTTCCAGCGGTAAAGCAATGCGACTGCCGGATCTTGATTTAATTTCAAAGTTCATGCGGTGAAGCAATACGACTGCCGGAACTTGGTTTTTATTTCAAAGTTCCAGCGGTAAAGCGATGCGACTGCCGAATTTTGATTTAATTTCAACGTTCCAGCGGTAAAGCAATGCGACTGCCGGAACTTGGTTTAATTTAATAGTTCTAGCGGTAAAGCAATACGACTGCCGGATCTTTATTTAATTCAAAGTTTATGCGGTAAAGCAATACGACTGCCGGATCTTGGTTTAATTTCAACGTTCCAGCGGTAAAGCAATGCGACTACCGGAACTTGGTTTTTATTTCAACGTTCCAGCGGTAAAGCAATGCGACTGCCGGATCTTGATTTAATTTCAAAGTTCATGCGGTAAAGCAATGCGACTGCCGGAACTTGGTTTTTATTTCAAAGTCATGCGGTTAAGCAATGCGACTGCCGGAACTTGGTTTTTATTTCAAAGTTCCAGCGGTAAAGCGATGCGACTGCCGGATCTTGATTTAATTTAATAGTTCTAGCGGTAAAGCAATACGACTGCCGGATCTTGATTTAATTTCAAAGTTCATGCGGTAAAGCAATACGACTGCCGGATCTTGATTTAATTTCAAAGTTCATGCGGTAAAGCAATGCGACTGCCGGAACTTGGTTTTTATTTCAACGTTCCAGCGGTAAAGCGATGCGACTGCCGGATCTTGATTTAATTTCAACGTTCCAGCGGTAAAGCGATGCGACTGCCGGATCTTGATTTAATTTCAAAGTTCCAGCGGTAAAGCAATGCGACTGCCGGATCTTGATTTAATTTAATAGTTCTAGCGGTAAAGCAATACGACTGCCGGATCTTGATTTAATTTCAAAGTTTATGCGGTAAAGCACTACGACTGACGGATCTTGATTTAATTTCAAAGTTCATGCGGTAAAGCAATGCGACTGCCGGAACTTGGTTTTTATTTCAAAGTCATGCGGTTAAGCAATGCGACTGCCGGAACTTGGTTTTTATTTCAAAGTTCCAGCGGTAAAGCGATGCGACTGCCGAATTTTGATTTAATTTCAACGTTCCAGCGGTAAAGCAATGCACTGCCGGAACTTGGTTTAATTTAATAGTTCTAGCGGTAAAGCAATACGACTGCCGGATCTTTATTTAATTCAAAGTTTATGCGGTAAAGCAATACGACTGCCGGATCTTGGTTTAATTTCAACGTTCCAGCGGTAAAGCAATGCGACTACCGGAACTTGGTTTTTATTTCAACGTTCCAGCGGTAAAGCAATGCGACTGCCGGATCTTGACTTAATTTCAAAGTTCATGCGGTGAAGCAATACGACTGCCGGAACTTGGTTTTTATTTCAAAGTCATGCGGTTAAGCAATGCGACTGCCGGAACTTGGTTTTTATTTCAAAGTTCCAGCGGTAAAGCGATGCGACTGCCGAATTTTGATTTAATTTCAACGTTCCAGCGGTAAAGCAATGCACTGCCGGAACTTGGTTTAATTTAATAGTTCTAGCGGTAAAGCAATACGACTGCCGGATCTTTATTTAATTCAAAGTTTATGCGGTAAAGCAATACGACTGCCGAATGTTGATTTAATTTCAACGTTCCAGCGGTAAAGCAATGCGACTACCGGAACTTGGTTTTTATTTCAACGTTCCAGCGGTAAAGCAATGCGACTGCCGGATCTTGACTTAATTTCAAAGTTCATGCGGTGAAGCAATACGACTGCCGGAACTTGGTTTTTATTTCAAAGTCATGCGGTTAAGCAATGCGACTGCCGGAACTTGGTTTTTATTTCAAAGTTCCAGCGGTAAAGCGATGCGACTGCCGAATTTTGATTTAATTTCAACGTTCCAGCGGTAAAGCAATGCGACTGCCGGAACTTGGTTTAATTTAATAGTTCTAGCGGTAAAGCAATACGACTGCCGGATCTTGGTTTTTATTTCAAAGTCATGCGGTTAAGCAATGCGACTGCCGGAACTTGGTTTTTATTTCAAAGTTCCAGCGGTAAAGCGATGCGACTGCCGGATCTTGATTTAATTTCAAAGTTCATGCGGTAAAGCAATGCGACTGCCGGAACTTGGTTTTTATTTCAAAGTCATGCGGTTAAGCAATGCGACTGCCGGAACTTGGTTTTTATTTCAAAGTTCCAGCGGTAAAGCGATGCGACTGCCGGAACTTGGTTTAATTTAATAGTTCTAGCGGTAAAGCAATACGACTGCCGGATCTTGGTTTTTATTTCAAAGTCATGCGGTTAAGCAATGCGACTGCCGGAACTTGGTTTTTATTTCAAAGTTCCAGCGGTAAAGCGATGCGACTGCCGGATCTTGATTTAATTTCAAAGTTCATGCGGTAAAGCAATGCGACTGCCGGAACTTGGTTTTTATTTCAAAGTCATGCGGTTAAGCAATGCGACTGCCGGAACTTGGTTTTTATTTCAACGTTCCAGCGGTAAAGCAATGCGACTGCCGGATCTTGATTTAATTTCAAAGTCATGCGGTTAAGCAATGCGACTGCCGGAACTTGGTTTTTATTTCAAAGTTCCAGCGGTAAAGCGATGCGACTGCCGGATCTTGATTTAATTTCAAAGTTCATGCGGTAAAGCAATGCGACTACCGGAACTTGGTTTTTATTTCAACGTTCCAGCGGTAAAGCAATGCGACTGCCGGATCTTGATTTAATTTCAAAGTTCATGCGGTAAAGCAATGCGACTGCCGGAACTTGGTTTTTATTTCAAAGTCATGCGGTTAAGCAATGCGACTGCCGGAACTTTGTTTTTATTTCAAAGTTCCAGCGGTAAAGCGATGCGACTGCCGGATCTTGATTTAATTTAATAGTTCTAGCGGTAAAGCAATACGACTGCCGGATCTTGATTTAATTTCAAAGTTCATGCGGTAAAGCAATGCGACTGCCGGAACTTGGTTTTTATTTCAACGTTCCAGCGGTAAAGCAATGCGACTGCCGGAACTAGGTTTTTATTTCAACGTTCCATCGGTAAAGCAATGCGACTGCCGGATCTTGATTTAATTTCAAAGTTCCAGCGGTAAAGCAATGCGACTGCCGGATCTTGGTTTTTATTTCAACGTTCCAGCGGTAAAGCAATGCGACTACCGGAACTTGGTTTTTATTTCAACGTTCCAGCGGTAAAGCAATGCGACTGCCGGATCTTGATTTAATTTCAAAGTTCATGCGGTGAAGCAATACGACTGCCGGAACTTGGTTTTTATTTCAAAGTTCCAGCGGTAAAGCGATGCGACTGCCGAATTTTGATTTAATTTCAACGTTCCAGCGGTAAAGCAATGCGACTGCCGGAACTTGGTTTAATTTAATAGTTCTAGCGGTAAAGCAATACGACTGCCGGATCTTTATTTAATTCAAAGTTTATGCGGTAAAGCAATACGACTGCCGGATCTTGGTTTAATTTCAACGTTCCAGCGGTAAAGCAATGCGACTACCGGAACTTGGTTTTTATTTCAACGTTCCAGCGGTAAAGCAATGCGACTGCCGGATCTTGATTTAATTTCAAAGTTCATGCGGTAAAGCAATGCGACTGCCGGAACTTGGTTTTTATTTCAAAGTCATGCGGTTAAGCAATGCGACTGCCGGAACTTGGTTTTTATTTCAAAGTTCCAGCGGTAAAGCGATGCGACTGCCGGATCTTGATTTAATTTAATAGTTCTAGCGGTAAAGCAATACGACTGCCGGATCTTGATTTAATTTCAAAGTTCATGCGGTAAAGCAATACGACTGCCGGATCTTGATTTAATTTCAAAGTTCATGCGGTAAAGCAATGCGACTGCCGGAACTTGGTTTTTATTTCAACGTTCCAGCGGTAAAGCGATGCGACTGCCGGATCTTGATTTAATTTCAACGTTCCAGCGGTAAAGCGATGCGACTGCCGGATCTTGATTTAATTTCAAAGTTCCAGCGGTAAAGCAATGCGACTGCCGGATCTTGATTTAATTTAATAGTTCTAGCGGTAAAGCAATACGACTGCCGGATCTTGATTTAATTTCAAAGTTTATGCGGTAAAGCACTACGACTGACGGATCTTGATTTAATTTCAAAGTTCATGCGGTAAAGCAATGCGACTGCCGGAACTTGGTTTTTATTTCAAAGTCATGCGGTTAAGCAATGCGACTGCCGGAACTTGGTTTTTATTTCAAAGTTCCAGCGGTAAAGCGATGCGACTGCCGAATTTTGATTTAATTTCAACGTTCCAGCGGTAAAGCAATGCACTGCCGGAACTTGGTTTAATTTAATAGTTCTAGCGGTAAAGCAATACGACTGCCGGATCTTTATTTAATTCAAAGTTTATGCGGTAAAGCAATACGACTGCCGGATCTTGGTTTAATTTCAACGTTCCAGCGGTAAAGCAATGCGACTACCGGAACTTGGTTTTTATTTCAACGTTCCAGCGGTAAAGCAATGCGACTGCCGGATCTTGATTTAATTTCAAAGTTCATGCGGTAAAGCAATGCGACTGCCGGAACTTGGTTTTTATTTCAAAGTCATGCGGTTAAGCAATGCGACTGCCGGAACTTGGTTTTTATTTCAAAGTTCCAGCGGTAAAGCGATGCGACTGCCGGATCTTGATTTAATTTAATAGTTCTAGCGGTAAAGCAATACGACTGCCGGATCTTGATTTAATTTCAAAGTTCATGCGGTAAAGCAATACGACTGCCGGATCTTGATTTAATTTCAAAGTTCATGCGGTAAAGCAATGCGACTGCCGGAACTTGGTTTTTATTTCAACGTTCCAGCGGTAAAGCGATGCGACTGCCGGATCTTGATTTAATTTCAAAGTTCCAGCGGTAAAGCAATGCGACTGCCGGATCTTGATTTAATTTAATAGTTCTAGCGGTAAAGCAATACGACTGCCGGATCTTGATTTAATTTCAAAGTTTATGCGGTAAAGCACTACGACTGCCGGATCTTGATTTAATTTCAAAGTTCATGCGGTAAAGCAATACGACTGCCGGATCTTGATTTAATTTCAAAGTTCATGCGGTAAAGCAATGCGACTGCCGGAACTTGGTTTTTATTTCAAAGTCATGCGGTTAAGCAATGCGACTGCCGGAACTTGGTTTTTATTTCAACGTTCCAGCGGTAAAGCAATGCGACTGCCGGATCTTGATTTAATGTCAAAGTTCATGCGGTAAAGCAATGCGACTGCCGGAACTTGGTTTTTATTTCAAAGTCATGCGGTTAAGCAATGCGACTGCCGGAACTTGGTTTTTATTTCAAAGTTCCAGCGGTAAAGCGATGCGACTGCCGGATCTTGATTTAATTTAATAGTTCTAGCGGTAAAGCAATACGACTGCCGGATCTTGATTTAATTTCAAAGTTCATGCGGTAAAGCAATACGACTGCCGGATCTTGATTTAATTTCAAAGTTCATGCGGTAAAGCAATGCGACTGCCGGAACTTGGTTTTTATTTCAACGTTCCAGCGGTAAAGCAATGCGACTGCCGGAACTAGGTTTTTATTTCAACGTTCCATCGGTAAAGCAATGCGACTGCCGGATCTTGATTTAATTTCAAAGTTCCAGCGGTAAAGCAATGCGACTGCCGGATCTTGGTTTTTATTTCAACGTTCCAGCGGTAAAGCAATGCGACTACCGGAACTTGGTTTTTATTTCAACGTTCCAGCGGTAAAGCAATGCGACTGCCGGATCTTGATTTAATTTCAAAGTTCATGCGGTTAAGCAATACGACTGCCGGAACTTGGTTTTTATTTCAAAGTCATGCGGTTAAGCAATGCGACTGCCGGAACTTGGTTTTTATTTCAAAGTTCCAGCGGTAAAGCGATGCGACTGCCGAATTTTGATTTAATTTCAACGTTCCAGCGGTAAAGCAATGCGACTGCCGGAACTTGGTTTAATTTAATAGTTCTAGCGGTAAAGCAATACGACTGCCGGATCTTGGTTTTTATTTCAAAGTCATGCGGTTAAGCAATGCGACTGCCGGAACTTGGTTTTTATTTCAAAGTTCCAGCGGTAAAGCGATGCGACTGCCGGATCTTGATTTAATTTCAAAGTTCATGCGGTAAAGCAATGCGACTGCCGGAACTTGGTTTTTATTTCAAAGTCATGCGGTTAAGCAATGCGACTGCCGGAACTTGGTTTTTATTTCAAAGTTCCAGCGGTAAAGCGATGCGACTGCCGGAACTTGGTTTAATTTAATAGTTCTAGCGGTAAAGCAATACGACTGCCGGATCTTGGTTTTTATTTCAAAGTCATGCGGTTAAGCAATGCGACTGCCGGAACTTGGTTTTTATTTCAACGTTCCAGCGGTAAAGCAATGCGACTGCCGGATCTTGGTTTAATTTAATAGTTCTAGCGGTAAAGCAATACGACTGCCGGATCTTGGTTTTTATTTCAACGTTCCAGCGGTAAAGCAATGCGACTACCGGAACTTGGTTTTTATTTCAACGTTCCAGCGGTAAAGCAATGCGACTGCCGGATCTTGATTTAATTTCAAAGTTCATGCGGTAAAGCAATACGACTGCCGGATCTTGATTTAATTTCAAAGTTCATGCGGTAAAGCAATGCGACTGCCGGAACTTGGTTTTTATTTCAACGTTCCAGCGGTAAAGCGATGCGACTGCCGGATCTTGATTTAATTTCAAAGTTCCAGCGGTAAAGCAATGCGACTGCCGGATCTTGATTTAATTTAATAGTTCTAGCGGTAAAGCAATACGACTGCCGGATCTTGATTTAATTTCAAAGTTTATGCGGTAAAGCACTACGACTGCCGGATCTTGATTTAATTTCAAAGTTCATGCGGTAAAGCAATACGACTGCCGGATCTTGATTTAATTTCAAAGTTCATGCGGTAAAGCAATGCGACTGCCGGAACTTGGTTTTTATTTCAAAGTCATGCGGTTAAGCAATGCGACTGCCGGAACTTGGTTTTTATTTCAACGTTCCAGCGGTAAAGCAATGCGACTGCCGGATCTTGATTTAATGTCAAAGTTCATGCGGTAAAGCAATGCGACTGCCGGAACTTGGTTTTTATTTCAAAGTCATGCGGTTAAGCAATGCGACTGCCGGAACTTGGTTTTTATTTCAAAGTTCCAGCGGTAAAGCGATGCGACTGCCGGATCTTGATTTAATTTAATAGTTCTAGCGGTAAAGCAATACGACTGCCGGATCTTGATTTAATTTCAAAGTTCATGCGGTAAAGCAATACGACTGCCGGATCTTGATTTAATTTCAAAGTTCATGCGGTAAAGCAATGCGACTGCCGGAACTTGGTTTTTATTTCAACGTTCCAGCGGTAAAGCAATGCGACTGCCGGAACTAGGTTTTTATTTCAACGTTCCATCGGTAAAGCAATGCGACTGCCGGATCTTGATTTAATTTCAAAGTTCCAGCGGTAAAGCAATGCGACTGCCGGATCTTGGTTTTTATTTCAACGTTCCAGCGGTAAAGCAATGCGACTGCCGGAACTTGGTTTTTATTTCAACGTTCCAGCGGTAAAGCAATGCGACTGCCGGATCTTGATTTAATTTCAAAGTTCATGCGGTGAAGCAATACGACTGCCGGAACTTGGTTTTTATTTCAAAGTCATGCGGTTAAGCAATGCGACTGCCGGAACTTGGTTTTTATTTCAAAGTTCCAGCGGTAAAGCGATGCGACTGCCGAATTTTGATTTAATTTCAACGTTCCAGCGGTAAAGCAATGCGACTGCCGGAACTTGGTTTAATTTAATAGTTCTAGCGGTAAAGCAATACGACTGCCGGATCTTGGTTTTTATTTCAAAGTCATGCGGTTAAGCAATGCGACTGCCGGAACTTGGTTTTTATTTCAAAGTTCCAGCGGTAAAGCGATGCGACTGCCGGATCTTGATTTAATTTCAAAGTTCATGCGGTAAAGCAATGCGACTGCCGGAACTTGGTTTTTATTTCAAAGTCATGCGGTTAAGCAATGCGACTGCCGGAACTTGGTTTTTATTTCAAAGTTCCAGCGGTAAAGCGATGCGACTGCCGGAACTTGGTTTAATTTAATAGTTCTAGCGGTAAAGCAATACGACTGCCGGATCTTGGTTTTTATTTCAAAGTCATGCGATTAAGCAATGCGACTGCCGGAACTTGGTTTTTATTTCAACGTTCCAGCGGTAAAGCAATGCGACTGCCGGATCTTGATTTAATTTCAAAGTCATGCGGTTAAGCAATGCGACTGCCGGAACTTGGTTTTTATTTCAAAGTTCCAGCGGTAAAGCGATGCGACTGCCGGATCTTGATTTAATTTCAAAGTTCATGCTTTAAAGCAATGCGACTGCCGGATCTTGATTTAATTTCAACGTTCCAGCGGTAAAGCAATGCGACTACCGGAACTTGGTTTTTATTTCAACGTTCCAGCGGTAAAGCAATGCGACTGCCGGATCTTGATTTAATTTCAAAGTTCATGCGGTAAAGCAATGCGACTGCCGGAACTTGGTTTTTATTTCAAAGTCATGCGGTTAAGCAATGCGACTGCCGGAACTTGGTTTTTATTTCAAAGTTCCAGCGGTAAAGCGATGCGACTGCCGGATCTTGATTTAATTTAATAGTTCTAGCGGTAAAGCAATACGACTGCCGGATCTTGATTTAATTTCAAAGTTCATGCGGTAAAGCAATGCGACTGCCGGAACTTGGTTTTTATTTCAACGTTCCAGCGGTAAAGCAATGCGACTGCCGGAACTAGGTTTTTATTTCAACGTTCCATCGGTAAAGCAATGCGACTGCCGGATCTTGATTTAATTTCAAAGTTCCAGCGGTAAAGCAATGCGACTGCCGGATCTTGGTTTTTATTTCAACGTTCCAGCGGTAAAGCAATGCGACTACCGGAACTTGGTTTTTATTTCAACGTTCCAGCGGTAAAGCAATGCGACTGCCGGATCTTGATTTAATTTCAAAGTTCATGCGGTGAAGCAATACGACTGCCGGAACTTGGTTTTTATTTCAAAGTCATGCGGTTAAGCAATGCGACTGCCGGAACTTGGTTTTTATTTCAAAGTTCCAGCGGTAAAGCGATGCGACTGCCGAATTTTGATTTAATTTCAACGTTCCAGCGGTAAAGCAATGCGACTGCCGGAACTTGGTTTAATTTAATAGTTCTAGCGGTAAAGCAATACGACTGCCGGATCTTGGTTTTTATTTCAAAGTCATGCGGTTAAGCAATGCGACTGCCGGAACTTGGTTTTTATTTCAAAGTTCCAGCGGTAAAGCGATGCGACTGCCGGATCTTGATTTAATTTCAAAGTTCATGCGGTAAAGCAATGCGACTGCCGGAACTTGGTTTTTATTTCAAAGTCATGCGGTTAAGCAATGCGACTGCCGGAACTTGGTTTTTATTTCAAAGTTCCAGCGGTAAAGCGATGCGACTGCCGGAACTTGGTTTAATTTAATAGTTCTAGCGGTAAAGCAATACGACTGCCGGATCTTGGTTTTTATTTCAAAGTCATGCGGTTAAGCAATGCGACTGCCGGAACTTGGTTTTTATTTCAAAGTTCCAGCGGTAAAGCGATGCGACTGCCGGATCTTGATTTAATTTCAAAGTTCATGCGGTAAAGCAATGCGACTGCCGGAACTTGGTTTTTATTTCAAAGTCATGCGGTTAAGCAATGCGACTGCCGGAACTTGGTTTTTATTTCAACGTTCCAGCGGTAAAGCAATGCGACTGCCGGATCTTGATTTAATTTAATAGTTCTAGCGGTAAAGCAATACGACTGCCGGATCTTGATTTAATTTCAAAGTTCATGCGGTAAAGCAATACGACTGCCGGATCTTGATTTAATTTCAAAGTTCATGCGGTAAAGCAATGCGACTGCCGGAACTTGGTTTTTATTTCAACGTTCCAGCGGTAAAGCAATGCGACTGCCGGAACTAGGTTTTTATTTCAACGTTCCATCGGTAAAGCAATGCGACTGCCGGATCTTGATTTAATTTCAAAGTTCCAGCGGTAAAGCAATGCGACTGCTGGATCTTGGTTTTTATTTCAACGTTCCAGCGGTAAAGCAATGCGACTACCGGAACTTGGTTTTTATTTCAACGTTCCAGCGGTAAAGCAATGCGACTGCCGGATCTTGATTTAATTTCAAAGTTCATGCGGTGAAGCAATACGACTGCCGGAACTTGGTTTTTATTTCAAAGTCATGCGGTTAAGCAATGCGACTGCCGGAACTTGGTTTTTATTTCAAAGTTCCAGCGGTAAAGCGATGCGACTGCCGAATTTTGATTTAATTTCAACGTTCCAGCGGTAAAGCAATGCGACTGCCGGAACTTGGTTTAATTTAATAGTTCTAGCGGTAAAGCAATACGACTGCCGGATCTTGGTTTTTATTTCAAAGTCATGCGGTTAAGCAATGCGACTGCCGGAACTTGGTTTTTATTTCAAAGTTCCAGCGGTAAAGCGATGCGACTGCCGGATCTTGATTTAATTTCAAAGTTCATGCGGTAAAGCAATGCGACTGCCGGAACTTGGTTTTTATTTCAAAGTCATGCGGTTAAGCAATGCGACTGCCGGAACTTGGTTTTTATTTCAAAGTTCCAGCGGTAAAGCGATGCGACTGCCGGAACTTGGTTTAATTTAATAGTTCTAGCGGTAAAGCAATACGACTGCCGGATCTTGGTTTTTATTTCAAAGTCATGCGATTAAGCAATGCGACTGCCGGAACTTGGTTTTTATTTCAACGTTCCAGCGGTAAAGCAATGCGACTGCCGGATCTTGATTTAATTTCAAAGTCATGCGGTTAAGCAATGCGACTGCCGGAACTTGGTTTTTATTTCAAAGTTCCAGCGGTAAAGCGATGCGACTGCCGGATCTTGATTTAATTTCAAAGTTCATGCTTTAAAGCAATGCGACTGCCGGATCTTGATTTAATTTCAACGTTCCAGCGGTAAAGCAATGCGACTACCGGAACTTGGTTTTTATTTCAACGTTCCAGCGGTAAAGCAATGCGACTGCCGGATCTTGATTTAATTTCAAAGTTCATGCGGTAAAGCAATGCGACTGCCGGAACTTGGTTTTTATTTCAAAGTCATGCGGTTAAGCAATGCGACTGCCGGAACTTGGTTTTTATTTCAAAGTTCCAGCGGTAAAGCGATGCGACTGCCGGATCTTGATTTAATTTAATAGTTCTAGCGGTAAAGCAATACGACTGCCGGATCTTGATTTAATTTCAAAGTTCATGCGGTAAAGCAATGCGACTGCCGGAACTTGGTTTTTATTTCAACGTTCCAGCGGTAAAGCAATGCGACTGCCGGAACTAGGTTTTTATTTCAACGTTCCATCGGTAAAGCAATGCGACTGCCGGATCTTGATTTAATTTCAAAGTTCCAGCGGTAAAGCAATGCGACTGCCGGATCTTGGTTTTTATTTCAACGTTCCAGCGGTAAAGCAATGCGACTACCGGAACTTGGTTTTTATTTCAACGTTCCAGCGGTAAAGCAATGCGACTGCCGGATCTTGATTTAATTTCAAAGTTCATGCGGTGAAGCAATACGACTGCCGGAACTTGGTTTTTATTTCAAAGTCATGCGGTTAAGCAATGCGACTGCCGGAACTTGGTTTTTATTTCAAAGTTCCAGCGGTAAAGCGATGCGACTGCCGAATTTTGATTTAATTTCAACGTTCCAGCGGTAAAGCAATGCGACTGCCGGAACTTGGTTTAATTTAATAGTTCTAGCGGTAAAGCAATACGACTGCCGGATCTTGGTTTTTATTTCAAAGTCATGCGGTTAAGCAATGCGACTGCCGGAACTTGGTTTTTATTTCAAAGTTCCAGCGGTAAAGCGATGCGACTGCCGGATCTTGATTTAATTTCAAAGTTCATGCGGTAAAGCAATGCGACTGCCGGAACTTGGTTTTTATTTCAAAGTCATGCGGTTAAGCAATGCGACTGCCGGAACTTGGTTTTTATTTCAAAGTTCCAGCGGTAAAGCGATGCGACTGCCGGAACTTGGTTTAATTTAATAGTTCTAGCGGTAAAGCAATACGACTGCCGGATCTTGGTTTTTATTTCAAAGTCATGCGGTTAAGCAATGCGACTGCCGGAACTTGGTTTTTATTTCAAAGTTCCAGCGGTAAAGCGATGCGACTGCCGGATCTTGATTTAATTTCAAAGTTCATGCGGTAAAGCAATGCGACTGCCGGAACTTGGTTTTTATTTCAAAGTCATGCGGTTAAGCAATGCGACTGCCGGAACTTGGTTTTTATTTCAACGTTCCAGCGGTAAAGCAATGCGACTGCCGGATCTTGATTTAATTTCAAAGTCATGCGGTTAAGCAATGCGACTGCCGGAACTTGGTTTTTATTTCAAAGTTCCAGCGGTAAAGCGATGCGACTGCCGGATCTTGATTTAGTTTCAAAGTTCATGCTTTAAAGCAATGCGACTGCCGGATCTTGATTTAATTTCAACGTTCCAGCGGTAAAGCAATGCGACTACCGGAACTTGGTTTTTATTTCAACGTTCCAGCGGTAAAGCAATGCGACTGCCGGATCTTGATTTAATTTCAAAGTTCATGCGGTAAAGCAATGCGACTGCCGGAACTTGGTTTTTATTTCAAAGTTCCAGCGGTAAAGCGATGCGACTGCCGGATCTTGATTTAATTTCAAAGTTCATGCGGTAAAGCAATGCGACTGCCGGAACTTGGTTTTTATTTCAAAGTCATGCGGTTAAGCAATGCGACTGCCGGAACTTGGTTTTTATTTCAAAGTTCCAGCGGTAAAGCGATGCGACTGCCGGAACTTGGTTTAATTTAATAGTTCTAGCGGTAAAGCAATACGACTGCCGGATCTTGGTTTTTATTTCAAAGTCATGCGGTTAAGCAATGCGACTGCCGGAACTTGGTTTTTATTTCAAAGTTCCAGCGGTAAAGCGATGCGACTGCCGGATCTTGATTTAATTTCAAAGTTCATGCGGTAAAGCAATGCGACTGCCGGAACTTGGTTTTTATTTCAAAGTCATGCGGTTAAGCAATGCGACTGCCGGAACTTGGTTTTTATTTCAACGTTCCAGCGGTAAAGCAATGCGACTGCCGGATCTTGATTTAATTTCAAAGTCATGCGGTTAAGCAATGCGACTGCCGGAACTTGGTTTTTATTTCAAAGTTCCAGCGGTAAAGCGATGCGACTGCCGGATCTTGATTTAATTTCAAAGTTCATGCGGTAAAGCAATGCGACTGCCGGATCTTGATTTAATTTCAACGTTCCAGCGGTAAAGCAATGCGACTACCGGAACTTGGTTTTTATTTCAACGTTCCAGCGGTAAAGCAATGCGACTGCCGGATCTTGATTTAATTTCAAAGTTCATGCGGTAAAGCAATGCGACTGCCGGAACTTGGTTTTTATTTCAACGTTCCAGCGGTAAAGCAATGCGACTGCCGGATCTTGATTTAATTTAATAGTTCTAGCGGTAAAGCAATACGACTGCCGGATCTTGATTTAATTTCAAAGTTTATGCGGTAAAGCACTACGACTGCCGGATCTTGGTTTAATTTCAAAGTTCATGCGGTAAAGCAATGCGACTGCCGGAACTTGGTTTTTATTTCAAAGTCATGCGGTTAAGCAATGCGACTGCCGGAACTTGGTTTTTATTTCAAAGTTCCAGCGGTAAAGCGATGCGACTGCCGGATCTTGATTTAATTTAATAGTTCTAGCGGTAAAGCAATACGACTGCCGGATCTTGATTTAATTTCAAAGTTCATGCGGTAAAGCAATACGACTGCCGGATCTTGATTTAATTTCAAAGTTCATGCGGTAAAGCAATGCGACTGCCGGAACTTGGTTTAATTTAATAGTTCTAGCGGTAAAGCAATACGACTGCCGGATCTTGGTTTTTATTTCAAAGTCATGCGGTTAAGCAATGCGACTGCCGGAACTTGGTTTTTATTTCAAAGTTCCAGCGGTAAAGCGATGCGACTGCCGGATCTTGATTTAATTTCAAAGTTCATGCGGTAAAGCAATGCGACTGCCGGAACTTGGTTTTTATTTCAAAGTCATGCGGTTAAGCAATGCGACTGCCGGAACTTGGTTTTTATTTCAACGTTCCAGCGGTAAAGCAATGCGACTGCCGGATCTTGATTTAATTTCAAAGTCATGCGGTTAAGCAATGCGACTGCCGGAACTTGGTTTTTATTTCAAAGTTCCAGCGGTAAAGCGATGCGACTGCCGGATCTTGATTTAATTTCAAAGTTCATGCGGTAAAGCAATGCGACTGCCGGATCTTGATTTAATTTCAACGTTCCAGCGGTAAAGCAATGCGACTACCGGAACTTGGTTTTTATTTCAACGTTCCAGCGGTAAAGCAATGCGACTGCCGGATCTTGATTTAATTTCAAAGTTCATGCGGTAAAGCAATGCGACTGCCGGAACTTGGTTTTTATTTCAACGTTCCAGCGGTAAAGCAATGCGACTGCCGGATCTTGATTTAATTTAATAGTTCTAGCGGTAAAGCAATACGACTGCCGGATCTTGATTTAATTTCAAAGTTTATGCGGTAAAGCACTACGACTGCCGGATCTTGGTTTAATTTCAAAGTTCATGCGGTAAAGCAATGCGACTGCCGGAACTTGGTTTTTATTTCAAAGTCATGCGGTTAAGCAATGCGACTGCCGGAACTTGGTTTTTATTTCAAAGTTCCAGCGGTAAAGCGATGCGACTGCCGGATCTTGATTTAATTTAATAGTTCTAGCGGTAAAGCAATACGACTGCCGGATCTTGATTTAATTTCAAAGTTCATGCGGTAAAGCAATACGACTGCCGGATCTTGATTTAATTTCAAAGTTCATGCGGTAAAGCAATGCGACTGCCGGAACTTGGTTTTTATTTCAACGTTCCAGCGGTAAAGCAATGCGACTGCCGGATCTTGATTTAATTTAATAGTTCTAGCGGTAAAGCAATACGACTGCCGGATCTTGATTTAATTTCAAAGTTTATGCGGTAAAGCACTACGACTGCCGGATCTTGGTTTAATTTCAAAGTTCATGCGGTAAAGCAATGCGACTGCCGGAACTTGGTTTTTATTTCAACGTTCCAGCGGTAAAGCAATGCGACTGCCGGAACTTGGTTTTTATTTCAAAGTTCCAGCGGTAAAGCAATACGACTGCCGAATGTTGATTTAATTTCAAGGTTCTAGCGGTAAAGCAATACGACTGCCGGATCTTGATTTAATTTCAAAGTTCATGCGGTAAAGCAATGCGACTGCCGGATCTTGATTTAATTTCAAAGTTCATGCGGTGAAGCAATACGACTGCCGGAACTTGGTTTTTATTTCAAAGTCATGCGGTTAAGCAATGCGACTGCCGGAACTTGGTTTTTATTTCAAAGTTCCAGCGGTAAAGCGATGCGACTGCCGAATTTTGATTTAATTTCAACGTTCCAGCGGTAAAGCAATGCGACTGCCGGAACTTGGTTTAATTTAATAGTTCTAGCGGTAAAGCAATACGACTGCCGGATCTTTATTTAATTTCAAAGTTTATGCGGTAAAGCAATACGACTGCCGGATCTTGGTTTAATTTCAACGTTCCAGCGGTAAAGCAATGCGACTACCGGAACTTGGTTTTTATTTCAACGTTCCAGCGGTAAAGCAATGCGACTGCCGGATCTTGATTTAATTTCAAAGTTCATGCGGTAAAGCAATGCGACTGCCGGAACTTGGTTTTTATTTCAAAGTCATGCGGTTAAGCAATGCGACTGCCGGATCTTGATTTAATTTAATAGTTCTAGCGGCAAAGCAATACGACTGCCGGATCTTGATTTAATTTCAAAGTTCATGCGGTAAAGCAATACGACTGCCGGATCTTGATTTAATTTCAAAGTTCATGCGGTAAAGCAATGCGACTGCCGGAACTTGGTTTTTATTTCAACGTTCCAGCGGTAAAGCGATGCGACTGCCGGATCTTGATTTAATTTCAAAGTTCCAGCGGTAAAGCAATGCGACTGCCGGATCTTGATTTAATTTCAAAGTTCATGCGGTAAAGCAATACGACTGCCGGATCTTGATTTAATTTCAAAGTTCATGCGGTAAAGCAATGCGACTGCCGGAACTTGGTTTTTATTTCAACGTTCCAGCGGTAAAGCGATGCGACTGCCGGATCTTGATTTAATTTCAAAGTTCCAGCGGTAAAGCAATGCGACTGCCGGATCTTGATTTAATTTAATAGTTCTAGCGGTAAAGCAATACGACTGCCGGATCTTGATTTAATTTCAAAGTTTATGCGGTAAAGCACTACGACTGCCGGATCTTGATTTAATTTCAAAGTTCATGCGGTAAAGCAATACGACTGCCGGATCTTGATTTAATTTCAAAGTTCATGCGGTAAAGCAATGCGACTGCCGGAACTTGGTTTTTATTTCAACGTTCCAGCGGTAAAGCAATGCGACTGCCGGAACTAGGTTTTTATTTCAACGTTCCATCGGTAAAGCAATGCGACTGCCGGATCTTGATTTAATTTCAAAGTTCCAGCGGTAAAGCAATGCGACTGCCGGATCTTGGTTTTTATTTCAACGTTCCAGCGGTAAAGCAATGCGACTGCCGGATCTTGATTTAATTTCAAAGTTCATGCGGTAAAGCAATGCGACTGCCGGAACTTGGTTTTTATTTCAAAGTCATGCGGTTAAGCAATGCGACTGCCGGAACTTGGTTTTTATTTCAAAGTTCCAGCGGTAAAGCGATGCGACTGCCGGATCTTGATTTAATTTAATAGTTCTAGCGGTAAAGCAATACGACTGCCGGATCTTGATTTAATTTCAAAGTTCTAGCGGTAAAGCAATGCGACTGCCGGATCTTGATTTAATTTCAAAGTTCTAGCGGTAAAGCAATACGACTGCCGGATCTTGATTTAATTTCAAAGTTTATGCGGTAAAGCACTACGACTGCCGGATCTTGATTTAATTTCAAAGTTCATGCGGTAAAGCAATACGACTGCCGGATCTTGATTTAATTTCAAAGTTCATGCGGTAAAGCAATGCGACTGCCGGAACTTGGTTTTTATTTCAACGTTCCAGCGGTAAAGCAATGCGACTGCCGGAACTAGGTTTTTATTTCAACGTTCCATCGGTAAAGCAATGCGACTGCCGGATCTTGATTTAATTTCAAAGTTCCAGCGGTAAAGCAATGCGACTGCCGGATCTTGGTTTTTATTTCAACGTTCCAGCGGTAAAGCAATGCGACTGCCGGATCTTGATTTAATTTCAAAGTTCATGCGGTAAAGCAATGCGACTGCCGGAACTTGGTTTTTATTTCAAAGTCATGCGGTTAAGCAATGCGACTGCCGGAACTTGGTTTTTATTTCAAAGTTCCAGCGGTAAAGCGATGCGACTGCCGGATCTTGATTTAATTTAATAGTTCTAGCGGTAAAGCAATACGACTGCCGGATCTTGATTTAATTTCAAAGTTCATGCGGTAAAGCAATACGACTGCCGGATCTTGATTTAATTTCAAAGTTCATGCGGTAAAGCAATGCGACTGCCGGAACTTGGTTTTTATTTCAACGTTCCAGCGGTAAAGCGATGCGACTGCCGGATCTTGATTTAATTTAATAGTTCTAGCGGTAAAGCAATACGACTGCCGGATCTTGATTTAATTTCAAAGTTTATGCGGTAAAGCACTACGACTGCCGGATCTTGATTTAATTTCAAAGTTCCAGCGGTAAAGCAATGCGACTGCCGGATCTTGATTTAATTTCAACGTTCCAGCGGTAAAGCAATGCGACTACCGGAACTTGGTTTTTATTTCAACGTTCCAGCGGTAAAGCAATGCGACTGCCGGATCTTGATTTAATTTCAAAGTTCATGCGGTAAAGCAATGCGACTGCCGGAACTTGGTTTTTATTTCAAAGTCATGCGGTTAAGCAATGCGACTTCCGGAACTTGGTTTTTATTTCAAAGTTCCAGCGGTAAAGCGATGCGACTGCCGGATCTTGATTTAATTTAATAGTTCTAGCGGTAAAGCAATACGACTGCCGGATCTTGATTTAATTTCAAAGTTCATGCGGTAAAGCAATACGACTGCCGGATCTTGATTTAATTTCAAAGTTCATGCGGTAAAGCAATGCGACTGCCGGAACTTGGTTTTTATTTCAACGTTCCAGCGGTAAAGCAATGCGACTGCCGGAACTAGGTTTTTATTTCAACGTTCCATCGGTAAAGCAATGCGACTGCCGGATCTTGATTTAATTTCAAAGTTCCAGCGGTAAAGCAATGCGACTGCCGGATCTTGATTTAATTTAATAGTTCTAGCGGTAAAGCAATACGACTGCCGGATCTTGATTTAATTTCAAAGTTTATGCGGTAAAGCACTACGACTGCCGGATCTTGGTTTAATTTCAAAGTTCATGCGGTAAAGCAATACGACTGCCGGATCTTGATTTAATTTCAAAGTTCATGCGGTAAAGCAATACGACTGCCGGATCTTGATTTAATTTCAAAGTTCATGCGGTAAAGCAATGCGACTGCCGGAACTTGGTTTTTATTTCAACGTTCCAGCGGTAAAGCGATGCGACTGCCGGATCTTGATTTAATTTCAAAGTTCCAGCGGTAAAGCAATGCGACTGCCGGATCTTGATTTAATTTCAAAGTTCATGCGGTAAAGCAATACGACTGCCGGATCTTGATTTAATTTCAAAGTTCATGCGGTAAAGCAATGCGACTGCCGGAACTTGGTTTTTATTTCAACGTTCCAGCGGTAAAGCGATGCGACTGCCGGAACTAGGTTTTTATTTCAACGTTCCATCGGTAAAGCAATGCGACTGCCGGATCTTGATTTAATTTCAAAGTTCCAGCGGTGAAGCAATGCGACTGCCGGATCTTGGTTTTTATTTCAACGTTCCAGCGGTAAAGCAATGCGACTGCCGGAACGTGGTATTTATTTCAACGTTCCAGCGGTAAAGCAATGCGACTGCCGGATCTTGATTTAATTTCAAAGTTCATGCGGTAAAGCAATGCGACTGCCGGAACTTGGTTTTTATTTCAAAGTCATGCGGTTAAGCAATGCGACTGCCGGAACTTGGTTTTTATTTCAAAGTTCCAGCGGTAAAGCGATGCGACTGCCGGATCTTGATTTAATTTAATAGTTCTAGCGGTAAAGCAATACGACTGCCGGATCTTGATTTAATTTCAAAGTTCATGCGGTAAAGCAATACGACTGCCGGATCTTGATTTAATTTCAAAGTTCATGCGGTAAAGCAATGCGACTGCCGGAACTTGGTTTTTATTTCAACGTTCCAGCGGTAAAGCGATGCGACTGCCGGATCTTGATTTAATTTAATAGTTCTAGCGGTAAAGCAATACGACTGCCGGATCTTGATTTAATTTCAAAGTTTATGCGGTAAAGCACTACGACTGCCGGATCTTGATTTAATTTCAAAGTTCCAGCGGTAAAGCAATGCGACTGCCGGATCTTGATTTAATTTCAACGTTCCAGCGGTAAAGCAATGCGACTACCGGAACTTGGTTTTTATTTCAACGTTCCAGCGGTAAAGCAATGCGACTGCCGGATCCTGATTTAATTTCAAAGTTCATGCGGTAAAGCAATGCGACTGCCGGATCTTGATTTAATTTCAAAGTTCATGCGGTAAAGCAATACGACTGCCGGATCTTGATTTAATTTCAAAGTTCATGCGGTAAAGCAATGCGACTGCCGGAACTTGGTTTTTATTTCAACGTTCCAGCGGTAAAGCGATGCGACTGCCGGATCTTGATTTAATTTCAAAGTTCCAGCGGTAAAGCAATGCGACTGCCGGATCTTGATTTAATTTCAAAGTTCATGCGGTAAAGCAATACGACTGCCGGATCTTGATTTAATTTCAAAGTTCATGCGGTAAAGCAATGCGACTGCCGGATCTTGATTTAATTTCAACGTTCCAGCGGTAAAGCAATGCGACTACCGGAACTTGGTTTTTATTTCAACGTTCCAGCGGTAAAGCAATGCGACTGCCGGATCCTGATTTAATTTCAAAGTTCATGCGGTAAAGCAATGCGACTGCCGGATCTTGATTTAATTTCAAAGTTCATGCGGTAAAGCAATACGACTGCCGGATCTTGATTTAATTTCAAAGTTCATGCGGTAAAGCAATGCGACTGCCGGATCTTGATTTAATTTCAACGTTCCAGCGGTAAAGCAATGCGACTACCGGAACTTGGTTTTTATTTCAACGTTCCAGCGGTAAAGCAATGCGACTGCCGGATCTTGATTTAATTTCAAAGTTCATGCGGTAAAGCAATGCGACTGCCGGAACTTGGTTTTTATTTCAAAGTCATGCGGTTAAGCAATGCGACTTCCGGAACTTGGTTTTTATTTCAAAGTTCCAGCGGTAAAGCGATGCGACTGCCGGATCTTGATTTAATTTAATAGTTCTAGCGGTAAAGCAATACGACTGCCGGATCTTGATTTAATTTCAAAGTTCATGCGGTAAAGCAATACGACTGCCGGATCTTGATTTAATTTCAAAGTTCATGCGGTAAAGCAATGCGACTGCCGGAACTTGGTTTTTATTTCAACGTTCCAGCGGTAAAGCAATGCGACTGCCGGAACTAGGTTTTTATTTCAACGTTCCATCGGTAAAGCAATGCGACTGCCGGATCTTGATTTAATTTCAAAGTTCCAGCGGTAAAGCAATGCGACTGCCGGATCTTGATTTAATTTAATAGTTCTAGCGGTAAAGCAATACGACTGCCGGATCTTGATTTAATTTCAAAGTTTATGCGGTAAAGCACTACGACTGCCGGATCTTGGTTTAATTTCAAAGTTCATGCGGTAAAGCAATACGACTGCCGGATCTTGATTTAATTTCAAAGTTCATGCGGTAAAGCAATACGACTGCCGGATCTTGATTTAATTTCAAAGTTCATGCGGTAAAGCAATGCGACTGCCGGAACTTGGTTTTTATTTCAACGTTCCAGCGGTAAAGCGATGCGACTGCCGGATCTTGATTTAATTTCAAAGTTCCAGCGGTAAAGCAATGCGACTGCCGGATCTTGATTTAATTTCAAAGTTCATGCGGTAAAGCAATACGACTGCCGGATCTTGATTTAATTTCAAAGTTCATGCGGTAAAGCAATGCGACTGCCGGAACTTGGTTTTTATTTCAACGTTCCAGCGGTAAAGCGATGCGACTGCCGGAACTAGGTTTTTATTTCAACGTTCCATCGGTAAAGCAATGCGACTGCCGGATCTTGATTTAATTTCAAAGTTCCAGCGGTGAAGCAATGCGACTGCCGGATCTTGGTTTTTATTTCAACGTTCCAGCGGTAAAGCAATGCGACTGCCGGAACGTGGTATTTATTTCAACGTTCCAGCGGTAAAGCAATGCGACTGCCGGATCTTGATTTAATTTCAAAGTTCATGCGGTAAAGCAATGCGACTGCCGGAACTTGGTTTTTATTTCAAAGTCATGCGGTTAAGCAATGCGACTGCCGGAACTTGGTTTTTATTTCAAAGTTCCAGCGGTAAAGCGATGCGACTGCCGGATCTTGATTTAATTTAATAGTTCTAGCGGTAAAGCAATACGACTGCCGGATCTTGATTTAATTTCAAAGTTCATGCGGTAAAGCAATACGACTGCCGGATCTTGATTTAATTTCAAAGTTCATGCGGTAAAGCAATGCGACTGCCGGAACTTGGTTTTTATTTCAACGTTCCAGCGGTAAAGCGATGCGACTGCCGGATCTTGATTTAATTTCAAAGTTCCAGCGGTAAAGCAATGCGACTGCCGGATCTTGATTTAATTTCAAAGTTCATGCGGTAAAGCAATACGACTGCCGGATCTTGATTTAATTTCAAAGTTCCAGCGGTAAAGCAATGCGACTGCCGGATCTTGATTTAATTTAATAGTTCTAGCGGTAAAGCAATACGACTGCCGGATCTTGATTTAATTTCAAAGTTTATGCGGTAAAGCACTACGACTGCCGGATCTTGGTTTAATTTCAAAGTTCATGCGGTAAAGCAATACGACTGCCGGATCTTGATTTAATTTCAAAGTTCATGCGGTAAAGCAATACGACTGCCGGATCTTGATTTAATTTCAAAGTTCATGCGGTAAAGCAATGCGACTGCCGGAACTTGGTTTTTATTTCAACGTTCCAGCGGTAAAGCGATGCGACTGCCGGATCTTGATTTAATTTCAAAGTTCCAGCGGTAAAGCAATGCGACTGCCGGATCTTGATTTAATTTCAAAGTTCATGCGGTAAAGCAATACGACTGCCGGATCTTGATTTAATTTCAAAGTTCATGCGGTAAAGCAATGCGACTGCCGGAACTTGGTTTTTATTTCAACGTTCCAGCGGTAAAGCGATGCGACTGCCGGAACTAGGTTTTTATTTCAACGTTCCATCGGTAAAGCAATGCGACTGCCGGATCTTGATTTAATTTCAAAGTTCCAGCGGTGAAGCAATGCGACTGCCGGATCTTGGTTTTTATTTCAACGTTCCAGCGGTAAAGCAATGCGACTGCCGGAACGTGGTATTTATTTCAACGTTCCAGCGGTAAAGCAATGCGACTGCCGGATCTTGATTTAATTTCAAAGTTCATGCGGTAAAGCAATGCGACTGCCGGAACTTGGTTTTTATTTCAAAGTCATGCGGTTAAGCAATGCGACTGCCGGAACTTGGTTTTTATTTCAAAGTTCCAGCGGTAAAGCGATGCGACTGCCGGATCTTGATTTAATTTAATAGTTCTAGCGGTAAAGCAATACGACTGCCGGATCTTGATTTAATTTCAAAGTTCATGCGGTAAAGCAATACGACTGCCGGATCTTGATTTAATTTCAAAGTTCATGCGGTAAAGCAATGCGACTGCCGGAACTTGGTTTTTATTTCAACGTTCCAGCGGTAAAGCGATGCGACTGCCGGATCTTGATTTAATTTAATAGTTCTAGCGGTAAAGCAATACGACTGCCGGATCTTGATTTAATTTCAAAGTTTATGCGGTAAAGCACTACGACTGCCGGATCTTGATTTAATTTCAAAGTTCCAGCGGTAAAGCAATGCGACTGCCGGATCTTGATTTAATTTCAACGTTCCAGCGGTAAAGCAATGCGACTACCGGAACTTGGTTTTTATTTCAACGTTCCAGCGGTAAAGCAATGCGACTGCCGGATCCTGATTTAATTTCAAAGTTCATGCGGTAAAGCAATGCGACTGCCGGATCTTGATTTAATTTCAAAGTTCATGCGGTAAAGCAATACGACTGCCGGATCTTGATTTAATTTCAAAGTTCATGCGGTAAAGCAATGCGACTGCCGGAACTTGGTTTTTATTTCAACGTTCCAGCGGTAAAGCGATGCGACTGCCGGATCTTGATTTAATTTCAAAGTTCCAGCGGTAAAGCAATGCGACTGCCGGATCTTGATTTAATTTCAAAGTTCATGCGGTAAAGCAATACGACTGCCGGATCTTGATTTAATTTCAAAGTTCATGCGGTAAAGCAATGCGACTGCCGGATCTTGATTTAATTTCAACGTTCCAGCGGTAAAGCAATGCGACTACCGGAACTTGGTTTTTATTTCAACGTTCCAGCGGTAAAGCAATGCGACTGCCGGATCCTGATTTAATTTCAAAGTTCATGCGGTAAAGCAATGCGACTGCCGGATCTTGATTTAATTTCAAAGTTCATGCGGTAAAGCAATACGACTGCCGGATCTTGATTTAATTTCAAAGTTCATGCGGTAAAGCAATGCGACTGCCGGATCTTGATTTAATTTCAACGTTCCAGCGGTAAAGCAATGCGACTACCGGAACTTGGTTTTTATTTCAACGTTCCAGCGGTAAAGCAATGCGACTGCCGGATCTTGATTTAATTTCAAAGTTCATGCGGTAAAGCAATGCGACTGCCGGAACTTGGTTTTTATTTCAAAGTCATGCGGTTAAGCAATGCGACTTCCGGAACTTGGTTTTTATTTCAAAGTTCCAGCGGTAAAGCGATGCGACTGCCGGATCTTGATTTAATTTAATAGTTCTAGCGGTAAAGCAATACGACTGCCGGATCTTGATTTAATTTCAAAGTTCATGCGGTAAAGCAATACGACTGCCGGATCTTGATTTAATTTCAAAGTTCATGCGGTAAAGCAATGCGACTGCCGGAACTTGGTTTTTATTTCAACGTTCCAGCGGTAAAGCAATGCGACTGCCGGAACTAGGTTTTTATTTCAACGTTCCATCGGTAAAGCAATGCGACTGCCGGATCTTGATTTAATTTCAAAGTTCCAGCGGTAAAGCAATGCGACTGCCGGATCTTGATTTAATTTAATAGTTCTAGCGGTAAAGCAATACGACTGCCGGATCTTGATTTAATTTCAAAGTTTATGCGGTAAAGCACTACGACTGCCGGATCTTGGTTTAATTTCAAAGTTCATGCGGTAAAGCAATACGACTGCCGGATCTTGATTTAATTTCAAAGTTCATGCGGTAAAGCAATACGACTGCCGGATCTTGATTTAATTTCAAAGTTCATGCGGTAAAGCAATGCGACTGCCGGAACTTGGTTTTTATTTCAACGTTCCAGCGGTAAAGCGATGCGACTGCCGGATCTTGATTTAATTTCAAAGTTCCAGCGGTAAAGCAATGCGACTGCCGGATCTTGATTTAATTTCAAAGTTCATGCGGTAAAGCAATACGACTGCCGGATCTTGATTTAATTTCAAAGTTCATGCGGTAAAGCAATGCGACTGCCGGAACTTGGTTTTTATTTCAACGTTCCAGCGGTAAAGCGATGCGACTGCCGGAACTAGGTTTTTATTTCAACGTTCCATCGGTAAAGCAATGCGACTGCCGGATCTTGATTTAATTTCAAAGTTCCAGCGGTGAAGCAATGCGACTGCCGGATCTTGGTTTTTATTTCAACGTTCCAGCGGTAAAGCAATGCGACTGCCGGAACGTGGTATTTATTTCAACGTTCCAGCGGTAAAGCAATGCGACTGCCGGATCTTGATTTAATTTCAAAGTTCATGCGGTAAAGCAATGCGACTGCCGGAACTTGGTTTTTATTTCAAAGTCATGCGGTTAAGCAATGCGACTGCCGGAACTTGGTTTTTATTTCAAAGTTCCAGCGGTAAAGCGATGCGACTGCCGGATCTTGATTTAATTTAATAGTTCTAGCGGTAAAGCAATACGACTGCCGGATCTTGATTTAATTTCAAAGTTCATGCGGTAAAGCAATACGACTGCCGGATCTTGATTTAATTTCAAAGTTCATGCGGTAAAGCAATGCGACTGCCGGAACTTGGTTTTTATTTCAACGTTCCAGCGGTAAAGCGATGCGACTGCCGGATCTTGATTTAATTTAATAGTTCTAGCGGTAAAGCAATACGACTGCCGGATCTTGATTTAATTTCAAAGTTTATGCGGTAAAGCACTACGACTGCCGGATCTTGATTTAATTTCAAAGTTCCAGCGGTAAAGCAATGCGACTGCCGGATCTTGATTTAATTTCAACGTTCCAGCGGTAAAGCAATGCGACTACCGGAACTTGGTTTTTATTTCAACGTTCCAGCGGTAAAGCAATGCGACTGCCGGATCCTGATTTAATTTCAAAGTTCATGCGGTAAAGCAATGCGACTGCCGGAACTTGGTTTTTATTTCAAAGTCATGCGGTTAAGCAATGCGACTTCCGGAACTTGGTTTTTATTTCAAAGTTCCAGCGGTAAAGCGATGCGACTGCCGGATCTTGATTTAATTTAATAGTTCTAGCGGTAAAGCAATACGACTGCCGGATCTTGATTTAATTTCAAAGTTCATGCGGTAAAGCAATACGACTGCCGGATCTTGATTTAATTTCAAAGTTCATGCGGTAAAGCAATGCGACTGCCGGAACTTGGTTTTTATTTCAACGTTCCAGCGGTAAAGCAATGCGACTGCCGGAACTAGGTTTTTATTTCAACGTTCCATCGGTAAAGCAATGCGACTGCCGGATCTTGATTTAATTTCAAAGTTCCAGCGGTAAAGCAATGCGACTGCCGGATCTTGATTTAATTTAATAGTTCTAGCGGTAAAGCAATACGACTGCCGGATCTTGATTTAATTTCAAAGTTTATGCGGTAAAGCACTACGACTGCCGGATCTTGGTTTAATTTCAAAGTTCATGCGGTAAAGCAATGCGACTGCCGGAACTTGGTTTTTATTTCAACGTTCCAGCGGTAAAACAATGCGACTGCCGGAACTTGGTTTTTATTTCAACGTTCCAGCGGTAAAGCAATGCGACTGCCGGAACGTGGTTTTTATTTCAACGTTCCAGCGGTAAAGCAATGCGACTACCGGAACTTGGTTTTTATTTCAACGTTCCAGCGGTAAAGCAATGCGACTGCCGGATCTTGATTTAATTTCAAAGTTCCAGCGGTAAAGCAATGCGACTGCCGGATCTTGATTTAATTTCAACGTTCCAGCGGTAAAGCAATGCGACTACCGGAACTTGGTTTTTATTTCAACGTTCCAGCGGTAAAGCAATGCGACTGCCGGATCTTGATTTAATTTCAAAGTTCCAGCGGTAAAGCAATGCGACTGCCGGATCTTGATTTAATTTAATAGTTCTAGCGGTAAAGCAATACGACTGCCGGATCTTGATTTAATTTCAAAGTTCATGCGGTAAAGCAATACGACTGCCGGAACGTGGTTTTTATTTCAACGTTCCAGCGGTAAAGCAATGCGACTGCCGGAACTAGGTTTTTATTTCAACGTTCCATCGGTAAAGCAATGCGACTGCCGGATCTTGATTTAATTTCAAAGTTCCAGCGGTAAAGCAATGCGACTGCCGGATCTTGGTTTTTATTTCAACGTTCCAGCGGTAAAGCAATGCGACTGCCGGAACGTGGTTTTTATTTCAACGTTCCAGCGGTAAAGCAATGCGACTGCCGGATCTTGATTTAATTTCAAAGTTCCAGCGGTAAAGCAATGCGACTGCCGGATCTTGATTTAATTTAATAGTTCTAGCGGTAAAGCAATACGACTGCCGGATCTTGATTTAATTTCAAAGTTTATGCGGTAAAGCACTACGACTGCCGGATCTTGGTTTAATTTCAAAGTTCATGCGGTAAAGCAATGCGACTGCCGGAACTTGGTTTTTATTTCAACGTTCCAGCGGTAAAACAATGCGACTGCCGGAACTTGGTTTTTATTTCAACGTTCCAGCGGTAAAGCAATGCGACTGCCGGAACGTGGTTTTTATTTCAACGTTCCAGCGGTAAAGCAATGCGACTGCCGGAACTTGGTTTTTATTTCAACGTTCCAGCGGTAAAGCAATGCGACTGCCGGATCTTGATTTAATTTCAAAGTTCCAGCGGTAAAGCAATGCGACTGCCGGATCTTGATTTAATTTAATAGTTCTAGCGGTAAAGCAATACGACTGCCGGATCTTGATTTAATTTCAAAGTTTATGCGGTAAAGCAATACGACTGCCGGATCTTGGTTTTTATTTCAACGTTCCAGCGGTATAGCAATGCGACTGCCGGATCTTGATTTAATTTCAAAGTTCCAGCGGTAAAGCAATGCGACTGCCGGATCTTGATTTAATTTCAACGTTCCAGCGGTAAAGCAATGCGACTACCGGAACTTGGTTTTTATTTCAACGTTCCAGCGGTAAAGCAATGCGACTGCCGGATCTTGATTTAATTTCAAAGTTCCAGCGGTAAAGCAATGCGACTGCCGGATCTTGATTTAATTTAATAGTTCTAGCGGTAAAGCAATACGACTGCCGGATCTTGATTTAATTTCAAAGTTCATGCGGTAAAGCAATACGACTGCCGGAACGTGGTTTTTATTTCAACGTTCCAGCGGTAAAGCAATGCGACTGCCGGAACTAGGTTTTTATTTCAACGTTCCATCGGTAAAGCAATGCGACTGCCGGATCTTGATTTAATTTCAAAGTTCCAGCGGTAAAGCAATGCGACTGCCGGATCTTGGTTTTTATTTCAACGTTCCAGCGGTAAAGCAATGCGACTGCCGGAACGTGGTTTTTATTTCAACGTTCCAGCGGTAAAGCAATGCGACTGCCGGATCTTGATTTAATTTCAAAGTTCCAGCGGTAAAGCAATGCGACTGCCGGATCTCGATTTAATTTAATAGTTCTAGCGGTAAAGCAATACGACTGCCGGATCTTGATTTAATTTCAAAGTTTATGCGGTAAAGCACTACGACTGCCGGATCTTGGTTTAATTTCAAAGTTCATGCGGTAAAGCAATGCGACTGCCGGAACTTGGTTTTTATTTCAACGTTCCAGCGGTAAAACAATGCGACTGCCGGAACTTGGTTTTTATTTCAACGTTCCAGCGGTAAAGCAATGCGACTGCCGGAACGTGGTTTTTATTTCAACGTTCCAGCGGTAAAGCAATGCGACTGCCGGAACTTGGTTTTTATTTCAACGTTCCAGCGGTAAAGCAATGCGACTGCCGGATCTTGATTTAATTTCAAAGTTCCAGCGGTAAAGCAATGCGACTGCCGGATCTTGATTTAATTTAATAGTTCTAGCGGTAAAGCAATACGACTGCCGGATCTTGATTTAATTTCAAAGTTTATGCGGTAAAGCAATACGACTGCCGGATCTTGGTTTAATTTCAAAGTTCATGCGGTAAAGCAATGCGACTGCTGGAACTTGGTTTTTATTTCAACGTTCCAGCGGTATAGCAATGCGACTGCCGGATCTTGATTTAATTTCAAAGTTCCAGCGGTAAAGCAATGCGACTGCCGGATCTTGATTTAATTTCAACGTTCCAGCGGTAAAGCAATGCGACTGCCGGATCTTGATTTAATTTCAAAGTTCATGCGGTAAAGCAATGCGACTGCCGGAACTTGGTTTTTATTTCAACGTTCCAGCGGTAAAGCAATGCGACTGCCGGAACTAGGTTTTTATTTCAACGTTCCATCGGTAAAGCAATGCGACTGCCGGAACTTGGTTTAATTTAATAGTTCTAGCGGTAAAGCAATACGACTGCCGGATCTTGGTTTTTATTTCAAAGTCATGCGGTTAAGCAATGCGACTGCCGGAACTTGGTTTTTATTTCAAAGTTCCAGCGGTAAAGCGATGCGACTGCCGGATCTTGATTTAATTTCAAAGTTCATGCGGTAAAGCAATGCGACTGCCGGAACTTGGTTTTTATTTCAAAGTTCCAGCGGTAAAGCGATGCGACTGCCGGAACTTGGTTTAATTTAATAGTTCTAGCGGTAAAGCAATACGACTGCCGGATCTTGGTTTTTATTTCAAAGTCATGCGGTTAAGCAATGCGACTGCCGTAACTTGGTTTTTATTTCAAAGTTCCAGCGGTAAAGCGATGCGACTGCCGGATCTTGATTTAATTTCAAAGTTCCAGCGGTAAAGCAATGCGACTGCCGGAACTTGGTTTTTATTTCAACGTTCCAGCGGTAAAGCAATGCGACTGCCGGAACGTGGTTTTTATTTCAACGTTCTATCGGTAAAGCAATGCGACTGCCGGATCTTGATTTAATTTCAAAGTTCATGCGGTAAAGCAATACGACTGCCGGATCTTGATTTAATTTCAAAGTTTATGCGGTAAAGCACTACGACTGCCGGATCTTGATTTAATTTCAAAGTTCCAGCGGTAAAGCAATGCGACTGCCGGATCTTGATTTAATTTCAACGTTCCAGCGGTAAAGCAATGCGACTACCGGAACTTGGTTTTTATTTCAACGTTCCAGCGGTAAAGCAATGCGACTGCCGGATCTTGATTTAATTTCAAAGTTCATGCGGTAAAGCAATGCGACTGCCGGAACTTGGTTTTTATTTCAAAGTCATGCGGTTAAGCAATGCGACTGCCGGAACTTGGTTTTTATTTCAAAGTTCCAGCGGTAAAGCGATGCGACTGCCGGATCTTGATTTAATTTAATAGTTCTAGCGGTAAAGCAATACGACTGCCGGATCTTGATTTAATTTCAAAGTTCATGCGGTAAAGCAATACGACTGCCGGATCTTGATTTAATTTCAAAGTTCATGCGGTAAAGCAATGCGACTGCCGGAACTTGGTTTTTATTTCAACGTTCCAGCGGTAAAGCAATGCGACTGCCGGAACTAGGTTTTTATTTCAACGTTCCATCGGTAAAGCAATGCGACTGCCGGATCTTGATTTAATTTCAAAGTTCCAGCGGTAAAGCAATGCGACTGCCGGATCTTGGTTTTTATTTCAACGTTCCAGCGGTAAAGCAATGCGACTGCCGGATCTTGATTTAATTTCAAAGTTCCAGCGGTAAAGCAATGCGACTGCCGGATCTTGATTTAATTTAATAGTTCTAGCGGTAAAGCAATACGACTGCCGGATCTTGATTTAATTTCAAAGTTTATGCGGTAAAGCAATACGACTGCCGGATCTTTATTTAATTCAAAGTTTATGCGGTAAAGCAATACGACTGCCGGATCTTGGTTTAATTTCAACGTTCCAGCGGTAAAGCAATGCGACTGCCGGATCTTGATTTAATTTCAAAGTTCCAGCGGTAAAGCAATGCGACTGCCGGATCTTGATTTAATTTAATAGTTCTAGCGGTAAAGCAATACGACTGCCGGATCTTGATTTAATTTCAAAGTTCATGCGGTAAAGCAATACGACTGCCGGATCTTGATTTAATTTCAAAGTCATGCGGTAAAGCAATGCGACTGCCGGAACTTGGTTTTTATTTCAAAGTCTTTCGGTAAAGCAATGCGACTGCCGGAACTTGGTTTTTATTTCACGTTCCAGCGGTAAAGCAATGCGACTGCCGGAACTTGGTTTTTATTTCAACGTTCCAGCGGTAAAGCAATGCGACTGCCGGAACGTGGTTTTTATTTCAACGTTCCAGCGGTAAAGCAATGCGACTGCCGGAACTTGGTTTTTATTTCAACGTTCCAGCGGTAAAGCAATGCGACTGCCGGATCTTGATTTAATTTCAAAGTTCCAGCGGTAAAGCAATGCGACTGCCGGATCTTGATTTAATTTAATAGTTCTAGCGGTAAAGCAATACGACTGCCGGATCTTGGTTTTTATTTCAAAGTCATGCGGTTAAGCAATGCGACTGCCGGAACTTGGTTTTTATTTCAAAGTTCCAGCGGTAAAGCGATGCGACTGCCGGATCTTGATTTAATTTCAAAGTTCATGCGGTAAAGCAATGCGACTGCCGGAACTTGGTTTTTATTTCAAAGTTCCAGCGGTAAAGCGATGCGACTGCCGGAACTTGGTTTAATTTAATAGTTCTAGCGGTAAAGCAATACGACTGCCGGATCTTGGTTTTTATTTCAAAGTCATGCGGTTAAGCAATGCGACTGCCGGAACTTGGTTTTTATTTCAAAGTTCCAGCGGTAAAGCGATGCGACTGCCGGATCTTGATTTAATTTCAAAGTTCCAGCGGTAAAGCAATGCGACTGCCGGAACTTGGTTTTTATTTCAACGTTCCAGCGGTAAAGCAATGCGACTGCCGGAACGTGGTTTTTATTTCAACGTTCTATCGGTAAAGCAATGCGACTGCCGGATCTTGATTTAATTTCAAAGTTCATGCGGTAAAGCAATACGACTGCCGGATCTTGATTTAATTTCAAAGTTTATGCGGTAAAGCACTACGACTGCCGGATCTTGATTTAATTTCAAAGTTCCAGCGGTAAAGCAATGCGACTGCCGGATCTTGATTTAATTTCAACGTTCCAGCGGTAAAGCAATGCGACTACCGGAACTTGGTTTTTATTTCAACGTTCCAGCGGTAAAGCAATGCGACTGCCGGATCTTGATTTAATTTCAAAGTTCATGCGGTAAAGCAATGCGACTGCCGGAACTTGGTTTTTATTTCAAAGTCATGCGGTTAAGCAATGCGACTGCCGGAACTTGGTTTTTATTTCAAAGTTCCAGCGGTAAAGCGATGCGACTGCCGGATCTTGATTTAATTTAATAGTTCTAGCGGTAAAGCAATACGACTGCCGGATCTTGATTTAATTTCAAAGTTCATGCGGTAAAGCAATACGACTGCCGGATCTTGATTTAATTTCAAAGTTCATGCGGTAAAGCAATGCGACTGCCGGAACTTGGTTTTTATTTCAACGTTCCAGCGGTAAAGCAATGCGACTGCCGGAACTAGGTTTTTATTTCAACGTTCCATCGGTAAAGCAATGCGACTGCCGGATCTTGATTTAATTTCAAAGTTCCAGCGGTAAAGCAATGCGACTGCCGGATCTTGGTTTTTATTTCAACGTTCCAGCGGTAAAGCAATGCGACTGCCGGATCTTGATTTAATTTCAAAGTTCCAGCGGTAAAGCAATGCGACTGCCGGATCTTGATTTAATTTAATAGTTCTAGCGGTAAAGCAATACGACTGCCGGATCTTGATTTAATTTCAAAGTTTATGCGGTAAAGCAATACGACTGCCGGATCTTGGTTTAATTTCAAAGTTCATGCGGTAAAGCAATGCGACTGCCGGAACTTGGTTTTTATTTCAACGTTCCAGCGGTATAGCAATGCGACTGCCGGATCTTGATTTAATTTCAAAGTTCCAGCGGTAAAGCAATGCGACTGCCGGATCTTGATTTAATTTCAACGTTCCAGCGGTAAAGCAATGCGACTACCGGAACTTGGTTTTTATTTCAACGTTCCAGCGGTAAAGCAATGCGACTGCCGGATCTTGATTTAATTTCAAAGTTCCAGCGGTAAAGCAATGCGACTGCCGGATCTTGATTTAATTTAATAGTTCTAGCGGTAAAGCAATACGACTGCCGGATCTTGATTTAATTTCAAAGTTCATGCGGTAAAGCAATACGACTGCCGGATCTTGATTTAATTTCAAAGTCATGCGGTAAAGCAATGCGACTGCCGGAACTTGGTTTTTATTTCAAAGTCATTCGGTAAAGCAATGCGACTGCCGGAACTTGGTTTTTATTTCAACGTTCCAGCGGTAAAGCAATGCGACTGCCGGAACTTGATTTAATTTCAACGTTCATGCGGTAAAGCAATGCGACTGCCGGAACTTGGTTTTTATTTCAAAGTTCCAGCGGTAAAGCAATACGACTGCCGAATGTTGATTTAATTTCAAGGATCTAGCGGTAAAGCAATACGACTGCCGGATCTTGATTTAATTTCAAAGTTCATGCGGTAAAGCAATGCGACTGCCGGATCTTGATTTAATTTCAAAGTTCATGCGGTGAAGCAATACGACTGCCGGATCTTGATTTAATTTCAAAGTCATGCGGTAAAGCAATGCGACTGCCGGAACTTGGTTTTTATTTCAAAGTCATGCGGTAAAGCAATGCGACTGCCGGAACTTGATTTAATTTCAAAGTTCATGCGGTAAAGCAATGCGACTGCCGGATCTTGATTTAATTTCAAAGTTCCAGCGGTAAAGCAATGCGACTGCCGGATCTTGATTTTATTTAATAGTTCTAGCGGTAAAGCAATACGACTGCCGGATCTTGATTTAATTTCAAAGTTTATGCGGTAAAGCACTACGACTGCCGGATCTTGGTTTAATTTCAAAGTTCATGCGGTAAAGCAATGCGACTGCCGGAACTTGGTTTTTATTTCAAAGTTCCAGCGGTAAAGCGATGCGACTGCCGAATTTTGATTTAATTTCAACGTTCCAGCGGTAAAGCAATGCGACTGCCGGAACTTGGTTTAATTTAATAGTTCTAGCGGTAAAGCAATACGACTGCCGGATCTTGGTTTTTATTTCAAAGTCATGCGGTTAAGCAATGCGACTGCCGGAACTTGGTTTTTATTTCAAAGTTCCAGCGGTAAAGCGATGCGACTGCCGGATCTTGATTTAATTTCAAAGTTCATGCGGTAAAGCAATGCGACTGCCGGAACTTGGTTTTTATTTCAAAGTTCCAGCGGTAAAGCGATGCGACTGCCGGAACTTGGTTTAATTTAATAGTTCTAGCGGTAAAGCAATACGACTGCCGGATCTTGGTTTTTATTTCAAAGTCATGCGGTTAAGCAATGCGACTGCCGGAACTTGGTTTTTATTTCAAAGTTCCAGCGGTAAAGCGATGCGACTGCCGGATCTTGATTTAATTTCAAAGTTCCAGCGGTATAGCAATGCGACTGCCGGAACTTGGTTTTTATTTCAACGTTCCAGCGGTAAAGCAATGCGACTGCCGGAACGTGGTTTTTATTTCAACGTTCCATCGGTAAAGCAATGCGACTGCCGGATCTTGATTTAATTTCAAAGTTCATGCGGTAAAGCAATACGACTGCCGGATCTTGATTTAATTTAATAGTTCTAGCGGTAAAGCAATACGACTGCCGGAACTTGGTTTTTATTTCAAAGTCATGCGGTTAAGCAATGCGACTGCCGGAACTTGGTTTTTATTTCAAAGTTCCAGCGGTAAAGCGATGCGACTGCCGGATCTTGATTTAATTTAATAGTTCTAGCGGTAAAGCAATACGACTGCCGGATCTTGATTTAATTTCAAAGTTCCAGCGGTATAGCAATGCGACTGCCGGAACTTGGTTTTTATTTCAAAGTTCCAGCGGTATAGCAATGCGACTACCGGAACTTGGTTTTTATTTCAACGTTCCAGCGGTAAAGCAATGCGACTGCCGGATCTTGATTTAATTTCAAAGTTCATGCGGTAAAGCAATGCGACTGCCGGAACTTGGTTTTTATTTCAAAGTCATGCGGTTAAGCAATGCGACTGCCGGAACTTGGTTTTTATTTCAACGTTCCAGCGGTAAAGCAATGCGACTGCCGGATCTTGATTTAATTTCAAAGTTCCAGCGGTAAAGCAATGCGACTGCCGGATCTTGATTTAATTTAATAGTTCCAGCGGTAAAGCAATGCGA
This sequence comes from Ancistrocerus nigricornis, assembly GCA_916049575.1. Taxonomy (NCBI): domain Eukaryota; kingdom Metazoa; phylum Arthropoda; class Insecta; order Hymenoptera; family Vespidae; genus Ancistrocerus; species Ancistrocerus nigricornis. Next base: position 16,739,783 of record OU696667.1, on the reverse strand, counting down.
CTGCCGGATCTCGATTTAATTTAATAGTTCTAGCGGTAAAGCAATACGACTGCCGGATCTTGATTTAATTTCAAAGTTTATGCGGTAAAGCACTACGACTGCCGGATCTTGGTTTAATTTCAAAGTTCATGCGGTAAAGCAATGCGACTGCCGGAACTTGGTTTTTATTTCAACGTTCCAGCGGTAAAACAATGCGACTGCCGGAACTTGGTTTTTATTTCAACGTTCCAGCGGTAAAGCAATGCGACTGCCGGAACGTGGTTTTTATTTCAACGTTCCAGCGGTAAAGCAATGCGACTGCCGGAACTTGGTTTTTATTTCAACGTTCCAGCGGTAAAGCAATGCGACTGCCGGATCTTGATTTAATTTCAAAGTTCATGCGGTAAAGCAATGCGACTGCCGGATCTTGATTTAATTTCAAAGTTCCAGCGGTAAAGCAATGCGACTGCCGGATCTTGATTTAATTTAATAGTTCTAGCGGTAAAGCAATACGACTGCCGGATCTTGATTTAATTTCAAAGTTTATGCGGTAAAGCAATACGACTGCCGGATCTTGATTTAATTTCAAAGTTCCAGCGGTAAAGCAATGCGACTGCCGGATCTTGATTTAATTTAATAGTTCTAGCGGTAAAGCAATACGACTGCCGGATCTTGATTTAATTTCAAAGTTCATGCGGTAAAGCAATACGACTGCCGGAACGTGGTTTTTATTTCAACGTTCCAGCGGTAAAGCAATGCGACTGCCGGAACTAGGTTTTTATTTCAACGTTCCATCGGTAAAGCAATGCGACTGCCGGATCTTGATTTAATTTCAAAGTTCCAGCGGTAAAGCAATGCGACTGCCGGATCTTGGTTTTTATTTCAACGTTCCAGCGGTAAAGCAATGCGACTGCCGGAACGTGGTTTTTATTTCAACGTTCCAGCGGTAAAGCAATGCGACTGCCGGATCTTGATTTAATTTCAAAGTTCCAGCGGTAAAGCAATGCGACTGCCGGATCTCGATTTAATTTAATAGTTCTAGCGGTAAAGCAATACGACTGCCGGATCTTGATTTAATTTCAAAGTTTATGCGGTAAAGCACTACGACTGCCGGATCTTGGTTTAATTTCAAAGTTCATGCGGTAAAGCAATGCGACTGCCGGAACTTGGTTTTTATTTCAACGTTCCAGCGGTAAAACAATGCGACTGCCGGAACTTGGTTTTTATTTCAACGTTCCAGCGGTAAAGCAATGCGACTGCCGGAACGTGGTTTTTATTTCAACGTTCCAGCGGTAAAGCAATGCGACTGCCGGAACTTGGTTTTTATTTCAACGTTCCAGCGGTAAAGCAATGCGACTGCCGGATCTTGATTTAATTTCAAAGTTCCAGCGGTAAAGCAATGCGACTGCCGGATCTTGATTTAATTTAATAGTTCTAGCGGTAAAGCAATACGACTGCCGGATCTTGATTTAATTTCAAAGTTTATGCGGTAAAGCAATACGACTGCCGGATCTTGGTTTAATTTCAAAGTTCATGCGGTAAAGCAATGCGACTGCTGGAACTTGGTTTTTATTTCAACGTTCCAGCGGTATAGCAATGCGACTGCCGGATCTTGATTTAATTTCAAAGTTCCAGCGGTAAAGCAATGCGACTGCCGGATCTTGATTTAATTTCAAAGTTCCAGCGGTAAAGCAATGCGACTGCCGGATCTTGATTTAATTTCAACGTTCCAGCGGTAAAGCAATGCGACTACCGGAACTTGGTTTTTATTTCAACGTTCCAGCGGTAAAGCAATGCGACTGCCGGATCTTGATTTAATTTCAAAGTTCCAGCGGTAAAGCAATGCGACTGCCGGATCTTGATTTAATTTAATAGTTCTAGCGGTAAAGCAATACGACTGCCGGATCTTGATTTAATTTCAAAGTTCATGCGGTAAAGCAATACGACTGCCGGAACGTGGTTTTTATTTCAACGTTCCAGCGGTAAAGCAATGCGACTGCCGGAACTAGGTTTTTATTTCAACGTTCCATCGGTAAAGCAATGCGACTGCCGGATCTTGATTTAATTTCAAAGTTCCAGCGGTAAAGCAATGCGACTGCCGGATCTTGGTTTTTATTTCAACGTTCCAGCGGTATAGCAATGCGACTGCCGGATCTTGATTTAATTTCAAAGTTCCAGCGGTAAAGCAATGCGACTGCCGGATCTTGATTTAATTTCAACGTTCCAGCGGTAAAGCAATGCGACTACCGGAACTTGGTTTTTATTTCAACGTTCCAGCGGTAAAGCAATGCGACTGCCGGATCTTGATTTAATTTCAAAGTTCCAGCGGTAAAGCAATGCGACTGCCGGATCTTGATTTAATTTAATAGTTCTAGCGGTAAAGCAATACGACTGCCGGATCTTGATTTAATTTCAAAGTTCATGCGGTAAAGCAATACGACTGCCGGAACGTGGTTTTTATTTCAACGTTCCAGCGGTAAAGCAATGCGACTGCCGGAACTAGGTTTTTATTTCAACGTTCCATCGGTAAAGCAATGCGACTGCCGGATCTTGATTTAATTTCAAAGTTCCAGCGGTAAAGCAATGCGACTGCCGGATCTTGGTTTTTATTTCAACGTTCCAGCGGTAAAGCAATGCGACTGCCGGAACGTGGTTTTTATTTCAACGTTCCAGCGGTAAAGCAATGCGACTGCCGGATCTTGATTTAATTTCAAAGTTCCAGCGGTAAAGCAATGCGACTGCCGGATCTCGATTTAATTTAATAGTTCTAGCGGTAAAGCAATACGACTGCCGGATCTTGATTTAATTTCAAAGTTTATGCGGTAAAGCACTACGACTGCCGGATCTTGGTTTAATTTCAAAGTTCATGCGGTAAAGCAATGCGACTGCCGGAACTTGGTTTTTATTTCAACGTTCCAGCGGTAAAACAATGCGACTGCCGGAACTTGGTTTTTATTTCAACGTTCCAGCGGTAAAGCAATGCGACTGCCGGAACGTGGTTTTTATTTCAACGTTCCAGCGGTAAAGCAATGCGACTGCCGGAACTTGGTTTTTATTTCAACGTTCCAGCGGTAAAGCAATGCGACTGCCGGATCTTGATTTAATTTCAAAGTTCCAGCGGTAAAGCAATGCGACTGCCGGATCTTGATTTAATTTAATAGTTCTAGCGGTAAAGCAATACGACTGCCGGATCTTGATTTAATTTCAAAGTTTATGCGGTAAAGCAATACGACTGCCGGATCTTGGTTTAATTTCAAAGTTCATGCGGTAAAGCAATGCGACTGCTGGAACTTGGTTTTTATTTCAACGTTCCAGCGGTATAGCAATGCGACTGCCGGATCTTGATTTAATTTCAAAGTTCCAGCGGTAAAGCAATGCGACTGCCGGATCTTGATTTAATTTCAACGTTCCAGCGGTAAAGCAATGCGACTGCCGGATCTTGATTTAATTTCAAAGTTCATGCGGTAAAGCAATGCGACTGCCGGAACTTGGTTTTTATTTCAACGTTCCAGCGGTAAAGCAATGCGACTGCCGGAACTAGGTTTTTATTTCAACGTTCCATCGGTAAAGCAATGCGACTGCCGGAACTTGGTTTAATTTAATAGTTCTAGCGGTAAAGCAATACGACTGCCGGATCTTGGTTTTTATTTCAAAGTCATGCGGTTAAGCAATGCGACTGCCGGAACTTGGTTTTTATTTCAAAGTTCCAGCGGTAAAGCGATGCGACTGCCGGATCTTGATTTAATTTCAAAGTTCATGCGGTAAAGCAATGCGACTGCCGGAACTTGGTTTTTATTTCAAAGTTCCAGCGGTAAAGCGATGCGACTGCCGGAACTTGGTTTAATTTAATAGTTCTAGCGGTAAAGCAATACGACTGCCGGATCTTGGTTTTTATTTCAAAGTCATGCGGTTAAGCAATGCGACTGCCGGAACTTGGTTTTTATTTCAAAGTTCCAGCGGTAAAGCGATGCGACTGCCGGATCTTGATTTAATTTCAAAGTTCCAGCGGTAAAGCAATGCGACTGCCGGAACTTGGTTTTTATTTCAACGTTCCAGCGGTAAAGCAATGCGACTGCCGGAACGTGGTTTTTATTTCAACGTTCTATCGGTAAAGCAATGCGACTGCCGGATCTTGATTTAATTTCAAAGTTCATGCGGTAAAGCAATACGACTGCCGGATCTTGATTTAATTTCAAAGTTTATGCGGTAAAGCACTACGACTGCCGGATCTTGATTTAATTTCAAAGTTCCAGCGGTAAAGCAATGCGACTGCCGGATCTTGATTTAATTTCAACGTTCCAGCGGTAAAGCAATGCGACTACCGGAACTTGGTTTTTATTTCAACGTTCCAGCGGTAAAGCAATGCGACTGCCGGATCTTGATTTAATTTCAAAGTTCCAGCGGTAAAGCAATGCGACTGCCGGATCTTGATTTAATTTAATAGTTCTAGCGGTAAAGCAATACGACTGCCGGATCTTGATTTAATTTCAAAGTTTATGCGGTAAAGCAATACGACTGCCGGATCTTGGTTTAATTTCAAAGTTCATGCGGTAAAGCAATGCGACTGCTGGAACTTGGTTTTTATTTCAACGTTCCAGCGGTATAGCAATGCGACTGCCGGATCTTGATTTAATTTCAAAGTTCCAGCGGTAAAGCAATGCGACTGCCGGATCTTGATTTAATTTCAACGTTCCAGCGGTAAAGCAATGCGACTGCCGGATCTTGATTTAATTTCAAAGTTCATGCGGTAAAGCAATGCGACTGCCGGAACTTGGTTTTTATTTCAACGTTCCAGCGGTAAAGCAATGCGACTGCCGGAACTAGGTTTTTATTTCAACGTTCCATCGGTAAAGCAATGCGACTGCCGGAACTTGGTTTAATTTAATAGTTCTAGCGGTAAAGCAATACGACTGCCGGATCTTGGTTTTTATTTCAAAGTCATGCGGTTAAGCAATGCGACTGCCGGAACTTGGTTTTTATTTCAAAGTTCCAGCGGTAAAGCGATGCGACTGCCGGATCTTGATTTAATTTCAAAGTTCATGCGGTAAAGCAATGCGACTGCCGGAACTTGGTTTTTATTTCAAAGTTCCAGCGGTAAAGCGATGCGACTGCCGGAACTTGGTTTAATTTAATAGTTCTAGCGGTAAAGCAATACGACTGCCGGATCTTGGTTTTTATTTCAAAGTCATGCGGTTAAGCAATGCGACTGCCGGAACTTGGTTTTTATTTCAAAGTTCCAGCGGTAAAGCGATGCGACTGCCGGATCTTGATTTAATTTCAAAGTTCCAGCGGTAAAGCAATGCGACTGCCGGAACTTGGTTTTTATTTCAACGTTCCAGCGGTAAAGCAATGCGACTGCCGGAACGTGGTTTTTATTTCAACGTTCTATCGGTAAAGCAATGCGACTGCCGGATCTTGATTTAATTTCAAAGTTCATGCGGTAAAGCAATACGACTGCCGGATCTTGATTTAATTTCAAAGTTTATGCGGTAAAGCACTACGACTGCCGGATCTTGATTTAATTTCAAAGTTCCAGCGGTAAAGCAATGCGACTGCCGGATCTTGATTTAATTTCAACGTTCCAGCGGTAAAGCAATGCGACTACCGGAACTTGGTTTTTATTTCAACGTTCCAGCGGTAAAGCAATGCGACTGCCGGATCTTGATTTAATTTCAAAGTTCATGCGGTAAAGCAATGCGACTGCCGGAACTTGGTTTTTATTTCAAAGTCATGCGGTTAAGCAATGCGACTGCCGGAACTTGGTTTTTATTTCAAAGTTCCAGCGGTAAAGCGATGCGACTGCCGGATCTTGATTTAATTTAATAGTTCTAGCGGTAAAGCAATACGACTGCCGGATCTTGATTTAATTTCAAAGTTCATGCGGTAAAGCAATACGACTGCCGGATCTTGATTTAATTTCAAAGTTCATGCGGTAAAGCAATGCGACTGCCGGAACTTGGTTTTTATTTCAACGTTCCAGCGGTAAAGCAATGCGACTGCCGGAACTAGGTTTTTATTTCAACGTTCCATCGGTAAAGCAATGCGACTGCCGGATCTTGATTTAATTTCAAAGTTCCAGCGGTAAAGCAATGCGACTGCCGGATCTTGGTTTTTATTTCAACGTTCCAGCGGTAAAGCAATGCGACTGCCGGATCTTGATTTAATTTCAAAGTTCCAGCGGTAAAGCAATGCGACTGCCGGATCTTGATTTAATTTAATAGTTCTAGCGGTAAAGCAATACGACTGCCGGATCTTGATTTAATTTCAAAGTTTATGCGATAAAGCAATACGACTGCCGGATCTTTATTTAATTCAAAGTTTATGCGGTAAAGCAATACGACTGCCGGATCTTGGTTTAATTTCAACGTTCCAGCGGTAAAGCAATGCGACTGCCGGATCTTGATTTAATTTCAAAGTTCCAGCGGTAAAGCAATGCGACTGCCGGATCTTGATTTAATTTAATAGTTCTAGCGGTAAAGCAATACGACTGCCGGATCTTGATTTAATTTCAAAGTTCATGCGGTAAAGCAATACGACTGCCGGATCTTGATTTAATTTCAAAGTCATGCGGTAAAGCAATGCGACTGCCGGAACTTGGTTTTTATTTCAAAGTCTTTCGGTAAAGCAATGCGACTGCCGGAACTTGGTTTTTATTTCACGTTCCAGCGGTAAAGCAATGCGACTGCCGGAACTTGATTTAATTTCAACGTTCATGCGGTAAAGCAATGCGACTGCCGGAACTTGGTTTTTATTTCAAAGTTCCAGCGGTAAAGCAATACGACTGCCGAATGTTGATTTAATTTCAAGGTTCTAGCGGTAAAGCAATACGACTGCCGGATCTTGATTTAATTTCAAAGTTCATGCGGTAAAGCAATGCGACTGCCGGATCTTGATTTAATTTCAAAGTTCATGCGGTGAAGCAATACGACTGCCGGATCTTGATTTAATTTCAAAGTCATGCGGTAAAGCAATGCGACTGCCGGAACTTGGTTTTTATTTCAACGTTCCAGCGGTAAAGCGATGCGACTGCCGGATCTTGATTTAATTTCAAAGTTCCAGCGGTAAAGCAATGCGACTGCCGGATCTTGATTTAATTTAATAGTTCTAGCGGTAAAGCAATACGACTGCCGGATCTTGATTTAATTTCAAAGTTCATGCGGTAAAGCAATGCGACTGCCGGAACTTGGTTTTTATTTCAACGTTCCAGCGGTAAAGCAATGCGACTGCCGGAACTAGGTTTTTATTTCAACGTTCCATCGGTAAAGCAATGCGACTGCCGGATCTTGATTTAATTTCAAAGTTCCAGCGGTAAAGCAATGCGACTGCCGGATCTTGGTTTTTATTTCAACGTTCCAGCGGTAAAGCAATGCGACTACCGGAACTTGGTTTTTATTTCAACGTTCCAGCGGTAAAGCCATGCGACTGCCGGAACGTGGTTTTTATTTCAACGTTCTATCGGTAAAGCAATGCGACTGCCGGATCTTGATTTAATTTCAAAGTTCATGCGGTAAAGCAATACGACTGCCGGATCTTGATTTAATTTCAACGTTCCAGCGGTAAAGCAATGCGACTGCCGGATCTTGATTTAATTTCAAAGTTCATGCGGTAAAGCAATGCGACTGCCGGAACTTGGTTTTTATTTCAAAGTTCCAGCGGTAAAGCGATGCGACTGCCGGATCTTGGTTTTTATTTCAAAGTCATGCGGTTAAGCAATGCGACTGCCGGAACTTGGTTTTTATTTCAAAGTTCCAGCGGTAAAGCGATGCGACTGCCGGATCTTGATTTAATTTCAAAGTTCCAGCGGTAAAGCAATGCGACTGCCGGAACTTGGTTTTTATTTCAACGTTCCAGCGGTAAAGCAATGCGACTGCCGGAACTAGGTTTTTATTTCAACGTTCCATCGGTAAAGCAATGCGACTGCCGGATCTTGATTTAATTTCAAAGTTCCAGCGGTAAAGCAATGCGACTGCCGGATCTTGGTTTTTATTTCAACGTTCCAGCGGTAAAGCAATGCGACTGCCGGATCTTGATTTAATTTCAAAGTTCCAGCGGTAAAGCAATGCGACTGCCGGATCTTGATTTAATTTAATAGTTCTAGCGGTAAAGCAATACGACTGCCGGATCTTGATTTAATTTCAAAGTTTATGCGGTAAAGCAATACGACTGCCGGATCTTGGTTTAATTTCAAAGTTCATGCGGTAAAGCAATGCGACTGCCGGAACTTGGTTTTTATTTCAACGTTCCAGCGGTATAGCAATGCGACTGCCGGATCTTGATTTAATTTCAAAGTTCCAGCGGTAAAGCAATGCGACTGCCGGATCTTGATTTAATTTCAACGTTCCAGCGGTAAAGCAATGCGACTACCGGAACTTGGTTTTTATTTCAACGTTCCAGCGGTAAAGCAATGCGACTGCCGGATCTTGATTTAATTTCAAAGTTCCAGCGGTAAAGCAATGCGACTGCCGGATCTTGATTTAATTTAATAGTTCTAGCGGTAAAGCAATACGACTGCCGGATCTTGATTTAATTTCAAAGTTCATGCGGTAAAGCAATACGACTGCCGGATCTTGATTTAATTTCAAAGTCATGCGGTAAAGCAATGCGACTGCCGGAACTTGGTTTTTATTTCAAAGTCATTCGGTAAAGCAATGCGACTGCCGGAACTTGGTTTTTATTTCAACGTTCCAGCGGTAAAGCAATGCGACTGCCGGATCTTGATTTAATTTCAACGTTCATGCGGTAAAGCAATGCGACTGCCGGAACTTGGTTTTTATTTCAAAGTTCCAGCGGTAAAGCAATACGACTGCCGAATGTTGATTTAATTTCAAGGATCTAGCGGTAAAGCAATACGACTGCCGGATCTTGATTTAATTTCAAAGTTCATGCGGTAAAGCAATGCGACTGCCGGATCTTGATTTAATTTCAAAGTTCATGCGGTAAAGCAATACGACTGCCGGATCTTGATTTAATTTCAAAGTCATGCGGTAAAGCAATGCGACTGCCGGAACTTGGTTTTTATTTCAAAGTCATGCGGTAAAGCAATGCGACTGCCGGAACTTGATTTAATTTCAAAGTTCATGCGGTAAAGCAATTCGACTGCCGGAACTTGGTTTTTATTTCAAAGTTCCAGCGGTAAAGCAATGCGACTGCCGAATTTTGATTTAATTTCAACGTTCCAGCGGTAAAGCAATGCGACTGCCGGAACTTGGTTTTTATTTCAACGTTCCAGCGGTAAAGCAATGCGACTGCCGGATCTTGATTTAATTTCAAAGTTCCAGCGGTAAAGCAATGCGACTGCCGGATCTTGATTTTATTTAATAGTTCTAGCGGTAAAGCAATACGACTGCCGGATCTTGATTTAATTTCAAAGTTTATGCGGTAAAGCACTACGACTGCCGGATCTTGGTTTAATTTCAAAGTTCATGCGGTAAAGCAATGCGACTGCCGGAACTTGGTTTTTATTTCAAAGTTCCAGCGGTAAAGCGATGCGACTGCCGAATTTTGATTTAATTTCAACGTTCCAGCGGTAAAGCAATGCGACTGCCGGAACTTGGTTTAATTTAATAGTTCTAGCGGTAAAGCAATACGACTGCCGGATCTTGGTTTTTATTTCAAAGTCATGCGGTTAAGCAATGCGACTGCCGGAACTTGGTTTTTATTTCAAAGTTCCAGCGGTAAAGCGATGCGACTGCCGGATCTTGATTTAATTTCAAAGTTCATGCGGTAAAGCAATGCGACTGCCGGAACTTGGTTTTTCTTTCAAAGTTCCAGCGGTAAAGCGATGCGACTGCCGGAACTTGGTTTAATTTAATAGTTCTAGCGGTAAAGCAATACGACTGCCGGATCTTGGTTTTTATTTCAAAGTCATGCGGTTAAGCAATGCGACTGCCGGAACTTGGTTTTTATTTCAAAGTTCCAGCGGTAAAGCGATGCGACTGCCGGATCTTGATTTAATTTCAAAGTTCCAGCGGTAAAGCAATGCGACTGCCGGAACTTGGTTTTTATTTCAACGTTCCAGCGGTAAAGCAATGCGACTGCCGGAACGTGGTTTTTATTTCAACGTTCCATCGGTAAAGCAATGCGACTGCCGGATCTTGATTTAATTTCAAAGTTCATGCGGTAAAGCAATACGACTGCCGGATCTTGATTTAATTTCAAAGTTTATGCGGTAAAGCACTACGACTGCCGGATCTTGATTTAATTTCAAAGTTCCAGCGGTAAAGCAATGCGACTGCCGGATCTTGATTTAATTTCAACGTTCCAGCGGTAAAGCAATGCGACTACCGGAACTTGGTTTTTATTTCAACGTTCCAGCGGTAAAGCAATGCGACTGCCGGATCTTGATTTTATTTCAAAGTTCATGCGGTAAAGCAATGCGACTGCCGGAACTTGGTTTTTATTTCAAAGTCATGCGGTTAAGCAATGCGACTGCCGGAACTTGGTTTTTATTTCAAAGTTCCAGCGGTAAAGCGATGCGACTGCCGGATCTTGATTTAATTTAATAGTTCTAGCGGTAAAGCAATACGACTGCCGGATCTTGATTTAATTTCAAAGTTCCAGCGGTAAAGCAATGCGACTGCCGGATCTTGGTTTTTATTTCAACGTTCCAGCGGTAAAGCAATGCGACTGCCGGAACTTGGTTTTTATTTCAACGTTCCAGCGGTAAAGCAATGCGACTGCCGGAACTAGGTTTTTATTTCAACGTTCCATCGGTAAAGCAATGCGACTGCCGGATCTTGATTTAATTTCAAAGTTCCAGCGGTAAAGCAATGCGACTGCCGGATCTTGGTTTTTATTTCAACGTTCCAGCGGTAAAGCAATGCGACTGCCGGAACGTGGTTTTTATTTCAACGTTCCAGCGGTAAAGCAATGCGACTGCCGGAACTTGGTTTTTATTTCAACGTTCCAGCGGTAAAGCAATGCGACTGCCGGATCTTGATTTAATTTCAAAGTTCCAGCGGTAAAGCAATGCGACTGCCGGATCTTGATTTAATTTAATAGTTCTAGCGGTAAAGCAATACGACTGCCGGATCTTGATTTAATTTCAAAGTTTATGCGGTAAAGCACTACGACTGCCGGATCTTGGTTTAATTTCAAAGTTCATGCGGTAAAGTAATGCGACTGCCGGAACTTGGTTTTTATTTCAACGTTCCAGCGGTAAAACAATGCGACTGCCGGAACTTGGTTTTTATTTCAACGTTCCAGCGGTAAAGCAATGCGACTGCCGGAACGTGGTTTTTATTTCAACGTTCCAGCGGTAAAGCAATGCGACTGCCGGAACTTGGTTTTTATTTCAACGTTCCAGCGGTAAAGCAATGCGACTGCCGGATCTTGATTTAATTTCAAAGTTCCAGCGGTAAAGCAATGCGACTGCCGGATCTTGATTTAATTTAATAGTTCTAGCGGTAAAGCAATACGACTGCCGGATCTTGATTTAATTTCAAAGTTTATGCGGTAAAGCAATACGACTGCCGGATCTTGGTTTAATTTCAAAGTTCATGCGGTAAAGCAATGCGACTGCCGGAACTTGGTTTTTATTTCAACGTTCCAGCGGTATAGCAATGCGACTGCCGGATCTTGATTTAATTTCAAAGTTCCAGCGGTAAAGCAATGCGACTGCCGGATCTTGATTTAATTTCAACGTTCCAGCGGTAAAGCAATGCGACTACCGGAACTTGGTTTTTATTTCAACGTTCCAGCGGTAAAGCAATGCGACTGCCGGATCTTGATTTAATTTCAAAGTTCCAGCGGTAAAGCAATGCGACTGCCGGATCTTGATTTAATTTAATAGTTCTAGCGGTAAAGCAATGCGACTACCGGAACTTGGTTTTTATTTCAACGTTCCAGCGGTAAAGCAATGCGACTGCCGGATCTTGATTTAATTTCAAAGTTCATGCGGTATAGCAATGCGACTGCCGGAACTTGGTTTTTATTTCAACGTTCCAGCGGTATAGCAATGCGACTGCCGGATCTTGATTTAATTTCAAAGTTCCAGCGGTAAAGCAATGCGACTGCCGGATCTTGATTTAATTTCAACGTTCCAGCGGTAAAGCAATGCGACTACCGGAACTTGGTTTTTATTTCAACGTTCCAGCGGTAAAGCAATGCGACTGCCGGATCTTGATTTAATTTCAAAGTTCCAGCGGTAAAGCAATGCGACTGCCGGATCTTGATTTAATTTAATAGTTCTAGCGGTAAAGCAATACGACTGCCGGATCTTGATTTAATTTCAAAGTTCATGCGGTAAAGCAATACGACTGCCGGATCTTGATTTAATTTCAAAGTCATGCGGTAAAGCAATGCGACTGCCGGAACTTGGTTTTTATTTCAAAGTCATGCGGTTAAGCAATGCGACTGCCGGAACTTGGTTTTTATTTCAACGTTCCAGCGGTAAAGCAATGCGACTGCCGGAACTTGATTTAATTTCAACGTTCATGCGGTAAAGCAATGCGACTGCCGGAACTTGGTTTTTATTTCAAAGTTCCAGCGGTAAAGCAATACGACTGCCGAATGTTGATTTAATTTCAAGGATCTAGCGGTAAAGCAATACGACTGCCGGATCTTGATTTAATTTCAAAGTTCATGCGGTAAAGCAATGCGACTGCCGGATCTTGATTTAATTTCAAAGTTCATGCGGTGAAGCAATACGACTGCCGGATCTTGATTTAATTTCAAAGTCATGCGGTAAAGCAATGCGACTGCCGGAACTTGGTTTTTATTTCAAAGTCATGCGGTAAAGCAATGCGACTGCCGGAACTTGATTTAATTTCAAAGTTCATGCGGTAAAGCAATTCGACTGCCGGAACTTGGTTTTTATTTCAAAGTTCCAGCGGTAAAGCAATGCGACTGCCGAATTTTGATTTAATTTCAACGTTCCAGCGGTAAAGCAATGCGACTGCCGGATCTTGATTTTATTTAATAGTTCTAGCGGTAAAGCAATACGACTGCCGGATCTTGATTTAATTTCAAAGTTTATGCGGTAAAGCACTACGACTGCCGGATCTTGGTTTAATTTCAAAGTTCATGCGGTAAAGCAATGCGACTGCCGGAACTTGGTTTTTATTTCAAAGTTCCAGCGGTAAAGCGATGCGACTGCCGAATTTTGATTTAATTTCAACGTTCCAGCGGTAAAGCAATGCGACTGCCGGAACTTGGTTTAATTTAATAGTTCTAGCGGTAAAGCAATACGACTGCCGGATCTTGGTTTTTATTTCAAAGTCATGCGGTTAAGCAATGCGACTGCCGGAACTTGGTTTTTATTTCAAAGTTCCAGCGGTAAAGCGATGCGACTGCCGGATCTTGATTTAATTTCAAAGTTCATGCGGTAAAGCAATGCGACTGCCGGAACTTGGTTTTTATTTCAAAGTTCCAGCGGTAAAGCGATGCGACTGCCGGAACTTGGTTTAATTTAATAGTTCTAGCGGTAAAGCAATACGACTGCCGGATCTTGGTTTTTATTTCAAAGTCATGCGGTTAAGCAATGCGACTGCCGGAACTTGGTTTTTATTTCAACGTTCCAGCGGTAAAGCAATGCGACTACCGGAACTTGGTTTTTATTTCAACGTTCCAGCGGTAAAGCAATGCGACTGTCGGATCTTGATTTAATTTCAAAGTTCCAGCGGTAAAGCAATGCGACTGCCGGATCTTGATTTAATTTAATAGTTCTAGCGGTAAAGCAATACGACTGCCGGATCTTGATTTAATTTCAAAGTTCCAGCGGTAAAGCAATGCGACTGCCGGATCTTGATTTAATTTCAACGTTCCAGCGGTAAAGCAATGCGACTACCGGAACTTGGTTTTTATTTCAACGTTCCAGCGGTAAAGCAATGCGACTGTCGGATCTTGATTTAATTTCAAAGTTCCAGCGGTAAAGCAATGCGACTGCCGGATCTTGATTTAATTTAATAGTTCTAGCGGTAAAGCAATACGACTGCCGGATCTTGATTTAATTTCAAAGTTCATGCGGTAAAGCAATACGACTGCCGGATCTTGATTTAATTTCAAAGTCATGCGGTAAAGCAATGCGACTGCCGGAACTTGGTTTTTATTTCAAAGTCTTTCGGTAAAGCAATGCGACTGCCGGAACTTGGTTTTTATTTCACGTTCCAGCGGTAAAGCAATGCGACTGCCGGAACTTGATTTAATTTCAACGTTCATGCGGTAAAGCAATGCGACTGCCGGAACTTGGTTTTTATTTCAAAGTTCCAGCGGTAAAGCAATACGACTGCCGAATGTTGATTTAATTTCAAGGTTCTAGCGGTAAAGCAATACGACTGCCGGATCTTGATTTAATTTCAAAGTTCATGCGGTAAAGCAATGCGACTGCCGGATCTTGATTTAATTTCAAAGTTCATGCGGTGAAGCAATACGACTGCCGGATCTTGATTTAATTTCAAAGTCATGCGGTAAAGCAATGCGACTGCCGGAACTTGGTTTTTATTTCAACGTTCCAGCGGTAAAGCAATGCGACTGCCGGAACTAGGTTTTTATTTCAACGTTCCATCGGTAAAGCAATGCGACTGCCGGATCTTGATTTAATTTCAAAGTTCCAGCGGTAAAGCAATGCGACTGCCGGATCTTGGTTTTTATTTCAACGTTCCAGCGGTAAAGCAATGCGACTACCGGAACTTGGTTTTTATTTCAACGTTCCAGCGGTAAAGCAATGCGACTGCCGGATCTTGATTTAATTTCAAAGTTCATGCGGTGAAGCAATACGACTGCCGGAACTTGGTTTTTATTTCAAAGTCATGCGGTTAAGCAATGCGACTGCCGGAACTTGGTTTTTATTTCAAAGTTCCAGCGGTAAAGCGATGCGACTGCCGAATTTTGATTTAATTTCAACGTTCCAGCGGTAAAGCAATGCGACTGCCGGAACTTGGTTTAATTTAATAGTTCTAGCGGTAAAGCAATACGACTGCCGGATCTTGGTTTTTATTTCAAAGTCATGCGGTTAAGCAATGCGACTGCCGGAACTTGGTTTTTATTTCAAAGTTCCAGCGGTAAAGCGATGCGACTGCCGGATCTTGATTTAATTTCAAAGTTCATGTGGTAAAGCAATGCGACTGCCGGAACTTGGTTTTTATTTCAAAGTTCCAGCGGTAAAGCGATGCGACTGCCGGAACTTGGTTTAATTTAATAGTTCTAGCGGTAAAGCAATACGACTGCCGGATCTTGGTTTTTATTTCAAAGTCATGCGGTTAAGCAATGCGACTGCCGGAACTTGGTTTTTATTTCAAAGTTCCAGCGGTAAAGCGATGCGACTGCCGGATCTTGATTTAATTTCAAAGTTCCAGCGGTAAAGCAATGCGACTGCCGGAACTTGGTTTTTATTTCAACGTTCCAGCGGTAAAGCAATGCGACTGCCGGAACGTGGTTTTTATTTCAACGTTCTATCGGTAAAGCAATGCGACTGCCGGATCTTGATTTAATTTCAAAGTTCATGCGGTAAAGCAATACGACTGCCGGATCTTGATTTAATTTCAAAGTTTATGCGGTAAAGCACTACGACTGCCGGATCTTGATTTAATTTCAAAGTTCCAGCGGTAAAGCAATGCGACTGCCGGATCTTGATTTAATTTCAACGTTCCAGCGGTAAAGCAATGCGACTACCGGAACTTGGTTTTTATTTCAACGTTCCAGCGGTAAAGCAATGCGACTGCCGGATCTTGATTTAATTTCAAAGTTCATGCGGTAAAGCAATGCGACTGCCGGAACTTGGTTTTTATTTCAAAGTCATGCGGTTAAGCAATGCGACTGCCGGAACTTGGTTTTTATTTCAAAGTTCCAGCGGTAAAGCGATGCGACTGCCGGATCTTGATTTAATTTCAAAGTTCATGCGGTAAAGCAATACGACTGCCGGATCTTGATTTAATTTCAAAGTTCATGCGGTAAAGCAATGCGACTGCCGGAACTTGGTTTTTATTTCAACGTTCCAGCGGTAAAGCAATGCGACTGCCGGAACTAGGTTTTTATTTCAACGTTCCATCGGTAAAGCAATGCGACTGCCGGATCTTGATTTAATTTCAAAGTTCCAGCGGTAAAGCAATGCGACTGCCGGATCTTGGTTTTTATTTCAACGTTCCAGCGGTAAAGCAATGCGACTGCCGGAACTTGGTTTTTATTTCAACGTTCCAGCGGTAAAGCAATGCGACTGCCGGAACTTGGTTTTTATTTCAACGTTCCAGCGGTAAAGCAATGCGACTGCCGGATCTTGATTTAATTTCAAAGTTCCAGCGGTAAAGCAATGCGACTGCCGGATCTTGATTTTATTTAATAGTTCTAGCGGTAAAGCAATACGACTGCCGGATCTTGATTTAATTTCAAAGTTTATGCGGTAAAGCACTACGACTGCCGGATCTTGGTTTAATTTCAAAGTTCATGCGGTAAAGCAATGCGACTGCCGGAACTTGGTTTTTATTTCAACGTTCCAGCGGTAAAACAATGCGACTGCCGGAACTTGGTTTTTATTTCAACGTTCCAGCGGTAAAGCAATGCGACTGCCGGAACGTGGTTTTTATTTCAACGTTCCAGCGGTAAAGCAATGCGACTGCCGGAACTTGGTTTTTATTTCAACGTTCCAGCGGTAAAGCAATGCGACTGCCGGATCTTGATTTAATTTCAAAGTTCCAGCGGTAAAGCAATGCGACTGCCGGATCTTGATTTAATTTAATAGTTCTAGCGGTAAAGCAATACGACTGCCGGATCTTGATTTAATTTCAAAGTTTATGCGGTAAAGCAATACGACTGCCGGATCTTGGTTTAATTTCAAAGTTCATGCGGTAAAGCAATGCGACTGCCGGAACTTGGTTTTCATTTCAACGTTCCAGCGGTATAGCAATGCGACTGCCGGATCTTGATTTAATTTCAAAGTTCCAGCGGTAAAGCAATACGACTGCCGGATCTTGATTTAATTTCAAAGTTCATGCGGTAAAGCAATACGACTGCCGGATCTTGATTTAATTTCAAAGTCATGCGGTAAAGCAATGCGACTGCCGGAACTTGGTTTTTATTTCAAAGTCATTCGGTAAAGCAATGCGACTGCCGGAACTTGGTTTTTATTTCAACGTTCCAGCGGTAAAGCAATGCGACTGCCGGAACTTGATTTAATTTCAACGTTCATGCGGTAAAGCAATGCGACTGCCGGAACTTGGTTTTTATTTCAAAGTTCCAGCGGTAAAGCAATACGACTGCCGAATGTTGATTTAATTTCAAGGATCTAGCGGTAAAGCAATACGACTGCCGGATCTTGATTTAATTTCAAAGTTCATGCGGTAAAGCAATGCGACTGCCGGATCTTGATTTAATTTCAAAGTTCATGCGGTGAAGCAATACGACTGCCGGATCTTGATTTAATTTCAAAGTCATGCGGTAAAGCAATGCGACTGCCGGAACTTGGTTTTTATTTCAACGTTCCAGCGGTAAAGCGATGCGACTGCCGGATCTTGATTTAATTTCAAAGTTCCAGCGGTAAAGCAATGCGACTGCCGGATCTTGGTTTTTATTTCAACGTTCCAGCGGTAAAGCAATGCGACTACCGGAACTTGGTTTTTATTTCAACGTTCCAGCGGTAAAGCAATGCGACTGCCGGATCTTGATTTAATTTCAAAGTTCATGCGGTGAAGCAATACGACTGCCGGAACTTGGTTTTTATTTCAAAGTCATGCGGTTAAGCAATGCGACTGCCGGAACTTGGTTTTTATTTCAAAGTTCCAGCGGTAAAGCGATGCGACTGCCGAATTTTGATTTAATTTCAACGTTCCAGCGGTAAAGCAATGCGACTGCCGGAACTTGGTTTAATTTAATAGTTCTAGCGGTAAAGCAATACGACTGCCGGATCTTGGTTTTTATTTCAAAGTCATGCGGTTAAGCAATGCGACTGCCGGAACTTGGTTTTTATTTCAAAGTTCCAGCGGTAAAGCGATGCGACTGCCGGATCTTGATTTAATTTCAAAGTTCATGCGGTAAAGCAATGCGACTGCCGGAACTTGGTTTTTATTTCAAAGTTCCAGCGGTAAAGCGATGCGACTGCCGGAACTTGGTTTAATTTAATAGTTCTAGCGGTAAAGCAATACGACTGCCGGATCTTGGTTTTTATTTCAAAGTCATGCGGTTAAGCAATGCGACTGCCGGAACTTGGTTTTTATTTCAAAGTTCCAGCGGTAAAGCGATGCGACTGCCGGATCTTGATTTAATTTCAAAGTTCCAGCGGTAAAGCAATGCGACTGCCGGAACTTGGTTTTTATTTCAACGTTCCAGCGGTAAAGCAATGCGACTGCCGGAACGTGGTTTTTATTTCAACGTTCTATCGGTAAAGCAATGCGACTGCCGGATCTTGATTTAATTTCAAAGTTCATGCGGTAAAGCAATACGACTGCCGGATCTTGATTTAATTTCAAAGTTTATGCGGTAAAGCACTACGACTGCCGGATCTTGATTTAATTTCAAAGTTCCAGCGGTAAAGCAATGCGACTGCCGGATCTTGATTTAATTTCAACGTTCCAGCGGTAAAGCAATGCGACTACCGGAACTTGGTTTTTATTTCAACGTTCCAGCGGTAAAGCAATGCGACTGCCGGATCTTGATTTAATTTCAAAGTTCATGCGGTAAAGCAATGCGACTGCCGGAACTTGGTTTTTATTTCAAAGTCATGCGGTTAAGCAATGCGACTGCCGGAACTTGGTTTTTATTTCAAAGTTCCAGCGGTAAAGCGATGCGACTGCCGGATCTTGATTTAATTTCAAAGTTCATGCGGTAAAGCAATACGACTGCCGGATCTTGATTTAATTTCAAAGTTCATGCGGTAAAGCAATGCGACTGCCGGAACTTGGTTTTTATTTCAACGTTCCAGCGGTAAAGCAATGCGACTGCCGGAACTAGGTTTTTATTTCAACGTTCCATCGGTAAAGCAATGCGACTGCCGGATCATGATTTAATTTCAAAGTTCCAGCGGTAAAGCAATGCGACTGCCGGATCTTGGTTTTTATTTCAACGTTCCAGCGGTAAAGCAATGCGACTGCCGGAACGTGGTTTTTATTTCAACGTTCCAGCGGTAAAGCAATGCGACTGCCGGAACTTGGTTTTTATTTCAACGTTCCAGCGGTAAAGCAATGCGACTGCCGGATCTTGATTTAATTTCAAAGTTCCAGCGGTAAAGCAATGCGACTGCCGGATCTTGATTTTATTTAATAGTTCTAGCGGTAAAGCAATACGACTGCCGGATCTTGATTTAATTTCAAAGTTTATGCGGTAAAGCACTACGACTGCCGGATCTTGGTTTAATTTCAAAGTTCATGCGGTAAAGCAATGCGACTGCCGGAACTTGGTTTTTATTTCAACGTTCCAGCGGTAAAACAATGCGACTGCCGGAACTTGGTTTTTATTTCAACGTTCCAGCGGTAAAGCAATGCGACTGCCGGAACGTGGTTTTTATTTCAACGTTCCAGCGGTAAAGCAATGCGACTGCCGGAACTTGGTTTTTATTTCAACGTTCCAGCGGTAAAGCAATGCGACTGCCGGATCTTGATTTAATTTCAAAGTTCCAGCGGTAAAGCAATGCGACTGCCGGATCTTGATTTAATTTAATAGTTCTAGCGGTAAAGCAATACGACTGCCGGATCTTGATTTAATTTCAAAGTTTATGCGGTAAAGCAATACGACTGCCGGATCTTGGTTTAATTTCAAAGTTCATGCGGTAAAGCAATGCGACTGCCGGAACTTGGTTTTCATTTCAACGTTCCAGCGGTATAGCAATGCGACTGCCGGATCTTGATTTAATTTCAAAGTTCCAGCGGTAAAGCAATACGACTGCCGGATCTTGATTTAATTTCAAAGTTCATGCGGTAAAGCAATACGACTGCCGGATCTTGATTTAATTTCAAAGTCATGCGGTAAAGCAATGCGACTGCCGGAACTTGGTTTTTATTTCAAAGTCATTCGGTAAAGCAATGCGACTGCCGGAACTTGGTTTTTATTTCAACGTTCCAGCGGTAAAGCAATGCGACTGCCGGAACTTGATTTAATTTCAACGTTCATGCGGTAAAGCAATGCGACTGCCGGAACTTGGTTTTTATTTCAAAGTTCCAGCGGTAAAGCAATACGACTGCCGAATGTTGATTTAATTTCAAGGATCTAGCGGTAAAGCAATACGACTGCCGGATCTTGATTTAATTTCAAAGTTCATGCGGTAAAGCAATGCGACTGCCGGATCTTGATTTAATTTCAAAGTTCATGCGGTGAAGCAATACGACTGCCGGATCTTGATTTAATTTCAAAGTCATGCGGTAAAGCAATGCGACTGCCGGAACTTGGTTTTTATTTCAAAGTCATGCGGTAAAGCAATGCGACTGCCGGAACTTGATTTAATTTCAAAGTTCATGCGGTAAAGCAATTCGACTGCCGGAACTTGGTTTTTATTTCAAAGTTCCAGCGGTAAAGCAATGCGACTACCGGAACTTGGTTTTTATTTCAACGTTCCAGCGGTAAAGCAATGCGACTGCCGGATCTTGATTTAATTTCAAAGTTCATGCGGTGAAGCAATACGACTGCCGGAACTTGGTTTTTATTTCAACGTTCCAGCGGTAAAGCAATGCGACTGCCGGAACTAGGTTTTTATTTCAACGTTCCATCGGTAAAGCAATGCGACTGCCGGATCTTGATTTAATTTCAAAGTTCCAGCGGTAAAGCAATGCGACTGCCGGATCTTGGTTTTTATTTCAACGTTCCAGCGGTAAAGCAATGCGACTACCGGAACTTGGTTTTTATTTCAACGTTCCAGCGGTAAAGCAATGCGACTGCCGGATCTTGATTTAATTTCAAAGTTCATGCGGTGAAGCAATACGACTGCCGGAACTTGGTTTTTATTTCAAAGTCATGCGGTTAAGCAATGCGACTGCCGGAACTTGGTTTTTATTTCAAAGTTCCAGCGGTAAAGCGATGCGACTGCCGAATTTTGATTTAATTTCAACGTTCCAGCGGTAAAGCAATGCGACTGCCGGAACTTGGTTTAATTTAATAGTTCTAGCGGTAAAGCAATACGACTGCCGGATCTTGGTTTTTATTTCAAAGTCATGCGGTTAAGCAATGCGACTGCCGGAACTTGGTTTTTATTTCAAAGTTCCAGCGGTAAAGCGATGCGACTGCCGGATCTTGATTTAATTTCAAAGTTCATGCGGTAAAGCAATGCGACTGCCGGAACTTGGTTTTTATTTCAAAGTTCCAGCGGTAAAGCGATGCGACTGCCGGAACTTGGTTTAATTTAATAGTTCTAGCGGTAAAGCAATACGACTGCCGGATCTTGGTTTTTATTTCAAAGTCATGCGGTTAAGCAATGCGACTGCCGGAACTTGGTTTTTATTTCAAAGTTCCAGCGGTAAAGCGATGCGACTGCCGGATCTTGATTTAATTTCAAAGTTCCAGCGGTAAAGCAATGCGACTGCCGGAACTTGGTTTTTATTTCAACGTTCCAGCGGTAAAGCAATGCGACTGCCGGAACGTGGTTTTTATTTCAACGTTCTATCGGTAAAGCAATGCGACTGCCGGATCTTGATTTAATTTCAAAGTTCATGCGGTAAAGCAATACGACTGCCGGATCTTGATTTAATTTCAAAGTTTATGCGGTAAAGCACTACGACTGCCGGATCTTGATTTAATTTCAAAGTTCCAGCGGTAAAGCAATGCGACTGCCGGATCTTGATTTAATTTCAACGTTCCAGCGGTAAAGCAATGCGACTACCGGAACTTGGTTTTTATTTCAACGTTCCAGCGGTAAAGCAATGCGACTGCCGGATCTTGATTTAATTTCAAAGTTCATGCGGTAAAGCAATGCGACTGCCGGAACTTGGTTTTTATTTCAAAGTCATGCGGTTAAGCAATGCGACTGCCGGAACTTGGTTTTTATTTCAAAGTTCCAGCGGTAAAGCGATGCGACTGCCGGATCTTGATTTAATTTCAAAGTTCATGCGGTAAAGCAATACGACTGCCGGATCTTGATTTAATTTCAAAGTTCATGCGGTAAAGCAATGCGACTGCCGGAACTTGGTTTTTATTTCAACGTTCCAGCGGTAAAGCAATGCGACTGCCGGAACTAGGTTTTTATTTCAACGTTCCATCGGTAAAGCAATGCGACTGCCGGATCTTGATTTAATTTCAAAGTTCCAGCGGTAAAGCAATGCGACTGCCGGATCTTGGTTTTTATTTCAACGTTCCAGCGGTAAAGCAATGCGACTGCCGGAACGTGGTTTTTATTTCAACGTTCCAGCGGTAAAGCAATGCGACTGCCGGAACTTGGTTTTTATTTCAACGTTCCAGCGGTAAAGCAATGCGACTGCCGGATCTTGATTTAATTTCAAAGTTCCAGCGGTAAAGCAATGCGACTGCCGGATCTTGATTTTATTTAATAGTTCTAGCGGTAAAGCAATACGACTGCCGGATCTTGATTTAATTTCAAAGTTTATGCGGTAAAGCACTACGACTGCCGGATCTTGGTTTAATTTCAAAGTTCATGCGGTAAAGCAATGCGACTGCCGGAACTTGGTTTTTATTTCAACGTTCCAGCGGTAAAACAATGCGACTGCCGGAACTTGGTTTTTATTTCAACGTTCCAGCGGTAAAGCAATGCGACTGCCGGAACGTTGTTTTTATTTCAACGTTCCAGCGGTAAAGCAATGCGACTGCCGGAACTTGGTTTTTATTTCAACGTTCCAGCGGTAAAGCAATGCGACTGCCGGATCTTGATTTAATTTCAAAGTTCCAGCGGTAAAGCAATGCGACTGCCGGATCTTGATTTAATTTAATAGTTCTAGCGGTAAAGCAATACGACTGCCGGATCTTGATTTAATTTCAAAGTTTATGCGGTAAAGCAATACGACTGCCGGATCTTGGTTTAATTTCAAAGTTCATGCGGTAAAGCAATGCGACTGCCGGAACTTGGTTTTCATTTCAACGTTCCAGCGGTATAGCAATGCGACTGCCGGATCTTGATTTAATTTCAAAGTTCCAGCGGTAAAGCAATACGACTGCCGGATCTTGATTTAATTTCAAAGTTCATGCGGTAAAGCAATACGACTGCCGGATCTTGATTTAATTTCAAAGTCATGCGGTAAAGCAATGCGACTGCCGGAACTTGGTTTTTATTTCAAAGTCATTCGGTAAAGCAATGCGACTGCCGGAACTTGGTTTTTATTTCAACGTTCCAGCGGTAAAGCAATGCGACTGCCGGAACTTGATTTAATTTCAACGTTCATGCGGTAAAGCAATGCGACTGCCGGAACTTGGTTTTTATTTCAAAGTTCCAGCGGTAAAGCAATACGACTGCCGAATGTTGATTTAATTTCAAGGATCTAGCGGTAAAGCAATACGACTGCCGGATCTTGATTTAATTTCAAAGTTCATGCGGTAAAGCAATGCGACTGCCGGATCTTGATTTAATTTCAAAGTTCATGCGGTGAAGCAATACGACTGCCGGATCTTGATTTAATTTCAAAGTCATGCGGTAAAGCAATGCGACTGCCGGAACTTGGTTTTTATTTCAAAGTCATGCGGTAAAGCAATGCGACTGCCGGAACTTGATTTAATTTCAAAGTTCATGCGGTAAAGCAATTCGACTGCCGGAACTTGGTTTTTATTTCAAAGTTCCAGCGGTAAAGCAATGCGACTGCCGAATTTTGATTTAATTTCAACGTTCCAGCGGTAAAGCAATGCGACTGCCGGAACTTGGTTTTTATTTCAACGTTCCAGCGGTAAAGCAATGCGACTGCCGGATCTTGATTTAATTTCAAAGTTCCAGCGGTAAAGCAATGCGACTGCCGGATCTTGATTTTATTTAATAGTTCTAGCGGTAAAGCAATACGACTGCCGGATCTTGATTTAATTTCAAAGTTTATGCGGTAAAGCACTACGACTGCCGGATCTTGGTTTAATTTCAAAGTTCATGCGGTAAAGCAATGCGACTGCCGGAACTTGGTTTTTATTTCAAAGTTCCAGCGGTAAAGCGATGCGACTGCCGAATTTTGATTTAATTTCAACGTTCCAGCGGTAAAGCAATGCGACTGCCGGAACTTGGTTTAATTTAATAGTTCTAGCGGTAAAGCAATACGACTGCCGGATCTTGGTTTTTATTTCAAAGTCATGCGGTTAAGCAATGCGACTGCCGGAACTTGGTTTTTATTTCAAAGTTCCAGCGGTAAAGCGATGCGACTGCCGGATCTTGATTTAATTTCAAAGTTCATGCGGTAAAGCAATGCGACTGCCGGAACTTGGTTTTTATTTCAAAGTTCCAGCGGTAAAGCGATGCGACTGCCGGAACTTGGTTTAATTTAATAGTTCTAGCGGTAAAGCAATACGACTGCCGGATCTTGGTTTTTATTTCAAAGTCATGCGGTTAAGCAATGCGACTGCCGGAACTTGGTTTTTATTTCAAAGTTCCAGCGGTAAAGCGATGCGACTGCCGGATCTTGATTTAATTTCAAAGTTCCAGCGGTAAAGCAATGCGACTGCCGGAACTTGGTTTTTATTTCAACGTTCCAGCGGTAAAGCAATGCGACTGCCGGAACGTGGTTTTTATTTCAACGTTCCATCGGTAAAGCAATGCGACTGCCGGATCTTGATTTAATTTCAAAGTTCATGCGGTAAAGCAATACGACTGCCGGATCTTGATTTAATTTCAAAGTTTATGCGGTAAAGCACTACGACTGCCGGATCTTGATTTAATTTCAAAGTTCCAGCGGTAAAGCAATGCGACTGCCGGATCTTGATTTAATTTCAACGTTCCTGCGGTAAAGCAATGCGACTACCGGAACTTGGTTTTTATTTCAACGTTCCAGCGGTAAAGCAATGCGACTGCCGGATCTTGATTTAATTTCAAAGTTCATGCGGTAAAGCAATGCGACTGCCGGAACTTGGTTTTTATTTCAAAGTCATGCGGTTAAGCAATGCGACTGCCGGAACTTGGTTTTTATTTCAAAGTTCCAGCGGTAAAGCGATGCGACTGCCGGATCTTGATTTAATTTAATAGTTCTAGCGGTAAAGCAATACGACTGCCGGATCTTGATTTAATTTCAAAGTTCATGCGGTAAAGCAATACGACTGCCGGATCTTGATTTAATTTCAAAGTTCATGCGGTAAAGCAATGCGACTGCCGGAACTTGGTTTTTATTTCAACGTTCCAGCGGTAAAGCAATGCGACTGCCGGAACTAGGTTTTTATTTCAACGTTCCATCGGTAAAGCAATGCGACTGCCGGAACGTGGTTTTTATTTCAACGTTCCAGCGGTAAAGCAATGCGACTGCCGGAACTTGGTTTTTATTTCAACGTTCCAGCGGTAAAGCAATGCGACTGCCGGATCTTGATTTAATTTCAAAGTTCCAGCGGTAAAGCAATGCGACTGCCGGATCTTGATTTTATTTAATAGTTCTAGCGGTAAAGCAATACGACTGCCGGATCTTGATTTAATTTCAAAGTTTATGCGGTAAAGCACTACGACTGCCGGATCTTGGTTTAATTTCAAAGTTCATGCGGTAAAGCAATGCGACTGCCGGAACTTGGTTTTTATTTCAACGTTCCAGCGGTAAAACAATGCGACTGCCGGAACTTGGTTTTTATTTCAACGTTCCAGCGGTAAAGCAATGCGACTGCCGGAACGTGGTTTTTATTTCAACGTTCCAGCGGTAAAGCAATGCGACTGCCGGAACTTGGTTTTTATTTCAACGTTCCAGCGGTAAAGCAATGCGACTGCCGGATCTTGATTTAATTTCAAAGTTCCAGCGGTAAAGCAATGCGACTGCCGGATCTTGATTTAATTTAATAGTTCTAGCGGTAAAGCAATACGACTGCCGGATCTTGATTTAATTTCAAAGTTTATGCGGTAAAGCAATACGACTGCCGGATCTTGGTTTAATTTCAAAGTTCATGCGGTAAAGCAATGCGACTGCCGGAACTTGGTTTTCATTTCCACGTTCCAGCGGTAAAGCAATACGACTGCCGGATCTTGATTTAATTTCAAAGTTCATGCGGTAAAGCAATACGACTGCCGGATCTTGATTTAATTTCAAAGTCATGCGGTAAAGCAATGCGACTGCCGGAACTTGGTTTTTATTTCAAAGTCATTCGGTAAAGCAATGCGACTGCCGGAACTTGGTTTTTATTTCAACGTTCCAGCGGTAAAGCAATGCGACTGCCGGAACTTGATTTAATTTCAACGTTCATGCGGTAAAGCAATGCGACTGCCGGAACTTGGTTTTTATTTCAAAGTTCCAGCGGTAAAGCAATACGACTGCCGAATGTTGATTTAATTTCAAGGATCTAGCGGTAAAGCAATACGACTGCCGGATCTTGATTTAATTTCAAAGTTCATGCGGTAAAGCAATGCGACTGCCGGATCTTGATTTAATTTCAAAGTTCATGCGGTGAAGCAATACGACTGCCGGATCTTGATTTAATTTCAAAGTCATGCGGTAAAGCAATGCGACTGCCGGAACTTGGTTTTTATTTCAAAGTCATGCGGTAAAGCAATGCGACTGCCGGAACTTGATTTAATTTCAAAGTTCATGCGGTAAAGCAATTCGACTGCCGGAACTTGGTTTTTATTTCAAAGTTCCAGCGGTAAAGCAATGCGACTGCCGAATTTTGATTTAATTTCAACGTTCCAGCGGTAAAGCAATGCGACTGCCGGAACTTGGTTTTTATTTCAACGTTCCAGCGGTAAAGCAATGCGACTGCCGGATCTTGATTTAATTTCAAAGTTCCAGCGGTAAAGCAATGCGACTGCCGGATCTTGATTTAATTTCAAAGTTCATGCGGTAAAGCAATGCGACTGCCGGATCTTGATTTAATTTCAAAGTTCATGCGGTGAAGCAATACGACTGCCGGATCTTGATTTAATTTCAAAGTCATGCGGTAAAGCAATGCGACTGCCGGAACTTGGTTTTTATTTCAAAGTCATGCGGTTAAGCAATGCGACTGCCGGAACTTGGTTTAATTTAATAGTTCTAGCGGTAAAGCAATACGACTGCCGGATCTTGGTTTTTATTTCAAAGTCATGCGGTTAAGCAATGCGACTGCCGGAACTTGGTTTTTATTTCAAAGTTCCAGCGGTAAAGCGATGCGACTGCCGGATCTTGATTTAATTTCAAAGTTCATGCGGTAAAGCAATGCGACTGCCGGAACTTGGTTTTTATTTCAAAGTTCCAGCGGTAAAGCGATGCGACTGCCGGAACTTGGTTTAATTTAATAGTTCTAGCGGTAAAGCAATACGACTGCCGGATCTTGGTTTTTATTTCAAAGTCATGCGGTTAAGCAATGCGACTGCCGGAACTTGGTTTTTATTTCAAAGTTCCAGCGGTAAAGCGATGCGACTGCCGGATCTTGATTTAATTTCAAAGTTCCAGCGGTAAAGCAATGCGACTGCCGGAACTTGGTTTTTATTTCAACGTTCCAGCGGTAAAGCAATGCGACTGCCGGAACGTGGTTTTTATTTCAACGTTCCATCGGTAAAGCAATGCGACTGCCGGATCTTGATTTAATTTCAAAGTTCATGCGGTAAAGCAATACGACTGCCGGATCTTGATTTAATTTCAAAGTTTATGCGGTAAAGCACTACGACTGCCGGATCTTGATTTAATTTCAAAGTTCCAGCGGTAAAGCAATGCGACTGCCGGATCTTGATTTAATTTCAACGTTCCAGCGGTAAAGCAATGCGACTACCGGAACTTGGTTTTTATTTCAACGTTCCAGCGGTAAAGCAATGCGACTGCCGGATCTTGATTTAATTTCAAAGTTCATGCGGTAAAGCAATGCGACTGCCGGAACTTGGTTTTTATTTCAAAGTCATGCGGTTAAGCAATGCGACTGCCGGAACTTGGTTTTTATTTCAAAGTTCCAGCGGTAAAGCGATGCGACTGCCGGATCTTGATTTAATTTAATAGTTCTAGCGGTAAAGCAATACGACTGCCGGATCTTGATTTAATTTCAAAGTTCATGCGGT
The DNA here is from genome assembly GCA_916049575.1 of Ancistrocerus nigricornis. Classification (NCBI taxonomy): domain Eukaryota; kingdom Metazoa; phylum Arthropoda; class Insecta; order Hymenoptera; family Vespidae; genus Ancistrocerus; species Ancistrocerus nigricornis. The sequence goes on along the minus strand of OU696667.1, from coordinate 16,711,828 downwards.
AAAGCAATACGACTGCCGGATCTTGATTTAATTTCAAAGTTCATGCGGTAAAGCAATGCGACTGCCGGAACTTGGTTTTTATTTCAACGTTCCAGCGGTAAAGCAATGCGACTGCCGGAACTAGGTTTTTATTTCAACGTTCCATCGGTAAAGCAATGCGACTGCCGGAACGTGGTTTTTATTTCAACGTTCCAGCGGTAAAGCAATGCGACTGCCGGAACTTGGTTTTTATTTCAACGTTCCAGCGGTAAAGCAATGCGACTGCCGGATCTTGATTTAATTTCAAAGTTCCAGCGGTAAAGCAATGCGACTGCCGGATCTTGATTTTATTTAATAGTTCTAGCGGTAAAGCAATACGACTGCCGGATCTTGATTTAATTTCAAAGTTTATGCGGTAAATCACTACGACTGCCGGATCTTGGTTTAATTTCAAAGTTCATGCGGTAAAGCAATGCGACTGCCGGAACTTGGTTTTTATTTCAACGTTCCAGCGGTAAAACAATGCGACTGCCGGAACTTGGTTTTTATTTCAACGTTCCAGCGGTAAAGCAATGCGACTGCCGGAACGTGGTTTTTATTTCAACGTTCCAGCGGTAAAGCAATGCGACTGCCGGAACTTGGTTTTTATTTCAACGTTCCAGCGGTAAAGCAATGCGACTGCCGGATCTTGATTTAATTTCAAAGTTCCAGCGGTAAAGCAATGCGACTGCCGGATCTTGATTTAATTTAATAGTTCTAGCGGTAAAGCAATACGACTGCCGGATCTTGATTTAATTTCAAAGTTTATGCGGTAAAGCAATACGACTGCCGGATCTTGGTTTAATTTCAAAGTTCATGCGGTAAAGCAATGCGACTGCCGGAACTTGGTTTTCATTTCAACGTTCCAGCGGTAAAGCAATACGACTGCCGGATCTTGATTTAATTTCAAAGTTCATGCGGTAAAGCAATACGACTGCCGGATCTTGATTTAATTTCAAAGTCATGCGGTAAAGCAATGCGACTGCCGGAACTTGGTTTTTATTTCAAAGTCATTCGGTAAAGCAATGCGACTGCCGGAACTTGGTTTTTATTTCAACGTTCCAGCGGTAAAGCAATGCGACTGCCGGAACTTGATTTAATTTCAACGTTCATGCGGTAAAGCAATGCGACTGCCGGAACTTGGTTTTTATTTCAAAGTTCCAGCGGTAAAGCAATACGACTGCCGAATGTTGATTTAATTTCAAGGATCTAGCGGTAAAGCAATACGACTGCCGGATCTTGATTTAATTTCAAAGTTCATGCGGTAAAGCAATGCGACTGCCGGATCTTGATTTAATTTCAAAGTTCATGCGGTGAAGCAATACGACTGCCGGATCTTGATTTAATTTCAAAGTCATGCGGTAAAGCAATGCGACTGCCGGAACTTGGTTTTTATTTCAAAGTCATGCGGTAAAGCAATGCGACTGCCGGAACTTGATTTAATTTCAAAGTTCATGCGGTAAAGCAATTCGACTGCCGGAACTTGGTTTTTATTTCAACGTTCCAGCGGTAAAACAATGCGACTGCCGGAACTTGGTTTTTATTTCAACGTTCCAGCGGTAAAGCAATGCGACTGCCGGAACGTGGTTTTTATTTCAACGTTCCAGCGGTAAAGCAATGCGACTGCCGGAACTTGGTTTTTATTTCAACGTTCCAGCGGTAAAGCAATGCGACTGCCGGATCTTGATTTAATTTCAAAGTTCCAGCGGTAAAGCAATGCGACTGCCGGATCTTGATTTAATTTAATAGTTCTAGCGGTAAAGCAATACGACTGCCGGATCTTGATTTAATTTCAAAGTTTATGCGGTAAAGCAATACGACTGCCGGATCTTGGTTTAATTTCAAAGTTCATGCGGTAAAGCAATGCGACTGCCGGAACTTGGTTTTCATTTCAACGTTCCAGCGGTAAAGCAATACGACTGCCGGATCTTGATTTAATTTCAAAGTTCATGCGGTAAAGCAATACGACTGCCGGATCTTGATTTAATTTCAAAGTCATGCGGTAAAGCAATGCGACTGCCGGAACTTGGTTTTTATTTCAAAGTCATTCGGTAAAGCAATGCGACTGCCGGAACTTGGTTTTTATTTCAACGTTCCAGCGGTAAAGCAATGCGACTGCCGGAACTTGATTTAATTTCAACGTTCATGCGGTAAAGCAATGCGACTGCCGGAACTTGGTTTTTATTTCAAAGTTCCAGCGGTAAAGCAATACGACTGCCGAATGTTGATTTAATTTCAAGGATCTAGCGGTAAAGCAATACGACTGCCGGATCTTGATTTAATTTCAAAGTTCATGCGGTAAAGCAATGCGACTGCCGGATCTTGATTTTATTTCAAAGTTCATGCGGTGAAGCAATACGACTGCCGGATCTTGATTTAATTTCAAAGTCATGCGGTAAAGCAATGCGACTGCCGGAACTTGGTTTTTATTTCAAAGTCATGCGGTAAAGCAATGCGACTGCCGGAACTTGATTTAATTTCAAAGTTCATGCGGTAAAGCAATTCGACTGCCGGAACTTGGTTTTTATTTCAAAGTTCCAGCGGTAAAGCAATGCGACTGCCGAATTTTGATTTAATTTCAACGTTCCAGCGGTAAAGCAATGCGACTGCCGGAACTTGGTTTTTATTTCAACGTTCCAGCGGTAAAGCAATGCGACTGCCGGATCTTGATTTAATTTCAAAGTTCCAGCGGTAAAGCAATGCGACTGCCGGATCTTGATTTTATTTAATAGTTCTAGCGGTAAAGCAATACGACTGCCGGATCTTGATTTAATTTCAAAGTTTATGCGGTAAAGCACTACGACTGCCGGATCTTGGTTTAATTTCAAAGTTCATGCGGTAAAGCAATGCGACTGCCGGAACTTGGTTTTTATTTCAAAGTTCCAGCGGTAAAGCGATGCGACTGCCGAATTTTGATTTAATTTCAACGTTCCAGCGGTAAAGCAATGCGACTGCCGGAACTTGGTTTTTATTTCAAAGTCATGCGGTTAAGCAATGCGACTGCCGGAACTTGGTTTTTAATTCAAAGTTCCAGCGGTAAAGCGATGCGACTGCCGGATCTTGATTTAATTTCAAAGTTCATGCGGTAAAGCAATGCGACTGCCGGAACTTGGTTTTTATTTCAAAGTTCCAGCGGTAAAGCGATGCGACTGCCGGAACTTGGTTTAATTTAATAGTTCTAGCGGTAAAGCAATACGACTGCCGGATCTTGGTTTTTATTTCAAAGTCATGCGGTTAAGCAATGCGACTGCCGGAACTTGGTTTTTATTTCAAAGTTCCAGCGGTAAAGCGATGCGACTGCCGGATCTTGATTTAATTTCAAAGTTCCAGCGGTAAAGCAATGCGACTGCCGGAACTTGGTTTTTATTTCAACGTTCCAGCGGTAAAGCAATGCGACTGCCGGAACGTGGTTTTTATTTCAACGTTCCATCGGTAAAGCAATGCGACTGCCGGATCTTGATTTAATTTCAAAGTTCATGCGGTAAAGCAATACGACTGCCGGATCTTGATTTAATTTCAAAGTTTATGCGGTAAAGCACTACGACTGCCGGATCTTGATTTAATTTCAAAGTTCCAGCGGTAAAGCAATGCGACTGCCGGATCTTGATTTAATTTCAACGTTCCAGCGGTAAAGCAATGCGACTACCGGAACTTGGTTTTTATTTCAACGTTCCAGCGGTAAAGCAATGCGACTGCCGGATCTTGATTTAATTTCAAAGTTCATGCGGTAAAGCAATGCGACTGCCGGAACTTGGTTTTTATTTCAAAGTCATGCGGTTAAGCAATGCGACTGCCGGAACTTTGTTTTTATTTCAAAGTTCCAGCGGTAAAGCGATGCGACTGCCGGATCTTGATTTAATTTAATAGTTCTAGCGGTAAAGCAATACGACTGCCGGATCTTGATTTAATTTCAAAGTTCATGCGGTAAAGCAATACGACTGCCGGATCTTGATTTAATTTCAAAGTTCATGCGGTAAAGCAATGCGACTGCCGGAACTTGGTTTTTATTTCAACGTTCCAGCGGTAAAGCAATGCGACTGCCGGAACTAGGTTTTTATTTCAACGTTCCATCGGTAAAGCAATGCGACTGCCGGATCTTGATTTAATTTCAAAGTTCCAGCGGTAAAGCAATGCGACTGCCGGATCTTGGTTTTTATTTCAACGTTCCAGCGGTAAAGCAATGCGACTGCCGGAACGTGGTTTTTATTTCAACGTTCCAGCGGTAAAGCAATGCGACTGCCGGAACTTGGTTTTTATTTCAACGTTCCAGCGGTAAAGCAATGCGACTGCCGGATCTTGATTTAATTTCAAAGTTCCAGCGGTAAAGCAATGCGACTGCCGGATCTTGATTTAATTTAATAGTTCTAGCGGTAAAGCAATACGACTGCCGGATCTTGATTTAATTTCAAAGTTTATGCGGTAAAGCACTACGACTGCCGGATCTTGGTTTAATTTCAAAGTTCATGCGGTAAAGTAATGCGACTGCCGGAACTTGGTTTTTATTTCAACGTTCCAGCGGTAAAACAATGCGACTGCCGGAACTTGGTTTTTATTTCAACGTTCCAGCGGTAAAGCAATGCGACTGCCGGAACGTGGTTTTTATTTCAACGTTCCAGCGGTAAAGCAATGCGACTGCCGGAACTTGGTTTTTATTTCAACGTTCCAGCGGTAAAGCAATGCGACTGCCGGATCTTGATTTAATTTCAAAGTTCCAGCGGTAAAGCAATGCGACTGCCGGATCTTGATTTAATTTAATAGTTCTAGCGGTAAAGCAATACGACTGCCGGATCTTGATTTAATTTCAAAGTTTATGCGGTAAAGCAATACGACTGCCGGATCTTGGTTTAATTTCAAAGTTCATGCGGTAAAGCAATGCGACTGCCGGAACTTGGTTTTTATTTCAACGTTCCAGCGGTATAGCAATGCGACTGCCGGATCTTGATTTAATTTCAAAGTTCCAGCGGTAAAGCAATGCGACTGCCGGATCTTGATTTAATTTCAACGTTCCAGCGGTAAAGCAATGCGACTACCGGAACTTGGTTTTTATTTCAACGTTCCAGCGGTAAAGCAATGCGACTGCCGGATCTTGATTTAATTTCAAAGTTCCAGCGGTAAAGCAATGCGACTGCCGGATCTTGATTTAATTTAATAGTTCTAGCGGTAAAGCAATACGACTGCCGGATCTTGATTTAATTTCAAAGTTTATGCGGTAAAGCAATACGACTGCCGGATCTTGGTTTAATTTCAAAGTTCATGCGGTATAGCAATGCGACTGCCGGAACTTGGTTTTTATTTCAACGTTCCAGCGGTATAGCAATGCGACTGCCGGATCTTGATTTAATTTCAAAGTTCCAGCGGTAAAGCAATGCGACTGCCGGATCTTGATTTAATTTCAACGTTCCAGCGGTAAAGCAATGCGACTACCGGAACTTGGTTTTTATTTCAACGTTCCAGCGGTAAAGCAATGCGACTGCCGGATCTTGATTTAATTTCAAAGTTCCAGCGGTAAAGCAATGCGACTGCCGGATCTTGATTTAATTTAATAGTTCTAGCGGTAAAGCAATACGACTGCCGGATCTTGATTTAATTTCAAAGTTCATGCGGTAAAGCAATACGACTGCCGGATCTTGATTTAATTTCAAAGTCATGCGGTAAAGCAATGCGACTGCCGGAACTTGGTTTTTATTTCAAAGTCATTCGGTAAAGCAATGCGACTGCCGGAACTTGGTTTTTATTTCAACGTTCCAGCGGTAAAGCAATGCGACTGCCGGAACTTGATTTAATTTCAACGTTCATGCGGTAAAGCAATGCGACTGCCGGAACTTGGTTTTTATTTCAAAGTTCCAGCGGTAAAGCAATACGACTGCCGAATGTTGATTTAATTTCAAGGATCTAGCGGTAAAGCAATACGACTGCCGGATCTTGATTTAATTTCAAAGTTCATGCGGTAAAGCAATGCGACTGCCGGATCTTGATTTAATTTCAAAGTTCATGCGGTGAAGCAATACGACTGCCGGATCTTGATTTAATTTCAAAGTCATGCGGTAAAGCAATGCGACTGCCGGAACTTGGTTTTTATTTCAAAGTCATGCGGTAAAGCAATGCGACTGCCGGAACTTGATTTAATTTCAAAGTTCATGCGGTAAAGCAATTCGACTGCCGGAACTTGGTTTTTATTTCAACGTTCCAGCGGTAAAGCAATGCGACTGCCGGAACGTGGTTTTTATTTCAACGTTCCAGCGGTAAAGCAATGCGACTGCCGGAACTTGGTTTTTATTTCAACGTTCCAGCGGTAAAGCAATGCGACTGCCGGATCTTGATTTAATTTCAAAGTTCCAGCGGTAAAGCAATGCGACTGCCGGATCTTGATTTAATTTAATAGTTCTAGCGGTAAAGCAATACGACTGCCGGATCTTGATTTAATTTCAAAGTTTATGCGGTAAAGCAATACGACTGCCGGATCTTGGTTTAATTTCAAAGTTCATGCGGTAAAGCAATGCGACTGCCGGAACTTGGTTTTTATTTCAACGTTCCAGCGGTATAGCAATGCGACTGCCGGATCTTGATTTAATTTCAAAGTTCCAGCGGTAAAGCAATACGACTGCCGGATCTTGATTTAATTTCAAAGTTCATGCGGTAAAGCAATACGACTGCCGGATCTTGATTTAATTTCAAAGTCATGCGGTAAAGCAATGCGACTGCCGGAACTTGGTTTTTATTTCAAAGTCATTCGGTAAAGCAATGCGACTGCCGGAACTTGGTTTTTATTTCAACGTTCCAGCGGTAAAGCAATGCGACTGCCGGAACTTGATTTAATTTCAACGTTCATGCGGTAAAGCAATGCGACTGCCGGAACTTTGTTTTTATTTCAAAGTTCCAGCGGTAAAGCAATACGACTGCCGAATGTTGATTTAATTTCAAGGATCTAGCGGTAAAGCAATACGACTGCCGGATCTTGATTTAATTTCAAAGTTCATGCGGTAAAGCAATGCGACTGCCGGATCTTGATTTAATTTCAAAGTTCATGCGGTGAAGCAATACGACTGCCGGATCTTGATTTAATTTCAAAGTCATGCGGTAAAGCAATGCGACTGCCGGAACTTGGTTTTTATTTCAAAGTCATGCGGTAAAGCAATGCGACTGCCGGAACTTGATTTAATTTCAAAGTTCATGCGGTAAAGCAATTCGACTGCCGGAACTTGGTTTTTATTTCAAAGTTCCAGCGGTAAAGCAATGCGACTGCCGGAACTTGGTTTTTATTTCAACGTTCCAGCGGTAAAGCAATGCGACTGCCGGATCTTGATTTAATTTCAAAGTTCCAGCGGTAAAGCAATGCGACTGCCGGATCTTGATTTTATTTAATAGTTCTAGCGGTAAAGCAATACGACTGCCGGATCTTGATTTAATTTCAAAGTTTATGCGGTAAAGCACTACGACTGCCGGATCTTGGTTTAATTTCAAAGTTCATGCGGTAAAGCAATGCGACTGCCGGAACTTGGTTTTTATTTCAAAGTTCCAGCGGTAAAGCGATGCGACTGCCGAATTTTGATTTAATTTCAACGTTCCAGCGGTAAAGCAATGCGACTGCCGGAACTTGGTTTAATTTAATAGTTCTAGCGGTAAAGCAATACGACTGCCGGATCTTGGTTTTTATTTCAAAGTCATGCGGTTAAGCAATGCGACTGCCGGAACTTGGTTTTTATTTCAAAGTTCCAGCGGTAAAGCGATGCGACTGCCGGATCTTGATTTAATTTCAAAGTTCATGCGGTAAAGCAATGCGACTGCCGGAACTTGGTTTTTATTTCAAAGTTCCAGCGGTAAAGCGATGCGACTGCCGGAACTTGGTTTAATTTAATAGTTCTAGCGGTAAAGCAATACGACTGCCGGATCTTGGTTTTTATTTCAAAGTCATGCGGTTAAGCAATGCGACTGCCGGAACTTGGTTTTTATTTCAAAGTTCCAGCGGTAAAGCGATGCGACTGCCGGATCTTGATTTAATTTCAAAGTTCCAGCGGTAAAGCAATGCGACTGCCGGAACTTGGTTTTTATTTCAACGTTCCAGCGGTAAAGCAATGCGACTGCCGGAACGTGGTTTTTATTTCAACGTTCCATCGGTAAAGCAATGCGACTGCCGGATCTTGATTTAATTTCAAAGTTCATGCGGTAAAGCAATACGACTGCCGGATCTTGATTTAATTTCAAAGTTCATGCGGTAAAGCAATGCGACTGCCGGAACTTGGTTTTTATTTCAACGTTCCAGCGGTAAAGCAATGCGACTGCCGGAACTAGGTTTTTATTTCAACGTTCCATCGGTAAAGCAATGCGACTGCCGGATCTTGATTTAATTTCAAAGTTCCAGCGGTAAAGCAATGCGACTGCCGGATCTTGGTTTTTATTTCAACGTTCCAGCGGTAAAGCAATGCGACTACCGGAACTTGGTTTTTATTTCAACGTTCCAGCGGTAAAGCAATGCGACTGCCGGATCTTGATTTAATTTCAAAGTTCATGCGGTAAAGCAATGCGACTGCCGTAACTTGGTTTTTATTTCAAAGTCATGCGGTTAAGCAATGCGACTGCCGGAACTTGGTTTTTATTTCAAAGTTCCAGCGGTAAAGCGATGCGACTGCCGGATCTTGATTTAATTTAATAGTTCTAGCGGTAAAGCAATACGACTGCCGGATCTTGATTTAATTTCAAAGTTCATGCGGTAAAGCAATACGACTGCCGGATCTTGATTTAATTTCAAAGTTCATGCGGTAAAGCAATGCGACTGCCGGAACTTGGTTTTTATTTCAACGTTCCAGCGGTAAAGCAATGCGACTGCCGGAACTAGGTTTTTATTTCAACGTTCCATCGGTAAAGCAATGCGACTGCCGGATCTTGATTTAATTTCAAAGTTCCAGCGGTAAAGCAATGCGACTGCCGGATCTTGGTTTTTATTTCAACGTTCCAGCGGTAAAGCAATGCGACTGCCGGAACGTGGTTTTTATTTCAACGTTCCAGCGGTAAAGCAATGCGACTGCCGGAACTTGGTTTTTATTTCAACGTTCCAGCGGTAAAGCAATGCGACTGCCGGATCTTGATTTAATTTCAAAGTTCCAGCGGTAAAGCAATGCGACTGCCGGATCTTGATTTAATTTAATAGTTCTAGCGGTAAAGCAATACGACTGCCGGATCTTGATTTAATTTCAAAGTTTATGCGGTAAAGCACTACGACTGCCGGATCTTGGTTTAATTTCAAAGTTCATGCGGTAAAGTAATGCGACTGCCGGAACTTGGTTTTTATTTCAACGTTCCAGCGGTAAAACAATGCGACTGCCGGAACTTGGTTTTTATTTCAACGTTCCAGCGGTAAAGCAATGCGACTGCCGGAACGTGGTTTTTATTTCAACGTTCCAGCGGTAAAGCAATGCGACTGCCGGAACTTGGTTTTTATTTCAACGTTCCAGCGGTAAAGCAATGCGACTGCCGGATCTTGATTTAATTTCAAAGTTCATGCGGTAAAGTAATGCGACTGCCGGAACTTGGTTTTTATTTCAACGTTCCAGCGGTAAAGCAATGCGACTGCCGGATCTTGATTTAATTTAATAGTTCTAGCGGTAAAGCAATACGACTGCCGGATCTTGATTTAATTTCAAAGTTTATGCGGTAAAGCAATACGACTGCCGGATCTTGGTTTAATTTCAAAGTTCATGCGGTAAAGCAATGCGACTGCCGGAACTTGGTTTTTATTTCAACGTTCCAGCGGTATAGCAATGCGACTGCCGGATCTTGATTTAATTTCAAAGTTCCAGCGGTAAAGCAATGCGACTGCCGGATCTTGATTTAATTTCAACGTTCCAGCGGTAAAGCAATGCGACTACCGGAACTTGGTTTTTATTTCAACGTTCCAGCGGTAAAGCAATGCGACTGCCGGATCTTGATTTAATTTCAAAGTTCCAGCGGTAAAGCAATGCGACTGCCGGATCTTGATTTAATTTAATAGTTCTAGCGGTAAAGCAATACGACTGCCGGATCTTGATTTAATTTCAAAGTTTATGCGGTAAAGCAATACGACTGCCGGATCTTGGTTTAATTTCAAAGTTCATGCGGTATAGCAATGCGACTGCCGGAACTTGGTTTTTATTTCAACGTTCCAGCGGTATAGCAATGCGACTGCCGGATCTTGATTTAATTTCAAAGTTCCAGCGGTAAAGCAATGCGACTGCCGGATCTTGATTTAATTTCAACGTTCCAGCGGTAAAGCAATGCGACTACCGGAACTTGGTTTTTATTTCAACGTTCCAGCGGTAAAGCAATGCGACTGCCGGATCTTGATTTAATTTCAAAGTTCCAGCGGTAAAGCAATGCGACTGCCGGATCTTGATTTAATTTCAAAGTTTATGCGGTAAAGCACTACGACTGCCGGATCTTGGTTTAATTTCAAAGTTCATGCGGTAAAGCAATGCGACTGCCGGAACTTGGTTTTTATTTCAACGTTCCAGCGGTAAAACAATGCGACTGCCGGAACTTGGTTTTTATTTCAACGTTCCAGCGGTAAAGCAATGCGACTGCCGGAACGTGGTTTTTATTTCAACGTTCCAGCGGTAAAGCAATGCGACTGCCGGAACTTGGTTTTTATTTCAACGTTCCAGCGGTAAAGCAATGCGACTGCCGGATCTTGATTTAATTTCAAAGTTCCAGCGGTAAAGCAATGCGACTGCCGGATCTTGATTTAATTTAATAGTTCTAGCGGTAAAGCAATACGACTTCCGGATCTTGATTTAATTTCAAAGTTTATGCGGTAAAGCAATACGACTGCCGGATCTTGGTTTAATTTCAAAGTTCATGCGGTAAAGCAATTCGACTGCCGGAACTTGGTTTTTATTTCAAAGTTCCAGCGGTAAAGCAATGCGACTGCCGAATTTTGATTTAATTTCAACGTTCCAGCGGTAAAGCAATGCGACTGCCGGAACTTGGTTTTTATTTCAACGTTCCAGCGGTAAAGCAATGCGACTGCCGGATCTTGATTTAATTTCAAAGTTCCAGCGGTAAAGCAATGCGACTGCCGGATCTTGATTTAATTTAATAGTTCTAGCGGTAAAGCAATACGACTGCCGGATCTTGGTTTAATTTCAAAGTTCATGCGGTATAGCAATGCGACTGCCGGAACTTGGTTTTTATTTCAACGTTCCAGCGGTATAGCAATGCGACTGCCGGATCTTGATTTAATTTCAAAGTTCCAGCGGTAAAGCAATGCGACTGCCGGATCTTGATTTAATTTCAACGTTCCAGCGGTAAAGCAATGCGACTACCGGAACTTGGTTTTTATTTCAACGTTCCAGCGGTAAAGCAATGCGACTGCCGGATCTTGATTTAATTTCAAAGTTCCAGCGGTAAAGCAATGCGACTGCCGGATCTTGATTTAATTTCAAAGTTTATGCGGTAAAGCACTACGACTGCCGGATCTTGGTTTAATTTCAAAGTTCATGCGGTAAAGCAATGCGACTGCCGGAACTTGGTTTTTATTTCAACGTTCCAGCGGTAAAACAATGCGACTGCCGGAACTTGGTTTTTATTTCAACGTTCCAGCGGTAAAGCAATGCGACTGCCGGAACGTGGTTTTTATTTCAACGTTCCAGCGGTAAAGCAATGCGACTGCCGGAACTTGGTTTTTATTTCAACGTTCCAGCGGTAAAGCAATGCGACTGCCGGATCTTGATTTAATTTCAAAGTTCCAGCGGTAAAGCAATGCGACTGCCGGATCTTGATTTAATTTAATAGTTCTAGCGGTAAAGCAATACGACTTCCGGATCTTGATTTAATTTCAAAGTTTATGCGGTAAAGCAATACGACTGCCGGATCTTGGTTTAATTTCAAAGTTCATGCGGTAAAGCAATGCGACTGCCGGAACTTGGTTTTTATTTCAACGTTCCAGCGGTATAGCAATGCGACTGCCGGATCTTGATTTAATTTCAAAGTTCCAGCGGTAAAGCAATGCGACTGCCGGATCTTGATTTAATTTCGACGTTCCAGCGGTAAAGCAATGCGACTACCGGAACTTGGTTTTTATTTCAAAGTCATTCGGTAAAGCAATGCGACTGCCGGAACTTGGTTTTTATTTCAACGTTCCAGCGGTAAAGCAATGCGACTGCCGGATCTTGATTTAATTTCAAAGTTCCAGCGGTAAAGCAATGCGACTGCCGGATCTTGATTTAATTTAATAGTTCTAGCGGTAAAGCAATACGACTGCCGGATCTTGATTTAATTTCAAAGTTCATGCGGTAAAGCAATACGACTGCCGGATCTTGATTTAATTTCAAAGTCATGCGGTAAAGCAATGCGACTGCCGGAACTTGGTTTTTATTTCAAAGTCATTCGGTAAAGCAATGCGACTGCCGGAACTTGGTTTTTATTTCAACGTTCCAGCGGTAAAGCAATGCGACTGCCGGAACTTGATTTAATTTCAACGTTCATGCGGTAAAGCAATGCGACTGCCGGAACTTGGTTTTTATTTCAAAGTTCCAGCGGTAAAGCAATACGACTGCCGAATGTTTATTTAATTTCAAGGATCTAGCGGTAAAGCAATACGACTGCCGGATCTTGATTTAATTTCAAAGTTCATGCGGTAATGCAATGCGACTGCCGGATCTTGATTTAATTTCAAAGTTCATGCGGTGAAGCAATACGACTGCCGGATCTTGATTTAATTTCAAAGTCATGCGGTAAAGCAATGCGACTGCCGGAACTTGGTTTTTATTTCAAAGTCATGCGGTAAAGCAATGCGACTGCCGGAACTTGATTTAATTTCAAAGTTCATGCGGTAAAGCAATTCGACTGCCGGAACTTGGTTTTTATTTCAAAGTTCCAGCGGTAAAGCAATGCGACTGCCGAATTTTGATTTAATTTCAACGTTCCAGCGGTAAAGCAATGCGACTGCCGGAACTTGGTTTTTATTTCAACGTTCCAGCGGTAAAGCAATGCGACTGCCGGATCTTGATTTAATTTCAAAGTTCCAGCGGTAAAGCAATGCGACTGCCGGATCTTGATTTTATTTAATAGTTCTAGCGGTAAAGCAATACGACTGCCGGATCTTGATTTAATTTCAAAGTTTATGCGGTAAAGCACTACGACTGCCGGATCTTGGTTTAATTTCAAAGTTCATGCGGTAAAGCAATGCGACTGCCGGAACTTGGTTTTTATTTCAAAGTCATTCGGTAAAGCAATGCGACTGCCGGAACTTGGTTTTTATTTCATCGTTCCAGCGGTAAAGCAATGCGACTGCCGGAACTTGATTTAATTTCAACGTTCCAGCGGTATAGCAATGCGACTGCCGGATCTTGATTTAATTTCAAAGTTCCAGCGGTAAAGCAATGCGACTGCCGGATCTTGATTTAATTTAATAGTTCTAGCGGTAAAGCAATACGACTGCCGGATCTTGATTTAATTTCAAAGTTTATGCGGTAAAGCACTACGACTGCCGGATCTTGGTTTAATTTCAAAGTTCATGCGGTAAAGCAATGCGACTGCCGGAACTTGGTTTTTATTTCAACGTTCCAGCGGTAAAGCAATGCGACTGCCGGAACTTGGTTTTTATTTCAAAGTTCCAGCGGTAAAGCAATACGACTGCCGAATGTTGATTTAATTTCAAGGTTCTAGCGGTAAAGCAATACGACTGCCGGATCTTGATTTAATTTCAAAGTTCATGCGGTAAAGCAATGCGACTGCCGGATCTTGATTTAATTTCAAAGTTCATGCGGTGAAGCAATACGACTGCCGGATCTTGATTTAATTTCAAAGTCATGCGGTAAAGCAATGCGACTGCCGGAACTTGGTTTTTATTTCAAAGTCATGCGGTAAAGCAATGCGTCTGCCGGAACTTGATTTAATTTCAAAGTTCATGCGGTAAAGCAATTCGACTGCCGGAACTTGGTTTTTATTTCAAAGTTCCAGCGGTAAAGCAATGCGACTGCCGAATTTTGATTTAATTTCAACGTTCCAGCGGTAAAGCAATGCGACTGCCGGAACTTGGTTTTTATTTCAACGTTCCAGCGGTAAAGCAATGCGACTGCCGGATCTTGATTTAATTTCAAAGTTCCAGCGGTAAAGCAATGCGACTGCCGGATCTTGATTTAATTTAATAGTTCTAGCGGTAAAGCAATACGACTGCCGGATCTTGATTTAATTTCAAAGTTTATGCGGTAAAGCACTACGACTGCCGGATCTTGGTTTAATTTCAAAGTTCATGCGGTAAAGCAATGCGACTGCCGGAACTTGGTTTTTATTTCAACGTTCCAGCGGTAAAACAATGCGACTGCCGGAACTTGGTTTTTATTTCAACGTTCCAGCGGTAAAGCAATGCGACTGCCGGAACGTGGTTTTTATTTCAACGTTCCAGCGGTAAAGCAATGCGACTGCCGGATCTTGATTTAATTTCAAAGTTCCAGCGGTAAAGCAATGCGACTGCCGGATCTTGATTTAATTTAATAGTTCCAGCGGTAAAGCAATGCGACTGCCGGATCTTGATTTAATTTCAAAGTTCCAACGGTAAAGCAATGCGACTGCCGGATCTTGATTTAATTTAATAGTTCTAGCGGTAAAGCAATACGACTGCCGGATCTTGATTTAATTTCAAAGTTTATGCGGTAAAGCACTACGACTGCCGGATCTTGGTTTAATTTCAAAGTTCATGCGGTAAAGCAATGCGACTGCCGGATCTTGATTTAATTTCAAAGTTGCAGCGGTAAAGCAATGCGACTGCCGGATCTTGATTTAATTTCAACGTTCCAGCGGTAAAGCAATGCGACTACCGGAACTTGGTTTTTATTTCAACGTTCCTGCGGTAAAGCAATGCGACTGCCGGATCTTGATTTAATTTCAAAGTTCATGCGGTAAAGCAATGCGACTGCCGGATCTTGATTTAATTTCAAAGTTCATGCGGTGAAGCAATACGACTGCCGGATCTTGATTTAATTTCAAAGTCATGCGGTAAAGCAATGCGACTGCCGGAACTTGGTTTTTATTTCAAAGTCATGCGGTAAAGCAATGCGACTGCCGGAACTTGATTTAATTTCAAAGTTCATGCGGTAAAGCAATTCGACTGCCGGAACTTGGTTTTTATTTCAAAGTTCCAGCGGTAAAGCAATGCGACTGCCGAATTTTGATTTAATTTCAACGTTCCAGCGGTAAAGCAATGCGACTGCCGGAACTTGGTTTTTATTTCAACGTTCCAGCGGTAAAGCAATGCGACTGCCGGATCTTGATTTAATTTCAAAGTTCCAGCGGTAAAGCAATGCGACTGCCGGATCTTGATTTTATTTAATAGTTCTAGCGGTAAAGCAATACGACTGCCGGATCTTGATTTAATTTCAAAGTTTATGCGGTAAAGCACTACGACTGCCGGATCTTGGTTTAATTTCAAAGTTCATGCGGTAAAGCAATGCGACTGCCGGAACTTGGTTTTTATTTCAAAGTTCCAGCGGTAAAGCGATGCGACTGCCGAATTTTGATTTAATTTCAACGTTCCAGCGGTAAAGCAATGCGACTGCCGGAACTTGGTTTAATTTAATAGTTCTAGCGGTAAAGCAATACGTCTGCCGGATCTTGGTTTTTATTTCAAAGTCATGCGGTTAAGCAATGCGACTGCCGGAACTTGGTTTTTATTTCAAAGTTCCAGCGGTAAAGCGATGCGACTGCCGGATCTTGATTTAATTTCAAAGTTCATGCGGTAAAGCAATGCGACTGCCGGAACTTGGTTTTTATTTCAAAGTTCCAGCGGTAAAGCGATGCGACTGCCGGATCTTGGTTTAATTTAATAGTTCTAGCGGTAAAGCAATACGACTGCCGGATCTTGGTTTTTATTTCAAAGTCATGCGGTTAAGCAATGCGACTGCCGGAACTTGGTTTTTATTTCAAAGTTCCAGCGGTAAAGCGATGCGACTGCCGGATCTTGATTTAATTTCAAAGTTCCAGCGGTAAAGCAATGCGACTGCCGGAACTTGGTTTTTATTTCAACGTTCCAGCGGTAAAGCAATGCGACTGCCGGAACGTGGTTTTTATTTCAACGTTCCATCGGTAAAGCAATGCGACTGCCGGATCTTGATTTAATTTCAAAGTTCATGCGGTAAAGCAATACGACTGCCGGATCTTGATTTAATTTCAAAGTTCATGCGGTAAAGCAATACGACTGCTGGATCTTGATTTAATTTCAAAGTTCCAGCGGTAAAGCAATGCGACTGCCGGATCTTGATTTAATTTCAACGTTCCAGCGGTAAAGCAATGCGACTACCGGAACTTGGTTTTTATTTCAACGTTCCAGCGGTAAAGCAATGCGACTGCCGGATCTTGATTTAATTTCAAAGTTCATGCGGTAAAGCAATGCGACTGCCGGAACTTGGTTTTTATTTCAAAGTCATGCGGTTAAGCAATGCGACTGCCGGAACTTGGTTTTTATTTCAAAGTTCCAGCGGTAAAGCGATGCGACTGCCGGATCTTGATTTAATTTAATAGTTCTAGCGGTAAAGCAATACGACTGCCGGATCTTGATTTAATTTCAAAGTTCATGCGGTAAAGCAATACGACTGCCGGATCTTGATTTAATTTCAAAGTTCATGCGGTAAAGCAATGCGACTGCCGGAACTTGGTTTTTATTTCAACGTTCCAGCGGTAAAGCAATGCGACTGCCGGAACTAGGTTTTTATTTCAACGTTCCATCGGTAAAGCAATGCGACTGCCGGATCTTGATTTAATTTCAAAGTTCCAGCGGTAAAGCAATGCGACTGCCGGATCTTGGTTTTTATTTCAACGTTCCAGCGGTAAAGCAATGCGACTGCCGGAACGTGGTTTTTATTTCAACGTTCCAGCGGTAAAGCAATGCGACTGCCGGAACTTGGTTTTTATTTCAACGTTCCAGCGGTAAAGCAATGCGACTGCCGGATCTTGATTTAATTTCAAAGTTCCAGCGGTAAAGCAATGCGACTGCCGGATCTTGATTTAATTTAATAGTTCTAGCGGTAAAGCAATACGACTGCCGGATCTTGATTTAATTTCAAAGTTTATGCGGTAAAGCACTACGACTGCCGGATCTTGGTTTAATTTCAAAGTTCATGCGGTAAAGCAATGCGACTGCCGGAACTTGGTTTTTATTTCAAAGTCATGCGGTTAAGCAATGCGACTGCCGGAACTTGGTTTTTATTTCAAAGTTCCAGCGGTAAAGCGATGCGACTGCCGGATCTTGATTTAATTTCAAAGTTCATGCGGTAAAGCAATGCGACTGCCGGAACTTGGTTTTTATTTCAAAGTTCCAGCGGTAAAGCGATGCGACTGCCGGAACTTGGTTTAATTTAATAGTTCTAGCGGTAAAGCAATACGACTGCCGGATCTTGGTTTTTATTTCAAAGTCATGCGGTTAAGCAATGCGACTGCCGGAACTTGGTTTTTATTTCAAAGTTCCAGCGGTAAAGCGATGCGACTGCCGGATCTTGATTTAATTTCAAAGTTCCAGCGGTAAAGCAATGCGACTGCCGGAACTTGGTTTTTATTTCAACGTTCCAGCGGTAAAGCAATGCGACTGCCGGAACGTGGTTTTTATTTCAACGTTCCATCGGTAAAGCAATGCGACTGCCGGATCTTGATTTAATTTCAAAGTTCATGCGGTAAAGCAATACGACTGCCGGATCTTGATTTAATTTCAAAGTTTATGCGGTAAAGCACTACGACTGCCGGATCTTGATTTAATTTCAAAGTTCCAGCGGTAAAGCAATGCGACTGCCGGATCTTGATTTAATTTCAACGTTCCAGCGGTAAAGCAATGCGACTACCGGAACTTGGTTTTTATTTCAACGTTCCAGCGGTAAAGCAATGCGACTGCCGGATCTTGATTTAATTTCAAAGTTCATGCGGTAAAGCAATGCGACTGCCGGAACTTGGTTTTTATTTCAAAGTCATGCGGTTAAGCAATGCGACTGCCGGAACTTGGTTTTTATTTCAAAGTTCCAGCGGTAAAGCGATGCGACTGCCGGATCTTGATTTAATTTAATAGTTCTAGCGGTAAAGCAATACGACTGCCGGATCTTGATTTAATTTCAAAGTTCATGCGGTAAAGCAATACGACTGCCGGATCTTGATTTAATTTCAAAGTTCATGCGGTAAAGCAATGCGACTGCCGGAACTTGGTTTTTATTTCAACGTTCCAGCGGTAAAGCAATGCGACTGCCGGAACTAGGTTTTTATTTCAACGTTCCATCGGTAAAGCAATGCGACTGCCGGATCTTGATTTAATTTCAAAGTTCCAGCGGTAAAGCAATGCGACTGCCGGATCTTGGTTTTTATTTCAACGTTCCAGCGGTAAAGCAATGCGACTGCCGGAACGTGGTTTTTATTTCAACGTTCCAGCGGTAAAGCAATGCGACTGCCGGAACTTGGTTTTTATTTCAACGTTCCAGCGGTAAAGCAATGCGACTGCCGGATCTTGATTTTATTTCAAAGTTCCAGCGGTAAAGCAATGCGACTGCCGGATCTTGATTTAATTTAATAGTTCTAGCGGTAAAGCAATACGACTGCCGGATCTTGATTTAATTTCAAAGTTTATGCGGTAAAGCACTACGACTGCCGGATCTTGGTTTAATTTCAAAGTTCATGCGGTAAAGCAATGCGACTGCCGGAACTTGGTTTTTATTTCAACGTTCCAGCGGTAAAACAATGCGACTGCCGGAACTTGGTTTTTATTTCAACGTTCCAGCGGTAAAGCAATGCGACTGCCGGAACGTGGTTTTTATTTCAACGTTCCAGCGGTAAAGCAATGCGACTGCCGGAACTTGGTTTTTATTTCAACGTTCCAGCGGTAAAGCAATGCGACTGCCGGATCTTGATTTAATTTCAAAGTTCCAGCGGTAAAGCAATGCGACTGCCGGATCTTGATTTAATTTAATAGTTCTAGCGGTAAAGCAATACGACTGCCGGATCTTGATTTAATTTCAAAGTTTATGCGGTAAAGCAATACGACTGCCGGATCTTGGTTTAATTTCAAAGTTCATGCGGTAAAGCAATGCGACTGCCGGAACTTGGTTTTTATTTCAACGTTCCAGCGGTATAGCAATGCGACTGCCGGATCTTGATTTAATTTCAAAGTTCCAGCGGTAAAGCAATGCGACTGCCGGATCTTGATTTAATTTCAAAGTTCATGCGGTAAAGCAATGCGACTGCCGGAACTTGGTTTTTATTTCAAAGTCATGCGGTTAAGCAATGCGACTGCCGGAACTTGGTTTTTATTTCAAAGTTCCAGCGGTAAAGCGATGCGACTGCCGGATCTTGATTTAATTTCAACGTTCCAGCGGTAAAGCAATGCGACTACCGGAACATGGTTTTTATTTCAACGTTCCAGCGGTAAAGCAATGCGACTGCCGGAACGTGGTTTTTATTTCAACGTTCCAGCGGTAAAGCAATGCGACTGCCGGATCTTGATTTAATTTCAAAGTTCCAGCGGTAAAGCAATGCGACTGCCGGATCTTGATTTAATTTAATAGTTCCAGCGGTAAAGCAATGCGACTGCCGGATCTTGATTTAATTTCAAAGTTCATGCGGTAAAGCAATGCGACTGCCGGATCTTGATTTAATTTCAAAGTTCATGCGGTGAAGCAATACGACTGCCGGATCTTGATTTAATTTCAAAGTCATGCGGTAAAGCAATGCGACTGCCGGAACTTGGTTTTTATTTCAAAGTCATGCGGTAAAGCAATGCGACTGCCGGAACTTGATTTAATTTCAAAGTTCATGCGGTAAAGCAATTCGACTGCCGGAACTTGGTTTTTATTTCAAAGTTCCAGCGGTAAAGCAATGCGAATGCCGAATTTTGATTTAATTTCAACGTTCCAGCGGTAAAGCAATGCGACTGCCGGAACTTGGTTTTTATTTCAACGTTCCAGCGGTAAAGCAATGCGACTGCCGGATCTTGATTTAATTTCAAAGTTCCAGCGGTAAAGCAATGCGACTGCCGGATCTTGATTTAATTTAATAGTTCTAGCGGTAAAGCAATACGACTGCCGGATCTTGATTTAATTTCAAAGTTTATGCGGTAAAGCACTACGACTGCCGGATCTTGGTTTAATTTCAAAGTTCATGCGGTAAAGCAATGCGACTGCCGGAACTTGGTTTTTATTTCAACGTTCCAGCGGTAAAACAATGCGACTGCCGGAACTTGGTTTTTATTTCAACGTTCCAGCGGTAAAGCAATGCGACTGCCGGAACGTGGTTTTTATTTCAACGTTCCAGCGGTAAAGCAATGCGACTGCCGGATCTTGATTTAATTTCAAAGTTCCAGCGGTAAAGCAATGCGACTGCCGGATCTTGATTTTATTTAATAGTTCTAGCGGTAAAGCAATACGACTGCCGGATCTTGATTTAATTTCAAAGTTTATGCGGTAAAGCACTACGACTGCCGGATCTTGGTTTAATTTCAAAGTTCATGCGGTAAAGCAATGCGACTGCCGGAACTTGGTTTTTATTTCAAAGTTCCAGCGGTAAAGCGATGCGACTGCCGAATTTTGATTTAATTTCAACGTTCCAGCGGTAAAGCAATGCGACTGCCGGAACTTGGTTTAATTTAATAGTTCTAGCGGTAAAGCAATACGACTGCCGGATCTTGGTTTTTATTTCAAAGTCATGCGGTTAAGCAATGCGACTGCCGGAACTTGGTTTTTATTTCAAAGTTCCAGCGGTAAAGCGATGCGACTGCCGGAACTTGGTTTAATTTAATAGTTCTAGCGGTAAAGCAATACGACTGCCGGATCTTGGTTTTTATTTCAAAGTCATGCGGTTAAGCAATGCGACTGCCGGAACTTGGTTTTTATTTCAAAGTTCCAGCGGTAAAGCGATGCGACTGCCGGATCTTGATTTAATTTCAAAGTTCCAGCGGTAAAGCAATGCGACTGCCGGATCTTGATTTAATTTAATAGTTCCAGCGGTAAAGCAATGCGACTGCCGGATCTTGATTTAATTTCAAAGTTCCAACGGTAAAGCAATGCGACTGCCGGATCTTGATTTAATTTAATAGTTCTAGCGGTAAAGCAATACGACTGCCGGATCTTGATTTAATTTCAAAGTTTATGCGGTAAAGCACTACGACTGCCGGATCTTGGTTTAATTTCAAAGTTCATGCGGTAAAGCAATGCGACTGCCGGATCTTGATTTAATTTCAAAGTTCCAGCGGTAAAGCAATGCGACTGCCGGATCTTGATTTAATTTCAACGTTCCAGCGGTAAAGCAATGCGACTACCGGAACTTGGTTTTTATTTCAACGTTCCAGCGGTAAAGCAATGCGACTGCCGGATCTTGATTTAATTTCAAAGTTCATGCGGTAAAGCAATGCGACTGCCGGATCTTGATTTAATTTCAAAGTTCATGCGGTGAAGCAATACGACTGCCGGATCTTGATTTAATTTCAAAGTCATGCGGTAAAGCAATGCGACTGCCGGAACTTGGTTTTTATTTCAAAGTCATGCGGTAAAGCAATGCGACTGCCGGAACTTGATTTAATTTCAAAGTTCATGCGGTAAAGCAATTCGACTGCCGGAACTTGGTTTTTATTTCAAAGTTCCAGCGGTAAAGCAATGCGACTGCCGAATTTTGATTTAATTTCAACGTTCCAGCGGTAAAGCAATGCGACTGCCGGAACTTGGTTTTTATTTCAACGTTCCAGCGGTAAAGCAATGCGACTGCCGGATCTTGATTTAATTTCAAAGTTCCAGCGGTAAAGCAATGCGACTGCCGGATCTTGATTTTATTTAATAGTTCTAGCGGTAAAGCAATACGACTGCCGGATCTTGATTTAATTTCAAAGTTTATGCGGTAAAGCACTACGACTGCCGGATCTTGGTTTAATTTCAAAGTTCATGCGGTAAAGCAATGCGACTGCCGGAACTTGGTTTTTATTTCAAAGTTCCAGCGGTAAAGCGATGCGACTGCCGAATTTTGATTTAATTTCAACGTTCCAGCGGTAAAGCAATGCGACTGCCGGAACTTGGTTTAATTTAATAGTTCTAGCGGTAAAGCAATACGACTGCCGGATCTTGGTTTTTATTTCAAAGTCATGCGGTTAAGCAATGCGACTGCCGGAACTTGGTTTTTATTTCAAAGTTCCAGCGGTAAAGCGATGCGACTGCCGGATCTTGATTTAATTTCAAAGTTCATGCGGTAAAGCAATGCGACTGCCGGAACTTGGTTTTTATTTCAAAGTTCCAGCGGTAAAGCGATGCGACTGCCGGAACTTGGTTTAATTTAATAGTTCTAGCGGTAAAGCAATACGACTGCCGGATCTTGGTTTTTATTTCAAAGTCATGCGGTAAAGCAATGCGACTGCCGAATTTTGATTTAATTTCAACGTTCCAGCGGTAAAGCAATGCGACTGCCGGAACTTGGTTTTTATTTCAACGTTCCAGCGGTAAAGCAATGCGACTGCCGGATCTTGATTTAATTTCAAAGTTCCAGCGGTAAAGCAATGCGACTGCCGGATCTTGATTTTATTTAATAGTTCTAGCGGTAAAGCAATACGACTGCCGGATCTTGATTTAATTTCAAAGTTTATGCGGTAAAGCACTACGACTGCCGGATCTTGGTTTAATTTCAAAGTTCATGCGGTAAAGCAATGCGACTGCCGGAACTTGGTTTTTATTTCAAAGTTCCAGCGGTAAAGCGATGCGACTGCCGAATTTTGATTTAATTTCAACGTTCCAGCGGTAAAGCAATGCGACTGCCGGAACTTGGTTTAATTTAATAGTTCTAGCGGTAAAGCAATACGACTGCCGGATCTTGGTTTTTATTTCAAAGTCATGCGGTTAAGCAATGCGACTGCCGGAACTTGGTTTTTATTTCAAAGTTCCAGCGGTAAAGCGATGCGACTGCCGGATCTTGATTTAATTTCAAAGTTCATGCGGTAAAGCAATGCGACTGCCGGAACTTGGTTTTTATTTCAAAGTTCCAGCGGTAAAGCGATGCGACTGCCGGAACTTGGTTTAATTTAATAGTTCTAGCGGTAAAGCAATACGACTGCCGGATCTTGGTTTTTATTTCAAAGTCATGCGGTTAAGCAATGCGACTGCCGGAACTTGGTTTTTATTTCAAAGTTCCAGCGGTAAAGCGATGCGACTGCCGGATCTTGATTTAATTTCAAAGTTCCAGCGGTAAAGCAATGCGACTGCCGGAACTTGGTTTTTATTTCAACGTTCCAGCGGTAAAGCAATGCGACTGCCGGAACGTGGTTTTTATTTCAACGTTCCATCGGTAAAGCAATGCGACTGCCGGATCTTGATTTAATTTCAAAGTTCATGCGGTAAAGCAATACGACTGCCGGATCTTGATTTAATTTCAAAGTTTATGCGGTAAAGCACTACGACTGCCGGATCTTGATTTAATTTCAAAGTTCCAGCGGTAAAGCAATGCGACTGCCGGATCTTGATTTAATTTCAACGTTCCAGCGGTAAAGCAATGCGACTACCGGAACTTGGTTTTTATTTCAACGTTCCAGCGGTAAAGCAATGCGACTGCCGGATCTTGATTTAATTTCAAAGTTCATGCGGTAAAGCAATGCGACTGCCGGAACTTGGTTTTTATTTCAAAGTCATGCGGTTAAGCAATGCGACTGCCGGAACTTGGTTTTTATTTCAAAGTTCCAGCGGTAAAGCGATGCGACTGCCGGATCTTGATTTAATTTAATAGTTCTAGCGGTAAAGCAATACGACTGCCGGATCTTGATTTAATTTCAAAGTTCATGCGGTAAAGCAATACGACTGCCGGATCTTGATTTAATTTCAAAGTTCATGCGGTAAAGCAATGCGACTGCCGGAACTTGGTTTTTATTTCAACGTTCCAGCGGTAAAGCAATGCGACTGCCGGAACTAGGTTTTTATTTCAACGTTCCATCGGTAAAGCAATGCGACTGCCGGATCTTGATTTAATTTCAAAGTTCCAGCGGTAAAGCAATGCGACTGCCGGATCTTGGTTTTTATTTCAACGTTCCAGCGGTAAAGCAATGCGACTGCCGGAACGTGGTTTTTATTTCAACGTTCCAGCGGTAAAGCAATGCGACTGCCGGAACTTGGTTTTTATTTCAACGTTCCAGCGGTAAAGCAATGCGACTGCCGGATCTTGATTTAATTTCAAAGTTCCAGCGGTAAAGCAATGCGACTGCCGGATCTTGATTTAATTTAATAGTTCTAGCGGTAAAGCAATACGACTGCCGGATCTTGATTTAATTTCAAAGTTTATGCGGTAAAGCACTACGACTGCCGGATCTTGATTTAATTTCAAAGTTCATGCGGTAAAGCAATGCGACTGCCGGAACTTGGTTTTTATTTCAACGTTCCAGCGGTAAAACAATGCGACTGCCGGAACTTGGTTTTTATTTCAACGTTCCAGCGGTAAAGCAATGCGACTGCCGGAACGTGGTTTTTATTTCAACGTTCCAGCGGTAAAGCAATGCGACTGCCGGAACTTGGTTTTTATTTCAACGTTCCAGCGGTAAAGCAATGCGACTGCCGGATCTTGATTTAATTTCAAAGTTCCAGCGGTAAAGCAATGCGACTGCCGGATCTTGATTTAATTTAATAGTTCTAGCGGTAAAGCAATACGACTGCCGGATCTTGATTTAATTTCAAAGTTTATGCGGTAAAGCAATACGACTGCCGGATCTTGGTTTAATTTCAAAGTTCATGCGGTAAAGCAATGCGACTGCCGGAACTTGGTTTTTATTTCAACGTTCCAGCGGTATAGCAATGCGACTGCCGGATCTTGATTTAATTTCAAAGTTCCAGCGGTAAAGCAATGCGACTGCCGGATCTTGATTTAATTTCAAAGTTCATGCGGTAAAGCAATGCGACTGCCGGAACTTGGTTTTTATTTCAAAGTCATGCGGTTAAGCAATGCGACTGCCGGAACTTGGTTTTTATTTCAAAGTTCCAGCGGTAAAGCGATGCGACTGCCGGATCTTGATTTAATTTCAACGTTCCAGCGGTAAAGCAATGCGACTACCGGAACTTGGTTTTTATTTCAACGTTCCAGCGGTAAAGCAATGCGACTGCCGGAACGTGGTTTTTATTTCAACGTTCCAGCGGTAAAGCAATGCGACTGCCGGATCTTGATTTAATTTCAAAGTTCCAGCGGTAAAGCAATGCGACTGCCGGATCTTGATTTAATTTAATAGTTCCAGCGGTAAAGCAATGCGACTGCCGGATCTTGATTTAATTTCAAAGTTCATGCGGTAAAGCAATGCGACTGCCGGATCTTGATTTAATTTCAAAGTTCATGCGGTGAAGCAATACGACTGCCGGATCTTGATTTAATTTCAAAGTCATGCGGTAAAGCAATGCGACTGCCGGAACTTGGTTTTTATTTCAAAGTCATGCGGTAAAGCAATGCGACTGCCGGAACTTGATTTAATTTCAAAGTTCATGCGGTAAAGCAATTCGACTGCCGGAACTTGGTTTTTATTTCAAAGTTCCAGCGGTAAAGCAATGCGACTGCCGAATTTTGATTTAATTTCAACGTTCCAGCGGTAAAGCAATGCGACTGCCGGAACTTGGTTTTTATTTCAACGTTCCAGCGGTAAAGCAATGCGACTGCCGGATCTTGATTTAATTTCAAAGTTCCAGCGGTAAAGCAATGCGACTGCCGGATCTTGATTTAATTTAATAGTTCTAGCGGTAAAGCAATACGACTGCCGGATCTTGATTTAATTTCAAAGTTTATGCGGTAAAGCACTACGACTGCCGGATCTTGGTTTAATTTCAAAGTTCATGCGGTAAAGCAATGCGACTGCCGGAACTTGGTTTTTATTTCAACGTTCCAGCGGTAAAACAATGCGACTGCCGGAACTTGGTTTTTATTTCAACGTTCCAGCGGTAAAGCAATGCGACTGCCGGAACGTGGTTTTTATTTCAACGTTCCAGCGGTAAAGCAATGCGACTGCCGGATCTTGATTTAATTTCAAAGTTCCAGCGGTAAAGCAATGCGACTGCCGGATCTTGATTTTATTTAATAGTTCTAGCGGTAAAGCAATACGACTGCCGGATCTTGATTTAATTTCAAAGTTTATGCGGTAAAGCACTACGACTGCCGGATCTTGGTTTAATTTCAAAGTTCATGCGGTAAAGCAATGCGACTGCCGGAACTTGGTTTTTATTTCAAAGTTCCAGCGGTAAAGCGATGCGACTGCCGAATTTTGATTTAATTTCAACGTTCCATCGGTAAAGCAATGCGACTGCCGGAACTTGGTTTAATTTAATAGTTCTAGCGGTAAAGCAATACGACTGCCGGATCTTGGTTTTTATTTCAAAGTCATGCGGTTAAGCAATGCGACTGCCGGAACTTGGTTTTTATTTCAAAGTCATGCGGTTAAGCAATGCGACTGCCGGAACTTGGTTTTTATTTCAAAGTTCCAGCGGTAAAGCGATGCGACTGCCGGATCTTGATTTAATTTCAAAGTTCCAGCGGTAAAGCAATGCGACTGCCGGAACTTGGTTTTTATTTCAACGTTCCAGCGGTAAAGCAATGCGACTGCCGGAACGTGGTTTTTATTTCAACGTTCCATCGGTAAAGCAATGCGACTGCCGGATCTTGATTTAATTTCAAAGTTCATGCGGTAAAGCAATACGACTGCCGGATCTTGATTTAATTTCAAAGTTTATGCGGTAAAGCACTACGACTGCCGGATCTTGATTTAATTTCAAAGTTCCAGCGGTAAAGCAATGCGACTGCCGGATCTTGATTTAATTTCAAAGTTCCAGCGGTAAAGCAATGCGACTGCCGGAACTTGGTTTTTATTTCAACGTTCCAGCGGTAAAGCAATGCGACTGCCGGAACGTGGTTTTTATTTCAACGTTCCATCGGTAAAGCGATGCGACTGCCGGATCTTGATTTAATTTCAAAGTTCATGCGGTAAAGCAATGCGACTGCCGGAACTTGGTTTTTATTTCAAAGTTCCAGCGGTAAAGCGATGCGACTGCCGGAACTTGGTTTAATTTAATAGTTCTAGCGGTAAAGCAATACGACTGCCGGATCTTGGTTTTTATTTCAAAGTCATGCGGTTAAGCAATGCGACTGCCGGAACTTGGTTTTTATTTCAAAGTTCCAGCGGTAAAGCGATGCGACTGCCGGATCTTGATTTAATTTCAAAGTTCCAGCGGTAAAGCAATGCGACTGCCGGAACTTGGTTTTTATTTCAACGTTCCAGCGGTAAAGCAATGCGACTGCCGGAACGTGGTTTTTATTTCAACGTTCCATCGGTAAAGCAATGCGACTGCCGGATCTTGATTTAATTTCAAAGTTCATGCGGTAAAGCAATACGACTGCCGGATCTTGATTTAATTTCAAAGTTTATGCGGTAAAGCACTACGACTGCCGGATCTTGATTTAATTTCAAAGTTCCAGCGGTAAAGCAATGCGACTGCCGGATCTTGATTTAATTTCAACGTTCCAGCGGTAAAGCAATGCGACTACCGGAACTTGGTTTTTATTTCAACGTTCCAGCGGTAAAGCAATGCGACTGCCGGATCTTGATTTAATTTCAAAGTTCATGCGGTAAAGCAATGCGACTGCCGGAACTTGGTTTTTATTTCAAAGTCATGCGGTTAAGCAATGCGACTGCCGGAACTTGGTTTTTATTTCAAAGTTCCAGCGGTAAAGCGATGCGACTGCCGGATCTTGATTTAATTTAATAGTTCTAGCGGTAAAGCAATACGACTGCCGGATCTTGATTTAATTTCAAAGTTCATGCGGTAAAGCAATACGACTGCCGGATCTTGATTTAATTTCAAAGTTCATGCGGTAAAGCAATGCGACTGCCGGAACTTGGTTTTTATTTCAACGTTCCAGCGGTAAAGCAATGCGACTGCCGGAACTTGGTTTTTATTTCAACGTTCCAGCGGTAAAGCAATGCGACTGCCGGATCTTGATTTAATTTCAAAGTTCCAGCGGTAAAGCAATGCGACTGCCGGATCTTGATTTAATTTAATAGTTCTAGCGGTAAAGCAATACGACTGCCGGATCTTGATTTAATTTCAAAGTTTATGCGGTAAAGCACTACGACTGCCGGATCTTGGTTTAATTTCAAAGTTCATGCGGTAAAGCAATGCGACTGCCGGAACTTGGTTTTTATTTCAACGTTCCAGCGGTAAAACAATGCGACTGCCGGAACTTGGTTTTTATTTCAACGTTCCAGCGGTAAAGCAATGCGACTGCCGGAACGTGGTTTTTATTTCAACGTTCCAGCGGTAAAGCAATGCGACTGCCGGAACTTGGTTTTTATTTCAACGTTCCAGCGGTAAAGCAATGCGACTGCCGGAACTTGGTTTTTATTTCAAAGTCATGCGGTTAAGCAATGCGACTGCCGGAACTTGGTTTTTATTTCAAAGTTCCAGCGGTAAAGCGATGCGACTGCCGGATCTTGATTTAATTTAATAGTTCTAGCGGTAAAGCAATACGACTGCCGGATCTTGATTTAATTTCAAAGTTCATGCGGTAAAGCAATACGACTGCCGGATCTTGATTTAATTTCAAAGTTCATGCGGTAAAGCAATGCGACTGCCGGAACTTGGTTTTTATTTCAACGTTCCAGCGGTAAAGCAATGCGACTGCCGGAACTTGGTTTTTATTTCAACGTTCCAGCGGTAAAGCAATGCGACTGCCGGATCTTGATTTAATTTCAAAGTTCCAGCGGTAAAGCAATGCGACTGCCGGATCTTGATTTAATTTAATAGTTCTAGCGGTAAAGCAATACGACTGCCGGATCTTGATTTAATTTCAAAGTTTATGCGGTAAAGCACTACGACTGCCGGATCTTGGTTTAATTTCAAAGTTCATGCGGTAAAGCAATGCGACTGCCGGAACTTGGTTTTTATTTCAACGTTCCAGCGGTAAAACAATGCGACTGCCGGAACTTGGTTTTTATTTCAACGTTCCAGCGGTAAAGCAATGCGACTGCCGGAACGTGGTTTTTATTTCAACGTTCCAGCGGTAAAGCAATGCGACTGCCGGAACTTGGTTTTTATTTCAACGTTCCAGCGGTAAAGCAATGCGACTGCCGGATCTTGATTTAATTTCAAAGTTCCAGCGGTAAAGCAATGCGACTGCCGGATCTTGATTTAATTTAATAGTTCTAGCGGTAAAGCAATACGACTGCCGGATCTTGATTTAATTTCAAAGTTTATGCGGTAAAGCAATACGACTGCCGGATCTTGGTTTAATTTCAAAGTTCATGCGGTAAAGCAATGCGACTGCCGGAACTTGGTTTTTATTTCAACGTTCCAGCGGTATAGCAATGCGACTGCCGGATCTTGATTTAATTTCAAAGTTCCAGCGGTAAAGCAATGCGACTGCCGGATCTTGATTTAATTTCAAAGTTCATGCGGTAAAGCAATGCGACTGCCGGAACTTGGTTTTTATTTCAAAGTCATGCGGTTAAGCAATGCGACTGCCGGAACTTGGTTTTTATTTCAAAGTTCCAGCGGTAAAGCGATGCGACTGCCGGATCTTGATTTAATTTCAACGTTCCAGCGGTAAAGCAATGCGACTACCGGAACTTGGTTTTTATTTCAACGTTCCAGCGGTAAAGCAATGCGACTGCCGGAACGTGGTTTTTATTTCAACGTTCCAGCGGTAAAGCAATGCGACTGCCGGATCTTGATTTAATTTCAAAGTTCCAGCGGTAAAGCAATGCGACTGCCGGATCTTGATTTAATTTAATAGTTCCAGCGGTAAAGCAATGCGACTGCCGGATCTTGATTTAATTTCAAAGTTCATGCGGTAAAGCAATGCGACTGCCGGATCTTGATTTAATTTCAAAGTTCATGCGGTGAAGCAATACGACTGCCGGATCTTGATTTAATTTCAAAGTCATGCGGTAAAGCAATGCGACTGCCGGAACTTGGTTTTTATTTCAAAGTCATGCGGTAAAGCAATGCGACTGCCGGAACTTGTTTTAATTTCAAAGTTCATGCGGTAAAGCAATTCGACTGCCGGAACTTGGTTTTTATTTCAAAGTTCCAGCGGTAAAGCAATGCGACTGCCGAATTTTGATTTAATTTCAACGTTCCAGCGGTAAAGCAATGCGACTGCCGGAACTTGGTTTTTATTTCAACGTTCCAGCGGTAAAGCAATGCGACTGCCGGATCTTGATTTAATTTCAAAGTTCCAGCGGTAAAGCAATGCGACTGCCGGATCTTGATTTAATTTAATAGTTCTAGCGGTAAAGCAATACGACTGCCGGATCTTGATTTAATTTCAAAGTTTATGCGGTAAAGCACTACGACTGCCGGATCTTGGTTTAATTTCAAAGTTCATGCGGTAAAGCAATGCGACTGCCGGAACTTGGTTTTTATTTCAACGTTCCAGCGGTAAAACAATGCGACTGCCGGAACTTGGTTTTTATTTCAACGTTCCAGCGGTAAAGCAATGCGACTGCCGGAACGTGGTTTTTATTTCAACGTTCCAGCGGTAAAGCAATGCGACTGCCGGATCTTGATTTAATTTCAAAGTTCCAGCGGTAAAGCAATGCGACTGCCGGATCTTGATTTTATTTAATAGTTCCAGCGGTAAAGCAATGCGACTGCCGGATCTTGATTTAATTTCAAAGTTCCAACGGTAAAGCAATGCGACTGCCGGATCTTGATTTAATTTAATAGTTCTAGCGGTAAAGCAATACGACTGCCGGATCTTGATTTAATTTCAAAGTTTATGCGGTAAAGCACTACGACTGCCGGATCTTGGTTTAATTTCAAAGTTCATGCGGTAAAGCAATGCGACTGCCGGATCTTGATTTAATTTCAAAGTTCCAGCGGTAAAGCAATGCGAATGCCGGATCTTGATTTAATTTCAACGTTCCAGCGGTAAAGCAATGCGACTACCGGAACTTGGTTTTTATTTCAACGTTCCAGCGGTAAAGCAATGCGACTGCCGGATCTTGATTTAATTTCAAAGTTCATGCGGTAAAGCAATGCGACTGCCGGATCTTGATTTAATTTCAAAGTTCATGCGGTGAAGCAATACGACTGCCGGATCTTGATTTAATTTCAAAGTCATGCGGTAAAGCAATGCGACTGCCGGAACTTGGTTTTTATTTCAAAGTCATGCGGTAAAGCAATGCGACTGCCGGAACTTGATTTAATTTCAAAGTTCATGCGGTAAAGCAATTCGACTGCCGGAACTTGGTTTTTATTTCAAAGTTCCAGCGGTAAAGCAATGCGACTGCCGAATTTTGATTTAATTTCAACGTTCCAGCGGTAAAGCAATGCGACTGCCGGAACTTGGTTTTTATTTCAACGTTCCAGCGGTAAAGCAATGCGACTGCCGGATCTTGATTTAATTTAATAGTTCTAGCGGTAAAGCAATACGACTGCCGGATCTTGATTTAATTTCAAAGTTTATGCGGTAAAGCACTACGACTGCCGGATCTTGGTTTAATTTCAAAGTTCATGCGGTAAAGCAATGCGACTGCCGGAACTTGGTTTTTATTTCAAAGTTCCAGCGGTAAAGCGATGCGACTGCCGAATTTTGATTTAATTTCAACGTTCCAGCGGTAAAGCAATGCGACTGCCGGATCTTGGTTTAATTTAATAGTTCTAGCGGTAAAGCAATACGACTGCCGGATCTTGGTTTTTATTTCAAAGTCATGCGGTTAAGCAATGCGACTGCCGGAACTTGGTTTTTATTTCAAAGTTCCAGCGGTAAAGCGATGCGACTGCCGGATCTTGTTTTTATTTCAAAGTTCATGCGGTAAAGCAATGCGACTGCCGGAACTTGGTTTTTATTTCAAAGTTCCAGCGGTAAAGCGATGCGACTGCCGGAACTTGGTTTAATTTAATAGTTCTAGCGGTAAAGCAATACGACTGCCGGATCTTGGTTTTTATTTCAAAGTCATGCGGTTAAGCAATGCGACTGCCGGAACTTGGTTTTTATTTCAAAGTTCCAGCGGTAAAGCGATGCGACTGCCGGATCTTGATTTAATTTCAAAGTTCCAGCGGTAAAGCAATGCGACTGCCGGAACTTGGTTTTTATTTCAACGTTCCAGCGGTAAAGCAATGCGACTGCCGGAACGTGGTTTTTATTTCAACGTTCCATCGGTAAAGCAATGCGACTGCCGGATCTTGATTTAATTTCAAAGTTCATGCGGTAAAGCAATACGACTGCCGGATCTTGATTTAATTTCAAAGTTTATGCGGTAAAGCACTACGACTGCCGGATCTTGATTTAATTTCAAAGTTCCAGCGGTAAAGCAATGCGACTGCCGGATCTTGATTTAATTTCAACGTTCCAGCGGTAAAGCAATGCGACTACCGGAACTTGGTTTTTATTTCAACGTTCCAGCGGTAAAGCAATGCGACTGCCGGATCTTGATTTAATTTCAAAGTTCATGCGGTAAAGCAATGCGACTGCCGGAACTTGGTTTTTATTTCAAAGTCATGCGGTTAAGCAATGCGACTGCCGGAACTTGGTTTTTATTTCAAAGTTCCAGCGGTAAAGCGATGCGACTGCCGGATCTTGATTTAATTTAATAGTTCTAGCGGTAAAGCAATACGACTGCCGGATCTTGATTTAATTTCAAAGTTCATGCGGTAAAGCAATACGACTGCCGGATCTTGATTTAATTTCAAAGTTCATGCGGTAAAGCAATGCGACTGCCGGAACTTGGTTTTTATTTCAACGTTCCAGCGGTAAAGCAATGCGACTGCCGGAACTAGGTTTTTATTTCAACGTTCCATCGGTAAAGCAATGCGACTGCCGGATCTTGATTTAATTTCAAAGTTCCAGCGGTAAAGCAATGCGACTGCCGGATCTTGGTTTTTATTTCAACGTTCAAGCGGTAAAGCAATGCGACTGCCGGAACGTGGTTTTTATTTCAACGTTACAGCGGTAAAGCAATGCGACTGCCGGAACTTGGTTTTTATTTCAACGTTCCAGCGGTAAAGCAATGCGACTGCCGGATCTTGATTTAATTTCAAAGTTCCAGCGGTAAAGCAATGCGACTGCCGGATCTTGATTTAATTTAATAGTTCTAGCGGTAAAGCAATACGACTGCCGGATCTTGATTTAATTTCAAAGTTTATGCGGTAAAGCACTACGACTGCCGGATCTTGGTTTAATTTCAAAGTTCATGCGGTAAAGCAATGCGACTGCCGGAACTTGGTTTTTATTTCAACGTTCCAGCGGTAAAACAATGCGACTGCCGGAACTTGGTTTTTATTTCAACGTTCCAGCGGTAAAGAAATGCGACTGCCGGAACGTGGTTTTTATTTCAACGTTCCAGCGGTAAAGCAATGCGACTGCCGGAACTTGGTTTTTATTTCAACGTTCCAGCGGTAAAGCAATGCGACTGCCGGATCTTGATTTAATTTCAAAGTTCCAGCGGTAAAGCAATGCGACTGCCGGATCTTGATTTAATTTAATAGTTCTAGCGGTAAAGCAATACGACTGCCGGATCTTGATTTAATTTCAAAGTTTATGCGGTAAAGCAATACGACTGCCGGATCTTGGTTTAATTTCAAAGTTCATGCGGTAAAGCAATGCGACTGCCGGAACTTGGTTTTTATTTCAACGTTCCAGCGGTATAGCAATGCGACTGCCGGATCTTGATTTAATTTCAAAGTTCCAGCGGTAAAGCAATGCGACTGCCGGATCTTGATTTAATTTCAACGTTCCAGCGGTAAAGCAATGCGACTACCGGAACTTGGTTTTTATTTCAACGTTCCAGCGGTAAAGCAATGCGACTGCCGGATCTTGATTTAATTTCAAAGTTCCAGCGGTAAAGCAATGCGACTGCCGGATCTTGATTTAATTTAATAGTTCTAGCGGTAAAGCAATACGACTGCCGGATCTTGATTTAATTTCAAAGTTCATGCGGTAAAGCAATACGACTGCCGGATCTTGATTTAATTTCAAAGTCATGCGGTAAAGCAATGCGACTGCCGGAACTTGGTTTTTATTTCAAAGTCATTCGGTAAAGCAATGCGACTGCCGGAACTTGGTTTTTATTTCAACGTTCCAGCGGTAAAGCAATGCGACTGCCGGAACTTGATTTAATTTCAACGTTCATGCGGTAAAGCAATGCGACTGCCGGAACTTGGTTTTTATTTCAAAGTTCCAGCGGTAAAGCAATACGACTGCCGAATGTTGATTTAATTTCAAGGATCTAGCGGTAAAGCAATACGACTGCCGGATCTTGATTTAATTTCAAAGTTCATGCGGTAAAGCAATGCGACTGCCGGATCTTGATTTAATTTCAAAGTTCATGCGGTGAAGCAATACGACTGCCGGATCTTGATTTAATTTCAAAGTCATGCGGTAAAGCAATGCGACTGCCGGAACTTGGTTTTTATTTCAAAGTCATGCGGTAAAGCAATGCGACTGCCGGAACTTGATTTAATTTCAAAGTTCATGCGGTAAAGCAATTCGACTGCCGGATCTTGGTTTAATTTCAAAGTTCATGCGGTAAAGCAATGCGACTGCCGGAACTTGATTTAATTTCAAAGTTCCAGCGGTAAAGCAATGCGACTGCCGGATCTTGATTTAATTTAATAGTTCTAGCGGTAAAGCAATACGACTGCCGGATCTTGATTTAATTTCAAAGTTTATGCGGTAAAGCAATACGACTGCCGGATCTTGGTTTAATTTCAAAGTTCATGCGGTAAAGCAATGCGACTGCCGGAACTTGGTTTTTATTTCAACGTTCCAGCGGTATAGCAATGCGACTGCCGGATCTTGATTTAATTTCAAAGTTCCAGCGGTAAAGCAATGCGACTGCCGGATCTTGATTTAATTTCAAAGTTCATGCGGTAAAGCAATGCGACTGCCGGATCTTGATTTAATTTCAAAGTTCATGCGGTGAAGCAATACGACTGCCGGATCTTGATTTAATTTCAAAGTCATGCGGTAAAGCAATGCGACTGCCGGAACTTGGTTTTTATTTCAAAGTCATGCGGTAAAGCAATGCGACTGCCGGAACTTGATTTAATTTCAAAGTTCATGCGGTAAAGCAATTCGACTGCCGGAACTTGGTTTTTATTTCAAAGTTCCAGCGGTAAAGCAATGCGACTGCCGAATTTTGATTTAATTTCAACGTTCCAGCGGTAAAGCAATGCGACTGCCGGAACTTGGTTTTTATTTCAACGTTCCAGCGGTAAAGCAATGCGACTGCCGGATCTTGATTTAATTTCAAAGTTCCAGCGGTAAAGCAATGCGACTGCCGGATCTTGATTTAATTTAATAGTTCTAGCGGTAAAGCAATACGACTGCCGGATCTTGATTTAATTTCAAAGTTTATGCGGTAAAGCACTACGACTGCCGGATCTTGGTTTAATTTCAAAGTTCATGCGGTAAAGCAATGCGACTGCCGGAACTTGGTTTTTATTTCAACGTTCCAGCGGTAAAACAATGCGACTGCCGGAACTTGGTTTTTATTTCAACGTTCCAGCGGTAAAGCAATGCGACTGCCGGAACGTGGTTTTTATTTCAACGTTCCAGCGGTAAAGCAATGCGACTGCCGGATCTTGATTTAATTTCAAAGTTCCAGCGGTAAAGCAATGCGACTGCCGGATCTTGATTTTATTTAATAGTTCCAGCGGTAAAGCAATGCGACTGCCGGATCTTGATTTAATTTCAAAGTTCCAACGGTAAAGCAATGCGACTGCCGGATCTTGATTTAATTTAATAGTTCTAGCGGTAAAGCAATACGACTGCCGGATCTTGATTTAATTTCAAAGTTTATGCGGTAAAGCACTACGACTGCCGGATCTTGGTTTAATTTCAAAGTTCATGCGGTAAAGCAATGCGACTGCCGGATCTTGATTTAATTTCAAAGTTCCAGCGGTAAAGCAATGCGAATGCCGGATCTTGATTTAATTTCAACGTTCCAGCGGTAAAGCAATGCGACTACCGGAACTTGGTTTTTATTTCAACGTTCCAGCGGTAAAGCAATGCGACTGCCGGATCTTGATTTAATTTCAAAGTTCATGCGGTAAAGCAATGCGACTGCCGGATCTTGATTTAATTTCAAAGTTCATGCGGTGAAGCAATACGACTGCCGGATCTTGATTTAATTTCAAAGTCATGCGGTAAAGCAATGCGACTGCCGGAACTTGGTTTTTATTTCAAAGTCATGCGGTAAAGCAATGCGACTGCCGGAACTTGATTTAATTTCAAAGTTCATGCGGTAAAGCAATTCGACTGCCGGAACTTGGTTTTTATTTCAAAGTTCCAGCGGTAAAGCAATGCGACTGCCGAATTTTGATTTAATTTCAACGTTCCAGCGGTAAAGCAATGCGACTGCCGGAACTTGGTTTTTATTTCAACGTTCCAGCGGTAAAGCAATGCGACTGCCGGATCTTGATTTAATTTAATAGTTCTAGCGGTAAAGCAATACGACTGCCGGATCTTGATTTAATTTCAAAGTTTATGCGGTAAAGCACTACGACTGCCGGATCTTGGTTTAATTTCAAAGTTCATGCGGTAAAGCAATGCGACTGCCGGAACTTGGTTTTTATTTCAAAGTTCCAGCGGTAAAGCGATGCGACTGCCGAATTTTGATTTAATTTCAACGTTCCAGCGGTAAAGCAATGCGACTGCCGGAACTTGATTTAATTTAATAGTTCTAGCGGTAAAGCAATACGACTGCCGGATCTTGGTTTTTATTTCAAAGTCATGCGGTTAAGCAATGCGACTGCCGGAACTTGGTTTTTATTTCAAAGTTCCTGCGGTAAAGCAATGCGACTGCCGGATCTTGATTTAATTTCAAAGTTCATGCGGTAAAGCAATGCGACTGCCGGAACTTGGTTTTTATTTCAAAGTTCCAGCGGTAAAGCGATGCGACTGCCGGAACTTGGTTTAATTTAATAGTTCTAGCGGTAAAGCAATACGACTGCCGGATCTTGGTTTTTATTTCAAAGTCATGCGGTTAAGCAATGCGACTGCCGGAACTTGGTTTTTATTTCAAAGTTCCAGCGGTAAAGCGATGCGACTGCCGGATCTTGATTTAATTTCAAAGTTCCAGCGGTAAAGCAATGCGACTGCCGGAACTTGGTTTTTATTTCAACGTTCCAGCGGTAAAGCAATGCGACTGCCGGAACGTGGTTTTTATTTCAACGTTCCATCGGTAAAGCAATGCGACTGCCGGATCTTGATTTAATTTCAAAGTTCATGCGGTAAAGCAATACGACTGCCGGATCTTGATTTAATTTCAAAGTTTATGCGGTAAAGCACTACGACTGCCGGATCTTGATTTAATTTCAAAGTTCCAGCGGTAAAGCAATGCGACTGCCGGATCTTGATTTAATTTCAACGTTCCAGCGGTAAAGCAATGCGACTACCGGAACTTGGTTTTTATTTCAACGTTCCAGCGGTAAAGCAATGCGACTGCCGGATCTTGATTTAATTTCAAAGTTCATGCGGTAAAGCAATGCGACTGCCGGAACTTGGTTTTTATTTCAAAGTCATGCGGTTAAGCAATGCGACTGCCGGAACTTGGTTTTTATTTCAAAGTTCCAGCGGTAAAGCGATGCGACTGCCGGATCTTGATTTAATTTAATAGTTCTAGCGGTAAAGCAATACGAATGCCGGATCTTGATTTAATTTCAAAGTTCATGCGGTAAAGCAATACGACTGCCGGATCTTGATTTAATTTCAAAGTTCATGCGGTAAAGCAATGCGACTGCCGGAACTTGGTTTTTATTTCAACGTTCCAGCGGTAAAGCAATGCGACTGCCGGAACTAGGTTTTTATTTCAACGTTCCATCGGTAAAGCAATGCGACTGCCGGATCTTGATTTAATTTCAAAGTTCCAGCGGTAAAGCAATGCGACTGCCGGATCTTGGTTTTTATTTCAACGTTCCAGCGGTAAAGCAATGCGACTGCCGGAACGTGGTTTTTATTTCAACGTTCCAGCGGTAAAGCAATGCGACTGCCGGAACTTGGTTTTTATTTCAACGTTCCAGCGGTAAAGCAATGCGACTGCCGGATCTTGATTTAATTTCAAAGTTCCAGCGGTAAAGCAATGCGACTGCCGGATCTTGATTTAATTTAATAGTTCTAGCGGTAAAGCAATACGACTGCCGGATCTTGATTTAATTTCAAAGTTTATGCGGTAAAGCACTACGACTGACGGATCTTGGTTTAATTTCAAAGTTCATGCGGTAAAGCAATGCGACTGCCGGAACTTGGTTTTTATTTCAACGTTCCAGCGGTAAAACAATGCGACTGCCGGAACTTGGTTTTTATTTCAACGTTCCAGCGGTAAAGAAATGCGACTGCCGGAACGTGGTTTTTATTTCAACGTTCCAGCGGTAAAGCAATGCGACTGCCGGAACTTGGTTTTTATTTCAACGTTCCAGCGGTAAAGCAATGCGACTGCCGGATCTTGATTTAATTTCAAAGTTCCAGCGGTAAAGCAATGCGACTGCCGGATCTTGATTTAATTTAATAGTTCTAGCGGTAAAGCAATACGACTGCCGGATCTTGATTTAATTTCAAAGTTTATGCGGTAAAGCAATACGACTGCCGGATCTTGGTTTAATTTCAAAGTTCATGCGGTAAAGCAATGCGACTGCCGGAACTTGGTTTTTATTTCAACGTTCCAGCGGTATAGCAATGCGACTGCCGGATCTTGATTTAATTTCAAAGTTCCAGCGGTAAAGCAATGCGACTGCCGGATCTTGATTTAATTTCAACGTTCCAGCGGTAAAGCAATGCGACTACCGGAACTTGGTTTTTATTTCAACGTTCCAGCGGTAAAGCAATGCGACTGCCGGATCTTGATTTAATTTCAAAGTTCCAGCGGTAAAGCAATGCGACTGCCGGATCTTGATTTAATTTAATAGTTCTAGCGGTAAAGCAATACGACTGCCGGATCTTGATTTAATTTCAAAGTTCATGCGGTAAAGCAATACGACTGCCGGATCTTGATTTAATTTCAAAGTCATGCGGTAAAGCAATGCGACTGCCGGAACTTGGTTTTTATTTCAAAGTCATTCGGTAAAGCAATGCGACTGCCGGAACTTGGTTTTTATTTCAACGTTCCAGCGGTAAAGCAATGCGACTGCCGGAACTTGATTTAATTTCAACGTTCATGCGGTAAAGCAATGCGACTGCCGGAACTTGGTTTTTATTTCAAAGTTCCAGCGGTAAAGCAATACGACTGCCGAATGTTGATTTAATTTCAAGGATCTAGCGGTAAAGCAATACGACTGCCGGATCTTGATTTAATTTCAAAGTTCATGCGGTAAAGCAATGCGACTGCCGGATCTTGATTTAATTTCAAAGTTCATGCGGTGAAGCAATACGACTGCCGGATCTTGATTTAATTTCAAAGTCATGCGGTAAAGCAATGCGACTGCCGGAACTTGGTTTTTATTTCAAAGTCATGCGGTAAAGCAATGCGACTGCCGGAACTTGATTTAATTTCAAAGTTCATGCGGTAAAGCAATTCGACTGCCGGATCTTGGTTTAATTTCAAAGTTCATGCGGTAAAGCAATGCGACTGCCGGAACTTGATTTAATTTCAAAGTTCCAGCGGTAAAGCAATGCGACTGCCGGATCTTGATTTAATTTAATAGTTCTAGCGGTAAAGCAATACGACTGCCGGATCTTGATTTAATTTCAAAGTTTATGCGGTAAAGCAATACGACTGCCGGATCTTGGTTTAATTTCAAAGTTCATGCGGTAAAGCAATGCGACTGCCGGAACTTGGTTTTTATTTCAACGTTCCAGCGGTATAGCAATGCGACTGCCGGATCTTGATTTAATTTCAAAGTTCCAGCGGTAAAGCAATGCGACTGCCGGATCTTGATTTAATTTCAACGTTCCAGCGGTAAAGCAATGCGACTACCGGAACTTGGTTTTTATTTCAACGTTCCAGCGGTAAAGCAATGCGACTGCCGGATCTTGATTTAATTTCAAAGTTCCAGCGGTAAAGCAATGCGACTGCCGGATCTTGATTTAATTTAATAGTTCTAGCGGTAAAGCAATACGACTGCCGGATCTTGATTTAATTTCAAAGTTCATGCGGTAAAGCAATACGACTGCCGGATCTTGATTTAATTTCAAAGTCATGCGGTAAAGCAATGCGACTGCCGGAACTTGGTTTTTATTTCAAAGTCATTCGGTAAAGCAATGCGACTGCCGGAACTTGGTTTTTATTTCAACGTTCCAGCGGTAAAGCAATGCGACTGCCGGATCTTGATTTAATTTAATAGTTCTAGCGGTAAAGCAATACGACTGCCGGATCTTGATTTAATTTCAAAGTTTATGCGGTAAAGCACTACGACTGCCGGATCTTGGTTTAATTTCAAAGTTCATGCGGTAAAGCAATGCGACTGCCGGAACTTGGTTTTTATTTCAACGTTCCAGCGGTAAAACAATGCGACTGCCGGAACTTGGTTTTTATTTCAACGTTCCAGCGGTAAAGCAATGCGACTGCCGGAACGTGGTTTTTATTTCAACGTTCCAGCGGTAAAGCAATGCGACTGCCGGAACTTGGTTTTTATTTCAACGTT
This sequence comes from Ancistrocerus nigricornis, assembly GCA_916049575.1. Classification (NCBI taxonomy): domain Eukaryota; kingdom Metazoa; phylum Arthropoda; class Insecta; order Hymenoptera; family Vespidae; genus Ancistrocerus; species Ancistrocerus nigricornis. The sequence continues at coordinate 16,671,308 of OU696667.1, read as the reverse complement.
CCAGCGGTAAAGCAATGCGACTGCCGGATCTTGATTTAATTTCAAAGTTCCAGCGGTAAAGCAATGCGACTGCCGGATCTTGATTTAATTTAATAGTTCTAGCGGTAAAGCAATACGACTGCCGGATCTTGATTTAATTTCAAAGTTTATGCGGTAAAGCAATACGACTGCCGGATCTTGGTTTAATTTCAAAGTTCATGCGGTAAAGCAATGCGACTGCCGGAACTTGGTTTTTATTTCAACGTTCCAGCGGTATAGCAATGCGACTGCCGGATCTTGATTTAATTTCAAAGTTCCAGCGGTAAAGCAATGCGACTGCCGGATCTTGATTTAATTTCAACGTTCCAGCGGTAAAGCAATGCGACTACCGGAACTTGGTTTTTATTTCAACGTTCCAGCGGTAAAGCAATGCGACTGCCGGATCTTTATTTAATTTCAAAGTTCCAGCGGTAAAGCAATGCGACTGCCGGATCTTGATTTAATTTAATAGTTCTAGCGGTAAAGCAATACGACTGCCGGATCTTGATTTAATTTCAAAGTTCATGCGGTAAAGCAATACGACTGCCGGATCTTGATTTAATTTCAAAGTCATGCGGTAAAGCAATGCGACTGCCGGAACTTGGTTTTTATTTCAAAGTCATTCGGTAAAGCAATGCGACTGCCGGAACTTGGTTTTTATTTCAACGTTCCAGCGGTAAAGCAATGCGACTGCCGGAACTTGATTTAATTTCAACGTTCATGCGGTAAAGCAATGCGACTGCCGGAACTTGGTTTTTATTTCAAAGTTCCAGCGGTAAAGCAATACGACTGCCGAATGTTGATTTAATTTCAAGGATCTAGCGGTAAAGCAATACGACTGCCGGATCTTGATTTAATTTCAAAGTTCATGCGGTAAAGCAATGCGACTGCCGGATCTTGATTTAATTTCAAAGTTCATGCGGTGAAGCAATACGACTGCCGGATCTTGATTTAATTTCAAAGTCATGCGGTAAAGCAATGCGACTGCCGGAACTTGGTTTTTATTTCAAAGTCATGCGGTAAAGCAATGCGACTGCCGGAACTTGATTTAATTTCAAAGTTCATGCGGTAAAGCAATTCGACTGCCGGAACTTGGTTTTTATTTCAAAGTTCCAGCGGTAAAGCAATGCGACTGCCGAATTTTGATTTAATTTCAACGTTCCAGCGGTAAAGCAATGCGACTGCCGGAACTTGGTTTTTATTTCAACGTTCCAGCGGTAAAGCAATGCGACTGCCGGATCTTGATTTAATTTCAAAGTTCCAGCGGTAAAGCAATGCGACTGCCGGATCTTGATTTTATTTAATAGTTCTAGCGGTAAAGCACTACGACTGCCGGATCTTGGTTTAATTTTAAAGTTCATGCGGTAAAGCAATGCGACTGCCGGAACTTGGTTTTTATTTCAAAGTCATTCGGTAAAGCAATGCGACTGCCGGAACTTGGTTTTTATTTCAACGTTCCAGCGGTAAAGCAATGCGACTGCCGGAACTTGATTTAATTTCAACGTTCATGCGGTAAAGAAATGCGACTGCCGGATCTTGATTTAATTTCAAAGTCATGCGGTAAAGCAATGCGACTGCCGGAACTTGGTTTTTATTTCAAAGTCATTCGGTAAAGCAATGCGACTGCCGGAACATGGTTTTTATTTCATCGTTCCAGCGGTAAAGCAATGCGACTGCCGGAACTTGATTTAATTTCAACGTTCATGCGGTAAAGCAATGCGACTGCCGGAACTTGGTTTTTATTTCAAAGTTCCAGCGGTAAAGCAATACGACTGCCGAATGTTGATTTAATTTCAAGGTTCTAGCGGTAAAGCAATACGACTGCCGGATCTTGATTTAATTTCAAAGTTCATGCGGTAAAGCAACGCGACTGCCGGATCTTGATTTAATTTCAAAGTTCATGCGGTGAAGCAATACGACTGCCGGAACTTGGTTTTTATTTCAACGTTCCAGCGGTATAGCAATGCGACTGCCGGATCTTGATTTAATTTCAAAGTTCCAGCGGTAAAGCAATGCGACTGCCGGATCTTGATTTAATTTAATAGTTCTAGCGGTAAAGCAATACGACTGCCGGATCTTGATTTAATTTCAAAGTTTATGCGGTAAAGCACTACGACTGCCGGATCTTGGTTTAATTTCAAAGTTCATGCGGTAAAGCAATGCGACTGCCGGAACTTGGTTTTTATTTCAACGTTCCAGCGGTAAAGCAATGCGACTGCCGGAACTTGGTTTTTATTTCAAAGTTCCAGCGGTAAAGCAATACGACTGCCGAATGTTGATTTAATTTCAAGGTTCTAGCGGTAAAGCAATACGACTGCCGGATCTTGATTTAATTTCAAAGTTCATGCGGTAAAGCAATGCGACTGCCGGATCTTGATTTAATTTCAAAGTTCATGCGGTGAAGCAATACGACTGCCGGATCTTGATTTAATTTCAAAGTCATGCGGTAAAGCAATGCGACTGCCGGAACTTGGTTTTTATTTCAAAGTCATGCGGTAAAGCAATGCGACTGCCGGAACTTGATTTAATTTCAAAGTTCATGCGGTAAAGCAATTCGACTGCCGGAACTTGGTTTTTATTTCAAAGTTCCAGCGGTAAAGCAATGCGACTGCCGGAACTTGGTTTTTATTTCAACGTTCCAGCGGTAAAGCAATGCGACTGCCGGATCTTGATTTAATTTCAAAGTTCCAGCGGTAAAGCAATGCGACTGCCGGATCTTGATTTAATTTAATAGTTCTAGCGGTAAAGCAATACGACTGCCGGATCTTGATTAAATTTCAAAGTTTATGCGGTAAAGCACTACGACTGCCGGATCTTGGTTTAATTTCAAAGTTCATGCGGTAAAGCAATGCGACTGCCGGAACTTGGTTTTTATTTCAACGTTCCAGCGGTAAAACAATGCGACTGCCGGAACTTGGTTTTTATTTCAACGTTCCAGCGGTAAAGCAATGCGACTGCCGGAACGTGGTTTTTATTTCAACGTTCCAGCGGTAAAGCAATGCGACTGCCGGATCTTGATTTAATTTCAAAGTTCCAGCGGTAAAGCAATGCGACTGCCGGATCTTGATTTAATTTAATAGTTCCAGCGGTAAAGCAATGCGACTGCCGGATCTTGATTTAATTTCAAAGTTCCAACGGTAAAGCAATGCGACTGCCGGATCTTGATTTAATTTAATAGTTCTAGCGGTAAAGCAATACGACTGCCGGATCTTGATTTAATTTCAAAGTTTATGCGGTAAAGCACTACGACTGCCGGATCTTGGTTTAATTTCAAAGTTCATGCGGTAAAGCAATGCGACTGCCGGATCTTGATTTAATTTCAAAGTTCCAGCGGTAAAGCAATGCGACTGCCGGATCTTGATTTAATTTCAACGTTCCAGCGGTAAAGCAATGCGACTACCGGAACTTGGTTTTTATTTCAACGTTCCAGCGGTAAAGCAATGCGACTGCCGGATCTTGATTTAATTTCAAAGTTCCAGCGGTAAAGCAATGCGACTGCCGGATCTTGATTTAATTTCAAAGTTCCAGCGGTAAAGCAATGCGACTGCCGGATCTTGATTTAATTTCAACGTTCCAGCGGTAAAGCAATGCGACTACCGGAACTTGGTTTTTATTTCAACGTTCCAGCGGTAAAGCAATGCGACTGCCGGATCTTGATTTAATTTCAAAGTTCCAGCGGTAAAGCAATACGACTGCCGAATGTTGATTTAATTTCAAGGTTCTAGCGGTAAAGCAATACGACTGCCGGATCTTGATTTAATTTCAAAGTTCATGCGGTAAAGCAATGCGACTGCCGGATCTTGATTTAATTTCAAAGTTCATGCGGTGAAGCAATACGACTGCCGGATCTTGATTTAATTTCAAAGTCATGCGGTAAAGCAATGCGACTGCCGGAACTTGGTTTTTATTTCAAAGTCATGCGGTAAAGCAATGCGACTGCCGGATCGTGATTTAATTTCAAAGTTCATGCGGTAAAGCAATTCGACTGCCGGAACTTGGTTTTTATTTCAAAGTTCCAGCGGTAAAGCAATGCGACTGCCGAATTTTGATTTAATTTCAACGTTCCAGCGGTAAAGCAATGCGACTGCCGGAACTTGGTTTTTATTTCAAAGTTCCAGCGGTAAAGCAATGCGACTGCCGGAACTTGATTTAATTTCAAAGTTCATGCGGTAAAGCAATGCGACTGCCGGAACCTGGTTTTTATTTCAAAGTTCCAGCGGTAAAGCAATGCGACTGCCGGAACTTGATTTAATTTCAAAGTTCATGCGGTAAAGCAATGCGACTGCCGGAACTTGGTTTTTATTTCAAAGTTCCAGCGGTAAAGCAATGCGACTGCCGAATCTTGATTTAATTTCAACGTTCCAGCGGTAAAGCAATACGACTGCCGGATCTTGGTTTTTATTTCAACGTTCCAGCGGTAAAGCAATACGACTGCCGAATGTTGATTTAATTTCAAGGTTCTAGCGGTAAAGCAATACGACTGCCGGATCTTGATTTAATTTCAAAGTTCATGCGGTAAAGCAATGCGACTGCCGGATCTTGATTTAATTTCAAAGTTCATGCGGTAAAGCAATGCGACTGCCGGAACTTGATTTAATTTCAACGTTCATGCGGTAAAGCAATGCGACTGCCGGAGCTTGGTTTTTATTTCATCGTTCCAGCGATAAAGCAATGCGACTGCCGGAACGTGGTTTTTATTTCAACGTTCCAGCGGTAAAGCAATGCGACTGCCGGATCTTGATTTAATTTCAAAGTTCCAGCGGTAAAGCAATGCGACTGCCGGATCTTGATTTAATTTAATAGTTCCAGCGGTAAAGCAATGCGACTGCCGGATCTTGATTTAATTTCAAAGTTCCAACGGTAAAGCAATGCGACTGCCGGATCTTGATTTAATTTAATAGTTCTAGCGGTAAAGCAATACGACTGCCGGATCTTGATTTAATTTCAAAGTTTATGCGGTAAAGCACTACGACTGCCGGATCTTGGTTTAATTTCAAAGTTCATGCGGTAAAGCAATGCGACTGCCGGATCTTGATTTAATTTCAAAGTTCCAGCGGTAAAGCAATGCGACTGCCGGATCTTGATTTAATTTCAACGTTCCAGCGGTAAAGCAATGCGACTACCGGAACTTGGTTTTTATTTCAACGTTCCAGCGGTAAAGCAATGCGACTGCCGGATCTTGATTTAATTTCAAAGTTCCAGCGGTAAAGCAATGCGACTGCCGGATCTTGATTTAATTTCAAAGTTCCAGCGGTAAAGCAATGCGACTGCCGGATCTTGATTTAATTTCAACGTTCCAGCGGTAAAGCAATGCGACTACCGGAACTTGGTTTTTATTTCAACGTTCCAGCGGTAAAGCAATGCGACTGCCGGATCTTGATTTAATTTCAAAGTTCCAGCGGTAAAGCAATACGACTGCCGAATGTTGATTTAATTTCAAGGTTCTAGCGGTAAAGCAATACGACTGCCGGATCTTGATTTAATTTCAAAGTTCATGCGGTAAAGCAATGCGACTGCCGGATCTTGATTTAATTTCAAAGTTCATGCGGTGAAGCAATACGACTGCCGGATCTTGATTTAATTTCAAAGTCATGCGGTAAAGCAATGCGACTGCCGGAACTTGGTTTTTATTTCAAAGTCATGCGGTAAAGCAATGCGACTGCCGGAACTTGATTTAATTTCAAAGTTCATGCGGTGAAGCAATACGACTGCCGGATCTTGATTTAATTTCAAAGTCATGCGGTAAAGCAATGCGACTGCCGGAACTTGGTTTTTATTTCAAAGTCATGCGGTAAAGCAATGCGACTGCCGGAACTTGATTTAATTTCAAAGTTCATGCGGTAAAGCAATTCGACTGCCGGAACTTGGTTTTTATTTCAAAGTTCCAGCGGTAAAGCAATGCGACTGCCGAATTTTGATTTAATTTCAACGTTCCAGCGGTAAAGCAATGCGACTGCCGGAACTTGGTTTTTATTTCAAAGTTCCAGCGGTAAAGCAATGCGACTGCCGGAACTTGATTTAATTTCAAAGTTCATGCGGTGAAGCAATACGACTGCCGGATCTTGATTTAATTTCAAAGTCATGCGGTAAAGCAATGCGACTGCCGGAACTTGGTTTTTATTTCAAAGTCATGCGGTAAAGCAATGCGACTGCCGGAACTTGGTTTTTATTTCAAAGTTCATGCGGTAAAGCAATGCGACTGCCGGATCTTGATTTAATTTCAAAGTTCATGCGGTAAAGCAATGCGACTGCCGGAACTTGATTTAATTTCAACGTTCATGCGGTAAAGCAATGCGACTGCCGGAGCTTGGTTTTTATTTCATCGTTCCAGCGGTAAAGCAATGCGACTGCCGGAACGTGGTTTTTATTTCAACGTTCCAGCGGTAAAGCAATGCGACTGCCGGATCTTGATTTTATTTAATAGTTCTAGCGGTAAAGCAATACGACTGCCGGATCTTGATTTAATTTCAAAGTTTATGCGGTAAAGCACTACGACTGCCGGATCTTGGTTTAATTTTAAAGTTCATGCGGTAAAGCAATGCGACTGCCGGAACTTGGTTTTTATTTCAAAGTCATTCGGTAAAGCAATGCGACTGCCGGAACTTGATTTAATTTCAACGTTCATGCGGTAAAGAAATGCGACTGCCGGATCTTGATTTAATTTCAAAGTCATGCGGTAAAGCAATGCGACTGCCGGAACTTGGTTTTTATTTCAAAGTCATTCGGTAAAGCAATGCGACTGCCGGAACATGGTTTTTATTTCATCGTTCCAGCGGTAAAGCAATGCGACTGCCGGAACTTGATTTAATTTCAACGTTCATGCGGTAAAGCAATGCGACTGCCGGAACTTGGTTTTTATTTCAAAGTTCCAGCGGTAGAGCAATACGACTGCCGAATGTTGATTTAATTTCAAGGTTCTAGCGGTAAAGCAATACGACTGCCGGATCTTGATTTAATTTCAAAGTTCATGCGGTAAAGCAACGCGACTGCCGGATCTTGATTTAATTTCAAAGTTCATGCGGTGAAGCAATACGACTGCCGGAACTTGGTTTTTATTTCAACGTTCCAGCGGTATAGCAATGCGACTGCCGGATCTTGATTTAATTTCAAAGTTCCAGCGGTAAAGCAATGCGACTGCCGGATCTTGATTTAATTTAATAGTTCTAGCGGTAAAGCAATACGACTGCCGGATCTTGATTTAATTTCAAAGTTTATGCGGTAAAGCACTACGACTGCCGGATCTTGGTTTAATTTCAAAGTTCATGCGGTAAAGCAATGCGACTGCCGGAACTTGGTTTTTATTTCAACGTTCCAGCGGTAAAGCAATGCGACTGCCGGAACTTGGTTTTTATTTCAAAGTTCCAGCGGTAAAGCAATACGACTGCCGAATGTTGATTTAATTTCAAGGTTCTAGCGGTAAAGCAATACGACTGCCGGATCTTGATTTAATTTCAAAGTTCATGCGGTAAAGCAATGCGACTGCCGGATCTTGATTTAATTTCAAAGTTCATGCGGTGAAGCAATACGACTGCCGGATCTTGATTTAATTTCAAAGTCATGCGGTAAAGCAATGCGACTGCCGGAACTTGGTTTTTATTTCAAAGTCATGCGGTAAAGCAATGCGACTGCCGGAACTTGATTTAATTTCAAAGTTCATGCGGTAAAGCAATTCGACTGCCGGAACTTGGTTTTTATTTCAAAGTTCCAGCGGTAAAGCAATGCGACTGCCGAATTTTGATTTAATTTCAACGTTCCAGCGGTAAAGCAATGCGACTGCCGGAACTTGGTTTTTATTTCAACGTTCCAGCGGTAAAGCAATGCGACTGCCGGATCTTGATTTAATTTCAAAGTTCCAGCGGTAAAGCAATGCGACTGCCGGATCTTGATTTAATTTAATAGTTCTAGCGGTAAAGCAATACGACTGCCGGATCTTGATTTAATTTCAAAGTTTATGCGGTAAAGCACTACGACTGCCGGATCTTGGTTTAATTTCAAAGTTCATGCGGTAAAGCAATGCGACTGCCGGAACTTGGTTTTTATTTCAACGTTCCAGCGGTAAAACAATGCGACTGCCGGAACTTGGTTTTTATTTCAACGTTCCAGCGGTAAAGCAATGCGACTGCCGGAACGTGGTTTTTATTTCAACGTTCCAGCGGTAAAGCAATGCGACTGCCGGATCTTGATTTAATTTCAAAGTTCCAGCGGTAAAGCAATGCGACTGCCGGATCTTGATTTAATTTAATAGTTCCAGCGGTAAAGAAATGCGACTGCCGGATCTTGATTTAATTTCAAAGTTCCAACGGTAAAGCAATGCGACTGCCGGATCTTGATTTAATTTAATAGTTCTAGCGGTAAAGCAATACGACTGCCGGATCTTGATTTAATTTCAAAGTTTATGCGGTAAAGCACTACGACTGCCGGATCTTGGTTTAATTTCAAAGTTCCAGCGGTAAAGCAATGCGACTGCCGGATCTTGATTTAATTTCAAAGTTCCAGCGGTAAAGCAATGCGACTGCCGGATCTTGATTTAATTTCAACGTTCCAGCGGTAAAGCAATGCGACTGCCGGATCTTGATTTAATTTCAACGTTCCAGCGGTAAAGCAATGCGACTACCGGAACTTGGTTTTTATTTCAACGTTCCAGCGGTAAAGCAATGCGACTGCCGGATCTTGATTTAATTTCAAAGTTCCAGCGGTAAAGCAATACGACTGCCGAATGTTGATTTAATTTCAAGGTTCTAGCGGTAAAGCAATACGACTGCCGGATCTTGATTTAATTTCAAAGTTCATGCGGTAAAGCAATGCGACTGCCGGATCTTGATTTAATTTCAAAGTTCATGCGGTGAAGCAATACGACTGCCGGATCTTGATTTAATTTCAAAGTCATGCGGTAAAGCAATGCGACTGCCGGAACTTGGTTTTTATTTCAAAGTCATGCGGTAAAGCAATGCGACTGCCGGAACTTGATTTAATTTCAAAGTTCATGCGGTAAAGCAATTCGACTGCCGGAACTTGGTTTTTATTTCAAAGTTCCAGCGGTAAAGCAATGCGACTGCCGAATTTTGATTTAATTTCAACGTTCCAGCGGTAAAGCAATGCGACTGCCGGAACTTGGTTTTTATTTCAAAGTTCCAGCGGTAAAGCAATGCGACTGCCGGAACTTGATTTAATTTCAAAGTTCATGCGGTAAAGCAATGCGACTGCCGGAACCTGGTTTTTATTTCAAAGTTCCAGCGGTAAAGCAATGCGACTGCCGGAACTTGATTTAATTTCAAAGTTCATGCGGTAAAGCAATGCGACTGCCGGAACTTGGTTTTTATTTCAAAGTTCCAGCGGTAAAGCAATGCGACTGCCGAATCTTGATTTAATTTCAACGTTCCAGCGGTAAAGCAATACGACTGCCGGATCTTGGTTTTTATTTCAACGTTCCAGCGGTAAAGCAATACGACTGCCGAATGTTGATTTAATTTCAAGGTTCTAGCGGTAAAGCAATACGACTGCCGGATCTTGATTTAATTTCAAAGTTCATGCGGTAAAGCAATGCGACTGCCGGATCTTGATTTAATTTCAAAGTTCATGCGGTAAAGCAATGCGACTGCCGGAACTTGATTTAATTTCAACGTTCATGCGGTAAAGCAATGCGACTGCCGGAGCTTGGTTTTTATTTCATCGTTCCAGCGGTAAAGCAATGCGACTGCCGGAACGTGGTTTTTATTTCAACGTTCCAGCGGTAAAGCAATGCGACTGCCGGATCTTGATTTAATTTCAAAGTTCCAGCGGTAAAGCAATGCGACTGCCGGATCTTGATTTAATTTAAAAGTTCCAGCGGTAAAGCAATGCGACTGCCGGATCTTGATTTAATTTCAAAGTTCCAACGGTAAAGCAATGCGACTGCCGGATCTTGATTTAATTTAATAGTTCTAGCGGTAAAGCAATACGACTGCCGGATCTTGATTTAATTTCAAAGTTTATGCGGTAAAGCACTACGACTGCCGGATCTTGGTTTAATTTCAAAGTTCATGCGGTAAAGCAATGCGACTGCCGGATCTTGATTTAATTTCAAAGTTCCAGCGGTAAAGCAATGCGACTGCCGGATCTTGATTTAATTTCAACGTTCCAGCGGTAAAGCAATGCGACTACCGGAACTTGGTTTTTATTTCAACGTTCCAGCGGTAAAGCAATGCGACTGCCGGATCTTGATTTAATTTCAAAGTTCCAGCGGTAAAGCAATGCGACTGCCGGATCTTGATTTAATTTCAAAGTTCCAGCGGTAAAGCAATGCGACTGCCGGATCTTGATTTAATTTCAACGTTCCAGCGGTAAAGCAATGCGACTACCGGAACTTGGTTTTTATTTCAACGTTCCAGCGGTAAAGCAATGCGACTGCCGGATCTTGATTTAATTTCAAAGTTCCAGCGGTAAAGCAATACGACTGCCGAATGTTGATTTAATTTCAAGGTTCTAGCGGTAAAGCAATACGACTGCCGGATCTTGATTTAATTTCAAAGTTCATGCGGTAAAGCAATGCGACTGCCGGATCTTGATTTAATTTCAAAGTTCATGCGGTGAAGCAATACGACTGCCGGATCTTGATTTAATTTCAAAGTCATGCGGTAAAGCAATGCGACTGCCGGAACTTGGTTTTTATTTCAAAGTCATGCGGTAAAGCAATGCGACTGCCGGAACTTGATTTAATTTCAAAGTTCATGCGGTAAAGCAATTCGACTGCCGGAACTTGGTTTTTATTTCAAAGTTCCAGCGGTAAAGCAATGCGACTGCCGAATTTTGATTTAATTTCAACGTTTCAGCGGTAAAGCAATGCGACTGCCGGAACTTGGTTTTTATTTCAAAGTTCCAGCGGTAAAGCAATGCGACTGCCGGAACTTGATTTAATTTCAAAGTTCATGCGGTAAAGCAATGCGACTGCCGGAACCTGGTTTTTATTTCAAAGTTCCAGCGGTAAAGCAATGCGACTGCCGGAACTTGATTTAATTTCAAAGTTCATGCGGTAAAGCAATGCGACTGCCGGAACTTGGTTTTTATTTCAAAGTTCCAGCGGTAAAGCAATGCGACTGCCGAATCTTGATTTAATTTCAACGTTCCAGCGGTAAAGCAATACGACTGCCGGATCTTGGTTTTTATTTCAACGTTCCAGCGGTAAAACAATGCGACTGCCGGAATTTGATTTAATTTCAACGTTCATGCGGTAAAGCAATGCGACTGCCGGAACTTGGTTTTTATTTCAAAGTTCCAGCGGTAAAGCAATACGACTGCCGAATGTTGATTTAATTTCAAGGTTCTAGCGGTAAAGCAATACGACTGCCGGATCTTGATTTAATTTCAAAGTTCATGCGGTAAAGCAATGCGACTGCCGGATCTTGATTTAATTTCAAAGTTCATGCGGTAAAGCAATGCGACTGCCGGAACTTGATTTAATTTCAACGTTCATGCGGTAAAGCAATGCGACTGCCGGAACTTGGTTTTTATTTCATCGTTCCAGCGGTAAAGCAATGCGACTGCCGGAACGTGGTTTTTATTTCAACGTTCCAGCGGTAAAGCAATGCGACTGCCGGATCTTGATTTAATTTCAAAGTTCCAGCGGTAAAGCAATGCGACTGCCGGATCTTGATTTAATTTAATAGTTCCAGCGGTAAAGCAATGCGACTGCCGGATCTTGATTTAATTTCAAAGTTCCAACGGTAAAGCAATGCGACTGCCGGATCTTGATTTAATTTAATAGTTCTAGCGGTAAAGCAATACGACTGCCGGATCTTGATTTAATTTCAAAGTTTATGCGGTAAAGCACTACGACTGCCGGATCTTGGTTTAATTTCAAAGTTCATGCGGTAAAGCAATGCGACTGCCGGATCTTGATTTAATTTCAAAGTTCCAGCGGTAAAGCAATGCGACTGCCGGATCTTGATTTAATTTCAACGTTCCAGCGGTAAAGCAATGCGACTACCGGAACTTGGTTTTTATTTCAACGTTCCAGCGGTAAAGCAATGCGACTGCCGGATCTTGATTTAATTTCAAAGTTCCAGCGGTAAAGCAATGCGACTGCCGGATCTTGATTTAATTTCAAAGTTCCAGCGGTAAAGCAATGCGACTGCCGGATCTTGATTTAATTTCAACGTTCCAGCGGTAAAGCAATGCGACTACCGGAACTTGGTTTTTATTTCAAAGTCATGCGGTAAAGCAATGCGACTGCCGGAACTTGATTTAATTTCAAAGTTCATGCGGTAAAGCAATTCGACTGCCGAATTTTGATTTAATTTCAACGTTCCAGCGGTAAAGCAATGCGACTGCCGGATCTTGATTTAATTTCAACGTTCCAGCGGTAAAGCAATGCGACTGCCGGAACTTGGTTTTTATTTCAAAGTCATGCGGTAAAGCAATGCGACTGCCGGATCTTGATTTAATTTCAAAGTCATGCGGTAAAGCAATGCGACTGCCGGAACTTGGTTTTTATTTCAAAGTCATGCGGTAAAGCAATGCGACTGCCGGAACTTGATTTAATTTCAAAGTTCATGCGGTAAAGCAATTCGACTGCCGGAACTTGGTTTTTATTTCAAAGTTCCAGCGGTAAAGCAATGCGACTGCCGAATTTTGATTTAATTTCAACGTTCCAGCGGTAAAGCAATGCGACTGCCGGAACTTGGTTTTTATTTCAAAGTTCCAGCGGTAAAGCAATGCGACTGCCGGAACTTGATTTAATTTCAAAGTTCATGCGGTAAAGCAATGCGACTGCCGGAACCTGGTTTTTATTTCAAAGTTCCAGCGGTAAAGCAATGCGACTGCCGGAACTTGATTTAATTTCAAAGTTCATGCGGTAAAGCAATGCGACTGCCGGAACTTGGTTTTTATTTCAAAGTTCCAGCGGTAAAGCAATGCGACTGCCGAATCTTGATTTAATTTCAACGTTCCAGCGGTAAAGCAATACGACTGCCGGATCTTGGTTTTTATTTCAACGTTCCAGCGGTAAAGCAATACGACTGCCGAATGTTGATTTAATTTCAAGGTTCTAGCGGTAAAGCAATACGACTGCCGGATCTTGATTTAATTTCAAAGTTCATGCGGTAAAGCAATGCGACTGCCGGATCTTGATTTAATTTCAAAGTTCATGCGGTAAAGCAATGCGACTGCCGGAACTTGATTTAATTTCAACGTTCATGCGGTAAAGCAATGCGACTGCCGGAGCTTGGTTTTTATTTCATCGTTCCAGCGGTAAAGCAATGCGACTGCCGGAACGTGGTTTTTATTTCAACGTTCCAGCGGTAAAGCAATGCGACTGCCGGATCTTGATTTAATTTCAAAGTTCCAGCGGTAAAGCAATGCGACTGCCGGATCTTGATTTAATTTAATAGTTCCAGCGGTAAAGCAATGCGACTGCCGGATCTTGATTTAATTTCAAAGTTCCAACGGTAAAGCAATGCGACTGCCGGATCTTGATTTAATTTAATAGTTCTAGCGGTAAAGCAATACGACTGCCGGATCTTGATTTAATTTCAAAGTTTATGCGGTAAAGCACTACGACTGCCGGATCTTGGTTTAATTTCAAAGTTCATGCGGTAAAGCAATGCGACTGCCGGATCTTGATTTAATTTCAAAGTTCCAGCGGTAAAGCAATGCGACTGCCGGATCTTGATTTAATTTCAACGTTCCAGCGGTAAAGCAATGCGACTACCGGAACTTGGTTTTTATTTCAACGTTCCAGCGGTAAAGCAATGCGACTGCCGGATCTTGATTTAATTTCAAAGTTCCAGCGGTAAAGCAATACGACTGCCGAATGTTGATTTAATTTCAAGGTTCTAGCGGTAAAGCAATACGACTGCCGGATCTTGATTTAATTTCAAAGTTCATGCGGTAAAGCAATGCGACTGCCGGATCTTGATTTAATTTCAAAGTTCATGCGGTGAAGCAATACGACTGCCGGATCTTGATTTAATTTCAAAGTCATGCGGTAAAGCAATGCGACTGCCGGAACTTGGTTTTTATTTCAAAGTCATGCGGTAAAGCAATGCGACTGCCGGAACTTGATTTAATTTCAAAGTTCATGCGGTAAAGCAATTCGACTGCCGGAACTTGGTTTTTATTTCAAAGTTCCAGCGGTAAAGCAATGCGACTGCCGAATTTTGATTTAATTTCAACGTTCCAGCGGTAAAGCAATGCGACTGCCGGAACTTGGTTTTTATTTCAAAGTTCCAGCGGTAAAGCAATGCGACTGCCGGAACTTGATTTAATTTCAAAGTTCATGCGGTGAAGCAATACGACTGCCGGATCTTGATTTAATTTCAAAGTCATGCGGTAAAGCAATGCGACTGCCGGAACTTGGTTTTTATTTCAAAGTCATGCGGTAAAGCAATGCGACTGCCGGAACTTGATTTAATTTCAAAGTTCATGCGGTAAAGCAATTCGACTGCCGGAACTTGGTTTTTATTTCAAAGTTCCAGCGGTAAAGCAATGCGACTGCCGAATTTTGATTTAATTTCAACGTTCCAGCGGTAAAGCAATGCGACTGCCGGAACTTGGTTTTTATTTCAACGTTCCAGCGGTAAAGCAATGCGACTGCCGGATCTTGATTTAATTTCAAAGTTCCAGCGGTAAAGCAATGCGACTGCCGGATCTTGATTTTATTTAATAGTTCTAGCGGTAAAGCAATACGACTGCCGGATCTTGATTTAATTTCAAAGTTTATGCGGTAAAGCACTACGACTGCCGGATCTTGGTTTAATTTTAAAGTTCATGCGGTAAAGCAATGCGACTGCCGGAACTTGGTTTTTATTTCAAAGTCATTCGGTAAAGCAATGCGACTGCCGGAACTTGGTTTTTATTTCAACGTTCCAGCGGTAAAGCAATGCGACTGCCGGAACTTGATTTAATTTCAACGTTCATGCGGTAAAGAAATGCGACTGCCGGATCTTGATTTAATTTCAAAGTCATGCGGTAAAGCAATGCGACTGCCGGAACTTGGTTTTTATTTCAAAGTCATTCGGTAAAGCAATGCGACTGCCGGAACATGGTTTTTATTTCATCGTTCCAGCGGTAAAGCAATGCGACTGCCGGAACTTGATTTAATTTCAACGTTCATGCGGTAAAGCAATGCGACTGCCGGAACTTGGTTTTTATTTCAAAGTTCCAGCGGTAAAGCAATACGACTGCCGAATGTTGATTTAATTTCAAGGTTCTAGCGGTAAAGCAATACGACTGCCGGATCTTGATTTAATTTCAAAGTTCATGCGGTAAAGCAACGCGACTGCCGGATCTTGATTTAATTTCAAAGTTCATGCGGTGAAGCAATACGACTGCCGGAACTTGGTTTTTATTTCAACGTTCCAGCGGTATAGCAATGCGACTGCCGGATCTTGATTTAATTTCAAAGTTCCAGCGGTAAAGCAATGCGACTGCCGGATCTTGATTTAATTTAATAGTTCTAGCGGTAAAGCAATACGACTGCCGGATCTTGATTTAATTTCAAAGTTTATGCGGTAAAGCACTACGACTGCCGGATCTTGGTTTAATTTCAAAGTTCATGCGGTAAAGCAATGCGACTGCCGGAACTTGGTTTTTATTTCAACGTTCCAGCGGTAAAGCAATGCGACTGCCGGAACTTGGTTTTTATTTCAAAGTTCCAGCGGTAAAGCAATACGACTGCCGAATGTTGATTTAATTTCAAGGTTCTAGCGGTAAAGCAATACGACTGCCGGATCTTGATTTAATTTCAAAGTTCATGCGGTAAAGCAATGCGACTGCCGGATCTTGATTTAATTTCAAAGTTCATGCGGTGAAGCAATACGACTGCCGGATCTTGATTTAATTTCAAAGTCATGCGGTAAAGCAATGCGACTGCCGGAACTTGGTTTTTATTTCAAAGTTCCAGCGGTAAAGCAATGCGACTGCCGAATTTTGATTTAATTTCAACGTTCCAGCGGTAAAGCAATGCGACTGCCGGAACTTGGTTTTTATTTCAACGTTCCAGCGGTAAAGCAATGCGACTGCCGGATCTTGATTTAATTTCAAAGTTCCAGCGGTAAAGCAATGCGACTGCCGGATCTTGATTTAATTTAATAGTTCTAGCGGTAAAGCAATACGACTGCCGGATCTTGATTTAATTTCAAAGTTTATGCGGTAAAGCACTACGACTGCCGGATCTTGGTTTAATTTCAAAGTTCATGCGGTAAAGCAATGCGACTGCCGGAACTTGGTTTTTATTTCAACGTTCCAGCGGTAAAACAATGCGACTGCCGGAACTTGGTTTTTATTTCAACGTTCCAGCGGTAAAGCAATGCGACTGCCGGAACGTGGTTTTTATTTCAACGTTCCAGCGGTAAAGCAATGCGACTGCCGGATCTTGATTTAATTTCAAAGTTCCAGCGGTAAAGCAATGCGACTGCCGGATCTTGATTTAATTTAATAGTTCCAGCGGTAAAGCAATGCGACTGCCGGATCTTGATTTAATTTCAAAGTTCCAACGGTAAAGCAATGCGACTGCCGGATCTTGATTTAATTTAATAGTTCTAGCGGTAAAGCAATACGACTGCCGGATCTTGATTTAATTTCAAAGTTTATGCGGTAAAGCACTACGACTGCCGGATCTTGGTTTAATTTCAAAGTTCATGCGGTAAAGCAATGCGACTGCCGGATCTTGATTTAATTTCAAAGTTCCAGCGGTAAAGCAATGCGACTGCCGGATCTTGATTTAATTTCAACGTTCCAGCGGTAAAGCAATGCGACTACCGGAACTTGGTTTTTATTTCAACGTTCCAGCGGTAAAGCAATGCGACTGCCGGATCTTGATTTTATTTCAAAGTTCCAGCGGTAAAGCAATGCGACTGCCGGATCTTGATTTAATTTCAAAGTTCCAGCGGTAAAGCAATGCGACTGCCGGATCTTGATTTAATTTCAACGTTCCAGCGGTAAAGCAATGCGACTACCGGAACTTGGTTTTTATTTCAACGTTCCAGCGGTAAAGCAATGCGACTGCCGGATCTTGATTTAATTTCAAAGTTCCAGCGGTAAAGCAATACGACTGCCGAATGTTGATTTAATTTCAAGGTTCTAGCGGTAAAGCAATACGACTGCCGGATCTTGATTTAATTTCAAAGTTCATGCGGTAAAGCAATGCGACTGCCGGATCTTGATTTAATTTCAAAGTTCATGCGGTGAAGCAATACGACTGCCGGATCTTGATTTAATTTCAAAGTCATGCGGTAAAGCAATGCGACTGCCGGAACTTGGTTTTTATTTCAAAGTCATGCGGTAAAGCAATGCGACTGCCGGAACTTGATTTAATTTCAAAGTTCATGCGGTAAAGCAATTCGACTGCCGGTACTTGGTTTTTATTTCAAAGTTCCAGCGGTAAAGCAATGCGACTGCCGAATTTTGATTTAATTTCAACGTTCCAGCGGTAAAGCAATGCGACTGCCGGAACTTGGTTTTTATTTCAAAGTTCCAGCGGTAAAGCAATGCGACTGCCGGAACTTGATTTAATTTCAAAGTTCATGCGGTAAAGCAATGCGACTGCCGGAACCTGGTTTTTATTTCAAAGTTCCAGCGGTAAAGCAATGCGACTGCCGGAACTTGATTTAATTTCAAAGTTCATGCGGTAAAGCAATGCGACTGCCGGAACTTGGTTTTTATTTCAAAGTTCCAGCGGTAAAGCAATGCGACTGCCGAATCTTGATTTAATTTCAACGTTCCAGCGGTAAAGCAATACGACTGCCGGATCTTGGTTTTTATTTCAACGTTCCAGCGGTAAAGCAATACGACTGCCGAATGTTGATTTAATTTCAAGGTTCTAGCGGTAAAGCAATACGACTGCCGGATCTTGATTTAATTTCAAAGTTCATGCGGTAAAGCAATGCGACTGCCGGATCTTGATTTAATTTCAAAGTTCATGCGGTAAAGCAATGCGACTGCCGGAACTTGATTTAATTTCAACGTTCATGCGGTAAAGCAATGCGACTGCCGGAGCTTGGTTTTTATTTC
The DNA here is from genome assembly GCA_916049575.1 of Ancistrocerus nigricornis. Lineage (NCBI taxonomy): Eukaryota > Metazoa > Arthropoda > Insecta > Hymenoptera > Vespidae > Ancistrocerus > Ancistrocerus nigricornis. The sequence continues at coordinate 16,653,305 of OU696667.1, read as the reverse complement.
ATCGTTCCAGCGGTAAAGCAATGCGACTGCCGGAACGTGGTTTTTATTTCAACGTTCCAGCGGTAAAGCAATGCGACTGCCGGATCTTGATTTAATTTCAAAGTTCCAGCGGTAAAGCAATGCGACTGCCGGATCTTGATTTAATTTAATAGTTCCAGCGGTAAAGCAATGCGACTGCCGGATCTTGATTTAATTTCAAAGTTCCAACGGTAAAGCAATGCGACTGCCGGATCTTGATTTAATTTAATAGTTCTAGCGGTAAAGCAATACGACTGCCGGATCTTGGTTTTTATTTCAACGTTCCAGCGGTAAAGCAATGCGACTGCCGGATCTTGATTTAATTTCAAAGTTCCAGCGGTAAAGCAATGCGACTGCCGGATCTTGATTTAATTTCAAAGTTCCAGCAGTAAAGCAATGCGACTGCCGGATCTTGATTTAATTTCAACGTTCCAGCGGTAAAGCAATGCGACTACCGGAACTTGGTTTTTATTTCAACGTTCCAGCGGTAAAGCAATGCGACTGCCGGATCTTGATTTAATTTCAAAGTTCCAGCGGTAAAGCAATACGACTGCCGAATGTTGATTTAATTTCAAGGTTCTAGCGGTAAAGCAATACGACTGCCGGATCTTGATTTAATTTCAAAGTTCATGCGGTAAAGCAATGCGACTGCCGGATCTTGATTTAATTTCAAAGTTCATGCGGTGAAGCAATACGACTGCCGGATCTTGATTTAATTTCAAAGTCATGCGGTAAAGCAATGCGACTGCCGGAACTTGGTTTTTATTTCAAAGTCATGCGGTAAAGCAATGCGACTGCCGGAACTTGATTTAATTTCAAAGTTCATGCGGTAAAGCAATTCGACTGCCGGAACTTGGTTTTTATTTCAAAGTTCCAGCGGTAAAGCAATGCGACTGCCGAATTTTGATTTAATTTCAACGTTCCAGCGGTAAAGCAATGCGACTGCCGGAACTTGGTTTTTATTTCAAAGTTCCAGCGGTAAAGCAATGCGACTGCCGGAACTTGATTTAATTTCAAAGTTCATGCGGTAAAGCAATGCGACTGCCGGAACTTGGTTTTTATTTCAAAGTTCCAGCGGTAAAGCAATGCGACTGCCGAATCTTGATTTAATTTCAACGTTCCAGCGGTAAAGCAATACGACTGCCGGATCTTGGTTTTTATTTCAACGTTCCAGCGGTAAAACAATGCGACTGCCGGAATTTGATTTAATTTCAACGTTCATGCGGTAAAGCAATGCGACTGCCGGAACTTGGTTTTTATTTCAAAGTTCCAGCGGTAAAGCAATACGACTGCCGAATGTTGATTTAATTTCAAGGTTCTAGCGGTAAAGCAATACGACTGCCGGATCTTGATTTAATTTCAAAGTTCATGCGGTAAAGCAATGCGACTGCCGGATCTTGATTTAATTTCAAAGTTCATGCGGTAAAGCAATGCGACTGCCGGAACTTGATTTAATTTCAACGTTCATGCGGTAAAGCAATGCGACTGCCGGAACTTGGTTTTTATTTCATCGTTCCAGCGGTAAAGCAATGCGACTGCCGGAACGTGGTTTTTATTTCAACGTTCCAGCGGTAAAGCAATGCGTCTGCCGGATCTTGATTTAATTTCAAAGTTCCAGCGGTAAAGCAATGCGACTGCCGGATCTTGATTTAATTTAATAGTTCCAGCGGTAAAGCAATGCGACTGCCGGATCTTGATTTAATTTCAAAGTTCCAACGGTAAAGCAATGCGACTGCCGGATCTTGATTTAATTTAATAGTTCTAGCGGTAAAGCAATACGACTGCCGGATCTTGATTTAATTTCAAAGTTTATGCGGTAAAGCACTACGACTGCCGGATCTTGGTTTAATTTCAAAGTTCATGCGGTAAAGCAATGCGACTGCCGGATCTTGATTTAATTTCAAAGTTCCAGCGGTAAAGCAATGCGACTGCCGGATCTTGATTTAATTTCAACGTTCCAGCGGTAAAGCAATGCGACTACCGGAACTTGGTTTTTATTTCAACGTTCCAGCGGTAAAGCAATGCGACTGCCGGATCTTGATTTAATTTCAAAGTTCCAGCGGTAAAGCAATGCGACTGCCGGATCTTGATTTAATTTCAAAGTTCCAGCGGTAAAGCAATGCGACTGCCGGATCTTGATTTAATTTCAACGTTCCAGCGGTAAAGCAATGCGACTACCGGAACTTGGTTTTTATTTCAAAGTCATGCGGTAAAGCAATGCGACTGCCGGAACTTGATTTAATTTCAAAGTTCATGCGGTAAAGCAATTCGACTGCCGAATTTTGATTTAATTTCAACGTTCCAGCGGTAAAGCAATGCGACTGCCGGATCTTGATTTAATTTCAACGTTCCAGCGGTAAAGCAATGCGACTGCCGGAACTTGGTTTTTATTTCAAAGTCATGCGGTAAAGCAATGCGACTGCCGGAACTTGATTTAATTTCAAAGTTCATGCGGTAAAGCAATTCGACTGCCGGAACTTGGTTTTTATTTCAAAGTTCCAGCGGTAAAGCAATGCGACTGCCGAATTTTGATTTAATTTCAACGTTCCAGCGGTAAAGCAATGCGACTGCCGGAACTTGGTTTTTATTTCAAAGTTCCAGCGGTAAAGCAATGCGACTGCCGGAACTTGATTTAATTTCAAAGTTCATGCGGTAAAGCAATGCGACTGCCGGAACCTGGTTTTTATTTCAAAGTTCCAGCGGTAAAGCAATGCGACTGCCGGAACTTGATTTAATTTCAAAGTTCATGCGGTAAAGCAATTCGACTGCCGGAACTTGGTTTTTATTTCAAAGTTCCAGCGGTAAAGCAATGCGACTGCCGAATTTTGATTTAATTTCAACGTTCCAGCGGTAAAGCAATGCGACTGCCGGAACTTGGTTTTTATTTCAAAGTTCCAGCGGTAAAGCAATGCGACTGCCGGAACTTGATTTAATTTCAAAGTTCATGCGGTAAAGCAATGCGACTGCCGGAACCTGGTTTTTATTTCAAAGTTCCAGCGGTAAAGCAATGCGACTGCCGGAACTTGATTTAATTTCAAAGTTCATGCGGTAAAGCAATGCGACTGCCGGAACTTGGTTTTTATTTCAAAGTTCCAGCGGTAAAGCAATGCGACTGCCGAATCTTGATTTAATTTCAACGTTCCAGCGGTAAAGCAATACGACTGCCGGATCTTGGTTTTTATTTCAACGTTCCAGCGGTAAAGCAATACGACTGCCGAATGTTGATTTAATTTCAAGGTTCTAGCGGTAAAGCAATACGACTGCCGGATCTTGATTTAATTTCAAAGTTCATGCGGTAAAGCAATGCGACTGCCGGATCTTGATTTAATTTCAAAGTTCATGCGGTAAAGCAATGCGACTGCCGGAACTTGATTTAATTTCAACGTTCATGCGGTAAAGCAATGCGACTGCCGGAACTTGGTTTTTATTTCATCGTTCCAGCGGTAAAGCAATGCGACTGCGGGAACGTGGTTTTTATTTCAACGTTCCAGCGGTAAAGCAATGCGACTGCCGGATCTTGATTTAATTTCAAAGTTCCAGCGGTAAAGCAATGCGACTGCCGGATCTTGATTTAATTTAATAGTTCCAGCGGTAAAGCAATGCGACTGCCGGATCTTGATTTAATTTCAAAGTTCCAACGGTAAAGCAATGCGACTGCCGGATCTTGATTTAATTTAATAGTTCTAGCGGTAAAGCAATACGACTGCCGGATCTTGATTTAATTTCAAAGTTTATGCGGTAAAGCACTACGACTGCCGGATCTTGGTTTAATTTCAAAGTTCATGCGGTAAAGCAATGCGACTGCCGGATCTTGATTTAATTTCAAAGTTCCAGCGGTAAAGCAATGCGACTGCCGGATCTTGATTTAATTTCAACGTTCCAGCGGTAAAGCAATGCGACTGCCGGATCTTGATTTAATTTCAACGTTCCAGCGGTAAAGCAATGCGACTACCGGAACTTGGTTTTTATTTCAACGTTCCAGCGGTAAAGCAATGCGACTGCCGGATCTTGATTTAATTTCAAAGTTCCAGCGGTAAAGCAATGCGACTGCCGGATCTTGATTTAATTTCAAAGTTCCAGCGGTAAAGCAATGCGACTGCCGGATCTTGATTTAATTTCAACGTTCCAGCGGTAAAGCAATGCGACTACCGGAACTTGGTTTTTATTTCAACGTTCCAGCGGTAAAGCAATGCGACTGCCGGATCTTGATTTAATTTCAAAGTTCCAGCGGTAAAGCAATACGACTGCCGAATGTTGATTTAATTTCAAGGTTCTAGCGGTAAAGCAATACGACTGCCGGATCTTGATTTAATTTCAAAGTTCATGCGGTAAAGCAATGCGACTGCCGGATCTTGATTTAATTTCAAAGTTCATGCGGTGAAGCAATACGACTGCCGGATCTTGATTTAATTTCAAAGTCATGCGGTAAAGCAATGCGACTGCCGGAACTTGGTTTTTATTTCAAAGTCATGCGGTAAAGCAATGCGACTGCCGGAACTTGATTTAATTTCAAAGTTCATGCGGTAAAGCAATTCGACTGCCGGAACTTGGTTTTTATTTCAAAGTTCCAGCGGTAAAGCAATGCGACTGCCGAATTTTGATTTAATTTCAACGTTCCAGCGGTAAAGCAATGCGACTGCCGGATCTTGATTTAATTTCAACGTTCCAGCGGTAAAGCAATGCGACTGCCGGAACTTGGTTTTTATTTCAAAGTCATGCGGTAAAGCAATGCGACTGCCGGAACTTGATTTAATTTCAAAGTTCATGCGGTAAAGCAATTCGACTGCCGGAACTTGGTTTTTATTTCAAAGTTCCAGCGGTAAAGCAATGCGACTGCCGAATTTTGATTTAATTTCAACGTTCCAGCGGTAAAGCAATGCGACTGCCGGAACTTGGTTTTTATTTCAAAGTTCCAGCGGTAAAGCAATGCGACTGCCGGAACTTGATTTAATTTCAAAGTTCATGCGGTAAAGCAATGCGACTGCCGGAACCTGGTTTTTATTTCAAAGTTCCAGCGGTAAAGCAATGCGACTGCCGGAACTTGATTTAATTTCAAAGTTCATGCGGTAAAGCAATTCGACTGCCGGAACTTGGTTTTTATTTCAAAGTTCCAGCGGTAAAGCAATGCGACTGCCGAATTTTGATTTAATTTCAACGTTCCAGCGGTAAAGCAATGCGACTGCCGGAACTTGGTTTTTATTTCAAAGTTCCAGCGGTAAAGCAATGCGACTGCCGGAACTTGATTTAATTTCAAAGTTCATGCGGTAAAGCAATGCGACTGCCGGAACTTGGTTTTTATTTCAAAGTTCCAGCGGTAAAGCAATGCGACTGCCGAATCTTGATTTAATTTCAACGTTCCAGCGGTAAAGCAATACGACTGCCGGATCTTGGTTTTTATTTCAACGTTCCAGCGGTAAAGCAATACGACTGCCGAATGTTGATTTAATTTCAAGGTTCTAGCGGTAAAGCAATACGACTGCCGGATCTTGATTTAATTTCAAAGTTCATGCGGTAAAGCAATGCGACTGCCGGATCTTGATTTAATTTCAAAGTTCATGCGGTAAAGCAATGCGACTGCCGGAACTTGATTTAATTTCAACGTTCATGCGGTAAAGCAATGCGACTGCCGGAACTTGGTTTTTATTTCATCGTTCCAGCGGTAAAGCAATGCGACTGCGGGAACGTGGTTTTTATTTCAACGTTCCAGCGGTAAAGCAATGCGACTGCCGGATCTTGATTTAATTTCAAAGTTCCAGCGGTAAAGCAATGCGACTGCCGGATCTTGATTTAATTTAATAGTTCCAGCGGTAAAGCAATGCGACTGCCGGATCTTGATTTAATTTCAAAGTTCCAACGGTAAAGCAATGCGACTGCCGGATCTTGATTTAATTTAATAGTTCTAGCGGTAAAGCAATACGACTGCCGGATCTTGATTTAATTTCAAAGTTTATGCGGTAAAGCACTACGACTGCCGGATCTTGGTTTAATTTCAAAGTTCATGCGGTAAAGCAATGCGACTGCCGGATCTTGATTTAATTTCAAAGTTCCAGCGGTAAAGCAATGCGACTGCCGGATCTTGATTTAATTTCAACGTTCCAGCGGTAAAGCAATGCGACTACCGGAACTTGGTTTTTATTTCAACGTTCCAGCGGTAAAGCAATGCGACTGCCGGATCTTGATTTAATTTCAAAGTTCCAGCGGTAAAGCAATGCGACTGCCGGAACTTGGTTTTTATTTCAAAGTCATGCGGTAAAGCAATGCGACTGCCGGAACTTGATTTAATTTCAAAGTTCATGCGGTAAAGCAATTCGACTGCCGGAACTTGGTTTTTATTTCAAAGTTCCAGCGGTAAAGCAATGCGACTGCCGAATTTTGATTTAATTTCAACGTTCCAGCGGTAAAGCAATGCGACTGCCGGATCTTGATTTAATTTCAACGTTCCAGCGGTAAAGCAATGCGACTGCCGGAACTTGGTTTTTATTTCAAAGTCATGCGGTAAAGCAATGCGACTGCCGGAACTTGATTTAATTTCAAAGTTCATGCGGTAAAGCAATTCGACTGCCGGAACTTGGTTTTTATTTCAAAGTTCCAGCGGTAAAGCAATGCGACTGCCGAATTTTGATTTAATTTCAACGTTCCAGCGGTAAAGCAATGCGACTGCCGGATCTTGATTTAATTTCAACGTTCCAGCGGTAAAGCAATGCGACTGCCGGAACTTGGTTTTTATTTCAAAGTCATGCGGTAAAGCAATGCGACTGCCGGAACTTGATTTAATTTCAAAGTTCATGCGGTAAAGCAATTCGACTGCCGGAACTTGGTTTTTATTTCAAAGTTCCAGCGGTAAAGCAATGCGACTGCCGAATTTTGATTTAATTTCAACGTTCCAGCGGTAAAGCAATGCGACTGCCGAATTTTGATTTAATTTCAACGTTCCAGCGGTAAAGCAATGCGACTGCCGGAACTTGGTTTTTATTTCAAAGTTCCAGCGGTAAAGCAATGCGACTGCCGGAACTTGATTTAATTTCAAAGTTCATGCGGTAAAGCAATGCGACTGCCGGAACCTGGTTTTTATTTCAAAGTTCCAGCGGTAAAGCAATGCGACTGCCGGAACTTGATTTAATTTCAAAGTTCATGCGGTAAAGCAATGCGACTGCCGGAACTTGGTTTTTATTTCAAAGTTCCAGCGGTAAAGCAATGCGACTGCCGAATCTTGATTTAATTTCAACGTTCCAGCGGTAAAGCAATACGACTGCCGGATCTTGGTTTTTATTTCAACGTTCCAGCGGTAAAGCAATACGACTGCCGAATGTTGATTTAATTTCAAGGTTCTAGCGGTAAAGCAATACGACTGCCGGATCTTGATTTAATTTCAAAGTTCATGCGGTAAAGCAATGCGACTGCCGGATCTTGATTTAATTTCAAAGTTCATGCGGTAAAGCAATGCGACTGCCGGAACTTGATTTAATTTCAACGTTCATGCGGTAAAGCAATGCGACTGCCGGAACTTGGTTTTTATTTCATCGTTCCAGCGGTAAAGCAATGCGACTGCGGGAACGTGGTTTTTATTTCAACGTTCCAGCGGTAAAGCAATGCGACTGCCGGATCTTGATTTAATTTCAAAGTTCCAGCGGTAAAGCAATGCGACTGCCGGATCTTGATTTAATTTAATAGTTCCAGCGGTAAAGCAATGCGACTGCCGGATCTTGATTTAATTTCAAAGTTCCAGCGGTAAAGCAATGCGACTGCCGGATCTTGATTTAATTTAATAGTTCTAGCGGTAAAGCAATACGACTGCCGGATCTTGATTTAATTTCAAAGTTTATGCGGTAAAGCACTACGACTGCCGGATCTTGGTTTAATTTCAAAGTTCATGCGGTAAAGCAATGCGACTGCCGGATCTTGATTTAATTTCAAAGTTCCAGCGGTAAAGCAATGCGACTGCCGGATCTTGATTTAATTTCAACGTTCCAGCGGTAAAGCAATGCGACTACCGGAACTTGGTTTTTATTTCAACGTTCCAGCGGTAAAGCAATGCGACTGCCGGATCTTGATTTAATTTCAAAGTTCCAGCGGTAAAGCAATGCGACTGCCGGATCTTGATTTAATTTCAAAGTTCCAGCGGTAAAGCAATGCGACTGCCGGATCTTGATTTAATTTCAACGTTCCAGCGGTAAAGCAATGCGACTACCGGAACTTGGTTTTTATTTCAACGTTCCAGCGGTAAAGCAATGCGACTGCCGGATCTTGATTTAATTTCAAAGTTCCAGCGGTAAAGCAATACGACTGCCGAATGTTGATTTAATTTCAAGGTTCTAGCGGTAAAGCAATACGACTGCCGGATCTTGATTTAATTTCAAAGTTCATGCGGTAAAGCAATGCGACTGCCGGATCTTGATTTAATTTCAAAGTTCATGCGGTGAAGCAATACGACTGCCGGATCTTGATTTAATTTCAAAGTCATGCGGTAAAGCAATGCGACTGCCGGAACTTGGTTTTTATTTCAAAGTCATGCGGTAAAGCAATGCGACTGCCGGAACTTGATTTAATTTCAAAGTTCATGCGGTAAAGCAATTCGACTGCCGGAACTTGGTTTTTATTTCAAAGTTCCAGCGGTAAAGCAATGCGACTGCCGAATTTTGATTTAATTTCAACGTTCCAGCGGTAAAGCAATGCGACTGCCGGAACTTGGTTTTTATTTCAAAGTTCCAGCGGTAAAGCAATGCGACTGCCGGATCTTGATTTAATTTCAACGTTCCAGCGGTAAAGCAATGCGACTGCCGGAACTTGGTTTTTATTTCAAAGTCATGCGGTAAAGCAATGCGACTGCCGGAACTTGATTTAATTTCAAAGTTCATGCGGTAAAGCAATGCGACTGCCGGAACCTGGTTTTTATTTCAAAGTTCCAGCGGTAAAGCAATGCGACTGCCGGAACTTGATTTAATTTCAAAGTTCATGCGGTAAAGCAATGCGACTGCCGGAACTTGGTTTTTATTTCAAAGTTCCAGCGGTAAAGCAATACGACTGCCGAATGTTGATTTAATTTCAAGGTTCTAGCGGTAAAGCAATACGACTGCCGGATCTTGATTTAATTTCAAAGTTCATGCGGTAAAGCAATGCGACTGCCGGATCTTGATTTAATTTCAAAGTTCATGCGGTAAAGCAATGCGACTGCCGGAACTTGATTTAATTTCAACGTTCATGCGGTAAAGCAATGCGACTGCCGGAACTTGGTTTTTATTTCATCGTTCCAGCGGTAAAGCAATGCGACTGCCGGAACGTGGTTTTTATTTCAACGTTCCAGCGGTAAAGCAATGCGACTGCCGGATCTTGATTTAATTTCAAAGTTCCAGCGGTAAAGCAATGCGACTGCCGGATCTTGATTTAATTTAATAGTTCCAGCGGTAAAGCAATGCGACTGCCGGATCTTGATTTAATTTCAAAGTTCCAACGGTAAAGCAATGCGACTGCCGGATCTTGATTTAATTTAATAGTTCTAGCGGTAAAGCAATACGACTGCCGGATCTTGATTTAATTTCAAAGTTTATGCGGTAAAGCACTACGACTGCCGGATCTTGGTTTAATTTCAAAGTTCATGCGGTAAAGCAATGCGACTGCCGGATCTTGATTTAATTTCAAAGTTCCAGCGGTAAAGCAATGCGACTGCCGGATCTTGATTTAATTTCAACGTTCCAGCGGTAAAGCAATGCGACTACCGGAACTTGGTTTTTATTTCAACGTTCCAGCGGTAAAGCAATGCGACTGCCGGATCTTGATTTAATTTCAAAGTTCCAGCGGTAAAGCAATGCGACTGCCGGATCTTGATTTAATTTCAAAGTTCCAGCGGTAAAGCAATGCGACTGCCGGATCTTGATTTAATTTCAACGTTCCAGCGGTAAAGCAATGCGACTACCGGAACTTGGTTTTTATTTCAAAGTCATGCGGTAAAGCAATGCGACTGCCGGAACTTGATTTAATTTCAAAGTTCATGCGGTAAAGCAATTCGACTGCCGAATTTTGATTTAATTTCAACGTTCCAGCGGTAAAGCAATGCGACTGCCGGAACTTGGTTTTTATTTCAAAGTTCCAGCGGTAAAGCAATGCGACTGCCGAATCTTGATTTAATTTCAACGTTCCAGCGGTAAAGCAATACGACTGCCGGATCTTGGTTTTTATTTCAACGTTCCAGCGGTAAAACAATGCGACTGCCGGAATTTGATTTAATTTCAACGTTCATGCGGTAAAGCAATGCGACTGCCGGAACTTGGTTTTTATTTCAAAGTTCCAGCGGTAAAGCAATACGACTGCCGAATGTTGATTTAATTTCAAGGTTCTAGCGGTAAAGCAATACGACTGCCGGATCTTGATTTAATTTCAAAGTTCATGCGGTAAAGCAATGCGACTGCCGGATCTTGATTTAATTTCAAAGTTCATGCGGTAAAGCAATGCGACTGCCGGATCTTGATTTAATTTCAAAGTTCATGCGGTGAAGCAATACGACTGCCGGATCTTGATTTAATATCAAAGTCATGCGGTAAAGCAATGCGACTGCCGGAACTTGATTTAATTTCAACGTTCATGCGGTAAAGCAATGCGACTGCCGGAACTTGGTTTTTATTTCAAAGTTCCAGCGGTAAAGCAATACGACTGCCGAATGTTGATTTGATTTCAAGGTTCTAGCGGTAAAGCAATACGACTGCCGGATCTTGATTTAATTTCAAAGTTCATGCGGTAAAGCAATGCGACTGCCGGATCTTGATTTAATTTCAAAGTTCATGCGGTGAAGCAATACGACTGCCGGATCTTGATTTAATTTCAAAGTCATGCGGTAAAGCAATGCGACTGCCGGAACTTGGTTTTTATTTCAAAGTTCCAGCGGTAAAGCAATACGACTGCCGGATCTTGATTTAATTTCAAAGTTCATGCGGTAAAGCAATGCGACTGCCGGATCTTGATTTAATTTCAAAGTTCATGCGGTGAAGCAATACGACTGCCGGATCTTGATTTAATTTCAAAGTCATGCGGTAAAGCAATGCGACTGCCGGATCTTGATTTAATTTCAAAGTTCATGCGGTAAAGCAATGCGACTGCCGGATCTTGATTTAATTTCAAAGTTCATGCGGTGAAGCAATACGACTGCCGGATCTTGATTTAATTTCAAAGTCATGCGGTAAAGCAATGCGACTGCCGGAACTTGGTTTTTATTTCAAAGTCATGCGGTAAAGCAATGCGACTGCCGGAACTTGATTTAATTTCAAAGTTCATGCGGTAAAGCAATTCGACTGCCGGAACTTGGTTTTTATTTCAAAGTTCCAGCGGTAAAGCAATGCGACTGCCGAATTTTGATTTAATTTCAACGTTCCAGCGGTAAAGCAATGCGACTGCCGGAACTTGGTTTTTATTTCAACGTTCCAGCGGTAAAGCAATGCGACTGCCGGATCTTGATTTAATTTCAAAGTTCCAGCGGTAAAGCAATGCGACTGCCGGATCTTGATTTAATTTAATAGTTCTAGCGGTAAAGCAATACGACTGCCGGATCTTGATTTAATTTCAAAGTTTATGCGGTAAAGCACTACGACTGCCGGATCTTGGTTTAATTTCAAAGTTCATGCGGTAAAGCAATGCGACTGCCGGAACTTGGTTTTTATTTCAACGTTCCAGCGGTAAAACAATGCGACTGCCGGAACTTGGTTTTTATTTCAACGTTCCAGCGGTAAAGCAATGCGACTGCCGGAACGTGGTTTTTATTTCAACGTTCCAGCGGTAAAGCAATGCGACTGCCGGATCTTGATTTAATTTCAAAGTTCCAGCGGTAAAGCAATGCGACTGCCGGATCTTGATTTAATTTAATAGTTCTAGCGGTAAAGCAATACGACTGCCGGATCTTGATTTAATTTCAAAGTTTATGCGGTAAAGCAATACGACTGCCGGATCTTGGTTTAATTTCAAAGTTCATGCGGTAAAGCAATGCGACTGCCGGAACTTGGTTTTTATTTCAACGTTCCAGCGGTATAGCAATGCGACTGCCGGATCTTGATTTAATTTCAAAGTTCCAGCGGTAAGGCAATGCGACTGCCGGATCTTGATTTAATTTCAACGTTCCAGCGGTAAAGCAATGCGACTACCGGAACTTGGTTTTTATTTCAACGTTCCAGCGGTAAAGCAATGCGACTGCCGGATCTTGATTTAATTTCAAAGTTCCAGCGGTAAAGCAATGCGACTGCCGGATCTTGATTTAATTTCAAAGTTGCAGCGGTAAAGCAATGCGACTGCCGGATCTTGATTTAATTTCAACGTTCCAGCGGTAAAGCAATGCGACTACCGGAACTTGGTTTTTATTTCAACGTTCCAGCGGTAAAGCAATACGACTGCCGGATCTTGATTTAATTTCAAAGTTCATGCGGTAAAGCAATGCGACTGCCGGATCTTGATTTAATTTCAAAGTTCATGCGGTGAAGCAAAACGACTGCCGGATCTTGATTTAATTTCAAAGTCATGCGGTAAAGCAATGCGACTGCCGGATCTTGATTTAATTTCAAAGTTCATGCGGTAAAGCAATGCGACTGCCGGAACTTGGTTTTTATTTCAACGTTCCAGCGGTAAAGCAATGCGACTACCGGAACTTGGTTTTTATTTCAACGTTCCAGCGGTAAAGCAATGCGACTGCCGGATCTTGATTTAATTTCAAAGTTCCAGCGGTAAAGCAATACGACTGCCGAATGTTGATTTAATTTCAAGGTTCTAGCGGTAAAGCAATACGACTGCCGGATCTTGATTTAATTTCAAAGTTCATGCGGTGAAGCAAAACGACTGCCGGATCTTGATTTAATTTCAAAGTCATGCGGTAAAGCAATGCGACTGCCGGATCTTGATTTAATTTCAAAGTTCATGCGGTAAAGCAATGCGACTGCCGGAACTTGGTTTTTATTTCAACGTTCCAGCGGTAAAGCAATGCGACTACCGGATCTTGATTTAATTTCAAAGTTCATGCGGTGAAGCAAAACGACTGCCGGATCTTGATTTAATTTCAAAGTCATGCGGTAAAGCAATGCGACTGCCGGAACTTGGTTTTTATTTCAAAGTTCCAGCGGTAAAGCAATACGACTGCCGGATCTTGATTTAATTTCAAAGTTCATGCGGTAAAGCAATGCGACTGCCGGATCTTGATTTAATTTCAAAGTTCATGCGGTGAAGCAAAACGACTGCCGGATCTTGATTTAATTTCAAAGTCATGCGGTAAAGCAATGCGACTGCCGGATCTTGATTTAATTTCAAAGTTCATGCGGTAAAGCAATGCGACTGCCGGAACTTGGTTTTTATTTCAACGTTCCAGCGGTAAAGCAATGCGACTACCGGAACTTGGTTTTTATTTCAACGTTCCAGCGGTAAAGCAATGCGACTGCCGGATCTTGATTTAATTTCAAAGTTCCAGCGGTAAAGCAATACGACTGCCGAATGTTGATTTAATTTCAAGGTTCTAGCGGTAAAGCAATACGACTGCCGGATCTTGATTTAATTTCAAAGTTCATGCGGTAAAGCAATGCGACTGCCGGATCTTGATTTAATTTCAAAGTTCATGCGGTGAAGCAATACGACTGCCGGATCTTGATTTAATTTCAAAGTCATGCGGTAAAGCAATGCGACTGCCGGAACTTGGTTTTTATTTCAAAGTCATGCGGTAAAGCAATGCGACTGCCGGAACTTGATTTAATTTCAAAGTTCATGCGGTAAAGCAATTCGACTGCCGGAACTTGGTTTTTATTTCAAAGTTCCAGCGGTAAAGCAATGCGACTGCCGGATTTTGATTTAATTTCAAAGTTCCAGCGGTAAAGCAATGCGACTGCCGGAACTTGGTTTTTATTTCAAAGTTCCAGCGGTAAAGCAATGCGACTGCCGGAACTTGATTTAATTTCAAAGTTCATGCGGTAAAGCAATGCGACTGCCGGAACCTGGTTTTTATTTCAAAGTTCCAGCGGTAAAGCAATGCGACAGCCGGAACTTGATTTAATTTCAAAGTTCATGCGGTAAAGCAATGCGACTGCCGGAACTTGATTTAATTTCAAAGTTCATGCGGTAAAGCAATGCGACTGCCGGAACTTGGTTTTTATTTCAAAGTTCCAGCGGTAAAGCAATGCGACTGCCGAAACTTGATTTAATTTCAACGTTCCAGCGGTAAAGCAATACGACTGCCGGATCTTGGTTTTTATTTCAACGTTCCAGCGGTAAAACAATGCGACTGCCGGAATTTGATTTAATTTCAACGTTCATGCGGTAAAGCAATGCGACTGCCGGAACTTGGTTTTTATTTCAAAGTTCCAGCGGTAAAGCAATACGACTGCCGAATGTTGATTTAATTTCAAGGTTCTAGCGGTAAAGCAATGCGACTGCCGGATCTTGATTTAATTTCAAAGTTCATGCGGTAAAGCAATGCGACTGCCGGATCTTGATTTAATTTCAAAGTTCATGCGGTAAAGCAATGCGACTGCCGGATCTTGATTTAATTTCAAAGTTCATGCGGTAAAGCAATACGACTGCCGGATCTTGATTTAATTTCAAAGTCATGCGGTAAAGCAATGCGACTGCCGGAACTTGGTTTTTATTTCAAAGTCATGCGGTAAAGCAATGCGACTGCCGGAACTTGATTTAATTTCAAAGTTCATGCGGTAAAGCAATTCGACTGCCGGAACTTGGTTTTTATTTCAAAGTTCCAGCGGTAAAGCAATGCGACTGCCGAATTTTGATTTAATTTCAACGTTCCAGCGGTAAAGCAATGCGACTGCCGGAACTTGGTTTTTATTTCAAAGTTCCAGCGGTAAAGCAATGCGACTGCCGGAACTTGATTTAATTTCAAAGTTCATGCGGTAAAGCAATGCGACTGCCGGAACCTGGTTTTTATTTCAAAGTTCCAGCGGTAAAGCAATGCGACTGCCGGAACTTGATTTAATTTCAAAGTTCATGCGGTAAAGCAATGCGACTGCCGGAACTTGATTTAATTTCAAAGTTCATGCGGTAAAGCAATGCGACTGCCGGAACTTGGTTTTTATTTCAAAGTTCCAGCGGTAAAGCAATGCGACTGCCGAATCTTGATTTAATTTCAACGTTCCAGCGGTAAAGCAATACGACTGCCGGATCTTGGTTTTTATTTCAACGTTCCAGCGGTAAAGCAATGCGACTGCCGGAATTTGATTTAATTTCAACGTTCATGCGGTAAAGCAATGCGACTGCCGGAACTTGGTTTTTATTTCAAAGTTCCAGCGGTAAACCAATACGACTGCCGGAACTTAGTTTTTATTTCAAAGTTCCAGCGGTAAAGCAATACGACTGCCGAATGTTGATTTAATTTCAAGGTTCTAGCGGTAAAGCAATACGACTGCCGGATCTTGATTTAATTTCAAAGTTCATGCGGTAAAGCAATGCGACTGCCGGATCTTGATTTAATTTCAAAGTTCATGCGGTAAAGCAATGCGACTGCCGGAATTTGATTTAATTTCAACGTTCATGCGGTAAAGCAATGCGACTGCCGGAACTTGGTTTTTATTTCAAAGTTCCAGCGGTAAAGCAATACGACTGCCGAATGTTGATTTAATTTCAAGGTTCTAGCGGTAAAGCAATACGACTGCCGGATCTTGATTTAATTTCAAAGTTCATGCGGTAAAGCAATGCGACTGCCGGATCTTGATTTAATTTCAAAGTTCATGCGGTGAAGCAATACGACTGCCGGATCTTGATTTAATTTCAAAGTCATGCGGTAAAGCAATGCGACTGCCGGAACTTGGTTTTTATTTCAAAGTTCCAGCGGTAAAGCAATACGACTGCCGAATGTTGATTTAATTTCAAAGTTCATGCGGTAAAGCAATTCGACTGCCGGAACTTAGTTTTTATTTCAAAGTTCCAGCGGTAAAGCAATACGACTGCCGAATGTTGATTTAATTTCAAGGTTCTAGCGGTGAAGCAATACGACTGCCGGATCTTGATTTAATTTCAAAGTCATGCGGTAAAGCAATGCGACTGCCGGAACTTGGTTTTTATTTCAAAGTTCCAGCGGTAAAGCAATACGACTGCCGGATCTTGATTTAATTTCAAAGTTCATGCGGTAAAGCAATGCGACTGCCGGATCTTGATTTAATTTCAAAGTTCATGCGGTGAAGCAATACGACTGCCGGATCTTGATTTAATTTCAAAGTCATGCGGTAAAGCAATGCGACTGCCGGATCTTGATTTAATTTCAAAGTTCATGCGGTAAAGCAATACGACTGCCGGATCTTGATTTAATTTCAAAGTCATGCGGTAAAGCAATGCGACTGCCGGAACTTGGTTTTTATTTCAAAGTCATGCGGTAAAGCAATGCGACTGCCGGAACTTGATTTAATTTCAAAGTTCATGCGGTAAAGCAATTCGACTGCCGGAACTTGGTTTTTATTTCAAAGTTCCAGCGGTAAAGCAATACGACTGCCGAATGTTGATTTAATTTCAAGGTTCTAGCGGTAAAGCAATACGACTGCCGGATCTTGATTTAATTTCAAAGTTCATGCGGTAAAGCAATGCGACTGCCGGATCTTGATTTAATTTCAAAGTTCATGCGGTGAAGCAATACGACTGCCGGATCTTGATTTAATTTCAAAGTCATGCGGTAAAGCAATGCGACTGCCGGAACTTGGTTTTTATTTCAAAGTTCCAGCGGTAAAGCAATGCGACTGCCGGATCTTGATTTAATTTCAAAGTTCATGCGGTAAAGCAATGCGACTGCCGGATCTTGATTTAATTTCAAAGTTCATGCGGTGAAGCAATACGACTGCCGGATCTTGATTTAATTTCAAAGTCATGCGGTAAAGCAATGCGACTGCCGGATCTTGATTTAATTTCAAAGTTCATGCGGTAAAGCAATGCGACTGCCGGATCTTGATTTAATTTCAAAGTTCATGCGGTGAAGCAATACGACTGCCGGATCTTGATTTAATTTCAAAGTCATGCGGTAAAGCAATGCGACTGCCGGAACTTGGTTTTTATTTCAAAGTCATGCGGTAAAGCAATGCGACTGCCGGAACTTGATTTAATTTCAAAGTTCATGCGGTAAAGCAATTCGACTGCCGGAACTTAGTTTTTATTTCAAAGTTCCAGCGGTAAAGCAATACGACTGCCGAATGTTGATTTAATTTCAAGGTTCTAGCGGTAAAGCAATACGACTGCCGGATCTTGATTTAATTTCAAAGTTCATGCGGTAAAGCAATGCGACTGCCGGATCTTGATTTAATTTCAAAGTTCATGCGGTAAAGCAATACGACTGCCGGATCTTGATTTAATTTCAAAGTCATGCGGTAAAGCAATGCGACTGCCGGAACTTGGTTTTTATTTCAAAGTTCATGCGGTAAAGCAATGCGACTGCCGGATCTTGATTTAATTTCAAAGTTCATGCGGTGAAGCAATACGACTGCCGGATCTTGATTTAATTTCAAAGTCATGCGGTAAAGCAATGCGACTGCCGGAACTTGGTTTTTATTTCAAAGTCATGCGGTAAAGCAATGCGACTGCCGGAACTTGATTTAATTTCAAAGTTCATGCGGTAAAGCAATTCGACTGCCGGAACTTGGTTTTTATTTCAAAGTTCCAGCGGTAAAGCAATGCGACTGCCGAATTTTGATTTAATTTCAACGTTCCAGCGGTAAAGCAATGCGACTGCCGGATCTTGATTTAATTTCAAAGTTCCAGCGGTAAAGCAATGCGACTGCCGGATCTTGATTTAATTTAATAGTTCTAGCGGTAAAGCAATACGACTGCCGGATCTTGATTTAATTTCAAAGTTTATGCGGTAAAGCACTACGACTGCCGGATCTTGGTTTAATTTCAAAGTTCATGCGGTAAAGCAATGCGACTGCCGGAACTTGGTTTTTATTTCAACGTTCCAGCGGTAAAACAATGCGACTGCCGGAACTTGGTTTTTATTTCAACGTTCCAGCGGTAAAGCAATGCGACTGCCGGAACGTGGTTTTTATTTCAACGTTCCAGCGGTAAAGCAATGCGACTGCCGGATCTTGATTTAATTTCAAAGTTCAAGCGGTAAAGCAATGCGACTGCCGGATCTTGATTTAATTTAATAGTTCTAGCGGTAAAGCAATACGACTGCCGGATCTTGATTTAATTTCAAAGTTAATGCGGTAAAGCAATACGACTGCCGGATCTTGGTTTAATTTCAAAGTTCATGCGGTAAAGCAATGCGACTGCCGGAACTTGGTTTTTATTTCAACGTTCCAGCGGTATAGCAATGCGACTGCCGGATCTTGATTTAATTTCAAAGTTCCAGCGGTAAAGCAATGCGACTGCCGGATCTTGATTTAATTTCAACGTTCCAGCGGTAAAGCAATGCGACTACCGGAACTTGGTTTTTATTTCAACGTTCCAGCGGTAAAGCAATGCGACTGCCGGATCTTGATTTAATTTCAAAGTTCCAGCGGTAAAGCAATGCGACTGCCGGATCTTGATTTAATTTCAAAGTTCCAGCGGTAAAGCAATGCGACTGCCGGATCTTGATTTAATTTCAACGTTCCAGCGGTAAAGCAATGCGACTACCGGAACTTGGTTTTTATTTCAACGTTCCAGCGGTAAAGCAATGCGACTGCCGGATCTTGATTTAATTTCAAAGTTCCAGCGGTAAAGCAATACGACTGCCGAATGTTGATTTAATTTCAAGGTTCTAGCGGTAAAGCAATACGACTGCCGGATCTTGATTTAATTTCAAAGTTCATGCGGTAAAGCAATGCGACTGCCGGATCTTGATTTAATTTCAAAGTTCATGCGGTGAAGCAATACGACTGCCGGATCTTGATTTAATTTCAAAGTCATGCGGTAAAGCAATGCGACTGCCGGATCTTGATTTAATTTCAAAGTTCATGCGGTGAAGCAATACGACTGCCGGATCTTGATTTAATTTCAAAGTCATGCGGTAAAGCAATGCGACTGCCGGAACTTGGTTTTTATTTCAAAGTCATGCGGTAAAGCAATGCGACTGCCGGATCTTGATTTAATTTCAAAGTTCATGCGGTGAAGCAATACGACTGCCGGATCTTGATTTAATTTCAAAGTCATGCGGTAAAGCAATGCGACTGCCGGAACTTGGTTTTTATTTCAAAGTCATGCGGTAAAGCAATGCGACTGCCGGAACTTGATTTAATTTCAAAGTTCATGCGGTAAAGCAATTCGACTGCCGGAACTTGGTTTAATTTCAAAGTCATGCGGTAAAGCAATGCGACTGCCGGAACTTGGTTTTTATTTCAAAGTCATGCGGTAAAGCAATGCGACTGCCGGAACTTGATTTAATTTCAAAGTTCATGCGGTAAAGCAATTCGACTGCCGGAACTTGGTTTTTATTTCAAAGTTCCAGCGGTAAAGCAATGCGACTGCCGAATTTTGATTTAATTTCAAAGTTCATGCGGTAAAGCAATGCGACTGCCGGATCTTGATTTAATTTCAAAGTTCATGCGGTGAAGCAAAACGACTGCCGGATCTTGATTTAATTTCAAAGTCATGCGGTAAAGCAATGCGACTGCCGGATCTTGATTTAATTTCAAAGTTCATGCGGTAAAGCAATGCGACTGCCGGAACTTGGTTTTTATTTCAACGTTCCAGCGGTAAAGCAATGCGACTACCGGAACTTGGTTTTTATTTCAACGTTCCAGCGGTAAAGCAATGCGACTGCCGGATCTTGATTTAATTTCAAAGTTCCAGCGGTAAAGCAATACGACTGCCGAATGTTGATTTAATTTCAAGGTTCTAGCGGTAAAGCAATACGACTGCCGGATCTTGATTTAATTTCAAAGTTCATGCGGTAAAGCAATGCGACTGCCGGATCTTGATTTAATTTCAAAGTTCATGCGGTGAAGCAATACGACTGCCGGATCTTGATTTAATTTCAAAGTCATGCGGTAAAGCAATGCGACTGCCGGAACTTGGTTTTTATTTCAAAGTCATGCGGTAAAGCAATGCGACTGCCGGAACTTGATTTAATTTCAAAGTTCATGCGGTAAAGCAATTCGACTGCCGGAACTTGGTTTTTATTTCAAAGTTCCAGCGGTAAAGCAATGCGACTGCCGAATTTTGATTTAATTTCAACGTTCCAGCGGTAAAGCAATGCGACTGCCGGAACTTGGTTTTTATTTCAAAGTTCCAGCGGTAAAGCAATGCGACTGCCGGAACTTGATTTAATTTCAAAGTTCATGCGGTAAAGCAATGCGACTGCCGGAACCTGGTTTTTATTTCAAAGTTCCAGCGGTAAAGCAATGCGACAGCCGGAACTTGATTTAATTTCAAAGTTCATGCGGTAAAGCAATGCGACTGCCGGAACTTGATTTAATTTCAAAGTTCATGCGGTAAAGCAATGCGACTGCCGGAACTTGGTTTTTATTTCAAAGTTCCAGCGGTAAAGCAATGCGACTGCCGAATCTTGATTTAATTTCAACGTTCCAGCGGTAAAGCAATACGACTGCCGGATCTTGGTTTTTATTTCAACGTTCCAGCGGTAAAACAATGCGACTGCCGGAATTTGATTTAATTTCAACGTTCATGCGGTAAAGCAATGCGACTGCCGGAACTTGGTTTTTATTTCAAAGTTCCAGCGGTAAAGCAATACGACTGCCGAATGTTGATTTAATTTCAAGGTTCTAGCGGTAAAGCAATACGACTGCCGGATCTTGATTTAATTTCAAAGTTCATGCGGTAAAGCAATGCGACTGCCGGATCTTGATTTAATTTCAAAGTTCATGCGGTAAAGCAATGCGACTGCCGGATCTTGATTTAATTTCAAAGTTCATGCGGTAAAGCAATACGACTGCCGGATCTTGATTTAATTTCAAAGTCATGCGGTAAAGCAATGCGACTGCCGGAACTTGGTTTTTATTTCAAAGTCATGCGGTAAAGCAATGCGACTGCCGGAACTTGATTTAATTTCAAAGTTCATGCGGTAAAGCAATTCGACTGCCGGAACTTGGTTTTTATTTCAAAGTTCCAGCGGTAAAGCAATGCGACTGCCGAATCTTGATTTAATTTCAACGTTCCAGCGGTAAAGCAATGCGACTGCCGGAACTTGGTTTTTATTTCAAAGTTCCAGCGGTAAAGCAATGCGACTGCCGGAACTTGATTTAATTTCAAAGTTCATGCGGTAAAGCAATGCGACTGCCGGAACCTGGTTTTTATTTCAAAGTTCCAGCGGTAAAGCAATGCGACAGCCGGAACTTGATTTAATTTCAAAGTTCATGCGGTAAAGCAATGCGACTGCCGGAACTTGATTTAATTTCAAAGTTCATGCGGTAAAGCAATGCGACTGCCGGAACTTGGTTTTTATTTCAAAGTTCCAGCGGTAAAGCAATGCGACTGCCGAATCTTGATTTAATTTCAACGTTCCAGCGGTAAAGCAATACGACTGCCGGATCTTGGTTTTTATTTCAACGTTCCAGCGGTAAAGCAATGCGACTGCCGGAACTTGATTTAATTTCAACGTTCATGCGGTAAAGCAATGCGACTGCCGGAACTTGGTTTTTATTTCAAAGTTCCAGCGGTAAACCAATACGACTGCCGGAACTTAGTTTTTATTTCAAAGTTCCAGCGGTAAAGCAATACGACTGCCGAATGTTGATTTAATTTCAAGGTTCTAGCGGTAAAGCAATACGACTGCCGGATCTTGATTTAATTTCAAAGTTCATGCGGTAAAGCAATGCGACTGCCGGATCTTGATTTAATTTCAAAGTTCATGCGGTAAAGCAATGCGACTGCCGGAACTTGATTTAATTTCAACGTTCATGCGGTAAAGCAATGCGACTGCCGGAACTTGGTTTTTATTTCAAAGTTCCAGCGGTAAAGCAATACGACTGCCGAATGTTGATTTAATTTCAAGGTTCTAGCGGTAAAGCAATACGACTGCCGGATCTTGATTTAATTTCAAAGTTCATGCGGTAAAGCAATGCGACTGCCGGATCTTGATTTAATTTCAAAGTTCATGCGGTGAAGCAATACGACTGCCGGATCTTGATTTAATTTCAAAGTCATGCGGTAAAGCAATGCGACTGCCGGAACTTGGTTTTTATTTCAAAGTTCCAGCGGTAAAGCAATACGACTGCCGAATGTTGATTTAATTTCAAAGTTCATGCGGTAAAGCAATTCGACTGCCGGAACTTAGTTTTTATTTCAAAGTTCCAGCGGTAAAGCAATACGACTGCCGAATGTTGATTTAATTTCAAGGTTCTAGCGGTGAAGCAATACGACTGCCGGATCTTGATTTAATTTCAAAGTCATGCGGTAAAGCAATGCGACTGCCGGAACTTGGTTTTTATTTCAAAGTTCCAGCGGTAAAGCAATACGACTGCCGGATCTTGATTTAATTTCAAAGTTCATGCGGTAAAGCAATGCGACTGCCGGATCTTGATTTAATTTCAAAGTTCATGCGGTGAAGCAATACGACTGCCGGATCTTGATTTAATTTCAAAGTCATGCGGTAAAGCAATGCGACTGCCGGATCTTGATTTAATTTCAAAGTTCATGCGGTAAAGCAATACGACTGCCGGATCTTGATTTAATTTCAAAGTCATGCGGTAAAGCAATGCGACTGCCGGAACTTGGTTTTTATTTCAAAGTCATGCGGTAAAGCAATGCGACTGCCGGAACTTGATTTAATTTCAAAGTTCATGCGGTAAAGCAATTCGACTGCCGGAACTTGGTTTTTATTTCAAAGTTCCAGCGGTAAAGCAATACGACTGCCGAATGTTGATTTAATTTCAAGGTTCTAGCGGTAAAGCAATACGACTGCCGGATCTTGATTTAATTTCAAAGTTCATGCGGTAAAGCAATGCGACTGCCGGATCTTGATTTAATTTCAAAGTTCATGCGGTGAAGCAATACGACTGCCGGATCTTGATTTAATTTCAAAGTCATGCGGTAAAGCAATGCGACTGCCGGAACTTGGTTTTTATTTCAAAGTTCCAGCGGTAAAGCAATACGACTGCCGGATCTTGATTTAATTTCAAAGTTCATGCGGTAAAGCAATGCGACTGCCGGATCTTGATTTAATTTCAAAGTTCATGCGGTAAAGCAATACGACTGCCGGATCTTGATTTAATTTCAAAGTCATGCGGTAAAGCAATGCGACTGCCGGATCTTGATTTAATTTCAAAGTTCATGCGGTAAAGCAATGCGACTGCCGGATCTTGATTTAATTTCAAAGTTCATGCGGTGAAGCAATACGACTGCCGGATCTTGATTTAATTTCAAAGTCATGCGGTAAAGCAATGCGACTGCCGGAACTTGGTTTTTATTTCAAAGTCATGCGGTAAAGCAATGCGACTGCCGGAACTTGATTTAATTTCAAAGTTCATGCGGTAAAGCAATTCGACTGCCGGAACTTAGTTTTTATTTCAAAGTTCCAGCGGTAAAGCAATACGACTGCCGAATGTTGATTTAATTTCAAGGTTCTAGCGGTAAAGCAATACGACTGCCGGATCTTGATTTAATTTCAAAGTTCATGCGGTAAAGCAATGCGACTGCCGGATCTTGATTTAATTTCAAAGTTCATGCGGTAAAGCAATACGACTGCCGGATCTTGATTTAATTTCAAAGTCATGCGGTAAAGCAATGCGACTGCCGGAACTTGGTTTTTATTTCAAAGTTCATGCGGTAAAGCAATGCGACTGCCGGATCTTGATTTAATTTCAAAGTTCATGCGGTGAAGCAATACGACTGCCGGATCTTGATTTAATTTCAAAGTCATGCGGTAAAGCAATGCGACTGCCGGAACTTGGTTTTTATTTCAAAGTCATGCGGTAAAGCAATGCGACTGCCGGAACTTGATTTAATTTCAAAGTTCATGCGGTAAAGCAATTCGACTGCCGGAACTTGGTTTTTATTTCAAAGTTCCAGCGGTAAAGCAATGCGACTGCCGAATTTTGATTTAATTTCAACGTTCCAGCGGTAAAGCAATGCGACTGCCGGATCTTGATTTAATTTCAAAGTTCCAGCGGTAAAGCAATGCGACTGCCGGATCTTGATTTAATTTAATAGTTCTAGCGGTAAAGCAATACGACTGCCGGATCTTGATTTAATTTCAAAGTTTATGCGGTAAAGCACTACGACTGCCGGATCTTGGTTTAATTTCAAAGTTCATGCGGTAAAGCAATGCGACTGCCGGAACTTGGTTTTTATTTCAACGTTCCAGCGGTAAAACAATGCGACTGCCGGAACTTGGTTTTTATTTCAACGTTCCAGCGGTAAAGCAATGCGACTGCCGGAACGTGGTTTTTATTTCAACGTTCCAGCGGTAAAGCAATGCGACTGCCGGATCTTGATTTAATTTCAAAGTTCCAGCGGTAAAGCAATGCGACTGCCGGATCTTGATTTAATTTAATAGTTCTAGCGGTAAAGCAATACGACTGCCGGATCTTGATTTAATTTCAAAGTTTATGCGGTAAAGCAATACGACTGCCGGATCTTGGTTTAATTTCAAAGTTCATGCGGTAAAGCAATGCGACTGCCGGAACTTGGTTTTTATTTCAACGTTCCAGCGGTATAGCAATGCGACTGCCGGATCTTGATTTAATTTCAAAGTTCCAGCGGTAAAGCAATGCGACTGCCGGATCTTGATTTAATTTCAACGTTCCAGCGGTAAAGCAATGCGACTACCGGAACTTGGTTTTTATTTCAACGTTCCAGCGGTAAAGCAATGCGACTGCCGGATCTTGATTTAATTTCAAAGTTCCAGCGGTAAAGCAATGCGACTGCCGGATCTTGATTTAATTTCAAAGTTCCAGCGGTAAAGCAATGCGACTGCCGGATCTTGATTTAATTTCAACGTTCCAGCGGTAAAGCAATGCGACTACCGGAACTTGGTTTTTATTTCAACGTTCCAGCGGTAAAGCAATGCGACTGCCGGATCTTGATTTAATTTCAAAGTTCCAGCGGTAAAGCAATACGACTGCCGTATGTTGATTTAATTTCAAGGTTCTAGCGGTAAAGCAATCCGACTGCCGGATCTTGATTTAATTTCAAAGTTCATGCGGTAAAGCAATGCGACTGCCGGATCTTGATTTAATTTCAAAGTTCATGCGGTGAAGCAATACGACTGCCGGATCTTGATTTAATTTCAAAGTCATGCGGTAAAGCAATGCGACTGCCGGATCTTGATTTAATTTCAAAGTTCATGCGGTGAAGCAATACGACTGCCGGATCTTGATTTAATTTCAAAGTCATGCGGTAAAGCAATGCGACTGCCGGAACTTGGTTTTTATTTCAAAGTCATGCGGTAAAGCAATGCGACTGCCGGATCTTGATTTAATTTCAAAGTTCATGCGGTGAAGCAATACGACTGCCGGATCTTGATTTAATTTCAAAGTCATGCGGTAAAGCAATGCGACTGCCGGAACTTGGTTTTTATTTCAAAGTCATGCGGTAAAGCAATGCGACTGCCGGAACTTGATTTAATTTCAAAGTTCATGCGGTAAAGCAATTCGACTGCCGGAACTTGGTTTAATTTCAAAGTCATGCGGTAAAGCAATGCGACTGCCGGAACTTGGTTTTTATTTCAAAGTCATGCGGTAAAGCAATGCGACTGCCGGAACTTGATTTAATTTCAAAGTTCATGCGGTAAAGCAATTCGACTGCCGGAACTTGGTTTTTATTTCAAAGTTCCAGCGGTAAAGCAATGCGACTGCCGAATTTTGATTTAATTTCAACGTTCCAGCGGTAAAGCAATGCGACTGCCGGAACTTGGTTTTTATTTCAACGTTCCAGCGGTAAAGCAATGCGACTGCCGGATCTTGATTTAATTTCAAAGTTCCAGCGGTAAAGCAATGCGACTGCCGGATCTTGATTTAATTTAATAGTTCTAGCGGTAAAGCAATACGACTGCCGGATCTTGATTTAATTTCAAAGTTTATGCGGTAAAGCACTACGACTGCCGGATCTTGGTTTAATTTCAAAGTTCATGCGGTAAAGCAATGCGACTGCCGGAACTTGGTTTTTATTTCAACGTTCCAGCGGTAAAACAATGCGACTGCCGGAACTTGGTTTTTATTTCAACGTTCCAGCGGTAAAGCAATGCGACTGCCGGAACGTGGTTTTTATTTCAACGTTCCAGCGGTAAAGCAATGCGACTGCCGGATCTTGATTTAATTTCAAAGTTCCAGCGGTAAAGCAATGCGACTGCCGGATCTTGATTTAATTTAATAGTTCTAGCGGTAAAGCAATACGACTGCCGGATCTTGATTTAATTTCAAAGTTTATGCGGTAAAGCAATACGACTGCCGGATCTTGGTTTAATTTCAAAGTTCATGCGGTAAAGCAATGCGACTGCCGGAACTTGGTTTTTATTTCAACGTTCCAGCGGTATAGCAATGCGACTGCCGGATCTTGATTTAATTTCAAAGTTCCAGCGGTAAAGCAATGCGACTGCCGGATCTTGATTTAATTTCAACGTTCCAGCGGTAAAGCAATGCGACTACCGGAACTTGGTTTTTATTTCAACGTTCCAGCGGTAAAGCAATGCGACTGCCGGATCTTGATTTAATTTCAAAGTTCCAGCGGTAAAGCAATGCGACTGCCGGATCTTGATTTAATTTCAAAGTTCCAGCGGTAAAGCAATGCGACTGCCGGATCTTGATTTAATTTCAACGTTCCAGCGGTAAAGCAATGCGACTACCGGAACTTGGTTTTTATTTCAACGTTCCAGCGGTAAAGCAATGCGACTGCCGGATCTTGATTTAATTTCAAAGTTCCAGCGGTAAAGCAATACGACTGCCGAATGTTGATTTAATTTCAAGGTTCTAGCGGTAAAGCAATACGACTGCCGGATCTTGATTTAATTTCAAAGTTCATGCGGTAAAGCAATGCGACTGCCGGATCTTGATTTAATTTCAAAGTTCATGCGGTGAAGCAATACGACTGCCGGATCTTGATTTAATTTCAAAGTCATGCGGTAAAGCAATGCGACTGCCGGAACTTGGTTTTTATTTCAAAGTCATGCGGTAAAGCAATGCGACTGCCGGAACTTGATTTAATTTCAAAGTTCATGCGGTAAAGCAATTCGACTGCCGGAACTTGGTTTTTATTTCAAAGTTCCAGCGGTAAAGCAATGCGACTGCCGAATTTTGATTTAATTTCAACGTTCCAGCGGTAAAGCAATGCGACTGCCGGAACTTGGTTTTTATTTCAAAGTTCCAGCGGTAAAGCAATGCGACTGCCGGAACTTGATTTAATTTCAAAGTTCATGCGGTAAAGCAATGCGACTGCCGGAACCTGGTTTTTATTTCAAAGTTCCAGCGGTAAAGCAATGCGACTGCCGGAACTTGATTTAATTTCAAAGTTCATGCGGTAAAGCAATGCGACTGCCGGAACTTGATTTAATTTCAAAGTTCATGCGGTAAAGCAATGCGACTGCCGGAACTTGGTTTTTATTTCAAAGTTCCAGCGGTAAAGCAATGCGACTGCCGAATCTTGATTTAATTTCAACGTTCCAGCGGTAAAGCAATACGACTGCCGGATCTTGGTTTTTATTTCAACGTTCCAGCGGTAAAACAATGCGACTGCCGGAATTTGATTTAATTTCAACGTTCATGCGGTAAAGCAATGCGACTGCCGGAACTTGGTTTTTATTTCAAAGTTCCAGCGGTAAAGCAATACGACTGCCGAATGTTGATTTAATTTCAAGGTTCTAGCGGTAAAGCAATACGACTGCCGGATCTTGATTTAATTTCAAAGTTCATGCGGTAAAGCAATGCGACTGCCGGATCTTGATTTAATTTCAAAGTTCATGCGGTAAAGCAATGCGACTGCCGGATCTTGATTTAATTTCAAAGTTCCAGCGGTAAAGCAATACGACTGCCGAATGTTGATTTAATTTCAAGGTTCTAGCGGTAAAGCAATACGACTGCCGGATCTTGATTTAATTTCAAAGTTCATGCGGTAAAGCAATGCGACTGCCGGATCTTGATTTAATTTCAAAGTTCATGCGGTAAAGCAATGCGACTGCCGGAACTTGATTTAATTTCAACGTTCATGCGGTAAAGCAATGCGACTGCCGGAACTTGGTTTTTATTTCAAAGTTCCAGCGGTAAAGCAATACGACTGCCGAATGTTGATTTAATTTCAAGGTTCTAGCGGTAAAGCAATACGACTGCCGGATCTTGATTTAATTTCAAAGTTCATGCGGTAAAGCAATGCGACTGCCGGATCTTGATTTAATTTCAAAGTTCATGCGGTGAAGCAATACGACTGCCGGATCTGATTTAATTTCAAAGTCATGCGGTAAAGCAATGCGACTGCCGGAACTTGGTTTTTATTTCAAAATTCCAGCGGTAAAGCAATACGACTGCCGGATCTTGATTTAATTTCAAAGTTCATGCGGTAAAGCAATGCGACTGCCGGATCTTGATTTAATTTCAAAGTTCATGCGGTGAAGCAATACGACTGCCGGATCTTGATTTAATTTCAAAGTCATGCGGTAAAGCAATGCGACTGCCGGAACTTGGTTTTTATTTCAAAGTCATGCGGTAAAGCAATGCGACTGCCGGATCTTGATTTAATTTCATAGTTCTAGCGGTAAAGCAATGCGACTGCCGGATCTTGATTTAATTTCATAGTTCTAGCGGTAAAGCAATACGACTGCCGGATCTTGATTTAATTTCAAAGATCATGCGGTAAAGCAATGCGACTGCCGGATCTTGATTTAATTTCAAAGTTCATGCGGTGAAGCAATACGACTGCCGGATCTTGATTTAATTTCAAAGTCATGCGGTAAAGCAATGCGACTGCCGGAACTTGGTTTTTATTTCAAAGTCATTCGGTAAAGCAATGCGACTGCCGGATCTTGATTTAATTTCATAGTTCTAGCGGTAAAGCAATACGACTGCCGGAGCTTGGTTTTTATTTCAAAGTTCCAGCGGTAAAGCAATGCGACTGCCGGAACTTGATTTAATTTCAAAGTTCATGCGGTAAAGCAATGCGACTGCCGGAACTTGATTTAATTTCAAAGTTCATGCGGTAAAGCAATGCGACTGCCGGAACTTGGTTTTTATTTCAAAGTTCCAGCGGTAAAGCAATGCGACTGCCGAATCTTGATTTAATTTCAACGTTCCAGCGGTAAAGCAATACGACTGCCGGATCTTGGTTTTTATTTCAACGTTCCAGCGGTAAAGCAATGCGACTGCCGGAATTTGATTTAATTTCAAAGTTCATGCGGTAAAGCAATGCGACTGCCGGATCTTGATTTAATTTCATAGTTCTAGCGGTAAAGCAATGCGACTGCCGGATCTTGATTTAATTTCATAGTTCTAGCGGTAAAGCAATACGACTGCCGGATCTTGATTTAATTTCAAAGTTCATGCGGTAAAGCAATGCGACTGCCGGATCTTGATTTAATTTCAAAGTTCATGCGGTGAAGCAATACGACTGCCGGATGTTGATTTAATTTCAAAGTCATGCGGTAAAGCAATGCGACTGCCGGAACTTGGTTTTTATTTCAAAGTCATGCGGTAAAGCAATGCGACTGCCGGAACTTGATTTAATTTCAAAGTTCATGCGGTAAAGCAATTCGACTGCCGGAACTTGGTTTTTATTTCAAAGTCATGCGGTATAGCAATACGACTGCCGGATCTTGATTTAATTTCAAAGTTCATGCGGTAAAGCAATGCGACTGCCGGATCTTGATTTAATTTCAAAGTTCATGCGGTAAAGCAATGCGACTGCCGGAACTTGATTTAATTTCAACGTTCATGCGGTGAAGCAATACGACTGCCGGATCTTGATTTAATTTCAAAGTCATGCGGTAAAGCAATGCGACTGCCGGAACTTGGTTTTTATTTCAAAGTCATGCGGTAAAGCAATGCGACTGCCGGATCTTGATTTAATTTCATAGTTCTAGCGGTAAAGCAATGCGACTGCCGGATCTTGATTTAATTTCATAGTTCTAGCGGTAAAGCAATACGACTGCCGGATCTTGATTTAATTTCAAAGTTCATGCGGTAAAGCAATGCGACTGCCGGATCTTGATTTAATTTCAAAGTTCATGCGGTGAAGCAATACGACTGCCGGATGTTGATTTAATTTCAAAGTCATGCGGTAAAGCAATGCGACTGCCGGAACTTGGTTTTTATTTCAAAGTCATGCGGTAAAGCAATGCGACTGCCGGAACTTGATTTAATTTCAAAGTTCCAGCGGTAAAGCAATGCGACTGCCGGATCTTGATTTAATTTAATAGTTCTAGCGGTAAAGCAATGCGACTACCGGATCTTGATTTAATTTCAAAGTTCATGCGGTAAAGCAATGCGACTGCCGGATCTTGATTTAATTTCAAAGTTCATGCGGTGAAGCAAAACGACTGCCGGATCTTGATTTAATTTCAAAGTCATGCGGTAAAGCAATGCGACTGCCGGATCTTGATTTAATTTCAAAGTTCATGCGGTAAAGCAATGCGACTGCCGGAACTTGGTTTTTATTTCAACGTTCCAGCGGTAAAGCAATGCGACTACCGGAACTTGGTTTTTATTTCAACGTTCCAGCGGTAAAGCAATGCGACTGCCGGATCTTGATTTAATTTCAAAGTTCCAGCGGTAAAGCAATACGACTGCCGAATGTTGATTTAATTTCAAGGTTCTAGCGGTAAAGCAATACGACTGCCGGATCTTGATTTAATTTCAAAGTTCATGCGGTGAAGCAAAACGACTGCCGGATCTTGATTTAATTTCAAAGTCATGCGGTAAAGCAATGCGACTGCCGGATCTTGATTTAATTTCAAAGTTCATGCGGTAAAGCAATGCGACTGCCGGAACTTGGTTTTTATTTCAACGTTCCAGCGGTAAAGCAATGCGACTACCGGATCTTGATTTAATTTCAAAGTTCATGCGGTGAAGCAAAACGACTGCCGGATCTTGATTTAATTTCAAAGTCATGCGGTAAAGCAATGCGACTGCCGGAACTTGGTTTTTATTTCAAAGTTCCAGCGGTAAAGCAATACGACTGCCGGATCTTGATTTAATTTCAAAGTTCATGCGGTAAAGCAATGCGACTGCCGGATCTTGATTTAATTTCAAAGTTCATGCGGTGAAGCAAAACGACTGCCGGATCTTGATTTAATTTCAAAGTCATGCGGTAAAGCAATGCGACTGCCGGATCTTGATTTAATTTCAAAGTTCATGCGGTAAAGCAATGCGACTGCCGGAACTTGGTTTTTATTTCAACGTTCCAGCGGTAAAGCAATGCGACTACCGGAACTTGGTTTTTATTTCAACGTTCCAGCGGTAAAGCAATGCGACTGCCGGATCTTGATTTAATTTCAAAGTTCCAGCGGTAAAGCAATACGACTGCCGAATGTTGATTTAATTTCAAGGTTCTAGCGGTAAAGCAATACGACTGCCGGATCTTGATTTAATTTCAAAGTTCATGCGGTAAAGCAATGCGACTGCCGGATCTTGATTTAATTTCAAAGTTCATGCGGTGAAGCAATACGACTGCCGGATCTTGATTTAATTTCAAAGTCATGCGGTAAAGCAATGCGACTGCCGGAACTTGGTTTTTATTTCAAAGTCATGCGGTAAAGCAATGCGACTGCCGGAACTTGATTTAATTTCAAAGTTCATGCGGTAAAGCAATTCGACTGCCGGAACTTGGTTTTTATTTCAAAGTTCCAGCGGTAAAGCAATGCGACTGCCGAATTTTGATTTAATTTCAACGTTCCAGCGGTAAAGCAATGCGACTGCCGGAACTTGGTTTTTATTTCAAAGTTCCAGCGGTAAAGCAATGCGACTGCCGGAACTTGATTTAATTTCAAAGTTCATGCGGTAAAGCAATGCGACTGCCGGAACGTGGTTTTTATTTCAAAGTTCCAGCGGTAAAGCAATGCGACAGCCGGAACTTGATTTAATTTCAAAGTTCATGCGGTAAAGCAATGCGACTGCCGGAACTTGATTTAATTTCAAAGTTCATGCGGTAAAGCAATGCGACTGCCGGAACTTGGTTTTTATTTCAAAGTTCCAGCGGTAAAGCAATGCGACTGCCGAATCTTGATTTAATTTCAACGTTCCAGCGGTAAAGCAATACGACTGCCGGATCTTGGTTTTTATTTCAACGTTCAAGCGGTAAAACAATGCGACTGCCGGAATTTGATTTAATTTCAACGTTCATGCGGTAAAGCAATGCGACTGCCGGAACTTGGTTTTTATTTCAAAGTTCCAGCGGTAAAGCAATACGACTGCCGAATGTTGATTTAATTTCAAAGTTCTAGCGGTAAAGCAATACGACTGCCGGATCTTGATTTAATTTCAAAGTTCATGCGGTAAAGCAATGCGACTGCCGGATCTTGATTTAATTTCAAAGTTCATGCGGTAAAGCAATGCGACTGCCGGATCTTGATTTAATTTCAAAGTTCATGCGGTGAAGCAATACGACTGCCGGATCTTGATTTAATTTCAAAGTCATGCGGTAAAGCAATGCGACTGCCGGAACTTGGTTTTTATTTCAAAGTCATGCGGTAAAGCAATGCGACTGCCGGAACTTGATTTAATTTCAAAGTTCATGCGGTAAAGCAATTCGACTGCCGGAACTTGGTTTTTATTTCAAAGTTCCAGCGGTAAAGCAATGCGACTGCCGAATTTTGATTTAATTTCAACGTTCCAGCGGTAAAGCAATGCGACTGCCGGAACTTGGTTTTTATTTCAAAGTTCCAGCGGTAAAGCAATGCGACTGCCGGATCTTGATTTAATTTCAAAGTTCATGCGGTAAAGCAATGCGACTGCCGGAACCTGGTTTTTATTTCAAAGTTCCAGCGGTAAAGCAATGCGACAGCCGGAACTTGATTTAATTTCAAAGTTCATGCGGTAAAGCAATGCGACTGCCGGAACTTGATTTAATTTCAAAGTTCATGCGGTAAAGCAATGCGACTGCCGGAACTTGGTTTTTATTTCAACGTTCCAGCGGTAAAGCAATGCGACTGCCGAATCTTGATTTAATTTCAACGTTCCAGCGGTAAAGCAATACGACTGCCGGATCTTGGTTTTTATTTCAACGTTCCAGCGGTAAAACAATGCGACTGCCGGAATTTGATTTAATTTCAACGTTCATGCGGTAAAGCAATGCGACTGCCGGAACTTGGTTTTTATTTCAAAGTTCCAGCGGTAAACCAATACGACTGCCGGAACTTAGTTTTTATTTCAAAGTTCCAGCGGTAAAGCAATACGACTGCCGAATGTTGATTTAATTTCAAGGTTCTAGCGGTAAAGCAATACGACTGCCGGATCTTGATTTAATTTCAAAGTTCATGCGGTAAAGCAATGCGACTGCCGGATCTTGATTTAATTTCAAAGTTCATGCGGTAAAGCAATGCGACTGCCGGAACTTGATTTAATTTCAACGTTCATGCGGTAAAGCAATGCGACTGCCGGAACTTGGTTTTTATTTCAAAGTTCCAGCGGTAAAGCAATACGACTGCCGAATGTTGATTTAATTTCAAGGTTCTAGCGGTAAAGCAATACGACTGCCGGATCTTGATTTAATTTCAAAGTTCATGCGGTAAAGCAATGCGACTGCCGGATCTTGATTTAATTTCAAAGTTCATGCGGTGAAGCAATACGACTGCCGGATCTTGATTTAATTTCAAAGTCATGCGGTAAAGCAATGCGACTGCCGGAACTTGGTTTTTATTTCAAAGTTCCAGCGGTAAAGCAATACGACTGCCGAATGTTGATTTAATTTCAAAGTTCATGCGGTAAAGCAATTCGACTGCCGGAACTTAGTTTTTATTTCAAAGTTCCAGCGGTAAAGCAATACGACTGCCGAATGTTGATTTAATTTCAAGGTTCTAGCGGTGAAGCAATACGACTGCCGGATCTTGATTTAATTTCAAAGTCATGCGGTAAAGCAATGCGACTGCCGGAACTTGGTTTTTATTTCAAAGTTCCAGCGGTAAAGCAATACGACTGCCGGATCTTGATTTAATTTCAAAGTTCATGCGGTAAAGCAATGCGACTGCCGGATCTTGATTTAATTTCAAAGTTCATGCGGTGAAGCAATACGACTGCCGGATCTTGATTTAATTTCAAAGTCATGCGGTAAAGCAATGCGACTGCCGGATCTTGATTTAATTTCAAAGTTCATGCGGTAAAGCAATACGACTGCCGGATCTTGATTTAATTTCAAAGTCATGCGGTAAAGCAATGCGACTGCCGGAACTTGGTTTTTATTTCAAAGTCATGCGGTAAAGCAATGCGACTGCCGGAACTTGATTTAATTTCAAAGTTCATGCGGTAAAGCAATTCGACTGCCGGAACTTGGTTTTTATTTCAAAGTTCCAGCGGTAAAGCAATACGACTGCCGAATGTTGATTTAATTTCAAGGTTCTAGCGGTAAAGCAATACGACTGCCGGATCTTGATTTAATTTCAAAGTTCATGCGGTAAAGCAATGCGACTGCCGGATCTTGATTTAATTTCAAAGTTCATGCGGTGAAGCAATACGACTGCCGGATCTTGATTTAATTTCAAAGTCATGCGGTAAAGCAATGCGACTGCCGGAACTTGGTTTTTATTTCAAAGTTCCAGCGGTAAAGCAATACGACTGCCGGATCTTGATTTAATTTCAAAGTTCATGCGGTAAAGCAATGCGACTGCCGGATCTTGATTTAATTTCAAAGTTCATGCGGTAAAGCAATACGACTGCCGGATCTTGATTTAATTTCAAAGTCATGCGGTAAAGCAATGCGACTGCCGGATCTTGATTTAATTTCAAAGTTCATGCGGTAAAGCAATGCGACTGCCGGATCTTGATTTAATTTCAAAGTTCATGCGGTGAAGCAATACGACTGCCGGATCTTGATTTAATTTCAAAGTCATGCGGTAAAGCAATGCGACTGCCGGAACTTGGTTTTTATTTCAAAGTCATGCGGTAAAGCAATGCGACTGCCGGAACTTGATTTAATTTCAAAGTTCATGCGGTAAAGCAATTCGACTGCCGGAACTTAGTTTTTATTTCAAAGTTCCAGCGGTAAAGCAATACGACTGCCGAATGTTGATTTAATTTCAAGGTTCTAGCGGTAAAGCAATACGACTGCCGGATCTTGATTTAATTTCAAAGTTCATGCGGTAAAGCAATGCGACTGCCGGATCTTGATTTAATTTCAAAGTTCATGCGGTGAAGCAATACGACTGCCGGATCTTGATTTAATTTCAAAGTCATGCGGTAAAGCAATGCGACTGCCGGAACTTGGTTTTTATTTCAAAGTTCATGCGGTAAAGCAATGCGACTGCCGGATCTTGATTTAATTTCAAAGTTCATGCGGTGAAGCAATACGACTGCCGGATCTTGATTTAATTTCAAAGTCATGCGGTAAAGCAATGCGACTGCCGGAACTTGGTTTTTATTTCAAAGTCATGCGGTAAAGCAATGCGACTGCCGGAACTTGATTTAATTTCAAAGTTCATGCGGTAAAGCAATTCGACTGCCGGAACTTGGTTTTTATTTCAAAGTTCCAGCGGTAAAGCAATGCGACTGCCGAATTTTGATTTAATTTCAACGTTCCAGCGGTAAAGCAATGCGACTGCCGGATCTTGATTTAATTTCAAAGTTCCAGCGGTAAAGCAATGCGACTGCCGGATCTTGATTTAATTTAATAGTTCTAGCGGTAAAGCAATGCGACTGCCGGATCTTGATTTAATTTCAAAGTTTATGCGGTAAAGCACTACGACTGCCGGATCTTGGTTTAATTTCAAAGTTCATGCGGTAAAGCAATGCGACTGCCGGAACTTGGTTTTTATTTCAACGTTCCAGCGGTAAAACAATGCGACTGCCGGAACTTGGTTTTTATTTCAACGTTCCAGCGGTAAAGCAATGCGACTGCCGGAACGTGGTTTTTATTTCAACGTTCCAGCGGTAAAGCAA
Source organism: Ancistrocerus nigricornis (assembly GCA_916049575.1). Classification (NCBI taxonomy): domain Eukaryota; kingdom Metazoa; phylum Arthropoda; class Insecta; order Hymenoptera; family Vespidae; genus Ancistrocerus; species Ancistrocerus nigricornis. The sequence goes on along the minus strand of OU696667.1, from coordinate 16,617,399 downwards.
TGCGACTGCCGGATCTTGATTTAATTTCAAAGTTCCAGCGGTAAAGCAATGCGACTGCCGGATCTTGATTTAATTTAATAGTTCTAGCGGTAAAGCAATACGACTGCCGGATCTTGATTTAATTTCAAAGTTGATGCGGTAAAGCAATACGACTGCCGGATCTTGGTTTAATTTCAAAGTTCATGCGGTAAAGCAATGCGACTGCCGGAACTTGGTTTTTATTTCAACGTTCCAGCGGTATAGCAATGCGACTGCCGGATCTTGATTTAATTTCAAAGTTCCAGCGGTAAAGCAATGCGACTGCCGGATCTTGATTTAATTTCAACGTTCCAGCGGTAAAGCAATGCGACTACCGGAACTTGGTTTTTATTTCAACGTTCCAGCGGTAAAGCAATGCGACTGCCGGATCTTGATTTAATTTCAAAGTTCCAGCGGTAAAGCAATGCGACTGCCGGATCTTGATTTAATTTCAAAGTTCCAGCGGTAAAGCAATGCGACTGCCGGATCTTGATTTAATTTCAACGTTCCAGCGGTAAAGCAATGCGACTACCGGAACTTGGTTTTTATTTCAACGTTCCAGCGGTAAAGCAATGCGACTGCCGGATCTTGATTTAATTTCAAAGTTCCAGCGGTAAAGCAATACGACTGCCGAATGTTGATTTAATTTCAAGGTTCTAGCGGTAAAGCAATACGACTGCCGGATCTTGATTTAATTTCAAAGTTCATGCGGTAAAGCAATGCGACTGCCGGATCTTGATTTAATTTCAAAGTTCATGCGGTGAAGCAATACGACTGCCGGATCTTGATTTAATTTCAAAGTCATGCGGTAAAGCAATGCGACTGCCGGATCTTGATTTAATTTCAAAGTTCATGCGGTGAAGCAATACGACTGCCGGATCTTGATTTAATTTCAAAGTCATGCGGTAAAGCAATGCGACTGCCGGAACTTGGTTTTTATTTCAAAGTCATGCGGTAAAGCAATGCGACTGCCGGATCTTGATTTAATTTCAAAGTTCATGCGGTAAAGCAATACGACTGCCGGATCTTGATTTAATTTCAAAGTCATGCGGTAAAGCAATGCGACTGCCGGAACTTGGTTTTTATTTCAAAGTCATGCGGTAAAGCAATGCGACTGCCGGAACTTGATTTAATTTCAAAGTTCATGCGGTAAAGCAATTCGACTGCCGGAACTTGGTTTAATTTCAAAGTCATGCGGTAAAGCAATGCGACTGCCGGAACTTGGTTTTTATTTCAAAGTCATGCGGTAAAGCAATGCGACTGCCGGAACTTGATTTAATTTCAAAGTTCATGCGGTAAAGCAATTCGACTGCCGGAACTTGGTTTTTATTTCAAAGTTCCAGCGGTAAAGCAATGCGACTGCCGAATTTTGATTTAATTTCAAAGTTCATGCGGTAAAGCAATGCGACTGCCGGATCTTGATTTAATTTCAAAGTTCATGCGGTGAAGCAAAACGACTGCCGGATCTTGATTTAATTTCAAAGTCATGCGGTAAAGCAATGCGACTGCCGGATCTTGATTTAATTTCAAAGTTCATGCGGTAAAGCAATGCGACTGCCGGAACTTGGTTTTTATTTCAACGTTCCAGCGGTAAAGCAATGCGACTACCGGAACTTGGTTTTTATTTCAACGTTCCAGCGGTAAAGCAATGCGACTGCCGGATCTTGATTTAATTTCAAAGTTCCAGCGGTAAAGCAATACGACTGCCGAATGTTGATTTAATTTCAAGGTTCTAGCGGTAAAGCAATACGACTGCCGGATCTTGATTTAATTTCAAAGTTCATGCGGTAAAGCAATGCGACTGCCGGATCTTGATTTAATTTCAAAGTTCATGCGGTGAAGCAATACGACTGCCGGATCTTGATTTAATTTCAAAGTCATGCGGTAAAGCAATGCGACTGCCGGAACTTGGTTTTTATTTCAAAGTCATGCGGTAAAGCAATGCGACTGCCGGAACTTGATTTAATTTCAAAGTTCATGCGGTAAAGCAATTCGACTGCCGGAACTTGGTTTTTATTTCAAAGTTCCAGCGGTAAAGCAATGCGACTGCCGAATTTTGATTTAATTTCAACGTTCCAGCGGTAAAGCAATGCGACTGCCGGAACTTGGTTTTTATTTCAAAGTTCCAGCGGTAAAGCAATGCGACTGCCGGAACTTGATTTAATTTCAAAGTTCATGCGGTAAAGCAATGCGACTGCCGGAACCTGGTTTTTATTTCAAAGTTCCAGCGGTAAAGCAATGCGACAGCCGGAACTTGATTTAATTTCAAAGTTCATGCGGTAAAGCAATGCGACTGCCGGAACTTGATTTAATTTCAAAGTTCATGCGGTAAAGCAATGCGACTGCCGGAACTTGGTTTTTATTTCAAAGTTCCAGCGGTAAAGCAATGCGACTGCCGGAACTTGATTTAATTTCAACGTTCCAGCGGTAAAGCAATGCGACTGCCGGAACTTGGTTTTTATTTCAACGTTCCAGCGGTAAAACAATGCGACTGCCGGAATTTGATTTAATTTCAACGTTCATGCGGTAAAGCAATGCGACTGCCGGAACTTGGTTTTTATTTCAAAGTTCCAGCGGTAAAGCAATACGACTGCCGAATGTTGATTTAATTTCAAGGTTCTAGCGGTAAAGCAATACGACTGCCGGATCTTGATTTAATTTCAAAGTTCATGCGGTAAAGCAATGCGACTGCCGGATCTTGATTTAATTTCAAAGTTCATGCGGTAAAGCAATGCGACTGCCGGATCTTGATTTAATTTCAAAGTTCATGCGGTGAAGCAATACGACTGCCGGATCTTGATTTAATTTCAAAGTCATGCGGTAAAGCAATGCGACTGCCGGAACTTGGTTTTTATTTCAAAGTCATGCGGTAAAGCAATGCGACTGCCGGAACTTGATTTAATTTCAAAGTTCATGCGGTAAAGCAATTCGACTGCCGGAACTTGGTTTTTATTTCAAAGTTCCAGCGGTAAAGCAATGCGACTGCCGAATTTTGATTTAATTTCAACGTTCCAGCGGTAAAGCAATGCGACTGCCGGAACTTGGTTTTTATTTCAAAGTTCCAGCGGTAAAGCAATGCGACTGCCGGAACTTGATTTAATTTCAAAGTTCATGCGGTAAAGCAATGCGACTGCCGGAACCTGGTTTTTATTTCAAAGTTCCAGCGGTAAAGCAATGCGACAGCCGGAACTTGATTTAATTTCAAAGTTCATGCGGTAAAGCAATGCGACTGCCGGAACTTGATTTAATTTCAAAGTTCATGCGGTAAAGCAATGCGACTGCCGGAACTTGGTTTTTATTTCAAAGTTCCAGCGGTAAAGCAATGCGACTGCCGGATCTTGATTTAATTTCAACGTTCCAGCGGTAAAGCAATACGACTGCCGGATCTTGGTTTTTATTTCAACGTTCCAGCGGTAAAACAATGCGACTGCCGGAATTTGATTTAATTTCAACGTTCATGCGGTAAAGCAATGCGACTGCCGGAACTTGGTTTTTATTTCAAAGTTCCAGCGGTAAACCAATACGACTGCCGGAACTTAGTTTTTATTTCAAAGTTCCAGCGGTAAAGCAATACGACTGCCGAATGTTGATTTAATTTCAAGGTTCTAGCGGTAAAGCAATACGACTGCCGGATCTTGATTTAATTTCAAAGTTCATGCGGTAAAGCAATGCGACTGCCGGATCTTGATTTAATTTCAAAGTTCATGCGGTAAAGCAATGCGACTGCCGGAACTTGATTTAATTTCAACGTTCAAGCGGTAAAGCAATGCGACTGCCGGAACTTGGTTTTTATTTCAAAGTTCCAGCGGTAAAGCAATACGACTGCCGAATGTTGATTTAATTTCAAGGTTCTAGCGGTAAAGCAATACGACTGCCGGATCTTGATTTAATTTCAAAGTTCATGCGGTAAAGCAATGCGACTGCCGGATCTTGATTTAATTTCAAAGTTCATGCGGTGAAGCAATACGACTGCCGGATCTTGATTTAATTTCAAAGTCATGCGGTAAAGCAATGCGACTGCCGGAACTTGGTTTTTATTTCAAAGTTCCAGCGGTAAAGCAATACGACTGCCGAATGTTGATTTAATTTCAAAGTTCATGCGGTAAAGCAATTCGACTGCCGGAACTTAGTTTTTATTTCAAAGTTCCAGCGGTAAAGCAATACGACTGCCGAATGTTGATTTAATTTCAAGGTTCTAGCGGTGAAGCAATACGACTGCCGGATCTTGATTTAATTTCAAAGTCATGCGGTAAAGCAATGCGACTGCCGGAACTTGGTTTTTATTTCAAAGTTCCAGCGGTAAAGCAATACGACTGCCGGATCTTGATTTAATTTCAAAGTTCATGCGGTAAAGCAATGCGACTGCCGGATCTTGATTTAATTTCAAAGTTCATGCGGTGAAGCAATACGACTGCCGGATCTTGATTTAATTTCAAAGTCATGCGGTAAAGCAATGCGACTGCCGGATCTTGATTTAATTTCAAAGTTCATGCGGTAAAGCAATACGACTGCCGGATCTTGATTTAATTTCAAAGTCATGCGGTAAAGCAATGCGACTGCCGGAACTTGGTTTTTATTTCAAAGTCATGCGGTAAAGCAATGCGACTGCCGGAACTTGATTTAATTTCAAAGTTCATGCGGTAAAGCAATTCGACTGCCGGAACTTGGTTTTTATTTCAAAGTTCCAGCGGTAAAGCAATACGACTGCCGAATGTTGATTTAATTTCAAGGTTCTAGCGGTAAAGCAATACGACTGCCGGATCTTGATTTAATTTCAAAGTTCATGCGGTAAAGCAATGCGACTGCCGGATCTTGATTTTATTTCAAAGTTCATGCGGTAAAGCAATACGACTGCCGGATCTTGATTTAATTTCAAAGTCATGCGGTAAAGCAATGCGACTGCCGGAACTTGGTTTTTATTTCAAAGTTCCAGCGGTAAAGCAATACGACTGCCGGATCTTGATTTAATTTCAAAGTTCATGCGGTAAAGCAATGCGACTGCCGGATCTTGATTTAATTTCAAAGTTCATGCGGTAAAGCAATACGACTGCCGGATCTTGATTTAATTTCAAAGTCATGCGGTAAAGCAATGCGACTGCCGGATCTTGATTTAATTTCAAAGTTCATGCGGTAAAGCAATGCGACTGCCGGATCTTGATTTAATTTCAAAGTTCATGCGGTAAAGCAATACGACTGCCGGATCTTGATTTAATTTCAAAGTCATGCGGTAAAGCAATGCGACTGCCGGAACTTGGTTTTTATTTCAAAGTCATGCGGTAAAGCAATGCGACTGCCGGAACTTGATTTAATTTCAAAGTTCATGCGGTAAAGCAATTCGACTGCCGGAACTTAGTTTTTATTTCAAAGTTCCAGCGGTAAAGCAATACGACTGCCGAATGTTGATTTAATTTCAAGGTTCTAGCGGTAAAGCAATACGACTGCCGGATCTTGATTTAATTTCAAAGTTCATGCGGTAAAGCAATGCGACTGCCGGATCTTGATTTAATTTCAAAGTTCATGCGGTGAAGCAATACGACTGCCGGATCTTGATTTAATTTCAAAGTCATGCGGTAAAGCAATGCGACTGCCGGAACTTGGTTTTTATTTCAAAGTTCATGCGGTAAAGCAATGCGACTGCCGGATCTTGATTTAATTTCAAAGTTCATGCGGTGAAGCAATACGACTGCCGGATCTTGATTTAATTTCAAAGTCATGCGGTAAAGCAATGCGACTGCCGGAACTTGGTTTTTATTTCAAAGTCATGCGGTAAAGCAATGCGACTGCCGGAACTTGATTTAATTTCAAAGTTCATGCGGTAAAGCAATTCGACTGCCGGAACTTGGTTTTTATTTCAAAGTTCCAGCGGTAAAGCAATGCGACTGCCGAATTTTGATTTAATTTCAACGTTCCAGCGGTAAAGCAATGCGACTGCCGGATCTTGATTTAATTTCAAAGTTCCAGCGGTAAAGCAATGCGACTGCCGGATCTTGATTTAATTTAATAGTTCTAGCGGTAAAGCAATACGACTGCCGGATCTTGATTTAATTTCAAAGTTTATGCGGTAAAGCACTACGACTGCCGGATCTTGGTTTAATTTCAAAGTTCATGCGGTAAAGCAATGCGACTGCCGGAACTTGGTTTTTATTTCAACGTTCCAGCGGTAAAACAATGCGACTGCCGGAACTTGGTTTTTATTTCAACGTTCCAGCGGTAAAGCAATGCGACTGCCGGAACGTGGTTTTTATTTCAACGTTCCAGCGGTAAAGCAATGCGACTGCCGGATCTTGATTTAATTTCAAAGTTCCAGCGGTAAAGCAATGCGACTGCCGGATCTTGATTTAATTTAATAGTTCTAGCGGTAAAGCAATACGACTGCCGGATCTTGATTTAATTTCAAAGTTTATGCGGTAAAGCAATACGACTGCCGGATCTTGGTTTAATTTCAAAGTTTATGCGGTAAAGCAATGCGACTGCCGGAACTTGGTTTTTATTTCAACGTTCCAGCGGTATAGCAATGCGACTGCCGGATCTTGATTTAATTTCAAAGTTCCAGCGGTAAAGCAATGCGACTGCCGGATCTTGATTTAATTTCAACGTTCCAGCGGGAAAGCAATGCGACTACCGGAACTTGGTTTTTATTTCAACGTTCCAGCGGTAAAGCAATGCGACTGCCGGATCTTGATTTAATTTCAAAGTTCCAGCGGTAAAGCAATGCGACTGCCGGATCTTGATTTAATTTCAAAGTTCCAGCGGTAAAGCAATGCGACTGCCGGATCTTGATTTAATTTCAAAGTTCCAGCGGTAAAGCAATGCGACTACCGGAACTTGGTTTTTATTTCAACGTTCCAGCGGTAAAGCAATGCGACTGCCGGATCTTGATTTAATTTCAAAGTTCCAGCGGTAAAGCAATACGACTGCCGAATGTTGATTTAATTTCAAGGTTCTAGCGGTAAAGCAATACGACTGCCGGATCTTGATTTAATTTCAAAGTTCATGCGGTAAAGCAATGCGACTGCCGGATCTTGATTTAATTTCAAAGTTCATGCGGTGAAGCAATACGACTGCCGGATCTTGATTTAATTTCAAAGTCATGCGGTAAAGCAATGCGACTGCCGGATCTTGATTTAATTTCAAAGTTCATGCGGTGAAGCAATACGACTGCCGGATCTTGATTTAATTTCAAAGTCATGCGGTAAAGCAATGCGACTGCCGGAACTTGGTTTTTATTTCAAAGTCATGCGGTAAAGCAATGCGACTGCCGGATCTTGATTTAATTTCAAAGTTCATGCGGTAAAGCAATACGACTGCCGGATCTTGATTTAATTTCAAAGTCATGCGGTAAAGCAATGCGACTGCCGGAACTTGGTTTTTATTTCAAAGTCATGCGGTAAAGCAATGCGACTGCCGGAACTTGATTTAATTTCAAAGTTCATGCGGTAAAGCAATTCGACTGCCGGAACTTGGTTTAATTTCAAAGTCATGCGGTAAAGCAATGCGACTGCCGGAACTTGGTTTTTATTTCAAAGTCATGCGGTAAAGCAATGCGACTGCCGGAACTTGATTTAATTTCAAAGTTCATGCGGTAAAGCAATTCGACTGCCGGAACTTGGTTTTTATTTCAAAGTTCCAGCGGTAAAGCAATGCGACTGCCGAATTTTGATTTAATTTCAACGTTCCAGCGGTAAAGCAATGCGACTGCCGGAACTTGGTTTTTATTTCAACGTTCCAGCGGTAAAGCAATGCGACTGCCGGATCTTGATTTAATTTCAAAGTTCCAGCGGTAAAGCAATGCGACTGCCGGATCTTGATTTAATTTAATAGTTCTAGCGGTAAAGCAATACGACTGCCGGATCTTGATTTAATTTCAAAGTTTATGCGGTAAAGCACTACGACTGCCGGATCTTGGTTTAATTTCAAAGTTCATGCGGTAAAGCAATGCGACTGCCGGAACTTGGTTTTTATTTCAACGTTCCAGCGGTAAAACAATGCGACTGCCGGAACTTGGTTTTTATTTCAACGTTCCAGCGGTAAAGCAATGCGACTGCCGGAACGTGGTTTTTATTTCAACGTTCCAGCGGTAAAGCAATGCGACTGCCGGATCTTGATTTAATTTCAAAGTTCCAGCGGTAAAGCAATGCGACTGCCGGATCTTGATTTAATTTAATAGTTCTAGCGGTAAAGCAATACGACTGCCGGATCTTGATTTAATTTCAAAGTTTATGCGGTAAAGCAATACGACTGCCGGATCTTGGTTTAATTTCAAAGTTCATGCGGTAAAGCAATGCGACTGCCGGAACTTGGTTTTTATTTCAACGTTCCAGCGGTATAGCAATTCGACTGCCGGATCTTGATTTAATTTCAAAGTTCCAGCGGTAAAGCAATGCGACTGCCGGATCTTGATTTAATTTCAACGTTCCAGCGGTAAAGCAATGCGACTACCGGAACTTGGTTTTTATTTCAACGTTCCAGCGGTAAAGCAATGCGACTGCCGGATCTTGATTTAATTTCAAAGTTCCAGCGGTAAAGCAATGCGACTGCCGGATCTTGATTTAATTTCAAAGTTCCAGCGGTAAAGCAATGCGACTGCCGGATCTTGATTTAATTTCAACGTTCCAGCGGTAAAGCAATGCGACTACCGGAACTTGGTTTTTATTTCAACGTTCCAGCGGTAAAGCAATGCGACTGCCGGATCTTGATTTAATTTCAAAGTTCCAGCGGTAAAGCAATACGACTGCCGGATGTTGATTTAATTTCAAGGTTCTAGCGGTAAAGCAATACGACTGCCGGATCTTGATTTAATTTCAAAGTTCATGCGGTAAAGCAATGCGACTGCCGGATCTTGATTTAATTTCAAAGTTCATGCGGTGAAGCAATACGACTGCCGGATCTTGATTTAATTTCAAAGTCATGCGGTAAAGCAATGCGACTGCCGGAACTTGGTTTTTATTTCAAAGTCATGCGGTAAAGCAATGCGACTGCCGGAACTTGATTTAATTTCAAAGTTCATGCGGTAAAGCAATTCGACTGCCGGAACTTGGTTTTTATTTCAAAGTTCCAGCGGTAAAGCAATGCGACTGCCGAATTTTGATTTAATTTCAACGTTCCAGCGGTAAAGCAATGCGACTGCCGGAACTTGGTTTTTATTTCAAAGTTCCAGCGGTAAAGCAATGCGACTGCCGGAACTTGATTTAATTTCAAAGTTCATGCGGTAAAGCAATGCGACTGCCGGAACCTGGTTTTTATTTCAAAGTTCCAGCGGTAAAGCAATGCGACTGCCGGAACTTGATTTAATTTCAAAGTTCATGCGGTAAAGCAATGCGACTGCCGGAACTTGATTTAATTTCAAAGTTCATGCGGTAAAGCAATGCGACTGCCGGAACTTGGTTTTTATTTCAAAGTTCCAGCGGTAAAGCAATGCGACTGCCGAATCTTGATTTAATTTCAACGTTCCAGCGGTAAAGCAATACGACTGCCGGATCTTGGTTTTTATTTCAACGTTCCAGCGGTAAAACAATGCGACTGCCGGAATTTGATTTAATTTCAACGTTCATGCGGTAAAGCAATGCGACTGCCGGAACTTGGTTTTTATTTCAAAGTTCCAGCGGTAAAGCAATACGACTGCCGAATGTTGATTTAATTTCAAGGTTCTAGCGGTAAAGCAATACGACTGCCGGATCTTGATTTAATTTCAAAGTTCATGCGGTAAAGCAATGCGACTGCCGGATCTTGATTTAATTTCAAAGTTCATGCGGTAAAGCAATGCGACTGCCGGATCTTGATTTAATTTCAAAGTTCCAGCGGTAAAGCAATACGACTGCCGAATGTTGATTTAATTTCAAGGTTCTAGCGGTAAAGCAATACGACTGCCGGATCTTGATTTAATTTCAAAGTTCATGCGGTAAAGCAATGCGACTGCCGGATCTTGATTTAATTTCAAAGTTCATGCGGTAAAGCAATGCGACTGCCGGAACTTGATTTAATTTCAACGTTCATGCGGTAAAGCAATGCGACTGCCGGAACTTGGTTTTTATTTCAAAGTTCCAGCGGTAAAGCAATACGACTGCCGAATGTTGATTTAATTTCAAGGTTCTAGCGGTAAAGCAATACGACTGCCGGATCTTGATTTAATTTCAAAGTTCATGCGGTAAAGCAATGCGACTGCCGGATCTTGATTTAATTTCAAAGTTCATGCGGTGAAGCAATACGACTGCCGGATCTGATTTAATTTCAAAGTCATGCGGTAAAGCAATGCGACTGCCGGAACTTGGTTTTTATTTCAAAATTCCAGCGGTAAAGCAATACGACTGCCGGATCTTGATTTAATTTCAAAGTTCATGCGGTAAAGCAATGCGACTGCCGGATCTTGATTTAATTTCAAAGTTCATGCGGTGAAGCAATACGACTGCCGGATCTTGATTTAATTTCAAAGTCATGCGGTAAAGCAATGCGACTGCCGGAACTTGGTTTTTATTTCAAAGTCATGCGGTAAAGCAATGCGACTGCCGGATCTTGATTTAATTTCATAGTTCTAGCGGTAAAGCAATGCGACTGCCGGATCTTGATTTAATTTCATAGTTCTAGCGGTAAAGCAATACGACTGCCGGATCTTGATTTAATTTCAAAGATCATGCGGTAAAGCAATGCGACTGCCGGATCTTGATTTAATTTCAAAGTTCATGCGGTGAAGCAATACGACTGCCGGATCTTGATTTAATTTCAAAGTCATGCGGTAAAGCAATGCGACTGCCGGAACTTGGTTTTTATTTCAAAGTCATTCGGTAAAGCAATGCGACTGCCGGATCTTGATTTAATTTCATAGTTCTAGCGGTAAAGCAATACGACTGCCGGAGCTTGGTTTTTATTTCAAAGTTCCAGCGGTAAAGCAATGCGACTGCCGGAACTTGATTTAATTTCAAAGTTCATGCGGTAAAGCAATGCGACTGCCGGAACTTGATTTAATTTCAAAGTTCATGCGGTAAAGCAATGCGACTGCCGGAACTTGGTTTTTATTTCAAAGTTCCAGCGGTAAAGCAATGCGACTGCCGAATCTTGATTTAATTTCAACGTTCCAGCGGTAAAGCAATACGACTGCCGGATCTTGGTTTTTATTTCAACGTTCCAGCGGTAAAGCAATGCGACTGCCGGAATTTGATTTAATTTCAAAGTTCATGCGGTAAAGCAATGCGACTGCCGGATCTTGATTTAATTTCATAGTTCTAGCGGTAAAGCAATGCGACTGCCGGATCTTGATTTAATTTCATAGTTCTAGCGGTAAAGCAATACGACTGCCGGATCTTGATTTAATTTCAAAGTTCATGCGGTAAAGCAATGCGACTGCCGGATCTTGATTTAATTTCAAAGTTCATGCGGTGAAGCAATACGACTGCCGGATGTTGATTTAATTTCAAAGTCATGCGGTAAAGCAATGCGACTGCCGGAACTTGGTTTTTATTTCAAAGTCATGCGGTAAAGCAATGCGACTGCCGGAACTTGATTTAATTTCAAAGTTCATGCGGTAAAGCAATTCGACTGCCGGAACTTGGTTTTTATTTCAAAGTCATGCGGTATAGCAATACGACTGCCGGATCTTGATTTAATTTCAAAGTTCATGCGGTAAAGCAATGCGACTGCCGGATCTTGATTTAATTTCAAAGTTCATGCGGTAAAGCAATGCGACTGCCGGAACTTGATTTAATTTCAACGTTCATGCGGTGAAGCAATACGACTGCCGGATCTTGATTTAATTTCAAAGTCATGCGGTAAAGCAATGCGACTGCCGGAACTTGGTTTTTATTTCAAAGTCATGCGGTAAAGCAATGCGACTGCCGGATCTTGATTTAATTTCATAGTTCTAGCGGTAAAGCAATGCGACTGCCGGATCTTGATTTAATTTCATAGTTCTAGCGGTAAAGCAATACGACTGCCGGATCTTGATTTAATTTCAAAGTTCATGCGGTAAAGCAATGCGACTGCCGGATCTTGATTTAATTTCAAAGTTCATGCGGTGAAGCAATACGACTGCCGGATGTTGATTTAATTTCAAAGTCATGCGGTAAAGCAATGCGACTGCCGGAACTTGGTTTTTATTTCAAAGTCATGCGGTAAAGCAATGCGACTGCCGGAACTTGATTTAATTTCAAAGTTCATGCGGTAAAGCAATTCGACTGCCGGAACTTGGTTTTTATTTCAAAGTTCCAGCGGTAAAGCAATGCGACTGCCGGAACTTGGTTTTTATTTCTAAGTTCCAGCGGTAAAGCAATGCGACTGCCGAATCTTGATTTAATTTCAACGTTCCAGCGGTAAAGCAATACGACTGCCGGATCTTGGTTTTTATTTCAACGTTCCAGCGGTAAAACAATGCGACTGCCGGAATTTGATTTAATTTCAACGTTCATGCGGTAAAGCAATGCGACTGCCGGAACTTGGTTTTTATTTCAAAGTTCCAGCGGTAAAGCAATACGACTGCCGAATGTTGATTTAATTTCAAGGTTCTAGCGGTAAAGCAATACGACTGCCGGATCTTGATTTAATTTCAAAGTTCATGCGGTAAAGCAATGCGACTGCCGGATCTTGATTTAATTTCAAAGTTCATGCGGTAAAGCAATGCGACTGCCGGAACTTGATTTAATTTCAACGTTCATGCGGTAAAGCAATGCGACTGCCGGAACTTGGTTTTTATTTCAAAGTTCCAGCGGTAAAGCAATACGACTGCCGAATGTTGATTTAATTTCAAGGTTCTAGCGGTAAAGCAATACGACTGCCGGATCTTGATTTAATTTCAAAGTTCATGCGGTAAAGCAATGCGACTGCCGGATCTTGATTTAATTTCAAAGTTCATGCGGTGAAGCAATACGACTGCCGGATCTTGATTTAATTTCAAAGTCATGCGGTAAAGCAATGCGACTGCCAGAACTTGGTTTTTATTTCAAAGTTCCAGCGGTAAAGCAATACGACTGCCGGATCTTGATTTAATTTCAAAGTTCATGCGGTAAAGCAATGCGACTGCCGGATCTTGATTTAATTTCAAAGTTCATGCGGTGAAGCAATACGACTGCCGGATCTTGATTTAATTTCAAAGTCATGCGGTAAAGCAATGCGACTGCCGGAACTTGGTTTTTATTTTAAAGTCATGCGGTAAAGCAATGCGACTGCCGGAACTTGGTTTTTATTTCAAAGTCATGCGGTAAAGCAATGCGACTGCCGGATCTTGATTTAATTTCATAGTTCTAGCGGTAAAGCAATGCGACTGCCGGATCTTGATTTAATTTCATAGTTCTAGCGGTAAAGCAATACGACTGCCGGATCTTGATTTAATTTCAAAGTTCATGCGGTAAAGCAATGCGACTGCCGGATCTTGATTTAATTTCAAAGTTCATGCGGTGAAGCAATACGACTGCCGGATCTTGATTTAATTTCAAAGTCATGCGGTAAAGCAATGCGACTGCCGGAACTTGGTTTTTATTTCAAAGTCATGCGGTAAAGCAATGCGACTGCCGGATCTTGATTTAATTTCATAGTTCTAGCGGTAAAGCAATGCGACTGCCGGATCTTGATTTAATTTCATAGTTCTAGCGGTAAAGCAATACGACTGCCGGAGCTTGGTTTTTATTTCAAAGTTCCAGCGGTAAAGCAATGCGACTGCCGGAATTTGATTTAATTTCAACGTTCATGCGGTAAAGCAATGCGACTGCCGGAACTTGGTTTTTATTTCAAAGTTCCAGCGGTAAAGCAATACGACTGCCCAATGTTGATTTAATTTCAAGGTTCTAGCGGTAAAGCAATACGACTGCCGGATCTTGATTTAATTTCAAAGTTCATGCGGTAAAGCAATGCGACTGCCGGAACTTGATTTAATTTCAACGTTCATGCGGTAAAGCAATGCGACTGCCGGAACTTGGTTTTTATTTCAAAGTTCCAGCGGTAAAGCAATACGACTGCCGAATGTTGATTTAATTTCAAGGTTCTAGCGGTAAAGCAATACGACTGCCGGATCTTGATTTAATTTCAAAGTTCATGCGGTAAAGCAATGCGACTGCCGGATCTTGATTTAATTTCAAAGTTCATGCGGTGAAGCAATACGACTGCCGGATCTTGATTTAATTTCAAAGTCATGCGGTAAAGCAATGCGACTGCCAGAACTTGGTTTTTATTTCAAAGTTCCAGCGGTAAAGCAATACGACTGCCGGATCTTGATTTAATTTCAAAGTTCATGCGGTAAAGCAATGCGACTGCCGGATCTTGATTTAATTTCAAAGTTCATGCGGTAAAGCAATGCGACTGCCGGAACTTGGTTTTTATTTCAAAGTTCCAGCGGTAAAGCAATGCGACTGCCGAATCTTGATTTAATTTCAACGTTCCAGCGGTAAAGCAATACGACTGCCGGATCTTGGTTTTTATTTCAACGTTCCAGCGGTAAAACAATGCGACTGCCGGAATTTGATTTAATTTCAACGTTCATGCGGTAAAGCAATGCGACTGCCGGAACTTGGTTTTTATTTCAAAGTCATGCGGTAAAGCAATGCGACTGCCGGATCTTGATTTAATTTCAAAGTTCATGCGGAAAAGCAATGCGACTGCCGGAACTTGATTTAATTTCAACGTTCATGCGGTAGAGCAATGCGACTGCCGGAACTTGGTTTTTATATCAAAGTCATGCGGTAAAGCAATGCGACTGCCGGATCTTGATTTAATTTCATAGTTCTAGCGGTAAAGCAATGCGACTGCCGGATCTTGATTTAATTTCATAGTTCTAGCGGTAAAGCAATACGACTGCCGGATCTTGATTTAATTTCAAAGTTCATGCGGTAAAGCAATGCGACTGCCGGATCTTGATTTAATTTCAAAGTTCATGCAGTGAAGCAATACGACTGCCGGATCTTGATTTAATTTCAAAGTCATGCGGTAAAGCAATGCGACTGCCGGAACTTGGTTTTTATTTCAAAGTCATGCGGTAAAGCAATGCGACTGCCGGATCTTGATTTAATTTCATAGTTCTAGCGGTAAAGCAATGCGACTGCCGGATCTTGATTTAATTTCATAGTTCATGCGGTAAAGCAATGCGACTGCCGGAACTTGGTTTTTATTTCAAAGTTCCAGCGGTAAAGCAATGCGACTGCCGAATCTTGATTTAATTTCAACGTTCCAGCGGTAAAGCAATGCGACTGCCGGATCTTGATTTAATTTCAAAGTTCATGCGGTAAAGCAATGCGACTGCCGGAACTTGATTTAATTTCAACGTTCATGCGGTAAAGCAATGCGACTGCCGGATCTTGATTTAATTTCATAGTTCTAGCGGTAAAGCAATGCGACTGCCGGATCTTGATTTAATTTCAAAGTTCATGCGGTAAAGCAATGCGACTGCCGGAACTTGGTTTTTATTTCAAAGTTCCAGCGGTAAAGCAATGCGACTGCCGAATCTTGATTTAATTTCAACGTTCCAGCGGTAAAGCAATACGACTGCCGGATCTTGGTTTTTATTTCAACGTTCCAGCGGTAAAACAATGCGACTGCCGGAATTTGATTTAATTTCAACGTTCATGCGGTAAAGCAATGCGACTGCCGGAACTTGGTTTTTATTTCAAAGTTCCAGCGGTAAAGCAATACGACTGCCGAATGTTGATTTAATTTCAAGGTTCTAGCGGTAAAGCAATACGACTGCCGGATCTTGATTTAATTTCAAAGTTCATGCGGTAAAGCAATGCGACTGCCGGATCTTGATTTAATTTCAAAGTTCATGCGGTAAAGCAATGCGACTGCCGGAACTTGATTTAATTTCAAAGTTCATGCGGTAAAGCAATGCGACTGCCGGAACTTGGTTTTTATTTCAAAGTTCCAGCGGTAAAGCAATACGACTGCCGAATGTTGATTTAATTTCAAGGTTCTAGCGGTAAAGCAATACGACTGCCGGATCTTGATTTAATTTCAAAGTTCATGCGGTAAAGCAATGCGACTGCCGGATCTTGATTTAATTTCAAAGTTCATGCGGTGAAGCAATACGACTGCCGGATCTTGATTTAATTTCAAAGTCATGCGGTAAAGCAATGCGACTGCCAGAACTTGGTTTTTATTTCAAAGTTCCAGCGGTAAAGCAATACGACTGCCGGATCTTGATTTAATTTCAAAGTTCATGCGGTAAAGCAATGCGACTGCCGGATCTTGATTTAATTTCAAAGTTCATGCGGTGAAGCAATACGACTGCCGGATCTTGATTTAATTTCAAAGTTCATGCGGTAAAGCAATGCGACTGCCGGAACTTGATTTAATTTCAACGTTCATGCGGTAAAGCAATGCGACTGCCGGAACTTGGTTTTTATTTCAAAGTTCCAGCGGTAAAGCAATGCGACTGCCGGATCTTGATTTAATTTCATAGTTCTAGCGGTAAAGCAATGCGACTGCCGGATCTTGATTTAATTTCATAGTTCTAGCGGTAAAGCAATACGACTGCCGGATCTTGATTTAATTTCAAAGTTCATGCGGTAAAGCAATGCGACTGCCGGATCTTGATTTAATTTCAAAGTTCATGCGGTGAAGCAATACGACTGCCGGATCTTGATTTAATTTCAAAGTCATGCGGTAAAGCAATGCGACTGCCGGAACTTGGTTTTTATTTCAAAGTCATGCGGTAAAGCAATGCGACTGCCGGATCTTGATTTAATTTCATAGTTCTAGCGGTAAAGCAATGCGACTGCCGGATCTTGATTTAATTTCATAGTTCTAGCGGTAAAGCAATACGACTGCCGGAGCTTGGTTTTTATTTCAAAGTTCCAGCGGTAAAGCAATGCGACTGCCGGAATTTGATTTAATTTCAACGTTCATGCGGTAAAGCAATGCGACTGCCGGAACTTGGTTTTTATTTCAAAGTTCCAGCGGTAAAGCAATACGACTGCCCAATGTTGATTTAATTTCAAGGTTCTAGCGGTAAAGCAATACGACTGCCGGATCTTGATTTAATTTCAAAGTTCATGCGGTAAAGCAATGCGACTGCCGGAACTTGATTTAATTTCAACGTTCATGCGGTAAAGCAATGCGACTGCCGGAACTTGGTTTTTATTTCAAAGTTCCAGCGGTAAAGCAATACGACTGCCGAATGTTGATTTAATTTCAAGGTTCTAGCGGTAAAGCAATACGACTGCCGGATCTTGATTTAATTTCAAAGTTCATGCGGTAAAGCAATGCGACTGCCGGATCTTGATTTAATTTCAAAGTTCATGCGGTGAAGCAATACGACTGCCGGATCTTGATTTAATTTCAAAGTCATGCGGTAAAGCAATGCGACTGCCAGAACTTGGTTTTTATTTCAAAGTTCCAGCGGTAAAGCAATACGACTGCCGGATCTTGATTTAATTTCAAAGTTCATGCGGTAAAGCAATGCGACTGCCGGATCTTGATTTAATTTCAAAGTTCATGCGGTAAAGCAATGCGACTGCCGGAACTTGGTTTTTATTTCAAAGTTCCAGCGGTAAAGCAATGCGACTGCCGAATCTTGATTTAATTTCAACGTTCCAGCGGTAAAGCAATACGACTGCCGGATCTTGGTTTTTATTTCAACGTTCCAGCGGTAAAACAATGCGACTGCCGGAATTTGATTTAATTTCAACGTTCATGCGGTAAAGCAATGCGACTGCCGGAACTTGGTTTTTATTTCAAAGTCATGCGGTAAAGCAATGCGACTGCCGGATCTTGATTTAATTTCAAAGTTCATGCGGAAAAGCAATGCGACTGCCGGAACTTGATTTAATTTCAACGTTCATGCGGTAGAGCAATGCGACTGCCGGAACTTGGTTTTTATATCAAAGTCATGCGGTAAAGCAATGCGACTGCCGGATCTTGATTTAATTTCATAGTTCTAGCGGTAAAGCAATGCGACTGCCGGATCTTGATTTAATTTCATAGTTCTAGCGGTAAAGCAATACGACTGCCGGATCTTGATTTAATTTCAAAGTTCATGCGGTAAAGCAATGCGACTGCCGGATCTTGATTTAATTTCAAAGTTCATGCAGTGAAGCAATACGACTGCCGGATCTTGATTTAATTTCAAAGTCATGCGGTAAAGCAATGCGACTGCCGGAACTTGGTTTTTATTTCAAAGTCATGCGGTAAAGCAATGCGACTGCCGGATCTTGATTTAATTTCATAGTTCTAGCGGTAAAGCAATGCGACTGCCGGATCTTGATTTAATTTCATAGTTCATGCGGTAAAGCAATGCGACTGCCGGAACTTGGTTTTTATTTCAAAGTTCCAGCGGTAAAGCAATGCGACTGCCGAATCTTGATTTAATTTCAACGTTCCAGCGGTAAAGCAATGCGACTGCCGGATCTTGATTTAATTTCAAAGTTCATGCGGTAAAGCAATGCGACTGCCGGAACTTGATTTAATTTCAACGTTCATGCGGTAAAGCAATGCGACTGCCGGATCTTGATTTAATTTCATAGTTCTAGCGGTAAAGCAATGCGACTGCCGGATCTTGATTTAATTTCAAAGTTCATGCGGTAAAGCAATGCGACTGCCGGAACTTGGTTTTTATTTCAAAGTTCCAGCGGTAAAGCAATGCGACTGCCGAATCTTGATTTAATTTCAACGTTCCAGCGGTAAAGCAATACGACTGCCGGATCTTGGTTTTTATTTCAACGTTCCAGCGGTAAAACAATGCGACTGCCGGAATTTGATTTAATTTCAACGTTCATGCGGTAAAGCAATGCGACTGCCGGAACTTGGTTTTTATTTCAAAGTTCCAGCGGTAAAGCAATACGACTGCCGAATGTTGATTTAATTTCAAGGTTCTAGCGGTAAAGCAATACGACTGCCGGATCTTGATTTAATTTCAAAGTTCATGCGGTAAAGCAATGCGACTGCCGGATCTTGATTTAATTTCAAAGTTCATGCGGTAAAGCAATGCGACTGCCGGAACTTGATTTAATTTCAACGTTCATGCGGTAAAGCAATGCGACTGCCGGAACTTGGTTTTTATTTCAAAGTTCCAGCGGTAAAGCAATACGACTGCCGAATGTTGATTTAATTTCAAGGTTCTAGCGGTAAAGCAATACGACTGCCGGATCTTGATTTAATTTCAAAGTTCATGCGGTAAAGCAATGCGACTGCCGGATCTTGATTTAATTTCAAAGTTCATGCGGTGAAGCAATACGACTGCCGGATCTTGATTTAATTTCAAAGTCATGCGGTAAAGCAATGCGACTGCCAGAACTTGGTTTTTATTTCAAAGTTCCAGCGGTAAAGCAATACGACTGCCGGATCTTGATTTAATTTCAAAGTTCATGCGGTAAAGCAATGCGACTGCCGGATCTTGATTTAATTTCAAAGTTCATGCGGTGAAGCAATACGACTGCCGGATCTTGATTTAATTTCAAAGTTCATGCGGTAAAGCAATGCGACTGCCGGAACTTGATTTAATTTCAACGTTCATGCGGTAAAGCAATGCGACTGCCGGAACTTGGTTTTTATTTCAAAGTTCCAGCGGTAAAGCAATGCGACTGCCGGATCTTGATTTAATTTCATAGTTCTAGCGGTAAAGCAATGCGACTGCCGGATCTTGATTTAATTTCATAGTTCTAGCGGTAAAGCAATACGACTGCCGGATCTTGATTTAATTTCAAAGTTCATGCGGTAAAGCAATGCGACTGCCGGATCTTGATTTAATTTCAAAGTTCATGCGGTGAAGCAATACGACTGCCGGATCTTGATTTAATTTCAAAGTCATGCGGTAAAGCAATGCGACTGCCGGAACTTGGTTTTTATTTCAAAGTCATGCGGTAAAGCAATGCGACTGCCGGATCTTGATTTAATTTCATAGTTCTAGCGGTAAAGCAATGCGACTGCCGGATCTTGATTTAATTTCATAGTTCTAGCGGTAAAGCAATGCGACTGCCGGATCTTGATTTAATTTCATAGTTCTAGCGGTAAAGCAATACGACTGCCGGATCTTGATTTAATTTCAAAGTTCATGCGGTAAAGCAATGCGACTGCCGGATCTTGATTTAATTTCAAAGTTCATGCGGTGAAGCAATACGACTGCCGGATCTTGATTTAATTTCAAAGTCATGCGGTAAAGCAATGCGACTGCCGGAACTTGGTTTTTATTTCAAAGTCATGCGGTAAAGCAATGCGACTGCCGGATCTTGATTTAATTTCATAGTTCTAGCGGTAAAGCAATGCGACTGCCGGATCTTGATTTAATTTCATAGTTCTAGCGGTAAAGCAATACGACTGCCGGAGCTTGGTTTTTATTTCAAAGTTCCAGCGGTAAAGCAATGCGACGGCCGGAATTTGATTTAATTTCAACGTTCATGCGGTAAAGCAATGCGACTGCCGGAACTTGGTTTTTATTTCAAAGTTCCAGCGGTAAAGCAATACGACTGCCCAATGTTGATTTAATTTCAAGGTTCTAGCGGTAAAGCAATACGACTGCCGGATCTTGATTTAATTTCAAAGTTCATGCGGTAAAGCAATGCGACTGCCGGATCTTGATTTAATTTCAAAGTTCATGCGGTAAAGCAATGCGACTGCCGGAACTTGATTTAATTTCAACGTTCATGCGGTAAAGCAATGCGACTGCCGGAACTTGGTTTTTATTTCAAAGTTCCAGCGGTAAAGCAATACGACTGCCGAATGTTGATTTAATTTCAAGGTTCTAGCGGTAAAGCAATACGACTGCCGGATCTTGATTTAATTTCAAAGTTCATGCGGTAAAGCAATGCGACTGCCGGATCTTGATTTAATTTCAAAGTTCATGCGGTGAAGCAATACGACTGCCGGATCTTGATTTAATTTCAAAGTCATGCGGTAAAGCAATGCGACTGCCAGAACTTGGTTTTTATTTCAAAGTTCCAGCGGTAAAGCAATACGACTGCCGGGTCTTGATTTAATTTCAAAGTTCATGCGGTAAAGCAATGCGACTGCCGGATCTTGATTTAATTTCAAAGTTCATGCGGTAAAGCAATGCGACTGCCGGAACTTGGTTTTTATTTCAAAGTTCCAGCGGTAAAGCAATGCGACTGCCGAATCTTGATTTAATTTCAACGTTCCAGCGGTAAAGCAATACGACTGCCGGATCTTGGTTTTTATTTCAACGTTCCAGCGGTAAAACAATGCGACTGCCGGAATTTGATTTAATTTCAACGTTCATGCGGTAAAGCAATGCGACTGCCGGAACTTGGTTTTTATTTCAAAGTCATGCGGTAAAGCAATGCGACTGCCGGATCTTGATTTAATTTCAAAGTTCATGCGGAAAAGCAATGCGACTGCCGGAACTTGATTTAATTTCAACGTTCATGCGGTAGAGCAATGCGACTGCCGGAACTTGGTTTTTATATCAAAGTCATGCGGTAAAGCAATGCGACTGCCGGATCTTGATTTAATTTCATAGTTCTAGCGGTAAAGCAATGCGACTGCCGGATCTTGATTTAATTTCATAGTTCTAGCGGTAAAGCAATACGACTGCCGGATCTTGATTTAATTTCAAAGTTCATGCGGTAAAGCAATGCGACTGCCGGATCTTGATTTAATTTCAAAGTTCATGCAGTGAAGCAATACGACTGCCGGATCTTGATTTAATTTCAAAGTCATGCGGTAAAGCAATGCGACTGCCGGAACTTGGTTTTTATTTCAAAGTCATGCGGTAAAGCAATGCGACTGCCGGATCTTGATTTAATTTCATAGTTCTAGCGGTAAAGCAATGCGACTGCCGGATCTTGATTTAATTTCATAGTTCATGCGGTAAAGCAATGCGACTGCCGGAACTTGGTTTTTATTTCAAAGTTCCAGCGGTAAAGCAATGCGACTGCCGAATCTTGATTTAATTTCAACGTTCCAGCGGTAAAGCAATGCGACTGCCGGATCTTGATTTAATTTCAAAGTTCATGCGGTAAAGCAATGCGACTGCCGGAACTTGATTTAATTTCAACGTTCATGCGGTAAAGCAATGCGACTGCCGGATCTTGATTTAATTTCATAGTTCTAGCGGTAAAGCAATGCGACTGCCGGATCTTGATTTAATTTCAAAGTTCATGCGGTAAAGCAATGCGACTGCCGGAACTTGGTTTTTATTTCAAAGTTCCAGCGGTAAAGCAATGCGACTGCCGAATCTTGATTTAATTTCAACGTTCCAGCGGTAAAGCAATACGACTGCCGGATCTTGGTTTTTATTTCAACGTTCCAGCGGTAAAACAATGCGACTGCCGGAATTTGATTTAATTTCAACGTTCATGCGGTAAAGCAATGCGACTGCCGGAACTTGGTTTTTATTTCAAAGTTCCAGCGGTAAAGCAATACGACTGCCGAATGTTGATTTAATTTCAAGGTTCTAGCGGTAAAGCAATACGACTGCCGGATCTTGATTTAATTTCAAAGTTCATGCGGTAAAGCAATGCGACTGCCGGATCTTGATTTAATTTCAAAGTTCATGCGGTAAAGCAATGCGACTGCCGGAACTTGATTTAATTTCAACGTTCATGCGGTAAAGCAATGCGACTGCCGGAACTTGGTTTTTATTTCAAAGTTCCAGCGGTAAAGCAATACGACTGCCGAATGTTGATTTAATTTCAAGGTTCTAGCGGTAAAGCAATACGACTGCCGGATCTTGATTTAATTTCAAAGTTCATGCGGTAAAGCAATGCGACTGCCGGATCTTGATTTAATTTCAAAGTTCATGCGGTGAAGCAATACGACTGCCGGATCTTGATTTAATTTCAAAGTCATGCGGTAAAGCAATGCGACTGCCAGAACTTGGTTTTTATTTCAAAGTTCCAGCGGTAAAGCAATACGACTGCCGGATCTTGATTTAATTTCAAAGTTCATGCGGTAAAGCAATGCGACTGCCGGATCTTGATTTAATTTCAAAGTTCATGCGGTGAAGCAATACGACTGCCGGATCTTGATTTAATTTCAAAGTCATGCGGTAAAGCAATGCGACTGCCGGAACTTGGTTTTTATTTCAAAGTCATGCGGTAAAGCAATGCGACTGCCGGAACTTGGTTTTTATTTCAAAGTCATGCGGTAAAGCAATGCGACTGCCGGATCTTGATTTAATTTCATAGTTCTAGCGGTAAAGCAATGCGACTGCCGGATCTTGATTTAATTTCATAGTTCTAGCGGTAAAGCAATACGACTGCCGGATCTTGATTTAATTTCAAAGTTCATGCGGTAAAGCAATGCGACTGCCGGATCTTGATTTAATTTCAAAGTTCATGCGGTGAAGCAATACGACTGCCGGATGTTGATTTAATTTCAAAGTCATGCGGTAAAGCAATGCGACTGCCGGAACTTGGTTTAATTTCAAAGTCATGCGGTAAAGCAATGCGACTGCCGGAACTTGGTTTTTATTTCAAAGTCATGCGGTAAAGCAATGCGACTGCCGGATCTTGATTTAATTTCATAGTTCTAGCGGTAAAGCAATGCGACTGCCGGATCTTGATTTAATTTCATAGTTCATGCGGTAAAGCAATGCGACTGCCGGAACTTGGTTTTTATTTCAAAGTTCCAGCGGTAAAGCAATGCGACTGCCGAATCTTGATTTAATTTCAACGTTCCAGCGGTAAAGCAATGCGACTGCCGGATCTTGATTTAATTTCAAAGTTCATGCGGTAAAGCAATGCGACTGCCGGAACTTGATTTAATTTCAACGTTCATGCGGTAAAGCAATGCGACTGCCGGATCTTGATTTAATTTCATAGTTCTAGCGGTAAAGCAATGCGACTGCCGGATCTTGATTTAATTTCAAAGTTCATGCGGTAAAGCAATGCGACTGCCGGAACTTGGTTTTTATTTCAAAGTTCCAGCGGTAAAGCAATGCGACTGCCGAATCTTGATTTAATTTCAACGTTCCAGCGGTAAAGCAATACGACTGCCGGATCTTGGTTTTTATTTCAACGTTCCAGCGGTAAAACAATGCGACTGCCGGAATTTGATTTAATTTCAACGTTCATGCGGTAAAGCAATGCGACTGCCGGAACTTGGTTTTTATTTCAAAGTTCCAGCGGTAAAGCAATACGACTGCCGAATGTTGATTTAATTTCAAGGTTCTAGCGGTAAAGCAATACGACTGCCGGATCTTGATTTAATTTCAAAGTTCATGCGGTAAAGCAATGCGACTGCCGGATCTTGATTTAATTTCAAAGTTCATGCGGTAAAGCAATGCGACTGCCGGAACTTGATTTAATTTCAACGTTCATGCGGTAAAGCAATGCGACTGCCGGAACTTGGTTTTTATTTCAAAGTTCCAGCGGTAAAGCAATACGACTGCCGAATGTTGATTTAATTTCAAGGTTCTAGCGGTAAAGCAATACGACTGCCGGATCTTGATTTAATTTCAAAGTTCATGCGGTAAAGCAATGCGACTGCCGGATCTTGATTTAATTTCAAAGTTCATGCGGTGAAGCAATACGACTGCCGGATCTTGATTTAATTTCAAAGTCATGCGGTAAAGCAATGCGACTGCCAGAACTTGGTTTTTATTTCAAAGTTCCAGCGGTAAAGCAATACGACTGCCGGATCTTGATTTAATTTCAAAGTTCATGCGGTAAAGCAATGCGACTGCCGGATCTTGATTTAATTTCAAAGTTCATGCGGTGAAGCAATACGACTGCCGGATCTTGATTTAATTTCAAAGTCATGCGGTAAAGCAATGCGACTGCCGGAACTTGGTTTTTATTTCAAAGTCATGCGGTAAAGCAATGCGACTGCCGGAACTTGGTTTTTATTTCAAAGTCATGCGGTAAAGCAATGCGACTGCCGGATCTTGATTTAATTTCATAGTTCTAGCGGTAAAGCAATGCGACTGCCGGATCTTGATTTAATTTCATAGTTCTAGCGGTAAAGCAATACGACTGCCGGATCTTGATTTAATTTCAAAGTTCATGCGGTAAAGCAATGCGACTGCCGGATCTTGATTTAATTTCAAAGTTCATGCGGTGAAGCAATACGACTGCCGGATGTTGATTTAATTTCAAAGTCATGCGGTAAAGCAATGCGACTGCCGGAACTTGGTTTTTATTTCAAAGTCATGCGGTAAAGCAATGCGACTGCCGGAACTTGATTTAATTTCAAAGTTCATGCGGTAAAGCAATTCGACTGCCGGAACTTGGTTTTTATTTCAAAGTTCCAGCGGTAAAGCAATGCGACTGCCGGAACTTGGTTTTTATTTCAAAGTTCCAGCGGTAAAGCAATGCGACTGCCGAATCTTGATTTAATTTCAACGTTCCAGCGGTAAAGCAATACGACTGCCGGATCTTGGTTTTTATTTCAACGTTCCAGCGGTAAAACAATGCGACTGCCGGAATTTGATTTAATTTCAACGTTCATGCGGTAAAGCAATGCGACTGCCGGAACTTGGTTTTTATTTCAAAGTTCCAGCGGTAAAGCAATACGACTGCCGAATGTTGATTTAATTTCAAGGTTCTAGCGGTAAAGCAATACGACTGCCGGATCTTGATTTAATTTCAAAGTTCATGCGGTAAAGCAATGCGACTGCCGGATCTTGATTTAATTTCAAAGTTCATGCGGTAAAGCAATGCGACTGCCGGAACTTGATTTAATTTCAACGTTCATGCGGTAAAGCAATGCGACTGCCGGAACTTGGTTTTTATTTCAAAGTTCCAGCGGTAAAGCAATACGACTGCCGAATGTTGATTTAATTTCAAGGTTCTAGCGGTAAAGCAATACGACTGCCGGATCTTGATTTAATTTCAAAGTTCATGCGGTAAAGCAATGCGACTGCCGGATCTTGATTTAATTTCAAAGTTCATGCGGTGAAGCAATACGACTGCCGGATCTTGATTTAATTTCAAAGTCATGCGGTAAAGCAATGCGACTGCCAGAACTTGGTTTTTATTTCAAAGTTCCAGCGGTAAAGCAATACGACTGCCGGATCTTGATTTAATTTCAAAGTTCATGCGGTAAAGCAATGCGACTGCCGGATCTTGATTTAATTTCAAAGTTCATGCGGTGAAGCAATACGACTGCCGGATCTTGATTTAATTTCAAAGTCATGCGGTAAAGCAATGCGACTGCCGGAACTTGGTTTTTATTTCAAAGTCATGCGGTAAAGCAATGCGACTGCCGGAACTTGGTTTTTATTTCAAAGTCATGCGGTAAAGCAATGCGACTGCCGGATCTTGATTTAATTTCATAGTTCTAGCGCTAAAGCAATGCGACTGCCGGATCTTGATTTAATTTCATAGTTCTAGCGGTAAAGCAATACGACTGCCGGATCTTGATTTAATTTCAAAGTTCATGCGGTAAAGCAATGCGACTGCCGGATCTTGATTTAATTTCAACGTTCATGCGGTAAAGCAATGCGACTGCCGGAACTTGGTTTTTATTTCAAAGTTCCAGCGGTAAAGCAATACGACTGCCGAATGTTGATTTAATTTCAAGGTTCTAGCGGTAAAGCAATACGACTGCCGGATCTTGATTTAATTTCAAAGTTCATGCGGTAAAGCAATGCGACTGCCGGATCTTGATTTAATTTCAAAGTTCATGCGGTGAAGCAATACGACTGCCGGATCTTGATTTAATTTCAAAGTCATGCGGTAAAGCAATGCGACTGCCAGAACTTGGTTTTTATTTCAAAGTTCCAGCGGTAAAGCAATACGACTGCCGGATCTTGATTTAATTTCAAAGTTCATGCGGTAAAGCAATGCGACTGCCGGATCTTGATTTAATTTCAAAGTTCATGCGGTGAAGCAATACGACTGCCGGATCTTGATTTAATTTCAAAGTCATGCGGTAAAGCAATGCGACTGCCGGAACTTGGTTTTTATTTCAAAGTCATGCGGTAAAGCAATGCGACTGCCGGAACTTGGTTTTTATTTCAAAGTCATGCGGTAAAGCAATGCGACTGCCGGATCTTGATTTAATTTCATAGTTCTAGCGCTAAAGCAATGCGACTGCCGGATCTTGATTTAATTTCATAGTTCTAGCGGTAAAGCAATACGACTGCCGGATCTTGATTTAATTTCAAAGTTCATGCGGTAAAGCAATGCGACTGCCGGATCTTGATTTAATTTCAAAGTTCATGCGGTGAAGCAATACGACTGCCGGATCTTGATTTAATTTCAAAGTCATGCGGTAAAGCAATGCGACTGCCGGAACTTGGTTTTTATTTCAAAGTCATGCGGTAAAGCAATGCGACTGCCGGATCTTGATTTAATTTCATAGTTCTAGCGGTAAAGCAATGCGACTGCCAGATCTTGATTTAATTTCATAGTTCTAGCGGTAAAGCAATACGACTGCCGGAGCTTGGTTTTTATTTCAAAGTTCCAGCGGTAAAGCAATGCGACTGCCGGAATTTGATTTAATTTCAACGTTCATGCGGTAAAGCAATGCGACTGCCGGAACTTGGTTTTTATTTCAAAGTTCCAGCGGTAAAGCAATACGACTGCCCAATGTTGATTTAATTTCAAGGTTCTAGCGGTAAAGCAATACGACTGCCGGATCTTGATTTAATTTCAAAGTTCATGCGGTAAAGCAATGCGACTGCCGGATCTTGATTTAATTTCAAAGTTCATGCGGTAAAGCAATGCGACTGCCGGAACTTGATTTAATTTCAACGTTCATGCGGTAGAGCAATGCGACTGCCGGAACTTGGTTTTTATATCAAAGTCATGCGGTAAAGCAATGCGACTGCCGGATCTTGATTTAATTTCATAGTTCTAGCGGTAAAGCAATGCGACTGCCGGATCTTGATTTAATTTCATAGTTCTAGCGGTAAAGCAATACGACTGCCGGATCTTGATTTAATTTCAAAGTTCATGCGGTAAAGCAATGCGACTGCCGGATCTTGATTTAATTTCAAAGTTCATGCAGTGAAGCAATACGACTGCCGGATCTTGATTTAATTTCAAAGTCATGCGGTAAAGCAATGCGACTGCCGGAACTTGGTTTTTATTTCAAAGTCATGCGGTAAAGCAATGCGACTGCCGGATCTTGATTTAATTTCATAGTTCTAGCGGTAAAGCAATGCGACTGCCGGATCTTGATTTAATTTCATAGTTCTAGCGGTAAAGCAATACGACTGCCGGAGCTTGGTTTTTATTTCAAAGTTCCATCGGTAAAGCAATGCGACTGCCGGAACTTGATTTAATTACAAAGTTCATGCGGTAAAGCAATGCGACTGCCGGAACCTGGTTTTTATTTCAAAGTTCCAGCGGTAAAGCAATGCGACTGCCGGAACTTGATTTAATTTCAAAGTTCATGCGGTAAAACAATGCGACTGCCGGAACTTGATTTAATTTCAAAGTTCATGCGGTAAAACAATGCGACTGCCGGAACTTGATTTAATTTCAAAGTTCATGCGGTAAAGCAATGCGACTGCCGGAACTTGGTTTTTATTTCAAAGTTCCAGCGGTAAAGCAATGCGACTGCCGAATCTTGATTTAATTTCAACGTTCCAGCGGTAAAGCAATACGACTGCCGGATCATGGTTTTTATTTCAACGTTCCAGCGGTAAAGCAATGCGACTGCCGGAATTTGATTTAATTTCAACGTTCATGCGGTAAAGCAATGCGACTGCCGGAACTTGGTTTTTATTTCAAAGTTCCAGCGGTAAAGCAATACGACTGCCGAATGTTGATTTAATTTCAAGGTTCTAGCGGTAAAGCAATACGACTGCCGGATCTTGATTTAATTTCAAAGTTCATGCGGTAAAGCAATGCGACTGCCGGATCTTGATTTAATTTCAAAGTTCATGCGGTAAAGCAATGCGACTGCCGGAACTTGATTTAATTTCAACGTTCATGCGGTAAAGCAATGCGACTGCCGGAACTTGGTTTTTATTTCAAAGTTCCAGCGGTAAAGCAATACGACTGCCGAATGTTGATTTAATTTCAAGGTTCTAGCGGTAAAGCAATACGACTGCCGGATCTTGATTTAATTTCAAAGTTCATGCGGTAAAGCAATGCGACTGCCGGATCTTGATTTAATTTCAAAGTTCATGCGGTAAAGCAATACGACTGCCGGATCTTGATTTAATTTCAAAGTCATGCGGTAAAGCAATGCGACTGCCAGAACTTGGTTTTTATTTCAAAGTTCCAGCGGTAAAGCAATACGACTGCCGGATCTTGATTTAATTTCAAAGTTCATGCGGTAAAGCAATGCGACTGCCGGATCTTGATTTAATTTCAAAGTTCATGCGGTGAAGCAATACGACTGCCGGATCTTGATTTAATTTCAAAGTCATGCGGTAAAGCAATGCGACTGCCGGAACTTGGTTTTTATTTCAAAGTCATGCGGTAAAGCAATGCGACTGCCGGAACTTGGTTTTTATTTCAAAGTCATGCGGTAAAGCAATGCGACTGCCGGATCTTGATTTAATTTCATAGTTCTAGCGGTAAAGCAATGCGACTGCCGGATCTTGATTTAATTTCATAGTTCTAGCGGTAAAGCAATACGACTGCCGGATCTTGATTTAATTTCAAAGTTCATGCGGTAAAGCAATGCGACTGCCGGATCTTGATTTAATTTCAAAGTTCATGCGGTGAAGCAATACGACTGCCGGATCTTGATTTAATTTCAAAGTCATGCGGTAAAGCAATGCGACTGCCGGAACTTGGTTTTTATTTCAAAGTCATGCGGTAAAGCAATGCGACTGCCGGATCTTGATTTAATTTCATAGTTCTAGCGGTAAAGCAATGCGACTGCCGGATCTTGATTTAATTTCATAGTTCTAGCGGTAAAGCAATACGACTGCCGGAGCTTGGTTTTTATTTCAAAGTTCCAGCGGTAAAGCAATGCGACTGCCGGAATTTGATTTAATTTCAACGTTCATGCGGTAAAGCAATGCGACTGCCGGAACTTGGTTTTTATTTCAAAGTTCCAGCGGTAAAGCAATACGACTGCCCAATGTTGATTTAATTTCAAGGTTCTAGCGGTAAAGCAATACGACTGCCGGATCTTGATTTAATTTCAAAGTTCATGCGGTAAAGCAATGCGACTGCCGGATCTTGATTTAATTTCAAAGTTCATGCGGTGAAGCAATACGACTGCCGGATCTTGATTTAATTTCAAAGTCATGCGGTAAAGCAATGCGACTGCCAGAACTTGGTTTTTATTTCAAAGTTCCAGCGGTAAAGCAATACGACTGCCGGATCTTGATTTAATTTCAAAGTTCATGCGGTAAAGCAATGCGACTGCCGGATCTTGATTTAATTTCAAAGTTCATGCGGTGAAGCAATACGACTGCCGGATCTTGATTTAATTTCAAAGTCATGCGGTAAAGCAATGCGACTGCCGGAACTTGGTTTTTATTTCAAAGTCATGCGGTAAAGCAATGCGACTGCCGGAACTTGGTTTTTATTTCAAAGTCATGCGGTAAAGCAATGCGACTGCCGGATCTTGATTTAATTTCATAGTTCTAGCGGTAAAGCAATGCGACTGCCGGATCTTGATTTAATTTCATAGTTCTAGCGGTAAAGCAATACGACTGCCGGATCTTGATTTAATTTCAAAGTTCATGCGGTAAAGCAATGCGACTGCCGGATCTTGATTTAATTTCAAAGTTCATGCGGTGAAGCAATACGACTGCCGGATCTTGATTTAATTTCAAAGTCATGCGGTAAAGCAATGCGACTGCCGGAACTTGGTTTTTATTTCAAAGTCATGCGGTAAAGCAATGCGACTGCCGGATCTTGATTTAATTTCATAGTTCTAGCGGTAAAGCAATGCGACTGCCAGATCTTGATTTAATTTCATAGTTCTAGCGGTAAAGCAATACGACTGCCGGAGCTTGGTTTTTATTTCAAAGTTCCAGCGGTAAAGCAATGCGACTGCCGGAATTTGATTTAATTTCAACGTTCATGCGGTAAAGCAATGCGACTGCCGGAACTTGGTTTTTATTTCAAAGTTCCAGCGGTAAAGCAATACGACTGCCCAATGTTGATTTAATTTCAAGGTTCTAGCGGTAAAGCAATACGACTGCCGGATCTTGATTTAATTTCAAAGTTCATGCGGTAAAGCAATGCGACTGCCGGATCTTGATTTAATTTCAAAGTTCATGCGGTAAAGCAATGCGACTGCCGGAACTTGATTTAATTTCAACGTTCATGCGGTAGAGCAATGCGACTGCCGGAACTTGGTTTTTATATCAAAGTCATGCGGTAAAGCAATGCGACTGCCGGATCTTGATTTAATTTCATAGTTCTAGCGGTAAAGCAATGCGACTGCCGGATCTTGATTTAATTTCATAGTTCTAGCGGTAAAGCAATACGACTGCCGGATCTTGATTTAATTTCAAAGTTCATGCGGTAAAGCAATGCGACTGCCGGATCTTGATTTAATTTCAAAGTTCTAGCGGTAAAGCAATGCGACTGCCGGATCTTGATTTAATTTCATAGTTCTAGCGGTAAAGCAATACGACTGCCGGAGCTTGGTTTTTATTTCAAAGTTCCAGCGGTAAAGCAATGCGACTGCCGGAATTTGATTTAATTTCAACGTTCATGCGGTAAAGCAATGCGACTGCCGGAACTTGGTTTTTATTTCAAAGTTCCAGCGGTAAAGCAATACGACTGCCCAATGTTGATTTAATTTCAAGGTTCTAGCGGTAAAGCAATACGACTGCCGGATCTTGATTTAATTTCAAAGTTCATGCGGTAAAGCAATGCGACTGCCGGATCTTGATTTAATTTCAAAGTTCATGCGGTGAAGCAATACGACTGCCGGATCTTGATTTAATTTCAAAGTCATGCGGTAAAGCAATGCGACTGCCAGAACTTGGTTTTTATTTCAAAGTTCCAGCGGTAAAGCAATACGACTGCCGGATCTTGATTTAATTTCAAAGTTCATGCGGTAAAGCAATGCGACTGCCGGATCTTGATTTAATTTCAAAGTTCATGCGGTGAAGCAATACGACTGCCGGATCTTGATTTAATTTCAAAGTCATGCGGTAAAGCAATGCGACTGCCGGAACTTGGTTTTTATTTCAACGTTCCAGCGGTAAAGCAATGCGACTGCCGGAATTTGATTTAATTTCAACGTTCATGCGGTAAAGCAATGCGACTGCCGGAACTTGGTTTTTATTTCAAAGTTCCAGCGGTAAAGCAATACGACTGCCGAATGTTGATTTAATTTCAAGGTTCTAGCGGTAAAGCAATACGACTGCCGGATCTTGATTTAATTTCAAAGTTCATGCGGTAAAGCAATGCGACTGCCGGATCTTGATTTAATTTCAAAGTTCATGCGGTAAAGCAATGCGACTGCCGGAACTTGATTTAATTTCAACGTTCATGCGGTAAAGCAATGCGACTGCCGGAACTTGGTTTTTATTTCAAAGTTCCAGCGGTAAAGCAATACGACTGCCGAATGTTGATTTAATTTCAAGGTTCTAGCGGTAAAGCAATACGACTGCCGGATCTTGATTTAATTTCAAAGTTCATGCGGTAAAGCAATGCGACTGCCGGATCTTGATTTAATTTCAAAGTTCATGCGGTGAAGCAATACGACTGCCGGATCTTGATTTAATTTCAAAGTCATGCGGTAAAGCAATGCGACTGCCAGAACTTGGTTTTTATTTCAAAGTTCCAGCGGTAAAGCAATACGACTGCCGGATCTTGATTTAATTTCAAAGTTCATGCGGTAAAGCAATGCGACTGCCGGATCTTGATTTAATTTCAAAGTTTATGCGGTGAAGCAATACGACTGCCGGATCTTGATTTAATTTCAAAGTCATGCGGTAAAGCAATGCGACTGCCGGAACTTGGTTTTTATTTCAAAGTCATGCGGTAAAGCAATGCGACTGCCGGAACTTGGTTTTTATTTCAAAGTCATGCGGTAAAGCAATGCGACTGCCGGATCTTGATTTAATTTCATAGTTCTAGCGGTAAAGCAATGCGACTGCCGGATCTTGATTTAATTTCATAGTTCTAGCGGTAAAGCAATACGACTGCCGGATCTTGATTTAATTTCAAAGTTCATGCGGTAAAGCAATGCGACTGCCGGATCTTGATTTAATTTCAAAGTTCATGCGGTGAAGCAATACGACTGCCGGATCTTGATTTAATTTCAAAGTCATGCGGTAAAGCAATGCGACTGCCGGAACTTGGTTTTTATTTCAAAGTCATGCGGTAAAGCAATGCGACTGCCGGATCTTGATTTAATTTCATAGTTCTAGCGGTAAAGCAATGCGACTGCCGGATCTTGATTTAATTTCATAGTTCTAGCGGTAAAGCAATACGACTGCCGGAGCTTGGTTTTTATTTCAAAGTTCCAGCGGTAAAGCAATGCGACTGCCGGAATTTGATTTAATTTCAACGTTCATGCGGTAAAGCAATGCGACTGCCGGAACTTGGTTTTTATTTCAAAGTTCCAGCGGTAAAGCAATACGACTGCCCAATGTTGATTTAATTTCAAGGTTCTAGCGGTAAAGCAATACGACTGCCGGATCTTGATTTAATTTCAAAGTTCATGCGGTAAAGCAATGCGACTGCCGGATCTTGATTTAATTTCAAAGTTCATGCGGTAAAGCAATGCGACTGCCGGAACTTGATTTAATTTCAACGTTCATGCGGTAGAGCAATGCGACTGCCGGAACTTGGTTTTTATATCAAAGTCATGCGGTAAAGCAATGCGACTGCCGGATCTTGATTTAATTTCATAGTTCTAGCGGTAAAGCAATGCGACTGCCGGATCTTGATTTAATTTCATAGTTCTAGCGGTAAAGCAATACGACTGCCGGATCTTGATTTAATTTCAAAGTCATGCGGTAAAGCAATGCGACTGCCGGAACTTGGTTTTTATTTCAAAGTCATGCGGTAAAGCAATGCGACTGCCGGATCTTGATTTAATTTCATAGTTCTAGCGGTAAAGCAATGCGACTGCCGGATCTTGATTTAATTTCATAGTTCTAGCGGTAAAGCAATACGACTGCCGGAGCTTGGTTTTTATTTCAAAGTTCCATCGGTAAAGCAATGCGACTGCCGGAACTTGATTTAATTACAAAGTTCATGCGGTAAAGCAATGCGACTGCCGGAACCTGGTTTTTATTTCAAAGTTCCAGCGGTAAAGCAATGCGACTGCCGGAACTTGATTTAATTTCAAAGTTCATGCGGTAAAACAATGCGACTGCCGGAACTTGATTTAATTTCAAAGTTCATGCGGTAAAGCAATGCGACTGCCGGAACTTGGTTTTTATTTCAAAGTTCCAGCGGTAAAGCAATGCGACTGCCGAATCTTGATTTAATTTCAACGTTCCAGCGGTAAAGCAATACGACTGCCGGATCATGGTTTTTATTTCAACGTTCCAGCGGTAAAGCAATGCGACTGCCGGAATTTGATTTAATTTCAACGTTCATGCGGTAAAGCAATGCGACTGCCGGAACTTGGTTTTTATTTCAAAGTTCCAGCGGTAAAGCAATACGACTGCCCAATGTTGATTTAATTTCAAGGTTCTAGCGGTAAAGCAATACGACTGCCGGATCTTGATTTAATTTCAAAGTTCATGCGGTAAAGCAATGCGACTGCCGGATCTTGATTTAATTTCAAAGTTCATGCGGTAAAGCAATGCGACTGCCGGAACTTGATTTAATTTCAACGTTCATGCGGTAGAGCAATGCGACTGCCGGAACTTGGTTTTTATTTCAAAGTTCCAGCGGTAAAGCAATACGACTGCCGAATGTTGATTTAATTTCAAGGTTCTAGCGGTAAAGCAATACGACTGCCGGATCTTGATTTAATTTCAAAGTTCATGCGGTAAAGCAATGCGACTGCCGGATCTTGATTTAATTTCAAAGTTCATGCGGTGAAGCAATACGACTGCCGGATCTTGATTTAATTTCAAAGTCATGCGGTAAAGCAATGCGACTGCCGGAACTTGGTTTTTATTTCAAAGTCATGCGGTAAAGCAATGCGACTGCCGGAACTTGGTTTTTATTTCAAAGTCATTCGGTAAAGCAATGCGACTGCCGGAACTTGGTTTTTATTTCAACGTTCCAGCGGTAAAGCAATGCGACTGCCGGAACTTGATTTAATTTCAAAGTTCCAGCGGTAAAGCAATACGACTGCCGAATGTTGATTTAATTTCAAGGTTCTAGCGGTAAAGCAATACGACTGCCGGATCTTGATTTAATTTCAAAGTTCATGCGGTAAAGCAATGCGACTGCCGGATCTTGATTTAATTTCAAAGTTCATGCGGTGAAGCAATACGACTGCCGGAACTTGATTTAATTTCAACGTTCATGCGGTAAAGCAATACGACTGCCGGATCTTGATTTAATTTCAAAGTTCATGCGGTAAAGCAATGCGACTGCCGGATCTTGATTTAATTTCAAAGTTCATGCGGTAAAGCAATGCGACTGCCGGAACTTGATTTAATTTCAAAGTTCATGCGGTAAAGCAATGCGACTGCCGGAACTTGATTTAATTTCAACGTTCATGCGGTAGAGCAATGCGACTGCCGGAACTTGGTTTTTATATCAAAGTCATGCGGTAAAGCAATGCGACTGCCGGATCTTGATTTAATTTCATAGTTCTAGCGGTAAAGCAATGCGACTGCCGGATCTTGATTTAATTTCATAGTTCTAGCGGTAAAGCAATACGACTGCCGGATCTTGATTTAATTTCAAAGTCATGCGGTAAAGCAATGCGACTGCCGGAACTTGGTTTTTATTTCAAAGTCATGCGGTAAAGCAATGCGACTGCCGGATCTTGATTTAATTTCATAGTTCTAGCGGTAAAGCAATGCGACTGCCGGATCTTGATTTAATTTCATAGTTCTAGCGGTAAAGCAATACGACTGCCGGAGCTTGGTTTTTATTTCAAAGTTCCATCGGTAAAGCAATGCGACTGCCGGAACTTGATTTAATTACAAAGTTCATGCGGTAAAGCAATGCGACTGCCGGAACCTGGTTTTTATTTCAAAGTTCCAGCGGTAAAGCAATGCGACTGCCGGAACTTGATTTAATTTCAAAGTTCATGCGGTAAAACAATGCGACTGCCGGAACTTGATTTAATTTCAAAGTTCATGCGGTAAAGCAATGCGACTGCCGGAACTTGGTTTTTATTTCAAAGTTCCAGCGGTAAAGCAATGCGACTGCCGAATCTTGATTTAATTTCAACGTTCCAGCGGTAAAGCAATACGACTGCCGGATCATGGTTTTTATTTCAACGTTCCAGCGGTAAAGCAATGCGACTGCCGGAATTTGATTTAATTTCAACGTTCATGCGGTAAAGCAATGCGACTGCCGGAACTTGGTTTTTATTTCAAAGTTCCAGCGGTAAAGCAATACGACTGCCCAATGTTGATTTAATTTCAAGGTTCTAGCGGTAAAGCAATACGACTGCCGGATCTTGATTTAATTTCAAAGTTCATGCGGTAAAGCAATGCGACTGCCGGATCTTGATTTAATTTCAAAGTTCATGCGGTAAAGCAATGCGACTGCCGGAACTTGATTTAATTTCAACGTTCATGCGGTAGAGCAATGCGACTGCCGGAACTTGGTTTTTATTTCAAAGTTCCAGCGGTAAAGCAATACGACTGCCGAATGTTGATTTAATTTCAAGGTTCTAGCGGTAAAGCAATACGACTGCCGGATCTTGATTTAATTTCAAAGTTCATGCGGTAAAGCAATGCGACTGCCGGATCTTGATTTAATTTCAAAGTTCATGCGGTGAAGCAATACGACTGCCGGATCTTGATTTAATTTCAAAGTCATGCGGTAAAGCAATGCGACTGCCGGAACTTGGTTTTTATTTCAAAGTCATGCGGTAAAGCAATGCGACTGCCGGAACTTGGTTTTTATTTCAAAGTCATTCGGTAAAGCAATGCGACTGCCGGAACTTGGTTTTTATTTCAACGTTCCAGCGGTAAAGCAATGCGACTGCCGGAACTTGATTTAATTTCAAAGTTCCAGCGGTAAAGCAATACGACTGCCGAATGTTGATTTAATTTCAAGGTTCTAGCGGTAAAGCAATACGACTGCCGGATCTTGATTTAATTTCAAAGTTCATGCGGTAAAGCAATGCGACTGCCGGATCTTGATTTAATTTCAAAGTTCATGCGGTGAAGCAATACGACTGCCGGAACTTGATTTAATTTCAACGTTCATGCGGTAAAGCAATGCGACTGCCGGAACTTGGTTTTTATTTCAAAGTTCCAGCGGTAAAGCAATACGACTGCCGAATGTTGATTTAATTTCAAGGTTCTAGCGGTAAAGCAATACGACTGCCGGATCTTGATTTAATTTCAAAGTTCATGCGGTAAAGCAATGCGACTGCCGGATCTTGATTTAATTTCAAAGTTCATGCGGTGAAGCAATACGACTGCCGGATCTTGATTTAATTTCAAAGTCATGCGGTAAAGCAATGCGACTGCCAGAACTTGGTTTTTATTTCAAAGTTCCAGCGGTAAAGCAATACGACTGCCGGATCTTGATTTAATTTCAAAGTTCATGCGGTAAAGCAATGCGACTGCCGGATCTTGATTTAATTTCAAAGTTCATGCGGTGAAGCAATACGACTGCCGGATCTTGATTTAATTTCAAAGTCATGCGGTAAAGCAATGCGACTGCCGGAACTTGGTTTTTATTTCAAAGTCATGCGGTAAAGCAATGCGACTGCCGGAACTTGGTTTTTATTTCAAAGTCATGCGGTAAAGCAATGCGACTGCCGGATCTTGATTTAATTTCATAGTTCTAGCGGTAAAGCAATGCGACTGCCGGATCTTGATTTAATTTCATAGTTCTAGCGGTAAAGCAATACGACTGCCGGATCTTGATTTAATTTCAAAGTTCATGCGGTAAAGCAATGCGACTGCCGGATCTTGATTTAATTTCAAAGTTCATGCGGTGAAGCAATACGACTGCCGGATCTTGATTTAATTTCAAAGTCATGCGGTAAAGCAATGCGACTGCCGGAACTTGGTTTTTATTTCAAAGTCATGCGGTAAAGCAATGCGACTGCCGGATCTTGATTTAATTTCATAGTTCTAGCGGTAAAGCAATGCGACTGCCGGATCTTGATTTAATTTCATAGTTCTAGCGGTAAAGCAATACGACTGCCGGAGCTTGGTTTTTATTTCAAAGTTCCAGCGGTAAAGCAATGCGACTGCCGGAATTTGATTTAATTTCAACGTTCATGCGGTAAAGCAATGCGACTGCCGGAACTTGGTTTTTATTTCAAAGTTCCAGCGGTAAAGCAATACGACTGCCCAATGTTGATTTAATTTCAAGGTTCTAGCGGTAAAGCAATACGACTGCCGGATCTTGATTTAATTTCAAAGTTCATGCGGTAAAGCAATGCGACTGCCGGATCTTGATTTAATTTCAAAGTTCATGCGGTAAAGCAATGCGACTGCCGGAACTTGATTTAATTTCAACGTTCATGCGGTAGAGCAATGCGACTGCCGGAACTTGGTTTTTATATCAAAGTCATGCGGTAAAGCAATGCGACTGCCGGATCTTGATTTAATTTCATAGTTCTAGCGGTAAAGCAATGCGACTGCCGGATCTTGATTTAATTTCATAGTTCTAGCGGTAAAGCAATACGACTGCCGGATCTTGATTTAATTTCAAAGTCATGCGGTAAAGCAATGCGACTGCCGGAACTTGGTTTTTATTTCAAAGTCATGCGGTAAAGCAATACGACTGCCGGATCTTGATTTAATTTCAAAGTCATGCGGTAAAGCAATGCGACTGCCGGAACTTGGTTTTTATTTCAAAGTCATTCGGTAAAGCAATGCGACTGCCGGAACTTGGTTTTTATTTCAACGTTCCAGCGGTAAAGCAATGCGACTGCCGGATCTTGATTTAATTTCAAAGTTCCAGCGGTAAAGCAATGCGACTGCCGGATCTTGATTTAATTTAATAGTTCTAGCGGTAAAGCAATACGACTGCCGGATCTTGATTTAATTTCAAAGTTTATGCGGTAAAGCAATACGACTGCCGGATCTTGGTTTAATTTCAAAGTTCATGCGGTAAAGCAATGCGACTGCCGGAACTTGGTTTTTATTTCAACGTTCCAGCGGTAAAGCAATGCGACTGCCGGATCTTGATTTAATTTCAAAGTTCCAGCGGTAAAGCAATACGACTGCCGGATCTTGATTTAATTTAATAGTTCTAGCGGTAAAGCAATACGACTGCCGGATCTTGATTTAATTTCAAAGTCATGCGGTAAAGCAATGCGACGGCCGGAACTTGGTTTTTATTTCAAAGTCATTCGGTAAAGCAATGCGACTGCCGGATCTTGATTTAATTTCAAAGTTCCAGCGGTAAAGCAATGCGACTGCCGGATCTTGATTTAATTTAATAGTACTAGCGGTAAAGCAATACGACTGCCGGATCTTGATTTAATTTCAAAGTTCATGCGGTAAAGCAATGCGACTGCCGGAACTTGGTTTTTATTTCAACGTTCCAGCGGTAAAGCAATGCGACTGCCGGAACTTGTTTTTTATTTCAAAGTCATGCGGTAAAGCAATGCGACTGCCGGAACTTGGTTTTTATTTCAAAGTCATGCGGTAAAGCAATGCGACTGCCGGATCTTGATTTAATTTCATAGTTCTAGCGGTAAAGCAATGCGACTGCCGGATCTTGATTTAATTTCATAGTTCTAGCGGTAAAGCAATACGACTGCCGGATCTTGATTTAATTTCAAAGTTCATGCGGTAAAGCAATGCGACTGCCGGATCTTGATTTAATTTCAAAGTTCATGCGGTAAAGCAATACGACTGCCGGATCTTGATTTAATTTCAAAGTCATGCGGTAAAGCAATGCGACTGCCGGAACTTGGTTTTTATTTCAAAGTCATTCGGTAAAGCAATGCGACTGCCGGAACTTGGTTTTTATTTCAACGTTCCAGCGGTAAAGCAATGCGACTGCCGGATCTTGATTTAATTTCAAAGTTCCAGCGGTAAAGCAATGCGACTGCCGGATCTTGATTTAATTTAATAGTTCTAGCGGTAAAGCAATACGACTGCCGGATCTTGATTTAATTTCAAAGTTTATGCGGTAAAGCAATACGACTGCCGGATCTTGGTTTAATTTCAAAGTTCATGCGGTAAAGCAATGCGACTGCCGGAACTTGGTTTTTATTTCAACGTTCCAGCGGTAAAGCAATGCGACTGCCGGATCTTGATTTAATTTCAAAGTTCCAGCGGTAAAGCAATGCGACTGCCGGATCTTGATTTAATTTAATAGTTCTAGCGGTAAAGCAATACGACTGCCGGATCTTGATTTAATTTCAAAGTCATGCGGTAAAGCAATGCGACTGCCGGAACTTGGTTTTTATTTCAAAGTCATTCGGTAAAGCAATGCGACTGCCGGATCTTGATTTAATTTCAAAGTTCCAGCGGTAAAGCAATGCGACTGCCGGATCTTGATTTAATTTAATAGTTCTAGCGGTAAAGCAATACGACTGCCGGATCTTGATTTAATTTCAAAGTTCATGCGGTAAAGCAATGCGACTGCCGGAACTTGGTTTTTATTTCAACATTCCAGCGGTAAAGCAATGCGACTGCCGGAACTTGGTTTTTATTTCAAAGTCATGCGGTAAAGCAATGCGACTGCCGGATCTTGATTTAATTTCAAAGTCATGCGGTAAAGCAATGCGACTGCCGGAACTTGGTTTTTATTTCAAAGTCATGCGGTAAAGCAATGCGACTGCCGGAACTTGGTTTAATTTCAAAGTTCATGCGGTAAAGCAATGCGACTGCCGGATCTTGATTTAATTTCAAAGTTCATGCAGTGAAGCAATACGACTGCCGGATCTTGATTTAATTTCAAAGTCATGCGGTAAAGCAATGCGACTGCCGGAACTTGGTTTTTATTTCAAAGTCATGCGGTAAAGCAATGCGACTGCCGGATCTTGATTTAATTTCATAGTTCTAGCGGTAAAGCAATACGACTGCCGGATCTTGATTTAATTTCAAAGTTCATGCGGTAAAGCAATGCGACTGCCGGATCTTGATTTAATTTCAAAGTTCATGCGGTAAAGCAATACGACTGCCGGATCTTGATTTAATTTCAAAGTCATGCGGTAAAGCAATGCGACTGCCGGAACTTGGTTTTTATTTCAAAGTCATTCGGTAAAGCAATGCGACTGCCGGAACTTGGTTTTTATTTCAACGTTCCAGCGGTAAAGCAATGCGACTGCCGGATCTTGATTTAATTTCAAAGTTCCAGCGGTAAAGCAATGCGACTGCCGGATCTTGATTTAATTTAATAGTTCTAGCGGTAAAGCAATACGACTGCCGGATCTTGATTTAATTTCAAAGTTTATGCGGTAAAGCAATACGACTGCCGGATCTTGGTTTAATTTCAAAGTTCATGCGGTAAAGCAATGCGACTGCCGGAACTTGGTTTTTATTTCAACGTTCCAGCGGTAAAGCAATGCGACTGCCGGATCTTGATTTAATTTCAAAGTTCCAGCGGTAAAGCAATGCGACTGCCGGATCTTGATTTAATTTAATAGTTCTAGCGGTAAAGCAATACGACTGCCGGATCTTGATTTAATTTCAAAGTCATGCGGTAAAGCAATGCGACTGCCGGAACTTGGTTTTTATTTCAAAGTCATTCGGTAAAGCAATGCGACTGCCGGATCTTGATTTAATTTCAAAGTTCCAGCGGTAAAGCAATGCGACTGCCGGATCTTGATTTAATTTAATAGTTCTAGCGGTAAAGCAATACGACTGCCGGATCTTGATTTAATTTCAAAGTTCATGCGGTAAAGCAATGCGACTGCCGGAACTTGGTTTTTATTTCAACGTTCCAGCGGTAAAGCAATGCGACTGCCGGAACTTGGTTTTTATTTCAAAGTCATGCGGTAAAGCAATGCGACTGCCGGAACTTGGTTTTTATTTCAAAGTCATGCGGTAAAGCAATGCGACTGCCGGATCTTGATTTAATTTCATAGTTCTAGCGGTAAAGCAATGCGACTGCCGGATCTTGATTTAATTTCATAGTTCTAGCGGTAAAGCAATACGACTGCCGGATCTTGATTTAATTTCAAAGTTCATGCGGTAAAGCAATGCGACTGCCGGATCTTGATTTAATTTCAAAGTTCATGCAGTGAAGCAATACGACTGCCGGATCTTGATTTAATTTCAAAGTCATGCGGTAAAGCAATGCGACTGCCGGAACTTGGTTTTTATTTCAAAGTCATGCGGTAAAGCAATGCGACTGCCGGATCTTGATTTAATTTCATAGTTCTAGCGGTAAAGCAATGCGACTGCCGGAACTTGGTTTTTATTTCAAAGTCATGCGGTAAAGCAATGCGACTTCCGGGAGTTGATTTAATTTCAAAGTTCATGCGGTAAAGCAATTCGACTGCCGGAACTTGGTTTTTATTTCAAAGTTCCAGCGGTAAAGCAATGCGACTGCCGAATTTTGATTTAATTTCAACGTTCCAGCGGTAAAGCAATGCACTGCCGGAACTTGGTTTTTATTTCAACGTTCCAGCGGTAAAGCAATGCGACTGCCGGATCTTGATTTAATTTCAACGTTCCAGCGGTAAAGCAATGCGACTGCCGGAACTTGGTTTTTATTTCAAAGTCATGCGGTAAAGCAATGCGACTGCCGGATCTTGATTTAATTTCATAGTTCTAGCGGTAAAGCAATGCGACTGCCGGAACTTGATTTAATTTCAACGTTCATGCGGTAAAGCAATACGACTGCCGGAGCTTGGTTTTTATTTCAAAGTTCCAGCGGTAAAGCAATGCGACTGCCGGAATTTGATTTAATTTCAACGTTCATGCGGTAAAGCAATGCGACTGCCGGAACTTGGTTTTTATTTCAAAGTTCCAGCGGTAAAGCAATACGACTGCCCAATGTTGATTTAATTTCAAGGATCTAGCGGTAAAGCAATACGACTGCCGGATCTTAATTTAATTTCAAAGTTCATGCGGTAAAGCAATGCGACTGCCGGATCTTGATTTAATTTCAAAGTTCATGCGGTAAAGCAATGCGACTGCCGGAACTTGATTTAATTTCAACGTTCATGCGGTAGAGCAATGCGACTGCCGGAACTTGGTTTTTATTTCAAAGTCATGCGGTAAAGCAATGCGACTGCCGGATCTTGATTTAATTTCATAGTTCTAGCGGTAAAGCAATGCGACTGCTTGATCTTGATTTAATTTCATAGTTCTAGCGGTAAAGCAATACGACTGCCGGATCTTGATTTAATTTCAAAGTTCATGCGGTAAAGCAATGCGACTGCCGGATCTTGATTTAATTTCAAAGTTCATGCGGTGAAGCAATACGACTGCCGGATCTTGATTTAATTTCAAAGTCATGCGGTAAAGCAATGCGACTGCCGGAACTTGGTTTTTATTTCAAAGTCATGCGGTAAAGCAATGCGACTGCCGGATCTTGATTTAATTTCATAGTTCTAGCGGTAAAGCAATGCGACTGCCGGATCTTGATTTAATTTCATAGTTCTAGCGGTAAAGCAATACGACTGCCGGAGCTTGGTTTTTATTTCAAAGTTCCAGCGGTAAAGCAATGCGACTGCCGGAACTTGATTTAATTACAAAGTTCATGCGGTAAAGCAATGCGACTGCCGGAACCTGGTTTTTATTTCAAAGTTCCAGCGGTAAAGCAATGCGACTGCCGGAACTTGATTTAATTTCAAAGTTCATGCGGTAAAACAATGCGACTGCCGGAACTTGATATAATTTCAAAGTTCATGCGGTAAAGCAATGCGACTGCCGGAACTTGGTTTTTATTTCAAAGTTCCAGCGGTAAAGCAATGCGACTGCCGAATCTTGATTTAATTTCAACGTTCCAGCGGTAAAGCAATACGACTGCCGGATCATGGTTTTTATTTCAACGTTCCAGCGGTAAAGCAATGCGACTGCCGGAATTTGATTTAATTTCAACGTTCATGCGGTAAAGCAATGCGACTGCCGGAACTTGATTTAATTTAATAGTTCTAGCGGTAAAGCAATACGACTGCCGGATCTTGATTTAATTTCAAAGTTCATGCGGTAAAGCAATACGACTGCCGGATCTTGGTTTAATTTCAATGTTCATGCGGTAAAGCAATGCGACTGCCGGAACTTGGTTTTTATTTCAACGTTCCAGCGGTAAAGCAATGCGACTGCAGGATCTTGATTTAATTTCAAAGTTCCAGCGGTAAAGCAATGCGACTGCCGGAACTTGGTTTTTATTTCAACGTTCCAGCGGTAAAGCAATGCGACTGCCGGATCTTGATTTAATTTCAAAGTTCCAGCGGTAAAGCAATGCGACTGCCGGATCTTGATTTAATTTAATAGTTCTAGCGGTAAAGCAATACGACTGCCGGATCTTGATTTAATTTCAAAGTTCATGCGGTAAAGCAATACGACTGCCGGATCTTGATTTAATTTCAAAGTCATGCGGTAAAGCAATGCGACTGCCGGAACTTGGTTTTTATTTCAAAGTCATTCGGTAAAGCAATGCGACTGCCGGAACTTGGTTTTTATTTCAACGTTCCATCGGTAAAGCAATGCGACTGCCGGAACTTGATTTAATTTCAACGTTCATGCGGTAAAGCAATGCGACTGCCGGAACTTGGTTTTTATTTCAAAGTCATGCGGTGAAGCAATACGACTGCCGGATCTTGATTTAATTTCAAAGTCATGCGGTAAAGCAATGCGACTGCCGGAACTTGGTTTTTATTTCAAAGTCATTCGGTAAAGCAATGCGACTACCGGATCTTGATTTAATTTCATAGTTCTAGCGGTAAAGCAATACGACTGCCGGATCTTGGTTTTTATTT
Source organism: Ancistrocerus nigricornis (assembly GCA_916049575.1). NCBI lineage: Eukaryota > Metazoa > Arthropoda > Insecta > Hymenoptera > Vespidae > Ancistrocerus > Ancistrocerus nigricornis. Next base: position 16,572,696 of record OU696667.1, on the reverse strand, counting down.
CAACGTTCCAGCGGTAAAGCAATGCGACTGCCGGATCTTGATTTAATTTCAACGTTCCAGCGGTAAAGCAATGCGACTGCCGGATCTTGGTTTAATTTCAAAGTTCATGCGGTAAAGCAATGCGACTGCCGGAACTTGGTTTTTATTTCAACGTTCCAGCGGTAAAGCAATGCGACTGCCGGATCTTGATTTAATTTCAAAGTTCCAGCGGTAAAGCAATGCGACTGCCGGATCTTGATTTAATTTAATAGTTCTAGCGGTAAAGCAATACGACTGCCGGATCTTGATTTAATTTCAAAGTTCATGCGGTAAAGCAATGCGACTGCCGGAACTTGGTTTTTATTTCAAAGTCATGCGGTAAAGCAATGCGACTGCCGGAACTTGGTTTTTATTTCAAAGTCATGCGGTAAAGCAATGCGACTGCCGGATCTTGATTTAATTTCATAGTTCTAGCGGTAAAGCAATGCGACTGCCGGATCTTGATTTAATTTCATAGTTCTAGCGGTAAAGCAATACGACTGCCGGATCTTGATTTAATTTCAAAGTTCATGCGGTAAAGCAATGCGACTGCCGGATCTTGATTTAATTTCAAAGTTCATGCAGTGAAGCAATACGACTGCCGGATCTTGATTTAATTTCAAAGTCATGCGGTAAAGCAATGCGACTGCCGGAACTTGGTTTTTATTTCAAAGTCATGCGGTAAAGCAATGCGACTGCCGGATCTTGATTTAATTTCATAGTTCTAGCGGTAAAGCAATGCGACTGCCGGATCTTGATTTAATTTCATAGTTCTAGCGGTAAAGCAATACGACTGCCGGAGCTTGGTTTTTATTTCAAAGTTCCAGCGGTAAAGCAATGCGACTGCCGGAATTTGATTTAATTTCAACGTTCATGCGGTAAAGCAATGCGACTGCCGGAACTTGGTTTTTATTTCAAAGTTCCAGCGGTAAAGCAATACGACTGCCCAATGTTGATTTAATTTCAAGGTTCTAGCGGTAAAGCAATACGACTGCCGGATCTTGATTTAATTTCAAAGTTCATGCGGTAAAGCAATGCGACTGCCGGATCTTGATTTAATTTCAAAGTTCATGCGGTAAAGCAATGCGACTGCCGGAACTTGATTTAATTTCAACGTTCATGCGGTAAAGCAATGCGACTGCCGGAACTTGGTTTTTATTTCAAAGTCATGCGGTAAAGCAATGCGACTGCCGGAACTTGGTTTTTATTTCAAAGTCATTCGGTAAAGCAATGCGACTACCGGATCTTGATTTAATTTCATAGTTCTAGCGGTAAAGCAATACGACTGCCGGAACTTGGTTTTTATTTCAAAGTCATGCGGTAAAGCAATGCGACTGCCGGATCTTGATTTAATTTCAAAGTTCATGCGGTGAAGCAATACGACTGCCGGATCTTGATTTAATTTCAAAGTCATGCGGTAAAGCAATGCGACTGCCGGAACTTGGTTTTTATTTCAAAGTCATGCGGTAAAGCAATGCGACTGCCGGATCTTGATTTAATTTCATAGTTCTAGCGGTAAAGCAATGCGACTGCCGGATCTTGATTTAATTTCATAGTTCTAGCGGTAAAGCAATACGACTGCCGGAGCTTGGTTTTTATTTCAAAGTTCCAGCGGTAAAGCAATGCGACTGCCGGAACTTGATTTAATTACAAAGTTCATGCGGTAAAGCAATGCGACTGCCGGAACCTGGTTTTTATTTCAAAGTTCCAGCGGTAAAGCAATGCGACTGCCGGAACCTGATTTAATTTCAAAGTTCATGCGGTAAAACAATGCGACTGCCGGAACTTGATTTAATTTCAAAGTTCATGCGGTAAAGCAATGCGACTGCCGGAACTTGGTTTTTATTTCAAAGTTCCAGCGGTAAAGCAATGCGACTGCCGAATCTTGATTTAATTTCAACGTTCCAGCGGTAAAGCAATACGACTGCCGGATCATGGTTTTTATTTCAACGTTCCAGCGGTAAAGCAATGCGACTGCCGGAATTTGATTTAATTTCAACGTTCATGCGGTAAAGCAATGCGACTGCCGGAACTTGGTTTTTATTTCAAAGTTCCAGCGGTAAAGCAATACGACTGCCCAATGTTGATTTAATTTCAAGGTTCTAGCGGTAAAGCAATACGACTGCCGGATCTTGATTTAATTTCAAAGTTCATGCGGTAAAGCAATGCGACTGCCGGATCTTGATTTAATTTCAAAGTTCATGCGGTAAAGCAATGCGACTGCCGGAACTTGATTTAATTTCAACGTTCATGCGGTAGAGCAATGCGACTGCCGGAACTTGGTTTTTATTTCAAAGTTCCAGCGGTAAAGCAATACGACTGCCGAATGTTGATTTAATTTCAAGGTTCTAGCGGTAAAGCAATACGACTGCCGGATCTTGATTTAATTTCAAAGTTCATGCGGTAAAGCAATGCGACTGCCGGATCTTGATTTAATTTCAAAGTTCATGCGGTGAAGCAATACGACTGCCGGATCTTGATTTAATTTCAAAGTCATGCGGTAAAGCAATGCGACTGCCGGAACTTGGTTTTTATTTCAAAGTCATGCGGTAAAGCAATGCGACTGCCGGAACTTGGTTTTTATTTCAAAGTCATGCGGTAAAGCAATGCGACTGCCGGATCTTGATTTAATTTCATAGTTCTAGCGGTAAAGCAATGCGACTGCCGGATCTTGATTTAATTTCATAGTTCTAGCGGTAAAGCAATACGACTGCCGGATCTTGATTTAATTTCAAAGTTCATGCGGTAAAGCAATGCGACTGCCGGATCTTGATTTAATTTCAAAGTTCATGCGGTAAAGCAATACGACTGCCGGATCTTGATTTAATTTCAAAGTCATGCGGTAAAGCAATGCGACTGCCGGAACTTGGTTTTTATTTCAAAGTCATTCGGTAAAGCAATGCGACTGCCGGAACTTGGTTTTTATTTCAACGTTCCAGCGGTAAAGCAATGCGACTGCCGGAACTTGATTTAATTTCAACGTTCATGCGGTAAAGCAATGCGACTGCCGGAACTTGGTTTTTATTTCAAAGTTCCAGCGGTAAAGCAATACGACTGCCGAATGTTGATTTAATTTCAAGGTTCTAGCGGTAAAGCAATACGACTGCCGGATCTTGATTTAATTTCAAAGTTCATGCGGTAAAGCAATGCGACTGCCGGATCTTGATTTAATTTCAAAGTTCATGCGGTGAAGCAATACGACTGCCGGATCTTGATTTAATTTCAAAGTCATGCGGTAAAGCAATGCGACTGCCGGAACCTGGTTTTTATTTCAAAGTCATGCGGTAAAGCAATGCGACTGCCGGAACTTGGTTTTTATTTCAAAGTTCCAGCGGTAAAGCAATGCGACTGCCGAATCTTGATTTAATTTCAACGTTCCAGCGGTAAAGCAATGCGACTGCCGGAACTTAGTTTTTATTTCAAAGTTCCAGCGGTAAAGCAATGCGACTGCCGAATCTTGATTTAATTTCAACGTTCTAGCGGTAAAGCAATGCGACTGCCGGATCTTGATTTAATTTCAAAGTTCATGCGGTAAAGCAATGCGACTGCCGGAACTTCGTTTTTATTTAAACGTTCCAGCGGTAAAGCAATGCGACTGCCGGAACTTGGTTTTTATTTCAACGTTCCAGCGGTAAAGCAATGCGACTGCCGGATCTTGATTTAATTTAATAGTTCTAGCGGTAAAGCAATACGACTGCCGGATCTTGATTTAATTTCAAAGTTCATGCGGTAAAGCAATACGACTGCCGGATCTTGATTTAATTTCAAAGTTCATGCGGTAAAGCAATACGACTGCCGGATCTTGATTTAATTTCAAAGTCATGCGGTAAAGCAATGCGACTGCCGGAACTTGGTTTTTATTTCAAAGTCATTCGGTAAAGCAATGCGACTGCCGGAACTTGGTTTTTATTTCAACGTTCCAGCGGTAAAGCAATGCGACTGCCGGAACTTGATTTAATTTCAACGTTCATGCGGTAAAGCAATGCGACTGCCGGAACTTGGTTTTTATTTCAAAGTTCCAGCGGTAAAGCAATACGACTGCCGAATGTTGATTTAATTTCAAGGTTCTAGCGGTAAAGCAATACGACTGCCGGATCTTGATTTAATTTCAAAGTTCATGCGGTAAAGCAATGCGACTGCCGGATCTTGATTTAATTTCAAAGTTCATGCGGTGAAGCAATACGACTGCCGGATCTTGATTTAATTTCAAAGTCATGCGGTAAAGCAATGCGACTGCCGGAACCTGGTTTTTATTTCAAAGTCATGCGGTAAAGCAATGCGACTGCCGGAACTTGGTTTTTATTTCAAAGTTCCAGCGGTAAAGCAATGCGACTGCCGAATCTTGATTTAATTTCAACGTTCCAGCGGTAAAGCAATGCGACTGCCGGAACCTGGTTTTTATTTCAAAGTCATGCGGTAAAGCAATGCGACTGCCGGAACTTGGTTTTTATTTCAAAGTTCCAGCGGTAAAGCAATGCGACTGCCGAATCTTGATTTAATTTCAACGTTCTAGCGGTAAAGCAATGCGACTGCCGGATCTTGATTTAATTTCAAAGTTCATGCGGTAAAGCAATGCGACTGCCGGAACTTCGTTTTTATTTAAACGTTCCAGCGGTAAAGCAATGCGACTGCCGAATCTTGATTTAATTTCAACGTTCCAGCGGTAAAGCAATGCGACTGCCGAATCTTGATTTAATTTCAACGTTCTAGCGGTAAAGCAATGCGACTGCCGGATCTTGATTTAATTTCAAAGTTCATGCGGTGAAGCAATACGACTGCCGGATCTTGATTTAATTTCAAAGTCATGCGGTAAAGCAATGCGACTGCCGGAACCTGGTTTTTATTTCAAAGTCATGCGGTAAAGCAATGCGACTGCCGGAACTTGGTTTTTATTTCAAAGTTCCAGCGGTAAAGCAATGCGACTGCCGAATCTTGATTTAATTTCAACGTTCCAGCGGTAAAGCAATGCGACTGCCGGAACCTGGTTTTTATTTCAAAGTCATGCGGTAAAGCAATGCGACTGCCGGAACTTGGTTTTTATTTCAAAGTTCCAGCGGTAAAGCAATGCGACTGCCGAATCTTGATTTAATTTCAACGTTCTAGCGGTAAAGCAATGCGACTGCCGGATCTTGATTTAATTTCAAAGTTCATGCGGTAAAGCAATGCGACTGCCGGAACTTCGTTTTTATTTAAACGTTCCAGCGGTAAAGCAATGCGACTGCCGAATCTTGATTTAATTTCAACGTTCCAGCGGTAAAGCAATGCGACTGCCGGAACTTGGTTTTTATTTCAACGTTCCAGCGGTAAAGCAATGCGACTGCCGGAACTTGGTTTTTATTTCAACGTTCCAGCGGTAAAGCAATGCGACTGCCGGATCTTGATTTAATTTAATAGTTCTAGCGGTAAAGCAATACGACTGCCGGATCTTGATTTAATTTAATAGTTCTAGCGGTAAAGCAATACGACTGCCGGATCTTGATTTAATTTCAAAGTTTATGCGGTAAAGCAATACGACTGCCGGAACTTGGTTTTTATTTCAACGTTCCAGCGGTAAATCAATGCGACTGCCTGATCTTGATTTAATTTCAAAGTTCCAGCGGTAAAGCAATGCGACTGCCGGATCTTGATTTAATTTAATAGTTCTAGCGGTAAAGCAATACGACTGCCGGATCTTGATTTAATTTCAAAGTTCATGCGGTAAAGCAATACGACTGCCGGATCTTGATTTAATTTCAAAGTTCATGCGGTAAAGCAATGCGACTGCCGGAACTTGGTTTTTATTTCAACGTTCCAGCGGTAAAGCAATGCGACTGCCGGAACTTGGTTTTTATTTCAACGTTCCATCGGTAAAGCAATGCGACTGCCGGATCTTGATTTAATTTCAAAGTTCCAGCGGTAAAGCAATGCGACTGCCGGATCTTGATTTAATTTCAAAGTTCCAGCGGTAAAGCAATGCGACTGCCGGATCTTGATTTAATTTAATAGTTCTAGCGGTAAAGCAATACGACTGCCGGATCTTGATTTAATTTCAAAGTTTATGCGGTAAAGCAATACGACTGCCGGAACTTGGTTTTTATTTCAACGTTCCAGCGGTAAATCAATGCGACTGCCTGATCTTGATTTAATTTCAAAGTTCCAGCGGTAAAGCAATGCGACTGCCGGATCTTGATTTAATTTAATAGTTCTAGCGGTAAAGCAATACGACTGCCGGATCTTGATTTAATTTCAAAGTTCATGCGGTAAAGCAATACGACTGCCGGATCTTGGTTTAATTTCAATGTTCATGCGGTAAAGCAATGCGACTGCCGGAACTTGGTTTTTATTTCAACGTTCCAGCGGTAAAGCAATGCGACTGCAGGATCTTGATTTAATTTCAAAGTTCCAGCGGTAAAGCAATGCGACTGCCGGAACTTGGTTTTTATTTCAACGTTCCAGCGGTAAAGCAATGCGACTGCCGGATCTTGATTTAATTTCAAAGTTCCAGCGGTAAAGCAATGCGACTGCCGGATCTTGATTTAATTTAATAGTTCTAGCGGTAAAGCAATACGACTGCCGGATCTTGATTTAATTTCAAAGTTCATGCGGTAAAGCAATACGACTGCCGGATCTTGATTTAATTTCAAAGTCATGCGGTAAAGCAATGCGACTGCCGGAACTTGGTTTTTATTTCAAAGTCATTCGGTAAAGCAATGCGACTGCCGGAACTTGGTTTTTATTTCAACGTTCCATCGGTAAAGCAATGCGACTGCCGGAACTTGATTTAATTTCAACGTTCATGCGGTAAAGCAATGCGACTGCCGGAACTTGGTTTTTATTTCAAAGTCATGCGGTAAAGCAATGCGACAGCCGGATCTTGATTTAATTTCATAGTTCTAGCGGAAAAGCAATGCGACTGCAGGATCTTGATTTGATTTCAAAGTTCCAGCGGTAAAGCAATGCGACTGCCGGATCTTGATTTAATTTCAACGTTCCAGCGGTAAAGCAATGCGACTGCCGGAACTTGGTTTTTATTTCAACGTTCCAGCGGTAAAGCAATGCGACTGCCGGATCTTGATTTAATTTCAAAGTTCCAGCGGTAAAGCAATGCGACTGCCGGATCTTGATTTAATTTAATATTTCTAGCGGTAAAGCAATACGACTGCCGGATCTTGATTTAATTTCAAAGTTCATGCGGTAAAGCAATACGACTGCCGGATCTTGATTTAATTTCAAAGTCATGCGGTAAAGCAATGCGACTGCCGGAACTTGGTTTTTATTTCAACGTTCCAGCGGTAAAGCAATGCGACTGCCGGAACTTGATTTAATTTCAACGTTCATGCGGTAAAGCAATGCGACTGCCGGAACTTGGTTTTTATTTCAAAGTCATGCGGTAAAGCAATACGACTGCCGGATCTTGATTTAATTTCAAAGTCATGCGGTAAAGCAATGCGACTGCCGGAACTTGGTTTTTATTTCAAAGTCATTCGGTAAAGCAATGCGACTACCGGATCTTGATTTAATTTCATAGTTCTAGCGGTAAAGCAATACGACTGCCGGATCTTGGTTTTTATTTCAACGTTCCAGCGGTAAAGCAATGCGACTGCCGAATCTTGATTTAATTTCAACGTTCCAGCGGTAAAGCAATGCGACTGCCGGAACTTGGTTTTTATTTCAAAGTCATGCGGTAAAGCAATACGACTGCCGGATCTTGATTTAATTTCAAAGTTCATGCGGTAAAGCAATACGACTGCCGGATCTTGGTTTAATTTCAATGTTCATGCGGTAAAGCAATGCGACTGCCGGAACTTGGTTTTTATTTCAACGTTCCAGCGGTAAAGCAATGCGACTGCAGGATCTTGATTTAATTTCAAAGTTCCAGCGGTAAAGCAATGCGACTGCCGGAACTTGGTTTTTATTTCAACGTTCCAGCGGTAAAGCAATGCGACTGCCGGATCTTGATTTAATTTCAAAGTTCCAGCGGTAAAGCAATGCGACTGCCGGATCTTGATTTAATTTAATAGTTCTAGCGGTAAAGCAATACGACTGCCGGATCTTGATTTAATTTCAAAGTTCATGCGGTAAAGCAATACGACTGCCGGATCTTGATTTAATTTCAAAGTCATGCGGTAAAGCAATGCGACTGCCGGAACTTGGTTTTTATTTCAAAGTCATTCGGTAAAGCAATGCGACTGCCGGAACTTGGTTTTTATTTCAACGTTCCATCGGTAAAGCAATGCGACTGCCGGAACTTGATTTAATTTCAACGTTCATGCGGTAAAGCAATGCGACTGCCGGAACTTGGTTTTTATTTCAAAGTCATGCGGTGAAGCAATACGACTGCCGGATCTTGATTTAATTTCAAAGTCATGCGGTAAAGCAATGCGACTGCCGGAACTTGGTTTTTATTTCAAAGTCATTCGGTAAAGCAATGCGACTACCGGATCTTGATTTAATTTCATAGTTCTAGCGGTAAAGCAATACGACTGCCGGATCTTGGTTTTTATTTCAACGTTCCAGCGGTAAAGCAATGCGACTGCCGGATCTTGATTTAATTTCAACGTTCCAGCGGTAAAGCAATGCGACTGCCGGATCTTGGTTTAATTTCAAAGTTCATGCGGTAAAGCAATGCGACTGCCGGAACTTGGTTTTTATTTCAACGTTCCAGCGGTAAAGCAATGCGACTGCCGGATCTTGATTTAATTTCAAAGTTCCAGCGGTAAAGCAATGCGACTGCCGGATCTTGATTTAATTTAATAGTTCTAGCGGTAAAGCAATACGACTGCCGGATCTTGATTTAATTTCAAAGTTCATGCGGTAAAGCAATGCGACTGCCGGAACTTGGTTTTTATTTCAAAGTCATGCGGTAAAGCAATGCGACTGCCGGAACTTGGTTTTTATTTCAAAGTCATGCGGTAAAGCAATGCGACTGCCGGATCTTGATTTAATTTCATAGTTCTAGCGGTAAAGCAATGCGACTGCCGGATCTTGATTTAATTTCATAGTTCTAGCGGTAAAGCAATACGACTGCCGGATCTTGATTTAATTTCAAAGTTCATGCGGTAAAGCAATGCGACTGCCGGATCTTGATTTAATTTCAAAGTTCATGCAGTGAAGCAATACGACTGCCGGATCTTGATTTAATTTCAAAGTCATGCGGTAAAGCAATGCGACTGCCGGAACTTGGTTTTTATTTCAAAGTCATGCGGTAAAGCAATGCGACTGCCGGATCTTGATTTAATTTCATAGTTCTAGCGGTAAAGCAATGCGACTGCCGGATCTTGATTTAATTTCATAGTTCTAGCGGTAAAGCAATACGACTGCCGGAGCTTGGTTTTTATTTCAAAGTTCCAGCGGTAAAGCAATGCGACTGCCGGAATTTGATTTAATTTCAACGTTCATGCGGTAAAGCAATGCGACTGCCGGAACTTGGTTTTTATTTCAAAGTTCCAGCGGTAAAGCAATACGACTGCCCAATGTTGATTTAATTTCAAGGTTCTAGCGGTAAAGCAATACGACTGCCGGATCTTGATTTAATTTCAAAGTTCATGCGGTAAAGCAATGCGACTGCCGGATCTTGATTTAATTTCAAAGTTCATGCGGTAAAGCAATGCGACTGCCGGAACTTGATTTAATTTCAACGTTCATGCGGTAAAGCAATGCGACTGCCGGAACTTGGTTTTTATTTCAAAGTCATGCGGTAAAGCAATGCGACTGCCGGAACTTGGTTTTTATTTCAAAGTCATTCGGTAAAGCAATGCGACTACCGGATCTTGATTTAATTTCATAGTTCTAGCGGTAAAGCAATACGACTGCCGGAACTTGGTTTTTATTTCAAAGTCATGCGGTAAAGCAATGCGACTGCCGGATCTTGATTTAATTTCAAAGTTCATGCGGTGAAGCAATACGACTGCCGGATCTTGATTTAATTTCAAAGTCATGCGGTAAAGCAATGCGACTGCCGGAACTTGGTTTTTATTTCAAAGTCATGCGGTAAAGCAATGCGACTGCCGGATCTTGATTTAATTTCATAGTTCTAGCGGTAAAGCAATGCGACTGCCGGATCTTGATTTAATTTCATAGTTCTAGCGGTAAAGCAATACGACTGCCGGAGCTTGGTTTTTATTTCAAAGTTCCAGCGGTAAAGCAATGCGACTGCCGGAACTTGATTTAATTACAAAGTTCATGCGGTAAAGCAATGCGACTGCCGGAACCTGGTTTTTATTTCAAAGTTCCAGCGGTAAAGCAATGCGACTGCCGGAACCTGATTTAATTTCAAAGTTCATGCGGTAAAACAATGCGACTGCCGGAACTTGATTTAATTTCAAAGTTCATGCGGTAAAGCAATGCGACTGCCGGAACTTGGTTTTTATTTCAAAGTTCCAGCGGTAAAGCAATGCGACTGCCGAATCTTGATTTAATTTCAACGTTCCAGCGGTAAAGCAATACGACTGCCGGATCATGGTTTTTATTTCAACGTTCCAGCGGTAAAGCAATGCGACTGCCGGAATTTGATTTAATTTCAACGTTCATGCGGTAAAGCAATGCGACTGCCGGAACTTGGTTTTTATTTCAAAGTTCCAGCGGTAAAGCAATACGACTGCCCAATGTTGATTTAATTTCAAGGTTCTAGCGGTAAAGCAATACGACTGCCGGATCTTGATTTAATTTCAAAGTTCATGCGGTAAAGCAATGCGACTGCCGGATCTTGATTTAATTTCAAAGTTCATGCGGTAAAGCAATGCGACTGCCGGAACTTGATTTAATTTCAACGTTCATGCGGTAGAGCAATGCGACTGCCGGAACTTGGTTTTTATTTCAAAGTTCCAGCGGTAAAGCAATACGACTGCCGAATGTTGATTTAATTTCAAGGTTCTAGCGGTAAAGCAATACGACTGCCGGATCTTGATTTAATTTCAAAGTTCATGCGGTAAAGCAATGCGACTGCCGGATCTTGATTTAATTTCAAAGTTCATGCGGTGAAGCAATACGACTGCCGGATCTTGATTTAATTTCAAAGTCATGCGGTAAAGCAATGCGACTGCCGGAACTTGGTTTTTATTTCAAAGTCATGCGGTAAAGCAATGCGACTGCCGGAACTTGGTTTTTATTTCAAAGTCATGCGGTAAAGCAATGCGACTGCCGGATCTTGATTTAATTTCATAGTTCTAGCGGTAAAGCAATGCGACTGCCGGATCTTGATTTAATTTCATAGTTCTAGCGGTAAAGCAATACGACTGCCGGATCTTGATTTAATTTCAAAGTTCATGCGGTAAAGCAATGCGACTGCCGGATCTTGATTTAATTTCAAAGTTCATGCGGTAAAGCAATACGACTGCCGGATCTTGATTTAATTTCAAAGTCATGCGGTAAAGCAATGCGACTGCCGGAACTTGGTTTTTATTTCAAAGTCATTCGGTAAAGCAATGCGACTGCCGGAACTTGGTTTTTATTTCAACGTTCCAGCGGTAAAGCAATGCGACTGCCGGAACTTGATTTAATTTCAACGTTCATGCGGTAAAGCAATGCGACTGCCGGAACTTGGTTTTTATTTCAAAGTTCCAGCGGTAAAGCAATACGACTGCCGAATGTTGATTTAATTTCAAGGTTCTAGCGGTAAAGCAATACGACTGCCGGATCTTGATTTAATTTCAAAGTTCATGCGGTAAAGCAATGCGACTGCCGGATCTTGATTTAATTTCAAAGTTCATGCGGTGAAGCAATACGACTGCCGGATCTTGATTTAATTTCAAAGTCATGCGGTAAAGCAATGCGACTGCCGGAACCTGGTTTTTATTTCAAAGTCATGCGGTAAAGCAATGCGACTGCCGGAACTTGGTTTTTATTTCAAAGTTCCAGCGGTAAAGCAATGCGACTGCCGAATCTTGATTTAATTTCAACGTTCCAGCGGTAAAGCAATGCGACTGCCGGAACTTAGTTTTTATTTCAAAGTTCCAGCGGTAAAGCAATGCGACTGCCGAATCTTGATTTAATTTCAACGTTCTAGCGGTAAAGCAATGCGACTGCCGGATCTTGATTTAATTTCAAAGTTCATGCGGTAAAGCAATGCGACTGCCGGAACTTCGTTTTTATTTAAACGTTCCAGCGGTAAAGCAATGCGACTGCCGGAACTTGGTTTTTATTTCAACGTTCCAGCGGTAAAGCAATGCGACTGCCGGATCTTGATTTAATTTAATAGTTCTAGCGGTAAAGCAATACGACTGCCGGATCTTGATTTAATTTCAAAGTTCATGCGGTAAAGCAATACGACTGCCGGATCTTGATTTAATTTCAAAGTTCATGCGGTAAAGCAATACGACTGCCGGATCTTGATTTAATTTCAAAGTCATGCGGTAAAGCAATGCGACTGCCGGAACTTGGTTTTTATTTCAAAGTCATTCGGTAAAGCAATGCGACTGCCGGAACTTGGTTTTTATTTCAACGTTCCAGCGGTAAAGCAATGCGACTGCCGGAACTTGATTTAATTTCAACGTTCATGCGGTAAAGCAATGCGACTGCCGGAACTTGGTTTTTATTTCAAAGTTCCAGCGGTAAAGCAATACGACTGCCGAATGTTGATTTAATTTCAAGGTTCTAGCGGTAAAGCAATACGACTGCCGGATCTTGATTTAATTTCAAAGTTCATGCGGTAAAGCAATGCGACTGCCGGATCTTGATTTAATTTCAAAGTTCATGCGGTGAAGCAATACGACTGCCGGATCTTGATTTAATTTCAAAGTCATGCGGTAAAGCAATGCGACTGCCGGAACCTGGTTTTTATTTCAAAGTCATGCGGTAAAGCAATGCGACTGCCGGAACTTGGTTTTTATTTCAAAGTTCCAGCGGTAAAGCAATGCGACTGCCGAATCTTGATTTAATTTCAACGTTCCAGCGGTAAAGCAATGCGACTGCCGGAACCTGGTTTTTATTTCAAAGTCATGCGGTAAAGCAATGCGACTGCCGGAACTTGGTTTTTATTTCAAAGTTCCAGCGGTAAAGCAATGCGACTGCCGAATCTTGATTTAATTTCAACGTTCTAGCGGTAAAGCAATGCGACTGCCGGATCTTGATTTAATTTCAAAGTTCATGCGGTAAAGCAATGCGACTGCCGGAACTTCGTTTTTATTTAAACGTTCCAGCGGTAAAGCAATGCGACTGCCGAATCTTGATTTAATTTCAACGTTCCAGCGGTAAAGCAATGCGACTGCCGAATCTTGATTTAATTTCAACGTTCTAGCGGTAAAGCAATGCGACTGCCGGATCTTGATTTAATTTCAAAGTTCATGCGGTGAAGCAATACGACTGCCGGATCTTGATTTAATTTCAAAGTCATGCGGTAAAGCAATGCGACTGCCGGAACCTGGTTTTTATTTCAAAGTCATGCGGTAAAGCAATGCGACTGCCGGAACTTGGTTTTTATTTCAAAGTTCCAGCGGTAAAGCAATGCGACTGCCGAATCTTGATTTAATTTCAACGTTCCAGCGGTAAAGCAATGCGACTGCCGGAACCTGGTTTTTATTTCAAAGTCATGCGGTAAAGCAATGCGACTGCCGGAACTTGGTTTTTATTTCAAAGTTCCAGCGGTAAAGCAATGCGACTGCCGAATCTTGATTTAATTTCAACGTTCTAGCGGTAAAGCAATGCGACTGCCGGATCTTGATTTAATTTCAAAGTTCATGCGGTAAAGCAATGCGACTGCCGGAACTTCGTTTTTATTTAAACGTTCCAGCGGTAAAGCAATGCGACTGCCGAATCTTGATTTAATTTCAACGTTCCAGCGGTAAAGCAATGCGACTGCCGGAACTTGGTTTTTATTTCAACGTTCCAGCGGTAAAGCAATGCGACTGCCGGAACTTGGTTTTTATTTCAACGTTCCAGCGGTAAAGCAATGCGACTGCCGGATCTTGATTTAATTTAATAGTTCTAGCGGTAAAGCAATACGACTGCCGGATCTTGATTTAATTTAATAGTTCTAGCGGTAAAGCAATACGACTGCCGGATCTTGATTTAATTTCAAAGTTTATGCGGTAAAGCAATACGACTGCCGGAACTTGGTTTTTATTTCAACGTTCCAGCGGTAAATCAATGCGACTGCCTGATCTTGATTTAATTTCAAAGTTCCAGCGGTAAAGCAATGCGACTGCCGGATCTTGATTTAATTTAATAGTTCTAGCGGTAAAGCAATACGACTGCCGGATCTTGATTTAATTTCAAAGTTCATGCGGTAAAGCAATACGACTGCCGGATCTTGATTTAATTTCAAAGTTCATGCGGTAAAGCAATGCGACTGCCGGAACTTGGTTTTTATTTCAACGTTCCAGCGGTAAAGCAATGCGACTGCCGGAACTTGGTTTTTATTTCAACGTTCCATCGGTAAAGCAATGCGACTGCCGGATCTTGATTTAATTTCAAAGTTCCAGCGGTAAAGCAATGCGACTGCCGGATCTTGATTTAATTTCAAAGTTCCAGCGGTAAAGCAATGCGACTGCCGGATCTTGATTTAATTTAATAGTTCTAGCGGTAAAGCAATACGACTGCCGGATCTTGATTTAATTTCAAAGTTTATGCGGTAAAGCAATACGACTGCCGGAACTTGGTTTTTATTTCAACGTTCCAGCGGTAAATCAATGCGACTGCCTGATCTTGATTTAATTTCAAAGTTCCAGCGGTAAAGCAATGCGACTGCCGGATCTTGATTTAATTTAATAGTTCTAGCGGTAAAGCAATACGACTGCCGGATCTTGATTTAATTTCAAAGTTCATGCGGTAAAGCAATACGACTGCCGGATCTTGGTTTAATTTCAATGTTCATGCGGTAAAGCAATGCGACTGCCGGAACTTGGTTTTTATTTCAACGTTCCAGCGGTAAAGCAATGCGACTGCCGGATCTTGATTTAATTTCAAAGTTCCAGCGGTAAAGCAATGCGACTGCCGGAACTTGGTTTTTATTTCAACGTTCCAGCGGTAAAGCAATGCGACTGCCGGATCTTGATTTAATTTCAAAGTTCCAGCGGTAAAGCAATGCGACTGCCGGATCTTGATTTAATTTAATAGTTCTAGCGGTAAAGCAATACGACTGCCGGATCTTGATTTAATTTCAAAGTTCATGCGGTAAAGCAATACGACTGCCGGATCTTGATTTAATTTCAAAGTCATGCGGTAAAGCAATGCGACTGCCGGAACTTGGTTTTTATTTCAAAGTCATTCGGTAAAGCAATGCGACTGCCGGAACTTGGTTTTTATTTCAACGTTCCATCGGTAAAGCAATGCGACTGCCGGAACTTGATTTAATTTCAACGTTCATGCGGTAAAGCAATGCGACTGCCGGAACTTGGTTTTTATTTCAAAGTCATGCGGTAAAGCAATGCGACAGCCGGATCTTGATTTAATTTCATAGTTCTAGCGGAAAAGCAATGCGACTGCAGGATCTTGATTTGATTTCAAAGTTCCAGCGGTAAAGCAATGCGACTGCCGGATCTTGATTTAATTTCAACGTTCCAGCGGTAAAGCAATGCGACTGCCGGAACTTGGTTTTTATTTCAACGTTCCAGCGGTAAAGCAATGCGACTGCCGGATCTTGATTTAATTTCAAAGTTCCAGCGGTAAAGCAATGCGACTGCCGGATCTTGATTTAATTTAATATTTCTAGCGGTAAAGCAATACGACTGCCGGATCTTGATTTAATTTCAAAGTTCATGCGGTAAAGCAATACGACTGCCGGATCTTGATTTAATTTCAAAGTCATGCGGTAAAGCAATGCGACTGCCGGAACTTGGTTTTTATTTCAACGTTCCAGCGGTAAAGCAATGCGACTGCCGGAACTTGATTTAATTTCAACGTTCATGCGGTAAAGCAATGCGACTGCCGGAACTTGGTTTTTATTTCAAAGTCATGCGGTAAAGCAATACGACTGCCGGATCTTGATTTAATTTCAAAGTCATGCGGTAAAGCAATGCGACTGCCGGAACTTGGTTTTTATTTCAAAGTCATTCGGTAAAGCAATGCGACTACCGGATCTTGATTTAATTTCATAGTTCTAGCGGTAAAGCAATACGACTGCCGGATCTTGGTTTTTATTTCAACGTTCCAGCGGTAAAGCAATGCGACTGCCGAATCTTGATTTAATTTCAACGTTCCAGCGGTAAAGCAATGCGACTGCCGGAACTTGGTTTTTATTTCAAAGTCATGCGGTAAAGCAATACGACTGCCGGATCTTGATTTAATTTCAAAGTCATGCGGTAAAGCAATGCGACTGCCGGAACTTGGTTTTTATTTCAAAGTCATTCGGTAAAGCAATGCGACTGCCGGAACTTGGTTTTTATTTCAACGTTCCAGCGGTAAAGCAATGCGACTGCCGGAACTTGGTTTTTATTTCAACGTTCCAGCGGTAAAGCAATGCGACTGCCGGATCTTGATTTAATTTCAAAGTTCCAGCGGTAAAGCAATGCGACTGCCGGATCTTGATTTAATTTAATAGTTCTAGCGGTAAAGCAATACGACTGCCGGATCTTGATTTAATTTCAATGTTTATGCGGTAAAGCAATACGACTGCCGGATCTTGGTTTAATTTCAAAGTTCATGCGGTAAAGCAATGCGACTGCCGGAACTTGGTTTTTATTTCAACGTTCCAGCGGTAAAGCAATGCGACTGCCGGATCTTGATTTAATTTCAAAGTTCCAGCGGTAAAGCAATGCGACTGCCGGATCTTGATTTAATTTAATAGTTCTAGCGGTAAAGCAATACGACTGCCGGATCTTGATTTAATTTCATAGTTCTAGCGGAAAAGCAATGCGACTGCAGGATCTTGATTTGATTTCAAAGTTCCAGCGGTAAAGCAATGCGACTGCCGGATCTTGATTTAATTTCAACGTTCCAGCGGTAAAGCAATGCGACTGCCGGAACTTGGTTTTTATTTCAAAGTCATTCGGTAAAGCAATGCGACTGCCGGAACTTGGTTTTTATTTCAACGTTCCAGCGGTAAAGCAATGCGACTGCCGGAACTTGGTTTTTATTTCAACGTTCCAGCGGTAAAGCAATGCGACTGCCGGATCTTGATTTAATTTCAAAGTTCCAGCGGTAAAGCAATGCGACTGCCGGATCTTGATTTAATTTAATAGTTCTAGCGGTAAAGCAATACGACTGCCGGATCTTGATTTAATTTCAAAGTTCATGCGGTAAAGCAATACGACTGCCGGATCTTGATTTAATTTCAAAGTCATGCGGTAAAGCAATGCGACTGCCGGAACTTGGTTTTTATTTCAAAGTCATTCGGTAAAGCAATGCGACTGCCGGAACTTGGTTTTTATTTCAACGTTCCATCGGTAAAGCAATGCGACTGCCGGAACTTGATTTAATTTCAACGTTCATGCGGTAAAGCAATGCGACTGCCGGAACTTGGTTTTTATTTCAAAGTCATGCGGTAAAGCAATGCGACAGCCGGATCTTGATTTAATTTCATAGTTCTAGCGGAAAAGCAATGCGACTGCAGGATCTTGATTTGATTTCAAAGTTCCAGCGGTAAAGCAATGCGACTGCCGGATCTTGATTTAATTTCAACGTTCCAGCGGTAAAGCAATGCGACTGCCGGAACTTGGTTTTTATTTCAACGTTCCAGCGGTAAAGCAATGCGACTGCCGGATCTTGATTTAATTTCAAAGTTCCAGCGGTAAAGCAATGCGACTGCCGGATCTTGATTTAATTTAATATTTCTAGCGGTAAAGCAATACGACTGCCGGATCTTGATTTAATTTCAAAGTTCATGCGGTAAAGCAATACGACTGCCGGATCTTGATTTAATTTCAAAGTCATGCGGTAAAGCAATGCGACTGCCGGAACTTGGTTTTTATTTCAACGTTCCAGCGGTAAAGCAATGCGACTGCCGGAACTTGATTTAATTTCAACGTTCATGCGGTAAAGCAATGCGACTGCCGGAACTTGGTTTTTATTTCAAAGTCATGCGGTAAAGCAATACGACTGCCGGATCTTGATTTAATTTCAAAGTCATGCGGTAAAGCAATGCGACTGCCGGAACTTGGTTTTTATTTCAAAGTCATTCGGTAAAGCAATGCGACTACCGGATCTTGATTTAATTTCATAGTTCTAGCGGTAAAGCAATACGACTGCCGGATCTTGGTTTTTATTTCAACGTTCCAGCGGTAAAGCAATGCGACTGCCGAATCTTGATTTAATTTCAACGTTCCAGCGGTAAAGCAATGCGACTGCCGGAACTTGGTTTTTATTTCAAAGTCATGCGGTAAAGCAATACGACTGCCGGATCTTGATTTAATTTCAAAGTCATGCGGTAAAGCAATGCGACTGCCGGAACTTGGTTTTTATTTCAAAGTCATTCGGTAAAGCAATGCGACTGCCGGAACTTGGTTTTTATTTCAACGTTCCAGCGGTAAAGCAATGCGACTGCCGGAACTTGGTTTTTATTTCAACGTTCCAGCGGTAAAGCAATGCGACTGCCGGATCTTGATTTAATTTCAAAGTTCCAGCGGTAAAGCAATGCGACTGCCGGATCTTGATTTAATTTAATAGTTCTAGCGGTAAAGCAATACGACTGCCGGATCTTGATTTAATTTCAATGTTTATGCGGTAAAGCAATACGACTGCCGGATCTTGGTTTAATTTCAAAGTTCATGCGGTAAAGCAATGCGACTGCCGGAACTTGGTTTTTATTTCAACGTTCCAGCGGTAAAGCAATGCGACTGCCGGATCTTGATTTAATTTCAAAGTTCCAGCGGTAAAGCAATGCGACTGCCGGATCTTGATTTAATTTAATAGTTCTAGCGGTAAAGCAATACGACTGCCGGATCTTGATTTAATTTCATAGTTCTAGCGGAAAAGCAATGCGACTGCAGGATCTTGATTTAATTTCAAAGTTCCAGCGGTAAAGCAATGCGACTGCCGGATCTTGATTTAATTTCAACGTTCCAGCGGTAAAGCAATGCGACTGCCGGAACTTGGTTTTTATTTCAAAGTCATTCGGTAAAGCAATGCGACTGCCGGAACTTGGTTTTTATTTCAACGTTCCAGCGGTAAAGCAATGCGACTGCCGGAACTTGGTTTTTATTTCAACGTTCCAGCGGTAAAGCAATGCGACTGCCGGATCTTGATTTAATTTCAAAGTTCCAGCGGTAAAGCAATGCGACTGCCGGATCTTGATTTAATTTAATAGTTCTAGCGGTAAAGCAATACGACTGCCGGATCTTGATTTAATTTCAAAGTTCATGCGGTAAAGCAATACGACTGCCGGATCTTGATTTAATTTCAAAGTCATGCGGTAAAGCAATGCGACTGCCGGAACTTGGTTTTTATTTCAAAGTCATTCGGTAAAGCAATGCGACTGCCGGAACTTGGTTTTTATTTCAACGTTCCATCGGTAAAGCAATGCGACTGCCGGAACTTGATTTAATTTCAACGTTCATGCGGTAAAGCAATGCGACTGCCGGAACTTGGTTTTTATTTCAAAGTCATGCGGTAAAGCAATGCGACAGCCGGATCTTGATTTAATTTCATAGTTCTAGCGGAAAAGCAATGCGACTGCAGGATCTTGATTTGATTTCAAAGTTCCAGCGGTAAAGCAATGCGACTGCCGGATCTTGATTTAATTTCAACGTTCCAGCGGTAAAGCAATGCGACTGCCGGAACTTGGTTTTTATTTCAACGTTCCAGCGGTAAAGCAATGCGACTGCCGGATCTTGATTTAATTTCAAAGTTCCAGCGGTAAAGCAATGCGACTGCCGGATCTTGATTTAATTTAATATTTCTAGCGGTAAAGCAATACGACTGCCGGATCTTGATTTAATTTCAAAGTTCATGCGGTAAAGCAATACGACTGCCGGATCTTGATTTAATTTCAAAGTCATGCGGTAAAGCAATGCGACTGCCGGAACTTGGTTTTTATTTCAACGTTCCAGCGGTAAAGCAATGCGACTGCCGGAACTTGATTTAATTTCAACGTTCATGCGGTAAAGCAATGCGACTGCCGGAACTTGGTTTTTATTTCAAAGTCATGCGGTAAAGCAATACGACTGCCGGATCTTGATTTAATTTCAAAGTCATGCGGTAAAGCAATGCGACTGCCGGAACTTGGTTTTTATTTCAAAGTCATTCGGTAAAGCAATGCGACTACCGGATCTTGATTTAATTTCATAGTTCTAGCGGTAAAGCAATACGACTGCCGGATCTTGGTTTTTATTTCAACGTTCCAGCGGTAAAGCAATGCGACTGCCGAATCTTGATTTAATTTCAACGTTCCAGCGGTAAAGCAATGCGACTGCCGGAACTTGGTTTTTATTTCAAAGTCATGCGGTAAAGCAATACGACTGCCGGATCTTGATTTAATTTCAAAGTCATGCGGTAAAGCAATGCGACTGCCGGAACTTGGTTTTTATTTCAAAGTCATTCGGTAAAGCAATGCGACTGCCGGAACTTGGTTTTTATTTCAACGTTCCAGCGGTAAAGCAATGCGACTGCCGGAACTTGGTTTTTATTTCAACGTTCCAGCGGTAAAGCAATGCGACTGCCGGATCTTGATTTAATTTCAAAGTTCCAGCGGTAAAGCAATGCGACTGCCGGATCTTGATTTAATTTAATAGTTCTAGCGGTAAAGCAATACGACTGCCGGATCTTGATTTAATTTCAATGTTTATGCGGTAAAGCAATACGACTGCCGGATCTTGGTTTAATTTCAAAGTTCATGCGGTAAAGCAATGCGACTGCCGGAACTTGGTTTTTATTTCAACGTTCCAGCGGTAAAGCAATGCGACTGCCGGATCTTGATTTAATTTCAAAGTTCCAGCGGTAAAGCAATGCGACTGCCGGATCTTGATTTAATTTAATAGTTCTAGCGGTAAAGCAATACGACTGCCGGATCTTGATTTAATTTCAAAGTCATGCGGTAAAGCAATGCGACTGCCGGAACTTGGTTTTTATTTCAAAGTCATTCGGTAAAGCAATGCGACTGCCGGATCTTGATTTAATTTCAAAGTTCCAGCGGTAAAGCAATGCGACTGCCGGATCTTGATTTAATTTAATAGTTCTAGCGGTAAAGCAATACGACTGCCGGATCTTGATTTAATTTCAAAGTTCATGCGGTAAAGCAATACGACTGCCGGATCTTGATTTAATTTCAAAGTCATGCGGTAAAGCAATGCGACTGCCGGAACTTGGTTTTTATTTCAACGTTCCAGCGGTAAAGCAATGCGACTGCCGGAACTTGATTTAATTTCAACGTTCATGCGGTAAAGCAATGCGACTGCCGGAACTTGGTTTTTATTTCAAAGTCATGCGGTAAAGCAATACGACTGCCGGATCTTGATTTAATTTCAAAGTCATGCGGTAAAGCAATGCGACTGCCGGAACTTGGTTTTTATTTCAAAGTCATTCGGTAAAGCAATGCGACTACCGGATCTTGATTTAATTTCATAGTTCTAGCGGTAAAGCAATACGACTGCCGGATCTTGGTTTTTATTTCAACGTTCCAGCGGTAAAGCAATGCGACTGCCGAATCTTGATTTAATTTCAACGTTCCAGCGGTAAAGCAATGCGACTGCCGGAACTTGGTTTTTATTTCAAAGTCATGCGGTAAAGCAATACGACTGCCGGATCTTGATTTAATTTCAAAGTCATGCGGTAAAGCAATGCGACTGCCGGAACTTGGTTTTTATTTCAAAGTCATTCGGTAAAGCAATGCGACTGCCGGAACTTGGTTTTTATTTCAACGTTCCAGCGGTAAAGCAATGCGACTGCCGGAACTTGGTTTTTATTTCAACGTTCCAGCGGTAAAGCAATGCGACTGCCGGATCTTGATTTAATTTCAAAGTTCCAGCGGTAAAGCAATGCGACTGCCGGATCTTGATTTAATTTAATAGTTCTAGCGGTAAAGCAATACGACTGCCGGATCTTGATTTAATTTCAATGTTTATGCGGTAAAGCAATGCGACTGCCGGAACTTGGTTTTTATTTCAAAGTCATTCGGTAAAGCAATGCGACTGCCGGATCTTGATTTAATTTCAAAGTTCCAGCGGTAAAGCAATGCGACTGCCGGATCTTGATTTAATTTAATAGTTCTAGCGGTAAAGCAATACGACTGCCGGATCTTGATTTAATTTCAAAGTTCATGCGGTAAAGCAATGCGACTGCCGGAACTTGGTTTTTATTTCAACGTTCCAGCGGTAAAGCAATGCTACCGCCGGAACTTGGTTTTTATTTCAACGTTCCAGCGGTAAAGCAATGCGACTGCCGGATCTTGATTTAATTTAATAGTTCTAGCGGTAAAGCAATACGACTGCCGGATCTTGATTTAATTTCAAAGTTCATGCGGTAAAGCAATGCGACTGCCGGAACTTGGTTTTTATTTCAACGTTCCAGCGGTAAAGCAATGCGACCGCCGGAACTTGGTTTTTATTTCAACGTTCCAGCGGTAAAGCAATGCGACTGCCGGATCTTGATTTAATTTCAAAGTTCCAGCGGTAAAGCAATGCGACTGCCGGATCTTGATTTAATTTAATAGTTCTAGCGGTAAAGCAATACGACTGCCGGATCTTGATTTAATTTCAAAGTTTATGCGGTAAAGCAATACGACTGCCGGATCTTGGTTTAATTTCAAAGTTCATGCGGTAAAGCAATGCGACTGCCGGAACTTGGTTTTTATTTCAACGTTCCAGCGGTATAGCAATGCGACTGCCGGATCTTGATTTAATTTCAAAGTTCCAGCGGTAAAGCAATGCGACTGCCGGATCTTGATTTAATTTCAACGTTCCAGCGGTAAAGCAATGCAACTACCGGAACTTGGTTTTTATTTCAACGTTCCAGCGGTAAAGCAATGCGACTGCCGGAACTTGGTTTTTATTTCAACGTTCCAGCGGTAAAGCAATACGACTGCCGGATCTTGATTTAATTTCAAAGTTTATGCGGTAAAGCAATACGACTGCCGGATCTTGGTTTAATTTCAAAGTCATGCGGTAAAGCAATACGACTGCCGGATCTTGATTTAATTTCAAAGTCATGCGGTAAAGCAATGCGACTGCCGGAACTTGGTTTTTATTTCAAAGTCATTCGGTAAAGCAATGCGACTGCCGGAACTTGGTTTTTATTTCAACGTTCCAGCGGTAAAGCAATGCGACTGCCGGAACTTGGTTTTTATTTCAACGTTCCAGCGGTAAAGCAATGCGACTGCCGGATCTTGATTTAATTTCAAAGTTCCAGCGGTAAAGCAATGCGACTGCCGGATCTTGATTTAATTTCAAAGTTCCAGCGGTAAAGCAATGCGACTGCCGGATCTTGATTTAATTTAATAGTTCTAGCGGTAAAGCAATACGACTGCCGGATCTTGGTTTAATTTCAAAGTTCATGCGGTAAAGCAATGCGACTGCCGGAACTTGGTTTTTATTTCAACGTTCCAGCGGTAAAGCAATGCGACTGCCGGATCTTGATTTAATTTCAAAGTTCCAGCGGTAAAGCAATGCGACTGCCGGATCTTGATTTAATTTAATAGTTCTAGCGGTAAAGCAATACGACTGCCGGATCTTGATTTAATTTCAAAGTCATGCGGTAAAGCAATGCGACTGCCGGAACTTGGTTTTTATTTCAAAGTCATTCGGTAAAGCAATGCGACTGCCGGATCTTGATTTAATTTCAAAGTTCCAGCGGTAAAGCAATGCGACTGCCGGATCTTGATTTAATTTAATAGTTCTAGCGGTAAAGCAATACGACTGCCGGATCTTGATTTAATTTCAAAGTTCATGCGGTAAAGCAATGCGACTGCCGGATCTTGATTTAATTTCAACGTTCCAGCGGTAAAGCAATGCGACTACCGGAACTTGGTTTTTATTTCAACGTTCCAGCGGTAAAGCAATGCGACTGCCGGAACTTGGTTTTTATTTCAACGTTCCAGCGGTAAAGCAATGCGACTGCCGGATCTTGATTTAATTTCAAAGTTCCAGCGGTAAAGCAATGCGACTGCCGGATCTTGATTTAATTTAATAGTTCTAGCGGTAAAGCAATACGACTGCCGGATCTTGATTTAATTTCAAAGTTTATGCGGTAAAGCAATACGACTGCCGGATCTTGGTTTAATTTCAAAGTTCATGCGGTAAAGCAATGCGACTGCCGGAACTTGGTTTTTATTTCAACGTTCCAGCGGTATAGCAATGCGACTGCCGGATCTTGATTTAATTTCAAAGTTCCAGCGGTAAAGCAATGCGACTGCCGGATCTTGATTTAATTTCAACGTTCCAGCGGTAAAGCAATGCGACTACCGGAACTTAGTTTTTATTTCAACGTTCCAGCGGTAAAGCAATGCGACTGCCGGATCTTGATTTAATTTCAAAGTTCCAGCGGTAAAGCAATGCGACTGCCGGATCTTGATTTAATTTAATAGTTCTAGCGGTAAAGCAATACGACTGCCGAATGTTGATTTAATTTCAAGGTTCTAGCGGTAAAGCAATACGACTGCCGGATCTTGATTTAATTTCAAAGTTCATGCGGTAAAGCAATGCGACTGCCGGATCTTGATGTAATTTCAAAGTTCATGCGGTGAAGCAATACGACTGCCGGATCTTGATTTAATTTCAAAGTCATGCGGTAAAGCAATGCGACTGCCGGAACTTGGTTTTTATTTCAAAGTCATTCGGTAAAGCAATGCGACTGCCGGAACTTGGTTTTTATTTCAACGTTCCAGCGGTAAAGCAATGCGACTGCCGGAACTTGATTTAATTTCATAGTTCTAGCGGAAAAGCAATGCGACTGCAGGATCTTGATTTAATTTCAAAGTTCCAGCGGTAAAGTAATGCGACTGCCGGATCTTGATTTAATTTCAACGTTCCAGCGGTAAAGCAATGCGACTGCCGGAACTTGGTTTTTATTTCAACGTTCCAGCGGTAAAGCAATGCGACTGCCGGAACTTGATTTAATTTCAACGTTCATGCGGTAAAGCAATGCGACTGCCGGAACTTGGTTTTTATTTCAAAGTCATGCGGTAAAGCAATGCGACTGCCGGATCTTGATTTAATTTCATAGTTCTAGCGGAAAAGCAATGCGACTGCAGGATCTTGATTTAATTTCAAAGTTCCAGCGGTAAAGTAATGCGACTGCCGGATCTTGATTTAATTTCAACGTTCCAGCGGTAAAGCAATGCGACTGCCGGAACTTGGTTTTTATTTCAACGTTCCAGCGGTAAAGCAATGCGACTGCCGGAACTTGATTTAATTTCAACGTTCATGCGGTAAAGCAATGCGACTGCCGGAACTTGGTTTTTATTTCAAAGTCATGCGGTAAAGCAATGCGACTGCCGGATCTTGATTTAATTTCATAGTTCTAGCGGAAAAGCAATGCGACTGCAGGATCTTGATTTAATTTCAAAGTTCCAGCGGTAAAGTAATGCGACTGCCGGATCTTGATTTAATTTCAACGTTCCAGCGGTAAAGCAATGCGACTGCCGGAACTTGGTTTTTATTTCAACGTTCCAGCGGTAAAGCAATGCGACTGCCGGAACTTGGTTTTTATTTCAACGTTCCAGCGGTAAAGCAATGCGACTGCCGGATCTTGATTTAATTTCAAAGTTCCAGCGGTAAAGCAATGCGACTGCCGGATCTTGATTTAATTTAATAGTTCTAGCGGTAAAGCAATACGACTGCCGGATCTTGATTTAATTCCAAAGTCATGCGGTAAAGCAATGCGACTGCCGGAACTTGGTTTAATTTCAACGTTCATGCGGTAAAGCAATGCGACTGCCGGAACTTGATTTAATTTCATAGTTCTAGCGGAAAAGCAATGCGACTGCAGGATCTTGATTTAATTTCAAAGTTCCAGCGGTAAAGTAATGCGACTGCCGGATCTTGATTTAATTTCAACGTTCCAGCGGTAAAGCAATGCGACTGCCGGAACTTGGTTTTTATTTCAACGTTCCAGCGGTAAAGCAATGCGACTGCCGGAACTTGATTTAATTTCAACGTTCATGCGGTAAAGCAATGCGACTGCCGGAACTTGGTTTTTATTTCAAAGTCATGCGGTAAAGCAATGCGACTGCCGGATCTTGATTTAATTTCATAGTTCTAGCGGAAAAGCAATGCGACTGCAGGATCTTGATTTAATTTCAAAGTTCCAGCGGTAAAGTAATGCGACTGCCGGATCTTGATTTAATTTCAACGTTCCAGCGGTAAAGCAATGCGACTGCCGGAACTTGGTTTTTATTTCAACGTTCCAGCGGTAAAGCAATGCGACTGCCGGAACTTGATTTAATTTCAAAGTTCATGCGGTAAAGCAATGCGACTGCCGGAACTTGGTTTTTATTTCAAAGTCATGCGGTAAAGCAATGCGACTGCCGGATCTTGATTTAATTTCATAGTTCTAGCGGAAAAGCAATGCGACTGCAGGATCTTGATTTAATTTCAAAGTTCCAGCGGTAAAGTAATGCGACTGCCGGATCTTGATTTAATTTCAACGTTCCAGCGGTAAAGCAATGCGACTGCCGGAACTTGGTTTTTATTTCAACGTTCCAGCGGTAAAGCAATGCGACTGCCGGAACTTGGTTTTTATTTCAACGTTCCAGCGGTAAAGCAATACGACTGCCGGATCTTGATTTAATTCCAAAGTCATGCGGTAAAGCAATGCGACTGCCGGAACTTGGTTTAATTTCAACGTTCATGCGGTAAAGCAATGCGACTGCCGGAACTTGATTTAATTTCATAGTTCTAGCGGAAAAGCAATGCGACTGCAGGATCTTGATTTAATTTCAAAGTTCCAGCGGTAAAGTAATGCGACTGCCGGATCTTGATTTAATTTCAACGTTCCAGCGGTAAAGCAATGCGACTGCCGGAACTTGGTTTTTATTTCAACGTTCCAGCGGTAAAGCAATGCGACTGCCGGAACTTGATTTAATTTCAACGTTCATGCGGTAAAGCAATGCGACTGCCGGAACTTGGTTTTTATTTCAAAGTCATGCGGTAAAGCAATGCGACTGCCGGATCTTGATTTAATTTCATAGTTCTAGCGGAAAAGCAATGCGACTGCAGGATCTTGATTTAATTTCAAAGTTCCAGCGGTAAAGTAATGCGACTGCCGGATCTTGATTTAATTTCAACGTTCCAGCGGTAAAGCAATGCGACTGCCGGAACTTGGTTTTTATTTCAACGTTCCAGCGGTAAAGCAATGCGACTGCCGGAACTTGATTTAATTTCAACGTTCATGCGGTAAAGCAATGCGACTGCCGGAACTTGGTTTTTATTTCAAAGTCATGCGGTAAAGCAATGCGACTGCCGGATCTTGATTTAATTTCATAGTTCTAGCGGAAAAGCAATGCGACTGCAGGATCTTGATTTAATTTCAAAGTTCCAGCGGTAAAGCAATGCGACTGCCGGATCTTGATTTAATTTCAACGTTCCAGCGGTAAAGCAATGCGACTGCCGGAACTTGGTTTTTATTTCAACGTTCCAGCGGTAAAGCAATGCGACTGCCGGATCTTGATTTAATTTCAAAGTTCCAGCGGTAAAGCAATGCGACTGCCGGATCTTGATTTAATTTAATAGTTCTAGCGGTAAAGCAATACGACTGCCGGATCTTGATTTAATTTCAAAGTTCATGCGGTAAAGCAATGCGACTGCCGGATCTTGATGTAATTTCAAAGTTCATGCGGTGAAGCAATACGACTGCCGGATCTTGATTTAATTTCAAAGTCATGCGGTGAAGCAATGCGACTGCCGGAACTTGGTTTTTATTTCAAAGTCATGCGGTAAAGCAATGCGACTGCCGGAACTTGATTTAATTTCAAAGTTCATGCGGTAAAGCAATTCGACTGCCGGAACTTGGTTTTTATTGCAAAGTTCCAGCGGTAAAGCAATGCGACTGCCGAATTTTGATTTAATTTCAACGTTCCAGCGGTAAAGCAATGCGACTGCCGGAACTTGATTTAATTTCAAAGTTCCAGCGGTAAAGCAATGCGACTGCCGGATCTTGATTTAATTTAATAGTTCTAGCGGTAAAGCAATACGACTGCCGGATCTTGATTTAATTTCAAAGTTTATGCGGTAAAGCACTACGACTGCCGGATCTTGGTTTAATTTCAAAGTTCATGCGGTAAAGCAATGCGACTGCCGGAACTTGGTTTTTATTTCAACGTTCCAGCGGTAAAGCAATGCGACTGCCGGATCTTGATTTAATTTCAAAGTTCCAGCGGTAAAGCAATGCGACTGCCGGATCTTGATTTAATTTCAAAGTTCCAGCGGTAAAGCAATGCGACTGCCGGATCTTGATTTAATTTAATAGTTCTAGCGGTAAAGCAATACGACTGCCGGATCTTGATTTAATTTCAAAGTTCATGCGGTAAAGCAATGCGACTGCCGGAACTTGGTTTTTATTTCAACGTTCCAGCGGTAAAGCAATGCGACTGCCGGAACTTGGTTTTTATTTCAACGTTCCAGCGGTAAAGCAATGCGACTGCCGGATCTTGATTTAATTTCAAAGTTTCAGCGGTAAAGCAATGCGACTGCCGGAACTTGGTTTTTATTTCAACGTTCCAGCGGTAAAGCAATGCGACTGCCGGAACTTGGTTTTTATTTCAACGTTCCAGCGGTAAAGCAATGCGACTGCCGGATCTTGATTTAATTTCAAAGTTTCAGCGGTAAAGCAATGCGACTGCCGGATCTTGATTTAATTTAATAGTTCTAGCGGTAAAGCAATACGACTGCCGGATCTTGATTTAATTTCAAAGTTTATGCGGTAAAGCAATACGACTGCCGGATCTTGGTTTAATTTCAAAGTTCATGCGGTAAAGCAATGCGACTGCCGGAACTTGGTTTTTATTTCAACGTTCCAGCGGTATAGCAATGCGACTGCCGGATCTTGATTTAATTTCAAAGTTCCAGCGGTAAAGCAATGCGACTGCCGGATCTTGATTTAATTTCAACGTTCCAGCGGTAAAGCAATGCGACTACCGGAACTTGGTTTTTATTTCAACGTTCCAGCGGTAAAGCAATGCGACTGCCGGATCTTGATTTAATTTCAAAGTTCCAGCGGTAAAGCAATGCGACTGCCGGATCTTGATTTAATTTAATAGTTCTAGCGGTAAAGCAATACGACTGCCGAATGTTGATTTAATTTCAAGGTTCTAGCGGTAAAGCAATACGACTGCCGGATCTTGATTTAATTTCAAAGTTCATGCGGTAAAGCAATGCGACTGCCGGATCTTGATGTAATTTCAAAGTTCATGCGGTGAAGCAATACGACTGCCGGATCTTGATTTAATTTCAAAGTCATGCGGTAAAGCAATGCGACTGCCGGAACTTGGTTTTTATTTCAAAGTCATTCGGTAAAGCAATGCGACTGCCGGAACTTGGTTTTTATTTCAACGTTCATGCGGTAAAGCAATGCGACTGCCGGAACTTGGTTTTTATTTCAAAGTCATGCGGTAAAGCAATACGACTGCCGGATCTTGATTTAATTTCAAAGTCATGCGGTAAAGCAATGCGACTGCCGGAACTTGGTTTAATTTCAACGTTCATGCGGTAAAGCAATGCGACTGCCGGAACTTGGTTTTTATTTCAAAGTCATGCGGTAAAGCAATGCGACTGCCGGATCTTGATTTAATTTCATAGTTCTAGCGGAAAAGCAATGCGACTGCAGGATCTTGATTTAATTTCAAAGTTCCAGCGGTAAAGTAATGCGACTGCCGGATCTTGATTTAATTTCAACGTTCCAGCGGTAAAGCAATGCGACTGCCGGAACTTGGTTTTTATTTCAACGTTCCAGCGGTAAAGCAATGCGACTGCCGGAACTTGGTTTTTATTTCAACGTTCCAGCGGTAAAGCAATGCGACTGCCGGATCTTGATTTAATTTCAAAGTTCCAGCGGTAAAGCAATGCGACTGCAGGATCTTGATTTAATTTCAAAGTTCCAGCGGTAAAGCAATGCGACTGCCGGATCTTGATTTAATTTCAACGTTCCAGCGGTAAAGCAATGCGACTGCCGGAACTTGGTTTTTATTTCAACGTTCCAGCGGTAAAGCAATGCGACTGCCGGATCTTGATTTAATTTCAAAGTTCCAGCGGTAAAGCAATGCGACTGCCGGATCTTGATTTAATTTAATAGTTCTAGCGGTAAAGCAATACGACTGCCGGATCTTGATTTAATTTCAAAGTTCATGCGGTAAAGCAATACGACTGCCGGATCTTGATTTAATTTCAAAGTCATGCGGTAAAGCAATGCGACTGCCGGAACTTGGTTTTTATTTCAAAGTCATTCGGTAAAGCAATGCGACTGCCGGAACTTGGTTTTTATTTCAACGTTCCAGCGGTAAAGCAATGCGACTGCCGGAACTTGATTTAATTTCAACGTTCATGCGGTAAAGCAATGCGACTGCCGGAACTTGGTTTTTATTTCAAAGTCATGCGGTAAAGCAATACGACTGCCGGATCTTGATTTAATTTCAAAGTCATGCGGTAAAGCAATGCGACTGCCGGAACTTGGTTTTTATTTCAAAGTCATTCGGTAAAGCAATGCGACTACCGGATCTTGATTTAATTTCATAGTTCTAGCGGTAAAGCAATACGACTGCCGGATCTTGGTTTTTATTTCAACGTTCCAGCGGTAAAGCAATGCGACTGCCGAATCTTGATTTAATTTCAACGTTCCAGCGGTAAAGCAATGCGACTGCCGGAACTTGGTTTTTATTTCAAAGTCATGCAGTAAAGCAATACGACTGCCGGATCTTGATTTAATTTCAAAGTCATGCGGTAAAGCAATGCGACTGCCGGAACTTGGTTTTTATTTCAAAGTCATTCGGTAAAGCAATGCGACTGCCGGATCTTGATTTAATTTAATAGTTCTAGCGGTAAAGCAATGCGACTGCCGGATCTTGATTTAATTTCATAGTTCTAGCGGAAAAGCAATGCGACTGCAGGATCTTGATTTAATTTCAAAGTTCCAGCGGTAAAGCAATGCGACTGCCGGATCTTGATTTAATTTCAACGTTCTAGCGGTAAAGCAATGCGACTGCCGGAACTTGATTTAATTTCAAAGTTCCAGCGGTAAAGCAATGCGACTGCCGGATCTTGATTTAATTTAATAGTTCTAGCGGTAAAGCAATACGACTGCCGGATCTTGATTTAATTTCAAAGTTCATGCGGTAAAGCAATACGACTGCCGGATCTTGATTTAATTTCAAAGTCATGCGGTAAAGCAATGCGACTGCCGGAACTTGGTTTTTATTTCAAAGTCATTCGGTAAAGCAATGCGACTGCCGGAACTTGGTTTTTATTTCAACGTTCCAGCGGTAAAGCAATGCGACTGCCGGAACTTGATTTAATATCAACGTTCATGCGGTAAAGCAATGCGACTGCCGGAACTTGGTTTTTATTTCAAAGTCATGCGGTAAAGCAATACGACTGCCGGATCTTGATTTAATTTCAAAGTCATGCGGTAAAGCAATGCGACTGCCGGAACTTGGTTTTTATTTCAAAGTCATTCGGTAAAGCAATGCGACTACCGGATCTTGATTTAATTTCATAGTTCTAGCGGTAAAGCAATACGACTGCCGGATCTTGGTTTTTATTTCAACGTTCCAGCGGTAAAGCAATGCGACTGCCGAATCTTGATTTAATTTCAACGTTCCAGCGGTAAAGCAATGCGACTGCCGGAACTTGGTTTTTATTTCAAAGTCATGCGGTAAAGCAATACGACTGCCGGATCTTGATTTAATTTCAAAGTCATGCGGTAAAGCAATGCGACTGCCGGAACTTGGTTTTTATTTCAAAGTCATTCGGTAAAGCAATGCGACTGCCGGAACTTGGTTTTTATTTCAACGTTCCAGCGGTAAAGCAATGCGACTGCAGGATCTTGATTTAATTTCAAAGTTCCAGCGGTAAAGCAATGCGACTGCCGGAACTTGGTTTTTATTTCAACGTTCCAGCGGTAAAGCAATGCGACTGCCGGATCTTGATTTAATTTCAAAGTTCCAGCGGTAAAGCAATGCGACTGCCGGATCTTGATTTAATTTAATAGTTCTAGCGGTAAAGCAATACGACTGCCGAATGTTGATTTAATTTCAAGGTTCTAGCGGTAAAGCAATACGACTGCCGGATCTTGATTTAATTTCAAAGTTCATGCGGTGAAGCAATACGACTGCCGGATCTTGATTTAATTTCAAAGTCATGCGGTAAAGCAATGCGACTGCCGGAACTTGGTTTTTATTTCAAAGTCATTCGGTAAAGCAATGCGACTGCCGGAACTTGGTTTTTATTTCAACGTTCCAGCGGTAAAGCAATGCGACTGCCGGAACTTGATTTAATTTCAACGTTCATGCGGTAAAGCAATGCGACTGCCGGAACTTGGTTTTTATTTCAAAGTCATGCGGTAAAGCAATACGACTGCCGGATCTTGATTTAATTCCAAAGTCATGCGGTAAAGCAATGCGACTGCCGGAACTTGGTTTAATTTCAACGTTCATGCGGTAAAGCAATGCGACTGCCGGAACTTGATTTAATTTCATAGTTCTAGCGGAAAAGCAATGCGACTGCAGGATCTTGATTTAATTTCAAAGTTCCAGCGGTAAAGTAATGCGACTGCCGGATCTTGATTTAATTTCAACGTTCCAGCGGTAAAGCAATGCGACTGCCGGAACTTGGTTTTTATTTCAACGTTCCAGCGGTAAAGCAATGCGACTGCCGGAACTTGATTTAATTTCAACGTTCATGCGGTAAAGCAATGCGACTGCCGGAACTTGGTTTTTATTTCAAAGTCATGCGGTAAAGCAATGCGACTGCCGGATCTTGATTTAATTTCATAGTTCTAGCGGAAAAGCAATGCGACTGCAGGATCTTGATTTAATTTCAAAGTTCCAGCGGTAAAGTAATGCGACTGCCGGATCTTGATTTAATTTCAACGTTCCAGCGGTAAAGCAATGCGACTGCCGGAACTTGGTTTTTATTTCAACGTTCCAGCGGTAAAGCAATGCGACTGCCGGAACTTGGTTTTTATTTCAACGTTCCAGCGGTAAAGCAATGCGACTGCCGGATCTTGATTTAATTTCAAAGTTCCAGCGGTAAAGCAATGCGACTGCCGGATCTTGATTTAATTTAATAGTTCTAGCGGTAAAGCAATACGACTGCCGGATCTTGATTTAATTTCAAAGTTTATGCGGTAAAGCAATACGACTGCCGGATCTTGGTTTAATTTCAAAGTTCATGCGGTAAAGCAATGCGACTGCCGGAACTTGGTTTTTATTTCAACGTTCCAGCGGTATAGCAATGCGACTGCCGGATCTTGATTTAATTTCAAAGTTCCAGCGGTAAAGCAATGCGACTGCCGGATCTTGATTTAATTTCAACGTTCCAGCGGTAAAGCAATGCGACTACCGGAACTTAGTTTTTATTTCAACGTTCCAGCGGTAAAGCAATGCGACTGCCGGATCTTGATTTAATTTCAAAGTTCCAGCGGTAAAGCAATGCGACTGCCGGATCTTGATTTAATTTAATAGTTCTAGCGGTAAAGCAATACGACTGCCGAATGTTGATTTAATTTCAAGGTTCTAGCGGTAAAGCAATACGACTGCCGGATCTTGATTTAATTTCAAAGTTCATGCGGTAAAGCAATGCGACTGCCGGATCTTGATGTAATTTCAAAGTTCATGCGGTGAAGCAATACGACTGCCGGATCTTGATTTAATTTCAAAGTCATGCGGTAAAGCAATGCGACTGCCGGAACTTGGTTTTTATTTCAAAGTCATTCGGTAAAGCAATGCGACTGCCGGAACTTGGTTTTTATTTCAACGTTCCAGCGGTAAAGCAATGCGACTGCCGGAACTTGATTTAATTTCAACGTTCATGCGGTAAAGCAATGCGACTGCCGGAACTTGGTTTTTATTTCAAAGTCATGCGGTAAAGCAATACGACTGCCGGATCTTGATTTAATTCCAAAGTCATGCGGTAAAGCAATGCGACTGCCGGAACTTGGTTTAATTTCAACGTTCATGCGGTAAAGCAATGCGACTGCCGGAACTTGATTTAATTTCATAGTTCTAGCGGAAAAGCAATGCGACTGCAGGATCTTGATTTAATTTCAAAGTTCCAGCGGTAAAGTAATGCGACTGCCGGATCTTGATTTAATTTCAAAGTTCCAGCGGTAAAGCAATGCGACTGCCGGAACTTGGTTTTTATTTCAACGTTCCAGCGGTAAAGCAATGCGACTGCCGGAACTTGATTTAATTTCAACGTTCATGCGGTAAAGCAATGCGACTGCCGGAACTTGGTTTTTATTTCAAAGTCATGCGGTAAAGCAATGCGACTGCCGGATCTTGATTTAATTTCATAGTTCTAGCGGAAAAGCAATGCGACTGCAGGATCTTGATTTAATTTCAAAGTTCCAGCGGTAAAGTAATGCGACTGCCGGATCTTGATTTAATTTCAACGTTCCAGCGGTAAAGCAATGCGACTGCCGGAACTTGGTTTTTATTTCAACGTTCCAGCGGTAAAGCAATGCGACTGCCGGAACTTGATTTAATTTCAACGTTCATGCGGTAAAGCAATGCGACTGCCGGAACTTGGTTTTTATTTCAAAGTCATGCGGTAAAGCAATGCGACTGCCGGATCTTGATTTAATTTCATAGTTCTAGCGGAAAAGCAATGCGACTGCAGGATCTTGATTTAATTTCAAAGTTCCAGCGGTAAAGCAATGCGACTGCCGGATCTTGATTTAATTTCAACGTTCCAGCGGTAAAGCAATGCGACTGCCGGAACTTGGTTTTTATTTCAACGTTCCAGCGGTAAAGCAATGCGACTGCCGGATCTTGATTTAATTTCAAAGTTCCAGCGGTAAAGCAATGCGACTGCCGGATCTTGATTTAATTTAATAGTTCTAGCGGTAAAGCAATACGACTGCCGGATCTTGATTTAATTTCAAAGTCATGCGGTAAAGCAATGCGACTGCCGGAACTTGGTTTTTATTTCAAAGTCATTCGGTAAAGCAATGCGACTGCCGGATCTTGATTTAATTTCAAAGTTCCAGCGGTAAAGCAATGCGACTGCCGGATCTTGATTTAATTTAATAGTTCTAGCGGTAAAGCAATACGACTGCCGGATCTTGATTTAATTTCAAAGTTCATGCGGTAAAGCAATGCGACTGCCGGAACTTGGTTTTTATTTCAACGTTCCAGCGGTAAAGCAATGCGACTGCCGGAACTTGGTTTTTATTTCAACGTTCCAGCGGTAAAGCAATGCGACTGCCGGATCTTGATTTAATTTAAAAGTTCCAGCGGTAAAGCAATGCGACTGCCGGATCTTGATTTAATTTAATAGTTCTAGCGGTAAAGCAATACGACTGCCGGATCTTGATTTAATTTCAAAGTTTATGCGGTAAAGCAATACGACTGCCGGATCTTGGTTTAATTTCAAAGTTCATGCGGTAAAGCAATGCGACTGCCGGAACTTGGTTTTTATTTCAACGTTCCAGCGGTATAGCAATGCGACTGCCGGATCTTGATTTAATTTCAAAGTTCCAGCGGTAAAGCAATGCGACTGCCGGATCTTGATTTAATTTCAACGTTCCAGCGGTAAAGCAA
This sequence comes from Ancistrocerus nigricornis, assembly GCA_916049575.1. Classification (NCBI taxonomy): domain Eukaryota; kingdom Metazoa; phylum Arthropoda; class Insecta; order Hymenoptera; family Vespidae; genus Ancistrocerus; species Ancistrocerus nigricornis. The sequence goes on along the minus strand of OU696667.1, from coordinate 16,537,148 downwards.
TGCGACTACCGGAACTTGGTTTTTATTTCAACGTTCCAGCGGTAAAGCAATGCGACTGCCGGATCTTGATTTAATTTCAAAGTTCCAGCGGTAAAGCAATGCGACTGCCGGATCTTGATTTAATTTAATAGTTCTAGCGGTAAAGCAATACGACTGCCGAATGTTGATTTAATTTCAAGGTTCTAGCGGTAAAGCAATACGACTGCCGGATCTTGATTTAATTTCAAAGTTCATGCGGTAAAGCAATGCGACGGCCGGATCTTGATGTAATTTCAAAGTTCATGCGGTAAAGCAATACGACTGCCGGATCTTGATTTAATTTCAAAGTTCCAGCGGTAAAGCAATGCGACTGCCGGATCTTGATTTAATTTAATAGTTCTAGCGGTAAAGCAATGCGACTGCCGGATCTTGATTTAATTTCATAGTTCTAGCGGAAAAGCAATGCGACTGCCGGAACTTGGTTTTTATTTCAAAGTCATTCGGTAAAGCAATGCGACTGCCGGAACTTGGTTTTTATTTCAACGTTCCAGCGGTAAAGCAATGCGACTGCAGGATCTTGATTTAATTTCAAAGTTCCAGCGGTAAAGCAATGCGACTGCCGGAACTTGGTTTTTATTTCAACGTTCCAGCGGTAAAGCAATGCGACTGCCGGATCTTGATTTAATTTCAAAGTTCCAGCGGTAAAGCAATGCGACTGCCGGATCTTGATTTAATTTAATAGTTCTAGCGGTAAAGCAATACGACTGCCGGATCTTGATTTAATTTCAAAGTTCATGCGGTAAAGCAATACGACTGCCGGATCTTGATTTAATTTCAAAGTTCCAGCGGTAAAGCAATGCGACTGCCGGATCTTGATTTAATTTAATAGTTCTAGCGGTAAAGCAATGCGACTGCCGGATCTTGATTTAATTTCATAGTTCTAGCGGAAAAGCAATGCGACTGCAGGATCTTGATTTAATTTCAAAGTTCCAGCGGTAAAGCAATGCGACTGCCGGATCTTGATTTAATTTCAACGTTCTAGCGGTAAAGCAATGCGACTGCCGGAACTTGGTTTTTATTTCAACGTTCCAGCGGTAAAGCAATGCGACTGCCGGATCTTGATTTAATTTCAAAGTTCCAGCGGTAAAGCAATGCGACTGCCGGATCTTGATTTAATTTAATAGTTCTAGCGGTAAAGCAATACGACTGCCGGATCTTGATTTAATTTCAAAGTTCATGCGGTAAAGCAATACGACTGCCGGATCTTGATTTAATTTCAAAGTCATGCGGTAAAGCAATGCGACTGCCGGAACTTGGTTTTTATTTCAAAGTCATTCGGTAAAGCAATGCGACTGCCGGAACTTGGTTTTTATTTCAACGTTCCAGCGGTAAAGCAATGCGACTGCCGGAACTTGATTTAATTTCAACGTTCATGCGGTAAAGCAATGCGACTGCCGGAACTTGGTTTTTATTTCAAAGTCATGCGGTAAAGCAATACGACTGCCGGATCTTGATTTAATTTCAAAGTCATGCGGTAAAGCAATGCGACTGCCGGAACTTGGTTTTTATTTCAAAGTAATTCGGTAAAGCAATGCGACTACCGGATCTTGATTTAATTTCATAGTTCTAGCGGTAAAGCAATACGACTGCCGGATCTTGGTTTTTATTTCAACGTTCCAGCGGTAAAGCAATGCGACTGCCGAATCTTGATTTAATTTCAACGTTCCAGCGGTAAAGCAATGCGACTGCCGGAACTTGGTTTTTATTTCAAAGTCATGCGGTAAAGCAATACGACTGCCGGATCTTGATTTAATTTCAAAGTCATGCGGTAAAGCAATGCGACTGCCGGAACTTGGTTTTTATTTCAAAGTCATTCGGTAAAGCAATGCGACTGCCGGAACTTGGTTTTTATTTCAACGTTCCAGCGGTAAAGCAATGCGACTGCAGGATCTTGATTTAATTTCAAAGTTCCAGCGGTAAAGCAATGCGACTGCCGGAACTTGGTTTTTATTTCAACGTTCCAGCGGTAAAGCAATGCGACTGCCGGATCTTGATTTAATTTCAAAGTTCCAGCGGTAAAGCAATGCGACTGCCGGATCTTGATTTAATTTAATAGTTCTAGCGGTAAAGCAATACGACTGCCGGATCTTGATTTAATTTCAAAGTTCATGCGGTAAAGCAATACGACTGCCGGATCTTGATTTAATTTCAAAGTCATGCGGTAAAGCAATGCGACTGCCGGAACTTGGTTTTTATTTCAAAGTCATTCGGTAAAGCAATGCGACTGCCGGAACTTGGTTTTTATTTCAACGTTCCATCGGTAAAGCAATGCGACTGCCGGAACTTGATTTAATTTCAACGTTCATGCGGTAAAGCAATGCGACTGCCGGAACTTGGTTTTTATTTCAAAGTCATGCGGTAAAGCAATGCGACTGCCGGATCTTGATTTAATTTCATAGTTCTAGCGGAAAAGCAATGCGACTGCAGGATCTTGATTTAATTTCAAAGTTCCAGCGGTAAAGCAATGCGACTGCCGGATCTTGATTTAATTTCAACGTTCCAGCGGTAAAGCAATGCGACTGCCGGAACTTGGTTTTTATTTCAACGTTCCAGCGGTAAAGCAATGCGACTGCCGGATCTTGATTTAATTTCAAAGTTCCAGCGGTAAAGCAATGCGACTGCCGGATCTTGATTTAATTTAATAGTTCTAGCGGTAAAGCAATACGACTGCCGGATCTTGATTTAATTTCAAAGTTCATGCGGTAAAGCAATACGACTGCCGGATCTTGATTTAATTTCAAAGTCATGCGGTAAAGCAATGCGACTGCCGGAACTTGGTTTTTATTTCAAAGTCATTCGGTAAAGCAATGCGACTGCCGGAACTTGGTTTTTATTTCAACGTTCCAGCGGTAAAGCAATGCGACTGCCGGAACTTGATTTAATTTCAACGTTCATGCGGTAAAGCAATGCGACTGCCGGAACTTGGTTTTTATTTCAAAGTCATGCGGTAAAGCAATACGACTGCCGGATCTTGATTTAATTTCAAAGTCATGCGGTAAAGCAATGCGACTGCCGGAACTTGGTTTTTATTTCAAAGTCATTCGGTAAAGCAATGCGACTACCGGATCTTGATTTAATTTCATAGGTCTAGCGGTAAAGCAATACGACTGCCGGATCTTGGTTTTTATTTCAACGTTCCAGCGGTAAAGCAATGCGACTGCCGAATCTTGATTTAATTTCAACGTTCCAGCGGTAAAGCAATGCGACTGCCGGAACTTGATTTAATTTAATAGTTCTAGCGGTAAAGCAATACGACTGCCGGATCTTGATTTAATTTCAAAGTTTATGCGGTAAAGCAATACGACTGCCGGATCTTGGTTTAATTTCAAAGTTCATGCGGTAAAGCAATGCGACTGCCGGAACTTGGTTTTTATTTCAAAGTTCCAGCGGTAAAGCAATGCGACTGCCGGATCTTGATTTAATTTAATAGTTCTAGCGGTAAAGCAATACGACTGCCGGATCTTGATTTAATTTCAAAGTCATGCGGTAAAGCAATGCGACTGCCGGAACTTGGTTTTTATTTCAAAGTCATTCGGTAAAGCAATGCGACTGCCGGATCTTGATTTAATTTCAAAGTTCCAGCGGTAAAGCAATGCGACTGCCGGATCTTGATTTAATTTAATAGTTTTAGCGGTAAAGCAATACGACTGCCGGATCTTGATTTAATTTCAAAGTTCATGCGGTAAAGCAATGCGACTGCCGGAACTTGGTTTTTATTTCAACGTTCCAGCGGTAAAGCAATGCGACTGCCGGAACTTGGTTTTTATTTCAACGTTCCAGCGGTAAAGCAATGCGACTGCCGGATCTTGATTTAATTTCAAAGTTCCAGCGGTAAAGCAATGCGACTGCCGGATCTTGATTTAATTTAATAGTTCTAGCGGTAAAGCAATACGACTGCCGGATCTTGATTTAATTTCAAAGTTTATGCGGTAAAGCAATACGACTGCCGGATCTTGGTTTAATTTCAAAGTTCATGCGGTAAAGCAATGCGACTGCCGGAACTTGGTTTTTATTTCAACGTTCCAGCGGTATAGCAATGCGACTGCTGGATCTTGATTTAATTTCAAAGTTCCAGCGGTAAAGCAATGCGACTGCCGGATCTTGATTTAATTTCAACGTTCCAGCGGTAAAGCAATGCGACTGCCGGATCTTGATTTAATTTCAAAGTTCATGCGGTAAAGCAATTCGACTGCCGGAACTTGGTTTTTATTTCAAAGTTCCAGCGGTAAAGCAATGCGACTGCCGGATCTTGATTTAATTTCAAAGTTCCAGCGGTAAAGCAATGCGACTGCCGGATCTTGATTTAATTTAATAGTTCTAGCGGTAAAGCAATACGACTGCCGAATGTTGATTTAATTTCAAGGTTCTAGCGGTAAAGCAATACGACTGCCGGATCTTGATTTAATTTCAAAGTTCATGCGGTAAAGCAATGCGACTGCCGGATCTTGATGTAATTTCAAAGTTCATGCGGTGAAGCAATACGACTGCCGGATCTTGATTTAATTTCAAAGTCATGCGGTAAAGCAATGCGACTGCCGGAACTTGGTTTTTATTTCAAAGTCATGCGGTAAAGCAATGCGACTGCCGGAACTTGATTTAATTTCAAAGTTCATGCGGTAAAGCAATTCGACTGCCGGAACTTGGTTTTTATTTCAAAGTTCCAGCGGTAAAGCAATGCGACTGCCGGATCTTGATTTAATTTCAAAGTTCCAGCGGTAAAGCAATGCGACTGCCGGATCTTGATTTAATTTAATAGTTCTAGCGGTAAAGCAATACGACTGCCGGATCTTGATTTAATTTCAAAGTTTATGCGGTAAAGCACTACGACTGCCGGATCTTGGTTTAATTTCAAAGTTCATGCGGTAAAGCAATGCGACTGCCGGAACTTGGTTTTTATTTCAACGTTCCAGCGGTAAAGCAATGCGACTGCCGGATCTTGATTTAATTTCAAAGTTCCAGCGGTAAAGCAATGCGACTGCCGGATCTTGATTTAATTTAATAGTTCTAGCGGTAAAGCAATACGACTGCCGGATCTTGATTTAATTTCAAAGTTCATGCGGTAAAGCAATACGACTGCCGGATCTTGATTTAATTTCAAAGTCATGCGGTAAAGCAATGCGACTGCCGGAACTTGGTTTTTATTTCAAAGTCATTCGGTAAAGCAATGCGACTGCCGGAACTTGGTTTTTATTTCAACGTTCCAGCGGTAAAGCAATGCGACTGCCGGAACTTGATTTAATTTCAACGTTCATGCGGTAAAGCAATGCGACTGCCGGAACTTGGTTTTTATTTCAAAGTCATGCGGTAAAGCAATACGACTGCCGGATCTTGATTTAATTTCAAAGTTCCAGCGGTAAAGCAATGCGACTGCCGGATCTTGATTTAATTTAATAGTTCTAGCGGTAAAGCAATACGACTGCCGGATCTTGATTTAATTTCAAAGTTTATGCGGTAAAGCAATACGACTGCCGGATCTTGGTTTAATTTCAAAGTTCATGCGGTAAAGCAATGCGACTGCCGGATCTTGATTTAATTTCAAAGTTCCAGCGGTAAAGCAATGCGACTGCCGGATCTTGATTTAATTTAATAGTTCTAGCGGTAAAGCAATACGACTGCCGAATGTTGATTTAATTTCAAGGTTCTAGCGGTAAAGCAATACGACTGCCGGATCTTGATTTAATTTCAAAGTTCATGCGGTAAAGCAATGCGACTGCCGGATCTTGATGTAATTTCAAAGTTCATGCGGTGAAGCAATACGACTGCCGGATCTTGATTTAATTTCAAAGTCATGCGGTAAAGCAATGCGACTGCCGGAACTTGGTTTTAATTTCAAAGTTCCAGCGGTAAAGCAATGCGACTGCCGGATCTTGATTTAATTTCAAAGTTCCAGCGGTAAAGCAATGCGACTGCCGGATCTTGATTTAATTTAATAGTTCTAGCGGTAAAGCAATACGACTGCCGGATCTTGATTTAATTTCAAAGTTTATGCGGTAAAGCACTACGACTGCCGGATCTTGGTTTAATTTCAAAGTTCATGCGGTAAAGCAATGCGACTGCCGGAACTTGGTTTTTATTTCAACGTTCCAGCGGTAAAGCAATGCGACTGCCGGATCTTGATTTAATTTCAAAGTTCCAGCGGTAAAGCAATGCGACTGCCGGATCTTGATTTAATTTAATAGTTCTAGCGGTAAAGCAATACGACTGCCGGATCTTGATTTAATTTCAAAGTTCATGCGGTAAAGCAATACGACTGCCGGATCTTGATTTAATTTCAAAGTCATGCGGTAAAGCAATGCGACTGCCGGAACTTGGTTTTTATTTCAAAGTCATTCGGTAAAGCAATGCGACTGCCGGAACTTGGTTTTTATTTCAACGTTCCAGCGGTAAAGCAATGCGACTGCCGGAACTTGATTTAATTTCAACGTTCAAGCGGTAAAGCAATGCGACTGCCGGAACTTGGTTTTTATTTCAAAGTCATGCGGTAAAGCAATACGACTGCCGGATCTTGATTTAATTTCAAAGTCATGCGGTAAAGCAATGCGACTGCCGGAACTTGGTTTTTATTTCAAAGTCATTCGGTAAAGCAATGCGACTACCGGATCTTGATTTAATTTCATAGTTCTAGCGGTAAAGCAATACGACTGCCGGATCTTGGTTTTTATTTCAACGTTCCAGCGGTAAAGCAATGCGACTGCCGAATCTTGATTTAATTTCAACGTTCCAGCGGTAAAGCAATGCGACTGCCGGAACTTGGTTTTTATTTCAAAGTCATGCGGTAAAGCAATACGACTGCCGGATCTTGATTTAATTTCAAAGTCATGCGGTAAAGCAATGCGACTGCCGGAACTTGGTTTTTATTTCAACGTTCCAGCGGTAAAGCAATGCGACTGCCGGAACTTGGTTTTTATTTCAACGTTCCAGCGGTAAAGCAATGCGACTGCCGGATCTTGATTTAATTTCAAAGTTCCAGCGGTAAAGCAATGCGACTGCCGGATCTTGATTTAATTTAATAGTTCTAGCGGTAAAGCAATACGACTGCCGGATCTTGATTTAATTTCAAAGTTCATGCGGTAAAGCAATACGACTGCCGGATCTTGATTTAATTTCAAAGTCATGCGGTAAAGCAATGCGACTGCCGGAACTTGGTTTTTATTTCAAAGTCATTCGGTAAAGCAATGCGACTGCCGGAACTTGGTTTTTATTTCAACGTTCCAGCGGTAAAGCAATGCGACTGCCGGAACTTGATTTAATTTCAACGTTCATGCGGTAAAGCAATGCGACTGCCGGAACTTGGTTTTTATTTCAAAGTCATGCGGTAAAGCAATACGACTGCCGGATCTTGATTTAATTTCAAAGTCATGCGGTAAAGCAATGCGACTGCCGGAACTTGGTTTTTATTTCAAAGTCATTCGGTAAAGCAATGCGACTGCCGGATCTTGATTTAATTTCATAGTTCTAGCGGTAAAGCAATACGACTGCCGGATCTTGGTTTTTATTTCAACGTTCCAGCGGTAAAGCAATGCGACTGCCGAATCTTGATTTAATTTCAACGTTCCAGCGGTAAAGCAATGCGACTGCCGGAACTTGGTTTTTATTTCAAAGTCATGCGGTAAAGCAATACGACTGCCGGATCTTGATTTAATTTCAAAGTCATGCGGTAAAGCAATGCGACTGCCGGAACTTGGTTTTTATTTCAAAGTCATTCGGTAAAGCAATGCGACTGCCGGAACTTGGTTTTTATTTCAACGTTCCAGCGGTAAAGCAATGCGACTGCAGGATCTTGATTTAATTTCAAAGTTCCAGCGGTAAAGCAATGCGACTGCCGGAACTTGGTTTTTATTTCAACGTTCCAGCGGTAAAGCAATGCGACTGCCGGATCTTGATTTAATTTCAAAGTTCCAGCGGTAAAGCAATGCGACTGCCGGATCTTGATTTAATTTAATAGTTCTAGCGGTAAAGCAATACGACTGCCGGATCTTGATTTAATTTCAAAGTTCATGCGGTAAAGCAATACGACTGCCGGATCTTGATTTAATTTCAAAGTCATGCGGTAAAGCAATGCGACTGCCGGAACTTGGTTTTTATTTCAAAGTCATTCGGTAAAGCAATGCGACTGCCGGAACTTGGTTTTTATTTCAACGTTCCATCGGTAAAGCAATGCGACTGCCGGAACTTGATTTAATTTCAACGTTCATGCGGTAAAGCAATGCGACTGCCGGAACTTGGTTTTTATTTCAAAGTCATGCGGTAAAGCAATGCGACTGCCGGATCTTGATTTAATTTCATAGTTCTAGCGGAAAAGCAATGCGACTGCAGGATCTTGATTTAATTTCAAAGTTCCAGCGGTAAAGCAATGCGACTGCCGGATCTTGATTTAATTTCAACGTTCCAGCGGTAAAGCAATGCGACTGCCGGAACTTGGTTTTTATTTCAACGTTCCAGCGGTAAAGCAATGCGACTGCCGGATCTTGATTTAATTTCAAAGTTCCAGCGGTAAAGCAATGCGACTGCCGGATCTTGATTTAATTTAATAGTTCTAGCGGTAAAGCAATACGACTGCCGGATCTTGATTTAATTTCAAAGTCATGCGGTAAAGCAATGCGACTGCCGGAACTTGGTTTTTATTTCAAAGTCATTCGGTAAAGCAATGCGACTGCCGGAACTTGGTTTTTATTTCAACGTTCCAGCGGTAAAGCAATGCGACTGCCGGAACTTGATTTAATTTCAAAGTTCATGCGGTAAAGCAATGCGACTGCCGGAACTTGGTTTTTATTTCAAAGTCATGCGGTAAAGCAATACGACTGCCGGATCTTGATTTAATTTCAAAGTCATGCGGTAAAGCAATGCGACTGCCGGAACTTGGTTTTTATTTCAAAGTCATTCGGTAAAGCAATGCGACTACCGGATCTTGATTTAATTTCATAGGTCTAGCGGTAAAGCAATACGACTGCCGGATCTTGGTTTTTATTTCAACGTTCCAGCGGTAAAGCAATGCGACTGCCGAATCTTGATTTAATTTCAACGTTCCAGCGGTAAAGCAATGCGACTGCCGGAACTTGATTTAATTTAAAAGTTCTAGCGGTAAAGCAATACGACTGCCGGATCTTGATTTAATTTCAAAGTTTATGCGGTAAAGCAATACGACTGCCGGATCTTGGTTTAATTTCAAAGTTCATGCGGTAAAGCAATGCGACTGCCGGAACTTGGTTTTTATTTCAACGTTCCAGCGGTAAAGCAATGCGACTGCCGGATCTTGATTTAATTTCAAAGTTCCAGCGGTAAAGCAATGCGACTGCCGGATCTTGATTTAATTTAATAGTTCTAGCGGTAAAGCAATACGACTGCCGGATCTTGATTTAATTTCAAAGTCATGCGGTAAAGCAATGCGACTGCCGGAACTTGGTTTTTATTTCAAAGTCATTCGGTAAAGCAATGCGACTGCCGGATCTTGATTTAATTTCAAAGTTCCAGCGGTAAAGCAATGCGACTGCCGGATCTTGATTTAATTTAATAGTTCTAGCGGTAAAGCAATACGACTGCCGGATCTTGATTTAATTTCAAAGTTCATGCGGTAAAGCAATGCGACTGCCGGAACTTGGTTTTTATTTCAACGTTCCAGCGGTAAAGCAATGCGACTGCCGGAACTTGGTTTTTATTTCAACGTTCCAGCGGTAAAGCAATGCGACTGCCGGATCTTGATTTAATTTCAAAGTTCCAGCGGTAAAGCAATGCGACTGCCGGATCTTGATTTAATTTAATAGTTCTAGCGGTAAAGCAATACGACTGCCGGATCTTGATTTAATTTCAAAGTTTATGCGGTAAAGCAATACGACTGCCGGATCTTGGTTTAATTTCAAAGTTCATGCGGTAAAGCAATGCGACTGCCGGAACTTGGTTTTTATTTCAACGTTCCAGCGGTATTGCAATGCGACTGCTGGATCTTGATTTAATTTCAAAGTTCCAGCGGTAAAGCAATGCGACTGCCGGATCTTGATTTAATTTCAACGTTCCAGCGGTAAAGCAATGCGACTACCGGAACTTGGTTTTTATTTCAACGTTCCAGCGGTAAAGCAATGCGACTGCCGGATCTTGATTTAATTTCAAAGTTCATGCGGTAAAGCAATTCGACTGCCGGAACTTGGTTTTTATTTCAAAGTTCCAGCGGTAAAGCAATGCGACTGCCGGATCTTGATTTAATTTCAAAGTTCCAGCGGTAAAGCAATGCGACTGCCGGATCTTGATTTAATTTAATAGTTCTAGCGGTAAAGCAATACGACTGCCGAATGTTGATTTAATTTCAAGGTTCTAGCGGTAAAGCAATACGACTGCCGGATCTTGATTTAATTTCAAAGTTCATGCGGTAAAGCAATGCGACTGCCGGATCTTGATGTAATTTCAAAGTTCATGCGGTGAAGCAATACGACTGCCGGATCTTGATTTAATTTCAAAGTCATGCGGTAAAGCAATGCGACTGCCGGAACTTGGTTTTTATTTCAAAGTCATGCGGTAAAGCAATGCGACTGCCGGAACTTGATTTAATTTCAAAGTTCATGCGGTAAAGCAATTCGACTGCCGTAACTTGGTTTTTATTTCAAAGTTCCAGCGGTAAAGCAATGCGACTGCCGGATCTTGATTTAATTTCAAAGTTCCAGCGGTAAAGCAATGCGACTGCCGGATCTTGATTTAATTTAATAGTTCTAGCGGTAAAGCAATACGACTGCCGGATCTTGATTTAATTTCAAAGTTTATGCGGTAAAGCACTACGACTGCCGGATCTTGGTTTAATTTCAAAGTTCATGCGGTAAAGCAATGCGACTGCCGGAACTTGGTTTTTATTTCAACGTTCCAGCGGTAAAGCAATGCGACTGCCGGATCTTGATTTAATTTCAAAGTTCCAGCGGTAAAGCAATGCGACTGCCGGATCTTGATTTAATTTAATAGTTCTAGCGGTAAAGCAATACGACTGCCGGATCTTGATTTAATTTCAAAGTTCATGCGGTAAAGCAATACGACTGCCGGATCTTGATTTAATTTCAAAGTCATGCGGTAAAGCAATGCGACTGCCGGAACTTGGTTTTTATTTCAAAGTCATTCGGTAAAGCAATGCGACTGCCGGAACTTGGTTTTTATTTCAACGTTCCAGCGGTAAAGCAATGCGACTGCCGGAACTTGATTTAATTTCAACGTTCATGCGGTAAAGCAATGCGACTGCCGGAACTTGGTTTTTATTTCAAAGTCATGCGGTAAAGCAATACGACTGCCGGATCTTGATTTAATTTCAAAGTCATGCGGTAAAGCAATGCGACTGCCGGAACTTGGTTTTTATTTCAAAGTCATTCGGTAAAGCAATGCGACTACCGGATCTTGATTTAATTTCATAGTTCTAGCGGTAAAGCAATACGACTGCCGGATCTTGGTTTTTATTTCAACGTTCCAGCGGTAAAGCAATGCGACTGCCGAATCTTGATTTAATTTCAACGTTCCAGCGGTAAAGCAATGCGACTGCCGGAACTTGGTTTTTATTTCAAAGTCATGCGGTAAAGCAATACGACTGCCGGATCTTGATTTAATTTCAAAGTCATGCGGTAAAGCAATGCGACTGCCGGAACTTGGTTTTTATTTCAACGTTCCAGCGGTAAAGCAATGCGACTGCCGGATCTTGATTTAATTTCAAAGTTCCAGCGGTAAAGCAATGCGACTGCCGGATCTTGATTTAATTTAATAGTTCTAGCGGTAAAGCAATACGACTGCCGGATCTTGATTTAATTTCAAAGTTTATGCGGTAAAGCAATACGACTGCCGGAACTTGGTTTTTATTTCAACGTTCCAGCGGTAAAGCAATGCGACTGCCGGATCTTGATTTAATTTCAAAGTTCCAGCGGTAAAGCAATGCGACTGCCGGATCTTGATTTAATTTAATAGTTCTAGCGGTAAAGCAATACGACTGCCGGATCTTGATTTAATTTCAAAGTCATGCGGTAAAGCAATGCGACTGCCGGAACTTGGTTTTTATTTCAAAGTCATTCGGTAAAGCAATGCGACTGCCGGATCTTGATTTAATTTCAAAGTTCCAGCGGTAAAGCAATGCGACTGCCGGATCTTGATTTAATTTAATAGTTCTAGCGGTAAAGCAATACGACTGCCGGATCTTGATTTAATTTCAAAGTTCATGCGGTAAAGCAATGCGACTGCCGGAACTTGGTTTTTATTTCAACGTTCCAGCGGTAAAGCAATGCGACTGCCGGAACTTGGTTTTTATTTCAACGTTCCAGCGGTAAAGCAATGCGACTGCCGGATCTTGATTTAATTTCAAAGTTCATGCGGTAAAGCAATTCGACTGCCGGAACTTGGTTTTTATTTCAAAGTTCCAGCGGTAAAGCAATGCGACTGCCGGATCTTGATTTAATTTCAAAGTTCCAGCGGTAAAGCAATGCGACTGCCGGATCTTGATTTAATTTAATAGTTCTAGCGGTAAAGCAATACGACTGCCGAATGTTGATTTAATTTCAAGGTTCTAGCGGTAAAGCAATACGACTGCCGGATCTTGATTTAATTTCAAAGTTCATGCGGTAAAGCAATGCGACTGCCGGATCTTGATGTAATTTCAAAGTTCATGCGGTGAAGCAATACGACTGCCGGATCTTGATTTAATTTCAAAGTCATGCGGTAAAGCAATGCGACTGCCGGAACTTGGTTTTTATTTCAAAGTCATGCGGTAAAGCAATGCGACTGCCGGAACTTGATTTAATTTCAAAGTTCATGCGGTAAAGCAATTCGACTGCCGGAACTTGGTTTTTATTTCAAAGTTCCAGCGGTAAAGCAATGCGACTGCCGGATCTTGATTTAATTTCAAAGTTCCAGCGGTAAAGCAATGCGACTGCCGGATCTTGATTTAATTTAATAGTTCTAGCGGTAAAGCAATACGACTGCCGGATCTTGATTTAATTTCAAAGTTTATGCGGTAAAGCACTACGACTGCCGGATCTTGGTTTAATTTCAAAGTTCATGCGGTAAAGCAATGCGACTGCCGGAACTTGGTTTTTATTTCAACGTTCCAGCGGTAAAGCAATGCGACTGCCGGATCTTGATTTAATTTCAAAGTTCCAGCGGTAAAGCAATGCGACTGCCGGATCTTGATTTAATTTAATAGTTCTAGCGGTAAAGCAATACGACTGCCGGATCTTGATTTAATTTCAAAGTTCATGCGGTAAAGCAATACGACTGCCGGATCTTGATTTAATTTCAAAGTCATGCGGTAAAGCAATGCGACTGCCAGAACTTGGTTTTTATTTCAAAGTCATTCGGTAAAGCAATGCGACTGCCGGAACTTGGTTTTTATTTCAACGTTCCAGCGGTAAAGCAATGCGACTGCCGGAACTTGATTTAATTTCAACGTTCATGCGGTAAAGCAATGCGACTGCCGGAACTTGGTTTTTATTTCAAAGTCATGCGGTAAAGCAATACGACTGCCGGATCTTGATTTAATTTCAAAGTCATGCGGTAAAGCAATGCGACTGCCGGAACTTGGTTTTTATTTCAAAGTCATTCGGTAAAGCAATGCGACTACCGGATCTTGATTTAATTTCATAGTTCTAGCGGTAAAGCAATACGACTGCCGGAACTTGGTTTTTATTTCAACGTTCCAGCGGTAAAGCAATGCGACTGCCGGATCTTGATTTAATTTCAAAGTTCCAGCGGTAAAGCAATGCGACTGCCGGATCTTGATTTAATTTAATAGTTCTAGCGGTAAAGCAATACGACTGCCGGATCTTGATTTAATTTCAAAGTTTATGCGGTAAAGCAATACGACTGCCGGATCTTGGTTTAATTTCAAAGTTCATGCGGTAAAGCAATGCGACTGCCGGAACTTGGTTTTTATTTCAACGTTCCAGCGGTAAAGCAATGCGACTGCCGGATCTTGATTTAATTTCAAAGTTCCAGCGGTAAAGCAATGCGACTGCCGGATCTTGATTTAATTTAATAGTTCTAGCGGTAAAGCAATACGACTGCCGGATCTTGATTTAATTTCAAAGTCATGCGGTAAAGCAATGCGACTGCCGGAACTTGGTTTTTATTTCAAAGTCATTCGGTAAAGCAATGCGACTGCCGGAACTTGGTTTTTATTTCAACGTTCCAGCGGTAAAGCAATGCGACTGCCGGAACTTGATTTAATTTCAACGTTCATGCGGTAAAGCAATGCGACTGCCGGAACTTGGTTTTTATTTCAAAGTCATGCGGTAAAGCAATACGACTGCCGGATCTTGATTTAATTTCAAAGTCATGCGGTAAAGCAATGCGACTGCCGGAACTTGGTTTTTATTTCAAAGTCATTCGGTAAAGCAATGCGACTACCGGATCTTGATTTAATTTCATAGGTCTAGCGGTAAAGCAATACGACTGCCGGATCTTGGTTTTTATTTCAACGTTCCAGCGGTAAAGCAATGCGACTGCCGAATCTTGATTTAATTTCAACGTTCCAGCGGTAAAGCAATGCGACTGCCGGAACTTGATTTAATTTAATAGTTCTAGCGGTAAAGCAATACGACTGCCGGATCTTGATTTAATTTCAAAGTTTATGCGGTAAAGCAATACGACTGCCGGATCTTGGTTTAATTTCAAAGTTCATGCGGTAAAGCAATGCGACTGCCGGAACTTGGTTTTTATTTCAACGTTCCAGCGGTAAAGCAATGCGACTGCCGGATCTTGATTTAATTTCAAAGTTCCAGCGGTAAAGCAATGCGACTGCCGGATCTTGATTTAATTTAATAGTTCTAGCGGTAAAGCAATACGACTGCCGGATCTTGATTTAATTTCAAAGTCAAGCGGTAAAGCAATGCGACTGCCGGAACTTGGTTTTTATTTCAAAGTCATTCGGTAAAGCAATGCGACTGCCGGATCTTGATTTAATTTCAAAGTTCCAGCGGTAAAGCAATGCGACTGCCGGATCTTGATTTAATTTAATAGTTCTAGCGGTAAAGCAATACGACTGCCGGATCTTGATTTAATTTCAAAGTTCATGCGGTAAAGCAATGCGACTGCCGGAACTTGGTTTTTATTTCAACGTTCCAGCGGTAAAGCAATGCGACTGCCGGAACTTGGTTTTTATTTCAACGTTCCAGCGGTAAAGCAATGCGACTGCCGGATCTTGATTTAATTTCAAAGTTCCAGCGGTAAAGCAATGCGACTGCCGGATCTTGATTTAATTTAATAGTTCTAGCGGTAAAGCAATACGACTGCCGGATCTTGATTTAATTTCAAAGTTTATGCGGTAAAGCAATACGACTGCCGGATCTTGGTTTAATTTCAAAGTTCATGCGGTAAAGCAATGCGACTGCCGGAACTTGGTTTTTATTTCAACGTTCCAGCGGTATTGCAATGCGACTGCTGGATCTTGATTTAATTTCAAAGTTCCAGCGGTAAAGCAATGCGACTGCCGGATCTTGATTTAATTTCAACGTTCCAGCGGTAAAGCAATGCGACTACCGGAACTTGGTTTTTATTTCAACGTTCCAGCGGTAAAGCAATGCGACTGCCGGATCTTGATTTAATTTCAAAGTTCATGCGGTAAAGCAATTCGACTGCCGGAACTTGGTTTTTATTTCAAAGTTCCAGCGGTAAAGCAATGCGACTGCCGGATCTTGATTTAATTTCAAAGTTCCAGCGGTAAAGCAATGCGACTGCCGGATCTTGATTTAATTTAATAGTTCTAGCGGTAAAGCAATACGACTGCCGAATGTTGATTTAATTTCAAGGTTCTAGCGGTAAAGCAATACGACTGCCGGATCTTGATTTAATTTCAAAGTTCATGCGGTAAAGCAATGCGACTGCCGGATCTTGATGTAATTTCAAAGTTCATGCGGTGAAGCAATACGACTGCCGGATCTTGATTTAATTTCAAAGTCATGCGGTAAAGCAATGCGACTGCCGGAACTTGGTTTTTATTTCAAAGTCATGCGGTAAAGCAATGCGACTGCCGGAACTTGATTTAATTTCAAAGTTCATGCGGTAAAGCAATTCGACTGCCGTAACTTGGTTTTTATTTCAAAGTTCCAGCGGTAAAGCAATGCGACTGCCGGATCTTGATTTAATTTCAAAGTTCCAGCGGTAAAGCAATGCGACTGCCGGATCTTGATTTAATTTAATAGTTCTAGCGGTAAAGCAATACGACTGCCGGATCTTGATTTAATTTCAAAGTTTATGCGGTAAAGCACTACGACTGCCGGATCTTGGTTTAATTTCAAAGTTCATGCGTTAAAGCAATGCGACTGCCGGAACTTGGTTTTTATTTCAACGTTCCAGCGGTAAAGCAATGCGACTGCCGGATCTTGATTTAATTTCAAAGTTCCAGCGGTAAAGCAATGCGACTGCCGGATCTTGATTTAATTTAATAGTTCTAGCGGTAAAGCAATACGACTGCCGGATCTTGATTTAATTTCAAAGTTCATGCGGTAAAGCAATACGACTGCCGGATCTTGATTTAATTTCAAAGTCATGCGGTAAAGCAATGCGACTGCCGGAACTTGGTTTTTATTTCAAAGTCATTCGGTAAAGCAATGCGACTGCCGGAACTTGGTTTTTATTTCAACGTTCCAGCGGTAAAGCAATGCGACTGCCGGAACTTGATTTAATTTCAACGTTCATGCGGTAAAGCAATGCGACTGCCGGAACTTGGTTTTTATTTCAAAGTCATGCGGTAAAGCAATACGACTGCCGGATCTTGATTTAATTTCAAAGTCATGCGGTAAAGCAATGCGACTGCCGGAACTTGGTTTTTATTTCAAAGTCATTCGGTAAAGCAATGCGACTACCGGATCTTGATTTAATTTCATAGTTCTAGCGGTAAAGCAATACGACTGCCGGATCTTGGTTTTTATTTCAACGTTCCAGCGGTAAAGCAATGCGACTGCCGAATCTTGATTTAATTTCAACGTTCCAGCGGTAAAGCAATGCGACTGCCGGAACTTGGTTTTTATTTCAAAGTCATGCGGTAAAGCAATACGACTGCCGGATCTTGATTTAATTTCAAAGTCATGCGGTAAAGCAATGCGACTGCCGGAACTTGGTTTTTATTTCAACGTTCCAGCGGTAAAGCAATGCGACTGCCGGATCTTGATTTAATTTCAAAGTTCCAGCGGTAAAGCAATGCGACTGCCGGATCTTGATTTAATTTAATAGTTCTAGCGGTAAAGCAATACGACTGCCGGATCTTGATTTAATTTCAAAGTTTATGCGGTAAAGCAATACGACTGCCGGAACTTGGTTTTTATTTCAACGTTCCAGCGGTAAAGCAATGCGACTGCCGGATCTTGATTTAATTTCAAAGTTCCAGCGGTAAAGCAATGCGACTGCCGGATCTTGATTTAATTTAATAGTTCTAGCGGTAAAGCAATACGACTGCCGGATCTTGATTTAATTTCAAAGTCATGCGGTAAAGCAATGCGACTGCCGGAACTTGGTTTTTATTTCAAAGTCATTCGGTAAAGCAATGCGACTGCCGGATCTTGATTTAATTTCAAAGTTCCAGCGGTAAAGCAATGCGACTGCCGGATCTTGATTTAATTTAATAGTTCTAGCGGTAAAGCAATACGACTGCCGGATCTTGATTTAATTTCAAAGTTCATGCGGTAAAGCAATGCGACTGCCGGAACTTGGTTTTTATTTCAACGTTCCAGCGGTAAAGCAATGCGACTGCCGGAACTTGGTTTTTATTTCAACGTTCCAGCGGTAAAGCAATGCGACTGCCGGATCTTGATTTAATTTCAAAGTTCCAGCGGTAAAGCAATGCGACTGCCGGATCTTGATTTAATTTAATAGTTCTAGCGGTAAAGCAATACGACTGCCGGATCTTGATTTAATTTCAAAGTTTATGCGGTAAAGCAATACGACTGCCGGATCTTGGTTCAATTTCAAAGTTCATGCGGTAAAGCAATGCGACTGCCGGAACTTGGTTTTTATTTCAACGTTCCAGCGGTATAGCAATGCGACTGCCGGATCTTGATTTAATTTCAAAGTTCCAGCGGTAAAGCAATGCGACTGCCAGATCTTGATTTAATTTCAACGTTCCAGCGGTAAAGCAATGCGACTACCGGAACTTGGTTTTTATTTCAACGTTCCAGCGGTAAAGCAATGCGACTGCCGGATCTTGATTTAATTTCAAAGTTCCAGCGGTAAAGCAATGCGACTGCCGGATCTTGATTTAATTTAATAGTTCTAGCGGTAAAGCAATACGACTGCCGGATCTTGATTTAATTTCAAAGTTTATGCGGTAAAGCAATACGACTGCCGGATCTTGGTTTAATTTCAAAGTTCCAGCGGTAAAGCAATGCGACTACCGGAACTTGATTTAATTTCAAAGTTCATGCGGTAAAGCAATTCGACTGCCGGAACTTGGTTTTTATTTCAACGTTCCAGCGGTAAAGCAATGCGACTGCCGGATCTTGATTTAATTTCAAAGTTCCAGCGGTAAAGCAATGCGACTGCCGGATCTTGATTTAATTTCAAAGTTCCAGCGGTAAAGCAATGCGACTGCCGGATCTTGATTTAATTTAATAGTTCTAGCGGTAAAGCAATACGACTGCCGGATCTTGATTTAATTTCAAAGTTTATGCGGTAAAGCAATGCGACTGCCGGAACTTGGTTTTTATTTCAACGTTCCAGCGGTATAGCAATGCGACTGCTGGATCTTGATTTAATTTCAAAGTTCCAGCGGTAAAGCAATGCGACTGCCGGATCTTGATTTAATTTCAACGTTCCAGCGGTAAAGCAATGCGACTACCGGAACTTGGTTTTTATTTCAACGTTCCAGCGGTAAAGCAATGCGACTGCCGGATCTTGATTTAATTTCAAAGTTCATGCGGTAAAGCAATTCGACTGCCGGAACTTGGTTTTTATTTCAAAGTTCCAGCGGTAAAGCAATGCGACTGCCGGATCTTGATTTAATTTCAAAGTTCCAGCGGTAAAGCAATGCGACTGCCGGATCTTGATTTAATTTAATAGTTCTAGCGGTAAAGCAATACGACTGCCGAATGTTGATTTAATTTCAAGGTTCTAGCGGTAAAGCAATACGACTGCCGGATCTTGATTTAATTTCAAAGTTCATGCGGTAAAGCAATGCGACTGCCGGATCTTGATGTAATTTCAAAGTTCATGCGGTGAAGCAATACGACTGCCGGATCTTGATTTAATTTCAAAGTCATGCGGTAAAGCAATGCGACTGCCGGAACTTGGTTTTTATTTCAAAGTCATGCGGTAAAGCAATGCGACTGCCGGAACTTGATTTAATTTCAAAGTTCATGCGGTAAAGCAATTCGACTGCCGGAACTTGGTTTTTATTTCAAAGTTCCAGCGGTAAAGCAATGCGACTGCCGGATCTTGATTTAATTTCAAAGTTCCAGCGGTAAAGCAATGCGACTGCCGGATCTTGATTTAATTTAATAGTTCTAGCGGTAAAGCAATACGACTGCCGGATCTTGATTTAATTTCAAAGTTTATGCGGTAAAGCACTACGACTGCCGGATCTTGGTTTAATTTCAAAGTTCATGCGGTAAAGCAATGCGACTGCCGGAACTTGGTTTTTATTTCAACGTTCCAGCGGTAAAGCAATGCGACTGCCGGATCTTGATTTAATTTCAAAGTTCCAGCGGTAAAGCAATGCGACTGCCGGATCTTGATTTAATTTAATAGTTCTAGCGGTAAAGCAATACGACTGCCGGATCTTGATTTAATTTCAAAGTTCATGCGGTAAAGCAATACGACTGCCGGATCTTGATTTAATTTCAAAGTCATGCGGTAAAGCAATGCGACTGCCAGAACTTGGTTTTTATTTCAAAGTCATTCGGTAAAGCAATGCGACTGCCGGAACTTGGTTTTTATTTCAACGTTCCAGCGGTAAAGCAATGCGACTGCCGGAACTTGATTTAATTTCAACGTTCATGCGGTAAAGCAATGCGACTGCCGGAACTTGGTTTTTATTTCAAAGTCATGCGGTAAAGCAATACGACTGCCGGATCTTGATTTAATTTCAAAGTCATGCGGTAAAGCAATGCGACTGCCGGAACTTGGTTTTTATTTCAAAGTCATTCGGTAAAGCAATGCGACTACCGGATCTTGATTTAATTTCATAGTTCTAGCGGTAAAGCAATACGACTGCCGGAACTTGGTTTTTATTTCAACGTTCCAGCGGTAAAGCAATGCGACTGCCGGATCTTGATTTAATTTCAAAGTTCCAGCGGTAAAGCAATGCGACTGCCGGATCTTGATTTAATTTAATAGTTCTAGCGGTAAAGCAATACGACTGCCGGATCTTGATTTAATTTCAAAGTTTATGCGGTAAAGCAATACGACTGCCGGATCTTGGTTTAATTTCAAAGTTCATGCGGTAAAGCAATGCGACTGCCGGAACTTGGTTTTTATTTCAACGTTCCAGCGGTAAAGCAATGCGACTGCCGGATCTTGATTTAATTTCAAAGTTCCAGCGGTAAAGCAATGCGACTGCCGGATCTTGATTTAATTTAATAGTTCTAGCGGTAAAGCAATACGACTGCCGGATCTTGATTTAATTTCAAAGTCATGCGGTAAAGCAATGCGACTGCCGGAACTTGGTTTTTATTTCAAAGTCATTCGGTAAAGCAATGCGACTGCCGGATCTTGATTTAATTTCAAAGTTCCAGCGGTAAAGCAATGCGACTGCCGGATCTTGATTTAATTTAATAGTTCTAGCGGTAAAGCAATACGACTGCCGGATCTTGATTTAATTTCAAAGTTCATGCGGTAAAGCAATGCGACTGCCGGAACTTGGTTTTTATTTCAACGTTCCAGCGGTAAAGCAATGCGACTGCCGGAACTTGGTTTTTATTTCAACGTTCCAGCGGTAAAGCAATGCGACTGCCGGATCTTGATTTAATTTCAAAGTTCCAGCGGTAAAGCAATGCGACTGCCGGATCTTGATTTAATTTAATAGTTCTAGCGGTAAAGCAATACGACTGCCGGATCTTGATTTAATTTCAAAGTTTATGCGGTAAAGCAATACGACTGCCGGATCTTGGTTTAATTTCAAAGTTCATGCGGTAAAGCAATGCGACTGCCGGAACTTGGTTTTTATTTCAACGTTCCAGCGGTATAGCAATGCGACTGCCGGATCTTGATTTAATTTCAAAGTTCCAGCGGTAAAGCAATGCGACTGCCAGATCTTGATTTAATTTCAACGTTCCAGCGGTAAAGCAATGCGACTACCAGAACTTGGTTTTTATTTCAACGTTCCAGCGGTAAAGCAATGCGACTGCCGGATCTTGATTTAATTTCAAAGTTCCAGCGGTAAAGCAATGCGACTGCCGGATCTTGATTTAATTTAATAGTTCTAGCGGTAAAGCAATACGACTGCCGAATGTTGATTTAATTTCAAGGTTCTAGCGGTAAAGCAATACGACTGCCGGATCTTGATTTAATTTCAAAGTTCATGCGGTAAAGCAATGCGACTGCCGGATCTTGATGTAATTTCAAAGTTCATGCGGTGAAGCAATACGACTGCCGGATCTTGATTTAATTTCAAAGTCATGCGGTAAAGCAATGCGACTGCCGGAACTTGGTTTTTATTTCAAAGTCATTCGGTAAAGCAATGCGACTGCCGGAACTTGGTTTTTATTTCAACGTTCCAGCGGTAAAGCAATGCGACTGCCGGAACTTGATTTAATTTCAACGTTCATGCGGTAAAGCAATGCGACTGCCGGAACTTGGTTTTTATTTCAAAGTCATGCGGTAAAGCAATACGACTGCCGGATCTTGATTTAATTTCAAAGTCATGCGGTAAAGCAATGCGACTGCCGGAACTTGGTTTAATTTCAACGTTCATGCGGTAAAGCAATGCGACTGCCGGAACTTGGTTTTTATTTCAAAGTCATGCGGTAAAGCAATGCGACTGCCGGATCTTGATTTAAGTTCATAGTTCTAGCGGAAAAGCAATGCGACTGCAGGATCTTGATTTAATTTCAAAGTTCCAGCGGTAAAGTAATGCGACTGCCGGATCTTGATTTAATTTCAACGTTCCAGCGGTAAAGCAATGCGACTGCCGGAACTTGGTTTTTATTTCAACGTTCCAGCGGTAAAGCAATGCGACTGCCGGAACTTGGTTTTTATTTCAAAGTCATGCGGTAAAGCAATACGACTGCCGGATCTTGATTTAATTTCAAAGTCATGCGGTAAAGCAATGCGACTGCCGGAACTTGGTTTTTATTTCAACGTTCCAGCGGTAAAGCAATGCGACTGCCGGAACTTGGTTTTTATTTCAACGTTCCAGCGGTAAAGCAATGCGACTGCCGGATCTTGATTTAATTTCAAAGTTCCAGCGGTAAAGCAATGCGACTGCCGGATCTTGATTTAATTTAATAGTTCTAGCGGTAAAGCAATACGACTGCCGGATCTTGATTTAATTTCAAAGTTTATGCGGTAAAGCAATACGACTGCCGGAACTTGGTTTTTATTTCAACGTTCCAGCGGTAAAGCAATGCGACTGCCGGATCTTGATTTAATTTCAAAGTTCCAGCGGTAAAGCAATGCGACTGCCGGATCTTGATTTAATTTAATAGTTCTAGCGGTAAAGCAATACGACTGCCGGATCTTGATTTAATTTCAAAGTCATGCGGTAAAGCAATGCGACTGCCGGAACTTGGTTTTTATTTCAAAGTCATTCGGTAAAGCAATGCGACTGCCGGATCTTGATTTAATTTCAAAGTTCCAGCGGTAAAGCAATGCGACTGCCGGATCTTGATTTAATTTAATAGTTCTAGCGGTAAAGCAATACGACTGCCGGATCTTGATTTAATTTCAAAGTTCATGCGGTAAAGCAATGCGACTGCCGGAACTTGGTTTTTATTTCAACGTTCCAGCGGTAAAGCAATGCGACTGCCGGAACTTGGTTTTTATTTCAACGTTCCAGCGGTAAAGCAATGCGACTGCCGGATCTTGATTTAATTTCAAAGTTCCAGCGGTAAAGCAATGCGACTGCCGGATCTTGATTTAATTTCAAAGTTTATGCGGTAAAGCAATACGACTGCCGGATCTTGGTTTAATTTCAAAGTTCATGCGGTAAAGCAATGCGACTGCCGGAACTTGGTTTTTATTTCAACGTTCCAGCGGTAAAGCAATGCGACTGCCGGATCTTGATTTAATTTCAAAGTTCCAGCGGTAAAGCAATGCGACTGCCGGATCTTGATTTAATTTAATAGTTCTAGCGGTAAAGCAATACGACTGCCGGATCTTGATTTAATTTCAAAGTTTATGCGGTAAAGCAATACGACTGCCGGATCTTGGTTTAATTTCAAAGTTCATGCGGTAAAGCAATGCGACTGCCGGAACTTGGTTTTTATTTCAACGTTCCAGCGGTAAAGCAATGCGACTGCCGGATCTTGATTTAATTTCAAAGTTCCAGCGGTAAAGCAATGCGACTGCCGGATCTTGATTTAATTTAATAGTTCTAGCGGTAAAGCAATACGACTGCCGGATCTTGATTTAATTTCAAAGTCATGCGGTAAAGCAATGCGACTGCCGGAACTTGGTTTTTATTTCAAAGTCATTCGGTAAAGCAATGCGACTGCCGGATCTTGATTTAATTTCAAAGTTCCAGCGGTAAAGCAATGCGACTGCCGGATCTTGATTTAATTTAATAGTTCTAGCGGTAAAGCAATACGACTGCCGGATCTTGATTTAATTTCAAAGTTCATGCGGTAAAGCAATGCGACTGCCGGAACTTGGTTTTTATTTCAACGTTCCAGCGGTAAAGCAATGCGACTGCCGGAACTTGGTTTTTATTTCAACGTTCCAGCGGTAAAGCAATGCGACTGCCGGATCTTGATTTAATTTCAAAGTTCCAGCGGTAAAGCAATGCGACTGCCGGATCTTGATTTAATTTAATAGTTCTAGCGGTAAAGCAATACGACTGCCGGATCTTGATTTAATTTCAAAGTTTATGCGGTAAAGCAATACGACTGCCGGATCTTGGTTTAATTTCAAAGTTCATGCGGTAAAGCAATGCGACTGCCGGAACTTGGTTTTTATTTCAACGTTCCAGCGGTATAGCAATGCGACTGCCGGATCTTGATTTAATTTCAAAGTTCCAGCGGTAAAGCAATGCGACTGCCAGATCTTGATTTAATTTCAACGTTCCAGCGGTAAAGCAATGCGACTACCAGAACTTGGTTTTTATTTCAACGTTCCAGCGGTAAAGCAATGCGACTGCCGGATCTTGATTTAATTTCAAAGTTCCAGCGGTAAAGCAATGCGACTGCCGGATCTTGATTTAATTTAATAGTTCTAGCGGTAAAGCAATACGACTGCCGAATGTTGATTTAATTTCAAGGTTCTAGCGGTAAAGCAATACGACTGCCGGATCTTGATTTAATTTCAAAGTTCATGCGGTAAAGCAATGCGACTGCCGGATCTTGATGTAATTTCAAAGTTCATGCGGTGAAGCAATACGACTGCCGGATCTTGATTTAATTTCAAAGTCATGCGGTAAAGCAATGCGACTGCCGGAACTTGGTTTTTATTTCAAAGTCATTCGGTAAAGCAATGCGACTGCCGGAACTTGGTTTTTATTTCAACGTTCCAGCGGTAAAGCAATGCGACTGCCGGAACTTGATTTAATTTCAACGTTCATGCGGTAAAGCAATGCGACTGCCGGAACTTGGTTTTTATTTCAAAGTCATGCGGTAAAGCAATACGACTGCCGGATCTTGATTTAATTTCAAAGTCATGCGGTAAAGCAATGCGACTGCCGGAACTTGGTTTAATTTCAACGTTCATGCGGTAAAGCAATGCGACTGCCGGAACTTGGTTTTTATTTCAAAGTCATGCGGTAAAGCAATGCGACTGCCGGATCTTGATTTAAGTTCATAGTTCTAGCGGAAAAGCAATGCGACTGCAGGATCTTGATTTAATTTCAAAGTTCCAGCGGTAAAGTAATGCGACTGCCGGATCTTGATTTAATTTCAACGTTCCAGCGGTAAAGCAATGCGACTGCCGGAACTTGGTTTTTATTTCAACGTTCCAGCGGTAAAGCAATGCGACTGCCGGAACTTGATTTAATTTCAACGTTCATGCGGTAAAGCAATGCGACTGCCGGAACTTGGTTTTTATTTCAAAGTCATGCGGTAAAGCAATGCGACTGCCGGATCTTGATTTAATTTCATAGTTCTAGCGGAAAAGCAATGCGACTGCAGGATCTTGATTTAATTTCAAAGTTCCAGCGGTAAAGCAATGCGACTGCCGGATCTTGATTTAATTTCAACGTTCCAGCGGTAAAGCAATGCGACTGCCGGAACTTGGTTTTTATTTCAACGTTCCAGCGGTAAAGCAATGCGACTGCCGGATCTTGATTTAATTTCAAAGTTCCAGCGGTAAAGCAATGCGACTGCCGGATCTTGATTTAATTTAATAGTTCTAGCGGTAAAGCAATACGACTGCCGGATCTTGATTTAATTTCAAAGTCATGCGGTAAAGCAATGCGACTGCCGGAACTTGGTTTTTATTTCAAAGTCATTCGGTAAAGCAATGCGACTGCCGGATCTTGATTTAATTTCAAAGTTCCAGCGGTAAAGCAATGCGACTGCCGGATCTTGATTTAATTTAATAGTTCTAGCGGTAAAGCAATACGACTGCCGGATCTTGATTTAATTTCAAAGTTCATGCGGTAAAGCTATGCGACTGCCGGATCTTGATTTAATTTAATAGTTCTAGCGGTAAAGCAATACGACTGCCGAATGTTGATTTAATTTCAAGGTTCTAGCGGTAAAGCAATACGACTGCCGGATCTTGATTTAATTTCAAAGTTCATGCGGTAAAGCAATGCGACTGCCGGATCTTGATGTAATTTCAAAGTTCATGCGGTGAAGCAATACGACTGCCGGATCTTGATTTAATTTCAAAGTCATGCGGTAAAGCAATGCGACTGCCGGAACTTGGTTTTTATTTCAAAGTCATTCGGTAAAGCAATGCGACTGCCGGAACTTGGTTTTTATTTCAACGTTCCAGCGGTAAAGCAATGCGACTGCCGGAACTTGATTTAATTTCAACGTTCATGCGGTAAAGCAATGCGACTGCCGGAACTTGGTTTTTATTTCAAAGTCATGCGGTAAAGCAATACGACTGCCGGATCTTGATTTAATTTCAAAGTCATGCGGTAAAGCAATGCGACTGCCGGAACTTGGTTTAATTTCAACGTTCATGCGGTAAAGCAATGCGACTGCCGGAACTTGGTTTTTATTTCAAAGTCATGCGGTAAAGCAATGCGACTGCCGGATCTTGATTTAAGTTCATAGTTCTAGCGGAAAAGCAATGCGACTGCAGGATCTTGATTTAATTTCAAAGTTCCAGCGGTAAAGTAATGCGACTGCCGGATCTTGATTTAATTTCAACGTTCCAGCGGTAAAGCAATGCGACTGCCGGAACTTGGTTTTTATTTCAACGTTCCAGCGGTAAAGCAATGCGACTGCCGGAACTTGATTTAATTTCAACGTTCATGCGGTAAAGCAATGCGACTGCCGGAACTTGGTTTTTATTTCAAAGTCATGCGGTAAAGCAATGCGACTGCCGGATCTTGATTTAATTTCATAGTTCTAGCGGAAAAGCAATGCGACTGCAGGATCTTGATTTAATTTCAAAGTTCCAGCGGTAAAGCAATGCGACTGCCGGATCTTGATTTAATTTCAAAGTCATGCGGTAAAGCAATGCGACTGCCGGAACTTGGTTTTTATTTCAAAGTCATGCGGTAAAGCAATGCGACTGCCGGAACTTGATTTAATTTCAAAGTTCATGCGGTAAAGCAATTCGACTGCCGGAACTTGGTTTTTATTTCAAAGTTCCAGCGGTAAAGCAATGCGACTGCCGAATTTTGATTTAATTTCAACGTTCCAGCGGTAAAGCAATGCGACTGCCGGAACTTGGTTTTTATTTCAACGTTCCAGCGGTAAAGCAATGCGACTGCCGGATCTTGATTTAATTTCAAAGTTCCAGCGGTAAAGCAATGCGACTGCCGGATCTTGATTTAATTTAATAGTTCTAGCGGTAAAGCAATACGACTGCCGGATCTTGATTTAATTTCAAAGTTTATGCGGTAAAGCACTACGACTGCCGGATCTTGGTTTAATTTCAAAGTTCATGCGGTAAAGCAATGCGACTGCCGGATCTTGATTTTATTTCAACGTTCCAGCGGTAAAGCAATGCGACTGCCGGATCTTGATTTAATTTCAAAGTTCCAGCGGTAAAGCAATGCGACTGCCGGATCTTGATTTAATTTAATAGTTCTAGCGGTAAAGCAATACGACTGCCGGATCTTGATTTAATTTCAAAGTTCATGCGGTAAAGCAATACGACTGCCGGATCTTGATTTAATTTCAAAGTCATGCGGTAAAGCAATGCGACTGCCGGAACTTGGTTTTTATTTCAAAGTCATTCGGTAAAGCAATGCGACTGCCGGAACTTGGTTTTTATTTCAACGTTCCAGCGGTAAAGCAATGCGACTGCCGGAACTTGATTTAATTTCAACGTTCATGCGGTAAAGCAATACGACTGCCGGATCTTGATTTAATTTCAAAGTCATGCGGTAAAGCAATGCGACTGCCGGAACTTGGTTTTTATTTCAAAGTCATTCGGTAAAGCAAGTCGACTACCGGATCTTGATTTAATTTCATAGTTCTAGCGGTAAAGCAATACGACTGCCGGATCTTGGTTTTTATTTCAACGTTCCAGCGGTAAAGCAATGCGACTGCCGAATCTTGATTTAATTTCAACGTTCCAGCGGTAAAGCAATGCGACTGCCGGAACTTGGTTTTTATTTCAACGTTCCAGCGGTAAAGCAATGCGACTGCCGGAACTTGGTTTTTATTTCAACGTTCCAGCGGTAAAGCAATGCGACTGCCAGATCTTGATTGAATTTCAAAGTTCCAGCGGTAAAGCAATGCGACTGCCGGATCTTGATTTAATTTCAACGTTCCAGCGGTAAAGCAATGCGACTGCCGGAACTTGGTTTTTATTTCAACGTTCCAGCGGTAAAGCAATGCGACTGCCGGATCTTGATTTAATTTCAAAGTTCCAGCGGTAAAGCAATGCGACTGCCGGATCTTGATTTAATTTAATAGTTCTAGCGGTAAAGCAATACGACTGCCGGATCTTGATTTAATTTCAAAGTTTATGCGGTAAAGCACTACGACTGCCGGATCTTGGTTTAATTTCAAAGTTCATGCGGTAAAGCAATGCGACTGCCGGATCTTGATTTTATTTCAACGTTCCAGCGGTAAAGCAATGCGACTGCCGGATCTTGATTTAATTTCAAAGTTCCAGCGGTAAAGCAATGCGACTGCCGGATCTTGATTTAATTTAATAGTTCTAGCGGTAAAGCAATACGACTGCCGGATCTTGATTTAATTTCAAAGTTCATGCGGTAAAGCAATACGACTGCCGGATCTTGATTTAATTTCAAAGTCATGCGGTAAAGCAATGCGACTGCCGGAACTTGGTTTTTATTTCAAAGTCATTCGGTAAAGCAATGCGACTGCCGGAACTTGGTTTTTATTTCAACGTTCCAGCGGTAAAGCAATGCGACTGCCGGAACTTGATTTAATTTCAACGTTCATGCGGTAAAGCAATACGACTGCCGGATCTTGATTTAATTTCAAAGTCATGCGGTAAAGCAATGCGACTGCCGGAACTTGGTTTTTATTTCAAAGTCATTCGGTAAAGCAATGCGACTGCCGGAACTTGGTTTTTATTTCAAAGTCATGCGGTAAAGCAATGCGACTGCCGGATCTTGATTTAATTTCATAGTTCTAGCGGAAAAGCAATGCGACTACCGGATCTTGATTTAATTTCATAGTTCTAGCGGTAAAGCAATACGACTGCCGGATCTTGGTTTTTATTTCAACGTTCCAGCGGTAAAGCAATGCGACTGCCGAATCTTGATTTAATTTCAACGTTCCAGCGGTAAAGCAATGCGACTGCCGGAACTTGGTTTTTATTTCAAAGTCATGCGGTAAAGCAATACGACTGCCGGATCTTGATTTAATTTCAAAGTCATGCGGTAAAGCAATGCGACTGCCGGAACTTGGTTTTTATTTCAAAGTCATTCGGTAAAGCAATGCGACTGCCGGAACTTGGTTTTTATTTCAACGTTCCAGCGGTAAAGCAATGCGACTGCCGGATCTTGATTTAATTTCAAAGTTCCAGCGGTAAAGCAATGCGACTGCCGGATCTTGATTTAATTTAATAGTTCTAGCGGTAAAGCAATACGACTGCCGGATCTTGATTTAATTTCAAAGTTTATGCGGTAAAGCAATACGACTGCCGGATCTTGGTTTAATTTCAAAGTTCATGCGGTAAAGCAATGCGACTGCCGGAACTTGGTTTTTATTTCAAAGTCATTCGGTAAAGCAATGCGACTGCCGGAACTTGGTTTTTATTTCAAAGTCATGCGGTAAAGCAATACGACTGCCGGATCTTGATTTAATTTCAAAGTCATGCGGTAAAGCAATGCGACTGCCGGAACTTGGTTTTTATTTCAAAGTCATTCGGTAAAGCAATGCGACTGCCGGAACTTGGTTTTTATTTCAACGTTCCAGCGGTAAAGCAATGCGACTGCCGGAACTTGGTTTTTATTTCAACGTTCCAGCGGTAAAGCAATGCGACTGCCGGATCTTGATTTAATTTCAAAGTTCCAGCGGTAAAGCAATGCGACTGCCGGATCTTGATTTAATTTAATAGTTCTAGCGGTAAAGCAATACGACTGCCGGATCTTGATTTAATTTCAAAGTTTATGCGGTAAAGCAATACGACTGCCGGATCTTGGTTTAATTTCAAAGTTCATGCGGTAAAGCAATGCGACTGCCGGAACTTGGTTTTTATTTCAAAGTCATTCGGTAAAGCAATGCGACTGCCGGATCTTGATTTAATTTCAAAGTTCCAGCGGTAAAGCAATGCGACTGCCGGATCTTGATTTAATTTAATAGTTCTAGCGGTAAAGCAATACGACTGCCGGATCTTGATTTAATTTCAAAGTCATGCGGTAAAGCAATGCGACTGCCGGAACTTGGTTTTTATTTCAAAGTCATTCGGTAAAGCAATGCGACTGCCGGATCTTGATTTAATTTCAAAGTTCCAGCGGTAAAGCAATGCGACTGCCGGATCTTGATTTAATTTAATAGTTCTAGCGGTAAAGCAATACGACTGCCGGATCTTGATTTAATTTCAAAGTTCATGCGGTAAAGCAATGCGACTGCCGGAACTTGGTTTTTATTTCAACGTTCCAGCGGTAAAGCAATGCGACTGCCGGAACTTGGTTTTTATTTCAACGTTCCAGCGGTAAAGCAATGCGACTGCCGGATCTTGATTTAATTTCAAAGTTCCAGCGGTAAAGCAATGCGACTGCCGGATCTTGATTTAATTTAATAGTTCTAGCGGTAAAGCAATACGACTGCCGGATCTTGATTTAATTTCAAAGTTTATGCGGTAAAGCAATACGACTGCCGGATCTTGGTTTAATTTCAAAGTTCATGCGGTAAAGCAATGCGACTGCCGGAACTTGGTTTTTATTTCAACGTTCCAGCGGTATAGCAATGCGACTGCCGGATCTTGATTTAATTTCAAAGTTCCAGCGGTAAAGCAATGCGACTGCCGGATCTTGATTTAATTTCAACGTTCCAGCGGTAAAGCAATGCGACTACCGGAACTTGGTTTTTATTTCAACGTTCCAGCGGTAAAGCAATGCGACTGCCGGATCTTGATTTAATTTCAAAGTTCCAGCGGTAAAGCAATGCGACTGCCGGATCTTGATTTAATTTAATAGTTCTAGCGGTAAAGCAATACGACTGCCGAATGTTGATTTAATTTCAAGGTTCTAGCGGTAAAGCAATACGACTGCCGGATCTTGATTTAATTTCAAAGTTCATGCGGTAAAGCAATGCGACTGCCGGATCTTGATTTAATTTCAAAGTTCATGCGGTGAAGCAATACGACTGCCGGATCTTGATTTAATTTCAAAGTCATGCGGTAAAGCAATGCGACTGCCGGAACTTGGTTTTTATTTCAAAGTCATTCGGTAAAGCAATGCGACTGCCGGAACTTGGTTTTTATTTCAACGTTCCAGCGGTAAAGCAATGCGACTGCCGGAACTTGATTTAATTTCAACGTTCATGCGGTAAAGCAATGCGACTGCCGGAACTTGGTTTTTATTTCAAAGTCATGCTGTAAAGCAATACGACTGCCGGATCTTGATTTAATTTCAAAGTCATGCGGTAAAGCAATGCGACTGCCGGAACTTGGTTTAATTTCAACGTTCATGCGGTAAAGCAATGCGACTGCCGGAACTTGGTTTTTATTTCAAAGTCATGCGGTAAAGCAATGCGACTGCCGGATCTTGATTTAATTTCATAGTTCTAGCGGAAAAGCAATGCGACTGCAGGATCTTGATTTAATTTCAAAGTTCCAGCGGTAAAGTAATGCGACTGCCGGATCTTGATTTAATTTCAACGTTCCAGCGGTAAAGCAATGCGACTGCCGGAACTTGGTTTTTATTTCAACGTTCCAGCGGTAAAGCAATGCGACTGCCGGATCTTGATTTAATTTCAAAGTTCCAGCGGTAAAGCAATGCGACTGCCGGATCTTGATTTAATTTAATAGTTCTAGCGGTAAAGCAATACGACTGCCGGATCTTGATTTAATTTCAAAGTTTATGCGGTAAAGCAATACGACTGCCGGATCTTGGTTTAATTTCAAAGTTCATGCGGTAAAGCAATGCGACTGCCGGAACTTGGTTTTTATTTCAACGTTCCAGCGGTATAGCAATGCGACTGCCGGATCTTGATTTAATTTCAAAGTTCCAGCGGTAAAGCAATGCGACTGCCGGATCTTGATTTAATTTCAACGTTCCAGCGGTAAAGCAATGCGACTACCGGAACTTGGTTTTTATTTCAACGTTCCAGCGGTAAAGCAATGCGACTGCCGGATCTTGATTTAATTTCAAAGTTCCAGCGGTAAAGCAATGCGACTGCCGGATCTTGATTTAATTTAATAGTTCTAGCGGTAAAGCAATACGACTGCCGAATGTTGATTTAATTTCAAGGTTCTAGCGGTAAAGCAATACGACTGCCGGATCTTGATTTAATTTCAAAGTTCATGCGGTAAAGCAATGCGACTGCCGGATCTTGATGTAATTTCAAAGTTCCTGCGGTGAAGCAATACGACTGCCGGATCTTGATTTAATTTCAAAGTCATGCGGTAAAGCAATGCGACTGCCGGAACTTGGTTTTTATTTCAAAGTCATTCGGTAAAGCAATGCGACTGCCGGAACTTGGTTTTTATTTCAACGTTCCAGCGGTAAAGCAATGCGACTGCCGGAACTTGATTTAATTTCAACGTTCATGCGGTAAAGCAATGCGACTGCCGGAACTTGGTTTTTATTTCAAAGTCATGCTGTAAAGCAATACGACTGCCGGATCTTGATTTAATTTCAAAGTCATGCGGTAAAGCAATGCGACTGCCGGAACTTGGTTTAATTTCAACGTTCATGCGGTAAAGCAATGCGACTGCCGGAACTTGGTTTTTATTTCAAAGTCATGCGGTAAAGCAATGCGACTGCCGGATCTTGATTTAATTTCATAGTTCTAGCGGAAAAGCAATGCGACTGCAGGATCTTGATTTAATTTCAAAGTTCCAGCGGTAAAGTAATGCGACTGCCGGATCTTGATTTAATTTCAACGTTCCAGCGGTAAAGCAATGCGACTGCCGGAACTTGGTTTTTATTTCAACGTTCCAGCGGTAAAGCAATGCGACTGCCGGATCTTGATTTAATTTCAAAGTTCCAGCGGTAAAGCAATGCGACTGCCGGATCTTGATTTAATTTAATAGTTCTAGCGGTAAAGCAATACGACTGCCGGATCTTGATTTAATTTCAAAGTTTATGCGGTAAAGCAATACGACTGCCGGATCTTGGTTTAATTTCAAAGTTCATGCGGTAAAGCAATGCGACTGCCGGAACTTGGTTTTTATTTCAACGTTCCAGCGGTATAGCAATGCGACTGCCGGATCTTGATTTAATTTCAAAGTTCCAGCGGTAAAGCAATGCGACGGCCGGATCTTGATTTAATTTCAACGTTCCAGCGGTAAAGCAATGCGACTACCGGAACTTGGTTTTTATTTCAACGTTCCAGCGGTAAAGCAATGCGACTGCCGGATCTTGATTTAATTTCAAAGTTCCAGCGGTAAAGCAATGCGACTGCCGGATCTTGATTTAATTTAATAGTTCTAGCGGTAAAGCAATACGACTGCCGAATGTTGATTTAATTTCAAGGTTCTAGCGGTAAAGCAATACGACTGCCGGATCTTGATTTAATTTCAAAGTTCATGCGGTAAAGCAATGCGACTGCCGGATCTTGATGTAATTTCAAAGTTCATGCGGTGAAGCAATACGACTGCCGGATCTTGATTTAATTTCAAAGTCATGCGGTAAAGCAATGCGACTGCCGGAACTTGGTTTTTATTTCAAAGTCATTCGGTAAAGCAATGCGACTGCCGGAACTTGGTTTTTATTTCAACGTTCCAGCGGTAAAGCAATGCGACTGCCGGAACTTGATTTAATTTCAACGTTCATGCGGTAAAGCAATGCGACTGCCGGAACTTGGTTTTTATTTCAAAGTCATTCGGTAA
Source organism: Ancistrocerus nigricornis (assembly GCA_916049575.1). Classification (NCBI taxonomy): domain Eukaryota; kingdom Metazoa; phylum Arthropoda; class Insecta; order Hymenoptera; family Vespidae; genus Ancistrocerus; species Ancistrocerus nigricornis. The sequence continues at coordinate 16,503,425 of OU696667.1, read as the reverse complement.
AGCAATGCGACTGCCGGAACTTGGTTTAATTTCAACGTTCATGCGGTAAAGCAATGCGACTGCCGGAACTTGGTTTTTATTTCAAAGTCATGCGGTAAAGCAATGCGACTGCCGGATCTTGATTTAATTTCATAGTTCTAGCGGAAAAGCAATGCGACTGCAGGATCTTGATTTAATTTCAAAGTTCCAGCGGTAAAGTAATGCGACTGCCGGATCTTGATTTAATTTCAACGTTCCAGCGGTAAAGCAATGCGACTGCCGGAACTTGGTTTTTATTTCAACGTTCCAGCGGTAAAGCAATGCGACTGCCGGAACTTGATTTAATTTCAACGTTCATGCGGTAAAGCAATGCGACTGCCGGAACTTGGTTTTTATTTCAAAGTCATGCGGTAAAGCAATGCGACTGCCAGATCTTGATTTAATTTCATAGTTCTAGCGGAAAAGCAATGCGACTGCAGGATCTTGATTTAATTTCAAAGTTCCAGCGGTAAAGCAATGCGACTGCCGGATCTTGATTTAATTTCAACGTTCCAGCGGTAAAGCAATGCGACTGCCGGAACTTGGTTTTTATTTCAACGTTCCAGCGGTAAAGCAATGCGACTGCCGGATCTTGATTTAATTTCAAAGTTCCAGCGGTAAAGCAATGCGACTGCCGGATCTTGATTTAATTTAATAGTTCTAGCGGTAAAGCAATACGACTGCCGGATCTTGATTTAATTTCAAAGTTCATGCGGTAAAGCAATACGACTGCCGGATCTTGATTTAATTTCAAAGTCATGCGGTAAAGCAATGCGACTGCCGGAACTTGGTTTTTATTTCAAAGTCATTCGGTAAAGCAATGCGACTGCCGGAACTTGGTTTTTATTTCAACGTTCCAGCGGTAAAGCAATGCGACTGCCGGAACTTGATTTAATTTCAACGTTCATGCGGTAAAGCAATGCGACTGCCGGAACTTGGTTTTTATTTCAAAGTCATGCGGTAAAGCAATACGACTGCCGGATCTTGATTTAATTTCAAAGTCATGCGGTAAAGCAATGCGACTGCCGGAACTTGGTTTTTATTTCAAAGTCATTCGGTAAAGCAATGCGACTACCGGATCTTGATTTAATTTCATAGTTCTAGCGGTAAAGCAATACGACTGCCGGATCTTGGTTTTTATTTCAACGTTCCAGCGGTAAAGCAATGCGACTGCCGAATCTTGATTTAATTTCAACGTTCCAGCGGTAAAGCAATGCGACTGCCGGAACTTGGTTTTTATTTCAAAGTCATGCGGTAAAGCAATACGACTGCCGGATCTTGATTTAATTTCAAAGTCATGCGGTAAAGCAATGCGACTGCCGGAACTTGGTTTTTATTTCAAAGTCATTCGGTAAAGCAATGCGACTGCCGGAACTTGGTTTTTATTTCAACGTTCCAGCGGTAAAGCAATGCGACTGCCGGAACTTGGTTTTTATTTCAACGTTCCAGCGGTAAAGCAATGCGACTGCCGGATCTTGATTTAATTTCAAAGTTCCAGCGGTAAAGCAATGCGACTGCCGGATCTTGATTTAATTTAATAGTTCTAGCGGTAAAGCAATACGACTGCCGGATCTTGATTTAATTTCAAAGTTTATGCGGTAAAGCAATGCGACTGCCGGAACTTGGTTTTTATTTCAACGTTCCAGCGGTAAAGCAATGCGACTGCCGGATCTTGATTTAATTTCAAAGTTCCAGCGGTAAAGCAATGCGACTGCCGGATCTTGATTTAATTTAATAGTTCTAGCGGTAAAGCAATACGACTGCCGGATCTTGATTTAATTTCAAAGTTCCAGCGGTAAAGCAATGCGACTGCCGGATCTTGATTTAATTTAATAGTTCTAGCGGTAAAGCAATACGACTGCCGGATCTTGATTTAATTTCAAAGTTCATGCGGTAAAGCAATGCGACTGCCGGAACTTGGTTTTTATTTCAACGTTCCAGCGGTAAAGCAATGCGACTGCCGGATCTTGATTTAATTTCAAAGTTCCAGCGGTAAAGCAATGCGACTGCCGGATCTTGATTTAATTTAATAGTTCTAGCGGTAAAGCAATACGACTGCCGGATCTTGATTTAATTTCAAAGTCATGCGGTAAAGCAATGCGACTGCCGGAACTTGGTTTTTATTTCAAAGTCATTCGGTAAAGCAATGCGACTGCCGGATCTTGATTTAATTTCAAAGTTCCAGCGGTAAAGCAATGCGACTGCCGGATCTTGATTTAATTTAATAGTTCTAGCGGTAAAGCAATACGACTGCCGGATCTTGGTTTTTATTTCAACGTTCCAGCGGTAAAGCAATGCGACTGCCGGAACTTGGTTTTTATTTCAACGTTCCAGCGGTAAAGCAATGCGACTGCCGGATCTTGATTTAATTTCAAAGTTCCAGCGGTAAAGCAATGCGACTGCAGGATCTTGATTTAATTTCAAAGTTCCAGCGGTAAAGCAATGCGACTGCCGGATCTTGATTTAATTTCAACGTTCCAGCGGTAAAGCAATGCGACTGCCGGAACTTGATTTAATTTCAACGTTCATGCGGTAAAGCAATGCGACTGCCGGAACTTGGTTTTTATTTCAAAGTCATGCGGTAAAGCAATACGACTGCCGGATCTTGATTTAATTTCAAAGTCATGCGGTAAAGCAATGCGACTGCCGGAACTTGGTTTTTATTTCAACGTTCCAGCGGTAAAGCAATGCGACTGCCGGAACTTGATTTAATTTCAACGTTCATGCGGTAAAGCAATGCGACTGCCGGAACTTGGTTTTTATTTCAAAGTCATGCGGTAAAGCAATGCGACTGCCGGATCTTGATTTAATTTCATAGTTCTAGCGGAAAAGCAATGCGACTGCAGGATCTTGATTTAATTTCAAAGTTCCAGCGGTAAAGCAATGCGACTGCCGGATCTTGATTTAATTTCAACGTTCCAGCGGTAAAGCAATGCGACTGCCGGAACTTGGTTTTTATTTCAACGTTCCAGCGGTAAAGCAATGCGACTGCCGGATCTTGATTTAATTTCAAAGTTCCAGCGGTAAAGCAATGCGACTGCCGGATCTTGATTTAATTTAATAGTTCTAGCGGTAAAGCAATACGACTGCCGGATCTTGATTTAATTTCAAAGTTCATGCGGTAAAGCAATACGACTGCCGGATCTTGATTTAATTTCAAAGTCATGCGGTAAAGCAATGCGACTGCCGGAACTTGGTTTTTATTTCAAAGTCATTCGGTAAAGCAATGCGACTGCCGGAACTTGGTTTTTATTTCAACGTTCCAGCGGTAAAGCAATGCGACTGCCGGAACTTGATTTAATTTCAACGTTCATGCGGTAAAGCAATGCGACTGCCGGAACTTGGTTTTTATTTCAAAGTCATGCGGTAAAGCAATACGACTGCCGGATCTTGATTTAATTTCAAAGTCATGCGGTAAAGCAATGCGACTGCCGGAACTTGGTTTTTATTTCAAAGTCATTCGGTAAAGCAATGCGACTACCGGATCTTGATTTAATTTCATAGTTCTAGCGGTAAAGCAATACGACTGCCGGATCTTGGTTTTTATTTCAACGTTCCAGCGGTAAAGCAATGCGACTGCCGAATCTTGATTTAATTTCAACGTTCCAGCGGTAAAGCAATGCGACTGCCGGAACTTGGTTTTTATTTCAAAGTCATGCGGTAAAGCAATACGACTGCCGGATCTTGATTTAATTTCAAAGTCATGCGGTAAAGCAATGCGACTGCCGGAACTTGGTTTTTATTTCAAAGTCATTCGGTAAAGCAATGCGACTGCCGGAACTTGGTTTTTATTTCAACGTTCCAGCGGTAAAGCAATGCGACTCCCGGATCTTGATTTAATTTCAAAGTTCCAGCGGTAAAGCAATGCGACTGCCGGATCTTGATTTAATTTAATAGTTCTAGCGGTAAAGCAATACGACTGCCGGATCTTGATTTAATTTCAAAGTTTATGCGGTAAAGCAATACGACTGCCGGATCTTGGTTTAATTTCAAAGTTCATGCGGTAAAGCAATGCGACTGCCGGAACTTGGTTTTTATTTCAACGTTCCAGCGGTAAAACAATGCGACTGCCGGATCTTGATTTAATTTCAAAGTTCCAGCGGTAAAGCAATGCGACTGCCGGATCTTGATTTAATTTAATAGTTCTAGCGGTAAAGCAATACGACTGCCGGATCTTGATTTAATTTCAAAGTTTATGCGGTAAAGCAATACGACTGCCGGATCTTGGTTTAATTTCAAAGTTCATGCGGTAAAGCAATGCGACTGCCGGAACTTGGTTTTTATTTCAAAGTCATGCGGTAAAGCAATACGACTGCCGGATCTTGATTTAATTTCAAAGTCATGCGGTAAAGCAATGCGACTGCCGGAACTTGGTTTTTATTTCAAAGTCATTCGGTAAAGCAATGCGACTACCGGATCTTGATTTAATTTCATAGTTCTAGCGGTAAAGCAATACGACTGCCGGATCTTGGTTTTTATTTCAACGTTCCAGCGGTAAAGCAATGCGACTGCCGAATCTTGATTTAATTTCAACGTTCCAGCGGTAAAGCAATGCGACTGCCGGAACTTGGTTTTTATTTCAAAGTCATGCGGTAAAGCAATACGACTGCCGGATCTTGGTTTAATTTCAAAGTTCATGCGGTAAAGCAATGCGACTGCCGGAACTTGGTTTTTATTTCAAAGTCATGCGGTAAAGCAATACGACTGCCGGATCTTGATTTAATTTCAAAGTCATGCGGTAAAGCAATGCGACTGCCGGAACTTGGTTTTTATTTCAAAGTCATTCGGTAAAGCAATGCGACTACCGGATCTTGATTTAATTTAATAGTTCTAGCGGTAAAGCAATACGACTGCCGGATCTTGATTTAATTTCAAAGTTTATGCGGTAAAGCAATACGACTGCCGGATCTTGGTTTAATTTCAAAGTTCATGCGGTAAAGCAATGCGACTGCCGGAACTTGGTTTTTATTTCAAAGTCATGCGGTAAAGCAATACGACTGCCGGATCTTGATTTAATTTCAAAGTCATGCGGTAAAGCAATGCGACTGCCGGAACTTGGTTTTTATTTCAAAGTCATTCGGTAAAGCAATGCGACTACCGGATCTTGATTTAATTTCATAGTTCTAGCGGTAAAGCAATACGACTGCCGGATCTTGGTTTTTATTTCAACGTTCCAGCGGTAAAGCAATGCGACTGCCGAATCTTGATTTAATTTCAACGTTCCAGCGGTAAAGCAATGCGACTGCCGGAACTTGGTTTTTATTTCAAAGTCATGCGGTAAAGCAATACGACTGCCGGATCTTGATTTAATTTCAAAGTCATGCGGTAAAGCAATGCGACTGCCGGAACTTGGTTTTTATTTCAAAGTCATTCGGTAAAGCAATGCGACTGCCGGAACTTGGTTTTTATTTCAACGTTCCAGCGGTAAAGCAATGCGACTGCCGGAACTTGGTTTTTATTTCAACGTTCCAGCGGTAAAGCAATGCGACTGCCGGATCTTGATTTAATTTCAAAGTTCCAGCGGTAAAGCAATGCGACTGCCGGATCTTGATTTAATTTCAAAGTTCATGCGGTAAAGCAATACGACTGCCGGATCTTGATTTAATTTCAAAGTCATGCGGTAAAGCAATGCGACTGCCGGAACTTGGCTTTTATTTCAAAGTCATTCGGTAAAGCAATGCGACTGCCGGAACTTGGTTTTTATTTCAACGTTCCAGCGGTAAAGCAATGCGACTGCCGGAACTTGATTTAATTTCAACGTTCATGCGGTAAAGCAATGCGACTGCCGGAACTTGGTTTTTATTTCAAAGTCATGCGGTAAAGCAATACGACTGCCGGATCTTGATTTAATTTCAAAGTCATGCGGTAAAGCAATGCGACTGCCGGAACTTGGTTTTTATTTCAACGTTCCAGCGGTAAAGCAATGCGACTGCCGGAACTTGGTTTTTATTTCAACGTTCCAGCGGTAAAGCAATGCGACTGCCGGATCTTGATTTAATTTCAAAGTTCCAGCGGTAAAGCAATGCGACTGCCGGATCTTGATTTAATTTAATAGTTCTAGCGGTAAAGCAATACGACTGCCGGATCTTGATTTAATTTCAAAGTTTATGCGGTAAAGCAATACGACTGCCGGATCTTGGTTTAATTTCAAAGTTCATGCGGTAAAGCAATGCGACTGCCGGAACTTGGTTTTTATTTCAACGTTCCAGCGGTAAAGCAATGCGACTGCCGGATCTTGATTTAATTTCAAAGTTCCAGCGGTAAAGCAATGCGACTGCCGGATCTTGATTTAATTTAATAGTTCTAGCGGTAAAGCAATACGACTGCCGGATCTTGATTTAATTTCAAAGTCATGCGGTAAAGCAATGCGACTGCCGGAACTTGGTTTTTATTTCAAAGTCATTCGGTAAAGCAATGCGACTGCCGGATCTTGATTTAATTTCAAAGTTCCAGCGGTAAAGCAATGCGACTGCCGGATCTTGATTTAATTTAATAGTTCTAGCGGTAAAGCAATACGACTGCCGGATCTTGGTTTTTATTTCAACGTTCCAGCGGTAAAGCAATGCGACTGCCGGAACTTGGTTTTTATTTCAACGTTCCAGCGGTAAAGCAATGCGACTGCCGGATCTTGATTTAATTTCAAAGTTCCAGCGGTAAAGCAATGCGACTGCAGGATCTTGATTTAATTTCAAAGTTCCAGCGGTAAAGCAATGCGACTGCCGGATCTTGATTTAATTTCAACGTTCCAGCGGTAAAGCAATGCGACTGCCGGAACTTGGTTTTTATTTCAACGTTCCAGCGGTAAAGCAATGCGACTGCCGGATCTTGATTTAATTTCAAAGTTCCAGCGGTAAAGCAATGCGACTGCCGGATCTTGATTTAATTTAATAGTTCTAGCGGTAAAGCAATACGACTGCCGGATCTTGATTTAATTTCAAAGTTCATGCGGTAAAGCAATACGACTGCCGGATCTTGATTTAATTTCAAAGTCATGCGGTAAAGCAATGCGACTGCCGGAACTTGGCTTTTATTTCAAAGTCATTCGGTAAAGCAATGCGACTGCCGGAACTTGGTTTTTATTTCAACGTTCCAGCGGTAAAGCAATGCGACTGCCGGAACTTGATTTAATTTCAACGTTCATGCGGTAAAGCAATGCGACTGCCGGAACTTGGTTTTTATTTCAAAGTCATGCGGTAAAGCAATACGACTGCCGGATCTTGATTTAATTTCAAAGTCATGCGGTAAAGCAATGCGACTGCCGGAACTTGGTTTTTATTTCAAAGTCATTCGGTAAAGCAATGCGACTACCGGATCTTGATTTAATTTCATAGTTCTAGCGGTAAAGCAATACGACTGCCGGATCTTGGTTTTTATTTCAACGTTCCAGCGGTAAAGCAATGCGACTGCCGAATCTTGATTTAATTTCAACGTTCCAGCGGTAAAGCAATGCGACTGCCGGAACTTGGTTTTTATTTCAAAGTCATGCAGTAAAGCAATACGACTGCCGGATCTTGATTTAATTTCAAAGTCATGCGGTAAAGCAATGCGACTGCCGGAACTTGGTTTTTATTTCAAAGTCATTCGGTAAAGCAATGCGACTGCCGGAACTTGGTTTTTATTTCAACGTTCCAGCGGTAAAGCAATGCGACTGCAGGATCTTGATTTAATTTCAAAGTTCCAGCGGTAAAGCAATGCGACTGCCGGAACTTGGTTTTTATTTCAACGTTCCAGCGGTAAAGCAATGCGACTGCCGGATCTTGATTTAATTTCAAAGTTCCAGCGGTAAAGCAATGCGACTGCCGGATCTTGATTTAATTTAAGAGTTCTAGCGGTAAAGCAATACGACTGCCGGATCTTGATTTAATTTCAAAGTTCATGCGGTAAAGCAATACGACTGCCGGATCTTGATTTAATTTCAAAGTCATGCGGTAAGGCAATGCGACTGCCGGAACTTGGTTTTTATTTCAAAGTCATTCGGTAAAGCAATGCGACTGCCGGAACTTGGTTTTTATTTCAACGTTCCATCGGTAAAGCAATGCGACTGCCGGAACTTGATTTAATTTCAACGTTCATGCGGTAAAGCAATGCGACTGCCGGAACTTGGTTTTTATTTCAAAGTCATGCGGTAAAGCAATGCGACTGCCGGATCTTGATTTAATTTCATAGTTCTAGCGGAAAAGCAATGCGACTGCAGGATCTTGATTTAATTTCAAAGTTCCAGCGGTAAAGCAATGCGACTGCCGGATCTTGATTTAATTTCAACGTTCTAGCGGTAAAGCAATGCGACTGCCGGAACTTGGTTTTTATTTCAACGTTCCAGCGGTAAAGCAATGCGACTGCCGGATCTTGATTTAATTTCAAAGTTCCAGCGGTAAAGCAATGCGACTGCCGGATCTTGATTTAATTTAATAGTTCTAGCGGTAAAGCAATACGACTGCCGGATCTTGATTTAATTTCAAAGTTCATGCGGTAAAGCAATACGACTGCCGGATCTTGATTTAATTTCAACGTTCCAGCGGTAAAGCAATGCGACTGCCGGAACTTGATTTAATTTCAACGTTCATGCGGTAAAGCAATGCGACTGCCGGAACTTGGTTTTTATTTCAAAGTCATGCGGTAAAGCAATACGACTGCCGGATCTTGATTTAATTTCAAAGTCATGCGGTAAAGCAATGCGACTGCCGGAACTTGGTTTTTATTTCAAAGTCATTCGGTAAAGCAATGCGACTACCGGATCTTGATTTAATTTCATAGTTCTAGCGGTAAAGCAATACGACTGCCGGATCTTGGTTTTTATTTCAACGTTCCAGCGGGAAAGCAATGCGACTGCCGAATCTTGATTTAATTTCAACGTTCCAGCGGTAAAGCAATGCGACTGCCGGAACTTGGTTTTTATTTCAAAGTCATGCGGTAAAGCAATGCGACTGCCGGAACTTGGTTTTTATTTCAAAGTCATTCGGTAAAGCAATGCGACTGCCGGAACTTGGTTTTTATTTCAACGTTCCAGCGGTAAAGCAATGCGACTGCAGGATCTTGATTTAATTTCAAAGTTCCAGCGGTAAAGCAATGCGACTGCCGGAACTTGGTTTTTATTTCAACGTTCCAGCGGTAAAGCAATGCGACTGCCGGATCTTGATTTAATTTCAAAGTTCCAGCGGTAAAGCAATGCGACTGCCGGATCTTGATTTAATTTAATAGTTCTAGCGGTAAAGCAATACGACTGCCGGATCTTGATTTAATTTCAAAGTTCATGCGGTAAAGCAATACGACTGCCGGATCTTGATTTAATTTCAAAGTCATGCGGTAAAGCAATGCGACTGCCGGAACTTGGTTTTTATTTCAAAGTCATTCGGTAAAGCAATGCGACTGCCGGAACTTGGTTTTTATTTCAACGTTCCATCGGTAAAGCAATGCGACTGCCGGAACTTGATTTAATTTCAACGTTCATGCGGTAAAGCAATGCGACTGCCGGAACTTGGTTTTTATTTCAACGTTCCAGCGGTAAAGCAATGCGACTGCCGGATCTTGATTTAATTTCAAAGTTCCAGCGGTAAAGCAATGCGACTGCCGGATCTTGATTTAATTTAATAGTTCTAGCGGTAAAGCAATACGACTGCCGGATCTTGATTTAATTTCAAAGTTCATGCGGTAAAGCAATACGACTGCCGGATCTTGATTTAATTTCAAAGTCATGCGGTAAAGCAATGCGACTGCCGGATCTTGATTTAATTTCATAGTTCTAGCGGAAAAGCAATGCGACTGCAGGATCTTGATTTAATTTCAAAGTTCCAGCGGTAAAGCAATGCGACTGCCGGATCTTGATTTAATTTCAACGTTCCAGCGGTAAAGCAATGCGACTGCCGGAACTTGGTTTTTATTTCAACGTTCCAGCGGTAAAGCAATGCGACTGCCGGATCTTGATTTAATTTCAAAGTTCCAGCGGTAAAGCAATGCGACTGCCGGATCTTGATTTAATTTAATAGTTCTAGCGGTAAAGCAATACGACTGCCGGATCTTGATTTAATTTCAAAGTTCATGCGGTAAAGCAATACGACTGCCGGATCTTGATTTAATTTCAAAGTCATGCGGTAAAGCAATGCGACTGCCGGAACTTGGTTTTTATTTCAAAGTCATTCGGTAAAGCAATGCGACTGCCGGAACTTGGTTTTTATTTCAACGTTCCAGCGGTAAAGCAATGCGACTGCCGGAACTTGATTTAATTTCAACGTTCATGCGGTAAAGCAATGCGACTGCCGGAACTTGGTTTTTATTTCAAAGTCATGCGGTAAAGCAATACGACTGCCGGATCTTGATTTAATTTCAAAGTCATGCGGTAAAGCAATGCGACTGCCGGAACTTGGTTTTTATTTCAAAGTCATTCGGTAAAGCAATGCGACTACCGGATCTTGATTTAATTTCATAGTTCTAGCGGTAAAGCAATACGACTGCCGGATCTTGGTTTTTATTTCAACGTTCCAGCGGTAAAGCAATGCGACTGCCGAATCTTGATTTAATTTCAACGTTCCAGCGGTAAAGCAATGCGACTGCCGGAACTTGATTTAATTTAATAGTTCTAGCGGTAAAGCAATACGACTGCCGGATCTTGATTTAATTTCAAAGTTTATGCGGTAAAGCAATACGACTGCCGGATCTTGGTTTAATTTCAAAGTTCATGCGGTAAAGCAATGCGACTGCCGGAACTTGGTTTTTATTTCAACGTTCCAGCGGTAAAGCAATGCGACTGCCGGATCTTGATTTAATTTCAAAGTTCCAGCGGTAAAGCAATGCGACTGCCGGATCTTGATTTAATTTAATAGTTCTAGCGGTAAAGCAATACGACTGCCGGATCTTGATTTAATTTCAAAGTCATGCGGTAAAGCAATGCGACTGCCGGAACTTGGTTTTTATTTCAAAGTCATTCGGTAAAGCAATGCGACTGCCGGATCTTGATTTAATTTCAAAGTTCCAGCGGTAAAGCAATGCGACTGCCGGATCTTGATTTAATTTAATAGTTCTAGCGGTAAAGCGATACGACTGCCGGATCTTGATTTAATTTCAAAGTTCATGCGGTAAAGCAATGCGACTGCCGGAACTTGGTTTTTATTTCAACGTTCCAGCGGTAAAGCAATGCGACTGCCGGAACTTGGTTTTTATTTCAACGTTCCAGCGGTAAAGCAATGCGACTGCCGGATCTTGATTTAATTTCAAAGTTCCAGCGGTAAAGCAATGCGACTGCCGGATCTTAATTTAATTTAATAGTTCTAGCGGTAAAGCAATACGACTGCCGGATCTTGATTTAATTTCAAAGTTTATGCGGTAAAGCAATACGACTGCCGGATCTTGGTTTAATTTCAAAGTTCATGCGGTAAAGCAATGCGACTGCCGGAACTTGGTTTTTATTTCAACGTTCCAGCGGTATAGCAATGCGACTGCTGGATCTTGATTTAATTTCAAAGTTCCAGCGGTAAAGCAATGCGACTGCCGGATCTTGATTTAATTTCAACGTTCCAGCGGTAAAGCAATGCGACTGCCGAATTTTGATTTAATTTCAACGTTCCAGCGGTAAAGCAATGCGACTGCCGGAACTTGGTTTTTATTTCAACGTTCCAGCGGTAAAGCAATGCGACTGCCGGATCTTGATTTAATTTAATAGTTCTAGCGGTAAAGCAATACGACTGCCGGATCTTGATTTAATTTCAAAGTTCATGCGGTAAAGCAATACGACTGCCGGATCTTGATTTAATTTCAAAGTCATGCGGTAAAGCAATACGACTGCCGGATCTTGATTTAATTTCAAAGTCATGCGGTAAAGCAATGCGACTGCCGGAACTTGGTTTTTATTTCAAAGTCATTCGGTAAAGCAATGCGACTACCGGATCTTGATTTAATTTCATAGTTCTAGCGGTAAAGCAATACGACTGCCGGATCTTGGTTTTTATTTCAACGTTCCAGCGGTAAAGCAATGCGACTGCCGAATCTTGATTTAATTTCAACGTTCCAGCGGTAAAGCAATGCGACTGCCGGAACTTGGTTTTTATTTCAAAGTCATGCGGTAAAGCAATACGACTGCCGGATCTTGATTTAATTTCAAAGTCATGCGGTAAAGCAATGCGACTGCCGGAACTTGGTTTTTATTTCAAAGTCATTCGGTAAAGCAATGCGACTGCCGGAACTTGGTTTTTATTTCAACGTTCCAGCGGTAAAGCAATGCGACTGCCGGAACTTGGTTTTTATTTCAACGTTCCAGCGGTAAAGCAATGCGACTGCCGAATTTTGATTTAATTTCAACGTTCCAGCGGTAAAGCAATGCGACTGCCGGATCTTGATTTAATTTAATAGTTCTAGCGGTAAAGCAATACGACTGCCGGATCTTGATTTAATTTCAAAGTTTATGCGGTAAAGCAATACGACTGCCGGATCTTGATTTAATTTCAAAGTCATGCGGTAAAGCAATGCGACTGCCGGAACTTGGTTTTTATTTCAAAGTCATTCGGTAAAGCAATGCGACTGCCGGAACTTGGTTTTTATTTCAACGTTCCAGCGGTAAAGCAATGCGACTGCCGGAACTTGGTTTTTATTTCAACGTTCCAGCGGTAAAGCAATGCGACTGCCGAATTTTGATTTAATTTCAACGTTCCAGCGGTAAAGCAATGCGACTGCCGGATCTTGATTTAATTTAATAGTTCTAGCGGTAAAGCAATACGACTGCCGGATCTTGATTTAATTTCAAAGTTTATGCGGTAAAGCAATACGACTGCCGGATCTTGGTTTAATTTCAAAGTTCATGCGGTAAAGCAATGCGACTACCGGATCTTGATTTAATTTCATAGTTCTAGCGGTAAAGCAATACGACTGCCGGATCTTGGTTTTTATTTCAACGTTCCAGCGGTAAAGCAATGCGACTGCCGAATCTTGATTTAATTTCAACGTTCCAGCGGTAAAGCAATGCGACTGCCGGAACTTGGTTTTTATTTCAAAGTCATGCGGTAAAGCAATACGACTGCCGGATCTTGATTTAATTTCAAAGTCATGCGGTAAAGCAATGCGACTGCCGGAACTTGGTTTTTATTTCAAAGTCATTCGGTAAAGCAATGCGACTGCCGGAACTTGGTTTTTATTTCAACGTTCCAGCGGTAAAGCAATGCGACTGCAGGATCTTGATTTAATTTCAAAGTTCCAGCGGTAAAGCAATGCGACTGCCGGAACTTGGTTTTTATTTCAACGTTCCAGCGGTAAAGCAATGCGACTGCCGGATCTTGATTTAATTTCAAAGTTCCAGCGGTAAAGCAATGCGACTGCCGGATCTTGATTTAATTTAATAGTTCTAGCGGTAAAGCAATACGACTGCCGGATCTTGATTTAATTTCAAAGTTCATGCGGTAAAGCAATACGACTGCCGGATCTTGATTTAATTTCAAAGTCATGCGGTAAAGCAATGCGACTGCCGGAACTTGGTTTTTATTTCAAAGTCATTCGGTAAAGCAATGCGACTGCCGGAACTTGGTTTTTATTTCAACGTTCCATCAGTAAAGCAATGCGACTGCCGGAACTTGATTTAATTTCAACGTTCATGCGGTAAAGCAATGCGACTGCCGGAACTTGGTTTTTATTTCAACGTTCCAGCGGTAAAGCAATGCGACTGCCGGATCTTGATTTAATTTCAAAGTTCCAGCGGTAAAGCAATGCGACTGCCGGATCTTGATTTAATTTAATAGTTCTAGCGGTAAAGCAATACGACTGCCGGATCTTGATTTAATTTCAAAGTTCATGCGGTAAAGCAATACGACTGCCGGATCTTGATTTAATTTCAAAGTCATGCGGTAAAGCAATGCGACTGCCGGATCTTGATTTAATTTCATAGTTCTAGCGGAAAAGCAATGCGACTGCAGGATCTTGATTTAATTTCAAAGTTCCAGCGGTAAAGCAATGCGACTGCCGGATCTTGATTTAATATCAACGTTCCAGCGGTAAAGCAATGCGACTGCCGGAACTTGGTTTTTATTTCAACGTTCCAGCGGTAAAGCAATGCGACTGCCGGATCTTGATTTAATTTCAAAGTTCCAGCGGTAAAGCAATGCGACTGCCGGATCTTGATTTAATTTAATAGTTCTAGCGGTAAAGCAATACGACTGCCGGATCTTGATTTAATTTCAAAGTTCATGCGGTAAAGCAATACGACTGCCGGATCTTGATTTAATTTCAAAGTCATGCGGTAAAGCAATGCGACTGCCGGAACTTGGTTTTTATTTCAAAGTCATTCGGTAAAGCAATGCGACTGCCGGAACTTGGTTTTTATTTCAACGTTCCAGCGGTAAAGCAATGCGACTGCCGGAACTTGATTTAATTTCAACGTTCATGCGGTAAAGCAATGCGACTGCCGGAACTTGGTTTTTATTTCAAAGTCATGCGGTAAAGCAATACGACTGCCGGATCTTGATTTAATTTCAAAGTCATGCGGTAAAGCAATGCGACTGCCGGAACTTGGTTTTTATTTCAAAGTCATTCGGTAAAGCAATGCGACTACCGGATCTTGATTTAATTTCATAGTTCTAGCGGTAAAGCAATACGACTGCCGGATCTTGGTTTTTATTTCAACGTTCCAGCGGTAAAGCAATGCGACTGCCGAATCTTGATTTAATTTCAACGTTCCAGCGGTAAAGCAATGCGACTGCCGGAACTTGATTTAATTTAATAGTTCTAGCGGTAAAGCAATACGACTGCCGGATCTTGATTTAATTTCAAAGTTTATGCGGTAAAGCAATACGACTGCCGGATCTTGGTTTAATTTCAAAGTTCATGCGGTAAAGCAATGCGACTGCCGGAACTTGGTTTTTATTTCAACGTTCCAGCGGTAAAGCAATGCGACTGCCGGATCTTGATTTAATTTCAAAGTTCCAGCGGTAAAGCAATGCGACTGCCGGATCTTGATTTAATTTAATAGTTCTAGCGGTAAAGCAATACGACTGCCGGATCTTGATTTAATTTCAAAGTCATGCGGTAAAGCAATGCGACTGCCGGAACTTGATTTAATTTAATAGTTCTAGCGGTAAAGCGATACGACTGCCGGATCTTGATTTAATTTCAAAGTTCATGCGGTAAAGCAATGCGACTGCCGGAACTTGGTTTTTATTTCAACGTTCCAGCGGTAAAGCAATGCGACTGCCGGAACTTGGTTTTTATTTCAACGTTCCAGCGGTAAAGCAATGCGACTGCCGGATCTTGATTTAATTTCAAAGTTCCAGCGGTAAAGCAATGCGACTGCCGGATCTTGATTTAATTTAATAGTTCTAGCGGTAAAGCAATACGACTGCCGGATCTTGATTTAATTTCAAAGTTTATGCGGTAAAGCAATACGACTGCCGGATCTTGGTTTAATTTCAAAGTTCATGCGGTAAAGCAATGCGACTGCCGGAACTTGGTTTTTATTTCAACGTTCCAGCGGTATAGCAATGCGACTGCTGGATCTTGATTTAATTTCAAAGTTCCAGCGGTAAAGCAATGCGACTGCCGGATCTTGATTTAATTTCAACGTTCCAGCGGTAAAGCAATGCGACTGCCGAATTTTGATTTAATTTCAACGTTCCAGCGGTAAAGCAATGCGACTGCCGGAACTTGGTTTTTATTTCAACGTTCCAGCGGTAAAGCAATGCGACTGCCGGATCTTGATTTAATTTAATAGTTCTAGCGGTAAAGCAATACGACTGCCGGATCTTGATTTAATTTCAAAGTTCATGCGGTAAAGCAATACGACTGCCGGATCTTGATTTAATTTCAAAGTCATGCGGTAAAGCAATACGACTGCCGGATCTTGATTTAATTTCAAAGTCATGCGGTAAAGCAATGCGACTGCCGGAACTTGGTTTTTATTTCAAAGTCATTCGGTAAAGCAATGCGACTACCGGATCTTGATTTAATTTCATAGTTCTAGCGGTAAAGCAATACGACTGCCGGATCTTGGTTTTTATTTCAACGTTCCAGCGGTAAAGCAATGCGACTGCCGAATCTTGATTTAATTTCAACGTTCCAGCGGTAAAGCAATGCGACTGCCGGAACTTGGTTTTTATTTCAAAGTCATGCGGTAAAGCAATACGACTGCCGGATCTTGATTTAATTTCAAAGTCATGCGGTAAAGCAATGCGACTGCCGGAACTTGGTTTTTATTTCAAAGTCATTCGGTAAAGCAATGCGACTGCCGGAACTTGGTTTTTATTTCAACGTTCCAGCGGTAAAGCAATGCGACTGCCGGAACTTGGTTTTTATTTCAACGTTCCAGCGGTAAAGCAATGCGACTGCCGAATTTTGATTTAATTTCAACGTTCCAGCGGTAAAGCAATGCGACTGCCGGATCTTGATTTAATTTAATAGTTCTAGCGGTAAAGCAATACGACTGCCGGATCTTGATTTAATTTCAAAGTTTATGCGGTAAAGCAATACGACTGCCGGATCTTGGTTTAATTTCAAAGTTCATGCGGTAAAGCAATGCGACTGCCGGAACTTGGTTTTTATTTCAACGTTCCAGCGGTAAAGCAATGCGACTGCCGGATCTTGATTTAATTTCAAAGTTCCAGCGGTAAAGCAATGCGACTGCCGGATCTTGATTTAATTTAATAGTTCTAGCGGTAAAGCAATACGACTGCCGGATCTTGATTTAATTTCAAAGTCATGCGGTAAAGCAATGCGACTGCCGGAACTTGGTTTTTATTTCAAAGTCATTCGGTAAAGCAATGCGACTGCCGGATCTTGATTTAATTTCAAAGTTCCAGCGGTAAAGCAATGCGACTGCCGGATCTTGATTTAATTTAATAGTTCTAGCGGTAAAGCAATACGACTGCCGGATCTTGATTTAATTTCAAAGTTCATGCGGTAAAGCAATGCGACTGCCGGAACTTGGTTTTTATTTCAACGTTCCAGCGGTAAAGCAATGCGACTGCCGGATCTTGATTTAATTTCAAAGTTCCAGCGGTAAAGCAATGCGACTGCCGGATCTTGATTTAATTTAATAGTTCTAGCGGTAAAGCAATACGACTGCCGGATCTTGATTTAATTTCAAAGTTTATGCGGTAAAGCAATACGACTGCCGGATCTTGGTTTAATTTCAAAGTTCATGCGGTAAAGCAATGCGACTGCCGGATCTTGGTTTTTATTTCAACGTTCCAGCGGTATAGCAATGCGACTGCCGGATCTTGATTTAATTTCAAAGTTCCAGCGGTAAAGCAATGCGACTGCCAGATCTTGATTTAATTTCAACGTTCCAGCGGTAAAGCAATGCGACTACCGGAACTTGGTTTTTATTTCAACGTTCCAGCGGTAAAGCAATGCGACTGCCGGATCTTGATTTAATTTCAAAGTTCCAGCGGTAAAGCAATGCGACTGCCGGATCTTGATTTAATTTAATAGTTCTAGCGGTAAAGCAATACGACTGCCGAATGTTGATTTAATTTCAAGGTTCTAGCGGTAAAGCAATACGACTGCCGGATCTTGATTTAATTTCAAAGTTCATGCGGTAAAGCAATGCGACTGCCGGATCTTGATGTAATTTCAAAGTTCATGCGGTGAAGCAATACGACTGCCGGATCTTGATTTAATTTCAAAGTCATGCGGTAAAGCAATGCGACTGCCGGAACTTGGTTTTTATTTCAAAGTCATTCGGTAAAGCAATGCGACTGCCGGAACTTGGTTTTTATTTCAACGTTCCAGCGGTAAAGCAATGCGACTGCCGGAACTTGATTTAATTTCAACGTTCATGCGGTAAAGCAATGCGACTGCCGGAACTTGGTTTTTATTTCAAAGTCATGCGGTAAAGCAATACGACTGCCGGATCTTGATTTAATTTCTAAGTCATGCGGTAAAGCAATGCGACTGCCGGAACTTGGTTTAATTTCAACGTTCATGCGGTAAAGCAATGCGACTGCCGGAACTTGGTTTTTATTTCAAAGTCATGCGGTAAAGCAATGCGACTGCCGGATCTTGATTTAAGTTCATAGTTCTAGCGGAAAAGCAATGCGACTGCAGGATCTTGATTTAATTTCAAAGTTCCAGCGGTAAAGTAATGCGACTGCCGGATCTTGATTTAATTTCAACGTTCCAGCGGTAAAGCAATGCGACTGCCGGAACTTGGTTTTTATTTCAACGTTCCAGCGGTAAAGCAATGCGACTGCCGGAACTTGATTTAATTTCAACGTTCATGCGGTAAAGCAATGCGACTGCCGGAACTTGGTTTTTATTTCAAAGTCATGCGGTAAAGCAATGCGACTGCCGGATCTTGATTTAATTTCATAGTTCTAGCGGAAAAGCAATGCGACTGCAGGATCTTGATTTAATTTCATAGTTCTAGCGGAAAAGCAATGCGACTGCAGGATCTTGATTTAATTTCAAAGTTCCAGCGGTAAAGCAATGCGACTGCCGGATCTTGATTTAATTTCAACGTTCCAGCGGTAAAGCAATGCGACTGCCGGAACTTGGTTTTTATTTCAACGTTCCAGCGGTAAAGCAATGCGACTGCCGGATCTTGATTTAATTTCAAAGTTCCAGCGGTAAAGCAATGCGACTGCCGGATCTTGATTTAATTTAATAGTTCTAGCGGTAAAGCAATACGACTGCCGGATCTTGATTTAATTTCAAAGTCATGCGGTAAAGCAATGCGACTGCCGGAACTTGGTTTTTATTTCAAAGTCATTCGGTAAAGCAATGCGACTGCCGGATCTTGATTTAATTTCAAAGTTCCAGCGGTAAAGCAATGCGACTGCCGGATCTTGATTTAATTTAATAGTTCTAGCGGTAAAGCAATACGACTGCCGGATCTTGATTTAATTTCAAAGTTCATGCGGTAAAGCAATGCGACTGCCGGAACTTGGTTTTTATTTCAACGTTCCAGCGGTAAAGCAATACGACTGCCGGAACTTGGTTTTTATTTCAACGTTCCAGCGGTAAAGCAATGCGACTGCCGGATCTTGATTTAATTTCAAAGTTCCAGCGGTAAAGCAATGCGACTGCCGGATCTTGATTTAATTTAATAGTTCTAGCGGTAAAGCAATACGACTGCCGGATCTTGATTTAATTTCAAAGTTTATGCGGTAAAGCAATACGACTGCCGGATCTTGGTTTAATTTCAAAGTTCATGCGGTAAAGCAATGCGACTGCCGGAACTTGGTTTTTATTTCAACGTTCCAGCGGTAAAGCAATGCGACTGCCGGATCTTGATTTAATTTCAAAGTTCCAGCGGTAAAGCAATGCGACTGCCGGATCTTGATTTAATTTAATAGTTCTAGCGGTAAAGCAATACGACTGCCGGATCTTGATTTAATTTCAAAGTCATGCGGTAAAGCAATGCGACTGCCGGAACTTGGTTTTTATTTCAAAGTCATTCGGTAAAGCAATGCGACTGCCGGATCTTGATTTAATTTCAAAGTTCCAGCGGTAAAGCAATGCGACTGCCGGATCTTGATTTAATTTAATAGTTCTAGCGGTAAAGCAATACGACTGCCGGATCTTGATTTAATTTCAAAGTTCATGCGGTAAAGCAATGCGACTGCCGGAACTTGGTTTTTATTTCAACGTTCCAGCGGTAAAGCAATACGACTGCCGGAACTTGGTTTTTATTTCAACGTTCCAGCGGTAAAGCAATGCGACTGCCGGATCTTGATTTAATTTCAAAGTTCCAGCGGTAAAGCAATGCGACTGCCGGATCTTGATTTAATTTAATAGTTCTAGCGGTAAAGCAATACGACTGCCGGATCTTGATTTAATTTCAAAGTCATGCGGTAAAGCAATGCGACTGCCGGAACTTGGTTTTTATTTCAAAGTCATTCGGTAAAGCAATGCGACTGCCGGATCTTGATTTAATTTCAAAGTTCCAGCGGTAAAGCAATGCGACTGCCGGATCTTGATTTAATTTAATAGTTCTAGCGGTAAAGCAATACGACTGCCGGATCTTGATTTAATTTCAAAGTTCATGCGGTAAAGCAATGCGACTGCCGGAACTTGGTTTTTATTTCAACGTTCCAGCGGTAAAGCAATACGACTGCCGGAACTTGGTTTTTATTTCAACGTTCCAGCGGTAAAGCAATGCGACTGCCGGATCTTGATTTAATTTCAAAGTTCCAGCGGTAAAGCAATGCGACTGCCGGATCTTGATTTAATTTAATAGTTCTAGCGGTAAAGCAATACGACTGCCGGATCTTGATTTAATTTCAAAGTTTATGCGGTAAAGCAATACGACTGCCGGATCTTGGTTTAATTTCAAAGTTCATGCGGTAAAGCAATGCGACTGCCGGAACTTGGTTTTTATTTCAACGTTCCAGCGGTATAGCAATGCGACTGCCGGATCTTGATTTAATTTCAAAGTTCCAGCGGTAAAGCAATGCGACTGCCGGATCTTGATTTAATTTCAACGTTCCAGCGGTAAAGCAATGCGACTACCGGAACTTGGTTTTTATTTCAACGTTCCAGCGGTAAAGCAATGCGACTGCCGGATCTTGATTTAATTTCAAAGTTCCAGCGGTAAAGCAATGCGACTGCCGGATCTTGATTTAATTTCATAGTTCTAGCGGAAAAGCAATGCGACTGCAGGATCTTGATTTAATTTCAAAGTTCCAGCGGTAAAGCAATGCGACTGCCGGATCTTGATTTAATTTCAACGTTCCAGCGGTAAAGCAATGCGACTGCCGGAACTTGGTTTTTATTTCAACGTTCCAGCGGTAAAGCAATGCGACTGCCGGATCTTGATTTAATTTCAAAGTTCCAGCGGTAAAGCAATGCGACTGCCGGATCTTGATTTAATTTAATAGTTCTAGCGGTAAAGCAATACGACTGCCGGATCTTGATTTAATTTCAAAGTCATGCGGTAAAGCAATGCGACTGCCGGAACTTGGTTTTTATTTCAAAGTCATTCGGTAAAGCAATGCGACTGCCGGATCTTGATTTAATTTCAAAGTTCCAGCGGTAAAGCAATGCGACTGCCGGATCTTGATTTAATTTAATAGTTCTAGCGGTAAAGCAATACGACTGCCGGATCTTGATTTAATTTCAAAGTTCATGCGGTAAAGCAATGCGACTGCCGGAACTTGGTTTTTATTTCAACGTTCCAGCGGTAAAGCAATGCGACTGCCGGATCTTGATTTAATTTCAAAGTTCCAGCGGTAAAGCAATGCGACTGCCGGATCTTGATTTAATTTCAAAGTTCCAGCGGTAAAGCAATGCGACTGCCGGATCTTGATTTAATTTAATAGTTCATGCGGTAAAGCAATACGACTGCCGGATCTTGATTTAATTTCA
Source organism: Ancistrocerus nigricornis (assembly GCA_916049575.1). Taxonomy (NCBI): domain Eukaryota; kingdom Metazoa; phylum Arthropoda; class Insecta; order Hymenoptera; family Vespidae; genus Ancistrocerus; species Ancistrocerus nigricornis. The sequence goes on along the minus strand of OU696667.1, from coordinate 16,482,134 downwards.
AAGTCATGCGGTAAAGCAATGCGACTGCCGGAACTTGGTTTTTATTTCAAAGTCATTCGGTAAAGCAATACGACTGCCGGATCTTGGTTTTTATTTCAACGTTCCAGCGGTAAAGCAATGCGACTGCCGAATCTTGATTTAATTTCAACGTTCCAGCGGTAAAGCAATGCGACTGCCGGAACTTGGTTTTTATTTCAAAGTCATGCGGTAAAGCAATACGACTGCCGGATCTTGATTTAATTTCAAAGTCATGCGGTAAAGCAATGCGACTGCCGGAACTTGGTTTTTATTTCAAAGTCATTCGGTAAAGCAATGCGACTGCCGGAACTTGGTTTTTATTTCAACGTTCCAGCGGTAAAGCAATGCGACTGCCGGAACTTGGTTTTTATTTCAACGTTCCAGCGGTAAAGCAATGCGACTGCCGGATCTTGATTTAATTTCAAAGTTCCAGCGGTAAAGCAATGCGACTGCCGGATCTTGATTTAATTTAATAGTTCTAGCGGTAAAGCAATACGACTGCCGGATCTTGATTTAATTTCAAAGTTTATGCGGTAAAGCAATACGACTGCCGGATCTTGGTTTAATTTCAAAGTTCATGCGGTAAAGCAATGCGACTGCCGGAACTTGGTTTTTATTTCAAAGTCATTCGGTAAAGCAATGCGACTGCCGGATCTTGATTTATTTTCAAAGTTCCAGCGGTAAAGCAATGCGACTGCCGGATCTTGATTTAATTTAATAGTTCTAGCGGTAAAGCAATACGACTGCCGGATCTTGATTTAATTTCAAAGTCATGCGGTAAAGCAATGCGACTGCCGGAACTTGGTTTTTATTTCAAAGTCATTCGGTAAAGCAATGCGACTGCCGGATCTTGATTTAATTTCAAAGTTCCAGCGGTAAAGCAATGCGACTGCCGGATCTTGATTTAATTTCAAAGTTCATGCGGTAAAGCAATGCGACTGCCGGAACTTGGTTTTTATTTCAACGTTCCAGCGGTAAAGCAATGCGACTGCCGGAACTTGGTTTTTATTTCAACGTTCCAGCGGTAAAGCAATGCGACTGCCGGATCTTGATTTAATTTCAAAGTTCCAGCGGTAAAGCAATGCGACTGCCGGATCTTGATTTAATTTAATAGTTCTAGCGGTAAAGCAATACGACTGCCGGATCTTGATTTAATTTCAAAGTTTATGCGGTAAAGCAATACGACTGCCGGATCTTGGTTTAATTTCAAAGTTCATGCGGTAAAGCAATGCGACTGCCGGAACTTGGTTTTTATTTCAACGTTCCAGCGGTATAGCAATGCGACTGCCGGATCTTGATTTAATTTCAAAGTTCCAGCGGTAAAGCAATGCGACTGCCGGATCTTGATTTAATTTCAACGTTCAAGCGGTAAAGCAATGCGACTACCGGAACTTGGTTTTTATTTCAACGTTCCAGCGGTAAAGCAATGCGACTGCCGGATCTTGATTTAATTTCAAAGTTCCAGCGGTAAAGCAATGCGACTGCCGGATCTTGATTTAATTTAATAGTTCTAGCGGTAAAGCAATACGACTGCCGGATCTTGATTTAATTTCAACGTTCATGCGGTAAAGCAATGCGACTGCCGGATCTTGATTTAATTTAATAGTTCTAGCGGTAAAGCAATACGACTGCCGGATCTTGATTTAATTTCAACGTTCATGCGGTAAAGCAATGCGACTGCCGGAACTTGGTTTTTATTTCAAAGTCATGCTGTAAAGCAATACGACTGCCGGATCTTGATTTAATTTCAAAGTCATGCGGTAAAGCAATGCGACTGCCGGAACTTGGTTTAATTTCAACGTTCATGCGGTAAAGCAATGCGACTGCCGGAACTTGGTTTTTATTTCAAAGTCATGCGGTAAAGCAATGCGACTGCCGGATCTTGATTTAATTTCATAGTTCTAGCGGAAAAGCAATGCGACTGCAGGATCTTGATTTAATTTCAAAGTTCCAGCGGTAAAGTAATGCGACTGCCGGATCTTGATTTAATTTCAACGTTCCAGCGGTAAAGCAATGCGACTGCCGGAACTTGGTTTTTATTTCAACGTTCCAGCGGTAAAGCAATGCGACTGCCGGAACTTGATTTAATTTCAACGTTCATGCGGTAAAGCAATGCGACTGCCGGAACTTGGTTTTTATTTCAAAGTCATGCGGTAAAGCAATGCGACTGCCGGATCTTGATTTAATTTCATAGTTCTAGCGGAAAAGCAATGCGACTGCAGGATCTTGATTTAATTTCAAAGTTCCAGCGGTAAAGCAATGCGACTGCCGGAACTTGGTTTTTATTTCAACGTTCCAGCGGTAAAGCAATGCGACTGCCGGAACTTGATTTAATTTCAACGTTCATGCGGTAAAGCAATGCGACTGCCGGAACTTGGTTTTTATTTCAAAGTCATGCGGTAAAGCAATGCGACTGCCGGATCTTGATTTAATTTCAACGTTCCAGCGGTAAAGCAATGCGACTGCCGGAACTTGGTTTTTATTTCAACGTTCCAGCGGTAAAGCAATGCGACTGCCGGATCTTGATTTAATTTCAAAGTTCCAGCGGTAAAGCAATGCGACTGCCGGATCTTGATTTAATTTAATAGTTCTAGCGGTAAAGCAATACGACTGCCGGATCTTGATTTAATTTCAAAGTTCATGCGGTAAAGCAATACGACTGCCGGATCTTGATTTAATTTCAAAGTTCATGCGGTAAAGCAATACGACTGCCGGATCTTGATTTAATTTCAAAGTCATGCGGTAAAGCAATGCGACTGCCGGAACTTGGTTTTTATTTCAAAGTCATTCGGTAAAGCAATGCGACTGCAGGATCTTGATTTAATTTCAAAGTTCCAGCGGTAAAGTAATGCGACTGCCGGATCTTGATTTAATTTCAACGTTCCAGCGGTAAAGCAATGCGACTGCCGGAACTTGGTTTTTATTTCAACGTTCCAGCGGTAAAGCAATGCGACTGCCGGAACTTGATTTAATTTCAACGTTCATGCGGTAAAGCAATGCGACTGCCGGAACTTGGTTTTTATTTCAAAGTCATGCGGTAAAGCAATGCGACTGCCGGATCTTGATTTAATTTCATAGTTCTAGCGGAAAAGCAATGCGACTGCAGGATCTTGATTTAATTTCAAAGTTCCAGCGGTAAAGCAATGCGACTGCCGGATCTTGATTTAATTTCAAAGTTCCAGCGGTAAAGCAATGCGACTGCCGGATCTTGATTTAATTTAATAGTTCTAGCGGTAAAGCAATACGACTGCCGGATCTTGATTTAATTTCAAAGTCATGCGGTAAAGCAATGCGACTGCCGGAACTTGGTTTTTATTTCAAAGTCATTCGGTAAAGCAATGCGACTGCCGGATCTTGATTTAATTTCAAAGTTCCAGCGGTAAAGCAATGCGACTGCCGGATCTTGATTTAATTTAATAGTTCTAGCGGTAAAGCAATACGACTGCCGGATCTTGATTTAATTTCAAAGTTCATGCGGTAAAGCAATGCGACTGCCGGAACTTGGTTTTTATTTCAACGTTCCAGCGGTAAAGCAATGCGACTGCCGGAACTTGGTTTTTATTTCAACGTTCCAGCGGTAAAGCAATGCGACTGCCGGATCTTGATTTAATTTCAAAGTTCCAGCGGTAAAGCAATGCGACTGCCGGATCTTGATTTAATTTAATAGTTCTAGCGGTAAAGCAATACGACTGCCGGATCTTGATTTAATTTCAAAGTTTATGCGGTAAAGCAATACGACTGCCGGATCTTGGTTTAATTTCAAAGTTCATGCGGTAAAGCAATGCGACTGCCGGAACTTGGTTTTTATTTCAACGTTCCAGCGGTATAGCAATGCGACTGCCGGATCTTGATTTAATTTCAAAGTTCCAGCGGTAAAGCAATGCGACTGCCGGATCTTGATTTAATTTCAACGTTCCAGCGGTAAAGCAATGCGACTACCGGAACTTGGTTTTTATTTCAACGTTCCAGCGGTAAAGCAATGCGACTGCCGGATCTTGATTTAATTTAATAGTTCTAGCGGTAAAGCAATACGACTGCCGAATGTTGATTTAATTTCAAGGTTCTAGCGGTAAAGCAATACGACTGCCGGATCTTGATTTAATTTCAAAGTTCATGCGGTAAAGCAATGCGACTGCCGGATCTTGATGTAATTTCAAAGTTCATGCGGTGAAGCAATACGACTGCCGGATCTTGATTTAATTTCAACGTTCCAGCGGTAAAGCAATGCGACTGCCGGAACTTGGTTTTTATTTCAACGTTCCAGCGGTAAAGCAATGCGACTGCCGGAACTTGATTTAATTTCAACGTTCATGCGGTAAAGCAATGCGACTGCCGGAACTTGGTTTTTATTTCAAAGTCATGCGGTAAAGCAATGCGACTGCCGAATTTTGATTTAATTTCAACGTTCCAGCGGTAAAGCAATGCGACTGCCGGAACTTGGTTTTTATTTCAACGTTCCAGCGGTAAAGCAATGCGACTGCCGGATCTTGATTTAATTTCAAAGTTCCAGCGGTAAAGCAATGCGACTGCCGGATCTTGATTTAATTTAATAGTTCTAGCGGTAAAGCAATACGACTGCCGGATCTTGATTTAATTTCAAAGTTTATGCGGTAAAGCACTACGACTGCCGGATCTTGGTTTAATTTCAAAGTTCATGCGGTAAAGCAATGCGACTGCCGGAACTTGGTTTTTATTTCAACGTTCCAGCGGTAAAGCAATGCGACTGCCGGATCTTGATTTAATTTCAAAGTTCCAGCGGTAAAGCAATGCGACTGCCGGATCTTGATTTAATTTAATAGTTCTAGCGGTAAAGCAATACGACTGCCGGATCTTGATTTAATTTCAAAGTTCATGCGGTAAAGCAATACGACTGCCGGATCTTGATTTAATTTCAAAGTCATGCGGTAAAGCAATGCGACTGCCGGAACTTGGTTTTTATTTCAAAGTCATTCGGTAAAGCAATACGACTGCCGGATCTTGGTTTTTATTTCAACGTTCCAGCGGTAAAGCAATGCGACTGCCGAATCTTGATTTAATTTCAACGTTCCAGCGGTAAAGCAATGCGACTGCCGGAACTTGGTTTTTATTTCAAAGTCATGCGGTAAAGCAATACGACTGCCGGATCTTGATTTAATTTCAAAGTCATGCGGTAAAGCAATGCGACTGCCGGAACTTGGTTTTTATTTCAAAGTCATTCGGTAAAGCAATGCGACTGCCGGAACTTGGTTTTTATTTCAACGTTCCAGCGGTAAAGCAATGCGACTGCCGGAACTTGGTTTTTATTTCAACGTTCCAGCGGTAAAGCAATGCGACTGCCGGAACTTGATTTAATTTCAACGTTCATGCGGTAAAGCAATGCGACTGCCGGAACTTGGTTTTTATTTCAAAGTCATGCGGTAAAGCAATGCGACTGCCGGATCTTGATTTAATTTCATAGTTCTAGCGGTAAAGCAATGCGACTGCAGGATCTTGATTTAATTTCAAAGTTCCAGCGGTAAAGCAATGCGACTGCCGGATCTTGATTTAATTTCAACGTTCCAGCGGTAAAGCAATGCGACTGCCGGAACTTGGTTTTTATTTCAACGTTCCAGCGGTAAAGCAATGCGACTGCCGGATCTTGATTTAATTTCAAAGTTCCAGCGGTAAAGCAATGCGACTGCCGGATCTTGATTTAATTTAATAGTTCTAGCGGTAAAGCAATACGACTGCCGGATCTTGATTTAATTTCAAAGTCATGCGGTAAAGCAATGCGACTGCCGGAACTTGGTTTTTATTTCAAAGTCATTCGGTAAAGCAATGCGACTGCCGGAACTTGGTTTTTATTTCAACGTTCCAGCGGTAAAGCAATGCGACTGCCGGAACTTGATTTAATTTCAACGTTCATGCGGTAAAGCAATGCGACTGCCGGAACTTGGTTTTTATTTCAAAGTCATGCGGTAAAGCAATACGACTGCCGGATCTTGATTTAATTTCAAAGTCATGCGGTAAAGCAATGCGACTGCCGGAACTTGGTTTAATTTCAACGTTCATGCGGTAAAGCAATGCGACTGCCGGAACTTGGTTTTTATTTCAAAGTCATGCGGTAAAGCAATGCGACTGCCGGATCTTGATTTAAGTTCATAGTTCTAGCGGAAAAGCAATGCGACTGCAGGATCTTGATTTAATTTCAAAGTTCCAGCGGTAAAGTAATGCGACTGCCGGATCTTGATTTAATTTCAACGTTCCAGCGGTAAAGCAATGCGACTGCCGGAACTTGGTTTTTATTTCAACGTTCCAGCGGTAAAGCAATGCGACTGCCGGAACTTGATTTAATTTCAACGTTCATGCGGTAAAGCAATGCGACTGCCGGAACTTGGTTTTTATTTCAAAGTCATGCGGTAAAGCAATGCGACTGCCGGATCTTGATTTAATTTCATAGTTCTAGCGGAAAAGCAATGCGACTGCAGGATCTTGATTTAATTTCAAAGTTCCAGCGGTAAAGCAATGCGACTGCCGGATCTTGATTTAATTTCAACGTTCCAGCGGTAAAGCAATGCGACTGCCGGAACTTGGTTTTTATTTCAACGTTCCAGCGGTAAAGCAATGCGACTGCCGGATCTTGATTTAATTTCAAAGTTCCAGCGGTAAAGCAATGCGACTGCCGGATCTTGATTTAATTTAATAGTTCTAGCGGTAAAGCAATACGACTGCCGGATCTTGATTTAATTTCAAAGTCATGCGGTAAAGCAATGCGACTGCCGGAACTTGGTTTTTATTTCAAAGTCATTCGGTAAAGCAATGCGACTGCCGGATCTTGATTTAATTTCAAAGTTCCAGCGGTATAGCAATGCGACTGCCGGATCTTGATTTAATTTAATAGTTCTAGCGGTAAAGCAATACGACTGCCGGATCTTGATTTAATTTCAAAGTTCATGCGGTAAAGCAATGCGACTGCCGGAACTTGGTTTTTATTTCAACGTTCCAGCGGTAAAGCAATGCGACTGCCGGAACTTGGTTTTTATTTCAACGTTCCAGCGGTAAAGCAATGCGACTGCCGGATCTTGATTTAATTTCAAAGTTCCAGCGGTAAAGCAATGCGACTGCCGGATCTTGATTTAATTTAATAGTTCTAGCGGTAAAGCAATACGACTGCCGGATCTTGATTTAATTTCAAAGTTTATGCGGTAAAGCAATACGACTGCCGGATCTTGGTTTAATTTCAAAGTTCATGCGGTAAAGCAATGCGACTGCCGGAACTTGGTTTTTATTTCAACGTTCCAGCGGTATAGCAATGCGACTGCCGGATCTTGATTTAATTTCAAAGTTCCAGCGGTAAAGCAATGCGACTGCCGGATCTTGATTTAATTTCAACGTTCCAGCGGTAAAGCAATGCGACTACCGGAACTTGGTTTTTATTTCAACGTTCCAGCGGTAAAGCAATGCGACTGCCGGATCTTGATTTAATTTCAAAGTTCCAGCGGTAAAGCAATGCGACTGCCGGATCTTGATTTAATTTCATAGTTCTAGCGGAAAAGCAATGCGACTGCAGGATCTTGATTTAATTTTAAAGTTCCAGCGGTAAAGCAATGCGACTGCCGGATCTTGATTTAATTTCAACGTTCCAGCGGTAAAGCAATGCGACTGCCGGAACTTGGTTTTTATTTCAACGTTCCAGCGGTAAAGCAATGCGACTGCCGGATCTTGATTTAATTTCAAAGTTCCAGCGGTAAAGCAATGCGACTGCCGGATCTTGATTTAATTTAATAGTTCTAGCGGTAAAGCAATACGACTGCCGGATCTTGATTTAATTTCAAAGTCATGCGGTAAAGCAATGCGACTGCCGGAACTTGGTTTTTATTTCAAAGTCATTCGGTAAAGCAATGCGACTGCCGGATCTTGATTTAATTTCAAAGTTCCAGCGGTAAAGCAATGCGACTGCCGGATCTTGATTTAATTTAATAGTTCTAGCGGTAAAGCAATACGACTGCCGGATCTTGATTTAATTTCAAAGTTCATGCGGTAAAGCAATGCGACTGCCGGAACTTGGTTTTTATTTCAACGTTCCAGCGGTAAAGCAATGCGACTGCCGGATCTTGATTTAATTTCAAAGTTCCAGCGGTAAAGCAATGCGACTGCCGGATCTTGATTTAATTTCAAAGTTCCAGCGGTAAAGCAATGCGACTGCCGGATCTTGATTTAATTTAATAGTTCATGCGGTAAAGCAATACGACTGCCGGATCTTGATTTAATTTCAAAGTCATGCGGTAAAGCAATGCGACTGCCGGAACTTGGTTTTTATTTCAAAGTCATTCGGTAAAGCAATACGACTGCCGGATCTTGGTTTTTATTTCAACGTTCCAGCGGTAAAGCAATGCGACTGCCGAATCTTGATTTAATTTCAACGTTCCAGCGGTAAAGCAATGCGACTGCCGGAACTTGGTTTTTATTTCAAAGTCATGCGGTAAAGCAATACGACTGCCGGATCTTGATTTAATTTCAAAGTCATGCGGTAAAGCAATGCGACTGCCGGAACTTGGTTTTTATTTCAAAGTCATTCGGTAAAGCAATGCGACTGCCGGAACTTGGTTTTTATTTCAACGTTCCAGCGGTAAAGCAATGCGACTGCCGGAACTTGGTTTTTATTTCAACGTTCCAGCGGTAAAGCAATGCGACTGCCGGATCTTGATTTAATTTCAAAGTTCCAGCGGTAAAGCAATGCGACTGCCGGATCTTGATTTAATTTAATAGTTCTAGCGGTAAAGCAATACGACTGCCGGATCTTGATTTAATTTCAAAGTTTATGCGGTAAAGCAATACGACTGCCGGATCTTGGTTTAATTTCAAAGTTCATGCGGTAAAGCAATGCGACTGCCGGAACTTGGTTTTTATTTCAAAGTCATTCGGTAAAGCAATGCGACTGCCGGATCTTGATTTAATTTCAAAGTTCCAGCGGTAAAGCAATGCGACTGCCGGATCTTGATTTAATTTAATAGTTCTAGCGGTAAAGCAATACGACTGCCGGATCTTGATTTAATTTCAAAGTCATGCGGTAAAGCAATGCGACTGCCGGAACTTGGTTTTTATTTCAAAGTCATTCGGTAAAGCAATGCGACTGCCGGATCTTGATTTAATTTCAAAGTTCCAGCGGTAAAGCAATGCGACTGCCGGATCTTGATTTAATTTCAAAGTTCATGCGGTAAAGCAATGCGACTGCCGGAACTTGGTTTTTATTTCAACGTTCCAGCGGTAAAGCAATGCGACTGCCGGAACTTGGTTTTTATTTCAACGTTCCAGCGGTAAAGCAATGCGACTGCCGGATCTTGATTTAATTTCAAAGTTCCAGCGGTAAAGCAATGCGACTGCCGGATCTTGATTTAATTTAATAGTTCTAGCGGTAAAGCAATACGACTGCCGGATCTTGATTTAATTTCAAAGTTTATGCGGTAAAGCAATACGACTGCCGGATCTTGGTTTAATTTCAAAGTTCATGCGGTAAAGCAATGCGACTGCCGGAACTTGGTTTTTATTTCAACGTTCCAGCGGTATAGCAATGCGACTGCCGGATCTTGATTTAATTTCAAAGTTCCAGCGGTAAAGCAATGCGACTGCCGGATCTTGATTTAATTTCAACGTTCCAGCGGTAAAGCAATGCGACTACCGGAACTTGGTTTTTATTTCAACGTTCCAGCGGTAAAGCAATGCGACTGCCGGATCTTGATTTAATTTCAAAGTTCCAGCGGTAAAGCAATGCGACTGCCGGATCTTGATTTAATTTCATAGTTCTAGCGGTAAAGCAATACGACTGCCGGATCTTGATTTAATTTCAACGTTCATGCGGTAAAGCAATGCGACTGCCGGATCTTGATTTAATTTAATAGTTCTAGCGGTAAAGCAATACGACTGCCGGATCTTGATTTAATTTCAACGTTCATGCGGTAAAGCAATGCGACTGCCGGAACTTGGTTTTTATTTCAAAGTCATGCTGTAAAGCAATACGACTGCCGGATCTTGATTTAATTTCAAAGTCATGCGGTAAAGCAATTCGACTGCCGGAACTTGGTTTTTATTTCAACGTTCCAGCGGTAAAGCAATGCGACTGCCGGAACTTGGTTTTTATTTCAACGTTCCAGCGGTAAAGCAATGCGACTGCCGGATCTTGATTTAATTTCAAAGTTCCAGCGGTAAAGCAATGCGACTGCCGGATCTTGATTTAATTTAATAGTTCTAGCGGTAAAGCAATACGACTGCCGGATCTTGATTTAATTTCAAAGTTTATGCGGTAAAGCAATACGACTGCCGGATCTTGGTTTAATTTCAAAGTTCATGCGGTAAAGCAATGCGACTGCCGGAACTTGGTTTTTATTTCAACGTTCCAGCGGTATAGCAATGCGACTGCCGGATCTTGATTTAATTTCAAAGTTCCAGCGGTAAAGCAATGCGACTGCCGGATCTTGATTTAATTTCAACGTTCCAGCGGTAAAGCAATGCGACTACCGGAACTTGGTTTTTATTTCAACGTTCCAGCGGTAAAGCAATGCGACTGCCGGATCTTGATTTAATTTAATAGTTCTAGCGGTAAAGCAATACGACTGCCGAATGTTGATTTAATTTCAAGGTTCTAGCGGTAAAGCAATACGACTGCCGGATCTTGATTTAATTTCAAAGTTCATGCGGTAAAGCAATGCGACTGCCGGATCTTGATGTAATTTCAAAGTTCATGCGGTGAAGCAATACGACTGCCGGATCTTGATTTAATTTCAAAGTCATGCGGTAAAGCAATGCGACTGCCGGAACTTGGTTTTTATTTCAAAGTCATGCGGTAAAGCAATGCGACTGCCGGAACTTGATTTAATTTCAAAGTTCATGCGGTAAAGCAATTCGACTGCCGGAACTTGGTTTTTATTTCAAAATTCCAGCGGTAAAGCAATGCGACTGCCGAATTTTGATTTAATTTCAACGTTCCAGCGGTAAAGCAATGCGACTGCCGGAACTTGGTTTTTATTTCAACGTTCCAGCGGTAAAGCAATGCGACTGCCGGATCTTGATTTAATTTCAAAGTTCCAGCGGTAAAGCAATGCGACTGCCGGATCTTGATTTAATTTAATAGTTCTAGCGGTAAAGCAATACGACTGCCGGATCTTGATTTAATTTCAAAGTTTATGCGGTAAAGCACTACGACTGCCGGATCTTGGTTTAATTTCAAAGTTCATGCGGTAAAGCAATGCGACTGCCGGAACTTGGTTTTTATTTCAACGTTCCAGCGGTAAAGCAATGCGACTGCCGGATCTTGATTTAATTTCAAAGTTCCAGCGGTAAAGCAATGCGACTGCCGGATCTTGATTTAATTTAATAGTTCTAGCGGTAAAGCAATACGACTGCCGGATCTTGATTTAATTTCAAAGTTCATGCGGTAAAGCAATACGACTGCCGGATCTTGATTTAATTTCAAAGTCATGCGGTAAAGCAATGCGACTGCCGGAACTTGGTTTTTATTTCAAAGTCATTCGGTAAAGCAATACGACTGCCGGATCTTGGTTTTTATTTCAACGTTCCAGCGGTAAAGCAATGCGACTGCCGAATCTTGATTTAATTTCAACGTTCCAGCGGTAAAGCAATGCGACTGCCGGAACTTGGTTTTTATTTCAAAGTCATGCGGTAAAGCAATACGACTGCCGGATCTTGATTTAATTTCAAAGTCATGCGGTAAAGCAATGCGACTGCCGGAACTTGGTTTTTATTTCAAAGTCATTCGGTAAAGCAATGCGACTGCCGGAACTTGGTTTTTATTTCAACGTTCCAGCGGTAAAGCAATGCGACTGCCGGAACTTGGTTTTTATTTCAACGTTCCAGCGGTAAAGCAATGCGACTGCCGGAACTTGATTTAATTTCAACGTTCATGCGGTAAAGCAATGCGACTGCCGGAACTTGGTTTTTATTTCAAAGTCATGCGGTAAAGCAATGCGACTGCCGGATCTTGATTTAATTTCATAGTTCTAGCGGAAAAGCAATGCGACTGCAGGATCTTGATTTAATTTCAAAGTTCCAGCGGTAAAGCAATGCGACTGCCGGATCTTGATTTAATTTCAACGTTCCAGCGGTAAAGCAATGCGACTGCCGGAACTTGGTTTTTATTTCAACGTTCCAGCGGTAAAGCAATGCGACTGCCGGATCTTGATTTAATTTCAAAGTTCCAGCGGTAAAGCAATGCGACTGCCGGATCTTGATTTAATTTAATAGTTCTAGCGGTAAAGCAATACGACTGCCGGATCTTGATTTAATTTCAAAGTCATGCGGTAAAGCAATGCGACTGCCGGAACTTGGTTTTTATTTCAAAGTCATTCGGTAAAGCAATGCGACTGCCGGAACTTGGTTTTTATTTCAACGTTCCAGCGGTAAAGCAATGCGACTGCCGGAACTTGATTTAATTTCAACGTTCATGCGGTAAAGCAATGCGACTGCCGGAACTTGGTTTTTATTTCAAAGTCATGCGGTAAAGCAATACGACTGCCGGATCTTGATTTAATTTCAAAGTCATGCGGTAAAGCAATGCGACTGCCGGAACTTGGTTTAATTTCAACGTTCATGCGGTAAAGCAATGCGACTGCCGGAACTTGGTTTTTATTTCAAAGTCATGCGGTAAAGCAATGCGACTGCCGGATCTTGATTTAAGTTCATAGTTCTAGCGGAAAAGCAATGCGACTGCAGGATCTTGATTTAATTTCAAAGTTCCAGCGGTAAAGTAATGCGACTGCCGGATCTTGATTTAATTTCAACGTTCCAGCGGTAAAGCAATGCGACTGCCGGAACTTGGTTTTTATTTCAACGTTCCAGCGGTAAAGCAATGCGACTGCCGGAACTTGATTTAATTTCAACGTTCATGCGGTAAAGCAATGCGACTGCCGGAACTTGGTTTTTATTTCAAAGTCATGCGGTAAAGCAATGCGACTGCCGGATCTTGATTTAATTTCATAGTTCTAGCGGAAAAGCAATGCGACTGCAGGATCTTGATTTAATTTCAAAGTTCCAGCGGTAAAGCAATGCGACTGCCGGATCTTGATTTAATTTCAACGTTCCAGCGGTAAAGCAATGCGACTGCCGGAACTTGGTTTTTATTTCAACGTTCCAGCGGTAAAGCAATGCGACTGCCGGATCTTGATTTAATTTCAAAGTTCCAGCGGTAAAGCAATGCGACTGCCGGATCTTGATTTAATTTAATAGTTCTAGCGGTAAAGCAATACGACTGCCGGATCTTGATTTAATTTCAAAGTCATGCGGTAAAGCAATGCGACTGCCGGAACTTGGTTTTTATTTCAAAGTCATGCGGTAAAGCAATGCGACTGCCGGATCTTGATTTAATTTCAAAGTTCCAGCGGTAAAGCAATGCGACTGCCGGATCTTGATTTAATTTAATAGTTCTAGCGGTAAAGCAATACGACTGCCGGATCTTGATTTAATTTCAAAGTTCATGCGGTAAAGCAATGCGACTGCCGGAACTTGGTTTTTATTTCAACGTTCCAGCGGTAAAGCAATGCGACTGCCGGAACTTGGTTTTTATTTCAACGTTCCAGCGGTAAAGCAATGCGACTGCCGGATCTTGATTTAATTTCAAAGTTCCAGCGGTAAAGCAATGCGACTGCCGGATCTTGATTTAATTTAATAGTTCTAGCGGTAAAGCAATACGACTGCCGGATCTTGATTTAATTTCAAAGTTTATGCGGTAAAGCAATACGACTGCCGGATCTTGGTTTAATTTCAAAGTTCATGCGGTAAAGCAATGCGACTGCCGGAACTTGGTTTTTATTTCAACGTTCCAGCGGTATAGCAATGCGACTGCCGGATCTTGATTTAATTTCAAAGTTCCAGCGGTAAAGCAATGCGACTGCCGGATCTTGATTTAATTTCAACGTTCCAGCGGTAAAGCAATGCGACTACCGGAACTTGGTTTTTATTTCAACGTTCCAGCGGTAAAGCAATGCGACTGCCGGATCTTGATTTAATTTCAAAGTTCCAGCGGTAAAGCAATGCGACTGCCGGATCTTGATTTAATTTCATAGTTCTAGCGGAAAAGCAATGCGACTGCAGGATCTTGATTTAATTTTAAAGTTCCAGCGGTAAAGCAATGCGACTGCCGGATCTTGATTTAATTTCAACGTTCCAGCGGTAAAGCAATGCGACTGCCGGAACTTGGTTTTTATTTCAACGTTCCAGCGGTAAAGCAATGCGACTGCCGGATCTTGATTTAATTTCAAAGTTCCAGCGGTAAAGCAATGCGACTGCCGGATCTTGATTTAATTTAATAGTTCTAGCGGTAAAGCAATACGACTGCCGGATCTTGATTTAATTTCAAAGTCATGCGGTAAAGCAATGCGACTGCCGGAACTTGGTTTTTATTTCAAAGTCATTCGGTAAAGCAATGCGACTGCCGGATCTTGATTTAATTTCAAAGTTCCAGCGGTAAAGCAATGCGACTGCCGGATCTTGATTTAATTTAATAGTTCTAGCGGTAAAGCAATACGACTGCCGGATCTTGATTTAATTTCAAAGTTCATGCGGTAAAGCAATGCGACTGCCGGAACTTGGTTTTTATTTCAACGTTCCAGCGGTAAAGCAATGCGACTGCCGGATCTTGATTTAATTTCAAAGTTCCAGCGGTAAAGCAATGCGACTGCCGGATCTTGATTTAATTTCAAAGTTCCAGCGGTAAAGCAATGCGACTGCCGGATCTTGATTTAATTTAATAGTTCATGCGGTAAAGCAATACGACTGCCGGATCTTGATTTAATTTCAAAGTCATGCGGTAAAGCAATGCGACTGCCGGAACTTGGTTTTTATTTCAAAGTCATTCGGTAAAGCAATACGACTGCCGGATCTTGGTTTTTATTTCAACGTTCCAGCGGTAAAGCAATGCGACTGCCGAATCTTGATTTAATTTCAACGTTCCAGCGGTAAAGCAATGCGACTGCCGGAACTTGGTTTTTATTTCAAAGTCATGCGGTAAAGCAATGCGACTGCCGGATCTTGATTTAATTTAATAGTTCTAGCGGTAAAGCAATACGACTGCCGGATCTTGATTTAATTTCAAAGTTTATGCGGTAAAGCAATACGACTGCCGGATCTTGGTTTAATTTCAAAGTTCATGCGGTAAAGCAATGCGACTGCCGGAACTTGGTTTTTATTTCAAAGTCATTCGGTAAAGCAATGCGACTGCCGGATCTTGATTTAATTTCAAAGTTCCAGCGGTAAAGCAATGCGACTGCCGGATCTTGATTTAATTTAATAGTTCTAGCGGTAAAGCAATACGACTGCCGGATCTTGATTTAATTTCAAAGTCATGCGGTAAAGCAATGCGACTGCCGGAACTTGGTTTTTATTTCAAAGTCATTCGGTAAAGCAATGCGACTGCCGGATCTTGATTTAATTTCAAAGTTCCAGCGGTAAAGCAATGCGACTGCCGGATCTTGATTTAATTTCAAAGTTCATGCGGTAAAGCAATGCGACTGCCGGAACTTGGTTTTTATTTCAACGTTCCAGCGGTAAAGCAATGCGACTGCCGGAACTTGGTTTTTATTTCAACGTTCCAGCGGTAAAGCAATGCGACTGCCGGATCTTGATTTAATTTCAAAGTTCCAGCGGTAAAGCAATGCGACTGCCGGATCTTGATTTAATTTAATAGTTCTAGCGGTAAAGCAATACGACTGCCGGATCTTGATTTAATTTCAAAGTTTATGCGGTAAAGCAATACGACTGCCGGATCTTGGTTTAATTTCAAAGTTCATGCGGTAAAGCAATGCGACTGCCGGAACTTGGTTTTTATTTCAACGTTCCAGCGGTATAGCAATGCGACTGCCGGATCTTGATTTAATTTCAAAGTTCCAGCGGTAAAGCAATGCGACTGCCGGATCTTGATTTAATTTCAACGTTCCAGCGGTAAAGCAATGCGACTACCGGAACTTGGTTTTTATTTCAACGTTCCAGCGGTAAAGGGGCCGTCCATTAATCACGTGAGGTTTTTAGGCTACTTTTTACACCCTCCCTCCCCCCTGGTGATACGTGGTGAGGTTCTAAGCTACCCCCCCCCCCCATCTAACATCACGTGTATTTTTTTTTGTTAAAAAAAACTAAAATATTTATAGAATTTTTTTTTATGAAAAATACAATAAAAAACGCTACATACTAATTTACAAAGCAGTGTCTTCGGACCATGGGTTTACTTGACTCGTTTCAACACTGACAAGTGGACAAGCATCTTGAAGCATAACTGTGGGGACTTCATTTGGAAGGTCGACATCGTCCTCATCAAGCCACTCGACGTTATCATTTTCGCGCACCACGCATAGTACCTCCTTAGATTTAGCGAGCGAGCGCCGCGTAACGATGCGCATAGGACAAACATTAGGCGCTGCGCTATCATCACTCTGTTCTTTTCGGTAGTGAAGAGACTTCCTGTGTGTCTGCATATTTTTTTTTGTGCAAAAATACAGCCCACACTCCTTGCATGTTCTCCCCATAAGCTGGTGACGTTCATCTTTCAGGCTAGGGCAATACAGATCATAAGGCATTTTTTCAAAACCTTCATGTGAAGGAGTTATGCCAAGAGACCGCTGCAAAAGAAATGAAGCAAACGTCTTGCTATCATGGTCTTCAGGTTTTGGACAATATAAGCCACAGGACGACTGGAGAATCGGATATGGAGGTGTCAGGAAGCGTTCGGGAAGAACAAGTTGAAGAGAACTCCGCATGTTTCCACAACAAGCACGGTCGCCACACTTCACCACCTGATAGATGATATGAAGTTGTTTTAATTGTAATTATTGTATTTTATTTGTACAGTGAACTCGCATTAGAAAGACATAATGAAGAAATTAAAATAAATAGATAAATAACATACTACGGTACCTGAAGTAAATACTGGCTCTCTCGAACATGCTCACTATACCACTGCGGGGAGGGCAGATCTGGAAATAATCTTTCCGTAGTGTCATCAGACTGCACGTACTCTGCCACAACTTCATAGTGGTCGATAACCATTGAATTCCATACTTCAACAAGCACTTCTCCAGCTTTCTGAAAGTTCTTTTTCTCAAGGTCAAAATCTGTTGTTCTTCCTTGTTCATCTAGATGGGTTCCATAAGAATCATGAGGAAGTATGAGGCCAGACAATTCCCGGCTCAAAGGTGCCATTCTCCTCTCGACGCGGTTGAATGCGCTTCTCCCGGGCGCATTAGTAAAGATGAATATTGCATCTAAATCATGTTCAATGAAATGGTGTACTGCATGCGAAATGACTTTCGCATATCTCGGGTTTTCGTCGGGTCCTCCATCAGATGAAACCATGATAACTGGTTTCAGGCGTCCTTCTTTATTACGCATAATTTTCTTAAAAGTGTCCAGTGTAGCAAGTCTATTGAAGTCCACGGCGTGCGTTGAAGCTGTCGATGAAGAATGTTTAGCGCTTCTAACAGCCACGTATGTTGGCCCTGAGTACGTCACTGCTTCGGCGCGACCCATATTATTGGCTTTTATGACGCACCCAGCGTATACACTGGGGATCAATTTGTGCTTTGAAGCAATAATCCAATCATGATCAGGCAATGATACGCGGTATTCGACATGCATCAGTAGTGGAGATTGTTTATTCGCAGCCGTCAAGCCTATGGGTACACGAGCTTTATCATCCTGTGATAGAAAGAACACTTGGTCCGGCCCTAGAATAGATGCCACGGTTTCCAAGGATCTTATCGTAGCGACACAAAAATGCTGATCGGGGTGAGCTTTGTGATGATCTGCCTCAGGACGGCTCAGCTTTACAGGTACCGTGACTACATGTCTTTTACCCTCCAACGTGTTATAATTTCTTGGAAGCAGCCGAAGGTATGTGCCACTTTTAGAAATTTGAAACCCGTGCTCCTTTAATTTGTCACGAAGATCCGTGAGTGTTCGGCAACTGCGCACGATCTCAGAGCGACGTCGTTCCTCCGCAGAAGCACCAAACATTGCCAAATCGACGATAGTCTTCAGCAATTCCGGTTGTTGCTCCTCTAGGCGTGGGCGGCCTGGAGTAGAGCGCACTAGAAGATTTGCTACACTGGGGCTGTCGCGGCAAACAAGTTCAATCTTTGATTTAATTGAACGCCTGTGTGTTCTGGAGTGACGCATGTGCTGCTCCTTCTTCCGTAGTTCTTTTCTACAGTTATCTATCTCATTGCGTAGTTTCTTCACTTGACGCTGCACGTTTCCATCGGCGCAGAGAGAATCCCTACGACGCATAGCTAAGTCAAGTTCCGCTTGAAGAAGGACGATCTGATTCTGTAACTTGTCCTGTGCAGGAGTAGCACGTACAGGCTGCAGTGTAGAGCTGCTTGCAGGTGGATCATCCGTTGCATCTTCGTCGCTGCACTCTAACAAGGGTTGACCTTTGCGCTTACAAGCACCTGGAATAACCCACATCCTTAAAACTGTTTTGTAGCAGATTAACTTTTAAATTCTGTGTATTCTGCGAAGGCAGATATAAGCCTCTACTACATTTAAAATCATTAAATAAATGTATCTATAGATTAACTTAATATACAGAAGTTCTTATAATTTTAAAAAAATGTGTGGTTTGCTAACAGTAAATTTTCCAACATTTGCTCTCCGGTTAAAAAAATAACGATTTTCGAGTTATATCTGTTTTCACAGGACCCACATAATTATCAACCGTCTACATAATGTTTTGGACTTAGACTAGAATTTATTTAGGGTCAAAAGTAAATTTTCTACAACCAATCTTTAATTTTGTTACTTTTACCTGAGGTGGTTTGATTAGAGCCGTTTTTTTCGACTTTCCTAGTTTTCGTAAAGTCCGGTTCAGAGGTGCATACCGTAGGATGTTCTAAAAATGGACTTCGTTCAAGGGGTGCGCCTGGAATTTTTTTCGGAACACTTTTGCTGTCAATCTGAAAAAATATAGTAGACAGTAAAATGAACTCCCCGAGATAATATGCATACAACTCCACCATCGTATTAGTGAATCTTTCAGTTCAACATGCCAGGATGAAGTAAAAAAAAATAAAAATTTATTTTACAAGATGTTTTGTAATAAAATTAGCTTGACGTATTATTAGCACATTTTTTTTGTTAGACATATTATACCACCACCTCACAACTTATATTATTCATGCATATCACCCACCAGACAGGGTTTACTTCGTATTTAGGTATGAAAACGGCAGGCCCTGTAGACGGGGCTCGACCCATACAGTCTGTATGAGCGCGGGGTGCGAGACAGGCGCATTTGAGCGCATGACCCAATGCGCGACAATGAGTGAACTATAAAATCTTTAGAGGTATTTAATTACTCCTTTTTTGTGTGTTGTCTACATAGTTTTTATTAATACTATAGTTTTGACTTACCTCGGTAGAAGTAGAGCAGTAGTAAAGGATGTTGGAAGATTTTTTCACTTGGTTTTTCCGCCGATACTCGACCAAAAGATCATTTGCCCATTTCATAAAGTCTTCTTTTACAGCGTATTTCTTCTTCGCAACAGCCCACAACTCATTAAATTCTTTCTGAGCCACACCAGGTTTTTTACCCTTCTTATACTCTACAAAGAGTTTTTGATACAAATCTCCTAACAGAGACATTGTTACATAATAGTCTTATATAACTGTTGTATGAATTAACCGTTGTTAAAATTCAATTTATAATATGCGGTATCAGCGTCAGGTTATGTTTAGCACGTGTCGTAAAACAATTTGTGCGTGCATTCGCCGATATATTCACACATTTTAATTAGCGCGTCGTCGAGCGGCGATTGTCAGCCAGCGCGGGCGCAGCGACGCGACGGCGACGGCCTCAGAAGATCCCGCGCGGGGGAGACCTGCTGAGATATAAGGCGAAAAATTGTTGTTCGTTGCTTTTTAGGCATAGTAGGCTCAATCAATAGCAAGGGCTTTTTGTCACCCTTATTAAGGGTGACACTAGAAATAACTTTCCAATAATGTGCCTTATCTTAACATAAACATAACATAGATACAAAATGTCAAACGGGTATCAAAAAATTGAATTCAATATGACTCAAGATAAGTTTTTCAATACCGTGTAAACACTAATGCGAATTATATTTAATAACTAAAAATAATGAAATATCTCAAAAATAAGTTATCATAATTAATTAATTATTTTCGTGCTATTTAATTTATTTTTCTGAAGATTTATCAAAATAAAAATAATATTTTAATGGTCAACGAGTAATTATATGACATTTAAACATACTTCCGATGTTTGGCAAAGGTTCAAAAGTTGATTTCCTAACAATGTAAAAGTATGTATATATTTTAAAGATGTGATGTGACGTATACATATTAAATATGTCCACTACAATATTTTCATAGCCAATAAATTAAATTTCGGTTTCTTCCATGAAAAAATATACTTACCACATGTAACACGCTCATAACGCGCCTTAACGTGCTTTCACAAAACACGATTTTAAATACACGTAACGTGTCTTAATGTGGCTATCAAATTGGACAGTGGCAGAGGGAATACGATTTCACAAAGATCGACCACGTCAATGGCAACTCACACCAAGGCATTCTCGAACTTGATTGCGCAAAAATATACACGTGATATGCAACAACAAACCCCCCCTCCCCCATCGTGATCAATAGTGATGTTCTCCGAAGCCCCCTCCTCCCCTATTTGGACCTCACGTGATTAATGGACGGCCCCAAAGCAATGCGACTGCCGGATCTTGATTTAATTTCAAAGTTCCAGCGGTAAAGCAATGCGACTGCCGGATCTTGATTTAATTTAATAGTTCTAGCGGTAAAGCAATACGACTGCCGGATCTTGATTTAATTTCAACGTTCATGCGGTAAAGCAATGCGACTGCCGGATCTTGATTTAATTTAATAGTTCTAGCGGTAAAGCAATACGACTGCCGGATCTTGATTTAATTTCAACGTTCATGCGGTAAAGCAATGCGACTGCCGGAACTTGGTTTTTATTTCAAAGTCATGCTGTAAAGCAATACGACTGCCGGATCTTGATTTAATTTCAAAGTCATGCGGTAAAGCAATGCGACTGCCGGAACTTGGTTTAATTTCAACGTTCATGCGGTAAAGCAATGCGACTGCCGGAACTTGGTTTTTATTTCAAAGTCATGCGGTAAAGCAATGCGACTGCCGGATCTTGATTTAATTTCATAGTTCTAGCGGAAAAGCAATGCGACTGCAGGATCTTGATTTAATTTCAAAGTTCCAGCGGTAAAGTAATGCGACTGCCGGATCTTGATTTAATTTCAACGTTCCAGCGGTAAAGCAATGCGACTGCCGGAACTTGGTTTTTATTTCAACGTTCCAGCGGTAAAGCAATGCGACTGCCGGAACTTGATTTAATTTCAACGTTCATGCGGTAAAGCAATGCGACTGCCGGATCTTGATTTAATTTCAACGTTCCAGCGGTAAAGCAATGCGACTGCCGGAACTTGGTTTTTATTTCAACGTTCCAGCGGTAAAGCAATGCGACTGCCGGATCATGATTTAATTTCAAAGTTCCAGCGGTAAAGCAATGCGACTGCCGGATCTTGATTTAATTTAATAGTTCTAGCGGTAAAGCAATACGACTGCCGAATCTTGATTTAATTTCAAAGTTCATGCGGTAAAGCAATACGACTGCCGGATCTTGATTTAATTTCAAAGTTCATGCGGTAAAGCAATACGACTGCCGGATCTTGATTTAATTTCAAAGTCATGCGGTAAAGCAATGCGACTGCCGGAACTTGGTTTTTATTTCAAAGTCATTCGGTAAAGCAATGCGACTGCAGGATCTTGATTTAATTTCAAAGTTCCAGCGGTAAAGTAATGCGACTGCCGGATCTTGATTTAATTTCCACGTTCCAGCGGTAAAGCAATGCGACTGCCGGAACTTGGTTTTTATTTCAACGTTCCAGCGGTAAAGCAATGCGACTGCCGGAACTTGATTTAATTTCAACGTTCATGCGGTAAAGCAATGCGACTGCCGGAACTTGGTTTTTATTTCAAAGTCATGCGGTAAAGCAATGCGACTGCCGGATCTTGATTTAATTTCATAGTTCTAGCGGAAAAGCAATGCGACTGCAGGATCTTGATTTAATTTCAAAGTTCCAGCGGTAAAGCAATGCGACTGCCGGATCTTGATTTAATTTCAACGTTCCAGCGGTAAAGCAATGCGACTGCCGGAACTTGGTTTTTATTTCAACGTTCCAGCGGTAAAGCAATGCGACTGCCGGATCTTGATTTAATTTCAAAGTTCCAGCGGTAAAGCAATGCGACTGCCGGATCTTGATTTAATTTAATAGTTCTAGCGGTAAAGCAATACGACTGCCGGATCTTGATTTAATTTCAAAGTCATGCGGTAAAGCAATGCGACTGCCGGAACTTGGTTTTTATTTCAAAGTCATTCGGTAAAGCAATGCGACTGCCGGATCTTGATTTAATTTCAAAGTTCCAGCGGTAAAGCAATGCGACTGCCGGATCTTGATTTAATTTAATAGTTCTAGCGGTAAAGCAATACGACTGCCGGATCTTGATTTAATTTCAAAGTTCATGCGGTAAAGCAATGCGACTGCCGGAACTTGGTTTTTATTTCAACGTTCCAGCGGTAAAGCAATGCGACTGCCGGAACTTGGTTTTTATTTCAACGTTCCAGCGGTAAAGCAATGCGACTGCCGGATCTTGATTTAATTTCAAAGTTCCAGCGGTAAAGCAATGCGACTGCCGGATCTTGATTTAATTTAATAGTTCTAGCGGTAAAGCAATACGACTGCCGGATCTTGATTTAATTTCAAAGTTTATGCGGTAAAGCAATACGACTGCCGGATCTTGGTTTAATTTCAAAGTTCATGCGGTAAAGCAATGCGACTGCCGGAACTTGGTTTTTATTTCAACGTTCCAGCGGTATAGCAATGCGACTGCCGGATCTTGATTTAATTTCAAAGTTCCAGCGGTAAAGCAATGCGACTGCCGGATCTTGATTTAATTTCAACGTTCCAGCGGTAAAGCAATGCGACTACCGGAACTTGGTTTTTATTTCAACGTTCCAGCGGTAAAGCAATGCGACTGCCGGATCTTGATTTAATTTCAAAGTTCCAGCGGTAAAGCAATGCGACTGCCGGATCTTGATTTAATTTAATAGTTCTAGCGGTAAAGCAATACGACTGCCGAATGTTGATTTAATTTCAAGGTTCTAGCGGTAAAGCAATACGACTGCCGGATCTTGATTTAATTTCAAAGTTCATGCGGTAAAGCAATGCGACTGCCGGAACTTGATTTAATTTCAAAGTTCATGCGGTAAAGCAATTCGACTGCCGGAACTTGGTTTTTATTTCAAAGTTCCAGCGGTAAAGCAATGCGACTGCCGAATTTTGATTTAATTTCAACGTTCCAGCGGTAAAGCAATGCGACTGCCGGAACTTGGTTTTTATTTCAACGTTCCAGCGGTAAAGCAATGCGACTGCCGGATCTTGATTTAATTTCAAAGTTCCAGCGGTAAAGCAATGCGACTGCCGGATCTTGATTTAATTTAATAGTTCTAGCGGTAAAGCAATACGACTGCCGGATCTTGATTTAATTTCAAAGTTTATGCGGTAAAGCACTACGACTGCCGGATCTTGGTTTAATTTCAAAGTTCATGCGGTAAAGCAATGCGACTGCCGGAACTTGGTTTTTATTTCAACGTTCCAGCGGTAAAGCAATGCGACTGCCGGATCTTGATTTAATTTCAAAGTTCCAGCGGTAAAGCAATGCGACTGCCGGATCTTGATTTAATTTAATAGTTCTAGCGGTAAAGCAATACGACTGCCGGATCTTGATTTAATTTCAAAGTTCATGCGGTAAAGCAATACGACTGCCGGATCTTGATTTAATTTCAAAGTCATGCGGTAAAGCAATGCGACTGCCGGAACTTGGTTTTTATTTCAAAGTCATTCGGTAAAGCAATACGACTGCCGGATCTTGGTTTTTATTTCAACGTTCCAGCGGTAAAGCAATGCGACTGCCGAATCTTGATTTAATTTCAACGTTCCAGCGGTAAAGCAATGCGACTGCCGGAACTTGGTTTTTATTTCAAAGTCATGCGGTAAAGCAATACGACTGCCGGATCTTGATTTAATTTCAAAGTCATGCGGTAAAGCAATGCGACTGCCGGAACTTGGTTTTTATTTCAAAGTCATTCGGTAAAGCAATGCGACTGCCGGAACTTGGTTTTTATTTCAACGTTCCAGCGGTAAAGCAATGCGACTGCCGGAACTTGGTTTTTATTTCAACGTTCCAGCGGTAAAGCAATGCGACTGCCGGATCTTGATTTAATTTCAAAGTTCCAGCGGTAAAGCAATGCGACTGCCGGATCTTGATTTAATTTAATAGTTCTAGCGGTAAAGCAATACGACTGCCGGATCTTGATTTAATTTCAAATTTTATGCGGTAAAGCAATACGACTGCCGGATCTTGTTTTAATTTCAAAGTTCATGCGGTAAAGCAATGCGACTGCCGGAACTTGGTTTTTATTTCAAAGTCATTCGGTAAAGCAATGCGACTGCCGGATCTTGATTTAATTTCAAAGTTCCAGCGGTAAAGCAATGCGACTGCCGGATCTTGATTTAATTTAATAGTTCTAGCGGTAAAGCAATACGACTGCCGGATCTTGATTTAATTTCAAAGTCATGCGGTAAAGCAATGCGACTGCCGGAACTTGGTTTTTATTTCAAAGTCATTCGGTAAAGCAATGCGACTGCCGGATCTTGATTTAATTTCAAAGTTCCAGCGGTAAAGCAATGCGACTGCCGGATCTTGATTTAATTTCAAAGTTCATGCGGTAAAGCAATGCGACTGCCGGAACTTGGTTTTTATTTCAACGTTCCAGCGGTAAAGCAATGCGACTGCCGGAACTTGGTTTTTATTTCAACGTTCCATCGGTAAAGCAATGCGACTGCCGGATCTTGATTTAATTTCAAAGTTCCAGCGGTAAAGCAATGCGACTGCCGGATCTTGATTTAATTTAATAGTTCTAGCGGTAAAGCAATACGACTGCCGGATCTTGATTTAATTTCAACGTTCATGCGGTAAAGCAATGCGACTGCCGGAACTTGGTTTTTATTTCAAAGTCATGCGGTAAAGCAATACGACTGCCGGATCTTGATTTAATTTCAAAGTCATGCGGTAAAGCAATGCGACTGCCGGAACTTGGTTTAATTTCAACGTTCATGCGGTAAAGCAATGCGACTGCCGGAACTTGGTTTTTATTTCAAAGTCATGCGGTAAAGCAATGCGACTGCCGGATCTTGATTTAATTTCATAGTTCTAGCGGAAAAGCAATGCGACTGCAGGATCTTGATTTAATTTCAAAGTTCCAGCGGTAAAGTAATGCGACTGCCGGATCTTGATTTAATTTCAACGTTCCAGCGGTAAAGCAATGCGACTGCCGGAACTTGGTTTTTATTTCAACGTTCCAGCGGTAAAGCAATGCGACTGCCGGAACTTGATTTAATTTCAACGTTCATGCGGTAAAGCAATGCGACTGCCGGAACTTGGTTTTTATTTCAAAGTCATGCGGTAAAGCAATGCGACTGCCGGATCTTGATTTAATTTCATAGTTCTAGCGGAAAAGCAATGCGACTGCAGGATCTGGATTTAATTTCAAAGTTCCAGCGGTAAAGCAATGCGACTGCCGGAACTTGGTTTTTATTTCAACGTTCCAGCGGTAAAGCAATGCGACTGCCGGAACTTGATTTAATTTCAACGTTCATGCGGTAAAGCAATGCGACTGCCGGAACTTGGTTTTTATTTCAAAGTCATGCGGTAAAGCAA
Organism: Ancistrocerus nigricornis; assembly: GCA_916049575.1. Lineage (NCBI taxonomy): Eukaryota > Metazoa > Arthropoda > Insecta > Hymenoptera > Vespidae > Ancistrocerus > Ancistrocerus nigricornis. Next base: position 16,456,310 of record OU696667.1, on the reverse strand, counting down.
TGCGACTGCCGGATCTTGATTTAATTTCAACGTTCCAGCGGTAAAGCAATGCGACTGCCGGAACTTGGTTTTTATTTCAACGTTCCAGCGGTAAAGCAATGCGACTGCCGGATCTTGATTTAATTTCAAAGTTCCAGCGGTAAAGCAATGCGACTGCCGGATCTTGATTTAATTTAATAGTTCTAGCGGTAAAGCAATACGACTGCCGGATCTTGATTTAATTTCAAAGTTCATGCGGTAAAGCAATACGACTGCCGGATCTTGATTTAATTTCAAAGTTCATGCGGTAAAGCAATACGACTGCCGGATCTTGATTTAATTTCAAAGTCATGCGGTAAAGCAATGCGACTGCCGGAACTTGGTTTTTATTTCAAAGTCATTCGGTAAAGCAATGCGACTGCAGGATCTTGATTTAATTTCAAAGTTCCAGCGGTAAAGTAATGCGACTGCCGGATCTTGATTTAATTTCAACGTTCCAGCGGTAAAGCAATGCGACTGCCGGAACTTGGTTTTTATTTCAACGTTCCAGCGGTAAAGCAATGCGACTGCCGGAACTTGATTTAATTTCAACGTTCATGCGGTAAAGCAATGCGACTGCCGGAACTTGGTTTTTATTTCAAAGTCATGCGGTAAAGCAATGCGACTGCCGGATCTTGATTTAATTTCATAGTTCTAGCGGAAAAGCAATGCGACTGCAGGATCTTGATTTAATTTCAAAGTTCCAGCGGTAAAGCAATGCGACTGCCGGATCTTGATTTAATTTCAACGTTCCAGCGGTAAAGCAATGCGACTGCCGGAACTTGGTTTTTATTTCAACGTTCCAGCGGTAAAGCAATGCGACTGCCGGATCTTGATTTAATTTCAAAGTTCCAGCGGTAAAGCAATGCGACTGCCGGATCTTGATTTAATTTAATAGTTCTAGCGGTAAAGCAATACGACTGCCGGATCTTGATTTAATTTCAAAGTCATGCGGTAAAGCAATGCGACTGCCGGAACTTGGTTTTTATTTCAAAGTCATTCGGTAAAGCAATGCGACTGCCGGATCTTGATTTAATTTCAAAGTTCCAGCGGTAAAGCAATGCGACTGCCGGATCTTGATTTAATTTAATAGTTCTAGCGGTAAAGCAATACGACTGCCGGATCTTGATTTAATTTCAAAGTTCATGCGGTAAAGCAATGCGACTGCCGGAACTTGGTTTTTATTTCAACGTTCCAGCGGTAAAGCAATGCGACTGCCGGAACTTGGTTTTTATTTCAACGTTCCAGCGGTAAAGCAATGCGACTGCCGGATCTTGATTTAATTTCAAAGTTCCAGCGGTAAAGCAATGCGACTGCCGGATCTTGATTTAATTTAATAGTTCTAGCGGTAAAGCAATACGACTGCCGGATCTTGATTTAATTTCAAAGTTTATGCGGTAAAGCACTACGACTGCCGGATCTTGGTTTAATTTCAAAGTTCATGCGGTAAAGCAATGCGACTGCCGGAACTTGGTTTTTATTTCAACGTTCCAGCGGTATAGCAATGCGACTGCCGGATCTTGATTTAATTTCAAAGTTCCAGCGGTAAAGCAATGCGACTGCCGGATCTTGATTTAATTTCAACGTTCCAGCGGTAAAGCAATGCGACTACCGGAACTTGGTTTTTATTTCAACGTTCCAGCGGTAAAGCAATGCGACTGCCGGATCTTGATTTAATTTCAAAGTTCCAGCGGTAAAGCAATGCGACTGCCGGATCTTGATTTAATTTAATAGTTCTAGCGGTAAAGCAATACGACTGCCGAATGTTGATTTAATTTCAAGGTTCTAGCGGTAAAGCAATACGACTGCCGGATCTTGATTTAATTTCAAAGTTCATGCGGTAAAGCAATGCGACTGCCGGATCTTGATGTAATTTCAAAGTTCATGCGGTGAAGCAATACGACTGCCGGATCTTGATTTAATTTCAAAGTCATGCGGTAAAGCAATGCGACTGCCGGAACTTGGTTTTTATTTCAAAGTCATGCGGTAAAGCAATGCGACTGCCGGAACTTGATTTAATTTCAAAGTTCATGCGGTAAAGCAATTCGACTGCCGGAACTTGGTTTTTATTTCAAAGTTCCAGCGGTAAAGCAATGCGACTGCCGAATTTTGATTTAATTTCAACGTTCCAGCGGTAAAGCAATGCGACTGCCGGAACTTGGTTTTTATTTCAACGTTCCAGCGGTAAAGCAATGCGACTGCCGGATCTTGATTTAATTTCAAAGTTCCAGCGGTAAAGCAATGCGACTGCCGGATCTTGATTTAATTTAATAGTTCTAGCGGTAAAGCAATACGACTGCCGGATCTTGATTTAATTTCAAAGTTTATGCGGTAAAGCACTACGACTGCCGGATCTTGGTTTAATTTCAAAGTTCATGCGGTAAAGCAATGCGACTGCCGGAACTTGGTTTTTATTTCAACGTTCCAGCGGTAAAGCAATGCGACTGCCGGATCTTGATTTAATTTCAAAGTTCCAGCGGTAAAGCAATGCGACTGCCGGATCTTGATTTAATTTAATAGTTCTAGCGGTAAAGCAATACGACTGCCGGATCTTGATTTAATTTCAAAGTTCATGCGGTAAAGCAATACGACTGCCGGATCTTGATTTAATTTCAAAGTCATGCGGTAAAGCAATGCGACTGCCGGAACTTGATTTAATTTCAAAGTTCCAGCGGTAAAGCAATGCGACTGCCGGATCTTGATTTAATTTAATAGTTCTAGCGGTAAAGCAATACGACTGCCGGATCTTGATTTAATTTCAAAGTTCATGCGGTAAAGCAATACGACTGCCGGATCTTGATTTAATTTCAAAGTCATGCGGTAAAGCAATGCGACTGCCGGAACTTGGTTTTTATTTCAAAGTCATTCGGTAAAGCAATACGACTGCCGGATCTTGGTTTTTATTTCAACGTTCCAGCGGTAAAGCAATGCGACTGCCGAATCTTGATTTAATTTCAACGTTCCAGCGGTAAAGCAATGCGACTGCCGGAACTTGGTTTTTATTTCAAAGTCATGCGGTAAAGCAATACGACTGCCGGATCTTGATTTAATTTCAAAGTCATGCGGTAAAGCAATGCGACTGCCGGAACTTGGTTTTTATTTCAAAGTCATTCGGTAAAGCAATGCGACTGCCGGAACTTGGTTTTTATTTCAACGTTCCAGCGGTAAAGCAATGCGACTGCCGGAACTTGGTTTTTATTTCAACGTTCCAGCGGTAAAGCAATGCGACTGCCGGATCTTGATTTAATTTCAAAGTTCCAGCGGTAAAGCAATGCGACTGCCGGATCTTGATTTAATTTAATAGTTCTAGCGGTAAAGCAATACGACTGCCGGATCTTGATTTAATTTCAAAGTTTATGCGGTAAAGCAATACGACTGCCGGATCTTGGTTTAATTTCAAAGTTCATGCGGTAAAGCAATGCGACTGCCGGAACTTGGTTTTTATTTCAAAGTCATTCGGTAAAGCAATGCGACTGCCGGATCTTGATTTAATTTCAAAGTTCCAGCGGTAAAGCAATGCGACTGCCGGATCTTGATTTAATTTAATAGTTCTAGCGGTAAAGCAATACGACTGCCGGATCTTGATTTAATTTCAAAGTCATGCGGTAAAGCAATGCGACTGCCGGAACTTGGTTTTTATTTCAAAGTCATTCGGTAAAGCAATGCGACTGCCGGATCTTGATTTAATTTCAAAGTTCCAGCGGTAAAGCAATGCGACTGCCGGATCTTGATTTAATTTCAAAGTTCATGCGGTAAAGCAATGCGACTGCCGGAACTTGGTTTTTATTTCAACGTTCCAGCGGTAAAGCAATGCGACTGCCGGAACTTGGTTTTTATTTCAACGTTCCAGCGGTAAAGCAATGCGACTGCCGGATCTTGATTTAATTTCAAAGTTCCAGCGGTAAAGCAATGCGACTGCCGGATCTTGATTTAATTTAATAGTTCTAGCGGTAAAGCAATACGACTGCCGGATCTTGATTTAATTTCAACGTTCATGCGGTAAAGCAATGCGACTGCCGGAACTTGGTTTTTATTTCAAAGTCATGCTGTAAAGCAATACGACTGCCGGATCTTGATTTAATTTCAAAGTCATGCGGTAAAGCAATGCGACTGCCGGAACTTGGTTTAATTTCAACGTTCATGCGGTAAAGCAATGCGACTGCCGGAACTTGGTTTTTATTTCAAAGTCATGCGGTAAAGCAATGCGACTGCCGGATCTTGATTTAATTTCATAGTTCTAGCGGAAAAGCAATGCGACTGCAGGATCTTGATTTAATTTCAAAGTTCCAGCGGTAAAGTAATGCGACTGCCGGATCTTGATTTAATTTCAACGTTCCAGCGGTAAAGCAATGCGACTGCCGGAACTTGGTTTTTATTTCAACGTTCCAGCGGTAAAGCAATGCGACTGCCGGAACTTGATTTAATTTCAACGTTCATGCGGTAAAGCAATGCGACTGCCGGAACTTGGTTTTTATTTCAAAGTCATGCGGTAAAGCAATGCGACTGCCGGATCTTGATTTAATTTCATAGTTCTAGCGGAAAAGCAATGCGACTGCAGGATCTGGATTTAATTTCAAAGTTCCAGCGGTAAAGCAATGCGACTGCCGGAACTTGGTTTTTATTTCAACGTTCCAGCGGTAAAGCAATGCGACTGCCGGAACTTGATTTAATTTCAACGTTCATGCGGTAAAGCAATGCGACTGCCGGAACTTGGTTTTTATTTCAAAGTCATGCGGTAAAGCAATGCGACTGCCGGATCTTGATTTAATTTCAACGTTCCAGCGGTAAAGCAATGCGACTGCCGGAACTTGGTTTTTATTTCAACGTTCCAGCGGTAAAGCAATGCGACTGCCGGATCTTGATTTAATTTCAAAGTTCCAGCGGTAAAGCAATGCGACTGCCGGATCTTGATTTAATTTAATAGTTCTAGCGGTAAAGCAATACGACTGCCGGATCTTGATTTAATTTCAAAGTTCATGCGGTAAAGCAATACGACTGCCGGATCTTGATTTAATTTCAAAGTTCATGCGGTAAAGCAATACGACTGCCGGATCTTGATTTAATTTCAAAGTCATGCGGTAAAGCAATGCGACTGCCGGAACTTGGTTTTTATTTCAAAGTCATTCGGTAAAGCAATGCGACTGCAGGATCTTGATTTAATTTCAAAGTTCCAGCGGTAAAGTAATGCGACTGCCGGATCTTGATTTAATTTCAACGTTCCAGCGGTAAAGCAATGCGACTGCCGGAACTTGGTTTTTATTTCAACGTTCCAGCGGTAAAGCAATGCGACTGCCGGAACTTGATTTAATTTCAACGTTCATGCGGTAAAGCAATGCGACTGCCGGAACTTGGTTTTTATTTCAAAGTCATGCGGTAAAGCAATGCGACTGCCGGATCTTGATTTAATTTCATAGTTCTAGCGGAAAAGCAATGCGACTGCCGGATCTTGATTTAATTTCAAAGTTCCAGCGGTAAAGCAATGCGACTGCCGGATCTTGATTTAATTTCAACGTTCCAGCGGTAAAGCAATGCGACTGCCGGAACTTGGTTTTTATTTCAACGTTCCAGCGGTAAAGCAATGCGACTGCCGGATCTTGATTTAATTTCAAAGTTCCAGCGGTAAAGCAATGCGACTGCCGGATCTTGATTTAATTTAATAGTTCTAGCGGTAAAGCAATACGACTGCCGGATCTTGATTTAATTTCAAAGTCATGCGGTAAAGCAATGCGACTGCCGGAACTTGGTTTTTATTTCAAAGTCATTCGGTAAAGCAATGCGACTGCCGGATCTTGATTTAATTTCAAAGTTCCAGCGGTAAAGCAATGCGACTGCCGGATCTTGATTTAATTTAATAGTTCTAGCGGTAAAGCAATACGACTGCCGGATCTTGATTTAATTTCAAAGTTCATGCGGTAAAGCAATGCGACTGCCGGAACTTGGTTTTTATTTCAACGTTCCAGCGGTAAAGCAATGCGACTGCCGGAACTTGGTTTTTATTTCAACGTTCCAGCGGTAAAGCAATGCGACTGCCGGATCTTGATTTAATTTCAAAGTTCCAGCGGTAAAGCAATGCGACTGCCGGATCTTGATTTAATTTAATAGTTCTAGCGGTAAAGCAATACGACTGCCGGATCTTGATTTAATTTCAAAGTTTATGCGGTAAAGCAATACGACTGCCGGATCTTGGTTTAATTTCAAAGTTCATGCGGTAAAGCAATGCGACTGCCGGAACTTGGTTTTTATTTCAACGTTCCAGCGGTATAGCAATGCGACTGCCGGATCTTGATTTAATTTCAAAGTTCCAGCGGTAAAGCAATGCGACTGCCGGATCTTGATTTAATTTCAACGTTCCAGCGGTAAAGCAATGCGACTACCGGAACTTGGTTTTTATTTCAACGTTCCAGCGGTAAAGCAATGCGACTGCCGGATCTTGATTTAATTTCAAAGTTCCAGCGGTAAAGCAATGCGACTGCCGGATCTTGATTTAATTTAATAGTTCTAGCGGTAAAGCAATACGACTGCCGAATGTTGATTTAATTTCAAGGTTCTAGCGGTAAAGCAATACGACTGCCGGATCTTGATTTAATTTCAAAGTTCATGCGGTAAAGCAATGCGACTGCCGGATCTTGATGTAATTTCAAAGTTCATGCGGTGAAGCAATACGACTGCCGTATCTTGATTTAATTTCAAAGTCATGCGGTAAAGCAATGCGACTGCCGGAACTTGGTTTTTATTTCAAAGTCATGCGGTAAAGCAATGCGACTGCCGGAACTTGATTTAATTTCAAAGTTCATGCGGTAAAGCAATTCGACTGCCGGAACTTGGTTTTTATTTCAAAGTTCCAGCGGTAAAGCAATGCGACTGCCGAATTTTGATTTAATTTCAACGTTCCAGCGGTAAAGCAATGCGACTGCCGGAACTTGGTTTTTATTTCAACGTTCCAGCGGTAAAGCAATGCGACTGCCGGATCTTGATTTAATTTCAAAGTTCCAGCGGTAAAGCAATGCGACTGCCGGATCTTGATTTAATTTAATAGTTCTAGCGGTAAAGCAATACGACTGCCGGATCTTGATTTAATTTCAAAGTTTATGCGGTAAAGCACTACGACTGCCGGATCTTGGTTTAATTTCAAAGTTCATGCGGTAAAGCAATGCGACTGCCGGAACTTGGTTTTTATTTCAACGTTCCAGCGGTAAAGCAATGCGACTGCCGGATCTTGATTTAATTTCAAAGTTCCAGCGGTAAAGCAATGCGACTGCCGGATCTTGATTTAATTTAATAGTTCTAGCGGTAAAGCAATACGACTGCCGGATCTTGATTTAATTTCAAAGTTCATGCGGTAAAGCAATACGACTGCCGGATCTTGATTTAATTTCAAAGTCATGCGGTAAAGCAATGCGACTGCCGGAACTTGGTTTTTATTTCAAAGTCATTCGGTAAAGCAATGCGACTGCCGGATCTTGGTTTTTATTTCAACGTTCCAGCGGTAAAGCAATGCGACTGCCGAATCTTGATTTAATTTCAACGTTCCAGCGGTAAAGCAATGCGACTGCCGGAACTTGGTTTTTATTTCAAAGTCATGCGGTAAAGCAATACGACTGCCGGATCTTGATTTAATTTCAAAGTCATGCGGTAAAGCAATGCGACTGCCGGAACTTGGTTTTTATTTCAAAGTCATTCGGTAAAGCAATGCGACTGCCGGAACTTGGTTTTTATTTCAACGTTCCAGCGGTAAAGCAATGCGACTGCCGGAACTTGGTTTTTATTTCAACGTTCCAGCGGTAAAGCAATGCGACTGCCGGATCTTGATTTAATTTCAAAGTTCCAGCGGTAAAGCAATGCGACTGCCGGATCTTGATTTAATTTAATAGTTCTAGCGGTAAAGCAATACGACTGCCGGATCTTGATTTAATTTCAAAGTTTATGCGGTAAAGCAATACGACTGCCGGATCTTGGTTTAATTTCAAAGTTCATGCGGTAAAGCAATGCGACTGCCGGAACTTGGTTTTTATTTCAAAGTCATTCGGTAAAGCAATGCGACTGCCGGATCTTGATTTAATTTCAAAGTTCCAGCGGTAAAGCAATGCGACTGCCGGATCTTGATTTAATTTAATAGTTCTAGCGGTAAAGCAATACGACTGCCGGATCTTGATTTAATTTCAAAGTCATGCGGTAAAGCAATGCGACTGCCGGAACTTGGTTTTTATTTCAAAGTCATTCGGTAAAGCAATGCGACTGCCGGATCTTGATTTAATTTCAAAGTTCCAGCGGTAAAGCAATGCGACTGCCGGATCTTGATTTAATTTCAAAGTTCATGCGGTAAAGCAATGCGACTGCCGGAACTTGGTTTTTATTTCAACGTTCCAGCGGTAAAGCAATGCGACTGCCGGAACTTGGTTTTTATTTCAACGTTCCAGCGGTAAAGCAATGCGACTGCCGGATCTTGATTTAATTTCAAAGTTCCAGCGGTAAAGCAATGCGACTGCCGGATCTTGATTTAATTTAATAGTTCTAGCGGTAAAGCAATACGACTGCCGGATCTTGATTTAATTTCAACGTTCATGCGGTAAAGCAATGCGACTGCCGGAACTTGGTTTTTATTTCAAAGTCATGCTGTAAAGCAATACGACTGCCGGATCTTGATTTAATTTCAAAGTCATGCGGTAAAGCAATGCGACTGCCGGAACTTGGTTTAATTTCAACGTTCATGCGGTAAAGCAATGCGACTGCCGGAACTTGGTTTTTATTTCAAAGTCATGCGGTAAAGCAATGCGACTGCCGGATCTTGATTTAATTTCATAGTTCTAGCGGAAAAGCAATGCGACTGCAGGATCTTGATTTAATTTCAACGTTCCAGCGGTAAAGCAATGCGACTGCCGGAACTTGGTTTTTATTTCAACGTTCCAGCGGTAAAGCAATGCGACTGCCGGAACTTGATTTAATTTCAACGTTCATGCGGTAAAGCAATGCGACTGCCGGAACTTGGTTTTTATTTCAAAGTCATGCGGTAAAGCAATGCGACTGCCGGATCTTGATTTAATTTCATAGTTCTAGCGGAAAAGCAATGCGACTGCAGGATCTTGATTTAATTTCAAAGTTCCAGCGGTAAAGCAATGCGACTGCCGGAACTTGGTTTTTATTTCAACGTTCCAGCGGTAAAGCAATGCGACTGCCGGAACTTGATTTAATTTCAACGTTCATGCGGTAAAGCAATGCGACTGCCGGAACTTGGTTTTTATTTCAAAGTCATGCGGTAAAGCAATGCGACTGCCGGATCTTGATTTAATTTCAACGTTCCAGCGGTAAAGCAATGCGACTGCCGGAACTTGGTTTTTATTTCAACGTTCCAGCGGTAAAGCAATGCGACTGCCGGATCTTGATTTAATTTCAAAGTTCCAGCGGTAAAGCAATGCGACTGCCGGATCTTGATTTAATTTAATAGTTCATGCGGTAAAGCAATACGACTGCCGGATCTTGATTTAATTTCAAAGTCATGCGGTAAAGCAATGCGACTGCCGGAACTTGGTTTTTATTTCAAAGTCATGCGGTAAAGCAATGCGACTGCCGGATCTTGATTTAATTTCAACGTTCCAGCGGTAAAGCAATGCGACTGCCGGAACTTGGTTTTTATTTCAACGTTCCAGCGGTAAAGCAATGCGACTGCCGGATCTTGATTTAATTTCAAAGTTCATGCGGTAAAGCAATACGACTGCCGGATCTTGATTTAATTTCAAAGTTCATGCGGTAAAGCAATACGACTGCCGGATCTTGATTTAATTTCAAAGTCATGCGGTAAAGCAATGCGACTGCCGGAACTTGGTTTTTATTTCAAAGTCATTCGGTAAAGCAATGCGACTGCAGGATCTTGATTTAATTTCAAAGTTCCAGCGGTAAAGTAATGCGACTGCCGGATCTTGATTTAATTTCAACGTTCCAGCGGTAAAGCAATGCGACTGCCGGAACTTGGTTTTTATTTCAACGTTCCAGCGGTAAAGCAATGCGACTGCCGGAACTTGATTTAATTTCAACGTTCATGCGGTAAAGCAATGCGACTGCCGGAACTTGGTTTTTATTTCAAAGTCATGCGGTAAAGCAATGCGACTGCCGGATCTTGATTTAATTTCATAGTTCTAGCGGAAAAGCAATGCGACTGCAGGATCTTGATTTAATTTCAAAGTTCCAGCGGTAAAGCAATGCGACTGCCGGATCTTGATTTAATTTCAACGTTCCAGCGGTAAAGCAATGCGACTGCCGGAACTTGGTTTTTATTTCAACGTTCCAGCGGTAAAGCAATGCGACTGCCGGATCTTGATTTAATTTCAAAGTTCCAGCGGTAAAGCAATGCGACTGCCGGATCTTGATTTAATTTAATAGTTCTAGCGGTAAAGCAATACGACTGCCGGATCTTGATTTAATTTCAAAGTCATGCGGTAAAGCAATGCGACTGCCGGAACTTGGTTTTTATTTCAAAGTCATTCGGTAAAGCAATGCGACTGCCGGATCTTGATTTAATTTCAAAGTTCCAGCGGTAAAGCAATGCGACTGCCGGATCTTGATTTAATTTAATAGTTCTAGCGGTAAAGCAATACGACTGCCGGATCTTGATTTAATTTCAAAGTTCATGCGGTAAAGCAATGCGACTGCCGGAACTTGGTTTTTATTTCAACGTTCCAGCGGTAAAGCAATGCGACTGCCGGAACTTGGTTTTTATTTCAACGTTCCAGCGGTAAAGCAATGCGACTGCCGGATCTTGATTTAATTTCAAAGTTCCAGCGGTAAAGCAATGCGACTGCCGGATCTTGATTTAATTTAATAGTTCTAGCGGTAAAGCAATACGACTGCCGGAACTTGATTTAATTTCAAAGTTTATGCGGTAAAGCAATACGACTGCCGGATCTTGGTTTAATTTCAAAGTTCATGCGGTAAAGCAATGCGACTGCCGGAACTTGGTTTTTATTTCAACGTTCCAGCGGTATAGCAATGCGACTGCCGGATCTTGATTTAATTTCAAAGTTCCAGCGGTAAAGCAATGCGACTGCCGGATCTTGATTTAATTTCAACGTTCCAGCGGTAAAGCAATGCGACTACCGGAACTTGGTTTTTATTTCAACGTTCCAGCGGTAAAACAATGCGACTGCCGGATCTTGATTTAATTTCAAAGTTCCAGCGGTAAAGCAATGCGACTGCCGGATCTTGATTTAATTTAATAGTTCTAGCGGTAAAGCAATACGACTGCCGAATGTTGATTTAATTTCAAGGTTCTAGCGGTAAAGCAATACGACTGCCGGATCTTGATTTAATTTCAAAGTTCATGCGGTAAAGCAATGCGACTGCCGGATCTTGATGTAATTTCAAAGTTCATGCGGTGAAGCAATACGACTGCCGGATCTTGATTTAATTTCAAAGTCATGCGGTAAAGCAATGCGACTGCCGGAACTTGGTTTTTATTTCAAAGTCATGCGGTAAAGCAATGCGACTGCCGGAACTTGATTTAATTTCAAAGTTCATGCGGTAAAGCAATTCGACTGCCGGAACTTGGTTTTTATTTCAAAGTTCCAGCGGTAAAGCAATGCGACTGCCGAATTTTGATTTAATTTCAACGTTCCAGCGGTAAAGCAATGCGACTGCCGGAAATTGGTTTTTATTTCAACGTTCCAGCGGTAAAGCAATGCGACTGCCGGATCTTGATTTAATTTCAAAGTTCCAGCGGTAAAGCAATGCGACTGCCGGATCTTGATTTAATTTAATAGTTCTAGCGGTAAAGCAATACGACTGCCGGATCTTGATTTAATTTCAAAGTTTATGCGGTAAAGCACTACGACTGCCGGATCTTGGTTTAATTTCAAAGTTCATGCGGTAAAGCAATGCGACTGCCGGAACTTGGTTTTTATTTCAACGTTCCAGCGGTAAAGCAATGCGACTGCCGGATCTTGATTTAATTTCAAAGTTCCAGCGGTAAAGCAATGCGACTGCCGGATCTTGATTTAATTTAAAAGTTCTAGCGGTAAAGCAATACGACTGCCGGATCTTGATTTAATTTCAAAGTTCATGCGGTAAAGCAATACGACTGCCGGATCTTGATTTAATTTCAAAGTCATGCGGTAAAGCAATGCGACTGCCGGAACTTGGTTTTTATTTCAAAGTCATTCGGTAAAGCAATACGACTGCCGGATCTTGGTTTTTATTTCAACGTTCCAGCGGTAAAGCAATGCGACTGCCGAATCTTGATTTAATTTCAACGTTCCAGCGGTAAAGCAATGCGACTGCCGGAACTTGGTTTTTATTTCAAAGTCATGCGGTAAAGCAATACGACTGCCGGATCTTGATTTAATTTCAAAGTCATGCGGTAAAGCAATGCGACTGCCGGAACTTGGTTTTTATTTCAAAGTCATTCGGTAAAGCAATGCGACTGCCGGAACTTGGTTTTTATTTCAACGTTCCAGCGGTAAAGCAATGCGACTGCCGGAACTTGGTTTTTATTTCAACGTTCCAGCGGTAAAGCAATGCGACTGCCGGATCTTGATTTAATTTCAAAGTTCCAGCGGTAAAGCAATGCGACTGCCGGATCTTGATTTAATTTAATAGTTCTAGCGGTAAAGCAATACGACTGCCGGATCTTGATTTAATTTCAAAGTTTATGCGGTAAAGCAATACGACTGCCGGATCTTGGTTTAATTTCAAAGTTCATGCGGTAAAGCAATGCGACTGCCGGAACTTGGTTTTTATTTCAAAGTCATTCGGTAAAGCAATGCGACTGCCGGATCTTGATTTAATTTCAAAGTTCCAGCGGTAAAGCAATGCGACTGCCGGATCTTGATTTAATTTAATAGTTCTAGCGGTAAAGCAATACGACTGCCGGATCTTGATTTAATTTCAAAGTCATGCGGTAAAGCAATGCGACTGCCGGAACTTGGTTTTTATTTCAAAGTCATTCGGTAAAGCAATGCGACTGCCGGATCTTGATTTAATTTCAAAGTTCCAGCGGTAAAGCAATGCGACTGCCGGATCTTGATTTAATTTCAAAGTTCATGCGGTAAAGCAATGCGACTGCCGGAACTTGGTTTTTATTTCAACGTTCCAGCGGTAAAGCAATGCGACTGCCGGAACTTGGTTTTTATTTCAACGTTCAAGCGGTAAAGCAATGCGACTGCCGGATATTGATTTAATTTCAAAGTTCCAGCGGTAAAGCAATGCGACTGCCGGATCTTGATTTAATTTAATAGTTCTAGCGGTAAAGCAATACGACTGCCGGATCTTGATTTAATTTCAAAGTTTATGCGGTAAAGCAATACGACTGCCGGATCTTGGTTTAATTTCAAAGTTCATGCGGTAAAGCAATGCGACTGCCGGAACTTGGTTTTTATTTCAACGTTCCAGCGGTATAGCAATGCGACTGCCGGATCTTGATTTAATTTCAAAGTTCCAGCGGTAAAGCAATGCGACTGCCGGATCTTGATTTAATTTCAACGTTCCAGCGGTAAAGCAATGCGACTACCGGAACTTGGTTTTTATTTCAACGTTCCAGCGGTAAAGCAATGCGACTGCCGGATCTTGATTTAATTTCAAAGTTCCAGCGGTAAAGCAATGCGACTGCCGGATCTTGATTTAATTTAATAGTTCTAGCGGTAAAGCAATACGACTGCCGGATCTTGATTTAATTTCAACGTTCATGCGGTAAAGCAATGCGACTGCCGGATCTTGATTTAATTTAATAGTTCTAGCGGTAAAGCAATACGACTGCCGGATCTTGATTTAATTTCAACGTTCATGCGGTAAAGCAATGCGACTGCCGGAACTTGGTTTTTATTTCAAAGTCATGCGGTAAAGCAATACGACTGCCGGATCTTGATTTAATTTCAAAGTCATGCGGTAAAGCAATGCGACTGCCGGAACTTGGTTTAATTTCAACGTTCATGCGGTAAAGCAATGCGACTGCCGGAACTTGGTTTTTATTTCAAAGTCATGCGGTAAAGCAATGCGACTGCCGGATCTTGATTTAATTTCATAGTTCTAGCGGAAAAGCAATGCGACTGCAGGATCTTGATTTAATTTCAAAGTTCCAGCGGTAAAGTAATGCGACTGCCGGATCTTGATTTAATTTCAACGTTCCAGCGGTAAAGCAATGCGACTGCCGGAACTTGGTTTTTATTTCAACGTTCCAGCGGTAAAGCAATGCGACTGCCGGAACTTGATTTAATTTCAACGTTCATGCGGTAAAGCAATGCGACTGCCGGAACTTGGTTTTTATTTCAAAGTCATGCGGTAAAGCAATGCGACTGCCGGATCTTGATTTAATTTCATAGTTCTAGCGGAAAAGCAATGCGACTGCAGGATGTTGATTTAATTTCAAAGTTCCAGCGGTAAAGCAATGCGACTGCCGGAACTTGGTTTTTATTTCAACGTTCCAGCGGTAAAGCAATGCGACTGCCGGAACTTGATTTAATTTCAACGTTCATGCGGTAAAGCAATGCGACTGCCGGATCTTGATTTAATTTCAAAGTCATGCGGTAAAGCAATGCGACTGCCGGAACTTGGTTTTTATTTCAAAGTCATTCGGTAAAGCAATACGACTGCCGGATCTTGGTTTTTATTTCAACGTTCCAGCGGTAAAGCAATGCGACTGCCGAATCTTGATTTAATTTCAACGTTCCAGCGGTAAAGCAATGCGACTGCCGGAACTTGGTTTTTATTTCAAAGTCATGCGGTAAAGCAATACGACTGCCGGATCTTGATTTAATTTCAAAGTCATGCGGTAAAGCAATGCGACTGCCGGAACTTGGTTTTTATTTCAAAGTCATTCGGTAAAGCAATGCGACTGCCGGAACTTGGTTTTTATTTCAACGTTCCAGCGGTAAAGCAATGCGACTGCCGGATCTTGATTTAATTTCAAAGTTCCAGCGGTAAAGCAATGCGACTGCCGGATCTTGATTTAATTTAATAGTTCTAGCGGTAAAGCAATACGACTGCCGGATCTTGATTTAATTTCAAAGTTTATGCGGTAAAGCAATACGACTGCCGGATCTTGGTTTAATTTCAAAGTTCATGCGGTAAAGCAATGCGACTGCCGGAACTTGGTTTTTATTTCAAAGTCATTCGGTAAAGCAATGCGACTGCCGGATCTTGATTTAATTTCAAAGTTCCAGCGGTAAAGCAATGCGACTGCCGGATCTTGATTTAATTTAATAGTTCTAGCGGTAAAGCAATACGACTGCCGGATCTTGATTTAATTTCAAAGTCATGCGGTAAAGCAATGCGACTGCCGGAACTTGGTTTTTATTTCAAAGTCATTCGGTAAAGCAATGCGACTGCCGGATCTTGATTTAATTTCAAAGTTCCAGCGGTAAAGCAATGCGACTGCCGGATCTTGATTTAATTTCAAAGTTCATGCGGTAAAGCAATGCGACTGCCGGAACTTGGTTTTTATTTCAACGTTCCAGCGGTAAAGCAATGCGACTGCCGGAACTTGGTTTTTATTTCAACGTTCCAGCGGTAAAGCAATGCGACTGCCGGATCTTGATTTAATTTCAAAGTTCCAGCGGTAAAGCAATGCGACTGCCGGATCTTGATTTAATTTAATAGTTCTAGCGGTAAAGCAATACGACTGCCGGATCTTGATTTAATTTCAAAGTTTATGCGGTAAAGCAATACGACTGCCGGATCTTGGTTTAATTTCAAAGTTCATGCGGTAAAGCAATGCGACTGCCGGAACTTGGTTTTTATTTCAACGTTCCAGCGGTATAGCAATGCGACTGCCGGATCTTGATTTAATTTCAAAGTTCCAGCGGTAAAGCAATGCGACTGCCGGATCTTGATTTAATTTCAACGTTCCAGCGGTAAAGCAATGCGACTACCGGAACTTGGTTTTTATTTCAACGTTCCAGCGGTAAAGCAATGCGACTGCCGGATCTTGATTTAATTTCAAAGTTCCAGCGGTAAAGCAATGCGACTGCCGGATCTTGATTTAATTTAATAGTTCTAGCGGTAAAGCAATACGACTGCCGGATCTTGATTTAATTTCAACGTTCATGCGGTAAAGCAATGCGACTGCCGGATCTTGATTTAATTTAATAGTTCTAGCGGTAAAGCAATACGACTGCCGGATCTTGATTTAATTTCAACGTTCATGCGGTAAAGCAATGCGACTGCCGGAACTTGGTTTTTATTTCAAAGTCATGCGGTAAAGCAATACGACTGCCGGATCTTGATTTAATTTCAAAGTCATGCGGTAAAGCAATGCGACTGCCGGAACTTGGTTTAATTTCAACGTTCATGCGGTAAAGCAATGCGACTGCCGGAACTTGGTTTTTATTTCAAAGTCATGCGGTAAAGCAATGCGACTGCCGGATCTTGATTTAATTTCATAGTTCTAGCGGAAAAGCAATGCGACTGCAGGATCTTGATTTAATTTCAAAGTTCCAGCGGTAAAGTAATGCGACTGCCGGATCTTGATTTAATTTCAACGTTCCAGCGGTAAAGCAATGCGACTGCCGGAACTTGGTTTTTATTTCAACGTTCCAGCGGTAAAGCAATGCGACTGCCGGAACTTGATTTAATTTCAACGTTCATGCGGTAAAGCAATGCGACTGCCGGAACTTGGTTTTTATTTCAAAGTCATGCGGTAAAGCAATGCGACTGCCGGATCTTGATTTAATTTCATAGTTCTAGCGGAAAAGCAATGCGACTGCAGGATGTTGATTTAATTTCAAAGTTCCAGCGGTAAAGCAATGCGACTGCCGGAACTTGGTTTTTATTTCAACGTTCCAGCGGTAAAGCAATGCGACTGCCGGAACTTGATTTAATTTCAACGTTCATGCGGTAAAGCAATGCGACTGCCGGAACTTGG
Organism: Ancistrocerus nigricornis; assembly: GCA_916049575.1. Lineage (NCBI taxonomy): Eukaryota > Metazoa > Arthropoda > Insecta > Hymenoptera > Vespidae > Ancistrocerus > Ancistrocerus nigricornis. The sequence continues at coordinate 16,439,449 of OU696667.1, read as the reverse complement.
TTTTTATTTCAAAGTCATGCGGTAAAGCAATGCGACTGCCGGATCTTGATTTAATTTCAACGTTCCAGCGGTAAAGCAATGCGACTGCCGGAACTTGGTTTTTATTTCAACGTTCCAGCGGTAAAGCAATGCGACTGCCGGATCTTGATTTAATTTCAAAGTTCCAGCGGTAAAGCAATGCGACTGCCGGATCTTGATTTAATTTAATAGTTCTAGCGGTAAAGCAATACGACTGCCGGAACTTGATTTAATTTCAAAGTTCATGCGGTAAAGCAATACGACTGCCGGATCTTGATTTAATTTCAAAGTTCATGCGGTAAAGCAATACGACTGCCGGATCTTGATTTAATTTCAAAGTCATGCGGTAAAGCAATGCGACTGCCGGAACTTGGTTTTTATTTCAAAGTCATTCGGTAAAGCAATGCGACTGCCGGAACTTGGTTTTTATTTCAACGTTCCAGCGGTAAAGCAATGCGACTGCCGGAACTTGATTTAATTTCAACGTTCATGCGGTAAAGCAATGCGACTGCCGGAACTTGGTTTTTATTTCAAAGTCATGCGGTAAAGCAATACGACTGCCGGATCTTGATTTAATTTCAAAGTCATGCGGTAAAGCAATGCGACTGCCGGAACTTGGTTTTTATTTCAAAGTCATTCGGTAAAGCAATGCGACTACCGGATCTTGATTTAATTTCATAGTTCTAGCGGTAAAGCAATACGACTGCCGGATCTTGGTTTTTATTTCAACGTTCCAGCGGTAAAGCAATGCGACTGCCGAATCTTGATTTAATTTCAAAGTTCCAGCGGTAAAGCAATGCGACTGCCGGAACTTGGTTTTTATTTCAAAGTCATGCGGTAAAGCAATACGACTGCCGGATCTTGATTTAATTTCAAAGTCATGCGGTAAAGCAATGCGACTGCCGGAACTTGGTTTTTATTTCAAAGTCATTCGGTAAAGCAATGCGACTGCCGGAACTTGGTTTTTATTTCAACGTTCCAGCGGTAAAGCAATGCGACTGCCGGAACTTGGTTTTTATTTCAACGTTCCAGCGGTAAAGCAATGCGACTGCCGGATCTTGATTTAATTTCAAAGTTCCAGCGGTAAAGCAATGCGACTGCCGGATCTTGATTTAATTTAATAGTTCTAGCGGTAAAGCAATACGACTGCCGGATCTTGATTTAATTTCAAAGTTCATGCGGTAAAGCAATACGACTGCCGGATCTTGGTTTTTATTTCAAAGTCATTCGGTAAAGCAATGCGACTACCGGATCTTGATTTAATTTCATAGTTCTAGCGGTAAAGCAATACGACTGCCGGATCTTGGTTTTTATTTCAACGTTCCAGCGGTAAAGCAATGCGACTGCCGAATCTTGATTTAATTTCAACGTTCCAGCGGTAAAGCAATGCGACTGCCGGAACTTGGTTTTTATTTCAAAGTCATGCGGTAAAGTAATACGACTGCCGGATCTTGATTTAATTTCAAAGTCATGCGGTAAAGCAATGCGACTGCCGGAACTTGGTTTTTATTTCAAAGTCATTCGGTAAAGCAATGCGACTACCGGATCTTGATTTAATTTCATAGTTCTAGCGGTAAAGCAATACGACTGCCGGATCTTGGTTTTTATTTCAACGTTCAAGCGGTAAAGCAATGCGACTGCCGAATCTTGATTTAATTTCAACGTTCCAGCGGTAAAGCAATACGACTGCCGGATCTTGGTTTTTATTTCAACGTTCAAGCGGTAAAGCAATGCGACTGCCGAATCTTGATTTAATTTCAACGTTCCAGCGGTAAAGCAATGCGACTGCCGAATCTTGATTTAATTTCAACGTTCCAGCGGTAAAGCAATGCGACTGCCGGAACTTGGTTTTTATTTCAACGTTCCAGCGGTAAAGCAATGCGACTGCCGGAACTTGGTTTTTATTTCAACGTTCCAGCGGTAAAGCAATGCGACTGCCGGATCTTGATTTAATTTCAAAGTTCCAGCGGTAAAGCAATGCGACTGCCGGATCTTGATTTTATTTAAAAGTTCTAGCGGTAAAGCAATACGACTGCCGGATCTTGATTTAATTTCAAAGTTCATGCGGTAAAGCAATACGACTGCCGGATCTTGATTTAATTTCAAAGTCATGCGGTAAAGCAATGCGTCTGCCGGAACTTGGTTTTTATTTCAAAGTCATTCGGTAAAGCAATGCGACTGCCGGAACTTGGTTTTTATTTCAACGTTCCAGCGGTAAAGCAATGCGACTGCCGGAACTTGATTTAATTTCAACGTTCATGCGGTAAAGCAATGCGACTGCCGGAACTTGGTTTTTATTTCAAAGTCATGCGGTAAAGCAATACGACTGCCGGATCTTGATTTAATTTCAAAGTCATGCGGTAAAGCAATGCGACTGCCGGAACTTGGTTTTTATTTCAAAGTCATTCGGTAAAGCAATGCGACTACCGGATCTTGATTTAATTTCATAGTTCTAGCGGTAAAGCAATACGACTGCCGGATCTTGGTTTTTATTTCAACGTTCCAGCGGTAAAGCAATGCGACTGCCGAATCTTGATTTAATTTCAACGTTCCAGCGGTAAAGCAATGCGACTGCCGGAACTTGGTTTTTATTTCAAAGTCATGCGGTAAAGTAATACGACTGCCGGATCTTGATTTAATTTCAAAGTCATGCGGTAAAGCAATGCGACTGCCGGAACTTGGTTTTTATTTCAAAGTCATTCGGTAAAGCAATGCGACTGCCGGAACTTGGTTTTTATTTCAACGTTCCAGCGGTAAAGCAATGCGACTGCCGGAACTTGGTTTTTATTTCAACGTTCCAGCGGTAAAGCAATGCGACTGCCGGATCTTGATTTAATTTCAAAGTTCCAGCGGTAAAGCAATGCGACTGCCGGATCTTGATTTAATTTAATAGTTCTAGCGGTAAAGCAATACGACTGCCGGATCTTGATTTAATTTCAAAGTTTATGCGGTAAAGCAATACGACTGCCGGATCTTGGTTTAATTTCAAAGTTCATGCGGTAAAGCAATGCGACTGCCGGAACTTGGTTTTTATTTCAACGTTCCAGCGGTATAGCAATGCGACTGCCGGATCTTGATTTAATTTCAAAGTTCCAGCGGTAAAGCAATGCGACTGCCGGATCTTGATTTAATTTCAACGTTCCAGCGGTAAAGCAATGCGACTACCGGAACTTGGTTTTTATTTCAACGTTCCAGCGGTAAAGCAATGCGACTGCCGGATCTTGATTTAATTTCAAAGTTCCAGCGGTAAAGCAATGCGACTGCCGGATCTTGATTTAATTTAATAGTTCTAGCGGTAAAGCAATACGACTGCCGTATGTTGATTTAATTTCAAGGTTCTAGCGGTAAAGCAATACGACTGCCGGATCTTGATTTAATTTCAAAGTTCATGCGGTAAAGCAATGCGACTGCCGGATCTTGATGTAATTTCAAAGTTCATGCGGTGAAGCAATACGACTGCCGGATCTTGATTTAATTTCAAAGTCATGCGGTAAAGCAATGCGACTGCCGGAACTTGGTTTTTATTTCAAAGTCATTCGGTAAAGCAATGCGACTGCCGGAACTTGGTTTTTATTTCAACGTTCCAGCGGTAAAGCAATGCGACTGCCGGAACTTGATTTAATTTCAACGTTCATGCGGTAAAGCAATGCGACTGCCGGAACTTGGTTTTTATTTCAAAGTCATGCTGTAAAGCAATACGACTGCCGGATCTTGATTTAATTTCAAAGTCATGCGGTAAAGCAATGCGACTGCCGGAACTTGGTTTAATTTCAACGTTCATGCGGTAAAGCAATGCGACTGCCGGAACTTGGTTTTTATTTCAAAGTCATGCGGTAAAGCAATGCGACTGCCGGATCTTGATTTAATTTCATAGTTCTAGCGGAAAAGCAATGCGACTGCAGGATCTTGATTTAATTTCAAAGTTCCAGCGGTAAAGTAATGCGACTGCCGGATCTTGATTTAATTTCAACGTTCCAGCGGTAAAGCAATGCGACTGCCGGAACTTGGTTTTTATTTCAACGTTCCAGCGGTAAAGCAATGCGACTGCCGGAACTTGATTTAATTTCAACGTTCATGCGGTAAAGCAATGCGACTGCCGGAACTTGGTTTTTATTTCAAAGTCATGCGGTAAAGCAATGCGACTGCCGGATCTTGATTTAATTTCATAGTTCTAGCGGAAAAGCAATGCGACTGCAGGATCTTGATTTAATTTCAAAGTTCCAGCGGTAAAGCAATGCGACTGCCGGATCTTGATTTAATTTCAACGTTCCAGCGGTAAAGCAATGCGACTGCCGGAACTTGGTTTTTATTTCAACGTTCCAGCGGTAAAGCAATGCGACTGCCGGATCTTGATTTAATTTCAAAGTTCCAGCGGTAAAGCAATGCGACTGCCGGATCTTGATTTAATTTAATAGTTCTAGCGGTAAAGCAATACGACTGCCGGATCTTGATTTAATTTCAAAGTTCATGCGGTAAAGCAATACGACTGCCGGATCTTGATTTAATTTCAAAGTCATGCGGTAAAGCAATGCGACTGCCGGAACTTGGTTTTTATTTCAAAGTCATTCGGTAAAGCAATGCGACTGCCGGAACTTGGTTTTTATTTCAACGTTCCAGCGGTAAAGCAATGCGACTGCCGGAACTTGATTTAATTTCAACGTTCATGCGGTAAAGCAATGCGACTGCCGGAACTTGGTTTTTATTTCAAAGTCATGCGGTAAAGCAATACGACTGCCGGATCTTGATTTAATTTCAAAGTCATGCGGTAAAGCAATGCGACTGCCGGAACTTGGTTTTTATTTCAAAGTCATTCGGTAAAGCAATGCGACTACCGGATCTTGATTTAATTTCATAGTTCTAGCGGTAAAGCAATGCGACTGCCGGATCTTGATTTAATTTAATAGTTCTAGCGGTAAAGCAATACGACTGCCGGATCTTGATTTAATTTCAACGTTCATGCGGTAAAGCAATGCGACTGCCGGAACTTGGTTTTTATTTCAAAGTCATGCTGTAAAGCAATACGACTGCCGGATCTTGATTTAATTTCAAAGTCATGCGGTAAAGCAATGCGACTGCCGGAACTTGGTTTAATTTCAACGTTCATGCGGTAAAGCAATGCGACTGCCGGAACTTGGTTTTTATTTCAAAGTCATGCGGTAAAGCAATGCGACTGCCGGATCTTGATTTAATTTCATAGTTCTAGCGGAAAAGCAATGCGACTGCAGGATCTTGATTTAATTTCAAAGTTCCAGCGGTAAAGTAATGCGACTGCCGGATCTTGATTTAATTTCAACGTTCCAGCGGTAAAGCAATGCGACTGCCGGAACTTGGTTTTTATTTCAACGTTCCAGCGGTAAAGCAATGCGACTGCCGGAACTTGATTTAATTTCAACGTTCATGCGGTAAAGCAATGCGACTGCCGGAACTTGGTTTTTATTTCAAAGTCATGCGGTAAAGCAATGCGACTGCCGGATCTTGATTTAATTTCATAGTTCTAGCGGAAAAGCAATGCGACTGCAGGATGTTGATTTAATTTCAAAGTTCCAGCGGTAAAGCAATGCGACTGCCGGAACTTGGTTTTTATTTCAACGTTCCAGCGGTAAAGCAATGCGACTGCCGGAACTTGATTTAATTTCAACGTTCATGCGGTAAAGCAATGCGACTGCCGGAACTTGGTTTTTATTTCAAAGTCATGCGGTAAAGCAATGCGACTGCCGGATCTTGATTTAATTTCAACGTTCCAGCGGTAAAGCAATGCGACTGCCGGAACTTGGTTTTTATTTCAACGTTCCAGCGGTAAAGCAATGCGACTGCCGGATCTTGATTTAATTTCAAAGTTCCAGCGGTAAAGCAATGCGACTGCCGGATCTTGATTTAATTTAATAGTTCTAGCGGTAAAGCAATACGACTGCCGGAACTTGATTTAATTTCAAAGTTCATGCGGTAAAGCAATACGACTGCCGGATCTTGATTTAATTTCAAAGTTCATGCGGTAAAGCAATACGACTGCCGGATCTTGATTTAATTTCAAAGTCATGCGGTAAAGCAATGCGACTGCCGGAACTTGGTTTTTATTTCAAAGTCATTCGGTAAAGCAATGCGACTGCCGGAACTTGGTTTTTATTTCAACGTTCCAGCGGTAAAGCAATGCGACTGCCGGAACTTGATTTAATTTCAACGTTCATGCGGTAAAGCAATGCGACTGCCGGAACTTGGTTTTTATTTCAAAGTCATGCGGTAAAGCAATACGACTGCCGGATCTTGATTTAATTTCAAAGTCATGCGGTAAAGCAATGCGACTGCCGGAACTTGGTTTTTATTTCAAAGTCATTCGGTAAAGCAATGCGACTACCGGATCTTGATTTAATTTCATAGTTCTAGCGGTAAAGCAATACGACTGCCGGATCTTGGTTTTTATTTCAACGTTCCAGCGGTAAAGCAATGCGACTGCCGAATCTTGATTTAATTTCAACGTTCCAGCGGTAAAGCAATGCGACTGCCGGAACTTGGTTTTTATTTCAAAGTCATGCGGTAAAGCAATACGACTGCCGGATCTTGATTTAATTTCAAAGTCATGCGGTAAAGCAATGCGACTGCCGGAACTTGGTTTTTATTTCAAAGTCATTCGGTAAAGCAATGCGACTGCCGGAACTTGGTTTTTATTTCAACGTTCCAGCGGTAAAGCAATGCGACTGCCGGAACTTGGTTTTTATTTCAACGTTCCAGCGGTAAAGCAATGCGACTGCCGGATCTTGATTTAATTTCAAAGTTCCAGCGGTAAAGCAATGCGACTGCCGGATCTTGATTTAATTTAATAGTTCTAGCGGTAAAGCAATACGACTGCCGGATCTTGATTTAATTTCAAAGTTCATGCGGTAAAGCAATACGACTGCCGGATCTTGGTTTTTATTTCAAAGTCATTCGGTAAAGCAATGCGACTACCGGATCTTGATTTAATTTCATAGTTCTAGCGGTAAAGCAATACGACTGCCGGATCTTGGTTTTTATTTCAACGTTCCAGCGGTAAAGCAATGCGACTGCCGAATCTTGATTTAATTTCAACGTTCCAGCGGTAAAGCAATGCGACTGCCGGAACTTGGTTTTTATTTCAAAGTCATGCGGTAAAGTAATACGACTGCCGGATCTTGATTTAATTTCAAAGTCATGCGGTAAAGCAATGCGACTGCCGGAACTTGGTTTTTATTTCAAAGTCATTCGGTAAAGCAATGCGACTACCGGATCTTGATTTAATTTCATAGTTCTAGCGGTAAAGCAATACGACTGCCGGATCTTGGTTTTTATTTCAACGTTCAAGCGGTAAAGCAATGCGACTGCCGAATCTTGATTTAATTTCAACGTTCCAGCGGTAAAGCAATACGACTGCCGGATCTTGGTTTTTATTTCAACGTTCAAGCGGTAAAGCAATGCGACTGCCGAATCTTGATTTAATTTCAACGTTCCAGCGGTAAAGCAATGCGACTGCCGAATCTTGATTTAATTTCAACGTTCCAGCGGTAAAGCAATGCGACTGCCGGAACTTGGTTTTTATTTCAACGTTCCAGCGGTAAAGCAATGCGACTGCCGGAACTTGGTTTTTATTTCAACGTTCCAGCGGTAAAGCAATGCGACTGCCGGATCTTGATTTAATTTCAAAGTTCCAGCGGTAAAGCAATGCGACTGCCGGATCTTGATTTTATTTAAAAGTTCTAGCGGTAAAGCAATACGACTGCCGGATCTTGATTTAATTTCAAAGTTCATGCGGTAAAGCAATACGACTGCCGGATCTTGATTTAATTTCAAAGTCATGCGGTAAAGCAATGCGTCTGCCGGAACTTGGTTTTTATTTCAAAGTCATTCGGTAAAGCAATGCGACTGCCGGAACTTGGTTTTTATTTCAACGTTCCAGCGGTAAAGCAATGCGACTGCCGGAACTTGATTTAATTTCAACGTTCATGCGGTAAAGCAATGCGACTGCCGGAACTTGGTTTTTATTTCAAAGTCATGCGGTAAAGCAATACGACTGCCGGATCTTGATTTAATTTCAAAGTCATGCGGTAAAGCAATGCGACTGCCGGAACTTGGTTTTTATTTCAAAGTCATTCGGTAAAGCAATGCGACTACCGGATCTTGATTTAATTTCATAGTTCTAGCGGTAAAGCAATACGACTGCCGGATCTTGATTTAATTTCAAAGTTCCAGCGGTAAAGTAATGCGACTGCCGGATCTTGATTTAATTTCAACGTTCCAGCGGTAAAGCAATGCGACTGCCGGAACTTGGTTTTTATTTCAACGTTCCAGCGGTAAAGCAATGCGACTGCCGGAACTTGATTTAATTTCAACGTTCATGCGGTAAAGCAATGCGACTGCCGGAACTTGGTTTTTATTTCAAAGTCATGCGGTAAAGCAATGCGACTGCCGGATCTTGATTTAATTTCATAGTTCTAGCGGAAAAGCAATGCGACTGCAGGATGTTGATTTAATTTCAAAGTTCCAGCGGTAAAGCAATGCGACTGCCGGAACTTGGTTTTTATTTCAACGTTCCAGCGGTAAAGCAATGCGACTGCCGGAACTTGATTTAATTTCAACGTTCATGCGGTAAAGCAATGCGACTGCCGGAACTTGGTTTTTATTTCAAAGTCATGCGGTAAAGCAATGCGACTGCCGGATCTTGATTTAATTTCAACGTTCCAGCGGTAAAGCAATGCGACTGCCGGAACTTGGTTTTTATTTCAACGTTCCAGCGGTAAAGCAATGCGACTGCCGGATCTTGATTTAATTTCAAAGTTCCAGCGGTAAAGCAATGCGACTGCCGGATCTTGATTTAATTTAATAGTTCTAGCGGTAAAGCAATACGACTGCCGGAACTTGATTTAATTTCAAAGTTCATGCGGTAAAGCAATACGACTGCCGGATCTTGATTTAATTTCAAAGTTCATGCGGTAAAGCAATACGACTGCCGGATCTTGATTTAATTTCAAAGTCATGCGGTAAAGCAATGCGACTGCCGGAACTTGGTTTTTATTTCAAAGTCATTCGGTAAAGCAATGCGACTGCCGGAACTTGGTTTTTATTTCAACGTTCCAGCGGTAAAGCAATGCGACTGCCGGAACTTGATTTAATTTCAACGTTCATGCGGTAAAGCAATGCGACTGCCGGAACTTGGTTTTTATTTCAAAGTCATGCGGTAAAGCAATACGACTGCCGGATCTTGATTTAATTTCAAAGTCATGCGGTAAAGCAATGCGACTGCCGGAACTTGGTTTTTATTTCAAAGTCATTCGGTAAAGCAATGCGACTACCGGATCTTGATTTAATTTCATAGTTCTAGCGGTAAAGCAATACGACTGCCGGATCTTGGTTTTTATTTCAACGTTCCAGCGGTAAAGCAATGCGACTGCCGAATCTTGATTTAATTTCAACGTTCCAGCGGTAAAGCAATGCGACTGCCGGAACTTGGTTTTTATTTCAAAGTCATGCGGTAAAGCAATACGACTGCCGGATCTTGATTTAATTTCAAAGTCATGCGGTAAAGCAATGCGACTGCCGGAACTTGGTTTTTATTTCAAAGTCATTCGGTAAAGCAATGCGACTGCCGGAACTTGGTTTTTATTTCAACGTTCCAGCGGTAAAGCAATGCGACTGCCGGAACTTGGTTTTTATTTCAACGTTCCAGCGGTAAAGCAATGCGACTGCCGGATCTTGATTTAATTTCAAAGTTCCAGCGGTAAAGCAATGCGACTGCCGGATCTTGATTTAATTTAATAGTTCTAGCGGTAAAGCAATACGACTGCCGGATCTTGATTTAATTTCAAAGTTCATGCGGTAAAGCAATACGACTGCCGGATCTTGGTTTTTATTTCAAAGTCATTCGGTAAAGCAATGCGACTACCGGATCTTGATTTAATTTCATAGTTCTAGCGGTAAAGCAATACGACTGCCGGATCTTGGTTTTTATTTCAACGTTCCAGCGGTAAAGCAATGCGACTGCCGAATCTTGATTTAATTTCAACGTTCCAGCGGTAAAGCAATGCGACTGCCGGAACTTGGTTTTTATTTCAAAGTCATGCGGTAAAGTAATACGACTGCCGGATCTTGATTTAATTTCAAAGTCATGCGGTAAAGCAATGCGACTGCCGGAACTTGGTTTTTATTTCAAAGTCATTCGGTAAAGCAATGCGACTACCGGATCTTGATTTAATTTCATAGTTCTAGCGGTAAAGCAATACGACTGCCGGATCTTGGTTTTTATTTCAACGTTCAAGCGGTAAAGCAATGCGACTGCCGAATCTTGATTTAATTTCAACGTTCCAGCGGTAAAGCAATACGACTGCCGGATCTTGGTTTTTATTTCAACGTTCAAGCGGTAAAGCAATGCGACTGCCGAATCTTGATTTAATTTCAACGTTCCAGCGGTAAAGCAATGCGACTGCCGAATCTTGATTTAATTTCAACGTTCCAGCGGTAAAGCAATGCGACTGCCGGAACTTGGTTTTTATTTCAACGTTCCAGCGGTAAAGCAATGCGACTGCCGGAACTTGGTTTTTATTTCAACGTTCCAGCGGTAAAGCAATGCGACTGCCGGATCTTGATTTAATTTCAAAGTTCCAGCGGTAAAGCAATGCGACTGCCGGATCTTGATTTTATTTAAAAGTTCTAGCGGTAAAGCAATACGACTGCCGGATCTTGATTTAATTTCAAAGTTCATGCGGTAAAGCAATACGACTGCCGGATCTTGATTTAATTTCAAAGTCATGCGGTAAAGCAATGCGTCTGCCGGAACTTGGTTTTTATTTCAAAGTCATTCGGTAAAGCAATGCGACTGCCGGAACTTGGTTTTTATTTCAACGTTCCAGCGGTAAAGCAATGCGACTGCCGGAACTTGATTTAATTTCAACGTTCATGCGGTAAAGCAATGCGACTGCCGGAACTTGGTTTTTATTTCAAAGTCATGCGGTAAAGCAATACGACTGCCGGATCTTGATTTAATTTCAAAGTCATGCGGTAAAGCAATGCGACTGCCGGAACTTGGTTTTTATTTCAAAGTCATTCGGTAAAGCAATGCGACTACCGGATCTTGATTTAATTTCATAGTTCTAGCGGTAAAGCAATACGACTGCCGGATCTTGGTTTTTATTTCAACGTTCCAGCGGTAAAGCAATGCGACTGCCGAATCTTGATTTAATTTCAACGTTCCAGCGGTAAAGCAATGCGACTGCCGGAACTTGGTTTTTATTTCAAAGTCATGCGGTAAAGTAATACGACTGCCGGATCTTGATTTAATTTCAAAGTCATGCGGTAAAGCAATGCGACTGCCGGAACTTGGTTTTTATTTCAAAGTCATTCGGTAAAGCAATGCGACTGCCGGAACTTGGTTTTTATTTCAACGTTCCAGCGGTAAAGCAATGCGACTGCCGGAACTTGGTTTTTATTTCAACGTTCCAGCGGTAAAGCAATGCGACTGCCGGATCTTGATTTAATTTCAAAGTTCCAGCGGTAAAGCAATGCGACTGCCGGATCTTGATTTAATTTAATAGTTCTAGCGGTAAAGCAATACGACTGCCGGATCTTGATTTAATTTCAAAGTTTATGCGGTAAAGCAATACGACTGCCGGATCTTGGTTTAATTTCAAAGTTCATGCGGTAAAGCAATGCGACTGCCGGAACTTGGTTTTTATTTCAACGTTCCAGCGGTATAGCAATGCGACTGCCGGATCTTGATTTAATTTCAAAGTTCCAGCGGTAAAGCAATGCGACTGCCGGATCTTGATTTAATTTCAACGTTCCAGCGGTAAAGCAATGCGACTACCGGAACTTGGTTTTTATTTCAACGTTCCAGCGGTAAAGCAATGCGACTGCCGGATCTTGATTTAATTTCAAAGTTCCAGCGGTAAAGCAATGCGACTGCCGGATCTTGATTTAATTTAATAGTTCTAGCGGTAAAGCAATACGACTGCCGAATGTTGATTTAATTTCAAGGTTCTAGCGGTAAAGCAATACGACTGCCGGATCTTGATTTAATTTCAAAGTTCATGCGGTAAAGCAATGCGACTGCCGGATCTTGATGTAATTTCAAAGTTCATGCGGTGAAGCAATACGACTGCCGGATCTTGATTTAATTTCAAAGTCATGCGGTAAAGCAATGCGACTGCCGGAACTTGGTTTTTATTTCAAAGTCATTCGGTAAAGCAATGCGACTGCCGGAACTTGGTTTTTATTTCAACGTTCCAGCGGTAAAGCAATGCGACTGCCGGATCTTGATTTAATTTCAACGTTCATGCGGTAAAGCAATGCGACTGCCGGAACTTGGTTTTTATTTCAAAGTCATGCTGTAAAGCAATACGACTGCCGGATCTTGATTTAATTTCAAAGTCATGCGGTAAAGCAATGCGACTGCCGGAACTTGGTTTAATTTCAAATTTCATGCGGTAAAGCAATGCGACTGCCGGAACTTGGTTTTTATTTCAAAGTCATGCGGTAAAGCAATGCGACTGCCGGATCTTGATTTAATTTCATAGTTCTAGCGGAAAAGCAATGCGACTGCAGGATCTTGATTTAATTTCAAAGTTCCAGCGGTAAAGTAATGCGACTGCCGGATCTTGATTTAATTTCAACGTTCCAGCGGTAAAGCAATGCGACTGCCGGAACTTGGTTTTTATTTCAACGTTCCAGCGGTAAAGCAATGCGACTGCCGGAACTTGATTTAATTTCAACGTTCATGCGGTAAAGCAATGCGACTGCCGGAACTTGGTTTTTATTTCAAAGTCATGCGGTAAAGCAATGCGACTGCCGGATCTTGATTTAATTTCATAGTTCTAGCGGAAAAGCAATGCGACTGCAGGATCTTGATTTAATTTCAAAGTTCCAGCGGTAAAGCAATGCGACTGCCGGATCTTGATTTAATTTCAACGTTCCAGCGGTAAAGCAATGCGACTGCCGGAACTTGGTTTTTATTTCAACGTTCCAGCGGTAAAGCAATGCGACTGCCGGATCTTGATTTAATTTCAAAGTTCCAGCGGTAAAGCAATGCGACTGCCGGATCTTGATTTAATTTAATAGTTCTAGCGGTAAAGCAATACGACTGCCGGATCTTGATTTAATTTCAAAGTTCATGCGGTAAAGCAATACGACTGCCGGATCTTGATTTAATTTCAAAGTCATGCGGTAAAGCAATGCGACTGCCGGAACTTGGTTTTTATTTCAAAGTCATTCGGTAAAGCAATGCGACTGCCGGAACTTGGTTTTTATTTCAACGTTCCAGCGGTAAAGCAATGCGACTGCCGGAACTTGATTTAATTTCAACGTTCATGCGGTAAAGCAATGCGACTGCCGGAACTTGGTTTTTATTTCAAAGTCATGCGGTAAAGCAATACGACTGCCGGATCTTGATTTAATTTCAAAGTCATGCGGTAAAGCAATGCGACTGCCGGAACTTGGTTTTTATTTCAAAGTCATTCGGTAAAGCAATGCGACTACCGGATCTTGATTTAATTTCATAGTTCTAGCGGTAAAGCAATACGACTGCCGGATCTTGGTTTTTATTTCAACGTTCCAGCGGTAAAGCAATGCGACTGCCGAATCTTGATTTAATTTCAACGTTCCAGCGGTAAAGCAATGCGACTGCCGGATCTTGATTTAATTTCAAAGTTCATGCGGTAAAGCAATACGACTGCCGGATCTTGATTTAATTTCAAAGTCATGCGGTAAAGCAATGCGACTGCCGGAACTTGGTTTTTATTTCAAAGTCATTCGGTAAAGCAATGCGACTGCCGGAACTTGGTTTTTATTTCAACGTTCCAGCGGTAAAGCAATGCGACTGCCGGAACTTGATTTTATTTCAAAGTCATGCGGTAAAGCAATACGACTGCCGGATCTTGATTTAATTTCAAAGTCATGCGGTAAAGCAATGCGACTGCCGGAACTTGGTTTTTATTTCAAAGTCATTCGGTAAAGCAATGCGACTGCCGGAACTTGGTTTTTATTTCAACGTTCCAGCGGTAAAGCAATGCGACTGCCGGAACTTGATTTAATTTCAACGTTCATGCGGTAAAGCAATGCGACTGCCGGAACTTGGTTTTTATTTCAAAGTCATGCGGTAAAGCAATACGACTGCCGGATCTTGATTTAATTTCAAAGTCATGCGGTAAAGCAATGCGACTGCCGGAACTTGGTTTTTATTTCAAAGTCATTCGGTAAAGCAATGCGACTGCCGGATCTTGATTTAATTTCAAAGTTCCAGCGGTAAAGCAATGCGACTGCCGGATCTTGATTTAATTTAATAGTTCTAGCGGTAAAGCAATACGACTGCCGGATCTTGATTTAATTTCAAAGTTTATGCGGTAAAGCAATACGACTGCCGGATCTTGGTTTAATTTCAAAGTTCATGCGGTAAAGCAATGCGACTGCCGGAACTTGGTTTTTATTTCAACGTTCCAGCGGTAAAGCAATGCGACTGCCGGATCTTGATTTAATTTCATAGTTCTAGCGGAAAAGCAATGCGACTGCAGGATCTTGATTTAATTTCAAAGTTCCAGCGGTAAAGCAATGCGACTGCCGGATCTTGATTTAATTTCAACGTTCCAGCGGTAAAGCAATGCGACTGCCGGATCTTGATTTAATTTAATAGTTCTAGCGGTAAAGCAATACGACTGCCGGATCTTGATTTAATTTCAAAGTCATGCGGTAAAGCAATGCGACTGCCGGAACTTGGTTTTTATTTCAAAGTCATTCGGTAAAGCAATGCGACTGCCGGATCTTGATTTAATTTCAAAGTTCCAGCGGTAAAGCAATGCGACTGCCGGATCTTGATTTAATTTAATAGTTCTAGCGGTAAAGCAATACGACTGCCGGATCTTGATTTAATTTCAAAGTTCATGCGGTAAAGCAATGCGACTGCCGGAACTTGGTTTTTATTTCAACGTTCCAGCGGTAAAGCAATGCGACTGCCGGAACTTGGTTTTTATTTCAAAGTCATGCGGTAAAGCAATACGACTGCCGGATCTTGATTTAATTTCAAAGTCATGCGGTAAAGCAATGCGACTGCCGGAACTTGGTTTTTATTTCAAAGTCATGCGGTAAAGCAATACGACTGCCGGATCTTGATTTAATTTCAAAGTCATGCGGTAAAGCAATGCGACTGCCGGAACTTGGTTTTTATTTCAAAGTCATTCGGTAAAGCAATGCGACTACCGGATCTTGATTTAATTTCATAGTTCTAGCGGTAAAGCAATACGACTGCCGGATCTTGGTTTTTATTTCAACGTTCCAGCGGTAAAGCAATGCGACTGCCGAATCTTGATTTAATTTCAACGTTCCAGCGGTAAAGCAATGCGACTGCCGGAACTTGGTTTTTATTTCAAAGTCATGCGGTAAAGCAATACGACTGCCGGATCTTGATTTAATTTCAAAGTCATGCGGTAAAGCAATGCGACTGCCGGAACTTGGTTTTTATTTCAAAGTCATTCGGTAAAGCAATGCGACTGCCGGAACTTGGTTTTTATTTCAACGTTCCAGCGGTAAAGCAATGCGACTGCCGGAACTTGATTTAATTTCAACGTTCATGCGGTAAAGCAATGCGACTGCCGGAACTTGGTTTTTATTTCAAAGTCATGCGGTAAAGCAATACGACTGCCGGATCTTGATTTAATTTCAAAGTCATGCGGTAAAGCAATGCGACTGCCGGAACTTGGTTTTTATTTCAAAGTCATTCGGTAAAGCAATGCGACTGCCGGATCTTGATTTAATTTCAAAGTTCCAGCGGTAAAGCAATGCGACTGCCGGATCTTGATTTAATTTAATAGTTCTAGCGGTAAAGCAATACGACTGCCGGATCTTGATTTAATTTCAAAGTTTATGCGGTAAAGCAATACGACTGCCGGATCTTGGTTTAATTTCAAAGTTCATGCGGTAAAGCAATGCGACTGCCGGAACTTGGTTTTTATTTCAACGTTCCAGCGGTAAAGCAATGCGACTGCCGGATCTTGATTTAATTTCATAGTTCTAGCGGAAAAGCAATGCGACTGCAGGATCTTGATTTAATTTCAAAGTTCCAGCGGTAAAGCAATGCGACTGCCGGATCTTGATTTAATTTCAACGTTCCAGCGGTAAAGCAATGCGACTGCCGGATCTTGATTTAATTTAATAGTTCTAGCGGTAAAGCAATACGACTGCCGGATCTTGATTTAATTTCAAAGTCATGCGGTAAAGCAATGCGACTGCCGGAACTTGGTTTTTATTTCAAAGTCATTCGGTAAAGCAATGCGACTGCCGGATCTTGATTTAATTTCAAAGTTCCAGCGGTAAAGCAATGCGACTGCCGGATCTTGATTTAATTTAATAGTTCTAGCGGTAAAGCAATACGACTGCCGGATCTTGATTTAATTTCAAAGTTCATGCGGTAAAGCAATGCGACTGCCGGAACTTGGTTTTTATTTCAACGTTCCAGCGGTAAAGCAATGCGACTGCCGGAACTTGGTTTTTATTTCAACGTTCCAGCGGTAAAGCAATGCGACTGCCGGATCTTGATTTAATTTCAAAGTTCCAGCGGTAAAGCAATGCGACTGCCGGATCTTGATTTTATTTAATAGTTCTAGCGGTAAAGCAATACGACTGCCGGATCTTGATTTAATTTCAAAGTTTATGCGGTAAAGCAATACGACTGCCGGATCTTGGTTTAATTTCAAAGTTCATGCGGTAAAGCAATGCGACTGCCGGAACTTGGTTTTTATTTCAACGTTCCAGCGGTATAGCAATGCGACTGCCGGATCTTGATTTAATTTCAAAGTTCCAGCGGTAAAGCAATGCGACTGCCGGATCTTGATTTAATTTCAACGTTCCAGCGGTAAAGCAATGCGACTACCGGAACTTGGTTTTTATTTCAACGTTCCAGCGGTAAAGCAATGCGACTGCCGGATCTTGATTTAATTTCAAAGTTCCAGCGGTAAAGCAATGCGACTGCCGGATCTTGATTTAATTTAATAGTTCTAGCGGTAAAGCAATACGACTGCCGAATGTTGATTTAATTTCAAGGTTCTAGCGGTAAAGCAATACGACTGCCGGATCTTGATTTAATTTCAAAGTTCATGCGGTAAAGCAATGCGACTGCCGGATCTTGATGTAATTTCAAAGTTCATGCGGTGAAGCAATACGACTGCCGGATCTTGATTTAATTTCAAAGTCATGCGGTAAAGCAATGCGACTGCCGGAACTTGGTTTTTATTTCAAAGTCATGCGGTAAAGCAATGCGACTGCCGGAACTTGATTTAATTTCAAAGTTCATGCGGTAAAGCAATTCGACTGCCGGAACTTGGTTTTTATTTCAAAGTTCCAGCGGTAAAGCAATGCGACTGCCGAATTTTGATTTAATTTCAACGTTCCAGCGGTAAAGCAATGCGACTGCCGGAACTTGGTTTTTATTTCAACGTTCCAGCGGTAAAGCAATGCGACTGCCGGATCTTGATTTAATTTCAAAGTTCCAGCGGTAAAGCAATGCGACTGCCGGATCTTGATTTAATTTAAAAGTTCTAGCGGTAAAGCAATACGACTGCCGGATCTTGATTTAATTTCAAAGTTCATGCGGTAAAGCAATACGACTGCCGGATCTTGGTTTAATTTCAATGTTCATGCGGTAAAGCAATACGACTGCCGGATCTTGATTTAATTTAATAGTTCTAGCGGTAAAGCAATACGACTGCCGGATCTTGATTTAATTTCAAAGTTCATGCGGTAAAGCAATACGACTGCCGGATCTTGGTTTAATTTCAATGTTCATGCGGTAAAGCAATGCGACTGCCGGAACTTGGTTTTTATTTCAACGTTCCAGCGGTAAAGCTATGCGACTGCAGGATCTTGATTTAATTTCAACGTTCCAGCGGTAAAGCAATGCGACTACCGGAACTTGGTTTTTATTTCAACGTTCCAGCGGTAAAGCAATGCGACTGCCGGATCTTGATTTAATTTCAAAGTTCCAGCGGTAAAGCAATGCGACTGCCGGATCTTGATTTAATTTAATAGTTCTAGCGGTAAAGCAATACGACTGCCGAATGTTGATTTAATTTCAAGGTTCTAGCGGTAAAGCAATACGACTGCCGGATCTTGATTTAATTTCAAAGTTCATGCGGTAAAGCAATGCGACTGCCGGATCTTGATGTAATTTCAAAGTTCATGCGGTGAAGCAATACGACTGCCGGATCTTGATTTAATTTCAAAGTCATGCGGTAAAGCAATGCGACTGCCGGAACTTGGTTTTTATTTCAAAGTCATTCGGTAAAGCAATGCGACTGCCGGAACTTGGTTTTTATTTCAACGTTCCAGCGGTAAAGCAATGCGACTGCCGGAACTTGATTTAATTTCAACGTTCATGCGGTAAAGCAATGCGACTGCCGGAACTTGGTTTTTATTTCAAAGTCATGCTGTAAAGCAATACGACTGCCGGATCTTGATTTAATTTCAAAGTCATGCGGTAAAGCAATGCGACTGCCGGAACTTGGTTTAATTTCAACGTTCATGCGGTAAAGCAATGCGACTGCCGGAACTTGGTTTTTATTTCAAAGTCATGCGGTAAAGCAATGCGACTGCCGGATCTTGATTTAATTCCATAGTTCTAGCGGAAAAGCAATGCGACTGCAGGATCTTGATTTAATTTCAAAGTTCCAGCGGTAAAGTAATGCGACTGCCGGATCTTGATTTAATTTCAACGTTCCAGCGGTAAAGCAATGCGACTGCCGGAACTTGGTTTTTATTTCAACGTTCAAGCGGAAAAGCAATGCGACTGCCGGAACTTGATTTAATTTCAACGTTCATGCGGTAAAGCAATGCGACTGCCGGAACTTGGTTTTTATTTCAAAGTCATGCGGTAAAGCAATGCGACTGCCGGATCTTGATTTAATTTCATAGTTCTAGCGGAAAAGCAATGCGACTGCCGGATCTTGATTTAATTTCAACGTTCCAGCGGTAAAGCAATGCGACTGCCGGAACTTGGTTTTTATTTCAACGTTCCAGCGGTAAAGCAATGCGACTGCCGGAACTTGATTTAATTTCAATGTTCATGCGGTAAAGCAATGCGACTGCCGGAACTTGGTTTTTATTTCAAAGTCATGCGGTAAAGCAATGCGACTGCCGGATCTTGATTTAATTTCATAGTTCTAGCGGAAAAGCAATGCGACTGCCGGATCTTGATTTAATTTCAACGTTCCAGCGGTAAAGCAATGCGACTACCGGAACTTGGTTTTTATTTCAACGTTCCAGCGGTAAAGCAATGCGACTGCCGGATCTTGATTTAATTTCAAAGTTCATGCGGTAAAGCAATTCGACTGCCGGAACTTGGTTTTTATTTCAAAGTTCCAGCGGTAAAGCAATGCGACTGCCGAATTTTGATTTAATTTCAACGTTCCAGCGGTAAAGCAATGCGACTGCCGGAACTTGGTTTTTATTTCAACGTTCCAGCGGTAAAGCAATGCGACTGCCGGATCTTGATTTAATTTCAAAGTTCCAGCGGTAAAGCAATGCGACTGCCGGATCTTGATTTAATTTAATAGTTCCAGCGGTAAAGCAATGCGACTGCCGGATCTTGATTTAATTTAATAGTTCTAGCGGTAAAGCAATACGACTGCCGAATGTTGATTTAATTTCAAGGTTCTAGCGGTAAAGCAATACGACTGCCGGATCTTGATTTAATTTCAAAGTTCATGCGGTAAAGCAATGCGACTGCCGGATCTTGATGTAATTTCAAAGTTCATGCGGTGAAGCAATACGACTGCCGGATCTTGATTTAATTTCAAAGTCATGCGGTAAAGCAATGCGACTGCCGGAACTTGGTTTTTATTTCAACGTTCCAGCGGTAAAGCAATGCGACTGCCGGAACTTGATTTAATTTCAACGTTCATGCGGTAAAGCAATGCGACTGCCGGAACTTGGTTTTTATTTCAAAGTCATGCTGTAAAGCAATACGACTGCCGGATCTTGATTTAATTTCAAAGTCATGCGGTAAAGCAATGCGACTGCCGGAACTTGGTTTAATTTCAACGTTCATGCGGTAAAGCAATGCGACTGCCGGAACTTGGTTTTTATTTCAAAGTCATGCGGTAAAGCAATGCGACTGCCGGATCTTGATTTAATTCCATAGTTCTAGCGGAAAAGCAATGCGACTGCAGGATCTTGATTTAATTTCAAAGTTCCAGCGGTAAAGTAATGCGACTGCCGGATCTTGATTTAATTTCAACGTTCCAGCGGTAAAGCAATGCGACTGCCGGAACTTGGTTTTTATTTCAACGTTCCAGCGGTAAAGCAATGCGACTGCCGGAACTTGATTTAATTTCAACGTTCATGCGGTAAAGCAATGCGACTGCCGGAACTTGGTTTTTATTTCAAAGTCATGCGGTAAAGCAATGCGACTGCCGGATCTTGATTTAATTTCATAGTTCTAGCGGAAAAGCAATGCGACTGCCGGATCTTGATTTAATTTCAACGTTCCAGCGGTAAAGCAATGCGACTGCCGGAACTTGGTTTTTATTTCAACGTTCCAGCGGTAAAGCAATGCGACTGCCGGAACTTGATTTAATTTCAATGTTCATGCGGTAAAGCAATGCGACTGCCGGAACTTGGTTTTTATTTCAAAGTCATGCGGTAAAGCAATGCGACTGCCGGATCTTGATTTAATTTCATAGTTCTAGCGGAAAAGCAATGCGACTGCCGGATCTTGATTTAATTTCAACGTTCCAGCGGTAAAGCAATGCGACTACCGGAACTTGGTTTTTATTTCAACGTTCCAGCGGTAAAGCAATGCGACTGCCGGATCTTGATTTAATTTCAAAGTTCATGCGGTAAAGCAATTCGACTGCCGGAACTTGGTTTTTATTTCAAAGTTCCAGCGGTAAAGCAATGCGACTGCCGAATTTTGATTTAATTTCAACGTTCCAGCGGTAAAGCAATGCGACTGCCGGAACTTGGTTTTTATTTCAACGTTCCAGCGGTAAAGCAATGCGACTGCCGGATCTTGATTTAATTTCAAAGTTCATGCGGTAAAGCAATGCGACTGCCGGATCTTGATGTAATTTCAAAGTTCATGCGGTGAAGCAATGCGACTGCCGGATCTTGATTTAATTTCAACGTTCCAGCGGTAAAGCAATGCGACTGCCGGATCTTGGTTTAATTTCAAAGTTCATGCGGTAAAGCAATGCGACTGCCGGAACTTGGTTTTTATTTCAACGTCCCAGCGGTATAGCAATGCGACTGCCGGATCTTGATTTAATTTCAAAGTTCCAGCGGTAAAGCAATGCGACTGCCGGATCTTGATTTAATTTCAACGTTCCAGCGGTAAAGCAATGCGACTACCGGAACTTGGTTTTTATTTCAACGTTCCAGCGGTAAAGCAATGCGACTGCCGTATCTTGATTTAATTTCAACGTTCCAGCGGTAAAGCAATGCGACTGCCGGATCTTGGTTTAATTTCAAAGTTCATGCGGTAAAGCAATGCGACTGCCGGAACTTGGTTTTTATTTCAACGTTCCAGCGGTATAGCAATGCGACTGCCGGATCTTGATTTAATTTCAAAGTTCCAGCGGTAAAGCAATGCGACTGCCGGATCTTGATTTAATTTCAACGTTCCAGCGGTAAAGCAATGCGACTACCGGAACTTGGTTTTTATTTCAACGTTCCAGCGGTAAAGCAATGCGACTGCCGGATCTTGATTTAATTTCAAAGTTCCAGCGGTAAAGCAATGCGACTGCCGGATCTTGATTTAATTTAATAGTTCTAGCGGTAAAGCAATACGACTGCCGAATGTTGATTTAATTTCAAGGTTCTAGCGGTAAAGCAATACGACTGCCGGACCTTGATTTAATTTCAAAGTTCATGCGGTAAAGCAATGCGACTGCCGGATCTTGATGTAATTTCAAAGTTCATGCGGTGAAGCAATACGACTGCCGGATCTTGATTTAATTTCAAAGTCATGCGGTAAAGCAATGCGACTGCCGGAACTTGGTTTTTATTTCAAAGTCATGCGGTAAAGCAATGCGACTGCCGGAACTTGATTTAATTTCAAAGTTCATGCGGTAAAGCAATTCGACTGCCGGAACTTGGTTTTTATTTCAAAGTTCCAGCGGTAAAGCAATGCGACTGCCGAATTTTGATTTAATTTCAACGTTCCAGCGGTAAAGCAATGCGACTGCCGGAACTTGGTTTTTATTTCAACGTTCCAGCGGTAAAGCAATGCGACTGCCGGATCTTGATTTAATTTCAAAGTTCCAGCGGTAAAGCAATGCGACTGCCGGATCTTGATTTAATTTAATAGTTCTAGCGGTAAAGCAATACGACTGCCGGATCTTGATTTAATTTCAAAGTTCATGCGGTAAAGCAATACGACTGCCGGATCTTGGTTTAATTTCAATGTTCATGCGGTAAAGCAATACGACTGCCGGATCTTGATTTAATTTAATAGTTCTAGCGGTAAAGCAATACGACTGCCGGATCTTGATTTAATTTCAAAGTTCATGCGGTAAAGCAATACGACTGCCGGATCTTGTTTTTATTTCAATGTTCATGCGGTAAAGCAATGCGACTGCCGGAACTTGGTTTTTATTTCAACGTTCCAGCGGTAAAGCTATGCGACTGCAGGATCTTGATTTAATTTCAACGTTCCAGCGGTAAAGCAATGCGACTACCGGAACTTGGTTTTTATTTCAACGTTCCAGCGGTAAAGCAATGCGACTGCCGGATCTTGATTTAATTTCAAAGTTCCAGCGGTAAAGCAATGCGACTGCCGGATCTTGATTTAATTTAATAGTTCTAGCGGTAAAGCAATACGACTGCCGAATGTTGATTTAATTTCAAGGTTCTAGCGGTAAAGCAATACGACTGCCGGATCTTGATTTAATTTCAAAGTTCATGCGGTAAAGCAATGCGACTGCCGGATCTTGATGTAATTTCAAAGTTCATGCGGTGAAGCAATACGACTGCCGGATCTTGATTTAATTTAATAGTTCTAGCGGTAAAGCAATACGACTGCCGGATCTTGGTTTTTATTTCAAAGTCATTCGGTAAAGCAATGCGACTGCCGGAACTTGGTTTTTATTTCAACGTTCCAGCGGTAAAGCAATGCGACTGCCGGAACTTGGTTTTTATTTCAAAGTCATTCGGTAAAGCAATGCGACTGCCGGAACTTGGTTTTTATTTCAACGTTCCAGCGGTAAAGCAATGCGACTGCCGGAACTTGATTTAATTTCAACGTTCATGCGGTAAAGCAATGCGACTGCCGGAACTTGGTTTTTATTTCAAAGTCATGCTGTAAAGCAATACGACTGCCGGATCTTGATTTAATTTCAAAGTCATGCGGTAAAGCAATGCGACTGCCGGAACTTGGTTTAATTTCAACGTTCATGCGGTAAAGCAATGCGACTGCCGGAACTTGGTTTTTATTTCAAAGTCATGCGGTAAAGCAATGCGACTGCCGGATCTTGATTTAATTTCATAGTTCTAGCGGAAAAGCAATGCGACTGCCGGATCTTGATTTAATTTCAACGTTCCAGCGGTAAAGCAATGCGACTGCCGGAACTTGGTTTTTATTTCAACGTTCCAGCGGTAAAGCAATGCGACTGCCGGAACTTGATTTAATTTCAATGTTCATGCGGTAAAGCAATGCGACTGCCGGAACTTGGTTTTTATTTCAAAGTCATGCGGTAAAGCAATGCGACTGCCGGATCTTGATTTAATTTCATAGTTCTAGCGGAAAAGCAATGCGACTGCCGGATCTTGATTTAATTTCAACGTTCCAGCGGTAAAGCAATGCGACTACCGGAACTTGGTTTTTATTTCAACGTTCCAGCGGTAAAGCAATGCGACTGCCGGATCTTGATTTAATTTCAAAGTTCATGCGGTAAAGCAATTCGACTGCCGGAACTTGGTTTTTATTTCAAAGTTCCAGCGGTAAAGCAATGCGACTGCCGAATTTTGATTTAATTTCAACGTTCCAGCGGTAAAGCAATGCGACTGCCGGAACTTGGTTTTTATTTCAACGTTCCAGCGGTAAAGCAATGCGACTGCCGGATCTTGATTTAATTTCAAAGTTCCAGCGGTAAAGCAATGCGACTGCCGGATCTTGATTTAATTTAATAGTTCCAGCGGTAAAGCAATGCGACTGCCGGATCTTGATTTAATTTAATAGTTCTAGCGGTAAAGCAATACGACTGCCGAATGTTGATTTAATTTCAAGGTTCTAGCGGTAAAGCAATACGACTGCCGGATCTTGATTTAATTTCAAAGTTCATGCGGTAAAGCAATGCGACTGCCGGATCTTGATGTAATTTCAAAGTTCATGCGGTGAAGCAATACGACTGCCGGATCTTGATTTAATTTCAAAGTCATGCGGTAAAGCAATGCGACTGCCGGAACTTGGTTTTTATTTCAAAGTCATTCGGTAAAGCAATGCGACTGCCGGAACTTGGTTTTTATTTCAACGTTCCAGCGGTAAAGCAATGCGACTGCCGGAACTTGATTTAATTTCAACGTTCATGCGGTAAAGCAATGCGACTGCCGGAACTTGGTTTTTATTTCAAAGTCATGCTGTAAAGCAATACGACTGCCGGATCTTGATTTAATTTCAAAGTCATGCGGTAAAGCAATGCGACTGCCGGAACTTGGTTTAATTTCAACGTTCATGCGGTAAAGCAATGCGACTGCCGGAACTTGGTTTTTATTTCAAAGTCATGCGGTAAAGCAATGCGACTGCCGGATCTTGATTTAATTCCATAGTTCTAGCGGAAAAGCAATGCGACTGCAGGATCTTGATTTAATTTCAAAGTTCCAGCGGTAAAGTAATGCGACTGCCGGATCTTGATTTAATTTCAACGTTCCAGCGGTAAAGCAATGCGACTGCCGGAACTTGGTTTTTATTTCAACGTTCCAGCGGTAAAGCAATGCGACTGCCGGAACTTGATTTAATTTCAACGTTCATGCGGTAAAGCAATGCGACTGCCGGAACTTGGTTTTTATTTCAAAGTCATGCGGTAAAGCAATGCGACTGCCGGATCTTGATTTAATTTCATAGTTCTAGCGGAAAAGCAATGCGACTGCCGGATCTTGATTTAATTTCAACGTTCCAGCGGTAAAGCAATGCGACTGCCGGAACTTGGTTTTTATTTCAACGTTCCAGCGGTAAAGCAATGCGACTGCCGGAACTTGATTTAATTTCAATGTTCATGCGGTAAAGCAATGCGACTGCCGGAACTTGGTTTTTATTTCAAAGTCATGCGGTAAAGCAATGCGACTGCCGGATCTTGATTTAATTTCATAGTTCTAGCGGAAAAGCAATGCGACTGCCGGATCTTGATTTAATTTCAACGTTCCAGCGGTAAAGCAATGCGACTACCGGAACTTGGTTTTTATTTCAACGTTCCAGCGGTAAAGCAATGCGACTGCCGGATCTTGATTTAATTTCAAAGTTCATGCGGTAAAGCAATTCGACTGCCGGAACTTGGTTTTTATTTCAAAGTTCCAGCGGTAAAGCAATGCGACTGCCGAATTTTGATTTAATTTCAACGTTCCAGCGGTAAAGCAATGCGACTGCCGGAACTTGGTTTTTATTTCAACGTTCCAGCGGTAAAGCAATGCGACTGCCGGATCTTGATTTAATTTCAAAGTTCATGCGGTAAAGCAATGCGACTGCCGGATCTTGATGTAATTTCAAAGTTCATGCGGTGAAGCAATGCGACTGCCGGATCTTGATTTAATTTCAACGTTCCAGCGGTAAAGCAATGCGACTGCCGGATCTTGGTTTAATTTCAAAGTTCATGCGGTAAAGCAATGCGACTGCCGGAACTTGGTTTTTATTTCAACGTTCCAGCGGTATAGCAATGCGACTGCCGGATCTTGATTTAATTTCAAAGTTCCAGCGGTAAAGCAATGCGACTGCCGGATCTTGATTTAATTTCAACGTTCCAGCGGTAAAGCAATGCGACTACCGGAACTTGGTTTTTATTTCAACGTTCCAGCGGTAAAGCAATGCGACTGCCGTATCTTGATTTAATTTCAACGTTCCAGCGGTAAAGCAATGCGACAGCCGGATCTTGGTTTAATTTCAAAGTTCATGCGGTAAAGCAATGCGACTGCCGGAACTTGGTTTTTATTTCAACGTTCCAGCGGTATAGCAATGCGACTGCCGGATCTTGATTTAATTTCAAAGTTCCAGCGGTAAAGCAATGCGACTGCCGGATCTTGATTTAATTTCAACGTTCCAGCGGTAAAGCAATGCGACTACCGGAACTTGGTTTTTATTTCAACGTTCCAGCGGTAAAGCAATGCGACTGCCGGATCTTGATTTAATTTCAAAGTTCCAGCGGTAAAGCAATGCGACTGCCGGATCTTGATTTAATTTAATAGTTCTAGCGGTAAAGCAATACGACTGCCGAATGTTGATTTAATTTCAAGGTTCTAGCGGTAAAGCAATACGACTGCCGGATCTTGATTTAATTTCAAAGTTCATGCGGTAAAGCAATGCGACTGCCGGATCTTGATGTAATTTCAAAGTTCATGCGGTGAAGCAATACGACTGCCGGATCTTGATTTAATTTCAAAGTCATGCGGTAAAGCAATGCGACTGCCGGAACTTGGTTTTTATTTCAAAGTCATGCGGTAAAGCAATGCGACTGCCGGAACTTAATTTAATTTCAAAGTTCATGCGGTAAAGCAATTCGACTGCCGGAACTTGGTTTTTATTTCAAAGTTCCAGCGGTAAAGCAATGCGACTGCCGAATTTTGATTTAATTTCAACGTTCCAGCGGTAAAGCAATGCGACTGCCGGAACTTGGTTTTTATTTCAACGTTCCAGCGGTAAAGCAATGCGACTGCCGGATCTTGATTTAATTTCAAAGTTCCAGCGGTAAAGCAATGCGACTGCCGGATCTTGATTTAATTTAATAGTTCTAGCGGTAAAGCAATACGACTGCCGGATCTTGATTTAATTTCAAAGTTCATGCGGTAAAGCAATACGACTGCCGGATCTTGGTTTAATTTCAATGTTCATGCGGTAAAGCAATACGACTGCCGGATCTTGATTTAATTTAATAGTTCTAGCGGTAAAGCAATACGACTGCCGGATCTTGATTTAATTTCAAAGTTCATGCGGTAAAGCAATACGACTGCCGGATCTTGGTTTAATTTAAAAGTTCATGCGGTAAAGCAATGCGACTGCCGGAACTTGGTTTTTATTTCAACGTTCCAGCGGTAAAGCTATGCGACTGCAGGATCTTGATTTAATTTCAACGTTCCAGCGGTAAAGCAATGCGACTACCGGAACTTGGTTTTTATTTCAACGTTCCAGCGGTAAAGCAATGCGACTGCCGGATCTTGATTTAATTTCAAAGTTCCAGCGGTAAAGCAATGCGACTGCCGGATCTTGATTTAATTTAATAGTTCTAGCGGTAAAGCAATACGACTGCCGAATGTTGATTTAATTTCAAGGTTCTAGCGGTAAAGCAATACGACTGCCGGATCTTGATTTAATTTCAAAGTTCATGCGGTAAAGCAATGCGACTGCCGGATCTTGATGTAATTTCAAAGTTCATGCGGTGAAGCAATACGACTGCCGGATCTTGATTTAATTTAATAGTTCTAGCGGTAAAGCAATACGACTGCCGGATCTTGGTTTTTATTTCAAAGTCATTCGGTAAAGCAATGCGACTGCCGGAACTTGGTTTTTATTTCAACGTTCCAGCGGTAAAGCAATGCGACTGCCGGAACTTGGTTTTTATTTCAAAGTCATTCGGTAAAGCAATGCGACTGCCGGAACTTGGTTTTTATTTCAACGTTCCAGCGGTAAAGCAATGCGACTGCCGGAACTTGATTTAATTTCAACGTTCATGCGGTAAAGCAATGCGACTGCCGGAACTTGGTTTTTATTTCAAAGTCATGCTGTAAAGCAATACGACTGCCGGATCTTGATTTAATTTCAAAGTCATGCGGTAAAGCAATGCGACTGCCGGAACTTGGTTTAATTTCAACGTTCATGCGGTAAAGCAATGCGACTGCCGGAACTTGGTTTTTATTTCAAAGTCATGCGGTAAAGCAATGCGACTGCCGGATCTTGATTTAATTTCATAGTTCTAGCGGAAAAGCAATGCGACTGCAGGATCTTGATTTAATTTCAAAGTTCCAGCGGTAAAGTAATGCGACTGCCGGATCTTGATTTAATTTCAACGTTCCAGCGGTAAAGCAATGCGACTGCCGGAACTTGGTTTTTATTTCAAAGTTCCAGCGGTAAAGCAATGCGACTGCCGGAACTTGATTTAATTTCAACGTTCATGCGGTAAAGCAATGCGACTGCCGGAACTTGGTTTTTATTTCAAAGTCATGCGGTAAAGCAATGCGACTGCCGGATCTTGATTTAATTTCATAGTTCTAGCGGAAAAGCAATGCGACTGCCGGATCTTGATTTAATTTCAACGTTCCAGCGGTAAAGCAATGCGACTGCCGGAACTTGGTTTTTATTTCAACGTTCCAGCGGTAAAGCAATGCGACTGCCGGAACTTGATTTAATTTCAACGTTCATGCGGTAAAGCAATGCGACTGCCGGAACTTGGTTTTTATTTCAAAGTCATGCGGTAAAGCAATGCGACTGCCGGATCTTGATTTAATTTCAACGTTCCAGCGGTAAAGCAATGCGACTGCCGGAACTTGGTTTTTATTTCAACGTTCCAGCGGTAAAGCAATGCGACTGCCGGAACTTGATTTAATTTCAACGTTCATGCGGTAAAGCAATGCGACTGCCGGAACTTGGTTTTTATTTCAAAGTCATTCGGTAAAGCAATGCGACTACCGGATCTTGATTTAATTTCATAGTTCTAGCGGTAAAGCAATACGACTGCCGGATCTTGGTTTTTATTTCAACGTTCCAGCGGTAAAGCAATGCGACTGCCGAATCTTGATTTAATTTCAACGTTCCAGCGGTAAAGCAATGCGACTGCCGGATCTTGATTTAATTTCAAAGTTCCAGCGGTAAAGCAATGCGACTGCCGGATCTTGATTTAATTTAATAGTTCTAGCGGTAAAGCAATACGACTGCCGGATCTTGATTTAATTTCAAAGTTTATGCGGTAAAGCAATACGACTGCCGGATCTTGGTTTAATTTCAAAGTTCATGCGGTAAAGCAATGCGACTGCCGGAACTTGGTTTTTATTTCAACGTTCCAGCGGTATAGCAATGCGACTGCCGGATCTTGATTTAATTTCAAAGTTCCAGCGGTAAAGCAATGCGACTGCCGGATCTTGATTTAATTTCAACGTTCCAGCGGTAAAGCAATGCGACTACCGGAACTTGGTTTTTATTTCAACGTTCCAGCGGTAAAGCAATGCGACTGCCGGATCTTGATTTAATTTCAAAGTTCCAGCGGTAAAGCAATGCGACTGCCGGATCTTGATTTAATTTAATAGTTCTAGCGGTAAAGCAATACGACTGCCGAATGTTGATTTAATTTCAAGGTTCTAGCGGTAAAGCAATACGACTGCCGGATCTTGATTTAATTTCAAAGTTCATGCGGTAAAGCAATGCGACTGCCGGATCTTGATGTAATTTCAAAGTTCATGCGGTGAAGCAATACGACTGCCGGATCTTGATTTAATTTCAAAGTCATGCGGTAAAGCAATGCGACTGCCGGAACTTGGTTTTTATTTCAAAGTCATTCGGTAAAGCAATGCGACTGCCGGAACTTGGTTTTTATTTCAAAGTTCATGCGGTAAAGCAATACGACTGCCGGATCTTGGTTTAATTTCAATGTTCATGCGGTAAAGCAATACGACTGCCGGATCTTGATTTAATTTAATAGTTCTAGCGGTAAAGCAATACGACTGCCGGATCTTGATTTAATTTCAAAGTTCATGCGGTAAAGCAATACGACTGCCGGATCTTGGTTTAATTTCAATGTTCATGCGGTAAAGCAATGCGACTGCCGGAACTTGGTTTTTATTTCAACGTTCCAGCGGTAAAGCTATGCGACTGCAGGATCTTGATTTAATTTCAACGTTCCAGCGGTAAAGCAATGCGACTACCGGAACTTGGTTTTTATTTCAACGTTCCAGCGGTAAAGCAATGCGACTGCCGGATCTTGATTTAATTTCAACGTTCCAGCGGTAAAGCAATGCGACTGCCGGAACTTGGTTTTTATTTCAACGTTCCAGCGGTAAAGCAATGCGACTGCCGGATCTTGATTTAATTTCAAAGTTCCAGCGGTAAAGCAATGCGACTGCCGGATCTTGATTTAATTTAATAGTTCTAGCGGTAAAGCAATACGACTGCCGGATCTTGATTTAATTTCAAAGTTCATGCGGTAAAGCAATACGACTGCCGGATCTTGGTTTAATTTCAATGTTCATGCGGTAAAGCAATACGACTGCCGGATCTTGATTTAATTTAATAGTTCTAGCGGTAAAGCAATACGACTGCCGGATCTTGATTTAATTTCAAAGTTCATGCGGTAAAGCAATACGACTGCCGGATCTTGGTTTAATTTCAATGTTCATGCGGTAAAGCAATGCGACTGCCGGAACTTGGTTTTTATTTCAACGTTCCAGCGGTAAAGCTATGCGACTGCAGGATCTTGATTTAATTTCAACGTTCCAGCGGTAAAGCAATGCGACTACCGGAACTTGGTTTTTATTTCAACGTTCCAGCGGTAAAGCAATGCGACTGCCGGATCTTGATTTAATTTCAAAGTTCCAGCGGTAAAGCAATGCGACTGCCGGATCTTGATTTAATTTAATAGTTCTAGCGGTAAAGCAATACGACTGCCGAATGTTGATTTAATTTCAAGGTTCTAGCGGTAAAGCAATACGACTGCCGGATCTTGATTTAATTTCAAAGTTCATGCGGTAAAGCAATGCGACTGCCGGATCTTGATGTAATTTCAAAGTTCATGCGGTGAAGCAATACGACTGCCGGATCTTGATTTAATTTAATAGTTCTAGCGGTAAAGCAATACGACTGCCGGATCTTGGTTTTTATTTCAAAGTCATTCGGTAAAGCAATGCGACTGCCGGAACTTGGTTTTTATTTCAACGTTCCAGCGGTAAAGCAATGCGACTGCCGGAACTTGGTTTTTATTTCAAAGTCATTCGGTAAAGCAATGCGACTGCCGGAACTTGGTTTTTATTTCAACGTTCCAGCGGTAAAGCAATGCGACTGCCGGAACTTGATTTAATTTCAACGTTCATGCGGTAAAGCAATGCGACTGCCGGAACTTGGTTTAATTTCAACGTTCATGCGGTAAAGCAATGCGACTGCCGGAACTTGGTTTTTATTTCAAAGTCATGCGGTAAAGCAATGCGACTGCCGGATCTTGATTTAATTTCATAGTTCTAGCGGAAAAGCAATGCGACTGCAGGATCTTGATTTAATTTCAAAGTTCCAGCGGTAAAGTAATGCGACTGCCGGATCTTGATTTAATTTCAACGTTCCAGCGGTAAAGCAATGCGACTGCCGGAACTTGGTTTTTATTTCAACGTTCCAGCGGTAAAGCAATGCGACTGCCGGAACTTGATTTAATTTCAACGTTCATGCGGTAAAGCAATGCGACTGCCGGAACTTGGTTTTTATTTCAAAGTCATGCGGTAAAGCAATGCGACTGCCGGATCTTGATTTAATTTCATAGTTCTAGCGGAAAAGCAATGCGACTGCCGGATCTTGATTTAATTTCAACGTTCCAGCGGTAAAGCAATGCGACTGCCGGGACTTGGTTTTTATTTCAACGTTCCAGCGGTAAAGCAATGCGACTGCCGGAACTTGATTTAATTTCAACGTTCATGCGGTAAAGCAATGCGACTGCCGGAACTTGGTTTTTATTTCAAAGTCATGCGGTAAAGCAATGCGACTGCCGGATCTTGATTTAATTTCAACGTTCCAGCGGTAAAGCAATGCGACTGCCGGAACTTGGTTTTTATTTCAACGTTCCAGCGGTAAAGCAATGCGACTGCCGGAACTTGATTTAATTTCAACGTTCATGCGGTAAAGCAATGCGACTGCCGGAACTTGGTTTTTATTTCAAAGTCATTCGGTAAAGCAATGCGACTACCGGATCTTGATTTAATTTCATAGTTCTAGCGGTAAAGCAATACGACTGCCGGATCTTGGTTTTTATTTCAACGTTCCAGCGGTAAAGCAATGCGACTGCCGAATCTTGATTTAATTTCAACGTTCCAGCGGTAAAGCAATGCGACTGCCGGATCTTGATTTAATTTCAAAGTTCCAGCGGTAAAGCAATGCGACTGCCGGATCTTGATTTAATTTAATAGTTCTAGCGGTAAAGCAATACGACTGCCGGATCTTGATTTAATTTCAAAGTTTATGCGGTAAAGCAATACGACTGCCGGATCTTGGTTTAATTTCAAAGTTCATGCGGTAAAGCAATGCGACTGCCGGAACTTGGTTTTTATTTCAACGTTCCAGCGGTATAGCAATGCGACTGCCGGATCTTGATTTAATTTCAAAGTTCCAGCGGTAAAGCAATGCGACTGCCGGATCTTGATTTAATTTCAACGTTCCAGCGGTAAAGCAATGCGACTACCGGAACTTGGTTTTTATTTCAACGTTCCAGCGGTAAAGCAATGCGACTGCCGGATCTTGATTTAATTTCAAAGTTCCAGCGGTAAAGCAATGCGACTGCCGGATCTTGATTTAATTTAATAGTTCTAGCGGTAAAGCAATACGACTGCCGAATGTTGATTTAATTTCAAGGTTCTAGCGGTAAAGCAATACGACTGCCGGATCTTGATTTAATTTCAAAGTTCATGCGGTAAAGCAATGCGACTGCCGGATCTTGATGTAATTTCAAAGTTCATGCGGTGAAGCAATACGACTGCCGGATCTTGATTTAATTTCAAAGTCATGCGGTAAAGCAATGCGACTGCCGGAACTTGGTTTTTATTTCAATGTCATTCGGTAAAGCAATGCGACTGCCGGAACTTGGTTTTTATTTCAACGTTCCAGCGGTAAAGCAATGCGACTGCCGGAACTTGATTTAATTTCAACGTTCATGCGGTAAAGCAATGCGACTGCCGGAACTTGGTTTTTATTTCAAAGTCATGCTGTAAAGCAATACGACTGCCGGATCTTGATTTAATTTCAAAGTCATGCGGTAAAGCAATGCGACTGCCGGAACTTGGTTTAATTTCAACGTTCATGCGGTAAAGCAATGCGACTGCCGGAACTTGGTTTTTATTTCAAAGTCATGCGGTAAAGCAATGCGACTGCCGGATCTTGATTTAATTTCATAGTTCTAGCGGAAAAGCAATGCGACTGCAGGATCTTGATTTAATTTCAAAGTTCCAGCGGTAAAGTAATGCGACTGCCGGATCTTGATTTAATTTCAACGTTCCAGCGGTAAAGCAATGCGACTGCCGGAACTTGGTTTTTATTTCAACGTTCCAGCGGTAAAGCAATGCGACTGCCGGAACTTGATTTAATTTCAACGTTCATGCGGTAAAGCAATGCGACTGCCGGAACTTGGTTTTTATTTCAAAGTCATGCGGTAAAGCAATGCGACTGCCGGATCTTGATTTAATTTCATAGTTCTAGCGGAAAAGCAATGCGACTGCAGGATCTTGATTTAATTTCAAAGTTCCAGCGGTAAAGCAATGCGACTGCCGGATCTTGATTAAATTTCAACGTTCCAGCGGTAAAGCAATGCGACTGCCGGAACTTGGTTTTTATTTCAACGTTCCAGCGGTAAAGCAATGCGACTGCCGGATCTTGATTTAATTTCAAAGTTCCAGCGGTAAAGCAATGCGACTGCCGGATCTTGATTTAATTTAATAGTTCTAGCGGTAAAGCAATACGACTGCCGGATCTTGATTTAATTTCAAAGTTCATGCGGTAAAGCAATACGACTGCCGGATCTTGATTTAATTTCAAAGTCATGCGGTAAAGCAATGCGACTGCCGGAACTTGGTTTTTATTTCAAAGTCATTCGGTAAAGCAATGCGACTGCCGGAACTTGGTTTTTATTTCAACGTTCCAGCGGTAAAGCAATGCGACTGCCGGAACTTGATTTAATTTCAACGTTCATGCGGTAAAGCAATGCGACTGCCGGAACTTGGTTTTTATTTCAAAGTCATGCGGTAAAGCAATACGACTGCCGGATCTTGATTTAATTTCAAAGTCATGCGGTAAAGCAATGCGACTGCCGGAACTTGGTTTTTATTTCAAAGTCATTCGGTAAAGCAATGCGACTACCGGATCTTGATTTAATTTCATAGTTCTAGCGGTAAAGCAATACGACTGCCGGATCTTGGTTTTTATTTCAACGTTCCAGCGGTAAAGCAATGCGACTGCCGAATCTTGATTTAATTTCAACGTTCCAGCGGTAAAGCAATGCGACTGCCGGAACTTGGTTTTTATTTCAAAGTCATGCGGTAAAGCAATACGACTGCCGGATCTTGATTTAATTTCAAAGTCATGCGGTAAAGCAATGCGACTGCCGGAACTTGGTTTTTATTTCAAAGTCATTCGGTAAAGCAATGCGACTGCCGGAACTTGGTTTTTATTTCAACGTTCCAGCGGTAAAGCAATGCGACTGCCGGAACTTGGTTTTTATTTCAACGTTCCAGCGGTAAAGCAATGCGACTGCCGGATCTTGATTTAATTTCAAAGTTCCAGCGGTAAAGCAATGCGACTGCCGGATCTTGATTTAATTTAATAGTTCTAGCGGTAAAGCAATACGACTGCCGGATCTTGATTTAATTTCAAAGTTTATGCGGTAAAGCAATACGACTGCCGGATCTTGGTTTAATTTCAAAGTTCATGCGGTAAAGCAATGCGACTGCCGGAACTTGGTTTTTATTTCAACGTTCCAGCGGTAAAGCAATGCGACTGCCGGATCTTGATTTAATTTCATAGTTCTAGCGGAAAAGCAATGCGACTGCAGGATCTTGATTTAATTTCAAAGTTCCAGCGGTAAAGCAATGCGACTGCCGGATCTTGATTTAATTTCAACGTTCCAGCGGTAAAGCAATGCGACTGCCGGATCTTGATTTAATTTAATAGTTCTAGCGGTAAAGCAATACGACTGCCGGATCTTGATTTAATTTCAAAGTCATGCGGTAAAGCAATGCGACTGCCGGAACTTGGTTTTTATTTCAAAGTCATTCGGTAAAGCAATGCGACTGCCGGATCTTGATTTAATTTCAAAGTTCCAGCGGTAAAGCAATGCGACTGCCGGATCTTGATTTAATTTAATAGTTCTAGCGGTAAAGCAATACGACTGCCGGATCTTGATTTAATTTCAAAGTTCATGCGGTAAAGCAATGCGACTGCCGGAACTTGGTTTTTATTTCAACGTTCCAGCGGTAAAGCAATGCGACTGCCGGAACTTGGTTTTTATTTCAACGTTCCAGCGGTAAAGCAATGCGACTGCCGGATCTTGATTTAATTTCAAAGTTCCAGCGGTAAAGCAATGCGACTGCCGGATCTTGATTTAATTTAATAGTTCTAGCGGTAAAGCAATACGACTGCCGGATCTTGATTTAATTTCAAAGTTTATGCGGTAAAGCAATACGACTGCCGGATCTTGGTTTAATTTCAAAGTTCATGCGGTAAAGCAATGCGACTGCCGGAACTTGGTTTTTATTTCAACGTTCCAGCGGTATAGCAATGCGACTGCCGGATCTTGATTTAATTTCAAAGTTCCAGCGGTAAAGCAATGCGACTGCCGGATCTTGATTTAATTTCAACGTTCCAGCGGTAAAGCAATGCGACTACCGGAACTTGGTTTTTATTTCAACGTTCCAGCGGTAAAGCAATGCGACTGCCGGATCTTGATTTAATTTCAAAGTTCCAGCGGTAAAGCAATGCGACTGCCGGATCTTGATTTAATTTAATAGTTCTAGCGGTAAAGCAATACGACTGCCGAATGTTGATTTAATTTCAAGGTTCTAGCGGTAAAGCAATACGACTGCCGGATCTTGATTTAATTTCAAAGTTCATGCGGTAAAGCAATGCGACTGCCGGATCTTGATGTAATTTCAAAGTTCATGCGGTGAAGCAATACGACTGCCGGATCTTGATTTAATTTCAAAGTCATGCGGTAAAGCAATGCGACTGCCGGAACTTGGTTTTTATTTCAAAGTCATGCGGTAAAGCAATGCGACTGCCGGAACTTGATTTAATTTCAAAGTTCATGCGGTAAAGCAATTCGACTGCCGGAACTTGGTTTTTATTTCAAAGTTCCAGCGGTAAAGCAATGCGACTGCCGAATTTTGATTTAATTTCAACGTTCCAGCGGTAAAGCAATGCGACTGCCGGAACTTGGTTTTTATTTCAACGTTCCAGCGGTAAAGCAATGCGACTGCCGGATCTTGATTTAATTTCAAAGTTCCAGCGGTAAAGCAATGCGACTGCCGGATCTTGATTTAATTTAATAGTTCTAGCGGTAAAGCAATACGACTGCCGGATCTTGATTTAATTTCAAAGTTCATGCGGTAAAGCAATACGACTGCCGGATCTTGGTTTAATTTCAATGTTCATGCGGTAAAGCAATACGACTGCCGGATCTTGATTTAATTTAATAGTTCTAGCGGTAAAGCAATACGACTGCCGGATCTTGATTTAATTTCAAAGTTCATGCGGTAAAGCAATACGACTGCCGGATCTTGGTTTAATTTCAATGTTCATGCGGTAAAGCAATGCGACTGCCGGAACTTGGTTTTTATTTCAACGTTCCAGCGGTAAAGCAATGCGACTGCAGGATCTTGATTTAATTTCAACGTTCCAGCGGTAAAGCAATGCGACTACCGGAACTTGGTTTTTATTTCAACGTTCCAGCGGTAAAGCAATGCGACTGCCGGATCTTGATTTAATTTCAAAGTTCCAGCGGTAAAGCAATGCGACTGCCGGATCTTGATTTAATTTAATAGTTCTAGCGGTAAAGCAATACGACTGCCGAATGTTGATTTAATTTCAAGGTTCTAGCGGTAAAGCAATACGACTGCCGGATCTTGATTTAATTTCAAAGTTCATGCGGTAAAGCAATGCGACTGCCGGATCTTGATGTAATTTCAAAGTTCATGCGGTGAAGCAATACGACTGCCGGATCTTGATTTAATTTCAAAGTCATGCGGTAAAGCAATGCGACTGCCGGAACTTGGTTTTTATTTCAAAGTCATTCGGTAAAGCAATGCGACTGCCGGAACTTGGTTTTTATTTCAACGTTCCAGCGGTAAAGCAATGCGACTGCCGGAACTTGATTTAATTTCAACGTTCATGCGGTAAAGCAATGCGACTGCCGGAACTTGGTTTTTATTTCAAAGTCATGCTGTAAAGCAATACGACTGCCGGATCTTGATTTAATTTCAAAGTCATGCGGTAAAGCAATGCGACTGCCGGAACTTGGTTTAATTTCAACGTTCCAGCGGTAAAGCAATGCGACTGCCGGAACTTGGTTTTTATTTCAACGTTCCAGCGGTAAAGCAATGCGACTGCCGGAACTTGATTTAATTTCAACGTTCATGCGGTAAAGCAATGCGACTGCCGGAACTTGGTTTTTATTTCAAAGTCATGCGGTAAAGCAATGCGACTGCCGGATCTTGATTTAATTTCATAGTTCTAGCGGAAAAGCAATGCGACTGCCGGATCTTGATTTAATTTCAAAGTTCATGCGGTAAAGCAATACGACTGCCGGATCTTGGTTTAATTTCAATGTTCATGCGGTAAAGCAATGCGACTGCCGGAACTTGGTTTTTATTTCAACGTTCCAGCGGTAAAGCAATGCGACTGCAGGATCTTGATTTAATTTCAACGTTCCAGCGGTAAAGCAATGCGACTACCGGAACTTGGTTTTTATTTCAACGTTCCAGCGGTAAAGCAATGCGACTGCCGGATCTTGATTTAATTTCAAAGTTCCAGCGGTAAAGCAATGCGACTGCCGGATCTTGATTTAATTTAATAGTTCTAGCGGTAAAGCAATACGACTGCCGAATGTTGATTTAATTTCAAGGTTCTAGCGGTAAAGCAATACGACTGCCGGATCTTGATTTAATTTCAAAGTTCATGCGGTAAAGCAATGCGACTGCCGGATCTTGATGTAATTTCAAAGTTCATGCGGTGAAGCAATACGACTGCCGGATCTTGATTTAATTTCAAAGTCATGCGGTAAAGCAATGCGACTGCCGGAACTTGGTTTTTATTTCAAAGTCATTCGGTAAAGCAATGCGACTGCCGGAACTTGGTTTTTATTTCAACGTTCATGCGGTAAAGCAATGCGACTGCCGGAACTTGGTTTTTATTTCAAAGTCATGCTGTAAAGCAATACGACTGCCGGATCTTGATTTAATTTCAAAGTCATGCGGTAAAGCAATGCGACTGCCGGAACTTGGTTTAATTTCAACGTTCATGCGGTAAAGCAATGCGACTGCCGGAACTTGGTTTTTATTTCAAAGTCATGCGGTAAAGCAATGCGACTGCCGGATCTTGATTTAATTTCATAGTTCTAGCGGAAAAGCAATGCGACTGCAGGATCTTGATTTAATTTCAAAGTTCCAGCGGTAAAGTAATGCGACTGCCGGATCTTGATTTAATTTCAACGTTCCAGCGGTAAAGCAATGCGACTGCCGGAACTTGGTTTTTATTTCAACGTTCCAGCGGTAAAGCAATGCGACTGCCGGAACTTGATTTAATTTCAACGTTCATGCGGTAAAGCAATGCGACTGCCGGAACTTGGTTTTTATTTCAAAGTCATGCGGTAAAGCAATGCGACTGCCGGATCTTGATTTAATTTCATAGTTCTAGCGGAAAAGCAATGCGACTGCCGGATCTTGATTTAATTTCAACGTTCCAGCGGTAAAGCAATGCGACTGCCGGAACTTGGTTTTTATTTCAACGTTCCAGCGGTAAAGCAATGCGACTGCCGGAACTTGATTTAATTTCAACGTTCATGCGGTAAAGCAATGCGACTGCCGGAACTTGGTTTTTATTTCAAAGTCATGCGGTAAAGCAATGCGACTGCCGGATCTTGATTTAATTTCATAGTTCTAGCGGAAAAGCAATGCGACTGCCGGATCTTGATTTAATTTCAACGTTCCAGCGGTAAAGCAATGCGACTGCCGGAACTTGGTTTTTATTTCAACGTTCCAGCGGTAAAGCAATGCGACTGCCGGAACTTGATTTAATTTCAACGTTCATGCGGTAAAGCAATGCGACTGCCGGAACTTGGTTTTTATTTCAAAGTCATGCGGTAAAGCAATGCGACTGCCGGATCTTGATTTAATTTCAACGTTCCAGCGGTAAAGCAATGCGACTGCCGGAACTTGGTTTTTATTTCAACGTTCCAGCGGTAAAGCAATGCGACTGCCGGAACTTGATTTAATTTCAACGTTCATGCGGTAAAGCAATGCGACTGCCGGAACTTGGTTTTTATTTCAAAGTCATGCGGTAAAGCAATGCGACTGCCGGATCTTGATTTAATTTCATAGTTCTAGCGGAAAAGCAATGCGACTGCAGGATCTTGATTTAATTTCAAAGTTCCAGCGGTAAAGCAATGCGACTGCCGGATCTTGATTTAATTTCAAAGTTCCAGCGGTAAAGCAATGCGACTGCCGGATCTTGATTTAATTTAATAGTTCTAGCGGTAAAGCAATACGACTGCCGGATCTTGATTTAATTTCAAAGTTCATGCGGTAAAGCAATACGACTGCCGGATCTTGATTTAATTTCAAAGTCATGCGGTAAAGCAATGCGACTGCCGGAACTTGGTTTTTATTTCAAAGTCATTCGGTAAAGCAATGCGACTACCGGATCTTGATTTAATTTCATAGTTCTAGCGGTAAAGCAATACGACTGCCGGATCTTGGTTTTTATTTCAACGTTCCAGCGGTAAAGCAATGCGACTGCCGAATCTTGATTTAATTTCAACGTTCCAGCGGTAAAGCAATGCGACTGCCGGAACTTGGTTTTTATTTCAAAGTCATGCGGTAAAGCAATACGACTGCCGGATCTTGATTTAATTTCAAAGTCATGCGGTAAAGCAATGCGACTGCCGGAACTTGGTTTTTATTTCAAAGTCATTCGGTAAAGCAATGCGACTGCCGGAACTTGGTTTTTATTTCAACGTTCCAGCGGTAAAGCAATGCGACTGCCGGAACTTGGTTTTTATTTCAACGTTCCAGCGGTAAAGCAATGCGACTGCCGGATCTTGATTTAATTTCAAAGTTCCAGCGGTAAAGCAATGCGACTGCCGGATCTTGATTTAATTTAATAGTTCTAGCGGTAAAGCAATACGACTGCCGGATCTTGATTTAATTTCAAAGTTTATGCGGTAAAGCAATACGACTGCCGGATCTTGGTTTAATTTCAAAGTTCATGCGGTAAAGCAATGCGACTGCCGGAACTTGGTTTTTATTTCAACGTTCCAGCGGTAAAGCAATGCGACTGCCGGATCTTGATTTAATTTCAAAGTTCCAGCGGTAAAGCAATGCGACTGCCGGATCTTGATTTAATTTAATAGTTCTAGCGGTAAAGCAATACGACTGCCGGATCTTGATTTAATTTCAAAGTCATGCGGTAAAGCAATGCGACTGCCGGAACTTGGTTTTTATTTCAAAGTCATTCGGTAAAGCAATGCGACTGCCGGATCTTGATTTAATTTCAAAGTTCCAGCGGTAAAGCAATGCGACTGCCGGATCTTGATTTAATTTAATAGTTCTAGCGGTAAAGCAATACGACTGCCGGATCTTGATTTAATTTCAAAGTTCATGCGGTAAAGCAATGCGACTGCCGGAACTTGGTTTTTATTTCAACGTTCCAGCGGTAAAGCAATGCGACTGCCGGAACTTGGTTTTTATTTCAACGTTCCAGCGGTAAAGCAATGCGACTGCCGGATCTTGATTTAATTTCAAAGTTCCAGCGGTAAAGCAATGCGACTGCCGGATCTTGATTTAATTTAATAGTTCTAGCGGTAAAGCAATACGACTGCCGGATCTTGATTTAATTTCAAAGTTTATGCGGTAAAGCAATACGACTGCCGGATCTTGGTTTAATTTCAAAGTTCATGCGGTAAAGCAATGCGACTGCCGGAACTTGGTTTTTATTTCAACGTTCCAGCGGTATAGCAATGCGACTGCCGGATCTTGATTTAATTTCAAAGTTCCAGCGGTAAAGCAATGCGACTGCCGGATCTTGATTTAATTTCAACGTTCCAGCGGTAAAGCAATGCGACTACCGGAACTTGGTTTTTATTTCAACGTTCCAGCGGTAAAGCAATGCGACTGCCGGATCTTGATTTAATTTCAAAGTTCCAGCGGTAAAGCAATGCGACTGCCGGATCTTGATTTAATTTAATAGTTCTAGCGGTAAAGCAATACGACTGCCGAATGTTGATTTAATTTCAAGGTTCTAGCGCTAAAGCAATACGACTGCCGGATCTTGATTTAATTTCAAAGTTCATGCGGTAAAGCAATGCGACTGCCGGATCTTGATGTAATTTCAAAGTTCATGCGGTGAAGCAATACGACTGCCGGATCTTGATTTAATTTCAAAGTCATGCGGTAAAGCAATGCGACTGCCGGAACTTGGTTTTTATTTCAAAGTCATGCGGTAAAGCAATGCGACTGCCGGAACTTGATTTAATTTCAAAGTTCCAGCGGTAAAGCAATGCGACTGCCGAATTTTGATTTAATTTCAACGTTCCAGCGGTAAAGCAATGCGACTGCCGGAACTTGGTTTTTATTTCAACGTTCCAGCGGTAAAGCAATGCGACTGCCGGATCTTGATTTAATTTCAAAGTTCCAGCGGTAAAGCAATGCGACTGCCGGATCTTGATTTAATTTAATAGTTCTAGCGGTAAAGCAATACGACTGCCGGATCTTGATTTAATTTCAAAGTTCATGCGGTAAAGCAATACGACTGCCGGATCTTGGTTTAATTTCAATGTTCATGCGGTAAAGCAATGCGACTGCCGGAACTTGGTTTTTATTTCAACGTTCCAGCGGTAAAGCAATGCGACTGCAGGATCTTGATTTAATTTCAAAGTTCCAGCGGTAAAGCAATGCGACTGCCGGAACTTGGTTTTTATTTCAACGTTCCAGCGGTAAAGCAATGCGACTGCCGGATCTTGATTTAATTTCAAAGTTCCAGCGGTAAAGCAATGCGACTGCCGGATCTTGATTTAATTTAATAGTTCTAGCGGTAAAGCAATACGACTGCCGGATCTTGATTTAATTTCAAAGTTCATGCGGTAAAGCAATACGACTGCCGGATCTTGATTTAATTTCAAAGTCATGCGGTAAAGCAATGCGACTGCCGGAACTTGGTTTTTATTTCAAAGTCATGCGGTAAAGCAATGCGACTGCCGGATCTTGATTTAATTTCATAGTTCTAGCGGAAAAGCAATGCGACTGCAGAATCTTGATTTAATTTCAAAGTTCCAGCGGTAAAGCAATGCGACTGCCGGATCTTGATTTAATTTCAACGTTCCAGCGGTAAAGCAATGCGACTGCCGGAACTTGGTTTTTATTTCAACGTTCCAGCGGTAAAGCAATGCGACTGCCGGATCTTGATTTAATTTCAAAGTTCCAGCGGTAAAGCAATGCGACTGCCGGATCTTGATTTAATTTAATAGTTCTAGCGGTAAAGCAATACGACTGCCGGATCTTGATTTAATTTCAAAGTTCATGCGGTAAAGCAATACGACTGCCGGATCTTGATTTAATTTCAAAGTCATGCGGTAAAGCAATGCGACTGCCGGAACTTGGTTTTTATTTCAAAGTCATTCGGTAAAGCAATGCGACTGCCGGAACTTGGTTTTTATTTCAACATTCCAGCGGTAAAGCAATGCGACTGCCGGAACTTGATTTAATTTCAACGTTCATGCGGTAAAGCAATGCGACTGCCGGAACTTGGTTTTTATTTCAAAGTCATGCGGTAAAGCAATACGACTGCCGGATCTTGATTTAATTTCAAAGTCATGCGGTAAAGCAATGCGACTGCCGGAACTTGGTTTTTATTTCAAAGTCATTCGGTAAAGCAATGCGACTACCGGATCTTGATTTAATTTCATAGTTCTAGCGGTAAAGCAATACGACTGCCGGATCTTGGTTTTTATTTCAACGTTCCAGCGGTAAAGCAATGCGACTGCCGAATCTTGATTTAATTTCAACGTTCCAGCGGTAAAGCAATGCGACTGCCGGAACTTGGTTTTTATTTCAAAGTCATGCGGTAAAGCAATACGACTGCCGGATCTTGATTTAATTTCAAAGTCATGCGGTAAAGCAATGCGACTGCCGGAACTTGGTTTTTATTTCAAAGTCATTCGGTAAAGCAATGCGACTGCCGGAACTTGGTTTTTATTTCAACGTTCCAGCGGTAAAGCAATGCGACTGCCGGAACTTGGTTTTTATTTCAACGTTCCAGCGGTAAAGCAATGCGACTGCCGGATCTTGATTTAATTTCAAAGTTCCAGCGGTAAAGCAATGCGACTGCCGGATCTTGATTTAATTTAATAGTTCTAGCGGTAAAGCAATACGACTGCCGGATCTTGATTTAATTTCAAAGTTTATGCGGTAAAGCAATACGACTGCCGGATCTTGGTTTAATTTCAAAGTTCATGCGGTAAAGCAATGCGACTGCCGGAACTTGGTTTTTATTTCAACGTTCCAGCGGTAAAGCAATGCGACTGCCGGATCTTGATTTAATTTCAAAGTTCCAGCGGTAAAGCAATGCGACTGCCGGATCTTGATTTAATTTAATAGTTCTAGCGGTAAAGCAATACGACTGCCGGATCTTGATTTAATTTCAAAGTCATGCGGTAAAGCAATGCGACTGCCGGAACTTGGTTTTTATTTCAAAGTCATTCGGTAAAGCAATGCGACTGCCGGATCTTGATTTAATTTCAAAGTTCCAGCGGTAAAGCAATGCGACTGCCGGATCTTGATTTAATTTAATAGTTCTAGCGGTAAAGCAATACGACTGCCGGATCTTGATTTAATTTCAAAGTTCATGCGGTAAAGCAATGCGACTGCCGGAACTTGGTTTTTATTTCAACGTTCCAGCGGTAAAGCAATGCGACTGCCGGAACTTGGTTTTTATTTCAACGTTCCAGCGGTAAAGCAATGCGACTGCCGGATCTTGATTTAATTTCAAAGTTCCAGCGGTAAAGCAATGCGACTGCCGGATCTTGATTTAATTTAATAGTTCTAGCGGTAAAGCAATACGACTGCCGGATCTTGATTTAATTTCAAAGTTTATGCGGTAAAGCAATACGACTGCCGGATCTTGGTTTAA
The DNA here is from genome assembly GCA_916049575.1 of Ancistrocerus nigricornis. Classification (NCBI taxonomy): domain Eukaryota; kingdom Metazoa; phylum Arthropoda; class Insecta; order Hymenoptera; family Vespidae; genus Ancistrocerus; species Ancistrocerus nigricornis. Next base: position 16,395,189 of record OU696667.1, on the reverse strand, counting down.
TTTCAAAGTTCATGCGGTAAAGCAATGCGACTGCCGGAACTTGGTTTTTATTTCAACGTTCCAGCGGTAAAGCAATGCGACTGCCGGATCTTGATTTAATTTAATAGTTCTAGCGGTAAAGCAATACGACTGCCGGATCTTGATTTAATTTCAAAGTCATGCGGTAAAGCAATGCGACTGCCGGAACTTGGTTTTTATTTCAAAGTCATTCGGTAAAGCAATGCGACTGCCGGATCTTGATTTAATTTCAAAGTTCCAGCGGTAAAGCAATGCGACTGCCGGATCTTGATTTAATTTAATAGTTCTAGCGGTAAAGCAATACGACTGCCGGATCTTGATTTAATTTCAAAGTTCATGCGGTAAAGCAATGCGACTGCCGGAACTTGGTTTTTATTTCAACGTTCCAGCGGTAAAGCAATGCGACTGCCGGAACTTGGTTTTTATTTCAACGTTCCAGCGGTAAAGCAATGCGACTGCCGGATCTTGATTTTTATTTCAACGTTCCAGCGGTAAAGCAATGCGACTGCCGGATCTTGATTTAATTTCAAAGTTCCAGCGGTAAAGCAATGCGACTGCCGGATCTTGATTTAATTTAATAGTTCTAGCGGTAAAGCAATACGACTGCCGAATGTTGATTTAATTTCAAGGTTCTAGCGGTAAAGCAATACGACTGCCGGATCTTGATTTAATTTCAAAGTTCATGCGGTAAAGCAATGCGACTGCCGGATCTTGATTTAATTTCAAAGTTCCAGCGGTAAAGCAATGCGACTGCCGGATCTTGATTTAATTTAATAGTTCTAGCGGTAAAGCAATACGACTGCCGGATCTTGATTTAATTTCAAAGTCATGCGGTAAAGCAATGCGACTGCCGGAACTTGGTTTTTATTTCAAAGTCATTCGGTAAAGCAATGCGACTGCCGGAACTTGGTTTTTATTTCAACGTTCCAGCGGTATAGCAATGCGACTGCCGGATCTTGATTTAATTTCAAAGTTCCAGCGGTAAAGCAATGCGACTGCCAGATCTTGATTTAATTTCAACGTTCCAGCGGTAAAGCAATGCGACTACCGGAACTTGGTTTAATTTCAAAGTTCATGCGGTAAAGCAATACGACTGCCGGATCTTGATTTAATTTCAAAGTTTATGCGGTAAAGCAATGCGACTGCCGGAACTTGGTTTTTATTTCAACGTTCCAGCGGTAAAGCAATGCGACTGCCGGATCTTGATTTAATTTCAAAGTTCCAGCGGTAAAGCAATGCGACTGCCGGATCTTGATTTAATTTAATAGTTCTAGCGGTAAAGCAATACGACTGCCGGATCTTGATTTAATTTCAAAGTAATGCCGTAAAGCAATGCGACTGCCGGAACTTGGTTTTTATTTCAAAGTCATTCGGTAAAGCAATGCGACTGCCGGATCTTGATTTAATTTCAAAGTTCCAGCGGTAAAGCAATGCGACTGCCGGATCTTGATTTAATTTAATAGTTCTAGCGGTAAAGCAATACGACTGCCGGATCTTGATTTAATTTCAAAGTTCATGCGGTAAAGCAATGCGACTGCCGGAACTTGGTTTTTATTTCAACGTTCCAGCGGTAAAGCAATGCGACTGCCGGAACTTGGTTTTTATTTCAACGTTCCAGCGGTAAAGCAATGCGACTGCCGGATCTTGATTTAATTTCAAAGTTCCAGCGGTAAAGCAATGCGACTGCCGGATCTTGATTTAATTTAATAGTTCTAGCGGTAAAGCAATACGACTGCCGGATCTTGATTTAATTTCAAAGTTTATGCGGTAAAGCAATACGACTGCCGGATCTTGGTTTAATTTCAAAGTTCATGCGGTAAAGCAATGCGACTGCCGGAACTTGGTTTTTATTTCAACGTTCCAGCGGTATAGCAATGCGACTGCCGGATCTTGATTTAATTTCAAAGTTCCAGCGGTAAAGCAATGCGACTGCCAGATCTTGATTTAATTTCAACGTTCCAGCGGTAAAGCAATGCGACTACCGGAACTTGGTTTTTATTTCAACGTTCCAGCGGTAAAGCAATGCGACTGCCGGATCTTGATTTAATTTCAAAGTTCCAGCGGTAAAGCAATGCGACTGCCGGATCTTGATTTAATTTAATAGTTCTAGCGGTAAAGCAATACGACTGCCGAATGTTGATTTAATTTCAAGGTTCTAGCGGTAAAGCAATACGACTGCCGGAACTTGGTTTTTATTTCAAAGTCATTCGGTAAAGCAATGCGACTACCGGATCTTGATTTAATTTCATAGTTCTAGCGGTAAAGCAATACGACTGCCGGATCTTGGTTTTTATTTCAACGTTCCAGCGGTAAAGCAATGCGACTGCCGAATCTTGATTTAATTTCAACGTTCCAGCGGTAAAGCAATGCGACTGCCGGAACTTGGTTTTTATTTCAAAGTCATGCGGTAAAGCAATACGACTGCCGGATCTTGATTTAATTTCAAAGTCATGCGGTAAAGCAATGCGACTGCCGGAACTTGGTTTTTATTTCAAAGTCATTCGGTAAAGCAATGCGACTGCCGGAACTTGGTTTTTATTTCAAAGTTCCAGCGGTAAAGCAATGCGACTGCCGGAACTTGGTTTTTATTTCAACGTTCCAGCGGTAAAGCAATGCGACTGCCGGATCTTGATTTAATTTCAAAGTTCCAGCGGTAAAGCAATGCGACTGCCGGATCTTGATTTAATTTAATAGTTCTAGCGGTAAAGCAATACGACTGCCGGATCTTGATTTAATTTCAAAGTTTATGCGGTAAAGCAATACGACTGCCGGATCTTGGTTTAATTTCAAAGTTCATGCGGTAAAGCAATGCGACTGCCGGAACTTGGTTTTTATTTCAACGTTCCAGCGGTAAAGCAATGCGACTGCCGGATCTTGATTTAATTTCAAAGTTCCAGCGGTAAAGCAATGCGACTGCCGGATCTTGATTTAATTTAATAGTTCTAGCGGTAAAGCAATACGACTGCCGGATCTTGATTTAATTTCAAAGTCATGCGGTAAAGCAATGCGACTGCCGGAACTTGGTTTTTATTTCAAAGTCATTCGGTAAAGCAATGCGACTGCCGGATCTTGATTTAATTTCAAAGTTCCAGCGGTAAAGCAATGCGACTGCCGGATCTTGATTTAATTTAATAGTTCTAGCGGTAAAGCAATACGACTGCCGGATCTTGATTTAATTTCAAAGTTCATGCGGTAAAGCAATGCGACTGCCGGAACTTGGTTTTTATTTCAACGTTCCAGCGGTAAAGCAATGCGACTGCCGGAACTTGGTTTTTATTTCAACGTTCCAGCGGTAAAGCAATGCGACTGCCGGATCTTGATTTAATTTCAAAGTTCCAGCGGTAAAGCAATGCGACTGCCGGATCTTGATTTAATTTAATAGTTCTAGCGGTAAAGCAATACGACTGCCGGATCTTGATTTAATTTCAAAGTTTATGCGGTAAAGCAATACGACTGCCGGATCTTGGTTTAATTTCAAAGTTCATGCGGTAAAGCAATGCGACTGCCGGAACTTGGTTTTTATTTCAACGTTCCAGCGGTAAAGCAATGCGACTGCCGGATCTTGATTTAATTTAATAGTTCTAGCGGTAAAGCAATACGACTGCCGGATCTTGATTTAATTTCAAAGTCATGCGGTAAAGCAATGCGACTGCCGGAACTTGGTTTTTATTTCAAAGTCATTCGGTAAAGCAATGCGACTGCCGGATCTTGATTTAATTTCAAAGTTCCAGCGGTAAAGCAATGCGACTGCCGGATCTTGATTTAATTTAATAGTTCTAGCGGTAAAGCAATACGACTGCCGGATCTTGATTTAATTTCAAAGTTCATGCGGTAAAGCAATGCGACTGCCGGAACTTGGTTTTTATTTCAACGTTCCAGCGGTAAAGCAATGCGACTGCCGGAACTTGGTTTTTATTTCAACGTTCCAGCGGTAAAGCAATGCGACTGCCGGATCTTGATTTTTATTTCAACGTTCCAGCGGTAAAGCAATGCGACTGCCGGATCTTGATTTAATTTCAAAGTTCCAGCGGTAAAGCAATGCGACTGCCGGATCTTGATTTAATTTAATAGTTCTAGCGGTAAAGCAATACGACTGCCGAATGTTGATTTAATTTCAAGGTTCTAGCGGTAAAGCAATACGACTGCCGGATCTTGATTTAATTTCAAAGTTCATGCGGTAAAGCAATGCGACTGCCGGAACTTGGTTTTTATTTCAAAGTCATTCGGTAAAGCAATGCGACTGCCGGAACTTGGTTTTTATTTCAACGTTCCAGCGGTATAGCAATGCGACTGCCGGATCTTGATTTAATTTCAAAGTTCCAGCGGTAAAGCAATGCGACTGCCGGATCTTGATTTAATTTAATAGTTCTAGCGGTAAAGCAATACGACTGCCGGATCTTGATTTAATTTCAAAGTTCATGCGGTAAAGCAATACGACTGCCGGATCTTGATTTAATTTCAAAGTCATGCGGTAAAGCAATGCGACTGCCGGAACTTGGTTTTTATTTCAAAGTCATTCGGTAAAGCAATGCGACTGCCGGAACTTGGTTTTTATTTCAACATTCCAGCGGTAAAGCAATGCGACTGCCGGAACTTGATTTAATTTCAACGTTCATGCGGTAAAGCAATGCGACTGCCGGAACTTGGTTTTTATTTCAAAGTCATGCGGTAAAGCAATACGACTGCCGGATCTTGATTTAATTTCAAAGTCATGCGGTAAAGCAATGCGACTGCCGGAACTTGGTTTTTATTTCAAAGTCATTCGGTAAAGCAATGCGACTACCGGATCTTGATTTAATTTCATAGTTCTAGCGGTAAAGCAATACGACTGCCGGATCTTGGTTTTTATTTCAACGTTCCAGCGGTAAAGCAATGCGACTGCCGAATCTTGATTTAATTTCAACGTTCCAGCGGTAAAGCAATGCGACTGCCGGAACTTGGTTTTTATTTCAAAGTCATGCGGTAAAGCAATACGACTGCCGGATCTTGATTTAATTTCAAAGTCATGCGGTAAAGCAATGCGACTGCCGGAACTTGGTTTTTATTTCAAAGTCATTCGGTAAAGCAATGCGACTGCCGGAACTTGGTTTTTATTTCAACGTTCCAGCGGTAAAGCAATGCGACTGCCGGAACTTGGTTTTTATTTCAACGTTCCAGCGGTAAAGCAATGCGACTGCCGGATCTTGATTTAATTTCAAAGTTCCAGCGGTAAAGCAATGCGACTGCCGGATCTTGATTTAATTTAATAGTTCTAGCGGTAAAGCAATACGACTGCCGGATCTTGATTTAATTTCAAAGTTTATGCGGTAAAGCAATACGACTGCCGGATCTTGGTTTAATTTCAAAGTTCATGCGGTAAAGCAATGCGACTGCCGGAACTTGGTTTTTATTTCAACGTTCCAGCGGTAAAGCAATGCGACTGCCGGATCTTGATTTAATTTCAAAGTTCCAGCGGTAAAGCAATGCGACTGCCGGATCTTGATTTAATTTAATAGTTCTAGCGGTAAAGCAATACGACTGCCGGATCTTGATTTAATTTCAAAGTCATGCGGTAAAGCAATGCGACTGCCGGAACTTGGTTTTTATTTCAAAGTCATTCGGTAAAGCAATGCGACTGCCGGATCTTGATTTAATTTCAAAGTTCCAGCGGTAAAGCAATGCGACTGCCGGATCTTGATTTAATTTAATAGTTCTAGCGGTAAAGCAATACGACTGCCGGATCTTGATTTAATTTCAAAGTTCATGCGGTAAAGCAATGCGACTGCCGGAACTTGGTTTTTATTTCAACGTTCCAGCGGTAAAGCAATGCGACTGCCGGAACTTGGTTTTTATTTCAACGTTCCAGCGGTAAAGCAATGCGACTGCCGGATCTTGATTTAATTTCAAAGTTCCAGCGGTAAAGCAATGCGACTGCCGGATCTTGATTTAATTTAATAGTTCTAGCGGTAAAGCAATACGACTGCCGGATCTTGATTTAATTTCAAAGTTTATGCGGTAAAGCAATACGACTGCCGGATCTTGGTTTAATTTCAAAGTTCATGCGGTAAAGCAATGCGACTGCCGGAACTTGGTTTTTATTTCAACGTTCCAGCGGTAAAGCAATGCGACTGCCGGATCTTGATTTAATTTAATAGTTCTAGCGGTAAAGCAATACGACTGCCGGATCTTGATTTAATTTCAAAGTCATGCGGTAAAGCAATGCGACTGCCGGAACTTGGTTTTTATTTCAAAGTCATTCGGTAAAGCAATGCGACTGCCGGATCTTGATTTAATTTCAAAGTTCCAGCGGTGAAGCAATGCGACTGCCGGATCTTGATTTAATTTAATAGTTCTAGCGGTAAAGCAATACGACTGCCGGATCTTGATTTAATTTCAAAGTTCATGCGGTAAAGCAATGCGACTGCCGGAACTTGGTTTTTATTTCAACGTTCCAGCGGTAAAGCAATGCGACTGCCGGAACTTGGTTTTTATTTCAACGTTCCAGCGGTAAAGCAATGCGACTGCCGGATCTTGATTTTTATTTCAACGTTCCAGCGGTAAAGCAATGCGACTGCCGGATCTTGATTTAATTTCAAAGTTCCAGCGGTAAAGCAATGCGACTGCCGGATCTTGATTTAATTTAATAGTTCTAGCGGTAAAGCAATACGACTGCCGAATGTTGATTTAATTTCAAGGTTCTAGCGGTAAAGCAATACGACTGCCGGATCTTGATTTAATTTCAAAGTTCATGCGGTAAAGCAATGCGACTGCCGGATCTTGATTTAATTTCAAAGTTCCAGCGGTAAAGCAATGCGACTGCCGGATCTTGATTTAATTTAATAGTTCTAGCGGTAAAGCAATACGACTGCCGGATCTTGATTTAATTTCAAAGTCATGCGGTAAAGCAATGCGACTGCCGGAACTTGGTTTTTATTTCAAAGTCATTCGGTAAAGCAATGCGACTGCCGGAACTTGGTTTTTATTTCAACGTTCCAGCGGTATAGCAATGCGACTGCCGGATCTTGATTTAATTTCAAAGTTCCAGCGGTAAAGCAATGCGACTGCCAGATCTTGATTTAATTTCAACGTTCCAGCGGTAAAGCAATGCGACTACCGGAACTTGGTTTAATTTCAAAGTTCATGCGGTAAAGCAATACGACTGCCGGATCTTGATTTAATTTCAAAGTTTATGCGGTAAAGCAATGCGACTGCCGGAACTTGGTTTTTATTTCAACGTTCCAGCGGTAAAGCAATGCGACTGCCGGATCTTGATTTAATTTCAAAGTTCCAGCGGTAAAGCAATGCGACTGCCGGATCTTGATTTAATTTAATAGTTCTAGCGGTAAAGCAATACGACTGCCGGATCTTGATTTAATTTCAAAGTCATGCGGTAAAGCAATGCGACTGCCGGAACTTGGTTTTTATTTCAAAGTCATTCGGTAAAGCAATGCGACTGCCGGATCTTGATTTAATTTCAACGTTCCAGCGGTAAAGCAATGCGACTGCCGGAACTTGGTTTTTATTTCAACGTTCCAGCGGTAAAGCAATGCGACTGCCGGATCTTGATTTAATTTCAAAGTTCCAGCGGTAAAGCAATGCGACTGCCGGATCTTGATTTAATTTAATAGTTCTAGCGGTAAAGCAATACGACTGCCGGATCTTGATTTAATTTCAAAGTTCATGCGGTAAAGCAATACGACTGCCGGATCTTGATTTAATTTCAAAGTCATGCGGTAAAGCAATGCGACTGCCGGAACTTGGTTTTTATTTCAAAGTCATTCGGTAAAGCAATGCGACTGCCGGAACTTGGTTTTTATTTCAACATTCCAGCGGTAAAGCAATGCGACTGCCGGAACTTGATTTAATTTCAACGTTCATGCGGTAAAGCAATGCGACTGCCGGAACTTGGTTTTTATTTCAAAGTCATGCGGTAAAGCAATACGACTGCCGGATCTTGATTTAATTTCAAAGTCATGCGGTAAAGCAATGCGACTGCCGGAACTTGGTTTTTATTTCAAAGTCATTCGGTAAAGCAATGCGACTACCGGATCTTGATTTAATTTCATAGTTCTAGCGGTAAAGCAATACGACTGCCGGATCTTGGTTTTTATTTCAACGTTCCAGCGGTAAAGCAATGCGACTGCCGAATCTTGATTTAATTTCAACGTTCCAGCGGTAAAGCAATGCGACTGCCGGAACTTGGTTTTTATTTCAAAGTCATGCGGTAAAGCAATACGACTGCCGGATCTTGATTTAATTTCAAAGTCATGCGGTAAAGCAATGCGACTGCCGGAACTTGGTTTTTATTTCAAAGTCATTCGGTAAAGCAATGCGACTGCCGGAACTTGGTTTTTATTTCAACGTTCCAGCGGTAAAGCAATGCGACTGCCGGAACTTGGTTTTTATTTCAACGTTCCAGCGGTAAAGCAATGCGACTGCCGGATCTTGATTTAATTTCAAAGTTCCAGCGGTAAAGCAATGCGACTGCCGGATCTTGATTTAATTTAATAGTTCTAGCGGTAAAGCAATACGACTGCCGGATCTTGATTTAATTTCAAAGTTTATGCGGTAAAGCAATACGACTGCCGGATCTTGGTTTAATTTCAAAGTTCATGCGGTAAAGCAATGCGACTGCCGGAACTTGGTTTTTATTTCAACGTTCCAGCGGTAAAGCAATGCGACTGCCGGATCTTGATTTAATTTCAAAGTTCCAGCGGTAAAGCAATGCGACTGCCGGATCTTGATTTAATTTAATAGTTCTAGCGGTAAAGCAATACGACTGCCGGATCTTGATTTAATTTCAAAGTCATGCGGTAAAGCAATGCGACTGCCGGAACTTGGTTTTTATTTCAAAGTCATTCGGTAAAGCAATGCGACTGCCGGATCTTGATTTAATTTCAAAGTTCCAGCGGTAAAGCAATGCGACTGCCGGATCTTGATTTAATTTAATAGTTCTAGCGGTAAAGCAATACGACTGCCGGATCTTGATTTAATTTCAAAGTTCATGCGGTAAAGCAATGCGACTGCCGGAACTTGGTTTTTATTTCAACGTTCCAGCGGTAAAGCAATGCGACTGCCGGAACTTGGTTTTTATTTCAACGTTCCAGCGGTAAAGCAATGCGACTGCCGGATCTTGATTTAATTTCAAAGTTCCAGCGGTAAAGCAATGCGACTGCCGGATCTTGATTTAATTTAATAGTTCTAGCGGTAAAGCAATACGACTGCCGGATCTTGATTTAATTTCAAAGTTTATGCGGTAAAGCAATACGACTGCCGGATCTTGGTTTAATTTCAAAGTTCATGCGGTAAAGCAATGCGACTGCCGGAACTTGGTTTTTATTTCAACGTTCCAGCGGTAAAGCAATGCGACTGCCGGATCTTGATTTAATTTAATAGTTATAGCGGTAAAGCAATACGACTGCCGGATCTTGATTTAATTTCAAAGTCATGCGGTAAAGCAATGCGACTGCCGGAACTTGGTTTTTATTTCAAAGTCATTCGGTAAATCAATGCGACTGCCGGATCTTGATTTTATTTCAAAGTTCCTGCGGTAAAGCAATGCGACTGCCGGATCTTGATTTAATTTAATAGTTCTAGCGGTAAAGCAATACGACTGCCGGATCTTGATTTAATTTCAAAGTTCATGCGGTAAAGCAATGCGACTGCCGGAACTTGGTTTTTATTTCAACGTTCCAGCGGTAAAGCAATGCGACTGCCGGAACTTGGTTTTTATTTCAACGTTCCAGCGGTAAAGCAATGCGACTGCCGGATCTTGATTTTTATTTCAACGTTCCAGCGGTAAAGCAATGCGACTGCCGGATCTTGATTTAATTTCAAAGTTCCAGCGGTAAAGCAATGCGACTGCCGGATCTTGATTTAATTTAATAGTTCTAGCGGTAAAGCAATACGACTGCCGAATGTTGATTTAATTTCAAGGTTCTAGCGGTAAAGCAATACGACTGCCGGATCTTGATTTAATTTCAAAGTTCATGCGGTAAAGCAATGCGACTGCCGGATCTTGATTTAATTTCAAAGTTCCAGCGGTAAAGCAATGCGACTGCCGGATCTTGATTTAATTTAATAGTTCTAGCGGTAAAGCAATACGACTGCCGGATCTTGATTTAATTTCAAAGTCATGCGGTAAAGCAATGCGACTGCCGGAACTTGGTTTTTATTTCAAAGTCATTCGGTAAAGCAATGCGACTGCCGGAACTTGGTTTTTATTTCAACGTTCCAGCGGTATAGCAATGCGACTGCCGGATCTTGATTTAATTTCAAAGTTCCAGCGGTAAAGCAATGCGACTGCCAGATCTTGATTTAATTTCAACGTTCCAGCGGTAAAGCAATGCGACTACCGGAACTTGGTTTAATTTCAAAGTTCATGCGGTAAAGCAATACGACTGCCGGATCTTGATTTAATTTCAAAGTTTATGCGGTAAAGCAATGCGACTGCCGGAACTTGGTTTTTATTTCAACGTTCCAGCGGTAAAGCAATGCGACTGCCGGATCTTGATTTAATTTCAAAGTTCCAGCGGTAAAGCAATGCGACTGCCGGATCTTGATTTAATTTAATAGTTCTAGCGGTAAAGCAATACGACTGCCGGATCTTGATTTAATTTCAAAGTCATGCGGTAAAGCAATGCGACTGCCGGAACTTGGTTTTTATTTCAAAGTCATTCGGTAAAGCAATGCGACTGCCGGATCTTGATTTAATTTCAAAGTTCCAGCGGTAAAGCAATGCGACTGCCGGATCTTGATTTAATTTAATAGTTCTAGCGGTAAAGCAATACGACTGCCGGATCTTGATTTAATTTCAAAGTTCATGCGGTAAAGCAATGCGACTGCCGGAACTTGGTTTTTATTTCAACGTTCCAGCGGTAAAGCAATGCGACTGCCGGAACTTGGTTTTTATTTCAACGTTCCAGCGGTAAAGCAATGCGACTGCCGGATCTTGATTTAATTTCAAAGTTCCAGCGGTAAAGCAATGCGACTGCCGGATCTTGATTTAATTTAATAGTTCTAGCGGTAAAGCAATACGACTGCCGGATCTTGATTTAATTTCAAAGTTTATGCGGTAAAGCAATACGACTGCCGGATCTTGGTTTAATTTCAAAGTTCATGCGGTAAAGCAATGCGACTGCCGGAACTTGGTTTTTATTTCAACGTTCCAGCGGTATAGCAATGCGACTGCCGGATCTTGATTTAATTTCAAAGTTCCAGCGGTAAAGCAATGCGACTGCCAGATCTTGATTTAATTTCAACGTTCCAGCGGTAAAGCAATGCGACTACCGGAACTTGGTTTTTATTTCAACGTTCCAGCGGTAAAGCAATGCGACTGCCGGATCTTGATTTAATTTCAAAGTTCCAGCGGTAAAGCAATGCGACTGCCGGATCTTGATTTAATTTAATAGTTCTAGCGGTAAAGCAATACGACTGCCGAATGTTGATTTAATTTCAAGGTTCTAGCGGTAAAGCAATACGACTGCCGGAACTTGGTTTTTATTTCAAAGTCATTCGGTAAAGCAATGCGACTACCGGATCTTGATTTAATTTCATAGTTCTAGCGGTAAAGCAATACGACTGCCGGATCTTGGTTTTTATTTCAACGTTCCAGCGGTAAAGCAATGCGACTGCCGAATCTTGATTTAATTTCAACGTTCCAGCGGTAAAGCAATGCGACTGCCGGAACTTGGTTTTTATTTCAAAGTCATGCGGTAAAGCAATACGACTGCCGGATCTTGATTTAATTTCAAAGTCATGCGGTAAAGCAATGCGACTGCCGGAACTTGGTTTTTATTTCAAAGTCATTCGGTAAAGCAATGCGACTGCCGGAACTTGGTTTTTATTTCAACGTTCCAGCGGTAAAGCAATGCGACTGCCGGAACTTGGTTTTTATTTCAACGTTCCAGCGGTAAAGCAATGCGACTGCCGGATCTTGATTTAATTTCAAAGTTCCAGCGGTAAAGCAATGCGACTGCCGGATCTTGATTTAATTTAATAGTTCTAGCGGTAAAGCAATACGACTGCCGGATCTTGATTTAATTTCAAAGTTTATGCGGTAAAGCAATACGACTGCCGGATCTTGGTTTAATTTCAAAGTTCATGCGGTAAAGCAATGCGACTGCCGGAACTTGGTTTTTATTTCAACGTTCCAGCGGTAAAGCAATGCGACTGCCGGATCTTGATTTAATTTCAAAGTTCCAGCGGTAAAGCAATGCGACTGCCGGATCTTGATTTAATTTAATAGTTCTAGCGGTAAAGCAATACGACTGCCGGATCTTGATTTAATTTCAAAGTCATGCGGTAAAGCAATGCGACTGCCGGAAGTTGGTTTTTATTTCAAAGTCATTCGGTAAAGCAATGCGACTGCCGGAACTTGATTTAATTTCAAAGTTCCAGCGGTAAAGCAATGCGACTGCCGGATCTTGATTTAATTTAATAGTTCTAGCGGTAAAGCAATACGACTGCCGGATCTTGATTTAATTTCAAAGTTCATGCGGTAAAGCAATGCGACTGCCGGAACTTGGTTTTTATTTCAACGTTCCAGCGGTAAAGCAATGCGACTGCCGGAACTTGGTTTTTATTTCAACGTTCCAGCGGTAAAGCAATGCGACTGCCGGATCTTGATTTAATTTCAAAGTTCCAGCGGTAAAGCAATGCGACTGCCGGATCTTGATTTAATTTAATAGTTCTAGCGGTAAAGCAATACGACTGCCGGATCTTGATTTAATTTCAAAGTTTATGCGGTAAAGCAATACGACTGCCGGATCTTGGTTTAATTTCAAAGTTCATGCGGTAAAGCAATGCGACTGCCGGAACTTGGTTTTTATTTCAACGTTCCAGCGGTAAAGCAATGCGACTGCCGGATCTTGATTTAATTTCATAGTTCTAGCGGTAAAGCAATACGACTGCCGGATCTTGATTTAATTTCAAAGTCATGCGGTAAAGCAATGCGACTGCCGGAACTTGGTTTTTATTTCAAAGTCATTCGGTAAAGCAATGCGACTGCCGGATCTTGATTTAATTTCAAAGTTCCAGCGGTAAAGCAATGCGACTGCCGGATCTTGATTTAATTTAATAGTTCTAGCGGTAAAGCAATACGACTGCCGGATCTTGATTTAATTTCAAAGTTCATGCGGTAAAGCAATGCGACTGCCGGAACTTGGTTTTTATTTCAACGTTCCAGCGGTAAAGCAATGCGACTGCCGGAACTTGGTTTTTATTTCAACGTTCCAGCGGTAAAGCAATGCGACTGCCGGATCTTGATTTTTATTTCAACGTTCCAGCGGTAAAGCAATGCGACTGCCGGATCTTGATTTAATTTCAAAGTTCCAGCGGTAAAGCAATGCGACTGCCGGATCTTGATTTAATTTAATAGTTCTAGCGGTAAAGCAATACGACTGCCGAATGTTGATTTAATTTCAAGGTTCTAGCGGTAAAGCAATACGACTGCCGGATCTTGATTTAATTTCAAAGTTCATGCGGTAAAGCAATGCGACTGCCGGAACTTGGTTTTTATTTCAAAGTCATTCGGTAAAGCAATGCGACTGCCGGAACTTGGTTTTTATTTCAACGTTCCAGCGGTATAGCAATGCGACTGCCGGATCTTGATTTAATTTCAAAGTTCCAGCGGTAAAGCAATGCGACTGCCGGATCTTGATTTAATTTAATAGTTCTAGCGGTAAAGCAATACGACTGCCGGATCTTGATTTAATTTCAAAGTTCATGCGGTAAAGCAATACGACTGCCGGATCTTGATTTAATTTCAAAGTCATGCGGTAAAGCAATGCGACTGCCGGAACTTGGTTTTTATTTCAAAGTCATTCGGTAAAGCAATGCGACTGCCGGAACTTGGTTTTTATTTCAACATTCCAGCGGTAAAGCAATGCGACTGCCGGAACTTGATTTAATTTCAACGTTCATGCGGTAAAGCAATGCGACTGCCGGAACTTGGTTTTTATTTCAATGTCATGCGGTAAAGCAATACGACTGCCGGATCTTGATTTAATTTCAAAGTCATGCGGTAAAGCAATGCGACTGCCGGAACTTGGTTTTTATTTCAAAGTCATTCGGTAAAGCAATGCGACTACCGGATCTTGATTTAATTTCATAGTTCTAGCGGTAAAGCAATACGACTGCCGGATCTTGGTTTTTATTTCAACGTTCCAGCGGTAAAGCAATGCGACTGCCGAATCTTGATTTAATTTCAACGTTCCAGCGGTAAAGCAATGCGACTGCCGGAACTTGGTTTTTATTTCAAAGTCATGCGGTAAAGCAATACGACTGCCGGATCTTGATTTAATTTCAAAGTCATGCGGTAAAGCAATGCGACTGCCGGAACTTGGTTTTTATTTCAAAGTCATTCGGTAAAGCAATGCGACTGCCGGAACTTGGTTTTTATTTCAACGTTCCAGCGGTAAAGCAATGCGACTGCCGGAACTTGGTTTTTATTTCAACGTTCCAGCGGTAAAGCAATGCGACTGCCGGATCTTGATTTAATTTCAAAGTTCCAGCGGTAAAGCAATGCGACTGCCGGATCTTGATTTAATTTAATAGTTCTAGCGGTAAAGCAATACGACTGCCGGATCTTGATTTAATTTCAAAGTTTATGCGGTAAAGCAATACGACTGCCGGATCTTGGTTTAATTTCAAAGTTCATGCGGTAAAGCAATGCGACTGCCGGAACTTGGTTTTTATTTCAACGTTCCAGCGGTAAAGCAATGCGACTGCCGGATCTTGATTTAATTTCAAAGTTCCAGCGGTAAAGCAATGCGACTGCCGGATCTTGATTTAATTTAATAGTTCTAGCGGTAAAGCAATACGACTGCCGGATCTTGATTTAATTTCAAAGTCATGCGGTAAAGCAATGCGACTGCCGGAACTTGGTTTTTATTTCAAAGTCATTCGGTAAAGCAATGCGACTGCCGGATCTTGATTTAATTTCAAAGTTCCAGCGGTAAAGCAATGCGACTGCCGGATCTTGATTTAATTTAATAGTTCTAGCGGTAAAGCAATACGACTGCCGGATCTTGATTTAATTTCAAAGTTCATGCGGTAAAGCAATGCGACTGCCGGAACTTGGTTTTTATTTCAACGTTCCAGCGGTAAAGCAATGCGACTGCCGGAACTTGGTTTTTATTTCAACGTTCCAGCGGTAAAGCAATGCGACTGCCGGATCTTGATTTAATTTCAAAGTTCCAGCGGTAAAGCAATGCGACTGCCGGATCTTGATTTAATTTAATAGTTCTAGCGGTAAAGCAATACGACTGCCGGATCTTGATTTAATTTCAAAGTTTATGCGGTAAAGCAATACGACTGCCGGATCTTGGTTTAATTTCAAAGTTCATGCGGTAAAGCAATGCGACTGCCGGAACTTGGTTTTTATTTCAACGTTCCAGCGGTAAAGCAATGCGACTGCCGGATCTTGATTTAATTTAATAGTTCTAGCGGTAAAGCAATACGACTGCCGGATCTTGATTTAATTTCAAAGTCATGCGGTAAAGCAATGCGACTGCCGGAACTTGGTTTTTATTTCAAAGTCATTCGGTAAAGCAATGCGACTGCCGGATCTTGATTTAATTTCAAAGTTCCAGCGGTAAAGCAATGCGACTGCCGGATCTTGATTTAATTTAATAGTTCTAGCGGTAAAGCAATACGACTGCCGGATCTTGATTTAATTTCAAAGTTCATGCGGTAAAGCAATGCGACTGCCGGAACTTGGTTTTTATTTCAACGTTCCAGCGGTAAAGCAATGCGACTGCCGGAACTTGGTTTTTATTTCAACGTTCCAGCGGTAAAGCAATGCGACTGCCGGATCTTGATTTTTATTTCAACGTTCCAGCGGTAAAGCAATGCGACTGCCGGATCTTGATTTAATTTCAAAGTTCCAGCGGTAAAGCAATGCGACTGCCGGATCTTGATTTAATTTAATAGTTCTAGCGGTAAAGCAATACGACTGCCGAATGTTGATTTAATTTCAAGGTTCTAGCGGTAAAGCAATACGACTGCCGGATCTTGATTTAATTTCAAAGTTCATGCGGTAAAGCAATGCGACTGCCGGATCTTGATTTAATTTCAAAGTTCCAGCGGTAAAGCAATGCGACTGCCGGATCTTGATTTAATTTAATAGTTCTAGCGGTAAAGCAATACGACTGCCGGATCTTGATTTAATTTCAAAGTCATGCGGTAAAGCAATGCGACTGCCGGAACTTGGTTTTTATTTCAAAGTCATTCGGTAAAGCAATGCGACTGCCGGAACTTGGTTTTTATTTCAACGTTCCAGCGGTAAAGCAATGCGACTGCCGGATCTTGATTTAATTTCAAAGTTCCAGCGGTAAAGCAATGCGACTGCCAGATCTTGATTTAATTTCAACGTTCCAGCGGTAAAGCAATGCGACTACCGGAACTTGGTTTAATTTCAAAGTTCATGCGGTAAAGCAATACGACTGCCGGATCTTGATTTAATTTCAAAGTTTATGCGGTAAAGCAATGCGACTGCCGGAACTTGGTTTTTATTTCAACGTTCCAGCGGTAAAGCAATGCGACTGCCGGATCTTGATTTAATTTCAAAGTTCCAGCGGTAAAGCAATGCGACTGCCGGATCTTGATTTAATTTAATAGTTCTAGCGGTAAAGCAATACGACTGCCGGATCTTGATTTAATTTCAAAGTCATGCGGTAAAGCAATGCGACTGCCGGAACTTGGTTTTTATTTCAAAGTCATTCGGTAAAGCAATGCGACTGCCGGATCTTGATTTAATTTCAAAGTTCCAGCGGTAAAGCAATGCGACTGCCGTATCTTGATTTAATTTAATAGTTCTAGCGGTAAAGCAATGCGACTGCCGGATCTTGATTTAATTTCAAAGTTCATGCGGTAAAGCAATGCGACTGCCGGAACTTGGTTTTTATTTCAAAGTTCCAGCGGTAAAGCAATGCGACTGCCGGAACTTGGTTTTTATTTCAACGTTCCAGCGGTAAAGCAATGCGACTGCCGGATCTTGATTTAATTTCAAAGTTCCAGCGGTAAAGCAATGCGACTGCCGGATCTTGATTTAATTTAATAGTTCTAGCGGTAAAGCAATACGACTGCCGGATCTTGATTTAATTTCAAAGTTTATGCGGTAAAGCAATACGACTGCCGGATCTTGGTTTAATTTCAAAGTTCATGCGGTAAAGCAATGCGACTGCCGGAACTTGGTTTTTATTTCAACGTTCCAGCGGTATAGCAATGCGACTGCCGGATCTTGATTTAATTTCAAAGTTCCAGCGGTAAAGCAATGCGACTGCCAGATCTTGATTTAATTTCAACGTTCCAGCGGTAAAGCAATGCGACTACCGGAACTTGGTTTTTATTTCAACGTTCCAGCGGTAAAGCAATGCGACTGCCGGATCTTGATTTAATTTCAAAGTTCCAGCGGTAAAGCAATGCGACTGCCGGATCTTGATTTAATTTAATAGTTCTAGCGGTAAAGCAATACGACTGCCGAATGTTGATTTAATTTCAAGGTTCTAGCGGTAAAGCAATACGACTGCCGGAACTTGGTTTTTATTTCAAAGTCATTCGGTAAAGCAATGCGACTACCGGATCTTGATTTAATTTCATAGTTCTAGCGGTAAAGCAATACGACTGCCGGATCTTGGTTTTTATTTCAACGTTCCAGCGGTAAAGCAATGCGACTGCCGAATCTTGATTTAATTTCAACGTTCCAGCGGTAAAGCAATGCGACTGCCGGATCTTGATTTAATTTCAAAGTCATGCGGTAAAGCAATGCGACTGCCGGAACTTGGTTTTTATTTCAAAGTCATTCGGTAAAGCAATGCGACTGCCGGAACTTGGTTTTTATTTCAACGTTCCAGCGGTAAAGCAATGCGACTGCCGGAACTTGGTTTTTATTTCAACGTTCCAGCGGTAAAGCAATGCGACTGCCGGATCTTGATTTAATTTCAAAGTTCCAGCGGTAAAGCAATGCGACTGCCGGATCTTGGTTTTTATTTCAACGTTCCAGCGGTAAAGCAATGCGACTGCCGGAACTTGGTTTTTATTTCAACGTTCCAGCGGTAAAGCAATGCGACTGCCGGATCTTGATTTAATTTCAAAGTTCCAGCGGTAAAGCAATGCGACTGCCGGATCTTGATTTAATTTAATAGTTCTAGCGGTAAAGCAATACGACTGCCGGATCTTGATTTAATTTCAAAGTTTATGCGGTAAAGCAATACGACTGCCGGATCTTGGTTTAATTTCAAAGTTCATGCTTTAAAGCAATGCGACTGCCGGAACTTGGTTTTTATTTCAACGTTCCAGCGGTAAAGCAATGCGACTGCCGGATCTTGATTTAATTTCAAAGTTCCAGCGGTAAAGCAATGCGACTGCCGGATCTTGATTTAATTTAATAGTTCTAGCGGTAAAGCAATACGACTGCCGGATCTTGATTTAATTTCAAAGTCATGCGGTAAAGCAATGCGACTGCCGGAACTTGGTTTTTATTTCAAAGTCATTCGGTAAAGCAATGCGACTGCCGGATCTTGATTTAATTTCAAAGTTCCAGCGGTAAAGCAATGCGACTGCCGGATCTTGATTTAATTTAATAGTTCTAGCGGTAAAGCAATACGACTGCCGGATCTTGATTTAATTTCAAAGTTCATGCGGTAAAGCAATGCGACTGCCGGAACTTGGTTTTTATTTCAACGTTCCAGCGGTAAAGCAATGCGACTGCCGGAACTTGGTTTTTATTTCAACGTTCCAGCGGTAAAGCAATGCGACTGCCGGATCTTGATTTAATTTCAAAGTTCCAGCGGTAAAGCAATGCGACTGCCGGATCTTGATTTAATTTAATAGTTCTAGCGGTAAAGCAATACGACTGCCGGATCTTGATTTAATTTCAAAGTTTATGCGGTAAAGCAATACGACTGCCGGATCTTGGTTTAATTTCAAAGTTCATGCGGTAAAGCAATGCGACTGCCGGAACTTGGTTTTTATTTCAACGTTCCAGCGGTAAAGCAATGCGACTGCCGGATCTTGATTTAATTTAATAGTTCTAGCGGTAAAGCAATACGACTGCCGGATCTTGATTTAATTTCAAAGTCATGCGGTAAAGCAATGCGACTGCCGGAACTTGGTTTTTATTTCAAAGTCATTCGGTAAAGCAATGCGACTGCCGGATCTTGATTTAATTTCAAAGTTCCAGCGGTAAAGCAATGCGACTGCCGGATCTTGATTTAATTTAATAGTTCTAGCGGTAAAGCAATACGACTGCCGGATCTTGATTTAATTTCAAAGTTCATGCGGTAAAGCAATGCGACTGCCGGAACTTGGTTTTTATTTCAACGTTCCAGCGGTAAAGCAATGCGACTGCCGGAACTTGGTTTTTATTTCAACGTTCCAGCGGTAAAGCAATGCGACTGCCGGATCTTGATTTTTATTTCAACGTTCCAGCGGTAAAGCAATGCGACTGCCGGATCTTGATTTAATTTCAAAGTTCCAGCGGTAAAGCAATGCGACTGCCGGATCTTGATTTAATTTAATAGTTCTAGCGGTAAAGCAATACGACTGCCGAATGTTGATTTAATTTCAAGGTTCTAGCGGTAAAGCAATACGACTGCCGGATCTTGATTTAATTTCAAAGTTCATGCGGTAAAGCAATGCGACTGCCGGAACTTGGTTTTTATTTCAAAGTCATTCGGTAAAGCAATGCGACTGCCGGAACTTGGTTTTTATTTCAACGTTCCAGCGGTATAGCAATGCGACTGCCGGATCTTGATTTAATTTCAAAGTTCCAGCGGTAAAGCAATGCGACTGCCAGATCTTGATTTAATTTCAACGTTCCAGCGGTAAAGCAATGCGACTGCCGGATCTTGATTTAATTTAATAGTTCTAGCGGTAAAGCAATACGACTGCCGGATCTTGATTTAATTTCAAAGTTCATGCGGTAAAGCAATGCGACTGCCGGAACTTGGTTTTTATTTCAACGTTCCAGCGGTAAAGCAATGCGACTGCCGGAACTTGGTTTTTATTTCAACGTTCCAGCGGTAAAGCAATGCGACTGCCGGATCTTGATTTTTATTTCAACGTTCCAGCGGTAAAGCAATGCGACTGCCGGATCTTGATTTAATTTCAAAGTTCCAGCGGTAAAGCAATGCGACTGCCGGATCTTGATTTAATTTAATAGTTCTAGCGGTAAAGCAATACGACTGCCGAATGTTGATTTAATTTCAAGGTTCTAGCGGTAAAGCAATACGACTGCCGGATCTTGATTTAATTTCAAAGTTCATGCGGTAAAGCAATGCGACTGCCGGATCTTGATTTAATTTCAAAGTTCCAGCGGTAAAGCAATGCGACTGCCGGATCTTGATTTAATTTAATAGTTCTAGCGGTAAAGCAATACGACTGCCGGATCTTGATTTAATTTCAAAGTTCATGCGGTAAAGCAATGCGACTGCCGGAACTTGGTTTTTATTTCAACGTTCCAGCGGTAAAGCAATGCGACTGCCGGAACTTGGTTTTTATTTCAACGTTCCAGCGGTAAAGCAATGCGACTGCCGGATCTTGATTTAATTTCAAAGTTCCAGCGGTAAAGCAATGCGACTGCCGGATCTTGATTTAATTTAATAGTTCTAGCGGTAAAGCAATACGACTGCCGGATCTTGATTTAATTTCAAAGTTCATGCGGTAAAGCAATACGACTGCCGGATCTTGGTTTAATTTCAAAGTTCATGCGGTAAAGCAATGCGACTGCCGGAACTTGGTTTTTATTTCAACGTTCCAGCGGTATAGCAATGCGACTGCCGGATCTTGATTTAATTTCAAAGTTCCAGCGGTAAAGCAATGCGACTGCCAGATCTTGATTTAATTTCAACGTTCCAGCGGTAAAGCAATGCGACTACCGGAACTTGGTTTTTATTTCAACGTTCCAGCGGTAAAGCAATGCGACTGCCGGATCTTGATTTAATTTCAAAGTTCCAGCGGTAAAGCAATGCGACTGCCGGATCTTGATTTAATTTAATAGTTCTAGCGGTAAAGCAATACGACTGCCGAATGTTGATTTAATTTCAAGGTTCTAGCGGTAAAGCAATACGACTGCCGGAACTTGGTTTTTATTTCAAAGTCATTCGGTAAAGCAATGCGACTACCGGATCTTGATTTAATTTCATAGTTCTAGCGGTAAAGCAATACGACTGCCGGATCTTGGTTTTTATTTCAACGTTCCAGCGGTAAAGCAATGCGACTGCCGAATCTTGATTTAATTTCAACGTTCCAGCGGTAAAGCAATGCGACTGCCGGAACTTGGTTTTTATTTCAAAGTCATGCGGTAAAGCAATACGACTGCCGGATCTTGATTTAATTTCAAAGTCATGCGGTAAAGCAATGCGACTGCCGGAACTTGGTTTTTATTTCAAAGTCATTCGGTAAAGCAATGCGACTGCCGGAACTTGGTTTTTATTTCAACGTTCCAGCGGTAAAGCAATGCGACTGCCGGAACTTGGTTTTTATTTCAACGTTCCAGCGGTAAAGCAATGCGACTGCCGGATCTTGATTTAATTTCAAAGTTCCAGCGGTAAAGCAATGCGACTGCCGGATCTTGATTTAATTTAATAGTTCTAGCGGTAAAGCAATACGACTGCCGGATCTTGATTTAATTTCAAAGTTTATGCGGTAAAGCAATACGACTGCCGGATCTTGGTTTAATTTCAAAGTTCATGCGGTAAAGCAATGCGACTGCCGGAACTTGGTTTTTATTTCAACGTTCCAGCGGTAAAGCAATGCGACTGCCGGATCTTGATTTAATTTCAAAGTTCCAGCGGTAAAGCAATGCGACTGCCGGATCTTGATTTAATTTAATAGTTCTAGCGGTAAAGCAATACGACTGCCGGATCTTGATTTAATTTCAAAGTCATGCGGTAAAGCAATGCGACTGCCGGAACTTGGTTTTTATTTCAAAGTCATTCGGTAAAGCAATGCGACTGCCGGATCTTGATTTAATTTCAAAGTTCCAGCGGTAAAGCAATGCGACTGCCGGATCTTGATTTAATTTAATAGTTCTAGCGGTAAAGCAATACGACTGCCGGATCTTGATTTAATTTCAAAGTTCATGCGGTAAAGCAATGCGACTGCCGGAACTTGGTTTTTATTTCAACGTTCCAGCGGTAAAGCAATGCGACTGCCGGAACTTGGTTTTTATTTCAACGTTCCAGCGGTAAAGCAATGCGACTGCCGGATCTTGATTTAATTTCAAAGTTCCAGCGGTAAAGCAATGCGACTGCCGGATCTTGATTTAATTTAATAGTTCTAGCGGTAAAGCAATACGACTGCCGGATCTTGATTTAATTTCAAAGTTTATGCGGTAAAGCAATACGACTGCCGGATCTTGGTTTAATTTCAAAGTTCATGCGGTAAAGCAATGCGACTGCCGGAACTTGGTTTTTATTTCAACGTTCCAGCGGTAAAGCAATGCGACTGCCGGATCTTGATTTAATTTAATAGTTCTAGCGGTAAAGCAATACGACTGCCGGATCTTGATTTAATTTCAAAGTCATGCGGTAAAGCAATGCGACTGCCGGAACTTGGTTTTTATTTCAAAGTCATTCGGTAAAGCAATGCGACTGCCGGATCTTGATTTAATTTCAAAGTTCCAGCGGTAAAGCAATGCGACTGCCGGATCTTGATTTAATTTAATAGTTCTAGCGGTAAAGCAATACGACTGCCGGATCTTGATTTAATTTCAAAGTTCATGCGGTAAAGCAATGCGACTGCCGGAACTTGGTTTTTATTTCAACGTTCCAGCGGTAAAGCAATGCGACTGCCGGAACTTGGTTTTTATTTCAACGTTCCAGCGGTAAAGCAATGCGACTGCCGGATCTTGATTTTTATTTCAACGTTCCAGCGGTAAAGCAATGCGACTGCCGGATCTTGATTTAATTTCAAAGTTCCAGCGGTAAAGCAATGCGACTGCCGGATCTTGATTTAATTTAATAGTTCTAGCGGTAAAGCAATACGACTGCCGAATGTTGATTTAATTTCAATGTTCTAGCGGTAAAGCAATACGACTGCCGGATCTTGATTTAATTTCAAAGTTCATGCGGTAAAGCAATGCGACTGCCGGATCTTGATTTAATTTCAAAGTTCCAGCGGTAAAGCAATGCGACTGCCGGATCTCGATTTAATTTAATAGTTCTAGCGGTAAAGCAATACGACTGCCGGATCTTGATTTAATTTCAAAGTCATGCGGTAAAGCAATGCGACTGCCGGAACTTGGTTTTTATTTCAAAGTCATTCGGTAAAGCAATGCGACTGCCGGAACTTGGTTTTTATTTCAACGTTCCAGCGGTATAGCAATGCGACTGCCGGATCTTGATTTAATTTCAAAGTTCCAGCGGTAAAGCAATGCGACTGCCAGATCTTGATTTAATTTCAACGTTCCAGCGGTAAAGCAATGCGACTACCGGAACTTGGTTTAATTTCAAAGTTCATGCGGTAAAGCAATACGACTGCCGGATCTTGATTTAATTTCAAAGTTTATGCGGTAAAGCAATGCGACTGCCGGAACTTGGTTTTTATTTCAACGTTCCAGCGGTAAAGCAATGCGACTGCCGGATCTTGATTTAATTTCAAAGTTCCAGCGGTAAAGCAATGCGACTGCC
This sequence comes from Ancistrocerus nigricornis, assembly GCA_916049575.1. Taxonomy (NCBI): domain Eukaryota; kingdom Metazoa; phylum Arthropoda; class Insecta; order Hymenoptera; family Vespidae; genus Ancistrocerus; species Ancistrocerus nigricornis. The sequence continues at coordinate 16,371,559 of OU696667.1, read as the reverse complement.
GGATCTTGATTTAATTTAATAGTTCTAGCGGTAAAGCAATACGACTGCCGGATCTTGATTTAATTTCAAAGTCATGCGGTAAAGCAATGCGACTGCCGGAACTTGGTTTTTATTTCAAAGTCATTCGGTAAAGCAATGCGACTGCCGGATCTTGATTTAATTTCAAAGTTCCAGCGGTAAAGCAATGCGACTGCCGGATCTTGATTTAATTTAATAGTTCTAGCGGTAAAGCAATACGACTGCCGGATCTTGATTTAATTTCAAAGTTCATGCGGTAAAGCAATGCGACTGCCGGAACTTGGTTTTTATTTCAACGTTCCAGCGGTAAAGCAATGCGACTGCCGGATCTTGATTTAATTTCAAAGTTCCAGCGGTAAAGCAATGCGACTGCCGGATCTTGATTTAATTTAATAGTTCTAGCGGTAAAGCAATACGACTGCCGGATCTTGATTTAATTTCAAAGTTTATGCGGTAAAGCAATACGACTGCCGGATCTTGGTTTAATTTCAAAGTTCATGCGGTAAAGCAATGCGACTGCCGGATCTTGGTTTTTATTTCAACGTTCCAGCGGTATAGCAATGCGACTGCCGGATCTTGATTTAATTTCAAAGTTCCAGCGGTAAAGCAATGCGACTGCCAGATCTTGATTTAATTTCAACGTTCCAGCGGTAAAGCAATGCGACTACCGGAACTTGGTTTTTATTTCAACGTTCCAGCGGTAAAGCAATGCGACTGCCGGATCTTGATTTAATTTCAAAGTTCCAGCGGTAAAGCAATGCGACTGCCGGATCTTGATTTAATTTAATAGTTCTAGCGGTAAAGCAATACGACTGCCGAATGTTGATTTAATTTCAAGGTTCTAGCGGTAAAGCAATACGACTGCCGGATCTTGATTTAATTTCAAAGTTCATGCGGTAAAGCAATGCGACTGCCGGATCTTGATGTAATTTCAAAGTTCCAGCGGTAAAGCAATGCGACTACCGGAACTTGGTTTTTATTTCAACGTTCCAGCGGTAAAGCAATGCGACTGCCGGATCTTGATTTAATTTCAAAGTTCCAGCGGTAAAGCAATGCGACTGCCGGATCTTGATTTAATTTAATAGTTCTAGCGGTAAAGCAATACGACTGCCGGATCTTGATTTAATTTCAAAGTTTATGCGGTAAAGCAATACGACTGCCGGATCTTGGTTTAATTTCAAAGTTCATGCGGTAAAGCAATGCGACTGCCGGAACTTGGTTTTTATTTCAACGTTCCAGCGGTATAGCAATGCGACTGCCGGATCTTGATTTAATTTCAAAGTTCCAGCGGTAAAGCAATGCGACTGCCAGATCTTGATTTAATTTCAACGTTCCAGCGGTAAAGCAATGCGACTACCGGAACTTGGTTTTTATTTCAACGTTCCAGCGGTAAAGCAATGCGACTGCCGGATCTTGATTTAATTTCAAAGTTCCAGCGGTAAAGCAATGCGACTGCCGGATCTTGATTTAATTTAATAGTTCTAGCGGTAAAGCAATACGACTGCCGAATGTTGATTTAATTTCAAGGTTCTAGCGGTAAAGCAATACGACTGCCGGATCTTGATTTAATTTCAAAGTTCATGCGGTAAAGCAATGCGACTGCCGGATCTTGATGTAATTTCAAAGTTCATGCGGTGAAGCAATACGACTGCCGGATCTTGATTTAATTTCAAAGTCATGCGGTAAAGCAATGCGACTGCCGGAACTTGGTTTTTATTTCAAAGTCATTCGGTAAAGCAATGCGACTGCCGGAACTTGGTTTTTATTTCAACGTTCCAGCGGTAAAGCAATGCGACTGCCGGAACTTGATTTAATTTCAACGTTCATGCGGTAAAGCAATGCGACTGCCGGAACTTGGTTTTTATTTCAAAGTCATGCGGTAAAGCAATACGACTGCCGGATCTTGATTTAATTTCAAAGTCATGCGGTAAAGCAATGCGACTGCCGGAACTTGGTTTAATTTCAAAGTTCATGCGGTAAAGCAATTCGACTGCCGGAACTTGGTTTTTATTTCAAAGTTCCAGCGGTAAAGCAATGCGACTGCCGAATTTTGATTTAATTTCAACGTTCCAGCGGTAAAGCAATGCGACTGCCGGAACTTGGTTTTTATTTCAACGTTCCAGCGGTAAAGCAATGCGACTGCCGGATCTTGATTTAATTTCAAAGTTCCAGCGGTAAAGCAATGCGACTGCCGGATCTTGATTTAATTTCAAAGTTCCAGCGGTAAAGCAATGCGACTGCCGGATCTTGATTTAATTTCAAAGTTCCAGCGGTAAAGCAATGCGACTGCCGGATCTTGATTTAATTTAATAGTTCTAGCGGTAAAGCAATACGACTGCCGGATCTTGATTTAATTTCAAAGTTTATGCGGTAAAGCAATACGACTGCCGGATCTTGGTTTAATTTCAAAGTTCATGCGGTAAAGCAATGCGACTGCCGGAACTTGGTTTTTATTTCAACGTTCCAGCGGTAAAGCAATGCGACTGCCGGAACTTGGTTTTTATTTCAACGTTCCAGCGGTAAAGCAATGCGACTGCCGGATCTTGGTTTTTATTTCAACGTTCCAGCGGTAAAGCAATGCGACTGCCGGATCTTGATTTAATTTCAAAGTTCCAGCGGTAAAGCAATGCGACTGCCGGATCTTGATTTAATTTAATAGTTCTAGCGGTAAAGCAATACGACTGCCGGATCTTGATTTAATTTCAAAGTTTATGCGGTAAAGCAATACGACTGCCGGATCTTGGTTTAATTTCAAAGTTCATGCGGTAAAGCAATGCGACTGCCGGAACTTGGTTTTTATTTCAACGTTCCAGCGGTAAAGCAATGCGACTGCCGGATCTTGATTTAATTTCAAAGTTCCAGCGGTAAAGCAATGCGACTGCCGGATCTTGATTTAATTTAATAGTTCTAGCGGTAAAGCAATACGACTGCCGGATCTTGATTTAATTTCAAAGTCATGCGGTAAAGCAATGCGACTGCCGGAACTTGGTTTTTATTTCAAAGTCATTCGGTAAAGCAATGCGACTGCCGGATCTTGATTTAATTTCAAAGTTCCAGCGGTAAAGCAATGCGACTGCCGGATCTTGATTTAATTTCAAAGTCATGCGGTAAAGCAATGCGACTGCCGGAACTTGGTTTTTATTTCAAAGTCATTCGGTAAAGCAATGCGACTGCCGGAACTTGGTTTTTATTTCAACGTTCCAGCGGTAAAGCAATGCGACTGCCGGATCTTGATTTAATTTCAAAGTCATGCGGTAAAGCAATGCGACTGCCGGAACTTGGTTTTTATTTCAAAGTCATTCGGTAAAGCAATGCGACTGCCGGATCTTGATTTAATTTCAAAGTTCCAGCGGTAAAGCAATGCGACTGCCGGATCTTGATTTAATTTAATAGTTCTAGCGGTAAAGCAATACGACTGCCGGATCTTGATTTAATTTCAAAGTTTATGCGGTAAAGCAATACGACTGCCGGATCTTGGTTTAATTTCAAAGTTCATGCGGTAAAGCAATGCGACTGCCGGAACTTGGTTTTTATTTCAACGTTCCAGCGGTAAAGCAATGCGACTGCCGGATCTTGATTTAATTTCAAAGTTCCAGCGGTAAAGCAATGCGACTGCCGGATCTTGATTTAATTTAATAGTTCTAGCGGTAAAGCAATGCGACTGCCGGATCTTGATTTAATTTCAAAGTTTATGCGGTAAAGCAATACGACTGCCGGATCTTGGTTTAATTTCAAAGTTCATGCGGTAAAGCAATGCGACTGCCGGAACTTGGTTTTTATTTCAACGTTCCAGCGGTAAAGCAATGCGACTGCCGGATCTTGATTTAATTTCAAAGTTCCAGCGGTAAAGCAATGCGACTGCCGGATCTTGATTTAATTTAATAGTTCTAGCGGTAAAGCAATACGACTGCCGGATCTTGATTTAATTTCAAAGTTCATGCGGTAAAGCAATGCGACTGCCGGAACTTGGTTTTTATTTCAACGTTCCAGCGGTAAAGCAATGCGACTGCCGGATCTTGATTTAATTTCAAAGTTCCAGCGGTAAAGCAATGCGACTGCCGGATCTTGATTTAATTTAATAGTTCTAGCGGTAAAGCAATACGACTGCCGGATCTTGATTTAATTTCAAAGTTTATGCGGTAAAGCAATACGACTGCCGGATCTTGGTTTAATTTCAAAGTTCATGCGGTAAAGCAATGCGACTGCCGGAACTTGGTTTTTATTTCAACGTTCCAGCGGTATAGCAATGCGACTGCCGGATCTTGATTTAATTTCAAAGTTCCAGCGGTAAAGCAATGCGACTGCCAGATCTTGATTTAATTTCAACGTTCCAGCGGTAAAGCAATGCGACTACCGGAACTTGGTTTTTATTTCAACGTTCCAGCGGTAAAGCAATGCGACTGCCGGATCTTGATTTAATTTCAAAGTTCCAGCGGTAAAGCAATGCGACTGCCGGATCTTGATTTAATTTAATAGTTCTAGCGGTAAAGCAATACGACTGCCGAATGTTGATTTAATTTCAAGGTTCTAGCGGTAAAGCAATACGACTGCCGGATCTTGATTTAATTTCAAAGTTCATGCGGTAAAGCAATGCGACTGCCGGATCTTGATTTAATTTCAAAGTTCCAGCGGTAAAGCAATGCGACTACCGGAACTTGGTTTTTATTTCAACGTTCCAGCGGTAAAGCAATGCGACTGCCGGATCTTGATTTAATTTCAAAGTTCCAGCGGTAAAGCAATGCGACTGCCGGATCTTGATTTAATTTAATAGTTCTAGCGGTAAAGCAATACGACTGCCGGATCTTGATTTAATTTCAAAGTTTATGCGGTAAAGCAATACGACTGCCGGATCTTGGTTTAATTTCAAAGTTCATGCGGTAAAGCAATGCGACTGCCGGAACTTGGTTTTTATTTCAACGTTCCAGCGGTATAGCAATGCGACTGCCGGATCTTGATTTAATTTCAAAGTTCCAGCGGTAAAGCAATGCGACTGCCAGATCTTGATTTAATTTCAACGTTCCAGCGGTAAAGCTATGCGACTACCGGAACTTGGTTTTTATTTCAACGTTCCAGCGGTAAAGCAATGCGACTGCCGGATCTTGATTTAATTTCAAAGTTCCAGCGGTAAAGCAATGCGACTGCCGGATCTTGATTTAATTTAATAGTTCTAGCGGTAAAGCAATACGACTGCCGAATGTTGATTTAATTTCAAGGTTCTAGCGGTAAAGCAATACGACTGCCGGATCTTGATTTAATTTCAAAGTTCATGCGGTAAAGCAATGCGACTGCCGGATCTTGATGTAATTTCAAAGTTCATGCGGTGAAGCAATACGACTGCCGGATCTTGATTTAATTTCAAAGTCATGCGGTAAAGCAATGCGACTGCCGGAACTTGGTTTTTATTTCAAAGTCATTCGGTAAAGCAATGCGACTGCCGGAACTTGGTTTTTATTTCAACGTTCCAGCGGTAAAGCAATGCGACTGCCGGAACTTGATTTAATTTCAACGTTCATGCGGTAAAGCAATGCGACTGCCGGAACTTGGTTTTTATTTCAAAGTCATGCGGTAAAGCAATACGACTGCCGGATCTTGATTTAATTTCAAAGTCATGCGGTAAAGCAATGCGACTGCCGGAACTTGGTTTAATTTCAAAGTTCATGCGGTAAAGCAATTCGACTGCCGGAACTTGGTTTTTATTTCAAAGTTCCAGCGGTAAAGCAATGCGACTGCCGAATTTTGATTTAATTTCAACGTTCCAGCGGTAAAGCAATGCGACTGCCGGAACTTGGTTTTTATTTCAACGTTCCAGCGGTAAAGCAATGCGACTGCCGGATCTTGATTTAATTTCAAAGTTCCAGCGGTAAAGCAATGCGACTGCCGGATCTTGATTTAATTTCAAAGTTCCAGCGGTAAAGCAATGCGACTGCCGGATCTTGATTTAATTTCAAAGTTCCAGCGGTAAAGCAATGCGACTGCCGGATCTTGATTTAATTTAATAGTTCTAGCGGTAAAGCAATACGACTGCCGGATCTTGATTTAATTTCAAAGTTTATGCGGTAAAGCAATACGACTGCCGGATCTTGGTTTAATTTCAAAGTTCATGCGGTAAAGCAATGCGACTGCCGGAACTTGGTTTTTATTTCAACGTTCCAGCGGTAAAGCAATGCGACTGCCGGAACTTGGTTTTTATTTCAACGTTCCAGCGGTAAAGCAATGCGACTGCCGGATCTTGGTTTTTATTTCAACGTTCCAGCGGTAAAGCAATGCGACTGCCGGATCTTGATTTAATTTCAAAGTTCCAGCGGTAAAGCAATGCGACTGCCGGATCTTGATTTAATTTAATAGTTCTAGCGGTAAAGCAATACGACTGCCGGATCTTGATTTAATTTCAAAGTTTATGCGGTAAAGCAATACGACTGCCGGATCTTGGTTTAATTTCAAAGTTCATGCGGTAAAGCAATGCGACTGCCGGAACTTGGTTTTTATTTCAACGTTCCAGCGGTAAAGCAATGCGACTGCCGGATCTTGATTTAATTTCAAAGTTCCAGCGGTAAAGCAATGCGACTGCCGGATCTTGATTTAATTTAATAGTTCTAGCGGTAAAGCAATACGACTGCCGGATCTTGATTTAATTTCAAAGTCATGCGGTAAAGCAATGCGACTGCCGGAACTTGGTTTTTATTTCAAAGTCATTCGGTAAAGCAATGCGACTGCCGGATCTTGATTTAATTTCAAAGTTCCAGCGGTAAAGCAATGCGACTGCCGGATCTTGATTTAATTTCAAAGTCATGCGGTAAAGCAATGCGACTGCCGGAACTTGGTTTTTATTTCAAAGTCATTCGGTAAAGCAATGCGACTGCCGGAACTTGGTTTTTATTTCAACGTTCCAGCGGTAAAGCAATGCGACTGCCGGATCTTGATTTAATTTCAAAGTCATGCGGTAAAGCAATGCGACTGCCGGAACTTGGTTTTTATTTCAAAGTCATTCGGTAAAGCAATGCGACTGCCGGATCTTGATTTAATTTCAAAGTTCCAGCGGTAAAGCAATGCGACTGCCGGATCTTGATTTAATTTAATAGTTCTAGCGGTAAAGCAATACGACTGCCGGATCTTGATTTAATTTCAAAGTTTATGCGGTAAAGCAATACGACTGCCGGATCTTGGTTTAATTTCAAAGTTCATGCGGTAAAGCAATGCGACTGCCGGAACTTGGTTTTTATTTCAACGTTCCAGCGGTAAAGCAATGCGACTGCCGGATCTTGATTTAATTTCAAAGTTCCAGCGGTAAAGCAATGCGACTGCCGGATCTTGATTTAATTTAATAGTTCTAGCGGTAAAGCAATACGACTGCCGGATCTTGATTTAATTTCAAAGTCATGCGGTAAAGCAATGCGACTGCCGGAACTTGGTTTTTATTTCAAAGTCATTCGGTAAAGCAATGCGACTGCCGGATCTTGATTTAATTTCAAAGTTCCAGCGGTAAAGCAATGCGACTGCCGGATCTTGATTTAATTTAATAGTTCTAGCGGTAAAGCAATACGACTGCCGGATCTTGATTTAATTTCAAAGTTCATGCGGTAAAGCAATGCGACTGCCGGAACTTGGTTTTTATTTCAACGTTCCAGCGGTAAAGCAATGCGACTGCCGGAACTTGGTTTTTATTTCAACGTTCCAGCGGTAAAGCAATGCGACTGCCGGATCTTGATTTAATTTCAAAGTTCCAGCGGTAAAGCAATGCGACTGCCGGATCTTGATTTAATTTAATAGTTCTAGCGGTAAAGCAATACGACTGCCGGATCTTGATTTAATTTCAAAGTTTATGCGGTAAAGCAATACGACTGCCGGATCTTGGTTTAATTTCAAAGTTCATGCGGTAAAGCAATGCGACTGCCGGAACTTGGTTTTTATTTCAACGTTCCAGCGGTAAAGCAATGCGACTGCCGGATCTTGATTTAATTTAATAGTTCTAGCGGTAAAGCAATACGACTGCCGGATCTTGATTTAATTTCAAAGTCATGCGGTAAAGCAATGCGACTGCCGGAACTTGGTTTTTATTTCAAAGTCATTCGGTAAAGCAATGCGACTGCCGGATCTTGATTTAATTTCAAAGTTCCAGCGGTAAAGCAATGCGACTGCCGGATCTTGATTTAATTTAATAGTTCTAGCGGTAAAGCAATACGACTGCCGGATCTTGATTTAATTTCAAAGTTCATGCGGTAAAGCAATGCGACTGCCGGAACTTGGTTTTTATTTCAACGTTCCAGCGGTAAAGCAATGCGACTGCCGGAACTTGGTTTTTATTTCAACGTTCCAGCGGTAAAGCAATGCGACTGCCGGATCTTGATTTTTATTTCAACGTTCCAGCGGTAAAGCAATGCGACTGCCGGATCTTGATTTAATTTCAAAGTTCCAGCGGTAAAGCAATGCGACTGCCGGATCTTGATTTAATTTAATAGTTCTAGCGGTAAAGCAATACGACTGCCGAATGTTGATTTAATTTCAAGGTTCTAGCGGTAAAGCAATACGACTGCCGGATCTTGATTTAATTTCAAAGTTCATGCGGTAAAGCAATGCGACTGCCGGATCTTGATTTAATTTCAAAGTTCCAGCGGTAAAGCAATGCGACTGCCGGATCTTGATTTAATTTAATAGTTCTAGCGGTAAAGCAATACGACTGCCGGATCTTGATTTAATTTCAAAGTCATGCGGTAAAGCAATGCGACTGCCGGAACTTGGTTTTTATTTCAATGTCATTCGGTAAAGCAATGCGACTGCCGGAACTTGGTTTTTATTTCAACGTTCCAGCGGTATAGCAATGCGACTGCCGGATCTTGATTTAATTTCAAAGTTCCAGCGGTAAAGCAATGCGACTGCCAGATCTTGATTTAATTTCAACGTTCCAGCGGTAAAGCAATGCGACTACCGGAACTTGGTTTAATTTCAAAGTTCATGCGGTAAAGCAATACGACTGCCGGATCTTGATTTAATTTCAAAGTTTATGCGGTAAAGCAATGCGACTGCCGGAACTTGGTTTTTATTTCAACGTTCCAGCGGTAAAGCAATGCGACTGCCGGATCTTGATTTAATTTCAAAGTTCCAGCGGTAAAGCAATGCGACTGCCGGATCTTGATTTAATTTAATAGTTCTAGCGGTAAAGCAATACGACTGCCGGATCTTGATTTAATTTCAAAGTCATGCGGTAAAGCAATGCGACTGCCGGAACTTGGTTTTTATTTCAAAGTCATTCGGTAAAGCAATGCGACTGCCGGATCTTGATTTAATTTCAAAGTTCCAGCGGTAAAGCAATGCGACTGCCGGATCTTGATTTAATTTAATAGTTCTAGCGGTAAAGCAATACGACTGCCGGATCTTGATTTAATTTCAAAGTTCATGCGGTAAAGCAATGCGACTGCCGGAACTTGGTTTTTATTTCAACGTTCCAGCGGTAAAGCAATGCGACTGCCGGATCTTGATTTAATTTAATAGTTCTAGCGGTAAAGCAATACGACTGCCGGATCTTGATTTAATTTCAAAGTCATGCGGTAAAGCAATGCGACTGCCGGAACTTGGTTTTTATTTCAAAGTCATTCGGTAAAGCAATGCGACTGCCGGATCTTGATTTAATTTAATAGTTCTAGCGGTAAAGCAATACGACTGCCGGATCTTGATTTAATTTCAAAGTTCATGCGGTAAAGCAATGCGACTGCCGGAACTTGGTTTTTATTTCAAAGTTCCAGCGGTAAAGCAATGCGACTGCCGGATCTTGATTTAATTTAATAGTTCTAGCGGTAAAGCAATACGACTGCCGGATCTTGATTTAATTTCAAAGTCATGCGGTAAAGCAATGCGACTGCCGGAACTTGGTTTTTATTTCAAAGTCATTCGGTAAAGCAATGCGACTGCCGGATCTTGATTTAATTTCAAAGTTCCAGCGGTAAAGCAATGCGACTGCCGGATCTTGATTTAATTTAATAGTTCTAGCGGTAAAGCAATACGACTGCCGGATCTTGATTTAATTTCAAAGTTCATGCGGTAAAGCAATGCGACTGCCGGAACTTGGTTTTTATTTCAACGTTCCAGCGGTAAAGCAATGCGACTGCCGGAACTTGGTTTTTATTTCAACGTTCCAGCGGTAAAGCAATGCGACTGCCGGATCTTGATTTAATTTCAAAGTTCCAGCGGTAAAGCAATGCGACTGCCGGATCTTGATTTAATTTAATAGTTCTAGCGGTAAAGCAATACGACTGCCGGATCTTGATTTAATTTCAAAGTTTATGCGGTAAAGCAATACGACTGCCGGATCTTGGTTTAATTTCAAAGTTCATGCGGTAAAGCAATGCGACTGCCGGAACTTGGTTTTTATTTCAACGTTCCAGCGGTATAGCAATGCGACTGCCGGATCTTGATTTAATTTCAAAGTTCCAGCGGTAAAGCAATGCGACTGCCAGATCTTGATTTAATTTCAACGTTCCAGCGGTAAAGCAATGCGACTACCGGAACTTGGTTTTTATTTCAACGTTCCAGCGGTAAAGCAATGCGACTGCCGGATCTTGATTTAATTTCAAAGTTCCAGCGGTAAAGCAATGCGACTGCCGGATCTTGATTTAATTTAATAGTTCTAGCGGTAAAGCAATACGACTGCCGAATGTTGATTTAATTTCAAGGTTCTAGCGGTAAAGCAATACGACTGCCGGAACTTGGTTTTTATTTCAAAGTCATTCGGTAAAGCAATGCGACTACCGGATCTTGATTTAATTTCATAGTTCTAGCGGTAAAGCAATACGACTGCCGGATCTTGGTTTTTATTTCAACGTTCCAGCGGTAAAGCAATGCGACTGCCGAATCTTGATTTAATTTCAACGTTCCAGCGGTAAAGCAATGCGACTGCCGGAACTTGGTTTTTATTTCAAAGTCATGCGGTAAAGCAATACGACTGCCGGATCTTGATTTAATTTCAAAGTCATGCGGTAAAGCAATGCGACTGCCGGAACTTGGTTTTTATTTCAAAGTCATTCGGTAAAGCAATGCGACTGCCGGAACTTGGTTTTTATTTCAACGTTCCAGCGGTAAAGCAATGCGACTGCCGGAACTTGGTTTTTATTTCAACGTTCCAGCGGTAAAGCAATGCGACTGCCGGATCTTGATTTAATTTCAAAGTTCCAGCGGTAAAGCAATGCGACTGCCGGATCTTGATTTAATTTAATAGTTCTAGCGGTAAAGCAATACGACTGCCGGATCTTGATTTAATTTCAAAGTTTATGCGGTAAAGCAATACGACTGCCGGATCTTGGTTTAATTTCAAAGTTCATGCTTTAAAGCAATGCGACTGCCGGAACTTGGTTTTTATTTCAACGTTCCAGCGGTAAAGCAATGCGACTGCCGGATCTTGATTTAATTTCAAAGTTCCAGCGGTAAAGCAATGCGACTGCCGGATCTTGATTTAATTTAATAGTTCTAGCGGTAAAGCAATACGACTGCCGGATCTTGATTTAATTTCAAAGTCATGCGGTAAAGCAATGCGACTGCCGGAACTTGGTTTTTATTTCAAAGTCATTCGGTAAAGCAATGCGACTGCCGGATCTTGATTTAATTTCAAAGTTCCAGCGGTAAAGCAATGCGACTGCCGGATCTTGATTTAATTTAATAGTTCTAGCGGTAAAGCAATACGACTGCCGGATCTTGATTTAATTTCAAAGTTCATGCGGTAAAGCAATGCGACTGCCGGAACTTGGTTTTTATTTCAACGTTCCAGCGGTAAAGCAATGCGACTGCCGGAACTTGGTTTTTATTTCAACGTTCCAGCGGTAAAGCAATGCGACTGCCGGATCTTGATTTAATTTCAAAGTTCCAGCGGTAAAGCAATGCGACTGCCGGATCTTGATTTAATTTAATAGTTCTAGCGGTAAAGCAATACGACTGCCGGATCTTGATTTAATTTCAAAGTTTATGCGGTAAAGCAATACGACTGCCGGATCTTGGTTTAATTTCAAAGTTCATGCGGTAAAGCAATGCGACTGCCGGAACTTGGTTTTTATTTCAACGTTCCAGCGGTAAAGCAATGCGACTGCCGGATCTTGATTTAATTTAATAGTTCTAGCGGTAAAGCAATACGACTGCCGGATCTTGATTTAATTTCAAAGTCATGCGGTAAAGCAATGCGACTGCCGGAACTTGGTTTTTATTTCAAAGTCATTCGGTAAAGCAATGCGACTGCCGGATCTTGATTTAATTTCAAAGTTCCAGCGGTAAAGCAATGCGACTGCCGGATCTTGATTTAATTTAATAGTTCTAGCGGTAAAGCAATACGACTGCCGGATCTTGATTTAATTTCAAAGTTCATGCGGTAAAGCAATGCGACTGCCGGAACTTGGTTTTTATTTCAACGTTCCAGCGGTAAAGCAATGCGACTGCCGGAACTTGGTTTTTATTTCAACGTTCCAGCGGTAAAGCAATGCGACTGCCGGATCTTGATTTTTATTTCAACGTTCCAGCGGTAAAGCAATGCGACTGCCGGATCTTGATTTAATTTCAAAGTTCCAGCGGTAAAGCAATGCGACTGCCGGATCTTGATTTAATTTAATAGTTCTAGCGGTAAAGCAATACGACTGCCGAATGTTGATTTAATTTCAAGGTTCTAGCGGTAAAGCAATACGACTGCCGGATCTTGATTTAATTTCAAAGTTCATGCGGTAAAGCAATGCGACTGCCGGAACTTGGTTTTTATTTCAAAGTCATTCGGTAAAGCAATGCGACTGCCGGAACTTGGTTTTTATTTCAACGTTCCAGCGGTATAGCAATGCGACTGCCGGATCTTGATTTAATTTCAAAGTTCCAGCGGTAAAGCAATGCGACTGCCAGATCTTGATTTAATTTCAACGTTCCAGCGGTAAAGCAATGCGACTGCCGGATCTTGATTTAATTTAATAGTTCTAGCGGTAAAGCAATACGACTGCCGGATCTTGATTTAATTTCAAAGTTCATGCGGTAAAGCAATGCGACTGCCGGAACTTGGTTTTTATTTCAACGTTCCAGCGGTAAAGCAATGCGACTGCCGGAACTTGGTTTTTATTTCAACGTTCCAGCGGTAAAGCAATGCGACTGCCGGATCTTGATTTTTATTTCAACGTTCCAGCGGTAAAGCAATGCGACTGCCGGATCTTGATTTAATTTCAAAGTTCCAGCGGTAAAGCAATGCGACTGCCGGATCTTGATTTAATTTAATAGTTCTAGCGGTAAAGCAATACGACTGCCGAATGTTGATTTAATTTCAAGGTTCTAGCGGTAAAGCAATACGACTGCCGGATCTTGATTTAATTTCAAAGTTCATGCGGTAAAGCAATGCGACTGCCGGATCTTGATTTAATTTCAAAGTTCCAGCGGTAAAGCAATGCGACTGCCGGATCTTGATTTAATTTAATAGTTCTAGCGGTAAAGCAATACGACTGCCGGATCTTGATTTAATTTCAAAGTTCATGCGGTAAAGCAATGCGACTGCCGGAACTTGGTTTTTATTTCAACGTTCCAGCGGTAAAGCAATGCGACTGCCGGAACTTGGTTTTTATTTCAACGTTCCAGCGGTAAAGCAATGCGACTGCCGGATCTTGATTTAATTTCAAAGTTCCAGCGGTAAAGCAATGCGACTGCCGGATCTTGATTTAATTTAATAGTTCTAGCGGTAAAGCAATACGACTGCCGGATCTTGATTTAATTTCAAAGTTTATGCGGTAAAGCAATACGACTGCCGGATCTTGGTTTAATTTCAAAGTTCATGCGGTAAAGCAATGCGACTGCCGGAACTTGGTTTTTATTTCAACGTTCCAGCGGTATAGCAATGCGACTGCCGGATCTTGATTTAATTTCAAAGTTCCAGCGGTAAAGCAATGCGACTGCCAGATCTTGATTTAATTTCAACGTTCCAGCGGTAAAGCAATGCGACTACCGGAACTTGGTTTTTATTTCAACGTTCCAGCGGTAAAGCAATGCGACTGCCGGATCTTGATTTAATTTCAAAGTTCCAGCGGTAAAGCAATGCGACTGCCGGATCTTGATTTAATTTAATAGTTCTAGCGGTAAAGCAATACGACTGCCGAATGTTGATTTAATTTCAAGGTTCTAGCGGTAAAGCAATACGACTGCCGGAACTTGGTTTTTATTTCAAAGTCATTCGGTAAAGCAATGCGACTACCGGATCTTGATTTAATTTCATAGTTCTAGCGGTAAAGCAATACGACTGCCGGATCTTGGTTTTTATTTCAACGTTCCAGCGGTAAAGCAATGCGACTGCCGAATCTTGATTTAATTTCAACGTTCCAGCGGTAAAGCAATGCGACTGCCGGAATTTGGTTTTTATTTCAAAGTCATGCGGTAAAGCAATACGACTGCCGGATCTTGATTTAATTTCAAAGTCATGCGGTAAAGCAATGCGACTGCCGGAACTTGGTTTTTATTTCAAAGTCATTCGGTAAAGCAATGCGACTGCCGGAACTTGGTTTTTATTTCAACGTTCCAGCGGTAAAGCAATGCGACTGCCGGAACTTGGTTTTTATTTCAACGTTCCAGCGGTAAAGCAATGCGACTGCCGGATCTTGATTTAATTTCAAAGTTCCAGCGGTAAAGCAATGCGACTGCCGGATCTTGATTTAATTTAATAGTTCTAGCGGTAAAGCAATACGACTGCCGGATCTTGATTTAATTTCAAAGTTTATGCGGTAAAGCAATACGACTGCCGGATCTTGGTTTAATTTCAAAGTTCATGCGGTAAAGCAATGCGACTGCCGGAACTTGGTTTTTATTTCAACGTTCCAGCGGTAAAGCAATGCGACTGCCGGATCTTGATTTAATTTCAAAGTTCCAGCGGTAAAGCAATGCGACTGCCGGATCTTGATTTAATTTAATAGTTCTAGCGGTAAAGCAATACGACTGCCGGATCTTGATTTAATTTCAAAGTCATGCGGTAAAGCAATGCGACTGCCGGAACTTGGTTTTTATTTCAAAGTCATTCGGTAAAGCAATGCGACTGCCGGATCTTGATTTAATTTCAAAGTTCCAGCGGTAAAGCAATGCGACTGCCGGAACTTGGTTTTTATTTCAAAGTCATTCGGTAAAGCAATGCGACTGCCGGATCTTGATTTAATTTCAAAGTTCCAGCGGTAAAGCAATGCGACTGCCGGATCTTGATTTAATTTAATAGTTCTAGCGGTAAAGCAATACGACTGCCGGATCTTGATTTAATTTCAAAGTTCATGCGGTAAAGCAATGCGACTGCCGGAACTTGGTTTTTATTTCAACGTTCCAGCGGTAAAGCAATGCGACTGCCGGAACTTGGTTTTTATTTCAACGTTCCAGCGGTAAAGCAATGCGACTGCCGGATCTTGATTTAATTTCAAAGTTCCAGCGGTAAAGCAATGCGACTGCCGGATCTTGATTTAATTTAATAGTTCTAGCGGTAAAGCAATACGACTGCCGGATCTTGATTTAATTTCAAAGTTTATGCGGTAAAGCAATACGACTGCCGGATCTTGGTTTAATTTCAAAGTTCATGCGGTAAAGCAATGCGACTGCCGGAACTTGGTTTTTATTTCAACGTTCCAGCGGTAAAGCAATGCGACTGCCGGATCTTGATTTAATTTAATAGTTCTAGCGGTAAAGCAATACGACTGCCGGATCTTGATTTAATTTCAAAGTCATGCGGTAAAGCAATGCGACTGCCGGAACTTGGTTTTTATTTCAAAGTCATTCGGTAAAGCAATGCGACTGCCGGATCTTGATTTAATTTCAAAGTTCCAGCGGTAAAGCAATGCGACTGCCGGATCTTGATTTAATTTAATAGTTCTAGCGGTAAAGCAATACGACTGCCGGATCTTGATTTAATTTCAAAGTTCATGCGGTAAAGCAATGCGACTGCCGGAACTTGGTTTTTATTTCAACGTTCCAGCGGTAAAGCAATGCGACTGCCGGAACTTGGTTTTTATTTCAACGTTCCAGCGGTAAAGCAATGCGACTGCCGGATCTTGATTTTTATTTCAACGTTCCAGCGGTAAAGCAATGCGACTGCCGGATCTTGATTTAATTTCAAAGTTCCAGCGGTAAAGCAATGCGACTGCCGGATCTTGATTTAATTTAATAGTTCTAGCGGTAAAGCAATGCGACTGCCGGATCTTGATGATTTAATTTCAAGGTTCTAGCGGTAAAGCAATACGACTGCCGGATCTTGATTTAATTTCAAAGTTCATGCGGTAAAGCAATGCGACTGCCGGATCTTGATTTAATTTCAAAGTTCCAGCGGTAAAGCAATGCGACTGCCGGATCTCGATTTAATTTAATAGTTCTAGCGGTAAAGCAATACGACTGCCGGATCTTGATTTAATTTCAAAGTCATGCGGTAAAGCAATGCGACTGCCGGAACTTGGTTTTTATTTCAAAGTCATTCGGTAAAGCAATGCGACTGCCGGAACTTGGTTTTTATTTCAACGTTCCAGCGGTATAGCAATGCGACTGCCGGATCTTGATTTAATTTCAAAGTTCCAGCGGTAAAGCAATGCGACTGCCAGATCTTGATTTAATTTCAACGTTCCAGCGGTAAAGCAATGCGACTACCGGAACTTGGTTTAATTTCAAAGTTCATGCGGTAAAGCAATACGACTGCCGGATCTTGATTTAATTTCAAAGTTTATGCGGTAAAGCAATGCGACTGCCGGAACTTGGTTTTTATTTCAACGTTCCAGCGGTAAAGCAATGCGACTGCCGGATCTTGATTTAATTTCAAAGTTCCAGCGGTAAAGCAATGCGACTGCCGGATCTTGATTTAATTTAATAGTTCTAGCGGTAAAGCAATACGACTGCCGGATCTTGATTTAATTTCAAAGTCATGCGGTAAAGCAATGCGACTGCCGGAACTTGGTTTTTATTTCAAAGTCATTCGGTAAAGCAATGCGACTGCCGGATCTTGATTTAATTTCAAAGTTCCAGCGGTAAAGCAATGCGACTGCCGGATCTTGATTTAATTTAATAGTTCTAGCGGTAAAGCAATACGACTGCCGGATCTTGATTTAATTTCAAAGTTCATGCGGTAAAGCAATGCGACTGCCGGAACTTGGTTTTTATTTCAACGTTCCAGCGGTAAAGCAATGCGACTGCCGGATCTTGATTTAATTTCAAAGTTCCAGCGGTAAAGCAATGCGACTGCCGGATCTTGATTTAATTTAATAGTTCTAGCGGTAAAGCAATACGACTGCCGGATCTTGATTTAATTTCAAAGTTTATGCGGTAAAGCAATACGACTGCCGGATCTTGGTTTAATTTCAAAGTTCATGCGGTAAAGCAATGCGACTGCCGGAACTTGGTTTTTATTTCAACGTTCCAGCGGTATAGCAATGCGACTGCCGGATCTTGATTTAATTTCAAAGTTCCAGCGGTAAAGCAATGCGACTGCCAGATCTTGATTTAATTTCAACGTTCCAGCGGTAAAGCAATGCGACTACCGGAACTTGGTTTTTATTTCAACGTTCCAGCGGTAAAGCAATGCGACTGCCGGATCTTGATTTAATTTCAAAGTTCCAGCGGTAAAGCAATGCGACTGCCGGATCTTGATTTAATTTAATAGTTCTAGCGGTAAAGCAATGCGACTGCCGGATCTTGATTTAATTTCAAGGTTCTAGCGGTAAAGCAATACGACTGCCGGATCTTGATTTAATTTCAAAGTTCATGCGGTAAAGCAATGCGACTGCCGGATCTTGATGTAATTTCAAAGTTCCAGCGGTAAAGCAATGCGACTACCGGAACTTGGTTTTTATTTCAACGTTCCAGCGGTAAAGCAATGCGACTGCCGGATCTTGATTTAATTTCAAAGTTCCAGCGGTAAAGCAATGCGACTGCCGGATCTTGATTTAATTTAATAGTTCTAGCGGTAAAGCAATACGACTGCCGGATCTTGATTTAATTTCAAAGTTTATGCGGTAAAGCAATACGACTGCCGGATCTTGGTTTAATTTCAAAGTTCATGCGGTAAAGCAATGCGACTGCCGGAACTTGGTTTTTATTTCAACGTTCCAGCGGTATAGCAATGCGACTGCCGGATCTTGATTTAATTTCAAAGTTCCAGCGGTAAAGCAATGCGACTGCCAGATCTTGATTTAATTTCAACGTTCCAGCGGTAAAGCAATGCGACTACCGGAACTTGGTTTTTATTTCAACGTTCCAGCGGTAAAGCAATGCGACTGCCGGATCTTGATTTAATTTCAAAGTTCCAGCGGTAAAGCAATGCGACTGCCGGATCTTGATTTAATTTAATAGTTCTAGCGGTAAAGCAATACGACTGCCGAATGTTGATTTAATTTCAAGGTTCTAGCGGTAAAGCAATACGACTGCCGGATCTTGATTTAATTTCAAAGTTCATGCGGTAAAGCAATGCGACTGCCGGATCTTGATGTAATTTCAAAGTTCATGCGGTGAAGCAATACGACTGCCGGATCTTGATTTAATTTCAAAGTCATGCGGTAAAGCAATGCGACTGCCGGAACTTGGTTTTTATTTCAAAGTCATTCGGTAAAGCAATGCGACTGCCGGAACTTGGTTTTTATTTCAACGTTCCAGCGGTAAAGCAATGCGACTGCCGGAACTTGATTTAATTTCAACGTTCATGCGGTAAAGCAATGCGACTGCCGGAACTTGGTTTTTATTTCAAAGTCATGCGGTAAAGCAATACGACTGCCGGATCTTGATTTAATTTCAAAGTCATGCGGTAAAGCAATGCGACTGCCGGAACTTGGTTTAATTTCAAAGTTCATGCGGTAAAGCAATTCGACTGCCGGAACTTGGTTTTTATTTCAAAGTTCCAGCGGTAAAGCAATGCGACTGCCGAATTTTGATTTAATTTCAACGTTCCAGCGGTAAAGCAATGCGACTGCCGGAACTTGGTTTTTATTTCAACGTTCCAGCGGTAAAGCAATGCGACTGCCGGATCTTGATTTAATTTCAAAGTTCCAGCGGTAAAGCAATGCGACTGCCGGATCTTGATTTAATTTCAAAGTTCCAGCGGTAAAGCAATGCGACTGCCGGATCTTGATTTAATTTCAAAGTTCCAGCGGTAAAGCAATGCGACTGCCGGATCTTGATTTAATTTAATAGTTCTAGCGGTAAAGCAATACGACTGCCGGATCTTGATTTAATTTCAAAGTTTATGCGGTAAAGCAATACGACTGCCGGATCTTGGTTTAATTTCAAAGTTCATGCGGTAAAGCAATGCGACTGCCGGAACTTGGTTTTTATTTCAACGTTCCAGCGGTAAAGCAATGCGACTGCCGGAACTTGGTTTTTATTTCAACGTTCCAGCGGTAAAGCAATGCGACTGCCGGATCTTGGTTTTTATTTCAACGTTCCAGCGGTAAAGCAATGCGACTGCCGGATCTTGATTTAATTTCAAAGTTCCAGCGGTAAAGCAATGCGACTGCCGGATCTTGATTTAATTTAATAGTTCTAGCGGTAAAGCAATACGACTGCCGGATCTTGATTTAATTTCAAAGTTTATGCGGTAAAGCAATACGACTGCCGGATCTTGGTTTAATTTCAAAGTTCATGCGGTAAAGCAATGCGACTGCCGGAACTTGGTTTTTATTTCAACGTTCCAGCGGTAAAGCAATGCGACTGCCGGATCTTGATTTAATTTCAAAGTTCCAGCGGTAAAGCAATGCGACTGCCGGATCTTGATTTAATTTAATAGTTCTAGCGGTAAAGCAATACGACTGCCGGATCTTGATTTAATTTCAAAGTCATGCGGTAAAGCAATGCGACTGCCGGAACTTGGTTTTTATTTCAAAGTCATTCGGTAAAGCAATGCGACTGCCGGATCTTGATTTAATTTCAAAGTTCCAGCGGTAAAGCAATGCGACTGCCGGATCTTGATTTAATTTCAAAGTCATGCGGTAAAGCAATGCGACTGCCGGAACTTGGTTTTTATTTCAAAGTCATTCGGTAAAGCAATGCGACTGCCGGAACTTGGTTTTTATTTCAACGTTCCAGCGGTAAAGCAATGCGACTGCCGGATCTTGATTTAATTTCAAAGTCATGCGGTAAAGCAATGCGACTGCCGGAACTTGGTTTTTATTTCAAAGTCATTCGGTAAAGCAATGCGACTGCCGGATCTTGATTTAATTTCAAAGTTCCAGCGGTAAAGCAATGCGACTGCCGGATCTTGATTTAATTTAATAGTTCTAGCGGTAAAGCAATACGACTGCCGGATCTTGATTTAATTTCAAAGTTTATGCGGTAAAGCAATACGACTGCCGGATCTTGGTTTAATTTCAAAGTTCATGCGGTAAAGCAATGCGACTGCCGGAACTTGGTTTTTATTTCAACGTTCAAGCGGTAAAGCAATGCGACTGCCGGATCTTGATTTAATTTCAAAGTTCCAGCGGTAAAGCAATGCGACTGCCGGATCTTGATTTAATTTAATAGTTCTAGCGGTAAAGCAATACGACTGCCGGATCTTGATTTAATTTCAAAGTCATGCGGTAAAGCAATGCGACTGCCGGAACTTGGTTTTTATTTCAAAGTCATTCGGTAAAGCAATGCGACTGCCGGATCTTGATTTAATTTCAAAGTTCCAGCGGTAAAGCAATGCGACTGCCGGATCTTGATTTAATTTAATAGTTCTAGCGGTAAAGCAATACGACTGCCGGATCTTGATTTAATTTCAAAGTTCATGCGGTAAAGCAATGCGACTGCCGGAACTTGGTTTTTATTTCAACGTTCCAGCGGTAAAGCAATGCGACTGCCGGAACTTGGTTTTTATTTCAACGTTCCAGCGGTAAAGCAATGCGACTGCCGGATCTTGATTTAATTTCAAAGTTCCAGCGGTAAAGCAATGCGACTGCCGGATCTTGATTTAATTTAATAGTTCTAGCGGTAAAGCAATACGACTGCCGGATCTTGATTTAATTTCAAAGTTTATGCGGTAAAGCAATACGACTGCCGGATCTTGGTTTAATTTCAAAGTTCATGCGGTAAAGCAATGCGACTGCCGGAACTTGGTTTTTATTTCAACGTTCCAGCGGTAAAGCAATGCGACTGCCGGATCTTGATTTAATTTAATAGTTCTAGCGGTAAAGCAATACGACTGCCGGATCTTGATTTAATTTCAAAGTCATGCGGTAAAGCAATGCGACTGCCGGAACTTGGTTTTTATTTCAAAGTCATTCGGTAAAGCAATGCGACTGCCGGATCTTGATTTAATTTCAAAGTTCCAGCGGTAAAGCAATGCGACTGCCGGATCTTGATTTAATTTCAAAGTTCCAGCGGTAAAGCAATGCGACTGCCGGATCTTGATTTAATTTAATAGTTCTAGCGGTAAAGCAATACGACTGCCGGATCTTGATTTAATTTCAAAGTTCATGCGGTAAAGCAATGCGACTGCCGGAACTTGGTTTTTATTTCAACGTTCCAGCGGTAAAGCAATGCGACTGCCGGAACTTGGTTTTTATTTCAACGTTCCAGCGGTAAAGCAATGCGACTGCCGGATCTTGATTTTTATTTCAACGTTCCAGCGGTAAAGCAATGCGACTGCCGGATCTTGATTTAATTTCAAAGTTCCAGCGGTAAAGCAATGCGACTGCCGGATCTTGATTTAATTTAATAGTTCTAGCGGTAAAGCAATACGACTGCCGGATCTTGATTTAATTTCAAAGTCATGCGGTAAAGCAATGCGACTGCCGGAACTTGGTTTTTATTTCAATGTCATTCGGTAAAGCAATGCGACTGCCGGAACTTGGTTTTTATTTCAACGTTCCAGCGGTATAGCAATGCGACTGCCGGATCTTGATTTAATTTCAAAGTTCCAGCGGTAAAGCAATGCGACTGCCAGATCTTGATTTAATTTCAACGTTCCAGCGGTAAAGCAATGCGACTACCGGAACTTGGTTTAATTTCAAAGTTCATGCGGTAAAGCAATACGACTGCCGGATCTTGATTTAATTTCAAAGTTTATGCGGTAAAGCAATGCGACTGCCGGAACTTGGTTTTTATTTCAACGTTCCAGCGGTAAAGCAATGCGACTGCCGGATCTTGATTTAATTTCAAAGTTCCAGCGGTAAAGCAATGCGACTGCCGGATCTTGATTTAATTTAATAGTTCTAGCGGTAAAGCAATACGACTGCCGGATCTTGATTTAATTTCAAAGTCATGCGGTAAAGCAATGCGACTGCCGGAACTTGGTTTTTATTTCAAAGTCATTCGGTAAAGCAATGCGACTGCCGGATCTTGATTTAATTTCAAAGTTCCAGCGGTAAAGCAATGCGACTGCCGGATCTTGATTTAATTTAATAGTTCTAGCGGTAAAGCAATACGACTGCCGGATCTTGATTTAATTTCAAAGTTCATGCGGTAAAGCAATGCGACTGCCGGAACTTGGTTTTTATTTCAACGTTCCAGCGGTAAAGCAATGCGACTGCCGGAACTTGGTTTTTATTTCAACGTTCCAGCGGTAAAGCAATGCGACTGCCGGATCTTGATTTAATTTCAAAGTTCCAGCGGTAAAGCAATGCGACTGCCGGATCTTGATTTAATTTAATAGTTCTAGCGGTAAAGCAATACGACTGCCGGATCTTGATTTAATTTCAAAGTTTATGCGGTAAAGCAATACGACTGCCGGATCTTGGTTTAATTTCAAAGTTCATGCGGTAAAGCAATGCGACTGCCGGAACTTGGTTTTTATTTCAACGTTCCAGCGGTATAGCAATGCGACTGCCGGATCTTGATTTAATTTCAAAGTTCCAGCGGTAAAGCAATGCGACTGCCAGATCTTGATTTAATTTCAACGTTCCAGCGGTAAAGCAATGCGACTACCGGAACTTGGTTTTTATTTCAACGTTCCAGCGGTAAAGCAATGCGACTGCCGGATCTTGATTTAATTTCAAAGTTCCAGCGGTAAAGCAATGCGACTGCCGGATCTTGATTTAATTTAATAGTTCTAGCGGTAAAGCAATACGACTGCCGAATGTTGATTTAATTTCAAGGTTCTAGCGGTAAAGCAATACGACTGCCGGATCTTGATTTAATTTCAAAGTTCATGCGGTAAAGCAATGCGACTGCCGGATCTTGATGTAATTTCAAAGTTCATGCGGTGAAGCAATACGACTGCCGGATCTTGATTTAATTTCAAAGTCATGCGGTAAAGCAATGCGACTGCCGGAACTTGGTTTTTATTTCAAAGTCATTCGGTAAAGCAATGCGACTGCCGGAACTTGGTTTTTATTTCAACGTTCCAGCGGTAAAGCAATGCGACTGCCGGAACTTGATTTAATTTCAACGTTCATGCGGTAAAGCAATGCGACTGCCGGAACTTGGTTTTTATTCCAAAGTCATGCGGTAAAGCAATACGACTGCCGGATCTTGATTTAATTTCAAAGTCATGCGGTAAAGCAATGCGACTGCCGGAACTTGGTTTAATTTCAAAGTTCATGCGGTAAAGCAATTCGACTGCCGGAACTTGGTTTTTATTTCAAAGTTCCAGCGGTAAAGCAATGCGACTGCCGAATTTTGATTTAATTTCAACGTTCCAGCGGTAAAGCAATGCGACTGCCGGAACTTGGTTTTTATTTCAACGTTCCAGCGGTAAAGCAATGCGACTGCCGGATCTTGATTTAATTTCAAAGTTCCAGCGGTAAAGCAATGCGACTGCCGGATCTTGATTTAATTTCAAAGTTCCAGCGGTAAAGCAATGCGACTGCCGGATCTTGATTTAATTTCAAAGTTCCAGCGGTAAAGCAATGCGACTGCCGGATCTTGATTTAATTTAATAGTTCTAGCGGTAAAGCAATACGACTGCCGGATCTTGATTTAATTTCAAAGTTTATGCGGTAAAGCAATACGACTGCCGGATCTTGGTTTAATTTCAAAGTTCATGCGGTAAAGCAATGCGACTGCCGGAACTTGGTTTTTATTTCAACGTTCCAGCGGTATAGCAATGCGACTGCCGGATCTTGATTTAATTTCAAAGTTCCAGCGGTAAAGCAATGCGACTGCCGGATCTTGATTTAATTTCAACGTTCCAGCGGTAAAGCAATGCGACTACCGGAACTTGGTTTTTATTTCAACGTTCCAGCGGTAAAGCAATGCGACTGCCGGATCTTGATTTAATTTCAAAGTTCCAGCGGTAAAGCAATGCGACTGCCGGATCTTGATTTAATTTAATAGTTCTAGCGGTAAAGCAATACGACTGCCGAATGTTGATTTAATTTCAAGGTTCTAGCGGTAAAGCAATACGACTGCCGGATCTTGATTTAATTTCAAAGTTCATGCGGTAAAGCAATGCGACTGCCGGATCTTGATGTAATTTCAAAGTTCATGCGGTGAAGCAATACGACTGCCGGATCTTGATTTAATTTCAAAGTCATGCGGTAAAGCAATGCGACTGCCGGAACTTGGTTTTTATTTCAAAGTCATTCGGTAAAGCAATGCGACTGCCGGAACTTGGTTTTTATTTCAACGTTCCAGCGGTAAAGCAATGCGACTGCCGGAACTTGATTTAATTTCAACGTTCATGCGGTAAAGCAATGCGACTGCCGGAACTTGGTTTTTATTTCAAAGTCATGCTGTAAAGCAATACGACTGCCGGATCTTGATTTAATTTCAAAGTCATGCGGTAAAGCAATGCGACTGCCGGAACTTGGTTTAATTTCAACGTTCATGCGGTAAAGCAATGCGACTGCCGGAACTTGGTTTTTATTTCAAAGTCATGCGGTAAAGCAATGCGACTGCCGGATCTTGATTTAATTTCATAGTTCTAGCGGAAAAGCAATGCGACTGCAGGATCTTGATTTAATTTCAACGTTCCAGCGGTAAAGCAATGCGACTGCCGGAACTTGGTTTTTATTTCAACGTTCCAGCGGTAAAGCAATGCGACTGCCGGATCTTGATTTAATTTCAAAGTTCCAGCGGTAAAGCAATGCGACTGCCGGATCTTGATTTAATTTAATAGTTCTAGCGGTAAAGCAATACGACTGCCGGATCTTGATTTAATTTCAAAGTTCATGCGGTAAAGCAATACGACTGCCGGATCTTGATTTAATTTCAAAGTCATGCGGTAAAGCAATGCGACTGCCGGAACTTGGTTTTTATTTCAAAGTCATGCGGTAAAGCAATACGACTGCCGGATCTTGATTTAATTTCAAAGTCATGCGGTAAAGCAATGCGACTGCCGGAACTTGGTTTTTATTTCAAAGTTATTCGGTAAAGCAATGCGACTGCCGGAACTTGGTTTTTATTTCAACGTTCCAGCGGTAAAGCAATGCGACTGCCGGATCTTGATTTAATTTCAAAGTTCCAGCGGTAAAGCAATGCGACTGCCGGATCTTGATTTAATTTAATAGTTCTAGCGGTAAAGCAATACGACTGCCGGATCTTGATTTAATTTCAAAGTTTATGCGGTAAAGCAATACGACTGCCGGATCTTGGTTTAATTTCAAAGTTCATGCGGTAAAGCAATGCGACTGCCGGAACTTGGTTTTTATTTCAACGTTCCAGCGGTAAAGCAATGCGACTGCCGGATCTTGATTTAATTTCAAAGTTCCAGCGGTAAAGCAATGCGACTGCCGGATCTTGATTTAATTTAATAGTTCTAGCGGTAAAGCAATACGACTGCCGGATCTTGATTTAATTTCAAAGTCATGCGGTAAAGCAATGCGACTGCCGGAACTTGGTTTTTATTTCAAAGTCATTCGGTAAAGCAATGCGACTGCCGGATCTTGATTTAATTTCAAAGTTCCAGCGGTAAAGCAATGCGACTGCCGGATCTTGATTTAATTTAATAGTTCTAGCGGTAAAGCAATACGACTGCCGGATCTTGATTTAATTTCAAAGTTCATGCGGTAAAGCAATGCGACTGCCGGAACTTGGTTTTTATTTCAACGTTCCAGCGGTAAAGCAATGCGACTGCCGGAACTTGGTTTTTATTTCAACGTTCCAGCGGTAAAGCAATGCGACTGCCGGATCTTGATTTAATTTCAAAGTTCCAGCGGTAAAGCAATGCGACTGCCGGATCTTGATTTAATTTAATAGTTCTAGCGGTAAAGCAATACGACTGCCGGATCTTGATTTAATTTCAAAGTTTATGCGGTAAAGCAATACGACTGCCGGATCTTGGTTTAATTTCAAAGTTCATGCGGTAAAGCAATGCGACTGCCGGAACTTGGTTTTTATTTCAACGTTCCAGCGGTATAGCAATGCGACTGCCGGATCTTGATTTAATTTCAAAGTTCCAGCGGTAAAGCAATGCGACTGCCGGATCTTGATTTAATTTCAACGTTCCAGCGGTAAAGCAATGCGACTGCCGGATCTTGATTTAATTTAATAGTTCTAGCGGTAAAGCAATACGACTGCCGAATGTTGATTTAATTTCAACGTTCCAGCGGTATAGCAATGCGACTGCCGGATCTTGATTTAATTTCAAAGTTCCAGCGGTAAAGTAATGCGACTGCCGGATCTTGATTTAATTTCAACGTTCCAGCGGTAAAGCAATGCGACTGCCGGAACTTGGTTTTTATTTCAACGTTCCAGCGGTAAAGCAATGCGACTGCCGGAACTTGATTTAATTTCAAAGTTCATGCGGTAAAGCAATGCGACTGCCGGATCTTGATGTAATTTCAAAGTTCATGCGGTGAAGCAATACGACTGCCGGATCTTGATTTAATTTCAAAGTCATGCGGTAAAGCAATGCGACTGCCGGAACTTGGTTTTTATTTCAAAGTCATGCGGTAAAGCAATGCGACTGCCGGAACTTGATTTAATTTCAAAGTTCATGCGGTAAAGCAATTCGACTGCCGGAACTTGGTTTTTATTTCAAAGTTCCAGCGGTAAAGCAATGCGACTGCCGAATTTTGATTTAATTTCAACGTTCCAGCGGTAAAGCAATGCGACTGCCGGAACTTGGTTTTTATTTCAACGTTCCAGCGGTAAAGCAATGCGACTGCCGGATCTTGATTTAATTTCAAAGTTCCAGCGGTAAAGCAATGCGACTGCCGGATCTTGATTTAATTTAATAGTTCTAGCGGTAAAGCAATACGACTGCCGGATCTTGATTTAATTTCAAAGTTCATGCGGTAAAGCAATACGACTGCCGGATCTTGGTTTAATTTCAATGTTCATGCGGTAAAGCAATGCGACTGCCGGAACTTGGTTTTTATTTCAACGTTCCAGCGGTAAAGCAATGCGACTGCAGGATCTTGATTTAATTTCAAAGTTCCAGCGGTAAAGCAATGCGACTGCCGGAACTTGGTTTTTATTTCAACGTTCCAGCGGTAAAGCAATGCGACTGCCGGATCTTGATTTAATTTCAAAGTTCCAGCGGTAAAGCAATGCGACTGCCGGATCTTGATTTAATTTAATAGTTCTAGCGGTAAAGCAATACGACTGCCGGATCTTGATTTAATTTCAAAGTTCATGCGGTAAAGCAATACGACTGCCGGATCTTGATTTAATTTCAAAGTCATGCGGTAAAGCAATGCGACTGCCGGAACTTGGTTTTTATTTCAAAGTCATTCGGTAAAGCAATGCGACTGCCGGAACTTGGTTTTTATTTCAACGTTCCATCGGTAAAGCAATGCGACTGCCGGATCTTGATTTAATTTCAAAGTTCCAGCGGTAAAGCAATGCGACTGCCGGATCTTGATTTAATTTAATAGTTCTCGCGGTAAAGCAATACGACTGCCGGATCTTGATTTAATTTCAAAGTTCATGCGGTAAAGCAATACGACTGCCGGATCTTGGTTTAATTTCAATGTTCATGCGGTAAAGCAATGCGACTGCCGGAACTTGGTTTTTATTTCAACGTTCCAGCGGTAAAGCAATGCGACTGCAGGATCTTGATTTAATTTCAAAGTTCCAGCGGTAAAGCAATGCGACTGCCGGAACTTGGTTTTTATTTCAACGTTCCAGCGGTAAAGCAATGCGACTGCCGGATCTTGATTTAATTTCAAAGTTCCAGCGGTAAAGCAATGCGACTGCCGGATCTTGATTTAATTTAATAGTTCTAGCGGTAAAGCAATACGACTGCCGGATCTTGATTTAATTTCAAAGTTCATGCGGTAAAGCAATACGACTGCCGGATCTTGATTTAATTTCAAAGTCATGCGGTAAAGCAATGCGACTGCCGGAACTTGGTTTTTATTTCAAAGTCATTCGGTAAAGCAATGCGACTGCCGGAACTTGGTTTTTATTTCAACGTTCCATCGGTAAAGCAATGCGACTGCCGGAACTTGATTTAATTTCAACGTTCATGCGGTAAAGCAATGCGACTGCCGGAACTTGGTTTTTATTTCAAAGTCATGCGGTAAAGCAATGCGACTGCCGGATCTTGATTTAATTTCATAGTTCTAGCGGAAAAGCAATGCGACTGCAGGATCTTGATTTAATTTCAAAGTTCCAGCGGTAAAGCAATGCGACTGCCGGATCTTGATTTAATTTCAACGTTCCAGCGGTAAAGCAATGCGACTGCCGGAACTTGGTTTTTATTTCAACGTTCCAGCGGTAAAGCAATGCGACTGCCGGATCTTGATTTAATTTCAAAGTTCCAGCGGTAAAGCAATGCGACTGCAGGATCTTGATTTAATTTAATAGTTCTAGCGGTAAAGCAATACGACTGCCGGATCTTGATTTAATTTCAAAGTTCATGCGGTAAAGCAATACGACTGCCGGATCTTGATTTAATTTCAAAGTCATGCGGTAAAGCAATGCGACTGCCGGAACTTGGTTTTTATTTCAAAGTCATTCGGTAAAGCAATGCGACTGCCGGAAATTGGTTTTTATTGTTGTACCCGCGAGTCGCCTAAGCGACACAGTAGTATCATATTCAAGGCCGCCTTCCGAAGAGGCGACCAAAAAGTAATGTATAAGCATTGCATCACCCGAGTCCCTGGACATTGCGAGTCCCGAGCCGAAGATGCAATTCAGCGATTCTCCCTTCTTAGCACCGAACGCTAAGGAGTGGCACGCACAGAAATAAGGAAACGAATAGAGAGAGCATCGAGAGCGAGCAAAGAGTTAGGAGGGTTACTTGTGCCTCACCCATAACCAGTTATTTAATAAAAGTCATACTTATACTCAAGAAGAAACTGATCTATACCTCAAACACCACCTTCCTTCCGCTTCCAAAGATAACCGGTAACCGGCTGACAAGCGCGGATTACCACATTGGTGGCAGCGAGTGGGATCGTTTTGCAAAAAAATTTTTTGCAAATACGTGGCAGTTATCGCCAGAAGAAGCAAAGGCCAAGGTGAAGGACGGTGTAAACTACACCGAGACGGAGGAAGCAGACCAGGCAATCTAACACCAGGCGGCAGCCAAGGTTCATACGAGGAAGTAGACGACTGGACGAGCGACAAGGAGGAGACGAGCCTTATCGGCAGCGCAGCTTACGGCACGAGCCAGTTCACCGAGCTTATCTGCGGACGGCGCGGAGAACGAGATATAGGGCAGTCAACTCCCAGCGAACAGGTGACAGCAACGGCGGCAGCCCAGCAGAATGTGGCGAACACTTCTACTGTGAGTAACACCCACACCTAGCTCAGCACGCAAGACAAACGTAAAAGTAGCGACCGTATGTCCGACCAGGGCAAACCCGCAAAAGTATATTTCCTGCCAGACAAACAGCAGTTTAGTCGATCACTCGAATCGTTTTTCGACGAAAAATTAATATTTACCACTCCGGAAAGCGAATGTAAACGTAGGAAATTGTCCGCGACAGCCGTAAAACATCTCTGTACGGATAGCGATCTTAGCGAATCAGACCACGGCGCATCGGGATTACAATCACCGATTAGTGACCGAATAGAAACCAGACGAGAATACCCAATAGAAACGCTAGACTTTTCGCTTTTAGAGATAGAAGACGACGAAATGACAGAACAATTAAGCCTCAAGGAAGCACGCAAGTGCATAAACCCTTTTGACGGGAGTTCAACCACCAAACTTTTAGAATTCCTAACGGCGTGCGACTATACATTTGCGCAACTTAAAGAAACCGATAGACCAGCATTATTCGCGTACATAAGAAATCTCAAACTCGTAGGAAAAGCGGCAGAAGAAATGCGATATAAAGAACTTAATACGTACGAAGAATTAAAAACGGAATTAGAAGCAATATTTTTAGAAAAACGCTCAATATCGGCAGTACAAGCTGAGCTACATAGAAGCTATCAAAAACGAGGGGAAAGCGCGCAGGCGTTCGGGCAACGCGTAGAAAAGCTATACATGCAACTCGTAACATTAACGATAAAACCGCATCACGACGCGAATTCCAAGCGAAACCTAACCGAGGTTCTAAGAGACCAGGCTAAACACGTTTTCGAGAATGGCCTACAGGGGCGAGTAGGGACGCTTGTTCAGGCTAAGGGATACAAAACCCTGCAAGAAGCGATCGTAGGAGCGATAGACATAGAAACGACGTATCAAATATCCCAACCGTACCAACCCTCCGGGCAAAATTCAACCCCCCGATGTGGAAATTGCAACCGAGTAGGGCACGCGACTAGTGACTGTTACGCGCGAACTAGAATAAACCCGCGAAATACACCAAACCGTACAGGAGGCACGGGACCCGGCAGGAACCAAATTGTGTGCCTCACCTGTGGACGGCCCGGGCACATGGCGCGAAATTGTCGTACTAGACCAGAAAATAGACTGACTAACAGACCAAACGAAAGACCGTCGACACCACAAACGCCGACGACGACCAACCAAAATGAACGACAGACGCAACCCAGCACAAGTAACGCGACTGACGCTAAAGTAAAGCAATATAACGTAAATAGCCTTGCGGCGAAAACAGAACACAAAAATCACTGCAAAATCACGTCCGAAGATATAATAGGTGGACACGCCACCATGTTAGTAGATTCAGGAGCCCAAGTAACACTCGTAAAAATCGGGCTAATAGACGAGGAAAAAGATGCACGCTCGACAAATATAGAATTAACGGGAATAGGATTAACTGTGCAGAAACCCCTGTGCCAAGTAACATTAAATATACAAATAGGGAAGCAGACAGTACAACATCCATGCTATCTAGTCCGAAACGACTTTCCGATAGAAGCCGACGGACTGTTAGGGATCGATTTCATAGAACAACATAACGTAACGATAACGCCACGCAAACATTTGGCATTATACGGAGAAATAATACCGTTAAAAAATATAGGAACAAACGTGATAGCACCGCGAACGGAAAAAATTATAACAGTACGAACAACCTCAGAAGGAGAAGGATTAGTAGAAAGAAGAGATTTAGGAGCGGGAATATACATAACAAAGTGTGTAACCAAAGCCGAAAACGGTGAATGCGTAGTTAACGTAACGAATACGACCGAAGACGAAGCCGAGCTAACAAATACATCAGTAGAAGTCAAAGACCGCGAGAATCTCTTTAAAGAAAACGCGAGTAACAAAGTCAGCGCGAAAATAAATACGCCACAAAGCAGTAGAGAAACCGAAAGAATGGAAAAACTTAGGACTAGCATTAGGACCGAGAAATTAAACAAAGAGAAAAAACAAAAGATTTGCGAAATTGACGAGGAATATAATGATTTATTTTACTCGGAAGGAAATGTGGTAGAAAGTACCGACATAACCGAGCATTGCATAAATGTAGGACCGGGAACGGCACCTATCAATGTGGCGTCATATAGATTAAAACAAAAACAAAAAGAAGAAATAAATAGGCAGGCAAAGGAAATAACTGAGGCCGGAATAATAGGTAAAGGATTTAGCTCATGGAACGCCCCCAGATTAACAGTACCCAATAAATTGGAACAGCTACGAAAACATAAATTAGGACTACAGCTAGAAATAGGCGAAATTTTAAGAAAAAAAGCAACCTACTTAGACCATACCGTCACCTCTGAAGGGATAAAACTGGATCCCATGAAAGTACAGATAGCAAACGAATTTTCAAAGTCGGTAAACGTAAAGAACGTAGAAACATTTCTTGATTCAGTAAATTATTACCAAATTATAAAACACTTTCCAAAAGTAGACGCCCAAAATGAGATAAATAAAGATTTGCAAACAGCATACTCTAGTAGAAGACAAAATAAAGCAAAAATTAAAGATAGTACCGCGGAAAAAGAATTATTAGCCATAGTATGGGAATTAAGATATTTCAGATCATTTTTGTACGGAACGAAATTCACGATAGTAACAGATCATAAACCGCTGACGTGGCTATTTAATGTAAAAGATCCCGGATCACGCTTCATGCGATGGCGTATTAAGCTAGAAGAATACAATTACCAGATCACTTACAAAGAATGTAAGAATAACAGCAATGCTGACGCGCTAAGCCGCGTATACGTTACAAACGCGATATCCGACACCGATGATACGGAACATAAAGAATTTTCCGCCGATGAGAAGAAACGAATCTTATACGAATATCACGACTCCCCCCTAGGAGGCCATCAAGGAGTCGATAGAACATATAATAGAATTAAATTAAAGTACAATTGGATAGGACTTCGAAAGGATATAGAGAATTATATAGCAAAATGTGCGAAATGTCAACAAAACAAATTAGGCACGCGTAAAAAAATGCCGATGGTAATCACAGACACACCCAGTCAACCTTTCGAAACATACAATTTAGATATAGTAGGACTATTAAGGGTTGTGAAAGAAAGCAATCGATACACTAACTCATCTTACAGAATACTTGCGGCAGCAAGAGCAGCGAGCCCTTATCTAACGGGCAACATAGAGAACTCCGTAGAAATTCGGAACTTCGAGAACCAACCGGGAATATATTTTGAAAACGTGGGAAACTTACACCTCTACAAAGACACGTGGAAATTAGTGTTAAAAATCAATATGATACCTTATTATCTTCGCGAAGAAAAATTAGCATCATATTGCAATAAGTTGACGCAAATTTGTTTGGCGCACCAGGCATGGCACGCAACAATTTGCCGACCATTTATAAATACAATCACGCCGAAATTACGATCGATTACAGGGAAATTAAATTCCATACGAGCGACATTAGGAGTAGAACAGAGACCAAAACGCGGTCTTATCAACGGCTTAGGAACAGCAGGAAAATATTTATTCGGATTAATGGATGCTAACGACGAGGAACGTATAAATGTACACCTCGAAAAATTAGAGAAAAGCGAAACAAGAGTTTGGCATGCATTATCGCAGCAAATACAAATAATTAATTCCAGTATAAAAATATTTAACGATAGCTTTGGTAACGTTGAGCAACGAGAAAAACTTCTAGCAAAAGCGATGGCACAAGTAGAACAAATGTTAAATACACGTCAACACACACAAGAAGTTAGGGAACAGATGGACGAACAATTTACATTAATCACATTAATGATAGATAACTTACTAGAAGACGTACAAGACTTGACGCATTACGTAACAGACATACGCAAAGGACTAATAAACACCAACGTATTATCATTCGCGCAAATAATTCAATACTTGCAGGAAGCATTACCACACCTGCCAGTAGGTTTAAATTTTCCAATCCCCCTAGACATACAATCGGGATATCTTTTAGATCGGGTAACAGAAGTCAAAGCATATAGTCGGCAACGTTCGATAATTACTGTAATCATAATACCCCTCATAGGGACACAAATATTTCAAATTAAAAGAGTACACCCGATACCAGCGCGTATGAACAACAGTACATACGCTATAATCGAGACAAGCGAGCGTTATGCGATAGTCGACGAAATCCGACGCGAATATGTATCGCTAAGCGAAACAGATATACAAGCATGTAAGACAACCAAAACCCAGTTTCTGTGCTCATCAAGACATCCAATTTACAAAATTTATCCACACGGACCGTGCGAAGTACGCATGTACAATAAAATCAATAAACAACCAGAAAAGTGCAAAACAAGGCTCCTCAAATTAGAAAGGACCTTATTACTAGAATTAGAAGCACCAGAAACATGGATTTTCGTTGCCCCAAAAGAAGAACCGTTAGCAATAACCTGCAACGGGAAAGGCACCATACATAAAATCTTAAAAGATTCAGGTATATTAGATATAAAAGGTAAATGCATAATTTCGACATCAGAAGTAACAATAGAAACAGTACAAGAATTCAAAGAAAAGAGACAACTAGATTATTTACCAGCATATAATTTAACACTTAACCTTACTCAAGAGGTAGCCGAAAAAATTACACGAAACCAAGTAGCAGAAATAGACCTCCAACCGATAATTAGAAATCCAGAAGAACTAAAATTAGCGAGCACGCGGCTAACAGCGTTACAAAAAGAAGTAGATACGAATCTTTATAATAATGATTACCACACATTCGCGTATCCCCCAGTCGTATCAATAGGAATTACAATCCTAGCAGTAGTAGCGATTTACACCATGTACTATAAGCGAAAACAGCGTAAAAACCGCGAGTTATCAATAGAAGTAGAAACTAACGAGAATAGACAACCGCCAAAAAGAAAACAAATAAAAAAAAGAAAGAATTGACATAGCATGTAGAAGCGAACAAAAGCGAAAAATATCTATATAAGCATAAACGATTATATTAAAACATGTCATCGGGAAAAATAAACATTGTCAAAAAAAAAAAAAAAAAAAAAAAAAAAAAAAAAAAAAAAAAAAATAAAATAAAATAAAATAAAATAAAGAAGTAAAGAAATATATTTTCCTATAATATATAAATGAAGAATATATGGATAAACAAAATAAATACCAATAAAAAAATAAAGCATAAGATAAGAATATATATATATAGGTAAACGATTATATTACACATATGTTATCGGGAATAATTAAAAAGAAATTGTACTTTATAAATGCACAAGTATACCCATAGGTAATCAAACGTAAGAATGGTGGCACATTCTTCTTCCCGCGGGGGAGGGGTGTTGTACCCGCGAGTCGCCTAAGCGACACAGTAGTATCATATTCAAGGCCGCCTTCCGAAGAGGCGACCAAAAAGTAATGTATAAGCATTGCATCACCCGAGTCCCTGGACATTGCGAGTCCCGAGCCGAAGATGCAATTCAGCGATTCTCCCTTCTTAGCACCGAACGCTAAGGAGTGGCACGCACAGAAATAAGGAAACGAATAGAGAGAGCATCGAGAGCGAGCAAAGAGTTAGGAGGGTTACTTGTGCCTCACCCATAACCAGTTATTTAATAAAAGTCATACTTATACTCAAGAAGAAACTGATCTATACCTCAAACACCACCTTCCCTCCGCTTCCAAAGATAACCGGTAACCGGCTGACAAGCGCGGATTACCACATTATTTCAACATTCCAGCGGTAAAGCAATGCGACTGCCGGAACTTGATTTAATTTCAACGTTCATGCGGTAAAGCAATGCGACTGCCGGAACTTGGTTTTTATTTCAAAGTCATGCGGTAAAGCAATACGACTGCCGGATCTTGATTTAATTTCAAAGTCATGCGGTAAAGCAATGCGACTGCCGGAACTTGGTTTTTATTTCAAAGTCATTCGGTAAAGCAATGCGACTACCGGATCTTGATTTAATTTCATAGTTCTAGCGGTAAAGCAATACGACTGCCGGATCTTGATTTAATTTCAAAGTTCATGCGGTAAAGCAATACGACTGCCGGATCTTGATTTAATTTCAAAGTCATGCGGTAAAGCAATGCGACTGCCGGAACTTGGTTTTTATTTCAAAGTCATTCGGTAAAGCAATGCGACTGCCGGAACTTGGTTTTTATTTCAACGTTCCAGCGGTAAAGCAATGCGACTGCCGGAACTTGATTTAATTTCAACGTTCATGCGGTAAAGCAATGCGACTGCCGGAACTTGGTTTTTATTTCAAAGTCATGCGGTAAAGCAATACGACTGCCGGATCTTGATTTAATTTCAAAGTCATGCGGTAAAGCAATGCGACTGCCGGAACTTGGTTTTTATTTCAAAGTCATTCGGTAAAGCAATGCGACTACCGGATCTTGATTTAATTTCATAGTTCTAGCGGTAAAGCAATACGACTGCCGGATCTTGGTTTTTATTTCAACGTTCCAGCGGTAAAGCAATGCGACTGCCGAATCTTGATTTAATTTCAACGTTCCAGCGGTAAAGCAATGCGACTGCCGGAACTTGGTTTTTATTTCAAAGTCATGCGGTAAAGCAATACGACTGCCGGATCTTGATTTAATTTCAAAGTCATGCGGTAAAGCAATGCGACTGCCGGAACTTGGTTTTTATTTCAAAGTCATTCGGTAAAGCAATGCGACTGCCGGAACTTGGTTTTTATTTCAACGTTCCAGCGGTAAAGCAATGCGACTGCCGGAACTTGGTTTTTATTTCAACGTTCCAGCGGTAAAGCAATGCGACTGCCGGATCTTGATTTAATTTCAAAGTTCCAGCGGTAAAGCAATGCGACTGCCGGATCTTGATTTAATTTAATAGTTCTAGCGGTAAAGCAATACGACTGCCGGATCTTGATTTAATTTCAAAGTTTATGCGGTAAAGCAATACGACTGCCGGATCTTGGTTTAATTTCAAAGTTCATGCGGTAAAGCAATGCGACTGCCGGAACTTGGTTTTTATTTCAACGTTCCAGCGGTAAAACAATGCGACTGCCGGATCTTGATTTAATTTCAAAGTTCCAGCGGTAAAGCAATGCGACTGCCGGATCTTGATTTAATTTAATAGTTCTAGCGGTAAAGCAATACGACTGCCGGATCTTGATTTAATTTCAAAGTCATGCGGTAAAGCAATGCGACTGCCGGAACTTGGTTTTTATTTCAAAGTCATTCGGTAAAGCAATGCGACTGCCGGATCTTGATTTAATTTCAAAGTTCCAGCGGTAAAGCAATGCGACTGCCGGAACTTGGTTTTTATTTCAACGTTCCAGCGGTAAAGCAATGCGACTGCCGGATCTTGATTTAATTTAATAGTTCTAGCGGTAAAGCAATACGACTGCCGGATCTTGATTTAATTTCAAAGTTCATGCGGTAAAGCAATACGACTGCCGGATCTTGATTTAATTTCAAAGTCATGCGGTAAAGCAATGCGACTGCCGGAACTTGGTTTTTATTTCAAAGTCATTCGGTAAAGCAATGCGACTGCCGGAACTTGATTTAATTTCAACGTTCATGCGGTAAAGCAATGCGACTGCCGGAACTTGGTTTTTATTTCAAAGTCATGCGGTAAAGCAATACGACTGCCGGATCTTGATTTAATTTCAAAGTCATGCGGTAAAGCAATGCGACTGCCGGAACTTGGTTTTTATTTCAAAGTCATTCGGTAAAGCAATGCGACTACCGGATCTTGATTTAATTTCATAGTTCTAGCGGTAAAGCAATACGACTGCCGGATCTTGATTTAATTTCAAAGTTCATGCGGTAAAGCAATACGACTGCCGGATCTTGATTTAATTTCAAAGTCATGCGGTAAAGCAATGCGACTGCCGGAACTTGGTTTTTATTTCAAAGTCATTCGGTAAAGCAATGCGACTGCCGGAACTTGGTTTTTATTTCAACGTTCCAGCGGTAAAGCAATGCGACTGCCGGATCTTGATTTAATTTAATAGTTCTAGCGGTAAAGCAATACGACTGCCGGATCTTGATTTAATTTCAAAGTTCATGCGGTAAAGCAATACGACTGCCGGATCTTGGTTTAATTTCAATGTTCATGCGGTAAAGCAATGCGACTGCCGGAACTTAGTTTTTATTTCAACGTTCCAGCGGTAAAGCAATGCGACTGCAGGATCTTGATTTAATTTCAAAGTTCCAGCGGTAAAGCAATGCGACTGCCGGAACTTGGTTTTTATTTCAACGTTCCAGCGGTAAAGCAATGCGACTGCCGGATCTTGATTTAATTTCAAAGTTCCAGCGGTAAAGCAATGCGACTGCCGGATCTTGATTTAATTTAATAGTTCTAGCGGTAAAGCAATACGACTGCCGGATCTTGATTTAATTTCAAAGTTCATGCGGTAAAGCAATACGACTGCCGGATCTTGATTTAATTTCAAAGTCATGCGGTAAAGCAATGCGACTGCCGGAACTTGGTTTTTATTTCAAAGTCATTCGGTAAAGCAATGCGACTGCCGGAACTTGGTTTTTATTTCAACATTCCAGCGGTAAAGCAATGCGACTGCCGGAACTTGATTTAATTTCAACGTTCATGCGGTAAAGCAATGCGACTGCCGGAACTTGGTTTTTATTTCAAAGTCATGCGGTAAAGCAATACGACTGCCGGATCTTGATTTAATTTCAAAGTCATGCGGTAAAGCAATGCGACTGCCGGAACTTGGTTTTTATTTCAAAGTCATTCGGTAAAGCAATGCGACTACCGGATCTTGATTTAATTTCATAGTTCTAGCGGTAAAGCAATACGACTGCCGGATCTTGATTTAATTTCAAAGTTCATGCGGTAAAGCAATACGACTGCCGGATCTTGATTTAATTTCAAAGTCATGCGGTAAAGCAATGCGACTGCCGGAACTTGGTTTTTATTTCAAAGTCATTCGGTAAAGCAATGCGACTGCCGGAACTTGGTTTTTATTTCAACGTTCCAGCGGTAAAGCAATACGACTGCCGGATCTTGATTTAATTTCAAAGTTTATGCGGTAAAGCAATACGACTGCCGGATCTTGGTTTAATTTCAAAGTTCATGCGGTAAAGCAATGCGACTGCCGGAACTTGGTTTTTATTTCAACGTTCCAGCGGTATAGCAATGCGACTGCCGGATCTTGATTTAATTTCAAAGTTCCAGCGGTAAAGCAATGCGACTGCCGGATCTTGATTTAATTTCAACGTTCCAGCGGTAAAGCAATGCGACTACCGGAACTTGGTTTTTATTTCAACGTTCCAGCGGTAAAGCAATGCGACTGCCGGATCTTGATTTAATTTCAAAATTCCAGCGGTAAAGCAATGCGACTGCCGGATCTTGATTTAATTTAATAGTTCTAGCGGTAAAGCAATACGACTGCCGGATCTTGATTTAATTTCAAAGTTCATGCGGTAAAGCAATACGACTGCCGGATCTTGGTTTAATTTCAATGTTCATGCGGTAAAGCAATGCGACTGCCGGAACTTGGTTTTTATTTCAACGTTCCAGCGGTAAAGCAATGCGACTGCAGGATCTTGATTTAATTTCAAAGTTCCAGCGGTAAAGCAATGCGACTGCCGGAACTTGGTTTTTATTTCAACGTTCCAGCGGTAAAGCAATGCGACTGCCGGATCTTGATTTAATTTCAAAGTTCCAGCGGTAAAGCAATGCGACTGCCGGATCTTGATTTAATTTAATAGTTCTAGCGGTAAAGCAATACGACTGCCGGATCTTGATTTAATTTCAAAGTTCATGCGGTAAAGCAATACGACTGCCGGATCTTGATTTAATTTCAAAGTCATGCGGTAAAGCAATGCGACTGCCGGAACTTGGTTTTTATTTCAAAGTCATTCGGTAAAGCAATGCGACTGCCGGAACTTGGTTTTTATTTCAACATTCCAGCGGTAAAGCAATGCGACTGCCGGAACTTGATTTAATTTCAACGTTCATGCGGTAAAGCAATGCGACTGCCGGAACTTGGTTTTTATTTCAAAGTCATGCGGTAAAGCAATACGACTGCCGGATCTTGATTTAATTTCAAAGTCATGCGGTAAAGCAATGCGACTGCCGGAACTTGGTTTTTATTTCAAAGTCATTCGGTAAAGCAATGCGACTACCGGATCTTGATTTAATTTCATAGTTCTAGCGGTAAAGCAATACGACTGCCGGATCTTGATTTAATTTCAAAGTTCATGCGGTAAAGCAATACGACTGCCGGATCTTGATTTAATTTCAAAGTCATGCGGTAAAGCAATGCGACTGCCGGAACTTGGTTTTTATTTCAAAGTCATTCGGTAAAGCAATGCGACTGCCGGAACTTGGTTTTTATTTCAACGTTCCAGCGGTAAAGCAATGCGACTGCCGGATCTTGATTTAATTTAATAGTTCTAGCGGTAAAGCAATACGACTGCCGGATCTTGATTTAATTTCAAAGTTCATGCGGTAAAGCAATACGACTGCCGGATCTTGGTTTAATTTCAATGTTCATGCGGTAAAGCAATGCGACTGCCGGAACTTGGTTTTTATTTCAACGTTCCAGCGGTAAAGCAATGCGACTGCAGGATCTTGATTTAATTTCAAAGTTCCAGCGGTAAAGCAATGCGACTGCCGGAACTTGGTTTTTATTTCAACGTTCCAGCGGTAAAGCAATGCGACTGCCGGATCTTGATTTAATTTCAAAGTTCCAGCGGTAAAGCAATGCGACTGCCGGATCTTGATTTAATTTAATAGTTCTAGCGGTAAAGCAATACGACTGCCGGATCTTGATTTAATTTCAAAGTTCATGCGGTAAAGCAATACGACTGCCGGATCTTGATTTAATTTCAAAGTCATGCGGTAAAGCAATGCGACTGCCGGAACTTGGTTTTTATTTCAAAGTCATTCGGTAAAGCAATGCGACTGCCGGAACTTGGTTTTTATTTCAACGTTCCATCGGTAAAGCAATGCGACTGCCGGATCTTGATTTAATTTCAAAGTTCCAGCGGTAAAGCAATGCGACTGCCGGATCTTGATTTAATTTAATAGTTCTAGCGGTAAAGCAATACGACTGCCGGATCTTGATTTAATTTCAAAGTTCATGCGGTAAAGCAATACGACTGCCGGATCTTGGTTTAATTTCAATGTTCATGCGGTAAAGCAATGCGACTGCCGGAACTTGGCTTTTATTTCAACGTTCCAGCGGTAAAGCAATGCGACTGCAGGATCTTGATTTAATTTCAAAGTTCCAGCGGTAAAGCAATGCGACTGCCGGAACTTGGTTTTTATTTCAACGTTCCAGCGGTAAAGCAATGCGACTGCCGGATCTTGATTTAATTTCAAAGTTCCAGCGGTAAAGCAATGCGACTGCCGGATCTTGATTTAATTTAATAGTTCTAGCGGTAAAGCAATACGACTGCCGGATCTTGATTTAATTTCAAAGTTCATGCGGTAAAGCAATACGACTGCCGGATCTTGATTTAATTTCAAAGTCATGCGGTAAAGCAATGCGACTGCCGGAACTTGGTTTTTATTTCAAAGTCATTCGGTAAAGCAATGCGACTGCCGGAACTTGGTTTTTATTTCAACGTTCCATCGGTAAAGCAATGCGACTGCCGGAACTTTATTTAATTTCAACGTTCATGCGGTAAAGCAATGCGACTGCCGGAACTTGGTTTTTATTTCAAAGTCATGCGGTAAAGCAATGCGACTGCCGGATCTTGATTTAATTTCATAGTTCTAGCGGAAAAGCAATGCGACTGCAGGATCTTGATTTAATTTCAAAGTTCCAGCGGTAAAGCAATGCGACTGCCGGATCTTGATTTAATTTCAACGTTCCAGCGGTAAAGCAATGCGACTGCCGGAACTTGGTTTTTATTTCAACGTTCCAGCGGTAAAGCAATGCGACTGCCGGATCTTGATTTAATTTCAAAGTTCCAGCGGTAAAGCAATGCGACTGCAGGATCTTGATTTAATTTAATAGTTCTAGCGGTAAAGCAATACGACTGCCGGATCTTGATTTAATTTCAAAGTTCATGCGGTAAAGCAATACGACTGCCGGATCTTGATTTAATTTCAAAGTCATGCGGTAAAGCAATGCGACTGCCGGAACTTGGTTTTTATTTCAAAGTCATTCGGTAAAGCAATGCGACTGCCGGAACTTGGTTTTTATTTCAACATTCCAGCGGTAAAGCAATGCGACTGCCGGAACTTGATTTAATTTCAACGTTCATGCGGTAAAGCAATGCGACTGCCGGATCTTGATTTAATTTCAAAGTTCCAGCGGTAAAGCAATGCGACTGCCGGATCTTGATTTAATTTAATAGTTCTAGCTGTAAAGCAATACGACTGCCGGATCTTGATTTAATTTCAAAGTTTATGCGGTAAAGCAATACGACTGCCGGATCTTGGTTTAATTTCAAAGTTTATGCGGTAAAGCAATACGACTGCCGGATCTTGATTTAATTTCAAAGTCATGCGGTAAAGCAATGCGACTGCCGGAACTTGGTTTTTATTTCAAAGTCATTCGGTAAAGCAATGCGACTACCGGATCTTGATTTAATTTCATAGTTCTAGCGGTAAAGCAATACGACTGCCGGATCTTGGTTTTTATTTCAACGTTCCAGCGGTAAAGCAATGCGACTGCCGAATCTTGATTTAATTTCAACGTTCCAGCGGTAAAGCAATGCGACTGCCGGAACTTGGTTTTTATTTCAAAGTCATGCGGTAAAGCAATACGACTGCCGGATCTTGATTTAATTTCAAAGACATGCGGTAAAGCAATGCGACTGCCGGAACTTGGTTTTTATTTCAAAGTCATTCGGTAAAGCAATGCGACTGCCGGAACTTGGTTTTTATTTCAACGTTCCAGCGGTAAAGCAATGCGACTGCCGGAACTTAGTTTTTATTTCAACGTTCCAGCGGTAAAGCAATGCGACTGCCGGATCTTGATTTAATTTCAAAGTTCCAGCGGTAAAGCAATGCGACTGCCGGATCTTGATTTAATTTAATAGTTCTAGCTGTAAAGCAATACGACTGCCGGATCTTGATTTAATTTCAAAGTTTATGCGGTAAAGCAATACGACTGCCGGATCTTGGTTTAATTTCAAAGTTCATGCGGTAAAGCAATGCGACTGCCGGAACTTGGTTTTTATTTCAACGTTCCAGCGGTAAAGCAATGCGACTGCCGGATCTTGATTTAATTTCAAAGTTCCAGCGGTAAAGCAATGCGACTGCCGGATCTTGATTTAATTTAATCGTTCTAGCGGTAAAGCAATACGACTGCCGGATCTTGATTTAATTTCAAAGTCATGCGGTAAAGCAATGCGACTGCCGGAACTTGGTTTTTATTTCAAAGTCATTCGGTAAAGCAATGCGACTGCCGGATCTTGATTTAATTTCAAAGTTCCAGCGGTAAAGCAATGCGACTGCCGGATCTTGATTTAATTTAATAGTTCTAGCGGTAAAGCAATACGACTGCCGGATCTTGATTTAATTTCAAAGTTCATGCGGTAAAGCAATGCGACTGCCGGAACTTGGTTTTTATTTCAACGTTCCAACGGTAAAGCAATGCGACTGCCGGAACTTGGTTTTTATTTCAACGTTCCAGCGGTAAAGCAATGCGACTGCCGGATCTTGATTTAATTTCAAAGTTCCAGCGGTAAAGCAATGCGACTGCCGGATCTTGATTTAATTTAATAGTTCTAGCGGTAAAGCAATACGACTGCCGGATCTTGATTTAATTTCAAAGTTTATGCGGTAAAGCAATACGACTGCCGGATCTTGGTTTAATTTCAAAGTTCATGCGGTAAAGCAATGCGACTGCCGGAACTTGGTTTTTATTTCAACGTTCCAGCGGTATAGCAATGCGACTGCCGGATCTTGATTTAATTTCAAAGTTCCAGCGGTAAAGCAATGCGACTGCCGGATCTTGATTTAATTTCAACGTTCCAGCGGTAAAGCAATGCGACTGCCGGAACTTGGTTTTTATTTCAACGTTCAAGCGGTAAAGCAATGCGACTGCCGGAACTTGGTTTTTATTTCAAAGTCATTCGGTAAAGCAATGCGACTGCCGGATCTTGATTTAATTTCAAAGTTCCAGCGGTAAAGCAATGCGACTGCCGGATCTTGATTTAATTTAATAGTTCTAGCGGTAAAGCAATACGACTGCCGGATCTTGATTTAATTTCAAAGTTCATGCGGTAAAGCAATGCGACTGCCGGAACTTGGTTTTTATTTCAACGTTCCAGCGGTAAAGCAATGCGACTGCCGGAACTTGGTTTTTATTTCAACGTTCCAGCGGTAAAGCAATGCGACTGCCGGATCTTGATTTAATTTCAAAGTTCCAGCGGTAAAGCAATGCGACTGCCGGATCTTGATTTAATTTAATAGTTCTAGCGGTAAAGCAATACGACTGCCGGATCTTGATTTAATTTCAAAGTTTATGCGGTAAAGCAATACGACTGCCGGATCTTGGTTTAATTTCAAAGTTCATGCGGTAAAGCAATGCGACTGCCGGAACTTGGTTTTTATTTCAACGTTCCAGCGGTATAGCAATGCGACTGCCGGATCTTGATTTAATTTCAAAGTTCCAGCGGTAAAGCAATGCGACTGCCGGATCTTGATTTAATTTCAACGTTCCAGCGGTAAAGCAATGCGACTGCCGGAACTTGGTTTTTATTTCAACGTTCCAGCGGTAAAGCAATGCGACTGCCGGATCTTGATTTAATTTCAAAGTTCCAGCGGTAAAGCAATGCGACT
The DNA here is from genome assembly GCA_916049575.1 of Ancistrocerus nigricornis. Classification (NCBI taxonomy): domain Eukaryota; kingdom Metazoa; phylum Arthropoda; class Insecta; order Hymenoptera; family Vespidae; genus Ancistrocerus; species Ancistrocerus nigricornis. The sequence goes on along the minus strand of OU696667.1, from coordinate 16,327,244 downwards.
GCCGGATCTTGATTTAATTTAATAGTTCTAGCGGTAAAGCAATACGACTGCCGGATCTTGATTTAATTTCATAGTTTATGCGGTAAAGCAATACGACTGCCGGATCTTGGTTTAATTTCAAAGTTCATGCGGTAAAGCAATGCGACTGCCGGAACTTGGTTTTTATTTCAACGTTCCAGCGGTATAGCAATGCGACTGCCGAATTTTGATTTAATTTCAACGTTCCAGCGGTAAAGCAATGCGACTGCCGGAACTTGGTTTTTATTTCAACGTTCCAGCGGTAAAGCAATACGACTGCCGGATCTTGATTTAATTTCATAGTTTATGCGGTAAAGCAATACGACTGCCGGATCTTGGTTTAATTTCAAAGTTCATGCGGTAAAGCAATTCGACTGCCGGAACTTGGTTTTTATTTCAAAGTTCCAGCGGTAAAGCAATGCGACTGCCGAATTTTGATTTAATTTCAACGTTCCAGCGGTAAAGCAATGCGACTGCCGGAACTTGGTTTTTATTTCAACGTTCCAGCGGTAAAGCAATGCGACTGCCGGATCTTGATTTAATTTCAAAGTTCCAGCGGTAAAGCAATGCGACTGCCGGATCTTGATTTAATTTAATAGTTCTAGCGGTAAAGCAATACGACTGCCGGATCTTGATTTAATTTCAAAGTTTATGCGGTAAAGCACTACGACTGCCGGATCTTGATTTAATTTCATAGTTTATGCGGTAAAGCAATACGACTGCCGGATCTTGGTTTAATTTCAAAGTTCATGCGGTAAAGCAATTCGACTGCCGGAACTTGGTTTTTATTTCAAAGTTCCAGCGGTAAAGCAATGCGACTGCCGAATTTTGATTTAATTTCAACGTTCCAGCGGTAAAGCAATGCGACTGCCGGAACTTGGTTTTTATTTCAACGTTCCAGCGGTAAAGCAATACGACTGCCGGATCTTGATTTAATTTCAAAGTTTATGCGGTAAAGCAATACGACTGCCGGATCTTGGTTTAATTTCAAAGTTCATGCGGTAAAGCAATGCGACTGCCGGAACTTGGTTTTTATTTCAACGTTCCAGCGGTATAGCAATGCGACTGCCGGATCTTGATTTAATTTCAAAGTTCCAGCGGTAAAGCAATGCGACTGCCGGATCTTGATTTAATTTCAACGTTCCAGCGGTAAAGCAATGCGACTACCGGAACTTGGTTTTTATTTCAACGTTCCAGCGGTAAAGCAATGCGACTGCCGGATCTTGATTTAATTTCAAAGTTCCAGCGGTAAAGCAATGCGACTGCCGGATCTTGATTTAATTTAATAGTTCTAGCGGTAAAGCAATACGACTGCCGAATGTTGATTTAATTTCAAGGTTCTAGCGGTAAAGCAATACGACTGCCGGATCTTGATTTAATTTCAAAGTTCATGCGGTAAAGCAATGCGACTGCCGGATCTTGATGTAATTTCAAAGTTCATGCGGTGAAGCAATACGACTGCCGGATCTTGATTTAATTTCAAAGTCATGCGGTAAAGCAATGCGACTGCCGGAACTTGGTTTTTATTTCAAAGTCATGCGGTAAAGCAATGCGACTGCCGGAACTTGATTTAATTTCAAAGTTCATGCGGTAAAGCAATTCGACTGCCGGAACTTGGTTTTTATTTCAAAGTTCCAGCGGTAAAGCAATGCGACTGCCGAATTTTGATTTAATTTCAACGTTCCAGCGGTAAAGCAATGCGACTGCCGGAACTTGGTTTTTATTTCAACGTTCCAGCGGTAAAGCAATGCGACTGCCGGATCTTGATTTAATTTCAAAGTTCCAGCGGTAAAGCAATGCGACTGCCGGATCTTGATTTAATTTAATAGTTCTAGCGGTAAAGCAATACGACTGCCGGATCTTGATTTAATTTCAAAGTTTATGCGGTAAAGCACTACGACTGCCGGATCTTGGTTTAATTTCAAAGTTCATGCGGTAAAGCAATGCGACTGCCGGAACTTGGTTTTTATTTCAACGTTCCAGCGGTAAAGCAATGCGACTGCCGGATCTTGATTTAATTTCAAAGTTCCAGCGGTAAAGCAATGCGACTGCCGGATCTTGATTTAATTTCAAAGTTCATGCGGTGAAGCAATACGACTGCCGGATCTTGATTTAATTTCAAAGTCATGCGGTAAAGCAATGCGACTGCCGGAACTTGGTTTTTATTTCAAAGTTCCAGCGGTAAAGCAATACGACTGCCGAATGTTGATTTAATTTCAAGGTTCTAGCGGTAAAGCAATACGACTGCCGGATCTTGATTTAATTTCAAAGTTCATGCGGTAAAGCAATGCGACTGCCGGATCTTGATTTAATTTCAAAGTTCATGCGGTGAAGCAATACGACTGCCGGATCTTGATTTAATTTCAAAGTCATGCGGTAAAGCAATGCGACTGCCGGAACTTGGTTTTTATTTCAAAGTCATGCGGTAAAGCAATGCGACTGCCGGAACTTGATTTAATTTCAAAGTTCATGCGGTAAAGCCATTCGACTGCCGGAACTTGGTTTTTATTTCAAAGTTCCAGCGGTAAAGCAATGCGACTGCCGAATTTTGATTTAATTTCAACGTTCCAGCGGTAAAGCAATGCGACTGCCGGAACTTGGTTTTTATTTCAACGTTCCAGCGGTAAAGCAATGCGACTGCCGGATCTTGATTTAATTTCAAAGTTCCAGCGGTAAAGCAATGCGACTGCCGGATCTTGATTTAATTTAATAGTTCTAGCGGTAAAGCAATACGACTGCCGGATCTTGATTTAATTTCAAAGTTTATGCGGTAAAGCACTACGACTGCCGGATCTTGGTTTAATTTCAAAGTTCATGCGGTAAAGCAATGCGACTGCCGCAACTTGGTTTTTATTTCAACGTTCCAGCGGTAAAGCAATGCGACTGCCGGAACTTGGTTTTTATTTCAAAGTTCCAGCGGTAAAGCAATACGACTGCCGAATGTTGATTTAATTTCAAGGTTCTAGCGGTAAAGCAATACGACTGCCGGATCTTGATTTAATTTCAAAGTTCATGCGGTAAAGCAATGCGACTGCCGGATCTTGATTTAATTTCAAAGTTCATGCGGTGAAGCAATACGACTGCCGGATCTTGATTTAATTTCAACGTCATGCGGTAAAGCAATGCGACTGCCGGAACTTGGTTTTTATTTCAAAGTTCCAGCGGTAAAGCAATGCGACTGCCGAATTTTGATTTAATTTCAACGTTCCAGCGGTAAAGCAATGCGACTGCCGGAACTTGGTTTTTATTTCAACGTTCCAGCGGTAAAGCAATGCGACTGCCGGAACTTGATTTAATTTCAAAGTTCATGCGGTAAAGCAATTCGACTGCCGGAACTTGGTTTTTATTTCAAAGTTCCAGCGGTAAAGCAATGCGACTGCCGAATTTTGATTTAATTTCAACGTTCCAGCGGTAAAGCAATGCGACTGCCGGAACTTGGTTTTTATTTCAACGTTCCAGCGGTAAAGCAATGCGACTGCCGGATCTTGATTTAATTTCAAAGTTTATGCGGTAAAGCACTACGACTGCCGGATCTTGGTTTAATTTCAAAGTTCATGCGGTAAAGCAATGCGACTGCCGGAACTTGGTTTTTATTTCAACGTTCCAGCGGTAAAACAATGCGACTGCCGGAACTTGGTTTTTATTTCAACGTTCCAGCGGTAAAGCAATGCGACTGCCGGAACGTGGTTTTTATTTCAACGTTCCAGCGGTAAAGCAATGCGACTGCCGGAACTTGGTTTTTATTTCAACGTTCCAGCGGTAAAGCAATGCGACTGCCGGATCTTGATTTAATTTCAAAGTTCCAGCGGTAAAGCAATGCGACTGCCGGATCTTGATTTAATTTAATAGTTCTAGCGGTAAAGCAATACGACTGCCGGATCTTGATTTAATTTCAAAGTTTATGCGGTAAAGCAATACGACTGCCGGATCTTGGTTTAATTTCAAAGTTCATGCGGTAAAGCAATGCGACTGCCGGAACTTGGTTTTTATTTCAACGTTCCAGCGGTATAGCAATGCGACTGCCGGATCTTGATTTAATTTCAAAGTTCCAGCGGTAAAGCAATGCGACTGCCGGATCTTGATTTAATTTCAACGTTCCAGCGGTAAAGCAATACGACTGCCGGATCTTGATTTAATTTCAAAGTTCATGCGGTAAAGCAATGCGACTGCCGGATCTTGATTTAATTTCAAAGTTCATGCGGTGAAGCAATACGACTGCCGGATCTTGATTTAATTTCAAAGTCATGCGGTAAAGCAATGCGACTGCCGGAACTTGATTTAATTTCATAGTTCTAGCGGTAAAGCAATACGACTGCCGGATCTTGGTTTTTATTTCAACGTTCCAGCGGTAAAGCAATGCGACTGCCGAATCTTGATTTAATTTCAACGTTCCAGCGGTAAAGCAATGCGACTGCCGGAACTTGGTTTTTATTTCAAAGTCATGCGGTAAAGCAATACGACTGCCGGATCTTGATTTAATTTCAAAGACATGCGGTAAAGCAATGCGACTGCCGGAACTTGGTTTTTATTTCAAAGTCATTCGGTAAAGCAATGCGACTGCCGGAACTTGGTTTTTATTTCAACGTTCCAGCGGTAAAGCAATGCGACTGCCGGAACTTGGTTTTTATTTCAACGTTCCAGCGGTAAAGCAATGCGACTGCCGGATCTTGATTTAATTTCAAAGTTCCAGCGGTAAAGCAATGCGACTGCCGGATCTTGATTTAATTTAATAGTTCTAGCGGTAAAGCAATACGACTGCCGGATCTTGATTTAATTTCAAAGTTTATGCGGTAAAGCAATACGACTGCCGGATCTTGGTTTAATTTCAAAGTTCATGCGGTAAAGCAATGCGACTGCCGGAACTTGGTTTTTATTTCAACGTTCCAGCGGTAAAGCAATGCGACTGCCGGATCTTGATTTAATTTCAAAGTTCCAGCGGTAAAGCAATGCGACTGCCGGATCTTGATTTAATTTAATAGTTCTAGCGGTAAAGCAATACGACTGCCGGATCTTGATTTAATTTCAAAGTCATGCGGTAAAGCAATGCGACTGCCGGAACTTGGTTTTTATTTCAAAGTCATTCGGTAAAGCAATGCGACTGCCGGATCTTGATTTAATTTCATAGTTCCAGCGGTAAAGCAATGCGACTGCCGGATCTTGATTTAATTTAATAGTTCTAGCGGTAAAGCAATACGACTGCCGGATCTTGATTTAATTTCAAAGTTCATGCGGTAAAGCAATGCGACTGCCGGATCTTGATTTAATTTCAAAGTTCATGCGGTGAAGCAATACGACTGCCGGATCTTGATTTAATTTCAAAGTCATGCGGTAAAGCAATGCGACTGCCGGAACTTGGTTTTTATTTCAAAGTCATGCGGTAAAGCAATGCGACTGCCGGATCTTGATTTAATTTCATAGTTCTAGCGGTAAAGCAATGCGACTGCCGGATCTTGATTTAATTTCATAGTTCTAGCGGTAAAGCAATACGACTGCCGGATCATGGTTTTTATTTCAACGTTCCAGCGGTAAAGCAATGCGACTGCCGAATTTTGATTTAATTTCAACGTTCCAGCGGTAAAGCAATGCGACTGCCGGAACTTGGTTTTTATTTCAAAGTTCCAGCGGTAAAGCAATGCGACTGCCGAATCTTGATTTAATTTCAACGTTCCAGCGGTAAAGCAATGCGACTGCCGGATCTTGATTTAATTTCAAAGTTCATGCGGTAAAGCAATGCGACTGCCGGAACTTGGTTTTTATTTCAAAGTCATGCGGTAAAGCAATGCGACTGCCGGATCTTGATTTAATTTCATAGTTCTAGCGGTAAAGCAATACGACTGCCGGATCTTTGTTTTTATTTCAACGTTCCAGCGGTAAAGCAATGCGACTGCCGAATCTTGATTTAATTTCAACGTTCCAGCGGTAAAGCAATGCGACTGCCGGAGCTTGGTTTTTATTTCAAAGTTCCAGCGGTAAAGCAATGCGACTGCCGGAACTTGATTTAATTTCAAAGTTCATGCGGTAAAGCAATGCGACTGCCGGAACTTGGTTTTTATTTCAAAGTTCCAGCGGTAAAGCAATGCGACTGCCGAATCTTGATTTAATTTCAACGTTCCAGCGGTAAAGCAATGCGACTGCCGGAACTTAGTTTTTATTTCAAAGTTCCAGCGGTAAAGCAATGCGACTGCCGAATCTTGATTTAATTTCAACGTTCCAGCGGTAAAGCAATGCGACTGCCGGATCTTGATTTAATTTCAAAGTTCATGCGGTAAAGCAATGCGACTGCCGGAACTTCGTTTTTATTTAAACGTTCCAGCGGTAAAGCAATGCGACTGCCGAATCTTGATTTAATTTCAACGTTCCAGCGGTAAAGCAATGCGACTGCCGGAACTTGATTTAATTTCAAAGTTCATGCGGTAAAGCAATTCGACTGCCGGAACTTGGTTTAATTTCAACGTTCCAGCGGTAAAGCAATGCGACTGCCGGAACTTAGTTTTTATTTCAAAGTTCCAGCGGTAAAGCAATGCGACTGCCGAATTTTGATTTAATTTCAACGTTCCAGCGGTAAAGCAATGCGACTGCCGGAACTTGGTTTTTATTTCAACGTTCCAGCGGTAAAGCAATGCGACTGCCGGATCTTGATTTAATTTCAAAGTTCCAGCGGTAAAGCAATGCGACTGCCGGATCTTGATTTAATTTAATAGTTCTAGCGGTAAAGCAATACGACTGCCGGATCTTGGTTTAATTTCAACGTTCCAGCGGTAAAGCAATGCTACTGCCGGAACTTGGTTTTTATTTCAACGCTCCAGCGGTAAAGCAATGCGACTGCCGGATCTTGATTTAATTTAATAGTTCTAGCGGTAAAGCAATACGACTGCCGGATCTTGATTTAATTTCAAAGTTCATGCGGTAAAGCAATACGACTGCCGGATCTTGATTTAATTTCAAAGTTCATGCGGTAAAGCAATGCGACTGCCGGAACTTGGTTTTTATTTCAACGTTCCAGCGGTAAAGCAATGCGACTGCCGGAACTTGGTTTTTATTTCAACGTTCCATCGGTAAAGCAATGCGACTGCCGGATCTTGATTTAATTTCAAAGTTCCAGCGGTAAAGCAATGCGACTGCCGGATCTTGATTTAATTTCAAAGTTCCAGCGGTAAAGCAATGCGACTGCCGGATCTTGATTTAATTTAATAGTTCTAGCGGTAAAGCAATACGACTGCCGGATCTTGATTTAATTTCAAAGTTTATGCGGTAAAGCAATACGACTGCCGGAACTTGGTTTTTATTTCAACGTTCCAGCGGTAAAGCAATGCGACTGCCTGATCTTGATTTAATTTCAAAGTTCCAGCGGTAAAGCAATGCGACTGCCGGATCTTGATTTAATTTAATAGTTCTAGCGGTAAAGCAATACGACTGCCGGATCTTGATTTAATTTCAAAGTTCATGCGGTAAAGCAATACGACTGCCGGATCTTGGTTTAATTTCAATGTTCATGCGGTAAAGCAATGCGACTGCCGGAACTTGGTTTTTATTTCAACGTTCCAGCGGTAAAGCAATGCGACTGCAGGATCTTGATTTAATTTCAAAGTTCCAGCGGTAAAGCAATGCGACTGCCGGAACTTGGTTTTTATTTCAACGTTCCAGCGGTAAAGCAATGCGACTGCCGGATCTTGATTTAATTTCAAAGTTCCAGCGGTAAAGCAATGCGACTGCCGGATCTTGATTTAATTTAATAGTTCTAGCGGTAAAGCAATACGACTGCCGGATCTTGATTTAATTTCAAAGTTCATGCGGTAAAGCAATACGACTGCCGGATCTTGATTTAATTTCAAAGTCATGCGGTAAAGCAATGCGACTGCCGGAACTTGGTTTTTATTTCAAAGTTCCAGCGGTAAAGCAATACGACTGCCGAATGTTGATTTAATTTCAAGGTTCTAGCGGTAAAGCAATACGACTGCCGGATCTTGATTTAATTTCAAAGTTCATGCGGTAAAGCAATGCGACTGCCGGATCTTGATTTAATTTCAAAGTTCATGCGGTGAAGCAATACGACTGCCGGATCTTGATTTAATTTCAAAGTCATGCGGTAAAGCAATGCGACTGCCGGAACTTGGTTTTTATTTCAAAGTCATGCGGTAAAGCAATGCGACTGCCGGAACTTGATTTAATTTCAAAGTTCATGCGGTAAAGCCATTCGACTGCCGGAACTTGGTTTTTATTTCAAAGTTCCAGCGGTAAAGCAATGCGACTGCCGAATTTTGATTTAATTTCAACGTTCCAGCGGTAAAGCAATGCGACTGCCGGAACTTGGTTTTTATTTCAACGTTCCAGCGGTAAAGCAATGCGACTGCCGGATCTTGATTTAATTTCAAAGTTCCAGCGGTAAAGCAATGCGACTGCCGGATCTTGATTTAATTTAATAGTTCTAGCGGTAAAGCAATACGACTGCCGGATCTTGATTTAATTTCAAAGTTTATGCGGTAAAGCACTACGACTGCCGGATCTTGGTTTAATTTCAAAGTTCATGCGGTAAAGCAATGCGACTGCCGCAACTTGGTTTTTATTTCAACGTTCCAGCGGTAAAGCAATGCGACTGCCGGAACTTGGTTTTTATTTCAAAGTTCCAGCGGTAAAGCAATACGACTGCCGAATGTTGATTTAATTTCAAGGTTCTAGCGGTAAAGCAATACGACTGCCGGATCTTGATTTAATTTCAAAGTTCATGCGGTAAAGCAATGCGACTGCCGGATCTTGATTTAATTTCAAAGTTCATGCGGTGAAGCAATACGACTGCCGGATCTTGATTTAATTTCAAAGTCATGCGGTAAAGCAATGCGACTGCCGGAACTTGGTTTTTATTTCAAAGTCATGCGGTAAAGCAATGCGACTGCCGGAACTTGATTTAATTTCAAAGTTCATGCGGTAAAGCAATTCGACTGCCGGAACTTGGTTTTTATTTCAAAGTTCCAGCGGTAAAGCAATGCGACTGCCGAATTTTGATTTAATTTCAACGTTCCAGCGGTAAAGCAATGCGACTGCCGGAACTTGGTTTTTATTTCAACGTTCCAGCGGTAAAGCAATGCGACTGCCGGATCTTGATTTAATTTCAAAGTTTATGCGGTAAAGCACTACGACTGCCGGATCTTGGTTTAATTTCAAAGTTCATGCGGTAAAGCAATGCGACTGCCGGAACTTGGTTTTTATTTCAACGTTCCAGCGGTAAAACAATGCGACTGCCGGAACTTGGTTTTTATTTCAACGTTCCAGCGGTAAAGCAATGCGACTGCCGGAACGTGGTTTTTATTTCAACGTTCCAGCGGTAAAGCAATGCGACTGCCGGAACTTGGTTTTTATTTCAACGTTCCAGCGGTAAAGCAATGCGACTGCCGGATCTTGATTTAATTTCAAAGTTCCAGCGGTAAAGCAATGCGACTGCCGGATCTTGATTTAATTTAATAGTTCTAGCGGTAAAGCAATACGACTGCCGGATCTTGATTTAATTTCAAAGTTTATGCGGTAAAGCAATACGACTGCCGGATCTTGGTTTAATTTCAAAGTTCATGCGGTAAAGCAATGCGACTGCCGGAACTTGGTTTTTATTTCAACGTTCCAGCGGTATAGCAATGCGACTGCCGGATCTTGATTTAATTTCAAAGTTCCAGCGGTAAAGCAATGCGACTGCCGGATCTTGATTTAATTTCAACGTTCCAGCGGTAAAGCAATACGACTGCCGGATCTTGATTTAATTTCAAAGTTCATGCGGTAAAGCAATGCGACTGCCGGATCTTGATTTAATTTCAAAGTTCATGCGGTGAAGCAATACGACTGCCGGATCTTGATTTAATTTCAAAGTCATGCGGTAAAGCAATGCGACTGCCGGAACTTGATTTAATTTCATAGTTCTAGCGGTAAAGCAATACGACTGCCGGATCTTGGTTTTTATTTCAACGTTCCAGCGGTAAAGCAATGCGACTGCCGAATCTTGATTTAATTTCAACGTTCCAGCGGTAAAGCAATGCGACTGCCGGAACTTGGTTTTTATTTCAAAGTCATGCGGTAAAGCAATACGACTGCCGGATCTTGATTTAATTTCAAAGACATGCGGTAAAGCAATGCGACTGCCGGAACTTGGTTTTTATTTCAAAGTCATTCGGTAAAGCAATGCGACTGCCGGAACTTGGTTTTTATTTCAACGTTCCAGCGGTAAAGCAATGCGACTGCCGGAACTTGGTTTTTATTTCAACGTTCCAGCGGTAAAGCAATGCGACTGCCGGATCTTGATTTAATTTCAAAGTTCCAGCGGTAAAGCAATGCGACTGCCGGATCTTGATTTAATTTAATAGTTCTAGCGGTAAAGCAATACGACTGCCGGATCTTGATTTAATTTCAAAGTTTATGCGGTAAAGCAATACGACTGCCGGATCTTGGTTTAATTTCAAAGTTCATGCGGTAAAGCAATGCGACTGCCGGAACTTGGTTTTTATTTCAACGTTCCAGCGGTAAAGCAATGCGACTGCCGGATCTTGATTTAATTTCAAAGTTCCAGCGGTAAAGCAATGCGACTGCCGGATCTTGATTTAATTTAATAGTTCTAGCGGTAAAGCAATACGACTGCCGGATCTTGATTTAATTTCAAAGTCATGCGGTAAAGCAATGCGACTGCCGGAACTTGGTTTTTATTTCAAAGTCATTCGGTAAAGCAATGCGACTGCCGGATCTTGATTTAATTTCATAGTTCCAGCGGTAAAGCAATGCGACTGCCGGATCTTGATTTAATTTAATAGTTCTAGCGGTAAAGCAATACGACTGCCGGATCTTGATTTAATTTCAAAGTTCATGCGGTAAAGCAATGCGACTGCCGGATCTTGATTTAATTTCAAAGTTCATGCGGTGAAGCAATACGACTGCCGGATCTTGATTTAATTTCAAAGTCATGCGGTAAAGCAATGCGACTGCCGGAACTTGGTTTTTATTTCAAAGTCATGCGGTAAAGCAATGCGACTGCCGGATCTTGATTTAATTTCATAGTTCTAGCGGTAAAGCAATGCGACTGCCGGATCTTGATTTAATTTCATAGTTCTAGCGGTAAAGCAATACGACTGCCGGATCATGGTTTTTATTTCAACGTTCCAGCGGTAAAGCAATGCGACTGCCGAATTTTGATTTAATTTCAACGTTCCAGCGGTAAAGCAATGCGACTGCCGGAACTTGGTTTTTATTTCAAAGTTCCAGCGGTAAAGCAATGCGACTGCCGAATCTTGATTTAATTTCAACGTTCCAGCGGTAAAGCAATGCGACTGCCGGATCTTGATTTAATTTCAAAGTTCATGCGGTAAAGCAATGCGACTGCCGGAACTTGGTTTTTATTTCAAAGTCATGCGGTAAAGCAATGCGACTGCCGGATCTTGATTTAATTTCATAGTTCTAGCGGTAAAGCAATACGACTGCCGGATCTTTGTTTTTATTTCAACGTTCCAGCGGTAAAGCAATGCGACTGCCGAATCTTGATTTAATTTCAAAGTTCATGCGGTAAAGCAATACGACTGCCGGATCTTGATTTAATTTCAAAGTCATGCGGTAAAGCAATGCGACTGCCGGAACTTGGTTTTTATTTCAAAGTCATTCGGTAAAGCAATGCGACTGCCGGAACTTGATTTCATTTCAACGTTCATGCGGTAAAGCAATGCGACTGCCGGATCTTGATTTAATTTAATAGTTATAGCGGTAAAGCAATACGACTGCCGGAACTTCGTTTTTATTTCAAAGTCATTCGGTAAAGCAATGCGACTACCGGATCTTGATTTAATTTCATAGTTCTAGCGGTAAAGCAATACGACTGCCGGATCTTGGTTTTTATTTCAACGTTCCAGCGGTAAAGCAATGCGACTGCCGAATCTTGATTTAATTTCAACGTTCCAGCGGTAAAGCAATGCGACTGCCGGAACTTGGTATTTATTTCAAAGTCATGCGGTAAAGCAATACGACTGCCGGATCTTGATTTAATTTCAAAGTCATGCGGTAAAGCAATGCGACTGCCGGAACTTGGTTTTTATTTCAACGTTCCAGCGGTAAAGCAATGCGACTGCCGGATCTTGATTTAATTTAATAGTTCTAGCGGTAAAGCAATACGACTGCCGGATCTTGATTTAATTTCAAAGTTCATGCGGTAAAGCAATACGACTGCCGGATCTTGATTTAATTTCAAAGTTTATGCGGTAAAGCAATGCGACTGCCGGAACTTGGTTTTTATTTCAACGTTCCAGCGGTAAAGCAATGCGACTGCCGGAACTTGGTTTTTATTTCAACGTTCCAGCGGTAAAGCAATGCGACTGCCGGATCTTGATTTAATTTCAAAGTTCCAGCGGTAAAGCAATGCGACTGCCGGATCTTGATTTAATTTAATAGTTATAGCGGTAAAGCAATACGACTGCCGGAACTTCGTTTTTATTTAAACGTTCCAGCGGTAAAGCAATGCGACTGCCGAATCTTGATTTAATTTCAACGTTCCAGCGGTAAAGCAATGCGACTGCCGGAACTTGATTTAATTTCAAAGTTCATGCGGTAAAGCAATTCGACTGCCGGAACTTGGTTTTTATTTCAAAGTTCCAGCGGTAAAGCAATGCGACTGCCGAATTTTGATTTAATTTCAACGTTCCAGCGGTAAAGCAATGCGACTGCCGGAACTTGGTTTTTATTTCAACGTTCCAGCGGTAAAGCAATGCGACTGCCGGATCTTGATTTAATTTCAAAGTTCCAGCGGTAAAGCAATGCGACTGCCGGATCTTGATTTAATTTAATAGTTCAAGCGGTAAAGCAATACGACTGCCGGATCTTGGTTTAATTTCAACGTTCCAGCGGTAAAGCAATGCGACTGCCGGAACTTGGTTTTTATTTCAACGTTCCAGCGGTAAAGCAATGCGACTGCCGGATCTTGATTTAATTTAATAGTTCTAGCGGTAAAGCAATACGACTGCCGGATCTTGATTTAATTTCAAAGTTCATGCGGTAAAGCAATACGACTGCCGGATCTTGATTTAATTTCAAAGTTCATGCGGTAAAGCAATGCGACTGCCGGAACTTGGTTTTTATTTCAACGTTCCAGCGGTAAAGCAATGCGACTGCCGGAACTTGGTTTTTATTTCAACGTTCCATCGGTAAAGCAATGCGACTGCCGGATCTTGATTTAATTTCAAAGTTCCAGCGGTAAAGCAATGCGACTGCCGGATCTTGATTTAATTTCAAAGTTCCAGCGGTAAAGCAATGCGACTGCCGGATCTTGATTTAATTTAATAGTTCTAGCGGTAAAGCAATACGACTGCCGGATCTTGATTTAATTTCAAAGTTTATGCGGTAAAGCAATACGACTGCCGGAACTTGGTTTTTATTTCAACGTTCCAGCGGTAAAGCAATGCGACTGCCTGATCTTGATTTAATTTCAAAGTTCCAGCGGTAAAGCAATGCGACTGCCGGATCTTGATTTAATTTAATAGTTCTAGCGGTAAAGCAATACGACTGCGGGATCTTGATTTAATTTCAAAGTTCATGCGGTAAAGCAATACGACTGCCGGATCTTGGTTTAATTTCAATGTTCATGCGGTAAAGCAATGCGACTGCCGGAACTTGGTTTTTATTTCAACGTTCCAGCGGTAAAGCAATGCGACTGCCGGATCTTGATTTAATTTCAAAGTTCCAGCGGTAAAGCAATGCGACTGCCGGATCTTGATTTAATTTAATAGTTCTAGCGGTAAAGCAATACGACTGCCGGATCTTGATTTAATTTCAAAGTTCATGCGGTAAAGCAATACGACTGCCGGATCTTGATTTAATTTCAAAGTCATGCGGTAAAGCAATGCGACTGCCGGAACTTGGTTTTTATTTCAACGTTCCATCGGTAAAGCAATGCGACTGCCGGAACTTGATTTAATTTCAACGTTCATGCGGTAAAGCAATACGACTGCCGGATCTTGATTTAATTTCAAAGTCATGCGGTAAAGCAATGCGACTGCCGGAACTTGGTTTTTATTTCAACGTTCCATCGGTAAAGCAATGCGACTGCCGGAACTTGATTTAATTTCAACGTTCATGCGGTAAAGCAATGCGACTGCCGGAACTTGGTTTTTATTTCAAAGTCATGCGGTAAAGCAATGCGACTGCCGGATCTTGATTTAATTTCATAGTTCTAGCGGAAAAGCAATGCGACTGCAGGATCTTGATTTAATTTCAAAGTTCCAGCGGTAAAGCAATGCGACTGCCGGATCTTGATTTAATTTCAACGTTCCAGCGGTAAAGCAATGCGACTGCCGGATCTTGATTTAATTTCAAAGTTCCAGCGGTAAAGCAATGCGACTGCCGGATCTTGATTTAATTTAATAGTAATAGCGGTAAAGCAATACGACTGCCGGATCTTGATTTAATTTCAAAGTTCATGCGGTAAAGCAATACGACTGCCGGATCTTGATTTAATTTCAAAGTCATGCGGTAAAGCAATGCGACTGCCGGAACTTGGTTTTTATTTCAAAGTCATTCGGTAAAGCAATGCGACTGCCGGAACTTGGTTTTTATTTCAACGTTCCATCGGTAAAGCAATGCGACTGCCGGAACTTGATTTAATTTCAACGTTCATGCGGTAAAGCAATGCGACTGCCGGAACTTGGTTTTTATTTCAAAGTCATGCGGTAAAGCAATGCGACTGCCGGATCTTGATTTAATTTCATAGTTCTAGCGGAAAAGCAATGCGACTGCAGGATCTTGATTTAATTTCAAAGTTCCAGCGGTAAAGCAATGCGACTGCCGGATCTTGATTTAATTTCAAAGTTCATGCGGTGAAGCAATACGACTGCCGGATCTTGATTTAATTTCAAAGTCATGCGGTAAAGCAATGCGACTGCCGGAACTTGGTTTTTATTTCAAAGTCATGCGGTAAAGCAATGCGACTGCCGGAACTTGATTTAATTTCAAAGTTCATGCGGTAAAGCCATTCGACTGCCGGAACTTGGTTTTTATTTCAAAGTTCCAGCGGTAAAGCAATGCGACTGCCGAATTTTGATTTAATTTCAACGTTCCAGCGGTAAAGCAATGCGACTGCCGGATCTTGATTTAATTTAATAGTTCTAGCGGTAAAGCAATACGACTGCCGGATCTTGATTTAATTTCAAAGTTCATGCGGTAAAGCAATACGACTGCCGGATCTTGATTTAATTTCAAAGTCATGCGGTAAAGCAATGCGACTGCCGGAACTTGGTTTTTATTTCAAAGTCATTCGGTAAAGCAATGCGACTGCCGGAACTTGATTTAATTTCAACGTTCATGCGGTAAAGCAATGCGACTGCCGGAACTTGGTTTTTATTTCAAAGTCATGCGGTAAAGCAATACGACTGCCGGATCTTGATTTTATTTCAAAGTCATGCGGTAAAGCAATGCGACTGCCGGAACTTGGTTTTTATTTCAAAGTCATTCGGTAAAGCAATGCGACTACCGGATCTTGATTTAGTTTCATAGTTCTAGCGGTAAAGCAATACGGCTGCCGGATCTTGGTTTTTATTTCAACGTTCCAGCGGTAAAGCAATGCGACTGCCGGATCTTGATTTAATTTCAAAGTTCCAGCGGTAAAGCAATGCGACTGCCGGATCTTGATTTAATTTAATAGTTCTAGCGGTAAAGCAATACGACTGCCGGATCTTGATTTAATTTCAAAGTTCATGCGGTAAAGCAATACGACTGCCGGATCTTGATTTAATTTCAAAGTCATGCGGTAAAGCAATGCGACTGCCGGAACTTGGTTTTTATTTCAAAGTCATTCGGTAAAGCAATGCGACTGCCGGAACTTGGTTTTTATTTCAACGTTCCATCGGTAAAGCAATGCGACTGCCGGAACTTGATTTAATTTCAACGTTCATGCGGTAAAGCAATGCGACTGCCGGAACTTGGTTTTTATTTCAAAGTCATGCGGTAAAGCAATGCGACTGCCGGAACTTGGTTTTTATTTCAACGTTCCAGCGGTAAAGCAATGCGACTGCCGGATCTTGATTTAATTTAATAGTTCTAGCGGTAAAGCAATACGACTGCCGGATCTTGATTTAATTTCAAAGTTCATGCGGTAAAGCAATACGACTGCCGGATCTTGATTTAATTTCAAAGTTCATGCGGTAAAGCAATGCGACTGCCGGAACTTGGTTTTTATTTCAACGTTCCAGCGGTAAAGCAATGCGACTGCCGGAACTTGGTTTTTATTTCAACGTTCCAGCGGTAAAGCAATGCGACTGCCGGATCTTGATTTAATTTCAAAGTTCCAGCGGTAAAGCAATGCGACTGCCGGATCTTGATTTAATTTAATAGTTATAGCGGTAAAGCAATACGACTGCCGGAACTTCGTTTTTATTTAAACGTTCCAGCGGTAAAGCAATGCGACTGCCGAATCTTGATTTAATTTCAACGTTCCAGCGGTAAAGCAATGCGACTGCCGGAACTTGATTTAATTTCAAAGTTCATGCGGTAAAGCAATTCGACTGCCGGAACTTGGTTTTTATTTCAAAGTTCCAGCGGTAAAGCAATGCGACTGCCGAATTTTGATTTAATTTCAACGTTCCAGCGGTAAAGCAATGCGACTGCCGGAACTTGGTTTTTATTTCAACGTTCCAGCGGTAAAGCAATGCGACTGCCGGATCTTGATTTAATTTCAAAGTTCCAGCGGTAAAGCAATGCGACTGCCGGATCTTGATTTAATTTAATAGTTCTAGCGGTAAAGCAATACGACTGCCGGATCTTGGTTTAATTTCAACGTTCCAGCGGTAAAGCAATGCGACTGCCGGAACTTGGTTTTTATTTCAACGTTCCAGCGGTAAAGCAATGCGACTGCCGGATCTTGATTTAATTTAATAGTTCTAGCGGTAAAGCAATACGACTGCCGGATCTTGATTTAATTTCAAAGTTCATGCGGTAAAGCAATACGACTGCCGGATCTTGATTTAATTTCAAAGTTCATGCGGTAAAGCAATGCGACTGCCGGAACTTGGTTTTTATTTCAACGTTCCAGCGGTAAAGCAATGCGACTGCCGGAACTTGGTTTTTATTTCAACGTTCCATCGGTAAAGCAATGCGACTGCCGGATCTTGATTTAATTTCAAAGTTCCAGCGGTAAAGCAATGCGACTGCCGGATCTTGATTTAATTTCAAAGTTCCAGCGGTAAAGCAATGCGACTGCCGGATCTTGATTTAATTTAATAGTTCTAGCGGTAAAGCAATACGACTGCCGGATCTTGATTTAATTTCAAAGTTTATGCGGTAAAGCAATACGACTGCCGGAACTTGGTTTTTATTTCAACGTTCCAGCGGTAAAGCAATGCGACTGCCTGATCTTGATTTAATTTCAAAGTTCCAGCGGTAAAGCAATGCGACTGCCGTATCTTGATTTAATTTAATAGTTCTAGCGGTAAAGCAATACGACTGCGGGATCTTGATTTAATTTCAAAGTTCATGCGGTAAAGCAATACGACTGCCGGATCTTGGTTTAATTTCAATGTTCATGCGGTAAAGCAATGCGACTGCCGGAACTTGGTTTTTATTTCAACGTTCCAGCGGTAAAGCAATGCGACTGCAGGATCTTGATTTAATTTCAAAGTTCCAGCGGTAAAGCAATGCGACTGCCGGAACTTGGTTTTTATTTCAACGTTCCAGCGGTAAAGCAATGCGACTGCCGGATCTTGATTTAATTTCAAAGTTCCAGCGGTAAAGCAATGCGACTGCCGGATCTTGATTTAATTTAATAGTTCTAGCGGTAAAGCAATACGACTGCCGGATCTTGATTTAATTTCAAAGTTCATGCGGTAAAGCAATACGACTGCCGGATCTTGATTTAATTTCAAAGTCATGCGGTAAAGCAATGCGACTGCCGGAACTTGGTTTTTATTTCAACGTTCCATCGGTAAAGCAATGCGACTGCCGGAACTTGATTTAATTTCAACGTTCATGCGGTAAAGCAATACGACTGCCGGATCTTGATTTAATTTCAAAGTCATGCGGTAAAGCAATGCGACTGCCGGAACTTGGTTTTTATTTCAACGTTCCATCGGTAAAGCAATGCGACTGCCGGAACTTGATTTAATTTCAACGTTCATGCGGTAAAGCAATGCGACTGCCGGAACTTGGTTTTTATTTCAAAGTCATGCGGTAAAGCAATGCGACTGCCGGATCTTGATTTAATTTCATAGTTCTAGCGGAAAAGCAATGCGACTGCAGGATCTTGATTTAATTTCAAAGTTCCAGCGGTAAAGCAATGCGACTGCCGGATCTTGATTTAATTTCAACGTTCCAGCGGTAAAGCAATGCGACTGCCGGATCTTGATTTAATTTCAAAGTTCCAGCGGTAAAGCAATGCGACTGCCGGATCTTGATTTAATTTAATAGTAATAGCGGTAAAGCAATACGACTGCCGGATCTTGATTTAATTTCAAAGTTCATGCGGTAAAGCAATACGACTGCCGGATCTTGATTTAATTTCAAAGTCATGCGGTAAAGCAATGCGACTGCCGGAACTTGGTTTTTATTTCAAAGTCATTCGGTAAAGCAATGCGACTGCCGGAACTTGGTTTTTATTTCAACGTTCCATCGGTAAAGCAATGCGACTGCCGGAACTTGATTTAATTTCAACGTTCATGCGGTAAAGCAATGCGACTGCCGGAACTTGGTTTTTATTTCAAAGTCATGCGGTAAAGCAATGCGACTGCCGGATCTTGATTTAATTTCATAGTTCTAGCGGAAAAGCAATGCGACTGCAGGATCTTGATTTAATTTCAAAGTTCCAGCGGTAAAGCAATGCGACTGCCGGATCTTGATTTAATTTCAACGTTCCAGCGGTAAAGCAATGCGACTGCCGGAACTTGGTTTTTATTTCAACGTTCCAGCGGTAAAGCAATGCGACTGCCGGATCTTGATTTAATTTCAAAGTTCCAGCGGTAAAGCAATGCGACTGCCGGATCTTGATTTAATTTAATAGTTCTAGCGGTAAAGCAATACGACTGCCGGATCTTGATTTAATTTCAAAGTTCATGCGGTAAAGCAATACGACTGCCGGATCTTGATTTAATTTCAAAGTCATGCGGTAAAGCAATGCGACTGCCGGAACTTGGTTTTTATTTCAAAGTCATTCGGTAAAGCAATGCGACTGCCGGAACTTGATTTAATTTCAACGTTCATGCGGTAAAGCAATGCGACTGCCGGAACTTGGTTTTTATTTCAAAGTCATGCGGTAAAGCAATACGACTGCCGGATCTTGATTTTATTTCAAAGTCATGCGGTAAAGCAATGCGACTGCCGGAACTTGGTTTTTATTTCAAAGTCATTCGGTAAAGCAATGCGACTGCCGGAACTTGGTTTTTATTTCAACGTTCCATCGGTAAAGCAATGCGACTGCCGGAACTTGATTTAATTTCAACGTTCATGCGGTAAAGCAATGCGACTGCCGGAACTTGGTTTTTATTTCAAAGTCATGCGGTAAAGCAATGCGACTGCCGGATCTTGATTTAATTTCATAGTTCTAGCGGAAAAGCAATGCGACTGCAGGATCTTGATTTAATTTCAAAGTTCCATTGGTAAAGCAATGCGACTGCCGGATCTTGATTTAATTTCAACGTTCCAGCGGTAAAGCAATGCGACTGCCGGATCTTGATTTAATTTCAAAGTTCCAGCGGTAAAGCAATGCGACTGCCGGATCTTGATTTAATTTAATAGTAATAGCGGTAAAGCAATACGACTGCCGGATCTTGATTTAATTTCAAAGTTCATGCGGTAAAGCAATACGACTGCCGGATCTTGATTTAATTTCAAAGTCATGCGGTAAAGCAATGCGACTGCCGGAACTTGGTTTTTATTTCAAAGTCATTCGGTAAAGCAATGCGACTGCCGGAACTTGGTTTTTATTTCAACGTTCCATCGGTAAAGCAATGCGACTGCCGGAACTTGATTTAATTTCAACGTTCATGCGGTAAAGCAATGCGACTGCCGGAACTTGGTTTTTATTTCAAAGTCATGCGGTAAAGCAATGCGACTGCCGGATCTTGATTTAATTTCATAGTTCTAGCGGAAAAGCAATGCGACTGCAGGATCTTGATTTAATTTCAAAGTTCCAGCGGTAAAGCAATGCGACTGCCGGATCTTGATTTAATTTCAACGTTCCAGCGGTAAAGCAATGCGACTGCCGGAACTTGGTTTTTATTTCAACGTTCCAGCGGTAAAGCAATGCGACTGCCGGATCTTGATTTAATTTCAAAGTTCCAGCGGTAAAGCAATGCGACTGCCGGATCTTGATTTAATTTAATAGTTCTAGCGGTAAAGCAATACGACTGCCGGATCTTGATTTAATTTCAAAGTTCATGCGGTAAAGCAATACGACTGCCGGATCTTGATTTAATTTCAAAGTCATGCGGTAAAGCAATGCGACTGCCGGAACTTGGTTTTTATTTCAAAGTCATTCGGTAAAGCAATGCGACTGCCGGAACTTGATTTAATTTCAACGTTCATGCGGTAAAGCAATGCGACTGCCGGAACTTGGTTTTTATTTCAAAGTCATGCGGTAAAGCAATACGACTGCCGGATCTTGATTTTATTTCAAAGTCATGCGGTAAAGCAATGCGACTGCCGGAACTTGGTTTTTATTTCAAAGTCATTCGGTAAAGCAATGCGACTACCGGATCTTGATTTAGTTTCATAGTTCTAGCGGTAAAGCAATACGGCTGCCGGATCTTGGTTTTTATTTCAACGTTCCAGCGGTAAAGCAATGCGACTGCCGAATCTTGATTTAATTTCAACGTTCCAGCGGTAAAGCAATGCGACTGCCGGAACTTGGTTTTTATTTCAACGTTCCATCGGTAAAGCAATGCGACTGCCGGAACTTGATTTAATTTCAAAGTTCCAGCGGTAAAGCAATGCGACTGCCGGAACTTGGTTTTTATTTCAAAGTCATGCGGTAAAGCAATGCGACTGCCGGATCTTGATTTAATTTCATAGTTCTAGCGGAAAAGCAATGCGACTGCAGGATCTTGATTTAATTTCAAAGTTCCAGCGGTAAAGCAATGCGACTGCCGGATCTTGATTTAATTTCAACGTTCCAGCGGTAAAGCAATGCGACTGCCGGAACTTGGTTTTTATTTCAACGTTCCAGCGGTAAAGCAATGCGACTGCCGGAACTTGGTATTTATTTCAAAGTCATGCGGTAAAGCAATACGACTGCCGGATCTTGATTTAATTTCAAAGTCATGCGGTAAAGCAATGCGACTGCCGGAACTTGGTTTTTATTTCAAAGTCATTCGGTAAAGCAATGCGACTGCCGGAACTTGGTTTTTATTTCAAAGTCATGCGGTAAAGCAATACGACTGCCGGATCTTGATTTAATTTAATAGTTCTAGCGGTAAAGCAATACGACTGCCGGATCTTGATTTAATTTCAAAGTTCATGCGGTAAAGCAATACGACTGCCGGATCTTGATTTAATTTCAAAGTCATGCGGTAAAGCAATGCGACTGCCGGATCTTGATTTAATTTAATAGTTCTAGCGGTAAAGCAATACGACTGCCGGATCTTGATTTAATTTCAAAGTTCATGCGGTAAAGCAATACGACTGCCGGATCTTGATTTAATTTCAAAGTCATGCGGTAAAGCAATGCGACTGCCGGAACTTGGTTTTTATTTCAAAGTCATTCGGTAAAGCAATGCGACTGCCGGAACTTGATTTAATTTCAACGTTCATGCGGTAAAGCAATGCGACTGCCGGAACTTGGTTTTTATTTCAAAGTCATGCGGTAAAGCAATACGACTGCCGGATCTTGATTTAATTTCAAAGTCATGCGGTAAAGCAATGCGACTGCCGGAACTTGGTTTTTATTTCAAAGTCATTCGGTAAAGCAATGCGACTACCGGATCTTGATTTAGTTTCATAGTTCTAGCGGTAAAGCAATACGGCTGCCGGATCTTGGTTTTTATTTCAACGTTCCAGCGGTAAAGCAATGCGACTGCCGAATCTTGATTTAATTTCAACGTTCCAGCGGTAAAGCAATGCGACTGCCGGAACTTGGTTTTTATTTCAACGTTCCAGCGGTAAAGCAATGCGACTGCCGGATCTTGATTTAATTTCAAAGTTCCAGCGGTAAAGCAATGCGACTGCCGGAACTTGGTTTTTATTTCAAAGTCATGCGGTAAAGCAATGCGACTGCCGGATCTTGATTTAATTTCATAGTTCTAGCGGAAAAGCAATGCGACTGCAGGATCTTGATTTAATTTCAAAGTTCCAGCGGTAAAGCAATGCGACTGCCGGATCTTGATTTAATTTCAACGTTCCAGCGGTAAAGCAATGCGACTGCCGGAACTTGGTTTTTATTTCAACGTTCCAGCGGTAAAGCAATGCGACTGCCGGATCTTGATTTAATTTCAAAGTTCCAGCGGTAAAGCAATGCGACTGCCGGATCTTGATTTAATTTAATAGTTCTAGCGGTAAAGCAATACGACTGCCGGATCTTGATTTAATTTCAAAGTTCATGCGGTAAAGCAATACGACTGCCGGATCTTGATTTAATTTCAAAGTCATGCGGTAAAGCAATGCGACTGCCGGAACTTGGTTTTTATTTCAAAGTCATTCGGTAAAGCAATGCGACTGCCGGAACTTGATTTAATTTCAACGTTCATGCGGTAAAGCAATGCGACTGCCGGATCTTGATTTAATTTAATAGTTATAGCGGTAAAGCAAATACGACTGCCGGAACTTCGTTTTTATTTCAAAGTCATTCGGTAAAGCAATGCGACTACCGGATCTTGATTTAATTTCATAGTTCTAGCGGTAAAGCAATACGACTGCCGGATCTTGGTTTTTATTTCAACGTTCCAGCGGTAAAGCAATGCGACTGCCGAATCTTGATTTAATTTCAACGTTCCAGCGGTAAAGCAATGCGACTGCCGGAACTTGGTATTTATTTCAAAGTCATGCGGTAAAGCAATACGACTGCCGGATCTTGATTTAATTTCAAAGTCATGCGGTAAAGCAATGCGACTGCCGGAACTTGGTTTTTATTTCAAAGTCATTCGGTAAAGCAATGCGACTGCCGGAACTTGGTTTTTATTTCAACGTTCCAGCGGTAAAGCAATGCGACTGCCGGATCTTGATTTAATTTAATAGTTCTAGCGGTAAAGCAATACGACTGCCGGATCTTGATTAAATTTCAAAGTTCATGCGGTAAAGCAATACGACTGCCGGATCTTGATTTAATTTCAATGTTCATGCGGTAAAGCAATGCGACTGCCGGAACTTGGTTTTTATTTCAACGTTCCAGCGGTAAAGCAATGCGACTGCAGGATCTTGATTTAATTTCAAAGTTCCAGCGGTAAAGCAATGCGACTGCCGGAACTTGGTTTTTATTTCAACGTTCCAGCGGTAAAGCAATGCGACTGCCGGATCTTGATTTAATTTCAAAGTTCCAGCGGTAAAGCAATGCGACTGCCGGATCTTGATTTAATTTAATAGTTCTAGCGGTAAAGCAATACGACTGCCGGATCTTGATTTAATTTCAAAGTTCATGCGGTAAAGCAATACGACTGCCGGATCTTGATTTAATTTCAAAGTCATGCGGTAAAGCAATGCGACTGCCGGAACTTGGTTTTTATTTCAAAGTCATTCGGTAAAGCAATGCGACTGCCGGAACTTGGTTTTTATTTCAACGTTCCATCGGTAAAGCAATGCGACTGCCGGAACTTGATTTAATTTCAACGTTCATGCGGTAAAGCAATGCGACTGCCGGAACTTGGTTTTTATTTCAAAGTCATGCGGTAAAGCAATGCGACTGCCGGATCTTGATTTAATTTCATAGTTCTAGCGGAAAAGCAATGCGACTGCAGGATCTTGATTTAATTTCAAAGTTCCAGCGGTAAAGCAATGCGACTGCCGGATCTTGATTTAATTTCAACGTTCCAGCGGTAAAGCAATGCGACTGCCGGATCTTGATTTAATTTCAAAGTTCCAGCGGTAAAGCAATGCGACTGCCGGATCTTGATTTAATTTAATAGTTATAGCGGTAAAGCAATACGACTGCCGGATCTTGATTTTATTTCAAAGTTCATGCGGTAAAGCAATACGACTGCCGGATCTTGATTTAATTTCAAAGTCATGCGGTAAAGCAATGCGACTGCCGGAACTTGGTTTTTATTTCAAAGTCATTCGGTAAAGCAATGCGACTGCCGGAACTTGGTTTTTATTTCAACGTTCCATCGGTAAAGCAATGCGACTGCCGGAACTTGATTTAATTTCAACGTTCATGCGGTAAAGCAATGCGACTGCCGGAACTTGGTTTTTATTTCAAAATCATGCGGTAAAGCAATGCGACTGCCGGATCTTGATTTAATTTCATAGTTCTAGCGGAAAAGCAATGCGACTGCAGGATCTTGATTTAATTTCAAAGTTCCAGCGGTAAAGCAATGCGACTGCCGGATCTTGATTTAATTTCAACGTTCCAGCGGTAAAGCAATGCGACTGCCGGAACTTGGTTTTTATTTCAACGTTCCAGCGGTAAAGCAATGCGACTGCCGGATCTTGATTTAATTTCAAAGTTCCAGCGGTAAAGCAATGCGACTGCCGGATCTTGATTTAATTTAATAGTTATAGCGGTAAAGCAATACGACTGCCGGATCTTGATTTAATTTCAAAGTTTATGCGGTAAAGCAATACGACTGCCGGATCTTGGTTTAATTTCAAAGTTCATGCGGTAAAGCAATGCGACTGCCGGAACTTGGTTTTTATTTCAACGTTCCAGCGGTAAAGCAATGCGACTGCAGGATCTTGATTTAATTTCAAAGTTCCAGCGGTAAAGCAATGCGACTGCCGGATCTTGATTTAATTTCAACGTTCCAGCGGTAAAGCAATGCGACTGCCGGAACTTGGTTTTTATTTCAACGTTCCAGCGGTAAAGCAATGCGACTGCCGGATCTTGATTTAATTTCAAAGTTCCAGCGGTAAAGCAATGCGACTGCCGGATCTTGATTTAATTTAATAGTTCTAGCGGCAAAGCAATACGACTGCCGGATCTTGATTTAATTTCAAAGTTCATGCGGTAAAGCAATACGACTGCCGGATCTTGATTTAATTTCAAAGTCATGCGGTAAAGCAATGCGACTGCCGGAACTTGGTTTTTATTTCAAAGTCATTCGGTAAAGCAATGCGACTGCCGGATCTTGATTTAATTTCATAGTTCTAGCGGAAAAGCAATGCGACTGCAGGATCTTGATTTAATTTCAAAGTTCCAGCGGTAAAGCAATGCGACTGCCGGATCTTGATTTAATTTCAACGTTCCAGCGGTAAAGCAATGCGACTGCCGGATCTTGATTTAATTTCAACGTTCCAGCGGTAAAGCAATGCGACTGCCGGAACTTGGTTTTTATTTCAACGTTCCAGCGGTAAAGCAATGCGACTGCCGGATCTTGATTTAATTTCAAAGTTCCAGCGGTAAAGCAATGCGACTGCCGGATCTTGATTTAATTTCAACGTTCCAGCGGTAAAGCAATGCGACTGCCGGAACTTGGTTTTTATTTCAACGTTCCAGCGGTAAAGCAATGCGACTGCCGGATCTTGATTTAATTTAATAGTTATAGCGGTAAAGCAATACGACTGCCGGATCTTGATTTAATTTCAAAGTTTATGCGGTAAAGCAATGCGACTGCCGGAACTTGGTTTTTATTTCAAAGTCATTCGGTAAAGCAATGCGACTGCCGGAACTTGGTTTTTATTTCAACATTCCAGCGGTAAAGCAATGCGACTGCCGGAACTTGATTTAATTTCAACGTTCATGCGGTAAAGCAATGCGACTGCCGGAACTTGGTTTTTATTTCAACGTTCCAGCGCTAAAGCAATGCGACTGCCGGATCTTGATTTAATTTCAAAGTTCCAGCGGTAAAGCAATGCGACTGCCGGATCTTGATTTAATTTAATAGTTCTAGCGGTAAAGCAATACGACTGCCGGATCTTGATTTAATTTCAAAGTTCATGCGGTAAAGCAATACGACTGCCGGATCTTGGTTTAATTTCAAAGTTCATGCGGTAAAGCAATGCGACTGCCGGAACTTGGTTTTTATTTCAACGTTCCAGCGGTAAAGCAATGCGACTGCAGGATCTTGATTTAATTTCAAAGTTCCAGCGGTAAAGCAATGCGACTGCCGGATCTTGATTTAATTTCAAAGTTCATGCGGTAAAGCAATACGACTGCCGGATCTTGGTTTAATTTCAAAGTTCATGCGGTAAAGCAATGCGACTGCCGGAACTTGGTTTTTATTTCAACGTTCCAGCGGTAAAGCAATGCGACTGCAGGATCTTGATTTAATTTCAAAGTTCCAGCGGTAAAGCAATGCGACTGCCGGATCTTGATTTAATTTCAACGTTCCAGCGGTAAAGCAATGCGACTGCCGGAACTTGGTTTTTATTTCAACGTTCCAGCGGTAAAGCAATGCGACTGCCGGATCTTGATTTAATTTCAAAGTTCCAGCGGTAAAGCAATGCGACTGCCGGATCTTGATTTAATTTAATAGTTCTAGCGGCAAAGCAATACGACTGCCGGATCTTGATTTAATTTCAAAGTTCATGCGGTAAAGCAATACGACTGCCGGATCTTGATTTAATTTCAAAGTCATGCGGTAAAGCAATGCGACTGCCGGAACTTGGTTTTTATTTCAAAGTCATTCGGTAAAGCAATGCGACTGCCGGATCTTGATTTAATTTCATAGTTCTAGCGGAAAAGCAATGCGACTGCAGGATCTTGATTTAATTTCAAAGTTCCAGCGGTAAAGCAATGCGACTGCCGGATCTTGATTTAATTTCAACGTTCCAGCGGTAAAGCAATGCGACTGCCGGATCTTGATTTAATTTCAACGTTCCAGCGGTAAAGCAATGCGACTGCCGGAACTTGGTTTTTATTTCAACGTTCCAGCGGTAAAGCAATGCGACTGCCGGATCTTGATTTAATTTCAAAGTTCCAGCGGTAAAGCAATGCGACTGCCGGATCTTGATTTAATTTCAAAGTTCCAGCGGTAAAGCAATGCGACTGCCGGATCTTGATTTAATTTAATAGTTATAGCGGTAAAGCAATACGACTGCCGGATCTTGATTTAATTTCAAAGTTTATGCGGTAAAGCAATACGACTGCCGGATCTTGGTTTAATTTCAAAGTTCATGCGGTAAAGCAATGCGACTGCCGGAACTTGGTTTTTATTTCAACGTTCCAGCGGTAAAGCAATGCGACTGCAGGATCTTGATTTAATTTCAAAGTTCCAGCGGTAAAGCAATGCCACTGCCGGATCTTGATTTAATTTCAACGTTCCAGCGGTAAAGCAATGCGACTGCCGGAACTTGGTTTTTATTTCAACGTTCCAGCGCTAAAGCAATGCGACTGCCGGATCTTGATTTAATTTCAAAGTTCCAGCGGTAAAGCAATGCGACTGCCGGATCTTGATTTAATTTAATAGTTCTAGCGGTAAAGCAATACGACTGCCGGATCTTGATTTAATTTCAAAGTTCATGCGGTAAAGCAATACGACTGCCGGATCTTGATTTAATTTCAAAGTCATGCGGTAAAGCAATGCGACTGCCGGAACTTGGTTTTTATTTCAAAGTCATTCGGTAAAGCAATGCGACTGCCGGATCTTGATTTAATTTCATAGTTCTAGCGGTAAAGCAATGCAACTGCCGGAACTTCGTTTTTATTTAAACGTTCCAGCGGTAAAGCAATGCGACTGCCGAATCTTGATTTAATTTCAACGTTCCAGCGGTAAAGCAATGCGACTGCCGGATCTTGATTTAATTTAATAGTTCTAGCGGTAAAGCAATACGACTGCCGGATCTTGGTTTAATTTCAACGTTCCAGCGGTAAAGCAATGCGACTGCCGGAACTTGGTTTTTATTTCAACGTTCCAGCGGTAAAGCAATGCGACTGCCGGATCTTGATTTAATTTAATAGTTCTAGCGGTAAAGCAATACGACTGCCGGACCTTGATTTAATTTCAAAGTTCATGCGGTAAAGCAATACGACTGCCGGATCTTGATTTAATTTCAAAGTTCATGCGGTAAAGCAATGCGACTGCCGGAACTTGGTTTTTATTTCAACGTTCCAGCGGTAAAGCAATGCGACTGCCGGAACTTGGTTTTTATTTCAACGTTCCATCGGTAAAGCAATGCGACTGCCGGATCTTGATTTAATTTCAAAGTTCCAGCGGTAAAGCAATGCGACTGCCGGATCTTGATTTAATTTCAAAGTTCCAGCGGTAAAGCAATGCGACTGCCGGATCTTGATTTAATTTAATAGTTCTAGCGGTAAAGCAATACGACTGCCGGATCTTGATTTAATTTCAAAGTTTATGCGGTAAAGCAATACGACTGCCGGAACTTGGTTTTTATTTCAACGTTCCAGCGGTAAAGCAATGCGACTGCCTGATCTTGATTTAATTTCAAAGTTCCAGCGGTAAAGCAATGCGACTGCCGGATCTTGATTTAATTTAATAGTTCTAGCGGTAAAGCAATACGACTGCCGGATCTTGATTTAATTTCAAAGTTCATGCGGTAAAGCAATACGACTGCCGGATCTTGGTTTAATTTCAATGTTCATGCGGTAAAGCAATGCGACTGCCGGAACTTGGTTTTTATTTCAACGTTCCAGCGGTAAAGCAATGCGACTGCAGGATCTTGATTTAATTTCAAAGTTCCAGCGGTAAAGCAATGCGACTGCCGGAACTTGGTTTTTATTTCAACGTTCCAGCGGTAAAGCAATGCGACTGCCGGATCTTGATTTAATTTCAAAGTTCCAGCGGTAAAGCAATGCGACTGCCGGATCTTGATTTAATTTAATAGTTCTAGCGGTAAAGCAATACGACTGCCGGATCTTGATTTAATTTCAAAGTTCATGCGGTAAAGCAATACGACTGCCGGATCTTGATTTAATTTCAAAGTCATGCGGTAAAGCAATGCGACTGCCGGATCTTGATTTAATTTCAAAGTTCCAGCGGTAAAGCAATGCGACTGCCGGATCTTGATTTAATTTAATAGTTCTAGCGGTAAAGCAATACGACTGCCGGATCTTGATTTAATTTCAAAGTTCATGCGGTAAAGCAATACGACTGCCGGATCTTGATTTAATTTCAAAGTCATGCGGTAAAGCAATGCGACTGCCGGAACTTGGTTTTTATTTCAAAGTCATTCGGTAAAGCAATGCGACTGCCGGAACTTGGTTTTTATTTCAACATTCCAGCGGTAAAGCAATGCGACTGCCGGAACTTGATTTAATTTCAACGATCATGCGGTAAAGCAATGCGACTGCCGGAACTTGGTTTTTATTTCAAAGTCATGCGGTAAAGCAATACGACTGCCGGATCTTGATTTAATTTCAAAGTCATGCGGTCAAGCAATGCGACTGCCGGAACTTGGTTTTTATTTCAAAGTCATTCGGTAAAGCAATGCGACTACCGGATCTTGATTTAATTTCATAGTTCTAGCGGTAAAGCAATACGACTGCCGGATCTTGGTTTTTATTTCAACGTTCCAGCGGTAAAGCAATGCGACTGCCGAATCTTGATTTAATTTCAACGTTCCAGCGGTAAAGCAATGCGACTGCCGGAACTTGGTTTTTATTTCAAAGTCATGCGGTAAAGCAATACGACTGCCGGATCTTGATTTAATTTCAAAGTCATGCGGTAAAGCAATGCGACTGCCGGAACTTGGTTTTTATTTCAAAGTCATTCGGTAAAGCAATGCGACTGCCGGAACTTGGTTTTTATTTCAACGTTCCAGCGGTAAAGCAATGCGACTGCCGGAACTTGGTTTTTATTTCAACGTTCCAGCGGTAAAGCAATGCGACTGCCGGATCTTTATTTAATTTAATAGTTCTAGCGGTAAAGCAATACGACTGCCGGATCTTGATTTAATTTCAAAGTTCATGCGGTAAAGCAATACGACTGCCGGATCTTGATTTAATTTCAAAGTTCATGCGGTAAAGCAATGCGACTGCCGGATCTTGATTTAATTTAATAGTTCTAGCGGGAAAGCAATACGACTGCCGGATCTTGATTTAATTTCAAAGTTTATGCGGTAAAGCAATACGACTGCCGGAACTTGGTTTTTATTTCAACGTTCCAGCGGTAAAGCAATGCGACTGCCTTATCTTGATTTAATTTCAAAGTTCCAGCGGTAAAGCAATGCGACTGCCGGATCTTGATTTAATTTAATAGTTCTAGCGGTAAAGCAATACGACTGCCGGATCTTGGTTTAATTTCAATGTTCATGCGGTAAAGCAATGCGACTGCCGGAACTTGGTTTTTATTTCAACGTTCCAGCGGTAAAGCAATGCGACTGCAGGATCTTGATTTAATTTCAAAGTTCCAGCGGTAAAGCAATGCGACTGCCGGAACTTGGTTTTTATTTCAACGTTCCATCGGTAAAGCAATGCGACTGCCGGAACTTGATTTAATTTCAAAGTTCCAGCGGTAATGCAATGCGACTGCCGGATCTTGATTTAATTTCAAAGTTCCAGCGGTAAAGCAATGCGACTGCCGGATCTTGATTTAATTTAATAGTTCTAGCGGTAAAGCAATACGACTGCCGGATCTTGATTTAATTTCAAAGTCATGCGGTAAAGCAATGCGACTGCCGGAACTTGGTTTTTATTTCAAAGTCATTCGGTAAAGCAATGCGACTGCCGGATCTTGATTTAATTTAATAGTTCTAGCGGTAAAGCAATACGACTGCCGGATCTTGATTTAATTTCAAAGTTTATCCGGTAAAGCAATACGACTGCCGGATCTTGGTTTAATTTCAAAGTTCATGCGGTAAAGCAATGCGACTGCCGGAACTTGGTTTTTATTTCAACGTTCCAGCGGTAAAGCAATGCGACTGCAGGATCTTGATTTAATTTCAAAGTTCCAGCGGTAAAGCAATGCGACTGCCGGATCTTGATTTAATTTCAACGTTCCAGCGGTAAAGCAATGCGACTGCCGGAACTTGGTTTTTATTTCAACGTTCCAGCGGTAAAGCAATGCGACTGCCGGATCTTGATTTAATTTCAAAGTTCCAGCGGTAAAGCAATGCGACTGCCGGATCTTGATTTAATTTAATAGTTCTAGCGGTAAAGCAATACGACTGCCGGATCTTGATTTAATTTCAAAGTTCATGCGGTAAAGCAATACGACTGCCGGATCTTGATTTAATTTCAAAGTCATGCGGTAAAGCAATGTTACTGCCGGAACTTGGTTTTTATTTCAAAGTCATGCGGTAAACCAATGCGACTGCCGGATCTTGATTTAATTTCATAGTTCTAGCGGTAAAGCAATGCGACTGCCGGAACTTGGTTTTTATTTCAAAGTCATGCGGTAAAGCAATGCGACTGCCGGATCTTGATTTAATTTCATAGTTCTAGCGGTAAAGCAATGCGACTGCAGGATCTTGATTTAATTTCAAAGTTCCAGCGGTAAAGCAATGCGACTGCCGGATCTTGATTTAATTTCAACGTTCCAGCGGTAAAGCAATGCGACTGCCGGAACTTGATTTAATTTCAACGTTCATGCGGTAAAGCAATGCGACTGCCGGAACTTGGTTTTTATTTCAAAGTCATTCGGTAAAGCAATGCGACTGCCGGAACTTGGTTTTTATTTCAACGTTCCAGCGGTAAAGCAATGCGACTGCCGGAACTTGATTTAATTTCAACGTTCCAGCGGTAAAGCAATGCGACTGCCGGATCTTGATTTAATTTCAAAGTTCATGCGGTAAAGCAATGCGACTGCCGGAACTTCGTTTTTATTTAAACGTTCCAGCGGTAAAGCAATGCGACTGCCGAATCTTGATTTAATTTCAACGTTCCAGCGGTAAAGCAATGCGACTGCCGGAACTTGATTTAATTTCAAAGTTCATGCGGTAAAGCAATTCGACTGCCGGAACTTGGTTTTTATTTCAAAGTTCCAGCGGTAAAGCAATGCGACTGCCGAATTTTGATTTAATTTCAACGGTCCAGCGGTAAAGCAATGCGACTGCCGGAACTTGGTTTTTATTTCAACGTTCCAGCGGTAAAGCAATGCGACTGCCGGATCTTGATTTAATTTCAAAGTTCCAGCGGTAAAGCAATGCGACTGCCGGATCTTGATTTAATTTAATAGTTCTAGCGGTAAAGCAATACGACTGCCGGATCTTGGTTTAATTTCAACGTTCCAGCGGTAAAGCAATGCGACTGCCGGAACTTGGTTTTTATTTCAACGTTCCAGCGGTAAAGCAATGCGACTGCCTGATCTTGATTTAATTTCAAAGTTCCAGCGGTAAAGCAATGCGACTGCCGGATCTTGATTTAATTTCAAAGTTCCAGCGGTAAAGCAATGCGACTGCCGGATCTTGATTTAATTTCAAAGTTCCAGCGGTAAAGCAATGCGACTGCCGGATCTTGATTTAATTTAATAGTTCTAGCGGTAAAGCAATACGACTGCCGGATCTTGATTTAATTTCAAAGTTTATGCGGTAAAGCAATACGACTGCCGGAACTTGGTTTTTATTTCAACGTTCCAGCGGTAAAGCAATGCGACTGCCTGATCTTGATTTAATTTCAAAGTTCCAGCGGTAAAGCAATGCGACTGCCGGATCTTGATTTAATTTAATAGTTCTAGCGGTAAAGCAATACGACTGCCGGATCTTGATTTAATTTCAAAGTTCATGCGGTAAAGCAATACGACTGCCGGATCTTGGTTTAATTTCAATGTTCATGCGGTAAAGCAATGCGACTGCCGGATCTTGATGTAATTTCAAAGTTCATGCGGTGAAGCAATACGACTGCCGGATCTTGATTTAATTTCAAAGTCATGCGGTAAAGCAATGCGACTGCCGGAACTTGGTTTTTATTTCAAAGTCATGCGGTAAAGCAATGCGACTGCCGGAACTTGATTTAATTTCAAAGTTCATGCGGTAAAGCAATTCGACTGCCGGAACTTGATTTAATTTAATAGTTCTAGCGGTAAAGCAATACGACTGCCGGATCTTGATTTAATTTCAAAGTTCATGCGGTAAAGCAATACGACTGCCGGATCTTGATTTAATTTCAAAGTCATGCGGTAAAGCAATGCGACTGCCGGAACTTGGTTTTTATTTCAAAGTCATTCGGTAAAGCAATGCGACTGCCGGAACTTGGTTTTTATTTCAAAGTCATTCGGTAAAGCAATGCGACTGCCGGAACTTGATTTAATTTCAAAGTTCCAGCGGTAAAGCAATTCGACTGCCGGAACTTGATTTAATTTAATAGTTCTAGCGGTAAAGCAATACGACTGCCGGATCTTGGTTTAATTTCAATGTTCATGCGGTAAAGCAATGCGACTGCCGGATCTTGATTTAATTTCAAAGTCATGCGGTAAAGCAATGCGACTGCCGGAACTTGGTTTTTATTTCAAAGTCATTCGGTAAAGCAATGCGACTGCCGGAACTTGGTTTAATTTCAATGTTCATGCGGTAAAGCAATGCGACTGCCGGATCTTGATTTAATTTCAAAGTCATGCGGTAAAGCAATGCGACTGCCGGAACTTGGTTTTTATTTCAAAGTCATTCGGTAAAGCAATGCGACTGCCGGAACTTGGTTTAATTTCAATGTTCATGCGGTAAAGCAATGCGACTGCCGGAACTTGGTTTTTATTTCAACGTTCCATCGGTAAAGCAATGCGACTGCCGGAACTTGATTTAATTTCAAAGTTCCAGCGGTAAAGCAATGCGACTGCCGGATCTTGATTTAATTTCAAAGTTCCAGCGGTAAAGCAATGCGACTGCCGGATCTTGATTTAATTTAATAGTTCTAGCGGTAAAGCAATACGACTGCCGGATCTTGATTTAATTTCAAAGTTTATGCGGTAAAGCAATACGACTGCCGGAACTTGGTTTTTATTTCAACGTTCCAGCGGTAAAGCAATGCGACTGCCTGATCTTGATTTAATTTCAAAGTTCCAGCGGTAAAGCAATGCGACTGCCGGATCTTGATTTAATTTAATAGTTCTAGCGGTAAAGCAATACGACTGCCGGATCTTGATTTAATTTCAAAGTTCATGCGGTAAAGCAATACGACTGCCGGATCTTGGTTTAATTTCAATGTTCATGCGGTAAAGCAATGCGACTGCCGGAACTTGGTTTTTATTTCAACGTTCCAGCGGTAAAGCAATGCGACTGCAGGATCTTGATTTAATTTCAAAGTTCCAGCGGTAAAGCAATGCGACTGCCGGAACTTGGTTTTTATTTCAACGTTCCAGCGGTAAAGCAATGCGACTGCCGGATCTTGATTTAATTTCAAAGTTCCAGCGGTAAAGCAATGCGACTGCCGGATCTTGATTTAATTTAATAGTTCTAGCGGTAAAGCAATACGACTGCCGGATCTTGATTTAATTTCAAAGTTCATGCGGTAAAGCAATACGACTGCCGGATCTTGATTTAATTTCAAAGTCATGCGGTAAAGCAATGCGACTGCCGGAACTTGGTTTTTATTTCAAAGTCATTCGGTAAAGCAATGCGACTGCCGGAACTTGGTTTTTATTTCAACGTTCCATCGGTAAAGCAATGCGACTGCCGGAACTTGATTTAATTTCAACGTTCATGTGGTAAAGCAATGCGACTGCCGGAACTTGGTTTTTATTTCAAAGTCATGCGGTAAAGCAATGCGACTGCCGGATCTTGATTTAATTTCATAGTTCTAGCGGAAAAGCAATGCGACTGCAGGATCTTGATTTAATTTCAAAGTTCCAGCGGTAAAGCAATGCGACTGTCGGATCTTGATTTAATTTCTACGTTCCAGCGGTAAAGCAATGCGACTGCCGGAACTTGGTTTTTATTTCAACGTTCCATCGGTAAAGCAATGCGACTGCCGGATCTTGATTTAATTTCAAAGTTCCAGCGGTAAAGCAATGCGACTGCCGGATCTTGATTTAATTTCAAAGTTCCAGCGGTAAAGCAATGCGACTGCCGGATCTTGATTTAATTTAATAGTTCTAGCGGTAAAGCAATACGACTGCCGGATCTTGATTTAATTTCAAAGTTTATGCGGTAAAGCAATACGACTGCCGGAACTTGGTTTTTATTTTAACGTTCCAGCGGTAAAGCAATGCGACTGCCTGATCTTGATTTAATTTCAAAGTTCCAGCGGTAAAGCAATGCGACTGCCGGATCTTGATTTAATTTAATAGTTCTAGCGGTAAAGCAATACGACTGCCGGATCTTGATTTAATTTCAAAGTTCATGCGGTAAAGCAATACGACTGCCGGATCTTGGTTTAATTTCAATGTTCATGCGGTAAAGCAATGCGACTGCCGGAACTTGGTTTTTATTTCAACGTTCCAGCGGTAAAGCAATGCGACTGCAGGATCTTGATTTAATTTCAAAGTTCCAGCGGTAAAGCAATGCGACTGCCGGAACTTGGTTTTTATTTCAACGTTCCAGCGGTAAAGCAATGCGACTGCCGGATCTTGATTTAATTTCAAAGTTCCAGCGGTAAAGCAATGCGACTGCCGGATCTTGATTTAATTTAATAGTTCTAGCGGTAAAGCAATACGACTGCCGGATCTTGATTTAATTTCAAAGTTCATGCGGTAAAGCAATACGACTGCCGGATCTTGATTTAATTTCAAAGTCATGCGGTAAAGCAATGCGACTGCCGGAACTTGGTTTTTATTTCAAAGTCATTCGGTAAAGCAATGCGACTGCCGGAACTTGGTTTTTATTTCAACGTTCCATCGGTAAAGCAATGCGACTGCCGGAACTTGATTTAATTTCAACGTTCATGCGGTAAAGCAATGCGACTGCCGGAACTTGGTTTTTATTTCAAATTCATGCGGTAAAGCAATGCGACTGCCGGATCTTGATTTAATTTCATAGTTCTAGCGGAAAAGCAATGCGACTGCAGGATCTTGATTTAATTTCAAAGTTCCAGCGGTAAAGCAATGCGACTGCCGGATCTTGATTTAATTTCAACGTTCCAGCGGTAAAGCAATGCGACTGCCGGAACTTGGTTTTTATTTCAACGTTCCAGCGGTAAAGCAATGCGACTGCCGGATCTTGATTTAATTTCAAAGTTCCAGCGGTAAAGCAATGCGACTGCCGGAGCTTGATTTAATTTAATAGTTCTAGCGGTAAAGCAATACGACTGCCGGATCTTGATTTAATTTCAAAGTTCATGCGGTAAAGCAATACGACTGCCGGATCTTGATTTAATTTCAAAGTCATGCGGTAAAGCAATGCGACTGCCGGAACTTGGTTTTTATTTCAAAGTCATTCGGTAAAGCAATGCGACTGCCGGAACTTGGTTTTTATTTCAACATTCCAGCGGTAAAGCAATGCGACTGCCGGAACTTGATTTAATTTCAACGTTCATGCGGTAAAGCAATGCGACTGCCGGAACTTGGTTTTTATTTCAAAGTCATGCGGTAAAGCAATACGACTGCCGGATCTTGATTTAATTTCAAAGTCATGCGGTAAAGCAATGCGACTGCCGGAACTTGGTTTTTATTTCAAAGTCATTCGGTAAAGCAATGCGACTACCGGATCTTGATTTAATTTCATAGTTCTAGCGGTAAAGCAATGCGACTGCCGGATCTTGATTTAATTTCAACGTTCCAGCGGTAAAGCAATGCGACTGCCGGAACTTGGTTTTTATTTCAACGTTCCAGCGGTAAAGCAATGCGACTGCCGGATCTTGATTTAATTTCAAAGTTCCAGCGGTAAAGCAATGCGACTGCCGGATCTTGATTTAATTTAATAGTTCTAGCGGTAAAGCAATACGACTGCCGGATCTTGATTTAATTTCAAAGTTCATGCGGTAAAGCAATACGACTGCCGGATCTTGATTTAATTTCAAAGTCATGCGGTAAAGCAATGCGACTGCCGGAACTTGGTTTTTATTTCAAAGTCATTCGGTAAAGCAATGCGACTGCCGGATCTTGATTTAATTTCATAGTTCTAGCGGTAAAGCAATGCGACTGCCGGAACTTGGTTTTTATTTCAAAGTCATGCGGTAAAGCAATGCGACCGCCGGATCTTGATTTAATTTCATAGTTCTAGCGGTAAAGCAATGCGACTGCAGGATCTTGATTTAATTTCAAAGTTCCAGCGGTAAAGCAATGCGACTGCCGGATCTTGATTTAATTTCAACGTTCATGCGGTAAAGCAATGCGACTGCCGGAACTTGGTTTTTATTTCAAAGTCATTCGGTAAAGCAATGCGACTGCCGGAACTTGGTTTTTATTTCAACGTTCCAGCGGTAAAGCAATGCGACTGCCGGATCTTGATTTAATTTCAAAGTTCCAGCGGTAAAGCAATGCGACTGCCGGATCTTGATTTAATTTAATAGTTCTAGCGGTAAAGCAATACGACTGCCGGATCTTGATTTAATTTCAAAGTTCATGCGGTAAAGCAATACGACTGCCGGATCTTGATTTAATTTCAAAGTCATGCGGTAAAGCAATGCGACTGCCGGAACTTGGTTTTTATTTCAAAGTCATTCGGTAAAGCAATGCGACTGCCGGAACTTGGTTTTTATTTCAACATTCCAGCGGTAAAGCAATGCGACTGCCGGAACTTGATTTAATTTCAACGTTCATGCGGTAAAGCAATGCGACTGCCGGAACTTGGTTTTTATTTCAAAGTCATGCGGTAAAGCAATACGACTGCCGGATCTTGATTTAATTTCAAAGTCATGCGGTAAAGCAATGCGACTGCCGGAACTTGGTTTTTATTTCAAACTCATTCGGTAAAGCAATGCGACTACCGGATCTTGATTTAATTTCATAGTTCTAGCGGTAAAGCAATGCGACTGCCGGATCTTGATTTAATTTCAACGTTCCAGCGGTAAAGCAATGCGACTGCCGGAACTTGGTTTTTATTTCAACGTTCCAGCGGTAAAGCAATGCGACTGCCGGAACTTGGTTTTTATTTCAAAGTCATTCGGTAAAGCAATGCGACTACCGGATCTTGATTTAATTTCATAGTTCTAGCGGTAAAGCAATACGACTGCCGGATCTTGATTTAATTTCAAAGTTCATGCGGTAAAGCAATACGACTGCCGGATCTTGATTTAATTTCAAAGTCATGCGGTAAAGCAATGCGACTGCCGGAACTTGGTTTTTATTTCAAAGTCATGCGGTAAACCAATGCGACTGCCGGATCTTGATTTAATTTCATAGTTCTAGCGGTAAAGCAATGCGACTGCCGGAACTTGGTTTTTATTTCAAAGTCATGCGGTAAAGCAATGCGACCGCCGGATCTTGATTTAATTTCATAGTTCTAGCGGTAAAGCAATGCGACTGCAGGATCTTGATTTAATTTAAAAGTTCCAGCGGTAAAGCAATGCGACTGCCGGATCTTGATTTAATTTCAACGTTCATGCGGTAAAGCAATGCGACTGCCGGAACTTGGTTTTTATTTCAAAGTCATTCGGTAAAGCAATGCGACTGCCGGAACTTGGTTTTTATTTCAACGTTCCAGCGGTAAAGCAATGCGACTGCCGGATCTTGATTTAATTTCAAAGTTCCAGCGGTAAAGCAATGCGACTGCCGGATCTTGATTTAATTTAATAGTTCTAGCGGTAAAGCAATACGACTGCCGGATCTTGATTTAATTTCAAAGTTCATGCGGTAAAGCAATACGACTGCCGGATCTTGATTTAATTTCAAAGTCATGCGGTAAAGCAATGCGACTGCCGGAACTTGGTTTTTATTTCAAAGTCATTCGGTAAAGCAATGCGACTGCCGGAACTTGGTTTTTATTTCAACATTCCAGCGGTAAAGCAATGCGACTGCCGGAACTTGATTTAATTTCAACGTTCATGCGGTAAAGCAATGCGACTGCCGGAACTTGGTTTTTATTTCAAAGTCATGCGGTAAAGCAATACGACTGCCGGATCTTGATTTAATTTCAAAGTCATGCGGTAAAGCAATGCGACTGCCGGAACTTGGTTTTTATTTCAAAGTCATTCGGTAAAGCAATGCGACTGCCGGATCTTGATTTAATTTCATAGTTCTAGCGGTAAAGCAATGCGACTGCCGGATCTTGATTTAATTTCAACGTTCCAGCGGTAAAGCAATGCGACTGCCGGAACTTGGTTTTTATTTCAACGTTCCAGCGGTAAAGCAATGCGACTGCCGGATCTTGATTTAATTTCAAAGTTC
The DNA here is from genome assembly GCA_916049575.1 of Ancistrocerus nigricornis. NCBI lineage: Eukaryota > Metazoa > Arthropoda > Insecta > Hymenoptera > Vespidae > Ancistrocerus > Ancistrocerus nigricornis. Next base: position 16,288,059 of record OU696667.1, on the reverse strand, counting down.
CAGCGGTAAAGCAATGCGACTGCCGGATCTTGATTTAATTTAATAGTTCTAGCGGTAAAGCAATACGACTGCCGGATCTTGATTTAATTTCAAAGTTCATGCGGTAAAGCAATACGACTGCCGGATCTTGATTTAATTTCAAAGTCAAGCGGTAAAGCAATGCGACTGCCGGAACTTGGTTTTTATTTCAAAGTCATGCGGTAAACCAATGCGACTGCCGGATCTTGATTTAATTTCATAGTTCTAGCGGTAAAGCAATGCGACTGCCGGAACTTGGTTTTTATTTCAAAGTCATGCGGTAAAGCAATGCGACCGCCGGATCTTGATTTAATTTCATAGTTCTAGCGGTAAAGCAATGCGACTGCAGGATCTTGATTTAATTTCAAAGTTCCAGCGGTAAAGCAATGCGACTGCCGGATCTTGGTTTAATTTCAACGTTCATGCGGTAAAGCAATGCGACTGCCGGAACTTGGTTTTTATTTCAAAGTCATTCGGTAAAGCAATGCGACTGCCGGAACTTGGTTTTTATTTCAACGTTCCAGCGGTAAAGCAATGCGACTGCCGGATCTTGATTTAATTTCAAAGTTCCAGCGGTAAAGCAATGCGACTGCCGGATCTTGATTTAATTTAATAGTTCTAGCGGTAAAGCAATACGACTGCCGGATCTTGATTTAATTTCAAAGTTCATGCGGTAAAGCAATACGACTGCCGGATCTTGATTTAATTTCAAAGTCATGCGGTAAAGCAATGCGACTGCCGGAACTTGGTTTTTATTTCAAAGTCATTCGGTAAAGCAATGCGACTGCCGGAACTTGGTTTTTATTTCAACATTCCAGCGGTAAAGCAATGCGACTGCCGGAACTTGATTTAATTTCAACGTTCATGCGGTAAAGCAATGCGACTGCCGGAACTTGGTTTTTATTTCAAAGTCATGCGGTAAAGCAATACGACTGCCGGATCTTGATTTAATTTCAAAGTCATGCGGTAAAGCAATGCGACTGCCGGAACTTGGTTTTTATTTCAAAGTCATTCGGTAAAGCAATGCGACTACCGGATCTTGATTTAATTTCATAGTTCTAGCGGTAAAGCAATGCGACTGCCGGATCTTGATTTAATTTCAACGTTCCAGCGGTAAAGCAATGCGACTGCCGGAACTTGGTTTTTATTTCAACGTTCCAGCGGTAAAGCAATGCGACTGCCGGAACTTGGTTTTTATTTCAAAGTCATTCGGTAAAGCAATGCGACTACCGGATCTTGATTTAATTTCATAGTTCTAGCGGTAAAGCAATACGACTGCCGGATCTTGATTTAATTTCAAAGTTCATGCGGTAAAGCAATACGACTGCCGGATCTTGATTTAATTTCAAAGTCATGCGGTAAAGCAATGCGACTGCCGGAACTTGGTTTTTATTTCAAAGTCATGCGGTAAACCAATGCGACTGCCGGATCTTGATTTAATTTCATAGTTCTAGCGGTAAAGCAATGCGACTGCCGGAACTTGGTTTTTATTTCAAAGTCATGCGGTAAAGCAATGCGACCGCCGGATCTTGATTTAATTTCATAGTTCTAGCGGTAAAGCAATGCGACTGCAGGATCTTGATTTAATTTCAAAGTTCCAGCGGTAAAGCAATGCGACTGCCGGATCTTGATTTAATTTCAAAGTTCATGCGGTAAAGCAATACGACTGCCGGAACTTGGTTTTTATTTCAAAGTCATTCGGTAAAGCAATGCGACTGCCGGAACTTGGTTTTTATTTCAACGTTCCAGCGGTAAAGCAATGCGACTGCCGGATCTTGATTTAATTTCAAAGTTCCAGCGGTAAAGCAATGCGACTGCCGGATCTTGATTTAATTTAATAGTTCTAGCGGTAAAGCAATACGACTGCCGGATCTTGATTTAATTTCAAAGTTCATGCGGTAAAGCAATACGACTGCCGGATCTTGATTTAATTTCAAAGTCATGCGGTAAAGCAATGCGACTGCCGGAACTTGGTTTTTATTTCAAAGTCATTCGGTAAAGCAATGCGACTGCCGGAACTTGGTTTTTATTTCAACATTCCAGCGGTAAAGCAATGCGACTGCCGGAACTTGATTTAATTTCAACGTTCATGCGGTAAAGCAATGCGACTGCCGGAACTTGGTTTTTATTTCAAAGTCATGCGGTAAAGCAATACGACTGCCGGATCTTGATTTAATTTCAAAGTCATGCGGTAAAGCAATGCGACTGCCGGAACTTGGTTTTTATTTCAAAGTCATTCGGTAAAGCAATGCGACTACCGGATCTTGATTTAATTTCATAGTTCTAGCGGTAAAGCAATGCGACTGCCGGATCTTGATTTAATTTCAACGTTCCAGCGGTAAAGCAATGCGACTGCCGGAACTTGGTTTTTATTTCAACGTTCCAGCGGTAAAGCAATGCGACTGCCGGATCTTGATTTAATTTCAAAGTTCCAGCGGTAAAGCAATGCGACTGCCGGATCTTGATTTAATTTAATAGTTCTAGCGGTAAAGCAATACGACTGCCGGATCTTGATTTAATTTCAAAGTTCATGCGGTAAAGCAATACGACTGCCGGATCTTGATTTAATTTCAAAGTCATGCGGTAAAGCAATGCGACTGCCGGAACTTGGTTTTTATTTCAAAGTCATGCGGTAAACCAATGCGACTGCCGGATCTTGATTTAATTTCATAGTTCTAGCGGTAAAGCAATGCGACTGCCGGAACTTGGTTTTTATTTCAAAGTCATGCGGTAAAGCAATGCGACTGCCGGATCTTGATTTAATTTCATAGTTCTAGCGGTAAAGCAATGCGACTGCAGGATCTTGATTTAATTTCAAAGTTCCAGCGGTAAAGCAATGCGACTGCCGGATCTTGATTTAATTTCAACGTTCATGCGGTAAAGCAATGCGACTGCCGGAACTTGGTTTTTATTTCAAAGTCATTCGGTAAAGCAATGCGACTGCCGGAACTTGGTTTTTATTTCAACGTTCCAGCGGTAAAGCAATGCGACTGCCGGAACTTGATTTAATTTCAACGTTCCAGCGGTAAAGCAATGCGACTGCCGGATCTTGATTTAATTTCAAAGTTCATGCGGTAAAGCAATGCGACTGCCGGAACTTCGTTTTTATTTAAACGTTCCAGCAGTAAAGCAATGCGACTGCCGAATCTTGATTTAATTTCAACGTTCCAGCGGTAAAGCAATGCGACTGCCGGAACTTGGTTTTTATTTCAACGTTCCAGCGGTAAAGCAATGCGACTGCCGGATCTTGATTTAATTTAATAGTTCTAGCGGTAAAGCAATACGACTGCCGGATCTTGATTTAATTTCAAAGTTCATGCGGTAAAGCAATACGACTGCCGGATCTTGATTTAATTTCAAAGTTCATGCGGTAAAGCAATGCGACTGCCGGAACTTGGTTTTTATTTCAACGTTCCAGCGGTAAAGCAATGCGACTGCCGGAACTTGGTTTTTATTTCAACGTTCCATCGGTAAAGCAATGCGACTGCCGGATCTTGATTTAATTTCAAAGTTCCAGCGGTAAAGCAATGCGACTGCCGGATCTTGATTTAATTTCAAAGTTCCAGCGGTAAAGCAATGCGACTGCCGGATCTTGATTTAATTTAATAGTTCTAGCGGTAAAGCAATACGACTGCCGGATCTTGATTTAATTTCAAAGTTTATGCGGTAAAGCAATACGACTGCCGGAACTTGGTTTTTATTTCAACGTTCCAGCGGTAAAGCAATGCGACTGCCTGATCTTGATTTAATTTCAAAGTTCCAGCGGTAAAGCAATGCGACTGCCGGATCTTGATTTAATTTAATAGTTCTAGCGGTAAAGCAATACGACTGCCGGATCTTGATTTAATTTCAAAGTTCATGCGGTAAAGCAATACGACTGCCGGATCTTGGTTTAATTTCAATGTTCATGCGGTAAAGCAATGCGACTGCCGGAACTTGGTTTTTATTTCAACGTTCCAGCGGTAAAGCAATGCGACTGCAGGATCTTGATTTAATTTCAAAGTTCCAGCGGTAAAGCAATGCGACTGCCGGAACTTGGTTTTTATTTCAACGTTCCAGCGGTAAAGCAATGCGACTGCCGGATCTTGATTTAATTTCAAAGTTCCAGCGGTAAAGCAATGCGACTGCCGGATCTTGATTTAATTTAATAGTTCTAGCGGTAAAGCAATACGACTGCCGGATCTTGATTTAATTTCAAAGTTCATGCGGTAAAGCAATACGACTGCCGGATCTTGATTTAATTTCAAAGTCATGCGGTAAAGCAATGCGACTGCCGGAACTTGGTTTTTATTTCAAAGTCATTCGGTAAAGCAATGCGACTGCCGGAACTTGGTTTTTATTTCAACGTTCCATCGGTAAAGCAATGCGACTGCCGGAACTTGATTTAATTTCAAAGTTCCAGCGGTAAAGCAATGCGACTGCCGGATCTTGATTTAATTTCAAAGTTCCAGCGGTAAAGCAATGCGACTGCCGGATCTTGATTTAATTTAATAGTTCTAGCGGTAAAGCAATACGACTGCCGGATCTTGATTTAATTTCAAAGTTTATGCGGTAAAGCAATACGACTGCCGGAACTTGGTTTTTATTTCAACGTTCCAGCGGTAAAGCAATGCGACTGCCTGATCTTGATTTAATTTCAAAGTTCCAGCGGTAAAGCAATGCGACTGCCGGATCTTTATTTAATTTAATAGTTCTAGCGGTAAAGCAATACGACTGCCGGATCTTGATTTAATTTCAAAGTTCATGCGGTAAAGCAATACGACTGCCGGATCTTGGTTTAATTTCAATGTTCATGCGGTAAAGCAATGCGACTGCCGGAACTTGGTTTTTATTTCAACGTTCCAGCGGTAAAGCAATGCGACTGCCGGATCTTGATTTAATTTCAACGTTCCAGCGGTAAAGCAATGCGACTGCCGGAACTAGGTTTTTATTTCAACGTTCCAGCGGTAAAGCAATGCGACTGCCGGATCTTGATTTAATTTCAAAGTTCCAGCGGTAAAGCAATGCGACTGCCGGATCTTGATTTAATTTAATAGTTCTAGCGGTAAAGCAATACGACTGCCGGATCTTGATTTAATTTCAAAGTTCATGCGGTAAAGCAATACGACTGCAGGATCTTGATTTAATTTCAAAGTTCCAGCGGTAAAGCAATGCGACTGCCGGATCTTGATTTAATTTCAACGTTCATGCGGTAAAGCAATGCGACTGCCGGAACTTGGTTTTTATTTCAAAGTCATTCGGTAAAGCAATGCGACTGCCGGAACTTGGTTTTTATTTCAACGTTCCAGCGGTAAAGCAATGCGACTGCCGGATCTTGATTTAATTTCAAAGTTCCAGCGGTAAAGCAATGCGACTGCCGGATCTTGATTTAATTTAATAGTTCTAGCGGTAAAGCAATACGACTGCCGGATCTTGATTTAATTTCAAAGTTCATGCGGTAAAGCAATACGACTGCCGGATCTTGATTTAATTTCAAAGTCATGCGGTAAAGCAATGCGACTGCCGGAACTTGGTTTTTATTTCAAAGTCATTCGGTAAAGCAATGCGACTGCCGGAACTTGGTTTTTATTTCAACATTCCAGCGGTAAAGCAATGCGACTGCCGGAACTTGATTTAATTTCAACGTTCATGCGGTAAAGCAATGCGACTGCCGGAACTTGGTTTTTATTTCAAAGTCATGCGGTAAAGCAATACGACTGCCGGATCTTGATTTAATTTCAAAGTCATGCGGTAAAGCAATGCGACTGCCGGAACTTGGTTTTTATTTCAAAGTCATTCGGTAAAGCAATGCGACTACCGGATCTTGATTTAATTTCATAGTTCTAGCGGTAAAGCAATGCGACTGCCGGATCTTGATTTAATTTCAACGTTCCAGCGGTAAAGCAATGCGACTGCCGGAACTTGGTTTTTATTTCAACGTTCCAGCGGTAAAGCAATGCGACTGCCGGATCTTGATTTAATTTCAAAGTTCCAGCGGTAAAGCAATGCGACTGCCGGATCTTGATTTAATTTAATAGTTCTAGCGGTAAAGCAATACGACTGCCGGATCTTGATTTAATTTCAAAGTTCATGCGGTAAAGCAATACGACTGCCGGATCTTGATTTAATTTCAAAGTCATGCGGTAAAGCAATGCGACTGCCGGAACTTGGTTTTTATTTCAAAGTCATGCGGTAAACCAATGCGACTGCCGGATCTTGATTTAATTTCATAGTTCTAGCGGTAAAGCAATGCGACTGCCGGAACTTGGTTTTTATTTCAAAGTCATGCGGTAAAGCAATGCGACCGCCGGATCTTGATTTAATTTCATAGTTCTAGCGGTAAAGCAATGCGACTGCAGGATCTTGATTTAATTTCAAAGTTCCAGCGGTAAAGCAATGCGACTGCCGGATCTTGATTTAATTTCAACGTTCATGCGGTAAAGCAATGCGACTGCCGGAACTTGGTTTTTATTTCAAAGTCATTCGGTAAAGCAATGCGACTGCCGGAACTTGGTTTTTATTTCAACGTTCCAGCGGTAAAGCAATGCGACTGCCGGATCTTGATTTAATTTCAAAGTTCCAGCGGTAAAGCAATGCGACTGCCGGATCTTGATTTAATTTAATAGTTCTAGCGGTAAAGCAATACGACTGCCGGATCTTGATTTAATTTCAAAGTTCATGCGGTAAAGCAATACGACTGCCGGATCTTGATTTAATTTCAAAGTCATGCGGTAAAGCAATGCGACTGCCGGAACTTGGTTTTTATTTCAAAGTCATTCGGTAAAGCAATGCGACTGCCGGAACTTGGTTTTTATTTCAACATTCCAGCGGTAAAGCAATGCGACTGCCGGAACTTGATTTAATTTCAACGTTCATGCGGTAAAGCAATGCGACTGCCGGAACTTGGTTTTTATTTCAAAGTCATGCGGTAAAGCAATACGACTGCCGGATCTTGATTTAATTTCAAAGTCATGCGGTAAAGCAATGCGACTGCCGGAACTTGGTTTTTATTTCAAAGTCATTCGGTAAAGCAATGCGACTACCGGATCTTGATTTAATTTCATAGTTCTAGCGGTAAAGCAATGCGACTGCCGGATCTTGATTTAATTTCAACGTTCCAGCGGTAAAGCAATGCGACTGCCGGAACTTGGTTTTTATTTCAACGTTCCAGCGGTAAAGCAATGCGACTGCCGGAACTTGGTTTTTATTTCAAAGTCATTCGGTAAAGCAATGCGACTACCGGATCTTGATTTAATTTCATAGTTCTAGCGGTAAAGCAATACGACTGCCGGATCTTGATTTAATTTCAAAGTTCATGCGGTAAAGCAATACGACTGCCGGATCTTGATTTAATTTCAAAGTCATGCGGTAAAGCAATGCGACTGCCGGAACTTGGTTTTTATTTCAAAGTCATGCGGTAAACCAATGCGACTGCCGGATCTTGATTTAATTTCATAGTTCTAGCGGTAAAGCAATGCGACTGCCGGAACTTGGTTTTTATTTCAAGGTCATGCGGTAAAGCAATGCGACCGCCGGATCTTGATTTAATTTCATAGTTCTAGCGGTAAAGCAATGCGACTGCAGGATCTTGATTTAATTTCAAAGTTCCAGCGGTAAAGCAATGCGACTGCCGGATCTTGATTTAATTTCAAAGTTCATGCGGTAAAGCAATGCGACTGCCGGAACTTGGTTTTTATTTCAAAGTCATTCGGTAAAGCAATGCGACTGCCGGAACTTGGTTTTTTATTTCAACGTTCCAGCGGTAAAGCAATGCGACTGCCGGATCTTGATTTAATTTCAAAGTTCCAGCGGTAAAGCAATGCGACTGCCGGATCTTGATTTAATTTAATAGTTCTAGCGGTAAAGCAATACGACTGCCGGATCTTGATTTAATTTCAAAGTTCATGCGGTAAAGCAATACGACTGCCGGATCTTGATTTAATTTCAAAGTCATGCGGTAAAGCAATGCGACTGCCGGAACTTGGTTTTTATTTCAAAGTCATTCGGTAAAGCAATGCGACTGCCGGAACTTGGTTTTTATTTCAACATTCCAGCGGTAAAGCAATGCGACTGCCGGAACTTGATTTAATTTCAACGTTCATGCGGTAAAGCAATGCGACTGCCGGAACTTGGTTTTTATTTCAAAGTCATGCGGTAAAGCAATACGACTGCCGGATCTTGATTTAATTTCAAAGTCATGCGGTAAAGCAATGCGACTGCCGGAACTTGGTTTTTATTTCAAAGTCATTCGGTAAAGCAATGCGACTACCGGATCTTGATTTAATTTCATAGTTCTAGCGGTAAAGCAATGCGACTGCCGGATCTTGATTTAATTTCAACGTTCCAGCGGTAAAGCAATGCGACTGCCGGAACTTGGTTTTTATTTCAACGTTCCAGCGGTAAAGCAATGCGACTGCCGGATCTTGATTTAATTTCAAAGTTCCAGCGGTAAAGCAATGCGACTGCCGGATCTTGATTTAATTTAATAGTTCTAGCGGTAAAGCAATACGACTGCCGGATCTTGATTTAATTTCAAAGTTCATGCGGTAAAGCAATACGACTGCCGGATCTTGATTTAATTTCAAAGTCATGCGGTAAAGCAATGCGACTGCCGGAACTTGGTTTTTATTTCAAAGTCATGCGGTAAACCAATGCGACTGCCGGATCTTGATTTAATTTCATAGTTCTAGCGGTAAAGCAATGCGACTGCCGGAACTTGGTTTTTATTTCAAAGTCATGCGGTAAAGCAATGCGACTGCCGGATCTTGATTTAATTTCATAGTTCTAGCGGTAAAGCAATGCGACTGCAGGATCTTGATTTAATTTCAAAGTTCCAGCGGTAAAGCAATGCGACTGCCGGATCTTGATTTAATTTCAACGTTCATGCGGTAAAGCAATGCGACTGCCGGAACTTGGTTTTTATTTCAAAGTCATTCGGTAAAGCAATGCGACTGCCGGAACTTGGTTTTTATTTCAACGTTCCAGCGGTAAAGCAATGCGACTGCCGGAACTTGATTTAATTTCAACGTTCCAGCGGTAAAGCAATGCGACTGCCGGATCTTGATTTAATTTCAAAGTTCATGCGGTAAAGCAATGCGACTGCCGGAACTTCGTTTTTATTTAAACGTTCCAGCAGTAAAGCAATGCGACTGCCGAATCTTGATTTAATTTCAACGTTCCAGCGGTAAAGCAATGCGACTGCCGGAACTTGGTTTTTATTTCAACGTTCCAGCGGTAAAGCAATGCGACTGCCGGATCTTGATTTAATTTAATAGTTCTAGCGGTAAAGCAATACGACTGCCGGATCTTGATTTAATTTCAAAGTTCATGCGGTAAAGCAATACGACTGCCGGATCTTGATTTAATTTCAAAGTTCATGCGGTAAAGCAATGCGACTGCCGGAACTTGGTTTTTATTTCAACGTTCCAGCGGTAAAGCAATGCGACTGCCGGAACTTGGTTTTTATTTCAACGTTCCATCGGTAAAGCAATGCGACTGCCGGATCTTGATTTAATTTCAAAGTTCCAGCGGTAAAGCAATGCGACTGCCGGATCTTGATTTAATTTCAAAGTTCCAGCGGTAAAGCAATGCGACTGCCGGATCTTGATTTAATTTAATAGTTCTAGCGGTAAAGCAATACGACTGCCGGATCTTGATTTAATTTCAAAGTTTATGCGGTAAAGCAATACGACTGCCGGAACTTGGTTTTTATTTCAACGTTCCAGCGGTAAAGCAATGCGACTGCCTGATCTTGATTTAATTTCAAAGTTCCAGCGGTAAAGCAATGCGACTGCCGGATCTTGATTTAATTTAATAGTTCTAGCGGTAAAGCAATACGACTGCCGGATCTTGATTTAATTTCAAAGTTCATGCGGTAAAGCAATACGACTGCCGGATCTTGGTTTAATTTCAATGTTCATGCGGTAAAGCAATGCGACTGCCGGAACTTGGTTTTTATTTCAACGTTCCAGCGGTAAAGCAATGCGACTGCAGGATCTTGATTTAATTTCAAAGTTCCAGCGGTAAAGCAATGCGACTGCCGGAACTTGGTTTTTATTTCAACGTTCCAGCGGTAAAGCAATGCGACTGCCGGATCTTGATTTAATTTCAAAGTTCCAGCGGTAAAGCAATGCGACTGCCGGATCTTGATTTAATTTAATAGTTCTAGCGGTAAAGCAATACGACTGCCGGATCTTGATTTAATTTCAAAGTTCATGCGGTAAAGCAATACGACTGCCGGATCTTGATTTAATTTCAAAGTCATGCGGTAAAGCAATGCGACTGCCGGAACTTGGTTTTTATTTCAAAGTCATTCGGTAAAGCAATGCGACTGCCGGAACTTGGTTTTTATTTCAACGTTCCATCGGTAAAGCAATGCGACTGCCGGAACTTGATTTAATTTCAAAGTTCCAGCGGTAAAGCAATGCGACTGCCGGATCTTGATTTAATTTCAAAGTTCCAGCGGTAAAGCAATGCGACTGCCGGATCTTGATTTAATTTAATAGTTCTAGCGGTAAAGCAATACGACTGCCGGATCTTGATTTAATTTCAAAGTTTATGCGGTAAAGCAATACGACTGCCGGAACTTGGTTTTTATTTCAACGTTCCAGCGGTAAAGCAATGCGACTGCCTGATCTTGATTTAATTTCAAAGTTCCAGCGGTAAAGCAATGCGACTGCCGGATCTTTATTTAATTTAATAGTTCTAGCGGTAAAGCAATACGACTGCCGGATCTTGATTTAATTTCAAAGTTCATGCGGTAAAGCAATACGACTGCCGGATCTTGGTTTAATTTCAATGTTCATGCGGTAAAGCAATGCGACTGCCGGAACTTGGTTTTTATTTCAACGTTCCAGCGGTAAAGCAATGCGACTGCCGGATCTTGATTTAATTTCAACGTTCCAGCGGTAAAGCAATGCGACTGCCGGAACTAGGTTTTTATTTCAACGTTCCAGCGGTAAAGCAATGCGACTGCCGGATCTTGATTTAATTTCAAAGTTCCAGCGGTAAAGCAATGCGACTGCCGGATCTTGATTTAATTTAATAGTTCTAGCGGTAAAGCAATACGACTGCCGGATCTTGATTTAATTTCAAAGTTCATGCGGTAAAGCAATACGACTGCCGGATCTTGATTTAATTTCAAAGTCATGCGGTAAAGCAATGCGACTGCCGGAACTTGGTTTTTATTTCAAAGTCATTCGGTAAAGCAATGCGACTGCCGGAACTTGGTTTTTATTTCAACGTTCCATCGGTAAAGCAATGCGACTGCCGGAACTTGATTTAATTTCAACGTTCATGTGGTAAAGCAATGCGACTGCCGGAACTTGGTTTTTATTTCAAAGTCATGCGGTAAAGCAATGCGACTGCCGGATCTTGATTTAATTTCAAAGTTTATGCGGTAAAGCAATACGACTGCCGGAACTTGGTTTTTATTTCAACGTTCCAGCGGTAAAGCAATGCGACTGCCTGATCTTGATTTAATTTCAAAGTTCCAGCGGTAAAGCAATGCGACAGCCGGATCTTGATTTAATTTAATAGTTCTAGCGGTAAAGCAATACGACTGCCGGATCTTGATTTAATTTCAAAGTTCATGCGGTAAAGCAATACGATTGCCGGATCTTGGTTTAATTTCAATGTTCATGCGGTAAAGCAATGCGACTGCCGGAACTTGGTTTTTATTTCAACGTTCCAGCGGTAAAGCAATGCGACTGCCGGAACTTGATTTAATTTCAAAGTTCCAGCGGTAAAGCAATGCGACTGCCGGATCTTGATTTAATTTCAAAGTTCCAGCGGTAAAGCAATGCGACTGCCGGATCTTGATTTAATTTAATAGTTCTAGCGGTAAAGCAATACGACTGCCGGATCTTGATTTAATTTCAAAGTTTATGCGGTAAAGCAATACGACTGCCGGAACTTGGTTTTTATTTCAACGTTCCAGCGGTAAAGCAATGCGACTGCCTGATCTTGATTTAATTTCAAAGTTCCAGCGGTAAAGCAATGCGACTGCCGGATCTTGATTTAATTTAATAGTTCTAGCGGTAAAGCAATACGACTGCCGGATCTTGATTTAATTTCAAAGTTCATGCGGTAAAGCAATACGACTGCCGGATCTTGGTTTAATTTCAATGTTCATGCGGTAAAGCAATGCGACTGCCGGAACTTGGTTTTTATTTCAACGTTCCAGCGGTAAAGCAATGCGACTGCAGGATCTTGATTTAATTTCAAAGTTCCAGCGGTAAAGCAATGCGACTGCCGGAACTTGGTTTTTATTTCAACGTTCCAGCGGTAAAGCAATGCGACTGCCGGATCTTGATTTAATTTCAAAGTTCCAGCGGTAAAGCAATGCGACTGCCGGATCTTGATTTAATTTAATAGTTCTAGCGGTAAAGCAATACGACTGCCGGATCTTGATTTAATTTCAAAGTTCATGCGGTAAAGCAATACGACTGCCGGATCTTGATTTAATTTCAAAGTCATGCGGTAAAGCAATGCGACTGCCGGAACTTGGTTTTTATTTCAAAGTCATTCGGTAAAGCAATGCGACTGCCGGAACTTGGTTTTTATTTCAACGTTCCATCGGTAAAGCAATGCGACTGCCGGAACTTGATTTAATTTCAACGTTCATGTGGTAAAGCAATGCGACTGCCGGAACTTGGTTTTTATTTCAAAGTCATGCGGTAAAGCAATGCGACTGCCGGATCTTGATTTAATTTCATAGTTCTAGCGGAAAAGCAATGCGACTGCAGGATCTTGATTTAATTTCAAAGTTCCAGCGGTAAAGCAATGCGACTGCCGGATCTTGATTTAATTTCAACGTTCCAGCGGTAAAGCAATGCGACTGCCGGAACTTGGTTTTTATTTCAACGTTCCATCGGTAAAGCAATGCGACTGCCGGATCTTGATTTAATTTCAAAGTTCCAGCGGTAAAGCAATGCGACTGCCGGATCTTGATTTAATTTCAAAGTTCCAGCGGTAAAGCAATGCGACTGCCGGATCTTGATTTAATTTAATAGTTCTAGCGGTAAAGCAATACGACTGCCGGATCTTGATTTAATTTCAAAGTTTATGCGGTAAAGCAATACGACTGCCGGAACTTGGTTTTTATTTCAACGTTCCAGCGGTAAAGCAATGCGACTGCCTGATCTTGATTTAATTTCAAAGTTCCAGCGGTAAAGCAATGCGACAGCCGGATCTTGATTTAATTTAATAGTTCTAGCGGTAAAGCAATACGACTGCCGGATCTTGATTTAATTTCAAAGTTCATGCGGTAAAGCAATACGACTGCCGGATCTTGGTTTTATTTCAACGTTCCAGCGGTAAAGCAATGCGACTGCAGGATCTTGATTTAATTTCAAAGTTCCAGCGGTAAAGCAATGCGACTGCCGGAACTTGGTTTTTATTTCAACGTTCCAGCGGTAAAGCAATGCGACTGCCGGATCTTGATTTAATTTCAAAGTTCCAGCGGTAAAGCAATGCGACTGCCGGATCTTGATTTAATTTAATAGTTCTAGCGGTAAAGCAATACGACTGCCGGATCTTGATTTAATTTCAAAGTTCATGCGGTAAAGCAATACGACTGCCGGATCTTGATTTAATTTCAAAGTCATGCGGTAAAGCAATGCGACTGCCGGAACTTGGTTTTTATTTCAAAGTCATTCGGTAAAGCAATGCGACTGCCGGAACTTGGTTTTTATTTCAACGTTCCATCGGTAAAGCAATGCGACTGCCGGAACTTGATTTAATTTCAACGTTCATGCGGTAAAGCAATGCGACTGCCGGAACTTGGTTTTTATTTCAAAGTCATGCGGTAAACCAATGCGACTGCCGGATCTTGATTTAATTTCATAGTTCTAGCGGTAAAGCAATGCGACTGCCGGAACTTGGTTTTTATTTCAAAGTCATGCGGTAAAGCAATGCGACTGCCGGATCTTGATTTAATTTCATAGTTCTAGCGGTAAAGCAATGCGACTGCAGGATCTTGATTTAATTTCAAAGTTCCAGCGGTAAAGCAATGCGACTGCCGGATCTTGATTTAATTTCAACGTTCATGCGGTAAAGCAATGCGACTGCCGGAACTTGGTTTTTATTTCAAAGTCATTCGGTAAAGCAATGCGACTGCCGGAACTTGGTTTTTATTTCAACGTTCCAGCGGTAAAGCAATGCGACTGCCGGAACTTGATTTAATTTCAACGTTCCAGCGGTAAAGCAATGCGACTGCCGGATCTTGATTTAATTTCAAAGTTCATGCGGTAAAGCAATGCGACTGCCGGAACTTCGTTTTTATTTAAACGTTCCAGCAGTAAAGCAATGCGACTGCCGAATCTTGATTTAATTTCAACGTTCCAGCGGTAAAGCAATGCGACTGCCGGAACTTGGTTTTTATTTCAACGTTCCAGCGGTAAAGCAATGCGACTGCCGGATCTTGATTTAATTTAATAGTTCTAGCGGTAAAGCAATACGACTGCCGGATCTTGATTTAATTTCAAAGTTCATGCGGTAAAGCAATACGACTGCCGGATCTTGATTTAATTTCAAAGTTCATGCGGTAAAGCAATGCGACTGCCGGAACTTGGTTTTTATTTCAACGTTCCAGCGGTAAAGCAATGCGACTGCCGGAACTTGGTTTTTATTTCAACGTTCCATCGGTAAAGCAATGCGACTGCCGGATCTTGATTTAATTTCAAAGTTCCAGCGGTAAAGCAATGCGACTGCCGGATCTTGATTTAATTTCAAAGTTCCAGCGGTAAAGCAATGCGACTGCCGGATCTTGATTTAATTTAATAGTTCTAGCGGTAAAGCAATACGACTGCCGGATCTTGATTTAATTTCAAAGTTTATGCGGTAAAGCAATACGACTGCCGGAACTTGGTTTTTATTTCAACGTTCCAGCGGTAAAGCAATGCGACTGCCTGATCTTGATTTAATTTCAAAGTTCCAGCGGTAAAGCAATGCGACTGCCGGATCTTGATTTAATTTAATAGTTCTAGCGGTAAAGCAATACGACTGCCGGATCTTGATTTAATTTCATAGTTCATGCGGTAAAGCAATACGACTGCCGGATCTTGGTTTAATTTCAATGTTCATGCGGTAAAGCAATGCGACTGCCGGAACTTGGTTTTTATTTCAACGTTCCAGCGGTAAAGCAATGCGACTGCAGGATCTTGATTTAATTTCAAAGTTCCAGCGGTAAAGCAATGCGACTGCCGGAACTTGGTTTTTATTTCAACGTTCCAGCGGTAAAGCAATGCGACTGCCGGAACTTGATTTAATTTCAAAGTTCCAGCGGTAAAGCAATGCGACTGCCGGATCTTGATTTAATTTAATAGTTCTAGCGGTAAAGCAATACGACTGCCGGATCTTGATTTAATTTCAAAGTTCAAGCGGTAAAGCAATACGACTGCCGGATCTTGATTTAATTTCAAAGTCATGCGGTAAAGCAATGCGACTGCCGGAACTTGGTTTTTATTTCAAAGTCATTCGGTAAAGCAATGCGACTGCCGGAACTTGGTTTTTATTTCAACGTTCCATCGGTAAAGCAATGCGACTGCCGGAACTTGATTTAATTTCAAAGTTCCAGCGGTAAAGCAATGCGACTGCCGGATCTTGATTTAATTTCAAAGTTCCAGCGGTAAAGCAATGCGACTGCCGGATCTTGATTTAATTTAATAGTTCTAGCGGTAAAGCAATACGACTGCCGGATCTTGATTTAATTTCAAAGTTTATGCGGTAAAGCAATACGACTGCCGGAACTTGGTTTTTATTTCAACGTTCCAGCGGTAAAGCAATGCGACTGCCTGATCTTGATTTAATTTCAAAGTTCCAGCGGTAAAGCAATGCGACTGCCGGATCTTGATTTAATTTAATAGTTCTAGCGGTAAAGCAATACGACTGCCGGATCTTGATTTAATTTCAAAGTTCATGCGGTAAAGCAATACGACTGCCGGATCTTGGTTTAATTTCAATGTTCATGCGGTAAAGCAATGCGACTGCCGGAACTTGGTTTTTATTTCAACGTTCCAGCGGTAAAGCAATGCGACTGCAGGATCTTGATTTAATTTCAAAGTTCCAGCGGTAAAGCAATGCGACTGCCGGAACTTGGTTTTTATTTCAACGTTCCAGCGGTAAAGCAATGCGACTGCCGGATCTTGATTTAATTTCAAAGTTCCAGCGGTAAAGCAATGCGACTGCCGGATCTTGATTTAATTTAATAGTTCTAGCGGTAAAGCAATACGACTGCCGGATCTTGATTTAATTTCAAAGTTCATGCGGTAAAGCAATACGACTGCCGGATCTTGATTTAATTTCAAAGTCATGCGGTAAAGCAATGCGACTGCCGGAACTTGGTTTTTATTTCAAAGTCATTCGGTAAAGCAATGCGACTGCAGGATCTTGATTTAATTTCAAAGTTCCAGCGGTAAAGCAATGCGACTGCCGGATCTTGATTTAATTTCAACGTTCATGCGGTAAAGCAATGCGACTGCCGGAACTTGGTTTTTATTTCAAAGTCATTCGGTAAAGCAATGCGACTGCCGGAACTTGGTTTTTATTTCAACGTTCCAGCGGTAAAGCAATGCGACTGCCGGATCTTGATTTAATTTAATAGTTCTAGCGGTAAAGCAATACGACTGCCGGATCTTGATTTAATTTCAAAGTTCATGCGGTAAAGCAATACGACTGCCGGATCTTGATTTAATTTCAAAGTTCATGCGGTAAAGCAATGCGACTGCCGGAACTTGGTTTTTATTTCAACGTTCCAGCGGTAAAGCAATGCGACTGCCGGAACTTGGTTTTTATTTCAACGTTCCATCGGTAAAGCAATGCGACTGCCGGATCTTGATTTAATTTCAAAGTTCCAGCGGTAAAGCAATGCGACTGCCGGATCTTGATTTAATTTCAAAGTTCCAGCGGTAAAGCAATGCGACTGCCGGATCTTGATTTAATTTAATAGTTCTAGCGGTAAAGCAATACGACTGCCGGATCTTGATTTAATTTCAAAGTTTATGCGGTAAAGCAATACGACTGCCGGAACTTGGTTTTTATTTCAACGTTCCAGCGGTAAAGCAATGCGACTGCCTGATCTTGATTTAATTTCAAAGTTCCAGCGGTAAAGCAATGCGACTGCCGGATCTTGATTTAATTTAATAGTTCTAGCGGTAAAGCAATACGACTGCCGGATCTTGATTTAATTTCAAAGTTCATGCGGTAAAGCAATACGACTGCCGGATCTTGGTTTAATTTCAATGTTCATGCGGTAAAGCAATGCGACTGCCGGAACTTGGTTTTTATTTCAACGTTCCAGCGGTAAAGCAATGCGACTGCAGGATCTTGATTTAATTTCAAAGTTCCAGCGGTAAAGCAATGCGACTGCCGGAACTTGGTTTTTATTTCAACGTTCCAGCGGTAAAGCAATGCGACTGCCGGATCTTGATTTAATTTCAAAGTTCCAGCGGTAAAGCAATGCGACTGCCGGATCTTGATTTAATTTAATAGTTCTAGCGGTAAAGCAATACGACTGCCGGATCTTGATTTAATTTCAAAGTTCATGCGGTAAAGCAATGCGACTGCCGGATCTTGATTTAATTTCAAAGTCATGCGGTAAAGCAATGCGACTGCCGGAACTTGGTTTTTATTTCAAAGTCATTCGGTAAAGCAATGCGACTGCCGGAACTTGGTTTTTATTTCAACGTTCCATCGGTAAAGCAATGCGACTGCCGGAACTTGATTTAATTTCAAAGTTCCAGCGGTAAAGCAATGCGACTGCCGGATCTTGATTTAATTTCAAAGTTCCAGCGGTAAAGCAATGCGACTGCCGGATCTTGATTTAATTTAATAGTTCTAGCGGTAAAGCAATACGACTGCCGGATCTTGATTTAATTTCAAAGTTTATGCGGTAAAGCAATACGACTGCCGGAACTTGGTTTTTATTTCAACGTTCCAGCGGTAAAGCAATGCGACTGCCTGATCTTGATTTAATTTCAAAGTTCCAGCGGTAAAGCAATGCGACTGCCGGATCTTGATTTAATTTAATAGTTCTAGCGGTAAAGCAATACGACTGCCGGATCTTGATTTAATTTCAAAGTTCATGCGGTAAAGCAATACGACTGCCGGATCTTGGTTTAATTTCAATGTTCATGCGGTAAAGCAATGCGACTGCCGGAACTTGGTTTTTATTTCAACGTTCCAGCGGTAAAGCAATGCGACTGCAGGATCTTGATTTAATTTCAAAGTTCCAGCGGTAAAGCAATGCGACTGCCGGAACTTGGTTTTTATTTCAACGTTCCAGCGGTAAAGCAATGCGACGGCCGGATCTTGATTTAATTTCAAAGTTCCAGCGGTAAAGCAATGCGACTGCCGGATCTTGATTTAATTTAATAGTTCTAGCGGTAAAGCAATACGACTGCCGGATCTTGATTTAATTTCAAAGTTCATGCGGTAAAGCAATACGACTGCCGGATCTTGATTTAATTTCAAAGTCATGCGGTAAAGCAATGCGACTGCCGGAACTTGGTTTTTATTTCAAAGTCATTCGGTAAAGCAATGCGACTGCCGGAACTTGGTTTTTATTTCAACGTTCCATCGGTAAAGCAATGCGACTGCCGGAACTTGATTTAATTTCAACGTTCATGTGGTAAAGCAATGCGACTGCCGGAACTTGGTTTTTATTTCAAAGTCATGCGGTAAAGCAATGCGACTGCCGGATCTTGATTTAATTTCATAGTTCTAGCGGAAAAGCAATGCGACTGCAGGATCTTGATTTAATTTCAAAGTTCCAGCGGTAAAGCAATGCGACTGCCGGATCTTGATTTAATTTCAACGTTCCAGCGGTAAAGCAATGCGACTGCCGGAACTTGGTTTTTATTTCAACGTTCCATCGGTAAAGCAATGCGACTGCCGGATCTTGATTTAATTTCAAAGTTCCAGCGGTAAAGCAATGCGACTGCCGGATCTTGATTTAATTTCAAAGTTCCAGCGGTAAAGCAATGCGACTGCCGGATCTTGATTTAATTTAATAGTTCTAGCGGTAAAGCAATACGACTGCCGGATCTTGATTTAATTTCAAAGTTTATGCGGTAAAGCAATACGACTGCCGGAACTTGGTTTTTATTTCAACGTTCCAGCGGTAAAGCAATGCGACTGCCTGATCTTGATTTAATTTCAAAGTTCCAGCGGTAAAGCAATGCGACAGCCGGATCTTGATTTAATTTAATAGTTCTAGCGGTAAAGCAATACGACTGCCGGATCTTGATTTAATTTCAAAGTTCATGCGGTAAAGCAATACGATTGCCGGATCTTGGTTTAATTTCAATGTTCATGCGGTAAAGCAATGCGACTGCCGGAACTTGGTTTTTATTTCAACGTTCCAGCGGTAAAGCAATGCGACTGCCGGAACTTGATTTAATTTCAAAGTTCCAGCGGTAAAGCAATGCGACTGCCGGATCTTGATTTAATTTCAAAGTTCCAGCGGTAAAGCAATGCGACTGCCGGATCTTGATTTAATTTAATAGTTCTAGCGGTAAAGCAATACGACTGCCGGATCTTGATTTAATTTCAAAGTTTATGCGGTAAAGCAATACGACTGCCGGAACTTGGTTTTTATTTCAACGTTCCAGCGGTAAAGCAATGCGACTGCCTGATCTTGATTTAATTTCAAAGTTCCAGCGGTAAAGCAATGCGACTGCCGGATCTTGATTTAATTTAATAGTTCTAGCGGTAAAGCAATACGACTGCCGGATCTTGATTTAATTTCAAAGTTCATGCGGTAAAGCAATACGACTGCCGGATCTTGGTTTAATTTCAATGTTCATGCGGTAAAGCAATGCGACTGCCGGAACTTGGTTTTTATTTCAACGTTCCAGCGGTAAAGCAATGCGACTGCAGGATCTTGATTTAATTTCAAAGTTCCAGCGGTAAAGCAATGCGACTGCCGGAACTTGGTTTTTATTTCAACGTTCCAGCGGTAAAGCAATGCGACTGCCGGATCTTGATTTAATTTCAAAGTTCCAGCGGTAAAGCAATGCGACTGCCGGATCTTGATTTAATTTAATAGTTCTAGCGGTAAAGCAATACGACTGCCGGATCTTGATTTAATTTCAAAGTTCATGCGGTAAAGCAATACGACTGCCGGATCTTGATTTAATTTCAAAGTCATGCGGTAAAGCAATGCGACTGCCGGAACTTGGTTTTTATTTCAAAGTCATTCGGTAAAGCAATGCGACTGCCGGAACTTGGTTTTTATTTCAACGTTCCATCGGTAAAGCAATGCGACTGCCGGAACTTGATTTAATTTCAACGTTCATGTGGTAAAGCAATGCGACTGCCGGAACTTGGTTTTTATTTCAAAGTCATGCGGTAAAGCAATGCGACTGCCGGATCTTGATTTAATTTCATAGTTCTAGCGGAAAAGCAATGCGACTGCAGGATCTTGATTTAATTTCAAAGTTCCAGCGGTAAAGCAATGCGACTGCCGGATCTTGATTTAATTTCAACGTTCCAGCGGTAAAGCAATGCGACTGCCGGAACTTGATTTAATTTAATAGTTCTAGCGGTAAAGCAATACGACTGCCGGATCTTGATTTAATTTCAAAGTTTATGCGGTAAAGCAATACGACTGCCGGAACTTGGTTTTTATTTCAACGTTCCAGCGGTAAAGCAATGCGACTGCCTGATCTTGATTTAATTTCAAAGTTCCAGCGGTAAAGCAATGCGACTGCCGGATCTTGATTTAATTTAATAGTTCTAGCGGTAAAGCAATACGACTGCCGGATCTTGATTTAATTTCAAAGTTCATGCGGTAAAGCAATACGACTGCCGGATCTTGGTTTAATTTCAATGTTCATGCGGTAAAGCAATGCGACTGCCGGAACTTGGTTTTTATTTCAACGTTCCAGCGGTAAAGCAATGCGACTGCAGGATCTTGATTTAATTTCAAAGTTCCAGCGGTAAAGCAATGCGACTGCCGGAACTTGGTTTTTATTTCAACGTTCCAGCGGTAAAGCAATGCGACTGCCGGATCTTGATTTAATTTCAAAGTTCCAGCGGTAAAGCAATGCGACTGCCGGATCTTGATTTAATTTAATAGTTCTAGCGGTAAAGCAATACGACTGCCGGATCTTGATTTAATTTCAAAGTTCATGCGGTAAAGCAATACGACTGCCGGATCTTGATTTAATTTCAAAGTCATGCGGTAAAGCAATGCGACTGCCGGAACTTGGTTTTTATTTCAAAGTCATTCGGTAAAGCAATGCGACTGCCGGAACTTGGTTTTTATTTCAACGTTCCATCGGTAAAGCAATGCGACTGCCGGAACTTGATTTAATTTCAAAGTTCCAGCGGTAAAGCAATGCGACTGCCGGATCTTGATTTAATTTCAAAGTTCCAGCGGTAAAGCAATGCGACTGCCGGATCTTGATTTAATTTAATAGTTCTAGCGGTAAAGCAATACGACTGCCGGATCTTGATTTAATTTCAAAGTTTATGCGGTAAAGCAATACGACTGCCGGAACTTGGTTTTTATTTCAACGTTCCAGCGGTAAAGCAATGCGACTGCCTGATCTTGATTTAATTTCAAAGTTCCAGCGGTAAAGCAATGCGACTGCCGGATCTTGATTTAATTTAATAGTTCTAGCGGTAAAGCAATACGACTGCCGGATCTTGATTTAATTTCAAAGTTCATGCGGTAAAGCAATACGACTGCCGGATCTTGGTTTAATTTCAATGTTCATGCGGTAAAGCAATGCGACTGCCGGAACTTGGTTTTTATTTCAACGTTCCAGCGGTAAAGCAATGCGACTGCAGGATCTTGATTTAATTTCAAAGTTCCAGCGGTAAAGCAATGCGACTGCCGGAACTTGGTTTTTATTTCAACGTTCCATCGGTAAAGCAATGCGACTGCCGGATCTTGATTTAATTTCAAAGTTCCAGCGGTAAAGCAATGCGACTGCCGGATCTTGATTTAATTTAATAGTTCTAGCGGTAAAGCAATACGACTGCCGGATCTTGATTTAATTTCAAAGTTCATGCGGTAAAGCAATGCGACTGCCGGATCTTGATTTAATTTCAAAGTCATGCGGTAAAGCAATGCGACTGCCGGAACTTGGTTTTTATTTCAAAGTCATTCGGTAAAGCAATGCGACTGCCGGAACTTGGTTTTTATTTCAACGTTCCATCGGTAAAGCAATGCGACTGCCGGAACTTGATTTAATTTCAACGTTCATGTGGTAAAGCAATGCGACTGCCGGAACTTGGTTTTTATTTCAAAGTCATGCGGTAAAGCAATGCGACTGCCGGATCTTGATTTAATTTCATAGTTCTAGCGGAAAAGCAATGCGACTGCAGGATCTTGATTTAATTTCAAAGTTCCAGCGGTAAAGCAATGCGACTGCCGGATCTTGATTTAATTTCAACGTTCCAGCGGTAAAGCAATGCGACTGCCGGAACTTGGTTTTTATTTCAACGTTCCATCGGTAAAGCAATGCGACTGCCGGATCTTGATTTAATTTCAAAGTTCCAGCGGTAAAGCAATGCGACTGCCGGATCTTGATTTAATTTCAAAGTTCCAGCGGTAAAGCAATGCGACTGCCGGATCTTGATTTAATTTAATAGTTCTAGCGGTAAAGCAATACGACTGCCGGATCTTGATTTAATTTCAAAGTTTATGCGGTAAAGCAATACGACTGCCGGAACTTGGTTTTTATTTCAACGTTCCAGCGGTAAAGCAATGCGACTGCCTGATCTTGATTTAATTTCAAAGTTCCAGCGGTAAAGCAATGCGACAGCCGGATCTTGATTTAATTTAATAGTTCTAGCGGTAAAGCAATACGACTGCCGGATCTTGATTTAATTTCAAAGTTCATGCGGTAAAGCAATACGATTGCCGGATCTTGGTTTAATTTCAATGTTCATGCGGTAAAGCAATGCGACTGCCGGAACTTGGTTTTTATTTCAACGTTCCAGCGGTAAAGCAATGCGACTGCCGGAACTTGATTTAATTTCAAAGTTCCAGCGGTAAAGCAATGCGACTGCCGGATCTTGATTTAATTTCAAAGTTCCAGCGGTAAAGCAATGCGACTGCCGGATCTTGATTTAATTTAATAGTTCTAGCGGTAAAGCAATACGACTGCCGGATCTTGATTTAATTTCAAAGTTTATGCGGTAAAGCAATACGACTGCCGGAACTTGGTTTTTATTTCAACGTTCCAGCGGTAAAGCAATGCGACTGCCTGATCTTGATTTAATTTCAAAGTTCCAGCGGTAAAGCAATGCGACTGCCGGATCTTGATTTAATTTAATAGTTCTAGCGGTAAAGCAATACGACTGCCGGATCTTGATTTAATTTCAAAGTTCATGCGGTAAAGCAATACGACTGCCGGATCTTGGTTTAATTTCAATGTTCATGCGGTAAAGCAATGCGACTGCCGGAACTTGGTTTTTATTTCAACGTTCCAGCGGTAAAGCAATGCGACTGCAGGATCTTGATTTAATTTCAAAGTTCCAGCGGTAAAGCAATGCGACTGCCGGAACTTGGTTTTTATTTCAACGTTCCAGCGGTAAAGCAATGCGACTGCCGGATCTTGATTTAATTTCAAAGTTCCAGCGGTAAAGCAATGCGACTGCCGGATCTTGATTTAATTTAATAGTTCTAGCGGTAAAGCAATACGACTGCCGGATCTTGATTTAATTTCAAAGTTCATGCGGTAAAGCAATACGACTGCCGGATCTTGATTTAATTTCAAAGTCATGCGGTAAAGCAATGCGACTGCCGGAACTTGGTTTTTATTTCAACGTTCATGTGGTAAAGCAATGCGACTGCCGGAACTTGGTTTTTATTTCAAAGTCATGCGGTAAAGCAATGCGACTGCCGGATCTTGATTTAATTTCATAGTTCTAGCGGAAAAGCAATGCGACTGCAGGATCTTGATTTAATTTCAAAGTTCCAGCGGTAAAGCAATGCGACTGCCGGATCTTGATTTAATTTCAACGTTCCAGCGGTAAAGCAATGCGACTGCCGGAACTTGGTTTTTATTTCAACGTTCCATCGGTAAAGCAATGCGACTGCCGGATCTTGATTTAATTTCAAAGTTCCAGCGGTAAAGCAATGCGACTGCCGGATCTTGATTTAATTTCAAAGTTCCAGCGGTAAAGCAATGCGACTGCCGGATCTTGATTTAATTTAATAGTTCTAGCGGTAAAGCAATACGACTGCCGGATCTTGATTTAATTTCAAAGTTTATGCGGTAAAGCAATACGACTGCCGGAACTTGGTTTTTATTTCAACGTTCCAGCGGTAAAGCAATGCGACTGCCTGATCTTGATTTAATTTCAAAGTTCCAGCGGTAAAGCAATGCGACAGCCGGATCTTGATTTAATTTAATAGTTCTAGCGGTAAAGCAATACGACTGCCGGATCTTGATTTAATTTCAAAGTTCATGCGGTAAAGCAATACGACTGCCGGATCTTGGTTTAATTTCAATGTTCATGCGGTAAAGCAATGCGACTGCCGGAACTTGGTTTTTATTTCAACGTTCCAGCGGTAAAGCAATGCGACTGCAGGATCTTGATTTAATTTCAAAGTTCCAGCGGTAAAGCAATGCGACTGCCGGAACTTGGTTTTTATTTCAACGTTCCAGCGGTAAAGCAATGCGACTGCCGGATCTTGATTTAATTTCAAAGTTCCAGCGGTAAAGCAATGCGACTGCCGGATCTTGATTTAATTTAATAGTTCTAGCGGTAAAGCAATACGACTGCCGGATCTTGATTTAATTTCAAAGTTCATGCGGTAAAGCAATACGACTGCCGGATCTTGATTTAATTTCAAAGTCATGCGGTAAAGCAATGCGACTGCCGGAACTTGGTTTTTATTTCAAAGTCATTCGGTAAAGCAATGCGACTGCCGGAACTTGGTTTTTATTTCAACGTTCCATCGGTAAAGCAATGCGACTGCCGGAACTTGATTTAATTTCAACGTTCATGCGGTAAAGCAATGCGACTGCCGGAACTTGGTTTTTATTTCAAAGTCATGCGGTAAAGCAATGCGACTGCCGGATCTTGATTTAATTTCATAGTTCTAGCGGAAAAGCAATGCGACTGCAGGATCTTGATTTAATTTCAAAGTTCCAGCGGTAAAGCAATGCGACTGCCGGATCTTAATTTAATTTCAACGTTCCAGCGGTAAAGCAATGCGACTGCCGGATCTTGATTTAATTTAATAGTTCTAGCGGTAAAGCAATACGACTGCCGGATCTTGATTTAATTTCAAAGTTCATGCGGTAAAGCAATGCGACTGCCGGAACTTGGTTTTTATTTCAACGTTCCAGCGGTAAAGCAATGCGACTGCCGGAACTTGGTTTTTATTTCAACGTTCCAGCGGTAAAGCAATGCGACTGCCGGATCTTGATTTAATTTCAAAGTTCCAGCGGTAAAGCAATGCGACTGCCGGATCTTGATTTAATTTAATAGTTCTAGCGGTAAAGCAATACGACTGCCGGATCTTGATTTAATTTCAAAGTTTATGCGGTAAAGCAATACGACTGCCGGATCTTGGTTTAATTTCAAAGTTCATGCGGTAAAGCAATGCGACTGCCGGAACTTGGTTTTTATTTCAACGTTCCAGCGGTATAGCAATGCGACTGCCGGATCTTGATTTAATTTCAAAGTTGCAGCGGTAAAGCAATGCGACTGCCGGATCTTGATTTAATTTCAACGTTCCAGCGGTAAAGCAATGCGACTACCGGAACTTGGTTTTTATTTCAACGTTCCAGCGGTAAAGCAATGCGACTGCCGGATCTTGATTTAATTTCAAAGTTCCAGCGGTAAAGCAATGCGACTGCCGGATCTTGATTTAATTTAATAGTTCTAGCGGTAAAGCAATACGACTGCCGAATGTTGATTTAATTTCAAAGTTCCAGCGGTAAAGCAATGCGACTGCCGGATCTTGATTTAATTTAATAGTTCTAGCGGTAAAGCAATACGACTGCCGGATCTTGATTTAATTTCAAAGTTCATGCGGTAAAGCAATACGACTGCCGGATCTTGATTTAATTTCAAAGTCATGCGGTAAAGCAATGCGACTGCCGGAACTTGGTTTTTATTTCAAAGTCATTCGGTAAAGCAATGCGACTGCCGGAACTTGGTTTTTATTTCAACATTCCAGCGGTAAAGCAATGCGACTGCCGGAACTTGATTTAATTTCAACGTTCATGCGGTAAAGCAATGCGACTGCCGGAACTTGGTTTTTATTTCAAAGTCATGCGGTAAAGCAATACGACTGCCGGATCTTGATTTAATTTCAAAGTCATGCGGTAAAGCAATGCGACTGCCGGAACTTGGTTTTTATTTCAAAGTCATTCGGTAAAGCAATGCGACTACCGGATCTTGATTTAATTTCATAGTTCTAGCGGTAAAGCAATACGACTGCCGGATCTTGGTTTTTATTTCAACGTTCCAGCGGTAAAGCAATGCGACTGCCGAATCTTGATTTAATTTCAACGTTCCAGCGGTAAAGCAATGCGACTGCCGGAACTTGGTTTTTATTTCAAAGTCATGCGGTAAAGCAATACGACTGCCGGATCTTGATTTAATTTCAAAGTCATGCGGTAAAGCAATGCGACTGCCGGAACTTGGTTTTTATTTCAAAGTCATTCGGTAAAGCAATGCGACTGCCGGAACTTGGTTTTTATTTCAACGTTCCAGCGGTAAAGCAATGCGACTGCCGGAACTTGGTTTTTATTTCAACGTTCCAGCGGTAAAGCAATGCGACTGCCGGATCTTTATTTAATTTAATAGTTCTAGCGGTAAAGCAATACGACTGCCGGATCTTGATTTAATTTCAAAGTTCATGCGGTAAAGCAATACGACTGCCGGATCTTGATTTAATTTCAAAGTTCATGCGGTAAAGCAATGCGACTGCCGGATCTTGATTTAATTTAATAGTTCTAGCGGTAAAGCAATACGACTGCCGGATCTTGATTTAATTTCAAAGTTTATGCGGTAAAGCAATACGACTGCCGGAACTTGGTTTTTATTTCAACGTTCCAGCGGTAAAGCAATGCGACTGCCTGATCTTGATTTAATTTCAAAGTTCCAGCGGTAAAGCAATGCGACTGCCGGATCTTGATTTAATTTAATAGTTCTAGCGGTAAAGCAATACGACTGCCGGATCTTGATTTAATTTCAAAGTTCATGCGGTAAAGCAATGCGACTGCCGGAACTTGGTTTTTATTTCAACGTTCCAGCGGTAAAGCAATGCGACTGCAGGATCTTGATTTAATTTCAAAGTTCCAGCGGTAAAGCAATGCGGCTGCCGGAACTTGGTTTTTATTTCAACGTTCCAGCGGTAAAGCAATGCGACTGCCGGATCTTGATTTAATTTCAAAGTTCCAGCGGTAAAGCAATACGACTGCCGGATCTTGATTTAATTTCAAAGTCATGCGGTAAAGCAATGCGACTGCCGGAACTTGGTTTTTATTTCAAAGTCATTCGGTAAAGCAATGCGACTGCCGGAACTTGGTTTTTATTTCAACATTCCAGCGGTAAAGCAATGCGACTGCCGGAACTTGATTTAATTTCAACGTTCATGCGGTAAAGCAATGCGACTGCCGGAACTTGGTTTTTATTTCAACGTTCCAGCGGTAAAGCAATGCGACTGCCGGATCTTGATTTAATTTCAAAGTTCCAGCGGTAAAGCAATGCGACTGCCGGATCTTGATTTAATTTAATAGTTCTAGCGGTAAAGCAATACGACTGCCGGATCTTGATTTAATTTCAAAGTTTATGCGGTAAAGCAATACGACTGCCGGATCTTGGTTTAATTTCAAAGTTCATGCGGTAAAGCAATGCGACTGCCGGAACTTGGTTTTTATTTCAACGTTCCAGCGGTATAGCAATGCGACTGCCGGATCTTGATTTAATTTCAAAGTTCCAGCGGTAAAGCAATGCGACTGCCGGATCTTGATTTAATTTCAACGTTCCAGCGGTAAAGCAATGCGACTACCGGAACTTGGTTTTTATTTCAACGTTCCAGCGGTAAAGCAATGCGACTGCCGGATCTTGATTTAATTTCAAAGTTCCAGCGGTAAAGCAATGCGACTGCCGGATCTTGATTTAATTTAATAGTTCTAGCGGTAAAGCAATACGACTGCCGAATGTTGATTTAATTTCAAAGTTCCAGCGGTAAAGCAATGCGACTGCCGGATCTTGATTTAATTTAATAGTTCTAGCGGTAAAGCAATACGACTGCCGGATCTTGATTTAATTTCAAAGTTCATGCGGTAAAGCAATACGACTGCCGGATCTTGATTTAATTTCAAAGTCATGCGGTAAAGCAATGCGACTGCCGGAACTTGGTTTTTATTTCAAAGTCATTCGGTAAAGCAATGCGACTGCCGGAACTTGGTTTTTATTTCAACATTCCAGCGGTAAAGCAATGCGACTGCCGGAACTTGATTTAATTTCAACGTTCATGCGGTAAAGCAATGCGACTGCCGGAACTTGGTTTTTATTTCAAAGTCATGCGGTAAAGCAATACGACTGCCGGATCTTGATTTAATTTCAAAGTCATGCGGTAAAGCAATGCGACTGCCGGAACTTGGTTTTTATTTCAAAGTCATTCGGTAAAGCAATGCGACTACCGGATCTTGATTTAATTTCATAGTTCTAGCGGTAAAGCAATACGACTGCCGGATCTTGGTTTTTATTTCAACGTTCCAGCGGTAAAGCAATGCGACTGCCGGATCTTGATTTAATTTCAAAGTTCCAGCGGTAAAGCAATGCGACTGCCGGATCTTGATTTAATTTAATAGTTCTAGCGGTAAAGCAATACGACTGCCGGATCTTGATTTAATTTCAAGGTTCATGCGGTAAAGCAATACGACTGCCGGATCTTGATTTAATTTCAAAGTCATGCGGTAAAGCAATGCGACTGCCGGAACTTGGTTTTTATTTCAAAGTCATTCGGTAAAGCAATGCGACTGCCGGAACTTGGTTTTTATTTCAACATTCCAGCGGTAAAGCAATGCGACTGCCGGAACTTGATTTAATTTCAACGTTCATGCGGTAAAGCAATGCGACTGCCGGAACTTGGTTTTTATTTCAAAGTCATGCGGTAAAGCAATACGACTGCCGGATCTTGATTTAATTTCAAAGTCATGCGGTAAAGCAATGCGACTGCCGGAACTTGGTTTTTATTTCAAAGTCATTCGGTAAAGCAATGCGACTACCGGATCTTGATTTAATTTCATAGTTCTAGCGGTAAAGCAATACGACTGCCGGATCTTGGTTTTTATTTCAACGTTCCAGCGGTAAAGCAATGCGACTGCCGAATCTTGATTTAATTTCAACGTTCCAGCGGTAAAGCAATGCGACTGCCGGAACTTGGTTTTTATTTCAAAGTCATGCGGTAAAGCAATACGACTGCCGGATCTTGATTTAATTTCAAAGTCATGCGGTAAAGCAATGCGACTGCCGGAACTTGGTTTTTATTTCAAAGTCATTCGGTAAAGCAATGCGACTGCCGGAACTTGGTTTTTATTTCAACGTTCCAGCGGTAAAGCAATGCGACTGCCGGAACTTGGTTTTTATTTCAACGTTCCAGCGGTAAAGCAATGCGACTGCCGGATCTTTATTTAATTTAATAGTTCTAGCGGTAAAGCAATACGACTGCCGGATCTTGATTTAATTTCAAAGTTCATGCGGTAAAGCAATACGACTGCCGGATCTTGATTTAATTTCAAAGTTCATGCGGTAAAGCAATGCGACTGCCGGATCTTGATTTAATTTAATAGTTCTAGCGGTAAAGCAATACGACTGCCGGATCTTGATTTAATTTCAAAGTTCATGCGGTAAAGCAATACGACTGCCGGATCTTGATTTAATTTCAAAGTTCATGCGGTAAAGCAATGCGACTGCCGGATCTTGATTTAATTTAATAGTTCTAGCGGTAAAGCAATACGACTGCCGGATCTTGATTTAATTTCAAAGTTCATGCGGTAAAGCAATACGACTGCCGGATCTTGATTTAATTTCAAAGTCATGCGGTAAAGCAATGCGACTGCCGGAACTTGGTTTTTATTTCAAAGTCATTCGGTAAAGCAATGCGACTGCCGGAACTTGGTTTTTATTTCAACATTCCAGCGGTAAAGCAATGCGACTGCCGGAACTTGATTTAATTTCAACGTTCATGCGGTAAAGCAATGCGACTGCCGGAACTTGGTTTTTATTTCAAAGTCATGCGGTAAAGCAATACGACTGCCGGATCTTGATTTAATTTCAAAGTCATGCGGTAAAGCAATGCGACTGCCGGAACTTGGTTTTTATTTCAAAGTCATTCGGTAAAGCAATGCGACTACCGGATCTTGATTTAATTTCATAGTTCTAGCGGTAAAGCAATACGACTGCCGGATCTTGGTTTTTATTTCAACGTTCCAGCGGTAAAGCAATGCGACTGCCGGATCTTGATTTAATTTCAAAGTTCCAGCGGTAAAGCAATGCGACTGCCGGATCTTGATTTAATTTAATAGTTCTAGCGGTAAAGCAATACGACTGCCGGATCTTGATTTAATTTCAAAGTTCATGCGGTAAAGCAATACGACTGCCGGATCTTGATTTAATTTCAAAGTCATGCGGTAAAGCAATGCGACTGCCGGAACTTGGTTTTTATTTCAAAGTCATTCGGTAAAGCAATGCGACTGCCGGAACTTGGTTTTTATTTCAACATTCCAGCGGTAAAGCAATGCGACTGCCGGAACTTGATTTAATTTCAACGTTCATGCGGTAAAGCAATGCGACTGCCGGAACTTGGTTTTTATTTCAAAGTCATGCGGTAAAGCAATACGACTGCCGGATCTTGATTTAATTTCAAAGTCATGCGGTAAAGCAATGCGACTGCCGGAACTTGGTTTTTATTTCAAAGTCATTCGGTAAAGCAATGCGACTACCGGATCTTGATTTAATTTCATAGTTCTAGCGGTAAAGCAATACGACTGCCGGATCTTGGTTTTTATTTCAACGTTCCAGCGGTAAAGCAATGCGACTGCCGAATCTTGATTTAATTTCAACGTTCCAGCGGTAAAGCAATGCGACTGCCGGAACTTGGTTTTTATTTCAAAGTCATGCGGTAAAGCAATACGACTGCCGGATCTTGATTTAATTTCAAAGTCATGCGGTAAAGCAATGCGACTGCCGGAACGTGGTTTTTATTTCAAAGTCATTCGGTAAAGCAATGCGACTGCCGGAACTTGGTTTTTATTTCAACGTTCCAGCGGTAAAGCAATGCGACTGCCGGAACTTGGTTTTTATTTCAACGTTCCAGCGGTAAAGCAATGCGACTGCCGGATCTTTATTTAATTTAATAGTTCTAGCGGTAAAGCAATACGACTGCCGGATCTTGATTTAATTTCAAAGTTCATGCGGTAAAGCAATACGACTGCCGGATCTTGATTTAATTTCAAAGTTCATGCGGTAAAGCAATGCGACTGCCGGATCTTGATTTAATTTAATAGTTCTAGCGGTAAAGCAATACGACTGCCGGATCTTGATTTAATTTCAAAGTTTATGCGGTAAAGCAATACGACTGCCGGAACTTGGTTTTTATTTCAACGTTCCAGCGGTAAAGCAATGCGACTGCCTGATCTTGATTTAATTTCAAAGTTCCAGCGGTAAAGCAATGCGACTGCCGGATCTTGATTTAATTTAATAGTTCTAGCGGTAAAGCAATACGACTGCCGGATCTTGATTTAATTTCAAAGTTCATGCGGTAAAGCAATGCGACTGCCGGAACTTGGTTTTTATTTCAACGTTCCAGCGGTAAAGCAATGCGACTGCAGGATCTTGATTTAATTTCAAAGTTCCAGCGGTAAAGCAATGCGGCTGCCGGATCTTGATTTAATTTCAAAGTCATGCGGTAAAGCAATGCGACTGCCGGAACTTGGTTTTTATTTCAAAGTCATTCGGTAAAGCAATGCGACTGCCGGAACTTGGTTTTTATTTCAACATTCCAGCGGTAAAGCAATGCGACTGCCGGAACTTGATTTAATTTCAACGTTCCAGCGGTAAAGCAATGCGACTGCCGGATCTTGATTTAATTTCAAAGTTCCAGCGGTAAAGCAATACGACTGCCGGATCTTGATTTAATTTCAAAGTCATGCGGTAAAGCAATGCGACTGCCGGAACTTGGTTTTTATTTCAAAGTCATTCGGTAAAGCAATGCGACTGCCGGAACTTGGTTTTTATTTCAACATTCCAGCGGTAAAGCAATGCGACTGCCGGAACTTGATTTAATTTCAACGTTCATGCGGTAAAGCAATGCGACTGCCGGAACTTGGTTTTTATTTCAAAGTCATGCGGTAAAGCAATACGACTGCCGGATCTTGATTTAATTTCAAAGTCATGCGGTAAAGCAATGCGACTGCCGGAACTTGGTTTTTATTTCAAAGTCATTCGGTAAAGCAATGCGACTACCGGATCTTGATTTAATTTCATAGTTCTAGCGGTAAAGCAATACGACTGCCGGATCTTGGTTTTTATTTCAACGTTCCAGCGGTAAAGCAATGCGACTGCCGAATCTTGATTTAATTTCAACGTTCCAGCGGTAAAGCAATGCGACTGCCGGAACTTGGTTTTTATTTCAAAGTCATGCGGTAAAGCAATACGACTGCCGGATCTTGATTTAATTTCAAAGTCATGCGGTAAAGCAATGCGACTGCCGGAACTTGGTTTTTATTTCAAAGTCATTCGGTAAAGCAATGCGACTGCCGGAACTTGGTTTTTATTTCAACGTTCCAGCGGTAAAGCAATGCGACTGCCGGAACTTGGTTTTTATTTCAACGTTCCAGCGGTAAAGCAATGCGACTGCCGGATCTTTATTTAATTTAATAGTTCTAGCGGTAAAGCAATACGACTGCCGGATCTTGATTTAATTTCAAAGTTCATGCGGTAAAGCAATACGACTGCCGGATCTTGATTTAATTTCAAAGTTCATGCGGTAAAGCAATGCGACTGCCGGATCTTGATTTAATTTAATAGTTCTAGCGGTAAAGCAATACGACTGCCGGATCTTGATTTAATTTCAAAGTTTATGCGGTAAAGCAATACGACTGCCGGAACTTGGTTTTTATTTCAACGTTCCAGCGGTAAAGCAATGCGACTGCCGGAACTTGATTTAATTTCAACGTTCATGCGGTAAAGCAATGCGACTGCCGGAACTTGGTTTTTATTTCAAAGTCATGCGGTAAAGCAATACGACTGCCGGATCTTGATTTAATTTCAAAGTCATGCGGTAAAGCAATGCGACTGCCGGAACTTGGTTTTTATTTCAAAGTCATTCGGTAAAGCAATGCGACTACCGGATCTTGATTTAATTTCATAGTTCTAGCGGTAAAGCAATACGACTGCCGGATCTTGGTTTTTATTTCAACGTTCCAGCGGTAAAGCAATGCGACTGCCGGATCTTGATTTAATTTCAAAGTTCCAGCGGTAAAGCAATGCGACTGCCGGATCTTGATTTAATTTAATAGTTCTAGCGGTAAAGCAATACGACTGCCGGATCTTGATTTAATTTCAAAGTTCATGCGGTAAAGCAATACGACTGCCGGATCTTGATTTAATTTCAAAGTCATGCGGTAAAGCAATGCGACTGCCGGAACTTGGTTTTTATTTCAAAGTCATTCGGTAAAGCAATGCGACTGCCGGAACTTGGTTTTTATTTCAACATTCCAGCGGTAAAGCAATGCGACTGCCGGAACTTGATTTAATTTCAACGTTCATGCGGTAAAGCAATGCGACTGCCGGAACTTGGTTTTTATTTCAAAGTCATGCGGTAAAGCAATACGACTGCCGGATCTTGATTTAATTTCAAAGTCATGCGGTAAAGCAATGCGACTGCCGGAACTTGGTTTTTATTTCAAAGTCATTCGGTAAAGCAATGCGACTACCGGATCTTGATTTAATTTCATAGTTCTAGCGGTAAAGCAATACGACTGCCGGATCTTGGTTTTTATTTCAACGTTCCAGCGGTAAAGCAATGCGACTGCCGAATCTTGATTTAATTTCAACGTTCAATCGGTAAAGCAATGCGACTGCCGGAACTTGGTTTTTATTTCAAAGTCATGCGGTAAAGCAATACGACTGCCGGATCTTGATTTAATTTCAAAGTCATGCGGTAAAGCAATGCGACTGCCGGAACTTGGTTTTTATTTCAAAGTCATTCGGTAAAGCAATGCGACTGCCGGAACTTGGTTTTTATTTCAACGTTCCAGCGGTAAAGCAATGCGACTGCCGGAACTTGGTTTTTATTTCAACGTTCCAGCGGTAAAGCAATGCGACTGCCGGATCTTGATTTAATTTAATAGTTCTAGCGGTAAAGCAATACGACTGCCGGATCTTGATTTAATTTCAAAGTTCATGCGGTAAAGCAATACGACTGCCGGATCTTGATTTAATTTCAAAGTTCATGCGGTAAAGCAATGCGACTGCCGGATCTTGATTTAATTTAATAGTTCTAGCGGTAAAGCAATACGACTGCCGGATCTTGATTTAATTTCAAAGTTTATGCGGTAAAGCAATACGACTGCCGGAACTTGGTTTTTATTTCAACGTTCCAGCGGTAAAGCAATGCGACTGCCTGATCTTGATTTAATTTCAAAGTTCCAGCGGTAAAGCAATGCGACTGCCGGATCTTGATTTAATTTAATAGTTCTAGCGGTAAAGCAATACGACTGCCGGATCTTGATTTAATTTCAAAGTTCATGCGGTAAAGCAATGCGACTGCCGGAACTTGGTTTTTATTTCAACGTTCCAGCGGTAAAGCAATGCGACTGCAGGATCTTGATTTAATTTCAAAGTTCCAGCGGTAAAGCAATGCGGCTGCCGGAACTTGGTTTTTATTTCAACGTTCCAGCGGTAAAGCAATGCGACTGCCGGATCTTGATTTAATTTCAAAGTTCCAGCGGTAAAGCAATACGACTGCCGGATCTTGATTTAATTTCAAAGTCATGCGGTAAAGCAATGCGACTGCCGGAACTTGGTTTTTATTTCAAAGTCATTCGGTAAAGCAATGCGACTGCCGGAACTTGGTTTTTATTTCAACATTCCAGCGGTAAAGCAATGCGACTGCCGGAACTTGATTTAATTTCAACGTTCATGCGGTAAAGCAATGCGACTGCCGGAACTTGGTTTTTATTTCAAAGTCATGCGGTAAAGCAATACGACTGCCGGATCTTGATTTAATTTCAAAGTCATGCGGTAAAGCAATGCGACTGCCGGAACTTGGTTTTTATTTCAAAGTCATTCGGTAAAGCAATGCGACTACCGGATCTTGATTTAATTTCATAGTTCTAGCGGTAAAGCAATACGACTGCCGGATCTTGGTTTTTATTTCAACGTTCCAGCGGTAAAGCAATGCGACTGCCGGATCTTGATTTAATTTCAAAGTTCCAGCGGTAAAGCAATGCGACTGCCGGATCTTGATTTAATTTAATAGTTCTAGCGGTAAAGCAATACGACTGCCGGATCTTGATTTAATTTCAAAGTTCATGCGGTAAAGCAATACGACTGCCGGATCTTGATTTAATTTCAAAGTCATGCGGTAAAGCAATGCGACTGCCGGAACTTGGTTTTTATTTCAAAGTCATTCGGTAAAGCAATGCGACTGCCGGAACTTGGTTTTTATTTCAACATTCCAGCGGTAAAGCAATGCGACTGCCGGAACTTGATTTAATTTCAACGTTCATGCGGTAAAGCAATGCGACTGCCGGAACTTGGTTTTTATTTCAAAGTCATGCGGTAAAGCAATACGACTGCCGGATCTTGATTTAATTTCAAAGTCATGCGGTAAAGCAATGCGACTGCCGGAACTTGGTTTTTATTTCAAAGTCATTCGGTAAAGCAATGCGACTACCGGATCTTGATTTAATTTAATAGTTCTAGCGGTAAAGCAATACGACTGCCGGATCTTGGTTTTTATTTCAACGTTCCAGCGGTAAAGCAATGCGACTGCCGTATCTTGATTTAATTTCAACGTTCCAGCGGTAAAGCAATGCGACTGCCGGAACTTGGTTTTTATTTCAAAGTCATGCGGTAAAGCAATACGACTGCCGGATCTTGATTTAATTTCAAAGTCATGCGGTAAAGCAATGCGACTGCCGGAACTTGGTTTTTATTTCAAAGTCATTCGGTAAAGCAATGCGACTGCCGGAACTTGGTTTTTATTTCAACGTTCCAGCGGTAAAGCAATGCGACTGCCGGAACTTGGTTTTTATTTCAACGTTCCAGCGGTAAAGCAATGCGACTGCCGGATCTTTATTTAATTTAATAGTTCTAGCGGTAAAGCAATACGACTGCCGGATCTTGATTTAATTTCAAAGTTCATGCGGTAAAGCAATACGACTGCCGGATCTTGATTTAATTTCAAAGTTCATGCGGTAAAGCAATGCGACTGCCGGATCTTGATTTAATTTAATAGTTCTAGCGGTAAAGCAATACGACTGCCGGATCTTGATTTAATTTCAAAGTTTATGCGGTAAAGCAATACGACTGCCGGAACTTGGTTTTTATTTCAACGTTCCAGCGGTAAAGCAATGCGACTGCCTGATCTTGATTTAATTTCAAAGTTCCAGCGGTAAAGCAATGCGACTGCCGGATCTTGATTTAATTTAATAGTTCTAGCGGTAAAGCAATACGACTGCCGGATCTTGATATAATTTCAAAGTTCATGCGGTAAAGCAATGCGACTGCCGGAACTTGGTTTTTATTTCAACGTTCCAGCGGTAAAGCAATGCGACTGCAGGATCTTGATTTAATTTCAAAGTTCCAGCGGTAAAGCAATGCGGCTGCCGGAACTTGGTTTTTATTTCAACGTTCCAGCGGTAAAGCAATGCGACTGCCGGATCTTGATTTAATTTCAAAGTTCCAGCGGTAAAGCAATGCGACTGCCGGATCTTGATTTAATTTAATAGTTATAGCGGTAAAGCAATACGACTGCCGGATCTTGATTTAATTTCAAAGTTCATGCGGTAAAGCAATACGACTGCCGGATCTTGATTTAATTTCAAAGTCATGCGGTAAAGCAATGCGACTGCCGGAACTTGGTTTTTATTTCAAAGTCATTCGGTAAAGCAATGCGACTGCCGGATCTTGATTTAATTTAATAGTTCTAGCGGTAAAGCAATACGACTGCCGGATCTTGATTTAATTTAATAGTTCTAGCGGTAAAGCAATACGACTGCCGGATCTTGATTTAATTTCAAAGTTTATGCGGTAAAGCAATGCGACTGCCGGATCTTGATTTAATTTCAAAGTTCCAGCGGTAAAGCAATACGACTGCCGGATCTTGGTTTAATTTCAATGTTCATGCGGTAAAGCAATGCGACTGCCGGAACTTGGTTTTTATTTCAACGTTCCAGCGGTAAAGCAATGCGACTGCAGGATCTTGATTTAATTTCAAAGTTCCAGCGGTAAAGCAATGCGACTGCCGGAACTTGGTTTTTATTTCAACGTTCCAGCGGTAAAGCAATGCGACTGCCGGATCTTGATTTAATTTCAAAGTTCCAGCGGTAAAGCAATGCGACTGCCGGATCTTGATTTAATTTAATAGTTCTAGCGGTAAAGCAATACGACTGCCGGATCTTGATTTAATTTCAAAGTTCATGCGGTAAAGCAATACGACTGCCGGATCTTGATTTAATTTCAAAGTCATGCGGTAAAGCAATGCGACTGCCGGAACTTGGTTTTTATTTCAAAGTCATTCGGTAAAGCAATGCGACTGCCGGAACTTGGTTTTTATTTCAACGTTCCATCGGTAAAGCAATGCGACTGCCGGAACTTGATTTAATTTCAACGTTCATGCGGTAAAGCAATGCGACTGCCGGAACTTGGTTTTTATTTCAAAGTCATGCGGTAAAGCAATGCGACTGCCGGATCTTGATTTAATTTCATAGTTCTAGCGGAAAAGCAATGCGACTGCAGGATCTTGATTTAATTTCAAAGTTCCAGCGGTAAAGCAATACGACTGCCGGATCTTGATTTAATTTCAACGTTCCAGCGGTAAAGCAATGCGACTGCCGGAACTTGGTTTTTATTTCAACGTTCCAGCGGTAAAGCAATGCGACTGCCGGATCTTGATTTAATTTCAAAGTTCCAGCGGTAAAGCAATGCGACTGCCGGATCTTGATTTAATTTAATAGTTCTAGCGGTAAAGCAATACGACTGCCGGATCTTGATTTAATTTCAAAGTTCATGCGGTAAAGCAATACGACTGCCGGATCTTGATTTAATTTCAAAGTCATGCGGTAAAGCAATGCGACTGCCGGAACTTGGTTTTTATTTCAAAGTCATTCAGTAAAGCAATGCGACTGCCGGAACTTGGTTTTTATTTCAACATTCCAGCGGTAAAGCAATGCGACTGCCGGAACTTGATTTAATTTCAACGTTCATGCGGTAAAGCAATGCGACTGCCGGAACTTGGTTTTTATTTCAAAGTCATGCGGTAAAGCAATACGACTGCCGGATCTTGATTTAATTTCAAAGTCATGCGGTAAAGCAATACGACTGCCGGATCTTGATTTAATTTCAAAGTTTATGCGCTAAAGCAATACGACTGCCGGATCTTGATTTAATTTCAAAGTTCATGCGGTAAAGCAATGCGACTGCCGGAACTTGGTTTTTATTTCAACGTTCCAGCGGTAAAGCAATGCGACTGCAGGATCTTGATTTAATTTCAAAGTTCCAGCGGTAAAGCAATGCGACTGCCGGAACTTGGTTTTTATTTCAACGTTCCAGCGGTAAAGCAATGCGACTGCCGGATCTTGATTTAATTTCAAAGTTCCAGCGGTAAAGCAATGCGACTGCCGGATCTTGATTTAATTTAATAGTTATAGCGGTAAAGCAATACGACTGCCGGATCTTGATTTAATTTCAAAGTTCATGCGGTAAAGCAATGCGACTGCAGGATCTTGATTTAATTTCAAAGTTCCAGCGGTAAAGCAATGCGACTGCCGGAACTTGGTTTTTATTTCAAAGTTCCAGCGGTAAAGCAATGCGACTGCCGGATCTTGATTTAATTTAATAGTTCTAGCGGTAAAGCAATACGACTGCCGGATCTTGATTTAATTTCAAAGTTTATGCGGTAAAGCAATACGACTGCCGGATCTTGATTTAATTTCAAAGTCATGCGGTAAAGCAATGCGACTGCCGGAACTTGGTTTTTATTTCAAAGTCATTCGGTAAAGCAATGCGACTGCCGGAACTTGGTTTTTATTTCAACGTTCCAGCGGTAAAGCAATGCGACTGCCGGAACTTGATTTAATTTCAACGTTCCATCGGTAAAGCAATGCGACTGCCGGATCTTGATTTAATTTCAAAGTTCCAGCGGTAAAGCAATGCGACTGCCGGATCTTGATTTAATTTCAAAGTTCCAGCGGTAAAGCAATGCGACTGCCGGATCTTGATTTAATTTAATAGTTCTAGCGGTAAAGCAATACGACTGCCGGATCTTGATTTAATTTCAAAGTTTATGCGGTAAAGCAATACGACTGCCGGAACTTGGTTTTTATTTCAACGTTCCAGCGGTAAAGCAATGCGACTGCCTGATCTTGATTTAATTTCAAAGTTCCAGCGGTAAAGCAATGCGACTGCCGGATCTTGATTTAATTTAATAGTTCTAGCGGTAAAGCAATACGACTGCCGGATCTTGATTTAATTTCAAAGTTCATGCGGTAAAGCAATGCGACTGCCGGAACTTGGTTTTTATTTCAACGTTCCAGCGGTAAAGCAATGCGACTGCAGGATCTTGATTTAATTTCAAAGTTCCAGCGGTAAAGCAATGCGACTGCCGGAACTTGGTTTTTATTTCAACGTTCCAGCGGTAAAGCAATGCGACTGCCGGATCTTGATTTAATTTCAAAGTTCCAGCGGTAAAGCAATGCGACTGCCGGATCTTGATTTAATTTAATAGTTATAGCGGTAAAGCAATACGACTGCCGGATCTTGATTTAATTTCAAAGTTCATGCGGTAAAGCAATACGACTGCCGGATCTTGATTTAATTTCAAAGTCATGCGGTAAAGCAATGCGACTGCCGGAACTTGGTTTTTATTTCAAAGTCATTCGGTAAAGCAATGCGACTGCCGGATCTTGATTTAATTTAATAGTTCTAGCGGTAAAGCAATACGACTGCCGGATCTTGATTTAATTTAATAGTTCTAGCGGTAAAGCAATACGACTGCCGGATCTTGATTTAATTTCAAAGTTTATGCGGTAAAGCAATGCGACTGCCGGATCTTGATTTAATTTCAAAGTTCCAGCGGTAAAGCAATGCGACTGCCGGATCTTGATTTAATTTAATAGTTCTAGCGGTAAAGCAATACGACTGCCGGATCTTGATTTAATTTCAAAGTTTATGCGGTAAAGCAATACGACTGCCGGATCTTGATTTAATTTCAAAGTCATGCGGTAAAGCAATGCGACTGCCGGAACTTGGTTTTTATTTCAAAGTCATTCGGTAAAGCAATGCGACTGCCGGAACTTGGTTTTTATTTCAACGTTCCAGCGGTAAAGCAATGCGACTGCCGGAACTTGATTTAATTTCAACGTTCCATCGGTAAAGCAATGCGACTGCCGGATCTTGATTTAATTTCAAAGTTCCAGCGGTAAAGCAATGCGACTGCCGGATCTTGATTTAATTTCAAAGTTCCAGCGGTAAAGCAATGCGACTGCCGGATCTTGATTTAATTTAATAGTTCTAGCGGTAAAGCAATACGACTGCCGGATCTTGATTTAATTTCAAAGTTTATGCGGTAAAGCAATACGACTGCCGGAACTTGGTTTTTATTTCAACGTTCCAGCGGTAAAGCAATGCGACTGCCTGATCTTGATTTAATTTCAAAGTTCCAGCGGTAAAGCAATGCGACTGCCGGATCTTGATTTAATTTAATAGTTCTAGCGGTAAAGCAATACGACTGCCGGATCTTGATTTAATTTCAAAGTTCATGCGGTAAAGCAATACGACTGCCGGATCTTGGTTTAATTTCAATGTTCATGCGGTAAAGCAATGCGACTGCCGGAACTTGGTTTTTATTTCAACGTTCCAGCGGTAAAGCAATGCGACTGCAGGATCTTGATTTAATTTCAAAGTTCCAGCGGTAAAGCAATGCGACTGCCGGATCTTGATTTAATTTAATAGTTCTAGCGGTAAAGCAATACGACTGCCGGATCTTGATTTAATTTCAAAGTTCATGCGGTAAAGCAATACGACTGCCGGATCTTGATTTAATTTCAAAGTCATGCGGTAAAGCAATGCGACTGCCGGAACTTGGTTTTTATTTCAAAGTCATTCGGTAAAGCAATGCGACTGCCGGAACTTGGTTTTTATTTCAACGTTCCATCGGTAAAGCAATGCGACTGCCGGAACTTGATTTAATTTCAACGTTCATGCGGTAAAGCAATGCGACTGCCGGAACTTGGTTTTTATTTCAAAGTTCTAGCGGTAAAGCAATACGACTGCCGGATCTTGATTTAATTTCAAAGTCATGCGGTAAAGCAATGCGACTGCCGGAACTTGGTTTTTATTTCAAAGTCATTCGGTAAAGCAATGCGACTGCCGGAACTTGGTTTTTATTTCAACGTTCCAGCGGTAAAGCAATGCGACTGCCGGAACTTGATTTAATTTCAACGTTCCATCGGTAAAGCAATGCGACTGCCGGATCTTGATTTAATTTCAAAGTTCCAGCGGTAAAGCAATGCGACTGCCGGATCTTGATTTAATTTCAAAGTTCCAGCGGTAAAGCAATGCGACTGCCGGATCTTGATTTAATTTAATAGTTCTAGCGGTAAAGCAATACGACTGCCGGATCTTGATTTAATTTCAAAGTTTATGCGGTAAAGCAATGCGACTGCCGGATCTTGATTTAATTTCAAAGTTCCAGCGGTAAAGCAATGCGACTGCCGGATCTTGATTTAATTTAATAGTTCTAGCGGTAAAGCAATACGACTGCCGGATCTTGATTTAATTTCAAAGTTTATGCGGTAAAGCAATACGACTGCCGGATCTTGATTTAATTTCAAAGTCATGCGGTAAAGCAATGCGACTGCCGGAACTTGGTTTTTATTTCAAAGTCATTCGGTAAAGCAATGCGACTGCCGGAACTTGGTTTTTATTTCAACGTTCCAGCGGTAAAGCAATGCGACTGCCGGAACTTGATTTAATTTCAACGTTCCATCGGTAAAGCAATGCGACTGCCGGATCTTGATTTAATTTCAAAGTTCCAGCGGTAAAGCAATGCGACTGCCGGATCTTGATTTAATTTCAAAGTTCCAGCGGTAAAGCAATGCGACTGCCGGATCTTGATTTAATTTAATAGTTCTAGCGGTAAAGCAATACGACTGCCGGATCTTGATTTAATTTCAAAGTTTATGCGGTAAAGCAATACGACTGCCGGAACTTGGTTTTTATTTCAACGTTCCAGCGGTAAAGCAATGCGACTGCCTGATCTTGATTTAATTTCAAAGTTCCAGCGGTAAAGCAATGCGACTGCCGGATCTTGATTTAATTTAATAGTTCTAGCGGTAAAGCAATACGACTGCCGGATCTTGATTTAATTTCAAAGTTCATGCGGTAAAGCAATACGACTGCCGGATCTTGGTTTAATTTCAATGTTCATGCGGTAAAGCAATGCGACTGCCGGAACTTGGTTTTTATTTCAACGTT
Source organism: Ancistrocerus nigricornis (assembly GCA_916049575.1). Lineage (NCBI taxonomy): Eukaryota > Metazoa > Arthropoda > Insecta > Hymenoptera > Vespidae > Ancistrocerus > Ancistrocerus nigricornis. The sequence continues at coordinate 16,245,372 of OU696667.1, read as the reverse complement.
CCAGCGGTAAAGCAATGCGACTGCAGGATCTTGATTTAATTTCAAAGTTCCAGCGGTAAAGCAATGCGACTGCCGGAACTTGGTTTTTATTTCAACGTTCCAGCGGTAAAGCAATGCGACTGCCGGATCTTGATTTAATTTCAAAGTTCCAGCGGTAAAGCAATGCGACTGCCGGATCTTGATTTAATTTAATAGTTCTAGCGGTAAAGCAATACGACTGCCGGATCTTGATTTAATTTCAAAGTTCATGCGGTAAAGCAATACGACTGCCGGATCTTGATTTAATTTCAAAGTCATGCGGTAAAGCAATGCGACTGCCGGAACTTGGTTTTTATTTCAAAGTCATTCGGTAAAGCAATGCGACTGCCGGAACTTGGTTTTTATTTCAACGTTCCATCGGTAAAGCAATGCGACTGCCGGAACTTGATTTAATTTCAACGTTCATGCGGTAAAGCAATGCGACTGCCGGAACTTGGTTTTTATTTCAAAGTTCTAGCGGTAAAGCAATACGACTGCCGGATCTTGATTTAATTTCAAAGTTCATGCGGTAAAGCAATACGACTGCCGGAACTTGATTTAATTTCAACGTTCATGCGGTAAAGCAATGCGACTGCCGGAACTTGGTTTTTATTTCAAAGTTCTAGCGGTAAAGCAATACGACTGCCGGATCTTGATTTAATTTCAAAGTTCATGCGGTAAAGCAATACGACTGCCGGATCTTGATTTAATTTCAAAGTCATGCGGTAAAGCAATGCGACTGCCGGAACTTGGTTTTTATTTCAAAGTCATTCGGTAAAGCAATGCGACTGCCGGAACTTGGTTTTTATTTCAACGTTCCAGCGGTAAAGCAATGCGACTGCCGAATCTTGATTTAATTTCAACGTTCCAGCGGTAAAGCAATGCGACTGCCGGAACTTGATTTAATTTCAACGTTCATGCGGTAAAGCAATGCGACTGCCGGAACTTGGTTTTTATTTCAAAGTTCTAGCGGTAAAGCAATACGACTGCCGGATCTTGATTTAATTTCAACGTTCCATCGGTAAAGCAATGCGACTGCCGGAACTTGATTTAATTTCAACGTTCATGCGGTAAAGCAATGCGACTGCCGGAACTTGGTTTTTATTTCAAAGTTCTAGCGGTAAAGCAATACGACTGCCGGATCTTGATTTAATTTCAAAGTTCATGCGGTAAAGCAATACGACTGCCGGATCTTGATTTAATTTCAAAGTCATGCGGTAAAGCAATGCGACTGCCGGAACTTGGTTTTTATTTCAAAGTCATTCGGTAAAGCAATGCGACTGCCGGAACTTGGTTTTTATTTCAACGTTCCAGCGGTAAAGCAATGCGACTGCCGAATCTTGATTTAATTTCAACGTTCCAGCGGTAAAGCAATGCGACTGCCGGAACTTGGTTTTTATTTCAAAGTCATGCGGTAAAGCAATACGACTGCCGGATCTTGATTTAATTTCAAAGTCATGCGGTAAAGCAATGCGACTGCCGGAACTTGGTTTTTATTTCAAAGTCATTCGGTAAAGCAATGCGACTGCCGGAACTTGGTTTTTATTTCAACGTTCCAGCGGTAAAGCAATGCGACTGCCGGATCTTTATTTAATTTAATAGTTCTAGCGGTAAAGCAATACGACTGCCGGATCTTGATTTAATTTCAAAGTTCATGCGGTAAAGCAATACGACTGCCGGATCTTGATTTAATTTCAAAGTTCATGCGGTAAAGCAATGCGACTGCCGGATCTTGATTTAATTTAATAGTTCTAGCGGTAAAGCAATACGACTGCCGGATCTTGATTTAATTTCAAAGTTTATGCGGTAAAGCAATACGACTGCCGGAACTTGGTTTTTATTTCAACGTTCCAGCGGTAAAGCAATGCGACTGCCTGATCTTGATTTAATTTCAAAGTTCCAGCGGTAAAGCAATGCGACTGCCGGATCTTGATTTAATTTAATAGTTCTAGCGGTAAAGCAATACGACTGCCGGATCTTGATTTAATTTCAAAGTTCATGCGGTAAAGCAATGCGACTGCCGGAACTTGGTTTTTATTTCAACGTTCCAGCGGTAAAGCAATGCGACTGCAGGATCTTGATTTAATTTCAAAGTTCCAGCGGTAAAGCAATGCGACTGCCGGAACTTGATTTAATTTAATAGTTCTAGCGGTAAAGCAATACGACTGCCGGATCTTGATTTAATTTCAAAGTTTATGCGGTAAAGCAATACGACTGCCGGAACTTGGTTTTTATTTCAACGTTCCAGCGGTAAAGCAATGCGACTGCCTGATCTTGATTTAATTTCAAAGTTCCAGCGGTAAAGCAATGCGACTGCCGGATCTTGATTTAATTTAATAGTTCTAGCGGTAAAGCAATACGACTGCCGGATCTTGATTTAATTTCAAAGTTCATGCGGTAAAGCAATGCGACTGCCGGAACTTGGTTTTTATTTCAACGTTCCAGCGGTAAAGCAATGCGACTGCCGGATCTTGATTTAATTTCAAAGTTCCAGCGGTAAAGCAATGCGACTGCCGGATCTTGATTTAATTTAATAGTTATAGCGGTAAAGCAATACGACTGCCGGATCTTGATTTAATTTCAAAGTTCATGCGGTAAAGCAATACGACTGCCGGATCTTGATTTAATTTCAAAGTCATGCGGTAAAGCAATGCGACTGCCGGAACTTGGTTTTTATTTCAAAGTCATTCGGTAAAGCAATGCGACTGCCGGATCTTGATTTAATTTAATAGTTCTAGCGGTAAAGCAATACGACTGCCGGATCTTGATTTAATTTCAAAGTTTATGCGGTAAAGCAATACGACTGCCGGATCTTGGTTTAATTTCAAAGTTCATGCGGTAAAGCAATGCGACTGCCGGAACTTGGTTTTTATTTCAACGTTCCAGCGGTATAGCAATGCGACTGCCGGATCTTGATTTAATTTCAAAGTTCCAGCGGTAAAGCAATGCGACTGCCAGATCTTGATTTAATTTCAACGTTCCAGCGGTAAAGCAATACGACGGCCGGATCTTGATTTAATTTCAAAGTCATGCGGTAAAGCAATGCGACTGCCGGAACTTGGTTTTTATTTCAAAGTTCTAGCGGTAAAGCAATACGACTGCCGGATCTTGATTTAATTTCAAAGTCATGCGGTAAAGCAATGCGACTGCCGGAACTTGGTTTTTATTTCAAAGTCATTCGGTAAAGCAATGCGACTGCCGGAACTTGGTTTTTATTTCAACGTTCCAGCGGTAAAGCAATGCGACTGCCGGAACTTGATTTAATTTCAACGTTCCATCGGTAAAGCAATGCGACTGCCGGATCTTGATTTAATTTCAAAGTTCCAGCGGTAAAGCAATGCGACTGCCGGATCTTGATTTAATTTCAAAGTTCCAGCGGTAAAGCAATGCGACTGCCGGATCTTGATTTAATTTAATAGTTCTAGCGGTAAAGCAATACGACTGCCGGATCTTGATTTAATTTCAAAGTTTATGCGGTAAAGCAATGCGACTGCCGGATCTTGATTTAATTTCAAAGTTCCAGCGGTAAAGCAATGCGACTGCCGGATCTTGATTTAATTTAATAGTTCTAGCGGTAAAGCAATACGACTGCCGGATCTTGATTTAATTTCAAAGTTTATGCGGTAAAGCAATACGACTGCCGGATCTTGATTTAATTTCAAAGTCATGCGGTAAAGCAATGCGACTGCCGGAACTTGGTTTTTATTTCAAAGTCATTCGGTAAAGCAATGCGACTGCCGGAACTTGGTTTTTATTTCAACGTTCCAGCGGTAAAGCAATGCGACTGCCGGAACTTGATTTAATTTCAACGTTCCATCGGTAAAGCAATGCGACTGCCGGATCTTGATTTAATTTCAAAGTTCCAGCGGTAAAGCAATGCGACTGCCGGATCTTGATTTAATTTCAAAGTTCCAGCGGTAAAGCAATGCGACTGCCGGATCTTGATTTAATTTAATAGTTCTAGCGGTAAAGCAATACGACTGCCGGATCTTGATTTAATTTCAAAGTTTATGCGGTAAAGCAATACGACTGCCGGAACTTGGTTTTTATTTCAACGTTCCAGCGGTAAAGCAATGCGACTGCCTGATCTTGATTTAATTTCAAAGTTCCAGCGGTAAAGCAATGCGACTGCCGGATCTTGATTTAATTTAATAGTTCTAGCGGTAAAGCAATACGACTGCCGGATCTTGATTTAATTTCAAAGTTCATGCGGTAAAGCAATACGACTGCCGGATCTTGGTTTAATTTCAATGTTCATGCGGTAAAGCAATGCGACTGCCGGAACTTGGTTTTTATTTCAACGTTCCAGCGGTAAAGCAATGCGACTGCAGGATCTTGATTTAATTTCAAAGTTCCAGCGGTAAAGCAATGCGACTGCCGGAACTTGGTTTTTATTTCAACGTTCCAGCGGTAAAGCAATGCGACTGCCGGATCTTGATTTAATTTCAAAGTTCCAGCGGTAAAGCAATGCGACTGCCGGATCTTGATTTAATTTAATAGTTCTAGCGGTAAAGCAATACGACTGCCGGATCTTGATTTAATTTCAAAGTTCATGCGGTAAAGCAATACGACTGCCGGATCTTGATTTAATTTCAAAGTCATGCGGTAAAGCAATGCGACTGCCGGAACTTGGTTTTTATTTCAAAGTCATTCGGTAAAGCAATGCGACTGCCGGAACTTGGTTTTTATTTCAACGTTCCATCGGTAAAGCAATGCGACTGCCGGAACTTGATTTAATTTCAACGTTCATGCGGTAAAGCAATGCGACTGCCGGAACTTGGTTTTTATTTCAAAGTTCTAGCGGTAAAGCAATACGACTGCCGGATCTTGATTTAATTTCAAAGTTCATGCGGTAAAGCAATACGACTGCCGGATCTTGATTTAATTTCAAAGTCATGCGGTAAAGCAATGCGACTGCCGGAACTTGGTTTTTATTTCAAAGTCATTCGGTAAAGCAATGCGACTGCCGGAACTTGGTTTTTATTTCAACGTTCCAGCGGTAAAGCAATGCGACTGCCGAATCTTGATTTAATTTCAACGTTCCAGCGGTAAAGCAATGCGACTGCCGGAACTTGGTTTTTATTTCAAAGTCATGCGGTAAAGCAATACGACTGCCGGATCTTGATTTAATTTCAAAGTCATGCGGTAAAGCAATGCGACTGCCGGAACTTGGTTTTTATTTCAAAGTCATTCGGTAAAGCAATGCGACTGCCGGAACTTGGTTTTTATTTCAACGTTCCAGCGGTAAAGCAATGCGACTGCCGGATCTTTATTTAATTTAATAGTTCTAGCGGTAAAGCAATACGACTGCCGGATCTTGATTTAATTTCAAAGTTCATGCGGTAAAGCAATACGACTGCCGGATCTTGATTTAATTTCAAAGTTCATGCGGTAAAGCAATGCGACTGCCGGATCTTGATTTAATTTAATAGTTCTAGCGGTAAAGCAATACGACTGCCGGATCTTGATTTAATTTCAAAGTTTATGCGGTAAAGCAATACGACTGCCGGAACTTGGTTTTTATTTCAACGTTCCAGCGGTAAAGCAATGCGACTGCCTGATCTTGATTTAATTTCAAAGTTCCAGCGGTAAAGCAATGCGACTGCCGGATCTTGATTTAATTTAATAGTTCTAGCGGTAAAGCAATACGACTGCCGGATCTTGATTTAATTTCAAAGTTCATGCGGTAAAGCAATGCGACTGCCGGAACTTGGTTTTTATTTCAACGTTCCAGCGGTAAAGCAATGCGACTGCAGGATCTTGATTTAATTTCAAAGTTCCAGCGGTAAAGCAATGCGACTGCCGGAACTTGATTTAATTTAATAGTTCTAGCGGTAAAGCAATACGACTGCCGGATCTTGATTTAATTTCAAAGTTTATGCGGTAAAGCAATACGACTGCCGGAACTTGGTTTTTATTTCAACGTTCCAGCGGTAAAGCAATGCGACTGCCTGATCTTGATTTAATTTCAAAGTTCCAGCGGTAAAGCAATGCGACTGCCGGATCTTGATTTAATTTAATAGTTCTAGCGGTAAAGCAATACGACTGCCGGATCTTGATTTAATTTCAAAGTTCATGCGGTAAAGCAATGCGACTGCCGGAACTTGGTTTTTATTTCAACGTTCCAGCGGTAAAGCAATGCGACTGCCGGATCTTGATTTAATTTCAAAGTTCCAGCGGTAAAGCAATGCGACTGCCGGATCTTGATTTAATTTAATAGTTATAGCGGTAAAGCAATACGACTGCCGGATCTTGATTTAATTTCAAAGTTCATGCGGTAAAGCAATACGACTGCCGGATCTTGATTTAATTTCAAAGTCATGCGGTAAAGCAATGCGACTGCCGGAACTTGGTTTTTATTTCAAAGTCATTCGGTAAAGCAATGCGACTGCCGGATCTTGATTTAATTTAATAGTTCTAGCGGTAAAGCAATACGACTGCCGGATCTTGATTTAATTTCAAAGTTTATGCGGTAAAGCAATACGACTGCCGGATCTTGGTTTAATTTCAAAGTTCATGCGGTAAAGCAATGCGACTGCCGGAACTTGGTTTTTATTTCAACGTTCCAGCGGTATAGCAATGCGACTGCCGGATCTTGATTTAATTTCAAAGTTCCAGCGGTAAAGCAATGCGACTGCCAGATCTTGATTTAATTTCAACGTTCCAGCGGTAAAGCAATACGACGGCCGGATCTTGATTTAATTTCAAAGTCATGCGGTAAAGCAATGCGACTGCCGGAACTTGGTTTTTATTTCAAAGTCATTCGGTAAAGCAATGCGACTGCCGGAACTTGGTTTTTATTTCAACGTTCCAGCGGTAAAGCAATGCGACTGCCGGAACTTGATTTAATTTCAACGTTCATGCAGTAAAGCAATGCGACTGCCGGAACTTGGTTTTTATTTCAAAGTCATGCGGTAAACCAATGCGACTGCCGGAACTTGATTTAATTTCAAAGTTCCAGCGGTAAAGCAATGCGACTGCCGGATCTTGATTTAATTTAATAGTTCTAGCGGTAAAGCAATACGACTGCCGGATCTTGATTTAATTTCAAAGTTCATTCGGTAAAGCAATGCGACTGCCGGAACTTGGTTTTTATTTCAACGTTCCAGCGGTAAAGCAATGCGACTGCCGGAACTTGATTTAATTTCAACGTTCATGCGGTAAAGCAATGCGACTGCCGGAACTTGGTTTTTATTTCAAAGTCATGCGGTAAACCAATGCGACTGCCGGATCTTGATTTAATTTCATAGTTCTAGCGGTAAAGCAATGCGACTGCCGGAACTTGGTTTTTATTTCAAAGTCATGCGGTAAAGCAATGCGACTGCCGGATCTTGATTTAATTTCATAGTTCTAGCGGTAAAGCAATGCGACTGCAGGATCTTGATTTAATTTCAAAGTTCCAGCGGTAAAGCAATGCGACTGCCGGATCTTGATTTAATTTCAACGTTCCAGCGGTAAAGCAATGCGACTGCCGGAACTTGGTTTTTATTTCAACGTTCCAGCGGTAAAGCAATGCGACTGCCGGATCTTGATTTAATTTCAAAGTTCCAGCGGTAAAGCAATGCGACTGCCGGATCTTGATTTAATTTAATAGTTCTAGCGGTAAAGCAATACGACTGCCGGATCTTGATTTAATTTCAAAGTTCATGCGGTAAAGCAATACGACTGCCGGATCTTGATTTAATTTCAAAGTCATGCGGTAAAGCAATGCGACTGCCGGAACTTGGTTTTTATTTCAAAGTCATTCGGTAAAGCAATGCGACTGCCGGAACTTGGTTTTTATTTCAACGTTCCAGCGGTAAAGCAATGCGACTGCCGGAACTTGATTTAATTTAATAGTTCCAGCGGTAAAGCAATGCGACTGCCGAATCTTGATTTAATTTCAACGTTCCAGCGGTAAGCAATGCGACTGCCGGAACTTGGTTTTTATTTCAAAGTCATGCGGTAAAGCAATACGACTGCCGGATCTTGATTTAATTTCAAAGTCATGCGGTAAAGCAATGCGACTGCCGGAACTTGGTTTTTATTTCAAAGTCATTCGGTAAAGCAATGCGACTGCCGGAACTTGGTTTTTATTTCAACGTTCCAGCGGTAAAGCAATGCGACTGCCGGATCTTGATTTAATTTAATAGTTATAGCGGTAAAGCAATACGACTGCCGGATCTTGATTTAATTTCAAAGTTCATGCGGTAAAGCAATACGACTGCCGGATCTTGATTTAATTTCAAAGTCATGCGGTAAAGCAATGCGACTGCCGGAACTTGGTTTTTATTTCAAAGTCATTCGGTAAAGCAATGCGACTGCCGGATCTTGATTTAATTTAATAGTTCTAGCGGTAAAGCAATACGACTGCCGGATCTTGATTTAATTTCAAAGTTTATGCGGTAAAGCAATACGACTGCCGGATCTTGGTTTAATTTCAAAGTTCATGCGGTAAAGCAATGCGACTGCCGGAACTTGGTTTTTATTTCAACGTTCCAGCGGTATAGCAATGCGACTGCCGGATCTTGATTTAATTTCAAAGTTCCAGCGGTAAAGCAATGCGACTGCCAGATCTTGATTTAATTTCAACGTTCCAGCGGTAAAGCAATACGACGGCCGGATCTTGATTTAATTTCAAAGTCATGCGGTAAAGCAATGCGACTGCCGGAACTTGGTTTTTATTTCAAAGTCATTCGGTAAAGCAATGCGACTGCCGGAACTTGGTTTTTATTTCAACGTTCCAGCGGTAAAGCAATGCGACTGCCGGAACTTGATTTAATTTCAACGTTCATGCGGTAAAGCAATGCGACTGCCGGAACTTGGTTTTTATTTCAAAGTCATGCGGTAAACCAATGCGACTGCCGGAACTTGATTTAATTTCAAAGTTCCAGCGGTAAAGCAATGCGACTGCCGGATCTTGATTTAATTTAATAGTTCTAGCGGTAAAGCAATACGACTGCCGGATCTTGATTTAATTTCAAAGTTCATTCGGTAAAGCAATGCGACTGCCGGAACTTGGTTTTTATTTCAACGTTCCAGCGGTAAAGCAATGCGACTGCCGGAACTTGATTTAATTTCAACGTTCATGCGGTAAAGCAATGCGACTGCCGGAACTTGGTTTTTATTTCAAAGTCATGCGGTAAACCAATGCGACTGCCGGATCTTGATTTAATTTCATAGTTCTAGCGGTAAAGCAATGCGACTGCCGGAACTTGGTTTTTATTTCAAAGTCATGCGGTAAAGCAATGCGACTGCCGGATCTTGATTTAATTTCATAGTTCTAGCGGTAAAGCAATGCGACTGCAGGATCTTGATTTAATTTCAAAGTTCCAGCGGTAAAGCAATGCGACTGCCGGATCTTGATTTAATTTCAACGTTCCAGCGGTAAAGCAATGCGACTGCCGGAACTTGGTTTTTATTTCAACGTTCCAGCGGTAAAGCAATGCGACTGCCGGATCTTGATTTAATTTCAAAGTTCCAGCGGTAAAGCAATGCGACTGCCGGATCTTGATTTAATTTAATAGTTCTAGCGGTAAAGCAATACGACTGCCGGATCTTGATTTAATTTCAAAGTTCATGCGGTAAAGCAATACGACTGCCGGATCTTGATTTAATTTCAAAGTCATGCGGTAAAGCAATGCGACTGCCGGAACTTGGTTTTTATTTCAAAGTCATTCGGTAAAGCAATGCGACTGCCGGAACTTGGTTTTTATTTCAACGTTCCAGCGGTAAAGCAATGCGACTGCCGGAACTTGATTTAATTTAATAGTTCCAGCGGTAAAGCAATGCGACTGCCGAATCTTGATTTAATTTCAACGTTCCAGCGGTAAGCAATGCGACTGCCGGAACTTGGTTTTTATTTCAAAGTCATGCGGTAAAGCAATACGACTGCCGGATCTTGATTTAATTTCAAAGTCATGCGGTAAAGCAATGCGACTGCCGGAACTTGGTTTTTATTTCAAAGTCATTCGGTAAAGCAATGCGACTGCCGGAACTTGGTTTTTATTTCAACGTTCCAGCGGTAAAGCAATGCGACTGCCGGAACTTGGTTTTTATTTCAACGTTCCAGCGGTAAAGCAATGCGACTGCCGGATCTTGATTTAATTTCAAAGTTCCAGCGGTAAAGCAATGCGACTGCCGGAACTTGGTTTTTATTTCAACGTTCCAGCGGTAAAGCAATGCGACTGCCGGATCTTGATTTAATTTCAAAGTTCCAGCGGTAAAGCAATGCGACTGCCGGATCTTGATTTAATTTAATAGTTCTAGCGGTAAAGCAATACGACTGCCGGATCTTGATTTAATTTCAAAGTTTATGCGGTAAAGCAATACGACTGCCGGATCTTGGTTTAATTTCAAAGTTCATGCGGTAAAGCAATGCGACTGCCGGAACTTGGTTTTTATTTCAAAGTCATTCGGTAAAGCAATGCGACTGCCGGATCTTGATTTAATTTAATAGTTCTAGCGGTAAAGCAATACGACTGCCGGATCTTGATTTAATTTCAACGTTCCAGCGGTAAAGCAATGCGACTGCCGGAACTTGGTTTTTGTCAACGTTCCAGCGGTAAAGCAATGCGACTGCCGGATCTTGATTTAATTTCAAAGTTCCAGCGGTAAAGCAATGCGACTGCCGGATCTTGATTTAATTTAATAGTTCTAGCGGTAAAGCTATACGACTGCCGGATCTTGATTTAATTTCAAAGTTCATGCGGTAAAGCAATACGACTGCCGGATCTTGATTTAATTTCAAAGTCATGCGGTAAAGCAATGCGACTGCCGGAACTTGGTTTTTATTTCAAAGTCATTCGGTAAAGCAATGCGACTGCCGGAACTTGGTTTTTATTTCAACGTTCCAGCGGTAAAGCAATGCGACTGCCGGAACTTGATTTAATTTCAACGTTCATGCGGTAAAGCAATGCGACTGCCGGAACTTGGTTTTTATTTCAAAGTCATGCGGTAAACCAATGCGACTGCCGGATCTTGATTTAATTTCATAGTTCTAGCGGTAAAGCAATACGACTGCCGGATCTTGGTTTTTATTTCAAAGTCATGCGGTAAAGCAATGCGACTGCCGGATCTTGATTTAATTTCATAGTTCTAGCGGTAAAGCAATACGACTGCCGGATCTTGGTTTTTATTTCAACGTTCCAGCGGTAAAGCAATGCGACTGCCGAATCTTGATTTAATTTCAACGTTCCAGCGGTAAAGCAATGCGACTGCCGGAGCTTGGTTTTTATTTCAAAGTTCCAGCGGTAAAGCAATGCGACTGCCGGAACTTGATTTAATTTCAAAGTTCATGCGGTAAAGCAATGCGACTGCCGGAACTTGGTTTTTATTTCAAAGTCATGCGGTAAAGCAATACGACTGCCGGATCTTGATTTAATTTCAAAGTCATGCGGTATAGCAATGCGACTGCCGGAACTTGGTTTTTATTTCAACGTTCCAGCGGTAAAGCAATGCGACTGCCGGATCTTGATTTAATTTCAAAGTTCCAGCGGTAAAGCAATGCGACTGCCGGATCTTGATTTAATTTAATAGTTCTAGCGGTAAAGCAATACGACTGCCGGATCTTGATTTAATTTCAAAGTTCATGCGGTAAAGCAATGCGACTGCCGGATCTTGATTTAATTTAATAGTTCTAGCGGTAAAGCAATACGACTGCCGGATCTTGATTTAATTTCAAAGTTTATGCGGTAAAGCAATACGACTGCCGGAACTTGGTTTTTATTTCAACGTTCCAGCGGTAAAGCAATGCGACTGCCTGATCTTGATTTAATTTCAAAGTTCCAGCGGTAAAGCAATGCGACTGCCGGATCTTGATTTAATTTAATAGTTCTAGCGGTAAAGCAATACGACTGCCGGATCTTGATTTAATTTCAAAGTTCATGCGGTAAAGCAATGCGACTGCCGGAACTTGGTTTTTATTTCAACGTTCCAGCGGTAAAGCAATGCGACTGCCGGATCTTGATTTAATTTCAAAGTTCCAGCGGTAAAGCAATGCGACTGCCGGATCTTGATTTAATTTAATAGTTCTAGCGGTAAAGCAATACGACTGCCGGATCTTGATTTAATTTCAAAGTTCATGCGGTAAAGCAATGCGACTGCCGGATCTTGATTTAATTTAATAGTTCTAGCGGTAAAGCAATACGACTGCCGGATCTTGATTTAATTTCAAAGTTTATGCGGTAAAGCAATACGACTGCCGGAACTTGGTTTTTATTTCAACGTTCCAGCGGTAAAGCAATGCGACTGCCTGATCTTGATTTAATTTCAAAGTTCCAGCGGTAAAGCAATGCGACTGCCGGATCTTGATTTAATTTAATAGTTCTAGCGGTAAAGCAATACGACTGCCGGATCTTGATTTAATTTCAAAGTTCATGCGGTAAAGCAATGCGACTGCCGGAACTTGGTTTTTATTTCAACGTTCCAGCGGTAAAGCAATGCGACTGCAGGATCTTGATTTAATTTCAAAGTTCCAGCGGTAAAGCAATGCGGCTGCCGGAACTTGGTTTTTATTTCAACGTTCCAGCGGTAAAGCAATGCGACTGCCGGATCTTGATTTAATTTCAAAGTTCCAGCGGTAAAGCAATGCGACTGCCGGATCTTGATTTAATTTAATAGTTATAGCGGTAAAGCAATACGACTGCCGGATCTTGATTTAATTTCAAAGTTCATGCGGTAAAGCAATACGACTGCCGGATCTTGATTTAATTTCAAAGTCATGCGGTAAAGCAATGCGACTGCCGGAACTTGGTTTTTATTTCAAAGTCATTCGGTAAAGCAATGCGACTGCCGGATCTTGATTTAATTTAATAGTTCTAGCGGTAAAGCAATACGACTGCCGGATCTTGATTTAATTTAATAGTTCTAGCGGTAAAGCAATACGACTGCCGGATCTTGATTTAATTTCAAAGTTTATGCGGTAAAGCAATGCGACTGCCGGATCTTGATTTAATTTCAAAGTTCCAGCGGTAAAGCAATGCGACTGCCGGATCTTGATTTAATTTAATAGTTCTAGCGGTAAAGCAATACGACTGCCGGATCTTGATTTAATTTCAAAGTTTATGCGGTAAAGCAATACGACTGCCGGATCTTGATTTAATTTCAAAGTCATGCGGTAAAGCAATGCGACTGCCGGAACTTGGTTTTTATTTCAAAGTCATTCGGTAAAGCAATGCGACTGCCGGAACTTGGTTTTTATTTCAACGTTCCAGCGGTAAAGCAATGCGACTGCCGGAACTTGATTTAATTTCAACGTTCCATCGGTAAAGCAATGCGACTGCCGGATCTTGATTTAATTTCAAAGTTCCAGCGGTAAAGCAATGCGACTGCCGGATCTTGATTTAATTTCAAAGTTCCAGCGGTAAAGCAATGCGACTGCCGGATCTTGATTTAATTTAATAGTTCTAGCGGTAAAGCAATACGACTGCCGGATCTTGATATAATTTCAAAGTTTATGCGGTAAAGCAATACGACTGCCGGATCTTGATTTAATTTCAAAGTTCATGCGGTAAAGCAATACGACTGCCGGATCTTAGTTTAATTTCAATGTTCATGCGGTAAAGCAATGCGACTGCCGGAACTTGGTTTTTATTTCAACGTTCCAGCGGTAAAGCAATGCGACTGCAGGATCCTGATTTAATTTCAAAGTTCCAGCGGTAAAGCAATGCGACTGCCGGAACTTGGTTTTTATTTCAACGTTCCAGCGGTAAAGCAATGCGACTGCCGGATCTTGATTTAATTTCAAAGTTCCAGCGGTAAAGCAATGCGACTGCCGGATCTTGATTTAATTTAATAGTTCTAGCGGTAAAGCAATACGACTGCCGGATCTTGATTTAATTTCAAAGTTCATGCGGTAAAGCAATACGACTGCCGGATCTTGATTTAATTTCAAAGTCATGCGGTAAAGCAATGCGACTGCCGGAACTTGGTTTTTATTTCAAAGTCATTCGGTAAAGCAATGCGACTGCCGGAACTTGGTTTTTATTTCAACGTTCCATCGGTAAAGCAATGCGACTGCCGGAACTTGATTTAATTTCAACGTTCATGCGGTAAAGCAATGCGACTGCCGGAACTTGGTTTTTATTTCAAAGTCATGCGGTAAAGCAATGCGACTGCCGGATCTTGATTTAATTTCATAGTTCTAGCGGAAAAGCAATGCGACTGCAGGATCTTGATTTAATTTCAAAGTTCCAGCGGTAAAGCAATGCGACTGCCGGATCTTGATTTAATTTAATAGTTCTAGCGGTAAAGCAATACGACTGCCGGATCTTGATTTAATTTCAAAGTTCATGCGGTAAAGCAATGCGACTGCCGGAACTTGGTTTTTATTTCAACGTTCCAGCGGTAAAGCAATGCGACTGCAGGATCTTGATTTAATTTCAAAGTTCCAGCGGTAAAGCAATGCGACTGCCGGAACTTGGTTTTTATTTCAACGTTCCAGCGGTAAAGCAATGCGACTGCCGGATCTTGATTTAATTTCAAAGTTCCAGCGGTAAAGCAATGCGACTGCCGGATCTTGATTTAATTTAATAGTTATAGCGGTAAAGCAATACGACTGCCGGATCTTGATTTAATTTCAAAGTTCATGCGGTAAAGCAATACGACTGCCGGATCTTGATTTAATTTCAAAGTCATGCGGTAAAGCAATGCGACTGCCGGAACTTGGTTTTTATTTCAAAGTCATTCGGTAAAGCAATGCGACTGCCGGATCTTGATTTAATTTAATAGTTCTAGCGGTAAAGCAATACGACTGCCGGATCTTGATTTAATTTAATAGTTCTAGCGGTAAAGCAATACGACTGCCGGATCTTGATTTAATTTCAAAGTTTATGCGGTAAAGCAATGCGACTGCCGGATCTTGATTTAATTTCAAAGTTCCAGCGGTAAAGCAATGCGACTGCCGGATCTTGATTTAATTTAATAGTTCTAGCGGTAAAGCAATACGACTGCCGGATCTTGATTTAATTTCAAAGTTTATGCGGTAAAGCAATACGACTGCCGGATCTTGATTTAATTTCAAAGTCATGCGGTAAAGCAATGCGACTGCCGGAACTTGGTTTTTATTTCAAAGTCATTCGGTAAAGCAATGCGACTGCCGGAACTTGGTTTTTATTTCAACGTTCCAGCGGTAAAGCAATGCGACTGCCGGAACTTGATTTAATTTCAACGTTCCATCGGTAAAGCAATGCGACTGCCGGATCTTGATTTAATTTCAAAGTTCCAGCGGTAAAGCAATGCGACTGCCGGATCTTGATTTAATTTCAAAGTTCCAGCGGTAAAGCAATGCGACTGCCGGATCTTGATTTAATTTAATAGTTCTAGCGGTAAAGCAATACGACTGCCGGATCTTGATTTAATTTCAAAGTTTATGCGGTAAAGCAATACGACTGCCGGAACTTGGTTTTTATTTCAACGTTCCAGCGGTAAAGCAATGCGACTGCCTGATCTTGATTTAATTTCAAAGTTCCAGCGGTAAAGCAATGCGACTGCCGGATCTTGATTTAATTTAATAGTTCTAGCGGTAAAGCAATACGACTGCCGGATCTTGATTTAATTTCAAAGTTCATGCGGTAAAGCAATACGACTGCCGGATCTTGGTTTAATTTCAATGTTCATGCGGTAAAGCAATGCGACTGCCGGAACTTGGTTTTTATTTCAACGTTCCAGCGGTAAAGCAATGCGACTGCAGGATCTTGATTTAATTTCAAAGTTCCAGCGGTAAAGCAATGCGACTGCCGGAACTTGGTTTTTATTTCAACGTTCCAGCGGTAAAGCAATGCGACTGCCGGATCTTGATTTAATTTCAAAGTTCCAGCGGTAAAGCAATACGACTGCCGGATCTTGATTTAATTTAATAGTTCTAGCGGTAAAGCAATACGACTGCCGGATCTTGATTTAATTTCAAAGTTCATGCGGTAAAGCAATACGACTGCCGGATCTTGATTTAATTTCAAAGTCATGCGGTAAAGCAATGCGACTGCCGGAACTTGGTTTTTATTTCAAAGTCATTCGGTAAAGCAATGCGACTGCCGGAACTTGGTTTTTATTTCAACGTTCCATCGGTAAAGCAATGCGACTGCCGGAACTTGATTTAATTTCAACGTTCATGCGGTAAAGCAATGCGACTGCCGGAACTTGGTTTTTATTTCAAAGTCATGCGGTAAAGCAATGCGACTGCCGGATCTTGATTTAATTTCATAGTTCTAGCGGAAAAGCAATGCGACTGCAGGATCTTGATTTAATTTCAAAGTTCCAGCGGTAAAGCAATGCGACTGCCGGATCTTGATTTAATTTCAACGTTCCAGCGGTAAAGCAATGCGACTGCCGGAACTTGGTTTTTATTTCAACGTTCCAGCGGTAAAGCAATGCGACTGCCGGATCTTGATTTAATTTCAAAGTTCCAGCGGTAAAGCAATGCGACTGCCGGATCTTGATTTAATTTAATAGTTCTAGCGGTAAAGCAATACGACTGCCGGATCTTGATTTAATTTCAAAGTTCATGCGGTAAAGCAATACGACTGCCGGATCTTGATTTAATTTCAAAGTCATGCGGTAAAGCAATGCGACTGCCGGAACTTGGTTTTTATTTCAAAGTCATTCGGTAAAGCAATGCGACTGCCGGAACTTGGTTTTTATTTCAACATTCCAGCGGTAAAGCAATGCGACTGCCGGAACTTGATTTAATTTCAACGTTCATGCGGTAAAGCAATGCGACTGCCGGAACTTGGTTTTTATTTCAAAGTCATGCGGTAAAGCAATACGACTGCCGGATCTTGATTTAATTTCAAAGTCATGCGGTAAAGCAATGCGACTGCCGGAACTTGGTTTTTATTTCAAAGTCATTCGGTAAAGCAATGCGACTACCGGATCTTGATTTAATTTCATAGTTCTAGCGGTAAAGCAATACGACTGCCGGATCTTGGTTTTTATTTCAACGTTCCAGCGGTAAAGCAATGCGACTGCCGAATCTTGATTTAATTTCAACGTTCCAGCGGTAAAGCAATGCGACTGCCGGAACTTGGTTTTTATTTCAAAGTCATGCGGTAAAGCAATACGACTGCCGGATCTTGATTTAATTTCAAAGTCATGCGGTAAAGCAATGCGACTGCCGGTACTTGGTTTTTATTTCAAAGTCATTCGGTAAAGCAATGCGACTGCCGGAACTTGGTTTTTATTTCAACGTTCCAGCGGTAAAGCAATGCGACTGCCGGAACTTGGTTTTTATTTCAACGTTCCAGCGGTAAAGCAATGCGACTGCCGGATCTTTATTTAATTTAATAGTTCTAGCGGTAAAGCAATACGACTGCCGGATCTTGATTTAATTTCAAAGTTCATGCGGTAAAGCAATACGACTGCCGGATCTTGATTTAATTTCAAAGTTCATGCGGTAAAGCAATGCGACTGCCGGATCTTGATTTAATTTAATAGTTCTAGCGGTAAAGCAATACGACTGCCGGATCTTGATTTAATTTCAAAGTTTATGCGGTAAAGCAATACGACTGCCGGAACTTGGTTTTTATTTCAACGTTCCAGCGGTAAAGCAATGCGACTGCCTGATCTTGATTTAATTTCAAAGTTCCAGCGGTAAAGCAATGCGACTGCCGGATCTTGATTTAATTTAATAGTTCTAGCGGTAAAGCAATACGACTGCCGGATTTTGATTTAATTTCAAAGTTCATGCGGTAAAGCAATGCGACTGCCGGAACTTGGTTTTTATTTCAACGTTCCAGCGGTAAAGCAATGCGACTGCAGGATCTTGATTTAATTTCAAAGTTCCAGCGGTAAAGCAATGCGACTGCCGGAACTTGGTTTTTATTTCAACGTTCCAGCGGTAAAGCAATGCGACTGCCGGATCTTGATTTAATTTCAAAGTTCCAGCGGTAAAGCAATGCGACTGCCGGATCTTGATTTAATTTAATAGTTATAGCGGTAAAGCAATACGACTGCCGGATCTTGATTTAATTTCAAAGTTCATGCGGTAAAGCAATACGACTGCCGGATCTTGATTTAATTTCAAAGTCATGCGGTAAAGCAATGCGACTGCCGGAACTTGGTTTTTATTTCAAAGTCATTCGGTAAAGCAATGCGACTGCCGGATCTTGATTTAATTTAATAGTTCTAGCGGTAAAGCAATACGACTGCCGGATCTTGATTTAATTTCAAAGTTTATGCGGTAAAGCAATACGACTGCCGGATCTTGGTTTAATTTCAAAGTTCATGCGGTAAAGCAATGCGACTGCCGGAACTTGGTTTTTATTTCAACGTTCCAGCGGTATAGCAATGCGACTGCCGGATCTTGATTTAATTTCAAAGTTCCAGCGGTAAAGCAATGCGACTGCCAGATCTTGATTTAATTTCAACGTTCCAGCGGTAAAGCAATACGACTGCCGGATCTTGATTTAATTTCAAAGTCATGCGGTAAAGCAATGCGACTGCCGGAACTTGGTTTTTATTTCAAAGTCATTCGGTAAAGCAATGCGACTGCCGGAACTTGGTTTTTATTTCAACGTTCCAGCGGTAAAGCAATGCGACTGCCGGAACTTGATTTAATTTCAACGTTCATGCGGTAAAGCAATGCGACTGCCGGAACTTGGTTTTTATTTCAAAGTCATGCCGTAAACCAATGCGACTGCCGGAACTTGATTTAATTTCAAAGTTCCAGCGGTAAAGCAATGCGACTGCCGGATCTTGATTTAATTTAATAGTTCTAGCGGTAAAGCAATACGACTGCCGGATCTTGATTTAATTTCAAAGTTCATTCGGTAAAGCAATGCGACTGCCGGAACTTGGTTTTTATTTCAACGTTCCAGCGGTAAAGCAATGCGACTGCCGGAACTTGATTTAATTTCAACGTTCATGCGGTAAAGCAATGCGACTGCCGGAACTTGGTTTTTATTTCAAAGTCATGCGGTAAACCAATGCGACTGCCGGATCTTGATTTAATTTCATAGTTCTAGCGGTAAAGCAATGCGACTGCCGGAACTTGGTTTTTATTTCAAAGTCATGCGGTAAAGCAATGCGACTGCCGGATCTTGATTTAATTTCATAGTTCTAGCGGTAAAGCAATGCGACTGCAGGATCTTGATTTAATTTCAAAGTTCCAGCGGTAAAGCAATGCGACTGCCGGATCTTGATTTAATTTCAACGTTCCAGCGGTAAAGCAATGCGACTGCCGGAACTTGGTTTTTATTTCAACGTTCCAGCGGTAAAGCAATGCGACTGCCGGATCTTGATTTAATTTCAAAGTTCCAGCGGTAAAGCAATGCGACTGCCGGATCTTGATTTAATTTCAAAGTTCCAGCGGTAAAGCAATGCGACTGCCGGATCTTGATTTAATTTAATAGTTCTAGCGGTAAAGCAATACGACTGCCGGATCTTGATTTAATTTCAAAGTTCATTCGGTAAAGCAATGCGACTGCCGGAACTTGGTTTTTATTTCAACGTTCCAGCGGTAAAGCAATGCGACTGCCGGAACTTGATTTAATTTCAACGTTCATGCGGTAAAGCAATGCGACTGCCGGAACTTGGTTTTTATTTCAAAGTCATGCGGTAAACCAATGCGACTGCCGGATCTTGATTTAATTTCATAGTTCTAGCGGTAAAGCAATGCGACTGCCGGAACTTGGTTTTTATTTCAAAGTCATGCGGTAAAGCAATGCGACTGCCGGATCTTGATTTAATTTCATAGTTCTAGCGGTAAAGCAATGCGACTGCAGGATCTTGATTTAATTTCAAAGTTCCAGCGGTAAAGCAATGCGACTGCCGGAACTTGGTTTTTATTTCAAAGTCATGCGGTAAACCAATGCGACTGCCGGATCTTGATTTAATTTCATAGTTCTAGCGGTAAAGCAATACGACTGCCGGATCTTGGTTTTTATTTCAAAGTCATGCGGTAAAGCAATGCGACTGCCGGATCTTGATTTAATTTCATAGTTCTAGCGGTAAAGCAATACGACTGCCGGATCTTGGTTTTTATTTCAACGTTCCAGCGGTAAAGCAATGCGACTGCCGAATCTTGATTTAATTTCAACGTTCCAGCGGTAAAGCAATGCGACTGCCGGAGCTTGGTTTTTATTTCAAAGTTCCAGCGGTAAAGCAATGCGACTGCCGGAACTTGATTTAATTTCAAAGTTCATGCGGTAAAGCAATGCGACTGCCGGAACTTGGTTTTTATTTCAAAGTCATGCGGTAAAGCAATACGACTGCCGGATCTTGATTTAATTTCAAAGTCATGCGGTATAGCAATGCGACTGCCGGAACTTGGTTTTTATTTCAACGTTCCAGCGGTAAAGCAATGCGACTGCCGGATCTTGATTTAATTTCAAAGTTCCAGCGGTAAAGCAATGCGACTGCCGGATCTTGATTTAATTTAATAGTTCTAGCGGTAAAGCAATACGACTGCCGGATCTTGGTTTAATTTCAAAGTTCATGCGGTAAAGCAATGCGACTGCCGGAACTTGGTTTTTATTTCAACGTTCCAGCGGTATAGCAATGCGACTGCCGGATCTTGATTTAATTTCAAAGTTCCAGCGGTAAAGCAATGCGACTGCCAGATCTTGATTTAATTTCAACGTTCCAGCGGTAAAGCAATACGACTGCCGGATCTTGATTTAATTTCAAAGTCATGCGGTAAAGCAATGCGACTGCCGGAACTTGGTTTTTATTTCAAAGTCATTCGGTAAAGCAATGCGACTGCCGGAACTTGGTTTTTATTTCAACGTTCCAGCGGTAAAGCAATGCGACTGCCGGAACTTGATTTAATTTCAACGTTCATGCGGTAAAGCAATGCGACTGCCGGAACTTGGTTTTTATTTCAAAGTCATGCCGTAAACCAATGCGACTGCCGGAACTTGATTTAATTTCAAAGTTCCAGCGGTAAAGCAATGCGACTGCCGGATCTTGATTTAATTTAATAGTTCTAGCGGTAAAGCAATACGACTGCCGGATCTTGATTTAATTTCAAAGTTCATTCGGTAAAGCAATGCGACTGCCGGAACTTGGTTTTTATTTCAACGTTCCAGCGGTAAAGCAATGCGACTGCCGGAACTTGATTTAATTTCAACGTTCATGCGGTAAAGCAATGCGACTGCCGGAACTTGGTTTTTATTTCAAAGTCATGCCGTAAACCAATGCGACTGCCGGAACTTGATTTAATTTCAAAGTTCCAGCGGTAAAGCAATGCGACTGCCGGATCTTGATTTAATTTAATAGTTCTAGCGGTAAAGCAATACGACTGCCGGATCTTGATTTAATTTCAAAGTTCATTCGGTAAAGCAATGCGACTGCCGGAACTTGGTTTTTATTTCAACGTTCCAGCGGTAAAGCAATGCGACTGCCGGAACTTGATTTAATTTCAACGTTCATGCGGTAAAGCAATGCGACTGCCGGAACTTGGTTTTTATTTCAAAGTCATGCGGTAAACCAATGCGACTGCCGGATCTTGATTTAATTTCATAGTTCTAGCGGTAAAGCAATGCGACTGCCGGAACTTGGTTTTTATTTCAAAGTCATGCGGTAAAGCAATGCGACTGCCGGATCTTGATTTAATTTCATAGTTCTAGCGGTAAAGCAATGCGACTGCAGGATCTTGATTTAATTTCAAAGTTCCAGCGGTAAAGCAATGCGACTGCCGGATCTTGATTTAATTTCAACGTTCCAGCGGTAAAGCAATGCGACTGCCGGAACTTGGTTTTTATTTCAACGTTCCAGCGGTAAAGCAATGCGACTGCCGGATCTTGATTTAATTTCAAAGTTCCAGCGGTAAAGCAATGCGACTGCCGGATCTTGATTTAATTTAATAGTTCTAGCGGTAAAGCAATACGACTGCCGGATCTTGATTTAATTTCAAAGTTCATGCGGTAAAGCAATACGACTGCCGGATCTTGATTTAATTTCAAAGTCATGCGGTAAAGCAATGCGACTGCCGGAACTTGGTTTTTATTTCAAAGTCATTCGGTAAAGCAATGCGACTGCCGGAACTTGGTTTTTATTTCAACGTTCCAGCGGTAAAGCAATGCGACTGCCGGAACTTGATTTAATTTAATAGTTCCAGCGGTAAAGCAATGCGACTGCCGAATCTTGATTTAATTTCAACGTTCCAGCGGTAAGCAATGCGACTGCCGGAACTTGGTTTTTATTTCAAAGTCATGCGGTAAAGCAATACGACTGCCGGATCTTGATTTAATTTCAAAGTCATGCGGTAAAGCAATGCGACTGCCGGAACTTGGTTTTTATTTCAAAGTCATTCGGTAAAGCAATGCGACTGCCGGAACTTGGTTTTTATTTCAACGTTCCAGCGGTAAAGCAATGCGACTGCCGGAACTTGGTTTTTATTTCAACGTTCCAGCGGTAAAGCAATGCGACTGCCGGATCTTGATTTAATTTCAAAGTTCCAGCGGTAAAGCAATGCGACTGCCGGAACTTGGTTTTTATTTCAACGTTCCAGCGGTAAAGCAATGCGACTGCCGGATCTTGATTTAATTTCAAAGTTCCAGCGGTAAAGCAATGCGACTGCCGGATCTTGATTTAATTTAATAGTTCTAGCGGTAAAGCAATACGACTGCCGGATCTTGATTTAATTTCAAAGTTTATGCGGTAAAGCAATACGACTGCCGGATCTTGGTTTAATTTCAAAGTTCATGCGGTAAAGCAATGCGACTGCCGGAACTTGGTTTTTATTTCAAAGTCATTCGGTAAAGCAATGCGACTGCCGGATCTTGATTTAATTTAATAGTTCTAGCGGTAAAGCAATACGACTGCCGGATCTTGATTTAATTTCAACGTTCCAGCGGTAAAGCAATGCGACTGCCGGAACTTGGTTTTTATTTCAACGTTCCAGCGGTAAAGCAATGCGACTGCCGGATCTTGATTTAATTTCAAAGTTCCAGCGGTAAAGCAATGCGACTGCCGGATCTTGATTTAATTTAATAGTTCTAGCGGTAAAGCTATACGACTGCCGGATCTTGATTTAATTTCAAAGTTCATGCGGTAAAGCAATACGACTGCCGGATCTTGATTTAATTTCAAAGTCATGCGGTAAAGCAATGCGACTGCCGGAACTTGGTTTTTATTTCAAAGTCATTCGGTAAAGCAATGCGACTGCCGGAACTTGGTTTTTATTTCAACGTTCCAGCGGTAAAGCAATGCGACTGCCGGAACTTGATTTAATTTCAACGTTCATGCGGTAAAGCAATGCGACTGCCGGAACTTGGTTTTTATTTCAAAGTCATGCGGTAAACCAATGCGACTGCCGGATCTTGATTTAATTTCATAGTTCTAGCGGTAAAGCAATACGACTGCCGGATCTTGGTTTTTATTTCAAAGTCATGCGGTAAAGCAATGCGACTGCCGGATCTTGATTTAATTTCATAGTTCTAGCGGTAAAGCAATACGACTGCCGGATCTTGGTTTTTATTTCAACGTTCCAGCGGTAAAGCAATGCGACTGCCGAATCTTGATTTAATTTCAACGTTCCAGCGGTAAAGCAATGCGACTGCCGGAGCTTGGTTTTTATTTCAAAGTTCCAGCGGTAAAGCAATGCGACTGCCGGAACTTGATTTAATTTCAAAGTTCATGCGGTAAAGCAATGCGACTGCCGGAACTTGGTTTTTATTTCAAAGTCATGCGGTAAAGCAATACGACTGCCGGATCTTGATTTAATTTCAAAGTCATGCGATATAGCAATGCGACTGCCGGAACTTGGTTTTTATTTCAACGTTCCAGCGGTAAAGCAATGCGACTGCCGGATCTTGATTTAATTTCAAAGTTCCAGCGGTAAAGCAATGCGACTGCCGGATCTTGATTTAATTTAATAGTTCTAGCGGTAAAGCAATACGACTGCCGGATCTTGATTTAATTTCAAAGTTCATGCGGTAAAGCAATACGACTGCCGGATCTTGATTTAATTTCAAAGTTCATGCGGTAAAGCAATGCGACTGCCGGAACTTGGTTTTTATTTCAAAGTCATGCGGTAAAGCAATACGACTGCCGGATCTTGATTTAATTTCAAAGTCATGCGGTATAGCAATGCGACTGCCGGAACTTGGTTTTTATTTCAACGTTCCAGCGGTAAAGCAATGCGACTGCCGGATCTTGATTTAATTTCAACGTTCCAGCGGTAAAGCAATGCGACTACCGGAACTTAGTTTTTGTTTCAACGTTCCAGCGGTAAAGCAATGCGACTGCCGGATCTTGATTTAATTTCAAAGTTCATGCGGTAAAGCAATACGACTGCCGGATCTTGATTTAATTTCAAAGTTCATGCGGTAAAGCAATGCGACTGCCGGAACTTGGTTTTTATTTCAACGTTCCAGCGGTAAAGCAATGCGACTGCCGGATCTTGATTTAATTTAATAGTTCTAGCGGTAAAGCAATACGACTGCCGGATCTTGATTTAATTTCAAAGTTCATGCGGTAAAGCAATGCGACTGCCGGAACTTGGTTTTTATTTCAACGTTCCAGCGGTAAAGCAATACGACTGCCGGATCTTGGTTTAATTTCAAAGTTCATGCGGTAAAGCAATACGACTGCCGGATCTTGATTTAATTTCATAGTTCTAGCGGTAAAGCAATGCGACTGCCGGAACTTGGTTTTTATTTCAAAGTCATGCGGTAAAGCAATGCGACTGCCGGATCTTGATTTAATTTCATAGTTCTAGCGGTAAAGCAATGCGACTGCAGGATCTTGATTTAATTTCAAAGTTCCAGCGGTAAAGCAATGCGACTGCCGGATCTTGATTTAATTTCAACGTTCCAGCGGTAAAGCAATGCGACTGCCGGAACTTGGTTTTTATTTCAACGTTCCAGCGGTAAAGCAATGCGACTGCCGGATCTTGATTTAATTTCAAAGTTCCAGCGGTAAAGCAATGCGACTGCCGGATCTTGATTTAATTTAATAGTTCTAGCGGTAAAGCAATACGACTGCCGGATCTTGATTTAATTTCAAAGTTCATGCGGTAAAGCAATACGACTGCCGGATCTTGATTTAATTTCAAAGTCATGCGGTAAAGCAATGCGACTGCCGGAACTTGGTTTTTATTTCAAAGTCATTCGGTAAAGCAATGCGACTGCCGGAACTTGGTTTTTATTTCAACGTTCCAGCGGTAAAGCAATGCGACTGCCGGAACTTGATTTAATTTCAAAGTTCCAGCGGTAAAGCGATGCGACTGCCGGATCTTGATTTAATTTAATAGTTCTAGCGGTAAAGCAATACGACTGCCGGATCTTGATTTAATTTCAAAGTTCATGCGGTAAAGCAATACGACTGCCGGATCTTGATTTAATTTCAAAGTCATGCGGTAAAGCAATGCGACTGCCGGAACTTGGTTTTTATTTCAAAGTCATTCGGTAAAGCAATGCGACTGCCGGAACTTGGTTTTTATTTCAACGTTCCAGCGGTAAAGCAATGCGACTGCCGGAACTTGATTTAATTTCAACGTTCATGCGGTAAAGCAATGCGACTGCCGGAACTTGGTTTTTATTTCAAAGTCATGCGGTAAACCAATGCGACTGCCGGAACTTGATTTAATTTCAAAGTTCCAGCGGTAAAGCAATGCGACTGCCGGAACTTGGTTTTTATTTCAAAGTCATGCGGTAAAGCAATACGACTGCCGGATCTTGATTTAATTTCAAAGTCATGCGGTATAGCAATGCGACTGCCGGAACTTGGTTTTTATTTCAACGTTCCAGCGGTAAAGCAATGCGACTGCCGGATCTTGATTTAATTTCAAAGTTCCAGCGGTAAAGCAATGCGACTGCCGGATCTTGATTTAATTTAATAGTTCTAGCGGTAAAGCAATACGACTGCCGGATCTTGATTTAATTTCAAAGTTCATGCGGTAAAGCAATACGACTGCCGGATCTTGATTTAATTTCAAAGTTCATGCGGTAAAGCAATGCGACTGCCGGAACTTGGTTTTTATTTCAAAGTCATGCGGTAAAGCAATACGACTGCCGGATCTTGATTTAATTTCAAAGTCATGCGGTATAGCAATGCGACTGCCGGAACTTGGTTTTTATTTCAACGTTCCAGCGGTAAAGCAATGCGACTGCCGGATCTTGATTTAATTTCAACGTTCCAGCGGTAAAGCAATGCGACTACCGGAACTTAGTTTTTGTTTCAACGTTCCAGCGGTAAAGCAATGCGACTGCCGGATCTTGATTTAATTTCAAAGTTCATGCGGTAAAGCAATACGACTGCCGGATCTTGATTTAATTTCAAAGTTCATGCGGTAAAGCAATGCGACTGCCGGAACTTGGTTTTTATTTCAACGTTCCAGCGGTAAAGCAATGCGACTGCCGGATCTTGATTTAATTTAATAGTTCTAGCGGTAAAGCAATACGACTGCCGGATCTTGATTTAATTTCAAAGTTCATGCGGTAAAGCAATGCGACTGCCGGAACTTGGTTTTTATTTCAACGTTCCAGCGGTAAAGCAATACGACTGCCGGATCTTGGTTTAATTTCAAAGTTCATGCGGTAAAGCAATACGACTGCCGGATCTTGATTTAATTTCATAGTTCTAGCGGTAAAGCAATGCGACTGCCGGAACTTGGTTTTTATTTCAAAGTCATGCGGTAAAGCAATGCGACTGCCGGATCTTGATTTAATTTCATAGTTCTAGCGGTAAAGCAATGCGACTGCAGGATCTTGATTTAATTTCAAAGTTCCAGCGGTAAAGCAATGCGACTGCCGGATCTTGATTTAATTTCAACGTTCCAGCGGTAAAGCAATGCGACTGCCGGAACTTGGTTTTTATTTCAACGTTCCAGCGGTAAAGCAATGCGACTGCCGGATCTTGATTTAATTTCAAAGTTCCAGCGGTAAAGCAATGCGACTGCCGGATCTTGATTTAATTTAATAGTTCTAGCGGTAAAGCAATACGACTGCCGGATCTTGATTTAATTTCAAAGTTCATGCGGTAAAGCAATACGACTGCCGGATCTTGATTTAATTTCAAAGTCATGCGGTAAAGCAATGCGACTGCCGGAACTTGGTTTTTATTTCAAAGTCATTCGGTAAAGCAATGCGACTGCCGGAACTTGGTTTTTATTTCAACGTTCCAGCGGTAAAGCAATGCGACTGCCGGAACTTGATTTAATTTCAAAGTTCCAGCGGTAAAGCAATGCGACTGCCGGATCTTGATTTAATTTAATAGTTCTAGCGGTAAAGCAATACGACTGCCGGATCTTGATTTAATTTCAAAGTTCATGCGGTAAAGCAATACGACTGCCGGATCTTGATTTAATTTCAAAGTCATGCGGTAAAGCAATGCGACTGCCGGAACTTGGTTTTTATTTCAAAGTCATTCGGTAAAGCAATGCGACTGCCGGAACTTGGTTTTTATTTCAACGTTCCAGCGGTAAAGCAATGCGACTGCCGGAACTTGATTTAATTTCAACGTTCATGCGGTAAAGCAATGCGACTGCCGGAACTTGGTTTTTATTTCAAAGTCATGCGGTAAACCAATGCGACTGCCGGAACTTGATTTAATTTCAAAGTTCCAGCGGTAAAGCAATGCGACTGCCGGATCTTGATTTAATTTAATAGTTCTAGCGGTAAAGCAATACGACTGCCGGATCTTGATTTAATTTCAAAGTTCATGCGGTAAAGCAATACGACTGCCGGATCTTGATTTAATTTCAAAGTCATGCGGTAAAGCAATGCGACTGCCGGAACTTGGTTTTTATTTCAAAGTCATTCGGTAAAGCAATGCGACTGCCGGAACTTGGTTTTTATTTCAACGTTCCAGCGGTAAAGCAATGCGACTGCCGGAACTTGATTTAATTTCAACGTTCATGCGGTAAAGCAATGCGACTGCCGGAACTTGGTTTTTATTTCAAAGTCATGCGGTAAACCAATGCGACTGCCGGATCTTGATTTAATTTCATAGTTCTAGCGGTAAAGCAATGCGACTGCCGGAACTTGGTTTTTATTTCAAAGTCATGCGGTAAAGCAATGCGACTGCCGGAACTTGGTTTTTATTTCAAAGTCATTCGGTAAAGCAATGCGACTGCCGGAACTTGGTTTTTATTTCAACGTTCCAGCGGTAAAGCAATGCGACTGCCGGAACTTGATTTAATTTAATAGTTCCAGCGGTAAAGCAATGCGACTGCCGAATCTTGATTTAATTTCAACGTTCCAGCGGTAAAGCAATGCGACTGCCGGAACTTGGTTTTTATTTCAAAGTCATGCGGTAAAGCAATACGACTGCCGGATCTTGATTTAATTTCAAAGTCATGCGGTAAAGCAATGCGACTGCCGGAACTTAGTTTTTGTTTCAACGTTCCAGCGGTAAAGCAATGCGACTGCAGGATCTTGATTTAATTTCAAAGTTTATGCGGTTAAGCAATACGACTGCCGGATCTTGGTTTAATTTCAAAGTTCATGCGGTAAAGCAATACGACTGCCGGATCTTGATTTAATTTCAAAGTTCATGCGGTAAAGCAATGCGACTGCCGGAACTTGGTTTTTATTTCAAAGTCATGCGGTAAAGCAATACGACTGCCGGATCTTGATTTAATTTCAAAGTCATGCGGTATAGCAATGCGACTGCCGGAACTTGGTTTTTATTTCAACGTTCCAGCGGTAAAGCAATGCGACTGCCGGATCTTGATTTAATTTCAACGTTCCAGCGGTAAAGCAATGCGACTACCGGAACTTAGTTTTTGTTTCAACGTTCCAGCGGTAAAGCAATGCGACTGCCGGATCTTGATTTAATTTCAAAGTTTATGCGGTTAAGCAATACGACTGCCGGATCTTGGTTTAATTTCAAAGTTCATGCGGTAAAGCAATGCGACTGCCGGAACTTGGTTTTTATTTCAACGTTCCAGCGGTAAAGCAATGCGACTGCAGGATCTTGATTTAATTTCAAAGTTCCAGCGGTAAAGCAATGCGACTGCCGGATCTTGATTTAATTTCAACGTTCCAGCGGTAAAGCAATGCGACTGCCGGAACTTGGTTTTTATTTCAACGTTCCAGCGGTAAAGCAATGCGACTGCCGGATCTTGATTTAATTTCAAAGTTCCAGCGGTAAAGCAATGCGACTGCCGGATCTTGATTTAATTTAATAGTTCTAGCGGTAAAGCAATACGACTGCCGGATCTTGATTTAATTTCAAAGTTCATGCGGTAAAGCAATACGACTGCCGGATCTTGATTTAATTTCAAAGTCATGCGGTAAAGCAATGCGACTGCCGGAACTTGGTTTTTATTTCAAAGTCATTCGGTAAAGCAATGCGACTGCCGGAACTTGGTTTTTATTTCAACGTTCCAGCGGTAAAGCAATGCGACTGCCGGAACTTGATTTAATTTCAACGTTCATGCGGTAAAGCAATGCGACTGCCGGAACTTGGTTTTTATTTCAAAGTCATGCGGTAAACCAATGCGACTGCCGGATCTTGATTTAATTTCATAGTTCTAGCGGTAAAGCAATACGACTGCCGGATCTTGGTTTTTATTTCAAAGTCATGCGGTAAAGCAATGCGACTGCCGGATCTTGATTTAATTTCATAGTTCTAGCGGTAAAGCAATACGACTGCCGGATCTTGGTTTTTATTTCAACGTTCCAGCGGTAAAGCAATGCGACTGCCGAATCTTGATTTAATTTCAACGTTCCAGCGGTAAAGCAATGCGACTGCCGGAGCTTGGTTTTTATTTCAAAGTTCCAGCGGTAAAGCAATGCGACTGCCGGAACTTGATTTAATTTCAAAGTTCATGCGGTAAAGCAATGCGACTGCCGGAACTTGGTTTTTATTTCAAAGTCATGCGGTAAAGCAATACGACTGCCGGATCTTGATTTAATTTCAAAGTCATGCGGTATAGCAATGCGACTGCCGGAACTTGGTTTTTATTTCAACGTTCCAGCGGTAAAGCAATGCGACTGCCGGATCTTGATTTAATTTCAAAGTTCCAGCGGTAAAGCAATGCGACTGCCGGATCTTGATTTAATTTAATAGTTCTAGCGGTAAAGCAATACGACTGCCGGATCTTGATTTAATTTCAAAGTTCATGCGGTAAAGCAATACGACTGCCGGATCTTGATTTAATTTCAAAGTTCATGCGGTAAAGCAATGCGACTGCCGGAACTTGGTTTTTATTTCAAAGTCATGCGGTAAAGCAATACGACTGCCGGATCTTGATTTAATTTCAAAGTCATGCGGTATAGCAATGCGACTGCCGGAACTTGGTTTTTATTTCAACGTTCCAGCGGTAAAGCAATGCGACTGCCGGATCTTGATTTAATTTCAACGTTCCAGCGGTAAAGCATTGCGACTACCGGAACTTAGTTTTTGTTTCAACGTTCCAGCGGTAAAGCAATGCGACTGCCGGATGTTGATTTAATTTCAAAGTTCATGCGGTAAAGCAATACGACTGCCGGATCTTGATTTAATTTCAAAGTTCATGCGGTAAAGCAATGCGACTGCCGGAACTTGGTTTTTATTTCAACGTTCCAGCGGTAAAGCAATGCGACTGCCGGATCTTGATTTAATTTAATAGTTCTAGCGGTAAAGCAATACGACTGCCGGATCTTGATTTAATTTCAAAGTTCATGCGGTAAAGCAATGCGACTGCCGGAACTTGATTTAATTTCAAAGTTCATGCGGTAAAGCAATGCGACTGCCGGAACTTGGTTTTTATTTCAAAGTCATGCGGTAAACCAATGCGACTGCCGGATCTTGATTTAATTTCAAAGTCATGCGGTAAAGCAATGCGACTGCCGGAACTTGGTTTTTATTTCAAAGTCATTCGGTAAAGCAATGCGACTGCCGGAACTTGGTTTTTATTTCAACGTTCCAGCGGTAAAGCAATGCGACTGCCGGAACTTGATTTAATTTCAACGTTCATGCGGTAAAGCAATGCGACTGCCGGAACTTGGTTTTTATTTCAAAGTCATGCGGTAAACCAATGCGACTGCCGGAACTTGATTTAATTTCAAAGTTCCAGCGGTAAAGCAATGCGACTGCCGGATCTTGATTTAATTTAATAGTTCTAGCGGTAAAGCAATACGACTGCCGGATCTTGATTTAATTTCAAAGTTCATGCGGTAAAGCAATACGACTGCCGGATCTTGATTTAATTTCAAAGTCATGCGGTAAAGCAATGCGACTGCCGGAACTTGGTTTTTATTTCAAAGTCATTCGGTAAAGCAATGCGACTGCCGGAACTTGGTTTTTATTTCAACGTTCCAGCGGTAAAGCAATGCGACTGCCGGAACTTGATTTAATTTCAACGTTCATGCGGTAAAGCAATGCGACTGCCGGAACTTGGTTTTTATTTCAAAGTCATGCGGTAAACCAATGCGACTGCCGGAACTTGATTTAATTTCAAAGTTCCAGCGGTAAAGCAATGCGACTGCCGGATCTTGATTTAATTTAATAGTTCTAGCGGTAAAGCAATACGACTGCCGGATCTTGATTTAATTTCAAAGTTCATGCGGTAAAGCAATACGACTGCCGGATCTTGATTTAATTTCAAAGTCATGCGGTAAAGCAATGCGACTGCCGGAACTTGGTTTTTATTTCAAAGTCATTCGGTAAAGCAATGCGACTGCCGGAACTTGGTTTTTATTTCAACGTTCCAGCGGTAAAGCAATGCGACTGCCGGAACTTGATTTAATTTCAACGTTCATGCGGTAAAGCAATGCGACTGCCGGAACTTGGTTTTTATTTCAAAGTCATGCGGTAAAGCAATGCGACTGCCGGAACTTGGTTTTTATTTCAACGTTCCAGCGGTAAAGCAATGCGACTGCCGGAACTTGATTTAATTTCAACGTTCATGCGGTAAAGCAATGCGACTGCCGGAACTTGGTTTTTATTTCAAAGTCATTCGGTAAAGCAATGCGACTGCCGGAACTTGGTTTTTATTTCAACGTTCCAGCGGTAAAGCAATGCGACTGCCGGAACTTGGTTTTTATTTCAACGTTCCAGCGGTAAAGCAATGCGACTGCCGGATCTTGATTTAATTTCAAAGTTCATGCGGTAAAGCAATGCGACTGCCGGAACTTGGTTTTTATTTCAACGTTCCAGCGGTAAAGCAATGCGACTGCCGGATCTTGATTTAATTTCAAAGTTCCAGCGGTAAAGCAATGCGACTGCCGGATCTTGATTTAATTTAATAGTTCTAGCGGTAAAGCAATACGACTGCCGGATCTTGATTTAATTTCAAAGTTTATGCGGTTAAGCAATACGACTGCCGGATCTTGGTTTAATTTCAAAGTTCATGCGGTAAAGCAATGCGACTGCCGGAACTTGGTTTTTATTTCAACGTTCCAGCGGTAAAGCAATGCGACTGCAGGATCTTGATTTAATTTCAAAGTTCCAGCGGTAAAGCAATGCGACTGCCGGATCTTGATTTAATTTCAACGTTCCAGCGGTAAAGCAATGCGACTGCCGGAACTTGGTTTTTATTTCAACGTTCCAGCGGTAAAGCAATGCGACTGCCGGATCTTGATTTAATTTCAAAGTTCCAGCGGTAAAGCAATGCGACTGCCGGATCTTGATTTAATTTAATAGTTCTAGCGGTAAAGCAATACGACTGCCGGATCTTGATGTAATTTCAAAGTTCATGCGGTAAAGCAATACGACTGCCGGATCTTGATTTAATTTCAAAGTCATGCGGTAAAGCAATGCGACTGCCGGAACTTGGTTTTTATTTCAAAGTCATTCGGTAAAGCAATGCGACTGCCGGAACTTGGTTTTTATTTCAACGTTCCAGCGGTAAAGCAATGCGACTGCCGGAACTTGATTTAATTTCAACGTTCATGCGGTAAAGCAATGCGACTGCCGGAACTTGGTTTTTATTTCAAAGTCATGCGGTAAACCAATGCGACTGCCGGATCTTGATTTAATTTCATAGTTCTAGCGGTAAAGCAATACGACTGCCGGATCTTGGTTTTTATTTCAAAGTCATGCGGTAAAGCAATGCGACTGCCGGATCTTGATTTAATTTCATAGTTCTAGCGGTAAAGCAATACGACTGCCGGATCTTGGTTTTTATTTCAACGTTCCAGCGGTAAAGCAATGCGACTGCCGAATCTTGATTTAATTTCAACGTTCCAGCGGTAAAGCAATGCGACTGCCGGAGCTTGGTTTTTATTTCAAAGTTCCAGCGGTAAAGCAATGCGACTGCCGGAACTTGATTTAATTTCAAAGTTCATGCGGTAAAGCAATGCGACTGCCGGAACTTGGTTTTTATTTCAAAGTCATGCGGTAAAGCAATACGACTGCCGGATCTTGATTTAATTTCAAAGTCATGCGGTATAGCAATGCGACTGCCGGAACTTGGTTTTTATTTCAACGTTCCAGCGGTAAAGCAATGCGACTGCCGGATCTTGATTTAATTTCAAAGTTCCAGCGGTAAAGCAATGCGACTGCCGGATCTTGATTTAATTTAATAGTTCTAGCGGTAAAGCAATACGACTGCCGGATCTTGATTTAATTTCAAAGTTCATGCGGTAAAGCAATGCGACTGCCGGATCTTGATTTAATTTCAAAGTTCATGCGGTAAAGCAATGCGACTGCCGGATCTTGGTTTTTATTTCAAAGTCATGCGGTAAAGCAATACGACTGCCGGATCTTGATTTAATTTCAAAGTCATGCGGTATAGCAATGCGACTGCCGGAACTTGGTTTTTATTTCAACGTTCCAGCGGTAAAGCAATGCGACTGCCGGATCTTGATTTAATTTCAACGTTCCAGCGGTAAAGCAATGCGACTACCGGAACTTAGTTTTTGTTTCAACGTTCCAGCGGTAAAGCAATGCGACTGCCGGATGTTGATTTAATTTCAAAGTTCATGCGGTAAAGCAATACGACTGCCGGATCTTGATTTAATTTCAAAGTTCATGCGGTAAAGCAATGCGACTGCCGGAACTTGGTTTTTATTTCAACGTTCCAGCGGTAAAGCAATGCGACTGCCGGATCTTGATTTAATTTAATAGTTCTAGCGGTAAAGCAATACGACTGCCGGATCTTGATTTAATTTCAAAGTTCATGCGGTAAAGCAATGCGACTGCCGGAACTTGATTTAATTTCAAAGTTCATGCGGTAAAGCAATGCGACTGCCGGAACTTGGTTTTTATTTCAAAGTCATGCGGTAAACCAATGCGACTGCCGGATCTTGATTTAATTTCAAAGTCATGCGGTAAAGCAATGCGACTGCCGGAACTTGGTTTTTATTTCAAAGTCATTCGGTAAAGCAATGCGACTGCCGGAACTTGGTTTTTATTTCAACGTTCCAGCGGTAAAGCAATGCGACTGCCGGAACTTGATTTAATTTCAACGTTCATGCGGTAAAGCAATGCGACTGCCGGAACTTGATTTAATTTCAAAGTTCCAGCGGTAAACCAATGCGACTGCCGGAACTTGATTTAATTTCAAAGTTCCAGCGGTAAAGCAATGCGACTGCCGGATCTTGATTTAATTTAATAGTTCTAGCGGTAAAGCAATACGACTGCCGGATCTTGATTTAATTTCAAAGTTCATGCGGTAAAGCAATACGACTGCCGGATCTTGATTTAATTTCAAAGTCATGCGGTAAAGCAATGCGACTGCCGGAACTTGGTTTTTATTTCAAAGTCATTCGGTAAAGCAATGCGACTGCCGGAACTTGGTTTTTATTTCAACGTTCCATCGGTAAAGCAATGCGACTGCCGGAACTTGATTTAATTTCAACGTTCATGCGGTAAAGCAATGCGACTGCCGGAACTTGGTTTTTATTTCAAAGTCATGCGGTAAACCAATGCGACTGCCGGAACTTGATTTAATTTCAAAGTTCCAGCGGTAAAGCAATGCGACTGCCGGATCTTGATTTAATTTAATAGTTCTAGCGGTAAAGCAATACGACTGCCGGATCTTGATTTAATTTCAAAGTTCATGCGGTAAAGCAATACGACTGCCGGATCTTGATTTAATTTCAAAGTCATGCGGTAAAGCAATGCGACTGCCGGAACTTGGTTTTTATTTCAAAGTCCTTCGGTAAAGCAATGCGACTGCCGGAACTTGGTTTTTATTTCAACGTTCCAGCGGTAAAGCAATGCGACTGCCGGAACTTGATTTAATTTCAACGTTCATGCGGTAAAGCAATGCGACTGCCGGAACTTGGTTTTTATTTCAAAGTCATGCGGTAAAGCAATACGACTGCCGGATCTTGATTTAATTTCAAAGTCATGCGGTATAGCAATGCGACTGCCGGAACTTGGTTTTTATTTCAACGTTCCAGCGGTAAAGCAATGCGACTGCCGGATCTTGATTTAATTTCAAAGTTCCAGCGGTAAAGCAATGCGACTGCCGGATCTTGATTTAATTTAATAGTTCTAGCGGTAAAGCAATACGACTGCCGGATCTTGATTTAATTTCAAAGTTCATGCGGTAAAGCAATACGACTGCCGGATCTTGATTTAATTTCAAAGTTCATGCGGTAAAGCAATGCGACTGCCGGAACTTGGTTTTTATTTCAAAGTCATGCGGTAAAGCAATACGACTGCCGGATCTTGATTTAATTTCAAAGTCATGCGGTATAGCAATGCGACTGCCGGAACTTGGTTTTTATTTCAACGTTCCAGCGGTAAAGCAATGCGACTGCCGGATCTTGATTTAATTTCAACGTTCCAGCGGTAAAGCAATGCGACTACCGGAACTTAGTTTTTGTTTCAACGTTCCAGCGGTAAAGCAATGCGACTGCCGGATCTTGATTTAATTTCAAAGTTCATGCGGTAAAGCAATTCGACTGCCGGATCTTGATTTAATTTCAAAGTTCATGCGGTAAAGCAATGCGACTGCCGGAACTTGGTTTTTATTTCAACGTTCCAGCGGTAAAGCAATGCGACTGCCGGATCTTGATTTAATTTAATAGTTCTAGCGGTAAAGCAATACGACTGCCGGATCTTGATTTAATTTCAAAGTTCATGCGGTAAAGCAATGCGACTGCCGGAACTTGATTTAATTTCAAAGTTCATGCGGTAAAGCAATGCGACTGCCGGAACTTGGTTTTTATTTCAAAGTCATGCGGTAAAGCAATACGACTGCCGGATCTTGATTTAATTTCAAAGTCATGCGGTATAGCAATGCGACTGCCGGAACTTGGTTTTTATTTCAAAGTCATGCGGTAAAGCAATACGACTGCCGGATCTTGATTTAATTTCAAAGTCATGCGGTATAGCAATGCGACTGCCGGAACTTGGTTTTTATTTCAACGTTCCAGCGGTAAAGCAATGCGACTGCCGGATCTTGATTTAATTTCAAAGTTCCAGCGGTAAAGCAATGCGACTGCCGGATCTTGATTTAATTTAATAGTTCTAGCGGTAAAGCAATACGACTGCCGGATCTTGATTTAATTTCAAAGTTCATGCGGTAAAGCAATACGACTGCCGGATCTTGATTTAATTTCAAAGTCATGCGGTAAAGCAATGCGACTGCCGGAACTTGGTTTTTATTTCAAAGTCATTCGGTAAAGCAATGCGACTGCCGGAACTTGGTTTTTATTTCAACGTTCCAGCGGTAAAGCAATGCGACTGCCGGATCTTGATTTAATTTCAACGTTCCAGCGGTAAAGCAATGCGACTACCGGAACTTAGTTTTTGTTTCAACGTTCCAGCGGTAAAGCAATGCGACTGCCGGATCTTGATTTAATTTCAAAGTTTATGCGGTTAAGCAATACGACTGCCGGATCTTGGTTTAATTTCAAAGTTCATGCGGTAAAGCAATGCGACTGCCGGAACTTGGTTTTTATTTCAACGTTCCAGCGGTAAAGCAATGCGACTGCAGGATCTTGATTTAATTTCAAAGTTCCAGCGGTAAAGCAATGCGACTGCCGGATCTTGATTTAATTTCAACGTTCCAGCGGTAAAGCAATGCGACTGCCGGAACTTGGTTTTTATTTCAACGTTCCAGCGGTAAAGCAATGCGACTGCCGGATCTTGATTTAATTTCAAAGTTCCAGCGGTAAAGCAATGCGACTGCCGGATCTTGATTTAATTTAATAGTTCTAGCGGTAAAGCAATACGACTGCCGGATCTTGATTTAATTTCAAAGTTCATGCGGTAAAGCAATACGACTGCCGGATCTTGATTTAATTTCAAAGTCATGCGGTAAAGCAATGCGACTGCCGGAACTTGGTTTTTATTTCAAAGTCATTCGGTAAAGCAATGCGACTGCCGGAACTTGGTTTTTATTTCAACGTTCCAGCGGTAAAGCAATGCGACTGCCGGAACTTGATTTAATTTCAACGTTCATGCGGTAAAGCAATGCGACTGCCGGAACTTGGTTTTTATTTCAAAGTCATGCGGTAAACCAATGCGACTGCCGGATCTTGATTTAATTTCATAGTTCTAGCGGTAAAGCAATACGACTGCCGGATCTTGGTTTTTATTTCAAAGTCATGCGGTAAAGCAATGCGACTGCCGGATCTTGATTTAATTTCATAGTTCTAGCGGTAAAGCAATACGACTGCCGGATCTTGGTTTTTATTTCAACGTTCCAGCGGTAAAGCAATGCGACTGCCGAATCTTGATTTAATTTCAACGTTCCAGCGGTAAAGCAATGCGACTGCCGGATCTTGGTTTTTATTTCAAAGTTCCAGCGGTAAAGCAATGCGACTGCCGGAACTTGATTTAATTTCAAAGTTCATGCGGTAAAGCAATGCGACTGCCGGAACTTGGTTTTTATTTCAAAGTCATGCGGTAAAGCAATACGACTGCCGGATCTTGATTTAATTTCAAAGTCATGCGGTATAGCAATGCGACTGCCGGAACTTGGTTTTTATTTCAACGTTCCAGCGGTAAAGCAATGCGACTGCCGGATCTTGATTTAATTTCAAAGTTCCAGCGGTAAAGCAATGCGACTGCCGGATCTTGATTTAATTTAATAGTTCTAGCGGTAAAGCAATACGACTGCCGGATCTTGATTTAATTTCAAAGTTCATGCGGTAAAGCAATACGACTGCCGGATCTTGATTTAATTTCAAAGTTCATGCGGTAAAGCAATGCGACTGCCGGAACTTGGTTTTTATTTCAAAGTCATGCGGTAAAGCAATACGACTGCCGGATCTTGATTTAATTTCAAAGTCATGCGGTATAGCAATGCGACTGCCGGAACTTGGTTTTTATTTCAACGTTCCAGCGGTAAAGCAATGCGACTGCCGGATCTTGATTTAATTTCAACGTTCCAGCGGTAAAGCAATGCGACTACCGGAACTTAGTTTTTGTTTCAACGTTCCAGCGGTAAAGCAATGCGACTGCCGGATGTTGATTTAATTTCAAAGTTCATGCGGTAAAGCAATACGACTGCCGGATCTTGATTTAATTTCAAAGTTCATGCGGTAAAGCAATGCGACTGCCGGAACTTGGTTTTTATTTCAACGTTCCAGCGGTAAAGCAATGCGACTGCCGGATCTTGATTTAATTTAATAGTTCTAGCGGTAAAGCAATACGACTGCCGGATCTTGATTTAATTTCAAAGTTCATGCGGTAAAGCAATGCGACTGCCGGAACTTGATTTAATTTCAAAGTTCATGCGGTAAAGCAATGCGACTGCCGGAACTTGGTTTTTATTTCAAAGTCATGCGGTAAACCAATACGACTGCCGGATATTGATTTAATTTCAAAGTCATGCGGTAAAGCAATGCGACTGCCGGAACTTGGTTTTTATTTCAAAGTCATTCGGTAAAGCAATGCGACTGCCGGAACTTGGTTTTTATTTCAACGTTCCAGCGGTAAAGCAATGCGACTGCCGGAACTTGATTTAATTTCAAAGTTCATGCGGTAAAGCAATGCGACTGCCGGAACTTGGTTTTTATTTCAAAGTCATGCGGTAAACCAATGCGACTGCCGGAACTTGATTTAATTTCAAAGTTCCAGCGGTAAAGCAATGCGACTGCCGGATCTTGATTTAATTTAATAGTTCTAGCGGTAAAGCAATACGACTGCCGGATCTTGATTTAATTTCAAAGTTCATGCGGTAAAGCAATACGACTGCCGGATCTTGATTTAATTTCAAAGTCATGCGGTAAAGCAATGCGACTGCCGGAACTTGGTTTTTATTTCAAAGTCATTCGGTAAAGCAATGCGACTGCCGGAACTTGGTTTTTATTTCAACGTTCCAGCGGTAAAGCAATGCGACTGCCGGAACTTGATTTAATTTCAACGTTCATGCGGTAAAGCAATGCGACTGCCGGAACTTGGTTTTTATTTCAAAGTCATGCGGTAAACCAATGCGACTGCCGGAACTTGATTTAATTTCAAAGTTCCAGCGGTAAAGCAATGCGACTGCCGGATCTTGATTTAATTTAATAGTTCTAGCGGTAAAGCAATACGACTGCCGGATCTTGATTTAATTTCAAAGTTCATGCGGTAAAGCAATACGACTGCCGGATCTTGATTTAATTTCAAAGTCATGCGGTAAAGCAATGCGACTGCCGGAACTTGGTTTTTATTTCAAAGTCATTCGGTAAAGCAATGCGACTGCCGGAACTTGGTTTTTATTTCAACGTTCCAGCGGTAAAGCAATGCGACTGCCGGAACTTGATTTAATTTCAACGTTCATGCGGTAAAGCAATGCGACTGCCGGAACTTGGTTTTTATTTCAAAGTCATGCGGTAAAGCAATGCGACTGCCGGAACTTGGTTTTTATTTCAACGTTCCAGCGGTAAAGCAATGCGACTGCCGGAACTTGATTTAATTTCAACGTTCATGCGGTAAAGCAATGCGACTGCCGGAACTTGGTTTTTATTTCAAAGTCATTCGGTAAAGCAATGCGACTGCCGGAACTTGGTTTTTATTTCAACGTTCCAGCGGTAAAGCAATGCGACTGCCGGAACTTGGTTTTTATTTCAACGTTCCAGCGGTAAAGCAATGCGACTGCCGGATCTTGATTTAATTTCAAAGTTCATGCGGTAAAGCAATGCGACTGCCGGAACTTGGTTTTTATTTCAACGTTCCAGCGGTAAAGCAATGCGACTGCCGGATCTTGATTTAATTTCAAAGTTCCAGCGGTAAAGCAATGCGACTGCCGGATCTTGATTTAATTTAATAGTTCTAGCGGTAAAGCAATACGACTGCCGGATCTTGATTTAATTTCAAAGTTTATGCGGTTAAGCAATACGACTGCCGGATCTTGGTTTAATTTCAAAGTTCATGCGGTAAAGCAATGCGACTGCCGGAACTTGGTTTTTATTTCAACGTTCCAGCGGTAAAGCAATGCGACTGCAGGATCTTGATTTAATTTCAAAGTTCCAGCGGTAAAGCAATGCGACTGCCGGATCTTGATTTAATTTCAACGTTCCAGCGGTAAAGCAATGCGACTGCCGGAACTTGGTTTTTATTTCAACGTTCCAGCGGTAAAGCAATGCGACTGCCGGATCTTGATTTAATTTCAAAGTTCCAGCGGTAAAGCAATGCGACTGCCGGATCTTGATTTAATTTAATAGTTCTAGCGGTAAAGCAATACGACTGCCGGATCTTGATGTAATTTCAAAGTTCATGCGGTAAAGCAATACGACTGCCGGATCTTGATTTAATTTCAAAGTCATGCGGTAAAGCAATGCGACTGCCGGAACTTGGTTTTTATTTCAAAGTCATTCGGTAAAGCAATGCGACTGCCGGAACTTGGTTTTTATTTCAACGTTCCAGCGGTAAAGCAATGCGACTGCCGGAACTTGATTTAATTTCAACGTTCATGCGGTAAAGCAATGCGACTGCCGGAACTTGGTTTTTATTTCAAAGTCATGCGGTAAACCAATGCGACTGCCGGATCTTGATTTAATTTCATAGTTCTAGCGGTAAAGCAATACGACTGCCGGATCTTGGTTTTTATTTCAAAGTCATGCGGTAAAGCAATGCGACTGCCGGATCTTGATTTAATTTCATAGTTCTAGCGGTAAAGCAATACGACTGCCGGATCTTGGTTTTTATTTCAACGTTCCAGCGGTAAAGCAATGCGACTGCCGAATCTTGATTTAATTTCAACGTTCCAGCGGTAAAGCAATGCGACTGCCGGAGCTTGGTTTTTATTTCAAAGTTCCAGCGGTAAAGCAATGCGACTGCCGGAACTTGATTTAATTTCAAAGTTCATGCGGTAAAGCAATGCGACTGCCGGAACTTGGTTTTTATTTCAAAGTCATGCGGTAAAGCAATACGACTGCCGGATCTTGATTTAATTTCAAAGTCATGCGGTATAGCAATGCGACTGCCGGAACTTGGTTTTTATTTCAACGTTCCAGCGGTAAAGCAATGCGACTGCCGGATCTTGATTTAATTTCAAAGTTCCAGCGGTAAAGCAATGCGACTGCCGGATCTTGATTTAATTTAATAGTTCTAGCGGTAAAGCAATACGACTGCCGGATCTTGATTTAATTTCAAAGTTCATGCGGTAAAGCAATACGACTGCCGGATCTTGATTTAATTTCAAAGTTCATGCGGTAAAGCAATGCGACTGCCGGAACTTGGTTTTTATTTCAAAGTCATGCGGTAAAGCAATACGACTGCCGGATCTTGATTTAATTTCAAAGTCATGCGGTATAGCAATGCGACTGCCGGAACTTGGTTTTTATTTCAACGTTCCAGCGGTAAAGCAATGCGACTGCCGGATCTTGATTTAATTTCAACGTTCCAGCGGTAAAGCAATGCGACTACCGGAACTTAGTTTTTGTTTCAACGTTCCAGCGGTAAAGCAATGCGACTGCCGGATGTTGATTTAATTTCAAAGTTCATGCGGTAAAGCAATACGACTGCCGGATCTTGATTTAATTTCAAAGTTCATGCGGTAAAGCAATGCGACTGCCGGAACTTGGTTTTTATTTCAACGTTCCAGCGGTAAAGCAATGCGACTGCCGGATCTTGATTTAATTTAATAGTTCTAGCGGTAAAGCAATACGACTGCCGGATCTTGATTTAATTTCAAAGTTCATGCGGTAAAGCAATGCGACTGCCGGAACTTGATTTAATTTCAAAGTTCATGCGGTAAAGCAATGCGACTGCCGGAACTTGGTTTTTATTTCAAAGTCATGCGGTAAACCAATGCGACTGCCGGATCTTGATTTAATTTCAAAGTCATGCGGTAAAGCAATGCGACTGCCGGATCTTGGTTTTTATTTCAAAGTCATTCGGTAAAGCAATGCGACTGCCGGAACTTGGTTTTTATTTCAACGTTCCAGCGGTAAAGCAATGCGACTGCCGGAACTTGATTTAATTTCAACGTTCATGCGGTAAAGCAATGCGACTGCCGGAACTTGATTTAATTTCAAAGTTCCAGCGGTAAACCAATGCGACTGCCGGAACTTGATTTAATTTCAAAGTTCCAGCGGTAAAGCAATGCGACTGCCGGATCTTGATTTAATTTAATAGTTCTAGCGGTAAAGCAATACGACTGCCGGATCTTGATTTAATTTCAAAGTTCATGCGGTAAAGCAATACGACTGCCGGATCTTGATTTAATTTCAAAGTCATGCGGTAAAGCAATGCGACTGCCGGAACTTGGTTTTTATTTCAAAGTCATTCGGTAAAGCAATGCGACTGCCGGAACTTGGTTTTTATTTCAACGTTCCAGCGGTAAAGCAATGCGACTGCCGGAACTTGATTTAATTTCAACGTTCA
Source organism: Ancistrocerus nigricornis (assembly GCA_916049575.1). Lineage (NCBI taxonomy): Eukaryota > Metazoa > Arthropoda > Insecta > Hymenoptera > Vespidae > Ancistrocerus > Ancistrocerus nigricornis. Next base: position 16,202,793 of record OU696667.1, on the reverse strand, counting down.
TGCGGTAAAGCAATGCGACTGCCGGAACTTGGTTTTTATTTCAAAGTCATGCGGTAAACCAATGCGACTGCCGGAACTTGATTTAATTTCAAAGTTCCAGCGGTAAAGCAATGCGACTGCCGGATCTTGATTTAATTTAATAGTTCTAGCGGTAAAGCAATACGACTGCCGGATCTTGATTTAATTTCAAAGTTCATGCGGTAAAGCAATACGACTGCCGGATCTTGATTTAATTTCAAAGTCATGCGGTAAAGCAATGCGACTGCCGGAACTTGGTTTTTATTTCAAAGTCCTTCGGTAAAGCAATGCGACTGCCGGAACTTGGTTTTTATTTCAACGTTCCAGCGGTAAAGCAATGCGACTGCCGGAACTTGATTTAATTTCAACGTTCATGCGGTAAAGCAATGCGACTGCCGGAACTTGGTTTTTATTTCAAAGTCATGCGGTAAAGCAATACGACTGCCGGATCTTGATTTAATTTCAAAGTCATGCGGTATAGCAATGCGACTGCCGGAACTTGGTTTTTATTTCAACGTTCCAGCGGTAAAGCAATGCGACTGCCGGATCTTGATTTAATTTCAAAGTTCCAGCGGTAAAGCAATGCGACTGCCGGATCTTGATTTAATTTAATAGTTCTAGCGGTAAAGCAATACGACTGCCGGATCTTGATTTAATTTCAAAGTTCATGCGGTAAAGCAATACGACTGCCGGATCTTGATTTAATTTCAAAGTTCATGCGGTAAAGCAATGCGACTGCCGGAACTTGGTTTTTATTTCAAAGTCATGCGGTAAAGCAATACGACTGCCGGATCTTGATTTAATTTCAAAGTCATGCGGTATAGCAATGCGACTGCCGGAACTTGGTTTTTATTTCAACGTTCCAGCGGTAAAGCAATGCGACTGCCGGATCTTGATTTAATTTCAACGTTCCAGCGGTAAAGCAATGCGACTACCGGAACTTAGTTTTTGTTTCAACGTTCCAGCGGTAAAGCAATGCGACTGCCGGATGTTGATTTAATTTCAAAGTTCATGCGGTAAAGCAATACGACTGCCGGATCTTGATTTAATTTCAAAGTTCATGCGGTAAAGCAATGCGACTGCCGGAACTTGGTTTTTATTTCAACGTTCCAGCGGTAAAGCAATGCGACTGCCGGATCTTGATTTAATTTAATAGTTCTAGCGGTAAAGCAATACGACTGCCGGATCTTGATTTAATTTCAAAGTTCATGCGGTAAAGCAATGCGACTGCCGGAACTTGATTTAATTTCAAAGTTCATGCGGTAAAGCAATGCGACTGCCGGAACTTGGTTTTTATTTCAAAGTCATGCGGTAAAGCAATACGACTGCCGGATCTTGATTTAATTTCAAAGTCATGCGGTATAGCAATGCGACTGCCGGAACTTGGTTTTTATTTCAAAGTCATGCGGTAAAGCAATACGACTGCCGGATCTTGATTTAATTTCAAAGTCATGCGGTATAGCAATGCGACTGCCGGAACTTGGTTTTTATTTCAACGTTCCAGCGGTAAAGCAATGCGACTGCCGGATCTTGATTTAATTTCAAAGTTCCAGCGGTAAAGCAATGCGACTGCCGGATCTTGATTTAATTTAATAGTTCTAGCGGTAAAGCAATACGACTGCCGGATCTTGATTTAATTTCAAAGTTCATGCGGTAAAGCAATACGACTGCCGGATCTTGATTTAATTTCAAAGTCATGCGGTAAAGCAATGCGACTGCCGGATCTTGGTTTTTATTTCAAAGTCATTCGGTAAAGCAATGCGACTGCCGGAACTTGGTTTTTATTTCAACGTTCCAGCGGTAAAGCAATGCGACTGCCGGAACTTGATTTAATTTCAACGTTCATGCGGTAAAGCAATGCGACTGCCGGAACTTGGTTTTTATTTCAAAGTCATGCGGTAAAGCAATGCGACTGCCGGAACTTGGTTTTTATTTCAACGTTCCAGCGGTAAAGCAATGCGACTGCCGGAACTTGATTTAATTTCAACGTTCATGCGGTAAAGCAATGCGACTGCCGGAACTTGGTTTTTATTTCAAAGTCATTCGGTAAAGCAATGCGACTGCCGGAACTTGGTTTTTATTTCAACGTTCCAGCGGTAAAGCAATGCGACTGCCGGAACTTGGTTTTTATTTCAACGTTCCAGCGGTAAAGCAATGCGACTGCCGGATCTTGATTTAATTTCAAAGTTCATGCGGTAAAGCAATGCGACTGCCGGAACTTGGTTTTTATTTCAACGTTCCAGCGGTAAAGCAATGCGACTGCCGGATCTTGATTTAATTTCAAAGTTCCAGCGGTAAAGCAATGCGACTGCCGGATCTTGATTTAATTTAATAGTTCTAGCGGTAAAGCAATCCGACTGCCGGATCTTGATTTAATTTCAAAGTTTATGCGGTTAAGCAATACGACTGCCGGATCTTGGTTTAATTTCAAAGTTCATGCGGTAAAGCAATGCGACTGCCGGAACTTGGTTTTTATTTCAACGTTCCAGCGGTAAAGCAATGCGACTGCAGGATCTTGATTTAATTTCAAAGTTCCAGCGGTAAAGCAATGCGACTGCCGGATCTTGATTTAATTTCAACGTTCCAGCGGTAAAGCAATGCGACTGCCGGAACTTGGTTTTTATTTCAACGTTCCAGCGGTAAAGCAATGCGACTGCCGGATCTTGATTTAATTTCAAAGTTCCAGCGGTAAAGCAATGCGACTGCCGGATCTTGATTTAATTTAATAGTTCTAGCGGTAAAGCAATACGACTGCCGGATCTTGATGTAATTTCAAAGTTCATGCGGTAAAGCAATACGACTGCCGGATCTTGATTTAATTTCAAAGTCATGCGGTAAAGCAATGCGACTGCCGGAACTTGGTTTTTATTTCAAAGTCATTCGGTAAAGCAATGCGACTGCCGGAACTTGGTTTTTATTTCAACGTTCCAGCGGTAAAGCAATGCGACTGCCGGAACTTGATTTAATTTCAACGTTCATGCGGTAAAGCAATGCGACTGCCGGAACTTGGTTTTTATTTCAAAGTCATGCGGTAAACCAATGCGACTGCCGGATCTTGATTTAATTTCATAGTTCTAGCGGTAAAGCAATACGACTGCCGGATCTTGGTTTTTATTTCAAAGTCATGCGGTAAAGCAATGCGACTGCCGGATCTTGATTTAATTTCATAGTTCTAGCGGTAAAGCAATACGACTGCCGGATCTTGGTTTTTATTTCAACGTTCCAGCGGTAAAGCAATGCGACTGCCGAATCTTGATTTAATTTCAACGTTCCAGCGGTAAAGCAATGCGACTGCCGGAGCTTGGTTTTTATTTCAAAGTTCCAGCGGTAAAGCAATGCGACTGCCGGAACTTGATTTAATTTCAAAGTTCATGCGGTAAAGCAATGCGACTGCCGGAACTTGGTTTTTATTTCAAAGTCATGCGGTAAAGCAATACGACTGCCGGATCTTGATTTAATTTCAAAGTCATGCGGTATAGCAATGCGACTGCCGGAACTTGGTTTTTATTTCAACGTTCCAGCGGTAAAGCAATGCGACTGCCGGATCTTGATTTAATTTCAAAGTTCCAGCGGTAAAGCAATGCGACTGCCGGATCTTGATTTAATTTAATAGTTCTAGCGGTAAAGCAATACGACTGCCGGATCTTGATTTAATTTCAAAGTTCATGCGGTAAAGCAATGCGACTGCCGGATCTTGATTTAATTTCAAAGTTCATGCGGTAAAGCAATGCGACTGCCGGAACTTGGTTTTTATTTCAAAGTCATGCGGTAAAGCAATACGACTGCCGGATCTTGATTTAATTTCAAAGTCATGCGGTATAGCAATGCGACTGCCGGAACTTGGTTTTTATTTCAACGTTCCAGCGGTAAAGCAATGCGACTGCCGGATCTTGATTTAATTTCAACGTTCCAGCGGTAAAGCAATGCGACTACCGGAACTTAGTTTTTGTTTCAACGTTCCAGCGGTAAAGCAATGCGACTGCCGGATCTTGATTTAATTTCAAAGTTCATGCGGTAAAGCAATACGACTGCCGGATCTTGATTTAATTTCAAAGTTCATGCGGTAAAGCAATGCGACTGCCGGAACTTGGTTTTTATTTCAACGTTCCAGCGGTAAAGCAATGCGACTGCCGGATCTTGATTTAATTTCATAGTTCTAGCGGTAAAGCAATACGACTGCCGGATCTTGATTTAATTTCAAAGTTCATGCGGTAAAGCAATGCGACTGCCGGAACTTGATTTAATTTCAAAGTTCATGCGGTAAAGCAATGCGACTGCCGGAACTTGGTTTTTATTTCAAAGTCATGCGGTAAACCAATGCGACTGCCGGATCTTGATTTAATTTCAAAGTCATGCGGTAAAGCAATGCGACTGCCGGAACTTGGTTTTTATTTCAAAGTCATTCGGTAAAGCAATGCGACTGCCGGAACTTGGTTTTTATTTCAACGTTCCAGCGGTAAAGCAATGCGACTGCCGGAACTTGATTTAATTTCAACGTTCATGCGGTAAAGCAATGCGACTGCCGGAACTTGATTTAATTTCAAAGTTCCAGCGGTAAACCAATGCGACTGCCGGAACTTGATTTAATTTCAAAGTTCCAGCGGTAAAGCAATGCGACTGCCGGATCTTGATTTAATTTAATAGTTCTAGCGGTAAAGCAATACGACTGCCGGATCTTGATTTAATTTCAAAGTTCATGCGGTAAAGCAATACGACTGCCGGATCTTGATTTAATTTCAAAGTCATGCGGTAAAGCAATGCGACTGCCGGAACTTGGTTTTTATTTCAAAGTCATTCGGTAAAGCAATGCGACTGCCGGAACTTGGTTTTTATTTCAACGTTCCAGCGGTAAAGCAATGCGACTGCCGGAACTTGATTTAATTTCAACGTTCATGCGGTAAAGCAATGCGACTGCCGGAACTTGGTTTTTATTTCAAAGTCATGCGGTAAACCAATGCGACTGCCGGAACTTGATTTAATTTCAAAGTTCCAGCGGTAAAGCAATGCGACTGCCGGATCTTGATTTAATTTAAAAGTTCTAGCGGTAAAGCAATACGACTGCCGGATCTTGATTTAATTTCAAAGTTCATGCGGTAAAGCAATACGACTGCCGGATCTTGATTTAATTTCAAAGTCATGCGGTAAAGCAATGCGACTGCCGGAACTTGGTTTTTATTTCAAAGTCCTTCGGTAAAGCAATGCGACTGCCGGAACTTGGTTTTTATTTCAACGTTCCAGCGGTAAAGCAATGCGACTGCCGGAACTTGATTTAATTTCAACGTTCATGCGGTAAAGCAATGCGACTGCCGGAACTTGGTTTTTATTTCAAAGTCATGCGGTAAAGCAATACGACTGCCGGATCTTGATTTAATTTCAAAGTCATGCGGTATAGCAATGCGACTGCCGGAACTTGGTTTTTATTTCAACGTTCCAGCGGTAAAGCAATGCGACTGCCGGATCTTGATTTAATTTCAAAGTTCCAGCGGTAAAGCAATGCGACTGCCGGATCTTGATTTAATTTAATAGTTCTAGCGGTAAAGCAATACGACTGCCGGATCTTGATTTAATTTCAAAGTTCATGCGGTAAAGCAATACGACTGCCGGATCTTGATTTAATTTCAAAGTTCATGCGGTAAAGCAATGCGACTGCCGGAACTTGGTTTTTATTTCAAAGTCATGCGGTAAAGCAATACGACTGCCGGATCTTGATTTAATTTCAAAGTCATGCGGTATAGCAATGCGACTGCCGGAACTTGGTTTTTATTTCAACGTTCCAGCGGTAAAGCAATGCGACTGCCGGATCTTGATTTAATTTCAACGTTCCAGCGGTAAAGCAATGCGACTACCGGAACTTAGTTTTTGTTTCAACGTTCCAGCGGTAAAGCAATGCGACTGCCGGATGTTGATTTAATTTCAAAGTTCATGCGGTAAAGCAATACGACTGCCGGATCTTGATTTAATTTCAAAGTTCATGCGGTAAAGCAATGCGACTGCCGGAACTTGGTTTTTATTTCAACGTTCCAGCGGTAAAGCAATGCGACTGCCGGATCTTGATTTAATTTAATAGTTCTAGCGGTAAAGCAATACGACTGCCGGATCTTGATTTAATTTCAAAGTTCCTGCGGTAAAGCAATGCGACTGCCGGATCTTGATTTAATTTCAAAGTTCATGCGGTAAAGCAATGCGACTGCCGGAACTTGGTTTTTATTTCAAAGTCATGCGGTAAAGCAATACGACTGCCGGATCTTGATTTAATTTCAAAGTCATGCGGTATAGCAATGCGACTGCCGGAACTTGGTTTTTATTTCAAAGTCATGCGGTAAAGCAATGCGACTGCCGGATCTTGATTTAATTTCAAAGTCATGCGGTATAGCAATGCGACTGCCGGAACTTGGTTTTTATTTCAACGTTCCAGCGGTAAAGCAATGCGACTGCCGGATCTTGATTTAATTTCAAAGTTCCAGCGGTAAAGCAATGCGACTGCCGGATCTTGATTTAATTTAATAGTTCTAGCGGTAAAGCAATACGACTGCCGGATCTTGATTTAATTTCAAAGTTCATGCGGTAAAGCAATACGACTGCCGGATCTTGATTTAATTTCAAAGTTCATGCGGTAAAGCAATGCGACTGCCGGAACTTGGTTTTTATTTCAAAGTCATGCGGTAAAGCAATACGACTGCCGGATCTTGATTTAATTTCAAAGTCATGCGGTATAGCAATGCGACTGCCGGAACTTGGTTTTTATTTCAAAGTTCCAGCGGTAAAGCAATGCGACTGCCGGATCTTGATTTAATTTCAACGTTCCAGCGGTAAAGCAATGCGACTACCGGAACTTAGTTTTTGTTTCAACGTTCCAGCGGTAAAGCAATGCGACTGCCGGATCTTGATTTAATTTCAAAGTTCATGCGGTAAAGCAATGCGACTGCCGGAACTTGGTTTTTATTTCAACGTTCCAGCGGTAAAGCAATGCGACTGCCGGATCTTGATTTAATTTAATAGTTCTAGCGGTAAAGCAATACGACTGCCGGATCTTGATTTAATTTCAAAGTTCATGCGGTAAAGCAATGCGACTGCCGGAACTTGGTTTTTATTTCAACGTTCCAGCGGTAAAGCAATACGACTGCCGGATCTTGGTTTAATTTCAAAGTTCATGCGGTAAAGCAATACGACTGCCGGATCTTGATTTAATTTCATAGTTCTAGCGGAAAAGCAATGCGACTGCCGGAACTTGGTTTTTATTTCAAAGTCATGCGGTAAAGCAATGCGACTGCCGGATCTTGATTTAATTTCATAGTTCTAGCGGTAAAGCAATGCGACTGCAGGATCTTGATTTAATTTCAAAGTTCCAGCGGTAAAGCAATGCGACTGCCGGATCTAGATTTAATTTAATAGTTCTAGCGGTAAAGCAATACGACTGCCGGATCTTGATTTAATTTCAAAGTTCATGCGGTAAAGCAATGCGACTGCCGGAACTTGGTTTTTATTTCAACGTTCCAGCGGTAAAGCAATACGACTGCCGGATCTTGGTTTAATTTCAAAGTTCATGCGGTAAAGCAATACGACTGCCGGATCTTGATTTAATTTCATAGTTCTAGCGGAAAAGCAATGCGACTGCCGGAACTTGGTTTTTATTTCAAAGTCATGCGGTAAAGCAATGCGACTGCCGGATCTTGATTTAATTTCATAGTTCTAGCGGTAAAGCAATGCGACTGCAGGATCTTGATTTAATTTCAAAGTTCCAGCGGTAAAGCAATGCGACTGCCGGATCTTGATTTAATTTCAACGTTCCAGCGGTAAAGCAATGCGACTGCCGGAACTTGGTTTTTATTTCAACGTTCCAGCGGTAAAGCAATGCGACTGCCGGATCTTGATTTAATTTCAAAGTTCCAGCGGTAAAGCAATGCGACTGCCGGATCTTGATTTAATTTAATAGCTCTAGCGGTAAAGCAATACGACTGCCGGATCTTGATTTAATTTCAAAGTTCATGCGGTAAAGCAATACGACTGCCGGATCTTGATTTAATTTCAAAGTCATGCGGTAAAGCAATGCGACTGCCGGAACTTGGTTTTTATTTCAAAGTCATTCGGTAAAGCAATGCGACTGCCGGAACTTGGTTTTTATTTCAACGTTCCAGCGGTAAAGCAATGCGACTGCCGGAACTTGATTTAATTTCAAAGTTCCAGCGGTAAAGCAATGCGACTGCCGGATCTTGATTTAATTTAATAGTTCTAGCGGTAAAGCAATACGACTGCCGGATCTTGATTTAATTTCAAAGTTCATGCGGTAAAGCAATACGACTGCCGGATCTTGATTTAATTTCAAAGTCATGCGGTAAAGCAATGCGACTGCCGGAACTTGGTTTTTATTTCAAAGTCATTCGGTAAAGCAATGCGACTGCCGGAACTTGGTTTTTATTTCAACGTTCCAGCGGTAAAGCAATGCGACTGCCGGAACTTGATTTAATTTCAACGTTCATGCGGTAAAGCAATGCGACTGCCGGAACTTGGTTTTTATTTCAAAGTCATGCGGTAAACCAATGCGACTGCCGGAACTTGATTTAATTTCAAAGTTCCAGCGGTAAAGCAATGCGACTGCCGGATCTTGATTTAATTTAATAGTTCTAGCGGTAAAGCAATACGACTGCCGGATCTTGATTTAATTTCAAAGTTCATGCGGTAAAGCAATACGACTGCCGGATCTTGATTTAATTTCAAAGTCATGCGGTAAAGCAATGCGACTGCCGGAACTTGGTTTTTATTTCAAAGTCATTCGGTAAAGCAATGCGACTGCCGGAACTTGGTTTTTATTTCAACGTTCCAGCGGTAAAGCAATGCGACTGCCGGAACTTGATTTAATTTCAACGTTCATGCGGTAAAGCAATGCGACTGCCGGAACTTGGTTTTTATTTCAAAGTCATGCGGTAAACCAATGCGACTGCCGGATCTTGATTTAATTTCAAAGTCATGCGGTATAGCAATGCGACTGCCGGAACTTGGTTTTTATTTCAACGTTCCAGCGGTAAAGCAATGCGACTGCCGGATCTTGATTTAATTTAATAGTTCTAGCGGTAAAGCAATACGACTGCCGGATCTTGATTTAATTTCAAAGTTCATGCGGTAAAGCAATGCGACTGCCGGAACTTGATTTAATTTCAAAGTTCATGCGGTAAAGCAATGCGACTGCCGGAACTTGGTTTTTATTTCAAAGTCATGCGGTAAAGCAATACGACTGCCGGATCTTGATTTAATTTCAAAGTCATGCGGTATAGCAATGCGACTGCCGGAACTTGGTTTTTATTTCAAAGTCATGCGGTAAAGCAATACGACTGCCGGATCTTGATTTAATTTCAAAGTCATGCGGTATAGCAATGCGACTGCCGGAACTTGGTTTTTATTTCAACGTTCCATCGGTAAAGCAATGCGACTGCCGGATCTTGATTTAATTTCAAAGTTCCAGCGGTAAAGCAATGCGACTGCCGGATCTTGATTTAATTTAATAGTTCTAGCGGTAAAGCAATACGACTGCCGGATCTTGATTTAATTTCAAAGTTCATGCGGTAAAGCAATACGACTGCCGGATCTTGATTTAATTTCAAAGTTCATGCGGTAAAGCAATGCGACTGCCGGAACTTGGTTTTTATTTCAAAGTCATGCGGTAAAGCAATACGACTGCCGGATCTTGATTTAATTTCAAAGTCATGCGGTATAGCAATGCGACTGCCGGAACTTGGTTTTTATTTCAACGTTCCAGCGGTAAAGCAATGCGACTGCCGGATCTTGATTTAATTTCAACGTTCCAGCGGTAAAGCAATGCGACTACCGGAACTTAGTTTTTGTTTCAACGTTCCAGCGGTAAAGCAATGCGACTGCCGGATCTTGATTTAATTTCAAAGTTCCAGCGGTAAAGCAATGCGACTGCCGGATCTTGATTCAATTTAATAGTTCTAGCGGTAAAGCAATACGACTGCCGGATCTTGATTTAATTTCAAAGTTCATGCGGTAAAGCAATACGACTGCCGGATCTTGATTTAATTTCAACGTTCCAGCGGTAAAGCAATGCGACTGCCGGAACTTGATTTAATTTCAACGTTCATGCGGTAAAGCAATGCGACTGCCGGAACTTGGTTTTTATTTCAAAGTCATGCGGTAAACCAATGCGACTGCCGGATCTTGATTTAATTTCAAAGTCATGCGGTATAGCAATGCGACTGCCGGAACTTGGTTTTTATTTCAACGTTCCAGCGGTAAAGCAATGCGACTGCCGGATCTTGATTTAATTTAATAGTTCTAGCGGTAAAGCAATACGACTGCCGGATCTTGATTTAATTTCAAAGTTCATGCGGTAAAGCAATGCGACTGCCGGAACTTGATTTAATTTCAAAGTTCATGCGGTAAAGCAATGCGACTGCCGGAACTTGGTTTTTATTTCAAAGTCATGCGGTAAAGCAATACGACTGCCGGATCTTGATTTAATTTCAAAGTCATGCGGTATAGCAATGCGACTGCCGGAACTTGGTTTTTATTACAAAGTCATGCGGTAAAGCAATACGACTGCCGGATCTTGATTTAATTTCAAAGTCATGCGGTATAGCAATGCGACTGCCGGAACTTGGTTTTTATTTCAACGTTCCATCGGTAAAGCAATGCGACTGCCGGATCTTGATTTAATTTCAAAGTTCCAGCGGTAAAGCAATGCGACTGCCGGATCTTGATTTAATTTAATAGTTCTAGCGGTAAAGCAATACGACTGCCGGATCTTGATTTAATTTCAAAGTTCATGCGGTAAAGCAATACGACTGCCGGATCTTGATTTAATTTCAAAGTTCATGCGGTAAAGCAATGCGACTGCCGGAACTTGGTTTTTATTTCAAAGTCATGCGGTAAAGCAATACGACTGCCGGATCTTGATTTAATTTCAAAGTCATGCGGTATAGCAATGCGACTGCCGGAACTTGGTTTTTATTTCAACGTTCCAGCGGTAAAGCAATGCGACTGCCGGATCTTGATTTAATTTCAACGTTCCAGCGGTAAAGCAATGCGACTACCGGAACTTAGTTTTTGTTTCAACGTTCCAGCGGTAAAGCAATGCGACTGCCGGATCTTGATTTAATTTCAAAGTTCCAGCGGTAAAGCAATGCGACTGCCGGATCTTGATTCAATTTAATAGTTCTAGCGGTAAAGCAATACGACTGCCGGATCTTGATTTAATTTCAAAGTTCATGCGGTAAAGCAATACGACTGCCGGATCTTGATTTAATTTCAAAGTCATGCGGTAAAGCAATGCGACTGCCGGAACTTGGTTTTTATTTCAAAGTCATTCGGTAAAGCAATGCGACTGCCGGAACTTGGTTTTTATTTCAAAGTCATGCGGTAAACCAATGCGACTGCCGGATCTTGATTTAATTTCAAAGTCATGCGGTATAGCAATGCGACTGCCGGAACTTGGTTTTTATTTCAACGTTCCAGCGGTAAAGCAATGCGACTGCCGGATCTTGATTTAATTTAATAGTTCTAGCGGTAAAGCAATACGACTGCCGGATCTTGATTTAATTTCAAAGTTCATGCGGTAAAGCAATGCGACTGCCGGAACTTGATTTAATTTCAAAGTTCATGCGGTAAAGCAATGCGACTGCCGGAACTTGGTTTTTATTTCAAAGTCATGCGGTAAAGCAATACGACTGCCGGATCTTGATTTAATTTCAAAGTCATGCGGTATAGCAATGCGACTGCCGGAACTTGGTTTTTATTTCAAAGTCATGCGGTAAAGCAATACGACTGCCGGATCTTGATTTAATTTCAAAGTCATGCGGTATAGCAATGCGACTGCCGGAACTTGGTTTTTATTTCAACGTTCCATCGGTAAAGCAATGCGACTGCCGGATCTTGATTTAATTTCAAAGTTCCAGCGGTAAAGCAATGCGACTGCCGGATCTTGATTTAATTTAATAGTTCTAGCGGTAAAGCAATACGACTGCCGGATCTTGATTTAATTTCAAAGTTCATGCGGTAAAGCAATACGACTGCCGGATCTTGATTTAATTTCAAAGTTCATGCGGTAAAGCAATGCGACTGCCGGAACTTGGTTTTTATTTCAAAGTCATGCGGTAAAGCAATACGACTGCCGGATCTTGATTTAATTTCAAAGTCATGCGGTATAGCAATGCGACTGCCGGAACTTGGTTTTTATTTCAACGTTCCAGCGGTAAAGCAATGCGACTGCCGGATCTTGATTTAATTTCAACGTTCCAGCGGTAAAGCAATGCGACTACCGGAACTTAGTTTTTGTTTCAACGTTCCAGCGGTAAAGCAATGCGACTGCCGGATCTTGATTTAATTTCAAAGTTCCAGCGGTAAAGCAATGCGACTGCCGGATCTTGATTCAATTTAATAGTTCTAGCGGTAAAGCAATACGACTGCCGGATCTTGATTTAATTTCAAAGTTCATGCGGTAAAGCAATACGACTGCCGGATCTTGATTTAATTTCAACGTTCCAGCGGTAAAGCAATGCGACTGCCGGAACTTGATTTAATTTCAACGTTCATGCGGTAAAGCAATGCGACTGCCGGAACTTGGTTTTTATTTCAAAGTCATGCGGTAAACCAATGCGACTGCCGGATCTTGATTTAATTTCAAAGTCATGCGGTATAGCAATGCGACTGCCGGAACTTGGTTTTTATTTCAACGTTCCAGCGGTAAAGCAATGCGACTGCCGGATCTTGATTTAATTTAATAGTTCTAGCGGTAAAGCAATACGACTGCCGGATCTTGATTTAATTTCAAAGTTCATGCGGTAAAGCAATGCGACTGCCGGAACTTGATTTAATTTCAAAGTTCATGCGGTAAAGCAATGCGACTGCCGGAACTTGGTTTTTATTTCAAAGTCATGCGGTAAAGCAATACGACTGCCGGATCTTGATTTAATTTCAAAGTCATGCGGTATAGCAATGCGACTGCCGGAACTTGGTTTTTATTTCAAAGTCATGCGGTAAAGCAATACGACTGCCGGATCTTGATTTAATTTCAAAGTCATGCGGTATAGCAATGCGACTGCCGGAACTTGGTTTTTATTTCAACGTTCCATCGGTAAAGCAATGCGACTGCCGGATCTTGATTTAATTTCAAAGTTCCAGCGGTAAAGCAATGCGACTGCCGGATCTTGATTTAATTTAATAGTTCTAGCGGTAAAGCAATACGACTGCCGGATCTTGATTTAATTTCAAAGTTCATGCGGTAAAGCAATACGACTGCCGGATCTTGATTTAATTTCAAAGTTCATGCGGTAAAGCAATGCGACTGCCGGAACTTGGTTTTTATTTCAAAGTCATGCGGTAAAGCAATACGACTGCCGGATCTTGATTTAATTTCAAAGTCATGCGGTATAGCAATGCGACTGCCGGAACTTGGTTTTTATTTCAACGTTCCAGCGGTAAAGCAATGCGACTGCCGGATCTTGATTTAATTTCAACGTTCCAGCGGTAAAGCAATGCGACTACCGGAACTTAGTTTTTGTTTCAACGTTCCAGCGGTAAAGCAATGCGACTGCCGGATCTTGATTTAATTTCAAAGTTCCAGCGGTAAAGCAATGCGACTGCCGGATCTTGATTCAATTTAATAGTTCTAGCGGTAAAGCAATACGACTGCCGGATCTTGATTTAATTTCAAAGTTCATGCGGTAAAGCAATACGACTGCCGGATCTTGATTTAATTTCAAAGTCATGCGGTAAAGCAATGCGACTGCCGGAACTTGGTTTTTATTTCAAAGTCATTCGGTAAAGCAATGCGACTGCCGGAACTTGGTTTTTATTTCAACGTTCCAGCGGTAAAGCAATGCGACTGCCGGAACTTGATTTAATTTCAACGTTCATGCGGTAAAGCAATGCGACTGCCGGAACTTGGTTTTTATTTCAAAGTCATGCGGTAAACCAATGCGACTGCCGGATCTTGATTTAATTTCATAGTTCTAGCGGTAAAGCAATGCGACTGCCGGAACTTGGTTTTTATTTCAAAGTCATGCGGTAAAGCAATGCGACTGCCGGATCTTGATTTAATTTCATAGTTCTAGCGGTAAAGCAATGCGACTGCAGGATCTTGATTTAATTTCAAAGTTCCAGCGGTAAAGCAATGCGACTGCCGGATCTTGATTTAATTTCAACGTTCCAGCGGTAAAGCAATGCGACTGCCGGATGTTGATTTAATTTCAAAGTTCATGCGGTAAAGCAATACGACTGCCGGATCTTGATTTAATTTCAAAGTTCATGCGGTAAAGCAATGCGACTGCCGGAACTTGGTTTTTATTTCAACGTTCCAGCGGTAAAGCAATGCGACTGCCGGATCTTGATTTAATTTAATAGTTCTAGCGGTAAAGCAATACGACTGCCGGATCTTGATTTAATTTCAAAGTTCATGCGGTAAAGCAATGCGACTGCCGGAACTTGATTTAATTTCAAAGTTCATGCGGTAAAGCAATGCGACTGCCGGAACTTGGTTTTTATTTCAAAGTCATGCGGTAAAGCAATACGACTGCCGGATCTTGATTTAATTTCAAAGTCATGCGGTATAGCAATGCGACTGCCGGAACTTGGTTTTTATTTCAAAGTCATGCGGTAAAGCAATACGACTGCCGGATCTTGATTTAATTTCAAAGTCATGCGGTATAGCAATGCGACTGCCGGAACTTGGTTTTTATTTCAACGTTCCAGCGGTAAAGCAATGCGACTGCCGGATCTTGATTTAATTTCAAAGTTCCAGCGGTAAAGCAATGCGACTGCCGGATCTTGATTTAATTTCAAAGTCATGCGGTAAAGCAATGCGACTGCCGGAACTTGGTTTTTATTTCAAAGTCATTCGGTAAAGCAATGCGACTGCCGGAACTTGGTTTTTATTTCAACGTTCCAGCGGTAAAGCAATGCGACTGCCGGAACTTGATTTAATTTCAACGTTCATGCGGTAAAGCAATGCGACTGCCGGAACTTGGTTTTTATTTCAAAGTCATGCGGTAAACCAATGCGACTGCCGGAACTTGATTTAATTTCAAAGTTCCAGCGGTAAAGCAATGCGACTGCCGGATCTTGATTTAATTTAATAGTTCTAGCGGTAAAGCAATACGACTGCCGGATCTTGATTTAATTTCAAAGTTCATGCGGTAAAGCAATACGACTGCCGGATCTTGATTTAATTTCAAAGTCATGCGGTAAAGCAATGCGACTGCCGGAACTTGGTTTTTATTTCAAAGTCATTCGGTAAAGCAATGCGACTGCCGGAACTTGGTTTTTATTTCAACGTTCCAGCGGTAAAGCAATGCGACTGCCGGAACTTGATTTAATTTCAACGTTCATGCGGTAAAGCAATGCGACTGCCGGAACTTGGTTTTTATTTCAAAGTCATGCGGTAAACCAATGCGACTGCCGGATCTTGATTTAATTTCAAAGTCATGCGGTATAGCAATGCGACTGCCGGAACTTGGTTTTTATTTCAACGTTCCAGCGGTAAAGCAATGCGACTGCCGGATCTTGATTTAATTTAATAGTTCTAGCGGTAAAGCAATACGACTGCCGGATCTTGATTTAATTTCAAAGTTCATGCGGTAAAGCAATGCGACTGCCGGAACTTGTTTTTATTTCAAAGTTCATGCGGTAAAGCAATGCGACTGCCGGAACTTGGTTTTTATTTCAAAGTCATGCGGTAAAGCAATACGACTGCCGGATCTTGATTTAATTTCAAAGTCATGCGGTATAGCAATGCGACTGCCGGATCTTGGTTTTTATTTCAAAGTCATGCGGTAAAGCAATACGACTGCCGGATCTTGATTTAATTTCAAAGTCATGCGGTATAGCAATGCGACTGCCGGAACTTGGTTTTTATTTCAACGTTCCATCGGTAAAGCAATGCGACTGCCGGATCTTGATTTAATTTCAAAGTTCCAGCGGTAAAGCAATGCGACTGCCGGATCTTGATTTAATTTAATAGTTCTAGCGGTAAAGCAATGCGACTGCCGGATCTTGATTTAATTTCAAAGTTCATGCGGTAAAGCAATACGACTGCCGGATCTTGATTTAATTTCAAAGTTCATGCGGTAAAGCAATGCGACTGCCGGAACTTGGTTTTTATTTCAAAGTCATGCGGTAAAGCAATACGACTGCCGGATCTTGATTTAATTTCAAAGTCATGCGGTATAGCAATGCGACTGCCGGAACTTGGTTTTTATTTCAACGTTCAAGCGGTAAAGCAATGCGACTGCCGGATCTTGATTTAATTTCAACGTTCCAGCGGTAAAGCAATGCGACTACCGGAACTTAGTTTTTGTTTCAACGTTCCAGCGGTAAAGCAATGCGACTGCCGGATCTTGATTTAATTTCAAAGTTCCAGCGGTAAAGCAATGCGACTGCCGGATCTTGATTCAATTTAATAGTTCTAGCGGTAAAGCAATACGACTGCCGGATCTTGATTTAATTTCAAAGTTCATGCGGTAAAGCAATACGACTGCCGGATCTTGATTTAATTTCAAAGTCATGCGGTAAAGCAATGCGACTGCCGGAACTTGGTTTTTATTTCAAAGTCATTCGGTAAAGCAATGCGACTGCCGGAACTTGGTTTTTATTTCAACGTTCCAGCGGTAAAGCAATGCGACTGCCGGAACTTGATTTAATTTCAACGTTCATGCGGTAAAGCAATGCGACTGCCGGAACTTGGTTTTTATTTCAAAGTCATGCGGTAAACCAATGCGACTGCCGGATCTTGATTTAATTTCATAGTTCTAGCGGTAAAGCAATGCGACTGCCGGAACTTGGTTTTTATTTCAAAGTCATGCGGTAAAGCAATGCGACTGCCGGATCTTGATTTAATTTCATAGTTCTAGCGGTAAAGCAATGCGACTGCAGGATCTTGATTTAATTTCAAAGTTCCAGCGGTAAAGCAATGCGACTGCCGGATCTTGATTTAATTTCAACGTTCCAGCGGTAAAGCAATGCGACTGCCGGATGTTGATTTAATTTCAAAGTTCATGCGGTAAAGCAATACGACTGCCGGATCTTGATTTAATTTCAAAGTTCATGCGGTAAAGCAATGCGACTGCCGGAACTTGGTTTTTATTTCAACGTTCCAGCGGTAAAGCAATGCGACTGCCGGATCTTGATTTAATTTAATAGTTCTAGCGGTAAAGCAATACGACTGCCGGATCTTGATTTAATTTCAAAGTTCATGCGGTAAAGCAATGCGACTGCCGGAACTTGATTTAATTTCAAAGTTCAAGCGGTAAAGCAATGCGACTGCCGGAACTTGGTTTTTATTTCAAAGTCATGCGGTAAAGCAATACGACTGCCGGATCTTGATTTAATTTCAAAGTCATGCGGTATAGCAATGCGACTGCCGGAACTTGGTTTTTATTTCAAAGTCATGCGGTAAAGCAATACGACTGCCGGATCTTGATTTAATTTCAAAGTCATGCGGTATAGCAATGCGACTGCCGGAACTTGGTTTTTATTTCAACGTTCCAGCGGTAAAGCAATGCGACTGCCGGATCTTGATTTAATTTCAAAGTTCCAGCGGTAAAGCAATGCGACTGCCGGATCTTGATTTAATTTAATAGTTCTAGCGGTAAAGCAATACGACTGCCGGATCTTGATTTAATTTCAAAGTTCATGCGGTAAAGCAATACGACTGCCGGATCTTGATTTAATTTCAACGTTCCAGCGGTAAAGCAATGCGACTACCGGAACTTAGTTTTTGTTTCAACGTTCCAGCGGTAAAGCAATGCGACTGCCGGATCTTGATTTAATTTCAAAGTTCCAGCGGTAAAGCAATGCGACTGCCGGATCTTGATTCAATTTAATAGTTCTAGCGGTAAAGCAATGCGACTACCGGAACTTAGTTTTTGTTTCAACGTTCCAGCGGTAAAGCAATGCGACTGCCGGATCTTGATTTAATTTCATAGTTCTAGCGGTAAAGCAATGCGACTGCAGGATCTTGATTTAATTTCAAAGTTCCAGCGGTAAAGCAATGCGACTGCCGGATCTTGATTTAATTTAATAGTTCTAGCGGTAAAGCAATACGACTGCCGGATCTTGATTTAATTTCAAAGTTCATGCGGTAAAGCAATACGACTGCCGGATCTTGATTTAATTTCAAAGTTCATGCGGTAAAGCAATGCGACTGCCGGAACTTGGTTTTTATTTCAAAGTCATGCGGTAAAGCAATACGACTGCCGGATCTTGATTTAATTTCAAAGTCATGCGGTATAGCAATGCGACTGCCGGAACTTGGTTTTTATTTCAACGTTCCAGCGGTAAAGCAATGCGACTGCCGGATCTTGATTTAATTTCAACGTTCCAGCGGTAAAGCAATGCGACTACCGGAACTTAGTTTTTGTTTCAACGTTCCAGCGGTAAAGCAATGCGACTGCCGGATGTTGATTTAATTTCAAAGTTCATGCGGTAAAGCAATACGACTGCCGGATCTTGATTTAATTTCAAAGTTCCAGCGGTAAAGCAATGCGACTGCCGGATCTTGATTTAATTTAATAGTTCTAGCGGTAAAGCAATACGACTGCCGGATCTTGATTTAATTTCAAAGTTCATGCGGTAAAGCAATACGACTGCCGGATCTTGATTTAATTTCAAAGTTCATGCGGTCAAGCAATGCGACTGCCGGAACTTGGTTTTTATTTCAAAGTCATGCGGTAAAGCAATACGACTGCCGGATCTTGATTTAATTTCAAAGTCATGCGGTATAGCAATGCGACTGCCGGAACTTGGTTTTTATTTCAACGTTCCAGCGGTAAAGCAATGCGACTGCCGGATCTTGATTTAATTTCAACGTTCCAGCGGTAAAGCAATGCGACTACCGGAACTTAGTTTTTGTTTCAACGTTCCAGCGGTAAAGCAATGCGACTGCCGGATGTTGATTTAATTTCAAAGTTCATGCGGTAAAGCAATACGACTGCCGGATCTTGATTTAATTTCAAAGTTCATGCGGTAAAGCAATGCGACTGCCGGAACTTGGTTTTTATTTCAACGTTCCAGCGGTAAAGCAATGCGACTGCCGGATCTTGATTTAATTTAATAGTTCTAGCGGTAAAGCAATACGACTGCCGGATCTTGATTTAATTTCAAAGTTCATGCGGTAAAGCAATACGACTGCCGGAACTTGATTTAATTTCAAAGTTCATGCGGTAAAGCAATGCGACTGCCGGAACTTGGTTTTTATTTCAAAGTCATGCGGTAAAGCAATACGACTGCCGGATCTTGATTTAATTTCAAAGTCATGCGGTATAGCAATGCGACTGCCGGAACTTGGTTTTTATTTCAAAGTCATGCGGTAAAGCAATACGACTGCCGGATCTTGATTTAATTTCAAAGTCATGCGGTAAAGCAATGCGACTGCCGGAACTTGGTTTTTATTTCAACGTTCCAGCGGTAAAGCAATGCGACTGCCGGATCTTGATTTAATTTCAAAGTTCCAGCGGTAAAGCAATGCGACTGCCGGATCTTGATTTAATTTAATAGTTCTAGCGGTAAAGCAATACGACTGCCGGATCTTGATTTAATTTCAAAGTTCATGCGGTAAAGCAATACGACTGCCGGATCTTGATTTAATTTCAAAGTTCATGCGGTAAAGCAATGCGACTGCCGGAACTTGGTTTTTATTTCAAAGTCATGCGGTAAAGCAATACGACTGCCGGATCTTGATTTAATTTCAAAGTCATGCGGTATAGCAAAGCGACTGCCGGAACTTGGTTTTTATTTCAACGTTCCAGCGGTAAAGCAATGCGACTGCCGGATCTTGATTTAATTTCAACGTTCCAGCGGTAAAGCAATGCGACTACCGGAACTTAGTTTTTGTTTCAACGTTCCAGCGGTAAAGCAATGCGACTGCCGGATCTTGATTTAATTTCAAAGTTCATGCGGTAAAGCAATGCGACTGCCGGAACTTGGTTTTTATTTCAACGTTCCAGCGGTAAAGCAATGCGACTGCCGGATCTTGATTTAATTTAATAGTTCTAGCGGTAAAGCAATACGACTGCCGGATCTTGATTTAATTTCAAAGTTCATGCGGTAAAGCAATGCGACTGCCGGAACTTGGTTTTTATTTCAACGTTCCAGCGGTAAAGCAATACGACTGCCGGATCTTGGTTTAATTTCAAAGTTCATGCGGTAAAGCAATACGACTGCCGGATCTTGATTTAATTTCATAGTTCTAGCGGAAAAGCAATGCGACTGCCGGAACTTGGTTTTTATTTCAAAGTCATGCGGTAAAGCAATGCGACTGCCGGATCTTGATTTAATTTCATAGTTCTAGCGGTAAAGCAATGCGACTGCAGGATCTTGATTTAATTTCAAAGTTCCAGCGGTATAGCAATGCGACTGCCGGATCTAGATTTAATTTAATAGTTCTAGCGGTAAAGCAATACGACTGCCGGATCTTGATTTAATTTCAAAGTTCATGCGGTAAAGCAATGCGACTGCCGGAACTTGGTTTTTATTTCAACGTTCCAGCGGTAAAGCAATACGACTGCCGGATCTTGGTTTAATTTCAAAGTTCATGCGGTAAAGCAATACGACTGCCGGATCTTGATTTAATTTCATAGTTCTAGCGGAAAAGCAATGCGACTGCCGGAACTTGGTTTTTATTTCAAAGTCATGCGGTAAAGCAATGCGACTGCCGGATCTTGATTTAATTTCATAGTTCTAGCGGTAAAGCAATGCGACTGCAGGATCTTGATTTAATTTCAAAGTTCCAGCGGTAAAGCAATGCGACTGCCGGATCTTGATTTAATTTCAACGTTCCAGCGGTAAAGCAATGCGACTGCCGGAACTTGGTTTTTATTTCAACGTTCCAGCGGTAAAGCAATGCGACTGCCGGATCTTGATTTAATTTCAAAGTTCCAGCGGTAAAGCAATGCGACTGCCGGATCTTGATTTAATTTAATAGCTCTAGCGGTAAAGCAATACGACTGCCGGATCTTGATTTAATTTCAAAGTTCATGCGGTAAAGCAATACGACTGCCGGATCTTGATTTAATTTCAAAGTCATGCGGTAAAGCAATGCGACTGCCGGAACTTGGTTTTTATTTCAAAGTCATTCGGTAAAGCAATGCGACTGCCGGAACTTGGTTTTTATTTCAACGTTCCAGCGGTAAAGCAATGCGACTGCCGGAACTTGATTTAATTTCAAAGTTCCAGCGGTAAAGCAATGCGACTGCCGGATCTTGATTTAATTTAATAGTTCTAGCGGTAAAGCAATACGACTGCCGGATCTTGATTTAATTTCAAAGTTCATGCGGTAAAGCAATACGACTGCCGGATCTTGATTTAATTTCAAAGTCATGCGGTAAAGCAATGCGACTGCCGGAACTTGGTTTTTATTTCAAAGTCATTCGGTAAAGCAATGCGACTGCCGGAACTTGGTTTTTATTTCAACGTTACAGCGGTAAAGCAATGCGACTGCCGGAACTTGATTTAATTTCAACGTTCATGCGGTAAAGCAATGCGACTGCCGGAACTTGGTTTTTATTACAAAGTCATGCGGTAAACCAATGCGACTGCCGGAACTTGATTTAATTTCAAAGTTCCAGCGGTAAAGCAATGCGACTGCCGGATCTTGATTTAATTTAATAGTTCTAGCGGTAAAGCAATACGACTGCCGGATCTTGATTTAATTTCAAAGTTCATGCGGTAAAGCAATACGACTGCCGGATCTTGATTTAATTTCAAAGTCATGCGGTAAAGCAATGCGACTGCCGGAACTTGGTTTTTATTTCAAAGTCATTCGGTAAAGCAATGCGACTGCCGGAACTTGGTTTTTATTTCAACGTTCCAGCGGTAAAGCAATGCGACTGCCGGAACTTGATTTAATTTCAACGTTCATGCGGTAAAGCAATGCGACTGCCGGAACTTGGTTTTTATTTCAAAGTCATGCGGTAAACCAATGCGACTGCCGGATCTTGATTTAATTTCAAAGTCATGCGGTATAGCAATGCGACTGCCGGAACTTGGTTTTTATTTCAACGTTCCAGCGGTAAAGCAATGCGACTGCCGGATCTTGATTTAATTTAATAGTTCTAGCGGTAAAGCAATACGACTGCCGGATCTTGATTTAATTTCAAAGTTCATGCGGTAAAGCAATGCGACTGCCGGAACTTGATTTAATTTCAAAGTTCATGCGGTAAAGCAATGCGACTGCCGGAACTTGGTTTTTATTTCAAAGTCATGCGGTAAAGCAATACGACTGCCGGATCTTGATTTAATTTCAAAGTCATGCGGTATAGCAATGCGACTGCCGGAACTTGGTTTTTATTTCAAAGTCATGCGGTAAAGCAATACGACTGCCGGATCTTGATTTAATTTCAAAGTCATGCGGTATAGCAATGCGACTGCCGGAACTTGGTTTTTATTTCAACGTTCCATCGGTAAAGCAATGCGACTGCCGGATCTTGATTTAATTTCAAAGTTCCAGCGGTAAAGCAATGCGACTGCCGGATCTTGATTTAATTTAATAGTTCTAGCGGTAAAGCAATACGACTGCCGGATCTTGATTTAATTTCAAAGTTCATGCGGTAAAGCAATACGACTGCCGGATCTTGATTTAATTTCAAAGTTCATGCGGTAAAGCAATGCGACTGCCGGAACTTGGTTTTTATTTCAAAGTCATTCGGTAAAGCAATGCGACTGCCGGAACTTGGTTTTTATTTCAACGTTCCAGCGGTAAAGCAATGCGACTGCCGGAACTTGATTTAATTTCAACGTTCATGCGGTAAAGCAATGCGACTGCCGGAACTTGGTTTTTATTTCAAAGTCATGCGGTAAACCAATGCGACTGCCGGAACTTGATTTAATTTCAAAGTTCCAGCGGTAAAGCAATGCGACTGCCGGATCTTGATTTAATTTAATAGTTCTAGCGGTAAAGCAATACGACTGCCGGATCTTGATTTAATTTCAAAGTTCATGCGGTAAAGCAATACGACTGCCGGATCTTGATTTAATTTCAAAGTCATGCGGTAAAGCAATGCGACTGCCGGAACTTGGTTTTTATTTCAAAGTCATTCGGTAAAGCAATGCGACTGCCGGAACTTGGTTTTTATTTCAACGTTCCAGCGGTAAAGCAATGCGACTGCCGGAACTTGATTTAATTTCAACGTTCATGCGGTAAAGCAATGCGACTGCCGGAACTTGGTTTTTATTTCAAAGTCATGCGGTAAACCAATGCGACTGCCGGATCTTGATTTAATTTCAAAGTCATGCGGTATAGCAATGCGACTGCCGGAACTTGGTTTTTATTTCAACGTTCCAGCGGTAAAGCAATGCGACTGCCGGATCTTGATTTAATTTAATAGTTCTAGCGGTAAAGCAATACGACTGCCGGATCTTGATTTAATTTCAAAGTTCATGCGGTAAAGCAATGCGACTGCCGGAACTTGATTTAATTTCAAAGTTCATGCGGTAAAGCAATGCGACTGCCGGAACTTGGTTTTTATTTCAAAGTCATGCGGTAAAGCAATACGACTGCCGGATCTTGATTTAATTTCAAAGTCATGCGGTATAGCAATGCGACTGCCGGAACTTGGTTTTTATTTCAAAGTCATGCGGTAAAGCAATACGACTGCCGGATCTTGATTTAATTTCAAAGTCATGCGGTATAGCAATGCGACTGCCGGAACTTGGTTTTTATTTCAACGTTCCATCGGTAAAGCAATGCGACTGCCGGATCTTGATTTAATTTCAAAGTTCCAGCGGTAAAGCAATGCGACTGCCGGATCTTGATTTAATTTAATAGTTCTAGCGGTAAAGCAATACGACTGCCGGATCTTGATTTAATTTCAAAGTTCATGCGGTAAAGCAATACGACTGCCGGATCTTGATTTAATTTCATAGTTCTAGCGGTAAAGCAATGCGACTGCCGGAACTTGGTTTTTATTACAAAGTCATGCGGTAAAGCAATACGACTGCCGGATCTTGATTTAATTTCAAAGTCATGCGGTATAGCAATGCGACTGCCGGAACTTGGTTTTTATTTCAACGTTCCAGCGGTAAAGCAATGCGACTGCCGGATCTTGATTTAATTTCAACGTTCCAGCGGTAAAGCAATGCGACTACCGGAACTTAGTTTTTGTTTCAACGTTCCAGCGGTAAAGCAATGCGACTGCCGGATCTTGATTTAATTTCAAAGTTCCAGCGGTAAAGCAATGCGACTGCCGGATCTTGATTCAATTTAATAGTTCTAGCGGTAAAGCAATACGACTGCCGGATCTTGATTTAATTTCAAAGTTCATGCGGTAAAGCAATACGACTGCCGGATCTTGATTTAATTTCAAAGTCATGCGGTAAAGCAATGCGACTGCCGGAACTTGGTTTTTATTTCAAAGTCATTCGGTAAAGCAATGCGACTGCCGGAACTTGGTTTTTATTTCAACGTTCCAGCGGTAAAGCAATGCGACTGCCGGAACTTGATTTAATTTCAACGTTCATGCGGTAAAGCAATGCGACTGCCGGAACTTGGTTTTTATTTCAAAGTCATGCGGTAAAGCAATGCGACTGCCGGATCTTGATTTAATTTCATAGTTCTAGCGGTAAAGCAATGCGACTGCCGGAACTTGGTTTTTATTTCAAAGTCATGCGGTAAAGCAATGCGACTGCCGGATCTTGATTTAATTTCATAGTTCTAGCGGTAAAGCAATGCGACTGCAGGATCTTGATTTAATTTCAAAGTTCCAGCGGTAAAGCAATGCGACTGCCGGATCTTGATTTAATTTCAACGTTCCAGCGGTAAAGCAATGCGACTGCCGGATGTTGATTTAATTTCAAAGTTCATGCGGTAAAGCAATACGACTGCCGGATCTTGATTTAATTTCAAAGTTCATGCGGTAAAGCAATGCGACTGCCGGAACTTGGTTTTTATTTCAACGTTCCAGCGGTAAAGCAATGCGACTGCCGGATCTTGATTTAATTTAATAGTTCTAGCGGTAAAGCAATACGACTGCCGGATCTTGATTTAATTTCAAAGTTCATGCGGTAAAGCAATGCGACTGCCGGAACTTGATTTAATTTCAAAGTTCATGCGGTAAAGCAATGCGACTGCCGGAACTTGGTTTTTATTTCAAAGTCATGCGGTAAAGCAATACGACTGCCGGATCTTGATTTAATTTCAAAGTCATGCGGTATAGCAATGCGACTGCCGGAACTTGGTTTTTATTTCAAAGTCATGCGGTAAAGCAATACGACTGCCGGATCTTGATTTAATTTCAAAGTCATGCGGTATAGCAATGCGACTGCCGGAACTTGGTTTTTATTTCAACGTTCCAGCGGTAAAGCAATGCGACTGCCGGATCTTGATTTAATTTCAAAGTTCCAGCGGTAAAGCAATGCGACTGCCGGATCTTGATTTAATTTAATAGTTCTAGCGGTAAAGCAATACGACTGCCGGATCTTGATTTAATTTCAAAGTTCATGCGGTAAAGCAATACGACTGCCGGATCTTGATTTAATTTCAACGTTCCAGCGGTAAAGCAATGCGACTACCGGAACTTAGTTTTTGTTTCAACGTTCCAGCGGTAAAGCAATGCGACTGCCGGATCTTGATTTAATTTCAAAGTTCCAGCGGTAAAGCAATGCGACTGCCGGATCTTGATTCAATTTAATAGTTCTAGCGGTAAAGCAATGCGACTACCGGAACTTAGTTTTTGTTTCAACGTTCCAGCGGTAAAGCAATGCGACTGCCGGATCTTGATTTAATTTCATAGTTCTAGCGGTAAAGCAATGCGACTGCAGGATCTTGATTTAATTTCAAAGTTCCAGCGGTAAAGCAATGCGACTGCCGGATCTTGATTTAATTTAATAGTTCTAGCGGTAAAGCAATACGACTGCCGGATCTTGATTTAATTTCAAAGTTCATGCGGTAAAGCAATACGACTGCCGGATCTTGATTTAATTTCAAAGTTCATGCGGTAAAGCAATGCGACTGCCGGAACTTGGTTTTTATTTCAAAGTCATGCGGTAAAGCAATACGACTGCCGGATCTTGATTTAATTTCAAAGTCATGCGGTATAGCAATGCGACTGCCGGAACTTGGTTTTTATTTCAACGTTCCAGCGGTAAAGCAATGCGACTGCCGGATCTTGATTTAATTTCAACGTTCCAGCGGTAAAGCAATGCGACTACCGGAACTTAGTTTTTGTTTCAACGTTCCAGCGGTAAAGCAATGCGACTGCCGGATGTTGATTTAATTTCAAAGTTCATGCGGTAAAGCAATACGACTGCCGGATCTTGATTTAATTTCAAAGTTCATGCGGTAAAGCAATGCGACTGCCGGAACTTGGTTTTTATTTCAACGTTCCAGCGGTAAAGCAATGCGACTGCCGGATCTTGATTTAATTTAATAGTTCTAGCGGTAAAGCAATACGACTGCCGGATCTTGATTTAATTTCAAAGTTCATGCGGTAAAGCAATGCGACTGCCGGAACTTGATTTAATTTCAAAGTTCATGCGGTAAAGCAATGCGACTGCCGGAACTTGGTTTTTATTTCAAAGTCATGCGGTAAACCAATGCGACTGCCGGATCTTGATTTAATTTCATAGTTCTAGCGGTAAAGCAATGCGACTGCCGGAACTTGGTTTTTATTTCAAAGTCATGCGGTAAAGCAATGCGACTGCCGGATCTTGATTTAATTTCATAGTTCTAGCGGTAAAGCAATGCGACTGCAGGATCTTGATTTAATTTCAAAGTTCCAGCGGTAAAGCAATGCGACTGCCGGATCTTGATTTAATTTCAACGTTCCAGCGGTAAAGCAATGCGACTGCCGGATGTTGATTTAATTTCAAAGTTCATGCGGTAAAGCAATACGACTGCCGGATCTTGATTTAATTTCAAAGTTCATGCGGTAAAGCAATGCGACTGCCGGAACTTGGTTTTTATTTCAACGTTCCAGCGGTAAAGCAATGCGACTGCCGGATCTTGATTTAATTTAATAGTTCTAGCGGTAAAGCAATACGACTGCCGGATCTTGATTTAATTTCAAAGTTCATGCGGTAAAGCAATGCGACTGCCGGAACTTGATTTAATTTCAAAGTTCATGCGGTAAAGCAATGCGACTGCCGGAACTTGGTTTTTATTTCAAAGTCATGCGGTAAAGCAATACGACTGCCGGATCTTGATTTAATTTCAAAGTCATGCGGTATAGCAATGCGACTGCCGGAACTTGGTTTTTATTTCAAAGTCATGCGGTAAAGCAATACGACTGCCGGATCTTGATTTAATTTCAAAGTCATGCGGTATAGCAATGCGACTGCCGGAACTTGGTTTTTATTTCAACGTTCAAGCGGTAAAGCAATGCGACTGCCGGATCTTGATTTAATTTCAAAGTTCCAGCGGTAAAGCAATGCGACTGCCGGATCTTGATTTAATTTAATAGTTCTAGCGGTAAAGCAATACGACTGCCGGATCTTGATTTAATTTCAAAGTTCATGCGGTAAAGCAATACGACTGCCGGATCTTGATTTAATTTCAACGTTCCAGCGGTAAAGCAATGCGACTACCGGAACTTAGTTTTTGTTTCAACGTTCCAGCGGTAAAGCAATGCGACTGCCGGATCTTGATTTAATTTCAAAGTTCCAGCGGTAAAGCAATGCGACTGCCGGATCTTGATTCAATTTAATAGTTCTAGCGGTAAAGCAATACGACTGCCGGATCTTGATTTAATTTCAAAGTTCATGCGGTAAAGCAATACGACTGCCGGATCTTGATTTAATTTCAAAGTCATGCGGTAAAGCAATGCGACTGCCGGAACTTGGTTTTTATTTCAAAGTCATTCGGTAAAGCAATGCGACTGCCGGAACTTGGTTTTTATTTCAACGTTCCAGCGGTAAAGCAATGCGACTGCCGGAACTTGATTTAATTTCAACGTTCATGCGGTAAAGCAATGCGACTGCCGGAACTTGGTTTTTATTTCAAAGTCATGCGGTAAACCAATGCGACTGCCGGATCTTGATTTAATTTCATAGTTCTAGCGGTAAAGCAATGCGACTGCCGGATCTTGATTTAATTTCAAAGTTCATGCGGTAAAGCAATGCGACTGCCGGAACTTGGTTTTTATTTCAACGTTCCAGCGGTAAAGCAATGCGACTGCCGGATCTTGATTTAATTTAATAGTTCTAGCGGTAAAGCAATACGACTGCCGGATCTTGATTTAATTTCAAAGTTCATGCGGTAAAGCAATGCGACTGCCGGAACTTGATTTAATTTCAAAGTTCATGCGGTAAAGCAATGCGACTGCCGGAACTTGGTTTTTATTTCAAAGTCATGCGGTAAACCAATGCGACTGCCGGATCTTGATTTAATTTCAAAGTCATGCGGTAAAGCAATGCGACTGCCGGAACTTGGTTTTTATTTCAAAGTCATTCGGTAAAGCAATGCGACTGCCGGAACTTGGTTTTTATTTCAACGTTCCAGCGGTAAAGCAATGCGACTGCCGGAACTTGATTTAATTTCAACGTTCATGCGGTAAAGCAATGCGACTGCCGGAACTTGATTTAATTTCAAAGTTCCAGCGGTAAACCAATGCGACTGCCGGAACTTGATTTAATTTCAAAGTTCCAGCGGTAAAGCAATGCGACTGCCGGATCTTGATTTAATTTAATAGTTCTAGCGGTAAAGCAATACGACTGCCGGATCTTGATTTAATTTCAAAGTTCATGCGGTAAAGCAATACGACTGCCGGATCTTGATTTAATTTCAAAGTCATGCGGTAAAGCAATGCGACTGCCGGAACTTGGTTTTTATTTCAAAGTCATTCGGTAAAGCAATGCGACTGCCGGAACTTGGTTTTTATTTCAACGTTCCAGCGGTAAAGCAATGCGACTGCCGGAACTTGATTTAATTTCAACGTTCATGCGGTAAAGCAATGCGACTGCCGGAACTTGGTTTTTATTTCAAAGTCATGCGGTAAACCAATGCGACTGCCGGAACTTGATTTAATTTCAAAGTTCCAGCGGTAAAGCAATGCGACTGCCGGATCTTGATTTAATTTAATAGTTCTAGCGGTAAAGCAATACGACTGCCGGATCTTGATTTAATTTCAAAGTTCATGCGGTAAAGCAATACGACTGCCGGATCTTGATTTAATTTCAAAGTCATGCGGTAAAGCAATGCGACTGCCGGAACTTGGTTTTTATTTCAAAGTCATTCGGTAAAGCAATGCGGCTGCCGGAACTTGGTTTTTATTTCAACGTTCCAGCGGTAAAGCAATGCGACTGCCGGAACTTGATTTAATTTCAACGTTCATGCGGTAAAGCAATGCGACTGCCGGAACTTGGTTTTTATTTCAAAGTCATGCGGTAAAGCAATACGACTGCCGGATCTTGATTTAATTTCAAAGTCATGCGGTATAGCAATGCGACTGCCGGAACTTGGTTTTTATTTCAACGTTCCAGCGGTAAAGCAATGCGACTGCCGGATCTTGATTTAATTTCAAAGTTCCAGCGGTAAAGCAATGCGACTGCCGGATCTTGATTTAATTTAATAGTTCTAGCGGTAAAGCAATACGACTGCCGGATCTTGATTTAATTTCAAAGTTCATGCGGTAAAGCAATACGACTGCCGGATCTTGATTTAATTTCAAAGTTCATGCGGTAAAGCAATGCGACTGCCGGAACTTGGTTTTTATTTCAAAGTCATGCGGTAAAGCAATACGACTGCCGGATCTTGATTTAATTTCAAAGTCATGCGGTATAGCAATGCGACTGCCGGAACTTGGTTTTTATTTCAACGTTCCAGCGGTAAAGCAATGCGACTGCCGGATCTTGATTTAATTTCAACGTTCCAGCGGTAAAGCAATGCGACTACCGGAACTTAGTTTTTGTTTCAACGTTCCAGCGGTAAAGCAATGCGACTGCCGGATGTTGATTTAATTTCAAAGTTCATGCGGTAAAGCAATACGACTGCCGGATCTTGATTTAATTTCAAAGTTCATGCGGTAAAGCAATGCGACTGCCGGAACTTGATTTAATTTCAAAGTTCATGCGGTAAAGCAATGCGACTGCCGGAACTTGGTTTTTATTTCAAAGTCATGCGGTAAAGCAATACGACTGCCGGATCTTGATTTAATTTCAAAGTCATGCGGTATAGCAATGCGACTGCCGGAACTTGGTTTTTATTTCAAAGTCATGCGGTAAAGCAATACGACTGCCGGATCTTGATTTAATTTCAAAGTCATGCGGTATAGCAATGCGACTGCCGGAACTTGGTTTTTATTTCAACGTTCCAGCGGTAAAGCAATGCGACTGCCGGATCTTGATTTAATTTCAAAGTTCCAGCGGTAAAGCAATGCGACTGCCGGATCTTGATTTAATTTAATAGTTCTAGCGGTAAAGCAATACGACTGCCGGATCTTGATTTAATTTCAAAGTTCATGCGGTAAAGCAATACGACTGCCGGATCTTGATTTAATTTCAAAGTTCATGCGGTAAAGCAATGCGACTGCCGGAACTTGGTTTTTATTTCAAAGTCATGCGGTAAAGCAATACGACTGCCGGATCTTGATTTAATTTCAAAGTCATGCGGTATAGCAATGCGACTGCCGGAACTTGGTTTTTATTTCAACGTTCCAGCGGTAAAGCAATGCGACTGCCGGATCTTGATTTAATTTCAACGTTCCAGCGGTAAAGCAATGCGACTACCGGAACTTAGTTTTTGTTTCAACGTTCCAGCGGTAAAGCAATGCGACTGCCGGATCTTGATTTAATTTCAAAGTTCATGCGGTAAAGCAATGCGACTGCCGGAACTTGGTTTTTATTTCAACGTTCCAGCGGTAAAGCAATGCGACTGCCGGATCTTGATTTAATTTAATAGTTCTAGCGGTAAAGCAATACGACTGCCGGATCTTGATTTAATTTCAAAGTTCATGCGGTAAAGCAATGCGACTGCCGGAACTTGGTTTTTATTTCAACGTTCCAGCGGTAAAGCAATACGACTGCCGGATCTTGGTTTAATTTCAAAGTTCATGCGGTAAAGCAATACGACTGCCGGATCTTGATTTAATTTCATAGTTCTAGCGGAAAAGCAATGCGACTGCCGGAACTTGGTTTTTATTTCAAAGTCATGCGGTAAAGCAATGCGACTGCCGGATCTTGATTTAATTTCATAGTTCTAGCGGTAAAGCAATGCGACTGCAGGATCTTGATTTAATTTCAAAGTTCCAGCGGTAAAGCAATGCGACTGCCGGATCTAGATTTAATTTAATAGTTCTAGCGGTAAAGCAATACGACTGCCGGATCTTGATTTAATTTCAAAGTTCATGCGGTAAAGCAATGCGACTGCCGGAACTTGGTTTTTATTTCAACGTTCCAGCGGTAAAGCAATACGACTGCCGGATCTTGGTTTAATTTCAAAGTTCATGCGGTAAAGCAATACGACTGCCGGATCTTGATTTAATTTCATAGTTCTAGCGGAAAAGCAATGCGACTGCCGGAACTTGGTTTTTATTTCAAAGTCATGCGGTAAAGCAATGCGACTGCCGGATCTTGATTTAATTTCATAGTTCTAGCGGTAAAGCAATGCGACTGCAGGATCTTGATTTAATTTCAAAGTTCCAGCGGTAAAGCAATGCGACTGCCGGATCTTGATTTAATTTCAACGTTCCAGCGGTAAAGCAATGCGACTGCCGGAACTTGGTTTTTATTTCAACGTTCCAGCGGTAAAGCAATGCGACTGCCGGATCTTGATTTAATTTCAAAGTTCCAGCGGTAAAGCAATGCGACTGCCGGATCTTGATTTAATTTAATAGCTCTAGCGGTAAAGCAATACGACTGCCGGATCTTGATTTAATTTCAAAGTTCATGCGGTAAAGCAATACGACTGCCGGATCTTGATTTAATTTCAAAGTCATGCGGTAAAGCAATGCGACTGCCGGAACTTGGTTTTTATTTCAAAGTCATTCGGTAAAGCAATGCGACTGCCGGAACTTGGTTTTTATTTCAACGTTCCAGCGGTAAAGCAATGCGACTGCCGGAACTTGATTTAATTTCAAAGTTCCAGCGGTAAAGCAATGCGACTGCCGGATCTTGATTTAATTTAATAGTTCTAGCGGTAAAGCAATACGACTGCCGGATCTTGATTTAATTTCAAAGTTCATGCGGTAAAGCAATACGACTGCCGGATCTTGATTTAATTTCAAAGTCATGCGGTAAAGCAATGCGACTGCCGGAACTTGGTTTTTATTTCAAAGTCATTCGGTAAAGCAATGCGACTGCCGGAACTTGGTTTTTATTTCAACGTTCCAGCGGTAAAGCAATGCGACTGCCGGAACTTGATTTAATTTCAACGTTCATGCGGTAAAGCAATGCGACTGCCGGAACTTGGTTTTTATTTCAAAGTCATGCGGTAAACCAATGCGACTGCCGGAACTTGATTTAATTTCAAAGTTCCAGCGGTAAAGCAATGCGACTGCCGGATCTTGATTTAATTTAATAGTTCTAGCGGTAAAGCAATACGACTGCCGGATCTTGATTTAATTTCAAAGTTCATGCGGTAAAGCAATACGACTGCCGGATCTTGATTTAATTTCAAAGTCATGCGGTAAAGCAATGCGACTGCCGGAACTTGGTTTTTATTTCAAAGTCATTCGGTAAAGCAATGCGACTGCCGAAACTTGGTTTTTATTTCAACGTTCCAGCGGTAAAGCAATGCGACTGCCGGAACTTGATTTAATTTCAACGTTCATGCGGTAAAGCAATGCGACTGCCGGAACTTGGTTTTTATTTCAAAGTCATGCGGTAAACCAATGCGACTGCCGGATCTTGATTTAATTTCATAGTTCTAGCGGTAAAGCAATGCGACTGCCGGAACTTGGTTTTTATTTCAAAGTCATGCGGTAAAGCAATGCGACTGCCGGATCTTGATTTAATTTCATAGTTCTAGCGGTAAAGCAATGCGACTGCAGGATCTTGATTTAATTTCAAAGTTCCAGCGGTAAAGCAATGCGACTGCCGGATCTTGATTTAATTTCAACGTTCCAGCGGTAAAGCAATGCGACTGCCGGATGTTGATTTAATTTCAAAGTTCATGCGGTAAAGCAATACGACTGCCGGATCTTGATTTAATTTCAAAGTTCATGCGGTAAAGCAATGCGACTGCCGGAACTTGGTTTTTATTTCAACGTTCCAGCGGTAAAGCAATGCGACTGCCGGATCTTGATTTAATTTAATAGTTCTAGCGGTAAAGCAATACGACTGCCGGATCTTGATTTAATTTCAAAGTTCATGCGGTAAAGCAATGCGACTGCCGGAACTTGATTTAATTTCAAAGTTCATGCGGTAAAGCAATGCGACTGCCGGAACTTGGTTTTTATTTCAAAGTCATGCGGTAAAGCAATACGACTGCCGGATCTTGATTTAATTTCAAAGTCATGCGGTATAGCAATGCGACTGCCGGAACTTGGTTTTTATTTCAAAGTCATGCGGTAAAGCAATACGACTGCCGGATCTTGATTTAATTTCAAAGTCATGCGGTATAGCAATGCGACTGCCGGAACTTGGTTTTTATTTCAACGTTCCAGCGGTAAAGCAATGCGACTGCCGGATCTTGATTTAATTTCAAAGTTCCAGCGGTAAAGCAATGCGACTGCCGGATCTTGATTTAATTTAATAGTTCTAGCGGTAAAGCAATACGACTGCCGGATCTTGATTTAATTTCAAAGTTCATGCGGTAAAGCAATACGACTGCCGGATCTTGATTTAATTTCAAAGTTCATGCGGTAAAGCAATGCGACTGCCGGAACTTGGTTTTTATTTCAAAGTCATGCGGTAAAGCAATACGACTGCCGGATCTTGATTTAATTTCAAAGTCATGCGGTATAGCAATGCGACTGCCGGAACTTGGTTTTTATTTCAACGTTCCAGCGGTAAAGCAATGCGACTGCCGGATCTTGATTTAATTTCAACGTTCCAGCGGTAAAGCAATGCGACTACCGGAACTTAGTTTTTGTTTCAACGTTCCAGCGGTAAAGCAATGCGACTGCCGGATCTTGATTTAATTTCAAAGTTCCAGCGGTAAAGCAATGCGACTGCCGGATCTTGATTCAATTTAATAGTTCTAGCGGTAAAGCAATACGACTGCCGGATCTTGATTTAATTTCAAAGTTCATGCGGTAAAGCAATACGACTGCCGGATCTTGATTTAATTTCAAAGTCATGCGGTAAAGCAATGCGACTGCCGGAACTTGGTTTTTATTTCAAAGTCATTCGGTAAAGCAATGCGACTGCCGGAACTTGGTTTTTATTTCAACGTTCCAGCGGTAAAGCAATGCGACTGCCGGAACTTGATTTAATTTCAACGTTCATGCGGTAAAGCAATGCGACTGCCGGAACTTGGTTTTTATTTCAAAGTCATGCGGTAAACCAATGCGACTGCCGGATCTTGATTTAATTTCATAGTTCTAGCGGTAAAGCAATGCGACTGCCGGAACTTGGTTTTTATTTCAAAGTCATGCGGTAAAGCAATGCGACTGCCGGATCTTGATTTAATTTCATAGTTCTAGCGGTAAAGCAATGCGACTGCAGGATCTTGATTTAATTTCAAAGTTCCAGCGGTAAAGCAATGCGACTGCCGGATCTTGATTTAATTTCAACGTTCCAGCGGTAAAGCAATGCGACTGCCGGATGTTGATTTAATTTCAAAGTTCATGCGGTAAAGCAATACGACTGCCGGATCTTGATTTAATTTCAAAGTTCATGCGGTAAAGCAATGCGACTGCCGGAACTTGGTTTTTATTTCAACGTTCCAGCGGTAAAGCAATGCGACTGCCGGATCTTGATTTAATTTAATAGTTCTAGCGGTAAAGCAATACGACTGCCGGATCTTGATTTAATTTCAAAGTTCATGTGGTAAAGCAATGCGACTGCCGGAACTTGATTTAATTTCAAAGTTCATGCGGTAAAGCAATGCGACTGCCGGAACTTGGTTTTTATTTCAAAGTCATGCGGTAAAGCAATACGACTGCCGGATCTTGATTTAATTTCAAAGTCATGCGGTATAGCAATGCGACTGCCGGAACTTGGTTTTTATTTCAAAGTCATGCGGTAAAGCAATACGACTGCCGGATCTTGATTTAATTTCAAAGTCATGCGGTATAGCAATGCGACTGCCGGAACTTGGTTTTTATTTCAACGTTCCAGCGGTAAAGCAATGCGACTGCCGGATCTTGATTTAATTTCAAAGTTCCAGCGGTAAAGCAATGCGACTGCCGGATCTTGATTTAATTTAATAGTTCTAGCGGTAAAGCAATACGACTGCCGGATCTTGATTTAATTTCAAAGTTCAAGCGGTAAAGCAATACGACTGCCGGATCTTGATTTAATTTCAACGTTCCAGCGGTAAAGCAATGCGACTACCGGAACTTAGTTTTTGTTTCAACGTTCCAGCGGTAAAGCAATGCGACTGCCGGATCTTGATTTAATTTCAAAGTTCCAGCGGTAAAGCAATGCGACTGCCGGATCTTGATTCAATTTAATAGTTCTAGCGGTAAAGCAATACGACTGCCGGATCTTGATTTAATTTCAAAGTTCATGCGGTAAAGCAATACGACTGCCGGATCTTGATTTAATTTCAAAGTCATGCGGTAAAGCAATGCGACTGCCGGAACTTGGTTTTTATTTCAAAGTCATTCGGTAAAGCAATGCGACTGCCGGAACTTGGTTTTTATTTCAACGTTCCAGCGGTAAAGCAATGCGACTGCCGGAACTTGATTTAATTTCAACGTTCATGCGGTAAAGCAATGCAACTGCCGGAACTTGGTTTTTATTTCAAAGTCATGCGGTAAACCAATGCGACTGCCGGATCTTGATTTAATTTCATAGTTCTAGCGGTAAAGCAATGCGACTGCCGGAACTTGGTTTTTATTTCAAAGTCATGCGGTAAAGCAATGCGACTGCCGGATCTTGATTTAATTTCATAGTTCTAGCGGTAAAGCAATGCGACTGCAGGATCTTGATTTAATTTCAAAGTTCCAGCGGTAAAGCAATGCGACTGCCGGAACTTGGTTTTTATTTCAACGTTCCAGCGGTAAAGCAATGCGACTGCCGGAACTTGATTTAATTTCAAAGTTCCAGCGGTAAAGCAATGCGACTGCCGGATCTTGATTTAATTTAATAGTTCTAGCGGTAAAGCAATACGACTGCCGGATCTTGATTTAATTTCAAAGTTCATGCGGTAAAGCAATACGACTGCCGGATCTTGATTTAATTTCAATGTCATGCGGTAAAGCAATGCGACTGCCGGAACTTGGTTTTTATTTCAAAGTCATTCGGTAAAGCAATGCGACTGCCGGAACTTGGTTTTTATTTCAACGTTCCAGCGGTAAAGCAATGCGACTGCCGGAACTTGATTTAATTTCAACGTTCATGCGGTAAAGCAATGCGACTGCCGGAACTTGGTTTTTATTTCAAAGTCATGCGGTAAACCAATGCGACTGCCGGAACTTGATTTAATTTCAAAGTTCCAGCGGTAAAGCAATGCGACTGCCGGATCTTGATTTAATTTAATAGTTCTAGCGGTAAAGCAATACGACTGCCGGATCTTGATTTAATTTCAAAGTTCATGCGGTAAATCAATACGACTGCCGGATCTTGATTTAATTTCAAAGTAATGCGGTAAAGCAATGCGACTGCCGGAACTTGGTTTTTATTTCAAAGTCATTCGGTAAAGCAATGCGACTGCCGGAACTTGGTTTTTATTTCAACGTTCCAGCGGTAAAGCAATGCGACTGCCGGAACTTGATTTAATTTCAAAGTTCATGCGGTAAAGCAATGCGACTGCCGGAACTTGGTTTTTATTTCAAAGTCATGCGGTAAACCAATGCGACTGCCGGATCTTGATTTAATTTCATAGTTCTAGCGGTAAAGCAATGCGACTGCCGGAACTTGGTTTTTATTTCAAAGTCATGCGGTAAAGCAATGCGACTGCCGGATCTTGATTTAATTTCATAGTTCTAGCGGTAAAGCAATGCGACTGCAGGATCTTGATTTAATTTCAAAGTTCCAGCGGTAAAGCAATGCGACTGCCGGATCTTGATTTAATTTCAACGTTCCAGCGGTAAAGCAATGCGACTGCCGGATCTTGATTTAATTTCAAAGTTCATGCGGTAAAGCAATACGACTGCCGGATCTTGATTTAATTTCAAAGTTCATGCGGTAAAGCAATGCGACTGCCGGAACTTGGTTTTTATTTCAACGTTCCAGCGGTAAAGCAATGCGACTGCCGGATCTTGATTTAATTTAATAGTTCTAGCGGTAAAGCAATACGACTGCCGGATCTTGATTTAATTTCAAAGTTCATGCGGTAAAGCAATGCGACTGCCGGAACTTGATTTAATTTCAAAGTTCATGCGGTAAAGCAATGCGACTGCCGGAACTTGGTTTTTATTTCAAAGTCATGCGGTAAAGCAATACGACTGCCGGATCTTGATTTAATTTCAAAGTCATGCGGTATAGCAATGCGACTGCCGGAACTTGGTTTTTATTTCAAAGTCATGCGGTAAAGCAATACGACTGCCGGATCTTGATTTAATTTCAAAGTCATGCGGTATAGCAATGCGACTGCCGGAACTTGGTTTTTATTTCAACGTTCCAGCGGTAAAGCAATGCGACTGCCGGATCTTGATTTAATTTCAAAGTTCCAGCGGTAAAGCAATGCGACTGCCGGATCTTGATTTAATTTAATAGTTCTAGCGGTAAAGCAACACGACTGCCGGATCTTGATTTAATTTCAAAGTTCATGCGGTAAAGCAATACGACTGCCGGATCTTGATTTAATTTCAAAGTTCATGCGGTAAAGCAATGCGACTGCCGGAACTTGGTTTTTATTTCAACGTTCCAGCGGTAAAGCAATGCGACTGCCGGATCTTGATTTAATTTCAACGTTCCAGCGGTAAAGCAATGCGACTACCGGAACTTAGTTTTTGTTTCAACGTTCCAGCGGTAAAGCAATGCGACTGCCGGATCTTGATTTAATTTCAAAGTTCCAGCGGTAAAGCAATGCGACTGCCGGATCTTGATTCAATTTAATAGTTCTAGCGGTAAAGCAATACGACTGCCGGATCTTGATTTAATTTCAAAGTTCATGCGGTAAAGCAATACGACTGCCGGATCTTGATTTAATTTCAAAGTCATGCGGTAAAGCAATGCGACTGCCGGAACTTGGTTTTTATTTCAAAGTAATTCGGTAAAGCAATGCGACTGCCGGAACTTGGTTTTTATTTCAACGTTCCAGCGGTAAAGCAATGCGACTGCCGGAACTTGATTTAATTTCAACGTTCATGCGGTAAAGCAATGCGACTGCCGGAACTTGGTTTTTATTTCAAAGTCATGCGGTAAACCAATGCGACTGCCGGATCTTGATTTAATTTCAAAGTTCTTGCGGTAAAGCAATGCGACTGCCGGAACTTGGTTTTTATTTCAAAGTCATGCGGTAAAGCAATGCGACTGCCGGATCTTGATTTAATTTCATAGTTCTAGCGGTAAAGCAATGCGACTGCAGGATCTTGATTTAATTTCAAAGTTCCAGCGGTAAAGCAATGCGACTGCCGGATCTTGATTTAATTTCAACGTTCCAGCGGTAAAGCAATGCGACTGCCGGAACTTGGTTTTTATTTCAACGTTCCAGCGGTAAAGCAATGCGACTGCCGGATCTTGATTTAATTTCAAAGTTCCAGCGGTAAAGCAATGCGACTGCCGGATCTTGATTTAATTTAATAGTTCTAGCGGTAAAGCAATACGACTGCCGGATCTTGATTTAATTTCAAAGTTCATGCGGTAAAGCAATACGACTGCCGGATCTTGATTTAATTTCAAAGTCATGCGGTAAAGCAATGCGACTGCCGGAACTTGGTTTTTATTTCAAAGTCATTCGGTAAAGCAATGCGACTGCCGGAACTTGGTTTTTATTTCAACGTTCCAGCGGTAAAGCAATGCGACTGCCGGAACTTGGTTTTTATTTCAAAGTCATGCGGTAAAGCAATACGACTGCCGGATCTTGATTTAATTTCAAAGTCATGCGGTAAAGCAATGCGACTGCCGGAACTTGGTTTTTATTTCAAAGTCATTCGGTAAAGCAATGCGACTGCCGGAACTTGGTTTTTATTTCAACGTTCCAGCGGTAAAGCAATGCGACTGCCGGAACTTGGTTTTTATTTCAACGTTCCAGCGGTAAAGCAATGCGACTGCCGGATCTTGATTTAATTTCAAAGTTCATGCGGTAAAGCAATGCGACTGCCGGAACTTGGTTTTTATTTCAACGTTCCAGCGGTAAAGCAATGCGACTGCCGTATCTTGATTTAATTTCAAAGTTCCAGCGGTAAAGCAATGCGACTGCCGGATCTTGATTTAATTTAATAGTTCTAGCGGTAAAGCAATACGACTGCCGGATCTTGATTTAATTTCAAAGTTTATGCGGTTAAGCAATACGACTGCCGGATCTTGGTTTAATTTCAAAGTTCATGCGGTAAAGCAATGCGACTGCCGGAACTTGGTTTTTATTTCAACGTTCCAGCGGTAAAGCAATGCGACTGCAGGATCTTGATTTAATTTCAAAGTTCCAGCGGTAAAGCAATGCGACTGCCGGATCTTGATTTAATTTCAACGTTCCAGCGGTAAAGCAATGCGACTGCCGGAACTTGGTTTTTATTTCAACGTTCCAGCGGTAAAGCAATGCGACTGCCGGATCTTGATTTAATTTCAAAGTTCCAGCGGTAAAGCAATGCGACTGCCGGATCTTGATTTAATTTAATAGTTCTAGCGGTAAAGCAATACGACTGCCGGATCTTGATTTAATTTCAAAGTTCATGCGGTAAAGCAATACGACTGCCGGATCTTGATTTAATTTCAAAGTCATGCGGTAAAGCAATGCGACTGCCGGAACTTGGTTTTTATTTCAAAGTCATTCGGTAAAGCAATGCGACTGCCGGAACTTGGTTTTTATTTCAAAGTCATTCGGTAAAGCAATGCGACTGCCGGAACTTGGTTTTTATTTCAACGTTCCAGCGGTAAAGCAATGCGACTGCCGGAACTTGATTTAATTTCAACGTTCATGCGGTAAAGCAATGCGACTGCCGGAACTTGGTTTTTATTTCAAAGTCATGCGGTAAACCAATGCGACTGCCGGAACTTGATTTAATTTCAAAGTTCCAGCGGTAAAGCAATGCGACTGCCGGATCTTGATTTAATTTAATAGTTCTAGCGGTAAAGCAATACGACTGCCGGATCTTGATTTAATTTCAAAGTTCATGCGGTAAAGCAATACGACTGCCGGATCTTGATTTAATTTCAAAGTCATGCGGTAAAGCAATGCGACTGCCGGAACTTGGTTTTTATTTCAAAGTCATGCGGTAAAGCAATGCGACTGCCGGAACTTGGTTTTTATTTCAACGTTCCAGCGGTAAAGCAATGCGACTGCCGGAACTTGATTTAATTTCAACGTTCATGCGGTAAAGCAATGCGACTGCCGGAACTTGGTTTTTATTTCAAAGTCATGCGGTAAACCAATGCGACTGCCGGATCTTGATTTAATTTCATAGTTCTAGCGGTAAAGCAATGCGACTGCCGGAACTTGGTTTTTATTTCAAAGTCATGCGGTAAAGCAATGCGACTGCCGGATCTTGATTTAATTTCATAGTTCTAGCGGTAAAGCAATGCGACTGCAGGATCTTGATTTAATTTCAAAGTTCCAGCGGTAAAGCAATGCGACTGCCGGATCTTGATTTAATTTCAACGTTCCAGCGGTAAAGCAATGCGACTGCCGGATGTTGATTTAATTTCAAAGTTCATGCGGTAAAGCAATACGACTGCCGGATCTTGATTTAATTTCAAAGTTCATGCGGTAAAGCAATGCGACTGCCGGAACTTGGTTTTTATTTCAACGTTCCAGCGGTAAAGCAATGCGACTGCCGGATCTTGATTTAATTTAATAGTTCTAGCGGTAAAGCAATACGACTGCCGGATCTTGATTTAATTTCAAAGTTCATGCGGTAAAGCAATGCGACTGCCGGAACTTGATTTAATTTCAAAGTTCATGCGGTAAAGCAATGCGACTGCCGGAACTTGGTTTTTATTTCAAAGTCATGCGGTAAAGCAATACGACTGCCGGATCTTGATTTAATTTCAAAGTCATGCGGTATAGCAATGCGACTGCCGGAACTTGGTTTTTATTTCAAAGTCATGCGGTAAAGCAATACGACTGCC
The DNA here is from genome assembly GCA_916049575.1 of Ancistrocerus nigricornis. Lineage (NCBI taxonomy): Eukaryota > Metazoa > Arthropoda > Insecta > Hymenoptera > Vespidae > Ancistrocerus > Ancistrocerus nigricornis. The sequence continues at coordinate 16,161,564 of OU696667.1, read as the reverse complement.
GGATCTTGATTTAATTTCAAAGTCATGCGGTATAGCAATGCGACTGCCGGAACTTGGTTTTTATTTCAACGTTCCAGCGGTAAAGCAATGCGACTGCCGGATCTTGATTTAATTTCAAAGTTCCAGCGGTAAAGCAATGCGACTGCCGGATCTTGATTTAATTTAATAGTTCTAGCGGTAAAGCAATACGACTGCCGGATCTTGATTTAATTTCAAAGTTCATGCGGTAAAGCAATACGACTGCCGGATCTTGATTTAATTTCAAAGTTCATGCGGTAAAGCAATGCGACTGCCGGAACTTGGTTTTTATTTCAAAGTCATGCGGTAAAGCAATACGACTGCCGGATCTTGATTTAATTTCAAAGTCATGCGGTATAGCAATGCGACTGCCGGAACTTGGTTTTTATTTCAACGTTCCAGCGGTAAAGCAATGCGACTGCCGGATCTTGATTTAATTTCAACGTTCCAGCGGTAAAGCAATGCGACTACCGGAACTTAGTTTTTGTTTCAACGTTCCAGCGGTAAAGCAATGCGACTGCCGGATCTTGATTTAATTTCAAAGTTCCAGCGGTAAAGCAATGCGACTGCCGGATCTTGATTCAATTTAATAGTTCTAGCGGTAAAGCAATACGACTGCCGGATCTTGATTTAATTTCAAAGTTCATGCGGTAAAGCAATACGACTGCCGGATCTTGATTTAATTTCAAAGTCATGCGGTAAAGCAATGCGACTGCAGGAACTTGGTTTTTATTTCAAAGTCATTCGGTAAAGCAATGCGACTGCCGGAACTTGGTTTTTATTTCAACGTTCCAGCGGTAAAGCAATGCGACTGCCGGAACTTGATTTAATTTCAACGTTCATGCGGTAAAGCAATGCGACTGCCGGAACTTGGTTTTTATTTCAAAGTCATGCGGTAAACCAATGCGACTGCCGGATCTTGATTTAATTTCATAGTTCTAGCGGTAAAGCAATGCGACTGCCGGAACTTGGTTTTTATTTCAAAGTCATGCGGTAAAGCAATGCGACTGCCGGATCTTGATTTAATTTCATAGTTCTAGCGGTAAAGCAATGCGACTGCAGGATCTTGATTTAATTTCAAAGTTCCAGCGGTAAAGCAATGCGACTGCCGGATCTTGATTTAATTTCAACGTTCCAGCGGTAAAGCAATGCGACTGCCGGATGTTGATTTAATTTCAAAGTTCATGCGGTAAAGCAATACGACTGCCGGATCTTGATTTAATTTCAAAGTTCATGCGGTAAAGCAATGCGACTGCCGGAACTTGGTTTTTATTTCAACGTTCCAGCGGTAAAGCAATGCGACTGCCGGATCTTGATTTAATTTAATAGTTCTAGCGGTAAAGCAATACGACTGCCGGATCTTGATTTAATTTCAAAGTTCATGTGGTAAAGCAATGCGACTGCCGGAACTTGATTTAATTTCAAAGTTCATGCGGTAAAGCAATGCGACTGCCGGAACTTGGTTTTTATTTCAAAGTCATGCGGTAAAGCAATACGACTGCCGGATCTTGATTTAATTTCAAAGTCATGCGGTAAAGCAATGCGACTGCCGGAACTTGGTTTTTATTTCAAAGTCATGCGGTAAAGCAATACGACTGCCGGATCTTGATTTAATTTCAAAGTCATGCGGTATAGCAATGCGACTGCCGGAACTTGGTTTTTATTTCAACGTTCCAGCGGTAAAGCAATGCGACTGCCGGATCTTGATTTAATTTCAAAGTTCCAGCGGTAAAGCAATGCGACTGCCGGATCTTGATTTAATTTAATAGTTCTAGCGGTAAAGCAATACGACTGCCGGATCTTGATTTAATTTCAAAGTTCATGCGGTAAAGCAATACGACTGCCGGATCTTGATTTAATTTCAAAGTTCCAGCGGTAAAGCAATGCGACTACCGGAACTTAGTTTTTGTTTCAACGTTCCAGCGGTAAAGCAATGCGACTGCCGGATCTTGATTTAATTTCAAAGTTCCAGCGGTAAAGCAATGCGACTGCCGGATCTTGATTCAATTTAATAGTTCTAGCGGTAAAGCAATACGACTGCCGGATCTTGATTTAATTTCAAAGTTCATGCGGTAAAGCAATACGACTGCCGGATCTTGATTTAATTTCAAAGTCATGCGGTAAAGCAATGCGACTGCCGGAACTTGGTTTTTATTTCAAAGTCATTCGGTAAAGCAATGCGACTGCCGGAACTTGGTTTTTATTTCAACGTTCCAGCGGTAAAGCAATGCGACTGCCGGAACTTGATTTAATTTCAACGTTCATGCGGTAAAGCAATGCAACTGCCGGAACTTGGTTTTTATTTCAAAGTCATGCGGTAAACCAATGCGACTGCCGGATCTTGATTTAATTTCATAGTTCTAGCGGTAAAGCAATGCGACTGCCGGAACTTGGTTTTTATTTCAAAGTCATGCGGTAAAGCAATGCGACTGCCGGATCTTGATTTAATTTCATAGTTCTAGCGGTAAAGCAATGCGACTGCAGGATCTTGATTTAATTTCAAAGTTCCAGCGGTAAAGCAATGCGACTGCCGGAACTTGGTTTTTATTTCAACGTTCCAGCGGTAAAGCAATGCGACTGCCGGAACTTGATTTAATTTCAAAGTCATTCGGTAAAGCAATGCGACTGCCGGAACTTGGTTTTTATTTCAACGTTCCAGCGGTAAAGCAATGCGACTGCCGGAACTTGGTTTTTATTTCAAAGTCATGCGGTAAAGCAATACGACTGCCGGATCTTGATTTAATTTCAAAGTCATGCGGTAAAGCAATGCGACTGCCGGATCTTGATTTAATTTCAAAGTCATGCGGTAAAGCAATGCGACTGCCGGAACTTGGTTTTTATTTCAAAGTCATTCGGTAAAGCAATGCGACTGCCGGAACTTGGTTTTTATTTCAACGTTCCAGCGGTAAAGCAATGCGACTGCCGGAACTTGGTTTTTATTTCAAAGTCATGCGGTAAAGCAATACGACTGCCGGATCTTGATTTAATTTCAAAGTCATGCGGTAAAGCAATGCGACTGCCGGAACTTGGTTTTTATTTCAAAGTCATTCGGTAAAGCAATGCGACTGCCGGAACTTGGTTTTTATTTCAACGTTCCAGCGGTAAAGCAATGCGACTGCCGGAACTTGGTTTTTATTTCAACGTTCCAGCGGTAAAGCAATGCGACTGCCGGATCTTGATTTAATTTCAAAGTTCATGCGGTAAAGCAATGCGACTGCCGGAACTTGGTTTTTATTTCAACGTTCCAGCGGTAAAGCAATGCGACTGCCGTATCTTGATTTAATTTCAAAGTTCCAGCGGTAAAGCAATGCGACTGCCGAATCTTGATTTAATTTCAACGTTCCAGCGGTAAAGCAATGCGACTGCCGGAGCTTGGTTTTTATTTCAAAGTTCCAGCGGTAAAGCAATGCGACTGCCGGAACTTGATTTAATTTCAAAGTTCATGCGGTAAAGCAATGCGACTGCCGGAACTTGGTTTTTATTTCAAAGTCATGCGGTAAAGCAATACGACTGCCGGATCTTGATTTAATTTCAAAGTCATGCGGTATAGCAATGCGACTGCCGGAACTTGGTTTTTATTTCAACGTTCCAGCGGTAAAGCAATGCGACTGCCGGATCTTGATTTTTATTTCAAAGTTCCAGCGGTAAAGCAATGCGACTGCCGGAACTTGATTTAATTTCAAAGTTCATGCGGTAAAGCAATACGACTGCCGGATCTTGATTTAATTTCAAAGTCATGCGGTAAAGCAATGCGACTGCCGGAACTTGGTTTTTATTTCAAAGTAATTCGGTAAAGCAATGCGACTGCCGGAACTTGGTTTTTATTTCAACGTTCCAGCGGTAAAGCAATGCGACTGCCGGAACTTGATTTAATTTCAACGTTCATGCGGTAAAGCAATGCGACTGCCGGAACTTGGTTTTTATTTCAAAGTCATGCGGTAAACCAATGCGACTGCCGGATCTTGATTTAATTTCATAGTTCTAGCGGTAAAGCAATGCGACTGCCGGAACTTGGTTTTTATTTCAAAGTCATGCGGTAAAGCAATGCGACTGCCGGATCTTGATTTAATTTCATAGTTCTAGCGGTAAAGCAATGCGACTGCAGGATCTTGATTTAATTTCAAAGTTCCAGCGGTAAAGCAATGCGACTGCCGGATCTTGATTTAATTTCAACGTTCCAGCGGTAAAGCAATGCGACTGCCGGAACTTGGTTTTTATTTCAACGTTCCAGCGGTAAAGCAATGCGACTGCCGGATCTTGATTTAATTTCAAAGTTCCAGCGGTAAAGCAATGCGACTGCCGGATCTTGATTTAATTTAATAGTTCTAGCGGTAAAGCAATACGACTGCCGGATCTTGATTTAATTTCAAAGTTCATGCGGTAAAGCAATACGACTGCCGGATCTTGATTTAATTTCAAAGTCATGCGGTAAAGCAATGCGACTGCCGGAACTTGGTTTTTATTTCAAAGTCATTCGGTAAAGCAATGCGACTGCCGGAACTTGGTTTTTATTTCAACGTTCCAGCGGTAAAGCAATGCGACTGCCGGAACTTGGTTTTTATTTCAAAGTCATGCGGTAAAGCAATACGACTGCCGGATCTTGATTTAATTTCAAAGTCATGCGGTAAAGCAATGCGACTGCCGGAACTTGGTTTTTATTTCAAAGTCATTCGGTAAAGCAATGCGACTGCCGGAACTTGGTTTTTATTTCAACGTTCCAGCGGTAAAGCAATGCGACTGCCGGAACTTGGTTTTTATTTCAACGTTCCAGCGGTAAAGCAATGCGACTGCCGGATCTTGATTTAATTTCAAAGTTCATGCGGTAAAGCAATGCGACTGCCGGAACTTGGTTTTTATTTCAACGTTCCAGCGGTAAAGCAATGCGACTGCCGTATCTTGATTTAATTTCAAAGTTCCAGCGGTAAAGCAATGCGACTGCCGGATCTTGATTTAATTTAATAGTTCTAGCGGTAAAGCAATACGACTGCCGGATCTTGATTTAATTTCAAAGTTTATGCGGTTAAGCAATACGACTGCCGGATCTTGGTTTAATTTCAAAGTTCATGCGGTAAAGCAATGCGACTGCCGGAACTTGGTTTTTATTTCAACGTTCCAGCGGTAAAGCAATGCGACTGCAGGATCTTGATTTAATTTCAAAGTTCCAGCGGTAAAGCAATGCGACTGCCGGATCTTGATTTAATTTCAACGTTCCAGCGGTAAAGCAATGCGACTGCCGGAACTTGGTTTTTATTTCAACGTTCCAGCGGTAAAGCAATGCGACTGCCGGATCTTGATTTAATTTCAAAGTTCCAGCGGTAAAGCAATGCGACTGCCGGATCTTGATTTAATTTAATAGTTCTAGCGGTAAAGCAATACGACTGCCGGATCTTGATTTAATTTCAAAGTTCATGCGGTAAAGCAATACGACTGCCGGATCTTGATTTAATTTCAAAGTCATGCGGTAAAGCAATGCGACTGCCGGAACTTGGTTTTTATTTCAAAGTCATTCGGTAAAGCAATGCGACTGCCGGAACTTGGTTTTTATTTCAAAGTCATTCGGTAAAGCAATGCGACTGCCGGAACTTGGTTTTTATTTCAACGTTCCAGCGGTAAAGCAATGCGACTGCCGGAACTTGATTTAATTTCAACGTTCATGCGGTAAAGCAATGCGACTGCCGGAACTTGGTTTTTATTTCAAAGTCATGCGGTAAACCAATGCGACTGCCGGAACTTGATTTAATTTCAAAGTTCCAGCGGTAAAGCAATGCGACTGCCGGATCTTGATTTAATTTAATAGTTCTAGCGGTAAAGCAATACGACTGCCGGATCTTGATTTAATTTCAAAGTTCATGCGGTAAAGCAATACGACTGCCGGATCTTGATTTAATTTCAAAGTCATGCGGTAAAGCAATGCGACTGCCGGAACTTGGTTTTTATTTCAAAGTCATTCGGTAAAGCAATGCGACTGCCGGAACTTGGTTTTTATTTCAACGTTCCAGCGGTAAAGCAATGCGACTGCCGGAACTTGATTTAATTTCAACGTTCATGCGGTAAAGCAATGCGACTGCCGGAACTTGGTTTTTATTTCAAAGTCATGCGGTAAACCAATGCGACTGCCGGATCTTGATTTAATTTCATAGTTCTAGCGGTAAAGCAATGCGACTGCCGGAACTTGGTTTTTATTTCAAAGTCATGCGGTAAAGCAATGCGACTGCCGGATCTTGATTTAATTTCATAGTTCTAGCGGTAAAGCAATGCGACTGCAGGATCTTGATTTAATTTCAAAGTTCCAGCGGTAAAGCAATGCGACTGCCGGATCTTGATTTAATTTCAACGTTCCAGCGGTAAAGCAATGCGACTGCCGGATGTTGATTTAATTTCAAAGTTCATGCGGTAAAGCAATACGACTGCCGGATCTTGATTTAATTTCAAAGTTCATGCGGTAAAGCAATGCGACTGCCGGAACTTGGTTTTTATTTCAACGTTCCAGCGGTAAAGCAATGCGACTGCCGGATCTTGATTTAATTTAATAGTTCTAGCGGTAAAGCAATACGACTGCCGGATCTTGATTTAATTTCAAAGTTCATGCGGTAAAGCAATGCGACTGCCGGAACTTGATTTAATTTCAAAGTTCATGCGGTAAAGCAATGCGACTGCCGGAACTTGGTTTTTATTTCAAAGTCATGCGGTAAAGCAATACGACTGCCGGATCTTGATTTAATTTCAAAGTCATGCGGTAAAGCAATGCGACTGCCGGAACTTGGTTTTTATTTCAAAGTCATGCGGTAAAGCAATACGACTGCCGGATCTTGATTTAATTTCAAAGTCATGCGGTATAGCAATGCGACTGCCGGAACTTGGTTTTTATTTCAACGTTCCAGCGGTAAAGCAATGCGACTGCCGGATCTTGATTTAATTTCAAAGTTCCAGCGGTAAAGCAATGCGACTGCCGGATCTTGATTTAATTTAATAGTTCTAGCGGTAAAGCAATACGACTGCCGGATCTTGATTTAATTTCAAAGTTCATGCGGTAAAGCAATACGACTGCCGGATCTTGATTTAATTTCAAAGTTCATGCGGTAAAGCAATGCGACTGCCGGAACTTGGTTTTTATTTCAAAGTCATGCGGTAAAGCAATACGACTGCCGGATCTTGATTTAATTTCAAAGTCATGCGGTATAGCAATGCGACTGCCGGAACTTGGTTTTTATTTCAACGTTCCAGCGGTAAAGCAATGCGACTGCCGGATCTTGATTTAATTTCAACGTTCCAGCGGTAAAGCAATGCGACTACCGGAACTTAGTTTTTGTTTCAACGTTCCAGCGGTAAAGCAATGCGACTGCCGGATCTTGATTTAATTTCAAAGTTCCAGCGGTAAAGCAATGCGACTGCCGGATCTTGATTCAATTTAATAGTTCTAGCGGTAAAGCAATACGACTGCCGGATCTTGATTTAATTTCAAAGTTCATGCGGTAAAGCAATACGACTGCCGGATCTTGATTTAATTTCAAAGTCATGCGGTAAAGCAATGCGACTGCCGGAACTTGGTTTTTATTTCAAAGTCATTCGGTAAAGCAATGCGACTGCCGGAACTTGGTTTTTATTTCAACGTTCCAGCGGTAAAGCAATGCGACTGCCGGAACCTGATTTAATTTCAACGTTCATGCGGTAAAGCAATGCGACTGCCGGAACTTGGTTTTTATTTCAAAGTCATGCGGTAAACCAATGCGACTGCCGGATCTTGATTTAATTTCATAGTTCTAGCGGTAAAGCAATGCGACTGCCGGAACTTGGTTTTTATTTCAAAGTCATGCGGTAAAGCAATGCGACTGCCGGATCTTGATTTAATTTCATAGTTCTAGCGGTAAAGCAATGCGACTGCAGGATCTTGATTTAATTTCAAAGTTCCAGCGGTAAAGCAATGCGACTGCCGGATCTTGATTTAATTTCAACGTTCCAGCGGTAAAGCAATGCGACTGCCGGATGTTGATTTAATTTCAAAGTTCATGCGGTAAAGCAATACGACTGCCGGATCTTGATTTAATTTCAAAGTTCATGCGGTAAAGCAATGCGACTGCCGGAACTTGGTTTTTATTTCAACGTTCCAGCGGTAAAGCAATGCGACTGCCGGATCTTGATTTAATTTAATAGTTCTAGCGGTAAAGCAATACGACTGCCGGATCTTGATTTAATTTCAAAGTTCATGTGGTAAAGCAATGCGACTGCCGGAACTTGATTTAATTTCAAAGTTCATGCGGTAAAGCAATGCGACTGCCGGAACTTGGTTTTTATTTCAAAGTCATGCGGTAAAGCAATACGACTGCCGGATCTTGATTTAATTTCAATGTCATGCGGTATAGCAATGCGACTGCCGGAACTTGGTTTTTATTTCAAAGTCATGCGGTAAAGCAATACGACTGCCGGATCTTGATTTAATTTCAAAGTCATGCGGTATAGCAATGCGACTGCCGGAACTTGGTTTTTATTTCAACGTTCCAGCGGTAAAGCAATGCGACTGCCGGATCTTGATTTAATTTCAAAGTTCCAGCGGTAAAGCAATGCGACTGCCGGATCTTGATTTAATTTAATAGTTCTAGCGGTAAAGCAATACGACTGCCGGATCTTGATTTAATTTCAAAGTTCATGCGGTAAAGCAATACGACTGCCGGATCTTGATTTAATTTCAACGTTCCAGCGGTAAAGCAATGCGACTACCGGAACTTAGTTTTTGTTTCAACGTTCCAGCGGTAAAGCAATGCGACTGCCGGATCTTGATTTAATTTCAAAGTTCCAGCGGTAAAGCAATGCGACTGCCGGATCTTGATTCAATTTAATAGTTCTAGCGGTAAAGCAATACGACTGCCGGATCTTGATTTAATTTCAAAGTTCATGCGGTAAAGCAATACGACTGCCGGATCTTGATTTAATTTCAAAGTCATGCGGTAAAGCAATGCGACTGCCGGAACTTGGTTTTTATTTCAAAGTCATTCGGTAAAGCAATGCGACTGCCGGAACTTGGTTTTTATTTCAACGTTCCAGCGGTAAAGCAATGCGACTGCCGGAACTTGATTTAATTTCAACGTTCATGCGGTAAAGCAATGCAACTGCCGGAACTTGGTTTTTATTTCAAAGTCATGCGGTAAACCAATGCGACTGCCGGATCTTGATTTAATTTCATAGTTCTAGCGGTAAAGCAATGCGACTGCCGGAACTTGGTTTTTATTTCAAAGTCATGCGGTAAAGCAATGCGACTGCCGGATCTTGATTTAATTTCATAGTTCTAGCGGTAAAGCAATGCGACTGCAGGATCTTGATTTAATTTCAAAGTTCCAGCGGTAAAGCAATGCGACTGCCGGAACTTGGTTTTTATTTCAACGTTCCAGCGGTAAAGCAATGCGACTGCCGGAACTTGATTTAATTTCAAAGTCATTCGGTAAAGCAATGCGACTGCCGGAACTTGGTTTTTATTTCAACGTTCCAGCGGTAAAGCAATGCGACTGCCGGAACTTGGTTTTTATTTCAAAGTCATGCGGTAAAGCAATACGACTGCCGGATCTTGATTTAATTTCAAAGTCATGCGGTAAAGCAATGCGACTGCCGGATCTTGATTTAATTTCAAAGTCATGCGGTAAAGCAATGCGACTGCCGGAACTTGGTTTTTATTTCAAAGTCATTCGGTAAAGCAATGCGACTGCCGGAACTTGGTTTTTATTTCAACGTTCCAGCGGTAAAGCAATGCGACTGCCGGAACTTGGTTTTTATTTCAAAGTCATGCGGTAAAGCAATACGACTGCCGGATCTTGATTTAATTTCAAAGTCATGCGGTAAAGCAATGCGACTGCCGGAACTTGGTTTTTATTTCAAAGTCATTCGGTAAAGCAATGCGACTGCCGGAACTTGGTTTTTATTTCAACGTTCCAGCGGTAAAGCAATGCGACTGCCGGAACTTGGTTTTTATTTCAACGTTCCAGCGGTAAAGCAATGCGACTGCCGGATCTTGATTTAATTTCAAAGTTCATGCGGTAAAGCAATGCGACTGCCGGAACTTGGTTTTTATTTCAACGTTCCAGCGGTAAAGCAATGCGACTGCCGTATCTTGATTTAATTTCAAAGTTCCAGCGGTAAAGCAATGCGACTGCCGGATCTTGATTTAATTTAATAGTTCTAGCGGTAAAGCAATACGACTGCCGGATCTTGATTTAATTTCAAAGTTTATGCGGTTAAGCAATACGACTGCCGGATCTTGGTTTAATTTCAAAGTTCATGCGGTAAAGCAATGCGACTGCCGGAACTTGGTTTTTATTTCAACGTTCCAGCGGTAAAGCAATGCGACTGCAAGATCTTGATTTAATTTCAAAGTTCCAGCGGTAAAGCAATGCGACTGCCGGATCTTGATTTAATTTCAACGTTCCAGCGGTAAAGCAATGCGACTGCCGGAACTTGGTTTTTATTTCAACGTTCCAGCGGTAAAGCAATGCGACTGCCGGATCTTGATTTAATTTCAAAGTTCCAGCGGTAAAGCAATGCGACTGCCGGATCTTGATTTAATTTAATAGTTCTAGCGGTAAAGCAATACGACTGCCGGATCTTGATTTAATTTCAAAGTTCATGCGGTAAAGCAATACGACTGCCGGATCTTGATTTAATTTCAAAGTCATGCGGTAAAGCAATGCGACTGCCGGAACTTGGTTTTTATTTCAAAGTCATTCGGTAAAGCAATGCGACTGCCGGAACTTGGTTTTTATTTCAAAGTCATTCGGTAAAGCAATGCGACTGCCGGAACTTGGTTTTTATTTCAACGTTCCAGCGGTAAAGCAATGCGACTGCCGGAACTTGATTTAATTTCAACGTTCATGCGGTAAAGCAATGCGACTGCCGGAACTTGGTTTTTATTTCAAAGTCATGCGGTAAACCAATGCGACTGCCGGAACTTGATTTAATTTCAAAGTTCCAGCGGTAAAGCAATGCGACTGCCGGATCTTGATTTAATTTAATAGTTCTAGCGGTAAAGCAATACGACTGCCGGATCTTGATTTAATTTCAAAGTTCATGCGGTAAAGCAATACGACTGCCGGATCTTGATTTAATTTCAAAGTCATGCGGTAAAGCAATGCGACTGCCGGAACTTGGTTTTTATTTCAAAGTCATTCGGTAAAGCAATGCGACTGCCGGAACTTGGTTTTTATTTCAACGTTCCAGCGGTAAAGCAATGCGACTGCCGGAACTTGATTTAATTTCAACGTTCATGCGGTAAAGCAATGCGACTGCCGGAACTTGGTTTTTATTTCAAAGTCATGCGGTAAACCAATGCGACTGCCGGATCTTGATTTAATTTCATAGTTCTAGCGGTAAAGCAATGCGACTGCCGGAACTTGGTTTTTATTTCAAAGTCATGCGGTAAAGCAATGCGACTGCCGGATCTTGATTTAATTTCATAGTTCTAGCGGTAAAGCAATGCGACTGCAGGATCTTGATTTAATTTCAAAGTTCCAGCGGTAAAGCAATGCGACTGCCGGATCTTGATTTAATTTCAACGTTCCAGCGGTAAAGCAATGCGACTGCCGGATGTTGATTTAATTTCAAAGTTCATGCGGTAAAGCAATACGACTGCCGGATCTTGATTTAATTTCAAAGTTCATGCGGTAAAGCAATGCGACTGCCGGAACTTGGTTTTTATTTCAACGTTCCAGCGGTAAAGCAATGCGACTGCCGGATCTTGATTTAATTTAATAGTTCTAGCGGTAAAGCAATACGACTGCCGGATCTTGATTTAATTTCAAAGTTCATGCGGTAAAGCAATGCGACTGCCGGAACTTGATTTAATTTCAAAGTTCATGCGGTAAAGCAATGCGACTGCCGGAACTTGGTTTTTATTTCAAAGTCATGCGGTAAAGCAATACGACTGCCGGATCTTGATTTAATTTCAAAGTCATGCGGTATAGCAATGCGACTGCCGGAACTTGGTTTTTATTTCAAAGTCATGCGGTAAAGCAATACGACTGCCGGATCTTGATTTAATTTCAAAGTCATGCGGTATAGCAATGCGACTGCCGGAACTTGGTTTTTATTTCAACGTTCCAGCGGTAAAGCAATGCGACTGCCGGATCTTGATTTAATTTCAAAGTTCCAGCGGTAAAGCAATGCGACTGCCGGATCTTGATTTAATTTAATAGTTCTAGCGGTAAAGCAATACGACTGCCGGATCTTGATTTAATTTCAAAGTTCATGCGGTAAAGCAATGCGACTGCCGGATCTTGATTTAATTTCAAAGTTCATGCGGTAAAGCAATGCGACTGCCGGAACTTGGTTTTTATTTCAAAGTCATGCGGTAAAGCAATACGACTGCCGGATCTTGATTTAATTTCAAAGTCATGCGGTATAGCAATGCGACTGCCGGAACTTGGTTTTTATTTCAACGTTCCAGCGGTAAAGCAATGCGACTGCCGGATCTTGATTTAATTTCAACGTTCCAGCGGTAAAGCAATGCGACTACCGGAACTTAGTTTTTGTTTCAACGTTCCAGCGGTAAAGCAATGCGACTGCCGGATCTTGATTTAATTTCAAAGTTCCAGCGGTAAAGCAATGCGACTGCCGGATCTTGATTCAATTTAATAGTTCTCTCGGTAAAGCAATACGACTGCCGGATCTTGATTTAATTTCAAAGTTCATGCGGTAAAGCAATACGACTGCCGGATCTTGATTTAATTTCAAAGTCATGCGGTAAAGCAATGCGACTGCCGGAACTTGGTTTTTATTTCAAAGTCATTCGGTAAAGCAATGCGACTGCCGGAACTTGGTTTTTATTTCAACGTTCCAGCGGTAAAGCAATGCGACTGCCGGAACTTGATTTAATTTCAACGTTCATGCGGTAAAGCAATGCGACTGCCGGAACTTGGTTTTTATTTCAAAGTCATGCGGTAAACCAATGCGACTGCCGGATCTTGATTTAATTTCATAGTTCTAGCGGTAAAGCAATGCGACTGCCGGAACTTGGTTTTTATTTCAAAGTCATGCGGTAAAGCAATGCGACTGCCGGATCTTGATTTAATTTCATAGTTCTAGCGGTAAAGCAATGCGACTGCAGGATCTTGATTTAATTTCAAAGTTCCAGCGGTAAAGCAATGCGACTGCCGGATCTTGATTTAATTTCAACGTTCCAGCGGTAAAGCAATCCGACTGCCGGAAGTTGATTTAATTTCAAAGTTCATGCGGTAAAGCAATACGACTGCCGGATCTTGATTTAATTTCAAAGTTCATGCGGTAAAGCAATGCGACTGCCGGAACTTGGTTTTTATTTCAACGTTCCAGCGGTAAAGCAATGCGACTGCCGGATCTTGATTTAATTTAATAGTTCTAGCGGTAAAGCAATACGACTGCCGGATCTTGATTTAATTTCAAAGTTCATGTGGTAAAGCAATGCGACTGCCGGAACTTGATTTAATTTCAAAGTTCATGCGGTAAAGCAATGCGACTGCCGGAACTTGGTTTTTATTTCAAAGTCATGCGGTAAAGCAATACGACTGCCGGATCTTGATTTAATTTCAAAGTCATGCGGTATAGCAATGCGACTGCCGGAACTTGGTTTTTATTTCAAAGTCATGCGGTAAAGCAATACGACTGCCGGATCTTGATTTAATTTCAAAGTCATGCGGTATAGCAATGCGACTGCCGGAACTTGGTTTTTATTTCAACGTTCCAGCGGTAAAGCAATGCGACTGCCGGATCTTGATTTAATTTCAAAGTTCCAGCGGTAAAGCAATGCGACTGCCGGATCTTGATTTAATTTAATAGTTCTAGCGGTAAAGCAATACGACTGCCGGATCTTGATTTAATTTCAAAGTTCATGCGGTAAAGCAATACGACTGCCGGATCTTGATTTAATTTCAACGTTCCAGCGGTAAAGCAATGCGACTACCGGAACTTAGTTTTTGTTTCAACGTTCCAGCGGTAAAGCAATGCGACTGCCGGATCTTGATTTAATTTCAAAGTTCCAGCGGTAAAGCAATGCGACTGCCGGATCTTGATTCAATTTAATAGTTCTAGCGGTAAAGCAATACGACTGCCGGATCTTGATTTAATTTCAAAGTTCATGCGGTAAAGCAATACGACTGCCGGATCTTGATTTAATTTCAAAGTCATGCGGTAAAGCAATGCGACTGCCGGAACTTGGTTTTTATTTCAAAGTCATTCGGTAAAGCAATGCGACTGCCGGAACTTGGTTTTTATTTCAACGTTCCAGCGGTAAAGCAATGCGACTGCCGGAACTTGATTTAATTTCAACGTTCATGCGGTAAAGCAATGCAACTGCCGGAACTTGGTTTTTATTTCAAAGTCATGCGGTAAACCAATGCGACTGCCGGATCTTGATTTAATTTCATAGTTCTAGCGGTAAAGCAATGCGACTGCCGGAACTTGGTTTTTATTTCAAAGTCATGCGGTAAAGCAATGCGACTGCCGGATCTTGATTTAATTTCATAGTTCTAGCGGTAAAGCAATGCGACTGCAGGATCTTGATTTAATTTCAAAGTTCCAGCGGTAAAGCAATGCGACTGCCGGAACTTGGTTTTTATTTCAACGTTCCAGCGGTAAAGCAATGCGACTGCCGGAACTTGATTTAATTTCAAAGTTCCAGCGGTAAAGCAATGCGACTGCCGGATCTTGATTTAATTTAATAGTTCTAGCGGTAAAGCAATACGACTGCCGGATCTTGATTTAATTTCAAAGTTCATGCGGTAAAGCAATACGACTGCCGGATCTTGATTTAATTTCAAAGTCATGCGGTAAAGCAATGCGACTGCCGGAACTTGGTTTTTATTTCAAAGTCATTCGGTAAAGCAATGCGACTGCCGGAACTTGGTTTTTATTTCAACGTTCCAGCGGTAAAGCAATGCGACTGCCGGAACTTGATTTAATTTCAACGTTCATGCGGTAAAGCAATGCGACTGCCGGAACTTGGTTTTTATTTCAAAGTCATGCGGTAAACCAATGCGACTGCCGGAACTTGATTTAATTTCAAAGTTCCAGCGGTAAAGCAATGCGACTGCCGGATCTTGATTTAATTTAATAGTTCTAGCGGTAAAGCAATACGACTGCCGGATCTTGATTTAATTTCAAAGTTCATGCGGTAAAGCAATACGACTGCCGGATCTTGATTTAATTTCAAAGTCATGCGGTAAAGCAATGCGACTGCCGGAACTTGGTTTTTATTTCAAAGTCATTCGGTAAAGCAATGCGACTGCCGGAACTTGGTTTTTATTTCAACGTTCCAGCGGTAAAGCAATGCGACTGCCGGAACTTGATTTAATTTCAACGTTCATGCGGTAAAGCAATGCGACTGCCGGAACTTGGTTTTTATTTCAAAGTCATGCGGTAAACCAATGCGACTGCCGGATCTTGATTTAATTTCATAGTTCTAGCGGTAAAGCAATGCGACTGCCGGAACTTGGTTTTTATTTCAAAGTCATGCGGTAAAGCAATGCGACTGCCGGATCTTGATTTAATTTCATAGTTCTAGCGGTAAAGCAATGCGACTGCAGGATCTTGATTTAATTTCAAAGTTCCAGCGGTAAAGCAATGCGACTGCCGGATCTTGATTTAATTTCAACGTTCCAGCGGTAAAGCAATGCGACTGCCGGATGTTGATTTAATTTCAAAGTTCATGCGGTAAAGCAATACGACTGCCGGATCTTGATTTAATTTCAAAGTTCATGCGGTAAAGCAATGCGACTGCCGGAACTTGGTTTTTATTTCAACGTTCCAGCGGTAAAGCAATGCGACTGCCGGATCTTGATTTAATTTAATAGTTCTAGCGGTAAAGCAATACGACTGCCGGATCTTGATTTAATTTCAAAGTTCATGCGGTAAAGCAATGCGACTGCCGGAACTTGATTTAATTTCAAAGTTCATGCGGTAAAGCAATGCGACTGCCGGAACTTGGTTTTTATTTCAAAGTCATGCGGTAAAGCAATACGACTGCCGGATCTTGATTTAATTTCAAAGTCATGCGGTATAGCAATGCGACTGCCGGAACTTGGTTTTTATTTCAAAGTCATGCGGTAAAGCAATACGACTGCCGGATCTTGATTTAATTTCAAAGTCATGCGGTATAGCAATGCGACTGCCGGAACTTGGTTTTTATTTCAACGTTCCAGCGGTAAAGCAATGCGACTGCCGGATCTTGATTTAATTTCAAAGTTCCAGCGGTAAAGCAATGCGACTGCCGGATCTTGATTTAATTTAATAGTTCTAGCGGTAAAGCAACACGACTGCCGGATCTTGATTTAATTTCAAAGTTCATGCGGTAAAGCAATACGACTGCCGGATCTTGATTTAATTTCAAAGTTCATGCGGTAAAGCAATGCGACTGCCGGAACTTGGTTTTTATTTCAACGTTCCAGCGGTAAAGCAATGCGACTGCCGGATCTTGATTTAATTTCAACGTTCCAGCGGTAAAGCAATGCGACTACCGGAACTTAGTTTTTGTTTCAACGTTCCAGCGGTAAAGCAATGCGACTGCCGGATCTTGATTTAATTTCAAAGTTCCAGCGGTAAAGCAATGCGACTGCCGGATCTTGATTCAATTTAATAGTTCTAGCGGTAAAGCAATACGACTGCCGGATCTTGATTTAATTTCAAAGTTCATGCGGTAAAGCAATACGACTGCCGGATCTTGATTTAATTTCAAAGTCATGCGGTAAAGCAATGCGACTGCCGGAACTTGGTTTTTATTTCAAAGTAATTCGGTAAAGCAATGCGACTGCCGGAACTTGGTTTTTATTTCAACGTTCCAGCGGTAAAGCAATGCGACTGCCGGAACTTGATTTAATTTCAACGTTCATGCGGTAAAGCAATGCGACTGCCGGAACTTGGTTTTTATTTCAAAGTCATGCGGTAAACCAATGCGACTGCCGGATCTTGATTTAATTTCATAGTTCTAGCGGTAAAGCAATGCGACTGCCGGAACTTGGTTTTTATTTCAAAGTCATGCGGTAAAGCAATGCGACTGCCGGATCTTGATTTAATTTCATAGTTCTAGCGGTAAAGCAATGCGACTGCAGGATCTTGATTTAATTTCAAAGTTCCAGCGGTAAAGCAATGCGACTGCCGGATCTTGATTTAATTTCAACGTTCCAGCGGTAAAGCAATGCGACTGCCGGAACTTGGTTTTTATTTCAACGTTCCAGCGGTAAAGCAATGCGACTGCCGGATCTTGATTTAATTTCAAAGTTCCAGCGGTAAAGCAATGCGACTGCCGGATCTTGATTTAATTTAATAGTTCTAGCGGTAAAGCAATACGACTGCCGGATCTTGATTTAATTTCAAAGTTCATGCGGTAAAGCAATACGACTGCCGGATCTTGATTTAATTTCAAAGTCATGCGGTAAAGCAATGCGACTGCCGGAACTTGGTTTTTATTTCAAAGTCATTCGGTAAAGCAATGCGACTGCCGGAACTTGGTTTTTATTTCAACGTTCCAGCGGTAAAGCAATGCGACTGCCGGAACTTGGTTTTTATTTCAAAGTCATGCGGTAAAGCAATACGACTGCCGGATCTTGATTTAATTTCAAAGTCATGCGGTAAAGCAATGCGACTGCCGGAACTTGGTTTTTATTTCAAAGTCATTCGGTAAAGCAATGCGACTGCCGGAACTTGGTTTTTATTTCAACGTTCCAGCGGTAAAGCAATGCGACTGCCGGAACTTGGTTTTTATTTCAACGTTCCAGCGGTAAAGCAATGCGACTGCCGGATCTTGATTTAATTTCAAAGTTCATGCGGTAAAGCAATGCGACTGCCGGAACTTGGTTTTTATTTCAACGTTCCAGCAGTAAAGCAATGCGACTGCCGTATCTTGATTTAATTTCAAAGTTCCAGCGGTAAAGCAATGCGACTGCCGGATCTTGATTTAATTTAATAGTTCTAGCGGTAAAGCAATACGACTGCCGGATCTTGATTTAATTTCAAAGTTTATGCGGTTAAGCAATACGACTGCCGGATCTAGGTTTAATTTCAAAGTTCATGCGGTAAAGCAATGCGACTGCCGGAACTTGGTTTTTATTTCAACGTTCCAGCGGTAAAGCAATGCGACTGCAGGATCTTGATTTAATTTCAAAGTTCCAGCGGTAAAGCAATGCGACTGCCGGATCTTGATTTAATTTCAACGTTCCAGCGGTAAAGCAATGCGACTGCCGGAACTTGGTTTTTATTTCAACGTTCCAGCGGTAAAGCAATGCGACTGCCGGATCTTGATTTAATTTCAAAGTTCCAGCGGTAAAGCAATGCGACTGCCGGATCTTGATTTAATTTAATAGTTCTAGCGGTAAAGCAATACGACTGCCGGATCTTGATTTAATTTCAAAGTTCATGCGGTAAAGCAATACGACTGCCGGATCTTGATTTAATTTCAAAGTCATGCGGTAAAGCAATGCGACTGCCGGAACTTGGTTTTTATTTCAAAGTCATTCGGTAAAGCAATGCGACTGCCGGATCTTGATTTAATTTCAAAGTTCATGCGGTAAAGCAATGCGACTGCCGGATCTTGATTTAATTTAATAGTTCTAGCGGTAAAGCAATACGACTGCCGGATCTTGATTTAATTTCAAAGTTCATGCGGTAAAGCAATACGACTGCCGGATCTTGATTTAATTTCAAAGTCATGCGGTAAAGCAATGCGACTGCCGGAACTTGGTTTTTATTTCAAAGTCATTCGGTAAAGCAATGCGACTGCCGGAACTTGGTTTTTATTTCAACGTTCCAGCGGTAAAGCAATGCGACTGCCGGAACTTGATTTAATTTCAACGTTCATGCGGTAAAGCAATGCGACTGCCGGAACTTGGTTTTTATTTCAAAGTCATGCGGTAAACCAATGCGACTGCCGGATCTTGATTTAATTTCATAGTTCTAGCGGTAAAGCAATACGACTGCCGGATCTTGGTTTTTATTTCAAAGTCATGCGGTAAAGCAATGCGACTGCCGGATCTTGATTTAATTTCATAGTTCTAGCGGTAAAGCAATACGACTGCCGGATCTTGGTTTTTATTTCAACGTTCCAGCGGTAAAGCAATGCGACTGCCGAATCTTGATTTAATTTCAACGTTCCAGCGGTAAAGCAATGCGACTGCCGGAGCTTGGTTTTTATTTCAAAGTTCCAGCGGTAAAGCAATGCGACTGCCGGAACTTGATTTAATTTCAAAGTTCATGCGGTAAAGCAATGCGACTGCCGGAACTTGGTTTTTATTTCAAAGTCATGCGGTAAAGCAATACGACTGCCGGATCTTGATTTAATTTCAAAGTCATGCGGTATAGCAATGCGACTGCCGGAACTTGGTTTTTATTTCAACGTTCCAGCGGTAAAGCAATGCGACTGCCGGATCTTGATTTAATTTCAAAGTTCCAGCGGTAAAGCAATGCGACTGCCGGATCTTGATTTAATTTAATAGTTCTAGCGGTAAAGCAATACGACTGCCGGATCTTGATTTAATTTCAAAGTTCATGCGGTAAAGCAATACGACTGCCGGATCTTGATTTAATTTCAAAGTTCATGCGGTAAAGCAATGCGACTGCCGGAACTTGGTTTTTATTTCAAAGTCATGCGGTAAAGCAATACGACTGCCGGATCTTGATTTAATTTCAAAGTCATGCGGTATAGCAATGCGACTGCCGGAACTTGGTTTTTATTTCAACGTTCCAGCGGTAAAGCAATGCGACTGCCGGATCTTGATTTAATTTCAACGTTCCAGCGGTAAAGCAATGCGACTACCGGAACTTTGTTTTTGTTTCAACGTTCCAGCGGTAAAGCAATGCGACTGCCGGATGTTGATTTAATTTCAAAGTTCATGCGGTAAAGCAATACGACTGCCGGATCTTGATTTAATTTCAAAGTTCATGCGGTAAAGCAATGCGACTGCCGGATCTTTATTTAATTTCAAAGTTCATGCGGTAAAGCAATGCGACTGCCGGAACTTGGTTTTTATTTCAACGTTCCAGCGGTAAAGCAATACGACTGCCGGATCTTGGTTTAATTTCAAAGTTCATGCGGTAAAGCAATGCGACTGCCGGAACTTGGTTTTTATTTCAACGTTCCAGCGGTATAGCAATGCGACTGCCGGATCTTGATTTAATTTCAAAGTTCCAGCGGTAAAGCAATGCGACTCCCGGATCTTGATTTAATTTCAACGTTCCAGCGGTAAAGCAATGCGACTACCGGAACTTGGTTTTTATTTCAACGTTCCAGCGGTAAAGCAATGCGACTGCCGGATCTTGATTTAATTTCAAAGTTCCAGCGGTAAAGCAATGCGACTGCCGGATCTTGATTTAATTTAATAGTTCTAGCGGTAAAGCAATACGACTGCCGGATCTTGATTTAATTTCAAAGTTCATGCGGTAAAGCAATACGACTGCCGGATCTTGATTTAATTGCAAAGTCATGCGGTAAAGCAATGCGACTGCCGGAACTTGGTTTTTATTTCAAAGTCATTCGGTAAAGCAATGCGACTGCCGGAACTTGGTTTTTATTTAAACGTTCCAGCGGTAAAGCAATGCGACTGCCGGAACTTGATTTAATTTCAACGTTCATGCGGTAAAGCAATGCGACTGCCGGAACTTGGTTTTTATTTCAAAGTCATTCGGTAAAGCAATGCGACTGCCGGAACTTGGTTTTTGTTTCAACGTTCCAGCGGTAAAGCAATGCGACTGCCGGATCTTGATTTAATTTCAAAGTTCATGCGGTAAAGCAATGCGACTGCCGGAACTTGGTATTTATTTCAACGTTCCAGCGGTAAAGCAATGCGACTGCCGGATCTTGATTTAATTTAATAGTTCTAGCGGTAAAGCAATGCGACTGCCGGATCTTGATTTAATTTAATAGTTCTAGCGGTAAAGCAATGCGACTGCCGGATCTTGATTTAATTTAATAGTTCTAGCGGTAAAGCAATACGACTGCCGGATCTTGATTTAATTGCAAAGTCATGCGGTAAAGCAATGCGACTGCCGGAACTTGGTTTTTATTTCAAAGTCATTCGGTAAAGCAATGCGACTGCCGGAACTTGGTTTTTATTTCAACGTTCCAGCGGTAAAGCAATGCGACTGCCGGAACTTGATTTAATTTCAACGTTCATGCGGTAAAGCAATGCGACTGCCGGAACTTGGTTTTTATTTCAAAGTCATGCGGTAAACCAATGCGACTGCCGGATCTTGATTTAATTTCATAGTTCTAGCGGTAAAGCAATGCGACTGCCGGAACTTGGTTTTTATTTCAAAGTCATGCGGTAAAGCAATGCGACTGCCGGATCTTGATTTAATTTCATAGTTCTAGCGGTAAAGCAATGCGACTGCAGGATCTTGATTTAATTTCAAAGTTCCAGCGGTAAAGCAATGCGACTGCCGGATCTTGATTTAATTTCAACGTTCCAGCGGTAAAGCAATGCGACTGCCGGAACTTGGTTTTTATTTCAACGTTCCAGCGGTAAAGCAATGCGACTGCCGGATCTTGATTTAATTTCAAAGTTCCAGCGGTAAAGCAATGCGACTGCCGGATCTTGATTTAATTTAATAGTTCTAGCGGTAAAGCAATACGACTGCCGGATCTTGATTTAATTTCAAAGTTCATGCGGTAAAGCAATACGACTGCCGGATCTTGATTTAATTTCAAAGTCATGCGGTAAAGCAATGCGACTGCCGGAACTTGGTTTTTATTTCAAAGTCATTCGGTAAAGCAATGCGACTGCCGGAACTTGGTTTTTATTTCAACGTTCCAGCGGTAAAGCAATGCGACTGCCGGAACTTGGTTTTTATTTCAAAGTCATGCGGTAAAGCAATACGACTGCCGGATCTTGATTTAATTTCAAAGTCATGCGGTAAAGCAATGCGACTGCCGGAACTTGGTTTTTATTTCAAAGTCATTCGGTAAAGCAATGCGACTGCCGGAACTTGGTTTTTATTTCAACGTTCCAGCGGTAAAGCAATGCGACTGCCGGAACTTGGTTTTTATTTCAACGTTCCAGCGGTAAAGCAATGCGACTGCCGGATCTTGATTTAATTTCAAAGTTCATGCGGTAAAGCAATGCGACTGCCGTATCTTGATTTAATTTCAAAGTTCCAGCGGTAAAGCAATGCGACTGCCGGATCTTGATTTAATTTAATAGTTCTAGCGGTAAAGCAATACGACTGCCGGATCTTGATTTAATTTCAAAGTTTATGCGGTTAAGCAATACGACTGCCGGATCTTGGTTTAATTTCAAAGTTCATGCGGTAAAGCAATGCGACTGCCGGAACTTGGTTTTTATTTCAACGTTCCAGCGGTAAAGCAATGCGACTGCAGGATCTTGATTTAATTTCAAAGTTCCAGCGGTAAAGCAATGCGACTGCCGGATCTTGATTTAATTTCAACGTTCCAGCGGTAAAGCAATGCGACTGCCGGAACTTGGTTTTTATTTCAACGTTCCAGCGGTAAAGCAATGCGACTGCCGGATCTTGATTTAATTTCAAAGTTCCAGCGGTAAAGCAATGCGACTGCCGGATCTTGATTTAATTTAATAGTTCTAGCGGTAAAGCAATACGACTGCCGGATCTTGATTTAATTTCAAAGTTCATGCGGTAAAGCAATACGACTGCCGGATCTTGATTTAATTTCAAAGTCATGCGGTAAAGCAATGCGACTGCCGGAACTTGGTTTTTATTTCAAAGTCATTCGGTAAAGCAATGCGACTGCCGGAACTTGGTTTTTATTTCAACGTTCCAGCGGTAAAGCAATGCGACTGCCGGAACTTGATTTAATTTCAACGTTCATGCGGTAAAGCAATGCGACTGCCGGAACTTGGTTTTTATTTCAAAGTCATGCGGTAAACCAATGCGACTGCCGGATCTTGATTTAATTTCATAGTTCTAGCGGTAAAGCAATACGACTGCCGGATCTTGGTTTTTATTTCAAAGTCATGCGGTAAAGCAATGCGACTGCCGGATCTTGATTTAATTTCATAGTTCTAGCGGTAAAGCAATACGACTGCCGGATCTTGGTTTTTATTTCAACGTTCCAGCGGTAAAGCAATGCGACTGCCGAATCTTGATTTAATTTCAACGTTCCAGCGGTAAAGCAATGCGACTGCCGGAGCTTGGTTTTTATTTCAAAGTTCCAGCGGTAAAGCAATGCGACTGCCGGAACTTGATTTAATTTCAAAGTTCATGCGGTAAAGCAATGCGACTGCCGGAACTTGGTTTTTATTTCAAAGTCATGCGGTAAAGCAATACGACTGCCGGATCTTGATTTAATTTCAAAGTCATGCGGTATAGCAATGCGACTGCCGGAACTTGGTTTTTATTTCAACGTTCCAGCGGTAAAGCAATGCGACTGCCGGATCTTGATTTAATTTCAAAGTTCCAGCGGTAAAGCAATGCGACTGCCGGATCTTGATTTAATTTAATAGTTCTAGCGGTAAAGCAATACGACTGCCGGATCTTGATTTAATTTCAAAGTTCATGCGGTAAAGCAATACGACTGCCGGATCTTGATTTAATTTCAAAGTTCATGCGGTAAAGCAATGCGACTGCCGGAACTTGGTTTTTATTTCAAAGTCATGCGGTAAAGCAATACGACTGCCGGATCTTGATTTAATTTCAAAGTCATGCGGTAAAGCAATGCGACTGCCGGAACTTGGTTTTTATTTCAACGTTCCAGCGGTAAAGCAATGCGACTGCCGGATCTTGATTTAATTTCAACGTTCCAGCGGTAAAGCAATGCGACTACCGGAACTTTGTTTTTGTTTCAACGTTCCAGCGGTAAAGCAATGCGACTGCCGGATGTTGATTTAATTTCAAAGTTCATGCGGTAAAGCAATACGACTGCCGGATCTTGATTTAATTTCAAAGTTCATGCGGTAAAGCAATGCGACTGCCGGATCTTGATTTAATTTCAAAGTTCATGCGGTAAAGCAATGCGACTGCCGGAACTTGGTTTTTATTTCAACGTTCCAGCGGTAAAGCAATACGACTGCCGGATCTTGGTTTAATTTCAAAGTTCATGCGGTAAAGCAATGCGACTGCCGGAACTTGGTTTTTATTTCAACGTTCCAGCGGTATAGCAATGCGACTGCCGGATCTTGATTTAATTTCAAAGTTCCAGCGGTAAAGCAATGCGACTCCCGGATCTTGATTTAATTTCAACGTTCCAGCGGTAAAGCAATGCGACTACCGGAACTTGGTTTTTATTTCAACGTTCCAGCGGTAAAGCAATGCGACTGCCGGATCTTGATTTAATTTCAAAGTTCCAGCGGTAAAGCAATGCGACTGCCGGATCTTGATTTAATTTAATAGTTCTAGCGGTAAAGCAATACGACTGCCGGATCTTGATTTAATTTCAAAGTTCATGCGGTAAAGCAATACGACTGCCGGATCTTGATTTAATTGCAAAGTCATGCGGTAAAGCAATGCGACTGCCGGAACTTGGTTTTTATTTCAAAGTCATTCGGTAAAGCAATGCGACTGCCGGAACTTGGTTTTTATTTAAACGTTCCAGCGGTAAAGCAATGCGACTGCCGGAACTTGATTTAATTTCAACGTTCATGCGGTAAAGCAATGCGACTGCCGGAACTTGGTTTTTATTTCAAAGTCATTCGGTAAAGCAATGCGACTGCCGGAACTTGGTTTTTGTTTCAACGTTCCAGCGGTAAAGCAATGCGACTGCCGGATCTTGATTTAATTTCAAAGTTCATGCGGTAAAGCAATGCGACTGCCGGAACTTGGTATTTATTTCAACGTTCCAGCGGTAAAGCAATGCGACTGCCGGATCTTGATTTAATTTAATAGTTCTAGCGGTAAAGCAATGCGACTGCCGGATCTTGATTTAATTTAATAGTTCTAGCGGTAAAGCAATGCGACTGCCGGATCTTGATTTAATTTAATAGTTCTAGCGGTAAAGCAATACGACTGCCGGATCTTGATTTAATTGCAAAGTCATGCGGTAAAGCAATGCGACTGCCGGAACTTGGTTTTTATTTCAAAGTCATTCGGTAAAGCAATGCGACTGCCGGAACTTGGTTTTTATTTCAACGTTCCAGCGGTAAAGCAATGCGACTGCCGGAACTTGATTTAATTTCAACGTTCATGCGGTAAAGCAATGCGACTGCCGGAACTTGGTTTTTATTTCAAAGTCATTCGGTAAAGCAATGCGACTGCCGGAACTTGGTTTTTGTTTCAACGTTCCAGCGGTAAAGCAATGCGACTGCCGGATCTTGATTTAATTTCAAAGTTCAGGCGGTAAAGCAATACGACTGCCGGATCTTGATTTAATTTCAAAGTTCATGCGGTAAAGCAATGCGACTGCCGGAACTTGGTTTTTATTTCAACGTTCCAGCGGTAAAGCAATGCGACTGCCGGATCTTGATTTAATTTAATAGTTCTAGCGGTAAAGCAATACGACTGCCGGATCTTGATTTAATTTCAAAGTTCATGCGGTAAAGCAATGCGACTGCCGGAACTTGGTTTTTATTTCAACGTTCCAGCGGTAAAGCAATACGACTGCCGGATCTTGGTTTAATTTCAAAGTTCATGCGGTAAAGCAATGCGACTGCCGGAACTTGGTTTTTATTTCAACGTTCCAGCGGTAAAGCAATGCGACTGCCGGATCTTGATTTAATTTAATAGTTCTAGCGGTAAAGCAATACGACTGCCGGATCTTGGTTTAATTTCAAAGTTCATGCGGTAAAGCAATACGACTGCCGGATCTTGATTTAATTTCAAAGTTCATGCGGTAAAGCAATACGACTGCCGGATCTTGATTTAATTTCAAAGTCATGCGGTAAAGCAATGCGACTGCCGGAACTTGGTTTTTATTTCAAAGTCATTCGGTAAAGCAATGCGACTGCCGGAACTTGGTTTTTATTTCAACGTTCCAGCGGTAAAGCAATGCGACTGCCGGAACTTGATTTAATTTCAACGTTCATGCGGTAAAGCAATGCGACTGCCGGAACTTGGTTTTTATTTCAAAGTCATGCGGTAAACCAATGCGACTGCCGGATCTTGATTTAATTTCATAGTTCTAGCGGTAAAGCAATGCGACTGCCGGAACTTGGTTTTTATTTCAAAGTCATGCGGTAAAGCAATGCGACTGCCGGATCTTGATTTAATTTCAAAGTTCCAGCGGTAAAGCAATGCGACTGCCGGAACTTGATTTAATTTCATAGTTCTAGCGGTAAAGCAATGCGACTGCCGGAACTTGGTTTTTATTTCAACGTTCCAGCGGTAAAGCAATGCGACTGCCGGATCTTGATTTAATTTCAAAGTTCCAGCGGTAAAGCAATGCGACTGCCGGATCTTGATTTAATTTAATAGTTCTAGCGGTAAAGCAATACGACTGTCGGATCTTGATTTAATTTCAAAGTTCATGCGGTAAAGCAATACGACTGCCGGATCTTGATTTAATTTCAAAGTCATGTGGTAAAGCAATGCGACTGCCGGAACTTGGTTTTTATTTCAAAGTCATTCGGTAAAGCAATGCGACTGCCGGAACTTGGTTTTTATTTCAAAGTCATTCGGTAAAGCAATGCGACTGCCGGAACTTGGTTTTTGTTTCAACGTTCCAGCGGTAAGGCAATGCGACTGCCGGATCTTGATTTAATTTCAAAGTTCAGGCGGTAAAGCAATACGACTGCCGGATCTTGATTTAATTTCAAAGTTCATGCGGTAAAGCAATACGACTGCCGGATCTTGATTTAATTTCAAAGTTCATGCGGTAAAGCAATACGACTGCCGGATCTTGATTTAATTTAATAGTTCTAGCGGTAAAGCAATACGACTGCCGGATCTTGATTTAATTTCAAAGTTCATGCGGTAAAGCAATACGACTGCCGGATCTTGATTTAATTTCAAAGTTCATGCGGTAAAGCAATGCGACTGCCGGAACTTGGTTTTTATTTCAAAGTCATTCGGTAAAGCAATGCGACTGCCGGAACTTGGTTTTTATTTCAACGTTCCAGCGGTAAAGCAATGCGACTGCCGGAACTTGGTTTTTATTTCAACGTTCCAGCGGTAAAGCAATGCGACTGCCGGATCTTGATTTAATTTCAAAGTTCCAGCGGTAAAGCAATGCGACTGCCGGATCTTGATTTAATTTAATAGTTCTAGCGGTAAAGCAATACGACTGCCGGATCTTGATTTAATTTCAAAGTTCATGCGGTAAAGCAATACGACTGCCGGATCTTGATTTAATTTCAAAGTTCATGCGGTAAAGCAATACGACTGCCGGATCTTGATTTAATTTCAAAGTCATGCGGTAAAGCAATGCGACTGCCGGAACTTGGTTTTTATTTCAAAGTCATTCGGTAAAGCAATGCGACTCTCGGAACTTGGTTTTTATTTCAACGTTCCAGCGGTAAAGCAATGCGACTGCCGGAACTTGATTTAATTTCAACGTTCATGCGGTAAAGCAATGCGACTGCCGGAACTTGGTTTTTATTTCAAAGTCATGCGGTAAACTAATGCGACTGCCGGATCTTGATTTAATTTCATAGTTCTAGCGGTAAAGCAATGCGACTGCCGGAACTTGGTTTTTATTTCAAAGTCATGCGGTAAAGCAATGCGACTGCCGGATCTTGATTTAATTTCATAGTTCTAGCGGTAAAGCAATGCGACTGCAGGATCTTGATTTAATTTCAAAGTTCCAGCGGTAAAGCAATGCGACTGCCGGATCTTGATTTAATTTCAACGTTCCAGCGGTAAAGCAATGCGACTGCCGGAACTTGGTTTTTATTTCAACGTTCCAGCGGTAAAGCAATGCGACTGCCGGATCTTGATTTAATTTCAAAGTTCCAGCGGTAAAGCAATGCGACTGCCGGATCTTGATTTAATTTAATAGTTCTAGCGGTAAAGCAATACGACTGCCGGATCTTGATTTAATTTCAAAGTTCATGCGGTAAAGCAATACGACTGCCGGATCTTGATTTAATTTCAAAGTCATGCGGTAAAGCAATGCGACTGCCGGAACTTGGTTTTTATTTCAAAGTCATTCGGTAAAGCAATGCGACTGCCGGAACTTGGTTTTTATTTCAAAGTCATTCGGTAAAGCAATGCGACTGCCGGAACTTGGTTTTTATTTCAACGTTCCAGCGGTAAAGCAATGCGACTGCCGGAACTTGGTTTTTATTTCAAAGTCATGCGGTAAAGCAATGCGACTGCCGGATCTTGATTTAATTTCATAGTTCTAGCGGTAAAGCAATGCGACTGCAGGATCTTGATTTAATTTCAAAGTTCCAGCGGTAAAGCAATGCGACTGCCGGATCTTGATTTAATTTCAACGTTCCAGCGGTAAAGCAATGCGACTGCCGGAACTTGGTTTTTATTTCAACGTTCCAGCGGTAAAGCAATGCGACTGCCGGATCTTGATTTAATTTCAAAGTTCCAGCGGTAAAGCAATGCGACTGCCGGATCTTGATTTAATTTAATAGTTCTAGCGGTAAAGCAATACGACTGCCGGATCTTGATTTAATTTCAAAGTTCATGCGGTAAAGCAATACGACTGCCGGATCTTGATTTAATTTCAAAGTCATGCGGTAAAGCAATGCGACTGCCGGAACTTGGTTTTTATTTCAAAGTCATTCGGTAAAGCAATGCGACTGCCGGAACTTGGTTTTTATTTCAACGTTCCAGCGGTAAAGCAATGCGACTGCCGGAACTTGGTTTTTATTTCAAAGTCATGCGGTAAAGCAATACGACTGCCGGATCTTGATTTAATTTCAAAGTCATGCGGTAAAGCAATGCGACTGCCGGAACTTGGTTTTTATTTCAAAGTCATTCGGTAAAGCAATGCGACTGCCGGAACTTGGTTTTTATTTCAACGTTCCAGCGGTAAAGCAATGCGACTGCCGGAACTTGGTTTTTATTTCAACGTTCCAGCGGTAAAGCAATGCGACTGCCGGATCTTGATTTAATTTCAAAGTTCATGCGGTAAAGCAATGCGACTGCCGTATCTTGATTTAATTTCAAAGTTCCAGCGGTAAAGCAATGCGACTGCCGGATCTTGATTTAATTTAATAGTTCTAGCGGTAAAGCAATACGACTGCCGGATCTTGATTTAATTTCAAAGTTTATGCGGTTAAGCAATACGACTGCCGGATCTTGGTTTAATTTCAAAGTTCATGCGGTAAAGCAATGCGACTGCCGGAACTTGGTTTTTATTTCAACGTTCCAGCGGTAAAGCAATGCGACTGCCGGATCTTGATTTAATTTCAAAGTTCCAGCGGTAAAGCAATGCGACTGCCGGATCTTGATTTAATTTCAACGTTCCAGCGGTAAAGCAATGCGACTGCCGGAACTTGGTTTTTATTTCAACGTTCCAGCGGTAAAGCAATGCGACTGCCGGATCTTGATTTTATTTCAAAGTTCCAGCGGTAAAGCAATGCGACTGCCGGATCTTGATTTAATTTAATAGTTCTAGCGGTAAAGCAATACGACTGCCGGATCTTGATTTAATTTCAAAGTTCATGCGGTAAAGCAATACGACTGCCGGATCTTGATTTAATTTCAAAGTCATGCGGTAAAGCAATGCGACTGCCGGAACTTGGTTTTTATTTCAAAGTCATTCGGTAAAGCAATGCGACTGCCGGAACTTGGTTTTTATTTCAACGTTCCAGCGGTAAAGCAATGCGACTGCCGGAACTTGATTTAATTTCAACGTTCATGCGGTAAAGCAATGCGACTGCCGGAACTTGGTTTTTATTTCAAAGTCATGCGGTAAACCAATGCGACTGCCGGATCTTGATTTAATTTCATAGTTCTAGCGGTAAAGCAATACGACTGCCGGATCTTGGTTTTTATTTCAAAGTCATGCGGTAAAGCAATGCGACTGCCGGATCTTGATTTAATTTCAAAGTTCTAGCGGTAAAGCAATACGACTGCCGGATCTTGGTTTTTATTTCAACGTTCCAGCGGTAAAGCAATGCGACTGCCGAATCTTGATTTAATTTCAACGTTCCAGCGGTAAAGCAATGCGACTGCCGGAGCTTGGTTTTTATTTCAAAGTTCCAGCGGTAAAGCAATGCGACTGCCGGAACTTGATTTAATTTCAAAGTTCATGCGGTAAAGCAATGCGACTGCCGGAACTTGGTTTTTATTTCAAAGTCATGCGGTAAAGCAATACGACTGCCGGATCTTGATTTAATTTCAAAGTCATGCGGTATAGCAATGCGACTGCCGGAACTTGGTTTTTATTTCAACGTTCCAGCGGTAAAGCAATGCGACTGCCGGATCTTGATTTAATTTCAAAGTTCCAGCGGTAAAGCAATGCGACTGCCGGATCTTGATTTAATTTAATAGTTCTAGCGGTAAAGCAATACGACTGCCGGATCTTGATTTAATTTCAAAGTTCATGCGGTAAAGCAATACGACTGCCGGATCTTGATTTAATTTCAAAGTTCATGCGGTAAAGCAATGCGACTGCCGGAACTTGGTTTTTATTTCAAAGTCATGCGGTAAAGCAATACGACTGCCGGATCTTGATTTAATTTCAAAGTCATGCGGTATAGCAATGCGACTGCCGGAACTTGGTTTTTATTTCAACGTTCCAGCGGTAAAGCAATGCGACTGCCGGATCTTGATTTAATTTCAACGTTCCAGCGGTAAAGCAATGCGACTACCGGAACTTTGTTTTTGTTTCAACGTTCCAGCGGTAAAGCAATGCGACTGCCGGATGTTGATTTAATTTCAAAGTTCATGCGGTAAAGCAATACGACTGCCGGATCTTGATTTAATTTCAAAGTTCATGCGGTAAAGCAATGCGACTGCCGGATCTTGATTTAATTTCAAAGTTCATGCGGTAAAGCAATGCGACTGCCGGAACTTGGTTTTTATTTCAACGTTCCAGCGGTAAAGCAATGCGACTGCCGGATCTTGGTTTAATTTCAAAGTTCATGCGGTAAAGCAATGCGACTGCCGGAACTTGGTTTTTATTTCAACGTTCCAGCGGTATAGCAATGCGACTGCCGGATCTTGATTTAATTTCAAAGTTCCAGCGGTAAAGCAATGCGACTCCCGGATCTTGATTTAATTTCAACGTTCCAGCGGTAAAGCAATGCGACTACCGGAACTTGGTTTTTATTTCAACGTTCCAGCGGTAAAGCAATGCGACTGCCGGATCTTGATTTAATTTCAAAGTTCCAGCGGTAAAGCAATGCGACTGCCGGATCTTGATTTAATTTAATAGTTCTAGCGGTAAAGCAATACGACTGCCGGATCTTGATTTAATTTCAAAGTTCATGCGGTAAAGCAATACGACTGCCGGATCTTGATTTAATTGCAAAGTCATGCGGTAAAGCAATGCGACTGCCGGAACTTGGTTTTTATTTCAAAGTCATTCGGTAAAGCAATGCGACTGCCGGAACTTGGTTTTTATTTAAACGTTCCAGCGGTAAAGCAATGCGACTGCCGGAACTTGATTTAATTTCAACGTTCATGCGGTAAAGCAATGCGACTGCCGGAACTTGGTTTTTATTTCAAAGTCATTCGGTAAAGCAATGCGACTGCCGGAACTTGGTTTTTGTTTCAACGTTCCAGCGGTAAAGCAATGCGACTGCCGGATCTTGATTTAATTTCAAAGTTCATGCGGTAAAGCAATGCGACTGCCGGAACTTGGTATTTATTTCAACGTTCCAGCGGTAAAGCAATGCGACTGCCGGATCTTGATTTAATTTAATAGTTCTAGCGGTAAAGCAATGCGACTGCCGGATCTTGATTTAATTTAATAGTTCTAGCGGTAAAGCAATGCGACTGCCGGATCTTGATTTAATTTAATAGTTCTAGCGGTAAAGCAATACGACTGCCGGATCTTGATTTAATTGCAAAGTCATGCGGTAAAGCAATGCGACTGCCGGAACTTGGTTTTTATTTCAAAGTCATTCGGTAAAGCAATGCGACTGCCGGAACTTGGTTTTTATTTCAACGTTCCAGCGGTAAAGCAATGCGACTGCCGGAACTTGATTTAATTTCAACGTTCATGCGGTAAAGCAATGCGACTGCCGGAACTTGGTTTTTATTTCAAAGTCATTCGGTAAAGCAATGCGACTGCCGGAACTTGGTTTTTGTTTCAACGTTCCAGCGGTAAAGCAATGCGACTGCCGGATCTTGATTTAATTTCAAAGTTCAGGCGGTAAAGCAATACGACTGCCGGATCTTGATTTAATTTCAAAGTTCATGCGGTAAAGCAATGCGACTGCCGGAACTTGGTTTTTATTTCAACGTTCCAGCGGTAAAGCAATGCGACTGCCGGATCTTGATTTAATTTAATAGTTCTAGCGGTAAAGCAATACGACTGCCGGATCTTGATTTAATTTCAAAGTTCATGCGGTAAAGCAATGCGACTGCCGGAACTTGGTTTTTATTTCAACGTTCCAGCGGTAAAGCAATACGACTGCCGGATCTTGGTTTAATTTCAAAGTTCATGCGGTAAAGCAATGCGACTGCCGGAACTTGGTTTTTATTTCAACGTTCCAGCGGTAAAGCAATGCGACTGCCGGATCTTGATTTAATTTAATAGTTCTAGCGGTAAAGCAATACGACTGCCGGATCTTGGTTTAATTTCAAAGTTCATGCGGTAAAGCAATACGACTGCCGGATCTTGATTTAATTTCAAAGTTCATGCGGTAAAGCAATACGACTGCCGGATCTTGATTTAATTTCAAAGTCATGCGGTAAAGCAATGCGACTGCCGGAACTTGGTTTTTATTTCAAAGTCATTCGGTAAAGCAATGCGACTGCCGGAACTTGGTTTTTATTTCAACGTTCCAGCGGTAAAGCAATGCGACTGCCGGAACTTGATTTAATTTCAACGTTCATGCGGTAAAGCAATGCGACTGCCGGAACTTGGTTTTTATTTCAAAGTCATGCGGTAAACCAATGCGACTGCCGGATCTTGATTTAATTTCATAGTTCTAGCGGTAAAGCAATGCGACTGCCGGAACTTGGTTTTTATTTCAAAGTCATGCGGTAAAGCAATGCGACTGCCGGATCTTGATTTAATTTCAAAGTTCCAGCGGTAAAGCAATGCGACTGCCGGAACTTGATTTAATTTCATAGTTCTAGCGGTAAAGCAATGCGACTGCCGGAACTTGGTTTTTATTTCAACGTTCCAGCGGTAAAGCAATGCGACTGCCGGATCTTGATTTAATTTCAAAGTTCCAGCGGTAAAGCAATGCGACTGCCGGATCTTGATTTAATTTAATAGTTCTAGCGGTAAAGCAATACGACTGTCGGATCTTGATTTAATTTCAAAGTTCATGCGGTAAAGCAATACGACTGCCGGATCTTGATTTAATTTCAAAGTCATGTGGTAAAGCAATGCGACTGCCGGAACTTGGTTTTTATTTCAAAGTCATTCGGTAAAGCAATGCGACTGCCGGAACTTGGTTTTTATTTCAAAGTCATTCGGTAAAGCAATGCGACTGCCGGAACTTGGTTTTTGTTTCAACGTTCCAGCGGTAAGGCAATGCGACTGCCGGATCTTGATTTAATTTCAAAGTTCAGGCGGTAAAGCAATACGACTGCCGGATCTTGATTTAATTTCAAAGTTCATGCGGTAAAGCAATACGACTGCCGGATCTTGATTTAATTTCAAAGTTCATGCGGTAAAGCAATACGACTGCCGGATCTTGATTTAATTTAATAGTTCTAGCGGTAAAGCAATACGACTGCCGGATCTTGAT
Source organism: Ancistrocerus nigricornis (assembly GCA_916049575.1). NCBI lineage: Eukaryota > Metazoa > Arthropoda > Insecta > Hymenoptera > Vespidae > Ancistrocerus > Ancistrocerus nigricornis. The sequence continues at coordinate 16,127,869 of OU696667.1, read as the reverse complement.
TTAATTTCAAAGTTCATGCGGTAAAGCAATACGACTGCCGGATCTTGATTTAATTTCAAAGTTCATGCGGTAAAGCAATGCGACTGCCGGAACTTGGTTTTTATTTCAAAGTCATTCGGTAAAGCAATGCGACTGCCGGAACTTGGTTTTTATTTCAACGTTCCAGCGGTAAAGCAATGCGACTGCCGGAACTTGGTTTTTATTTCAACGTTCCAGCGGTAAAGCAATGCGACTGCCGGATCTTGATTTAATTTCAAAGTTCCAGCGGTAAAGCAATGCGACTGCCGGATCTTGATTTAATTTAATAGTTCTAGCGGTAAAGCAATACGACTGCCGGATCTTGATTTAATTTCAAAGTTCATGCGGTAAAGCAATACGACTGCCGGATCTTGATTTAATTTCAAAGTTCATGCGGTAAAGCAATACGACTGCCGGATCTTGATTTAATTTCAAAGTCATGCGGTAAAGCAATGCGACTGCCGGAACTTGGTTTTTATTTCAAAGTCATTCGGTAAAGCAATGCGACTCTCGGAACTTGGTTTTTATTTCAACGTTCCAGCGGTAAAGCAATGCGACTGCCGGAACTTGATTTAATTTCAACGTTCATGCGGTAAAGCAATGCGACTGCCGGAACTTGGTTTTTATTTCAAAGTCATGCGGTAAACTAATGCGACTGCCGGATCTTGATTTAATTTCATAGTTCTAGCGGTAAAGCAATGCGACTGCCGGAACTTGGTTTTTATTTCAAAGTCATGCGGTAAAGCAATGCGACTGCCGGATCTTGATTTAATTTCATAGTTCTAGCGGTAAAGCAATGCGACTGCAGGATCTTGATTTAATTTCAAAGTTCCAGCGGTAAAGCAATGCGACTGCCGGATCTTGATTTAATTTCAACGTTCCAGCGGTAAAGCAATGCGACTGCCGGAACTTGGTTTTTATTTCAACGTTCCAGCGGTAAAGCAATGCGACTGCCGGATCTTGATTTAATTTCAAAGTTCCAGCGGTAAAGCAATGCGACTGCCGGATCTTGATTTAATTTAATAGTTCTAGCGGTAAAGCAATACGACTGCCGGATCTTGATTTAATTTCAAAGTTCATGCGGTAAAGCAATACGACTGCCGGATCTTGATTTAATTTCAAAGTCATGCGGTAAAGCAATGCGACTGCCGGAACTTGGTTTTTATTTCAAAGTCATTCGGTAAAGCAATGCGACTGCCGGAACTTGGTTTTTATTTCAAAGTCATTCGGTAAAGCAATGCGACTGCCGGAACTTGGTTTTTATTTCAACGTTCCAGCGGTAAAGCAATGCGACTGCCGGAACTTGGTTTTTATTTCAACGTTCCAGCGGTAAAGCAATGCGACTGCCGGATCTTGATTTAATTTCAAAGTTCCAGCGGTAAAGCAATGCGACTGCCGGATCTTGATTTAATTTAATAGTTCTAGCGGTAAAGCAATACGACTGCCGGATCTTGATTTAATTTCAAAGTTCATGCGGTAAAGCAATACGACTGCCGGATCTTGATTTAATTTCAAAGTCATGCGGTAAAGCAATGCGACTGCCGGAACTTGGTTTTTATTTCAACGTTCTAGCGGTAAAGCAATGCGACTGCCGGAACTTGGTTTTTATTTCAACGTTCCAGCGGTAAAGCAATGCGACTGCCGGATCTTGATTTAATTTCAAAGTTCATGCGGTAAAGCAATACGACTGCCGGATCTTGATTTAATTTCAAAGTTCATGCGGTAAAGCAATGCGACTGCCGGAACTTGGTTTAATTTCAAAGTTCATGCGGTAAAGCAATGCGACTGCCGGAACTTGGTTTTTATTTCAACGTTCCAGCGGTAAAGCAATGCGACTGCAGGATCTTGATTTAATTTCAAAGTTCCAGCGGTAAAGCAATGCGACTGCCGGATCTTGATTTAATTTAATAGTTCTAGCGGTAAAGCAATACGACTGCCGGATCTTGATTTAATTTCAAAGTTTATGCGGTAAAGCAATACGACTGCCGGATCTTGGTTTAATTTCAAAGTTCATGCGGTAAAGCAATGCGACTGCCGGAACTTGGTTTTTATTTCAACGTTCCAGCGGTAAAGCAATGCGACTGCAGGATCTTGATTTAATTTCAAAGTTCCAGCGGTAAAGCAATGCGACTGCCGGATCTTGATTTAATTTCAACGTTCCAGCGGTAAAGCAATGCGACTGCCGGAACTTGGTTTTTATTTCAACGTTCCAGCGGTAAAGCAATGCGACTGCCGGAACTTGGTTTTTATTTCAACGTTCCAGCGGTAAAGCAATGCGACTGCCGGATCTTGATTTAATTTCAAAGTTCATGCGGTAAAGCAATACGACTGCCGGATCTTGATTTAATTTCAAAGTTCATGCGGTAAAGCAATGCGACTGCCGGAACTTGGTTTAATTTCAAAGTTCATGCGGTAAAGCAATGCGACTGCCGGAACTTGGTTTTTATTTCAACGTTCCAGCGGTAAAGCAATGCGACTGCAGGATCTTGATTTAATTTCAAAGTTCCAGCGGTAAAGCAATGCGACTGCCGGATCTTGATTTAATTTAATAGTTCTAGCGGTAAAGCAATACGACTGCCGGATCTTGATTTAATTTCAAAGTTTATGCGGTAAAGCAATACGACTGCCGGATCTTGGTTTAATTTCAAAGTTCATGCGGTAAAGCAATGCGACTGCCGGAACTTGGTTTTTATTTCAACGTTCCAGCGGTAAAGCAATGCGACTGCAGGATCTTGATTTAATTTCAAAGTTCCAGCGGTAAAGCAATGCGACTGCCGGATCTTGATTTAATTTCAACGTTCCAGCGGTAAAGCAATGCGACTGCCGGAACTTGGTTTTTATTTCAACGTTCCAGCGGTAAAGCAATGCGACTGCCGGATCTTGATTTAATTTCAAAGTTCCAGCGGTAAAGCAATGCGACTGCCGGATCTTGATTTAATTTAATAGTTCTAGCGGTAAAGCAATACGACTGCCGGATCTTGATTTAATTTCAAAGTTCATGCGGTAAAGCAATACGACTGCCGGATCTTGATTTAATTTCAAAGTCATGCGGTAAAGCAATGCGACTGCCGGAACTTGGTTTTTATTTCAAAGTCATTCGGTAAAGCAATGCGACTGCCGGAACTTGGTTTTTATTTCAACGTTCCAGCGGTAAAGCAATGCGACTGCCGGATCTTGATTTAATTTAAAAGTTCCAGCGGTAAAGCAATGCGACTGCCGGATCTTGATTTAATTTAATAGTTCTAGCGGTAAAGCAATACGACTGCCGGATCTTGATTTAATTTCAAAGTTTATGCGGTAAAGCAATACGACTGCCGGATCTTGGTTTAATTTCAAAGTTCATGCGGTAAAGCAATGCGACTGCCGGAACTTGGTTTTTATTTCAACGTTCCAGCGGTAAAGCAATGCGACTGCAGGATCTTGATTTAATTTCAAAGTTCCAGCGGTAAAGCAATGCGACTGCCGGATCTTGATTTAATTTCAACGTTCCAGCGGTAAAGCAATGCGACTGCCGGAACTTGGTTTTTATTTCAACGTTCCAGCGGTAAAGCAATGCGACTGCCGGATCTTGATTTAATTTCAAAGTTCCAGCGGTAAAGCAATGCGACTGCCGGATCTTGATTTAATTTAATAGTTCATGCGGTAAAGCAATGCGACTGCCGGAACTTGGTTTAATTTCAAAGTTCATGCGGTAAAGCAATGCGACTGCCGGAACTTGGTTTTTATTTCAACGTTCCAGCGGTAAAGCAATGCGACTGCAGGATCTTGATTTAATTTCAAAGTTCCAGCGGTAAAGCAATGCGACTGCCGGATCTTGATTTAATTTCAAAGTCATGCGGTAAAGCAATGCGACTGCCGGAACTTGGTTTTTATTTCAAAGTCATTCGGTAAAGCAATGCGACTGCCGGAACTTGGTTTTTATTTCAACGTTCCAGCGGTAAAGCAATGCGACTGCCGGATCTTGATTTAATTTAAAAGTTCCAGCGGTAAAGCAATGCGACTGCCGGATCTTGATTTAATTTAATAGTTCTAGCGGTAAAGCAATACGACTGCCGGATCTTGATTTAATTTCAAAGTTTATGCGGTAAAGCAATGCGACTGCCGGATCTTGATTTAATTTAAAAGTTCCAGCGGTAAAGCAATGCGACTGCCGGATCTTGATTTAATTTAATAGTTCTAGCGGTAAAGCAATACGACTGCCGGATCTTGATTTAATTTCAAAGTTTATGCGGTAAAGCAATACGACTGCCGGATCTTGGTTTAATTTCAAAGTTCATGCGGTAAAGCAATGCGACTGCCGGAACTTGGTTTTTATTTCAACGTTCCAGCGGTAAAGCAATGCGACTGCCGGAACTTGGTTTTTATTTCAACGTTCTAGCGGTAAAGCAATGCGACTGCCGGAACTTGGTTTTTATTTCAACGTTCCAGCGGTAAAGCAATGCGACTGCCGGATCTTGATTTAATTTCAAAGTTCATGCGGTAAAGCAATACGACTGCCGGATCTTGATTTAATTTCAAAGTTCATGCGGTAAAGCAATGCGACTGCCGGAACTTGGTTTAATTTCAAAGTTCATGCGGTAAAGCAATGCGACTGCCGGAACTTGGTTTTTATTTCAACGTTCCAGCGGTAAAGCAATGCGACTGCAGGATCTTGATTTAATTTCAAAGTTCCAGCGGTAAAGCAATGCGACTGCCGGATCTTGATTTAATTTAATAGTTCTAGCGGTAAAGCAATACGACTGCCGGATCTTGATTTAATTTCAAAGTTTATGCGGTAAAGCAATACGACTGCCGGATCTTGGTTTAATTTCAAAGTTCATGCGGTAAAGCAATGCGACTGCCGGAACTTGGTTTTTATTTCAACGTTCCAGCGGTAAAGCAATGCGACTGCAGGATCTTGATTTAATTTCAAAGTTCCAGCGGTAAAGCAATGCGACTGCCGGATCTTGATTTAATTTCAACGTTCCAGCGGTAAAGCAATGCGACTGCCGGAACTTGGTTTTTATTTCAACGTTCCAGCGGTAAAGCAATGCGACTGCCGGAACTTGGTTTTTATTTCAACGTTCCAGCGGTAAAGCGATGCGACTGCCGGATCTTGATTTAATTTCAAAGTTCATGCGGTAAAGCAATACGACTGCCGGATCTTGATTTAATTTCAAAGTTCATGCGGTAAAGCAATGCGACTGCCGGAACTTGGTTTAATTTCAAAGTTCATGCGGTAAAGCAATGCGACTGCCGGAACTTGGTTTTTATTTCAACGTTCCAGCGGTAAAGCAATGCGACTGCAGGATCTTGATTTAATTTCAAAGTTCCAGCGGTAAAGCAATGCGACTGCCGGATCTTGATTTAATTTAATAGTTCTAGCGGTAAAGCAATACGACTGCCGGATCTTGATTTAATTTCAAAGTTTATGCGGTAAAGCAATACGACTGCCGGATCTTGGTTTAATTTCAAAGTTCATGCGGTAAAGCAATGCGACTGCCGGAACTTGGTTTTTATTTCAACGTTCCAGCGGTAAAGCAATGCGACTGCAGGATCTTGATTTAATTTCAAAGTTCCAGCGGTAAAGCAATGCGACTGCCGGATCTTGATTTAATTTCAACGTTCCAGCGGTAAAGCAATGCGACTGCCGGAACTTGGTTTTTATTTCAACGTTCCAGCGGTAAAGCAATGCGACTGCAGGATCTTGATTTAATTTCAAAGTTCCAGCGGTAAAGCAATGCGACTGCCGGATCTTGATTTAATTTCAAAGTCATGCGGTAAAGCAATGCGACTGCCGGAACTTGGTTTTTATTTCAAAGTCATTCGGTAAAGCAATGCGACTGCCGGAACTTGGTTTTTATTTCAACGTTCCAGCGGTAAAGCAATGCGACTGCCGGATCTTGATTTAATTTAAAAGTTCCAGCGGTAAAGCAATGCGACTGCCGGATCTTGATTTAATTTAATAGTTCTAGCGGTAAAGCAATACGACTGCCGGATCTTGATTTAATTTCAAAGTTTATGCGGTAAAGCAATACGACTGCCGGATCTTGGTTTAATTTCAAAGTTCATGCGGTAAAGCAATGCGACTGCCGGAACTTGGTTTTTATTTCAACGTTCCAGCGGTAAAGCAATGCGACTGCCGGAACTTGGTTTTTATTTCAACGTTCTAGCGGTAAAGCAATGCGACTGCCGGAACTTGGTTTTTATTTCAAAGTTCATGCGGTAAAGCAATACGACTGCCGGATCTTGATTTAATTTCAAAGTTCATGCGGTAAAGCAATGCGACTGCCGGAACTTGGTTTTTATTTCAACGTTCCAGCGGTAAAGCAATGCGACTGCCGGATCTTGATTTAATTTCAAAGTTCATGCGGTAAAGCAATACGACTGCCGGATCTTGATTTAATTTCAAAGTTCATGCGGTAAAGCAATGCGACTGCCGGAACTTGGTTTAATTTCAAAGTTCATGCGGTAAAGCAATGCGACTGCCGGAACTTGGTTTTTATTTCAACGTTCCAGCGGTAAAGCAATGCGACTGCAGGATCTTGATTTAATTTCAAAGTTCCAGCGGTAAAGCAATGCGACTGCCGGATCTTGATTTAATTTCAACGTTCCAGCGGTAAAGCAATGCGACTGCCGGAACTTGGTTTTTATTTCAACGTTCCAGCGGTAAAGCAATGCGACTGCCGGAACTTGGTTTTTATTTCAACGTTCCAGCGGTAAAGCAATGCGACTGCCGGATCTTGATTTAATTTCAAAGTTCATGCGGTAAAGCAATACGACTGCCGGATCTTGATTTAATTTCAAAGTTCATGCGGTAAAGCAATGCGACTGCCGGAACTTGGTTTAATTTCAAAGTTCATGCGGTAAAGCAATGCGACTGCCGGAACTTGGTTTTTATTTCAACGTTCCAGCGGTAAAGCAATGCGACTGCAGGATCTTGATTTAATTTCAAAGTTCCAGCGGTAAAGCAATGCGACTGCCGGATCTTGATTTAATTTCAACGTTCCAGCGGTAAAGCAATGCGACTGCCGGAACTTGGTTTTTATTTCAACGTTCCAGCGGTAAAGCAATGCGACTGCCGGAACTTGGTTTTTATTTCAACGTTCCAGCGGTAAAGCAATGCGACTGCCGGATCTTGATTTAATTTCAAAGTTCATGCGGTAAAGCAATACGACTGCCGGATCTTGATTTAATTTCAAAGTTCATGCGGTAAAGCAATGCGACTGCCGGAACTTGGTTTTTATTTCAACGTTCCAGCGGTAAAGCAATGCGACTGCAGGATCTTGATTTAATTTCAAAGTTCCAGCGGTAAAGCAATGCGACTGCCGGATCTTGATTTAATTTCAACGTTCCAGCGGTAAAGCAATGCGACTGCCGGAACTTGGTTTTTATTTCAACGTTCCAGCGGTAAAGCAATGCGACTGCAGGATCTTGATTTAATTTCAAAGTTCCAGCGGTAAAGCAATGCGACTGCCGGATCTTGATTTAATTTCAAAGTCATGCGGTAAAGCAATGCGACTGCCGGAACTTGGTTTTTATTTCAAAGTCATTCGGTAAAGCAATGCGACTGCCGGAACTTGGTTTTTATTTCAACGTTCCAGCGGTAAAGCAATGCGACTGCCGGATCTTGATTTAATTTAAAAGTTCCAGCGGTAAAGCAATGCGACTGCCGGATCTTGATTTAATTTAATAGTTCTAGCGGTAAAGCAATACGACTGCCGGATCTTGATTTAATTTCAAAGTTTATGCGGTAAAGCAATACGACTGCCGGATCTTGGTTTAATTTCAAAGTTCATGCGGTAAAGCAATGCGACTGCCGGAACTTGGTTTTTATTTCAACGTTCCAGCGGTAAAGCAATGCGACTGCCGGAACTTGGTTTTTATTTCAACGTTCTAGCGGTAAAGCAATGCGACTGCCGGAACTTGGTTTTTATTTCAACGTTCCAGCGGTAAAGCAATGCGACTGCCGGATCTTGATTTAATTTAATAGTTCTAGCGGTAAAGCAATACGACTGCCGGATCTTGATTTAATTTCAAAGTTTATGCGGTAAAGCAATACGACTGCCGGATCTTGGTTTAATTTCAAAGTTCATGCGGTAAAGCAATGCGACTGCCGGAACTTGGTTTTTATTTCAACGTTCCAGCGGTAAAGCAATGCGACTGCAGGATCTTGATTTAATTTCAAAGTTCCAGCGGTAAAGCAATGCGACTGCCGGATCTTGATTTAATTTCAACGTTCCAGCGGTAAAGCAATGCGACTGCCGGAACTTGGTTTTTATTTCAACGTTCCAGCGGTAAAGCAATGCGACTGCCGGAACTTGGTTTTTATTTCAACGTTCCAGCGGTAAAGCAATGCGACTGCCGGATCTTGATTTAATTTCAAAGTTCATGCGGTAAAGCAATACGACTGCCGGATCTTGATTTAATTTCAAAGTTCATGCGGTAAAGCAATGCGACTGCCGGAACTTGGTTTAATTTCAAAGTTCATGCGGTAAAGCAATGCGACTGCCGGAACTTGGTTTTTATTTCAACGTTCCAGCGGTAAAGCAATGCGACTGCAGGATCTTGATTTAATTTCAAAGTTCCAGCGGTAAAGCAATGCGACTGCCGGATCTTGATTTAATTTAATAGTTCTAGCGGTAAAGCAATACGACTGCCGGATCTTGATTTAATTTCAAAGTTTATGCGGTAAAGCAATACGACTGCCGGATCTTGGTTTAATTTCAAAGTTCATGCGGTAAAGCAATGCGACTGCCGGAACTTGGTTTTTATTTCAACGTTCCAGCGGTAAAGCAATGCGACTGCAGGATCTTGATTTAATTACAAAGTTCCAGCGGAAAAGCAATGCGACTGCCGGATCTTGATTTAATTTCAACGTTCCAGCGGTAAAGCAATGCGACTGCCGGAACTTGGTTTTTATTTCAACGTTCCAGCGGTAAAGCAATGCGACTGCCGGATCTTGATTTAATTTCAAAGTTCCAGCGGTAAAGCAATGCGACTGCCGGATCTTGATTTAATTTAATAGTTCTAGCGGTAAAGCAATACGACTGCCGGATCTTGATTTAATTTCAAAGTTCATGCGGTAAAGCAATACGACTGCCGGATCTTGATTTAATTTCAAAGTCATGCGGTAAAGCAATGCGACTGCCGGAACTTGGTTTTTATTTCAAAGTCATTCGGTAAAGCAATGCGACTGCCGGAACTTGGTTTTTATTTCAACGTTCCAGCGGTAAAGCAATGCGACTGCCGGATCTTGATTTAATTTAAAAGTTCCAGCGGTAAAGCAATGCGACTGCCGGATCTTGATTTAATTTAATAGTTCTAGCGGTAAAGCAATACGACTGCCGGATCTTGATTTAATTTCAAAGTTTATGCGGTAAAGCAATACGACTGCCGGATCTTGGTTTAATTTCAAAGTTCATGCGGTAAAGCAATGCGACTGCCGGAACTTGGTTTTTATTTCAACGTTCCAGCGGTAAAGCAATGCGACTGCAGGATCTTGATTTAATTTCAAAGTTCCAGCGGTAAAGCAATGCGACTGCCGGATCTTGATTTAATTTCAACGTTCCAGCGGTAAAGCAATGCGACTGCCGGAACTTGGTTTTTATTTCAACGTTCCAGCGGTAAAGCAATGCGACTGCCGGATCTTGATTTAATTTCAAAGTTCCAGCGGTAAAGCAATGCGACTGCCGGATCTTGATTTAATTTAATAGTTCTAGCGGTAAAGCAATACGACTGCCGGATCTTGATTTAATTTCAAAGTTCATGCGGTAAAGCAATACGACTGCCGGATCTTGATTTAATTTCAAAGTCATGCGGTAAAGCATTGCGACTGCCGGAACTTGGTTTTTATTTCAAAGTCATTCGGTAAAGCAATGCGACTGCCGTAACTTGGTTTTTATTTCAAAGTCATGCGGTAAACCAATGCGACTGCCGGATCTTGATTTAATTTCATAGTTCTAGCGGTAAAGCAATACGACTGCCGGATCTTGGTTTTTATTTCAAAGTCATGCGGTAAAGCAATGCGACTGCCGGATCTTGATTTAATTTCATAGTTCTAGCGGTAAAGCAATACGACTGCCGAATCTTGGTTTTTATTTCAACGTTCCAGCGGTAAAGCAATGCGACTGCCGGAACTTGGTTTTTATTTCAAAGTCATGCGGTAAAGCAATACGACTGCCGGATCTTGATTTAATTTCAAAGTCATGCGGTATAGCAATGCGACTGCCGGAACTTGGTTTTTATTTCAAAGTCATGCGGAAAAGCAATACGACTGCCGGATCTTGATTTAATTTCAAAGTCATTCGGTAAAGCAATGCGACTGCCGGAACTTGGTTTTTATTTCAAAGTCATTCGGTAAAGCAATGCGACTGCCGGAACTTGATTTAATTTCAAAGTTCATGCGGTAAAGCAATGCGACTGCCGGAACTTGGTTTTTATTTCAAAGTCATGCGGTAAAGCAATACGACTGCCGGATCTTGATTTAATTTCAAAGTCATGCGGTATAGCAATGCGACTGCCGGAACTTGGTTTTTATTTCAACGTTCCAGCGGTAAAGCAATGCGACTGCCGGATCTTGATTTAATTTCAAAGTTCCAGCGGTAAAGCAATGCGACTGCCGGATCTTGATTTAATTTAATAGTTCTAGCGGTAAAGCAATACGACTGCCGGATCTTGATTTAATTTCAAAGTTCATGCGGTAAAGCAATGCGACTGCCGGAACTTGGTTTTTATTTCAACGTTCCAGCAGTAAAGCAATGCGACTGCCGGATCTTGATTTAATTTAATAGTTCTAGCGGTAAAGCAATACGACTGCCGGATCTTGATTTAATTTCAAAGTTCATGCGGTAAAGCAATGCGACTGCCGGAACTTGGTTTTTATTTCAACGTTCCAGCGGTAAAGCAATGCGACTGCAGGATCTTGATTTAATTTCAAAGTTCCAGCGGTAAAGCAATGCGACTGCCGGATCTTGATTTAATTTCAACGTTCCAGCGGTAAAGCAATGCGACTGCCGGAACTTGGTTTTTATTTCAACGTTCCAGCGGTAAAGCAATGCGACTGCCGGATCTTGATTTAATTTCAAAGTTCCAGCGGTAAAGCAATGCGACTGCCGGATCTTGATTTAATTTCAACGTTCTAGCGGTAAAGCAATACGACTGCCGGATCTTGATTTAATTTCAAAGTCATGCGGTAAAGCAATGCGACTGCCGGAACTTGGTTTTTATTTCAAAGTCATTCGGTAAAGCAATGCGACTGCCGGAACTTGGTTTTTATTTCAACGTTCCAGCGGTAAAGCAATGCGACTGCCGGAACTTGATTTAATTTCAACGTTCATGCGGTAAAGCAATGCGACTGCCGGAACTTGGTTTTTATTTCAAAGTCATGCGGTAAACCAATGCGACTGCCGGATCTTGATTTAATTTCATAGTTCTAGCGGTAAAGCAATACGACTGCCGGATCTTGGTTTTTATTTCAACGTTCCAGCGGTAAAGCAATGCGACTGCCGAATCTTGATTTAATTTCAACGTTCCAGCGGTAAAGCAATGCGACTGCCGGAGCTTGGTTTTTATTTCAAAGTTCCAGCGGTAAAGCAATGCGACTGCCGGAACTTGATTTAATTTCAAAGTTCATGCGGTAAAGCAATGCGACTGCCGGAACTTGGTTTTTATTTCAAAGTCATGCGGTAAAGCAATACGACTGCCGGATCTTGATTTAATTTCAAAGTCATGCGGTATAGCAATGCGACTGCCGGAACTTGGTTTTTATTTCAACGTTCCAGCGGTAAAGCAATGCGACTGCCGGATCTTGATTTAATTTCAAAGTTCCAGCGGTAAAGCAATGCGACTGCCGGATCTTGATTTAATTTAATAGTTCTAGCGGTAAAGCAATACGACTGCCGGATCTTGATTTAATTTCAAAGTTCATGCGGTAAAGCAATGCGACTGCCGGAACTTGGTTTTTATTTCAACGTTCCAGCAGTAAAGCAATGCGACTGCCGGATCTTGATTTAATTTAATAGTTCTAGCGGTAAAGCAATACGACTGCCGGATCTTGATTTAATTTCAAAGTTCATGCGGTAAAGCAATGCGACTGCCGGAACTTGGTTTTTATTTCAACGTTCCAGCAGTAAAGCAATGCGACTGCCGGATCTTGGTTTAATTTCAAAGTTCATGCGGTAAAGCAATGCGACTGCCGGAACTTGGTTTTTATTTCAACGTTCCAGCGGAAAAGCAATGCGACTGCCGGATCTTGATTTAATTTAATAGTTCTAGCGGTAAAGCAATACGACTGCCGGATCTTGGTTTAATTTCAAAGTTCATGCGGTAAAGCAATACGACTGCCGGATCTTGATTTAATTTCAAAGTCATGCGGTAAAGCAATGCGACTGCCGGAACTTGGTTTTTATTTCAAAGTCATTCGGTAAAGCAATGCGACTGCCGGAACTTGGTTTTTATTTCAACGTTCCAGCGGTAAAGCAATGCGACTGCCGGAACTTGATTTAATTTCAACGTTCATGCGGTAAAGCAATGCGACTGCCGGAACTTGGTTTTTATTTCAAAGTCATGCGGTAAACCAATGCGACTGCCGGATCTTGATTTAATTTCATAGTTCTAGCGGTAAAGCAATGCGACTGCCGGAACTTGGTTTTTATTTCAAAGTCATGCGGTAAAGCAATGCGACTGCCGGATCTTGATTTAATTTCATAGTTCTAGCGGTAAAGCAATGCGACTGCAGGATCTTGATTTAATTTCAAAGTTCCAGCGGTAAAGCAATGCGACTGCCGGATCTTGATTTAATTTCAACGTTCCAGCGGTAAAGCAATGCGACTGCCGGAACTTGGTTTTTATTTCAACGTTCCAGCGGTAAAGCAATGCGACTGCCGGATCTTGATTTAATTTCAAAGTTCCAGCGGTAAAGCAATGCGACTGCCGGATCTTGATTTAATTTAATAGTTCTAGCGGTAAAGCAATACGACTGCCGGATCTTGATTTAATTTCAAAGTTCATGCGGTAAAGCAATACGACTGCCGGATCTTGATTTAATTTCAAAGTCATGCGGTAAAGCAATGCGACTGCCGGAACTTGGTTTTTATTTCAAAGTCATGCGGTAAAGCAATACGACTGCCGGATCTTGATTTAATTTCAAAGTCATGCGGTAAAGCAATGCGACTGCCGGAACTTGGTTTTTATTTCAAAGTCATTCGGTAAAGCAATGCGACTGCCGGAACTTGGTTTAATTTCAACGTTCCAGCGGTAAAGCAATGCGACTGCCGGAACTTGGTTTTTATTTCAAAGTCATGCGGTAAAGCAATACGACTGCCGGAACTTGGTTTTTATTTCAAAGTCATTCGGTAAAGCAATGCGACTGCCGGAACTTGGTTTTTATTTCAACGTTCCAGCGGTAAAGCAATGCGACTGCCGGAACTTGATTTAATTTAATAGTTCCAGCGGTAAAGCAATGCGACTGCCGAAACTTGATTTAATTTCAACGTTCCAGCGGTAAAGCAATGCGACTGCCGGAACTTGGTTTTTATTTCAAAGTCATGCGGTAAAGCAATACGACTGCCGGATCTTGATTTAATTTCAAAGTCATGCGGTAAAGCAATGCGACTGCCGGAACTTGGTTTTTATTTCAAAGTCATTCGGTAAAGCAATGCGACTGCCGGAACTTGGTTTTTATTTCAACGTTCCAGCGGTAAAGCAATGCGACTGCCGGAACTTGGTTTTTATTTCAACGTTCCAGCGGTAAAGCAATGCGACTGCCGGATCTTGATTTAATTTCAAAGTTCATGCGGTAAAGCAATACGACTGCCGGATCTTGATTTAATTTCAAAGTTCATGCGGTAAAGCAATGCGACTGCCGGAACTTGGTTTTTATTTCAACGTTCCAGCGGTAAAGCAATGCGACTGCCGGATCTTGATTTAATTTCAAAGTTCCAGCGGTAAAGCAATGCGACTGCCGGATCTTGATTTAATTTAATAGTTCTAGCGGTAAAGCAATACGACTGCCGGATCTTGATTTAATTTCAAAGTTTATGCGGTAAAGCAATACGACTGCCGGATCTTGGTTTAATCTCAAAGTTCATGCGGTAAAGCAATGCGACTGCCGGAACTTGGTTTTTATTTCAACGTTCCAGCGGTAAAGCAATGCGACTGCAGGATCTTGATTTAATTTCAAAGTTCCAGCGGTAAAGCAATGCGACTGCCGGATCTTGATTTAATTTCAACGTTCCAGCGGTAAAGCAATGCGACTGCCGGAACTTGGTTTTTATTTCAACGTTCCAGCGGTAAAGCAATGCGACTGCCGGATCTTGATTTAATTTCAACGTTCCAGCGGTAAAGCAATGCGACTGCCGGATCTTGATTTAATTTAATAGTTCTAGCGGTAAAGCAATGCGACTGCCGGAACTTGGTTTTTATTTCAAAGTCATTCGGTAAAGCAATGCGACTGCCGGAACTTGGTTTTTATTTCAACGTTCCAGCGGTAAAGCAATGCGACTGCCGGAACTTGATTTAATTTCAAAGTTCCAGCGGTAAAGCAATGCGACTGCCGGATCTTGATTTAATTTCAACGTTCCAGCGGTAAAGCAATGCGACTGCCGGAACTTGGTTTTTATTTCAACGTTCCAGCGGTAAAGCAATGCGACTGCCGGATCTTGATTTAATTTCAAAGTTCCAGCGGTAAAGCAATGCGACTGCCGGATCTTGATTTAATTTCATAGTTCTAGCGGTAAAGCAATACGACTGCCGGATCTTGGTTTTTATTTCAACGTTCCAGCGGTAAAGCAATGCGACTGCCGGATCTTGATTTAATTTCAAAGTTCCAGCGGTAAAGCAATGCGACTGCCGGATCTTGATTTAATTTCATAGTTCTAGCGGTAAAGCAATACGACTGCCGGATCTTGGTTTTTATTTCAACGTTCCAGCGGTAAAGCAATGCGACTGCCGAATCTTGATTTAATTTCAACGTTCCAGCGGTAAAGCAATACGACTGCCGGATCTTGATTTAATTTCAAAGTTCATGCGGTAAAGCAATACGACTGCCGGATCTTGATTTAATTTCAAAGTTCATGCGGTAAAGCAATGCGACTGCCGGAACTTGGTTTTTATTTCAAAGTCATGCGGTAAAGCAATACGACTGCCGGATCTTGATTTAATTTCAAAGTCATGCGGTATAGCAATGCGACTGCCGGAACTTGGTTTTTATTTCAACGTTCCAGCGGTAAAGCAATGCGACTGCCGGATCTTGATTTAATTTCAACGTTCCAGCGGTAAAGCAATGCGACTACCGGAACTTGGTTTTTGTTTCAACGTTCCAGCGGTAAAGCAATGCGACTGCCGGATCTTGATTTAATTTCAAAGTTCATGCGGTAAAGCAATACGACTGCCGGATCTTGATTTAATTTCAAAGTTCATGCGGTAAAGCAATGCGACTGCCGGAACTTGGTTTTTATTTCAACGTTCCAGCGGTAAAGCAATGCGACTGCCGGATCTTGATTTAATTTAATAGTTCTAGCGGTAAAGCAATACGACTGCCGGATCTTGATTTAATTTCAAAGTTCATGCGGTAAAGCAATGCGACTGCCGGAACTTGGTTTTTATTTCAACGTTCCAGCGGTAAAGCAATACGACTGCCGGATCTTGGTTTAATTTCAAAGTTCATGCGGTAAAGCAATGCGACTGCCGGAACTTGGTTTTTATTTCAACGTTCCAGCGGTATAGCAATGCGACTGCCGGATCTTGATTTAATTTCAACGTTCCAGCGGTAAAGCAATGCGACTGCCGGATCTTGATTTAATTTCAACGTTCCAGCGGTAAAGCAATGCGACTACCGGAACTTGGTTTTTATTTCAACGTTCCAGCGGTAAAGCAATGCGACTGCCGGATCTTGATTTAATTTCAAAGTTCCAGCGGTAAAGCAATGCGACTGCCGGATCTTGATTTAATTTAATAGTTCTAGCGGTAAAGCAATACGACTGCCGGATCTTGATTTAATTTCAAAGTTCATGCGGTAAAGTAATACGACTGCCGGATCTTGATTTAATTGCAAAGTCATGCGGTAAAGCAATGCGACTGCCGGAACTTGGTTTTTATTTCAAAGTCATTCGGTAAAGCAATGCGACTGCCGGAACTTGGTTTTTATTTCAACGTTCCAGCGGTAAAGCAATGCGACTGCCGAACTTGATTTAATTTCAACGTTCATGCGGTAAAGCAATGCGACTGCCGGAACTTGGTTTTTATTTCAAAGTCATTCGGTAAAGCAATGCGACTGCCGGAACTTGGTTTTTGTTTCAACGTTCCAGCGGTAAAGCAATGCGACTGCCGGATCTTGATTTAATTTCAAAGTTCATGCGGTAAAGCAATACGACTGCCGGATCTTGATTTAATTTCAAAGTTCATGCGGTAAAGCAATGCGACTGCCGGAACTTGGTTTTTATTTCAACGTTCCAGCGGTAAAGCAATGCGACTGCCGGATCTTGATTTAATTTAATAGTTCTAGCGGTAAAGCAATGCGACTGCCGGATCTTGATTTAATTTAATAGTTCTAGCGGTAAAGCAATACGACTGCCGGATCTTGATTTAATTGCAAAGTCATGCGGTAAAGCAATGCGACTGCCGGAACTTGGTTTTTATTTCAAAGTCATTCGGTAAAGCAATGCGACTGCCGGAACTTGGTTTTTATTTCAACGTTCCAGCGGTAAAGCAATGCGACTGCCGGATCTTGATTTAATTTCAAAGTTCAGGCGGTAAAGCAATACGACTGCCGGATCTTGATTTAATTTCAAAGTTCATGCGGTAAAGCAATGCGACTGCCGGAACTTGGTTTTTATTTCAACGTTCCAGCGGTAAAGCAATGCGACTGCCGGATCTTGATTTAATTTAATAGTTCTAGCGGTAAAGCAATACGACTGCCGGATCTTGATTTAATTTCAAAGTTCATGCGGTAAAGCAATGCGACTGCCGGAACTTGGTTTTTATTTCAACGTTCCAGCGGTAAAGCAATACGACTGCCGGATCTTGGTTTAATTTCAAAGTTCATGCGGTAAAGCAATGCGACTGCCGGAACTTGGTTTTTATTTCAACGTTCCAGCGGTAAAGCAATGCGACTGCCGGATCTTGATTTAATTTAATAGTTCTAGCGGTAAAGCAATACGACTGCCGGATCTTGATTTAATTTCAAAGTTCATGCGGTAAAGCAATGCGACTGCCGGAACTTGGTTTTTATTTCAACGTTCCAGCGGTAAAGCAATACGACTGCCGGATCTTGGTTTAATTTCAAAGTTCATGCGGTAAAGCAATGCGACTGCCGGAACTTGGTTTTTATTTCAACGTTCCAGCGGTATAGCAATGCGACTGCCGGATCTTGATTTAATTTCAAAGTTCATGCGGTAAAGCAATACGACTGCCGGATCTTGATTTAATTTCAAAGTTCATGCGGTAAAGCAATGCGACTGCCGGAACTTGGTTTTTATTTCAACGTTCCAGCGGTAAAGCAATGCGACTGCCGGATCTTGATTTAATTTAATAGTTCTAGCGGTAAAGCAATACGACTGCCGGATCTTGATTTAATTTCAAAGTTCATGCGGTAAAGCAATGCGACTGCCGGAACTTGGTTTTTATTTCAACGTTCCAGCGGTAAAGCAATACGACTGCCGGATCTTGGTTTAATTTCAAAGTTCATGCGGTAAAGCAATGCGACTGCCGGAACTTGGTTTTTATTTCAACGTTCCAGCGGTATAGCAATGCGACTGCCGGATCTTGATTTAATTTCAAAGTTCCAGCGGTAAAGCAATGCGACTACCGGAACTTGGTTTTTGTTTCAACGTTCCAGCGGTAAAGCAATGCGACTGCCGGATCTTGATTTAATTTCAAAGTTCATGCGGTAAAGCAATACGACTGCCGGATCTTGATTTAATTTCAAAGTTCCAGCGGTAAAGCAATGCGACTGCCGGATCTTGGTTTTTATTTCAACGTTCCAGCGGTAAAGCAATGCGACTGCCGGATCTTGATTTAATTTAATAGTTCTAGCGGTAAAGCAATACGACTGCCGGATCTTGATTTAATTTCAAAGTTCATGCGGTAAAGCAATGCGACTGCCGGAACTTGGTTTTTATTTCAACGTTCCAGCGGTAAAGCAATACGACTGCCGGATCTTGGTTTAATTTCAAAGTTCATGCGGTAAAGCAATGCGACTGCCGGAACTTGGTTTTTATTTCAACGTTCCAGCGGTATAGCAATGCGACTGCCGGATCTTGATTTAATTTCAAAGTTCCAGCGGTAAAGCAATGCGACTGCCGGATCTTGATTTAATTTCAACGTTCC
Source organism: Ancistrocerus nigricornis (assembly GCA_916049575.1). NCBI lineage: Eukaryota > Metazoa > Arthropoda > Insecta > Hymenoptera > Vespidae > Ancistrocerus > Ancistrocerus nigricornis. The sequence goes on along the minus strand of OU696667.1, from coordinate 16,109,545 downwards.
AGCGGTAAAGCAATGCGACTACCGGAACTTGGTTTTTATTTCAACGTTCCAGCGGTAAAGCAATGCGACTGCCGGATCTTGATTTAATTTCAAAGTTCCAGCGGTAAAGCAATGCGACTGCCGGATCTTGATTTAATTTAATAGTTCTAGCGGTAAAGCAATACGACTGCCGGATCTTGATTTAATTTCAAAGTTCATGCGGTAAAGTAATACGACTGCCGGATCTTGATTTAATTGCAAAGTCATGCGGTAAAGCAATGCGACTGCCGGAACTTGGTTTTTATTTCAAAGTCATTCGGTAAAGCAATGCGACTGCCGGAACTTGGTTTTTATTTCAACGTTCCAGCGGTAAAGCAATGCGACTGCCGAACTTGATTTAATTTCAACGTTCATGCGGTAAAGCAATGCGACTGCCGGATCTTGATTTAATTTAATAGTTCTAGCGGTAAAGCAATACGACTGCCGGATCTTGATTTAATTTCAAAGTTCCAGCGGTAAAGCAATGCGACTGCCGGATCTTGGTTTTTATTTCAACGTTCCAGCGGTAAAGCAATGCGACTGCCGGATCTTGATTTAATTTAATAGTTCTAGCGGTAAAGCAATACGACTGCCGGATCTTGATTTAATTTCAAAGTTCATGCGGTAAAGCAATGCGACTGCCGGAACTTGGTTTTTATTTCAACGTTCCAGCGGTAAAGCAATACGACTGCCGGATCTTGGTTTAATTTCAAAGTTCATGCGGTAAAGCAATGCGACTGCCGGAACTTGGTTTTTATTTCAACGTTCCAGCGGTATAGCAATGCGACTGCCGGATCTTGATTTAATTTCAAAGTTCCAGCGGTAAAGCAATGCGACTGCCGGATCTTGATTTAATTTCAACGTTCCAGCGGTAAAGCAATGCGACTACCGGAACTTGGTTTTTATTTCAACGTTCCAGCGGTAAAGCAATGCGACTGCCGGATCTTGATTTAATTTCAAAGTTCCAGCGGTAAAGCAATGCGACTGCCGGATCTTGATTTAATTTAATAGTTCTAGCGGTAAAGCAATACGACTGCAGGATCTTGATTTAATTTCAAAGTTCATGCGGTAAAGTAATACGACTGCCGGATCTTGATTTAATTGCCAAGTCATGCGGTAAAGCAATGCGACTGCCGGAACTTGGTTTTTATTTCAAAGTCATTCGGTAAAGCAATGCGACTGCCAGAACTTGGTTTTTATTTCAACGTTCCAGCGGTAAAGCAATGCGACTGCCGAACTTGATTTAATTTCAACGTTCATGCGGTAAAGCAATGCGACTGCCGGAACTTGGTTTTTATTTCAAAGTCATTCGGTAAAGCAATGCGACTGCCGGAACTTGGTTTTTGTTTCAACGTTCCAGCGGTAAAGCAATGCGACTGCCGGATCTTGATTTAATTTCAAAGTTCATGCGGTAAAGCAATACGACTGCCGGATCTTGATTTAATTTCAAAGTTCATGCGGTAAAGCAATGCGACTGCCGGAACTTGGTTTTTATTTCAACGTTCCAGCGGTATAGCAATGCGACTGCCGGATCTTGATTTAATTTCAAAGTTCCAGCGGTAAAGCAATGCGACTGCCGGATCTTGATTTAATTTCAACGTTCCAGCGGTAAAGCAATGCGACTACCGGAACTTGGTTTTTATTTCAACGTTCCAGCGGTAAAGCAATGCGACTGCCGGATCTTGATTTAATTTCAAAGTTCCAGCGGTAAAGCAATGCGACTGCCGGATCTTGATTTAATTTAATAGTTCTAGCGGTAAAGCAATACGACTGCAGGATCTTGATTTAATTTCAAAGTTCATGCGGTAAAGTAATACGACTGCCGGATCTTGATTTAATTGCCAAGTCATGCGGTAAAGCAATGCGACTGCCGGAACTTGGTTTTTATTTCAAAGTCATTCGGTAAAGCAATGCGACTGCCGGAACTTGGTTTTTATTTCAACGTTCCAGCGGTAAAGCAATGCGACTGCCGAACTTGATTTAATTTCAACGTTCATGCGGTAAAGCAATGCGACTGCCGGAACTTGGTTTTTATTTCAAAGTCATTCGGTAAAGCAATGCGACTGCCGGAACTTGGTTTTTGTTTCAACGTTCCAGCGGTAAAGCAATGCGACTGCCGGATCTTGATTTAATTTCAAAGTTCATGCGGTAAAGCAATACGACTGCCGGATCTTGATTTAATTTCAAAGTTCATGCGGTAAAGCAATGCGACTGCCGGAACTTGGTTTTTATTTCAACGTTCCAGCGGTAAAGCAATGCGACTGCCGGATCTTGATTTAATTTAATAGTTCTAGCGGTAAAGCAATGCGACTGCCGGATCTTGATTTAATTTAATAGTTCTAGCGGTAAAGCAATACGACTGCCGGATCTTGATTTAATTGCAAAGTCATGCGGTAAAGCAATGCGACTGCCGGAACTTGGTTTTTATTTCAAAGTCATTCGGTAAAGCAATGCGACTGCCGGAACTTGGTTTTTATTTCAACGTTCCAGCGGTAAAGCAATGCGACTGCCGGAACTTGATTTAATTTCAACGTTCATGCGGTAAAGCAATGCGACTGCCGGAACTTGGTTTTTATTTCAAAGTCATTCGGTAAAGCAATGCGACTGCCGGAACTTGGTTTTTGTTTCAACGTTCCAGCGGTAAAGCAATGCGACTGCCGGATCTTGATTTAATTTCAAAGTTCAGGCGGTAAAGCAATACGACTGCCGGATCTTGATTTAATTTCAAAGTTCATGCGGTAAAGCAATGCGACTGCCGGAACTTGGTTTTTATTTCAACGTTCCAGCGGTAAAGCAATGCGACTGCCGGATCTTGATTTAATTTAATAGTTCTAGCGGTAAAGCAATACGACTGCCGGATCTTGATTTAATTTCAAAGTTCATGCGGTAAAGCAATGCGACTGCCGGAACTTGGTTTTTATTTCAACGTTCCAGCGGTAAAGCAATACGACTGCCGGATCTTGGTTTAATTTCAAAGTTCATGCGGTAAAGTAATGCGACTGCCGGATCTTGATTTAATTTCAACGTTCCAGCGGTAAAGCAATGCGACTACCGGAACTTGGTTTTTATTTCAACGTTCCAGCGGTAAAGCAATGCGACTGCCGGATCTTGATTTAATTTCAAAGTTCCAGCGGTAAAGCAATGCGACTGCCGGATCTTGATTTAATTTAATAGTTCTAGCGGTAAAGCAATACGACTGCAGGATCTTGATTTAATTTCAAAGTTCATGCGGTAAAGTAATACGACTGCCGGATCTTGATTTAATTGCCAAGTCATGCGGTAAAGCAATGCGACTGCCGGAACTTGGTTTTTATTTCAAAGTCATTCGGTAAAGCAATGCGACTGCCGGAACTTGGTTTTTATTTCAACGTTCCAGCGGTAAAGCAATGCGACTGCCGAACTTGATTTAATTTCAACGTTCATGCGGTAAAGCAATGCGACTGCCGGAACTTGGTTTTTATTTCAAAGTCATTCGGTAAAGCAATGCGACTGCCGGAACTTGGTTTTTGTTTCAACGTTCCAGCGGTAAAGCAATGCGACTGCCGGATCTTGATTTAATTTCAAAGTTCATGCGGTAAAGCAATACGACTGCCGGATCTTGATTTAATTTCAAAGTTCATGCGGTAAAGCAATGCGACTGCCGGAACTTGGTTTTTATTTCAACGTTCCAGCGGTAAAGCAATGCGACTGCCGGATCTTGATTTAATTTAATAGTTCTAGCGGTAAAGCAATGCGACTGCCGGATCTTGATTTAATTTAATAGTTCTAGCGGTAAAGCAATACGACTGCCGGATCTTGATTTAATTGCAAAGTCATGCGGTAAAGCAATGCGACTGCCGGAACTTGGTTTTTATTTCAAAGTCATTCGGTAAAGCAATGCGACTGCCGGAACTTGGTTTTTATTTCAACGTTCCAGCGGTAAAGCAATGCGACTGCCGGAACTTGATTTAATTTCAACGTTCATGCGGTAAAGCAATGCGACTGCCGGAACTTGGTTTTTATTTCAAAGTCATTCGGTAAAGCAATGCGACTGCCGGAACTTGGTTTTTGTTTCAACGTTCCAGCGGTAAAGCAATGCGACTGCCGGATCTTGATTTAATTTCAAAGTTCAGGCGGTAAAGCAATACGACTGCCGGATCTTGATTTAATTTCAAAGTTCATGCGGTAAAGCAATGCGACTGCCGGAACTTGGTTTTTATTTCAACGTTCCAGCGGTAAAGCAATGCGACTGCCGGATCTTGATTTAATTTAATAGTTCTAGCGGTAAAGCAATACGACTGCCGGATCTTGATTTAATTTCAAAGTTCATGCGGTAAAGCAATGCGACTGCCGGAACTTGGTTTTTATTTCAACGTTCCAGCGGTAAAGCAATGCGACTGCCGGATCTTGATTTAATTTAATAGTTCTAGCGGTAAAGCAATACGACTGCCGGATCTTGATTTAATTTCAAAGTTCATGCGGTAAAGCAATGCGACTGCCGGAACTTGGTTTTTATTTCAACGTTCCAGCGGTAAAGCAATACGACTGCCGGATCTTGGTTTAATTTCAAAGTTCATGCGGTAAAGCAATGCGACTGCCGGAACTTGGTTTTTATTTCAACGTTCCAGCGGTAAAGCAATGCGACTGCCGGATCTTGATTTAATTTAATAGTTCTAGCGGTAAAGCAATGCGACTGCCGGATCTTGATTTAATTTCAAAGTTCAGGCGGTAAAGCAATACGACTGCCGGATCTTGATTTAATTTCAAAGTTCATGCGGTAAAGCAATGCGACTGCCGGAACTTGGTTTTTATTTCAACGTTCCAGCGGTAAAGCAATGCGACTGCCGGATCTTGATTTAATTTAATAGTTCTAGCGGTAAAGCAATACGACTGCCGGATCTTGATTTAATTTCAAAGTTCATGCGGTAAAGCAATGCGACTGCCGGAACTTGGTTTTTATTTCAACGTTCCAGCGGTAAAGCAATGCGACTGCCGGATCTTGATTTAATTTAATAGTTCTAGCGGTAAAGCAATACGACTGCCGGATCTTGATTTAATTTCAAAGTTCATGCGGTAAAGCAATGCGACTGCCGGAACTTGGTTTTTATTTCAACGTTCCAGCGGTAAAGCAATGCGACTGCCGGATCTTGATTTAATTTAATAGTTCTAGCGGTAAAGCAATACGACTACCGGATCTTGATTTAATTTCAAAGTTCATGCGGTAAAGCAATGCGACTGCCGGAACTTGGTTTTTATTTCAACGTTCCAGCGGTAAAGCAATACGACTGCCGGATCTTGGTTTAATTTCAAAGTTCATGCGGTAAAGCAATGCGACTGCCGGATCTTGATTTAATTTCAACGTTCCAGCGGTAAAGCAATGCGACTACCGGAACTTGGTTTTTATTTCAACGTTCCAGCGGTAAAGCAATGCGACTGCCGGATCTTGATTTAATTTCAAAGTTCCAGCGGTAAAGCAATGCGACTGCCGGATCTTGATTTAATTTAATAGTTCTAGCGGTAAAGCAATACGACTGCCGGATCTTGATTTAATTTCAAAGTTCATGCGGTAAAGCAATACGACTGCCGGATCTTGATTTAATTGCAAAGTCATGCGGTAAAGCAATGCGACTGCCGGAACTTGGTTTTTATTTCAAAGTCATTCGGTAAAGCAATGCGACTGCCGGAACTTGGTTTTTATTTCAACGTTCCAGCGGTAAAGCAATGCGACTGCCGGAACTTGATTTAATTTCAACGTTCATGCGGTAAAGCAATGCGACTGCCGGAACTTGGTTTTTATTTCAAAGTCATTCGGTAAAGCAATGCGACTGCCGGAACTTGGTTTTTGTTTCAACGTTCCAGCGGTAAAGCAATGCGACTGCCGGATCTTGATTTAATTTCAAAGTTCATGCGGTAAAGCAATGCGACTGCCGGAACTTGGTTTTTATTTCAACGTTCCAGCGGTATAGCAATGCGACTGCCGGATCTTGATTTAATTTCAAAGTTCATGCGGTAAAGCAATACGACTGCCGGATCTTGATTTAATTTCAAAGTTCATGCGGTAAAGCAATGCGACTGCCGGAACTTGGTTTTTATTTCAACGTTCCAGCGGTAAAGCAATGCGACTGCCGGATCTTGATTTAATTTAATAGTTCTAGCGGTAAAGCAATACGACTGCCGGATCTTGATTTAATTTCAAAGTTCATGCGGTAAAGCAATGCGACTGCCGGAACTTGGTTTTTATTTCAACGTTCCAGCGGTAAAGCAATACGACTGCCGGATCTTGGTTTAATTTCAAAGTTCATGCGGTAAAGCAATGCGACTGCCGGAACTTGGTTTTTATTTCAACGTTCCAGCGGTATAGCAATGCGACTGCCGGATCTTGATTTAATTTCAAAGTTCCAGCGGTAAAGCAATGCGACTGCCGGATCTTGATTTAATTTCAACGTTCCAGCGGTAAAGCAATGCGACTACCGGAACTTGGTTTTTATTTCAACGTTCCAGCGGTAAAGCAATGCGACTGCCGGATCTTGATTTAATTTCAAAGTTACAGCGGTAAAGCAATGCGACTGCCGGATCTTGATTTAATTTAATAGTTCTAGCGGTAAAGCAATACGACTGCCGGATCTTGATTTAATTTCAAAGTTCATGCGGTAAAGCAATACGACTGCCGGATCTTGATTTAATTGCAAAGTCATGCGGTAAAGCAATGCGACTGCCGGAACTTGGTTTTTATTTCAAAGTCATTCGGTAAAGCAATGCGACTGCCGGAACTTGGTTTTTATTTCAACGTTCCAGCGGTAAAGCAATGCGACTGCCGGAACTTGATTTAATTTCAACGTTCATGCGGTAAAGCAATGCGACTGCCGGAACTTGGTTTTTATTTCAAAGTCATTGGGTAAAGCAATGCGACTGCCGGAACTTGGTTTTTGTTTCAACGTTCCAGCGGTAAAGCAATGCGACTGCCGGATCTTGATTTAATTTCAAAGTTCATGCGGTAAAGCAATACGACTGCCGGATCTTGATTTAATTTCAAAGTTCATGCGGTAAAGCAATGCGACTGCCGGAACTTGGTTTTTATTTCAACGTTCCAGCGGTAAAGCAATGCGACTGCCGGATCTTGATTTAATTTAATAGTTCTAGCGGTAAAGCAATGCGACTGCCGGATCTTGATTTAATTTAATAGTTCTAGCGGTAAAGCAATACGACTGCCGGATCTTGATTTAATTGCAAAGTCATGCGGTAAAGCAATGCGACTGCCGGAACTTGGTTTTTATTTCAAAGTCATTCGGTAAAGCAATGCGACTGCCGGAACTTGGTTTTTATTTCAACGTTCCAGCGGTAAAGCAATGCGACTGCCGGAACTTGATTTAATTTCAACGTTCATGCGGTAAAGCAATGCGACTGCCGGAACTTGGTTTTTATTTCAAAGTCATTCGGTAAAGCAATGCGACTGCCGGAACTTGGTTTTTGTTTCAACGTTCCAGCGGTAAAGCAATGCGACTGCCGGATCTTGATTTAATTTCAAAGTTCAGGCGGTAAAGCAATACGACTGCCGGATCTTGATTTAATTTCAAAGTTCATGCGGTAAAGCAATGCGACTGCCGGAACTTGGTTTTTATTTCAACGTTCCAGCGGTAAAGCAATGCGACTGCCGGATCTTGATTTAATTTAATAGTTCTAGCGGTAAAGCAATACGACTGCCGGATCTTGATTTAATTTCAAAGTTCATGCGGTAAAGCAATGCGACTGCCGGAACTTGGTTTTTATTTCAACGTTCCAGCGGTAAAGCAATCCGACTGCCGGATCTTGGTTTAATTTCAAAGTTCATGCGGTAAAGCAATGCGACTGCCGGAACTTGGTTTTTATTTCAACGTTCCAGCGGTAAAGCAATGCGACTGCCGGATCTTGATTTAATTTAATAGTTCTAGCGGTAAAGCAATACGACTGCCGGATCTTGATTTAATTTCAAAGTTCATGCGGTAAAGCAATGCGACTGCCGGAACTTGGTTTTTATTTCAACGTTCCAGCGGTAAAGCAATACGACTGCCGGATCTTGGTTTAATTTCAAAGTTCATGCGGTAAAGCAATGCGACTGCCGGAACTTGGTTTTTATTTCAACGTTCCAGCGGTATAGCAATGCGACTGCCGGATCTTGATTTAATTTCAAAGTTCCAGCGGTAAAGCAATGCGACTGCCGGATCTTGATTTAATTTAATAGTTCATGCGGTAAAGCAATACGACTGCCGGATCTTGATTTAATTGCAAAGTCATGCGGTAAAGCAATGCGACTGCCGGAACTTGGTTTTTATTTCAAAGTCATTCGGTAAAGCAATGCGACTGCCGGAACTTGGTTTTTATTTCAACGTTCCAGCGGTAAAGCAATGCGACTGCCGGATCTTGATTTAATTTAATAGTTCTAGCGGTAAAGCAATACGACTGCCGGATCTTGATTTAATTTCAAAGTTCATGCGGTAAAGCAATGCGACTGCCGGAACTTGGTTCTTATTTCAACGTTCCAGCGGTAAAGCAATACGACTGCCGGATCTTGGTTTAATTTCAAAGTTCATGCGGTAAAGCAATGCGACTGCCGGAACTTGATTTAATTTCAACGTTCATGCGGTAAAGCAATGCGACTGCCGGAACTTGGTTTTTATTTCAAAGTCATGCGGTAAACCAATGCGACTGCCGGATCTTGATTTAATTTCATAGTTCTAGCGGTAAAGCAATGCGACTGCCGGAACTTGGTTTTTATTTCAAAGTCATTCGGTAAAGCAATGCGACTGCCGGAACTTGGTTTTTATTTCAAAGTCATTCGGTAAAGCAATACGACTGCCGGATCTTGATTTAATTTCAAAGTTCATGCGGTAAAGCAATGCGACTGCCGGAACTTGGTTTTTATTTCAACGTTCCAGCGGTAAAGCAATGCGACTGCCGGATCTTGATTTAATTTAATAGTTCTAGCGGTAAAGCAATACGACGGCCGGATCTTGATTTAATTTCAAAGTTCATGCGGTAAAGCAATGCGACTGCCGGAACTTGGTTTTTATTTCAACGTTCCAGCGGTAAAGCAATACGACTGCCGGATCTTGGTTTAATTTCAAAGTTCATGCGGTAAAGCAATGCGACTGCCGGAACTTGGTTTTTATTTCAACGTTCCAGCGGTAAAGCAATGCGACTGCCGGATCTTGATTTAATTTAATAGTTCTAGCGGTAAAGCAATACGACTGCCGGATCTTGATTTAATTTCAAAGTTCATGCGGTAAAGCAATGCGACTGCCGGAACTTGGTTTTTATTTCAACGTTCCAGCGGTAAAGCAATACGACTGCCGGATCTTGGTTTAATTTCAAAGTTCATGCGGTAAAGCAATGCGACTGCCGGAACTTGGTTTTTATTTCAACGTTCCAGCGGTATAGCAATGCGACTGCCGGATCTTGATTTAATTTCAAAGTTCCAGCGGTAAAGCAATGCGACTGCCGGATCTTGATTTAATTTAATAGTTCATGCGGTAAAGCAATACGACTGCCGGATCTTGATTAAATTGCAAAGTCATGCGGTAAAGCAATGCGACTGCCGGAACTTGGTTTTTATTTCAAAGTCATTCGGTAAAGCAATGCGACTGCCGGAACTTGGTTTTTATTTCAACGTTCCAGCGGTAAAGCAATGCGACTGCCGGATCTTGATTTAATTTAATAGTTCTAGCGGTAAAGCAATACGACTGCCGGATCTTGATTTAATTTCAAAGTTCATGCGGTAAAGCAATGCGACTGCCGGAACTTGGTTCTTATTTCAACGTTCCAGCGGTAAAGCAATACGACTGCCGGATCTTGGTTTAATTTCAAAGTTCATGCGGTAAAGCAATGCGACTGCCGGAACTTGATTTAATTTCAACGTTCATGCGGTAAAGCAATGCGACTGCGGGAACTTGGTTTTTATTTCAAAGTCATGCGGTAAAGCAATGCGACTGCCGGATCTTGATTTAATTTCATAGTTCTAGCGGTAAAGCAATGCGACTGCAGGATCTTGATTTAATTTCAAAGTTCCAGCGGTAAAGCAATGCGACTGCCGGATCTTGATTTAATTTCAACGTTCCAGCGGTAAAGCAATACGACTGCCGGATCTTGGTTTAATTTCAAAGTTCATGCGGTAAAGCAATGCGACTGCCGGAACTTGATTTAATTTCAACGTTCATGCGGTAAAGCAATGCGACTGCCGGAACTTGGTTTTTATTTCAAAGTCATGCGGTAAACCAATGCGACTGCCGGATCTTGATTTAATTTCATAGTTCTAGCGGTAAAGCAATGCGACTGCCGGAACTTGGTTTTTATTTAAAAGTCATTCGGTAAAGCAATGCGACTGCCGGAACTTGGTTTTTATTTCAAAGTCATTCGGTAAAGCAATACGACTGCCGGATCTTGATTTAATTTAATAGTTCTAGCGGTAAAGCAATACGACTGCCGGATCTTGATTTAATTTCAAAGTTCATGCGGTAAAGCAATACGACTGCCGGATCTTGATTTAATTGCAAAGTCATGCGGTAAAGCAATGCGACTGCCGGATCTTGATTTAATTTCAAAGTTCCAGCGGTAAAGCAATGCGACTGCCGGATCTTGATTTAATTTAATAGTTCTAGCGGTAAAGCAATACGACTGCCGGATCTTGATTTAATTTCAAAGTTTATGCGGTAAAGCAATACGACTGCCGGATCTTGGTTTAATTTCAAAGTTCATGCGGTAAAGCAATGCGACTGCCGGAACTTGGTTTTTATTTCAACGTTCCAGCGGTAAAGCAATGCGACTGCAGGATCTTGATTTAATTTCAAAGTTCCAGCGGTAAAGCAATGCGACTGCCGGATCTTGATTTAATTTCAACGTTCCAGCGGTAAAGCAATGCGACTGCCGGAACTTGGTTTTTATTTCAACGTTCCAGCGGTAAAGCAATACGACTGCCGGATCTTGGTTTAATTTCAAAGTTCATGCGGTAAAGCAATGCGACTGCCGGAACTTGGTTTTTATTTCAACGTTCCAGCGGTATAGCAATGCGACTGCCGGATCTTGATTTAATTTCAAAGTTCCAGCGGTAAAGCAATGCGACTGCCGGATCTTGATTTAATTTAATAGTTCATGCGGTAAAGCAATACGACTGCCGGATCTTGATTTAATTGCAAAGTCATGCGGTAAAGCAATGCGACTGCCGGATCTTGATTTAATTTCATAGTTCTAGCGGTAAAGCAATGCGACTGCAGGATCTTGATTTAATTTCAAAGTTCCAGCGGTAAAGCAATGCGACTGCCGGATCTTGATTTAATTTCAACGTTCCAGCGGTAAAGCAATACGACTGCCGGATCTTGGTTTAATTTCAAAGTTCATGCGGTAAAGCAATGCGACTGCCGGAACTTGATTTAATTTCAACGTTCATGCGGTAAAGCAATGCGACTGCCGGAACTTGGTTTTTATTTCAAAGTCATGCGGTAAACCAATGCGACTGCCGGATCTTGATTTAATTTCATAGTTCTAGCGGTAAAGCAATGCGACTGCCGGAACTTGGTTTTTATTTCAAAGTCATTCGGTAAAGCAATGCGACTGCCGGAACTTGGTTTTTATTTCAAAGTCATTCGGTAAAGCAATACGACTGCCGGATCTTGATTTAATTTCAAAGTTCATGCGGTAAAGCAATGCGACTGCCGGAACTTGGTTTTTATTTCAACGTTCCAGCGGTAAAGCAATGCGACTGCCGGATCTTGATTTAATTTAATAGTTCTAGCGGTAAAGCAATACGACTGCCGGATCTTGATTTAATTTCAAAGTTCATGCGGTAAAGCAATGCGACTGCCGGAACTTGGTTTTTATTTCAACGTTCCAGCGGTAAAGCAATACGACTGCCGGATCTTGTTTTAATTTCAAAGTTCATGCGGTAAAGCAATGCGACTGCCGGAACTTGGTTTTTATTTCAACGTTCCAGCGGTAAAGCAATGCGACTGCCGGATCTTGATTTAATTTAATAGTTCTAGCGGTAAAGCAATACGACTGCCGGATCTTGATTTAATTTCAAAGTTCATGCGGTAAAGCAATGCGACTGCCGGAACTTGGTTTTTATTTCAACGTTCCAGCGGTAAAGCAATACGACTGCCGGATCTTGGTTTAATTTCAAAGTTCATGCGGTAAAGCAATGCGACTGCCGGAACTTGGTTTTTATTTCAACGTTCCAGCGGTATAGCAATGCGACTGCCGGATCTTGATTTAATTTCAAAGTTCCAGCGGTAAAGCAATGCGACTGCCGGATCTTGATTTAATTTAATAGTTCATGCGGTAAAGCAATACGACTGCCGGATCTTGATTTAATTGCAAAGTCATGCGGTAAAGCAATGCGACTGCCGGAACTTGGTTTTTATTTCAAAGTCATTCGGTAAAGCAATGCGACTGCCGGAACTTGGTTTTTATTTCAACGTTCCAGCGGTAAAGCAATGCGACTGCCGGATCTTGATTTAATTTAATAGTTCTAGCGGTAAAGCAATACGACTGCCGGATCTTGATTTAATTTCAAAGTTCATGCGGTAAAGCAATGCGACTGCCGGAACTTGGTTCTTATTTCAACGTTCCAGCGGTAAAGCAATACGACTGCCGGATCTTGGTTTAATTTCAAAGTTCATGCGGTAAAGCAATGCGACTGCCGGAACTTGGTTTTTATTTCAACGTTCCAGCGGTAAAGCAATGCGACTGCCGGATCTTGATTTAATTTAATAGTTCTAGCGGTAAAGCAATACGACTGCCGGATCTTGATTTAATTTCAAAGTTCATGCGGTAAAGCAATGCGACTGCCGGATCTTGATTTAATTTCAACGTTCCAGCGGTAAAGCAATGCGACTGCCGGAACTTGGTTTTTATTTCAAAGTCATTCGGTAAAGCAATGCGACTGCCGGAACTTGGTTTTTATTTCAACGTTCCAGCGGTAAAGCAATGCGACTGCCGGATCTTGATTTAATTTAATAGTTCTAGCGGTAAAGCAATACGACTGCCGGATCTTGATTTAATTTCAAAGTTCATGCGGTAAAGCAATGCGACTGCCGGATCTTGATTTAATTTCAAAGTTCATGCGGTAAAGCAATGCGACTGCCGGAACTTGGTTCTTATTTCAACGTTCCAGCGGTAAAGCAATACGACTGCCGGATCTTGGTTTAATTTCAAAGTTCATGCGGTAAAGCAATGCGACTGCCGGAACTTGGTTTTTATTTCAACGTTCCAGCGGTAAAGCAATGCGACTGCCGGATCTTGATTTAATTTAATAGTTCTAGCGGTAAAGCAATACGACTGCCGGATCTTGATTTAATTTCAAAGTTCATGCGGTAAAGCAATGCGACTGCCGGAACTTGGTTCTTATTTCAACGTTCCAGCGGTAAAGCAATACGACTGCCGGATCTTGGTTTAATTTCAAAGTTCATGCGGTAAAGCAATGCGACTGCCGGAACTTGGTTTTTATTTCAACGTTCCAGCGGTAAAGCAATGCGACTGCCGGATCTTGATTTAATTTAATAGTTCTAGCGGTAAAGCAATACGACTGCCGGATCTTGATTTAATTTCAAAGTTCATGCGGTAAAGCAATGCGACTGCCGGATCTTGATTTAATTTCAACGTTCCAGCGGTAAAGCAATGCGACTGCCGGAACTTGGTTTTTATTTCAAAGTCATTCGGTAAAGCAATGCGACTGCCGGAACTTGGTTTTTATTTCAAAGTCATTCGGTAAAGCAATGCGACTGCCGGAACTTGGTTTTTATTTCAACGTTCCAGCGGTAAAGCAATGCGACTGCCGGATCTTGATTTAATTTAATAGTTCTAGCGGTAAAGCAATACGACTGCCGGATCTTGATTTAATTGCAAAGTCATGCGGTAAAGCAATGCGACTGCCGGAACTTGGTTTTTATTTCAAAGTCATTCGGTAAAGCAATGCGACTGCCGGAACTTGGTTTTTATTTCAACGTTCCAGCGGTAAAGCAATGCGACTGCCGGATCTTGATTTAATTTAATAGTTCTAGCGGTAAAGCAATACGACTGCCGGATCTTGATTTAATTTCAAAGTTCATGCGGTAAAGCAATGCGACTGCCGGAACTTGGTTCTTATTTCAACGTTCCAGCGGTAAAGCAATACGACTGCCGGATCTTGGTTTAATTTCAAAGTTCATGCGGTAAAGCAATGCGACTGCCGGAACTTGGTTTTTATTTCAACGTTCCAGCGGTAAAGCAATGCGACTGCCGGATCTTGATTTAATTTAATAGTTCTAGCGGTAAAGCAATACGACTGCCGGATCTTGATTTAATTTCAAAGTTCATGCGGTAAAGCAATGCGACTGCCGGATCTTGATTTAATTTCAACGTTCCAGCGGTAAAGCAATGCGACTGCCGGAACTTGGTTTTTATTTCAAAGTCATTCGGTAAAGCAATGCGACTGCCGGAACTTGGTTTTTATTTCAACGTTCCAGCGGTAAAGCAATGCGACTGCCGGAACTTGATTTAATTTAATAGTTCCAGCGGTAAAGCAATGCGACTGCCGAATCTTGATTTAATTTCAACGTTCCAGCGGTAAAGCAATGCGACTGCCGGAACTTGGTTTTTATTTCAAAGTCATGCGGTAAAGCAATACGACTGCCGGATCTTGATTTAATTTCAAAGTCATGCGGTAAAGCAATGCGACTGCCGGAACTTGGTTTTTATTTCAAAGTCATTCGGTAAAGCAATGCGACTGCCGGAACTTGGTTTTTATTTCAACGTTCCAGCGGTAAAGCAATGCGACTGCCGGAACTTGGTTTTTATTTCAACGTTCCAGCGGTAAAGCAATGCGACTGCCGGATCTTGATTTAATTTCAAAGTTCATGCGGTAAAGCAATACGACTGCCGGATCTTGATTTAATTTCAAAGTTCATGCGGTAAAGCAATGCGACTGCCGGAACTTGGTTTTTATTTCAACGTTCCAGCGGTAAAGCAATGCGACTGCCGGATCTTGATTTAATTTCAAAGTTCCAGCGGTAAAGCAATGCGACTGCCGGATCTTGATTTAATTTAATAGTTATAGCGGTAAAGCAATACGACTGCCGGATCTTGATTTAATTTCAAAGTTTATGCGGTAAAGCAATACGACTGCCGGATCTTGGTTTAATTTCAAAGTTCATGCGGTAAAGCAATGCGACTGCCGGAACTTGGTTTTTATTTCAACGTTCCAGCGGTAAAGCAATGCGACTGCAGGATCTTGATTTAATTTCAAAGTTCCAGCGGTAAAGCAATGCGACTGCCGGATCTTGATTTAATTTCAACGTTCCAGCGGTAAAGCAATGCGACTGCCGGAACTTGGTTTTTATTTCAACGTTCCAGCGGTAAAGCAATACGACTGCCGGATCTTGGTTTAATTTCAAAGTTCATGCGGTAAAGCAATGCGACTGCCGGAACTTGGTTTTTATTTCAACGTTCCAGCGGTATAGCAATGCGACTGCCGGATCTTGATTTAATTTCAAAGTTCCAGCGGTAAAGCAATGCGACTGCCGGATCTTGATTTAATTTAATAGTTCATGCGGTAAAGCAATACGACTGCCGGATCTTGATTTAATTGCAAAGTCATGCGGTAAAGCAATGCGACTGCCGGAACTTGGTTTTTATTTCAAAGTCATTCGGTAAAGCAATGCGACTGCCGGAACTTGGTTTTTATTTCAACGTTCCAGCGGTAAAGCAATGCGACTGCCGGATCTTGATTTAATTTAATAGTTCTAGCGGTAAAGCAATACGACTGCCGGATCTTGATTTAATTTCAAAGTTCATGCGGTAAAGCAATGCGACTGCCGGAACTTGGTTCTTATTTCAACGTTCCAACGGTAAAGCAATACGACTGCCGGATCTTGGTTTAATTTCAAAGTTCATGCGGTAAAGCAATGCGACTGCCGGAACTTGGTTTTTATTTCAAAGTCATGCGGTAAACCAATGCGACTGCCGGATCTTGATTTAATTTCATAGTTCTAGCGGTAAAGCAATGCGACTGCCGGAACTTGGTTTTTATTTCAAAGTCATGCGGTAAAGCAATGCGACTGCCGGATCTTGATTTAATTTCATAGTTCTAGCGGTAAAGCAATGCGACTGCAGGATCTTGATTTAATTTCAAAGTTCCAGCGGTAAAGCAATGCGACTGCCGGATCTTGATTTAATTTCAACGTTCCAGCGGTAAAGCAATGCGACTGCCGGAACTTGGTTTTTATTTCAAAGTCATTCGGTAAAGCAATGCGACTGCCGGAACTTGGTTTTTATTTCAACGTTCCAGCGGTAAAGCAATGCGACTGCCGGAACTTGATTTAATTTAATAGTTCCAGCGGTAAAGCAATGCGACTGCCGAATCTTGATTTAATTTCAACGTTCCAGCGGTAAAGCAATGCGACTGCCGGAACTTGGTTTTTATTTCAAAGTCATGCGGTAAAGCAATACGACTGCCGGATCTTGATTTAATTTCAAAGTCATGCGGTAAAGCAATGCGACTGCCGGAACTTGGTTTTTATTTCAAAGTCATTCGGTAAAGCAATGCGACTGCCGGAACTTGGTTTTTATTTCAACGTTCCAGCGGCAAAGCAATGCGACTGCCGGAACTTGGTTTTTATTTCAACGTTCCAGCGGTAAAGCAATGCGACTGCCGGATCTTGATTTAATTTCAAAGTTCATGCGGTAAAGCAATACGACTGCCGGATCTTGATTTAATTTCAAAGTTCATGCGGTAAAGCAATGCGACTGCCGGAACTTGGTTTTTATTTCAACGTTCCAGCGGTAAAGCAATGCGACTGCCGGATCTTGATTTAATTTCAAAGTTCCAGCGGTAAAGCAATGCGACTGCCGGAACTTGGTTTTTATTTCAACGTTCCAGCGGTAAAGCAATGCGACTGCCGGATCTTGATTTAATTTCAAAGTTCCAGCGGTAAAGCAATGCGACTGCCGGATCTTGATTTAATTTAATAGTTCTAGCGGTAAAGCAATACGACTGCCGGATCTTGATTTAATTTCAAAGTTCATGCGGTAAAGCAATACGACTGCCGGATCTTGATTTAATTTCAAAGTCATGCGGTAAAGCAATGCGACTGCCGGAACTTGGTTTTTATTTCAAAGTCATTCGGTAAAGCAATGCGACTGCCGGAACTTGGTTTTTATTTCAACGTTCCAGCGGTAAAGCAATGCGACTGCCGGAACTTGATTTAATTTCAACGTTCATGCGGTAAAGCAATGCGACTGCCGGAACTTGGTTTTTATTTCAAAGTCATGCGGTAAACCAATGCGACTGCCGGACCTTGATTTAATTTCATAGTTCTAGCGGTAAAGCAATACGACTGCCGGATCTTGGTTTTTATTTCAAAGTCATGCGGTAAAGCAATGCGACTGCCGGATCTTGATTTAATTTCATAGTTCTAGCGGTAAAGCAATACGACTGCCGGATCTTGGTTTTTATTTCAACGTTCCAGCGGTAAAGCAATGCGACTGCCGAATCTTGATTTAATTTCAAAGTCATGCGGTAAAGCAATGCGACTGCCGGAACTTGGTTTTTATTTCAAAGTCATTCGGTAAAGCAATGCGACTGCCGGAACTTGGTTTTTATTTCAACGTTCCAGCGGCAAAGCAATGCGACTGCCGGAACTTGGTTTTTATTTCAACGTTCCAGCGGTAAAGCAATGCGACTGCCGGATCTTGATTTAATTTCAAAGTTCATGCGGTAAAGCAATACGACTGCCGGATCTTGATTTAATTTCAAAGTTCATGCGGTAAAGCAATGCGACTGCCGGAACTTGGTTTTTATTTCAACGTTCCAGCGGTAAAGCAATGCGACTGCCGGATCTTGATTTAATTTCAAAGTTCCAGCGGTAAAGCAATGCGACTGCCGGATCTTGATTTAATTTAATAGTTCTAGCGGTAAAGCAATACGACTGCCGGATCTTGATTTAATTTCAAAGTTTATGCGGTAAAGCAATACGACTGCCGGATCTTGGTTTAATTTCAAAGTTCATGCGGTAAAGCAATGCGACTGCCGGAACTTGGTTTTTATTTCAACGTTCCAGCGGTAAAGCAATGCGACTGCAGGATCTTGATTTAATTTCAAAGTTCCAGCGGTAAAGCAATGCGACTGCCGGATCTTGATTTAATTTCAACGTTCCAGCGGTAAAGCAATGCGACTGCCGGAACTTGGTTTTTATTTCAACGTTCCAGCGGTAAAGCAATGCGACTGCCGGATCTTGATTTAATTTCAAAGTTCCAGCGGTAAAGCAATGCGACTGCCGGATCTTGATTTAATTTAATAGTTCTAGCGGTAAAGCAATACGACTGCCGGATCTTGATTTAATTTCAAAGTTCATGCGGTAAAGCAATTCGACTGCCGGATCTTGATTTAATTTCAAAGTCATGCGGTAAAGCAATGCGACTGCCGGAACTTGGTTTTTATTTCAAAGTCATTCGGTAAAGCAATGCGACTGCCGGAACTTGGTTTTTATTTCAACGTTCCAGCGGTAAAGCAATGCGACTGCCGGAACTTGATTTAATTTCAACGTTCATGCGGTAAAGCAATGCGACTGCCGGAACTTGGTTTTTATTTCAAAGTCATGCGGTAAACCAATGCGACTGCCGGACCTTGATTTAATTTCATAGTTCTAGCGGTAAAGCAATACGACTGCCGGATCTTGGTTTTTATTTCAAAGTCATGCGGTAAAGCAATGCGACTGCCGGATCTTGATTTAATTTCATAGTTCTAGCGGTAAAGCAATACGACTGCCGGATCTTGGTTTTTATTTCAACGTTCCAGCGGTAAAGCAATGCGACTGCCGAATCTTGATTTAATTTCAACGTTCCAGCGGTAAAGCAATGCGACTGCCGGAGCTTGGTTTTTATTTCAAAGTTCCAGCGGTAAAGCAATGCGACTGCCGGAACTTGATTTAATTTCAAAGTTCATGCGGTAAAGCAATGCGACTGCCGGAACTTGGTTTTTATTTCAAAGTCATGCGGTAAAGCAATACGACTGCCGGATCTTGATTTATTTTCAAAGTCATGCGGTATAGCAATGCGACTGCCGGAACTTGGTTTTTATTTCAACGTTCCAGCGGTAAAGCAATGCGACTGCCGGATCTTGATTTAATTTCAAAGTTCCAGCGGTAAAGCAATGCGACTGCCGGATCTTGATTTAATTTAATAGTTCTAGCGGTAAAGCAATACGACTGCCGGATCTTGATTTAATTTCAAAGTTCATGCGGTAAAGCAATGCGACTGCCGGAACTTGGTTTTTATTTCAACGTTCCAGCAGTAAAGCAATGCGACTGCCGGATCTTGATTTAATTTAATAGTTCTAGCGGTAAAGCAATACGACTGCCGGATCTTGATTTAATTTCAAAGTTCATGCGGTAAAGCAATGCGACTGCCGGAACTTGGTTTTTATTTCAACGTTCCAGCGGTAAAGCAATGCGACTGCAGGATCTTGATTTAATTTCAAAGTTCCAGCGGTAAAGCAATGCGACTGCCGGATCTTGATTTAATTTCAACGTTCCAGCGGTAAAGCAATGCGACTGCCGGAACTTGGTTTTTATTTCAACGTTCCAGCGGTAAAGCAATGCGACTGCCGGATCTTGATTTAATTTCAAAGTTCCAGCGGTAAAGCAATGCGACTGCCGGATCTTGATTTAATTTAATAGTTCTAGCGGTAAAGCAATACGACTGCCGGATCTTGATTTAATTTCAAAGTTCATGCGGTAAAGCAATACGACTGCCGGATCTTGATTTAATTTCAAAGTCATGCGGTAAAGCAATGCGACTGCCGGAACTTGGTTTTTATTTCAAAGTCATTCGGTAAAGCAATGCGACTGCCGGAACTTGGTTTTTATTTCAACGTTCCAGCGGTAAAGCAATGCGACTGCCGGAACTTGATTTAATTTCAACGTTCATGCGGTAAAGCAATGCGACTGCCGGAACTTGGTTTTTATTTCAAAGTCATGCGGTAAACCAATGCGACTGCCGGATCTTGATTTAATTTCATAGTTCTAGCGGTAAAGCAATACGACTGCCGGATCTTGGTTTTTATTTCAAAGTCATGCGGTAAAGCAATGCGACTGCCGGATCTTGATTTAATTTCATAGTTCTAGCGGTAAAGCAATACGACTGCCGGATCTTGGTTTTTATTTCAACGTTCCAGCGGTAAAGCAATGCGACTGCCGAATCTTGATTTAATTTCAACGTTCCAGCGGTAAAGCAATGCGACTGCCGGAGCTTGGTTTTTATTTCAAAGTTCCAGCGGTAAAGCAATGCGACTGCCGGATCTTGATTTAATTTCAAAGTCATGCGGTAAAGCAATGCGACTGCCGGAACTTGGTTTTTATTTCAAAGTCATTCGGTAAAGCAATGCGACTGCCGGAACTTGGTTTTTATTTCAACGTTCCAGCGGTAAAGCAATGCGACTGCCGGAACTTGATTTAATTTCAACGTTCATGCGGTAAAGCAATGCGACTGCCGGAACTTGGTTTTTATTTCAAAGTCATGCGGTAAACCAATGCGACTGCCGGATCTTGATTTAATTTCATAGTTCTAGCGGTAAAGCAATACGACTGCCGGATCTTGGTTTTTATTTCAAAGTCATGCGGTAAAGCAATGCGACTGCCGGATCTTGATTTAATTTCATAGTTCTAGCGGTAAAGCAATACGACTGCCGGATCTTGGTTTTTATTTCAACGTTCCAGCGGTAAAGCAATGCGACTGCCGAATCTTGATTTAATTTCAACGTTCCAGCGGTAAAGCAATGCGACTGCCGGAGCTTGGTTTTTATTTCAAAGTTCCAGCGGTAAAGCAATGCGACTGCCGGAACTTGATTTAATTTCAAAGTTCATGCGGTAAAGCAATGCGACTGCCGGAACTTGGTTTTTATTTCAAAGTCATGCGGTAAAGCAATACGACTGCCGGATCTTGATTTAATTTCAACGTTCCAGCGGTAAAGCAATGCGACTGCCGGATCTTGATTTAATTTCAAAGTTCCAGCGGTAAAGCAATGCGACTGCCGGATCTTGATTTAATTTCAACGTTCCAGCGGTAAAGCAATGCGACTGCCGGAACTTGGTTTTTATTTCAACGTTCCAGCGGTAAAGCAATGCGACTGCCGGATCTTGATTTAATTTCAAAGTTCCAGCGGTAAAGCAATGCGACGGCCGGATCTTGATTTAATTTCATAGTTCTAGCGGTAAAGCAATGCGACTGCAGGATCTTGATTTAATTTCAAAGTTCCAGCGGTAAAGCAATGCGACTGCCGGATCTTGATTTAATTTCAACGTTCCAGCGGTAAAGCAATGCGACTGCTGGAACTTGGTTTTTATTTCAAAGTCATTCGGTAAAGCAATGCGACTGCCGGAACTTGGTTTTTATTTCAACGTTCCAGCGGTAAAGCAATGCGACTGCCGGAACTTGATTTAATTTAATAGTTCCAGCGGTAAAGCAATGCGACTGCCGAATCTTGATTTAATTTCAACGTTCCAGCGGTAAAGCAATGCGACTGCCGGAACTTGGTTTTTATTTCAAAGTCATGCGGTAAAGCAATACGACTGCCGGATCTTGATTTAATTTCAAAGTCATGCGGTAAAGCAATGCGACTGCCGGAACTTGGTTTTTATTTCAAAGTCATTCGGTAAAGCAATGCGACTGCCGGAACTTGGTTTTTATTTCAACGTTCCAGCGGTAAAGCAATGCGACTGCCGGAACTTGGTTTTTATTTCAACGTTCCAGCGGTAAAGCAATGCGACTGCCGGATCTTGATTTAATTTCAAAGTTCATGCGGTAAAGCAATACGACTGCCGGATCTTGATTTAATTTCAAAGTTCATGCGGTAAAGCAATGCGACTGCCGGAACTTGGTTTTTATTTCAACGTTCCAGCGGTAAAGCAATGCGACTGCCGGATCTTGATTTAATTTCAAAGTTCCAGCGGTAAAGCAATGCGACTGCCGGATCTTGATTTAATTTAATAGTTCTAGCGGTAAAGCAATACGACTGCCGGATCTTGATTTAATTTCAAAGTTTATGCGGTAAAGCAATACGACTGCCGGATCTTGGTTTAATTTCAAAGTTCATGCGGTAAAGCAATGCGACTGCCGGAACTTGGTTTTTATTTCAACGTTCCAGCGGTAAAGCAATGCGACTGCCGGATCTTGATTTAATTTCAAAGTTCCAGCGGTAAAGCAATGCGACTGCCGGATCTTGATTTAATTTCAACGTTCCAGCGGTAAAGCAATGCGACTGCCGGAACTTGGTTTTTATTTCAACGTTCCAGCGGTAAAGCAATGCGACTGCCGGATCTTGATTTAATTTCAAAGTTCCAGCGGTAAAGCAATGCGACTGCCGGATCTTGATTTAATTTCAACGTTCCAGCGGTAAAGCAATGCGACTGCCGGAACTTGGTTTTTATTTCAACGTTCCAGCGGTAAAGCAATGCGACTGCCGGATCTTGATTTAATTTCAAAGTTCCAGCGGTAAAGCAATGCGACTGCCGGATCTTGATTTAATTTAATAGTTCCAGCGGTAAAGCAATACGACTGCCGGATCTTGATTTAATTTCAAAGTTCATGCGGTAAAGCAATACGACTGCCGGATCTTGATTTAATTTCAAAGTCATGCGGTAAAGCAATGCGACTGCCGGAACTTGGTTTTTATTTCAAAGTCATTCGGTAAAGCAATGCGACTGCCGGAACTTGGTTTTTATTTCAACGTTCCAGCGGTAAAGCAATGCGACTGCCGGAACTTGATTTAATTTCAACGTTCATGCGGTAAAGCAATGCGACTGCCGGAACTTGGTTTTTATTTCAAAGTCATGCGGTAAACCAATGCGACTGCCGGATCTTGATTTAATTTCATAGTTCTAGCGGTAAAGCAATACGACTGCCGGATCTTGGTTTTTATTTCAAAGTCATGCGGTAAAGCAATGCGACTGCCGGATCTTGATTTAATTTCATAGTTCTAGCGGTAAAGCAATACGACTGCCGGATCTTGGTTTTTATTTCAACGTTCCAGCGGTAAAGCAATGCGACTGCCGAATCTTGATTTAATTTCAACGTTCCAGCGGTAAAGCAATGCGACTGCCGGAGCTTGGTTTTTATTTCAAAGTTCCAGCGGTAAAGCAATGCGACTGCCGGAACTTGATTTAATTTCAAAGTTCATGCGGTAAAGCAATGCGACTGCCGGAACTTGGTTTTTATTTCAAAGTAAAGCGGTAAAGCAATACGACTGCCGGATCTTGATTTAATTTCAACGTTCCAGCGGTAAAGCAATGCGACTGCCGGATCTTGATTTAATTTCAAAGTTCCAGCGGTAAAGCAATGCGACTGCCGGATCTTGATTTAATTTCAACGTTCCAGCGGTAAAGCAATGCGACTGCCGGAACTTGGTTTTTATTTCAACGTTCCAGCGGTAAAGCAATGCGACTGCCGGATCTTGATTTAATTTCAAAGTTCCAGCGGTAAAGCAATGCGACTGCCGGATCTTGATTTAATTTCATAGTTCTAGCGGTAAAGCAATGCGACTGCAGGATCTTGATTTAATTTCAAAGTTCCAGCGGTAAAGCAATGCGACTGCCGGATCTTGATTTAATTTCAACGTTCCAGCGGTAAAGCAATGCGACTGCTGGAACTTGGTTTTTATTTCAAAGTCATTCGGTAAAGCAATGCGACTGCCGGAACTTGGTTTTTATTTCAACGTTCCAGCGGTAAAGCAATGCGACTGCCGGAACTTGATTTAATTTAATAGTTCCAGCGGTAAAGCAATGCGACTGCCGAATCTTGATTTAATTTCAACGTTCCAGCGGTAAAGCAATGCGACTGCCGGAACTTGGTTTTTATTTCAAAGTCATGCGGTAAAGCAATACGACTGCCGGATCTTGATTTAATTTCAAAGTCATGCGGTAAAGCAATGCGACTGCCGGAACTTGGTTTTTATTTCAAAGTCATTCGGTAAAGCAATGCGACTGCCGGAACTTGGTTTTTATTTCAACGTTCCAGCGGTAAAGCAATGCGACTGCCGGAACTTGGTTTTTATTTCAACGTTCAAGCGGTAAAGCAATGCGACTGCCGGATCTTGATTTAATTTCAAAGTTCATGCGGTAAAGCAATACGACTGCCGGATCTTGATTTAATTTCAAAGTTCATGCGGTAAAGCAATGCGACTGCCGGAACTTGTTTTTTATTTCAACGTTCCAGCGGTAAAGCAATGCGACTGCCGGATCTTGATTTAATTTCAAAGTTCCAGCGGTAAAGCAATGCGACTGCCGGATCTTGATTTAATTTAATAGTTCTAGCGGTAAAGCAATACGACTGCCGGATCTTGATTTAATTTCAAAGTTTATGCGGTAAAGCAATACGACTGCCGGATCTTGGTTTAATTTCAAAGTTCATGCGGTAAAGCAATGCGACTGCCGGAACTTGGTTTTTATTTCAACGTTCCAGCGGTAAAGCAATGCGACTGCAGGATCTTGATTTAATTTCAAAGTTCCAGCGGTAAAGCAATGCGACTGCCGGATCTTGATTTAATTTCAACGTTCCAGCGGTAAAGCAATACGACTGCCGGAACTTGGTTTTTATTTCAACGTTCCAGCGGTAAAGCAATGCGACTGCCGGATCTTGATTTAATTTCAAAGTTCCAGCGGTAAAGCAATGCGACTGCCGGATCTTGATTTAATTTAATAGTTCTAGCGGTAAAGCAATACGACTGCCGGATCTTGATTTAATTTCAAAGTTCATGCGGTAAAGCAATACGACTGCCGGATCTTGATTTAATTTCAAAGTCATGCGGTAAAGCAATGCGACTGCCGGAACTTGGTTTTTATTTCAAAGTCATTCGGTAAAGCAATGCGACTGCCGGAACTTGGTTTTTATTTCAACGTTCCAGCGGTAAAGCAATGCGACTGCCGGAACTTGATTTAATTTCAACGTTCATGCGGTAAAGCAATGCGACTGCCGGAACTTGGTTTTTATTTCAAAGTCATGCGGTAAACCAATGCGACTGCCGGATCTTGATTTAATTTCATAGTTCTAGCGGTAAAGCAATACGACTGCCGGATCTTGGTTTTTATTTCAAAGTCATGCGGTAAAGCAATGCGACTGCCGGATCTTGATTTAATTTCATAGTTCTAGCGGTAAAGCAATACGACTGCCGGATCTTGGTTTTTATTTCAACGTTCCAGCGGTAAAGCAATGCGACTGCCGAATCTTGATTTAATTTCAACGTTCCAGCGGTAAAGCAATGCGACTGCCGGAGCTTGGTTTTTATTTCAAAGTTCCAGCGGTAAAGCAATGCGACTGCCGGAACTTGATTTAATTTCAAAGTTCATGCGGTAAAGCAATGCGACTGCCGGAACTTGGTTTTTATTTCAAAGTCATGCGGTAAAGCAATACGACTGCCGGATCTTGATTTAATTTCAAAGTCATGCGGTATAGCAATGCGACTGCCGGAACTTGGTTTTTATTTCAACGTTCCAGCGGTAAAGCAATGCGACTGCCGGATCTTGATTTAATTTCAAAGTTCCAGCGGTAAAGCAATGCGACTGCCGGATCTTGATTTAATTTAATAGTTCTAGCGGTAAAGCAATACGACTGCCGGATCTTGATTTAATTTCAAAGTTCATGCGGTAAAGCAATGCGACTGCCGGAACTTGGTTTTTATTTCAACGTTCCAGCAGTAAAGCAATGCGACTGCCGGATCTTGATTTAATTTAATAGTTCTAGCGGTAAAGCAATACGACTGCCGGATCTTGATTTAATTTCAAAGTTCATGCGGTAAAGCAATGCGACTGCCGGAACTTGGTTTTTATTTCAACGTTCCAGCGGTAAAGCAATGCGACTGCAGGATCTTGATTTAATTTCAAAGTTCCAGCGGTAAAGCAATGCGACTGCCGGATCTTGATTTAATTTCAACGTTCCAGCGGTAAAGCAATGCGACTGCCGGAACTTGGTTTTTATTTCAACGTTCCAGCGGTAAAGCAATGCGACTGCCGGATCTTGATTTAATTTCAAAGTTCCAGCGGTAAAGCAATGCGTCTGCCGGATCTTGATTTAATTTAATAGTTCTAGCGGTAAAGCAATACGACTGCCGGATCTTGATTTAATTTCAAAGTTCATGCGGTAAAGCAATGCGACTGCCGGAACTTGGTTTTTATTTCAACGTTCCAGCGGTAAAGCAATACGACTGCCGGATCTTGGTTTAATTTCAAAGTTCATGCGGTAAAGCAATGCGACTGCCGGAACTTGGTTTTTATTTCAACGTTCCAGCGGTATAGCAATGCGACTGCCGGATCTTGATTTAATTTCAAAGTTCCAGCGGTAAAGCAATGCGACTGCCGGATCTTGATTTAATTTCAACGTTCCAGCGGTAAAGCAATGCGACTACCGGAACTTGGTTTTTATTTCAACGTTCCAGCGGTAAAGCAATGCGACTGCCGGATCTTGATTTAATTTCAAAGTTCCAGCGGTAAAGCAATGCGACTGCCGGATCTTGATTTAATTTAATAGTTCTAGCGGTAAAGCAATACGACTGCCGGATCTTGATTTAATTTCAAAGTTCATGCGGTAAAGCAATACGACTGCCGGATCTTGATTTAATTGCAAAGTCATGCGGTAAAGCAATGCGACTGCCGGAACTTGGTTTTTATTTCAAAGTCATTCGGTAAAGCAATGCGACTGCCGGAACTTGGTTTTTATTTCAACGTTCCAGCGGTAAAGCAATGCGACTGCCGGAACTTGATTTAATTTCAACGTTCATGCGGTAAAGCAATGCGACTGCCGGAACTTGGTTTTTATTTCAAAGTCATTCGGTAAAGCAATGCGACTGCCGGAACTTGGTTTTTGTTTCAACGTTCCAGCGGTAAAGCAATGCGACTGCCGGATCTTGATTTAATTTCAAAGTTCATGCGGTAAAGCAATGCGACTGCCGGAACTTGGTTTTTATTTCAACGTTCCAGCGGTATAGCAATGCGACTGCCGGATCTTGATTTAATTTCAAAGTTCATGCGGTAAAGCAATACGACTGCCGGATCTTGATTTAATTTCAAAGTTCATGCGGTAAAGCAATGCGACTGCCGGAACTTGGTTTTTATTTCAACGTTCCAGCGGTAAAGCAATGCGACTGCCGGATCTTGATTTAATTTAATAGTTCTAGCGGTAAAGCAATACGACTGCCGGATCTTGATTTAATTTCAAAGTTCATGCGGTAAAGCAATGCGACTGCCGGAACTTGGTTTTTATTTCAAAGTCATTCGGTAAAGCAATGCGACTGCCGGAACTTGGTTTTTGTTTCAACGTTCCAGCGGTAAAGCAATGCGACTGCCGGATCTTGATTTAATTTCAAAGTTCATGCGGTAAAGCAATACGACTGCCGGATCTTGATTTAATTTCAAAGTTCATGCGGTAAAGCAATGCGACTGCCGGAACTTGGTTTTTATTTCAACGTTCCAGCGGTAAAGCAATGCGACTGCCGGATCTTGATTTAATTTAATAGTTCTAGCGGTAAAGCAATGCGACTGCCGGATCTTGATTTAATTTAATAGTTCTAGCGGTAAAGCAATACGACTGCCGGATCTTGATTTAATTGCAAAGTCATGCGGTAAAGCAATGCGACTGCCGGAACTTGGTTTTTATTTCAAAGTCATTCGGTAAAGCAATGCGACTGCCGGAACTTGGTTTTTATTTCAACGTTCCAGCGGTAAAGCAATGCGACTGCCGGAACTTGATTTAATTTCAACGTTCATGCGGTAAAGCAATGCGACTGCCGGAACTTGGTTTTTATTTCAAAGTCATTCGGTAAAGCAATGCGACTGCCGGAACTTGGTTTTTGTTTCAACGTTCCAGCGGTAAAGCAATGCGACTGCCGGATCTTGATTTAATTTCAAAGTTCAGGCGGTAAAGCAATACGACTGCCGGATCTTGATTTAATTTCAAAGTTCATGCGGTAAAGCAATGCGACTGCCGGAACTTGGTTTTTATTTCAACGTTCCAGCGGTAAAGCAATGCGACTGCCGGATCTTGATTTAATTTAATAGTTCTAGCGGTAAAGCAATACGACTGCCGGATCTTGATTTAATTTCAAAGTTCATGCGGTAAAGCAATGCGACTGCCGGAACTTGGTTTTTATTTCAACGTTCCAGCGGTAAAGCAATACGACTGCCGGATCTTGGTTTAATTTCAAAGTTCATGCGGTAAAGCAATGCGACTGCCGGAACTTGGTTTTTATTTCAACGTTCCAGCGGTAAAGCAATGCGACTGCCGGATCTTGATTTAATTTAATAGTTCTAGCGGTAAAGCAATACGACTGCCGGATCTTGATTTAATTTCAAAGTTCATGCGGTAAAGCAATGCGACTGCCGGAACTTGGTTTTTATTTCAACGTTCCAGCGGTAAAGCAATACGACTGCCGGATCTTGGTTTAATTTCAAAGTTCATGCGGTAAAGCAATGCGACTGCCGGAACTTGGTTTTTATTTCAACGTTCCAGCGGTATAGCAATGCGACTGCCGGATCTTGATTTAATTTCAAAGTTCCAGCGGTAAAGCAATGCGACTGCCGGATCTTGATTTAATTTAATAGTTCATGCGGTAAAGCAATACGACTGCCGGATCTTGATTTAATTGCAAAGTCATGCGGTAAAGCAATGCGACTGCCGGAACTTGGTTTTTATTTCAAAGTCATTCGGTAAAGCAATGCGACTGCCGGAACTTGGTTTTTATTTCAACGTTCCAGCGGTAAAGCAATGCGACTGCCGGAACTTGGTTTTTATTTCAAAGTCATTCGGTAAAGCAATGCGACTGCCGGAACTTGGTTTTTATTTCAAAGTCATTCGGTAAAGCAATGCGACTGCCGGAACTTGGTTTTTATTTCAAAGTCATTCGGTAAAGCAATACGACTGCCGGATCTTGATTTAATTTCAAAGTTCATGCGGTAAAGCAATGCGACTGCCGGAACTTGGTTTTTATTTCAACGTTCCAGCGGTAAAGCAATGCGACTGCCGGATCTTGATTTAATTTAATAGTTCTAGCGGTAAAGCAATACGACTGCCGGATCTTGATTTAATTTCAAAGTTCATGCGGTAAAGCAATGCGACTGCCGGAACTTGGTTTTTATTTCAACGTTCCAGCGGTAAAGCAATACGACTGCCGGATCTTGGTTTAATTTCAAAGTTCATGCGGTAAAGCAATGCGACTGCCGGAACTTGGTTTTTATTTCAACGTTCCAGCGGTAAAGCAATGCGACTGCCGGATCTTGATTTAATTTAATAGTTCTAGCGGTAAAGCAATACGACTGCCGGATCTTGATTTAATTTCAAAGTTCATGCGGTAAAGCAATGCGACTGCCGGAACTTGGTTTTTATTTCAACGTTCCAGCGGTAAAGCAATACGACTGCCGGATCTTGGTTTAATTTCAAAGTTCATGCGGTAAAGCAATGCGACTGCCGGAACTTGGTTTTTATTTCAACGTTCCAGCGGTATAGCAATGCGACTGCCGGATCTTGATTTAATTTCAAAGTTCCAGCGGTAAAGCAATGCGACTGCCGGATCTTGATTTAATTTAATAGTTCATGCGGTAAAGCAATACGACTGCCGGATCTTGATTTAATTGCAAAGTCATGCGGTAAAGCAATGCGACTGCCGGAACTTGGTTTTTATTTCAAAGTCATTCGGTAAAGCAATGCGACTGCCGGAACTTGGTTTTTATTTCAACGTTCCAGCGGTAAAGCAATGCGACTGCCGGATCTTGATTTAATTTAATAGTTCTAGCGGTAAAGCAATACGACTGCCGGATCTTGATATAATTTCAAAGTTCATGCGGTAAAGCAATGCGACTGCCGGAACTTGGTTCTTATTTCAACGTTCCAGCGGTAAAGCAATACGACTGCCGGATCTTGGTTTAATTTCAAAGTTCATGCGGTAAAGCAATGCGACTGCCGGAACTTGATTTAATTTCAACGTTCATGCGGTAAAGCAATGCGACTGCCGGAACTTGGTTTTTATTTCAAAGTCATGCGGTAAAGCAATGCGACTGCCGGATCTTGATTTAATTTCATAGTTCTAGCGGTAAAGCAATGCGACTGCAGGATCTTGATTTAATTTCAAAGTTCCAGCGGTAAAGCAATGCGACTGCCGGATCTTGATTTAATTTCAACGTTCCAGCGGTAAAGCAATACGACTGCCGGATCTTGGTTTAATTTCAAAGTTCATGCGGTAAAGCAATGCGACTGCCGGAACTTGATTTAATTTCAACGTTCATGCGGTAAAGCAATGCGACTGCCGGAACTTGGTTTTTATTTCAAAGTCATGCGGTAAACCAATGCGACTGCCGGATCTTGATTTAATTTCATAGTTCTAGCGGTAAAGCAATGCGACTGCCGGAACTTGGTTTTTATTTCAAAGTCATTCGGTAAAGCAATGCGACTGCCGGAACTTGGTTTTTATTTCAAAGTCATTCGGTAAAGCAATACGACTGCCGGATCTTGATTTAATTTAATAGTTCTAGCGGTAAAGCAATACGACTGCCGGATCTTGATTTAATTTCAAAGTTCATGCGGTAAAGCAATGCGACTGCCGGAACTTGGTTCTTATTTCAACGTTCCAGCGGTAAAGCAATACGACTGCCGGATCTTGGTTTAATTTCAAAGTTCATGCGGTAAAGCAATGCGACTGCCGGAACTTGGTTTTTATTTCAACGTTCCAGCGGTAAAGCAATGCGACTGCCGGATCTTGATTTAATTTAATAGTTCTAGCGGTAAAGCAATACGACTGCCGGATCTTGATTTAATTTCAAAGTTCATGCGGTAAAGCAATGCGACTGCCGGATCTTGATTTAATTTCAACGTTCCAGCGGTAAAGCAATGCGACTGCCGGAACTTGGTTTTTATTTCAAAGTCATTCGGTAAAGCAATGCGACTGCCGGAACTTGGTTTTTATTTCAACGTTCCAGCGGTAAAGCAATGCGACTGCCGGAACTTGATTTAATTTAAAAGTTCCAGCGGTAAAGCAATGCGACTGCCGAATCTTGATTTAATTTCAACGTTCCAGCGGTAAAGCAATGCGACTGCCGGAACTTGGTTTTTATTTCAAAGTCATGCGGTAAAGCAATACGACTGCCGGATCTTGATTTAATTTCAAAGTCATGCGGTAAAGCAATGCGACTGCCGGAACTTGGTTTTTATTTCAAAGTCATTCGGTAAAGCAATGCGACTGCCGGAACTTGGTTTTTATTTCAACGTTCCAGCGGTAAAGCAATGCGACTGCCGGAACTTGGTTTTTATTTCAACGTTCGAGCGGTAAAGCAATGCGACTGCCGGAACTTGGTTTTTATTTCAAAGTCATTCGGTAAAGCAATGCGACTGCCGGAACTTGGTTTTTATTTCAAAGTCATTCGGTAAAGCAATACGACTGCCGGATCTTGATTTAATTTCAAAGTTCATGCGGTAAAGCAATGCGACTGCCGGAACTTGGTTTTTATTTCAACGTTCCAGCGGTAAAGCAATACGACTGCCGGATCTTGGTTTAATTTCAAAGTTCATGCGGTAAAGCAATGCGACTGCCGGAACTTGGTTTTTATTTCAACGTTCCAGCGGTATAGCAATGCGACTGCCGGATCTTGATTTAATTTCAAAGTTCCAGCGGTAAAGCAATGCGACTGCCGGATCTTGATTTAATTTAATAGTTCATGCGGTAAAGCAATACGACTGCCGGATCTTGATTTAATTGCAAAGTCATGCGGTAAAGCAATGCGACTGCCGGAACTTGGTTTTTATTTCAAAGTCATTCGGTAAAGCAATGCGACTGCCGGAACTTGGTTTTTATTTCAACGTTCCAGCGGTAAAGCAATGCGACTGCCGGATCTTGATTTAATTTAATAGTTCTAGCGGTAAAGCAATACGACTGCCGGATCTTGATTTAATTTCAAAGTTCATGCGGTAAAGCAATGCGACTGCCGGAACTTGGTTCTTATTTCAACGTTCCAGCGGTAAAGCAATACGACTGCCGGATCTTGGTTTAATTTCAAAGTTCATGCGGTAAAGCAATGCGACTGCCGGAACTTGGTTTTTATTTCAACGTTCCAGCGGTAAAGCAATGCGACTGCCGGATCTTGATTTAATTTAATAGTTCTAGCGGTAAAGCAATACGACTGCCGGATCTTGATTTAATTTCAAAGTTCATGCGGTAAAGCAATGCGACTGCCGGATCTTGATTTAATTTCAACGTTCCAGCGGTAAAGCAATGCGACTGCCGGAACTTGGTTTTTATTTCAAAGTCATTCGGTAAAGCAATGCGACTGCCGGAACTTGGTTTTTATTTCAACGTTCCAGCGGTAAAGCAATGCGACTGCCGGAACTTGATTTAATTTAATAGTTCCAGCGGTAAAGCAATGCGACTGCCGAATCTTGATTTAATTTCAACGTTCCAGCGGTAAAGCAATGCGACTGCCGGAACTTGGTTTTTATTTCAAAGTCATGCGGTAAAGCAATACGACTGCCGGATCTTGATTTAATTTCAAAGTCATGCGGTAAAGCAATGCGACTGCCGGAACTTGGTTTTTATTTCAAAGTCATTCGGTAAAGCAATGCGACTGCCGGAACTTGGTTTTTATTTCAACGTTCCAGCGGTAAAGCAATGCGACTGCCGGAACTTGGTTTTTATTTCAACGTTCGAGCGGTAAAGCAATGCGACTGCCGGATCTTGATTTAATTTCAAAGTTCATGCGGTAAAGCAATACGACTGCCGGATCTTGATTTAATTTCAAAGTTCATGCGGTAAAGCAATGCGACTGCCGGAACTTGGTTTTTATTTCAACGTTCCAGCGGTAAAGCAATGCGACTGCCGGATCTTGATTTAATTTAATAGTTCTAGCGGTAAAGCAATGCGACTGCCGGATCTTGATTTAATTTAATAGTTCTAGCGGTAAAGCAATACGACTGCCGGATCTTGATTTAATTGCAAAGTCATGCGGTAAAGCAATGCGACTGCCGGAACTTGGTTTTTATTTCAAAGTCATTCGGTAAAGCAATGCGACTGCCGGAACTTGGTTTTTATTTCAACGTTCCAGCGGTAAAGCAATGCGACTGCCGGAACTTGATTTAATTTCAACGTTCATGCGGTAAAGCAATGCGACTGCCGGAACTTGGTTTTTATTTCAAAGTCATTCGGTAAAGCAATGCGACTGCCGGAACTTGGTTTTTGTTTCAACGTTCCAGCGGTAAAGCAATGCGACTGCCGGATCTTGATTTAATTTCAAAGTTCAGGCGGTAAAGCAATACGACTGCCGGATCTTGATTTAATTTCAAAGTTCATGCGGTAAAGCAATGCGACTGCCGGAACTTGGTTTTTATTTCAACGTTCCAGCGGTAAAGCAATGCGACTGCCGGATCTTGATTTAATTTAATAGTTCTAGCGGTAAAGCAATACGACTGCCGGATCTTGATTTAATTTCAAAGTTCATGCGGTAAAGCAATGCGACTGCCGGAACTTGGTTTTTATTTCAACGTTCCAGCGGTAAAGCAATACGACTGCCGGATCTTGGTTTAATTTCAAAGTTCATGCGGTAAAGCAATGCGACTGCCGGAACTTGGTTTTTATTTCAACGTTCCAGCGGTAAAGCAATGCGACTGCCGGATCTTGATTTAATTTAATAGTTCTAGCGGTAAAGCAATACGACTGCCGGATCTTGATTTAATTTCAAAGTTCATGCGGTAAAGCAATGCGACTGCCGGAACTTGGTTTTTATTTCAACGTTCCAGCGGTAAAGCAATACGACTGCCGGATCTTGGTTTAATTTCAAAGTTCATGCGGTAAAGCAATGCGACTGCCGGAACTTGGTTTTTATTTCAACGTTCCAGCGGTATAGCAATGCGACTGCCGGATCTTGATTTAATTTCAAAGTTCCAGCGGTAAAGCAATGCGACTGCCGGATCTTGATTTAATTTAATAGTTCATGCGGTAAAGCAATACGACTGCCGGATCTTGATTTAATTGCAAAGTCATGCGGTAAAGCAATGCGACTGCCGGAACTTGGTTTTTATTTCAAAGTCATTCGGTAAAGCAATGCGACTGCCGGAACTTGGTTTTTATTTCAACGTTCCAGCGGTAAAGCAATGCGACTGCCGGAACTTGGTTTTTATTTCAAAGTCATTCGGTAAAGCAATGCGACTGCCGGAACTTGGTTTTTATTTCAACGTTCCAGCGGTAAAGCAATACGACTGCCGGATCTTGGTTTAATTTCAAAGTTCATGCGGTAAAGCAATACGACTGCCGGATCTTGATTTAATTTCAAAGTTCATGCGGTAAAGCAATGCGACTGCCGGAACTTGGTTTTTATTTCAACGTTCCAGCGGTAAAGCAATGCGACTGCCGGATCTTGATTTAATTTAATAGTTCTAGCGGTAAAGCAATACGACTGCCGGATCTTGATTTAATTTCAAAGTTCATGCGGTAAAGCAATGCGACTGCCGGAACTTGGTTTTTATTTCAACGTTCCAGCGGTAAAGCAATACGACTGCCGGATCTTGGTTTAATTTCAAAGTTCATGCGGTAAAGCAATGCGACTGCCGGAACTTGGTTTTTATTTCAACGTTCCAGCGGTAAAGCAATGCGACTGCCGGATCTTGATTTAATTTAATAGTTCTAGCGGTAAAGCAATACGACTGCCGGATCTTGATTTAATTTCAAAGTTCATGCGGTAAAGCAATGCGACTGCCGGAACTTGGTTTTTATTTCAACGTTCCAGCGGTAAAGCAATACGACTGCCGGATCTTGGTTTAATTTCAAAGTTCATGCGGTAAAGCAATGCGACTGCCGGAACTTGGTTTTTATTTCAACGTTCCAGCGGTATAGCAATGCGACTGCCGGATCTTGATTTAATTTCAAAGTTCCAGCGGTAAAGCAATGCGACTGCCGGATCTTGATTTAATTTAATAGTTCATGCGGTAAAGCAATACGACTGCCGGATCTTGATTTAATTGCAAAGTCATGCGGTAAAGCAATGCGACTGCCGGAACTTGGTTTTTATTTCAAAGTCATTCGGTAAAGCAATGCGACTGCCGGAACTTGGTTTTTATTTCAACGTTCCAGCGGTAAAGCAATGCGACTGCCGGATCTTGATTTAATTTCATAGTTCTAGCGGTAAAGCAATACGACTGCCGGATCTTGATATAATTTCAAAGTTCATGCGGTAAAGCAATGCGACTGCCGGAACTTGGTTCTTATTTCAACGTTCCAGCGGTAAAGCAATACGACTGCCGGATCTTGGTTTAATTTCAAAGTTCATGCGGTAAAGCAATGCGACTGCCGGAACTTGATTTAATTTCAACGTTCATGCGGTAAAGCAATGCGACTGCCGGAACTTGGTTTTTATTTCAAAGTCATGCGGTAAAGCAATGCGACTGCCGGATCTTGATTTAATTTCATAGTTCTAGCGGTAAAGCAATGCGACTGCAGGATCTTGATTTAATTTCAAAGTTCCAGCGGTAAAGCAATGCGACTGCCGGATCTTGATTTAATTTCAACGTTCCAGCGGTAAAGCAATACGACTGCCGGATCTTGGTTTAATTTCAAAGTTCATGCGGTAAAGCAATGCGACTGCCGGAACTTGATTTAATTTCAACGTTCATGCGGTAAAGCAATGCGACTGCCGGAACTTGGTTTTTATTTCAAAGTCATGCGGTAAACCAATGCGACTGCCGGATCTTGATTTAATTTCATAGTTCTAGCGGTAAAGCAATGCGACTGCCGGAACTTGGTTTTTATTTCAAAGTCATTCGGTAAAGCAATGCGACTGCCGGAACTTGGTTTTTATTTCAAAGTCATTCGGTAAAGCAATACGACTGCCGGATCTTGATTTAATTTAATAGTTCTAGCGGTAAAGCAATACGACTGCCGGATCTTGATTTAATTTCAAAGTTCATGCGGTAAAGCAATGCGACTGCCGGAACTTGGTTCTTATTTCAACGTTCCAGCGGTAAAGCAATACGACTGCCGGATCTTGGTTTAATTTCAAAGTTCATGCGGTAAAGCAATGCGACTGCCGGAACTTGGTTTTTATTTCAACGTTCCAGCGGTAAAGCAATGCGACTGCCGGATCTTGATTTAATTTAATAGTTCTAGCGGTAAAGCAATACGACTGCCGGATCTTGATTTAATTTCAAAGTTCATGCGGTAAAGCAATGCGACTGCCGGATCTTGATTTAATTTCAACGTTCCAGCGGTAAAGCAATGCGACTGCCGGAACTTGGTTTTTATTTCAAAGTCATTCGGTAAAGCAATGCGACTGCCGGAACTTGGTTTTTATTTCAACGTTCCAGCGGTAAAGCAATGCGACTGCCGGAACTTGATTTAATTTAATAGTTCCAGCGGTAAAGCAATGCGACTGCCGAATCTTGATTTAATTTCAACGTTCCAGCGGTAAAGCAATGCGACTGCCGGAACTTGGTTTTTATTTCAAAGTCATGCGGTAAAGCAATACGACTGCCGGATCTTGATTTAATTTCAAAGTCATGCGGTAAAGCAATGCGACTGCCGGAACTTGGTTTTTATTTCAAAGTCATTCGGTAAAGCAATGCGACTGCCGGAACTTGGTTTTTATTTCAACGTTCCAGCGGTAAAGCAATGCGACTGCCGGAACTTGGTTTTTATTTCAACGTTCGAGCGGTAAAGCAATGCGACTGCCGGAACTTGGTTTTTATTTCAAAGTCATTCGGTAAAGCAATGCGACTGCCGGAACTTGGTTTTTATTTCAAAGTCATTCGGTAAAGCAATACGACTGCCGGATCTTGATTTAATTTCAAAGTTCATGCGGTAAAGCAATGCGACTGCCGGAACTTGGTTTTTATTTCAACGTTCCAGCGGTAAAGCAATACGACTGCCGGATCTTGGTTTAATTTCAAAGTTCATGCGGTAAAGCAATGCGACTGCCGGAACTTGGTTTTTATTTCAACGTTCCAGCGGTATAGCAATGCGACTGCCGGATCTTGATTTAATTTCAAAGTTCCAGCGGTAAAGCAATGCGACTGCCGGATCTTGATTTAATTTAATAGTTCATGCGGTAAAGCAATACGACTGCCGGATCTTGATTTAATTGCAAAGTCATGCGGTAAAGCAATGCGACTGCCGGAACTTGGTTTTTATTTCAAAGTCATTCGGTAAAGCAATGCGACTGCCGGAACTTGGTTTTTATTTCAACGTTCCAGCGGTAAAGCAATGCGACTGCCGGATCTTGATTTAATTTAATAGTTCTAGCGGTAAAGCAATACGACTGCCGGATCTTGATTTAATTTCAAAGTTCATGCGGTAAAGCAATGCGACTGCCGGAACTTGGTTCTTATTTCAACGTTCCAGCGGTAAAGCAATACGACTGCCGGATCTTGGTTTAATTTCAAAGTTCATGCGGTAAAGCAATGCGACTGCCGGAACTTGGTTTTTATTTCAACGTTCCAGCGGTAAAGCAATGCGACTGCCGGATCTTGATTTAATTTAATAGTTCTAGCGGTAAAGCAATACGACTGCCGGATCTTGATTTAATTTCAAAGTTCATGCGGTAAAGCAATGCGACTGCCGGATCTTGATTTAATTTCAACGTTCCAGCGGTAAAGCAATGCGACTGCCGGAACTTGGTTTTTATTTCAAAGTCATTCGGTAAAGCAATGCGACTGCCGGAACTTGGTTTTTATTTCAACGTTCCAGCGGTAAAGCAATGCGACTGCCGGAACTTGATTTAATTTAATAGTTCCAGCGGTAAAGCAATGCGACTGCCGAATCTTGATTTAATTTCAACGTTCCAGCGGTAAAGCAATGCGACTGCCGGAACTTGGTTTTTATTTCAAAGTCATGCGGTAAAGCAATACGACTGCCGGATCTTGATTTAATTTCAAAGTCATGCGGTAAAGCAATGCGACTGCCGGAACTTGGTTTTTATTTCAAAGTCATTCGGTAAAGCAATGCGACTGCCGGAACTTGGTTTTTATTTCAACGTTCCAGCGGTAAAGCAATGCGACTGCCGGAACTTGGTTTTTATTTCAACGTTCGAGCGGTAAAGCAATGCGACTGCCGGATCTTGATTTAATTTCAAAGTTCATGCGGTAAAGCAATACGACTGCCGGATCTTGATTTAATTTCAAAGTTCATGCGGTAAAGCAATGCGACTGCCGGAACTTGGTTTTTATTTCAACGTTCCAGCGGTAAAGCAATGCGACTGCCGGATCTTGATTTAATTTAATAGTTCTAGCGGTAAAGCAATGCGACTGCCGGATCTTGATTTAATTTAATAGTTCTAGCGGTAAAGCAATACGACTGCCGGATCTTGATTTAATTGCAAAGTCATGCGGTAAAGCAATGCGACTGCCGGAACTTGGTTTTTATTTCAAAGTCATTCGGTAAAGCAATGCGACTGCCGGAACTTGGTTTTTATTTCAACGTTCCAGCGGTAAAGCAATGCGACTGCCGGAACTTGATTTAATTTCAACGTTCATGCGGTAAAGCAATGCGACTGCCGGAACTTGGTTTTTATTTCAAAGTCATTCGGTAAAGCAATGCGACTGCCGGAACTTGGTTTTTATTTCAAAGTCATTCGGTAAAGCAATGCGACTGCCGGAACTTGGTTTTTATTTCAACGTTCCAGCGGTAAAGCAATGCGACTGCCGGAACTTGGTTTTTATTTCAACGTTCGAGCGGTAAAGCAATGCGACTGCCGGAACTTGGTTTTTATTTCAAAGTCATTCGGTAAAGCAATGCGACTGCCGGAACTTGGTTTTTATTTCAAAGTCATTCGGTAAAGCAATACGACTGCCGGATCTTGATTTAATTTCAAAGTTCATGCGGTAAAGCAATGCGACTGCCGGAACTTGGTTTTTATTTCAACGTTCCAGCGGTAAAGCAATACGACTGCCGGATCTTGGTTTAATTTCAAAGTTCATGCGGTAAAGCAATGCGACTGCCGGAACTTGGTTTTTATTTCAACGTTCCAGCGGTATAGCAATGCGACTGCCGGATCTTGATTTAATTTCAAAGTTCCAGCGGTAAAGCAATGCGACTGCCGGATCTTGATTTAATTTAATAGTTCATGCGGTAAAGCAATACGACTGCCGGATCTTGATTTAATTGCAAAGTCATGCGGTAAAGCAATGCGACTGCCGGAACTTGGTTTTTATTTCAAAGTCATTCGGTAAAGCAATGCGACTGCCGGAACTTGGTTTTTATTTCAACGTTCCAGCGGTAAAGCAATACGACTGCCGGATCTTGGTTTAATTTCAAAGTTCATGCGGTAAAGCAATACGACTGCCGGATCTTGATTTAATTTCAAAGTTCATGCGGTAAAGCAATGCGACTGCCGGAACTTGGTTTTTATTTCAACGTTCCAGCGGTAAAGCAATGCGACTGCCGGATCTTGATTTAATTTAATAGTTCTAGCGGTAAAGCAATACGACTGCCGGATCTTGATTTAATTTCAAAGTTCATGCGGTAAAGCAATGCGACTGCCGGAACTTGGTTTTTATTTCAACGTTCCAGCGGTAAAGCAATACGACTGCCGGATCTTGGTTTAATTTCAAAGTTCATGCGGTAAAGCAATGCGACTGCCGGAACTTGGTTTTTATTTCAACGTTCCAGCGGTAAAGCAATGCGACTGCCGGATCTTGATTTAATTTAATAGTTCTAGCGGTAAAGCAATACGACTGCCGGATCTTGATTTAATTTCAAAGTTCATGCGGTAAAGCAATGCGACTGCCGGAACTTGGTTTTTATTTCAACGTTCCAGCGGTAAAGCAATACGACTGCCGGATCTTGGTTTAATTTCAAAGTTCATGCGGTAAAGCAATGCGACTGCCGGAACTTGGTTTTTATTTCAACGTTCCAGCGGTATAGCAATGCGACTGCCGGATCTTGATTTAATTTCAAAGTTCCAGCGGTAAAGCAATGCGACTGCCGGATCTTGATTTAATTTAATAGTTCATGCGGTAAAGCAATACGACTGCCGGATCTTGATTTAATTGCAAAGTCATGCGGTAAAGCAATGCGACTGCCGGAACTTGGTTTTTATTTCAAAGTCATTCGGTAAAGCAATGCGACTGCCGGAACTTGGTTTTTATTTCAACGTTCCAGCGGTAAAGCAATGCGACTGCCGGATCTTGATTTAATTTCATAGTTCTAGCGGTAAAGCAATACGACTGCCGGATCTTGATATAATTTCAAAGTTCATGCGGTAAAGCAATGCGACTGCCGGAACTTGGTTCTTATTTCAACGTTCCAGCGGTAAAGCAATACGACTGCCGGATCTTGGTTTAATTTCAAAGTTCATGCGGTAAAGCAATGCGACTGCCGGAACTTGATTTAATTTCAACGTTCATGCGGTAAAGCAATGCGACTGCCGGAACTTGGTTTTTATTTCAAAGTCATGCGGTAAAGCAATGCGACTGCCGGATCTTGATTTAATTTCATAGTTCTAGCGGTAAAGCATTGCGACTGCAGGATCTTGATTTAATTTCAAAGTTCCAGCGGTAAAGCAATGCGACTGCCGGATCTTGATTTAATTTCAACGTTCCAGCGGTAAAGCAATACGACTGCCGGATCTTGGTTTAATTTCAAAGTTCATGCGGTAAAGCAATGCGACTGCCGGAACTTGATTTAATTTCAACGTTCATGCGGTAAAGCAATGCGACTGCCGGAACTTGGTTTTTATTTCAAAGTCATGCGGTAAACCAATGCGACTGCCGGATCTTGATTTAATTTCATAGTTCTAGCGGTAAAGCAATGCGACTGCCGGAACTTGGTTTTTATTTCAAAGTCATTCGGTAAAGCAATGCGACTGCCGGAACTTGGTTTTTATTTCAAAGTCATTCGGTAAAGCAATACGACTGCCGGATCTTGATTTAATTTAATAGTTCTAGCGGTAAAGCAATACGACTGCCGGATCTTGATTTAATTTCAAAGTTCATGCGGTAAAGCAATGCGACTGCCGGAACTTGGTTCTTATTTCAACGTTCCAGCGGTAAAGCAATACGACTGCCGGATCTTGGTTTAATTTCAAAGTTCATGCGGTAAAGCAATGCGACTGCCGGAACTTGGTTTTTATTTCAACGTTCCAGCGGTAAAGCAATGCGACTGCCGGATCTTGATTTAATTTAATAGTTCTAGCGGTAAAGCAATACGACTGCCGGATCTTGATTTAATTTCAAAGTTCATGCGGTAAAGCAATGCGACTGCCGGATCTTGATTTAATTTCAACGTTCCAGCGGTAAAGCAATGCGACTGCCGGAACTTGGTTTTTATTTCAAAGTCATTCGGTAAAGCAATGCGACTGCCGGAACTTGGTTTTTATTTCAACGTTCCAGCGGTAAAGCAATGCGACTGCCGGAACTTGATTTAATTTAATAGTTCCAGCGGTAAAGCAATGCGACTGCCGAATCTTGATTTAATTTCAACGTTCCAGCGGTAAAGCAATGCGACTGCCGGAACTTGGTTTTTATTTCAAAGTCATGCGGTAAAGCAATACGACTGCCGGATCTTGATTTAATTTCAAAGTCATGCGGTAAAGCAATGCGACTGCCGGAACTTGGTTTTTATTTCAAAGTCATTCGGTAAAGCAATGCGACTGCCGGAACTTGGTTTTTATTTCAACGTTCCAGCGGTAAAGCAATGCGACTGCCGGAACTTGGTTTTTATTTCAACGTTCGAGCGGTAAAGCAATGCGACTGCCGGAACTTGGTTTTTATTTCAAAGTCATTCGGTAAAGCAATGCGACTGCCGGAACTTGGTTTTTATTTCAACGTTCCAGCGGTAAAGCAATACGACTGCCGGATCTTGGTTTAATTTCAAAGTTCATGCGGTAAAGCAATGCGACTGCCGGAACTTGGTTTTTATTTCAACGTTCCAGCGGTATAGCAATGCGACTGCCGGATCTTGATTTAATTTCAAAGTTCCAGCGGTAAAGCAATGCGACTGCCGGATCTTGATTTAATTTAATAGTTCATGCGGTAAAGCAATACGACTGCCGGATCTTGATTTAATTGCAAAGTCATGCGGTAAAGCAATGCGACTGCCGGAACTTGGTTTTTATTTCAAAGTCATTCGGTAAAGCAATGCGACTGCCGGAACTTGGTTTTTATTTCAACGTTCCAGCGGTAAAGCAATGCGACTGCCGGATCTTGATTTAATTTAATAGTTCTAGCGGTAAAGCAATACGACTGCCGGATCTTGATTTAATTTCAAAGTTCATGCGGTAAAGCAATGCGACTGCCGGAACTTGGTTCTTATTTCAACGTTCCAGCGGTAAAGCAATACGACTGCCGGATCTTGGTTTAATTTCAAAGTTCATGCGGTAAAGCAATGCGACTGCCGGAACTTGGTTTTTATTTCAACGTTCCAGCGGTAAAGCAATGCGACTGCCGGATCTTGATTTAATTTAATAGTTCTAGCGGTAAAGCAATACGACTGCCGGATCTTGATTTAATTTCAAAGTTCATGCGGTAAAGCAATGCGACTGCCGGATCTTGATTTAATTTCAACGTTCCAGCGGTAAAGCAATGCGACTGCCGGAACTTGGTTTTTATTTCAAAGTCATTCGGTAAAGCAATGCGACTGCCGGAACTTGGTTTTTATTTCAACGTTCCAGCGGTAAAGCAATGCGACTGCCGGAACTTGATTTAATTTAATAGTTCCAGCGGTAAAGCAATGCGACTGCCGAATCTTGATTTAATTTCAACGTTCCAGCGGTAAAGCAATGCGACTGCCGGAACTTGGTTTTTATTTCAAAGTCATGCGGTAAAGCAATACGACTGCCGGATCTTGATTTAATTTCAAAGTCATGCGGTAAAGCAATGCGACTGCCGGAACTTGGTTTTTATTTCAAAGTCATTCGGTAAAGCAATGCGACTGCCGGAACTTGGTTTTTATTTCAACGTTCCAGCGGTAAAGCAATGCGACTGCCGGAACTTGGTTTTTATTTCAACGTTCGAGCGGTAAAGCAATGCGACTGCCGGATCTTGATTTAATTTCAAAGTTCATGCGGTAAAGCAATACGACTGCCGGATCTTGATTTAATTTCAAAGTTCATGCGGTAAAGCAATGCGACTGCCGGAACTTGGTTTTTATTTCAACGTTCCAGCGGTAAAGCAATGCGACTGCCGGATCTTGATTTAATTTCAAAGTTCCAGCGGTAAAGCAATGCGACTGCCGGATCTTGATTTAATTTAATAGTTCTAGCGGTAAAGCAATACGACTGCCGGATCTTGATTTAATTTCAAAGTTTATGCGGTAAAGCAATACGACTGCCGGATCTTGGTTTAATTTCAAAGTTCATGCGGTAAAGCAATGCGACTGCCGGAACTTGGTTTTTATTTCAACGTTCCAGCGGTAAAGCAATGCGACTGCAGGATCTTGATTTAATTTCAAAGTTCCAGCGGTAAAGCAATGCGACTGCCGGATCTTGATTTAATTTCAACGTTCCAGCGGTAAAGCAATGCGACTGCCGGAACTTGGTTTTTATTTCAACGTTCCAGCGGTAAAGCAATACGACTGCCGGATCTTGGTTTAATTTCAAAGTTCATGCGGTAAAGCAATGCGACTGCCGGAACTTGGTTTTTATTTCAACGTTCCAGCGGTATAGCAATGCGACTGCCGGATCTTGATTTAATTTCAAAGTTCCAGCGGTAAAGCAATGCGACTGCCGGATCTTGATTTAATTTAATAGTTCATGCGGTAAAGCAATACGACTGCCGGATCTTGATTTAATTGCAAAGTCATGCGGTAAAGCAATGCGACTGCCGGAACTTGGTTTTTATTTCAAAGTCATTCGGTAAAGCAATGCGACTGCCGGAACTTGGTTTTTATTTCAACGTTCCAGCGGTAAAGCAATGCGACTGCCGGATCTTGATTTAATTTAATAGTTCTAGCGGTAAAGCAATACGACTGCCGGATCTTGATTTAATTTCAAAGTTCATGCGGTAAAGCAATGCGACTGCCGGAACTTGGTTCTTATTTCAACGTTCCAGCGGTAAAGCAATACGACTGCCGGATCTTGGTTTAATTTCAAAGTTCATGCGGTAAAGCAATGCGACTGCCGGAACTTGATTTAATTTCAACGTTCATGCGGTAAAGCAATGCGACTGCCGGAACTTGGTTTTTATTTCAAAGTCATGCGGTAAACCAATGCGACTGCCGGATCTTGATTTAATTTCATAGTTCTAGCGGTAAAGCAATGCGACTGCCGGAACTTGGTTTTTATTTCAAAGTCATGCGGTAAAGCAATGCGACTGCCGGATCTTGATTTAATTTCATAGTTCTAGCGGTAAAGCAATGCGACTGCAGGATCTTGATTT
Source organism: Ancistrocerus nigricornis (assembly GCA_916049575.1). Taxonomy (NCBI): domain Eukaryota; kingdom Metazoa; phylum Arthropoda; class Insecta; order Hymenoptera; family Vespidae; genus Ancistrocerus; species Ancistrocerus nigricornis. The sequence continues at coordinate 16,065,226 of OU696667.1, read as the reverse complement.
AATTTCAAAGTTCCAGCGGTAAAGCAATGCGACTGCCGGAACTTGGTTTTTATTTCAAAGTCATTCGGTAAAGCAATGCGACTGCCGAATCTTGATTTAATTTCAACGTTCCAGCGGTAAAGCAATGCGACTGCCGGAACTTGGTTTTTATTTCAAAGTCATGCGGTAAAGCAATACGACTGCCGGATCTTGATTTAATTTCAAAGTCATGCGGTAAAGCAATGCGACTGCCGGAACTTGGTTTTTATTTCAAAGTCATTCGGTAAAGCAATGCGACTGCCGGAACTTGGTTTTTATTTCAACGTTCCAGCGGTAAAGCAATGCGACTGCCGGAACTTGGTTTTTATTTCAACGTTCCAGCGGTAAAGCAATGCGACTGCCGGATCTTGATTTAATTTCAAAGTTCATGCGGTAAAGCAATACGACTGCCGGATCTTGATTTAATTTCAAAGTTCATGCGGTAAAGCAATGCGACTGCCGGAACTTGGTTTTTATTTCAACGTTCCAGCGGTAAAGCAATGCGACTGCCGGATCTTGATTTAATTTCAAAGTTCCAGCGGTAAAGCAATGCGACTGCCGGATCTTGATTTAATTTAATAGTTCTAGCGGTAAAGCAATACGACTGCCGGATCTTGATTTAATTTCAAAGTTTATGCGGTAAAGCAATACGACTGCCGGATCTTGGTTTAATTTCAAAGTTCATGCGGTAAAGCAATGCGACTGCCGGAACTTGGTTTTTATTTCAACGTTCCAGCGGTAAAGCAATGCGACTGCAGGATCTTGATTTAATTTCAAAGTTCCAGCGGTAAAGCAATGCGACTGCCGGATCTTGATTTAATTTCAACGTTCCAGCGGTAAAGCAATGCGACTGCCGGAACTTGGTTTTTATTTCAACGTTCCAGCGGTAAAGCAATGCGACTGCCGGATCTTGATTTAATTTCAAAGTTCCAGCGGTAAAGCAATGCGACTGCCGGATCTTGATTTAATTTAATAGTTCTAGCGGTAAAGCAATACGACTGCCGGATCTTGATTTAATTTCAAAGTTCATGCGGTAAAGCAATACGACTGCCGGATCTTGATTTAATTTCAAAGTCATTCGGTAAAGCAATGCGACTGCCGGAACTTGGTTTTTATTTCAACGTTCCAGCGGTAAAGCAATGCGACTGCCGGATCTTGATTTAATTTAATAGTTCTAGCGGTAAAGCAATACGACTGCCGGATCTTGATTTAATTTCAAAGTTCATGCGGTAAAGCAATGCGACTGCCGGAACTTGGTTCTTATTTCAACGTTCCAGCGGTAAAGCAATACGACTGCCGGATCTTGGTTTAATTTCAAAGTTCATGCGGTAAAGCAATGCGACTGCCGGAACTTGGTTTTTATTTCAACGTTCCAGCGGTAAAGCAATGCGACTGCCGGATCTTGATTTAATTTAATAGTTCTAGCGGTAAAGCAATACGACTGCCGGATCTTGATTTAATTTCAAAGTTCATGCGGTAAAGCAATGCGACTGCCGGATCTTGATTTAATTTCAACGTTCCAGCGGTAAAGCAATGCGACTGCCGGAACTTGGTTTTTATTTCAAAGTCATTCGGTAAAGCAATGCGACTGCCGGAACTTGGTTTTTATTTCAACGTTCCAGCGGTAAAGCAATGCGACTGCCGGAACTTGATTTAATTTAATAGTTCCAGCGGTAAAGCAATGCGACTGCCGAATCTTGATTTAATTTCAACGTTCCAGCGGTAAAGCAATGCGACTGCCGGAACTTGGTTTTTATTTCAAAGTCATGCGGTAAAGCAATACGACTGCCGGATCTTGATTTAATTTCAAAGTCATGCGGTAAAGCAATGCGACTGCCGGAACTTGGTTTTTATTTCAAAGTCATTCGGTAAAGCAATGCGACTGCCGGAACTTGGTTTTTATTTCAACGTTCCAGCGGTAAAGCAATGCGACTGCCGGAACTTGGTTTTTATTTCAACGTTCGAGCGGTAAAGCAATGCGACTGCCGGATCTTGATTTAATTTCAAAGTTCATGCGGTAAAGCAATACGACTGCCGGATCTTGATTTAATTTCAAAGTTCATGCGGTAAAGCAATGCGACTGCCGGAACTTGGTTTTTATTTCAACGTTCCAGCGGTAAAGCAATGCGACTGCCGGATCTTGATTTAATTTCAAAGTTCCAGCGGTAAAGCAATGCGACTGCCGGATCTTGATTTAATTTAATAGTTCTAGCGGTAAAGCAATACGACTGCCGGATCTTGATTTAATTTCAAAGTTTATGCGGTAAAGCAATACGACTGCCGGATCTTGGTTTAATTTCAAAGTTCATGCGGTAAAGCAATGCGACTGCCGGAACTTGGTTTTTATTTCAACGTTCCAGCGGTAAAGCAATGCGACTGCAGGATCTTGATTTAATTTCAAAGTTCCAGCGGTAAAGCAATGCGACTGCCGGATCTTGATTTAATTTCAACGTTCCAGCGGTAAAGCAATGCGACTGCCGGAACTTGGTTTTTATTTCAACGTTCCAGCGGTAAAGCAATACGACTGCCGGATCTTGGTTTAATTTCAAAGTTCATGCGGTAAAGCAATGCGACTGCCGGAACTTGGTTTTTATTTCAACGTTCCAGCGGTATAGCAATGCGACTGCCGGATCTTGATTTAATTTCAAAGTTCCAGCGGTAAAGCAATGCGACTGCCGGATCTTGATTTAATTTAATAGTTCATGCGGTAAAGCAATACGACTGCCGGATCTTGATTTAATTGCAAAGTCATGCGGTAAAGCAATGCGACTGCCGGAACTTGGTTTTTATTTCAAAGTCATTCGGTAAAGCAATGCGACTGCCGGAACTTGGTTTTTATTTCAACGTTCCAGCGGTAAAGCAATGCGACTGCCGGATCTTGATTTAATTTAATAGTTCTAGCGGTAAAGCAATACGACTGCCGGATCTTGATTTAATTTCAAAGTTCATGCGGTAAAGCAATGCGACTGCCGGAACTTGGTTCTTATTTCAACGTTCCAGCGGTAAAGCAATACGACTGCCGGATCTTGGTTTAATTTCAAAGTTCATGCGGTAAAGCAATGCGACTGCCGGAACTTGATTTAATTTCAACGTTCATGCGGTAAAGCAATGCGACTGCCGGAACTTGGTTTTTATTTCAAAGTCATGCGGTAAACCAATGCGACTGCCGGATCTTGATTTAATTTCATAGTTCTAGCGGTAAAGCAATGCGACTGCCGGAACTTGGTTTTTATTTCAAAGTCATGCGGTAAAGCAATGCGACTGCCGGATCTTGATTTAATTTCATAGTTCTAGCGGTAAAGCAATGCGACTGCAGGATCTTGATTTAATTTCAAAGTTCCAGCGGTAAAGCAATGCGACTGCCGGAACTTGGTTTTTATTTCAAAGTCATTCGGTAAAGCAATGCGACTGCCGGAACTTGGTTTTTATTTCAACGTTCCAGCGGTAAAGCAATGCGACTGCCGGAACTTGATTTAATTTAATAGTTCCAGCGGTAAAGCAATGCGACTGCCGAATCTTGATTTAATTTCAACGTTCCAGCGGTAAAGCAATGCGACTGCCGGAACTTGGTTTTTATTTCAAAGTCATGCGGTAAAGCAATACGACTGCCGGATCTTGATTTAATTTCAAAGTCATGCGGTAAAGCAATGCGACTGCCGGAACTTGGTTTTTATTTCAAAGTCATTCGGTAAAGCAATGCGACTGCCGGAACTTGGTTTTTATTTCAACGTTCCAGCGGTAAAGCAATGCGACTGCCGGAACTTGGTTTTTATTTCAACGTTCCAGCGGTAAAGCAATGCGACTGCCGGATCTTGATTTAATTTCAAAGTTCATGCGGTAAAGCAATACGACTGCCGGATCTTGATTTAATTTCAAAGTTCATGCGGTAAAGCAATGCGACTGCCGGAACTTGGTTTTTATTTCAACGTTCCAGCGGTAAAGCAATGCGACTGCCGGATCTTGATTTAATTTCAAAGTTCCAGCGGTAAAGCAATGCGACTGCCGGATCTTGATTTAATTTAATAGTTCTAGCGGTAAAGCAATACGACTGCCGGATCTTGATTTAATTTCAAAGTTTATGCGGTAAAGCAATACGACTGCCGGATCTTGGTTTAATTTCAAAGTTCATGCGGTAAAGCAATGCGACTGCCGGAACTTGGTTTTTATTTCAACGTTCCAGCGGTAAAGCAATGCGACTGCAGGATCTTGATTTAATTTCAAAGTTCCAGCGGTAAAGCAATGCGACTGCCGGATCTTGATTTAATTTCAACGTTCCAGCGGTAAAGCAATGCGACTGCCGGAACTTGGTTTTTATTTCAACGTTCCAGCGGTAAAGCAATGCGACTGCCGGATCTTGATTTAATTTCAAAGTTCCAGCGGTAAAGCAATGCGACTGCCGGATCTTGATTTAATTTAATAGTTCTAGCGGTAAAGCAATACGACTGCCGGATCTTGATTTAATTTCAAAGTTCATGCGGTAAAGCAATACGACTGCCGGATCTTGATTTAATTTCAAAGTCATGCGGTAAAGCAATGCGACTGCCGGAACTTGGTTTTTATTTCAAAGTCATTCGGTAAAGCAATGCGACTGCCGGAACTTGGTTTTTATTTCAACGTTCCAGCGGTAAAGCAATGCGACTGCCGGAACTTGATTTAATTTCAACGTTCATGCGGTAAAGCAATGCGACTGCCGGAACTTGGTTTTTATTTCAAAGTCATGCGGTAAACCAATGCGACTGCCGGACCTTGATTTAATTTCATAGTTCTAGCGGTAAAGCAATACGACTGCCGGATCTTGGTTTTTATTTCAAAGTCATGCGGTAAAGCAATGCGACTGCCGGATCTTGATTTAATTTCATAGTTCTAGCGGTAAAGCAATACGACTGCCGGATCTTGGTTTTTATTTCAACGTTCCAGCGGTAAAGCAATGCGACTGCCGAATCTTGATTTAATTTCAACGTTCCAGCGGTAAAGCAATGCGACTGCCGGAGCTTGGTTTTTATTTCAAAGTTCCAGCGGTAAAGCAATGCGACTGCCGGAACTTGATTTAATTTCAAAGTTCATTCGGTAAAGCAATGCGACTGCCGGATCTTGATTTAATTTCAAAGTCATGCGGTAAAGCAATACGACTGCCGGATCTTGATTTAATTTCAACGTTCCAGCGGTAAAGCAATGCGACTGCCGGATCTTGATTTTATTTCAAAGTCATGCGGTAAAGCAATACGACTGCCGGATCTTGATTTAATTTCAAAGTCATGCGGTATAGCAATGCGACTGCCGGAACTTGGTTTTTATTTCAACGTTCCAGCGGTAAAGCAATGCGACTGCCGGATCTTGATTTAATTTCAAAGTTCCAGCGGTAAAGCAATGCGACTGCCGGATCTTGATTTAATTTCAAAGTCATGCGGTATAGCAATGCGACTGCCGGAACTTGGTTTTTATTTCAACGTTCCAGCGGTAAAGCAATGCGACTGCCGGATCTTGATTTAATTTCAAAGTTCCAGCGGTAAAGCAATGCGACTGCCGGATCTTGATTTAATTTAATAGTTCTAGCGGTAAAGCAATACGACTGCCGGATCTTGATTTAATTTCAAAGTTCATGCGGTAAAGCAATGCGACTGCCGGAACTTGGTTTTTATTTCAACGTTCCAGCGGTAAAGCAATGCGACTGCAGGATCTTGATTTAATTTCAAAGTTCCAGCGGTAAAGCAATGCGACTGCCGGATCTTGATTTAATTTCAACGTTCCAGCGGTAAAGCAATGCGACTGCCGGAACTTGGTTTTTATTTCAACGTTCCAGCGGTAAAGCAATGCGACTGCCGGATCTTGATTTAATTTCAAAGTTCCAGCGGTAAAGCAATGCGACTGCCGGATCTTGATTTAATTTAATAGTTCTAGCGGTAAAGCAATACGACTGCCGGATCTTGATTTAATTTCAAAGTTCATGCGGTAAAGCAATACGACTGCCGGATCTTGATTTAATTTCAAAGTCATGCGGTAAAGCAATGCGACTGCCGGAACTTGGTTTTTATTTCAAAGTCATTCGGTAAAGCAATGCGACTGCCGGAACTTGGTTTTTATTTCAACGTTCCAGCGGTAAAGCAATGCGACTGCCGGAACTTGATTTAATTTCAACGTTCATGCGGTAAAGCAATGCGACTGCCGGAACTTGGTTTTTATTTCAAAGTCATGCGGTAAACCAATGCGACTGCCGGATCTTGATTTAATTTCATAGTTCTAGCGGTAAAGCAATACGACTGCCGGATCTTGGTTTTTATTTCAAAGTCATGCGGTAAAGCAATGCGACTGCCGGATCTTGATTTAATTTCATAGTTCTAGCGGTAAAGCAATACGACTGCCGGATCTTGGTTTTTATTTCAACGTTCCAGCGGTAAAGCAATGCGACTGCCGAATCTTGATTTAATTTCAACGTTCCAGCGGTAAAGCAATGCGACTGCCGGAGCTTGGTTTTTATTTCAAAGTTCCAGCGGTAAAGCAATGCGACTGCCGGAACTTGATTTAATTTCAAAGTTCATGCGGTAAAGCAATGCGACTGCCGGAACTTGGTTTTTATTTCAAAGTCATGCGGTAAAGCAATACGACTGCCGGATCTTGATTTAATTTCAACGTTCCAGCGGTAAAGCAATGCGACTGCCGGATCTTGATTTAATTTCAAAGTTCCAGCGGTAAAGCAATGCGACTGCCGGATCTTGATTTAATTTCAACGTTCCAGCGGTAAAGCAATGCGACTGCCGGAACTTGGTTTTTATTTCAACGTTCCAGCGGTAAAGCAATGCGACTGCCGGATCTTGATTTAATTTCAAAGTTCCAGCGGTAAAGCAATGCGACTGCCGGATCTTGATTTAATTTCATAGTTCTAGCGGTAAAGCAATGCGACTGCAGGATCTTGATTTAATTTCAAAGTTCCAGCGGTAAAGCAATGCGACTGCCGGATCTTGATTTAATTTAATAGTTCTAGCGGTAAAGCAATACGACTGCCGGATCTTGGTTTAATTTCAAAGTTCATGCGGTAAAGCAATGCGACTGCCGGAACTTGGTTTTTATTTCAAAGTCATTCGGTAAAGCAATGCGACTGCCGGAACTTGGTTTTTATTTCAACGTTCCAGCGGTAAAGCAATGCGACTGCCGGATCTTGATTTAATTTAATAGTTCTAGCGGTAAAGCAATACGACTGCCGGATCTTGATTTAATTTCAAAGTTCATGCGGTAAAGCAATGCGACTGCCGGAACTTGGTTCTTATTTCAACGTTCCAGCGGTAAAGCAATACGACTGCCGGATCTTGGTTTAATTTCAAAGTTCATGCGGTAAAGCAATGCGACTGCCGGAACTTGGTTTTTATTTCAACGTTCCAGCGGTAAAGCAATGCGACTGCCGGATCTTGATTTAATTTAATAGTTCTAGCGGTAAAGCAATACGACTGCCGGATCTTGATTTAATTTCAAAGTTCATGCGGTAAAGCAATGCGACTGCCGGATCTTGATTTAATTTCAACGTTCCAGCGGTAAAGCAATGCGACTGCCGGAACTTGGTTTTTATTTCAAAGTCATTCGGTAAAGCAATGCGACTGCCGGAACTTGGTTTTTATTTCAACGTTCCAGCGGTAAAGCAATGCGACTGCCGGAACTTGATTTAATTTAATAGTTCCAGCGGTAAAGCAATGCGACTGCCGAATCTTGATTTAATTTCAACGTTCCAGCGGTAAAGCAATGCGACTGCCGGAACTTGGTTTTTATTTCAAAGTCATGCGGTAAAGCAATACGACTGCCGGATCTTGATTTAATTTCAAAGTCATGCGGTAAAGCAATGCGACTGCCGGAACTTGGTTTTTATTTCAAAGTCATTCGGTAAAGCAATGCGACTGCCGGAACTTGGTTTTTATTTCAACGTTCCAGCGGTAAAGCAATGCGACTGCCGGAACTTGGTTTTTATTTCAACGTTCCAGCGGTAAAGCAATGCGACTGCCGGATCTTGATTTAATTTCAAAGTTCATGCGGTAAAGCAATACGACTGCCGGATCTTGATTTAATTTCAAAGTTCATGCGGTAAAGCAATGCGACTGCCGGAACTTGGTTTTTATTTCAACGTTCCAGCGGTAAAGCAATGCGACTGCCGGATCTTGATTTAATTTCAAAGTTCCAGCGGTAAAGCAATGCGACTGCCGGATCTTGATTTAATTTAATAGTTCTAGCGGTAAAGCAATACGACTGCCGGATCTTGATTTAATTTCAAAGTTTATGCGGTAAAGCAATACGACTGCCGGATCTTGGTTTAATTTCAAAGTTCATGCGGTAAAGCAATGCGACTGCCGGAACTTGGTTTTTATTTCAACGTTCCAGCGGTAAAGCAATGCGACTGCAGGATCTTGATTTAATTTCAAAGTTCCAGCGGTAAAGCAATGCGACTGCCGGATCTTGATTTAATTTCAACGTTCCAGCGGTAAAGCAATGCGACTGCCGGAACTTGGTTTTTATTTCAACGTTCCAGCGGTAAAGCAATACGACTGCCGGATCTTGGTTTAATTTCAAAGTTCATGCGGTAAAGCAATGCGACTGCCGGAACTTGGTTTTTATTTCAACGTTCCAGCGGTATAGCAATGCGACTGCCGGATCTTGATTTAATTTCAAAGTTCCAGCGGTAAAGCAATGCGACTGCCGGATCTTGATTTAATTTAATAGTTCATGCGGTAAAGCAATACGACTGCCGGATCTTGATTTAATTGCAAAGTCATGCGGTAAAGCAATGCGACTGCCGGAACTTGGTTTTTATTTCAAAGTCATTCGGTAAAGCAATGCGACTGCCGGAACTTGGTTTTTATTTCAACGTTCCAGCGGTAAAGCAATGCGACTGCCGGATCTTGATTTAATTTAATAGCTCTAGCGGTAAAGCAATACGACTGCCGGATCTTGATTTAATTTCAAAGTTCATGCGGTAAAGCAATGCGACTGCCGGAACTTGGTTCTTATTTCAACGTTCCAGCGGTAAAGCAATACGACTGCCGGATCTTGGTTTAATTTCAAAGTTCATGCGGTAAAGCAATGCGACTGCCGGAACTTGATTTAATTTCAACGTTCATGCGGTAAAGCAATGCGACTGCCGGAACTTGGTTTTTATTTCAAAGTCATGCGGTAAACCAATGCGACTGCCGGATCTTGATTTAATTTCATAGTTCTAGCGGTAAAGCAATGCGACTGCCGGAACTTGGTTTTTATTTCAAAGTCATGCGGTAAAGCAATGCGACTGCCGGATCTTGATTTAATTTCATAGTTCTAGCGGTAAAGCAATGCGACTGCAGGATCTTGATTTAATTTCAAAGTTCCAGCGGTAAAGCAATGCGACTGCCGGATCTTGATTTAATTTCAACGTTCCAGCGGTAAAGCAATGCGACTGCCGGAACTTGGTTTTTATTTCAAAGTAATTCGGTAAAGCAATGCGACTGCCGGAACTTGGTTTTTATTTCAACGTTCCAGCGGTAAAGCAATGCGACTGCCGGAACTTGATTTAATTTAATAGTTCCAGCGGTAAAGCAATGCGACTGCCGAATCTTGATTTAATTTCAACGTTCCAGCGGTAAAGCAATGCGACTGCCGGAACTTGGTTTTTATTTTAAAGTCATGCGGTAAAGCAATACGACTGCCGGATCTTGATTTAATTTCAAAGTCATGCGGTAAAGCAATGCGACTGCCGGAACTTGGTTTTTATTTCAAAGTCATTCGGTAAAGCAATGCGACTGCCGGAACTTGGTTTTTATTTCAACGTTCCAGCGGTAAAGCAATGCGACTGCCGGAACTTGGTTTTTATTTCAACGTTCCAGCGGTAAAGCAATGCGACTGCCGGATCTTGATTTAATTTCAAAGTTCATGCGGTAAAGCAATACGACTGCCGGATCTTGATTTAATTTCAAAGTTCATGCGGTAAAGCAATGCGACTGCCGGAACTTGGTTTTTATTTCAACGTTCCAGCGGTAAAGAAATGCGACTGCCGGATCTTGATTTAATTTCAAAGTTCCAGCGGTAAAGCAATGCGACTGCCGGATCTTGATTTAATTTAATAGTTCTAGCGGTAAAGCAATACGACTGCCGGATCTTGATTTAATTTCAAAGTTTATGCGGTAAAGCAATACGACTGCCGGAACTTGGTTTTTATTTCAACGTTCCAGCGGTAAAGCAATACGACTGCCGGATCTTGGTTTAATTTCAAAGTTCCAGCGGTAAAGCAATGCGACTGCCGGATCTTGATTTAATTTAATAGTTCTAGCGGTAAAGCAATACGACTGCCGGATCTTGATTTAATTTCAAAGTTTATGCGGTAAAGCAATACGACTGCCGGATCTTGGTTTAATTTCAAAGTTCATGCGGTAAAGCAATGCGACTGCCGGAACTTGGTTTTTATTTCAACGTTCCAGCGGTAAAGCAATGCGACTGCAGGATCTTGATTTAATTTCAAAGTTCCAGCGGTAAAGCAATGCGACTGCCGGATCTTGATTTAATTTCAACGTTCCAGCGGTAAAGCAATGCGACTGCCGGAACTTGGTTTTTATTTCAACGTCATGCGGTAAACCAATGCGACTGCCGGATCTTGATTTAATTTCATAGTTCTAGCGGTAAAGCAATGCGACTGCCGGAACTTGGTTTTTATTTCAAAGTCATGCGGTAAAGCAATGCGACTGCCGGATCTTGATTTAATTTCATAGTTCTAGCGGTAAAGCAATGCGACTGCAGGATCTTGATTTAATTTCAAAGTTCCAGCGGTAAAGCAATGCGACTGCCGGATCTTGATTTAATTTCAACGTTCCAGCGGTAAAGCAATGCGACTGCCGGAACTTGGTTTTTATTTCAAAGTCATTCGGTAAAGCAATGCGACTGCCGGAACTTGGTTTTTATTTCAACGTTCCAGCGGTAAAGCAATGCGACTGCCGGAACTTGATTTAATTTAATAGTTCCAGCGGTAAAGCAATGCGACTGCCGAATCTTGATTTAATTTCAACGTTCCAGCGGTAAAGCAATGCGACTGCCGGAACTTGGTTTTTATTTTAAAGTCATGCGGTAAAGCAATACGACTGCCGGATCTTGATTTAATTTCAAAGTCATGCGGTAAAGCAATGCGACTGCCGGAACTTGGTTTTTATTTCAAAGTCATTCGGTAAAGCAATGCGACTGCCGGAACTTGGTTTTTATTTCAACGTTCCAGCGGTAAAGCAATGCGACTGCCGGAACTTGGTTTTTATTTCAACGTTCCAGCGGTAAAGCAATGCGACTGCCGGATCTTGATTTAATTTCAAAGTTCATGCGGTAAAGCAATACGACTGCCGGATCTTGATTTAATTTCAAAGTTCATGCGGTAAAGCAATGCGACTGCCGGAACTTGGTTTTTATTTCAACGTTCCAGCGGTAAAGCAATGCGACTGCCGGATCTTGATTTAATTTCAAAGTTCCAGCGGTAAAGCAATGCGACTGCCGGATCTTGATTTAATTTAATAGTTCTAGCGGTAAAGCAATACGACTGCCGGATCTTGATTTAATTTCAAAGTTTATGCGGTAAAGCAATACGACTGCCGGATCTTGTTTTAATTTCAAAGTTCATGCGGTAAAGCAATGCGACTGCCGGAACTTGGTTTTTATTTCAACGTTCCAGCGGTAAAGCAATGCGACTGCAGGATCTTGATTTAATTTCAAAGTTCCAGCGGTAAAGCAATGCGACTGCCGGATCTTGATTTAATTTCAACGTTCCAGCGGTAAAGCAATGCGACTGCCGGAACTTGGTTTTTATTTCAACGTTCCAGCGGTAAAGCAATGCGACTGCCGGATCTTGATTTAATTTCAAAGTTCCAGCGGTAAAGCAATGCGACTGCCGGATCTTGATTTAATTTAATAGTTCTAGCGGTAAAGCAATACGACTGCCGGATCTTGATTTAATTTCAAAGTTCATGCGGTAAAGCAATACGACTGCCGGATCTTGATTTAATTTCAAAGTCATGCGGTAAAGCAATGCGACTGCCGGAACTTGGTTTTTATTTCAAAGTCATTCGGTAAAGCAATGCGACTGCCGGAACTTGGTTTTTATTTCAACGTTCCAGCGGTAAAGCAATGCGACTGCCGGAACTTGATTTAATTTCAACGTTCATGCGGTAAAGCAATGCGACTGCCGGAACTTGGTTTTTATTTCAAAGTCATGCGGTAAACCAATGCGACTGCCGGACCTTGATTTAATTTCATAGTTCTAGCGGTAAAGCAATACGACTGCCGGATCTTGGTTTTTATTTCAAAGTCATGCGGTAAAGCAATGCGACTGCCGGATCTTGATTTAATTTCATAGTTCTAGCGGTAAAGGAATACGACTGCCGGATCTTGGTTTTTATTTCAACGTTCCAGCGGTAAAGCAATGCGACTGCCGAATCTTGATTTAATTTAATAGTTCTAGCGGTAAAGCAATACGACTGCCGGATCTTGATTTAATTTCAAAGTTCATGCGGTAAAGCAATGCGACTGCCGGAACTTGGTTTTTATTTCAACGTTCCAGCAGTAAAGCAATGCGACTGCCGGATCTTGATTTAATTTAATAGTTCTAGCGGTAAAGCAATACGACTGCCGGATCTTGATTTAATTTCAAAGTTCATGCGGT